>PUFA01000200.1:0-2961855 GCA_003508835.1 Eonycteris spelaea
TCTATAAGGAAAGAAAATTAATGAGAAGTATAATAATTGAAGGGAAGAAATAAAGCTGTCAAAAATTTAATCTGATATAATCATCTACTCAGAAATAAAATTAACAGGCATGAAATATACTAGATTATAATTATTGTCTCTTCATTTTAAAGTAAGTTCTGAGTGTAGAGATCTTGTTTTTTAAACTATGATCTAGTTAAATCACAGTTTTTTAAAAACTCATAACTTCTGCATCATAGTTTAAAAAAAAACAAGATCTCAGTAAACAAACAAACCAAGATTTCTAGACTCATGGAATTTACTTAATAATGGAGAAAGACAACAACTATAATATGCTCTGTGGTGATAAATGGTGTTTAGAAAAAGCAGAGTAAGTGGGTATAAAAATGGTGAGTGGATCCTATTTATAATAGAGTGGTCAGGGAAAGTGATATTTGGGAAGAGACTTGAAGGAGGTTGTGGATTTGGGGCAAGGAGGGGGCATTTCAGGCAGAGTGACTAGCCAATACAAAGGTCTTATACTGGAAGCTTATCAGATGTGTTCCATAATCAGCAACATGGTAAGTCTAGACTGGAATAATTGAAGATTTAAGATGGCAGGAGATAAAGTTAGAGATTTGGGACATACTTTTAAGTTAGAGTGTGTAGATTTAATGATATGTTAGCTGTAGAGTGTGAGAGTACTTATCAAGAATACTTCTCAATTTTGTGGCCCCAGTAAGTGAATGAATTGTGGAGGTTCCACTTACCAAGATGGGGAATGGAGATAAAAGTCCAGGTTTAGAGGCCAAAGAACTCTGTTTTCAACAAGTTAAATTTGAAATATTTCTTACAGCTCCAAGAAAACAAGTCAGCTAGTCAGGTAGATATAGCAATCTGGAATGAGGGGGAAATATTGGAGCTATAAACAAACTGCAGAGATCATTAGTAAATTTGATGAGGGCTATTTGTAGAGAAGTGGAGTCAAAACCCTGCCAAGACTGTTCAAGAAGAAATAGGAGAATGGGGTAACAAATTTTAGAAATAGTGGGGGGATCAAAGGAGGATAATTTTTGTTTTGTTCATGTTTGATGAGTGTTACTAAAACATATTTGTATTATGCTGGATGTTGCCCAATACAGAATGATTTATTGATGATGATTGATCGATGACCAAAACCTGCTTTGCTCATTGTATAACTATATCAAGGCTTTTTGTTCTCTAGTAGTAATTTGATTGTCAGCCAAGGTTATTCTGCTTCTTGAAGACAGATGATATAGATAGATAGATGATAGATAGATAGATAGATAGATAGATAGATAGATAGATAGATGATATGTACATACATACATTACATACATACACACATACACACATGTGTATGTATACACACGTGTGCATTGATATACACAATCTGTCCATTTACCTCTCCAACTTCCCTGTTCAACTCATTCTGATGATTTATCATTTTTCTTTGAGGATTCACTTTGCTGAATTCTTGTTGCTACTTAATTTTATAGTGAGAGGTGCCTGCCACAAATGTTCTTTTATTGGAAACTAATGTTCTGCATATTCAGGTGATTTCTATTTGCATAGTTTTCATGAATATATGTTCATCTTGCTCACACATAGGCAGCTCTGCCCAGACTATTATTTTTAATATATTTTCTTCACCTCTTCTTATTCAAATATTTCAATGTGTATTTATCTGCCCAGTTCCTGAAATTATTTGGGTTTGCTAATCTGGCACAATGTAGCTAGTTCAAATGGAAAGAGTTGATTTGAGATAATTTGTTGAATAATCCATCAAAACAATATAAAATGCTACCTTAATCTAGATGAAATCTTCATAGATACTTGGCTCTTTCTGTATTTGTTACTCTTTTCGGGTGATTTCTCTGACTCCTACCCTAGCACCAAACCTTCAGGATGGTTTTATTACCAAGTTATTTTTAAATATCTGCTAATATAAGTCATCATTTATTACTGTTTAATTTTAGGTTTTATTGGCGAATTTCACTTGAATATTTTTCTAGGGAACTCTCAAATCACTTTGTCAAGTTTTAAATATACTGTTGGAATTTTACTTGGAATTATATAAAAGCTGTATTTAACTTAGAGGGATCAAACACATTTTTAGTTCCTATTCCTGGAGTTGTTTTCACTTTTTTTTTTTTGGATTGAAGTTACTAGAGATTTTATAGTTAGTCTTTCCAAAAAGAAAAACAAAAAAGTTTTTGTGTTCATTTAATCAGTCTACTGAATAATTCTGTCGTATTATTTTATTTAGCATTTAATACCTCTTCCCTGCCTTCTCTAATATTATCCTATTGCTACTTTAGTTAAGTGATTAGCTAATTTATTTCCATTCTTTGTGTTTGATATTAAACCATCTAAGGATATAAGATTCCCTCTGCATACATACATCTTTTTTTTTCAAACCATCACTGTCTAGGGGACCTAAAAACTAATATGGAGGGTATGAGCACCTGTTTTGCTAAAAAAATGGTATATTTCCAAGGAAATGGTAACATGAAAGACTTAAAACAGGGAGCCAAGAAGTCTAGGTCATGTTCAGTTCAAAATGATATCTGATAAACAAATCAAGAGGCAGTCTCTCTTTAGTCATCTAGTAAATAACAAAGAAGAAACATAAAAAGTAAAAATTAACAGCCTTAAAACCTAAGACTGACACACCATTACCAGTATCTGTAAGTAATTTCCAACTGAGTTGGATTGGAGAGAGAGGGAAAAAATACATTGGCCTTTTCATGTTTTACCTTGCAAACGGGGGAGAATATCACATCTCAAAGAAAGAAAAAAAAGGAATTTCACATCTTCACCATGCTATGTACTCTGATTCTCAAACCAAGGATCCATAGCTACCAGGTAAGCTAAACTGGTGACATTAATTTTTAAAACAGATCATTTTGAAATAAAATGAGATCATTGTCCTAAAGACCCAGGAACTACTTAAATTTGACAATGATCTATAAAAAGAACCAGAAGAATTATTTTCTAGATCAAATTAAATCTCATTTTGATCCCACATCTTGTCAGACTGCTAGGAAATTTAATTTCCTCCTTTCTTGGAAACATCTATCTTTTTAGAGCTGAACCAGAATACAGGATTCTCCTATAATGCTTCCAAAATTGGCAAAAGGGCTTGATCTACATTCTATAGCAGTCACTACTGTTGCCATCATTTTTATGCCCACAGGTACCCCTTTGTGTCCAGACATTCTTTCTATGCTCAGATAAAAATACAGTGTCTGGGGTCCAGTCTCCTTAGTTGCTCCAAAAAACCATTCCCTCGGGGACTTAACATTTCCTTAAGAACAATTAAGTTGCATGTGATTCCCAGCTCTCTCTGGGAGAGTGACATGCTCTCCCTCCCCAAATTTGGGGAAATATTTTTGTTTCAAATACACTCCCCCACTCCCCTCCTGCCTCTCTTCATTGTCCTTTTGAATAGGTTTATGTTGTTTTGAAAGATATTAACTTTTGAGTGTTTCTGCTTTTAGTCCTATAAAAATGTTTGAAATTAAGAATTACTAAGGGAGATATCCTGGATTTCTGCATGGAGCAGAGTAAAAAGGAAAATACAAAAAGAATGAATACTGATTAATATGAACAACACATGTCATGAATTTAAACAATGGAATATCATAGAGCAACAAGAATGAATGAATTACAACTAAATTCCTCAGAATGGAGACATCTCAAAGACATAATGTTGAATAAAAGAAGTCAGTCCCAAAAGAGTCCACACCATATGATTACATTTATGTGAAGTACAAAGATAGGCAAACAAATGTATGCTGTTACAAGTCAGGAAAGTCTGCACGAGTGACTGAAAAGTACAAGAGGGGCTCATAGGATATTGATACTGTTCTGTGTCTTTATCTGGTGCTTGTGTTATATAAATGTGTTCCACTCGTGGAATTTTTCTGAGCTATACAATTATGCCCTGTACGTTTTTCTGTATTTATATCATGCTTTAAGAAAAAAGTTAAAAAAAAACAAAATTAATGCATATTCATTCAAAATTTAGAGAATGAATAAAATATATGAGAACTTTGAATTTTAAAAAGCCATAATCCTTCCACTAGAGATAACTAGTGAGATATTTTGATTTGATTCTTCCCTGTATCCTTTTGGTATGCATACATACATACACACACAAACTCACATGCACATATGTATATGTGTGTGCATGTATTATGTAGACATAATTTCATTTGACGAATATGTATTGAATCCCAACCAAGTTATATTCCAGACCAGGGGTTGGCAAACTATGGCCCATATGCCAATCCAACCTACTGACTTTTTTTGTAAATAAAGTTTAATTGAAACACAGTCTTCTCATTTCCACAGTCATTGACTTACAAATTGCCTATGACTCCTTTTATGCTACAACGGAAGCATTAAGTAGGTGTGACAGAGACTGTAGGGCTTACGAAGACTAAATATTTAATATCAGTCTCTTCACGAAAAATAAATAAATAATTGTCAACTCTTGATTTTGACTCTGAGGACACAATAGTGAACAAAGAGAAGTCTTGACTTCCTATTACTTACATTCTGATGACAAAACAGACAATAAACAAGTAGGTTTATAATGTAATGTCTGGTTATGATAATGTACTATGAAGATAAATAAGAATACAGAAGGCCACGATTCTAGACATGGTGGTCAGAGTAAGAGTGAAGCAGATCCCTGAAGGAAGTGAAGGAGTGAGTCATGCAAATATTTGGGACAAAAGCAATGGAGGCAAAGAGGAAAGCACATGCATTGTCTCTAAGATGGATATGTGTTTAGGCTACAGCAAGGAGGCACATGTGGCTGGAGTGCAGCAAGGAGCAGAATATCAGATGAGGATGGAGAAGCAGGCAGGGGGCAGGACATACAGGGCCTGGCAGGCCAAGTGTGGGTTTAATTCCAAGTGTGGTGAGAAGCCAGTGAAAATTGGATTAGGGGAGCCATGTGTTCAGACTTACACATATCTTTATGTATGTCAATATTTACCCACTAATGTTACACAGGAGCAAAAAGCATGAAATCTTGGAGTACAACACAACTGATTTAAATTCTGGCTTTGCCATTCGCTATATGAACAACCATGGGCATGTTACATAAGCTCTTTAAGCCCCATTCTCCTCAAATGCATAATGGAATTCACAATATCTACTGCATATAAAATGTTTAGTCTAATGTCTGGCATATAATTGTTCTATAAATGATAGTAATGGATATAGCTTGTCTGTATCTATGAGATATAATGAAAACATACACACGCTCTCGAAATTACAAACATATATAAGGCAGTATGCAGGTGGTTAAAAGAGAATACATTATAGTCAGACTGTTAGTCTGACTTTGGCTATACTTTTCATTAGTTGTTTGATCTTTTGCAAGTTACTTAACCTCTCAGGCTGCAATTTCTTCATCTGCAAAATACAGAAAATTATAGTGCTTGCCTCAAAGGGTTTGCTCTGAAGATTAAAGGAATAAACACATGTGAAGTTCTTAGGGCTTTACCTGGCATATGGAAAGTACTATGCACTGGGCAGCCCCTAACAAATATAGTGTGTTGGTGCAAAGTTGGAAAAGGTACTCCTTCTTTAAGATACTTTTCTTTCATCTGTTAGAAAAGCATTCTAATACACTAACTTTGCTAGAATGAGACACTCTGCTGTTGTTTTTTAAATTATTTGAAATGAAGTGAAACATGGTATTTTAATTTGTATTTCTTTATTTATGAAATTATTTTTGTTTATACCCTGGCTGCCTATCAATAATTTGTTGTCACATCTGTTAATTATCTTTTCATGCTTTTTCATCCAATTTTCTACTGTGAGTTCTCCTATGTTCCCTACTAATTTGTAGTAACTCTCTATATATTAGAGAATTAACTCTTTGTCATGTTCCTGACAAATATTTCCCCAAGATTCCTTGTTACTTAATATGTGAATCTCTGCATAATAATTAAAGCATCAATCATTCCAAGAAGAGGTAAAAACAAGTACTTTGGCAGATCTAGAGCAAAGGGCTTTGCAAAGTGAGGGTGGGGAGGAGTGGTAAGAATAGACAGTGACAATTATGCAAAACGCTAACATGTTGAGTCTACTATGCTTAGGTAAGGGGTTTGGATTTTCTTCTACAGTGAATGAGAGACCAAGGAAGAATGTTAAAGCAGGAAGTGACATGCTTGGATTGAGATTATCCTGGCAGCAGTGTGGAAAATGTATTGGTAAAGAGGCTCTAATATTCACAGCATAAAATAATCTCTTTCTCAATCCAACAGCTGTTCACAGTGACAAAAACAACCAATTAACACCAGAGTATCCCCCAGGCTGTAGCTAATGAACAGTGTAGGGCCAGAGGAGAACTCTGCTTCCTGTCAGCCACCATATTCAGCAGTCCCAGTAGTACATACAGCATCAATTGCAATAGCATCCATGCATCTGTACCGAGAGTGGCAATGACAGCAACAAGCAGTCAGGCAAAACATGGGATCTTTATACATTAGCTGTTTACATAGGAAATACCAAAGGAAATACAAAGTTCTTGTTAGGCTCTTGAAATACGATAGTAGATATATTCAAATGACTGGTTAACTCTTCCTAAACACAGCCTCTGGTGTGGCTTTCGCTTCGTCCTATGAATTCTTATATCTACTGATATCAACACTTATTTTATAAATGGTCTATATTGGAGTTTTGATTTTCTTAGCTTGTAATTTCCTTAGAAATGCATTTAAAAGTTTTTCATTTGTTTTCACAGTGAGTTGTTGACAAAGAATGTCATCTATATTATTTCTGTTTGTAACTTACTGATTTTCTTGTGGCTTAACAAATAATCAACTTTGTCAAGATTATGTGGTTGTTTGAGAACAAAGAATGTTTTCTACTCATAAGATGATTCTGTCATATCTGGTATCAATATAGTAAATCTAATAATTTTTAAATTTTATTTTATTATTAGTTTCAAGTATATAGTACATTGGTTAGACATTTATATAGTTTATAGAATGATCCCGCTACTTCCCTTTCTCTCCTCTGGCTCTCCACCTAGCCATGACATTACTGCTGTCTGCATTCCCTGTGTCGTGATCTCTTTCCCTGTGACCCTCTGTCAACTACTATTTTTTTTTACTTTCTTTTTTTTTGGTATTTATTCTTATTTTTTAAAATTTTTCAATTACAGTTGACATTCAATATTAATTTATATTAGTTTCAAGTGGACAGCATAATAGTTAAACATTTATATAATTTACAAAGTGATCCACCTGATAAATCTAGTACCCACCTGGCATCATACATAGTTATTACATTATTGACTATATTCCCTAGGCTGTACTTTACATCCCCATGACTATCTTGTAACTACCAATTTGTACTTCCTAATATATTCACCTTTTTCACCTAGCCTCACTGCATGTACTTTCAATCTTTAGCATAGCTTAACAGGCTCACCCAAGATTATTTTGTTATCTAGAAGAAAGAACTGAAGTTTGACTTTGCTATTTGCTATTGATTATAGTCCAGACACTCTGAAGTTATGTTGTCAACTACTATTTTGTACTTCTTTAACCCTTAATCCCTTTCTCCCAAACCTCCAACCGCTTTCCCCTTTGGCAGTCACCAGATTGTTCTCTATATTTGTGAGTCTGTTTTCGATTAATTTGTTCTTTTTGTTCCTTAGATTCGCATATAAGTGAAATCATAGGTATTTATCTTTCTCTGTCTTATTTCACTCAAATGTTCAGCTTTTTACTTTTAATCTTCATGAGTCACTTTATTTGGAGTATGCCTTTGTACAAAGCATGTAACTGGATTTTATAGTTCGATAAATTGTTACATTAATTAGTGAATGCATCTAGTATGTATGTATTATCAAGTGTTTCGTGTTTTTCAGTGCTTTCTTGTTCATCCTTTTGTCTTCAATCTTTTGCTTTTAGATGTTTTCTCTTACAGTCCTCTCTACCCATCAATTAATTTAGAAGGTAGGCTATAACCTTTTAGTTCAACTAGTTCTTATTTTAGCTTTTGAAATTCATACTTAAGCTTCCTTTTCTCTAATTATTAACACTTATAATCAACCATTTCTAATGATTTCCCCAGGTAAATGGAGGAAATTATCACATTCGTTTTTCACCAACCCCCACACTCAAGATCTCATACTAACCAGTTTTTGTTACTATGATCTGGAAATGTTGTCCCAGGTACATGTTATTATATTATATTATTTTCCATTATCTACGTTTTCTTTTAAGAATTCTATTTGCATTGTTTTATAGCCATACGTATATATTAATTTGGATTTAAAGCTATATTTTATCATTTCTCAGTTGGCTGATTTATTTCTTCAAATTTTTTTTTCCAAGAAGCACATATCCTGACATTTTTCCATCTATGGATAACCTGAGTTTTTGCTTAGATGTTTGCATAATTCTTCCTTCATTTTCAAATATCAGAATTTTTACCAAAATATGGTAGATATATATTATAGTTCATTAATTATACTTCATCTTTGGTGAGTCTTTTTGACCTCCAGATGCAGCTCTTCTGTTCAATAAAAATGTCTTATATTATATCCTTACATTATAACTCAGATGTCCTCAAGATTTAACTTCCTGCAGATATGAATAAGGTCACTTTCATATTTCTAGCTCCAATCCTTTCACCAAACATAGGCACCTGCTCCCTCTGAGTTGTGACCATTTTGAGGGAGGGTCCCATAACAGGATTCTTTGGACTTCAAAGTATTAATATTTACTGAGGCAGAGCTTCCCGTTCACACATAATCTCTTTTTGTTACTATTTCACAATGACAAGCACAACAATAGCGGCATTCACCAGAGCAGCTCTGAGATCAAGGTCTACCCCTGCTTCTTAATTCTGTATGTATTTAGGCAAAGTTTTGACGGGCCTAAGTTTCAGTGAGTTCAATTGCAAAATTTAAATAATAATGAAACCTTATCCATAGGGTTATTCCATGGTGCTCTAACTAGAATCCATTCTTTCTTTTATTCAGTCTTATGTAATCAGGTTAGAATCAATCATCCTCTACAGTAATTTCCCTGTTAGAAATCCTACTGTACTTCTCCTAAACAGGTTTTTGTCTTCCCCACAGTCCAGCACCTGGGGTTTGAGTCCTTTAGAAAAGCGTGTACGTATCTAACCAATTCTGTTCCATGTGCCAAAGACTACAAAGTTTATCTCTAGCCTGGACCTCTTCACTGAACTTTAGATATCTAGATCTAGCTGCAAACTTGATATATCCATTTGATATCTCTAAACAGGCATCTCAAGTTTAACACTACTAAAATCAAACTCCTGATTTCCACTTACCCACAAATCTGCTCCCATCTTCTACCCCTTCACCATGTTGCCCATATCACTAAATATCAGCTGATCTCTGTTGGTTTTATATATTGTATTTTCTTTGTAACTATGGCTCGTCTTTTAACTTTGTTTATGGTGCATCTTTTTCACATAATTTTGTAATTTTAAGTTATATTTTTACTTCTTTGCATTCTTGGCAGCTTCTATCTTTTAGTTCATAAGTTCTTCATCTCTATTTTGTCCTTTGAGATTTCTGATTTCATTGGCCATCGTTTTTCCTTTAAGTTGTATTATTTGACTCTACGACTTCTCATTCAAAAGGGTTTTTTTGTTCAGGGTTATCTGCTTTTGCTCTGTGGTTTGAAATTTTCTCTGTAAGTGGTTTCAGGCTTGATTCTGTCAGTACCCGAGATGTCAATATTTCTAACCAATTTTGTCTAGTTCAGTTTGTCCTCATCTAAAATTGTCAACAGGTTCTGCAACTTTAAGTGAAACAACATATAAAGAAACCAATTTTATCATAGGTTAAATTATATAAACAAGAATTAAGTTCCTACAGCATTTCATCAACATTAAAACAAAATGGCATTGAACAAAACAATATTATTCAAGGACCTGCTGTGATGTCAGCTTGGGGATCTAATGCTATACAGCGAGCTCAGTTTGGTTGCCACATGTAAAGGGCACAGTTCTGGGAGGGAGCACAAAAAGTGATATATCTAGCTAGAAGAAGAGGAAGGCGAATCTCCTGCAATGGCTAGGGAGGAAAAGGCCTTGCCACAAAGCAAGCTAATTCATTATATTAAACACCATGAAATCCAAGAATAATCAAGCTAGAGGTATACTTGGAGATAGGCTAGTTTTATAGAAAAAGAACCCAAAGTTAGATAGGTGAGGGAACATTTTTCAAGTTAATGTGCATGCAATTTACAGAAAACGAGAAGGATAGCCAATATTAAGATCTCAGGTCTTATGAGCCAAGTTTAATGCTATTTCCATTACATAACTCTTCTAGAAGAATGTTGGTCCCAAGAAAGGCGTTTTTACATTCTCTGCAAGCATTCCCTTTTTATTCCTGGACCTGTAAATGTTATCTTATTTGGAAAAGGGTCTTTTCATAGGTTATTAAGGTAAAGATCTTATCCTAGGTTATTCAGGTGATTCCTAAATACAATCACATCTGTCCTGTTGAGAGAGGCAGCGAGAAATTTGACCCAGAGAAAGGAAAAGAAGGTGACATGACCACAGAAGCAACTATTGGAATGGTGGCTACAAGCCAAGGAAAACTGGTGGCCATCAGAAGCTAAATAAGAAAATAAATATATTTTTCTCTAGAGCTTCAGGAGAGAGTGTGGCCCTGCTGACATTTTAATTTCTGCCCACTGAAAATGATTTTTTTTTTATGTCAGGCCTCTAGAACTGTGAGAAAATACATTTGTTTTTTAAGTAACCACTTGTGTGGTAATTTGTTAAGCAATCCTAGCAGTCCTACCAGCACATAACCCGTTAATGTACAGCAAAAAGCAATACACCCAGTGTCCCTTAATTCTCATAACTCAGGGTTTACAAGTAAGCATTTCCTTCTCTTCCATCCTGAGCATATTTTATAATGTTTCTTGCTTAACTTTGCATCTTTTTCCAAAGTTGAAAAAAAAGTATCATCCTATTTTAGAGAAAAACTGGATGACGTTGTGATCACAACTCTACCGTTTTCACTTCTTCACAGAGGAAATAGAAGCTCCATCAGTCTAGAAAACCACACGTAGTGCCTGCTCATTGTGGAAAATGGACTAGGCCTGAGTGAAATCAGCATCATGGTAATGTAAGTCATCCCTTTTTGTCTCCCTTTTAAACAATTAATCAGGCATTCATCTACAATCAAAAGTGCCACCCATGGTAGTTATGAGATTCAGCACCATATGCAAAGGATCAGGGAGGAATCTCAATTACTCATACATCTGGTAATAGGCAGGCAGATCTTGGTATGTGAAACCAATAGGAGCCGGGGAACCTACCCAAACACCACTTAGTTGTGGTTGGGAAAAACCTAGAGAGTGCTGGCTTTGGCCAATGCCCATGGATGAGAGACTTTGTAGAAGTCCAGGTATGTATACAGCTCTAATAGCATGCTGAAATCTCCTCTTGGGAAGATTAGCTCTCTCTATATATATATACACACATATATCCAAAGTCATATATATACTGCTCGCTCGCTCTCTCTCTCTCTCTCTATCTCTCTCTCTCTCTCCTCTTGACACATTAGAGACAGTAAGAGGAACTTTGCCACTGCAGTCCCTCCCCCAAGGCAACACAGAACACACCACAGTGCTGAACTAGCCAGTGGCGACCTCTCCTGGAGGAAAAAAAGGAGAGTGGTGAGCGAATGCTTGCCTATGCCAGCTCTGCAGGATGCTGCTATAAAAATCCATTTCTCTCCAGTACCACTCAGAATACTGAGATGAGACCTACAAGACGCAGGGGAGAGAGAAAATTGGGAAAGAGGCAGATAAGAAGAATATCAAAAGGTATTAAATGAACATAGTTCCCACTGACTGTACTTAGGACTTCAGCAGGAAGTCTACTCACAAGCCTCTTGGAGAATCTCACATGAGAATCCCCCAACCGGGACCATGTTTAACCTCAACACACCAAGTGCTAACTCATATCTGGCTGCTTATACACGTTTCTACATGCAGTGGTGAGAGAGAGTTCTGTAAATGGAGTGTATTCATAAAATCAGACTAGGATCTATGAGCAGGGGAGAAACCACCTTCTGGAAAACAAAAGAGAAGTTTCCAGCAGCCAGATCAGTGAATAGTAAAAACCAGAGAAGACATAAAAGCTTAAGAAATCTGCAACAAGAGAGAGCAATTAGTTGCAGCAGGTATATCCATGCAAGTTTGGAGAAAGCCTCAGATATAACAGGACCAATGAACATTATATTCCACCTGAGGCAACTAGTAAAGACTTGAGAAGGTGTCTGCTACTTTGAATGTGAAAACAGCAATGAAAATCTATAAGGAACATGAAGAATCAAGGAAACATGTCATCACCAAAAGATAACAGTAATTCTACAATAATGGAAGTAAAAGACATGAAATTTCTGTGATCTAGCTGATAAAGAATTCAACATAGTTGTTTTGAGGAAACTCAATGGGCTTCAACAAAATACATAAAGGCAACTTGACAAAATCAGAAAAACAATACAGGAAAAAAATGAGAAATTTGACCCAAGAAATCATAAAAAGAAAACCAAACAGAAATTCTAGAGCTGAAGAATTCAATAAATTAAATGAAAAAAGCAATAGAGAGCATCTGCAGCAGAATACACTACATGAAAGATAAAATCAGCGAGGTAAATGATAGGAAATTTGAAATAACCCAATCAGAGGAAAACAAAGAAAAAAGAATTAAAATGGGTAAAGAAAGCCTACATTGTCTACAAGACTCCACCAAACATACAAATATTAGAATAATTTGAATTCCAGAAGATGAAGAGGGGGGAAGAGGTCAGAAAGTTTGTTTAAAGAAATAATAACCAAGAACTTCCCAAACCTGGAGAAAGATTTGGACATCTCAAGTTCATGAAGCCAATAGATCATCCTATTATCTCAGTTCAAAATGAATGACCTTCTCCAAGATAACGTTATTATGAAATTGTCAAAAATCAAAGAAAAAGAGAATCCTAAGAGCAGAAAGAGAAAAAATAATAATCTACAAAGGAACCCCGATTAAGCTATCAGCACCTTTCTCAGCAGAAACTTTACAGGACAGGAGAAAGTGAAATTATATATTCAAGGAGTTGAAAGAAAAAAAATTGCCAGCCATGAATATTCATTCCAGCAAAGTTATCCTTCAGAAATGATGAAGCAATAATGGTCTTCCCAGACAACAGCTGAGGGAGTTCATCACCACTAGGTCTGCCTGGTGAGAACTGCCGAACCAAATTCAAGCTGAAAAGAAAAGATTTTAATTAGTAACATGAAAATATAGGAAAGTATACAACACACTGGTAAATGTAAATATACAGTCAGACTTAAAAAAGTAGTTCTATAATAGGATGGTGTGTTAACTACCTAACTATAGTATAAGAAATAAAAGAAAAGAATATTAAAAATAACTATAGCTACTGTAATTTGTTAATGAGTATACAGTGTAAAAAGAGTAAATTGTGACTGACATCAAAATAAAAAAGGGGAGTAAAGGGTGTGTGCTCAAAGTTAAGTTGCCATCAGATTAAAATGGACTGTTTTATCTATGAGATATTTTATATAAGATTCATGGTATTCATAACGCAAAAACCTAGAATAGATTCACAAAAGATAAAGAAAGGAGAATCAGAAGATACCACCATGGAAAATGACCGATTTACAAAGGAAGGCAGAAACAGAGGGAAAAAAAAGAAACAATGGAAATATAAAACAGCAAAGTACTGAAAGTATGGGGGGTGGGTATTTTAGGTTGTGGGAACAGCATACATAACAAAGCAAGTAAGATAATACTCAGCATAGTGTGGTACGTATGGCAAGCCACAAGTATTTCACTGTATCAGGAGTGCACCATGTGCAAAAGGTGCAATGTGAGGTGGAAGATGTGTTGAGAAATAAAGTGAGAGAGATGATCAGGGGATCATATCACGTCATAAAGTTTCCTATAAATCATTTAAAAGAGTAGTATTGAAAAGGTGGAGAGACCAGTTAGATTTATTTAGTTCTCTAATACATTTCACTATGGTAAGAAATTGCCAGGAATATGGAAAAGGACTATACCATGTACTCTTTGGTATTAGTTGCAAGTGTCATATGACAATGACCGTGCCATGACTCATTGATTGCCAAGTACAACTGCTATGGACTGAATATTTGTGTCTTTGCAAAATTCACATGTTCAAGCCTAATCCCCAATGTCATGGTATTTGGAGGTGGGGCCTTTGGGAGATAATTAGGTCATGAGGGTAGAATCTTCATGATGGGATTAAAGTCCTTATACAAGAAGAGGAAACGAAGGACCTCTCTCTTTGCTCTCCACCATGTGAGGATACAAGAAGACAGCCATCTGCAAACCAGGAAGTATGCCCGCACCAGATGGCAGATCTGCCAATCCGCTGACCTTGGACTTCTCAGCATCCAGAATTGTGAGAAACAAATGTTGTTTAAACCACCCAGTCTATGGTAATTGTTATAGCCACCTGAACTAAGACAACAACCAATGATCCTACACTATAGTACAAATAGAAGAAACAAGGCAGAGAGAATGAAGTTGCTGGACATCAAATTTTTAAAAACATAGAAACAGTTATATTGGGAAACTGGTATCCATTAAATCTTATAATCAGGACACTTTTGTCCCAGTATGCACTAATATACACTTTGGAAGTCAAAAGAGTTTTTCTGAGAGGAAACCTAAAACCCAATTAATATGGAATTACAGAACGATGGCTCTTAAAAGCACTACTAGCGATCGTTTAGTCTACCATATCATTTCAAAAATTGGGAAACTGACATTCATAAGGGCAAATTAATTTGTTACCTAGTTAGCGAGTTGCAGATCTGAATATAGTAATTTAGGTCTCCTAACTTACAGTTCAGTATTTTTTGACCTCATTCTGAAATGTGGAAAGACTAAGAATATGAGAAATGGTGTAATAAACATTCCATTATTATGGCTTTGTTATTATGGTCAATTATTTTGAATTCAGTTTCCTCATTTTGTTTCAGATATGTACAGCTCTATGAGCTCCCATCCCATAAGGTGGTGGAGGGAGAAGAATAAGAGGTCAGAAGAAAGTCAAATAACTGGATGCTCTAATAGAATCTATTAGAAAGCTGAAAAACCTCCTCTCCATTAGACACAATTACAGCCTGCTAATTCAGCTCACTATTTATTAAATTCAAATTTGGCAACTAGTTTGTTACAGAACATTTTATGTCACTGATAGATTTGGGAGTGGTATTTATTTGTTGAAAACAAGGTATTATCAAAAATATGATTTATTTATTTTTCCCTAAGAGGTATACCGGGGGTAAAATTTCCAGCTTTTATAAAGTGATGCCATAATTTTGCAGCAATTCATGCCATAAATAAAAATGACAAGCAGAAATTTTGCCATGAAATGATAGTCTTTTAGATTATTCATGAATAATAAGTTGACTATAGAGTCCCAGAAATAAGTTGACTATAAAATCCCAGGATGAAAAGTGAATGAATTGAATCAGAAGAGAACACAGCAAAAATGATGGCTTTGGTCAACAAGTGAACATATTTGTTTGTCAAGAAAAAAATATGTTGTCCCTGATTTCTGACTCTTATGTGACTAAATTCTGTATGGCCTGTCATATATTAACCACCCAGAGGTAGCAGCCCTTAGGCAAAATTCTCCATGTCTCCCAAAGGTGAGCTACTTCACAAACTCCTTCTCTCCTCTAATTTTCATTTTCCTTTTTACCTTGCCCAGGGCTGGAGTAGGCAGAACTGTGGAAGAAAGATTTGTCATGAAGTAGGGAAAGCAATTAATTGCTACAGATGCCACTTTCTAGTCTAAACTCAGAAGCCATCCCATTCTAGCCCCGACAGTTCACTACACTCTCCTTTTCCTCACCTCCTGACCAGCATATAGATTCAAATCCAGTCATGCTATTTAAATACTGCAAAACCCAAATTCCTTTTTTGAAGAAGTCTCCAAATCATCTGGTCCAATTTTTTTTTAATACCTACAGCACCTGGTATTCCTAGGTGGTCTCCCATCCAAGTACTAAACAGGCCCGACCCTGCTTAGCGTCTGAGATCAGATGAGATCAGGCTTGTTCAGGGTGGCATGGCCATAGACTAGGTCCAGTTTTAATAATAACAGTAGTTACTATAAAGATAGTTACCATATATATGCATTATTGTTGAAAGGTACAGCTGAAACTTATTGGATTTCATTAACCAATGTCATCATAAAATAAACAAACAAATAAATAAAAATTTTTTAAAAGATAGTTACCATTTATAAAGTATATGGTATATGCCTGGTTTTATTAAGAACTTTTAAATATATTACCTGATTTAATTTTTACCATGATACTCTGAGGTAGATATTATCATCCTTACTTGATATCATTAAGCCATGTGTATTGGTTTCCTGTGTGTGTTATAACAAATTACCACAAAATTACTACTTTATTCTCTTATAATTCTGGACACCAGAAGACTGAAATCAGTATCACTGGAGTGGAATTGAGATGTTGGCAGGGCCATGCTCCTTTGGGAAGATCTAATGGAGAATCATTTCTTGTCTCTTCAATTTCTGGTGGCTTCCAGCACTCTTTGTCTCATGCCCACATCACTTCATCCTCTACTTCCATGGTCACATCTCCTTCTCATCTTCTGTCTGTCATCAACTATCCCTCTGCCTCCTTTTTATAAAGATACATGTGGCCGTACTTAGGCCGTATCTGGATAATCTTCCCTTTCTTAACTTAATCTCACTTGCAAAGTTAGGAGTTACAAGAAGATAAGCAGGTAGTAAAGTCCCAGTGGTCAACAGCACACATGAAAAAGAGACATTTACTTGGAAGTAGATGAGTCAAAAAATAGAGGGTTTCATCCTCTTTAATCCTCCCAGAATCCTCTTTATACCTGTTCCTAGCCTCCGCCCTGCTGCAGCCTGTACTATAAATCCTAGAAACATGTCCAGTAGTTTATAGCTAGAGGTGTCCTTACCTGTGCAAATATATTGGAAAAATATTTTGGTTAGTGATATAGGTTAAATTGTGCTCCTCCAAAATCTATGTTGAAGTCCTAATTCCCAATACCTTAATCTGACCTTATATTGAAATGGGGTTGTTGCATATATAGTTAGTTAATCCATTTCCTGTTTAGGAAAAAATGCAGCTTGCTGCCAGCATTAATTGAATTTTACATAAACACACTCTTTGAGGCTGAAGCAAATCTGACTGCTTTTCAATGTGAAAATAATATATAAATGTGATATTTTTCCCTTCGATATTTCTATATGACAAATCATTTAACAGATATATCAATATGAGCTTATCTATACATTCTTGATATAAGGAAAAACCTAGTAATTTGGAAAACGATTATACTTCATTAATCTGATAAATTATATTAATTTCAAACCTGTAGTCAATGGCATTGTTAACTATCAGACAAAAATTATGTTGATAAAAGTCAGAAATTTTTTAAAAGTAGTTTCCTAAAAAAAAAAAAAACTGTCCTTGGAGTTTTTCTAAACAGAACTTGTTTCTAATCCTAATGTAACAGGAATGTACATGATGATCAGTATTTAATACTTTTTTTTTTGCAGGTAAATTTCAAAGTACAGAACAACACAAAGCAGAACATCACATTCCACACAAAAACTATACATTTCTCTCTGGATCTTTTCACCATCCTTGTCATCGTCTGAGCAGCTAACTTTGAAGCGACCAGTTGGAAGCTTTCCTTGATACTGGTGGTTTGCTCTTGGGGAAATGTCTTCCAGAAAGGGAGAGAGGTGTGATATCATCATAGTATGGACGACCTCGAAGACGTTGCTGCCCTGGCCCATGTTGCTTTTCCAGCATGCTTTCAGTCAACGTCAGTCTGAAGTTTACATGGCTGATCAAGTGCTCAGGATGGTCCTTCTTGAACAGGATGGAGGAGTTCAGCACTGTAATGTTTAGAAGGTGGCGAAAGAATTTCTTATACCAAACGTGTGCCTTTTGCGCTCAGTTGGATAAGTGAGCATCCGATCAGCTGAGTCCACTGCTTCCATATTCCTGTTACAGTCTACACTGACACATGGCTTCTTAGTTTTCTTTCCATTTCTGTTGTCTACTTCAATCACAGTATCATTGTGGAATGTCGACAACATCGTCACCTCCTTCTTGTCACACCATTTCAGTGCCATAAGTTCACCACAGAATCTGATCATCTGGCATGTGTTCTGTTGAAATGAGCTGTCCCAACTGTATCAGTTCTGTTTTGATGTAACTCTCTGAAAAGCATGGGAGATGGATGGCAAACTTTGGAGTTATCTTGGGGTAAACACTGCAGCCTAAAGTGCTGCCAGCGAGTATTCTCGGGGCAAATGGGTTAAATTATGAGTACTGAAATAGGATAGGACCTAATCCAGTATGACTGGTATCCTTATAAAAAGGACACATAAAGATAGAGACACACAGAGGGAAGATGATGTGAAGACAAAGGGAGAACACAAGCAGGAATGCCAAAGATTGCCAGAAACTACCAGAAGCTAGGAGAGACATTAAAAAGATTTTCCCTCATAGCTTACAGAAGAAACCAACCCTGCCAACACTTTGATCTCAGATCTCTATCCTCCAGAGCTGTGAGACAGTCCATTTCTGTTGTTTTAAGCCACGCAGTTTGTGGCACTTCATTATGACAGCCCTACCAAACCAACACAATTAGTGTAGGTTTAAATTCTATAGCAAACAGATCCTCAAGCATATCATAGTTTAAACACAATAGGAGTTCATCTCTCGCTCATGTGACAGTCCAAGGTAGGTATTTCTGGTGTGAAGATGTTTCTCTTCCATGTGGTGTTTCAAGGACTGAGAGACCTTCCATCCTCTAATTTTTCCATCACTCATCTCATCTTCATCTGTAGATAGCTAACAAAAGGGGGAAAGCATGAAGGGGCACACCCAGTTCTTAAAAAATGTTGACCCCAAAATGTGATACATAATTTCTACACACTTCCCAATGGTAAGAACTCAGTTACATGACACATTTAGCTGCAAGGGAGGCTGGGAAATGTAGTTTATCTGTGTGTGCAGGATGAAGAGGAGACTAATTATTGGTGAAAAGTTAGCAGTCTCTGCTATATGTTTCATAAGGAAATGGACAGATTATTGTTCAAAGGTTCTGGGTCTGGCCTCAGAACCTCATTCCTAGAGTTAGTCTCCCTTCAATAAGATTGATATACAAAGAATTTGGAAAAAAAACTCAAAAAACCTCCAAAAGAAATCATTATTTAAGAATTCTGGCTTACTATTTGACCCATTCTTTTGATAAAGATTTTCTGAGCACTTACTAAAGTTCTTGACTCCATAGACTTTACATTCTAATAGTAGGAGCCAAATAATAAATCAATAAACATGGAATATGTCAGGTGATGGTAAGTACTGTGTTAAAAAAAAGCAAGATGATGGGGAATGACATAATAATATTTTATATATGTTGGTCATAAAAGTTGTCTCTGGCAAGGTTACATATGTCTGGGGAAAAAACATAGTGAGCCAAGTAGATGCCTTGGAGAACATTCCAAGGATAAAGAATACTACATGCAAAAACATGGTATGTGAGTACACTTAGGATGTTTCAGAAATAGCAAGGAACTGAAGTGGCACTCCAAGAGGATAAGATGTAGGATGAGTTCTGAGGGATACCTAGGGATCAGGCCAAGATGGGTCACAAAGGCCATGTTAAGGGTTTGAAAATTAGTGTAGGTGTAATGGGGAAGCTATTGATGAGCTTTGAGCTGAAAGGTGGCATGTTTTGACCTATTTTTAAAAAGCTACTTTAAGATACTGTGTGGAGAAGAAATAGCAGGGGCACAAGGATGTAAGCAGAAAGACCACTTAGAAGCTATGACAATAAGCCAGGTGAGATATGATGACAGATCAATACAGGATGGTAGTAGGAGACCTGGTGAGAAGTGGTTGCACTTAGGGCATTTTTCAAAGTGCAGTGTGATGGATACTAAAGTGTTCTATCTAGATCCCCTTTCAGGGCCAGTGAAATCATTTCCCAGCTACTGGGAGGGAATATAGATTTCTGAAGGCTCATAGTTATGTCCTCTACAGAAAATTTCCCTCAAACTCATGGAACTACTTTGCTCAGGGTTGCAACCCATTCCAGAGACCAGTCTGCAGACAATGCCTAGGAGATGCAGAGATACAAGGCCTTTGATCCCTTTATATGTACATTTTACCTATTTAATTTCCCACTAGATTATTTCAAACTCTCCACAAATATAACAAGTACAGGATGTGGTTCCATACTGTAGCAGTTAGTATGTCTGCTTTACATGCATAAGGTCCTCGGTTCATACCCTAGTGGAGCCATGGTCCATTGTCTATGGCCATGCCACCCTGACCAAGCTCAATGTCTGATCTTGGAAGCTAAGCAGGGTCCGGCCTGGTTAGTACTTGGATGGGAGACCACCTAGGAAGACCAGGTGCTGTTGGCATAAATAATAATAGTAAATAAATAAAAAATAACAAGTATAGCACTAGACTAGTTTGTATATGCTCTCTGAAGGGACTGTGTAGGAAATACTTTGGGATATATATCCAGTAACTAAATTTCTATATTTCAACCATAACTTTAAATTATGCCAAAATGCTCTATAGAATGACAACATTATTACAATAAACTACCTTCTCATCAGCAATGCCTAACTGTTCCTATAATTATGTATTTCTGTCCATAATTAGTATTATCCTGCTTTCTAATTTTTGCCAGGCTAACAGGTATAAAGTGATACATATATCCTTGCTGTTCTGTGTTCTGATGACTATAGAGTTTTTCAAAAATTTCAAAATGGATTTTGATTAGGACTGAAATTTATAGATTGAGCTTTGATTGGGCAACCATATCCCATGCCTGGGCAAAGTCTTTGAAAGTAGGTGAAAATTGAGGGGAAAAAAACATTGTCTTTGGTTGTTTGAAGGTAACTGTACAAAGCAATTTCAATAATGGAGTGAGGAATTAATCCAGTTTTCAAAATTGAATAGAGGAAAAAACCTTAAGTACCAACATTGTCAAAAATTACAAAATAAAAGGTATAGGGTTCTCAGCTAAATGACACAGTCACAGAATTTGCAGTGATGAACCACACTGTCTAGTAAAAATAAAGGAGAATACAAAACTTAGAAGGATCTAACAATGGCTTGTTAATAATAAAAGAAGAAAATGGACACTCGATTCTTCTAACAAAAGATGGGAAAAAATGAACAAAATACTAAGGAAAACTGAAAGTGCCAATTGATAGAAACACTTTGCCATTTAGATAGATCCATCGAAGTCAAAGCTTAACAGCTGAAGATCATTCGAAATAAAAGAAAATGTGCATTGCTTATCAGGATAAATACTATGAATTGGGTGTACTGTATTCATTTTTAGCATGGATTTAAAACTTTAGAATGAAGTAAATTTATACTCCAAAATAATATTTCAATCAAATCATAGTATTATTGTGCCAAATTTACCAATAAATACATTGTTGTAACGTATCTAATACTCTTATCAGATTCATCACTGTGACTCTCCAATAGGTACTCTGCCTCTCCTGATCAAGGTCATGTGGAAGGCAGGAAAATATAATTAGTACAATCAAATCAGCTCTTGCCATTTATGTGTCACTTAGATCTTGTCTGATAAATTCCAATGGAGCCTTGAGAGACTTACAGGATATTTGCAGGAAAGGGTGTGGTACTGTCCACTGCAATAAACCTTCCAACTTTAAGAACCCTTAGGGCTAGTTATATTTTTACTAAATATTTTGTGATTATTTTTCTAGAAAATATAAGAATGTTCTCACTTAACTTTTATAATAATCATAATTAGTAAGATATTCTTCACTGTTCTAAACCTTATATTTCAGTATAAATATCATGAGTGAGCATGAATCATATTCTGGAGAAAAACCTGGGACTCCCTGTTATATTCCTTTTTTAAAACCTGCTTCTAAACTACGTTTATTTTTACTAATGGAGAGAAATACTGATAGCCGAATTAAGGTTATAAAGAAGTCTATTTCCTAACTCCAAAACCCAAATTGATTAACGATTGGAGACCTAAAATTATTCATGGCAACACGACTATCTCAGGGAGCAGAATCGATTTCCCAAGATTTTTAAA
Source organism: Eonycteris spelaea (assembly GCA_003508835.1). Classification (NCBI taxonomy): domain Eukaryota; kingdom Metazoa; phylum Chordata; class Mammalia; order Chiroptera; family Pteropodidae; genus Eonycteris; species Eonycteris spelaea. Next base: position 22,204 of record PUFA01000200.1, read on the forward strand.
AATCATTATCAGAAGTCTTTGTTTCAGGACCAAGGAGAGAAATATGTTCTCCAAACCAATTTTATAGGATGTCCCACTTCAAGTTAGTCCACTTCCGGCTTCCATATGCCAACAAAACTCTAATCAAAACATACCTGAAGCCTTTCTTTTTTTCCCCACTATAAAGAAATGTCACTTCCTTGACTGTCTTTAGATCTCTGCCAAATACAAGTGATGGTGTTGAGCCCCTTGCTACAGCAAGCTCTGGATAAAAATCCTCTGCTTGTTCTCATTTGGGTGGTCTCCATTATTTCTACAAGGTAATGAGTCTTGATTTGGTACCCCATATCAAGTGGGGTACTTTTTATTTAATACCTTTTACTGCAAAGGAAATAAATCTTATATACCCTAGCCTACTTCAAGATCCAGATGCATGGTTCAGTTTCACATACAAAAGAGATATTTATCTTATTTCTGAGCACAGATATATTGTTTTCATTTCTCTTTTTCTCTTTGTTCACTTATTCTATATATCTATCAGGAATAGAGGACTTCGGAGCACAAATATGTGATATCATTTAAATAGAAGTTCTACATTTATTCCATAACATTTTTTTTTACATCTGACAGTAATAGACAACAGGCAGAGTTCATGGCTGCCCTATTTATATGATATAACATATAGATAATTATCATTATATTAATGAAGGAACAAGATGCTGACATTTTCTCAATAACTATTACATTGAAATAATGACTAATGGTGTGTGTTCAATGACCACTTTAATATGATGGAATATAATTTCTTCAATTGATCAATCATAAAAAAGGAAATAATGAGCTGTGAATAAATAATCTATGCAAAAAATTAATGTGTAAAAGTCAATGTAAAACTTACAATCAGTTTTAACCACAAAATGGCTGACAAATTCAACACAGAGAGAACCTCAAAGAACTCTTAACATCAGCAAAGGATCAGGCAGAATACTGACCTTGAAAGATACCAGTGGCCTAACTCACAAAAAATGATGAAATAATGTCATTTGCAACAACATAGATAGATCTTGAGAGTATCATGCTAAGTAAATTAAGTCAGATGGAAAAGGACAAGAATCATATGATTTCACTCATATGTGGGATATAAAATAGAAAGCAACAAACATGAAAACAAAACAGACAAACTTGTAGACACATAACAGTCTGGCAATTACCAGAGGGGAAAGGAAATGCGTGGATAATGAAGAGGGTAAAATACATGGTGATGGAAGGAAATTTAACTCTGGGTGGTGAACACACAATGCAATACACAAATGTTGTATTATACAATCATACACTTAAAATTTATATAATGTTATTAACCAATGTCACCCAATACATTTAATTAAATTTAAAAAATGAAATTAACAAAAGATACCAATGGGAATGACATTAGGTCTTTGTGTAAATGCCTTATAAAATTAATAAGAAAATTTCTTATAACATTCTAAATACAGTACTTTTGTAGAGTAATATTAGTTAAATATGCAAGAAGCAAATGTATGGGTGTATGTGTAAAGAAGGTGGAATGGGAAGAAGAAAGGACAACACATGAAACTATTAAAGAGATTCGGAACACATGGATGATTTTTCTTACAAACTCCTCACTGAGATCTCCCACCACAAAAGAGAGCAGTTGTTTAATGTGACAATCTCTTTTCCCACCAGGTCACTGAAGCCTGAAAATCACAATGAGAAATAAATTCCAATGTCCTAAGGCTTTGTTCACTTTTAAAATGCAAGTCCCAGGAAATCTTTACACTGTGAAAGCAATGAAAAATACTTAGAAATTTTACTTAACCTCTCTGAGCCCCAGTTTCCTAAACTATAAAATAGTAATTATGTTACCTGCCTAATGAGGAAGTTACATATCGAATTACATGGCTTGCTTTTATATTTTCTGTAACAGAAATTGTGATGTATCCAAAATAACTGGCATGTATACTATACGGGCAGTTAGTTAGGTTATGATGTACCCTGATCAAGAATTCACTACAAAGGAGATTATTAAGCATCTCCAATATGGATATAAATATCTACACCCCAAGAGTATGTTAATCACCATGAGGAATTAACAGAGATAACTTTTTTCATTGGTGAAATAAATGGTGTTCAAGAAATGCAGGTAGTTAGGACACTGCTTACGTCCCACTGCCCTTGCACAAATAAGGTTTAAAAATCTGGGAAGCCCAGCAGCCTAACAGTTTTGACGCAGTCCTTAAGGTCTAAAGTCTCACTGGTCCACTGGTTCTGTGTCACTTTATTTCATGTAACACTCTTCCCTGAACTAACAAAGCTGGCTGATCCAGCTATCAAGGAATAGCCAAACAAACTGAGGGCAGAGAGCAGGACTCCTGAACCATAAGAACAGGAAGTATAATTGTTTCTGCCTGCTTTTGTTGACAAGTGTATCTTTGGCAAAACTGGATCTAAAAGTTGCTTTCATATCACCTGATAGAAAGATTGTAGGGAAGCAAACATATAAAGCACCAACTATTTCTAATTTCCAGAGGCCAGTGAAAAACACCAAAATAATGTAACGATTGCTGCGTGGCTATATTAAGTCGGTTTATAATACCTGGTACAACCAAGGGGGTAGCTGCTACCTAGGTATACAGTAAAAGGAGGAAACAGATCACTTCCCCAAAGACAGAAAATTGGGAAGTTATTAAGGAAGTATGAGCTACTGCCATTTCTAAGTTTTTGTGTTATATAAAGGGGGGGGAAAGAATCCTGGAAGATATTTTTAAATAAGTCCACAGTGCCATATTGTAAAAAAAGTTAAAGAATGGAGATCAGAAAGCCAACCTAATATAGGGGCAATTAGGACCATTCTGCTGGAGGTTTTTGGCTTGGCTTTAAGATTTTAAGTGGTAAGAAGTAAGGGCTTACACTCTACTCAAGTTACTGATCATAGGAAAGAATTTGCCAAAGAGGTAGAAAAAAAATTCTGGATTGGTTAATATAGTGTAAAGAGGTAGGTGCCATATGTTAACAAAAATAAAATGAGAACTTTAGGAAACCTCCCCAAGAAGATAGACTTGGGATATCCTTTAAAAAGCCTACAGTTCCCTTCAGTTCCCACAAAACAGAGATTTATGCCTGGTGAAGAAGCTGGCTCAAAGCTAATACAATAGATTTAGTGACAAATGAGAGAACTTATTCCTGAAGCCAAGGATGACATTAGCCATAAGCAGATGGGTTTTTCAAGATGCATCAAACCCCATTGGAACCAGAGAAGAGTCAGGATAACCTAACAATTGCTTTTAATGAAGGAAATGGAAATCACAGAACTTCTCACCAAGAGGACTTCTCTAATTAACATGTTAGGGAGCCTGGAGACCAGGGAAGGACAACAGAGGCCGTGCAGTTAGTAGACGAATGCTCATGTAAGAGTAGGTTCACTTTAGTCATTTAACTGTAGAGACGGGAAGTAAGTTAGCTAGAAGAGAGCAGAGATAATTTTTGAGAGAAAAGATGTGTCTTGAAAGATAAAATTGACAGGTCAGATGAGGTAGTTAAAGGAAGTACCAAGAAAACCACCTTAGATTCCAGAAGCAATCCCTGATGAGGCAATTATAGGAGGCATAGAGATAAGGTCCCTTAATGCCAATAAACCAAGCTGAGCTTGTCCCTAAATATCGCAGTCCGAAAGGGTAGCAGCCCCCTAAAATTAGAGTTGATAAGGGATCCACCAAGCTACCCTGGGGGTGAGGTAGGCCGTGATCATCCTGCGAGATTTCGAAAGGTCAGTGGAGGTAATTAGTATTAATTAATAACGGCTCCAAAGTGATGATTGTTCAGGAAAAAGACAGAGTAACAAAAGACTGGTAATGAAAACTAAGATTAAACTGGAAATAAGGGCTAAACAGGAAAGTTGAACTGGTAGTAGTCAGAACTTCAGAGTGAATAGTTGGAATGGAGAGATTAGGGTGGTAGCAAAAGATGTTTTTAAATCTGATAAACGATTTCAATATTTTATGATTATGATCAGAAGGCTAAATAGCAACGTGTCAAACTCCCTACTTTAAAGTATATATTTAATGTAGCTGCTGTGGAAAACAGTATGGCACTTTTTCAAAAAAAAAAACAATTATTATATGATCCAACAATCCCACTTCTGAGTATTTATCTAAAGAATCTAAGGCAGGGTCTCAAAGAGGTATTTTGCACATCAATGTTCATAGAAGCATTATTCACAATACCTAAATGGTAGAAAGAACCCAAGTGTCCATCGAGGGATGAACAAATAAACAAAATGTGGTCTATCCATACAATGGAATATTATCCAAGTATAAAAAAAGAAAATTTTGACACATGCTACAACATGTATGAACCTTGAAGAGATTACACTAAGTGAAATAAGTTATTCACAGAAAGATAAATACAGTAATTCCACTTACGAGTTACCCAGAGTAGTCAAATTCATAGAAACAAAATGTTACATGGTAGTTGCCAGAGGAAGGGGGAGGGGAAAATGAGGAGCTGTTTAATGGGTCCATAGTATCGATTTTGCAAAATGAAAAATTTTGGGAGATCTGTTGCACAATATAAATATACTTAACACTGCTGAACTGTACACTTAAAAATGGTTAAAATAATAAGTTTTACATTTCGTGTATTTTACCACAATTAAAATAAAACTCAAGGGGTAACCATCAACTGAACATTTGTGTACTTATCATGCAGAACAAAAATAAAATGTTACCAGCAAAGAGAGACAAAGAGAAAAGTATATATGTAACAATTCATGAAGATGAATTGGAAGGTAATCCAGCTGAAACCTCCCCAACGCATAAAATATTTGAAAACGAAAGGGGAGATTTGCAAAACCATATCTCCATTAATTGTCTAGTATAAATGTTAAGAAAGCCTTTCATTAATTGTTAATTGTTAAAGCACTGGTTATATTGACTACACAATCCCAATCACTAATGAATTAATTAAAGCCCCTGAAAAGTATCAATTTACCTATAATTGACTTGCCTATTATGTTTTTCAACATATCAACTAAAACTGAATGTGAATTCACCTACCATCATTTTCTAAGAAATGTAATATACTTTTGTCTTCTTCCAGTAGGGTTATATCAATTTAAAAGCAAGTATTTTATTGGAGAGAACACGTAAAGAAACAATAGTCTACACTAATTTAAAACAGCTGTTGAGCAGATTATACTATTAGTGACAGCCCAATAGATGAAGCATTTCCTCTAGACATGTCAATCACTAGGCATTGGGAACTCCGCATCTTAGTGTCTGGAAATGGACTCTTCAGAGTCAAGAAATGACCATCTGTGCATTGGTCAGGATGTAACTGCATATAACAGAAATCTGTCTAGCTATTAAAATCAAAAACATATTTTCTGCAGAAAATAAACTGTTTGCAAAATTGTGTGAGGGCCACAAAGCAGGTCCTAGGATGATTTTGATTAATTCCCAGACCACCACCACAGAACCAGCCTGTCAAGGAAAGTATCTCTGGGTCAGTCAAGAAGATGGTGAACAAAGAGACTGACATAGGAGGCCACTGTCTACACTGCTGGATCCACGTGCATACCACCTTTGCCATCATCCAGGGATCAGGAAGCTGCTGTGGCAACCAAGGCTTTCAGTTGCATCTTAGCTGTGATTGGAGGATTTTGAAGCCATTACGAGCCATTCCACATCTGCTGGATCTGCATCAGCAAAATGAATGCATCATTGGCTGCAGCCTTTCTCTCACTTAACTCAATTACTGATTAAGATACAATCTGAAAACCCTAAAGCTCCTCAGAAGCAAGGGAGTCTAGAAAGTATAGTTTTTGGTTTCCTAAACTCTGTGGGATAGAAAGGTTAGGATCAATGTTGAATGAACCCATCTGTGGCAATCCTCTAGAAACCAGCAAGAAATTCCCAGAGGCAAAGGCAACTTATACACCTCTAGAAAATCAAATACTCCCCACCTTCTTGGGTCTATCTTAAACTAAAGAGTTGATGGTCCTCAACACCATTTAATTGCCATAGAAAGGGGTTCCAGTTTTGCCATGAGTCCAATCAAATAAGGGAAGATTTCAGACCATCCAGTTAAAAATGCAATGATAGCCTCAGGAAAGGGCCAAACCAAGCCTCCACGGCACTATACATGGAGGTTCCAGTCAGCCACTCACTCCCCTGCTGCTCCAAAGAGTGCCCATGTGACCAAGTAGTGAAGTAAAGCCTCCTGATAAGTGGACAGCCCTGTAAGAATTTCCCAGAGGAAGGTAGAGACTATATTTTTGCTAGTGGATAGCACTCCCATTCTAACCGGAAGAAGGGTTAAAAGAAAAGCTGCTGGGGGGAAAAAAAGCTGCTGTCCTTCACTCATCTTAAGATGAAAAAATGGGCAAAGGGCCAGCCAGACCAACTAGCACAGAATGCCAAAAATTCAGACAGTCCTGACGGCAGTGTAAGATGCAGAGAAATCAAACAATCCAGAGGTCCACCTGTTCATGGATTTGTGTCTGATGACTACTGAAATGACTATATTATCAGACAAGGTAAAAAAAATGTTGTATAACAAGACTGGATAATTAGTGAAAAATAACTTGGGGAAAATAACTTTTGAAAGGCACTATCTTATAATGTGTCATGTTTCAGCCCAGTAAAAAGGCGAAGGAGTGGTCTTAAAATACAGTAGAGACACTAGAACCATATGGCCTTTAAAATGTGAAAGGGAGCAGCTGAGACAATGAAATATCTGGCATTGAGCCTCTCACAGGTGTGTTAGGAGGGTGGGTTCACGAGGTAATGGAAACTGGTCATTGCCCTTTTAAGTGAGTGAAGTGCATTAGAGACCATTAGGATCACACGTCCAGAGAGGAACTGACTCAGAGTTTATGAAGAACTCTCCGAGGTATCACCCAGAGGATTGGTTTCTGGACCATGTTGGCAGACTGACTACAGGATCTCTAAAAGAGGTACCAATAAATAGCTTGGTTTTACTACCTTTTACTTGCATTGGGGTTTGGAATTACATTTGCTCCTTCTTGATGATGAGCCAAAATGAAACAAAAGTTTTGGAGAAATTACACACACAAAAAAAATATGGGGCCTGTGAAACTTTTGATTCAGACCAGCGAACATATTTTATGACAAAAATATTGGGGGGAATATGCAAATAACATGAATAAGCAATGGAGTTTTTGCATCCTGCTCACTTTGACTTCAGCTGAAATAGGAGAAAGGCAAAATAATCTCTTTAAAGAGATCATTAGAAAGGCAACTGTATCCCAGTATGAACAATCTATGGGCAAAAAAAATATTACTGTACCATGTTAGGGAATCAAATGAGAGATCACAATAAGTTAGGGAGCACCACAGCTCTGGAGAGGTGTTTAGAGGCAGCTTAATGCTGCCACAATAACAACTACTAGAGCTAGGCCAAGGAAGAACCCTATCAGATATAGGTGAAGAAAGGGGAAAATGAGCTTAATTGCTACAAAGTCAAATGATGGTCTCCAACGACTACAAAGCCAAATGAAGGTTCCCAGTAACATTGCAGATATTTGATCCTCAGCCAATATGACAAGATGTAAATTTCCCTCAGGATGCTTTATTACTGGAAGTGGTCCTAATGCTAAAATTAACCCATTCATAAGGAAGTAGACTGCATAAGATATATCTCCCTTTACAGTGTTTCTAAACTCTGACGGCATGTTAGAAACTCCTGGGATGCATTTTAAAAATACTAATTCCCAGTCTATACCCCTAGAACAATTAAATCAGAATCCCTGGATATGGGGCTTGGGAATAATTAGTTTAAAAAGCTTCCCAGGTAATTCCAACATACAGTGAAAGTTGAGACCCACTGGTTTAGCACCAGACCAACCAGAGCCATTCTGTGATTTTGTAGGTTTACTGGCCAGGTTGCTCGTGAATGCCTCACCTAAGCAAACTGATGATCACAGGATATCGCATGTCATCAATAATCAGTCTTATACATTTTCAAAACAATATAGTTTGCCTGCCAAGTCCTCAAAACAGTAGTCTTAGGCATTTAGAATGAATTTTTCGAGGACATTTTTGTCCTCTAAATGATGCTATTTTAGAAAAATACTGGTTGATTTATACAAACTAATTAGATGTGGTACTGGGGAATAATACTCGAACCTTGTCTCACGGGTTCCCAACAACACCTTCGTGATCGATAATTTGCAAGAACTCACAGAACTCAAAAAGCTATTACACTTATGGCTACAGTATGGTCCTTAAAAAAATACTCATGTAATGATTTATATAAACCATCAAGTATCATTCAATAACTTTATTAATCTGTGAGTCTCAAATTTTTTAAGCCAGTGATTCTTAAGGTATTTACTTAATACAGATGGCTGAACATGTGGCCTTTCCAACATTTGGAAAAAAAACTTTTTTTAACTTAAAAGTATGTCAACAATAAATTTTCTACGTGAATGTTTATAGCAGCATTTTTTAATAATAAAAAGTAGAGACAGCCCAATGTCCATTAGTTGGAGAATAAACAAAATGCATTATGTCCATACAATGGAATATTATTCAGCAATTAAAAGGAATAAAGTACTGATACATGTTACATCATGGAAGAACCTTGAAAATATTATGCTAAGTGAAAGAAGTCAATCACAAAAGGACACATATTATATCATTCCATTTATATGAAACATCCAGAATAGGCAAATCCATAGAGATGGAAAATAGATTAGTGGTTGCCAGGGGCCACAGGGGAGGTGGGGGTGGGGGGCGAGGGGGGAGTGGGCAAGAAGTGACTGCGAATGGGCATAAGAAATCTTTTTGGGGTGATGTAAATATTCTAAAACTGGATTATGGTGATGTTTGTATAGTTCTGTAAATTTACTAAAAGCCATTGAATTGTACATTTAAAATGGATGAATTTTATGGTACATAAATGAGCCTCAATAAAGCTATTGAAAAATAAATCATTAATGTTTGTTCTCACAGAATGCAAATAAACATGACTTATTAGAAGTTTCCAGGGACTGGGGCACTAAATGTGTTGGGTAGTGATGTTTCATAACTGCTACTAGCAGATTAACATAAGGGAAATAGGACCATCTCCTTGACCTTAATTCGATGATATTTTACTGAAAAGTCTTCCCAGAAAATTTACATATATGTACCAGTCCATATAAAAACTTGAGCAGGTATGGGTAAATTTATTGAGGCTTTTCTTTCTTTTTATTAAATTGATTGGGGTAATGATGGTTAATAAAATTATATAGGTTTCATGTGTACAATTCAATAATACATCATATGTATATTGCATTATGTGTTCACCACCCAAAGTTAAATTTCCTCCGTCACCATCTATTTGACCCCTTTTACCCTTACCTATCTCCCTCATTTGAGGCTTTTCATTTTTACTAAATTAAAAAGATGATAAGGAGACTTGAGTCCTCATATTAATTAAACAGTTTGGGTCTCATTCCAATAGTACAAGTCCATCTTATCCCCTTTTTAAGATATGATCACTGAAGAGTATTTATGATAATTTGACCCAGGCACATATAAAGAAAGAAATGATCTATTCCTCCTGAAATTATGCTAAAGTTTACAACTATCTGGAGTAAAGAACAGAGCCTACCCATTTATTCATAAGTTGGTGTGTCAAATTATTTCTTTTTTCACTACAACTCCACTAGATTAGATGCTAGTTACTAACATGGTAACATTGTATTCTTGAAGACCCCTTTAGAATAAGAGTCCCCTTGATTTATATAATGCCATTTCTAGTAAAAATATTAAAAGTTAGAATGAACTGATAACATTTTCTAGCACTCACTATGGATGTGGAAACCAGTCCCAAATGTAGTGAGAATTATTAAACAAACCTGAACCCTATCTATTTATTCACTTGGCAAGAAAACTTACAAGATTAGTTCACATAAAACACCTTTTCTAGAAGGAGCAGACATGAAGGTCACTTCCTAGTTAGTCAAACTACTTATTAATAAACTTACATATGTTGTTTCTGTAGTTAAGATACAGTTATATAGTTTACTATAACCAAGTTTCCTTTTGAGGCATGATACTTTCTCTTTGCCTAGTTCTAAGTGATACAATGACCAAGTCAATCTGACACTAGTCAGTTTTTGTGGATATTTATAATCACTTTAATAACAAAAAGGACAAGATGATTTTTTAATCACATTATCCTTAAAGCATTTCTTGGTCAATAAAGCTGTAGTTAAAATGCGAAAAAAAAAAAAAAAAAGAACAGGACGATTACATACTGGTGACCCAGCACACATCCATGTCTCCTGTAAAATACGATATAGCTTTTCCAGGACTCCCCCTTTCATATACTGTCCATCAGCTTATGATGACTTTATTAAATAGACTGTACCTTAGACTCTACCTCTTAGACTATGGTCTATTTCAAATTTGAATGCTAAGTTAGTCCTGTTTCTACTATGATAGAAAATTATATACTGATGCATATTTATTGACAAACACAGATATGCCTAATTTGGGGCAGTTTTACTCAGATTACCCTAAAGTTTTCCAGTAATGATATCATGGAAGGTATAGTAAACTCTAGGTATTATTTCTAAAGTCAACACAACTGTTTGGATAGACAGAGAGAGCTAGGGGTAACTATATGGATACAGCAAAGGAATATCAGGATTGCCTATCACTGACTAACTTACCAATCAATAAATTATAAAGATGAAATATTCAAAATGCCACCTAAGGTATGGAACATCACAGGAATATTTTGGCAGAAACAGAACCTTACAAGGTGATGTATTAAGAAAATAAGGGCAGAAATTAAGGCATTTTCAGATATTAAGAGGCAAAGGAAGAAATAAGACATAACTATTATTCCCAGAGAGCAATGATTTCCTGACATAGTGGGAGTATTTATTGGGTATGGTAGACTGTGACAATATTGAAATCTACCTGAGCCCTGTGATTAATAATGCTCCTTATTTACCGAGGACAAGGCCATCCACAGATCCTCTAAGTTTCCATTCTTGGCCTCATAAGCAATTCATTGAACAGTTTTGTCCCCACTGATCAATTGAAACAAAATGCTTGTTAACCAAACTTTGGTTAAGATTCTCTCCTTCCTCGAGGTCCTTGAACTTTGGCCCACCCATGATCTGAGCCTGCATACAACCTTAACAGTCCCTTCTGAGTACAGGATGGCCTCAGTGTAAAACATTCCCTGACCTACAGTCCAATCATGCCGCTCCCATTCATCCCACTTCCCTAGACCTGTTTCTTTCTAGACTTGTTTACTTCTCCCTATAAAAGAAAAGTTTTCCCTACCTGACCATTTAGACATTTTCAGATCCCTACGGTAACAGCCCCCTCTCCCCTCTTGCAATAATCCTTTCAAATAAAGTTTCTCCTTACCTAAGTCCATTTTTTGACAACTATTAAAAACTTCCCTGCCTCTACAGCAGGAGGAATTATGACCAGTTGCTCAGCTGGATTTTATAACTTCTATTCACCAGTGAGTGTTCAGTACTTTCTGCCTCACATCCCGTTCTCTTTTGGGAAGACAACATCTATTGCAATTATCATGACCCTGTCTTGCCACTGTACATTGAGTTTTGTTGGAGGGAAGTTTACTTGTTTTAATTCACATGCCTCTAGATTTGAGGAGCAGCAAGGAAGGAACTTCATCAGCATCTAGATGTGACTTAGATAAGAAGATTCAGACTCAAAGCCTGAATGAGATAAGATGCATGGGGAGGAACATCAATCGCAAAGAGGAAGATGGCAAACTGGTGATCTCTACCAACCACACCTCTTGGTATTCACTCTCTTCTAGCCTCTTCCCACACTGACTCTGGGATTTGGCATGCAACTTGCTTTGGCTAATGGAAGATGTATTCCTTTTCTACAGCTGCTGTAACAAAGTACCATGAACTGGTTGGTTTAAAACAAAAACTTATTGTTTCACAGTTCTGAAGACTAAAAGTCTGAAATCAAAGAGTCAACAGGGCCATGCTCCCTCTGAAGGCCCTAGGGAAGAATTCTTTCTTGCCTCTTCCTAGTTTCTTGTGGCTCCCTGCAATCCTTGCCATTTCTTGTCTTATAGTTGCATTAGTCCAACCTCTGTGTCTGTCTTCACATGGTTTTGTCTGTTTGTGTCTTTTTCTCCTTAACACCAGTAATTTGATTTAGAGCCCACTCTAATCCGTATGATCTCATCTTAACTTGATTACATCTGCAAATATCCTATTTCCAAATAAGGCCATATTTATAGGTTCCAGACAGACATGAAGTTGGGGGAAACACTATTCAAGCCAGTACATTCTAGAGTAAAGGATTTCCCTGATCCAAGAAAAAACAGGCAGGAATGTTACACACAATTCAGGTTAATGTTAGGGTCATATTCCCCATGGCCTCCAGATCTTTACCAATTAGTCCAATTCCTCATAGGGCCTGGAGATGCCTCTGTATGGTTTAAGAAGGCCAATGGGTAATAATTAATGAAGATTTACAAATAAATGAAAATACATCCAGAACCTATAACAGAGCTAAGGAAATCACAGAAAAACTTTTATATTCTATTCCCATGGATTTCCCATCTAAAATTGGTCAAATTTCAAGAATGCAGACAGCAAGAACATGAATCAATTTCTAACTATAGGTTTCACTTAGAAATCATCCGGAAAGATTATTCAGGTCTAACTCTAGATGAGTGCATGGTATCTGCTTTATTTACTAGTTTAGTTAATTGGCTCTGTGAATCAAGAGGCTATTCAAAAACACCATATTCACTGGCAAAATGTTCCTCCCTCTGAGATCCACACTTTATCATGATACCATGAAGATGAACAGACTGATAAAGCTAAATCTGAACAACATAAGCTGATGGCTCTCCAACTGAAACAACTGGAGTGAAATTATCCTGAGACCTTTGAGCCACCCTAGACTTCTCTAAAAACTCCTGTACACCAGAATGCCTGTTGACATTGCAAGGAAAAGGCACACTGAGCTAAAGTTCATCCCAAAAGAAAAATATTTAAAATGAAAAAAATAAAATATTTAAAATGGAAACTTTTATGTTCATTTTACCATTAAAAATTCTATTTCCAGTACTTTCTTATAGCCACATTGCGATGTACTTAGGTTTTTATTCAACAAAAGCTCGCTTAATTTTACTACATAGTAAATTTTTAAAGAGGCTATATGGCAAAGCAATATGGGCAGGTTACACAATTCATGAGAAAAATCTGCTTTGCCCCAATTTCCCAAAAGATTCAATCATAACTTTTCCTCATGTGAACCATCCAAATTAAATCAAATTCAGCAAATAATTTACAAATGCCCACTTTACTTACTATTGCATAGCGCTGGACTGTGGTACCACATAAAACAGGTAGCTTATATGACACAGACGCCCACTTCACAAGTAGTAAAATAGTGAGAAATCAGGATCACTCAGGCTCTGTTTGCACAAATACCATGATAGGATGATCTATTTGACAGCTCTTCAAAGAAACCCAATAACACATTCAGACAAATTATTAATGCTAAAACATTACAAATAAGAACACTTGACACTGGATCTATGAGAAAATCTGGCAGGACCAAGACCTTTGAAAAATATGAGGGAATCAGATACCTAAGTAGCAATCAGAATCAGTGCAACTATAACATTTTTAAATAGCACAAAAAATTCTGTTATTAAAACAGACACTGAACTTTCACATTTGGTTTCTGCGGAGAAAAGTACATCAATTACTCTTTAAATTATGCTGTCTATATACAGAAACATAAAATACAGTAATAATTCAGAAGAAAAGGAACTAATTAATTTCCATCATTACACATAAAACTTAAGATGACTCTTAAATGAAGTCCAGAGTGCATAAGAAGAAAACTAGGAGAAACAGAGGGGAAAATGGGGACTGCAAATGAATCGATCTCTTGGTTTCCAACTAAAAAACCACCTTTTATAAGGTTTGCTTCTTCCCTGGGCCCTGCATTGAATTATTTTTCTTACTAAACTGCATTTATTAAGTCATAATTAATTCATGCCATCTGTATTATTACTATTTTCCAGGTTCACTGTTGATTAGGATTTTAACCAACAATCTATAATTATGAAGGTTTTATAATAATATTATGAAATCACATAAATCACTGTCATGTTTGTGATAAGCTATAAAGTCAAGCAAGCCTGCAGAAACTTATGTACTGCTCCCTGATACCAATCATTTAAATGTGGCCATCAATCTGTGCCCAAGTCCAAGATTAGTCACACACTGGGCGTGTTTAATTTGAGTACTATGTCACATGGGGCTCTGTTCTTCATGACTGGTGCACCAACTACCTGCCCAGAAATTCCTATGATGGCATCAAAAGCCAATCAGGTGTTCCTTCTCCAATAGTGATTTGATATACACCAGCCAAAAGGCAAAGAAATTTGACATTTTGGTTAGCTTGTTCAGGCTTATGACGGAAATGTGTAAAATAATCATTAGGATTTTGAAATAGTGATATAGTTGCTTGTTTTATTTCTACAAATGTGTAAAAATAAGAATGCTGAAGAAGTTTTTTTAACTAAATGGAAAGCACCAGGATTATATGATGGTGCTAGTTTTAAAAGACAGAACACAAACAAATTGTGTTACACTTAAATTTGAATAAAATATATTCAAAGTAGTCACTCGGTTCATTGTGTTCTTCTAGCACTTATTATACATCATTATTTTAGAAATGTCATTATATTCCAATAATTTTCTTTTCTTTCTGATCCCATATATTTTGCAGCACCTGCTAAGCAGCAGGTGGTTAATGCATATTTGTTCAACAGAAGGCTTTATTTTGCTCATCCTGAATAATGTCAGTCTTTAAATTTGGTTTTTGTACACACACACACACACACACACACACACACACACAGACAAGGAGGACTACTGTTTCCTAAGACAAACAAAATACATATGTGAAAGACAGGAGCATGTCAAGGGAGTAAAAGCAAACCTCAGTTCTACATCTAAATGCTTCAACAAACAATTACAGGATGAACTTCTTCCTTCCCCTGGGCCCACTCATGCTCACTCATGTTCAACAACGCCACACAATCCTGAAGATCAAGCTAGTGAATAGAAAGAAGGCTTTGAAATCACACAGACCTAAGTCCATAACCTGGCAATGCTACCTAGTATGTGTTTGGGGGCAAGCTACTTATTGTAACCAAACTTGATTTTTTTCATTCTATGAAATGGCATGATATTATGGACCTAAAAGAGCACCTAAAGGCCAGACCTACTCCAGAACCTTTGAGGTCTTAGTGAAAGTATTTATGAGCAAATAAAATTCAGGGCACATTTTTCTTAGCCAAAGTGATGGATTTATATCCTCTTGACCTCCTATCTCTTTCTGTACCTCTCCAGTCACTGTTACAATGTATAAAACCTTTAAAGAAATATCTTGATTTTCCATACCTCATGGATAGCTCTTTATTATCCTCTCTTGCACCAGTGTTCCTTTTAAGAGGATAAGCTTCTTTCAAAAAGGCATAAATAATTTAATATCCAAAATTTAAAAAGAATTTATATAACTCAACACCAAAACAAACAAACAAGCAAATAATTAAACTTAAAAATGCTCAGAGGACCCAAATAGACATTTCTCCAAAGAGGACATAGAGATGACCAATAGGCATGTGAAAAGATGCTCAACCTCACCAATCATCAGAGAAATGCAAATTAAAACCACAATGAGGTATCACCTCACACCTGTCAGAATGGGCATTGCCAATAAATCAAAAAACAATAAGTGTTGGTGAGAATGTGGAGAAAAGGGAACCCTCGCACACTGCTGGTGGGACTGCAAATTGGTCCAGCCACTATGGAAAACAGTTTGGTGGTTCCAGAAAAAAATTAAAAATAGAACTACCTTATGACCTAGGAATTCCACTTCTGGGTATTTACCTGAACAAAACCAAAATATTAATTCAAAAAGATATATGCACACTTATATTCACTGCAGCACTATTTAGAGTAGCCAAGATACAGAAGCAAACTAAATGTCCATCAATAGATGATTGGACAAAGAAGAGGTGGTACATATATACAATGGAATATTACCCAGCCATTAAAAATGAAATCTTACCATTTGCAACAACATGGATAGACCTATAGGGTGTATGCTAAGTGAAATAAGTCAGACACAAAGAAAGATAAATACCATATGATTTCACTTATATGTGGAATCTAAGGAACAAAATGAACAAAATGAAAACAGACTCATAGATAAAGAGAACAAACTGGTGATTGTCAGATAGCAGGGGGTTAGCAGGCTGGGTGAAAAAGGTGAAGGGATTAAGAAGTACAAATTGGTGGTTACAAAATAGTCACAAGGATGTGAAGTACAGCATAGGGAATACAGTCAATCATATGGTAATAATGATATATAGTGCCAGGTGGGTACTAGACTAATCAGGGGATCACTCTGTAAATTATATGTGTCTAACCACTATGCTGAACACCTAAAACTAATACAATAGTGAATGTCAACTCTAATTGAAAAATAAAAATTTCAAAAAGGCATAAAGAACTTAACAAAGGGTCTGATGGTATAACTGAAGCATACAATTCATCAATAGCTCTCTGAGTCAGTCAGTAGAGATGACATTTGGATGCACTTTGCAATTTACACTTTTTCCACAATCATCACCTTATTTCATTCCCTCCCCGCATCCCCCATCTCTCTCTCTCTCCTCTCTCCCTCTCTCAGTCACACACACACATGCACATACACACTTATAAAGAGGCAGGATAGGTATTATTGTTTCTGTCTTTTGGATGAAAAATGAGAAGTCAGAATATTGTAATAGAATAAAGCATGGACTTCAGAGTCTGACCTGGGTTTAAATCATAGCTCTTTGCAATCTTGAGCAAGTTGCCTAAATTGTCTGAGCCTTGGTTTTCTAATCTGTAAAATGGGTATAATAAAACCTATCCTCAAAGAGCTGTTTGGGGTATAAAATGAAATGATAGGTATTCAACACGTGGTCCCAGGAAAGTAAGGGACTTGTCTCAGTTTATCTTCTTAATAACAGGACCTAGAACTAGGAGCTAGGAGGCCTGACTCCTAATAGCTATTGCTGGGCTTTCATATTCAAAAGAGGTATCTCTGCTGGTTTCCTGTGACAACTAAGTATCTTTTGGGTTTTCTTCACTTGTTCAAATCCTTAGAAATATACCATGTTTATACAATGCCAAACCAATCAGTCAGTACAATAGTGATACATTCAGTCAATTACTGGGTGGCATTGTTCTCATGGCATCAATTTGAATTTTTTGTCATGAATTTGCTATTACAGTCATCAAATATGATGCCAACAGAATAGTGCTACCTACATGAAAGATCTTCCCACAAAGAAATTCTATGTCATTAAAGGAACTATACTAACAATGTCTCAGGCAGCACAATAACACAAACTAAAAGCTGAATTGAGAATTTGGACATATTTATAAATGCCTAAGTATATTAACTGTGCAAATATTCCCTATAAAAGGGGACTAAAGCATCAGAAAATCTAATGACACTGCTTTACCATTATTTGAAGAGTAAATTAGTATATGACATACTTGAAAAGAATAGGCATACATAGCACATACACCATGCAAAAGAGTCTACTTAAAAAAGAAATTTCTCTATCAGACCTAGTGAGTAATTCTCATTATCAAAGATCCATCATTAGAATAATGTGACCTATCCTGGAAAAAGAGTCATGGTTTTGTCAATGAGCTTAGGATTCCTCTTTTTTAGATACGTATCAAGATTTAGCAAATTTTATAAAATATTAAGGCTTAAAAATAAATATTTATACAATTTCTTCATTTGATTCATAAATTTCATTAAATGAATTATAAATATTCCTCAATAATCTTAAGAAATCCATAGTAGTAATCACTTTTTCCCCATCACAAAATTCCCAGATTTATCTATGTGGCTGATTAGCCAAAGGAAAAATCTTTGGAGAAATTTGAAAATGTGCTGAGGTAACAGAGGAATTTGGGGAAATCTTATACATAAACTCATGGTGCTCTGCCTTTCTACTTTACTTACACTGATTTTTATTCGGGTAAAATAATTTTCCTTAAAAATCCTTCAAGGGGAGCAAATTCCAAAAATCTTACACACAAATTAGCCTGTCACTTACTCTAACTCCCATTAAACACCCTGTACACTAACATCTCCTTCTGACCCCAGCTTTAACTTCAGTATCCCAAGGTGAAATCATTTGGTGGTGTCTTGAGGGTGCATTTTTCATTTGATACATGCTCTGCCAGGTGCTGGTGACAACATTAAACAAGCATATGCTCCCTGCTCACAAGTGGTGCAGAGTCTAAATGGGGAAGACCTATATAAAGTGATGCAAATGTTATATATAGTAGGGTTCTAAAAGTAAAGAGAGGATGGAAGAAGCATTTGATATGTATTGGAGTCCCTGGGAAGGAGATTCAGAGACAGAGATTGCAACAAATTTGTCGGGAGTGCTCTTAGAATCTACACCTACAGTGGAGTAAATGAAGCAGAATTAGGAAGACGAAGAAGTTGGTCTGTGATACAATCACAGCAAACGCCTTAGTTCATCTCATGGGGAGCACTGGAGATGTAATGGCCCTTAAGAGTTTTCTCAAATTGAGGTAAGGAGTCTGTATTCCTCCATCAGCCAGTCATTTCACACTGACTCCCTCTCCATCAGCCACTCAGACAAGATAAAACCTTAGGAAAAGCAGCTCTCTTTAGCCAAGAGCAACCCATAAAGGGAAGCTCAGCTAAGGGCTGCCAGCCACCTATACTCTCAAGAGCTGGAGTGATGAGCATTTCAGTTTTGTAGGTGTTGGGGACAAAAAGAATTGAGCAATACACTATAGCATCCATTACCATCTGCCCTTTGTTCCACTCAGATCTATGTGCTTCATGTAACTCCTAGAAGCAGATCTTTTAGGAATTCAGTGGGTTTTTCCTGAGGGAAACATCTAGAAGAACAATTTCCAGGATGAACCACTGCCTCCAAGCTGAAGCTGGTCTACAGGCACCATCTTATTCCTGCCATCTACACTATCCATTCTAGGTAAATTTCATCCTCAACTATCACCTGTTCTAGTCTCAGTGGCTTACCTCATGGGGTGATCCAGACCATCATCATTGATCAGTATGAGATGCTGGTTATCAGGCTCTTCTCAGGCCATGGCTGGTGCACTTGTTCATTTACTGTCAACACTGGGCAAAGAAGTAACAAGAGAAATGCAAAAGCGGATCACCTGGGTGCTAAATATATCCTCTCAGCACTACTGTAAAACAGCAGCCCCGTCTCTTCCTGATGATAAGGGCCACTGATTCCTGCCAGGATAGTAACTCTTTTCTGTGCTTGCTGGGCATTGATGTTTGAAGAGAGCTTTGCTGTGTGCTCTTATGAAAGCACTCCCTCCAGAAACCCAGACTCCTACACCTGATCCTGAGTTCTGGGAACAGGAAGGACAAATTCTGAATGTGGGTAACTGGGAATGATGGTGAGTGAGGCCACTCCTACTTATACCTCTCGTTTACTGGACTCATGCATTCTAACTACTGGGAAAATACCACTATATACTGACTGCTATGGTTTGAACGTTTGTGACCTTCCCAAAGTTCATATATTGAAATTCTAATGTTCAGTGTGATGGTATCAGGAGGCAGAACCTTTGGGAGATGCTTAGGTCATGAAGGTAAAGCCCTCATGAATGGGGTCAGTGCCTCTATTAAAGGGTCTCCAGAAAGATCCCTAGCCCCTTCCACCATGATTCAGCTAGAAGGTACTGGCTATGAACCAAAAAGAGGACCCTCACTAGAATGAGGTCATTTTGGCACCTTGATCTTAGAATTCCTAGCCTCCAGAACTGTGAGAGATACAACTGTTGTTTATAAGTTACCCAGTCTGTGGTATTTTGTTACAAGAGCCCAAATGGACTAAGACACTGGTGCTTAATTTAGAGCACATTCTGTGTGCTTAAGGATCATGACTCAGCTGTATTTGTTTATTTCATCACTCAGGCTGGTAGCATCTTGCTCATGTGCTATGTGATAGGACTAGTAGATGTCTCTGCTATACTTCCTTTAGTGTCCCTCAATCTGATGTTCTTACCTCACTGGCCAAGAAACTAATGTGCAGGTTCTTCCAATGACCAGGTGAGTCTATTCCAAGTACACATTCAAGAACTCAGGAAATAACCAACCTGGGAGAACAGAAAGCATGAAATGTATGATTTCCTAAAGCACCTGGGCGCTTAAGGTAATTACAAGCATGTCATTAGGGCTGGAGAATAAGATATAGCGGGGGCGGGGCGGCGGGAATAAGGGAAGAGTGAAGGGGAGGGGCAGCTCATGTATACCACCGAGTGTCATGCTAAGAAATTTAGACTTTAGGTGGCGAACACACAATGCAACACACAGATGCTGTATTATCGAACTGTACACTTGAAACCTATATAATTTTATTAACCATTGTCACCCCAATAAATTTGATTTAAAAAATAAAGAATTTAGACATTATGTTAAATAGAAAAATAGTGTGCTGAAATTTACATTTTCTAAGTCTTTATTCAGCTACAGTATGGATGTTACATTGGAGAGGGTAAGTCTAGTCAGGAAGACTTGTAAAAGATAGTATGTGGGGTGTGAAGAAAGGAGTATTCAAAAATCATTACAAGTTTTTGGCCTGAGAAACTAGAAAGACAGACTTGCCATTAACTGAGATGGAGAAAAGAGTTGCTTGGGGGAGAAGATGAGCAATTTAGTTGGACATATTGGATATCTAAGTGAAGATGTCAAGGAGGCAGTTGGATATATTAATGCAGAGTTCAGGGGAAGCTCCAGGCTGGTAATATAAATCTGAGAAACACCAGCGAATAGATAGATTTTAAAATTAAGACACTGAAAGAGAGAGCCAGCGGAATGAGTATAAATAACAACAGTAGTCCAAGACTGAGCCTGGTACTTTCCAAATTTAGAAGACAGAAGTGTGAGAAGGAATCAAGAGGCTGAGAAGGAGCAGCCAGGAAGGGAACAGGAAAGCATGCTGCTGGAAGCCAAAATGAAGAAAGGGTTTCTGAGAGGAAGGAGGAATCAGCTGTGTCAAATGCTGCTGAGTCTTGTGAATTGAGAAATGAAGACTGGTTGTTTCATTAAGCAATGCAGAGGGCTCTGTTGACTTTGACCAAGAGCACTTTTGGTGGAGAAGCAGAAGGAAGAGCCTGGGTTCAAAGGAAAGTGTTAGGCGAATTCAAAGTAAGTTATACAGACAACTATCTTCAAGAACTTTGCTGGAAGCATGGCAGAAGAATGTGGTGGTGAGTGGCTAAGGGGGGAAAGTGATCAACAGATTAAGAGTTGACTTTTAGTTTTGGTGATTTTTTTATTAGATTTTTTTATGGGGAAAGTAATAGTACAGCGGTCTTCTAGAGTGAAATATCTGGTAGGAAAAGGCAGGAGGGAGTAGGTAGGATTGTTCATAAGTGATTGAGTTTGAGGTTTAATGCAAGAAGTGGACAGACGAGTCTTAAAAGCACAGTTCATCCCGGTTATAGCAGAAAAGACAATATATATGAACACAGATACAGGTAAGTGAGGAGATGTGGTACTGGAAGACTGGGGAAGTCTCTTCGAATTGTTTCTATTTTCTTAATGAAATAGAAAGCATGACTATTTCTTTAGGTGTTTGCTTATTTTCTAAACTTTCAAGTGTACTGCCTTAATCCATTGACCCTGCCCGCCTCTAATTGCCTTTTTACTCAATCTGAAAATTCCCTGCTGACCGGAGGTCTCTGCAGTCAATACTATCTGTGGAGATAGAAGACAAGAAGAGGCCAAATATTTCAAATGATATTGTGGAACTCAGTTCAGTCTGTAATACACAACCAAAAATTTTCAGAGGAAATTATCCTTCTCGAGTTGGAGCTTTACATGGAGTATATTTGATCCAGTTCTATGACATTTCTCCTTCTATCTTGCTCAGCTGGCTTCACTGCAGTAGTCAAGGCTTTGGCCTTGGGCTGTAATAGTCTTTCCAGTTCTCAGGGTCCACATTAAAGAAGATCCTACACTGCCCACTTTCATCTTCAAGATAAGAGAAATAGTCTTTTAAAAGCAATGGATATAAAAGCCTTAGAGCAGTGGTTCTCAAACTTGGCTGATCATTGGACTCATCTGAATCACTCTTTAAAAATATACACTCCAGGGCCTCTCTCTCTCTCTCTCTCTCTTAAGCACAGATTAAAGCAGGCCCAGAGTAGGTCCTAGATATGCATTACCTAAACTCATGTAACCCTGGTGAACTCATCAGTAACAGTGGAGATAAAAACACCTTTTATTTCTAGTACAGTGCCTGGAATTCTGCGGAAGTGCAAAGAATGTTTTAAAAAATATATATCTCATTCCCTTTACAATCCCTCTCTCCCAACATACCTAGCTCTCTCCCTATGTTTTATTATGGTAAAATACACATAACATAAATCCACCATTTTTACCATTTTTAAGTGTACAGTTCAGTGACATTAAGTATATTCACATTGTTGTGAAAACTCTCCCTATTTTTTAAAATAAATCTGTTATTGGAATACTTCTAGATTCACAGAAACGATAGTGCAGACTTTGTACACACTTAACCAGTTTCCCCTGTTGTTAACATCTTATAATACAATAGAACATTTGTCAAAAACTAAGACACCAACACTGACTCTACACTTCACTCAGATTTCACAATTTTTTTTTCATTTAAAATATTTTTCTATTCCTGGATCCAATCCACATACTCCCCATCCTATTTAAAAATATATGTGTAATTTTTTAGCAAAGTCTTTCTAAAATCATTACAGTTTAAACACCTAAGATCCTGCTTTATTTTGCTATTCACAAATTGATTTTCTCTCTTTTTATGTATTAGGTAAAAAAAACCTATAGTTTCTAAGCATCAAAAAAAATATTCTTCCTTGTATTCTAGACTAGTATGTCCTGCAGATGCCACAGCAGATATGCTGCCAGCTTTTGATACAGCTTTAGAAGCAAATTCCATACTTTGACTTCAGTTTATACAGATGGGCAAGAAATGGTATCTATGAAGCTAAACCATGTAAAAGCACTAAGCATTATGAGCATGATGGTCCTATTGGTCAGCAAGCTCAGACCTATAAAGTCATCATTTACTCATTTAACATTTATGTGAACCTACTACATGCTGGTATTATGGTAGGCACTTGAAATACAAAGACAAATGAGCCAAAGTCTGTTCCCTCAGTTTGCTCAGTTTAATAGAAGGGACAGTCATGTAAGAAAACCATTGTAATACACTGTAATAAAGGCTAGAATTGAGGTAAATGTAGATTACAATGAGTGTGATGAGGCCAAGTAATATTTTTCCTAAAAAGGATGATGGCTAAATCAAAAGAAGAGAAATCTCATCAAGGATTGGAAGAGGGAGTGTTACGAGTAGAGTTAACATGAATACAAGAAACAGAGACATGAGAAAATGTGGCAAATTGGTCTTTTAAGTAGTTTGATATGGGCGAAGTGTGTGTATATATGGGAGTAGATGGTACATGGTTAAAAAGGATGAGGCCAGTTATGTGTGAAAGACTGAATATGAAATGTTTATGAATTTAGACTTAATTCTGAATGGGATCTAGGTTCATTAAAGAAGTGATCAACTTCTTATTTCTACTAAACTCCACAGGCATACCTCAGAGATATTGTGGGTTTGGTTCCAGACCTCAATAAAGTTAGTGTCATGATAAAGCGAGTCATAATCTTTTTGCTGGTGAAGGGTCTTCTTGCCTTCCATTTGTAAAACTGCAACAATGTGAAGTGCAATAAAGCAAATCGCAACACAATGAGGTATGCCTGTAATGTACTAACACAATACAAAACCAACACCAAGAAGTGCTGACCTCCAAGCTTCTTATTTTGTGAGAAAAACTAACTGTTATTTGTTTAAGCTGCTGTAAATAGTTTCTACTAATTGTACCCTATGAATTCTTTACTTATAACCTACATCTTCCACTACTGCCTTATAGTCCAGTCTCTCAGTGAAGTTATGTGTTCATGATACCTAGGAATACTATCCAGTCCTCCGACTTGTCTTCAGTAAAGCCAATGTCATCAGATAAAGACAAAATAAGCACATATGGAGAATACACCTGAGTGCCACAGAAAGTATATACCCATCAACATGCTATAAGAAGAAAAATTAGTGAAAATAAGAGATGCAAAATAATCAATTCTCTTCAGTTCTACAACTGCCTTGTGAGTAAGCTATATTCACTGACTTGCTGATAGTTTTGCCTCTGAAACAATTGCTGGAAAAAGTTTCAAGCAGAGGTATATGCTTTAGACTCAGGGTACCAACAGCTCTCTGCACTGGGTAAATTGATCACAGACCATCTCCGGCCGATTAGTCAGAATGTGGCTTTTGACTAAATGAGCTAGGACCATATAAGTATATGAGGGGTATGAGCTGAGATCTTATCCTCTGTGTTATTTAGATAGGAGAGTTGGTCAATGTGAACACTTCAAACATACTCATTTATCAATTCAGTTCCATTAGTTCCATAGTGTAAGAGGAAAAAGAGTTAAACCAGAAAAACTAATCTCACTGTAATGAAGTGCTGGTTTCAATTATCTGAACTGCTATATTTCACTACAATGTTTAAAAGTAGACTAACAAGCATGCCTTGTGTTTTTTTACTGTTCAACTAAAAGGAGAAAAAAAGATAATCAAGGTTATATTCAGTGCCACCATTCTAAATGAAAAGTACCAATAAATCTTGAATTATTTAGTGCATTTTCTTCGTTCCATTAATTACATTCTTCAGTGCAATTCTGGGCTATTAGAAAGGAAGTATGCTTAGTTGTACCAAAGAGACAAAAAAAACCTTTTGAAAGGATTTTAGACCACACCACAAAAAAACTAGTAAGTTTTTGTGAATACTTGTTCCAAATCATGGTATTAATATATCAATTACTGAAGTGTTGAAAGAGCATACTTTTTAAAGGTGGATTATTTTCCTCTTTTGCATATAACAATACAACTTCTCTTGCTAACATGGTAATAATAGTACCATCTCTGAGCTTGACCTTTGCTAACTGTTAAATGATTAGAATTCTTGCTATGTTAGGTGTTATGAGAATTAATGAGAAATTTCTCAAGTGGCTAGAGCTTCTGGGAACAATGGTCTTCTCTATGTAGAATGTTCTTCTGTCTTTAGAGAGGCCTCATGATGCAATGGAAAACCACAGATTTTGATAGAAGAGAGATTTTGGTTCAAACATTAACTCTCCTTGGACAGTCAATGAATCTGACTCTGTTTTCTTTTAAAATGGAGACAAATACTCATTCTGTTAGATTGGTTTTGACATAAAATGAAGTAATCTTATTTTGGCATAATTTAAGAGTTAAGCATCATGTTACAAAATAGGTGTGCACAGAATTTCATAATTTACACCCCCCCCCAAAGGCAGAATCTGAAAACTCTCAAAATGAGCATGAAGGAAGTTGGGCAAGATGTTGAAGGATACAGAGGACCAGATCACCTTAGGATCATAGCAGGCCAAGGAACTTTAGGGTATAGAAACACAGCAAATGTTCCATTCCTTATGCCCATAGATAGGCAGTGTGAACCTGATACAATTTACTACCTAGAAGTACGAAGAGGCTCAAATGTGGACTTTAAAATCATGCACCCCATATTGAGTATTATTGTTCTGCCTTTAGCGACTTTGATAACTCCTTTTTGAAAGATATTAAAATTTTTCAAATGGACTAGAAATGACTTTTTCCTATTACTGTAATTTCAAAAAAAAAATTAGATACCCTTTGGTTTCAGAAATGCTCCCATATTCCAGATGCATATTATTGTTTAATTAAAGTCATGTTCCAATTCAAGGTAACAAGCTTGGGGTTGAACATTTTAGCTCTTAATAGTGATTTTAGAAAGAAGTTACCAGATATTTTCTAAAGAAAAAAAAAAACTTGAAAAGACTGGAAAACAGATCTCTGGCTCTATGTGACCTTATCTAGGCCATAGAAATGTCCCAAAGAAAAATCATTCCCTAAGTGCCCCAGTAGTGATATTTGAGATTCTCCAAAAATATATTTTGAGAAAATTAGGCTTTAAATTATGAGAATTTAAAAGGTTCTACCCTTCACATATTTTCGAGTCCAACTTTCTTCTTTTAACAACTTAAAAACTGATTTATGAAAAATATTCACTCATTTCCATATTTGAGCATGGTACTGTTTCAAATGTTTAATTTTATATTACTAATGTGATTTATCAATACATGATTTAGTAAATATTGAATGCTGCAGTCTAATGCAATAAAAATAAAATAGAACTAAATTTATCTTGAATCAAACCATCTTTCATGCACACAAATTCTGATTTATGAAGACTAGAAATATGTTCCAGGCTTTCTTTCCTTATTCTTTATTTCATTCAACCTTGCTACCCTCAAACATTTGGTCACAACCACAGCTCCTGGGATATCATAAAAAAATATTCATAGGATATTTGAAACTAGGTCTTCTTCATTTCCTTTCTATAATAAGTACTATTTGTTTAAAAATATTCTCTAAAATGTATTGAATTTAGAAAATTACACACAAATCTCGATAAGAATGTGCAGTGTTCAGCCCAAAAATGTAATATAATCATATGTTGGGCTGGTTACTCAAATTTAGGACCCTGTTCATAAATAAACACAGCAAAACAAAAACACCCTCAGATAAACAATTATAATACTGAGAGTAATGATACAGATATACTGTCATTTTATGAGTGTATTATTTCAGAAAGTGTGTGTAAATGTACAAACTAGCCATAGCAAACACAGAAATTTGGTCAGGTTTAGATTGGACAGCCTTTCGGAGGACCATATGGTAAGGCTTAGGGCTCGTCACAAAATTATGGCTATCTTTCTGAGCATAGGTGGATTATACTTCTCCATTCATTAAAAGTTAGGTGTGGCCATGTGACTTGCTTGCTTTGGCCTGTGCCATGTGAGCATGAGTGACACACTTCACCACTGGGCAGAATGGAAGTTTTGAGAGCCTTTACATTCAATTTTTCCCTTTGCTACAGCATTTAGCAACATTCAATATGGTTGCTGTTTCAACAGCCTGGGTTTTAGAGGGAGGACAATGTAGAGGGAGAGCCCCCAGCCAATCCATGGAAGGTTTGTAGTGTGAGCAAGGCATGAATTTTGTTACTTTAAGGCTCAAAGATCTGGGGGCCATTTGTTCTTGCAGCATACCCTAGGCTCATCCTGACTAACATGGTTATTTCTTCAGATTCTATGAGTCCATATTATTTGGAGCTTTGCATTCAGAGTCTGAAATACTGTAAAACTGATACCACTGCTCACAAAAGTTATCACTACTTGCTAGCTAGCGAAAGTATGTCAATCAATGCTGTTAGATGAGCAATCTCTCAATCCTATCTTCTGAGTCCCTGTAAACATCTAAGTCAGTCATCAAAATACTTGTGCATCTTTCCTAACTTGACAGTATTCAGCAAAAGACTGAAACACTTATAGTGTAACATTTTCTTTTTCAATCCTGTCTTTTGACTCAGATGATAGAAAAACATGTATTTCCTTTTTCCAACAGTGCCCAGGCTTTGAATTCAAGGGATTTCACAGTATCTGGGTTAAACTGTCAGCTTGTACAAGCTCACGCTAAGAAAAAGAAGTGTTGTTTAGCATCTAGAAAAGTAGTCCATTTAATATAGAGTCATGGTGATCCTTGAAAATTGTAGTGGGTGGGGGTATGGAAGAAGGAAAAAATAAACTTAAATCTCAAATTCTACTCGTACCAAGATGTATAAGGAATATTTGGCATAGGTGTTATCAAGATGGCAATATCCAGCATTCACCAAATCAATAGGCTATGCATGAGAAGAATGTGAAAGGCCTATCATTTCCAATAACTTGAGAGTGCTAAATAATGGTAAGCAACATGACAAGGTACTTTAATAATGTATTTACTAAAGACATGGAACCAAAGAGTCATAATAATACACCTACCAGAGGGCA
Source organism: Eonycteris spelaea (assembly GCA_003508835.1). Lineage (NCBI taxonomy): Eukaryota > Metazoa > Chordata > Mammalia > Chiroptera > Pteropodidae > Eonycteris > Eonycteris spelaea. The sequence continues at coordinate 50,283 of PUFA01000200.1, forward strand.
ATATCAATACAGTCACATTAAACATGACTAAAGCAGCATTTCCCAAACTGTCTTTAAAAACACTCTTTTAAAGTGGGACACAAAAATGTATTCTATATAATGTTTCTTTCTCTTAAAGATTCAAAGTGTTTATTTAATATGATTCTACAAAGGCCTGCAGTAAAGAAACCTACTTAGTACAATTTAGCACTTCCAAGACACTCTTTATTTTAGTATGAACATTTTGTCTTGTCTTTTTTCACTTAACATTTCTCTCTCTCCCCACTTCCAATCCCCACCACACCCCAGGTAACCTGTGTATTACTCCATATTTTGGAGCTCATGTAATTCTATATGTAAAACATACCTACATAGGAGAGATTTTACCCTCTCGATTACTTGTTTCACAAGTGAGATCACTTTTTTTATATACCTTACTGCATTGGTCTTTTCCCACACAACAGTATTCATAGAAAGCCCTTCGAAGTCAACTCATATAAATCTAATTGATTCTTTTTTAATAATTGCATAATGTTCCATTGTGTGACTGCAATCATGGTTGTTTAAGTCACCCCCACATCTCCTGTGCCAAGCAGCATTGTGTCCTCTGCCAAGGTGCTCCACATGCTCCCTAATTGCCCTGTCTTCAATAACCTGAGGCCTTTAGAATATTTGAATGTTCTTCATTTTTTGTAGCTATTCCTACAGCAATACCATATGACAACTGCAAAAAGACCTTTGGGAGACATTTATTTTGTCCTTTCCCCATTCTCAGGTTCTAGGTTTTGTTAAGATACATTAGCAGTTATTCAAATTTTCTTTACATTACATCTCATTTCTAGAGCCCTTATTTTTTCCATAAGGAATATATTCTAAATTTTCTAACTTTTTAACCTATTCCATTTTTCTATAAAATATTGCTTACCATGGTTTTCTCTCTTCTTCCCTTTCTCTTTTGGTTCCTTTAGTGTTTGGTTATCTTTTTTTTCATTCAGTGTTTTTTTTCATATGAGGTTCATGATATAACCTCTAATTCTCACATATTTTCTAAGTATCTTGTTACACTCTTGACATTATAATTGATAGTGTGGCTAGAGTATGATTCATCAGTTACAATTACCTTCTTTGAATATTTTGTGGGGTCTAAAGCAAGGATAAAAATAGAGGACCATATACCATATATCTATATTTTAAAGCTATAAACCAAAACATGTCTAGTATCCTACCTTGATAGGCTTACCTTTAATAATGCCTGAAAGGACAGGTTCTGCCCACCCCCCCAAATTCCTTGACTCCAGTTCTATACCAGAAATGGTGGCACAGGAGAGCCAGTTGCTGGCTCCTGGAACACTTGTCTCCAGGTAGGCATAGCCCTTGCTACTTGGACTCGTTTGCCTTGTGGGGGTGGAGGGTCATTGCCAGATAAAGCCAGAGTATTCACTTTAAGACTTATGGCAAAGGGGTACTTTGCCTTTGCCTAAGATGTATTATTTTTTTGTGCTTTTTTATCAGTAGCCACAAATGCTTTGCAAGAGCTTTCCAGTTTGTGTTGTAAATGAGAAATCCTATTATACAATCTGATGATTTTTTTTTCCTTTCTAGGTAAATTTATTCTTTCTGCATTAATATGTCTAAGAGTTTCTTTTTTTTGAAGACTTTGGCAAACTACATCCCCACGTCCTATTTTTGTGCAATCTTTAACTATGAATGGTTTTTACCATTTTAAAGGTTGTTAGAAATAAGAACGTGCAACCAACACCTTTTGTGGACACCAAAAGCCTAAAATATTTACTCTTTTGACCTTTACAAAAAAATGTTTACTGACCCCTGGAGTAGAGAGATATTACCAGAAAACACTAACAATGTGTGTATTTCTCATCAATCCAAGCCTTCACTTCAGGGAGCCGTGGAACTGAAGATTCAGCTTCATTTCTTAGCTCAAGTAATTTTCTTGTATTATTTGTTTAATTCTCTAGAACCCTAACATTTTAACCATGTTATGCAACCACAGGTAAATTCCTACTGAAGATATCTATAACAAAGAGAACCACTGGAGTTGAACAGGCATTTAAGTATTCTCTTGTTACTTTTTTTGTAAATTTCTAAAGAGTTTTCATCAGGATTTCCACTTATTGTCATACAGGCGTGCACTGCCCAACTCCGCTAGGTGCCATTCACAGAGGCTAAGCTGTGAATTATGCTCCTTGGGTTGTGCAACATGGTGACTGCCGGTGCTATAGAGGCTCTGTTTTGTAACAAAATACAATATTACAAATAAGTTCATCTAATCTTGTGGCTTCAGAACTGGGTTGCACATTAGAAACAGAACCTGGATCATATCTTGGATATTACTACTTCATTGTTTTGTGGTAGGGCCCTGGCAAAGTATTTTTTAAAAACTCCCCAGATGACTTTAATGTGCTACTGAGCTAACATTTTCATGATATTAGTGATTAAATTCCATCTTAGTCTGTTCAGGCTGCTATACAGAATACGAAACAGCATAAATTTATTTCTGACAGATATGGAGGCTGTTAATCAAGCTCCAGGTGCTGCAGATTCAGTGTCTGGTGAAGACTGTCCTCCTGGCTCACAGACAACCATTCTTGCTGTGTCCTCACATGGCAGGAGGGACATGGGAGGTATCTGGGACCTCTTTTATAATGGCACAAATCTTATCATGAGGATTCCATCCCTCATACCTAATCACTTCTCAAAGGCCTCATTTCCAAGTATCCCATACAGGGGTTATGTTTCAACATATGGATTTTGGGGGGACACAAACATTAAGTGATATAGCACAATCTATGGTCTGTGTGTCTAATATAAATGCCCTATAAAAAATGGACCTTAAAAAACTGACAAAATTTATTATGAATGTAAACTTAGTGCTAATTAATATTCCTAGGTTGACACAGAACCCAAACTCTTACCCACTATACCATGCCATCCATATATACAGATGAAACTAATGATAATTCATTCCTTTTTAGTTATACATATTTAATGACTATAGTTCTATCATTATTCCTTCAGGTTCTAGAAACCCTAGACCATTGCAACTATCATAGAAGCTAGGCAGCAATTCCCTAATCAAATAGTGGTCGTGAACTCTTTCTACCAGTACAAACAATCCTTTAACAGAATGTTAGTGACTAAAGGTCCAAAGCTGGACATGAACCATTACGTACCCCACTTCCAAGTGACTTGTAACAATTGGGGAAGATACCTCACTCGTCCCTGGTGTATATAAGGAGTATGGAGAGTGGAATCGCTAGCTTTGTATAATTGTACAGTGTTTCTAATGGGAATTACTTCTTCCCTCCATATGAGAGAGTGGATGGAGTGCTTTAAAATCATTAACACAGCAAGGGAGGCCTAAGAGACAGTGTCAAGAGAATCATTTAGAGACCAGGGGTGCTTGCAAAAATAATACATCTCTCACTCCTGGATGAGTGTGAATCTCATCTTGATAATGGCCATGAGACATGAGAATGATGAGAGAGCTCTTAGGAGAGCTAATATTTTTGGGGAAGCATAAGAAAACATAGAAACATATCCTTTTCTGGTATAGATATTTCTAAAGGTAGGAGTCCTGCCTGAAATTGCCTACATCAGCAGTGCCAGAAGAGATTATGGCAAAGGTATATCGGTGGAAGAATATGGGAAGAAACCCTCTCAGTCACAGACCTTAGAAGAGCACATTAATACAAAGATAAAAAATGCAGGAATACTCAAAGAGATATTGAGTAAATAGCATGCTTCCCTACCTGGAAAAGCCAAAGGCTCCTTTCTGAGTAATCTTTCCATGATAGGAGGGGCCAGGATGAGTTGAATGGAGCCTCAGGAAAGCTACACACTTCATATAGCAAAGACCACACAGCTACAGAGGCTACTAAAACTGGACAACTGGGGTCACCAACCAAAGCAGGTGACCAACAGATTATGTAAGAAGACCTCTGTGTCCACTATTTCCCTTCCTTTGTTCCCAACAACAAAGGAATTTGGTTTGGGAAAGGGAATGAGTAGAATTATTTCAGAACCAAGTTAACCCTGGCCCCCTACCACTCCCAAACCCTTAGACTGGTCTCCAGTTAGGGTAATGGCTTGGTCTGCACTGGAGTAGAAGGTGGGAAAGGTTTTTGGATTTTTACACTGAATTGAGCAAAATCTGAATAAATGAAAATGGCCACACATTGATTAAATCTGCTAAAGATGTTGCTAAGGGACAGAATGGGGATTGAGAGAGCATGGTTAAAAGCAGTGGCTTGAAAAATAAAAACCTGTTTCATGTTTATATTTCTTAAAATCCTCCCACCATTGGCAAAAGAGTTATGGTTTTATCTTGAAACCTTCTTGTTGGCAAAGTATTCTGTCTTGAATCATCATCTGAGTCTCTGTCTTATCTTTATGAATGGAAGCCCTCTACTGTCAATATTTTGATCATATTTTCTATTTTTATTGTGATTAAAGTTTTATAATAACAGCTGTTATCATATAAAGGTATGGTGGAATGAGCACAGTTTGGGAATCAGAAAGACCTAGGTTCAAACTCTGTTTTTGCCATTTATTAAGTGTGCCCAACTTGTGAAATAAAGATCATATAATCAGTCTCATCCTTTTGTGAGGGTAAATAAGATACTAATATGTAAAGCACTTAGATAATGCCAGTCACACAGTAGGTGCTTAGACAATATTACTTCTTTCGTATGTTCCCTGTGCAATAAAAAGTATTTACCTACTTAATTAGTTGTTCTGGGCATTCACAGGTGGGTTAAAGTGAAGTTTAATGAAGCTTAAGCTCACACCCCTCACTTATATGAGCCCTTTAAAATATTCTTTTCTCACCCTTATTTTTGTATTTGAAGCCCCAATTGTATGAACATCTGCTCTGATGGTATTTAGAGGAATCTCTCACCCCACTGGTCAAGTCTTATAACTCAGGAAAAACTGAAAAAAAAAGCGTTAGTAGGAAAAAAACAGAATAATATGCAAGTTAAAAAGGAACTCACTGTCCATTAAAACTAGCAATTTCTACTGTTAATTAACCCTAAGTCTAGTGTCATTTAAAATATAAGTGCAATTAAAAAAAAAAAAACAGAAGAACATGACAGGTTGCAATTGAAGTCCAATCAGACAATGAACAAATGTCAAGCTAGAAGAACCCAAGTATAATCTAGACTAGGAAAGTAAATCTTTCTTTACGGATTTTGCAAGTACAGAAGAAGGCAGCTTTTAGACATACTAGCGTAGTGTTTCAGTTATGCATGATTCAGAAAATGTGACCTAAAAAAGTGCTTTTTTCTTCTCAGGGCCTCAGTCTTCCATCAGTAAAATGAGGAATCCTGACTAGGTTATCTGTAAGAGACCTTCTGGTTCCAACATTCTACATACGATTCTAATAAACAATATTCTTATGATTGAATTATTTAATTAGCAATGAAATGATTTATCTCATTGCATGACTTAAATCAATTTGGATACTGTTATTTATACTTCCTTCTCACTACTCACTAGTACAAGTGTCATTAGCAGTGAAACAGACTAATTAAATAAAGATGGAAAAGAGACAATGCCATCAATGTCCACCAAGAGAAGAATGAAGTCGATTTAGTTATTTTTCTACAGCATTATTAATTATGATGTTTAGTTTCTCCATTGATTCTAGTTTAAAACATCTTAATTAAATGTTAAAATTCATTTTAACCTAGTTCCTCTGTCACCCACCATGACATGATCTGTCACTGCATATGAGTGCCAGCTTCGAAAATTCAATTTTCATTTTTGGCTTTTTGTGAATTTTAAGTCCATATGTACAGTGATGTAACATACTATAAAATTTTATTCTAATGCCCTGGATGCCAATAAAGCAGCAACCTGTTTCTTTTTCTAATTACAAATTTAAAAACGTAGGAAATACCCATTATCTTAAATAAAAGTCTTTTAAAATATATCAACCTGGAAAGAAGGATGGACAAACATGAATAGATATGTGATAAATCAAGTATAGTAAAAACATTAGTATTTAGAGTCTAGATGATGGGTATATGTGTTTATTGTTTAAAATTTTACAGTAAAATGGCAAATTTTAAATAAATCATCTTATAACAAATGTAACTAGTTAACACCATATGTGTACAGTCATAGAGCAGCATGGTTCTTCAAACAAAATGTAAAGCAGAAAACAAAGAAAGACAATTGCTGTATCCCTTAAAATAAGTATTAACCAACTGTGGAGCATTAAAAAGAACATATTACTTTTTGAACAAATTAAATGCAGATCATTTTTTGGAAATATTTCAACAGTTCAGCATCAAATTTGATCAAATTGTCAGAAATCTGAGATTCAGTTATACCTCTTCATTAAAATAGGAAAAATTCAAGTAGCTTGAAAATTATGCAAAATCAACCATCTAACAGGTGATTTATCATCCAATAGGTGACTTTACACCTACTTTCACCAGACACTATTCTAGGTCAAGGGATACAGTGATAAACAAGACAGCAGGAGGTGGGCTCCATAATGCAGCTGGTTAGCACTGTCTGCTTTCCATGAGAAGGTCCTCGGTTCATGCCCAGGTGGAACGATGGACCATATCCAGGGTGTGCCAGGTCCCCGAGTGCACATGAGCACTTAGGAGACACTCAGTTCTTATGGGGAACAGCAACAACTATAGGTCAGGTGTCGAAGGGGGGCGATAATTAAAGAGGGGGGGAAAAAAGAAAAACAAGACAGCAAAGGCTTTCCTTTCCATGAAGTATAGTGGGTTCTGATAGAGAACTTTTAGAAAATATTAAAAATAGCTAAGATAATATCAGAATAAGTGTTAGGGAGATTTTTTTTAAAGTGGCAGTGTAGTTGTGATAGTAAAGGGTTAAGAGAAGATGCAACTTCACAAAGTGCTGATAAGAGGGAAGCAGAAACCTATTAAGATCTTAGAGAAAATAATTCCAGAAGACATGCAGGTAAGCACAAAAATCTGAGATAGAAAGTAGCTTGCTATTTGGAGAAACAGAAGGAAGCCAGAATGGTAAAGTTAGCAATAGGGAAGGGTTAAGAGAGCAGACAAAACCTAGATCATATAGGGTTTTGTAGGCCACGTAAGGAGTTTGGATTTTATATCCTGAGTCATGGAAAGTCACTAGAGGGTTTTAGGCAGGAGTATAGTATAATCTGCTTTATGTTCTACCAAGATCACTTATATAAATATGACATACTGTTGAATTGTACACTAAAACTTATTTGATTTTATTAATCAATGCACCTCGATAATTTTAATAAAAAGAAAAGAAACTACGTGGAGATGGCATGTAGGGCAGCTGAAACTATGTGTGCAAATTGGAAGAGATTCAAATTAAAAATATAAATTAGCAAATTTTTAAAAATAGAAATTTTAACAATATAGACAGAATGTAGTCATAGGACTGAAGAATGAGTGTAGTTGGGGGTGGGTGGAGAGATGAAACCCTGGACGCTCAAAGGACGCTCCAAAAGGTAGAAAGAGGAGAGGGAGCACATAATGGAGACAGAGAAACCGTGTCCAGTGAGGTAGGGGTAAAATCTGGATGATGTGATGTTACAGAAAGGCCAGAAGGGATAAGTTCTACAGATAGCTTGCTCAGCTCTATGAAATAACACTTAAAAGGCTGATTAAGCTGAGAATTAAGCATTTAAGAATTGCATTTTGGCACCATGAGGTTGTTGGATGACCTTGACCAGAGCAGTTTCAGTGGACTAGGAGGGAACCAACACTAAATGCTGGCAGCTAAAAAGATAACAGTGAATATGAGTGAATACAAACATGCAATTTTGATGTAAAGGAAAGACAAGTTAGAAGCAAGGAATAAAGAATTTGATTTCAAAATGGGAGATGTTAGATATTATTGTTTACTGCTGAGAACTGTTCCAACAGAGAATGAGAAATTAAGATGCAAGAGAGAGAGGAGATGGTTTAGATCTACTATGCTTGAACATGCAAGAGGGATGGGATACAGGGTTAAATGGAGAAGAGGACCTTTAAAAGGAACAATGGTGTTTCTAATTTGATGGAAGGCGGAGAATATGTAATATGGACAATTTTGGGGGAGTTAAATGATGAAAGACATAGAGTTCCCTTCTGAATGCTTTTATTTATTTAGCTTGATACCCAAAATAAGTTATGTGTAGTCAAAATCCTAATATTTGTTAGACACAACTAGAAATTAAGTAGTTTTAAGAGTAAATTTCAAGTCTGCTATAGCCCAAGGACATGGAATTGTTTGAATTTATATAAAGTTACCATAGTGTCTATTCCTCTTCCCACTGGAGGATATTTTGTAGATCAGAATCCCAAGCTAGATGTAGGCTACTCAAAAAATGAAAGAATATAACCATCCCACCAGTCTCCCATCAAATAGCTCAGCAGGGAGAACTCACTAGCGTGAGAGAGAGAGGTTCAGAGAAGCAGAAACCTGCAGATCCATACAAATAAAGAGATAGCCATTTCCTGGGGTAATGAGAAGTTATCCTGCAGATCCAATTTAGAGGAAACAGCCCATCTTTAGAATCAACTGAACAAGAGTTGTTATTTAAAATATGAACTTGAAACAATTCCAGATTTGCAAAAGAGACCAAGTTTCTCTGCAATTAGTAATTAAGGTCTATACTACAAAGAGATCATTCCAGGATAGTCTGTGAGCCTCCCAAGTATGGGGTCTAAGAGGATGCTTAAGCAGTACCTGGATGAAAATCCAAGAAAAATTTAAGGAGCAAAAGAAGGGAGCCATTTTCTTTAGGATTTCAGCAGGTCTTGTTGAAAGGGAATTTTATTTTACTTTTTAAATTAAGTTTACTGGGGTAACATTGGTTAATACAATTAATATAATTTTCAAGTGTAATTATAATTGACATTTTTATATTCTATTGTGTATTTACCAGCCACTCCAGTTTCCTTCAGCTACCGTAATTTGATCCCTTTTACCCACTTTGCCCTCCCCCAAACCCCCTATATTTGACCCCTTTACCGAATCTAACTCTTCCCTCTTCCCTCTTCCCCCACCCCCGACCCTCTGGTAACCACTAGTCTATAGTCCATGTCCATGAGTCTCCTGTTTGTCCTGTTCATTTGTTGCTTTTAGGTTTTAATCCCACACATAAGTAATATTATGTGATTTTCAACTTTTTCTGTCTGGTTCATTTCACTTAGCATAATCTATCTCAAGGTCCATCCATGTTGTCACAATTGGCAGTATTTCATCTCTTCTTATGACTGAGTAATATTCCATTGTATATATGTGCCACAGCTTCTTTAGCCAGTCATCTATCGTAGACACTTCAGTTGCTTCATGTCCTGGGCCAACCGTGGAATGCTGCTAGTGAACATCAATGTGCAAATATCTTTTTGGATATGGGTTTTCAAATCTTTGGAGTAATACCAGTAGAGGATTGCTGGATCATACAAGTAGATCAATTCTTATTTTTTTGAGGAACCTCCATACTGTTTTCCATAGTGGCTTGTACAATTTGCAGTTCCACCAGAGTGTATGAGGGTTCCTTTTCTCTGCTCCTCTTCAACATCTTGTCCTGTTGTTTACAAAATTCTAACAGGTTTGAGATGGCAACTCATTGAGCTTTTGATTTGCATTTCCCTAATAGCTAGCGATGTTGAGCATCTTTTCATATTTTGTTGGCCATTTGTATGTCCTCTAGGGAGAATGTTCTGTTCGGTCCTCTGCCCATTTTTTGACTGGATCATTTGTTTTGTTGTTGTTATTGAGTCGTATGAGTTCTTTGTATATTTTGGATATTAGGCCCTTATCGAGGCATTTCTTGCAAAATATTTTCCCATTGGATGGGTGTCTCTTTACCTTGTTGACGATTTCTTTTGCTGAGCAGAAGCTTTTTAGTTTGATGTAGTCCCATTATCATTTTTTGCTTTTACTTCCCTTGCCTTTGAGGTCAAATTCATAAAATCCTCTTTAAGTCCAAGGTCCTTGAGTTTAGTTCCTATGTTTCTTCTATGCATTTTATTGTTTCAGGTCTTATATTCAGGTCCTTAATCCATTTTGAGTTAATTTTGGTGTGTGGTGATAGACAACAGTCTAGTTTCATTCTTTTGCAGGTGGCTTTCCAGTTTTCCCAGCACCATTTATTGAAGAGGCTTTCCTTTCTCCACTGTATGTTTTGGCTTTTGTCAAAATTATTTGCCCATATAAATATGGGTTTACTTCTGGACTCTCGATTCTGTTCCACTGGTCTGTGTGTCTGTTTTGCTGCCAATACCATGCCTGTTTTGATTACTGTGCTTTGTAGTATAATTTGAAGTCAGGCAGAGTGATGCCTCCAGCCTTTCTTTTTTCTCAGGATGGCTTTGGCAAGGGTCTTTTGTGCTTCCATACAAATCTGATGATTTTTTTGTTCTATTTTTTAAAAAATGCCAATGATTTTGATGGGGATTGCATTAAATCTGTATAATGCTTTAGGTAATATGGTCATTTTAACTATGTTGATTCTTCCAATCCAAGAACACGGAATATCTTTCCATTTCTTTGTATCTTCTTCAATTTCTTTTAATAGGGTCTTGTAGTTTTCATTATATAGGTCCTTCACATGTTTTGTTAAATTTATTCCTAGGTATTTTATTCTTTTGTTGCAATTGCAAAAGGAATTATTTTTCCACTTCTTTTCTGTCGCTTCATTATTAGAGTATAGGAACGCTATGGATTTTTGAACATTGATTTTGTATCCAGAACTTTACTGTATTTGCTTATTGTTTCTAGTAGTGTTCTTGTGGAGTCTTTAGGGTTTTCTATATAGAGAATCATGTCATCGCAAATAGTGACAGTTTGACTTCTTCGTTTCCTATTTGGATGCCTTTTATATCTTTCTCTTGCCTGATTGCACTTGCTAGGACCTCCAATGTTATATTGAATAGCAGTGGCGATAGTGGACAGCCTTGCCTTGTTCCTGATCTTAGAGGGAAGGTTTTTAGTTTTTCACCATTAAGTATAATGTTGGCTGAGGGTTTGTCATAGATGGCCTTTATTATGTTAAGGTACTTTCCTTCTATACCATTTTGTTAAGTGTTTTGATCATAAATGGATGCTGTATCTTGTCGAAGGCTTTTTCTGCATCTATTGATATGATCATATGATTCTTATTTTTTAATTTTATGTGGTGTATCACATTAATCGATTTGCTATGTTGAACCATCCCTTGTGCCCTGGGATGAAGCCCACTTGATCTGGTGTATAATCTTTTTAATATGTTGCTGTATTCGGTTTGCTAGTATCTTATTTAGGATTTTTGCATCTGTGTTCATGAGAGATATTGGTCTGTAGTTTTCTTTTTTGTGTTATCTTTACCAGGTTTTGGTATCAGAGTAATATTGGCCTCATAAAATGAGTTGGGAAGTATTGCCTCCTCTTCAATTTTTTGGAAGAGTTTGAAGAATAGGTATTAAATCTTCTTTGAATGTTTGGTAGAATTCACTGGTGAAGCCATCTGGTCCTGGACTTTTACTTTTTGGTAGGTTTTTGATGATTGTTTCAATTTCCATACTGCTGAGGTCTATTTAGTTTTCCAGATCTTCTTGATTCAGTCTAGGAAGATTGTATTTTTCTAAGTACTGGTCCATTTCTTCTAGGTTATTAAATTTGTGTTATATACTTTTTCATAGTATTCTTGCATGATCCTTTGTATTTCTGTGATGTCAGTCGTAATTTCCCTCTTTCATCCCTGATTTTTTTATTTGTGTCCTTTTCTCTTTTTTCTTTAGTGAGTCTAGCCAGGGTTTGTCAATTTTATTAACCTTCTCAAAGAACCAGCTCTTTGTTGCATTTTTTTTTCTATTGTTTTTTGTTTTCAATTTCATTTATTTCTGCTCTAATTTTGATTATTTCTTTCTTCTGCTGACTTTAGGCTCGTTTGTTCTTCTTTTTCTAGTTTTTTAAGATGAAGCATTAGGTTGTTTATTTGGGTTCGTTCTTGTTTTTGGAGATAGGCCTGTAATGATATGAACTTTCCTCTTATGACCGCTTTTCTGTCCCAAAAGTTTTGAATATTTGTACTATCATTCTCATTCATTTCTATGTATCTCTTGATCTCTCTTTTATTTCTTCTCTGACCCAGTTATTCTTCAGTAGAATGTTGTTTAATCTCCACGTGATTTGTGGTTCTTCCTGCTTTCTCTTTGCAGTTGATCTCTAGTTCCAAAGCATTATGATCAGAGAATATGGCTGGTATGATTTCAACCCTCTTATATTTGTTGAGACTATCTCTGTGTCCCAGTATGTGGTCAATTCTTGAGAATGTTCCATGTGCACTAGAGAAGAATGTATAAGCAGTGTTTTTGGGATAGAAGGTTCTGTAAATGTCAATTATGTCCAGCTGGTCTAATGTGTCATTAAAGATGTTATTTCTTATTGATTTTCTGTTTGGAATGATCTGTCCATATCCACCAGTAGGGTGTTTAGGTGCCCTACCATGAGAGCATTTTGGTCTGTTTCTTCCTTTATTCTGTTAGTAATTGCTTTACATATTTCAGGACTCCCTGATTGGAAGCATAGATATTGATAAGTGTTATGTCTTTTGGTGTATGATTCCCTTTATCACTATGAAGTTTCCCTCAGGATACCTTTCTTTTGCTTTTTTATTTTGAAGTCTATTTCATCCAAATTAGTGCCGCTGCTCGCCCGCTTTCTCTGAATGCCATTTGCTTGAAATAAAAAGGGAATTTTATAAATTAATACTTTAAACACTGTTTTATTCTCATTTTATTATCTTTATAAATTGCAAATTAAAGAACCCCTTCAAAAATTCCTGATATATGTATGTGTGTGTATATATATATGTTATGTATATGTATATTACACACACACACACACATACATACATACATACATACATACATACAAAGATATATAGATATATATGAAGGAGTAGTACGTAACTGACGATTGTAATCTGGGTTTTAGGAACTAGATTGTCAAGGTCATGTAAACAGCGCCTCTTATGGAATGGTGTCATATGTTGTTTACTCTATATGGGTTTTGCTACACATTCATACATATATCAACATTTAAAGCTTTTCATGGATCAATGGTCCACATGTATAAAAGGAAGAGTTAGGGTAAGTGAACTTTATGGTCTATATCACGCTAAACAATCTGTCATTCTAGTGCTGGTATTTATAAATATTAATACTGATTTACGTTATAGCTTAACCCACATGTTCTTCAGGGATTTGTAATCACCATTTGTCAATCCTAATTCCTAATTTAATCTATTCCACCCACGTTACCACTGTACGTGATCTTTGGTAATGTGAAGGTAAGAATGAAGGTGGTTCTCAGTTAATTTGCCTTTTTTAAATAAAAAAGAAATTCAGTGCTTATCCTCTCAGATTCCTTAGCACTTCCTCTGTGAAGTAGATAAGGCAGGATGTGTAATGGACTGATTCATAGGGATGGTAAACAGCCAAATATTAATTCTTTGGTTCTTCAGCCAAAAATGCTTTTTGCGTGTCTTTCTAATATGATGACTCAAGTAATTCTAGCCTGTGCAACCAAGCCCTATGTATTGAAACAAGAGTCATATGCTATGGAGACAGAATTACTTGAGGAGTTGAGCCAGGTTCCTTTTAAAATCCATTTACTCTGGAGATGTGATTTTTAGAAGTGCAGGACTAAATACTGAAGTGGTCAATGTTCTCCAACAAAAACTTAGAGTCTTTTTAAAATAACTGCTGTGGCACTAAAACAGGCACATGGAAATGGATCATATAAAAGCTGTTTCTAACTAGTATTTATTTCTTCTGTATAAAAATTTATGCCATGTGGGTAGAGGCTTATAGGTTACCATAATTTTTAAAAAACATGTTTTTAAATCCTCATTAGCCTTTTGCTAGCTGGGAGTCTGGTGTAAATTACTAATAATAAATTTATCTGTAAAAATGAGATTTTTTACAAGGTTAATGAGATTTAATCTATAAACATCCTAGAACAAAGCCTGTCATTAAGCAGATACTTAATAAATAGCTTTTGTTACCACTATTTTTAATATATTATCTGCTTAAATATATCGCCATTGTGGCATGCTAACAGTTCCTTATATGACATGTATATGCATGAGCCTGCCTGTACATGTGTATGCATAAGGAAAAGGTCCATTTGAAATACAGAGAATTTTTTCAAAGTCCTTTAGAAGAACCACATTGTCTGTGTTAAAATTATATAAGATTTGCAGATGAGAACACTGACACATAGCAGATAACAGTTATTAGCCTTGCATGAGGATTTCAAAATGTTACACTCTGGCTCCCACATTTAAAGAGCCATCTTAGAAGGATATAACTTATCCAGAAAACCTTGGTTGCTTTCATAAGATCCATTATTTTCCTCTGGTTTTGATAATTACATTAAACGCAACTGCAAGCAGGACAGCCTTATCATTTTCTTATTTTTATACTGCCCCCCTGGAGTCACAAGTGACTACACATTGAATTGGCCTTTTTCTGCAATAATTTAATGGGGATTATTGAAGGGTGGAGAATGCAACATTTGATACTCCATATTTTATTCTTTGGTCAGAGATATATATATTAGATAACATGTATAACTTATTACATATATATGTTGACTGAGAGTAAATACAGGCCAGCCTCAACTTACAAATAACAAAAATTAAGGAGAAAACCTAAACTCCAGAATGGTGACAATTTAAAACCCTTGTTTCTTGATTTTGCAAAAATTCTTCAAAATGTGATCACACCAAAGTGAACTAATGGTACAGCATTTAACTTAAAATATAATAACAAATAAAGAGAAAAAAGTGACTATGCTTTAACAAACCATAAAGAGAAATTATAATGTGAAAATCACTTAAAAAATAGGCAGGCTCCACTGTATTATGTTGGGCATTAAGCTAGAGAAAAAATTGCAAATTATTGAGCAATTAGAGCTAACAAGCAAATTGATAATCAACTGCATCCAACAAGCTTTCAATGACTTTTTAGGTCAGAAAATAAAACTTAACTACTATATAATACTTTCATTTGAAAGCATTTCTTTGCAATACTCCCTTTAACTGCCTCTCAATTATGTCCTCGGTGTTAATCACTTCATTTGAAACTCTTCTGAGACTTCTAACTTTTCATTCACTCAGTGTTTTTCTGTGTACAAGGGCTCTCAAGTAAATGGATTCAAATTGTGTTTAGATAAAATGTACGTACAATTATTAATTATAATCATTGTTATACTAAAGGAAGAGTCTTGTCTGTATTAACTTTCTTTAAATGAGTCTATCAGAATAATTATTATAGTAAGAACTCATTCCAGGTCAATTCTTATTAATCAAGTAGTAAAAAAGTGAGAGTCTATAAATATCTCTTAAGGTTCTCAGCAGTATATAACATTGCAAGAGGAGAAACCTTTTAAAATCAAATATTTTGATTCAGTTTTATTATTTTCCCTAAATCTACATTGCACTAAAACTCATAATAAAAATGTACCAAGAGGCCCGGCAAACATTTTGCTAGTCACAGGCAGAGAGAATACAACAACCCTGTCCCCAAAGAATTAAAAACGTACTACAAAAAATGTGTTTAACTCCTTCCCCCACTCTCCTCCCTTGCCAGAAACAAACATATATCCAATGACAGAATTACATATAACATAGTCTAGAGGAAAGGGTTATCACCCATCTTGTCAGTGAGATGTCACAGGAATTACCTGACTTTGGACTTGAGTGGAAGGCTCTATAACCAGGTGGAGGCAATTGTTGGAGGGGAAAAAGTGCTTCCCTTTAAAAAGAAACCAAAATCTAAAAAACAAAGACGTATATTGCTAAGAACAATAAACAAAATCAACCACTAAATAGGAATTTAGTCAACATGAAATTAGTTGTAGAGCACAGGCAGTCCAGTGGCCCTCACACCAAGTCCAACTCAATGTCTGTTTTTGTAAACAAAACAAAGTTTTACTGGAACACAGCCATGCTCATTCATGTGTGTACGGTCTCTGGCTGCTTTCGCATTACTATGGTAAGAGTTTGGTAGTTGTAAGAGTCTGGCCCACAAATCCTACAATATTTATTATCTGTCCTTTTACAAAAAAAATGTCTGCTGATCCTTGAATTAGAGAAAGACTTTAAAATAACTATTTTGGGGGTTCTCAAATCAAAATAAAGAATTACCTCCATTAAAAAAGAACTTATTGACAATGGCATAAGTGAAAGAACAGACAGATGTGAAAAAACGAAACATTAAAAAAATCTTGTAAAAAATGAAAAAATGAGCAAACAATAAGAACAAGAACATACACACAGAAAAACTCAAATAGTCAATAAATATGAAAAACATGTTAAACCTTATTAGTAATCATGGAAATGAAAAGTAAAATGAGATATCATTTCATATCTGGTAAGAACAGTGAACAAAATCCTGAAAATACTAATTATTAGTGAGGAGGTGGAGAAACAAATAATAAAACATGTTTCATTAGTTACAATTTGCAGAGAAAACTAGCACTGTGCCCAGTAAAGCTGAAAATATGCATACTCTATAATCCAGAAGTTCACTTAGATAGGACTTTTTCTCTCTGTAGCAAAGTGTAAGAGAGTGGATAGAAGAATCACCCTTATTTTTCCCATTACTTTCCCACTTCCAGCTCCTACTTTCACTCTTGCCACTACTGAAGGCCCATGCATGGAATCCAATGAATCAGATGGGTGTCTTGGGCACGCCCACTGATGCCCCATCACCATATTCCAATATGCTGGCCTAAGTATCTCACACTATACCACACATGCAAACATCTCCAGATTTCTAATTCTAACTTAAGAGTTAGAGTCAGTTAATGTCTTTGGCCTCCCGTCTCTATTTTCTTTGGTCATCTTCATATTGTAATTGATTCTAATAATAATAACAATAATAATTATAATATTTTTATTTAGCATTTACTATGTGCTAAGCAATTAACATGCATTAATCCATTACCCTTTATAATAATCTTATGAACTGCATCTATTACAACTCCGTTTAATAAACAAGGAACTCAAGTTAATAACTTATTCACAATTACAAGGTTCTTAGTGGTGGAGCTAGGATTTATGCCAAGTCAACATGATACCAGAGTCAACACCCATTCCTATTACTCTTCTCCCCATACTACTATACATTTGTCTCAATAATACAAGAACACTCCCTCCTCAAAAAAAAAAAAACAATCTTTCAACTGGGTCCTCCATGAGCCTCATTTGATGCTATGCTACATAATCAAATTCTTCACTAAAGTCAACTGAAACCTGACTTTTCTCAGCATACACCATTCCTCTGAAGCTTTCTTAATCAGAGCCTGTTTATTATCCAATGTTCCACACAATTTTATACTCATGTAAAAGAAAAAAAAAAAAGCTTTGCTTCTTTGAAACCCGTGCCACCTCACTAAACTATACTCTATCCCCAGTCATTACTGTCATCTACAGCAGGGGTCCCCAATCCCTGGGCTGTAGATGGGTACCTATCCATGGCCTGTGAGGAAATGGGCCACATAGCAGGAGGTGAGCAGCAGGCCAGCAAGTGAAGCTTCTTCTGTATCTGCAGCCACTCCTCAGCACTAGCATCACTGCCTCAGCTCCACCTCAGATCATCAGGCATTAGATTCTCATAGGAGCATTGGTCCCCAGTACCAAAAAGCTTGGGGTCACTGATCTACAGGACTCCTCTTGAGGCATTCACTAATATTCATGGGCATTTGGGAATGAGGATTACAATATCTGTAATCTAATTCCATCCATCATCCTAGGGCAATTCACTGTTTGTGTGGACTTACCATGCCAACCCTGAGCCTTTTAATTCATCTTTTAAATTTCATTGACCCTCACTACTACACATCCATAGCCATCTGCATCTAGGGCCTCACTCAGAAACACTTTGGAACAGATTCATCTACTGAAAAGAATACAAATAAATCACTTCTGTTATTCCCACTTCTCACATACCCAGGATGACTCTGACCACTTGTCTCTTTTTAGCTTCACTGAGATAATTACTGTACAGGTCCCTTGATTTTCCCATTTCCTCACAGTCACTTATCACCCTACTGGCTTCTCCTGTCTTATAGCATGCCTGGTTTGCAGGAATTATCACCTGGACTCCTCTCTCATCTGCCCCTTGTACTCCTATCCACTGTCATACTCACCTTGTAACTGGCACTACCTCATGCCTCCGCCACTCATAAACTTAGTCTGCTGCACACAGTGTAGATGATCAAACAATGACACAGACTGATCTTGAGTCTTAATAAGGCCCTTGGTACCTCTTGCTGAGTACCTCTCTCTTTTTCAGCATAGTCTAAATATTCGCAACTCCCAAACCCCATACTCATTTAAGCTGCTGATTTTGTTTCCTAGTTCATTATCAAGAAACATGAGACCATCCAATGTGTCTTCCCTTCGCTTCCTGTACATTATTCCATTATCTACATACATCTCCATTCCCACATCATTATTTTAGTTTCAGAGGATAAAATACCCCTGTGCCTTCAATATCATGTCATTTAGCAGGACCAGAGCTAGGACAAGGCAAGAAAGGTACTCAGAGCATAAGATTTAGAAAGCACTCATGTTCAGGTACTGACCCTGAACTTTCACAATCATAAAGATGCCTCCTTAATTCTGTGTCCTAAACTCATCACTTGCCTCGCCCTAGTCCCATCCCTGACCTCCCACCTCCTCCAGTACCTGAATTTATCATTCATCTCCACTTCCTTTATCTTCTCTTCAGCCTCTCCCTTTTGCATAGTCTTTCCATTCATCTTACACAATGTTCAAGTCATGTTGTTTCTTCATGCTGTAAATTTCCCAAAAGACTGCTCTCTTCCATGGAGACCATAAGTGGTCTGCAATCTTTTGTAACTAGGCAGGTGAATATGACTAATTCTGGTATTCTGTAATAGGAAGTGGATTTGGCTCTCACACCTAAGCAACATTCTCCAATAACAACTCTGTCATTAATAAAGATGACACATCTCTTTATGTCCTGCTCTTTTGTCTTTTTCCCCCTGAATTTACTCGAAATCTAGACAGTGAAAAGAGTTGCTATTTACTGGGCACTGCTCAAAGACCCCAATAGCTACATTCCCTCCTTCTGCTCTGAATCAGTATATGGCCCAGCTTAAACCAGTCAATTCTTATTCATCCTTCAATCTCGGTTACTTTCTGAGGGAAGCCTTCCCCCCAACCTAACCAGAAACTAGAACAAATGTGCCTGTTATGAGCGTCCTAGAACTAGGTACTCCTCCTTTGCATCAATTACCATGGTTGTAATTTCTTATTTATTGGAATGATTATCCAATTGTCTCTCTTAATAGAATATAAGTGCTAAGAGGGTAGGAATGATCCCCAGTTTTGCTCACCATATAACTCAAGTGCCTAGAGCAATGCTTGGCACATACATAGTAGTTTGTTCAATGCACATTTGCTGAATGAATGAATGAATGAATGAATGACAAAGTTCAGATCTTACTTTCCCTAAGAAGCCTTCCCTAACAGCCTGGGTTGAATATCCTAGGTCTCTATTTTTACTCAGCATCAGTGTGGTCCACTTTCATTTCCCTGAATACAATGCACTATAACTGTTTATACTTTTATCTCCAGGACTATATCCTGACCTTTTTGATAGCAGGTATTTTAATTCACCTTTGAATCTTTATCATCTAGCATGCTCTCTTCCAGGATATGAGAGCAATAAATTTTATTAAACAGACGAAATTAGGGAGGCTTTTGCTCCATAACAAAAGTAGTAGTCTTTAAAAATTAAATAGCAATGAGAGTTCGTTAAAACAGGGAGGTAGGTCTGGGTGCATTAGCTGTGAGAAGTGAGGCTCTGATGTGTTAGTTAATGACATGGCAGATGAGATTAGATGATGGGTAAACCAAGTCTTTTACCTTCTTTAAATAACCAGTTTGTGATGTCTTTTTCACCAAAAATAGTTAATACAGTTTAAGAGTTTAACACAGTTATCAAGTGCCTAAGTGAACCTCAGGTACCCAGAGAATGAAACCACTGCCAAAAATAATGCAAATAAAATTTAATGTATAAAAAGAGAATCAGAATCAAGTTAAAAAATAGACCATATCAACAGAACACATGACCTAAGATTTGTAAATGCCTTCATCAGAAACAAGGGGACAAATACCTCTTTTCAAATTTTGAAAATTTATAACCATATCCAGAAAAAAACTACACACTGATATCAGAATGTTGAAAACTTACAGATGTATAGCACTTTACAGAACTGTTGAATATATATGCTATCATTTATGTTACAAAATACCTAGAGAAGAATCATTATTTTCCCATTTTATAACCAACAAAACTAAGATATAGTATGCTGAAGTAATTTACAACAACACAGTTACTAAGTTAGAGATTCAAGACTTGTATGTGATATGCTGTCTCCCCAAATAAGGAACAGTAACTCAGTACATCTTTATCTCTGTCCTAGAATTTGTAAGGCCACTCTGCAAACTCCAATAGCTAACACATCTTAATACCACATTATATTATATGATTCAATATTTTGATAAAATGGTTAGAAATGGCCTTCATATGTTTGGTGACACTCTGGAAAAGTCTGTACTATGACTTATAGTGGGAATTTTGTTGGGGCTTTTTATGGCCAAATAATTTTCTTTCCGTCTGGATGTCTGTATCCTTGTTATTATCAGTCACAAGAAAATCTACTTGTAAAACACTTTCTCTTTTCAACTCCAAACACCAATTTTGCTTACTTTTGAACCCTTAAAAAATCTGATATCTGATCCTTTTCTTTGAAATGTTTTAGAATCAATAAGTTAACCTTGACAAATAATCCTTCAAAATACCTGCTGGAATACTGTTTTATAGCATATCATTTTGACTTCTAGATAAAATGAGATGGTGCTAACCACTCTTCTTTATAAAATGCCTATTTGTAAGTGCTAAGAAAGGCTTTAAAATGGCTTACCTCAAACATGAACATGTTCTATCAAGTCTAGTCATTTATGAATTAAGGGAGATGGTCAAAAAGGTAGGGAGTAAATGAAATAGGCAGCTGCCATGCCATCCAGTTTATTTGAAAGGAAAAACATACCTGCTCCAAATAGCTCCCTGATGGTCTGTTATGTTACTTTTTTATAGTTATATGCCTTTGTATGTATATCGTATATGTTTATACATAGATCTAAAACTATACCTAGCACATCGAAACCATGATTTCATTGGTATTACTGCAGAGAACAAAATAAAAGTGGAGATGTTAGTTATGAGTTGATTCAAAGAAAAACGCTAAGTAAATGGATAATAAAGGTGATACAACAGGTATGGGCAAAACCATGAAGGTGGTAAATAAATGCCTGGCATTAGGGGAAACTTGCTTAAGAAACTATGTTTTGTGGTAGTCCTTTCAAAGACTAAGTGAATTCTAAAGGGACAAGGGTGATGATTAGAATAAGCTTTTAGTGACACCTGTCACTTCTGTCTAACCAAAGCCCTAGGGAAACATGGCACAGGGCAGGAATTGCCGGACTGGTGGAA
The DNA here is from genome assembly GCA_003508835.1 of Eonycteris spelaea. Classification (NCBI taxonomy): domain Eukaryota; kingdom Metazoa; phylum Chordata; class Mammalia; order Chiroptera; family Pteropodidae; genus Eonycteris; species Eonycteris spelaea. The sequence continues at coordinate 71,816 of PUFA01000200.1, forward strand.
GACAAGGGGCGGGAGAGAGAGAAGAAAGGAAGGCCTGAAGCACAGGGCTCTGTTCAAAGTTTAGATGAATGGGGTAAGCATGCCTGGGAGAAAGGAGTGGGCCATCAGTGGTGGTACAGGCTCTAGATGGCAGGATTTTCCAGTTCCAGCAGGAAAGGATGAAACTTAGTACAGTATATTTTCTATCACTCAGATTGTCTACTGACCCAGGGTCCTTGAAACAATCTGTGTACCTGAAATCTGTCTTGCCTTAGGATGAATTCCTTCCAAAAAGACTCCATAGTCCTTCATGAAAAATGGATCCCTGAAGGTTCTGCCTGACAGGTCCTCCAAATGTGCTCAGATATATCTGAACTGTAGGCTAAACGTGATGAACACTGTCAAACAAAACAAATTGCTATATAGAATGCACAAATAACACAACTCAATGTAACAAAAACCATGCATACCTGTTCTAAAAAATGAATGAATGAAGAGCCAAGGGCTTAAAGCAATATAGATAAAATAAAAACCAGAGTGTACTGCCTCTTATGTATAAACTCTTTTAGAAGTGTATCTTTGAAAGACTTGTGGGGCCAAAAAATTAAAGGTGAAAAATGCTAAAATGACAATATAACAATCAATAAAGATGGAGACTACAAAAACATGCACATACATCTGCAGGGCTGTTTTAATGAGCAATGATGTTCATTGAAATTGACAGAAACAAAACAAAAATATTAAGTCCTATTTAAAATGTAAGTGCCATATGATGTTTTGATAAATTTTCTGAGCATTTTCAGTGTTGTGTAGTGCTATATGTTTTGACAATGATGGGAATAACATCAGTTACCTAGCCTCTACCTGCAAAGTTATTTGCATACAAAGCCATCTTCCTCTTTTCTTTCTAAGCACAATGCTTATTCATTTTTCTACAGTCAAAATCCTACCCCCTGTGACATTTTCACACTTTTATTAATTATTTACCTACCCTTCAAATATTATTTGAACATCTCTATTTTAATTAATTTCTTCCTATCGATATTTAAACAGGTTCAACCAAAAATATGTAGCGTTATTTGATCCTGTGTTGCCCTACATCTCTCACTCTCTTATTCCTCCCCTTCATAGAAAAAGTCATTTCAAGAACTGTCTATATTTGCATTGTCCAATGTGAAAAGCTTCCTAGGTTCCTAGAGTTAACAAGTTGCCTGCTTTCCCTAGGTGAGATCCATTTATGCTGCTGTCCCAGGGTTATAATAGTAACCATTTCGCTCTGAAAAATAAAATGGTTTGAATAACAAAATTATATAGTCACCCTTCACTTGAAATAACTTGTTAAAAATAATTTGGAAAAAAAAAGAAAATGTCAAATTTCCATGGCAGCAAGTACCTATATACAGTGCCTAGAATTAAGTAACATTAACCACTTTTCCTTTTAAAAAGAGTATTATTAAAATATAGCTAACATATGATATTATATTAGTTTCAGATGTACACCATAGTTATTCAACAGTCATATACCTAAGGAAGTGATCATCATGATAGGTCTAGTAGCCATCTGACACTGTACAGCATTATTACAATATTATTAAACATTAACCATTTTAAGACATTTTCAAAATTCTACCAAGAGATATAAAAATGACAAAAGCTATACAGTGACAAATAGGTAGAAGACCATCTAAAGATGATGAAAGAAAAAAATATAATTTGAATAAAACTTAATCCAAATGGGATTTTTCAGAAAAATTACAAACACATACATATGTTTATACAGAAGTGAATAAAAATAAATGTTTGAAGAAAGAATACTCCTGAGGGACAAACTAGATATAAGAGAAATTAAAGCATGATATAAAGCTAAAATAATAGAAACCATGTGATAAGCAATGTATAACAATCAAAAAAATAATTGAATGTCACACACCACAAAGTGGGATGAAAAATATTAGAAAGCCTGTTTCCACTTGATTTCAAAATATAAATTCAGTATTAACATATAAATTGACAGTAGTACAAGTATATAATAAAATAAATATACATATATTGATGGTGCATGCACAAATATTTTGTATTGGTAGGCATGTGTGATCAAAAAAGTTTGGAGACCTCTACTAGATAATTCAGAAAAAGATCTTGTTATATATAAAATGTAATCTATGATGAAGAACATCATAAAGGGGAAAGGAGCAATGATGGTGGTACTTACTTTTTTTAGGGTGGTATTATTGGGGAAATAATTTATATATTCATATTATTTCATGCAGCAAAACAAATTCTGGATGGGTTATAGAAATAAATGTAAAATTAATAAAATCCTAGAAGAACACAGAGATTTTTTTTAAGTATGGGCAAGAGGGACTGCCTCAGTTTCAAAGCAGAAAGGAATCATAAAGTAATGTTGATATAAATAACTAAAGTAAATCACAAAATTTCTAAATTTCAAAATATAACTAGGAAAATTAAAAGGGAAACACTAAATTAAGAAATGTAATGAATCTGGCAACTTATTTTAAAGGCTCAGTATAAATGTTTAAGAAAGTTATTAAAACCTTTATATAAAATTGAGCAATTGATATAACACATATAATTCGCAAATTATGAAAAACAAACTGCTAATAAGTTTTGAGGAAAAAGATTCAACATTAGTAAATGTCAAAGAAATAAAAATGTAAAATATAGTCACATTTTCTCATCAAACAAAATATGGTTCTACTTTCTACCTACTAAAATAGTCAATTTTAAAATGAAATATATAATGATGTCCTTTCATTCAGTATGTGTATGAATATGACCTAAGAAAATAATCCTGAGAGTGGGAAAATCTTGATATGGGTAGATATTTTATTGCATCATAATTTACACAGTGAAAAATAGACACATAATACTGTATGATTTCAACTATAAGACATTCTAGAAAAGGCAAAACTAAAAAACAATAAAAAGATCAGTGGTTGCCAGGAGTTATGGGGGTGGGATGAAGAGGCGGGGCAAAGACAATTTTTAGGGCAGTAAAAATACTCTATGATACTATAACGATAGATATATGTCATTATGCATTTGTCCAAACTCATAGAATGTACAACGCCAAGAGTGAATCTTAATATCTGCTATGGACTTTAGACTTTCAGTGATGATGTGCCTAAAGAGGGTCATTACTTGTAATAAAGGTACCACTGTTGTGAGGAATGCTGGTAATGGGGGAGGTTGTGCCTGTGTGGGGGCAGGGCTGTATGTGAACTCTATCTTCCTTTCCACAGAAATACAAAGGATCATACAAGAATACCATGAAAAGTAATATAACACCAAATTTAATAACCTAAAAAAATGGACAAGTTCTTAAAAAGATACAACCTTCCTAGACTGAATCAAGAAGAACGGAAGAATCTAAATAGACCGATCAGCAGTATGGAAATTGAAACAATCATCAAAAACCTACCAAAAAGTAAAAGTCCAGGACCAGATGGTTTCACCAGTGAATTCTACCAAACATTCAAAGAAGATTTAATACCTATTTTCCACAACATCTTTCAAAAAAAATTGAAGAGGAAGCAATACTTCCTAACTCATTTTATGAGTCTAATATTACCCTGACACCAAAACCTGGTAAAGATAACACAAAAACAGAAAAACTACAGACCAATATCTTTCATGAACACAGATATAAAAATCCTAAATAAGATACTAGTGAACTGTATACAGCAAGATATTAATGAGATTATACACCACAATCAAATGGGCTTCATCCCAGAGGCACAGGGATGGTTCAACATATACACAAATTGATTACTGTGATACAACAAAAACAAGTTAAAAAATAAGAATCATATGATCATATCAATAGATGCAGAAAAAGCCTTCAACAAGATACAGCATCCATTTATGATCAAAACACAACAAAATCAGTATAGAAGGAAAATACCTTTAACATAATGAAGGCCATCTATGACAAACCCTCAGCCACATTATACTTAATGGTGAAAAACTAAAAACCTTCCCTCTAAGATAAGGAACAAATTAAGGCTGTCCACTATCACCACTGTTATTCAGTATAAATTGGAGGTCCTAGCGAGTGGATCACACAAGAGAAAGATATAAAAGGCATCAATAGGAAACAAAGAAGCCAAACTGTCCCTATTTGCAGATGGTATGATTCTCTATAGAGACAACCCTAAAGACTCCATAAGAACATTGTTACAAACAATAAGCAAATACAGTAAAGTCTCTGGATACAAAATCAATGTTCAAAAATCCATAGCATTCCTATACTCTAATAATACATTGTCAGGAAAAAAAGTGGAAAAAATAATTCATTTGCAATTGCAGCAGCACAAAGAATAAAATACTAGGAATGAACTACAAAATATGTGAAGGAACTATATAATAAAAACTGTAAGACCCTGTTAAAAGAAATCGAAGAAGACACAAAGAAATGGAAAGACATTCTGTGTTATTGGATTGGAAGAATCAACATAGTTAAATGACCTTATTACCTAAAGCTTATATAGATTTAATGCAATCCCATCAAAATTGCATCAGCACTCTTTTAAAGAAATAGAACAACAACAAAAAAAAAATCATCAAATTTATAAAGAAGCACAAAAGACCCGAATCACCAAAGCCATCCTGAGAAAAAGAACAAGGATAGAGGCATCACTCTGCCCAACTTCATATTGTAGTACAAGGCAACAATAATCAAAACAACAATGTATTGTCAGAAAAAACAGACACACAGACTAGTGGAACAGAATCAAGATCCAGAAGTAAACCTATGTTTATATAGGCAAATAATTTTTTGACAAAGAAGCCAAAACATACAATAGAGAAAGGAAAGGCTCTTCAATAAATGGTGCTGGGAAAACTAGAAAGCCTCCTGCAAAAGAAAAAACAAGACTACTGTCTAGCACCACACACCAAAATTAACTCAAAATGGATTAAGGACCTGAATATAAGACCTGAAACAATGAAATGCATAGAAGAAAGCATAGGAACTAAACTCATGGACCTTGGACTTAAAGAGGATTTTATGAATTTGACCTCAAAGGCAAGGGAAATAAAACAAAAAATAAATGAATGGGACTATATCTATAAACTAAAAAGCTTCTGCTCAGCAAAGGAAATCGTCAACAGGGTAAAGGGACAACCATCTGAATGGGAAAATATATTTGCAAGCAATGCCTCCGATAAGGGCCTAATATCCAAAATATAAAGAACTCATTCAACTCAATAACAACAAAAAACAATCCAATCAAAAACTGGGCAGAGGACCTGAATAGACATTTCCCCCTAAAGGACATACAAATGGCCAACAAACATATGAAAGGATGCTCAACATCACTAGCTATAAGGGAAATGGAAATGAAAACTACAATGAGATACCATCTCACACCTGTTAGAAAAGCTATAATCAAGCAGGACAAGTGATAACAAATATTGGAGAGGATGCAGAGAAAAAGGGACACTCATACACTGTTGGTGGGATTGCAAATTGATACAACCACTATGGAAAACAGTATGGAGGTTCCTCAAAAAAAATAAGAATTGATCTACCATGTGATCCAGCAATCCCTCTATTGGGTATTTACCCAAAGACTTGAAAACCCATATCTGAAAAGATATTTGCATACCGATGTTCATAGCAGCATTATTCACAGTGACCAGGACATGGAAGCAACCAAAGTGTTCCTACAATAGATGATTGGCTAAAGAAAAGCTTGTGGTACAAATATACAATTGAATATCACTCAGCCATAAGAAGAGATGAAATACTGCCATTTGTGGCAACACAGATGGACCTCGAGATAATTATGCTAAGCGAAATAAGCCAGACAGAAAAAGCTGAAAACCACGTGTTATCACTTATATGTGGGATATAAAATGAAAAGAAACAAACGAACAGGACAAACAAACAGAGACACATGGACGTGGACTACAGACTAGTGGTTACCAGAGGGGAAGGGGGGAGAGGAGATGGGGAAGGTATATGAGATAAAAGGGGTCAGACATGTGGTGACAGAAATTAATTTATGGGTGGTGAACATACAATACAAAAATATATTGCCTTACTGTTGAATTGTACACCTGAAACTTAATGAAATCTAAATCTCCTTTTAGCAAAGTACATCAGAGACCAGAGTGTGGTATGCTGGTAATTGTGGACAATATCCTATGTGTAAACTGACTTTGTCTGTAGCTTAAAAAATGTATAGTACCTTGGACATTTTTTCTCAAATTTTTATCTACTTATTCCAGTGGATAGGTGATATTGCTTTCATTACAGTGCTTAATTTAATGCCTTGCCCAAGGTAAACGCTCAATTTATAGCTATTAACAGAAGTTGATTAAGGTACCAGACCTATAAGTAGTAAAAGTTACAAAACCAACCCACTTTTTAGATGCCACTTGGAAAATGTCTAGCTGTGAAACAATTTTTAATTATTCAAACATTTTCAAAAATGAGAACATTGTTTTATGAAAGCATAGAACAAATTGTTCAAATTTATGGGCCATTAAAGGGGAGAAGATTAAGTGATGGGGAAAGACCCTCCTGAAATCTGCCTTATTATTTATGTACTTTGGTGGACAGGAAATTGTACGCAAAGAGAAGCAATAAACATGCAAAAAGCATTAGCTCGTCTTTAAGTTTTAACATGGCAATGATCATGTGCTCAAATGCCATTAGCATTTGGCACAAAAGCCAGATAAGTAAGAGAAAAGTCATCTGGCAGAGACAAAAATGACACAGAGTCCTTAATAGAGAAAGATTCCCTTGTTTTACATGTATTTTAGCTGGAGCATAAATACCTAAGAGGGTGACAGCTACAGATAAAATTGTATCAGCAGTGTTTATGAGGGTGAGTTATAGGAGACAAGGACTTTGGTATTCAGCACTTGGATCACAGAGCAAGCATCACATTAGTAAACAGAGTCCTGAAAAAAGCAGTGAAAGTGGCCTCTTAAGCTATAAATGCCAAACTTCACTTCTAATTCCTTTTCAGTTTATCTAATTACCATTTTTTTGCTTTGACCTCAACCCATTGAACATTAAGAATCGGGAAAGGAGACATCACAGATGCTTTCAACTCCATCCTCAATTATTGTTTTCTAGGTTGCCTGTTTCTGTAAATATGATTATTAGAACACAGGTATTCCCATTCATTTATATATTGTCTGTGGCTGCAACAGACTGTATAGCCCACAAAACCTAAAATATCTGCTTACCTGGCCTTTTACAGAAAAACTTCACAGAATCTGGAATTAGATCAATTCTAATAATCATCTATCAACCAAGAAAAATATGAAAAAATATTCTCAAGCTAAAGGAAACAGAGGATTCAGTAAACCAGGCATCTACTTTCCCTGATTGCTTCGGTGCACAAAGCCGGGTGGGGTTTTCCAGGATCTTTACAAAGTGCAGGAAGTACAGGATGTCCTCCCACAAAATGGAAGGACTTCCTTCTGATGGCTAGAATTTTTCAGATTGCTAGTTTTCCACAGTTACTTTGTAGGAAATGTGATGATAGAAAGCACTTGCCAGAAGCTTAGGTATCAAAAATATCATAAATATATGGTTGGGATCCCAGAATAAGAAAGCATATGTTTTAGGATATCAAATCCAAAAGTTAAAGCGACAAGTCACAGAAACCTGTGGTTCACACTGGTATTTAGTTGGTTTGCATAAGCATGTTGAGTCTAATGATGACAGAGCCAAAGCAGAGTATTTAAAATGTTTTTTGCAAAAACCCACTGTATTACTTCTTAGCATCTTTTCCTGTTTTGGAAACAGAACAGTAAGAAAGGAGTACAAGGACTTTAGGTTGCATTCTTAAACACATCCTTCAAAGAATTTGCATTGTGATTCTGTGACTGCTGAGCTCACCCAAGCTTTAGAAAACCCTCTCCTTTGTAATTAAATGCTTTCTCTTTTGAGAACAACAAAAAATTTAATTGGACCACTTAAAATATTGCCTTTCTCTACAGATTAAGGAGATTAAAAATACATAAAGGCTTTTTTAAAACCTCACTTAAAAAATTACAAATACTTGTAGCTTTAATATCTAAGCAATAAAAATACCTCAATGTTATAGAGAAAAGAAATGGACACATTTTCTTTGGCTAAACAAATTTAAATAAGGGTATAGGAATCACCTAGGATTCAGTTATATAATTATTTTCAGTAAATACTATGATGGTCCTAAGCAAGTCATTTTATGACTCCTCACTTCTTGCATCCTAAATAACTGGAAGTGTTTGTCTGCTCAGCCTATTCTTCTCACTGGGCATTTTTATTGTGAAACGCATAGTAAACAATATCATGCTGTTTCCTTGAGAAAACCAGAGGATTAGAACCCAGCCTAATTAATGTCTACTGCAAAATGATTTGAGACCTCTGTTTTTTCTCACAAAAAAAAATTATTGTTGAATTTTTCCATGACCTAAGTCACTGAAAATGATATAAACTTCTAATATGTAGGATATACCCTTGTGACTCTTATTTCACAATCTTTAAGTTTCATAGTACACTATGATATATTTATAAAGTTTTCATATAAAAGGGAAAACATATTTCTTGACCTCCCCACACTTATTTACCAGTAGGGTATAGATTCTTACATAATTTTCAAAAAAATTAATCCATATACTTCTGAAATCTTTAAAACGTGTAAATTATTCTGATTTTACATTTGAAAAGTATTCAAGGTGATAACTTTGCCACTTTTAGATATAAAATAATTTTTCACAAATGTGGAGTCTATTCCCTCTAGTAAATTTGATTTGACTAATATTACATTGATTTGGGCTTCGTGAAAAAAATTTCAGACAATTTCTGATAATTTATATATTAATTTGGGCTTTTAAAGACTTAAATTCTCCAAGTTTTGCTGCTATAAGTTTGTCTTAAAAATTATTACTGTTTAATTTCATCATGATCCTTACTTATATTACTGATTATTTAGCAGTAAAAGAACAAGAACCAGCAGAATAAAGGGTGAGGAACAGAAAACAATCAAGACAACAAAAAGAATAAGAAAAGAAATTGTAAAAAAGATTAAAATTAGCAAGCTTAAAACAAGAAAACAGAAGCAAGACAATAATTAAAATGGGTGAAAAACTATCTATTAAAAGAAAAACAACAATAGCGTAAGCTAAAAAAAATCTACCTAAAACAAAATTAAGCTAAAGGATTCAAATTAAGAGAATTGACAAAGGAATACCAACACAATACTATAATCAAAAGAAAACACTTTCAGTGACTCAAGCATCTTTCTGGGACTTATGTTGATAAAAAGCAAAAATCCATGGTGAGTAACTAATCACTCATTAACATTGCAAAGACAAATGAAAATAAACCAAATTTTGGTAGATGCTTTCATTATAAATCTACAACAAGCCAATTGGATTGATAAGAAAAATAAGTCATAATTTATATAAAATAGGAATGATATATTAAGTTATATAGTAGGGATACAAAATATGAATGATATATTAAGTTAAAACACATTATAAACTTCTATATGTAATATATACGATACTATTAAAATCCATGTTTATATATTTCTGAAAAGCGAGGATATGGGTAATTTTAACTTCCTTTTGTGCTCTTGTAGGCTTTTAAAAGTAATTTATTGAAATCACAGAATTGTTTCAAAAACCATAAAATAATTTTATACAGTAAATAATACTCTTTGGACTTTTCTTTTCACTTTCCCTAGACTTATTCATATCTTCCGGCTTTTGCTTTCACTGTTCACCCTGAAAAAAACACTCTCTTTTTGCTATCCAAGTTCTACCTTCAAGACTTTTACGAAAACTCTCTCCTATATTAGATCTAATGCTTCACAGATGTTTGTCCCCAGCAATAGAGCACAGATGGTGAAGGTCTAAAACTGGTGGCAAACACACAGTCCTTCCTAGGTTTGAACACTGGCTCAATTGTGTGAACTCCGACAAGGTAACTAACAACTTTAAGCCCCATTTCCCCATCTGTTAAATAAATAATAGTAGTTGCTACATGAGGATTAAAAACTGACACATATAAATTGACCATAGACCATATAAATAGAGACCATATAAATAGACCATATAAATAGACCATAGCACATAATAAGCACTGACTATTACTGCATTCCGCTAGAGCAAATTTTGTACTCTTCTTTGATCTCTTCGATATCCAGCAAAATATGCCACGGGCACTTTCTCCTTGTTGATGAACATACTCACTACAATCTATCATTCATTCTAGTTAAAGCCACAGTCCATGTGAAGAAATCTCTGAAATACTGGGCCTTATACTTCACCTAAAAAACCCTCGAAGTCCACATGAAATGGCACTCTATCATGTTTTCCTGTATTTATGGAGTTATCAGCCAAGTTAGTCGGTCACTTTGAAATTTCTCAAATAGTTTCCTTTATAAGAAATATTTTATTCACAAGTCATTATCTACATTCTCATACACTTTAAAAGACTTGGAGATGAAGAGTCTTAAAAGCTTCTGAGGCTCTCTTTTCTTAATCACCGAAATTGAATGGATGCAGGTTCCAAGTTCTTTTTGAAGTTTTATATTTCACTCCAGTTTAGCAAGAGTCCAGATATTCCAGCTATGTTTAAGAAATGCTTATCTGGCTGTACAACTTTTGAACAATTAGCTTAAGTGCCTTAATGTTTTCTAAGAAAATATATATTTTTAATAACCTGATTTTTTAAAATATACTATTAACACTTGATCCTATGAAGAATTTTTTTTCCTGGAATATGTTAAATTTCAATTAATATTTACTGTATATCTAAAAGAATGCTTCATTTGAAATTTCTAGTATGGCCTATACTACATCAGAATGATTTTTTAATCAAAACAAAAATACAAGTGATTATCAAACTGCTGACAATAATACTTTTAAAGTTTGAAGGCAACTGAAGAAATTACAAATAAAAATATGGATATTTGCTTATGTAAAAATTTAAAATTTGACCATAATAAAGACACAAGACTAAAATGTTTTAATCACATCACCTTCCTCCTATGTATACATATGTATATAAATGTAACATGCATGCATATGTATGTATGTATGTGTATGTACATAAAAACAGGTACATAAATAGGTAAATGAAAGGATGGACATTTGAAAGATACATTTCCATCCTTCGATTTAGTAAAACATAAACAATAATATCCAATTTCAGCAAGGGTTCAGTGATATGGATAACTTTATATCCTAGTACGGATATTAAATAGTACAAACCTTCTGGAAAATATCTTAAGATCTATCATGTACCATAAAAAAATAATGAAATGTAATTACCCATTAATCTGAGTGAATATTTAAGTTTAAAATTATGTTTACAAAGGACATTTAAGGAAAAGAGGAAATGCTTTATAATGGTCCTATATATTTAGCAATTGTTTACTAATTGCCTACTATAGTAACAATGGTAAATACAGTAAATCCTCACTTAACATCATAGATAGGTCCTCGGAAACTGCAACTTTAAGGAAAATGACATCTAATGAAACAATTTTACCAGAAGCTAATTGTATATAACATAAGAGTTAAGTTCCTACAGCATATTTCTGATTGCAAAAAACATCACCAAACAATCTAATAAAGGACCAAAAAACACTACTAATATTAACCACTGAAATAAATGTGAGCTATACATCCACTTGGAAAGATTAATAAAAATAAGGCAGATCATGATTTTCCAACCCATTTATTATCCAGTTCAGCGTTGTGGGTGGCAAGATCCTCTCCTGGCAGCTCAGGGCACAAGGCGGGAACCCACCCAGAACAGGACGCCCCTCCATCGCAAGGGTATCACACACACCCACACTCGCTCAGACTGGGACAATGTAGACAGCCAGTTGGCCTCACGTGCACATCTTTGGGATATGCGAGGACACCGGAGCACTCCGAGGAAACCGGAGCACTCCGAGGAAACCCACACAGACGTCGGGAGACCATGCAGACTCCACCCAGACGGTGGCGCCAGCCGGAAATCGATTTTTTTTCTCATCGACTTCATAACAAATTGACGTTGAACAAACGACATAATTTGAGAACCTACTACATGTTTTAGTAAAAATAACTCAGAACAAAATAACTAAAAGAATCAATAGTGGTTATTGGAAATACTGGTGATTTTTCTTCCTTGTACCTTTTTGTATTTTTTAAATTTTTCTAATGGACATTTATTTTAGAATCAGAATGTACTGATATTCCTCAAAAACATGATAAGGAATATTTTTGCGACTAATGACTTTTAAATTATACACAGTCGAAGTTAGCCTTGACAGGGTTGGAAACTATACAAATTTTAGAAATCTATGAAGAATTCTTAGTCGAATTTGTGCAGAAAAGAAAGGTTTGTTTTAAATGTAGTAATAAAATCTTTAAAAATTATTTTTAAAAATCTAGAAACATACAGAATGGCATTTTCTCTTACAGAAAAAACCTCTTAACCTCTTCAGGGCTGAGTGAGCCTGTTTTGCAAGGGATCCATGACCTAGATTGCTGTATTACAGTCAACTTTCCACAAGGGGGCAGAAGAACAACACACTTTTTTTAAATACCATCCTAGAAATCTTGCTCTGCAGCTTAACTTTACCAATTACAGAATTATTACCATCGATAATCTTAAAACTGTAACATTGCAATGTGTTTCAACCAACTCGTTCAGATTTCATTCTAAAATGTTTATCCTACACTATTGGTAAAAATGGGAAAAAAAAACAAAAAACGAGAAATGACAGTAGAGGGGTAGGATCAGCTATACATTCATATTTCCTTTTTCTTGGCCTTTTGAAAGCCACAGCTTTAATATGCCCATATTTGGGGGGTTTGTTTTGTTTACTCAATTATTTCATTTAATAAGCTCGAGGAAGGGTTCTTCACCAAAATACCCCAGAAAGGGGTCATGAGAGTAGATGAAAATAGCTGGAATCATGGAAGTTTAGCATGTTAGACCTCTGAGAAGGCTTTAGAGGTCACCTGGCCCAAATTTTTCGTGTTTAATCATGAAGAAACTGAGGTCCTGAAAATCACATGCCCAAAGGCATGCAGTATGTTAAAGTGAGAGGCAGGACTAGAAGACCTATCTCCTGACAACTGGACTGGTATGGTGACAATCACAAAATCCTTAAGGTTTGATGATTTGAAGATATTGTCCAAAAACGGGAATAATTCTGGCCTCTTTGGGGGCCAGATCCCAATGCTGTGGTTGCAGTGTCAGTGGTGTCTAGAATGGAGAAGATGACATCCTAACTGTGACATACATGTCTATCCTGTCATTTCAGAGCCCAATTCTCCAGGTGGCCTACAGAAATCAAACTGTGATCCTTCCTGAACCGATCTCAGAAAGCAGCATCTCATCCTATGCCAGGAATAGGGTAAAAGTGACCATAGTGACCATTTCTTACTAACTACTGTTAAATAGAGAGTTACAGAGGCTCAGACTAATAAAGGACCTTAGGAATATTCTAGATCAAGATTTCACTAACCCCACATAAAATGATGAACAGCTGCTTTACCATTTCTTATTATTGGATTTGGGGCAGCAAGCTTAGCATGAATGCTAGTATTCAGGAACAATATCCATTTAGTCAAAGTTCTTTTACTCCCCAGCTAAAATAAAAATGTGCTGAGAAAGTTGGTCATGGACATGTAATGCGATTTACAGGGCTTTTTCATCATAAAGCATTTTGAAGTTAAAACACTGAAATAGTCATTTAATATTCAACCTTGTTGTTGATTCCCCATCCCCACCCAATATACCTTTGCTAACATGTAAACAACACTTCACTGTTCTTTTGTTTGAGGGATAGATTTTGTGCTGAAAAGTGAGCTCATGATTAAAACATTGCTTAACTTCAGCTTGCAGAGCTTTCTTCCTCCTTATGTTTCCCCTCCCCACTGCCAGTCACTTGTCTGCATATCCAACCCCAGATTTTCTCAATATCCAGGCCACCAATTCCCCTTATTATAAGGAGTCCAAGAGAAAACCATCTAATTCTGGCATCCCCTGTTGATGATTTTAAATACACATCTCTGAGCACTATATCTTCTGTTTTGTTTTTCATTTTCGTTTTGTTTTTGCTTATTTTTTCCTAAGGGGTAATGTAAATAGATTTTTCTATAAGTGTAAATATGAGAAATAATAATCCAATACATATCAAATGTACACTCCTTGTGTGATTTCCTGTCTCACCTCCTTCCACCTCCCCAGACATATGAATAATTAGGAATTTTGCATTTATCAGCTCCTTACTTTTCTTCATATATAGTTTTACTATATGCATTCGTATCCCAAAACCTTATAATTTTGCCTGGTTTTGAATGTTTTATAAATGGAAACATACTAAATGTGTTTTTTTTTCTTATGCATAGTATCTTCCTAATGTACAACCATGTAGTTTCGTGGCTGTAATTTATTAACTTCATTACCATTTAACATTTCATTTTGTCACTATATATTTATTCATTCTGCTATTGACAGATACTCAGATTGTTTCCAAGTTTTTGCAATCAGAAAAAATGAAATTATAAAAATCCTTATTTTACATCTTCTTGTTCACTGCACAAGAGATTGGGATAATAATTTGAAAAAGGACTTGCTGGGTCATAGATATGTGCCTTCAATTTTTTGAGACAATGACAATTATTTTTCAAGGTTTTTGAAACCGACTTACTGTACTGTGTACAGCGATGATAAGTTCAGGTTGCTTCACATCCTAACATTTATGTTGTTAGATTTTATATTATTGATAAGCTTATGGGTGCAGAATAATGTTTAATAATTGCAATGTGCAATTTTCTTGATTACTAATGACGCTGTATATCTTCTTCAGATATTTACCATTTTTTTCTTCCATAAACTGCCTCCAAATTACTTAGCCCATTTTTCTACTGACTGTTTCTATGTTTTTAAAAATAATCTTTCATATAATTTTATGGATACTAATTTTCTGTCAAACATGCGTTGAAAATTTTTTCCCTAGTTTATGTCTTGTCTTTCAAGCTTTGTATTTATGGTTTTTTTCAAGCACATTGTTCTCTAGTCTTAATATGGTGACTTTAAAACATTTTCTTTGTAGTTCGTGCTTTCTATATATTGAGAGAGTTTCCTACCTCAAGGACCTAATGTTACCTCCTTTCCTTCTAATAGTTTAATAGTTTTTCTAATCACATTAAATGTTTTTACTTTACCTGGATATGATTTTTGGTTTCTGGTTTGAGATAGGAGTCCAGTTTTCACTTTTTTACATGAATAATCATTTGCCCATCAACATTTCCCAGTGATTTACAGTGCCACCTCTGTCATTAATTCAAGTTTCCAAATAGTGACTCCATCTCTAATCTCTCTTTTCTAAGCTTCTCATCTGTTTGTCTCTTTCTATGCCAGTATCCACAGTGCTTAAATTGTCATATTTGCATAAAAATTCTCGAAACCTGGTAAAGTAACACCTTCTCACACATTAGTGTCTACGTCAGAACTATTCTAGAACTTCTGATTTTCTAAATAAATGTTTAGGAATTAGCTTCCCAAGTTCCACAAAAATGTGTGGGTTTGACTGGAATTTATTGTCTTTTACAAGTCAATTTAGGGATGGCTTACATTTCTATAACACAGAGCCTTCTAATCCATGAAGGTGGTGTTTCTCTCCATTCATTTAGATTTCTTTAATTCCTTCCAGTGAAATTATACAATTTTATCCTCAAAGGTCTTGCATACTTTGGGGTGAGATTTATTCCTGTGTGATTTATAACAGATGTTTTTATAACTGATACTTTTATTGTATTTTCTAATTCCACATAGCTGGAAGATAGAAATCCATTTTATGTGTTGACCATGTATACCAACACTTTGTAATTAATTCTATCATATACTAATAATGAGTAGCCTTACTGCGTGACTCAGATATTAAACCCAATGTTGAATAGAAGTAGTGGCAGTGGGAAACCTTTTGTCATTATAAATTTTAAATGGAAAGTTTTCATTACTTTACCATTAACTATAATGCTTCCTGTGAATTTTTGCAGATACCCTTTATCAGGCTAATAAAAATTTCTTGTATTCTTGTTATGCTATTTTTTTAAAAAAAAAATAAAGAGTAGATGTTTAGTTTTATCCGTTTTTTTCTGCACATATAGAATTGATATTATTTTTCCCTTTAATAAGTAAACTTGATAAATTAATTGATTTTCGAGTATAAGACCCTCGCCAAGGCCCAGGGCAGGCTATTCCCAAATATCCCACAATGGCATGTTAATGATTTTGAATTTAAGTTACCTGAGAAGCAGCTGCTGCAAGAAGGGAATGTTGACCCCCTCCTTGTCTTCTTGAATGCAGAGAATAAATCTCGCCTGTGAAAGGTGGCCTCCATGCTCCAGGGAGCTAAGAGAGGCTCCCTTACCACTAGAGCTAAAGAATCCAGAACTGAAAAGCTTATGTAAACAAACCTTGTTACTCCTTTACCAAGGGACTTACCTAAGTCCAAATTTGTTTACATGCCTCACTAATTGAGCACCCAAACCTCAGTATATTTGTCCTGTCAATTCTTCACAAATTTATCGTTTCTTTGTATAAAAAGTATAAAAAATGGACTGGTTTATCACTTCCATGAGCATCATTTATCAACTCTGATGCGCAAATAATAAATTGGTTTTTCTCCTGTTAATCTGGTCTTCTGTCAACTTTATTATTAGTCCAGCCAAAAGAACTCAAGAAGAGCAGAGGGGGAAAATTCTCCCTCTCCCTGACACCATCTTTACATTCCTCAGGTAAACTTAACCTTTGTCTTTTTAAAATACTGCTGAATTTGTTTTGCTGCTATTTTGTTAATGATCACTGCACCTCTGTTCATGAAAATACTGTCTTCTAATTTTCCTTATTACACTGTTCTTGCTCACTTTGGGTTTTGAAGTTTTGCTAGTTCTATTAAATGAGTTGAAAATATTTCTTGTCCTTAACAGGGTGGTTCGTGTAAGATTGGAACTTATTCCTTGTATCTTTGGAAGAAGTATTGATAAAACTAATGCTGGTATACGTGTGTAAAGAGTTTGTGACATTTCCCTAGGAGAGCCACTGAGGTTCAATTGCAATGATTATGTTTCAATTCCAGAAATTCTGTGGATCCTTTCTTCAGTATGATTGATTCATTTTTAATAATACCTCATTCTTTTCTCATATTTTAGAGTAATATTTTTGTTTTTAAAAATATACCATTTATGGTCTTTTATGTGAGTATTTTATTGCCAGAAGTTCTTGGAAACATAATCCTGCTTTTTCCCCTATTAGTCAACAGACTCTCATATTTCTTTGTGATTTTGGAAATTTGATTGCAAATTCCTCCTCAGTTTTATGCTTGACAGTTGTGATACTTGGGAGTTGATATCACACCCCTTCAAAGAGATCTTGTGTTTTCTTCCGCACATACCAGCTGACAACACCTTTTATATTAATTTTTCATCTTGAGAGATTCTATGCTGTGCAGGTAGTGTCACTTTAACCTGACAAACCACTGGGGGTTAGGACTCAGGTAACCCTTTTAAAGGAAAGTTCCCTCCCCCCATGAAGCCCAGTAGACTGACAAACTTCTTTCTCATCTCCCTGTGTTTTTGCCAGTAGATTTTTGCTTTTCTTCTATTTTACTTATACAGAGGCTAAAATTTGATCTCAAAGTCTCTTTCAGGCTCACAAGACCATTAAAATCCAAGCCTCTTGTTCAAGGGAACAAGCCACTATGTCTCCTTGCCTTTGGCCTTAAGAGATGTCCCTTACTTTTTTCTAAGCTCAACTGTACCTTTAAAGAACATTCTGTTTTTGTGTGTTTTTCAGCAGAAGGCTTATCAGGTTCCCTAACGCATATCTTTAGGAGAAAATCAGTGAAACCTTCCTCAAAGTTATCCCTCGGGAATGACAAATTCAGTAAAAGAAATTTGTGTTTATAGATCAGCAAAAAAACAAAAGAGAGTAAAGGACACTCCTAACTTTTTTACCTTATGTTCTCCTCTACACAAAAATGACAAAGGGGCTATTATCACTCCTAAGAATTCAAGATTATGAGTCTGAGTGATATCTTAAATTTTGAAAAGGTAATTGTGACATATAGATATAGACACAGAAGCAAAGAAAGCAGAGTAATTCTGCCTTGTTTTTAGTTCTGAGGAATTACAATGAGACATAGAATAGTCTGAGGAGGGTTTTAAGGTTTTGGTAATTACATTAAACAAGCTGACAATCTTTCTTTTCCATAACAGGGTGGTTCGTGTAAGATTGGAATTTATTCCTTTTATCTTTAGAAGAAGAATTAATAAAACTAATGTTGGTATACATTTATAAAAAAAATAGATAGAGAAAAGTCATTAACAGGCCATTGTGGGATATTTAGGAGCAGCCTGCCTGGGTCTTGGTGAGGGTCTTATACTCGAAAATCAATTAATTTATCAAGTTTACTTATTAAAGGGGAAAATAATATGATCATCTCCATATGTGCAGGAAAAAAATTGACAAAACTAAACATCTACTCTTTATTTTAAAAAAAGTTAGCACAAGAATAGACATGTTTCTAAAAATAGGGTTCAACCTTTTGTAATAACAAGTACAACCAAATATTTCTAACAAATCATCTGTGTTGCTTTTAAAAGATCAATGCAGACTACTTACTATTGTTTTATAATGTTCCTGAATTATTTCTTTTAGTTATCTACTCAATAGAGATCCATAGCTCATTTGCTCATTCTGAAAGTAATTCATGTTTGCCTCAAGTCATACATAATACTTTTCAGATACCTAGTAACATATTAGGTACTGAAAATTCATGTTATCAGAATCCATGGTGGTAGGGAGTAGAGAACGGTTGCGTTTTATTTTCCCCTGGTACAGACTTGAAATTCAAAATGGTATTTCACAAATGATGGCCCTTTGGGCATTGTATTTGTTTTACTGCTTTTTGGCAAAACTTAGTTCCCCATAACTGTCACTGAGTCAATTAATACTAACTCTTTTTAAAATAATAAGTTCAATATTCCTACTGTGAAAAAGTGGAGGCGTGCAAAGGAAGATAGATGAGGAAATGAGAGGCATATTGGGAGTAAGGGGAAGATTTAGGAACTGTGCACAAGGTCAAGCACTAGGGGACTTTGTGCTTTTATGTTTTCTCTTTTGATTTCCACAGCAATCTTGTGAACCAAAATTTACTCCCATTTTATAGATGATGAAAACAAGGCCAAAATAAAGTATCATACTCAGCTCACATTTTTAATTGGCAGCATGTCTCTCTGTCTCTGACTCAGAATAAATGTTTTTCTCCCTAGGACACCATAGCTGTCCTCCATTCCACCAAAGACTAAATTCAGTGCAGACATATAATACTTTGTACCAAGCATACACAGTTAAGCAACCAATTCAATATATTAAGTGGGAAGGGACTTGGGATGACTGATAATACTTATAGCACAGTCTACACATTTAAAGGCAGAGCCCAGGACTGGCCTTCAGATAATGCACCAAGATCCTTTAACTTAGGTATCCCAAGACATTTCTTATCCATTGAACAATGTATATTTGTTGAAAAAAAGTAAGCCTATGATCAGTTTCCTAGGGTTGTTGTATAAAATTATAAAAACTGGGTAACTTACAACAACATAAACTTATTGTCTCACAATTCTGGAAGCTAGAAGTATGAAATTAAGATGCAGGCAGGGCCATGCAACCCCCAAAGGCTCTAGGGGAGAATCCTTCCTTGAATCCCCTAGCTTTTGGAGGCACCAGTAATTTTTGGCATTCCTTGGCTTGGAGATACATCACTCTAGTCTCTGCCTCCATCTTTTATATGGCCTTCTTTCCTATGCCTGGGTGTCCAAGTCTCCTCTTATAAAGATAACAGACATTGAACATAGGGCCCACCCTCAACCCAGGATGATTTCATCTCAAGATCTTAACTAATCACATCTGCAAAGACACTATTTCCAAATCAGGTCATATTCTGAGGTTCTAAGTGGACATTAATTTTGAGGGGACATTATTCAACCCAGTACACCTATCAATATTAGTACTGTAATATTAACCACAATAAGTCAACAGACTGTTATTGTTCACTATTATTACTACCTCTAATATATCATTTTTCATTTGTGTATGTGTACTTTTATTTCATAGTACACAGAAAAATTTTTACCCACATTGTCTCACCTAATTTTCATAACAACCCTATCAATAGATAGGGTATTATTATTACACATTGTATATATGAAGATCCTGAAAGTAGAGAAGAGACTTTCTTAAATTTAAACATGTGACAAATTTATGGAAAGAGACTTTAATCTAAGAAGAAGAGGAGTAAAGGGTTAATATAAGCAGAAATGTAATAGATATGAGTAGTTTATGAGAATTCAATGTTGAAAGTGATATTAAAATAGCCAGCAAGGCAAGGCCAGAGGTATCACATGTTTCAGCTAGGCACAGGGCCTGTACATATGATGGCAGAGAGAAATTTAAAGATTGCCTGAGACCACCCTACCTTTTCCTGGGCTAACCATCTGAGGAACTGGACAGTTATACAGGCACTAAGAAATATGTTTCTCTTTCACTTCAACTCTTGTAGTACTACTCTGTTGACATTTAGCATGCAAAGAGAAGGGAATGGTATTAAATCCCATTCCAGAATTCTTTTTTCCAGATTTCTTTTCTCCTCTCCTCTTAGGTTTTAAGTTGATTGGGGTCATGAACATAGTCTTCAAATTTATATCTTCCACAATATTAACGTACTTATTTATTCATTAAGCATATACTTACTGGCCTTGGCCATTAGTATATAGTCTGTTTACATGCTTATTGATTAATTCTATAAGCATTTATAAACCTCATTTGTGTTTATCATACAGTAGAATTTGCATTATTAATTCTTCATTCATTCAATTTATTTATATTGGTGGGAGAAATGGGATTTAATACCTTTACCTTCTTTTTGCCAGTTTTCTCCTCAGTTAATGGTCATTAAAATGGTTTCCTATAGGAACTGCCTCTGAAAATGAAAAAATTATTCTATAGATGATGGATGGAAGCTACAATATGGAGCTAAAATGATAATACAGATATGCAAACTAAAACATCTCATAGCCTGCAGTAGATTTTGACTGCTTATTTATGAAACCTGAAACATGGGGACTATAATGAAATTGCTGCTATAGACCCTTAGCTGTAACATCTATCACAGAGGGTGATGGTACGAGACTAAATGATAAATTGTCAAGGTCAAGCTACAATCAATATGCAAACATTCGATATAGAAATGTGTGACTTATGCACACCAACAGCAATAGATTAAAATATTATAAATTCAATCTCTTTTTTACTCCCAATGGAGACCATCTTTAAGATAAATGGTGTAAATAACTTTATAATAAGGTCACACCAGATTTTATTCTGCCTCAAAGATAGTACAAGCAAATTACTTTTTTTAAAGGGGAAAAAACCCTGACTTTTTGTCTCAGTCATTATGCATACCTCAATTAAGCATGTGGAGAAGTCTGATAACTCAGAATTATACATACTTACCTTATAAAGTATGCTTTCCACATACCTTTCATATTACTATGATTTCTTTTCTACCAAATGCATCCATTTAGATTGTCATTAGTTTTTTTTACAGTAGCATTCTAAATTACCTTCTATATGTTTTAATCTCTGTTGATCCATGTTGCCCCCAAATGTATATTATATGCATCATCCCTTCAGGTACAGTGTGAGAGCTGGCCAGTCTGATGGCAGAGCTCAGCTGATATGTTTTCCCAGGTAATACTATATTAGCCAGGGATCTCCAGAGAAGCATATACACACACACACACACACACACACAACACACACACACACACATACATACATGCAAACACACACATACACATACACACACGCAAAATATATACTTATAAGCAGAATTGGCTCACACAGTTATGAAGGCCAAGAAGTCCCGTGATCTGCTATCTGCAAGCTGGAGAACCAGGAAGCCAGTGGTGGAATTCAATCTGAGTCCAAAGGCCCGAGAACCAGGGGAGACAATGATGTAACTCCCAGTCCAAGGCCAGAGGCCTAAGAACTTTAAGGAGGTGGGGGGTGGGGGACCTAGTGTAAGTCCTGGAGTTTGAAGGCATCAGAACCAGGAGCTCTGTTGTCTTATGGCAGAAGACAGAAGTCCCAGCTTAAGAAAGGAAAGTGAATTTGCCCTTCCTCTGCCTTTTTGTTCTATTCACTGTTAAAGGATGGGATGCTGCCCACATCACATTGCTGAGGGTCATCAGCTTTACTCAGTCTACAGATTCAAATGCTAATCTCTCCAGAGGCATCCTCTCCTCTCCCTCTCCCTCTCCCTCCTCCCTCCCTCCCTCCTCCCTCCCTCCTCCCTCCCTCTCTCTTCTCTCTCTCTCTCTCTCTCTCTCTCTTCATCTCTCTCTCTCTCTCTCTCTCTCCACACACACACACACACACACACACACACACACACACACACACACACACACACCCGAAATAGTGTTTCCAGCTATCTGGGCATACTTTAGCCCAGTCAAATTGACACATAAAATTAACTATGACAATACTCAACATTTAAACCTGGAGTGTTTTACAGAGAATGCATCCTCATTTGTTTCATAATCAGGTAGAAATTATTTCAGTAAAGGTAGAAGTGATGACATTGCTATAGAGACTATTGAAAGGAAATCTAGGAAAAGATTGTAGGCATGTGAGCGATGGCATAGTTTACTACATCATTCTGTAGTCTAGAGCAGGGGTCCCCAACCCAGGGCTGTGGACTGGTATGGCCTGCAGCCTGTTAGGAACAGGGCTGCCAGCAGGAGGTGAACTGCCAGCAAGCAAGTAAAGCTTCATTTTTATCTGCAGCCACTCCCCAGCGCTAGAATCACTGCCTCAGCTCCACCTCAGATCATCAGGCATTAGATTCTCATAGGAGCACAGGTCCCCTAGTGCCAAAATGGTTAGAGACCACTGGTCTAGAGGTTTCCAACATGATCTTTAGCCTCTGATACAACTGGTTTATATCTCAGCTCTCCCATTTACCATTTGAACAACTAAAGCTTCTTAATCTCTCTAGCTTCAATTTCTTCATGTATAAAACAGAGATAATAATCCAATTTAATAGAACTGTAAAGTTTAAAATAGATCACTGGCTTACAAGCTACGTGACCTTGGTCAAGTTCCTTCATCTCTCTGAACATCACTAGGTTGATTTATAAAGGGCTAATAACAATATCTTTTAATATACTGCTAAAATGATCAGATTTATGTTACTTGAGGTAACAAAATGCTTTAATATGATAATTATACAGTTCAACAAATATTTCCTGAGCACCCACCATAGGTTCATTTAAAGCATTTAGCAGAGGATTTTGCCCATGGTTGATGCTCAGTGAATGTTAGCTTTGTGACCATGGTTAATCCTAGGATACACTGCAGCTCCTTCTTCCATCCATACTGGCATGTAGTCAAAATGCCAGAGAGCCACCTTTTACTAGCAAGCAGCCCAGAGCTCACCTGTTTTAACAGCTTCCTGTGGGGATTATCATGCTTCTGAGAACTTGTTTGCAAGAGGAAAGACTTATTTTTTAGGAGTTATTTCCTGGAAAGGTAGCTAATAGGCCAATGAGAAAATGTTATTTACCCTTTCTTTCTTTAATCTGTTATGGATTTATATAAGTTGTCTCCAAAAATGTGTTCTTTTTTTTTTTTGTACTAAATCCATGCAAGATAGAAGTTCATATTTTTCTGGTGACTTGAACGTTAAAACATGACATATGTTCAAGTGCCAGTGTATCTTACCTTTCCAAGATTTGTTTCTATTTGTAATAATCTCTGAGATTAAAAGAACCCAGCTTTTAAAATAAGCCTTCTCCAGACAGTCGTCTGCCTTTAAACTACAAAGAAATATAGGGAGAATAATAATAGAATGTTCTTTTCTTTTATATGTTTAAAACACCAAAATGCATAAAGAGAGTTGAAGCCTTCATCCAAGCCCTTGCTGTCAGGATGACATGTTTTTTATATGCCAGGGAAATACTGCTCTGCTCTGGGTTTGGTCTTAGGTGTAATGTTTGGCTATTACTTCTCATTTTAAAGATACGTTTTGATACTTTTATTTTTAGAATGCCAGCAATGCAATTCCCACTGCTATTCATTATGGTCTATGAGTATTTGCTCTCATTGAGTGAAGTCTGTGGGCTGGAAAGGCAACTGATTGCCTCTGCTACAGAGTGGCCACCTATGCTGCTTCTCTCTTACGCTAGAGAATGCAAAACAAATGAAAATATGAGCGGAAGAACAAAATTAGATAAAAAATAATTTAAAACCAAAAAAATCATTTAATGAATTAAAAATAATTAATTTCTGGATGAAATGCTCTTTAGGATTATCCATAGCACAAATTTTCAGGACTGTATGCCACTGTGCCTATCTATCTGCCTATCTATCCATCCATTCATCCATCCATTCACCCATTCATCCATCCACCATCCATCTATTATCTGTCTATTCATTTTGATTCAATTGATCTAAAACATAAGCAGAATATGATTGTTGAAACTCAACCAAATTTAATTATTAGCATTTTCCTTTAGCAACTTTAGTCTTTAAACTATCTGCTTCAGATGAGAAATAAGATTTGTGAAAATCAGATTTCTAAGATAGGAAGAAAAATTAAGTAAAACTGTTTATAAAAAATTAATTTGCAGACAGGTACCCCCCCCAAGGAAATGTGATCTCTATGGATTTTATGACCCTGTGTCTTCCCCCTCTCTTTCTGCACTGCCATTATATTTTGGATACCAATCTTTTTGCATAAAAAATGGCGACATTTTCCCAGACCAATTCTATGCAATGAACATATAATTAACACCTACTATTTGCTAGGCATTGGTGATTTGAAGACAAAAAAGACCATTTCGCATTCTCATGGTCTACAATGTACAGATAACAAATATGTGGCATGTTCTAAGAAAGGAAGTGACACAATCATAAAGATTATTAAAATGACAGTATGAAGAAGGGATCTGAGGGGAAATCTTGGAAGCAGGTTATCTATTAGGCCTTTCTGTGTTTTCTTCTTTAGAAAGGCATTTCCTGATCAATTTTGTCCTGTGATCACTTTGATAATAATATACAGACTCACAGCCCAAATAAGATCATGTGCATCTCCCACACACACATTACAAGACTGAACAAACATTAAATAGTATCTAATGGCCTAAGGCTATATCCTTACAATGACACTCCTGACTGCTTAAGTCTCTGCTCTCCTCCATCCCTATTCCTCCTCTCCCTTAAAATAAGCTTCCATCTCTATATATAAAATGAAGTTGAATTCTGTTCACACCGGACTTTTTCCCTACTGCAATAGTGTATTACTGATAAAAATCTGTCCTTACCACTTTAACTAGTATTCAGCTTTATCTTTTTTTTCTATCTTACACTGGTTTGTTCATTTCCAGTAAAAGCCAGCCTTGCTGGAACATACGTCATTCCCTTATCCTCTCTCGGCTACTTTTACACGGAATCTATGCAAATTAAAACTTAATACACCTACAGAATAGTAAAACAGGGGCCAGCGGTTGGAGATTTTGTAACAGATGGTGGCAAGTAAGAGTGTGACAACAGTAATCAGTAACATTGATCTTTTAATGGAAAATTTTAATTTATATTATTCCTTAACCTTATAGCAAAAGAGACAGATGTTACATAACCAAAGTCCCACCTTATCAATCCAAGCCTGGATTGCTGGCAACAGCTCTCCTTATACTGAATTAAAACACACCACACAGATAAACTACAGGACATGTACCTATGAGAGTGGATGGCATATACCAGCAATGGGAAAAAGCCTTGTTGCTCAGTGACACTGGCAATATTCTGTATGGTGACATCGAGCCCAAATTTTGGAAGACAATTCCAATTCCAATTCAGGGAAGTTTATTCGCTATAGATGTGCGTATGCCCGCAGTATCCATTGTACCTCTGTTGAGCCTCTCACCTCCCATTGTGCTGACACGGCATTGCCATAGCTGATATGTCATCAAATTGGATGACAGAGGTTACTCTGCCCAGAGGATTCCCTGGAACTCTGCCCCTCCCAAATCACGGCCCCCCCAAGCCACATCTAGATGTGTCCTCAGCGAGTCCTGTGACACTTGCTGAGCAGCACCAAGATTCTCACTGGTAGCAGGAGACCTCAGTTTTCTGGTGTGATTTCTTGGGGCCACTATAAGCACAGCATCTGTAGATTGCTTGCTGAATCCTAACAGGTAGCCCCAGAGGGGCATGAGCTGGGGTTAAACTGGCCTCTAGCTGAACCTTTCTCAGAACTGGGCCACTGAACCCTACACAAAGCCACACTAATAAAACTAGGAGACATAGGAGCTTTGCTTAGTCATAAAAACAGACACGGAAAGGAAGCCAAAATGGAAGAGAAAGAGGCAGAACCTATATGGGAAACAGAATAGAGATTCAGGAATAATGGAGTCAAGTAATCTCACAGATGCAGAGTTTAAAACGCTGGTTATAAAGATGCTCAATGAACTTAGGAGAAGAGTAAATGAACTCAGTGAAAACTTTAAGAGATAAAAAAACAATAACAGAAATGACAATTATAAAAGGGAATCAGTCAGAAATGAAGAACATATTATCTGAGATGAAGAGTAATATAGGAAGGAATCAACAGAGTAGATAAAGAAGATCAAACACCTATACAGAAGATTGGGAAGCCAAGGACACACAATCAGAATGGCAAGAAAAAAAGAAGCCAAGACTCTAATAATAATTTAAGGAGCCTATGAAACACTATTAAATGTAAAAATATCCATGTCATGTGGGTAACTGAATGAAAACAAAAAGGTGAAGAGCTATTTGAAGAAATAATGTTGGAAACTTCCCAACCTGGTGAAGGAAATAGACATAAAACCCCAGCAAGCTCAGAGAATCCCCAAAAGATGAACCCAAAGAGGCCCCCACCAAGACACATTATAATTAAAATGCAAAGGTTAAATACAAAGTGGTATCTTAAAAGAAGCAAGAGAAAAAGGAGGACCCATAAGACTGACAGTTGATTTCTCAAAAGAAATTACTCAGGTCAGAAGGGCTTGGCACAAAATATTCAACATGATAAAAACCCAGGATCTACAACCAAGAATACTTTATCCAGTAAGGCTATCATTTAGAGTCGAAGGACAGATAAAAGCTTCCCAGACTAAAATAAGCTAAGGAATTTATCAACACCAAGCCAGTATTACAGGAAATATTAGAGGACTTCTTTAAGAAGAAAAAACATGCATCAAAAAACAGGAATAAAAAATGGTAATAACTACATTCCTATCAATAAGTACCTCAAAGGGAAAAGAATTAAGTGCTCCAATCAAAAGACAGAGTAGCTGAATGGATAAGAAAACAAGACTCTGCATATGCTGCCTTCAAGAGACTCACTTCATATTAAAAGACACGCACACAGACTAAAAGGAAGGGGATGGAAAAGATATTGCCTTGATGGACCTAGAGGGTATTTCGCACAATGACGTATGTCAGATAGAGAAAGACAAATACCACATTATTTCGCATACATGTGGAATCTAAAAACAAAATAAACAACAACAAAAATGAAACAAAATCATAGATACAGAAATATTTTGAGGCCTACTAGACGGGGGTGGGGTTTGGGGGGATGGTGAAAAAGGACAAAGGAATTAAGAAGTACAAATGGGTAGACACAAAATAGACATGAAGATATAAAGTGTAGCATAAAGAAAACAGTCAACGATGCTGTCAAAAATATGTAAGGGGGAGGAGGGGTACTAGATTTAGTGGGTGATCATTTTTGAGTTATATAGATCTCTAATCACTATGCTGAACCACTGAAACTAATATATTATTGTATACCAATATAGTTGAAAAAACTCATTGAATTGTATAATGTGAATATGAGCAACTAATTGCCTATATTATACTTCAATAAATGGGGAAAAAACTTTAAAATTTTTAAAACATAAAATAAATTTTAAAAATGCTATCTATGAGTTATGAAACTGAAAAGTTTTTCAATCCTCTTGTTTTGGTTTACACTCCACTTACCATCTTGCCACGCCAACCATTCCTTTTACTCCATATTGTTTCAACTATGTTCTGAGAAGGGCCTCGGGTAATATGCTTTACAAGGATCTGGGTGCCACAGATCAAGGAATGCCCTAATAGGCACATGAAAACCAAATCCTCTAGAAACAATTTGGAATAAAGTGGCACTAACCAAAAGAAACATATGTAGAGCCACATATGTAATTTAAAATTTTCTAGTAGCCACATTTAAAAAGTGCAAAGGGAACAGGTTGAAATAACTTTAGCAATCTACTTGGATACATCCAAAATCTAATTTCCAAGGGTAATGAATATAAAAAGCATATAAGTGAAACATTTTCCTTTTTCCACATGAAATGCTTAGAACCTAATGTGTATTTTATACTTACATCACATCTCCATTTTAACTGGCTACATTTTAAGGGCCAGGAGACTCATGTGGCTAATGGCTGCCATATTGATTAAGATGGTCACACTGTGGTGGTGATTAACCTTAGCTAATGGGTTGGATTCTTCAGAGTGTTCATATGCTGACAGCTAGGTATACAAGTTCTCAAGGAATAAACTTATCAACAAATTTGTTTTGTCAGATGTGACCGAATATTAAAATGATGTAATTACTTCCATTTCTAGGTTATGTTCAGTTTATAGCAGTATTTTCATGTGTTGGCTCATTTAATCCTCTTGACAGATCATTGAGGTAGATGTAATACTATTACCTGTTATGAGTTTTATTACGCAAATTAAATGAACAGAACCACATAAAGCATGCTGGAAATGTCAGTGAGAACCCAGTAATTTTAATAACTGTCATAATTGTCATTACCAGTGATCAGCCAGAAATTATCCCTTTTTACAGATTGGGAAGCTTGAGATTTGAAGACTTTAATTTGTTTAATTTGGTAATAGCTAAATTTACTTTAATTAAAAAGATTGTTGAAATGTTAATTAAAAGGCACTACTTGCTTTTTCTAATATTTGAGATAATGCACAATTATTTATCAAAAAATTCTTAGTTCTCATACCCAGCCTCAACCATTCCCAAAAACTGTGTACTTATCTGCCACATTGTTTTCCTTGTTCACACAACATCTACTAACTCATACATGTACACATGAAAGGCTTTTTTTCCTTTTTGCCTTCTTTTTGTTTGTGCAAGTTTGAGCACATTTTATAAGAACATTTTTCTGCAACTTGAGTTCATTCCTTAACAAAAGATAGCATGTGTCCCTCTCTGGATCAAGGGGATTTTTGGTTCATATCTTATACTCTAACTCTTTATCACATGTGGAATTTATTTGGGTAAATACTGGGAAGATGAGATTTTAAACTTTATTTTCACTAATATAAATTGGGCCTCATAACAGTTGAGCTTTCAATTTTGTTACACTGATGCTTGAGTCACTTCTTGACCCAGATGTTTAACTGTTTTAATTATGATAACTAAACACTGCCATTTGGTATTTACTCAACAAATATTTATTGGTGCCAATTACACACCATCATATAATAAAAAACCAAGACTACTTGTCCCCGTAGAACTTGCATTCCAGGCAGGGGGAGGGAGTACAGACGTAAATAAATTATATACCATTAGAACTGATAACGATAAACGTCAAGAGGAAAATATATATCCATGTTAAAAGGGACCGAGTTCTGGTATGAGGACTGGTTACAAAATTAAATAAAGTGATCAAGGAAGAATTTGAAGGGTAGTAGAATATGCCACTCTAAAATATGCCACTTTGGTATTTTAATTATTTTCAGCTATAGGCTTTTTAAAAAAAATAGCAAATTTAGGGAGAGGCTTTCTTTGAACTCCCTGTATCTGTCTAAGGACAGATCCTCCAAAAGAAACTCAATTGTCATAAATCCCTTCCCAGGGAGTTTCACCAATCACAGAAGGTTGAACCTTATCACAGTGGAGGAGACTAGAAGTCAACACTACACTCAGACACACTTTGTCACAAACGTTCACACTTCCCATCTAGTCTTCTAAGGACCCATTCACCTTTCCTAAAAAATCATTTATACTCCCTAAGAGAACTATCTCCACCCCCTTTCCCTATCAGGATGGTATTCTAAGCACCTCAGAGAGTTACTCTCCCTGAGTACCTCCCATGCAGACAGAAGGTCCACATGTTAATAACTTCTGTTTCTTTTCTCTTGTTAATCTACCTTTTATTACAGGGGTCTCAGGCAAAAACTCAGAAAGGTAGAGAGAAAACAGCCTCTACAGTCTCAGTGAGAAGGTGATTTCTGAGCAAACATCTGGAACATACAAAGGATGTGAAAGAGGGATAACATGAGCTAGAACATACAACGTGAGCCTGAGGAACATCCCATGGAAATACCCTGAGGAGAGTGGCTGATCAATCCTGGAACATCAGGGAGGCCAGTGTGGCTGACCCATGGAGAGCCTTTAAGGATGGAATTCAGCAAAAGAAAAGAAGGCCAGTTAATAGAGGGCCTTGTAAGCCATTGCAGTTATCGGCTTTTGATCTGTTTGATAGCTGAGCCACTGCAGGTTTCAGCACTGCGAAGTAGTACCATTATTTGACTTACCAGTTAAAACACTTATTTTGTATATATGCATATTTTTTAAAGAGTGCTTATAGGTTTGACTAATGAATAGGATGTATATTGCTTGAGATGGGGCGGTCTCCATTTCAATGAGACTGTGAGGCTAGTTAAGAGATCAGTTAAATTTAATATAACTGTTAGACATGCGAATAGAGATGCTGAGTAGATAATTGTGTCCTCTGGAGTTCAGAAGGAAAGTCTAAGCTGAAAATATAAAATTAGGTTCATCAGCATTAATACAGATGGTATTTAAAGCCATGAGACTGAAAACGTTCATTCAGAGTGTATGTGTGAATAGAGTAAAGAGAAAATGGGTCCTCGAACTTAATGCATTCCGACATTAAGACACAGGGAAGAGAGAATTCATCAAGAAACTGAGAAGGAACAGCCAGTGACTTAAACAAAACTAGGAGAAATAGCCTTAGAGGCCAAGTGAATGAAGTATTATCAGGAGAGGAAATGATGCATTGGGTCAAAATGCTACTGATAGATCTCTGTGACTTTGGATTAGGCAAAGATTTCTTAAGTATGATACCGAAAGCATAAGAAACACAAGAAAAAATATATATATAAACTGGAGTCACTAAAAATGACTATTTTGTGCTTCAAAGGTGTTGACACTATTAAAGAAGTGAACAGAATGGAAGATTTGCAGATCATATATTTGATAAGAACTTATTATGCAAGATATAACGACACCTTTTGCAACTTAACAATAAAAAGACAAACTGATTTTTTTAATGGAAAAAGGATCTAGATAGGTATTTTTCCAAAGAAGGTAAACAATGGCCAATAAGTACATAAAAAGATTCAATACCATTAGTCATTAGGATATGCAAATTAAAACCACAGTGAGATATCATTTCACATCCTATAAAATGTCTAAAATTAAGAAAAAAAGACAATAACAGTTCTTTGCAATGTTGTTGAGAAAACAACGCTTGTGGGGATGAAACATTGAAGACAATTTGGAACAAAGCCTGGCAGTTCCTTACAAAGTTAAACATAATTACCATATGACCCAGCAATTCTACCTAGGTATTTGCCCGAGAGAAGTCAAAACATATGAAAACACAAAAAACTTGTGCACAAATATTTGTAGGAGCAAAAATGCTTACAATGTGCCAAAGATTCTAGGCAGTTGTTCACACATATGTATTTATCGAGTTCTTACAAGAACTTTATGACATAGCAGCTGGGATATATGCTCTCTTTACTAATGACAAAAGAGAAGGAAAAGAAGTTTAATAATTGTCTTGGCATCTCACAGCCTGCAAACTGCCAAACTGTTACTTGAACTCAGTAACAGTGCCCCCGCTCTGTCACCTCACCGCATCATCTTGTGTCTTCTCATTCCTAACCCTGTACTAGCATATGCCAAATATCTGAACAACTACTGAAGGAGTCAGTTCCTCGTGTGGAGTCTGCCCATCTCAGATGGCCAAAGGAAGGGTCCCTGAAGGCGGGGCGAGGTGGGGCATGAGCGCTGTCTTGTATCTGTATACTTTCACCTATCATAACATTTTCAAGGCCTATTGAGCCACTTGAAAAAACAGCTTAGCTATGCCTCCAAATGTTAAACATAGAGTTTCCTTATGACTCAGCACTCCCACAACTATTATATACCCAAAGGAAACGAAAAGAGGTCCAGACCAAAACTTGTACGTGAATGTTCATAGTACCATTACTCATATTCATAATAGCCAAAAATGTAAGTAATCCAAATGTCCATCAACTGAGGAATAAATAAATAAATAAAATGTAGTATATCCATACAGTGGAATACTTTTCAAGCATAAAAAAAGAATGAAGTACTGATACATGCTACGACATCTATATACCTTAAAACAATATAATTTAAAAAAACAAGCATAAAATACCTCACATGGTATAATTCCATATATATGAAATGTCCAGAAATTCAGATCTAAAGCAAAGAATATATATAGATCAGTGACCAAAGAATATAGGCTGGGAGTAGAACAGGGAGCCAAGTACAAATGAGCAGTAGGTTTCTTCTTCAGTGAAGGCACTCTCTTGAATTTCATTTACTAAAACTTACTGAATTGTACGACATTGAACCAGTGGGTTTTATGGTATGAAAATGAGACTTCTAATTTTTTTAGAGATCTAGAGAAACGGGGATGCCATATTTAGCCACATTACCTGCCGTGCAAGAGGGTGGCCTTAGGTCAATTATAATATGAGCTACATTTTTCTGAGCAATGCTTGACGATGCTTGTGGTGATCTTGGGAACAGGGTGGGGATAAAGCATAAAGCTGCTCTGCCCTGGGTCCTGGTGGAAAAATTAACAATACCAATGAGTGAATGAATGTATTGGGGTACAACCTTTTTTTCCCTTTACCTAGGGCTACGATGTGATTCTACTGAAGACCGGCTGATCCCAATTTTTAGATTTACCTCAAGACGGTATATGTGTTTCCCTCTGTTTGAAACCGCGTTGGGATTTCTCCTGGGAAACAACCCTGAATCCTTAAAAAAGAGATAAATAAAATCCAGAATTCTTAAAAACCCTCAGTGAATGGATAATCTAGCAAATTAATTCTCGTTGAAATATTATACGATAAAGTAAAGCGTCAAGTACGCGGTAACACTTCAGGGGGAAAAAAAAGGTTCTATACTTACTATTTAGAAAAACGTCGAGGAGAAACCGCAGCAAACCACCCTCCTCAGGGGTCAGGGCCACGTACAGGAAACTCCTTCCTTCTGCTGACATGGTCCCAAATTTTCTGAATCTGAAGGGGCACCTCTTCGGTCCTAAGAAAAGGAAGTTCTTTTCCTCAGTGCGGACTGGGCGCCGACATTTGCGGGCGAACCGAGCGTGCGCGCCACGCACGCCGGAAATGGCGGGCTTTCACGCCGCGTGCTGGCTACGGGGCGGGGCACGGACCAGGAAGTGCAAACCTAGTTACTTAGTACTGGCTGCGCCCCCTGTTGGTGATTCGCTGAAATTCACTCAGATTCAATGCCGTGATTCGGGAATTTCAAACAGATATGGACTCTTTGTTCTGTGATTACATGGGAATTCATAGAGATGGTAGGAAGCTAAGTTCAAAGTCAATATACAAAATTCAGTTGATTTTCTATATACCAGTAAAATAATTGAGATACGAAAGAAACAATATCACTTACAGTACACCCAAAGAGGAAAATATCCTCAAGTATAAATACAACAATTTAACGATGTCTGTTGGAAAAAATATGAAACACTCTCGAAAGCGATGAAAGGAAAATAAATCAGTTGAGTTATAGTCCTTGTTTATGATCAAAATACATTATTATGAACATGTTCAATTCTCAAATTGACCTAAAGAACCAGTACTGTCCCAATAAAAATCTCAGCAAGTTATTTTGTACATATTGGCAAATGCATTTTATACTTTTGAGTAGTCTAGATAATACTGATGAAGAACAAGTTGATGAACTCACACTTCCCAATTTCAAGATTTATTTCAAAGCTACAGTAATCAAGAGAGCAAGATATTTTAAAAAAAATAGACACATAAATAAATGGAACAGAATAGAGTTCACAAATGAACTTACTCAACTATAGACAATTTAACATTGGTCTTAAGAATAAAGGAACTTCAAGACACAAAAGATAATCTTTTACCTTTTATCTTTTACTCTTTAGTCATCATCAACAAATGGTGATGGTATGAATGGACTAGCATACAGAAATGAACAGAGACACAAGCTTTGCACCTTAGAAATAAATTAACTCAAAATTATTTATCAACTTAAATATGTAAATTACCTAGAAATTTTCAAAATTAAATGAAATCAACAAAAAACAAAACTAAACTCTATGAGTGACAGGTAAATAAGAGCTGAGTAAATGATTATAGTGATCATTATTCTTACTGGTTTTCTTAATAAAACTCAATAATTATAATACTACATTTATTAGAAGAGGATATTAGTGATTGTAGAAAGACATTTACCAGATCTCCCAAAAAAGATTGGTATAAATTTTTTTCTAATTTTTAAAACTTTATTGAGGTATCATTGACAACAAAGTTGTAAGATATTTAAAGTGTATATCATAATGACTTGGAATGTGTACACATTGTGAAAGGATTACTCTCATCTAATAAATTAACACATTCATCACCCCACTATATCTGTATCTATATCTATCTATATCTATAGATATAGCTATATCTATCTCTGTCATCTATATCTATATATCTACCTATCTAATTTGTATATATATATACACACACACACACACACACACACACACACATACATATGTGTGTGTGCGTGTGTGTATAGTTTGGTGAGACCATTTAAATTCTACTCTCTTTAAAAATTTCCATTATACAATGCAGTATTAACACCTATAGTCACTATGTTATACATTAGAGCCTCAGACATTATTCATCTTATAGTAAAAAGTTTGTACCCTTTTACCATCTTCTCCCTATTTCCCCCACCCTCCAGCCCCTGATATTTTCTTAAAAGTTCTCATGACAAGAAAGAAAAGATTATAACTATGTGTGCCGATGGACATTAACTAAACTTACGGTGGTCATCATTTTGCAATCTATTTGTATGTCAAAATATTATGTTGTGCTCTTTAAAATTATACAATGTTATGTGTCAATTATATCTCATTAAAAATAGCATCAGCATCTTCATCTTACTTGCACAGGTAACTACAACCAAACAGATATTTTTAAGACATCTTTTTTTTATGTAACAGCTTTTTGAGATATAAATCACAGAACATAAAATTCACTTTGTTAAAAACATACAATTCAGTGGTTTTAGTAAATTCAGAGTTGTGCAACTGTTACCACTATCCGATTTTAAAACATTTTTATCACCCTAAAAGACACCTGTAGCCATTAGCAGCCGCACTCTCTATTACTTCCTCCTCTGCAGCCACTCGCAAACACTAACATATCATCGCCATGGGTTTGTCTACTCTGAACATTTTATACAAATAGAATCATAAAATGTGTCATCTTTTGTGATTAGCTTCCTTCACTCAGCATAATTTTTCCCCAAGTTTTATTCAAGTATAATAGACAATTAGTTGCTCATATTTACATTGTACAATTCAATGAGTTTTTATAGTTGGCATACAATAATATATTGCTTTCAGTTGTACAGCATAGTGAATAGAGATATTTATATAACACAAAGTGATCACCCCACTAAATCTAATACCTCTCTTCCTCCTTCTACGTTTTCCAGGTGATTTATTATTTCTCTCCCTAGTTGGTCTTCTATTCATCTAGACCCCAGGTGACTCTGCTTGCTGTTTTCTCAGTGTTTCCATCACAACTTTGATGCAGTTGCAAGAGGGAGTGAACAAAGATTCTATCGTATATGCCATTTTGCCTGATCCCTCAAAAGATATCTTTTTAATTAATCGTGAACCAAAATCACTTTGAAATTTCATAGGAATAAGTGAAGTTTTCCATGTAAGTTTATAAACTAATGTGAACATATAAAAGAGAAAAAACTGTCTTAAGAGTAGTAAAAAAGAGGTGGGGATTTGGGACAGCTAAGTATAAGATAGGGAGATCAAAAATGTAGAAAGTCACTTTATACTTTTATCCATTGATTAATTTAATTGATTTTATTTAATTACTTTTACTTTGACTAATTTACAATTTATATTTCACCCATAGTTTTTCCTCTTTAAATACTTTACTGATTTATCCCTTAGTGAATGTTGGTGATAACTTAAAGGGTGTTTTATTAGATTTACATAACCCAAAACTATTTTTGGAAATGCTATTAATATTTTTCTTTTTTATATTTTAAATCAACTAGTTATTAATTTAGGAAATTTTAATTAGTACCTCTATGTACTAGGTACTATTCTGGTTCCTGGCATTACAACAGTGTTTGAAGACAAACAAAGTTCCTGTCTTTGAAGAGTCTACATTCTAGAGGGAAATAGTAGACAATAATTAAAGAAGCAAAATGCATTGCATGTATATCAGGTGGTGATACATGCTACGGTGAAAAATACAATGGGTAAAGAAAGAGTATACCAGAAGAATGAGATTAGTGTAGTTTTATAAATGGGTTTTGAGGTATGCAGGGAGTCTCTGAATATCTGCAACAAAAATTGGAAGTGAGTGGTATAGTCGGTATAGACTTAAAAACAATGGATTTATAACTGGGGTTTTATTTTAAGCCATGAGAGGAAGAGAATGGTATGGAAGTGGCAATGGGCTATGTGAATATCAAAAGCTCCAGGAGTGAGGAAGAGCGAACAGCCATTATTTGAGAAGGATCCAATGAAAGCAGCATCCTCAGAGGAGAAGCCAAGTCACTGTAGGTCACATTTTACCTTTCTGGAAATTTCCATAGGTAGAATCACACAATTTGCACTCTTTTTTTGCATTTCTTTCACTCAGGATAATTATTTTGCAATCAATCCATGTTGTTATGTGTACCTGTAGTTCGTTTATTTCTGTGGCTGAATAGTATTTCATTCTATGAATATATCAAAATTTATTAATCCATATCTCATTGGTATACATTTGGATTGTTTCTAGTTTTTCACCATTATGAATAAAGCTGTTACGAACATAATTCTTTGCATCACATATGTTTTCATGCTTATTGAATAAATATGTATGTTTAGAATGGATCAATCATATGGTAAGTGTATGTTTGACTTTTTACAAATCTACCAAACTGTTTCCCAAAGTAATTGTGACATTTACAGTCTGACCTGAAGTGTAGTGGAGTTTCAGTGATCTGCTTCCTCACAAACATTTGGTTTCATTAATATTTTCAATTTTAGAGCTTCAAATATATACATGGTAGTATCTCATTGTGATATTGCATCTTCCTAATCACTAATGACTAATCATCTTTTCATGTGCTTATTTGCAATCTCTATTTTCTTTTGATGAAATGTCTGTTCAAATATTTTTCTCCCAATTTCATTGAGTAGTCTGATTCCTTATTACTGACTTCTGAGAATTCTTTATATATTCCTTAGGGAAGTCCTTTATCAGATATGTGATTAGCAAACATTTTCTCACACTGTGCTTTGTCTTTTCATTCTCTTTACAATGTTTCTCTAGTTTAAATGAAGTCCGATTTATTTTTTTGTCATTTACTTATCGGTTTTTGGTGTCTAAGAAATAGTTTCAAAATAAAAAATATTTCATCCTACATTTTATTTTTTAATTAATTAAATAATTATTATGGTGACATTGGTTAGTGAAATCTAATAAGTTTCAGCTATACATTTTAACAGTAAGGCATATATATATGTATATATAGCACCATGTGTTCACCTCTCATAGTTATATTTCTTTCTGTCACCACATATATGACCTCCTTTACCTCATCCACCTCCCCCCACCACCCTCCCCCCTACCCTCTGGTAACCATTAGTCTATTGTCCATGTCCATGAGTCTCTGTTTGTTTGTCCTGTTCGTTTGTTTCTTTTAGGTTTATATCCCACATATAAGTGATATCATGTGATTTTCAACTTCTTCTATCTGGCTTATTCGGCTTAGCATGATTATCTCTAGGTCCATCGATGTTTCACAAATGACAGAATTTCATCTCTTCTATGGCTGAGTCATATTCCATTGTATATATGTCCCACAGCTTCTTTAGCCAATCATCTATCGTAGGACACTTCGGTCGCTTTCATGTCCTGGTCACTGTAAATAATGCTGCTCTGAACATCAGTGTGCAAATATCTTTTTGGATATGAGTTTTCAAGTCATCGTATGTTCTCTTATAGAAGCATTATTATTTTAGGTCTATGATCTATTTCAAGTTAAATTTTATATGGTGAGATGTACAGATAAAAATTTATATTTTTACATGTGGTTATGCAATTGTTCCAGACTCACATTTTAAAAAGACTATACTTTCTCTTCCAATCTTCCTTTGAATCTTTGTTGATAATCAATTTCCCAAATATGCATATATAGAAATATATATCTACATATATATTCCTGAACTCTCAGATTCTGTTTATGTATTTCTATCATTATTCAATATCACACTGTCTTGGTTATTGTTATTTTATAAAAAGGTCTTGAAATCAGGTAGTACAATACCTCCAACTTTGTTCTGTTTTACAGTTCTTCTGGCTATTCCAAGTCTTTGAATTTTTATATAAATGTTAACATCAGCCATCAGCTTCTATTAAAACAAAACTTTGGGTTTACTAAATGATAACCGCAATAAGTCTAGTTGACATCCGTCATCACACATAGTTACAAAAAAAAAGTTGTGTGTGCATGTTGAGGACTTTTAAGATTTACTCTCAGCAAATTTCAAATATACAATACAGTATTGTTAAGTGTAGTCACCACACTGTACATTACATCTCCATGACTTATTTATTTTATAACTGGAAGTTTGTGCCTTTTAACTCCCTTCACCCATTTCACCCATATCACCCTCTCTACCTCTGGCAAACACCAATCTGTTTTCTTTACCTATCAACTTTTTTTTGAGTAGGTGTGGAGGGAGGTTAGATTTCACATATAAGTAAGGTTATATGACATTTGTCTTTCTCAGTCTGACTTATTTCACATAGCAAAATGCCCTCAAGTTCCATTCATGTTGTTGCAAATGGCAAGATTTCATTCTTTCTTATGGCTGCATAATATTCCATTGTGTATATGTGTGTGTGTGTCTATAATATTTTTTATCTTTTCACCTATCAATGGACACTTAGATTGTTTCCATATCTCTGTTATTGTAAATAATGCTGAAATAAACATGGGGATGCATATATCTTTTCAAATTAGTGTTTTTGTTTTCTTCAAATAAATACCCAGAAGTGGAATTTCTGGATCATATGGTGGTACTGTTATTTCAACATAATTAAGAAACCTGGATAAAGCAAGGAAAATTTATTTGTTCTATATTTCTTTCTTAGTCATGTTTAACTTCCTGGTCCCTTAAAATTAAAAAATATATATATTTCATTAGACAATATCATGACTAATAAAGAGTTAAGTAACTTTGTGTGTCTTCATGTATGATAAGTTTCTTCCTAACAATTTTTAACTTTTTGCTTTGAAATAATTATAGGTTCACAGGAAGTAGAAAACATAGTGCAAAAAAAGTGTTATGTTGCCTTCACCTAGTTTCCCTCAAAGGATACATCCTTCACAGTTAAATTACAATATCAAAAAGAATTCAACACTGGCATAACCTGTGCATATTGTTTGGTGTCATTTTATCACAATCAAGATATGAACATGTTCCATAACCAAAAGGATTTCCCTCAGGTTACTGCTATATAGCCACAACCGTTCCATAAAACCTGCCATACCTAACCCCTGGAAACCAGTAATCTGTTTCCTATGTCTATAATTTTATCTTTTCAAGAATGGTATTTAAGTGAAATAATGCAAGATGTGACCTTTTGGGATTGTCTTTGTTTCATTCAGCATAATGCTCTTGACAGCCAACCAAGTTGGTATGCAACTGCTAAGTAGTAGAATTCCATAGTATAGGAACACCATTGCTTGTCTATATTTTTACCTATTCAGGTTGTTTTGGTTGTTTCCATGTTTGGGCTATTACAATTAGAACTGCTATGGACAGTCATGTACAGGATTTTGTGTAAACATATGTTTTCATTTCCCCTAGAATAAGTACCCAGGAGTGCAATAGTGAGAGGAGTTATGTTTAATTTTTTTACCCCTCTTTAATTCCCCCTCCACTTCCACCCCTGACCTGTGGATGTTGCCATCTCCCCTTAAGAACTAGATCTCTGAAGGCTGGGTATCTCCTCACACGTGCTTATGATGTGCACTCGGGGCCTGGCACACCCGGGGTATGGTCTATGGCTTCACCTGGGGTGCAAACCCAGGACCTTCTGCTGTAAAGCAGACATGCTAACCACTAAACTATGGAGCCACTCTCAAGTTATATTTACTTTTTAAGAAACTGCCAAACTTGTCCGGAGTGGCTGTAGCAATTCATATTCCCACAAACAAGTATTAAAGATCTAGTTTCTCTGCATCTTTATCGGCATTTGGTGTTGTCATTATTTTGTATTTCAATTCTCTGTGTAATGATATCTAATTATGACATTAACTTATATTTCCATAATGTCTAATGCTGTTGAATATCTTTCCTGAGCTTATTTGCCACCCATTAACTCCTTTTCAGTGAAATGTCTCATGTCTTTTCCCATTTTAGATAAATCGTTTTTCTTCTTACCATTGAGTTTTGAGAGTTTTCTATATAATCTAGAGGTGAGCCCTCTGTCATACATGTGGTTTTCAAATATCTTCTCTATGTCTGCAGCTTATTTTTTAAAAGGTCTTACACACAAAAAGTTTTTGATTTTGGTAAAGTCCAATTTGTCACTTTTTTCACCTATGGATTATATTTTTGGTGTCATGTTAATAAATCTCCACAAAACCCTATATTCTGAAGTTTTTCTCCTATAATTTTTTAAAGTTTTACCTTTACATTTTGCTTCTGAATTGATGATCCATTTTGAATAATTTTTTGTTTTAACACATTTTTATTTGAAAATGATTTCAGATTTACAGAAAAGTTGAAAGTACAGTTTTTCCCACTTTCTACTAATGTGAACACTTTATGTTGTTATGGTACATATTTCAAGACAAAGAAATTAACACTAGTACATTACTCATAACAAAACTTCAGTTTTATTTAGATTTCAGTAATTTTCCCAATAACGCATTTTTTCATTCATGTTGATACTTTATAGACTTTTAAGTACTTCATCTATAACTGTTTTGCCTGTAAATATCTTATAACAAAACTTCTAGGGCTTGTATGTCTTAGGATAATTTTGTCTTGCACTTACATTTCAGTGACAGTTTGGATAAATATGTATGCTAAATTTTACATTCTTTTACTTCAATTTCTTGCATTATGCGCTGCTATTCAAAAATATGAAATCAGTATGACTCCTGTTTTTTGCTTTATGTCTCTCAGTAAGTATCTAGAAGTTCCTCCTTTTCTTTGACATTTAGAAAAAAATTCACTCTAATGTAATATGCTTCTGTGCAAGTTGCAGTTTATTTCTTTCTCTATTTTTAGTATACTCTGAATCGCTTCCATTTTGTTACTTCTATGTTTCATTAAGTCTGAGAAATTTATCTCCATTGGTTTTACAAAATTTCCTTCTCTGAATTTTCATTTCTATTTTTCTGAGGCCTATTGTCCAGATAGTAATATATCAATTTATATATCTTTAGCTGCTTTTTTCTTTCTCCGTTCTTCTTGCTTCTTCTGAAAAATTTCTTCAAACTAAAATTTCTTATCTATATGATTGCTCTAAACTTCTCAGAACAAAGCCTCATCTCCAGCCTTTGCACACTGTTCCCATTATTTGATACAGGGAATTTCTCATTTCAGCTCAGTCTTCTGTCTTTCAATTCAAGAATTATACATGCCAGATACCACTGGGACCTGCCTTTGTGGCATATCCTTTCTACTTACTCCAGGTCATACTACTGTCCTAGCTCCTCTGCATTTGACAACCCTGAAAGCTTTTCATTATTTGGGGTTTTGGCTGCTAGCGTCATATAAGAGGTGTTCATTTTCATTGCCTTATTCCCCTTGTGAATTCTGAAAGGAGAAGGGAGATAAGTGACTTTAAACTAACGTGCTCATACCAGAAATCCTCTATTATGATATTTCATTTCAAGTCTCAAAATGATGAAAGCAAATTTATAATCCTCTTAACTCTGAGCAAGACACAGGGGAAAATATGGATTGCCTATTTCACTCTAACTCCCTAAGACAAATTGTTTTGTGCACATAAGTTCCTACGAAAACAACTCTTTCTATTTGCAACTAGTTATGATTTTTTGTTGGTTCTCTTATCTCAATGTAGTCCTTGAATCATTTAACTAATTTTAAAATATCATTTCCTGTGGAACCAGAGTTTATTTTATTGCCTCATACCGTCCCCTCGAAATTTGCACTTTTTTATCTTCTGCCTAAGTTGACTAGTTATTTATGATATTTCTTTTTTCTCTGTTTAAAATACCTGGCAATTAAGAGCTTTAACATTAACTTATATGTTTTAAACAAAGAAACACAGGTGGGAAACAAATTCTCCCATCGAACTGTAAGGAAGATTTGGGAGTATCATGTTTATTGTGAGTCATCAACTAATATGCAATAAATTTATGTTTTCCTAAATCTGTATTATTCAATGGTAAAGTTGTCATATTTAGCAAAAACTAATAGAGTATACCCAGTTACATTTGAATCTGAGATAAACAATAGATATTATTTTGGTATAAGTATATCCTATGAAATATTTGACTATGCTATTTTATGATAATTTTCCTCTCCATTTCCACATAAATTTGTCAAAAGTAAGCATGCTTTGCTTAAGAAATAGGTGTACTGTCTTTATTAATTCAGCACAGGCTTTTAATCTAAATAAAAATGAAATCTTAATAAAAACATTAAGAATATGTAGCTGAATTACAACCTTATTAATCCAACGGAAACCTTGTTTGTGGTCAGAATGAATAATTTATGTAGTAACTGAAGCATTTTTTATTATTACATTTCACAGACTTAATGTGACCTCAAATTGAACAGATAAACATATTTATACACATTTATAATTTTAAACAGCAATATTTGTCTTAAATAACTTAACTGCACTTATATATGTAACACACACTTATTTATCTCCTAATTTTGTAGTAGTAAAACCTGATATTGAAAGAGTTCAAGGGCATTGAGTGTTGTCTGATGTCCCATGATTATGTCCACATTGAGATATTTCTCCATAATTCCATTAACAAATATAATATATTCTTTTTGGTAATACGGGGATATCTACAAGAGCTTTAGAGAAAATCCTTTAACATTTAATTTTCAGTTCACCACTATTGTAATGGCAATGAACTCAAAAACATTTGAGACTCTTAATTTCTGTGAATGCCTTTATAAACATATAAGTGTTTTTAAAGAACATCACAGATAACTTCTCTTATTTTTAAAAAACTAACTCTAATAATTTTGAGTTTATATATTTCCTTAAACTCATTATTATAATAAATTACTCCATATTACTGTGACTATAATTTAACTAAAAAATCCTGAAAATTCTTATGAAGAATTTCTTCCTGAATAGATTCATCCAATAAAATTTTATCTTTTGTATTTCCTTTGTGCAATGTACCATAGTTTGGTTGAGATTTTAATATTTATGAAAAATATTAATGTTGTATGGTTGCTATGGGGACTGTGGAAGTCAATATATGGCAACTATTTGGCTTTTAAAAACTAATGTGAAGTTGTCATTTAATATAGGCTTAGAAGTCCATTTTTTGTTAGAAAACCAGCAAATTTTACTATAATTATTTGAAATAGTAAAAATAACACAACATATCTATTTGGTATTGTAGGCAAACCTTTCTCTAGATTAGTAATATGTATAAGCTATTGTAAAATACATAAAATTATGTTGGTATATAAACAAAGTACTGGATAGAATATATTTGTAATTACTACAGGCACATGTGATTGCATTGTTTTTTATATTAAAATAAAAATTACTTATAAAAATGTAAAAAGTCATGTTTTTCTTATTGAGTATTCGGGATCATAAGTTGTGTTGTAACCCAATGACAGTGACTTAAGTAAGCTAGTTAAAACCTATGTGACTTATGAATTATGTTCTTTGGTTGTAATGAGTTAATTTTTGTATGAATTGTGAAATTTAGGACCAGGTTCTTTTTTGTAAGGGGAGGAGCCTATGAATACCCAAATTGTTGAGGAGACCATCCTTCCTCCATCAAATTGTTTTTTCACCTGTGCCAAAAATCAGTTGTTCATACTTGTGTGGGGGCTATTTCTGGGTTCTCTATTGTGTTTTGTTTATCAGTGTATCTGCCCTTTGGCCAATACCACATTGTCTTGATGAGTGTAATTAATATATCCTGAATTTGGTCAGAGTCTTTCCTCCTACTTTATTTTTTCCAGAATTTTTTTAACTATTCTAGTTTTTTTTGTCCTTTCATAGAAATTTTAGAATACTCTTGCCTGTATCTACAAAAAGTTTTGCTGGGATTTTAATAGGAATTACCTAAAACCTGTATATAAAGTTGGAGAGAATTTACACTTTTTCAATGATGACTCTTCCAGTTCATGGATATGTCTTCATGTATTTAGATATTCTCTGATATTTTTAATTAACATTTTGTAGTTTTTAGCATATAATTTCTATACATGTTTTGCTAGAATTACACTTAAGTATTTCATATTGAATGATTATAATAGTATATATTTCTAATATTTATTTCTACATGCTTATTGCTAATA
Organism: Eonycteris spelaea; assembly: GCA_003508835.1. Taxonomy (NCBI): domain Eukaryota; kingdom Metazoa; phylum Chordata; class Mammalia; order Chiroptera; family Pteropodidae; genus Eonycteris; species Eonycteris spelaea. The sequence goes on from PUFA01000200.1 coordinate 116,813, forward strand.
TATCAAAATAGAATTAATTTTTATATATTGACCTTGTATCCTGTGACCTAATTAAATTCATTTATTAATTTCAGGAGATTTATTTTGGATACTCTATGTAGAAAACCATGCTTTCTGCAAATAAAAGTAGTTTCATTTCATCCTTTTCTGATTTGTATGACATTGTTTATTTTTTCTTGTTTTATTGTGCTGGATAGAAATTTCAGTACTATGCTCCTAAGCAGGTGAGAAATTTTCAACTAATATTTTTAGCTAATTTTTTTTAATGAAATGCAAAAGAATGAGTGCTGACTACCCAAGAGTATAGAAACCCTGAGAGATAACAAACATTTGTGAGATATTCTCTGTGAAAGGCATGGGAAATACAGGAGTAAGGTTTAGACGAGGTGAGCAGCCATTGAGAAAGTCATGAAATGCTGTCAAAGATCTTCTCCACTGTGGAATAAATGTCTTAAGCTTCTGCGGGAAAGACAACAAATCCTGTTTTACTCAGGGCGCAGAAAATAAAATCCATTGAAGCACGGTGTTAAGGAAAAGAAAAATATTCTCTACTCTGAGGGATCGACAGGACAAGGATCCCAACTCAAATCATTAAGAGTCTCTCTAGCTGGGGAAGGGGCAACACTGCTGAGAAGGCCTGCCCACAAGAACCTGATATTGAGCCTACCTAAGACTTAGGTTGTACAGAGAAAACCCCTCAACATTAGGCTATTGTGCACTGAGTAACAAGCAGCAGAAGTCTACTGTTACAGGATGGGCAAGATCAGGTATAGCAAGGACTGGCATTCACAAAAAAAAACAGCTAACAACATCATATATAATGATGAAAGAATGCCTTCCCCTAAAATAAAGAACAAGCCAAGGAGATTCTCCTTACCACTTTTATTGAACATTGTACTGGTGGCTCTAGCCAGCACAGTTAGGTAAGTAAAAGAATGTTTTTTAATTCAGATTGGAAGGGAGGAATTAAAACTGTCCTTATTTTTAGAAAACACACTCTTATACATAGAAACTCCCAAGGAATCTGCACACAAAAAGTACTAGAAGGAGTAAGCAAGCTCAGCAAGGTCACAGGGCCCAAGATCAATATATAAACATCAATAGCATTTGTAAATACTAGCAATTAACAATCTAAAAAAGAAATTCATAAATCAATTCCATTCACAATATCATCAAAACAAATAAGATACTGAGGAATACGTTTAACAAGAAAAGTCCATGTCTTGTACACAGAAAACTATAAAATAATTCCAAAAGATACTAAAGGAGATCTAAATAAATGGAGGAACATCTCATTAATTGAAAGAATCAATAATGTTAAGATAATAATACTCTCAAATTGATCTATGGATTCAATACAATCTTTATAAAAATCCCAGCTGTCTTTTTCCACAGATGTTGACAAGCTCATTCTGAAAATCATATGGCAATGCAAAGGACCTATAAAAGCGAAAACAATATTTAAAAACAACAACATTGGAAGACTTACACTGACCAATTTTTAAACTTACTACAAAGCTGCAGCAGTTAAGACAATGTGGTACTGATAGAAGGACAAATATATAGATCAATGGAATAGAATTGAAAGTCCAGAAAAAGAAAACCATGTATATATGGCCATTTGACTTTTGACAAGAGTGCCAAAACCATTCATTTGGGAAAGAAGAATCTTTTCAATGAGTCATTCTAAACAATTGAATACCCACATACAGAAGAATGAATATAGACCCTTACCTCTCACCAAACACTAAAATTAATTTGAAATGGAACATGGATGTAAATGCAAGAGCTTAAAACTATAAAACTATAACTAACTTATCTTTAAAAAGAAGTTAATAGTAAATTTTTATAACCTTGAATTAGACACAAGATTTCTTAAATATGATGCCGAAAGCACAAGAGAGACAAGGAAAACGATACATATTTTATTTTACAAAATTGAAAACATTTGTACTTCAAAAGACTTTATTTAAAAAGTGAAAATAAATCCATTCAATGAGAGAAAATATGTTTAAGTGATACATTCAATAAAGAACTGTATCGAGAATATATAAAGAACTCTTACAACTCAATAATTAGAAGGCAAATAAATCCAATTATAAATGGACAAAAATTTAAACAGACACTTTAAAAAAACAACATAAGAATGGCCCAAAGTAAATGAAATGATGCTCAAATCATTAGTCATGAGGGAAGTGCCAAGCAAAACCATAATATGATACCAGTTCACACACAGTAAAATCTTACATATAAAAGTCAGGTGATAACAAGTGTTGACAGGATGAAGAGAACCTGAAACTCTCATACATGGCTTGTTGGAATGAAAAATGGTGCAGACACTTGGGAAAAATGGTTTGGCAATTTCTAAAAATATTAAATTTTCACTTACCACACAATCTAGCAATTCTATTCCTAATGATCTACCTCAAAGAAATGAAAATGTATATCGACACGAAGATATGTATGCAAATATTCATAGCAGCATTACTCATAATAGCTTAAAAAATAGGGAAATATTTTTTATCAAGTGGTGAATGGATGAATAAATGTGGTATATCTATACATTGGAATACTATTTGGTAATAAAAAGGAATGAAGTGGTGATATATACTGCAACATAGATTAAACTCAAAAAACATTATTCTAAGTGAGAGAAGTCAGGAAGAAAGGCTACATATTGTATCATTACATTTATATGACATGTCCAGAAATGGCAAATCTATAAAGGAAAAAAAAGTAGATTAGTTGCCTTGGGCTGGTGGTGAAAGAGGAAATTGATTGTAAATAGAATGGGGCATCATTTTGAGCTGATAGAAATGTTCTAAATGAGATTGTGGTGATAGTTGCCCAACTCCGTAATTTTATTTAAAATCTTTAAATTATACACTATTGAAATAGATGAACTTTAAGGTATGCAAATTAATATTTCAATAAAACTCCTCCTACCAAATTATCTTACTGAAGATCATCATTCTTTACTGCATTTTCTTGGATTTACTAGATGATTAATACTGTCCATAGTATATATATTCTGCATTACCATAATCAACAAATTACATGTATAATAGTACAAATCAACTCGGACAGATATTCATGCTTTGAGACTGGGTCTTCCTAAACATTCTTTATCCATGTTCTTTAGAACTGAGATCTTCACCTCTATTCTAAAATGTTGGTTTTCACCTGTTCAGTTAAGTCACGTGGCAACAAGGTTCATAGAGTTTGCCTGTGGCAGTCTTTTGAATTTTGGTTTCATCTGAGACCTTGAGGCATGAAATAACTATTAATTGAATAGTGGTAGTTAATCACAGCAAAAACAAGGATTATTCCAGATAATCACATCCTGATAATGTAGATAATTGCTTCTAAAAGCTATCAAGAGAACATAATTAAATGTGTACTTTGGCTTAGAAGCAAACATCGTAATTTAATAGCTTGTTTTTTATCTCTTCTCAATTTCCAAGAGAAATTGAATTCCCAGAATTAACAATATCATCTGTATCACAGAACTTTTACCAGGTTCAAGTAAGATTATCCACAAACACACACCAAGCAGTTGGCCTGCCATGTAAGTAGTCTTTTTAAATCTTAATAATCATCATTACTGCTGTTATTTCTGTCCAATTTTAATATTAAGCATGGTTAATATCTTTGGTTTACAGAAAACGTATGATTTCTAGAAGTTAAGTGACTTTAAATTTACTCATTAAATGATTTTCCTATAGAATCTTTCTTTTTAATCTTTTATCTCTGATTATTTTAAATAAGAAAATAACCCCTTTTCACCATCTCAGATGAAACTAGCTAAGCATATGTAATAAAAATTAGCAATTGCCTTCCTACCTACATCAACCTTCCATGACACCTGACACCTCTTTTAGTGAGAAATATTAACACTTGTATATTTACTAATCATTCTCTTTGCTCAAATAAACTTAAAAATACACATACCTCTATGTATTCAAATATATACAAATAAACAAAAATTTTTATTTTCTCTTTTTTGTAGACAGAGAATTACAGTATATATGTCACTTTGCTAAATTGGAGGTTGATAGTGTGATTAATTTTGTAGCAATTCAAATAGATTCTAAATAGGATATCAAAAAGCTAACAGGAAAAATTTATTATTTTTCTTTAATATTTTATTTATATTTGTTTTATTTTGAGGGATGGTCCTGAACACTATAAAGTCTTTCAGTAATACTTTTCTCACATATTAATTTGTTTAGTCACCTTGACAAATCTGTAATATAGAATTAATAACTACACTATATGCCTGTGTGTGAAGATTAAGCAAGGTAATCCACATAAAGCACTAAGTCTATTGCTTGTCGGTTACAGAAGAATTAAGCAAAATTTTCTCTCTTTTAACAGCATTGCATTTTCTTTTTAAATTGTGTCTTATTTAAAGAGGAATGTTTGAAGATTTTAAATAGTAAATAATATAAAGACACATAAATGAAAACGTAATGATCTCCCATTTCACCTCATATATTTCCCAGTCCTTTTATAAACGATGCAGATTGCTTAGTGTATCTCCTCATATTTTCTACATGCTCAAAAAAAATCCTAATATATACATATATACACACACATGAACACAAACTCTAAGGCATTTGGGAATTTATTTTTACAATGGGGGAATTGTTATAAATATATTTTTTTTCATCACACTTTACAAAACCGTCACAGATGTCTAAGTCAAATTGCTTTATAAATTAATATTTGAACATTATGAAATTTAAATTTTAACCCATGTGGGCTGAATTAGGGTATACGTTTTAATTTGAGAATTTATATATGGTTTTCTGCCAAATATCAACTTTGTGCTACAGCTAACTCTCAAATAAGTTGTGATGATCAATGCCTGAGCCTGCAGCAAATTGTCAAAATTATTACAGCGTCATAGTAATGAAGATCCTGTTAATCGTTTTCCTAATTCTACTTACCCATTGCTTTTATGCCCTATATCACCAATTTATTTTCAGAGATTACCATTGCCTCACTTTATTAAATTTACCAAAACTACACTAGGTAATATTAGAATTTTTTAATTCTAAAATGGCTATAAATTAATTCATGAAATATTAACTTTACGATATTAAGCATTTTCTACCTATATGTGTTTATTACTATTTTTCAAGTTTCCTTTTTTATCTTCTCTGTAGGTTTTTTGGTTTCATTATGAATGTCCTTGAAAACACCTGATAAATTTATCTCTTATGATTTTCGATTATAGTTCTCTGTTCCGTTTTTGTTTTTTCCATTTTCATTACTGAAAGATTAATTTGGTAATTGGAAAAGCTATTGGTTATTATATAATTCCTATCTACCTGTCTCCTCGTTGAGCAAACTATAGGTTCTCAATTTTTTTAACATAAATTTCTAGGTTTTCTTTGGTGAATAATAATAGCTCTCTTTCATGAATCACAATCTTAAAAAATCCTCTATACACATCATCCCAAACTATGTGCCATATGTTTCTTCTCCCAACCAATTGAGGTGGTACCTCTTTTGGGGTTATGCTTAATATGTGCCTCTTCGATCTTTAATACTATTCTGTATTTTGGAATCCAGTCCTTCACAAAATAAGTTTGGATTGACTTTGATGCAGCTGATCCAGGGCTTTTTTCATAGCTAACTGAAAGCCAAGCAACACTAGTGGGACTTAATATTAGCTAGTAAATAGACTTACTCAGGTTCTTGACATGCTGGTAAGTTTTAAGCACAAGTAAAATATTTCTTAAACAAATATATTTTGTTAGTGAAATGAATGACAAATTAATACAGTTGCTTATGTTTGCGTGCTATTTTGAATCTCACAAACAATTTTCGCATGTTTCCTTAATTCAGGCTCATGCCAAACCTGTAGCATAAATTTAATTATAGTTGCCATGTATCTGGTTGATTATGAGGAGTTAATGAAATAATCTACACAAAAATATCCAGAACTCTACCTGATAACATTAAGTAAAGTTTGATGAAAACATATATAGTTATTAATAATATGAGATGGCATTATTATGTTCTTTTAACACTAGGAAAACATGGGGTTATTGAGATTAAGTGATCTACATTTATTTTCTTTTTAAAATGTGTTATCTCTATTCATTTTGAGTAATGAAAGTAATGCTTTCTCAGTCTCGTTAGTGAAATCAGGTAAATTCATGTAATAAAAAAGTAATAATTTTTACACAAATCCATTTCATGATTTTAACTGTATTTTAGCAACAAAACTATATATTAATAAATCTTCAAATATGTTGCTATTTTGTTGTTGTTTTGTTGTTAAAAATACAGAATTAATCTTACACATTTGCCCCATTATTTTCTACATTAACACTCATAATTATCTTATTTCAGTGTCCTACTTAGTGGTCAAGAAACCAATTAACCTTGTTGCTAATAACTTTTTAATAGAAAAATTTTAAAGGTATCACATGTGTATTATTAACTAGTGTGTCATATAACATTTAAAAAAATAATGTTGGTATTTGGAAATGATGCATAATAGATATTTTAATGTAGGTAAAACACCAAAGTATTGAAATTACTTTCTCTAAGTCATTATATTATTTTTTGTTTTCATATTACACATCTGATACCTAATGAATGGGTTAAATTGCAAAGGAAATATATATGCTGATACTTCTACTTAATTATCAAAATTATTCAAATGAAGCCTAACTTTAATTATTATTAACAGCATGTGAGAATTTATCTCATCATTTTCCTTCCATGAAATTATATATACTCAACCATAATAAAAAATAGAAACTTTTTTACTTTTACTTTTTCTTTGTGTCACAAAAATGAAGTAATGCTTTATAAACTCATTTGCTACTTATTTTCAACAAATCATATGGATCTATTTGTTGGTTAGTTGATTTTTATTTTTTTTAGATATTTTAAAGTACAATCTTTAAAAATGTGTATCATGCATCCATTTAATGGTGAAAAATAAGTTGCAACTGTTGCATTTTTCCATATGCATTGGAGCTATTGTTGCTCTTTGATGGTTGTTTTCATTATTGTAGCTTTATAGTACAGTTTAATGTATTAAATATTGTTCATTGGCATTTTTATTAGATCTCTTGTGTGTATTCCCACTTGCTTTTTCTTGCATGTGAACTGTAACAACACTATGTCCAATATCTAAAAAACAAAATCACTTTCAAATTATAATCTGATTAACTATTTTTCAGTACATTCTCTTTCCATCCAGGATCTATTATATGCAGTATAGATACACACACACACACACACAACACACAACACACACACACACCAGTATTTATATACAGATATATAGTCAGGACATTCTGTATGTTTAAATTTATTCATTAGCATTTTTTCATTTTCTCCTTCCTGTTGTGTACAGTTTCTTTCACAAATTGTTATATTTAAAAGATTTATTTCTAATACATAGGGGAATCATTATTTGTATTTACTTCCTTAAATGCTGTTTTTTTAACCAAATTATATTACTGATTTTTTTCCAGTAGATTTTCTTGATTTTTTTAGGAGATTAATAATAATATTTATTTGTTTGGGCCAGTGGGATATTAAAACCGAACTATATACTATACCATCATCAGAATGTTTCATCAATAATCATATGAAATAAGTTATGCAGTGCTTTAATTTTAGAGACTATGACTAACAACCTAGTCAACTTTATACCTCATAGATAAGAAAGCGAATTGTAAGCAAGAAATCAAATGTGATCACTAAATGTGCATTTTTTAATAAAATTTAATTTTTGTAGTAATAAAACCATATATGTTTCCTTTTTTACTTCTCGGTTTTCAAAAGTGCGTTAACATATGTTGCCTCATTGAATTCTCATCATAACTCTGTATATACAATTCATAATATTTTTATAGCATAAGATTGTTGCTATAAGTCAAGTGTAATAATTTACATATAAGCACTAAGCTCTCTGCCAGATGCATAAATAAGCATTAAGTGTTAATGATGATTATGATAATTGTTTCTTATTTGCAATATCATATCAAATAACTGATCTGTGGTATCAATTATTTTTATTGTTCCTCATAAGAATTTCCTAAATAATATGTCAAAATTTTTTTCACCATTACTAGTGATACCAGGCGACAAGACATGATAATAAAGACAAAAGCAATACCTTCTCCACTCACCCTTCATTTCATACTTTTTAAATAAATATTAATTGCCTACTTCATCTTATTCAACATTTGCCACATTCGGATGAATATATAATACTCCTAAATTGCATGTATTTCAGGCATGTCTTTGTATAAAATCAAATATTGTGATGATAACATTTTATTTTTCTGTCTCTTCAAAGCCAGTCCACAGAGTTTGGCCTTGGCAGCTTCTAAAAACATGGGATTGTACTGTTCACATTCTGAGTGTGTTTTTGTTATTGACTTCAACACCTGACCTTTAGCTGGGCTGTTCAGTACTGGGCCTTCAGGTAATCAGTTTGGAGTAATTTTCCAATGGTGTTTATAGAGTTTTACTATGACTACATCCTGATCTTGTGACTCACAGACCTTGAAACACAACAGCCTTTTACTCTCACATAATACATCTTTTTCATTAAATAACTCATGATTCTTCATCCAGGTGAAAGTAATTAATGCCCTGTTTTAAATTCAAATTTTAATATATGCAGACTGAATTTAGGTATGTTATAAACTGACAATATGTCTGTGGATGTTTATTTCTGTTAAATACCCACTTTACACGGGAACAGAACTCTTAATTCAATTTATTAATGTTTGTCAATAACTGAGCCAATAGCGCAAGATTTCATTACAATACCATTGAGGATCTGGTTTCAAACATCTGTTGTATCCTCTTTATTTAAGGATTTTGTGAAATATTCCACCCATTTACTTTTAGATATTAACATAACAATCTGCTTTCCTTATTTATGAAAATGTCACTTTGGGCTTTTGTTTCCATGGTACTGTGCCTTGGCATCCCTTTTGTTTGGCCAAGCGGCCTGCAGTGACCTTAAATTGACACTAGCCCCTCACGTAATCCCGTGCCCTAGATAGCAGCCTATATAAGTACACCTAATATGACTTCCCCAGTAGCCCTTGTGATCAACAGTCTGTCCTCTCTCCTAGGGCCTTCTCCTTTTTGTGTCTCTTAGATAAGACCCCAGTGAGGCTTACCAAAACTCTACTCTTTAGTTTGAATTGACCAATCCATCTCTAGTCTAGGAACCCCAAAGCATTTCACCAACAGGCCCTAATAGTCATGTGCCCCATCCAGATCCTGTCTCTCTTGCTTTGGCTGCACTCTGCCTGGACCTCCTCCTGTGGCCACCTGAGGTATGCTGGGTACTTCCTCTAGGAGCCGTGAGTAATAAAATCCTCTATTTCAATTTTTTCCTGTTATCTGGCACTCTGTGCTCCTCTTAACAAGTGTTAATTCGATAAATTCATAACAGCTTTTTGTTCTAGAATGACTAAATTAAAGAAAGTACAAGATCTTTCCAAGACAGAGTTTTCTTGTTTTCTGACATGTGCAATTGGCCATTTTTATCAAACTTACTTTTTCTTTTCTGCAATGAGGTTTACTTCTCTTCCTCATAAATATTATAACAATATCTAAGATTATTCCTTGTAATTTGAGTCACTTTGTTTTGTCATGATTGTTTAAATTTTTAATTTTATTGCTTTTTCTTACCATGTGTTGTTTGCCAGGAATAGAGACACATTTTAAAACAATTATATTCACCATTTTAACAGTTAACATCATTCTTAACACATACTTTTTAGATATCGGATATTTATTTACCTCTATTTTGGAATCAAGTTTCATCTGATTTTGTTGCCAGCTTATCTAAATTTGCTCTGGAAATCTCCTGAAAACAAATAACTCCCAATCTTTTTTATTAAAAATATAATAGTTGGTTTTAATAATAGCTAATTAGTAGAATTACTCATATTAATTACCAAAATATATTCTTCAGGCAAATTCAGTTCTAAATAAAAAACATGTGTATTAGGAAAACTTTTTGCTAAGGAATCAAATGTTGGAATAATATAATTGTTTCTATTTTCATGTTGCTTGGTAGTTTACAAAAATATTTTCTTCATAGTATCTCATTCAATGTTCACAACAAATTTTGTGGTATAGAGTTAATAATAATTTCAATTATTATTTTTTGAAGGAGTTTGAAGTTCCATGAGATAAAGGTTTTTGAAGGTTTCGTGAGATAATCTACATAAGATTTTGAAGCACTCTACCTGTCAAGGAAGTAAGAATTAAATAAAGATTAATGAGTTTTGCACTTTTTAGTAAGATAAGAGCACAAAAAGTTATATCTTATGGAGATTAAGTAGAGTAAGTTTATTTTCATTTGTGATCTATACTATGTTGATTTTGATTAACATCTTTTACATTCTGTCTAAATTTTTTACTTTAAAAATTAAACATAGGCCAATGTGTGTGAAAATGTGCAGGTAGATCCAATGCACTCTTCTCCAGCCTCCACTGATCTCGTGTAAGTATACTACAACATCAAAACCATGTAAGTGACATAGATATGCTGTCACTGTTTTTAATTAGCAAAGAACAATATTACACACATTTTCCTGCAAATCATTCTCTATCTTAGATATGCAGTGTGAATGTTCTTTTAGATTCATGTTTTTCAAAATATAAGTTGTGAGCTATTTTCGAGTTTTGAAATTAATGGACTTGAGTTATCCTATTTTCTAAAGCGTGAAAAAATATTCAAAGGAATAAGAGATTTCATTGTATATAGTAAGGGATTTTCTATATATTATATTTCAATTTGTAAATGTCTATATATATATAAGTATGTGTGTATGTGTTTATATTGGATAAGAGCTATGTCATGATAATATGATGATTTATATTTTTTGTTGCTTTTAATCTTCCAGAAGAACTTTCTCATTGACACCTAATGGCAATCCTGTGATATAGAATTGACAATATTTTCTAAATCATAGGATTGTTGTGAGGATCATATGAGACTATTCATCTATTAATACTAACACGAATGATCAAAATTGTTCCAATTATTCTAATTATTATTTAATTTTATTTAACTTTATATTTTGAAAAGGTGAAAATAATACAGAGTTCCCGTGTATAGAGTTCATTCAGCTTCCCCTTACAATAACATCCTAAATAACCATGGCACATTATTAAGAGCAGGAAACTGACATTGGTAGAATACTATTAATTAAACTAGAGCTTTATTCAGATTTCATTAGTTATTACATGTCTCTCTCTCTTGCTCTCACTCTATCTCTCTCTGCCTCTGTCTCTGTTCTTGTGTGTGTATAATTTCTATGGAATGTTATCACATGTATGGATTTGTGTAACCACTGCCACAATAAAGACATATAACTGTTCCATCATCATAAAAGAACTGTATCATATACCTCTTTACAATCACACACTCCTCAGCCACATCCATCCCTAAATCTTGGGAGTCTGTTTTCCATCTCCATACTTTTTTCATTTAAATAATGTTTACAAATGGAATTACAAATATGTAATATTTTTAGGTTATATTTTTTACCCAGTGTAATACCTCTGTGTAATAACCTCTATGTAATAGCCTCTATCTAACTTGTGTGGGTATCAATCAAATCTATCCTTCAAGAATCTTAGAAATTGCCAACTAACAGGGTTCCCTACACCTTATCTTTGCTTCTGTATTGTCTATAGTCAACATAGAATCCAGGATAATCCCTTTGAAACCATATTGTACTAATCTTCTTCCCAAAAATTCTGCAATGGCTTTTCTTTTCACTCAACGTAAAGTCAAAATCCCACAAGGTCCTACAAAGATATACTTCATCTGATCTCCTGTTACCTATTTGACCCAACCTCTTATTTCCCTCATTCTTTTTCACCTGCACTGAACTTGGTTTTCCTAGAAGTTTCACACTGTAGGGCCTGTGCCATATTTTATCTGCCATGAAAGATCATCCCCAGATATCTGTATTACTTTATTCCTAAACACCTCTTTCTATTTTTTTTTACTGAAATCTCAGCTTTACAATGAAGCTGACCCTGACCAGCCTATGTAATATTACAATCTATAGTCATATCCCTATTCTATCTGCCACGATATTTTCATTTTCTGCATCAGTCATCAAATTCTAATATATTAAACATTTTTCTTATTATTTATATTTATAGTTCATTTCCTCTTCTTCTTCAATATAATGCAGGGTACATGGGGACAAAATATTGAATGTTTTGTTCTCTGCTATAACCTAAGTAATTCTAATGGTGTCAGACATATAATAAGTACTCAATAAATGTTAAATGAGCTAATTAACTCTGATGTAAAATTTATGCATTTTACTTAGTACTTTCCCTGCACTTTCTTTGATAAGTACTTTTTGTTGCTTTTGTTGTCTTCCTATTTTCAATGGGTACTTTTATTCATTTCTTTAGTTGGTTAGTATTACTATAAAAAGGAACTGTTAACTTCATCTGTCTATTTCTTCTAACTTTTTTTATGTGTCCAAAGCATTGCAAAATTAAAAGTAAGGCAGATTCCCCATCAGTAAATTGAAAGTTCTATGTGTTATTGAAATCAATGGCAATGACCCCTCTTTCATTTCTGATATTGGCATTTTGTATCCTCTCTCTTTCTTCTTGGTTAGCATGGATTAAGTTTATCAATTTTACTGAACTTTTCAAAGAACCAGCTTTGGTTTCTTTGATTTCCTCCATTATTTTGTTATCTTCAATTTTATTGATTTCTATTTTTAATTTCCATTATTCCTCCTTTATGCTTGCTTTAGTTTTAAATTGTTCTTCTTTTTCTAGTTGCATATGGTGTAAGCCTAAGTTATAGGTTATAGATCTATGTTCTTTTCTAAAATATGCATTCAATGCTATAAATGTCCCACGTACTGCTTTCACTGTTTCTCACAAATTTTGATAGGTTGTATTTTCATATTCATTTGGTTCAAAATATTTTAAAATTTCTCTTGAGGCTCTTTATTTGGCCCGTAAGCTATTTAGTAGTATGTCGTTTAGTTTCCAAATATTTGGGGCTTTTCCAATTATCATTCTGTTATCTATTTTTAGTTTAATTCTATTATTGTCTGAGAATGTAATTTGCATAATTTACATTAAATTTATCAAGGTGTGCTTGATGTCCCAGGATGTGATCTGTCTTGTTGAATATTCTGTGTGAGTTTGAGAAGAACATTTCTTCTGCAGTTGCTGGGTAGAGTATTCAATAAATGTCAATTAGACCAGTTTGAGTGATAGTACTCTTTAGGTCAACTATTTTCTTACTGAAAGATGGGTGTTGAAGTATAATAGTTGATTTGTATATTTCTCCTTGCAGTTCTTAGTTTTTGTCTTCCACGTGTTTCGATGCTCAGTTGTTAAAATGCACACATATGAAATATTTTATGCCTTCCTAGAGAATTGACCTTTTAATAAATATGTATGGATCACCTTGATATCTGATAACTTTTCTTGTTGTGAAGTCAGCATTATCTAAAATTAATAAAGCTATTCCCACTTCTTTTTGCTTAATGTTAAACATGGTACATTTTTCTCCATATATTTAACTTTTAACCCATGTCTTCGGAGTGGATTTCTTGTAGACAACATAGAGCTGGGTCTTGGTTACTCTCCCAACTTCCTGCCAGAGATATGAGAGAATTTTTCATGGCTCTTTAACATGAGGACCTGGTGGAATTCCTAGAGGTAAAACTCACAAGTGTAGAAGCCTCCGTAAGACTGTAGCTCCCAAGGGATTCTGGTCTATATAGTGCCTCTGGTAATTTCTACAAGTTACTGTTTAAGTGTTCTTACAGTTTATGTTTTTACTGGCTTCCGATCCCAATAAACTGATCTCAGCTAGTAATCCTTTCCAGATTTTTGGTTAGCATTTTGCCCTGAAACTTCTATTGTCTAAAGGTTCTAAGAAAAGTTATTGTTTTTCAGGGGTTTTTTTTCCTTTCTGGTATGCATGGGAGTGAGGATTTTTAAGCTCTTTGCAGGTTGGAGCTGAAATAAAAAGTAGTCTTCGTTTTTCAGCACTTTGAATATGATGTGTGTGTGTGTGTGTGTGTGTGTGTGTGTGTGTGTGTGTGTGTGTGTGTTTATTCTCTGAGCTTCTTGCATCTCTGGTCTGCTGTTACTAATTTTGGAAAATTCCTTACTAGTGTTGCTTCAAATGTTTTTTCTGTCCTTTTCTGACTCTTCTGGGAGTCTAATTTCACATGTGTAAATCTTATTTGATATTATACCACATTTTTTGGCACAATCCAAATATCTTAGTTTCTAAATAACCAATGAATAAGACCAAATGTCAATTTTAGAAGAAGGCAGAATTTTGCAGAGTAATTCAACTGACTTAGGCTCAAAGAAATAAGACCAGAATTGGTGGAAAACTGGTGGGAGAGCACTCTTTAATAGGGAATATTGACTTGAACAAAATTATCAGCTTATAATTGTAAGGCATTTTTAGGGATCAGTGAATAGAGCAATCTTCATATGGTATTCATTTTAGAAACTAATAAGGCATATAACTTCTTTTTGCTGAGTTAATACCTACCAATCCTGCAGAACTCAGTTTAAATATCAGATCTTTTGGGAAGCATTTTCTGACATCTCCAAAATAGGTTTAGTCTTCCTGCTTTATGCTTTCACAGCATATTGCACATATGTATGTGTGCAAGCATGCATGTATGTATCAGCAACAGTAGTAGTAGCTGACATTTATTGAATGATTACTATATGCTGGATATTGTATTAAGCACTTGAGAATGATTTCATTTAACTATATGTATAAAATTTGTCTTTACACTAGACTGTATGCACCATAAACAGACATGACAGACACCATGTCTTTTTGTTCATCATTGTGTCCCTAGTGCATAGCATATTAGCTGTTTATTTTTTTTCCATATTCGGTGTTTAGTATAGCTTTATTGATTGATTAAGTAAGCAAAGATGTTATTGTTACCTCTGTTGTTTACTCCTAACTAATGAAGATATTTTTCTTTCCAGTTCATTGGATTCATATGGTGAGATTGCTAAATTACTACTTTGGTCAATACATAAGGCTATAGCTTCTCAGCCTTTCGGCTAAGATAAAGTGTAATACATAAGGCTAGTGATTTGGATAGCTCCTAGAATGCCCCTGTGGCACCTTGAATGATTTTGGAATTAAAACAGATAGAAATAATCACTGATTGTCTATATTCTGTTGGGGCCACATAATTATGTGTGAAGGAGCTGTCACTTTTAAATGATTTGAATTTTGATAAATGATTTTATTTGGGATTGTAAAGTTAATTTAACCATTCCTTATGGAAACTTATATAAATGCATAGGGTTGTCAAATTTATTTTCCTGTGTTCTGTTCATATATGTATGTAGCTTATACTTGGTTGAAATAATCTTGATATAATAAAAAAAGGTTCTGAATTTATTTAATAGCCATGTGTAAGAAATAACCATTTTCTCCTATCTGTCAACAAAATATTTCAGTCTTATTTTTCCCAGTGACCTAGAAACACCCGAAGCCTGTGAGAGTTACTCTGAATTTATTTTGCAAAAATCAATATCAGTTTTCCCCTGACTATTTCTATAGGGAATATTTTCTCTTTGCCTTCCATCTATCTATGGTAGAAACTTTCGTCAGAGATAAATAATATGACAAGCTTTCCAGATTCATCTCCTAGAAAAGAAAGGAATTTTTCACACTGGTTCATTAAATTGAGATATTCTATCTTGAGCAAAGTCCCAAGCTAGCAGTTGCTAGCTGATATTCAAAATAGATAAAAATAGATTAAATCATCTAGTATAATATTTTCAGAGCTTTTTTCTCAGTAATTATCATTGAATAATAATTTGAGCTCAGTAAAGAACCAAATGATAGCTTACTTCCAAAAAATGAATATAATGATTTATTACATTTGTTTAGCACCTTGTAAGTTTTAAAAATTTTCAAGTCTAATAGCACAATTGATCCTTATAATGATATAAGTAAGGTGAGTGTTCATCTCATTGTATTGCCTTATACGTGTTCATTTCTTAACCCCTTCTCTTTTACTTCTACTCTAGAAGCTGGAAAGATGAATTCTTGGTTTTCCAGTCTCCCTTGCAACCAAGGCTGACCTTATGACATAGTTCTAGCCAAAAAGATGAAAGAAGGGAAAAGCTAAGTAGTGTTCTGAGAAATAATTTTGTTTACTGATAAAAAGAAGGAAAGTTGTAGTTGGTGCAGTCTCTTTCTCTCTCCCTATTTCCCTCTTCTACCTGTAACACACAGATGTGATGCCCAGAAGTTCAAAAGTCATCTTACAACCACATGGCAATGATGGTGAAACAAAGTTAAAAAGAGCCTGAGTCCCTTAAGTCATCATTGAGCACCTGAAACAATGTCTGGAACTGTTGATTTTTGGATTTTTGCTATTGCGAGAGAAGGTAACTCCTATTTGCTTAAGCCATTGTTATTCAGGTATTCTGTTAGTCATTAATACATTCCTAGCTAGTGGAATTTTTCATCACCATTTAACAGGTGAGGAAAATGAAACTTAAATGAGTTAAATGACAAGCCCATAAACATAACAACAGCAGGGTAATGCTTCTTTAGATTTGTGTGGATTTTAATAGGCTAATACACTTAAAATATTTTAAATGAACTCTTAACCTAAGAAAATGAATATTGTTATGCTTTTAAAAATAGAGCAAATTTAGTAAAATCTGTTACCCCTAGACTACAGCACATTGCCATTCTCTGCAGCCCGCTCTGAGGTCCATATTTTTTTAAATCAAACTTGAGGATAATAATCATTCAGAGAATATGGGCGCACTTCCCCTTATTTAGGGCCTTAGGTTAATTATGAGAAGAAATACCACATATTATTCCTAGCTTCAGCAATAATGTGCCTATGGATTTATTTTGTTTTGGCTATTAGGAATGACACTGCTATGGAGATTCTTTTCAATGTCTTCTGTGTGTATATAGATGGCATACACTTTTCTATAGTATTTACCCAAGAATGGAACTGCTGGACTACAGAGTAAGTACATCTTCAGTCTTACTAGATAATTCCCAACTGTTTTCCAAAGTGGTTGTATTAATTGCGCATTCCTACCAGTAGAGTATTATCACCACTGGATATTATGAGATTGGAAAATTTTGCCAGTCCAGAATGCGGATAATGATCTCAGACCATAGTTTTAATTTATATTTTCCTGATTATTAATAAGGCTGAGCACTAATTCATATGATGTTTGGACATGTGGAATTCCTCTATTTTCAAGTAATCGTTCAAATATTTTGTCCATTTTTCTATTGCGGTGTTATCTTTTTCTTATTGATTTGTAAGATATGCGTGTGTGTGTGTGTGCATGCCTATATAGAGATTTGATTCTCAATATTCATAGTAATGTTTTATAAAGCCACTATGAACACTAAATTAGCAAATGCTGAACTATACTCTTAGAAAAAACACAGGATTAGGCTCCTTTCAGTCTTTGGTCACATTTTCATCAACTGAAACACTATTTGTGTTATATAGGTTCATTCACTGTTTGTCATTGTGTCTTGCCACCATTGGAATTCTGCTCCTCCTGTTTCCCTTTACTGGCAAAACACTTTGCAGATACTTTAAAAATTCTTTCCCAGCCTCCTGACCTGCAGAACCTGCAAGTTTAATGTTTTTTCACACCATATCGTCTTTTGAAATGTGCAAGCCAGCCAGCCAGCATTACTTGAAAAGAGTTTAAAATTTTCATGACCTTGGGTAATGTGCCTGGAAATTTCCCTAGCTTAGCCTCACAACGATGCTGTCCAGCATCCTTTTATTAATTAGTTATCTCATAAAGCCACAAATTTAGCCAATTTTCCATCATTTGCATGGCTTCATCACATAATATAGCTGTTACTTTAGCACTTCCAGAGCAGCCTCATGTAAAGATTGACAAATTTCTTCTACTTATTTCTGAATATAGCTTATTTTTGATTTATTAACATTGAACTCATGGCCAACAGCACTATAACTCATGCCTGAACAAAACTTATTAACACTCATGTTTGCTCTATAAGACACATCACAGTCTTCTTAGGAACACTACACAGCACTTCAACAGTATGCCCGGGGGGCATTTTAAACAGCAAAATCATCAAAAACAAACAAAAACAGACCTCCAAAAGAACATTTGTTTATAGTACGAGAGCTGAAACAGGAAGGCAGAGCTGGCAGCGTATGTGTTGGATGACTCCAATTCACTGCTTTCCACCATGATCATAAATAACCACAAAACATGGCAAGTATTTATTTGGGGATTACAAATAAATTTTAGTTAGCAAATTAATTCATAAATACAAATCTGTAAATAATGAGGAAAGACTGTGTATAACTGATGTATGCGTATGTGGTGAAATCAGTATTATTTTTTTCTTTTATTTTTCTCTGTAGATTCCTAATTGTCTGAGCACCGTTTAAGAACGAAATTGACTTTTCCCCACTTCTCTACAATGCTACTTTTGTCATAAATCAAACACTCATTTATGCAAGCCTCTATGTACTATTGTGATTTATAATAAGAAATATATATTTGGTCTTGATCCCAAAGATGGGATTGGGAGAGCTTCCTGGTCAGGGAACACATGGAGATAAGGGGAGAATGATGTGCTCAGGGAAGGCATGGAAGCTCCATGCCCTTTCCCCATACGTTGCCCTATGCATCTCTTCCATCTGGCTATTCCTGAGTTATATCCTTTTATAATCAACTAGTGATCTAGCAAGTAAAATGTTTCTCTGAGTTCTGTGAGCCTCTTTAGCAAATTAATTGAACCTGAAGAGAAGGTCATAGGAAACTTTGATTTATAGCTAGTTGGTCAGAAGCATAGCTGATAACATGGGCTTGCAACTGGCATTTGAAGTGAGGAGGTCGCAGTCTTCTATAACTGAGCCCTTAACCTGTGGGATCTGAGGCTATCTCTAGGTAGACAGTGTCATAATTGAATTGAATTCTCAGATGCCCTGCTTGTTGGCATGGCAACTGCCCCCCCCCACGTTGAAAATTGGTGACCTATGAACACATACACTATTTCTGCCTTCTCTTTTTTGTCCTGTTTAATGTCCTTACATCAATATCACACCGCCTTAATTACTATAATTTTATAATTATTTTTGACATCTGGTAGCCCAAGTCCTGACACATTGGACATCTTTAAAAGTGCCTCAATCATTTTTGCTATTTTGCATTCCTACATACATTTTAGATACATTTTGTCAGTTGCCACAAAAATGCCTGGAAATGTATAGATTGGGTTTGCATTAAATTCATAGAATACCTTAGGGGTAATTGACATTTTAAAATATTAAGTTTTTCAAATTATAAAAATGATATAGTTAACATTAATTTAAGTCTTCTTTAATTTCTCTCAATTATGTTTTATAGTGTTCTACACGGAGGTCTTTACATATTTAGTTAGGTTTAACACTAGATAATTGACATTTTATGGCTCTGTAGCTATTATCTTTTTAAATGGCACTTTCTATTTGTTGATGGTGCATAGAAACACCATTCTCTTAATGATTTTTATTATGAAAACTTACTTATTAATTCTAATAATTTATCTCTATTCTACTTTATTTTTATATAAATAATCATGTAATATGTATAATGTCATCTTTTTCCTCCCTTTCTAATGAATGTATCTTTTCCATGGTGTCTATGACCTCAATAAAATGTTAAACTGAAATTGTGGTAGTGGTCATCCTTGGGTTGTTTTAGACTTGAGTGAAAATTTCTCAGTGTTTCACCACTGAGTATTTTTTATAGCTGTCATTTTTCAAGTTAAAGAAGTTTTCTTATAGGAATTTAGCTAAGTTTTTTATTATGAATGTATTATTAATTTTATCAAATGATTTCACTCTATTTTGACAATCATATGATATTCCTTTTTAATATGGTAATGTAGTACATTATATTAATTAAATTTTTCAAGTAAAACAGAACCAGCATTTCTGAAACTAGTCCACAATCTAATGATTATTATCCTTTTTCGTTACTGATATATTGTGAGGATTTTCCCATCGATACTTTTGAATGAGCATCACATGTATTTTTCTTTCATATACAACTCTCATTAGAGTTTGTTAACAAGGTTTTGTTAGACTCATAGAATGAGTTGTAAATTGTACCCATTATTGGGAATAATTGTTTGTGTAATGCTGAAATTATTGCATTCTTGAATTTTTGGTAAAACTACCAGTGGAGCTCTTTGCACCTGTAACTTTCAATGTAAGAAAATTTTCATGTCTAATGCAAATACTTTAATAATGATAGAACTATTCAGTTTTAAATTCCTTCTGAGTCATTTTTGGTAAATTATATTCTAGGAATTTATAGGTTGTATCTAAATATTTAATACATCGACATAAAATTGTTCATGATATTCTCTTATTATTTTATTGTCTGAAGGATCTATGACAATGTTCTGTTGTTCATTCTTAATGTGTTTTTGCAGACATTTACTGAATTTTTAGAATTCTATTTTTAGAACAGTTTCAGTTACAGAAAAATTGCAAATACAGTATAAAGTTTCCATATATTTCACTTCCAATTTCCCCCATTATTAACATATTATATTAATATGATAGATTTGATAAAACATTGATGTACTAGTATTAACTAAAGTCTACTTCAACAGATTTTTTTACTTTTCAAATTATGTCTTTTTTCTGTTCTAAGATCTCACCTAGGATTCCACATTAAATTTAGTTGTCATGTCTCCCAAGGCACCTCTAGGCAATTACAAATTTTCAAACTTTTCTTATAATTTTGATGTCAATGTTTTTAGAGGTATTGATGAGGTATTTTACACAATAGTCTTAAATTGGTATTTGTCTGATGCTTTTCTTATAATTAAACTGGGATTGGGGTATGCACTATGAACATGACTTATTAACAGATATTGGATATTATCAGATGCTTTTATATATCCATTTATTTTATCACATGATTTTTTTAGACTATTGATGTGTATTACATTGACTGATTTTTAAATGTTAAACCAGCATTGCATATTTGGAATAAATCACTCTTTGTCATGGTGTATTTTTTAGTACATGTGGGATTCAATTAGGCAAAATTTTGTTGAAGATTTTTGAATCTATGTTCATGAGAGACTGATCTGTGGTTCTTTCTTGTGATATCTATCTGGTTTTCATATGAGGGTAACACTCACTTTATAAAATGAGTTAGAAAGTGTTCCCTCTGGTCCTATTTCCTGAAAGAGATTATAGACAATTGATATCATTTCTTCAGTAAATGTTAGGTAGAATTCATCAGTGAAATCGTTTGAGCCAGGTCCTTTCTCTTCTGGGAGATTATTAATTTTTGATTCATTTTCTGTAATAGTTTTAGGCCCATGATGAAAATTACCTAATTGTCTTTGTATGAGTTTTTGTCCCAGACTAGAGCTATTTCCCAGACCCTGAACCACTTGAATGTAAGGGAGGTCATGTCCCGTTGAGGAAGGACCTCAGTATACTACCAAATATTTATGCTATTACTATTTCTCCCAGCCTTCTCCAAAGGAGCCTATTACCAGGATAACTAAAGTTTGAAAAAGAAAGAAATAATCAGACCTTTGGAGACTACTGGTCACTGGTTCTAAACTGACACTGATTCCGGGAGACTTAAAATGTAACTGTGATCCTCTAGTCAGAATAGGGGCTTATAGAAGTCAAGTTCAAATGGAGTTTAGGCTCATGTCCATCTCACAGTAGGTCCAGTGGGTCTCTGACCCCTGTATGTGGTTATTTCACCAGTTCCAGAATGCATAATTGTATTAGACATACTCAGCATCTGACAGAATCCCCACATTGGTTCTCTGACCTATGAAGTGAGGGCTAATATGGTGGGAAAGGCCTTTCAAATTGCTTCTATCTAGGAAAATCATAATTTAGAAGCAATACTGCATTCCTGGAGGGATTGCAGAGATTAGTGCCATCATCAAGGACTTGAAAGATGCAGGGTGATGGTTCCCACCACATCCCAATTCAATTTACCTATTTGGCCTGTGCAAAAGACAGATGGATCTTGAAGAATGTCAGTGGACTATAATAAACTTAACCAGCTGGTAACTCCATTGGCAGCTCTCTTTACATACAGAACCTATTGTTTCTGTTTCTGAGGAGCCCTGACAAATACATTTCTTTTTATCCCTGATAATTTTTATTTTTCTGAAGTCGGCTTTGTCTGAAGTTAATATAGCAATACTAGCTTTGTTTAGAGTGGTTTTAACATGTTATTTCATTGTATATTTCTTTATTTTTAATCTCAGTCTCCATATTTAAGGCAAGTTTCTTATACACAATGTTTAGTTGTTTTTTTATCCACTTTGAAAATTGTATTTAATTGATATTTAGACTATTTTCATTTAAAGTGATTTTTATTTATTTACTCACTTATTTATTTTATTATTATTTTTTTTGACTCCTACAGCACCTGGTATTCCGAGGTGGTCTCCCATCCAAGTACTAACCAGGTCTGAACCTGCTTAGCATCCAAGATGAGATGAGATCAGGCACATTCAGGGTGGCACGGCTGTAGACTAAAGTAATTTTTATAAATATGAATTAATATTTACTTTGTAACAGTATTCACTGCAATCATCCTTTGTTCACCCTTTTTCTGAATTTTTTGGTTTTAAACTAGTATAATATATGATTCAATTTTCTCTCCTCTCTTAGCTTACTTATTATTCTTTTTCGTAAAATTTTTAGTGGTTGCCTTAACATTTGCAATATATTTTTATAACCAGGCTAAGTCCTCCATCAAATAACATCACACCACTTCACGTGTAGTATAGGTATTTTATAACAAAATATCTTCAATTTCTAGACTACATCAAACTAAAAAGTTATTGTACAGCAAAAGCCATCAACAAAACAAAAAGACAACTGACTGTTTGGGAGAAAATATCTGCTAATGATACATCTGACAAGGGATTAATATCCAAAATATATAAAGAACTCATACGACTCAACACCAAAAAAACCCCAAATAATCCAATTAAAAAATGGGCAGAAGACCTGAACAGACACTTCTCCAAAGAGGAAATACAGATGGCTGACAGACATATGAAAAGATGCTCAAGGTCACTAATCATCAGAGAAATGTAAAGTAAAACCACAGTGAAATATCACCTCATACCTGTCAGAATAGCTATCATCAATAAATCAAAAACAGCAATGATTTGAGAAAAGGAATCCTCGTACACTGTTGATGAGATTGCAAAATGGTATAGACACTATGGAAAACAGTATGGAGGTTCCTCAAAAAATTAAAGATGGATATAGCTTTTGACCCAGCAATTGCACTTCTGGGTATTTATCCAAAGAAAACCAAAACAATAATTCATAAAGATTTATGCACTCCAATATTCATGGCAGCACAATTTACAATACCCAAGATATAGAAGCAACCTAAATACCCATCAGCAGACGATTGGATAAAGAAATTATAGTTCATATATAGAATTGAATATACTCGGCCATTAAAAAAGTGAAATCCTACCATTCATAACGACATGGATGGACCTTGAGGTTATTATTCTGAGTGAAATAAGTCATACAGAGAAAGATAAATACCATATGATTTCACTTACATGTGGAATCTAAGGAACAAAAAGAACAAATGAATCAAAAACAGACTCACAAATATAGAGGACAGTTTGGTGACAGCCAGAGGAGAGGGGAGCTGGGAGGCTTGGAGAATGGGGTGAAGGGTTAAAGAAGTACAAATTAGTAGCTGATAGATGGTCACAGGAATGTGGAGCATGGCACAGGGGATGCAGTTAGCATTAATATGATGGTTAGGTGGAGGGCCAGGGGAGGGAGGGAGCAATTAAGGGGATCATTTTATGTATTATATAGATGTCTAACCAATGTACTGTGTACTAGAAACTAATTTAAATAAATAAATTTAAAAATAAAAATAAATATAAATAAATAAAATAAAATAAATTTAAGGAACATTTAAAAAATTTCCCAATCTCTCCTTCCTATTATTTACAGTATTGTCTTTTATTTCCCTCATCCATAGGGTATAATCACTCAATACGCTATTGCTGTTATTACTTTACAGAAACAATTAACTTTTAGATCAATTAAGAAGATAAAGAAAATATTTTTATTTTTTCTTCATTTCTTCTCCAGTGCTCCTCCTTTGTGAGATCTGATTTTCTCACATATAATTTCCTTCTACTCAGATAACTTTTAAACATTCTTTACAGGGCTAGTCTCCTGGCAATTTTTCCTTCAGGTTTTGATTGAGAATATCTTTATTTCTCCTTCACTGTTGATAGAAATTTTTACTAGATTTAAAATTTTAGGTTGGTGGGTTTTTTTCTTTCAACACTTTGATATTTTACTTTAATCTCTTCTTCCTTTCATATTTTATGAGAACTCCACTGTGATTTTCATCTTTATTCCTCTATAGAGTAAGGTAGGTTTATTTCTTTTGGGTTCTTTCTAAAATTTATCTTTCTGCAGTTTGAATATGATATCTCCAGGTGTATTTTTTCTAGTATTCATTTTTGCTTGGTGTTCTTTGAGTTTCATGTATCTGCAGCTTGTTGTCTGTAATTTTGGATAATTCTTAGCCATGACTAGTTCAAATATTTTTCCTACACTGTTTCTCTTCTCTTTCTGATATTCAAATTCATATATCACACATTTTAGAATTCTTGAATATTTTCTTCCTTAACTTTTTATTCTTTCCCCTTTATATTACAATTTAAGAAGTTTCTATTGACATATCTTCAAATTCAGTGATTCTTGCCCCAACCATGCCTGTTCTACTGATGAGCCCAACAAAGGCATTGTTCGTTTACGTTGCACTGCTTTAGTTTTCAAAAAAAATTTATTCTTTCTTATAATGTCTGTTTCTCTGCTTATAATACTCATCTATGTTTCATATCATCTACTTTTCAATTATACTTCTTAACAAATTACTCATTGTTATGTTAAATTTCCTGCTTGATAAATCCAAAATTTTTGTCACATGAGTCTGGTTTTGATGCTTGCTTTGTCTTTCCAGAAATTTTTCTTGTTGTTTTTCATATCTTGTAATTTGTTGTTAAAAACCAGGCAGATGTATTGAGTAATACAAACTAAGTTTAACTTTAAGAATGAAGTTTTATGTCAATCTGGTTAAGAGTTGGCCTATGTTTAATGTTTGCTATAGCAGAGATTCCAGAAGCTTTACATTCTTGTCCTGTCCTTCTATTTGTCTACCTTGTTGTCTATTGGTTTTCCTGAACACAATTTCTCAGAGTCTCTGTCCTGCAGTTCTTGCAGTTGTAATACACTGAATTATACTATAGTCCTATTGGTATGGTTGGTGATGAGTGTTAGAGGTCACGTTAAATGATCTTATGGTCCTAGGTCTTTGAGCTATGAACTTCAAAAGCATTTCGTGAATATCCATCCTCTGTTTACGTGATACAGAAAGGCTAGAAGGTACTAGCAGGCAAGGAAATGCCCGTTCCCCATTTTCCCCTAGTTAAGAGAAATGGGCTCAGTTAAGGTCTGTTCCAGTGGGGAGTAAGTCTTTCATGAAAGGAACTCTCTGGGAGAGTTTAGAAGTGCTTTTTCTCCTCATGCCAGAAGCGATGGGAAATTTTTTTCCAATACTTATTAGAGAACACATTGTGTTTTCTGGAGAAAAAGCTCAGGGTCCTTTATATCAGGTCCTCCTACATAAAAACCCAGAACAACTTTCATCAATGAACACCTGGGCATTGCCACTCCCTGGTAAAACCCACGTTGAGGTTACTATAACTACTAACATGAACATGCCTCCCAGATTTAAAACAAGAATCAGTATGCCTGGCAGAGGAAGTTCATTCACAGAAGTCCTGACAGCTTGAAGTCAGCGATTATAGACTGAAACCAAATGCTGAAGAAATCTACATGGACATTGGGGAAAGAGAGGTGGATGGACAAGCTGCCTGGCAGTAGCCGAGAAATGAATGGTCTTCAAGGTGCGTATGAAGAATTTGTAGGGGGAACATGAGATTGGTTTGAAATCTCATTTTGGAGAGATTTTAGGTAAGAAATTCAAAAATACTAGATATTGGCAAAGAGTGGGAAAGAATCAAGTGAACCACGGAAAACGGCACAACCTGGTGTCCATGGGGAACGAAATGGATAAACCCCATGTCTGCTTCGCCCACGAGTTGTGCATGGGAGAAAAGAAGGTGGCCAGGCAGTTGGGAAACTATGTTAGGGGGTTCAGCAAGGACAGCATGGTCAGCTTCTCCTCTACACTCTGCAGCCCCGCCCGATGTCACAGCTGCGCTTTGTGATGTCGAAGCCACTCCAGGGCAACCATTGACATTGAGCAAGTAGCATGTGTACGGACCGACCAGAGGAGTAAAAAAGATGGAATCCTTGTTTTCTGAAGAAGCTGTAAATGAGTGCCATGACCCGGGCGTCCAACCCAGGAGCTTTAAATATGGGGAGGAAATCAACTTGGGAGAGGACACTAAGGCGATATGGAAGATTTAACTATACCATTGGAAGAGCCAACCCCAGACACGGGAGAGAAAAAAGGAGATGTCTGGTCGATCCAACAACAAGGCCAAGGACAAAGTAAGATGACCCCACCCATATTCCTCTTCTTTTCCAATACATCCCCACCCCACAACACCCTGTCCTTGCCTAGCAAAAGCCCCTTCCCCAACCTGCATCTCTTCTCATAAGCCCCTCCCCCAGCCGTTCATGCTCCATCCTCTTCCTTCAAACTAATGCCCTCTGGCCTCATCTTGTTTCCCTACCAGGTGCAGAAGGCTGTCAAGAGGGCAAGGTCAGCCTCTGAACACAATGTGAGAAAACCAAGGAAGGGGGAAAGGGTCGACGATCCTCCACTTCCACTGCTACAGCACAAGGGAGAAGCAACATCAAAACCTGCCCGAGGATGAATAAGAGACCCTCCAGAAGTCCAATGATGAAAAAAAGAACGCCTCGTGAATAGCAGTGTCCAGATTTAGATTTATCTCTGACATCTACTAAGGATGCAGTGGACAACGAGTCCACCACAGAGATAACAAATTTGAAGCTTATAATGTACCCTGCTGAGGATGACAATAAAATCAAGTTAAACATATGTGTCTCTTGGTCTTCTGATGGTCGGGATGGAGGGAAGGGAAGTGGCAGCTGTTTGAGAGGGGAGGAGGGGAGGCCCTGGAGAACAAGAGTAGCCAGACATTGAGAATAAGGCCGGGTCAGGACTGAGAAATGAAGACGAATGTCCTTCTTAACATTTTATCTCACAGACAGGGAGGAAAAGGACTTCATATTCCTTGAATGTGTGTGTAGGGCTGGAGGGGAGTGGGTGGTGGGAGAGTTGTAATGTGTTTACGGTGACAAGGATACTCCCTTCAGAAGGCAGACAGCAAAACCACCTCCAGGTCACTCATGCCATTGTGATGTATGTTGTACCTCATGGATGTCGTAAGCAACTAATGGCCCTCAGAAGGACAAAATACTCAGCCTACAGAAAGTCACTGACAGCACCCCCCAACGCACACCACACACACACACAGACACACACACATGCTAATGGTGTTTGCAGGCCAGAAACTCAACACTGATTAGTGCACTTTCTTTAGAAGCATGGGGTGGGGCAGTAGCCTAACAAGGGCGGCACAGTGGAAATGGTGCACCCCCCCCACAGGCAATAACGGGGAGCATTTCCTGCAGAGAATTTTATTATGAGAACAAAATTGAGTAAAAGCAGATCTTTATATCATTCCCTTCACACATCAGTATATCTTAATGCTGTTCTTCCCCTGAAATAATCTGTTGTGTGTGTGTGGCTGGGGTGGGAAGATGATGCAGTGGTTTTGACATCACGTGTAGAGGGTTGAGTTAATCATATTTCTCGAGTTCTCTTGTTTACTCATTTATCCCCCTTTTTCTACCTCCAGTCCCATTCTTCTTGTCGTGGGCAATCATTCTGATGCATTTGATGCTTATACTTTTCATGAGCTTTAATATGTCTATGATAAGTTTGTGGGCATTATTTTTAATTTAGGTATCTGTTAATATATATATCACCATTTCTCGATGCTTGCTGACCTGTTTTTTAAGATCCATCCATGTTCTTAGGGCTATGTCTAGTT
This sequence comes from Eonycteris spelaea, assembly GCA_003508835.1. Taxonomy (NCBI): domain Eukaryota; kingdom Metazoa; phylum Chordata; class Mammalia; order Chiroptera; family Pteropodidae; genus Eonycteris; species Eonycteris spelaea. The sequence goes on from PUFA01000200.1 coordinate 144,993, forward strand.
TGTTCTTCCCTCGTAAAAATAGATATGTCAGATATATTCCTTCCACTTTGTAAATTTTAGAAGAGATTTGGATTTTTAATACTTTCACCTACCCCTTGGTCCATGGTTTGATTTATAGCTCAATGTTTCTTTTTCTTTGGAGTGACTGCAAATAGTGTCACCTGTTTAATTTTGATTTCCACATGTTCTTCATTTTTATGTAGGAGTGTGATCAAATTTTTAAAATAAACTTTTCATTTTGACATAATCATAGGATATCACAACCAGGAAATTGACATGGATGCACTCCATCTACCTCATTCTGATCTCGCCAATTTGATACCTGTTCGTGTGCATGTGTGTATTTATGAAATGATATCACATGTGGAGAATCCTTTACTGTGAGGACCACCACAGTCAAGGTACAGAGTTTCATCAACACGAAGAACTCTGCTGCTGCCCTTTTAACAGCCACACCACTTCCTCTCCCCCAAGTTCATAAACCCTAGGAACGACTACTCTTTAACCGTGTTTCAAGAATGTCCTATAAACAGAATCTATAATCCTCAAATGTAACCTTTGAGGATTAGCTTGTTTTCACTCAATGTATGTCCCTGGAGATTCTTCTTTAAATGTTTTTATTAATTATAGTTGACATTGAGTATTATTTTATACTAGTTGCAGGTGTGCAGTGAAATGCTCAGAATGTACTTTAGAAAGGACCCCCTGATTAGTCTAGTACACTCCTGACACTATACATAGTTCTTAACATATTAGTGACTATACTGAATTTTACATTTCAGTGACCATTTTATAACTACCAATTTGTATTTCTTAATCCCTTCACTTTTTTCACCCAGCCCCCAAATCCTCCTCCCATTTAGCAGTGATCAGTGTGTGTCTGTATCCATGAGTCTGTTTCTGTTTGTTTGTCCGTTTATATTATTCTTTAGATTCCACACATAATTGTAATCACATGGTCTTTGTCTTTCTCTGCCTGATTTATTTCACTTACAACAGTATCCTTTAGGTCCATCCATGTTGTAAGATTTCGTTCTTTTGTATGGCTGGGTAATATTCCATTGTGTATGTACACCACCTCTCCTTTACCTAATTGTCTGTTGATGGACACTTAGCTTGCTTCCATATCTTAGCTGTTGTAAATAATCCAGCTGTGAACATAGCGGTGCACATATCTGCTTGAATTAGTTTTGTTTCTTCAGAGAAATAGCCAGAAGTGGAATTGCAGGGTCATAGGTAGTTCTATGTTTAATTTTTTGCGGAACCTCTAATCTGTTTTCCATAACCGCTGCACCAGTTTGCAATCCCACCAACAGTGCACGAGGGTTCCCTTTTCTCCACATCCTCATCAACACTTGTTATTTCTTGTCACTTAGATATTAGCCATTCTAACAGGTATGAGGTGCTATCCTATTGTAGTTTTGATGTGCATTGATCTCTTTACCTTTTGAGTGTCTTTCTCCTTCTGTAAGATGGGGATGATCACAGCACCTACTTTGTGGCATTGTTGGCAGGGCGAAATGAGAAACATGACTTTAAACCTCGTGGCACAGTGCCTGGCACAAAGGAAGGCTTCGCATATAAATGAGAGTGTCATCGTTATCACTAGGAAGAACGCCCTTTATGTGGGGCCACCCTATTCTTGGGAAAGTCAGAAGCAAAGGTCTGTCTGTGGGGAGGGCAAGGAGTCTGTGTTTCATCACAGATCCTGGGAATCTTGTGACCCTGGTGCCCGTGGTCATCGCCCTGAAGCCGTCCCCTAGTTCCTGCCTCAGTAGGGTGCTTTGGGACCCTTAGTGCCTGTCAGAGCACAGGTGCAAGTAACTCCTGGTAGCTAGGGTGACTGTAAAATTCTGGACACCTGGGATGGCACAGGCCGTGACCAGGCAGAACGACACTGGCTGCAGTTCCGGGTCTGGCCGGACAGGCTCGCGGCAGCGGGACAGCGGCCCTGCCCGCAACCACCTGCGCTGCCGAGAACCCCGCCGCGTCCCACCTCCGACTTAACGTGCAAAACCCCGACCTCTGACCCCATCCTCACGTTCCCAGGGGCGACTTCGTGGCACACGTCAACGTCTGATTGAATCGATATGCAATCCCTCTCTCTCCATGGCAAGGCTTACGACAGGCCGTCCTCTTGGGGAGACGGCTCGCCACTGCGGGTCCTGCCTGGGGCGCTCCCTTCCAGCTCTTCCCGAGTTGCAATTGAAGAGGCGCTTGCGCACGTGTCTGATGGTGACGCCAGCCTCGACTGGCTAAGTAGGGCACAGGCGTCGTCTGCTTTGCGTCTTCACAATGCACACCGTGGGTGTCGCTACTTCCTGAGGAAACCGAGGCTGAGAGGATGATGTGTGTCCCCAGGCGCACGAGTAGCAGGTGGCCTTGCTGGAACTCGAACCTGTGTCCATGGACTTCGGATCTGGCCCTGACTTTCCTTCTCACCGGGTGTCATCCAGCTTCTCCCAGGGTACTCATTCGTTTGAAATGTACAGCACAGACACTGATGGACACAAAGGCTTGGCTGTCTCCGGAGCCCCGCCACTACCCTCAGTTGTGACAGCCCCTGTCTGCAAACCCACGAGAAGGTACATAGGGAAAGATGACCTGGCGTGACATTCATGATTTCTACTTCACCTGATGGGAAGAGGCAACCCTTTGGACCTTCTCTCCCTGAGCACCTGCTCTGAACGTCAGGGGCCAGCATGACACCGTGTTTAAAGTCCCAGGATTTGGGGTTAGTGGAACTCGTGTTCCACTTCTAGCTCCAGCACCTCGTGCGTGTGAGTGACCCTGGAGAGTCACTTTATCTCTTGGAGTTTTGTTTCCTCACCCTTTGGTTGGGCAAACGTTGATGAATCTGTTGTGGTGGCCCCAGGCTGTTTTATGGTGGAGACGGGGATGAGAAATTCACGGCGCTGTGAGGGAGGCTGACAAATAAGCGACAAGAAGACAGGGGTGTGAGAAGTGCAGGAACGGGCAGTGCTCTGAGGGCATAAGGGGGAGTCCCCCTGATCTGCGCCCTCCTTCCCCCAAGGGCCCCGGCTTCAATGGCTTCATTCTTCCCCGTTAAAGAATATGCATAAAATGTCCTCCATCCATAAAAGCCCCCCCACATTTCCCCTCCTCCATAGACCCCTTCTGTCTACTTTGAGCCTCCACGATGCCCCACATCTCCCTTTCACGGCTCCCGCTGGTTCCTGCCACATCTCAGCATATTTCCCGCGGAGGCTGCATGTCGGATTCCGCTGTGTGCTCCTCCCAGCTCCGCGCTGGCCCGGGGAAGGAGCTCAGTACCTGATCAGGGACTTCACCTGGGCAAGTGCTCAGCAAGGGACTCTGCCGTTTCCATAAGCTCCTCTGGTGCAGGCACTAAATGCGGGGCTAGCCGGGGGCCACGGTTTAGTGTGTTTTCCTTGCAAGTGTAACCGGATGTCTATAAGTAAGATACAGATGTCTGCGTGACTCAGATCGATTGTGGGTGGTGACCGCATGGGACTCTCTTGTCATTTGTAATCCTAGTTATCGTTCAGCCACACACCCACACTTTTTCTGATGACCAGATTGATCCTGGCAAAAATGTAAGCATCTTCTCATGTAAGGACAAAACAAAGTCAACTGCAGAATATGGTTGAGACAAATCATTACTACTGAAAATCATATTTTCCTCTATCATTGCCAGGGGTTAACTGTTATTCAGCCCAGAGCCAAGCTTAGCCAGGTAAGAACCTTCCTAATTCTAAGCCCGGTTTTGGAAATCTGAGCATCTCTCTGTCCATACGCCCCTCCTTCTCCTGGAGTCCCCCCAGCAGAGCACATGTCTCCATGTCCTGCTCTATGACGTCCTGGCAGCTTTTGCAAATGATAGTTCTAGATTCTGATTGAACTGAAAGGGCTACACAGGAGTGTGTGAGTCACACGTGAAAGATGGATTGTGTCCCCCGTGGAAGGAACAGAACGGCTCTGTTAGAAATGGAGGACTGTGTATATTCACCCACATGCACTTTGCAGCACACAGTTCTGGTGAATGTCACTGTGAAAGGCACCTCCACCCCCATTCTTCCTATACTGAGACGTGCCCGTGTTAGACATACACACTTGATAAGGGCAAATGTTCAACAAAATATAAGCACTATACAAAAGAAAAGATTGCACTGGTGTGTATGGAAAGAGCAGAAAAGGTTGTATTGCATAATAATTGGAAAGGCAATCTAAAACAAATTTTTCAATGCATCTTAAGTGTTTGACAAATACATTGATATTTACAAAGTGCACATACTCAAAAGAGCCATCAGTTGGGAAGGGAAAAGGAAAGCGTGGGAAGGGTTGACAGCTACTTTTCAGGTGTAATGTGATGTGCACAGATGTGAGGCGGGTCATGCGTGAGTGGGGTGTCATCTTTCATGCCAGTGTGGCCATTATTGGTTTGTGACATTTCTGCTTGGTACTATCATTTTCTGAAATGTATAATTAATGCTATAGGAATTGATCAGATGATGTTTTAAATGTCAAAGTTTATTCTTTATAGTAAAAAAAGAAAAAAATGGGGAAATGCATCGTTTCCAGGGACAAGACACGTCAGGCACGTCAAACCTTGGAGACAAAGTGTGAGCAGCAGGTCTCAGTTTCTTTCATCAAACTGACCTTCAGTAGTGCCTTTCCGTTTAGAGTTCAGAGACCTTGAGGAAATAATTGAATGTGAAACATGAGTAAAACAGAAAGATCTTCTCAGGATAGGTACAGGGGTAAAGAAACATGTAGAGCAAATCTCAAGTCTAATTATTAATAATTGACTATACTGGGGTCTACATTGATGATGTGACAAAATTACAATAGAGAAAGCAAATATTCTAAATATCAAGAGACAAAAAAATCTTTAATAATACCATTTTCTTTTCTCCAGCAAAATACCTAAATACCTGGCATTAATTTCCAACTTGTTAGGCCGTGGGATAAAAAAAATCACACTGCTTTGTTTCTCTCTTGGTGACATGTACACTCGAAGGTCTGTCTTATTGCAAGCTAATATTTCCACCCATCATGTGACATTGAAGTCTCTTTCATATTAGCATAGTAATAAAGGATTACACTCCTTAGCCTCAGGCATCTCAGTGGGGAAAAAAAGCTTAAAATGTTGAGCACTTTTGAAGATGTCTGACTATTCAGATATGGAAGCAAACATCTGGGAAGGCGTGGGCCAGAGAAATTCTCCTCAAAGAGTACATGACGATAACTGTGTTTATTGGTCTTTATATTCCTGTGCCAAGCACAGTGCTTAACACAGAACACGTGCTTCTTCAAGGCTTGTTGAATGACTAAATAGTATTTGTTTTATGGTTTACCTTTGTCTAAAGTGCCCTATTTCTGGACTAATCCTCCAGGTTCAGCCAAGGGCTTTGTTCTTAGAGGCCGACGGGGTCTGCTGCCTTTCAGTGTTGACTGAATGAGAAGGACAAGAGGGTAGTTCAAGCCAGGAGAGCTCCACACTTCCAGTTTTCTACTTTGGGTTGATAGCCTACAATTATATGACTTAGAGTTAAGGAATCATAATATTATTAAAAGTGAGAATTATAGGATCACAGCATATTTTTTAAAGTTAGCACTAGTTATTCTCAATTCCTCATTCCATAGATGGGAAACCGAAGCCTGGAGAAGGTATGCAATTTACCCAGAGTACCAGAAAGAATATGAGATTTGAGGCCTGAAGAACCCCACTCCCTGCTGAGTTTGAATCCTATTTCACAATGTTTCATAGGTTATTTAGCTTCTCTGATCCCTGATTTCCTCAAGTATCAATGGGAACGAACATTGGTGCCCACCTCCTAGGATCGCTGGGCCTCTTGCATCTGCCAGACACTTTCTCTCTGCCTTTCCAGATCCACTCTCCACCATTCTCAGCCCTGCTTTCTGTCCAGGAGGCTGTTTCCCTTGGATTATATCAGTGGGCTACTGGGCCTCAGGAGTCCGTGGAATCTGGCTGATGGGGAGCCCCAAGGAAAGTTGGAGGGAAGGAAGAAAGTGAGGGCAGAATGCTTAATCTCCTAGCTCCTCCTTGCTGGTCACCCAGGGCTGGCAGACTCTCTTGGTCAAGGTCACTGATCTCACGATGGCCTTTTCTTCAGGAATATTGACCACTCAGTTTCCAGTAACCACTCCATTTCTCATCTCTTTAGGTCTGACATGGTAGCAGCTCCGTTGTTACAAGCCCTGCATTACCACACTCTCCCTGATGGTCTGGCTGTACCCACTTCTTTGTCAGCTTATTCCCATTTGAGTGTACTGTTTCCGATAGGAAGTAGGAGTCCTTGGCTCAGGCTTGAATCTGTCTCCAACTTGCAGTGTGACATGGAGATTCACTTTGAGTGTGTACTTCAACCTGGTACGATGAAGAAGAATATTCTTGAAAACTGACTTCACTAAAATTGAAAAAGTTCAGTAAAAGTGAACTGTGTCCACCGATGACCTCTCATTTTTTTTCTTAAACATTTGAGTGCAAAATGTAAGAGAGAATCACTAAAGATCCCAACAGGAGTTCCTTTACCAAGTCAATTGCAATATTTTAATATAAAATCAACTTTATCCCTAAATCTTTCATTTTATCCAGTGATATTTTAAATTGCTATGTTACGTTCAATGTTTAATTTTTGGCTGCCAATATATAAACATACATTTGAGTTTCTTATACTGATCTTATATCCCACGAACTTGATAAACTAAGTTTTCAGTAGTAGAAGCTTTTTTTTTAGGTTGATAGAATTGACTGCAGAAACTGTCATATAGTCTGAAGGACACTTTTACTCCTCCCTTTCCGATCTGAATGTCTTTTTCTTATTGCACTACACAGAACCTACAGTAGAAAGTTGAGCAACCCCAGCTCCGGTGCTCAAGTAAGTCAGAGCTTGTAGTATCTTGCATGTAAATGAAACCGGAGGCAATAGAGTCCAGTCTTCATTCTGACTGTGCTGCTTTTAGCCTATAGACTGACATGGGAGTGGGGCTATTTAGAATAAGCATTTATTAGAGAATTACAATTCCCAGAGACGTGGGTGAGCTAGCACGCAAAGGCCTGGCTCACCGAGAATCACGGAACCACAGGTTATGCAGGAAAAATCGGTCATCATGGAAAGTAAGGGAGGTGGGGCATGGGTGTTAGTGACTGGATGATGAAAGAGGCATGAGGTAATGGATCATCCTGTCTGCTCTTGGAATCCATGGTGCCATCCCATGGGATTCTGTTACTCCCAGGGTTGTTTGTTCTGCCTGGATAGGCCTGGAGCTGAAACATATCTAAAGCCAAGATGTTACCCTTAGTCTGAAGTCCAACTGAAACCTATTGTCCTCAGGATTATAGACCTGAGCTCAGTTAATCTTACATTCTAAGGCTTAATGACTAAAGGCACAGGCACATAGAGGATGAGGTGTGGGGAAGACAAGGGAGCCTCAAAGCCATTATCTGGGCAAAACCAGCTTGAATCACAGGGACAAAAACCATATTAAAGAAATGAAGCATGTGTGCGGTACAAACTATAGGGTAAGAAGAGGTGAAGCCGGGGACACTGTGAGGCTTCTAATACAGCGGTCCTTGTTTCAGGGCCTCCTTCATAAAAGCCCAGAACAACTTTCATCATGAACACCTGGGCCTTGCCCCTCCCCTGGTAAAACCCACGTGGGGTTACTATGACTACTAACATGAACATGCCTCCCAGATTTAAATAAGATGAGTATGCTGGCAGAGAAAGTTCATTCACAGAAGTCCTGACAGCTTGAAGTCAGCGATTATAGACTGGAAACCAAACGCTGAAGAAATCTACATGGACATTGGGGAAAAGCAGGTGGATGGACAAGCTGCCTGGCAGCAGCCAAGAAATGAGTGGGCTTCGAGGTGCGTACGAGGAATTTGTAGGAGGCAATTGAGATGATTAAAATCTCATTTTGGGGAGACTTTAGGTAAGAAATTCAAAATACTAGACATGGCAAAGAGTGGGAAAGAATCAAGTGAACCACGGAAAACGGGTGTCCATGGGGAACGAATGGATGAAACTCCGTTTGCATCTCTGCTTCGCCATCAGAGTTGTGCATGGGAGATAAAGAAGGTGGCCAGGCAGTTTGGGAACTATGTTTAGGGGGTTCAGCAAGGACAGCATGGTCAGCTCTCCTCCTACACTCTGCAGCCCCGCCCATGGTGATGTCACAGCTGCGCTTTGTGATGTCGAAGCCACCTCAGGGCTAGTTACCATTGACTGGAGCAGTGTCTACTGAGTAACGAAAGCTGAAAGGATGGGGTCTTCATTCTCTAAAGCAGCTACGAATAAGGAGGTCACGAGCCCTGGGGTTTCCAACCCAGGAGCTTTAAATGTGGTGAAGGAAATCCACTTGGGAGAGGACACTAAAGGCGATATGGAAGATTTAACTATACCATTGGAAGAGCCAACCCCAGACACGGGAGAGAAAAAGGAGTTGTCTGGTCGATCCAACAACAAGGCCAAGGACAAAGTAAGATGACCCCCACCCATATTCTTCCTCTTTTTCCCAATACATCCCCACCCACAACACCCTGTCCTTGCCTAGCAAAAGCCCCTTCCCCAACCTGCATCTCTTCTCATAAGCCCCTCCCCAGCCGTTCATGCTCCATCCTCTTCCTTCAAACTAATGCCCCTCTGGCCTCATCTTGTTTCCCTACCAGGTGCAGAAGGCTGTCAAGAGGGCAAGGTCAGCCTCTGAACACAATGTGAGAAAACCAAGGAAGGGGGAAAGGGTCGACGATCCTCCACTTCCACTGCTACAGCACAAGGGAGAAGCAACATCAAAACCTGCCCGAGGATGAATAAGAGACCCTCCAGAAGTCCAATGATGAAAAAAAGAACGCCTCGTGAATAGCAGTGTCCAGATTTAGATTTATCTCTGACATCTACTAAGGATGCAGTGGACAACGAGTCCACCACAGAGATAACAAATTTGAAGCTTATAATGTACCCTGCTGAGGATGACAATAAAATCAAGTTAAACATATGTGTCTCTTGGTCTTCTGATGGTCGGGATGGAGGGAAGGGAAGTGGCAGCTGTTTGAGAGGGGAGGAGGGAGGCCCTGGAGAACAAGAGTAGCCAGACATTGAGAATCAGGCCGGGGTCAGGACTGAGAAATGAAGACGAATGTCCTTCTTAACATTTTATCTCACAGACAGGGAGGAAAAGGACTTCATATTCCTTGAAGTGTGTGTGTAGGGCTGGAGGGGGAGTGCGGTGGATGCGGAGAGTTGTAATGTGTTTACGGTGACAAGGATACTCCCTTCAGAAGGCAGACAGCAAAACCACCTCCAGGTCACTCATGCCATTGTGATGTATGTTGTACCTCATGGATGTCGTAAGCAACTAATGGCCCTCAGAAGGACAAAATACTCAGCCTTCAGAAAGTCACTGACAGCACCCCCCAACGCACACCACACACACACACAGACACACACACATGCTAAAGTAATGGTGTTTGCAGGCCAGAAACTCAACACTGATTAGTGCACTTTCTTTAGAAGCATGGGGTGGGGCAGTAGCCTAACAAGGGCGGCACAGTGGAAATGGTGCACCCCCCCCACAGGCAATAACGGGGAGCATTTCCCTGCAGAGAATTTTATTATGAGAACAAAATTGAGTAAAAGCAGATCTTTATATCATTCCCTTCACACATCAGTATATCTCAATGCTGTTCCTCCCCTGAAATCATCTGTTGTGTGTGTGTGTGTGTGTGTGTGTGGAGGTGGGATGATGCAGTGGTTTTGACATCACGTGTAGAGGGTTGAGTTAATCATATTTCTCGAGTTCTCTTGTTTACTCATTTATCCCCCTTTTACTACCTCCCAGTCCCATTCTTCTTGTCGTGGGCAATCATTCTGATGCATTTGATGCTTATACTTTTCATGAGCTTTAATATGTCTATGATAATTTGTGGGCATTTATTTTCAATTTAGGTATCTGCTAATATTATACGTCGTCATTCCTCGACGCTTCGCTGACCCTGGTTTTTAAGATCCATCCATGTTCTTAGGGCTATGTCTAGTTTGTTCTTCCCTCGTAAAAATAGATATGTCAGATATATTCCTTCCACTTTGTAAATTTTAGAAACAGACTTGGATTTTTAATACTTTCACCTACTCCTTGGTCCATGGTTTGATTTATAGCTCAATGTTTCTTTTTCTTTGGAGTGACTGCAAATAGTGTCACGTGTTTAATTTTGATTTCCACATGTTCTTCATTTTTATGTAGGAGTGTGATCAAATTTTTAAAATAAACTTTTCATTTTGACATAGTCATAGGATATCACAACCAGGAAACTGACATGGATGCACTCCATCTACCTCATTCTGATCTCGCCAATTTGATACCTGTTCGTGTGCATGTGTGTATTTATGAAATGTTATCACCTGTGGAGAATCCTTTACTGTGAGGACCACCACAGTCAAGGTACAGAGTTTCATCAACACGAAGAACTCTGCTGCTGCCCTTTTAACAGCCACACCACTTCCTCTCCCCCAAGTTCATAAACCCTAGGAACGACTACTCTTTAACCGTGTTTCAAGAATGTCCTATAAACAGAATCTATAATCCTCAAATGTAACCTTTGAGGATTAGCTTGTTTTCACTCAATGTATGTCCCTGGAGATTCTTCTTTAAATGTTTTTATTAATTATAGTTGACATTGAGTATTATTTTATACTAGTTGCAGGTGTGCAGTGAAATGCTCAGAATGTAATTTAGAAAGGACCCCCTGATTAGTCTAGTACACTCCTGACACTATACATAGTTCTTAACATATTAGTGACTATACTGAATTTTACATTTCAGTGACCATTTTATAACTACCAATTTGTATTTCTTAATCCCTTCACTTTTTTCACCCAGCCCCCAAATCCTCCTCCCATTTAGCAGTGATCAGTGTGTGTCTGTATCCATGAGTCTGTTTCTTTTTGTTTGTCCGTTTATATTATTCTTTAGATTCCACACATAATTGTAATCACATGGTCTTTGTCTTTCTCTGCCTGATTTATTTCACTTACAACAGTATCCTTTAGGTCCATCCATGTTGTAAGATTTCGTTCTTTTGTATGGCTGGGTAATATTCCATTGTGTATGTACACCACCTCTCCTTTACCTAATTGTCTGTTGATGGACACTTAGCTTGCTTCCATATCTTAGCTATTGTAAATAATTCTGCAGTGAATATAGGGTGCACATAACTGTTTGAATTAGTTTTGTTTCTTCAGAGAAATAGCCAGAAGTGGAATTCCTGGGTCATAGGTAGTTCTATGTTTAATTTTTTGCGGAACCTCTAATCTGTTTTCCATAGCCGCTGCACCAGTTTGCAATCCCACCAACAGTGCACGAGGGTTCCCTTTTCTCCACATCCTCATCAACACTTGTTATTTCTTGTCACTTAGATATTAGCCATTCTAACAGGTATGAGGTGCTATCCTATTGTAGTTTTGATGTGCATTGATCTCTTTACCTTTTGAGTGTCTTTCTCCTTCTGTAAGATGGGGATGATCACAGCACCTACTTTGTGGCATTGTTGGCAGGGCGAAATGAGAAACATGACTTTAAACCTCGTGGCACAGTGCCTGGCACAAAGGAAGGCTTCGTATGTAAATGAAAGTGTCATCTTTATCACTAGGAAGAACCCCCTTTATGTGGCGCAGCACTCTTCTTGGGAAAGCTCAAAAGCAAAGGTCTGTCTGTGGGGAGGGGCAAGGAGTCTGTGTTTCATCACAGATCCTAGGCATCTTGTGACCCTGGTGCCCGTGGTCATCGCCCTGAAGCCGTCCCCTAGTTCCTGCCTCAGTAGGGTGCTTTGGGACCCTCAGCGCCTGCTTCGTGGTTCTGCAGGTCCCTTGCCTGTCCCCAAGGTGCAACTCCTGGTAGCTAGGGCCCGTAAAATTCTGGACACCTGGGATGGCACAGGCCATGACCAGACAGAACGACACTGGCTGCAGTTCCGGGTCTGGCCGGACGGGCTCGCGGCAGCCGGACAGCGGCCCTGCCCGCAACCACCTGCGCTGCCGGAACCCCGCCGCGTCCCACCTCCGACGTCAACGTGCAAAACCCCGACCTCTGACCCCATCCTCACGTTCCCAGGGGCGACTTCGTGGCACACGTCAACGTCTGATTGAATCGATATGCAATCCCTCTCTCTCCATGGCAAGGCTTACGACAGGCCGTCCTCTTGGGGAGACGGCTCGCCACTGCGGGTCCCGCCTGGGGCGCTCCCTTCCAGCTCTTCCCGAGTTGCAATTGAAGAGGCGCTTGCGCACGTGTCTGATGGTGACGCCAGCCTCGACTGGCTAAGTAGGGCACAGGCGTCGTCTGCTTTGCGTCTTCACAGTGCACGCCGTGGGTGTCGCAACTTCCTGAGGAAACCGAGGCTGAGAAGATGGTGTGTGTCCCCAGGCGCATGAGTAGCAGGTGGCCTTGCTGGAACTCGAACCTGTGTCCATGGACTTCGGATCTGGCCCTGACTTCGTCCTTGTCACCGGGTGTCATCCAGCGTCTCCCAGGGTACTCATTCGTTTGAAATGTACAGCATAGACACTGATGGACACAAACGCTTGGCTGTCTCCGGACTCCCCGCCACTACCCTCAGCTGTGACAGCCCCTGTCTGCAAACCCACGAGAAGGTACATAGGGAAAGATGACCTGGCGTGACATTCATGATTTCTACTTCACCTGATGGGAAGAGGCAACCCTTTGGACCTTCTCTCCCTGAGCACCTGCTCTGAACGTCAGGGGCCAGCATGACACCGTGTTTAAAGTCCCAGGATTTGGGGTTAGTGGAACTCGTGTTCCACTTCTAGCTCCAGCACCTCGTGCGTGTGAGTGACCCTGGAGAGTCAATTTATCTCTTGGAGTTTTGTTTCCTCACCCTTTGGTTGGGCAAACGTTGATGAATCTGTTGTGGTGGCCCCAGGCTGTTTTATGGTGGAGACGGGGATGAGAAATTCACGGCGCTGTGAGGGAGGCTGACAAATAAGCGACAAGAAGACAGGGGTGTGAGAAGTGCAGGAACGGGCAGTGCTCTGAGGGCATAAGGGGAGTCCCCCTGATCTGCGCCCTCCTTCCCCCAAGGGGCCCCGGCTTCAATGGCTTCATTCTTCCCCGTTAAAGAATATGCATAAAATGTCCTCCATCCATAAAAGCCCCTCCCACATTTCCCCTCCTCCATAGACCCCTTCTGTCTACTTTGAGCCTCCACGATGCCCCACATCTCCCTTTCACAGATCCCGCTGGTTCCTGCCACATCTCAGCATATTTCCCGCGGAGGCTGCATGTCGGATTCCGCCGTGTGCTCCTCCCAGCTCCGCGCTGGCCCGGGGAAGGAGCTCAGCACCTGATCAGGGACTTCACCTGGGCAAGTGCTCAGCAAGGGACTCTGCCGTTTCCATAAGCTCCTCTGGTGCAGGCACTAAATGCGGGGCTAGCCGGGGGCCACGGTTTAGTGTGTTTTCCTTGCAAGTGCAACCGGATGTCTAATAGTAAGATACAGATGTCTGCGTGACTCAGATAGATGGTGGGTGGTGACCGCATGGGACTCTCTTGTCATTTGTAATCCTAGTTATCGTTCAGCCACACACCCACACTTTTTCTGATGACCAGATTGATCCTGGCAAAAATGTAAGCATCTTCTCATGTAAGGACAAAACAAAGTCAACTGCAGAATATGGTTGAGACAAATCATTACTACTGAAAATCATATTTTCCTCTATCATTGCCAGGGGTTAACTGTTATTCAGCCCAGAGCCAAGCTTAGCCAGGTAAGAACCTTCCTAATTCTAAGCCCGGTTTTGGAAATCTGAGCATCTCTCTGTCCATACGCCCCTCCTTCTCCTGGAGTCCCCCAGCAGAGCACATGTCTCCATGTCCTGCTCTATGACGTCCTGGCAGCTTTTGCAAATGATAGTTCTAGATTCTGATTGAACTGAAAGGGCTACACAGGAGTGTGTGAGTCACACGTGAAAGATGGATTGTGTCCCCCGTGGAAAGAACAAAACGGCTCTGTTAGAAATGGAGGACTGTGTTATTCACCCACATGCACTTCACAGCACACAGTCCTGGTGAATGTCACTGTGAGAGACACCGCCACCCCATTTTTTCTATACTGAGGTGTGCCCGTGTTAGACATACACACTTGATAAGGGCAAATGTTCTATGAAATATAAAGCACTATACAAAAAAATATTGCACTGGTGTGTATGGAAATAGGAAAAGGTTGTTGATTGCATAATGATTGGAAAGGCAATTCTGAAACAAATTTTTCAATGTATCTTAAATGTTTGACAAATACGTTGATATCTGCAAAGTGCAGATACTCAAAAGGGTCATCAGTTGCGAAGAGGAAAGGAAAGCATGGGAAGGGTGAAGAGCTACTTTTCAGGTGTAATGTGATGTGCACAGATGTGAGGCGGGTCATGCGTGAGTGGGGTGTCATCTTTCATGCCAGTGTGGCCGTTATTCGTTTGTGACATTTCTGCTTGGTACTATCATTTTCTGAAATGTATAATTAAAGCTATAAGAATTGGTCAGATGAGTTTTTAAATGTCCAAGCTTATTCTTTATAGTAAAAAAAGAAAAAATTGGAGGAAACACATTATTTCAAGGGACAAGACACGTCAGGCATGTCACACCTTGGAGACAAAGTGTGAGCAGCAGGTCTCAGTTTCTCCTTCATCAAACTGACCTTCAGATATGCCTTTCCATTTAGAGTTCAGAGACCTTGAGGAAATAATTGAATGTAAAACATGAGTAAAACAGAAAAATCTTCTCAGGATAGGTACAGGGGTAAAGAAAAATGTAGGGCAAATCACAAGTCCAATTGTTTATAATTGACTATACTGGGTTCTACTTGATAATGTGACAAAATTACAATAGGAAAAATCAAATATTCTAAATATCGAGAGACAAAAACCCTTTAATAATACCATTTTCTTTTCTCCATCAAAATACCTAAAAAAAATCACACTGCTATGTTTCTCTCTCGGTGAAATGTATACTCGAAGGTCTGTCTTATTGCAAGGTAATATTTCCACCCATCACGTGGCACTGAAGTCTCTTTCATAATAGGCATAGTAATAAAGGATTACACTCCTTAGCCTCAGGCATCTCAGTGGGGAAAAAAAGCTTAAAATGTTGAGCACTGTATAAGATGTCTGACTATTCAGATATGGAAGCAAACATCTGGGAAGGCGTGGGCCAGAGAAATTCTCCTCAAAGAGTACATGACGATAACTGTGTTTATTGGTCTTTATATTCCTGTGCCAAGCACAGTGCTTAACACAGAACACGTGCTTCTTCAAGGCTTGTTGAATGACTAAATAGTATTTGTTTTTGGTTTACCTTTGTCTAAAGTGCCCTATTTCTGGACTAATCCTCCAGATTCAGCCAAGGGCTTTGTTCTTAGAGGCCGACGGGGTCTGCTGCCTTTCAGTGACGACTGAATGAGAAAGGACAAGAGGGTGGTTCAAGCCAGGAGAGCTCCACACTTCCAGTTTTCTACTCTGGGGTTGATAGCCTACAATTATATGACTTAGAGTTAAGGAATCATAATATTATTAAAAGTGAGAATTATAGGATCACAGCATATTTTTTAGAGTTAGCACTAGTTATTCTCAATTCCTCATTCCATAGATGGGAAACCGAAGCCTGGAGAAGGTATGCAATTTACCCAGAGTACCAGAAAGAATATGAGATTTGGGGCCTGAAGAACCCCACTCCTGCTGAGTTTGAATCCTATTTCACAATGTTTCATAGGTTATTTAGCTTCTCTGATCCCTGATTTCCTCAAGTATCAATGGGAACGAACATTGGTGCCCACCTCCTAGGATCGCTGGGCCTCTTGCATCTGCCAGACACTTTCTCTCTGCCTTTCCAGATCCACTCTCCACCATTCTCAGCCCTGCTTTCTGTCCAGGAGGCTGTTTCCCTTGGATTATATCAGTGGGCTACTGGGCCTCAGGAGTCCGTGGAATCTGGCTGATGGGGAGCCCCAAGGAAAGTTGGAGGGAAGGAAGAAAGTGAGGGCAGAATGCTTAATCTCCTAGCTCCATCCTTGCTGGTCACCCAGGGCTGGCAGACTCTCTTGGTCGAGGTCACTGATCTCACGATGGTCTTTTCTTCATGAATATTGACCACTCAGTTTCCAGTAACCACTCCATCTTCTCATCTCTTTAGGTCTGACATGGTAGCAGCTCCGTTGTTACAAGCCCTGCATTACCACACTCTCCCTGATGGTCTGGCTGTACCCACTTCTTTGTCAGCTTATTCCCATTTGAGTGTACTGTTTCCGATAGGAAGTAGGAGTCCTTGGCTCAGGCTTGAATCTGTCTCCAACTTGCAGTGTGACATGGAGATTCACTTTGAGTGTGTACTTCAACCTGGTACGATGAAGAAGAATATTCTTGAAAACTGACTTCACTAAAATTGAAAAGTTCAGTAAAAGTGAACTGTGTCCACGATGACCTCTCATTTTTTTCTTAAACATTTGAGTGCAAAATGTAAGAGAGAATCACTAAAGATCCCAACAGGAGTTCCTTTACCAAGTCAATTGCAATATTTTAATATAAAATCAACTTTATCCCTAAATCTTTCATTTTATCCAGTGATATTTTAAATTGCTATGTTACGTTCAATGTTTAATTTTTGGCTGCCAATATATAAACATACATTTGAGTTTCTTATACTGATCTTATATCCACGAACTTGATAAACTAAGTTTTCAGTAGTAGAAGCTTTTCTTTTTTAGGTTGATAGAATTGACTGCAGAAACTGTCATATAGTCTGAAGGACACTTTTACTCCTCCCTTTCCGATCTGAATGTCTTTTTCTTGTTGCACTACACAGAACATACAGTAGAAGTTGAGCAACCCCAGCTCCGGTGCTCAAGTAAGTCAGAGCTTGTAGTATCTTGCATGTAAATGAAACCGGAGGCAATAGAGTCCAGTCTTCATTCTGACTGTGCTGCTTTTAGCCTATAGACTGACATGGGAGTGGGGCTATTTAGAATAAGCATTTATTAGAGAATTACAATTCCCAGAGACGTGGGTGAGCTAGCACGCAAAGGCCTGGCTCACCGAGAATCACGGAACCACAGGTTATGCAGGAAAAATCGTCATCATGGAAAGTAAGGGAGGTGGGGCATGGGTGTTAGTGACTGGATGATGAAAGAGGCATGAGGTAATGGATCATCCTGTCTGCTCTTGGAATTTCCATGGTGCCATCCCATGGGATTCTGTTACTCCAGGGTTGTTGTTCTGCCTGGATAGGCTTAGAGCTGAAACATATCTAAAGCCAAGATGTTACCCTTAGTCTGAAGTCCAACTGAAAGCTATTGTCCTCAGGATTATAGACCTGAGACTCAGTTAATCTTACCTTCTAAGGCTTAATGACTAAAGGCACAGGCACATAGAGGATGAGGTGTGGGGAAGACAAGGGAGCCTCAAAGCCATTATCTGGGCAAAACCAGCTTGAATCACAGGGACAAAAACCATATTAAAGAAATGAAGCATGTGTGCGGGTACAAACTATAGGGTAAGAAGAGGTGAGCCGGGGACACTGTGAGGCTTCTAATACAGCGGTCCTTGTTTCAGGGCCTCCTTCATAAAAGCCCAGAACAACTTTCATCATGAACACCTGGGCCTTGCCCTCCCCTGGTAAAACCCACGTGGGGTTACTATGACTACTAACATGAACATGCCTCCCAGATTTAAAACAAGATGAGTATGCCTGGCAGAGAAAGTTCATTCACAGAAGTCCTGACAGCTTGAAGTCAGCGATTATAGACTGGAAACCAAACGCTGAAGAAATCTACATGGACATTGGGGAAAAGCAGGTGGATGGACAAGCTGCCTGGCAGCCAAGAAATGAGTGGGCTTCGAGGTGCGTACGAGGAATTTGTAGGAGGCAATTGAGATGATTAAAATCTCATTTTGGGAGACTTTAGGTAAGAAATTCAAAATACTAGACATGGCAAAGAGTGGGAAAGAATCAAGTGAACCACGGAAAACGGGTGTCCATGGGGAACGAATGGATGAAATCCGTTTGCATCTCTGCTTCGCCATCAGAGTTGTGCATGGGAGATAAAGAAGGTGGCCAGGCAGTTTGGGAACTATGTTTAGGGGGTTCAGCAAGGACAGCATGGTCAGCTCTCCTCCTACACTCTGCAGCCCCGCCCATGGTGATGTCACAGCTGCGCTTTGTGATGTCGAAGCCACCTCAGGGCTAGTTACCATTGACTGGAGCAGTGTCTACTGAGTAACGAAAGCTGAAAGGATGGGGTCTTCATTCTCTAAAGCAGCTACGAATAAGGAGGTCACGAGCCCTGGGGTTTCCAACCCAGGAGCTTTAAATGTGGTGAAGGAAATCCACTTGGGAGAGGACACTAAAGGCGATATGGAAGATTTAACTATACCATTGGAAGAGCCAACCCCAGACACGGGAGAGAAAAAGGAGTTGTCTGGTCGATCCAACAACAAGGCCGGACAAAGTAAGATGACCCCACCCATATTCTTCCTCTTTTTCCCAATACATCCCCACCCCACAACCCTGTCCTTGCCTAGCAAAAGCCCTTCCCCAACCTGCATCTCTTCTCATAAGCCCCTCCCCCAGCCGTTCATGCTCCATCCTCTTCCTTCAAACTAATGCCCCTCTGGCCTCATCTTGTTTCCCTACCAGGTGCAGAAGGCTGTCAAGAGGGCAAGGTCAGCCTCTGAACACAATGTGAGAAAACCAAGGAAGGGGGGAAAGGGTCGACGATCCTCCACTTCCACTGCTACAGCACAAGGGAGAAGCAACATCAAAACCTGCCCGAGGATGAATAAGAGACCCTCCAGAAGTCAATGATGAAAAAAAGAACGCCTCGTGAATAGCAGTGTCCAGATTTAGATTTATCTCTGACATCTACTAAGGATGCAGTGGACAACGAGTCCACCACAGAGATAACAAATTTGAAGCTTATAATGTACCCTGCTGAGGATGACAATAAAATCAAGTTAAACATATGTGTCTCTTGGTCTTCTGATGGTCGGGATGGAGGGAAGGGAAGTGGCAGCTGTTTGAGAGGGGAGGAGGGGAGGCCCTGGAGAACAAGAGTAGCCAGACATTGAGAATCAGGCCGGGGTCAGGACTGAGAAATGAAGACGAATGTCCTTCTTAACATTTTATCTCACAGACAGGGAGGAAAAGGACTTCATATTCCTTGAAGTGTGTGTGTAGGGCTGGAGGGGGAGTGCGGTGGATGCGGAGAGTTGTAATGTGTTTACGGTGACAAGGATACTCCCTTCAGAAGGCAGACAGCAAAACCACCTCCAGGTCACTCATGCCATTGTGATGTATGTTGTACCTCATGGATGTCGTAAGCAACTAATGGCCCTCAGAAGGACAAAATACTCAGCCTTCAGAAAGTCACTGACAGCACCCCCAACGCACACCACACACACACACAGACACACACACATGCTAAAGTAATGGTGTTTGCAGGCCAGAAACTCAACACTGATTAGTGCACTTTCTTTAGAAGCATGGGGTGGGGCAGTAGCCTAACAAGGGCGGCACAGTGGAAATGGTGCACCCCCCCCACAGGCAATAACGGGGAGCATTTCCCTGCAGAGAATTTTATTATGAGAACAAAATTGAGTAAAAGCAGATCTTTATATCATTCCCTTCACAGGTCAGTATATCTTAATGCTGTTCTTCCCCTGAAATCATCTGTTGTGTGTGTGTGTGGCTGGGTGTGGGAAGATGATGCAGTGGTTTTGACATCATGTGTAGAGGGTTGAGTTAATCATATTTCTCGAGTTCTCTTGTTTACTCATTTATCCCCCTTTTACTACCTCCCAGTCCCATTCTTCTTGTCGTGGGCAATCATTCTGATGCATTTGATGCTTATACTTTTCATGAGCTTTAATATGTCTATGATAATTTGTGGGCATTTATTTTCAATTTAGGTATCTGCTAATATTATACGTCGTCATTCCTCGACGCTTCGCTGACCCTGGTTTTTAAGATCCATCCATGTTCTTAGGGCTATGTCTAGTTTGTTCTTCCCTCGTAAAAATAGATATGTCAGATATATTCCTTCCACTTTGTAAATTTTAGAAACAGACTTGGATTTTTAATACTTTCACCTACCCTTGGTCCATGGTTTGATTTATAGCTCAATGTTTTTTTTCTTTGGAGTGACTGCAAATAGTGTCACGTGTTTAATTTTGATTTCCACATGTTCTTCATTTTTATGTAGGAGTGTGATCAAATTTTTAAAAATAAACTTTTCATTTTGACATAGTCATAGGATATCACAACCAGGAAACTGACATGGATGCACTCCATCTACCTCATTCTGATCTCGCCAATTTGATACCTGTTCGTGTGCATGTGTGTATTTATGAAATGTTATCACCTGTGGAGAATCCTTTACTGTGAGGACCACCACAGTCAAGGTACAGAGTTTCATCAACACGAAGAACTCTGCTGCTGCCCTTTTAACAGCCACACCACTTCCTCTCCCCCAAGTTCATAAACCCTAGGAACGACTACTCTGCACGTCTATAACCGTGTTTCAAGAATGTCCTATAAACAGAATCTATAATCCTCAAATGTAACCTTTGAGGATTAGCTTGTTTTCACTCAATGTATGTCCCTGGAGATTCTTCTTTAAATGTTTTTATTAATTATAGTTGACATTGAGTATTATTTTATACTAGTTGCAGGTGTGCAGTGAAATGCTCAGAATGTAATTTAGAAAGGACCCCCCTGATTAGTCTAGTACACTCCTGACACTATACATAGTTCTTAACATATTAGTGACTATACTGAATTTTACATTTCAGTGACCATTTTATAACTACCAATTTGTATTTCTTAATCCCTTCACTTTTTTCACCCAGCCCCCAAATCCTCCTCCCATTTAGCAGTGATCAGTGTGTGTCTGTATCCATGAGTCTGTTTCTTTTTGTTTGTCCGTTTATATTATTCTTTAGATTCCACACATAATTGTAATCACATGGTCTTTGTCTTCTCTGCCTGATTTATTTCACTTACAACAGTATCCTTTAGGTCCATCCATGTTGTAAGATTTCGTTCTTTTGTATGGCTGGGTAATATTCCATTGTGTATGTACACCACCTCTCCTTTACCTAATTGTCTGTTGATGGACACTTAGCTTGCTTCCATATCTTAGCTGTTGTAAATAATCCAGCTGTGAACATAGTGGTGCACATATCTGCTTGAATTAGTTTTTGTTTCTTCAGAGAAATAGCCAGAAGTGGAATTCCTGGGTCATAACATAATTCTATGTTTAATTTTTTGCGGAACCTCCAACATGTTTTCCATAGTGGCAGCACCAATTTGCAATCCCACCAACAGTGCAGTAGGGTTCCCTTTTCTTCACATCCTCCCCAGCATTTATTGTTTGTTGATTTATTGATGATAGTCATTGTGACAAGGATGAGGTGATATCTCATTGTGGTTTTAATTTACTTTTCTCTGATGATTACTGAAATTGAGAATCTTTTTATATGTTTTTGTCCAACTGAATGTCCTCTTTTGAGTCATGCTTATTCAGATCCTCTTCCCTTTTTGAATAGAATTATTATTATTATTATTATTATTATTATTATTGGTTTCGAGTTGTGTGCTGTATAAATTTTTGTTATTAACCTCTTATCATATGAATCATTGATGAATATCTTCTCCCATTCAGTAGGTTATCTCTTTGTTTTCTTGATGGTTTCCTTTGCTATTGAAAATTTTTTTAGTTTGAGGTAGTTTCATTTGTTTATTTTTTCTTTAATATCCTTTCCCTGACAACATACCTCAGAAAAGATATTACTAAGAGCAAAGTCAGAGAGTTTACTATGTTTTTTCTTGTTTAGACTTTCAGGCCTTATATTTAAGTCTTTAATCCATTTTGATTTTATTCTTGTGTATGTTGTAACAAGGTAGTCCTTTTTCATTTCTTCATATGTATCTCTTCAGTTTTGCTGATGTCTTTTATTATTTTTTCTTTTTTAAAATTAATTAATTAAGTTTTATTAGTTTAAAGTACACAGTACCTTGGTTAGACATCTATAATGTTCATAAAACGATCCTCCAATTGCTCCCTCCCTCCCCTGGCTCTCCATTTAGCCATCACGTTAATGCTAACTGCATTCCCTCTGCTGTGGTCCCGATACCCATGACCATCTATCAACTATTGCTTTGTACTTCTTTAACCCTTCACCCATTCTCCCAGTCCCCCAACCCCTCCCCTCTGGCCGTCACCAAATTGTCCACTATATTTGTGAGTCTGCTTTTGATTCGCTTGTTCTTTTTGTTCCTTAGATTCCACATATAAGTGAAATCCTATGTTATTTATCTTTCTCTGACTTATTTTATTCAGAATAAGAACCTCTAGGTCCATCCACGTCATTACAAATGGTAAGATTTAATTTATTTTTTTATGGCTGAGTAATATTCCATTGTATATATGCACCATAACTTCTTTATCCAATTGTCTGTTGACAGGCATTTAGGTTGCTTCCATGTCTTGGCAATTGTAAATTGTGCAGCATGAATATTGAGGTGCATAGATTTACAAATTATTGTTTCAATTTTCTTTGGATAAATACCCAGAAGTGCAATTGCTGGGTCAAAAGGTATATCCATTTTTAATTTTTTGAGAAATCTTCATACTGTTTTCCATAGCACCTGTACCAATTTGCAATCCCACCAACAATGTATGAAGAAGGTTCCCTTTTCTCCGCATCCTCCTCAACATTCGTTGTTCTTTGATTTATTGGTGACAGCCATTCTGACAGGTTTAGGTGATATCTCATCACGGTTTTAATTTGCATTTCTCTGATGATTACTGAAATTGAGTATCTTTTCATATGTCTATTGGCCATCTGTATTTCTTCTTTGGAGAAGTGTTCAGGTCTTCTGCTCATTTTTTAATTGGATTATTTGTTTTTTGTTGTTGTTGATTTGTATGAGTCATTATTAAATATCTTCTCTCATTTAGCAGGTCGTTTTTTCATTTTGTTGATGGTTTCCTTTGCTGTACAAAAATTTTTTAGTTTGATGTAGTCTCACTTGGTTATTTTTTTCTTTTGTTTCCCTTTCTGGGGAGATATATTTGAAAAGAAATTACCGTTAGCAATATCAGAGAATTTACTGCCTATATTTTCTTCTAGAAGTTTTATGGGTTTGGGTCTTACATCTAAGTCTTTAATCTATTTTTAGTCTATTCTTGTATATAGTATAAAAATATGGTCTAGTTCGTTTTTTTTTTTTTTTGCATTATCAATCCAATTTTCACAACACCCATTTATTGAAGAGGCTGTCTTTACCCCCACTGTATATTCTTGCCTCCTTCGACACATATTAATGAGTATAAGCATGGATTTATTTCTGGGCTCTCTACTCTGTTCCACTGATCAATGTATCTGTTTTTATGCCAGTACCATGATGTATCGATTGCTTTAGCCTTGTAGTATAGTTTGATATCAGGTGTGTGATACCTCCAACTTTGCTCTTCTTTCTCAAAATTACTGTGTCTATTCATGGTCTTTTATGGTTCCATATAAATTTTAGGGTTAATTGTCCTAGCTCTCTGAAAAATGCCATTGGTATTTTGATAGGGATTGCATTGAATCTATATTGCTTTGGGTAGAATGGCCATTTTAATGATGTTGATTCTTCCTACCCATGAGCATGGTATATGCTTCCATTTTTTGTATCTTCTTCAATTTCTTTTTCATGACTTATAATTTTCTGAGAACAGGTCTTTTACCTCCTTGGTTAATTTGATTCCAAGGTATTTTATAGTTTTCAACACAACTGTAAATGGGATTGTTTTCTTAATTTCTCTTTCTGAAAGTTCATCATTGGTGTGTAAAAATGCCACTGACTTCTGATATTTATTTTGTAACCTGATACTTTACTGAATCCATTGTTCAGTTCTAACAGTTTTTTTGGTGGAATCTTTAGGGTTCCCTATATACAGTATCATGTCATTGGCAAATATCGAGAGTTTTACTTCTTCTTCTCTGATTCGGATAACTTTTATTTCTTTCTTATGTTATTGCTGTGGCTAAGACTTCCAATACAATGCTAAAGAGGAGTGGTGAAAGGGCATCCTTGTCTTGTTCCTGATCTTAAGGAAAATGCTTTTAGCCTTTCCCCATTGAGTATGATGTTAGCTGTAGGTTTGTCATATTTGGCCTTTATTATGTTGAGGTATGTTCCCTCTATTTCCACTTTGCTGAGATTTTTATCATAAATAGATGCTGGATGGTGTTGAAACGCTTTTTCTGCATCTAGTGATATGATCATATTTTTTATCTTTTGATTTGTTAATGTGGTGTATCACATTAATTGATTTGCGGATATTGTACCAACCTTGCATCCCGGGAATAAATCCAACTCGATCATGGTGTATGATACTTTCAATGTATTACTGAATTTGATTTGCTAATATTTTGTTGAGGTTTTTTTGTCAATGTTCATAAGAGACATCGACCTATAGCTTCCTTTTTTGTAATGTCTTTATCTGGTTTTGGAATCAAGGTAATGGGGCCTCATAAAAGGAGTTAGGGAGTCTTCCCTCTTCTTGAAGTTTTTGGAATATTTTGAGAAGAATGGGTGTTAACTCTTCTTTGAATGTTTGGCAAAATTTGCCTATGAAGGCATCTGGTCCAACACTTATTTTGGGGGGGGGGTTGATTATCGATTCTATTTCATTGGTAGTAATCGGTAGGTTCAGATTTTCTGTTTTTTCTTGACTCAGTCTTGGGAGATTATATGTTTCTAGGAAAATGTCCATTTCTTCCAGATTGTCCAGTTCATTGGCATATAATTGCTCACAGTATTTTCTTATAATCTTTTGTATTTCTGTGGAGTTCATAGTTATTTCTCCTCTTTTATTTTTGATTTTATTTATTTGAGTTCTCCCTCTTTTTTCCTTGATGAGTCTGGCTAAGGACTTGTCAATTTTGTTTATGCTTTCAAAGAACCAGCTCTTGGTTTCATTAATCTTTTCTATTGTTTTTCTAGACTCTATTTCCTTTATTTCTGCTTTGATCTTTATTATTTCCTTCTTTCTTTTCACTTTGGGCTTTGTTTGCTGTTCTTTTTCTAGTTCTTTTAAATGTGAGGTTAAAAATGGTTTATTGGAACTCTTTCTTGTTTCTTGAGGCCTGTATTGCTATGAATTTCCCTCTGATGACAGTTTTTCCTCCTGAGGTAGCTGATAAAGTTAAGTGGTTCACACTCATACTAATTTCTCTATCAAATTGTCACTCGGTCACACATTTAGTGTTTTCATTTTTTACAATATAAATAGGCTGAGAATTTTCCAAATCTTTAAATTTTTGTGGTTTTTTGCTTGACAATTACATTTTTAAGTTATTTCTCTCTTCCTGAAATTTGCTATAAGCAGTCAGGGGATTCAAAGCAAATGAGTGTATTTTAATAATAATAATCTTTCCTCAGTGTTTTCAAGACAAAGCTTTGCAAGTTTGCTTTCACCTACTTCATACATTCTATTTTTTATTTTTGGCAATTAACACTTATTTTATGTTTATGCTTGCACATGTTTTATATTGTGCCTTGCAACTTCTTTTAAAAATTATATAAAAACAACCCTGAAAACTATTATATTTGAGTTAATTATCAAACAACATTATGTTAACAGCAGTATGCATACTTGCTGTAGGCATAATCTATAAATTATTTAGTTTGTATGCAATATTCAGCATAATTTTAGAGGAGAATCAACTAATTATAGTTTGCAATAGATTACAGTCACAAATACTAATGTTTTCTCTTTTATTATTGAAATATACTCATTTGCTTTCATTAGCATGATTTCTATTTTCTCCTTCACTGACAGTTGTGCAAATTAAAACATTAATTAAAAGAGAAGTAACAGCATTTTAAATTTATTAGAGTTTTAGAAGCATGAGTGCCTCCCTGAAAATCAAAGATACACCTGAAATTTTAGAACAGTTTGTTTTGATTTCGTGGTTGCATTTTCAGAATTCACTACTTCAGAAAATTGGCAATTTCCATAATAATTGGATTGGATTTAATAATATATTTTTAATATATATGTATTTTTTTTACCACATATAAACATAAATGTTCTTTAATGAAAAATCCATGAGAAAGTTCTCCTGGGAAGAAACATTCTTAGGAAATAGTGTTTTGTTAATTATATTTCAGCTTTTCCTCAAAACCTAAGAAGCCAAACAATGTTCCACTATATTACACCAAATAGATATTTTATTTAAATCATTAAGTACTTTTTTAACAATTTATAGTATTGACTTGACAAACCAATAACTACACTCTGTCAAATAACTGATTTTTGAATTGAGAAGGTGAGTCCTGCAGAGGTCAGTTGTTAGTGATGGAATATTTCTTCTTGCTGTTATGGGTACTGAAGCAGGAATGTGAGTGCACCTATATATGAGAACTTCCGAGTGAAGCATGGTAAATTTGCATACCTTTTGTGAACACCATTTACCTAAGTTGACTTCAGTCTGTAATCAGCTCTTTTCTGAGGACCCAGGCATGGTTTTGGAGGCGTAAAAGCGTAATTTAAATCATTCCAGTTATCTGGCATACAAAGAAGTACAATTTAATATATGCCATACTAATTATTTTGATACATTGAGTTCATATTTTGAGTTGCAAATTTTGCAGTTTTGTTAATTCATGCTTTTATCTGTATTATTTACCACCTTCGACTTATCTGGGTTCTTATTTTTGTAGTTTCTTAAAGTGAACATTTTTGTCAAGTTTTCAGATTTTTTTAAAGTAAAACTTTAATTCTCTACATTTTAATTTAATCACTCCCTTGGCCGCATCTCACAAATGTTGATATGTTGTGTTTTCATTTTCATTTGTTTCAAAATGCTTTCTAATTTTTCTTTTGAATTCTTCGATGCATGGCTTTTTTGAAGTGTGTCATTTAGTTTCCAAGTATTTTGGTATTTTCCTGATTTTTGTCCATTTTAGAATTCTAATTTCTTTCCTTCATTGTCAGAAATAATATTTGAATAAGATTTGAATTTTTAAAATCATCGAGCTTTCTTTATGGTGTAGAATACCATAATACTGGTAAATGTTTTATGTACACTTGAACAAAAATATATTCTAGTGTTGTCACATAGAGTTCTATAAACGTCAGTTAGAGAAAGATGATTGATTGAATGTTGTTCAGGTCTTCTGTATCCTTACTGATTTTCTTTCTAATTTTTGCATCCATAACTATGAAAGTGTGTGTCAAAGTCTCCAAATATAATTGTGGATTTCTTTATTTCTTCTTTCAGGTCTATTATTTTAAGCTTTATTGTTAGGTGAAAACACCCTTAGAATTATTATGTTGTCTTGGAGAACTGACTCCTTTATAAATAGGTAATGTCTCTTTTTATCTCTGGTAATATTTCTCATTCTGAAGTCCACTTTGTCTGATATTAATATAGCTACTTTACCCTTTCTTAGCTTTTTGTTTTTATGCTATGTATTTTTCCATTCTTTACTTTTAATGTGTTACTTCTTTTTATTTGAAAGGGATTTGTTTTATACAGCCTATATTTGTTTTGCCTTTTAAAATCCAACCTGTATTTTACTTTGTGTTTCAGGAACTTTACACTTAATGAAATTATAATTATGGTTGGCTTAAAATTTACCATCTTGCTAACAGTTTGTCTATTACATCTGTTCAGTTAATCATTTTTCCTCTTTTTATGCTTTTCTTTCGATTGAATATTTTTATTCCATTTAATCTCCACCATTCAGCAGGGGTCAACAAGTTATGACCCATGGGCTAGCTGCCTGCTTCTACATAAATAAAGTTTCACTGGAACATAACTAAACCCATTCCTTTACATATGTAACACTACAAAAACAAAGTTGAGTAGTTGAAGAAAAAATCATATGGCCTAGAAGTCTAAAATATTTACTATCTGGCCCTTTAAAGCAAGTTTGCCATCCAGGTACTATTGAGTTTTTTCCCTAAGGTTTAAAATGTGCAAACACAATTAATCTAACCTTCAAATTGTATTCAAATAATATTTAACTTAAGTAAGGAAAGACCTTCACCTGTGGGTGGAGGCACTCTGGATCTGTGACTCCTCGTCTAGTGGTGCAGGGTGCTTAATATTGGGGCATGTGGTGGCTTCATGTCTGCAGGGTCATCAACTTAGGCCACTGGGGTCTGTGTCATTACTTACTGCATGATCCTTGATGTGCACAGAAGAGGTTCACAATGGCTGCAGGGGATGTCAGCGTCCTCAGTAGTGCCTCCAGTTCCAACAGCTAGGGACCAGGGAAGACAGCAGTGGTGGCCACAGCTGGTGCACACATTGGATGTGGTGGCCAGCTGTGTATGCCTGCGTAGTGTCAGCGATAAGCTGCATACACATATATAGTGGTGGGGGCTGGGGACCACAACAGAGCTAGTTTCAACTGTGGGCACACTAGCAGCTGTAGGGGCCCTGCCTATCGATGTGCCCTGGTGCAGCTGCAAGGGCTCCAAGGGCACACACATGGCAGTGGGGCCTGGTGACTGGTGTCAGGAAGGCAGTGTACAGGTGCACAGCTGCAAGTACTAACTTCAAGTGAGCCCAATGGGGCATAAGATGAGGCAGAATCTGGGCCCACAAGCAGCTATGTGACTTTGGGTCTCTGCAGACATGCACTTATGCAGTTGCAGGATCTCACTCTAGGCGTGCTCATGACAGTGGTGTTCAGTGATAGCAGTCAGGCAGGCAGTGTGCGGGTGCATAAATGCAAGAGAAAACCATAAAATATGCATTGTGGTGGGGTCAGCTGCAGGGGTGTAGGCTGGCATTTTGCACACCCACTGATGTAGAGGTTGGAGCTGGCTGCTGCTGTGGATCGAGGCTCCAGTTGGACAAGATGGGAGTGGAAGGAGTAGGGAGGGACTTAGGAGGCTAGTGTCTGTTAATGCAAAAAACAGCGGGTGAAAACTTCTGGAGTTCTGCAGCGCTGAGCTGGCCATCTTTTCTTCAGTAGCAAAAGGTACTGGAGTCTTCTGCAGAATAGTCTGCTGGGGTCTGCGTGATGTCATCCGTGACAAAAACTGAGGAGGTCTGCAGCATCCACAAGTGTTATTGAGGTCTTTAGCAGCACAGGCTGCTGGAGTCAGCGGCAGTGCAGGGCCCTGGGAACCATGCTCCCACAGAGTGGCTGTTACTGGTTACCCTGGCCTTCTTGTTCCTAGCCTCTGGATGCTTCAACTTTGCTGGTCACTGGGTGAGGTGAAACTACAGTGAGTCCTTTGAGCAGTGCCCGGAAATGCAAGGGAAGCTGATTGCTCACCCTGCTCTGGCTTCTCCAGTAAAGGGAATGCTTTCTAGTCAGGGTCTTCCCTGTCGGTGCCGAGTGCCAGCCTTGGGGTTAGGAAGGTGCAGGAAAAAGTGAGCTGTTCTTCCTATTCTTTTTGTGCAGTTATTCTCAGGTTTTCTGTTCCACTGTGTCGCTGAAGTTTCTTAGGTTGACTCCTGATCACTCCCAGATGTATTTTTCCTCATGGAAAGCTATCTAATTGTTGATCTTTGTAGATGAATGGAGTCTGGTGTCTTCTACTCTGCCATCTTGGTGACATGACTCCTTAATTCCTAAAAATCTCAATCATGCTTTATCTCTACATAACACTGGTCCATTACATTGATGACATTGTGCTGATGAATCCCAGTGAACAGGTGAAAGCAAGTACTCTAGATTTCTTGGTAAGATATCTGGGTGTCAGAGTATGGGATATAAATCCAACTGAAATTCAGTGACTTCTACATCAGTGAAGTTTCAGGGGTCCAATGATGTAGGGTACATGGAGGATCTCTTCTAAGATAAAGGAGAAGTTGTTGCATCTCACACCTCATACAAACAATAAAGAGGCACAACCCCTAGGGTGTTTCATTGGGTCTAAAGAAAATATCTTCCTCATTGGGGGGTATTACTCTGTCTTAGTACTGAGTGAACAAAAAATCTGCTTGTTTCGAATGGGGCCCAGAACAAGAGAATACCGCTACACATCCAGGATGCTGTGAAAGCTGTTCTGTCATTTGGACCATATGATCTATCACATCCAAAGGTACTCAAAGTGTCAGTACAGATAGAAATAATGTTTGGCATCCCTTTGACAGGCCCCTATAGGTGAATCACTTTGCAAGCCTTTAGGATTTTAGAGCAAGCTCCTACCATCATCAACAGGTAACTACCCTCCCTTTGAGAAACTGCTCTTGGTCTGCTACTGGGCCTAAGGAGAGGCTACACACTTAACCATAGGACACCATTTTACCATGCAGCCTGAGCTGCACATCGTGAAAAGTATGTTATCTGACCACCAAGTTATAAAGTGGGATGTACACAGCAGCACTCTATCATTAAATGGAAGTGTAATTTGTGTGACCATGACTGTACCTGAGCAGGGCATGCAGGTACAAGTAAGTTACATAAAAAAAAATGGACCAAATGCCCATAGTCCCTACTCTGAGTATACTACCTTCTCTCTTCCAGCCTGCACCTATGATCTCATGAAAGAAAACTCAACAAAAACAGTTGACACCAGTTCAGAGTCAACACGTCATATCAGAAACATGGCCACCTAAAAGCTTCTGCTCTGAGCCACCAAGAGGGTCAGAATATGCAGGGCAAGAGCTTTCTCAATTCCTTTCCAACTAAGTCTTGTTCTCCATTTGGTCTGTTATTTTGAGTTAGAAGAACATATAGGTGAAGCTTCACATCAGTATGGAATCTCAAAGATAATCATCCCCAGTTGTTGGCATCTCCTAATGGCTCCTCAGTCTGTCTTTACGTTTACTCACACCTAATGTCAGTTATAAGCTATGGAATATCAGTGTCAGTTCTAAATGGGTCTCCTACAACTTACTTCTTGGAAACATCATTTTCTGTCAAAATGGGTTCCTTCAATATATCCCATGGCTCTCTAACAGAACTTCCTGGTGTGGAATATCTACTCTGTTTCATTGCTGATGAACATTGTTTTTCCTAAATGTATATTTATTTAGTTGAATAGTGATAATTAAGGAGTAAAGAGTTACATGATTATACTTATGCTCATACTGCTATCTTAACTCAGAAATAACATTAGCCTAAGTTCTTTGAGTCACCATGCCATTTGCTCCTGTGTGTACGTGCATGAATGTGCATGCTTTGGTGTGTGCATACATGTACATGTTTGTCCATAGGATTAGATGAATGTTTTTGCATGCCTTATGCCAGTGCTCAGTCTATGTCCAAATAAATAAGTTCTAATAGATTGGACAAAACTTATCCATCAGTCTCCAGATGAAAATCAATGAAAGAGCCCACCAGCAAACAGATACTAACTCTTTTCTTCCTATTTGAAAATTACAGTATCTCCAAAGGCACAAATGTATCTTGTTTTTATCATTGAATGTTTAACAATACGATTTGTCCTTAATGTAAGAAATATTAGTGGCCTAATAATCTGGCTGATTTTCACATATATAAATTTCCTCTTGTCCCATTTTAATTTTGTTTTTAAGGCATATTTGTCCCAATTTTAAATTATAAACTCATATTTTAAAGACAAAAAATAGAAAGTGAAAGATAAACAAACCTATAGTCCCAACCACCCAAAGACAAGCCAATTAGTTTGATGTATACATTTGTCTTTATGTCATAATATATTTGTGATCAATCTTATATAAAACTTGTCATCTTGTCATCCTTTCAGGTACATCATTATTCAGTTATACCTCTTATAAATTTTGGAATATAATTTTGGTAGGAGAACTACCCATGTGCACTTCACCTTGAATTTTTGAAAACGTAGGAAATAATTTTTTCACATCTTTGAGTCTTTACATTTTGAGCAGTAGAAATATGGACATTACCCCAGAGAGAATGATTATACCAAGTGAGAATGTTTTCTTGGATTCCCTAACCCTAGTGCTGAAGTAATTTCAGACCTAGAAGTCCTTAGCCAAGACAGCTTGTAACTTATTTCATGGGAGGAGATATTTTTTCCCCTAGTTCCTACAAACACATAATACAGTTGATGTCTTTTCAAAGACCATGTGCTACTACTATTCCAAGAAGCTGCTGAAGATGCTTAAAGTCAACACCAATAATGTTCCAATTGAATTTCCTCAAAGATTATAATTTAATGGAAACAGTTTTATCTCAACCAGTCTAATAAATCTGGCCACTAACAACACAAATAAGAATCATTAATTACTCTTTAAATTAGTCCAAAGTTCGTTCTTTGAAATTAGAACATCTTAGAGAAGACCCGATTGATTCTTATTTCTTCAATGAGCTATGGACAAAACACTGAAGGGTGTGCCCTGAGGTAAAGGAATTTCTAACTCATGCTTTATTGACAGAGAAGAAAATTAGATGTCTTTTCAGACCTACTTAAATAGGTCTGGAAACAAAGGTCTAGAGGCAAAGCAATGCATGTACAGAAGACATTACAAAGTTTTCTATAGATTTAGTGGATCTTACTACATTATATCAAAGTTCTATGTAGTGGTTAAAGTCCAAGTTTCTGTGTAAATCAATTATAATAACAAGCAACTAACTTTAAGAATAGAATTATGTTTTAAAGGAAAGAATATTAATAAAAATACTACATTTCAATTATATATGTATATACTGCAGTAATATATTTTAAGAAATTTCCTTCACTAGGTTTGTTTATCATTGCAAATGCAATACTAAAGTGCATGATTAATTGCGTTATTATCATCTATTTTCATTTTTGTGGATACACAAAAATACGGATTTATTTTGAGATTACCAATGTCAAGAAAAACTACTTCATTTCATTGGAATATAGGTAAGTTTACACTTGGGCATTTCTGTTAAACTATATCAATACGTACTAAGACCTTTTCGATCTACAACATCCTTAGTTTTTACCATTCCAGAGAATGCACAAGAATATCTAGATTTTTGTACTTATAATCAAAATAGGTTCCTATAAGTGTTTGGGGCTCAGGGCTTTAGGGAAAAATTTGGAGTTAATCTTTTTTGTCCTTCAAGAAACCCAGGCAAGTGAGTCTTCAGGACATCACGATGTTACTATAATTATTTATTAATAATAATATTGTGATTCAATATTTTTTATGTGTCAAATTGTTTCCAAACACTTTATTTACATAATCACATTTAATCCTCACAAATATCTCCCTGAAATATTACTTTACCCATTGTATGAATGTGGAAATAGGTTTTAAGTGACTAAAGGACTTATCCTTTGTCACACAGCTAATAATGTATAGAAATAAAATTTGAATCATATTGTCTGATACAAAGATGAATGCCATTAACCTCTACAGTATCAACTTCATAATAAAGCAAATTTAATTTTCTATTAAAATATCAAAATGTTCATTTTTATAAGAGAAAGAAACATGTAGCTAATGAGTACATTATGACCTTTAGGGAAATGATATTATGTCTCAGTCTGAAGAGGAAAACATGAACAGAGCAAGGATTTTGGAGGCAGAAAGAGCTGGGATTAAATCCTGGCCTTACTAGCTATGAGATCTGTAAGACAGATGATAATGACAACATAATTTTTGAGAAGAATAATATAAGATCTAGCATAGTGACTGGCACATAGGTTACCTGGTCAATAAAATTAGCATTTTAAAGCCTCCGAGAAATGCTGTAATAAAAAACACATTTAATCACATGTTTCTCAAGTGGAATTCCTGAGTGTCATCTGTTACTGACCCAGTGTTCCACAGAGGCAGGCTTGGAAAACTCTAAGTTAAAATAATTGCCATCTTCCTGAAGAAAAAAAAAAATCAATAGGAGTGCCACATGAGTAGTAAGTAGTAGGAAGGGAAAGTAGGGAGAGATGCAAAACATACCTTTTAAGATGATTCTCCAGGCTGGAACTAACAATGAAGCAGAATGATAGAAGAAGAGGAAAGTTAAATGATGCAAAAGTCTGAGCCTGAATTGAACTAATGCATCTTATGTTTTGACTTGAGTATTTCTTTAAGATGTATTTTAATGTCTATATTGGGGCCCTCTATTCAGGCTTTCAGCATTTTCCAGGGAGGTGTATCTAAATGACATGAATGGAATTATTGAATTTATTGATTACAACTCAAAGACTATGTTTGCTGACATGCCTAAACATTTAGGCATATTCCATTTCTACATTGCCAGTACTGTGTGGAGAGGGCTGAAAGAGAAAAATAATTCCCTGAGTACAAGGAGTTCCTGAGAAATGCCATGAACATTTAGAGACATTAAGATTTTGGATGTGAAAGGATAATGGTTTAAAACTCTATAAGTGGGTCCCCTAGGTTCTATCATGATTAAAAGAACTCTGGTCTAATGGAGCATATTTGGATGTTTCAGCCAGTGTAGTGGATGACATCATCCTAATGCAAAGATGATTGTTTTCTATATATTTCCTTAAATGAGATATTAATGGAGCAAATTGTGAGATGTATGAAAGAATTCGAAAAGACTATAATAAGGGTTTAATTTGGGTAACCTGCTGATTTCTTAATCAAGAGGAAAATAAGAGAAAATCTTAACAGCTGAAGAATCAAAAGTTTGGAATGATTTCTTTGCAGCAACATTTTCTCAGAAACTCGAATTATAATAAATCCCCACGTACAACAAAATATCTTAATAGGAAAAACTGTGATCCATTGAAAATGAAAACATTCAGAATGCATAGAAATTGAGCCAATTTTATGGCATTTCCTTATATGTATTAAAGTTTTTATTTTGTAATCATGAGCAATTTATTTCATAAAAGCAAACTAATTATTCCCTCTCCCCACAAAAATGGACAAAAATTCCATAATTTTGCCATTCCCACTCACTTAAAGATAAGCTCCAGAGGTATGAAATTAGCCCATTCTTTTGAATGCTACTGGCTGCCATTTACTATTTAGATGTTCTCTCTAACTTTTACATTAGGAAGCAGTACTCTATCCTTGGAAGAAGGACAGAAAACAATAAAGGTAAAAAGAAAACAAAGAAAGCCTGAAAACAATTTTGACAATTTAATACTCTTTGTTCTTCTTTTCTTTTACAAACATCAAAGAATCAACTGCTATTTAAGATGATAAGGTGTGGAAAGGAAACCTGACAGCATCCCTTGGTTTGAGCCAAACTTCTTTTTATTTTATATGCAGGGCAACAAGTCGGTGGATATCACCTCAAATACAGCAGGTTTTGCTGTATTCATCATCTTTTTCACTTTTAGGAATTAAAATGTTGAACTACCTCTTATCAGCCATTATATTCAATAGTCGTCCTTCTCCAATGGGCGACTATTGTTTAGTTGAAGAAAATATTCAGAGGATTTCTTGTTGGAGTTTCAAGGGTTGTACTTTCATGGCTTTTGAACATTCTTAATTAAAAATTAAGCTAAAGAGATAGAAATAAAGAGAGTTCCATTGGCATATTAATCTTCAAGTGAAATCCTGGTGAAACACATCAGGAGTCCTTGGAACTTAAGCTGAAAAGATATGTACGATAGAAAAATAACTTTGTTTTGTAACATTTCTTTTAAACTTTAAAAACATGGACATTCCCTGAGCATACAAGCAAGTTATATTAGCCAATATTTTACTATTTACCTTTATGTATGTAATGAACTAAGCCTAGCTTGGAGAACTGAAATTTAATACACATTAATTTGAAAACTGAAAACTGTCCATCACAACATTTCTAAATGGATATCAACTGGCAAGGTCATTTCTACTTATTGGTAATGCTTAATTTACTTAGCTATTTAACAGTGGAAAGGCCAACGTATGTGGATTTTGAAGGCACAGCCATGTACTAACTCTGCCATTTATCATCTAAGTGAGTCTGGAAATATTACTTTAAAATATTTATTAAAATTAAAATTTATGTTAATATTAAAATTTTCAAACAACAAAAGAGGGTGTACATATATAAAAGTCATTTCCCCATTCTCTAGTCCCACTAAAGTTTCTGTATCATTCCAGAAGTGTTAAGTCATACGTAAGCCTAAGTATTTTTCATTCAAAAAATATAAATTGATCATATTATACATATTATTCTACAGCGTGTTTTTAAAAACACAATTATATATCACAGATGTCTTTCCACATGAGCACATCCAGATCTGCTTCATCTACTTAAATACTGGATAATTGATTTGTTCAGTTTCCCGTAGATGGACATTTTAATCAGTTTCAGTATTTTGTTCATAATTTCTTTCTTTACATACTAGCACATTGTTTGGCAGTGGTTAAGTACTAAGGAACATCTTCTCCTAAGGTTTACATTTTGCATTGACTAGAGGCACAAATGATTAGATTTTTAAACACACTATGTCGAGGTTGGCAGTTCAACCTGAGCACCTATGATCTCAAATTTACTAAAAGAATGGTGCAGTTCCTATGACAGTTCTAAAACAATAAAAAACTAATGACATGCTAACGTTGGTCTCTGATCACTTCAGATGATGAAAGTGTAGCTTATGTGTAAAAAGGTTACTGTCACTTCATGTGGAGGAAATAACGAAAATATCTCAGTGTGGAGAGAAAATAAAAATAATAAATATTTTCAGTACAATTTCTAATATTCATTTGGTATCAATAAATGGTCCAAAATAACTTGAAAAACCGTGGCAAGTTATAGCTGTGTTAATGATGAAATATAAGCTCTATTCTAAATTCAGCAGCTGAAAGAATTCCTTTATAAGGAAGATGGAAAATAAGGGATTATATAATGCGCATTACTTTCAGACTGTATTACTCTTTGGAAAGATATGACTAATCAAAATTTTGTTATTACTGTTATACTTTTTCTTCATACCCATGTCATGATGATAAACTAAAGCTCTCATTTTCTGGGCACGTTCTTTTCCATACAACAGGAAGAATAGTGAACCTTTAGTGAAAGGTCAAGAAGCTAAATGGCTTCGGTTTGGAGGCAGTTATTTATATTCTTAAACAACATAAATACTCAAAAGAAGAATCTCTTTAGCTAGGTGGCCATAATGAAGGGAAAGGAATGATGAATCAGTCCACTTGTGAACCAAGTAGCTGTAATGCTGCATCTGAATTTCCAGGCAAATTCAAAAGCAGTCTCAGAACTTGAACTTCGGTGTTCCCATTTCCCACAAGTAACAGCTGGAAAAGGTCATTAATGTAAATGTTAAACATGTGGCCATTGGTAACAATCATGTTTGTTAACATCCCTAAGTCCAAACAGCTGCACAGTGGACTTAAGAGAACCACAGAAGAAATCCTCATAGATGTGATGCATATGTTTATCTTGCTTTGATTTTTAACATTCATGCTTAGGTTATTCAATGCATTTAAAATTTTGCTTTTAATATTGTGGCTGGGGGGATCACGTTCCATTTACTGCAATACTACTCAATTAATGTCTTATGGCTTGGTTACCTGAAAGGGTGCGTTGTTATCCAGGGTGACTAAACTCTTTCAATAATCATAGGTTTCTTTTTTTTTTAAGATTTTAATAATGGCTCTACTCATAAGCTTACACATGCATATGTAGATACATACATGAAATAAATAGAAATGAAATACAGCTCTTGTCCTTGGTAAATTTGAATAAAAATTTATTTTCCTAATAAGTCTATTCTTCAGTTTTATTCTGTAAAGGTTTTAGAAATATAAAAGACTTTTATTATTATATTTAAAGTGTATCTTTCCAAAAGTTTCTTTTTCTTTTTTGCATCAATATAAATATTTTTATTTCTAACTTCTAGCTTTATTGAGATATGTTTTACAAATAATGTCCTGGAAGTTTAAGGTATACAATGTGATGATTTGGCATATGTATATATTGTAAAATGATTGCTGCGATAAGATTAGTTAACATCACCATCACCTCACACACTCAGTTACAGAATTGAGGTTAGGGACAATAAATCTTTGGAGAAAGTGTGGATTATAAAAAATCAGGTTAAAAGATATGAAGGAAAATATTCAGAAAATTCCAGAATGTTCTGACATACGACCTTCATAGAAGTATGCCACATAACTTGTTCATTGCAGCAAGGGCAATTTCAATGATTTTTATAAAATTTATTTTTTATTTTTAGTATGGTGACATTGGTTAATGAAATCCAGTAAGTTTCAGGGGTATAATTCAATAGTAAGGCATATGTATATTGCTTGCGTGTTCCCTGGCCATAGTTAGAGTTCATTCTGTCACCACATATTTGATCCCCTTTACTCCATCTACCTCCTCCCTTCCCCCTCCCTCTGGTAACCTTAAAAATATATTTGTTACCAGACCTTCACATATTTGTAGTTTCCAAAAATTAAGTTGAATTTTCTTCCAGAAGTCCATCCGGTTAGCTTTTATAATTACTCATATTTCTTAAAATTTTAGTAACTTCTCCTCCTAAAAATTAGAGTATATAAAATGCATGTGTAGCTATTACAATGAGCAAGCAAAACTCATAGCACATACTTATAAAGAAATGATTTTTCTTCCCACTGCTTCTTTAAGTCTTATTTGTGACCTTTCTTCCTTTCCCTGCCCCAGGTTCCAACTCTGATAGAATTCTTCTGGTCATTCTTACATAATAGGTTTTTTTTATCTCTTTATCTAAAACCGAACAAAACAAATAGGACCACTCTCCGTTTAAGAATTATAACACCCTGCCTAATACAATTGGCATCACTTGAATTCTAATTTACATCAGACTTTTTTCCTTTCCACAGAGTTCTGCCATGCTCCAAGCCTGAAGTTGGAGAAGGGAGGAGTAACAGATTTCTTGTGGCTGTCCCATCTACAGCTCCTATTCTTTTTTTTTTTCATCTTGCCAACCATTTGATTTTTGTCATATGATCTGCAATGACTATACCCCTTCTTCATCTCATACAATCTGAGACAGAGGTTCTAGTCACATCACACTCCATTGTGAAAGATTGAAAGCTTGTTCTCTAAAATCAGGAACAAAGCAAGAATGCATGCTTTCACCACTTCTTTGCAACATAGTACTAGAACCTCCTTCATATTGGCTCAGCATAACACATGCTGGATGCTGTAAACACCTGCAACACACTTCCATGGATGTTTTCAAGTTCATATGCCAGTCCTGAATATGCCATATTGTTTCATGACTATTTGTTTGTGTATAATATCTCCCCTGGCACCCATTCTTCCTGGAGAACTATGAAACTGTAGCTTAAGGAAGAGCTTAATTCTATATATATTTCTT
This sequence comes from Eonycteris spelaea, assembly GCA_003508835.1. Lineage (NCBI taxonomy): Eukaryota > Metazoa > Chordata > Mammalia > Chiroptera > Pteropodidae > Eonycteris > Eonycteris spelaea. The sequence continues at coordinate 184,231 of PUFA01000200.1, forward strand.
TAGTGCCTGCTATGTACCAGGAATTAGGGTAATTATGCAAAATAAATTTAAAACTCCATCAAGATAAAGTTCTGCCTACTAGGAGTAACAGGACAGCATTGCTGATTCAGCAACCACTTAATAAGTAGCTTTCAGTGGGAAAAACTCAATTTCATATAATTTCATTCAATTTCATTGACTATGCATAGGTGAGCAGTTTGATGAGATTTTTAGCACACATGTGAATATCAATATGTTTCATGTTATTTGATCTGGTAATAGAAGAGACTGTGAAATTATCTGAACAGAACACATAGGATGGAATGAAGGTGGGATGATCAAGTTATTAACATTTGCAGTTTGGCTTTTGGAATGAAATAGTTGAACAAATAAAGACATAATAATCCTGTCATTTTATCTCATCTTCCACATTTCTGAACATGAGAAGGAAATCCAGGATGAGGACTCCCAGTTCTTCCCCCTGGCCCCAGAGTAAAAAGGGTTTTATATATGTACATGGTAAGTAGAGCTCACTTCTGAAGTGAAGAGTAAGAGAGTGGGGAGTGATATTCTCAGGGAGGCAAAAACGCTGGGTAGGTAGCTTTTATAGGGCTGTAAGCTTCTGGGAAGCAGCAAGTTGAAAAAAGCAGATTTCCTATTAAATTGTCCCTAGGTTAGCTGAACAAATGAGAATCAGTTTCCTCTGAACCAAAATATGACCTATTCCTCCATCTTCCTTCCTAGTCTTTGATTCATACCCTACATCTTTCTTCCTCATTCTTGGACCCACAATACTTTGAGTGGCTGTCAAAAATGTATTTTCCCTCTACCAGGAAGTTGCTGCTACACTGCGTTGCATCAGGGCTCTGGCATGGAGCTTATTCTTCTTGTGTGTAAGCAATATGTAAGAAAGTTAGCTGTAAACAATTTTAAACCTCTCTTAACATTAATTACTAACAATCTAATATAATTTTGGCCTTTTAACACTGCAACTAATAGTAGTAACAAAAATAACAGCAGCTAACATTTATTCTGTATTTAGAATGCTCCAGGCAGTGTTTAAGTTCTTTTTAATGTAGTAACATATTTAATGCTTACGACAACCTAGAAGAAAGGCATTTTTACACCCTTCCAATTTACAAAGATGTTGATACGTAAAGAGTTTAAATGATTTGCCCAGAATCTAATAGCTAGGATTGTGACGCTAGAGTCCACACTCTTAACCAATATGCTGCCTCTTGGTTGAACTAATGATAGCAATCAAACACCTTTTAAATGTCTGATTGTGTGTGTATAGCTTGTATTTTCAGCTTATCACCAAGTCTTTATCAACCAGTCTCCTTCTTAAGTGTATGCTTTTGGAATTTTGTTTGTAGCCCCCTCATGAATTCCCACACCATAATTTTAAGTTTTGTGAAAATGTTCCTTACTTCCTCATCTCCTGTCACATGGATCTCATAATCTAGAGCTACAACTTAAGCTACAACTTAACTCCATCAATTCTCTGCTGAAAATATTCTCTCTGTGAAGTCTTTCCTCACTCCTATGATTGGTTCAGGTTCTTCTGCTTAAAACTCATATAGCCCCATGAATTTATTGTTGATCTTTATTACAATAATCATTATTGTAGGGGGCTCTTTAATGCCTGTTTTATCCTCTGTATTGATGCTCAACGAGAGCAGGAATTGTCTGTTTTGTATACTAAGGACTACTGAACAAAAAACTTCTCTTTCTGTTTTTTTTCATATAGTGTTATCTTATCTGGGTCCATTTTACCCGCTCTTTCACTTTGTCTTTAACTGATCCATTCTAGCCTGATTTTCTGGTTTTCCTTTACTTCTGGTCAATCTAATGGATCTTCTATCAAGTTTATTGGATCCATCAAGTACTTAGTCTATATCATCCTTGACCTTAAGAAACTATAAGTCTAAAGGAAAAGACAGGTACAACAACTCTGAGAGTAAGAGATATTCTTTGATAAATGCTGAGATGTATCATATCACAGTTTGGAGCATTTACAAAGTGGACTAACACATTAGGCCTCCATAGCTGTGCTGTAATGTGTGTAGTTAATCCTGCAAATGCCCTCAATAGTTTTCTCTAAAAACATCAGGAGGAAGAAAGTAAAAGTAGACCTTGGAACCTATTTTAACCTATGATTGCTCTCTCTAAAATAGTTTCTTACTAGATTATTCCTTCCTTCCTCAGGAAATTGAAATGGTGCACAAAGCATCTATTTCTTTTTTATTTTTTCTTACATTACTTAAGCACAGGTTTCAACCTTGGCAAGATGAAGCAGGTTGTTTGCAAAAACAAAAGAGGAATCAGGGTTTTCGCAAATATAACTTTAGTCTAAAAATAGATAATGGATATTTTATATGCAGTTTGCACATACTAAGATTTCTTTTTGTTTGTTAAGCCCCATTCTTTCTTTATGGGACAGGAGAGAAAAGTTGTAGGTGAGTAAAGGATGAGAATTTGATGTCTTTTAACCCTGCCTGCTATTGCAGGATGTATATATCTTACCCTATCTTTAGCAGTATCAACCAGCCCTCCAAGTGACAAGACAGTTTCTCAGCAGGTGGCAGCCACAAGCCCCTCAATGAGTCTCCATCCTCTCACAGAAGTCTAGATATAGGATGATAAAGAGGCCTGAGCATGCTTTAGATTCTCTTTTCAACAACCCTAATAGACTCAGAGTTACTGGGATTTGCCTCCCTCTGAATTAGGAGGCTGTAGTTGTCGAGTAATAATTGTCCTTTGGGTAATTCTACATTTCTTTTGCTTATTGTAATAAATAGACTATTCACTATCCTTATGTGAAATACAAATTAAATTATTAAAATAACTTCAGGTAGCATGCTCTTTGAGCCTCATAAAAATCCTGGAAGTGAGGCAGGGCAAAGTTATCAAGTGCATGTACACATGGGAAAACAGGCACAGGGAATGGCCAGACCTAATCTGCTCGTACCTTTTCAGCAGAGTCCTCAGCCATTTCCAAAAGACTTGCATCATAGTGACATACACAGTCATATTCCTTATTCCCTGCCTCGGAATGTCCCTAATTTTCTGTTCTAAGAATGATCCCTCCACTTGTGCTTGATTTTTCTTTTCCTGACTATCTCACCTTAGAGGAAAGACCTCTGACCACGTCCAAGTTTTCTGTTTTGTAGACTGTGTTAAAAAAATTTTTTAACTTCCGTGGCTGATTGTCTTTTTTAAAGAAAGGGTTTATTAAGCCATTTTTATCAAAAAGAAAGGATTGGTCTTGAGGCACGGCTATGTGAAAGACAAACATGTCTGTATGTAATGGAGTTTCACAAGTGTTTTTATGTATCAAATAGTAGGGAGAAAGATGTAAGCGTTTATGAAAGAATTTACATTGGCTGTAGAAAAAGGGGAGCAGAGAAGGTGAAGGAGGGCTAGTTCTGGGATAGGTGCAGAGTCCAAGGAAGAAGTGCTTACTCTCTTGGATAGATTGTGGACAAGTCTGGATGGTTTATATATAAGTAAGAAATATAGGCTCCTGTGTTTCGAAGGCACCTGGCTATTCTCTCTTCAGAATAATCACAGAAATAGCCACCTGGAAATTAGTCTGAATTCCAACGTATGCTAAGGAATATGAGCAGTCTTTTGTCAGAGCTGGCTCATAACAGGCTAACTGTTCTGTCTCTTGCTCTCACTCTCTGGCAACCGTAATTTTAATGTAGAGCATAGATTTTTTTTTCTTGTCGGCTGTAAGATTCTATTATTTAATTTTGCTCTTTTGATTTGTTTCTGGCAAATTTACTGGTGAAAGCTCTTTCATGGGCTGTCATCAATGCCAAGTTCACTTCAGTTTATCACACTACTGGATCCATGTGCAAGGCAACTGTTTAATGTGCTTTCTACAAAGACTTATAGTGAGCAAATGGAAGGTCAAGAAAGGAACACTGTCTTTGCTAGGCTCTTGATTTCAGTTGCTGGATCTCATTCTCTTTATAAGTGAGTTGTTGAAAAAATTCGTTTAGTTTACCTGATATGTTAATAAAATATTCTAGGCTTTGTGGAAGCACGTGTTTGTGTCTTGCAGGTAGACCAGAGTACAGTATGTTTTTGTTTGTGATTCCCTATTATGTTTGCCTCACAATGAAATAGTCTCTGTAGATGTATTCCAGGAAAGAGGGAGCATTCCCATATTCTCAGCTACTTTGTACTTAACAAGAAAAAGAGTCTCTTTTTCTTCCTTATTTTTCCTCTAAAACGTTTGTAAAAGCAGACTATCCGATTCAAGGTAAGGAAGTATACCTTTTTACCATGTTATGGTAGCTTGTTCAACAAGCAAGGTGTTTAAATATATGATATATATGTGATATATATATTTTTGGCCCACAAAGTGAATGACCAACTGAAACCGAGGGTCATGATTTAATGTATGATTTTGATTTAATAGGTAGCCCCAGCACTCTATTAAGTGTCTTCACAGATGCCTGTTAAGTCTTAGCCCTTTTCCCTTATTAGCTCTGAGGCAGCCAGAAACAATGGCCATGCCTTAGCTAAGGGCCACAAGCTATGAGTTTCCGTTAAGCAAAGGATAACATCATGGCCTAAGTTGTGTTTCAGCTCCTGAGTCCTAAAGTGGATCAATCTCTGGTGACATCCTTGTGAAGGCAGTTGGATATATCACTTATTGTCCTGCACTGAAGGACATAGAAGCTGACCTCAAGGCTTGAAATAATGATTTACTGCCTGACCTCACTCTTGACCAATCAGCAAAACTCAGGACCCCAAACCCCATACTCACGATGACTCATAATTTTTGCTCTTTAAAACCCCTTTTTCTGTAAATGATTGGGGAGTTTGGTATTTTCCAGCATAAATTACCCATTCTTCATTGTATAGTACTATACAATAAACACCCTTTTCTTTCACTGCACTCTGGCGTCAACATAATTGGTTATCTGCAGCCTTGGGTGGACGAATTCTTTGCTTGATTATGTCATTTTCCTTATGGGTCATGAACCCTTGCTCTACATATTCAATGAATACTTTTATGTGTCAGGCACTGTACTTGGTGCTGGGGCTAAGCAGTTAACAAAATTGACACAAGTCCCTGCCCTCATGAAACTGACCTTGTAGAAAAGGAAAACAGACAATAAATGGAATAATGAAGTGAATTATAGTAGCTTAAATACTAATAAGTTCTATGGATAAAAATAAATCAGGGGAAGGGAAAGGATGTGCTGAGGTGTGGTTATTTCAAATTTAAATAGAGTGGAAGAGAAGACCTCACCAAGAAGATTTTATTGGATCACAGTCACAAAAAATGTGAGAGTAACAGGCCACCTCTTATTTAGCTGTGTACTCTTGAGCAAATTATTAATTTTTCTGAGCCTCAGTCTCCTCATTTGTGATTGGAGGATAATAGCTACTTGAGAGAGTTATTTTTAGTATTAACTGTCACACAGTTAACGATAAAGAAATGGTAGCTTTATTTTTTAAAAAATGAATAACTTTCAGTAATGGTCATCTGAGGGCAATTGTGTTCTAAAATTGATGTAGAGAAGAGGCATGAGAACTAAATGTTAAACCAAGCTATATTCGGAGCCAGAGCTATATTCTGTGCTGCCAGCACTAAGGAAAATTCCTGGTGGGATTACTAACAAACCATTTATCCACACCATGAAGGGAAACTGAAGTTTTTATATCATATCTTGTACAAAATAAACCCAACCATTCATTTCCCATGGCCAAAACCACAGAGAACTTATGGAACAAAGGCTGGGGATTGCTAACATGCTTTTAATGCTACATATCCCTGCCTTTCACGGTACATACCCTTATCTTTCACACTGTATACCACACCATCAAAGCAAAATAGGTAAACAAATTCTTTTAAACTGTAATTTATAGAAACTAAGAATGACATATAAACTAAATTCCATGAACACTCAGGATCCCTCTCAGCCCTTCTCATTCTCTGCCTCTGAGAGGAGACCACGCTCTGTCTGTGGAGCATTATCTCTTCTCTAATAAACTCCTTTGTCTCTAACTCTGGTATGCGCTTGAATTCTTTCCTGCATGTAGCCAGGGACTCTCACCTGGGTGCAGGACTCGAGTCTCCACTCAAGTGGATTCATCTTGTCCCGCATCAAGATAAATTAATGTCAGTTTTTTAAAAATTTTCCTTTTCGTATTTAGCTAACTTTTTGGTTAACTTTCTCTCTTGGCTTCTCAATTGTAAAGCTGCCAAGTTGTTAAGAAGCAGTAAAAATGTTCTATCCAATAATCGGTTACACTGTCTGCCTAGGTAATGGGACTTAATGAGTGGATTAGACCTGCCAGCCGGCTCCCCTGAGTTCATTGTTTCCTATGGAACAATGTCGGGAAAGGAGCAGCCAAAGGTAAGTGTAAAAACAGAGGTTCCATGAGACATAAAGAACCAGAAACACAAACATGGCTTCAAAGAAATTGAAACCTGACCTAGCTATAAATATATGCTTACAAAATCGATCTAGGATAATACTATGAACACAGAGCTTTTGGTTCTAAATGCCAGAGATATTTTGCCCAGCACCAACCAGGAAAAGAAATTGAAATGTTAAATGAAACAAAATAGTCAACATAATTATGACTGGAAAATAAATCAATAGAAATATTTTTCAGTCTGAAAATTGATATATAAACAGTAACGATGCATCCATGTCCGAGGGGGCGAATAATCAATTTAAGGAGCCAGATTTTCCTGGGACAATTTCTAGTGACATAGATGTGGGATTTTTCCCTGAAGTCTTTCAAAATTTGAACTCTTACTAAATACCTGGCATCTGTCTTGGTAATGTGGAAAAGAAAAAATAATTTTCCCTTTACTTTTCTGAGTTCTGGGCTGAGACCTTCGCTTATAAAAGACAGATGAACAGGAGAAAAACAAATGAAAGTTTAATAACATGGATACCTCCCATATTCAAGCGAGAGACCTGGAGAGACCTCCCCCCACTCCCCGCTACCCTCCTATTCTCCCCAACCCCTACTCCCTCCCGACCTCCCCACCCCCACATTTAGTCCAAGCCATCACCTTAAATGCTATTTACACCTAAAGACAAAAGAAGATGTTGGGGGGCTGGTGAGGGAGCCCTCCCTTATGGAAGCTTACCAGGCAAAGCTCAGTAAACAAGACTACTTTGTTATGCAGATTTCAGTCCTTGCCTTCTCCATTGAGGAGAGTTTCTAAAGATTTAGAGTCATTCTTCTCTTCCTGGGACTGAGTAGGGGACACCCTTACAGATGGAGATTTGCCCCATAAATGTAAATGTCTCTTACAAAAGAGTAACTTTTACTCAGTTTCCAGAGCTTTTCTCCTTTCTGTGGTTTCTTAAAAATAGCCAGCTCAAAGTAATTCTTATGTTTCAGAGGTATATTTGGGGATGCTCAGTAACGCGACCTGAAAGTGTGACATTTACTCTTATTTCAAAAGCTGAGGGAAGGAATAAAAATTTGTAATGAATGTCGAGGGGGAATGGTCGCAAGACTGTAACTTCCAGGCCCTAATGGTATAGTAAGAATGGAAGACTGTATAAGACGATGTCAAGAGTATGACCTTTGGAGTCAGGTAATGGCATGCAATAGCGTAATTCTTGTGATGCATACTGTAGGAGACATTCCTCCTAGGTAGAGTGGAATATATCTTTCAAACAATCCCCTTTAAGTAATATTACTTCTTTCTCAGGATTCATCTTTTAAATAACTTCCTTAATGTATTCTAGAACCTGAATGAAGCATTACATCTTTCATTATATTGTTTTATTTTTATTTCTCTTCCTCGCCATTTCTCATGCTTTTCTATTACATAATCAATCTCAAATAACAACTGGGTAGTTGCTCAGTATATCTTGAAATATAAGTTCATCTACAAACCCTTTTTCATTACCAGTGTCTGGGATTGTATACGTGTATTTATATGAGTAAAAGAACACTTGTTTTAAAAAAAAGATAAAAACTTTTGAAAATATTAATAATTTTCCAAACTGCATATCTAAGCTAACAAAAGTTATCTGTTATTAGATAATTTGACATATAAAATATTCTGCTGAAATGTTATTTTTAAATTTTTAGATGGTTCAGTGATTTGCTGTTTTGTGGGAATTGTTCTGACTTGGCACAATTTAAAAATTTCAGAAACATAAGGTCTTTTGGAAAGGCTGGGTATCGCATTGAAAACTACTGGCATACCTTGGAATTGTTGCTAGTTCAGTTCCTGACCACTGCAATAAAGAGAATATTTCAATAAAGCAAGTCACAAAATTTTTTTTTGTTTCCCAATGAATATCATGCAAGACAGGGCACATTTCCCTGAGTGAAGGGGAGTCCAAGCCCTGCACCGAGAGAAGAAGGTCCTTTGGCGGAGAGTGTAGAAAGAATTCAACACACACGCCAAAGTTAGAGTCAAAAGGAAAGTTTATTAGAAAAAGGGTAACACTCCACAGTGTGGTCTCCTCTCAGAGGCAGAGAGTGAGACCAAGAGAGATGAAGACAGTGAGAGAGACAGTGAGAGAGACCAAAGAGACTAAGAGGGACGCCCCCACTCACACTGTGCACACAGTGTTCATTCTTTTGTTTCTGTGAGTTACAAGTTTAAAGATTTTGTTTACCCATTTCCTTTGATATGGACAGACAGTGAGGAAGGGGAAGAGTTATGTAGCATGAAAGGCTTGCTGGCAGTTCTCAGTGTTTAATCCATAGGTTCCGCTACAGTTTTAGCCATAGGGAATGAATCATTTTATTTTGTGTAGGGCACCACTTAAAGACTCTGTTTTTCCTGTTTTTCCTTCCCAGGGTGTGGGGAAAGGTGTTGTTAGCAATCCCAGCAGAAATCTTCCTTTGTTCTGCAGGCGACCTCCTGGCCTGGCTGCAGGGCTGATCAGCATATTGCTGAATATAGCTTGATTTAACACCTTAATTCTCTTGCCTCCTCCCTACATTATATATACAAGTTGTGTTTACACTACTGTAGTCTATTAAGTGTACAATAGCATTATGTCTTAATAAACAATGGACATACCTTAAATAAAATATTTTATTGCTAAAAAATGTTCATCACTATCTGAGCCTCTTGGAAAACTGGAGCAGATGGACTTGGTTGATACAAGGTTGCTGTAGACTTTCAATTGGTAAAAAAAAGACACAGTATCTGCAAAGTGCAGTGAAATGAAGCACAATAAAGCACATGGATCCAGGAAGCACAGGCATACAAATAAAACAAGGTATGCCTGTGCTTCCTGGATCCATGATGCATGCTCCAGATGGGACCTATATCCCAGAAAATGGAGTGTTTATATTAATATTGGATTTAGAATTGTTGAACTCACTGCCTTTGATGAGCTGCTCAAGTTCTTTGTTTCCAGGGCCCTCGATCTTTCCTCCTGCTTCATGTTAATTTCAGAATGACTAGTTACACCTTGTATCTATTCATCCATTTCTATAATCTTCCAACAGATATTCATTGAGTTTTTATAAGTTCCAAGTAATGTTGTAAGTAGTGAGCATGAAATGGAGAACAAGAAATGGGTGTGTTCATTGGTCTCAGAGAGATTACCTTCTTTTGAGAGGGGAGCAGAAAATAAGTGCATTGAAAATTATTTTAGATGGTAATGAATAGTAGGAAGAAACAAGATACCAGAAAACTACTTTTACTCAAGCTGTTCTTAATATACATAATCAAATGATGCCCTAGCACCTGTTTTCTATTAAAACAGTTTTATGCTTTCCTCAAACTTTAATAAAATTAACACTGGGAGAAATTTGTCTTCTTTATATAAAGCTTATACATCAACATTTGTTGTATATAATTCTCATTAGGGTAACAGAAATATAATTATTCAGTGAACTGAATAAATTTAACAGAATAACTTCTATATAACTCTTAAAGTATGTAATTTAATATTGTAAGAAACATTTTTCATTGATCACAAAAGGTAAATGTAAATATAGCCTCCATCAAAATTCTTACTAATGATAAATTATAGACATGAAAAGTAACATGGTTTTGTTGTGTATCCATTTAAATTTTTCAAAAGGCCCCAATTGCATAAAGAAAACCACCTCTATACGTAATCTATTTATGGAAGCTCTACCGGTATTTCATTGCTCATCTCATAATAATATCTGACAGATATATAACAATTGTCAGGCACTCTTTTAACCACTTTATATATATTAATTTGTGTACTACTCAGAATGACCCTACAAAATCCAACTTTTTTTTTCTCTAAAATTAATCTTAAAATTTATTTCCTTCCACAGCAGTGGCTCCCTCTGACTTACTCCGTATTCCTATCTGTTCTTTTTCTGTTCAATTGCTTGAAGTTATTTCTTCATTTCTGTTTTCATCGTCACTGCCTTATTTCAGAATATCAGTGCTTGAGGCCTGGACTACTAGTAACACCTCCTAAATGACCTCTGTCTTTAGTCACCTCCTCCCTCCTCAATAATTTATCTTTCTTACATCAGCAAGGACACTTTCTTTAAAAACAAGGAGGGGATAACATTCCACTGTTCCAAAACTTCAAAAAAACTCCTCGCTCTTTCAATCAAGGTTCTTTACTATTTTGCCCAAGCTTGCCTTCTCAGCTTTAGCACTTTTTACATCTTCCCATGCAGCGTGTACTTTCTACCTAACCTAGCATATTACTTTTCCTCCCAAATCAGCTGTAACACCTTGGCTTTTGTGACTTTGCTCAAAATTGACTCCTCTTGTTTCTCAAAGATACTTATCAAGTCGTACTAATACTTTTTAAGACACAGTTTTGATTCTATTTCCCCTAAAAAGACTATAAAGTATAAATAGTACAAGTATAGCTACTAATGTCAGACTGACTGGATTTATACTGGGCTGTACTATTTACTCCGTATATAACTAGATATATCACTTATTGCATATGATGGCTTGTGAAACACATCCAAATTGTTCGAGGACAACTTGGGCAAAACAAAACAGAAGTTAAGAACATTTTACCATACATGTATTGAATTTTTCTTATTCAGTAGTAATTTAGAGAAACAACTTTAATCTAATGCAAAAACATTATCTGGGAATCTGGTAGGAAATTGCAAATTATGATTGTACAGTAATATTTCTGGTATAAAATCCATTATTTATTAAACAGTCAAAAATTACAGCCCATAATGAGGAGAAGAACCAATTAAAACCAAGTCAGAAAGGAGAGGTTTGTTTTGGGAGGTTTGTTGTGAGTTTTGGGGGGCCAGAAATTGACAAGCTTGTTCTGAAGTTCATATGGAAATTGAAAAGGCCTGGAAAAATTAAAACAATTTTGCTAAAGTAAACAAAGTCGGAATACTTACACCACTTGATTTTAAGACTCATTATGAAGCTACAGTGTGATATTGGTATAAACACAAAGATCAGTGGAACATAATAGAAAATCCAGAAAAAAAAAATCTACGTGTATGGTTAACTGATTTTCAACAAATGCTCCAAGACAATATAATAAATACAATTATTCTTTTCAGCAAGTAGAGCAAAAATAATTATCAATCCACATGCAAAAATGAACCATATACCCGTATAAAAGTAATTCAAAATGGGTCAAGACTTTTGCCTTAGGGACTCTAACTCTACAGCCTGTACCATTTGGTTCAAGCTATGGGTATTCACAGGATGGGCTTCAGGTGCCTTGGTGCCAGATGCCACTTCATCCTTGTAAAACAGTTAAAGAAAACAAAATAGAACATGATGGATAGACAATTTAACAAATTACGTTGGCCCAAACTGGCGACCATATTTAAAAGTGTATACTAAATTTAAAGGTTTAAAACCTATAAAAACATAGCCAAAATCTCATAAGTTTGGAATAGAAAATCCATTTTTAAATCAAAAATGTGTTTTATGTTTGCAATTTTCATATTTATTAATTACAGTCTGGATATACACTGGCAGTTTCTCTAGCAGAGAGAGACTATTATTATTCACACAATAATAGTAGCGCTCTCATTTGCCTTGATTCTTGCCCCTAAGGGCAATGTGATGAGGACCAGATATCATCTATATGTAATGGGGTTTGTACTGTAGGTGAGAAACACTCCCCCCCACCACCACCAAAAAAAAAGGAATCTGGATATTTATGTACAGACTGTCCTTCTCCCCTCCTTCAAAGAGGGAGAAAGAAAACACTTTTTTTCCCTTCTATAGCATCTTTATTTGTGCAGTCATGTGTCGCTTAGCAGCTGTGATACATTTTGAGAAATGTATCATTAGGTGATTTCAGTATTGTGCAAACATCAGAGTGTACTTAGACATACCTAGATGGTAACACTTACTACACACCTAGGCTATATGGTGTAGCCTATTGTCACAAGCCTGTATAGTATGTTACTGTACAAAACAATACAAAATAAAATCGAGCACAAGAGAAAAAGATGCAACCAAGAGATGTGGTGTATGAGATGTATGAGGCTGCTGCTGGCATAACATGGAACACTGTTTTACAGCAAACATATTTTTTAAGTAGAAAGAGTACACTCCAAAACAACAATAAAAAGTTTAGTACAGTTAATACATACACCAGTAACAGAGTCATTTATTATCATTATCAATGTACTATGTACTATACATAATTGTATGTGCTATACTTTTATATGACTGGCAGCGCAGTGGGTTTGTTTACACCAGCATCACCACAAACATCTGGGTAATGCATTGAATTATGATGTTACAATGGCTGTGATGTCACTAGATGATAGGAAGTTTTTGGCTCCATTATAATCTTATAGGACCACCTTTATATATGCGGTCTATCATTGGCTGAAATGACGTAAAGGGGTACGTGGCTGATAGAATTTTTAAAGACTCCAACATATCTCTGAACTTTACACTGAGCCAATCCCCACATTGTATAATCTACTTGGGAAAGAATATCTGGCCTATATATCATTAACTTGTACCTCCTGGCTGTTTACAAACCAGAAGTGGTAGATGGGTGATGAACAGCATGCACTGAGCTAACAACACTGTTTTCATTTATTGGTGTTGAGACTAACAATAAACTCTTAGTTCAATCATTTGTCTGAGTATAAATTACTAGTCATTGAGTTGGGGGTTCTTGGTATGCAACAAAGATGAATCAGAACGTTTTCTCTCCTTTTTTGAATTTGCAATAAAATAGGAGAGACAAATACATAAACAACTAGGAAAAATACAAAGCGTAGTCAAATACACTAAGAGTGATGAAAGCAATTTTCTGTAAGAGTAAAGAAGAAATTATTCTCATAAAATCACAGTAGCTCATGAAGCCCAAGAAAAATTTTTCTCATTAAATGTGACTATTACTTCATTTAACTATTTATGAAACAAAGACAGCTGTCAGGTGACTAAAATGGCATGATTCTTTATCTTCTTCAGTATTGCCACTGGAATAACAGTCATCAACTCTGTCTCTAAGTTCTTTATCTTTAATAGGGAAAATAATATCAATGCATTTCAAAGAGCTTTTATGATGTGGATTGTTGCCACAGAAATGACCACTGATTACCAGAGCACAAAGGACAATTGTTAGGGAAAATTAAACATCTGTAACCATGGGAATATGACTTTCAAGGTATCCTCTGCCCTCATAAGTAAAACTAATCATATAAATCACATAACAAACTCTATCTTATTAATTCCATCCTGTAGCCTTATTACAATGATTGATAAAATTCTCTAATTAGAATAAAATAAATTCACAATTCTTTGATGTATACATAATAAATTATGTTATCTTTTATGGACAGAATATGAGCCATTCTGATATTATAGTAAATTTATATATGGAATTTTACTTTATTTGATTAAAGAAGTAACTAAATACCAAGAGGAGAAAATTGAAAATTTGACCAATGAAATGATAGATAAAATGGAATTTAGAATTTCAAACTGTGATATAATATAGTACTAGAAATTCTAGCCAGTGCAATAATACTAAATTTTAAAAATAAGTGAAAAAGAAAAAAGGGAAGAAAAGGCATATAGATTGGAAAGATAATGTCCTCATTTACAGAGGACATAATTGTCTACATAGAAAATCCCAAGGAATCTACAACTCTCCTTGAAGTAATAAGTATGTTTAATAGTATCATCATATACAAGAGCAACATAGAAAAATCAGTCATATTTCTATATACTAGCAATGAATATTTGGAAACCAAAATTAAAATTACAATGCCATTTACAATCACTCCAGAGAAAATAAAATACTTAGATATACACTTAATCAAAAAATTTAAAAGCTGTTTTGTGAAAGGCACTGTCAAAAGAATGAAAAGAGAAGATATAGACTGGGAAAAAATACTTGCAAATTTTATATTCGACAAAGGACTTGTGTGTTCAGAATATATAAGGAACTCAATAGTCAAAAAGCAACAAACCTCATTAAAAAATTGGCCAAACGCTTGAAAAGACATGTCAGCAAAGAAGACACATCCATACCATGGAATACTACTCAGTGATAAAAAGGATCTAACTATTAATATACACAACAACTTGGATGGATTTTAAGGGTATTTTACTAAGTGAAAAAAAAACAATGTCAAAAGGTCACACACATACTGTATGACTCCATTTATATAACATTCTTGAAATGACAAATTTACACAAATAAAGAACATATTAATGATTCCCAGAGAAAGGGGTGAGGAGGGAAGTGGCTGAGGCTTTGAAACGGCAGTAGGAGGCTGGTTATGGAAATGGGGTGGTGATCACATGAATCTGGCATATGTTGAAATTACATAGAACAAAACACACACAGATTTAAGTAAATGAGTGCATGTAAAGCTGGTGAAATCTGAATAAGGTTGATGGATTTTATCAATGATTTTTTGGTGGTGATATTGTAGTACTGTTATGCGAGATGTTACTCGGGTAAAACTGGGTTGAAGCTATATGGGATCTCTCTGAATTGTTTCTTAAATCTGCATGTGAACCTGGAATTATCATAAAATAAAATGATTTTTAAAACTGTGACTCAGCAATTTTTTTCACAATGACATCACATAGAAAATCAAACAGGCTTTTGATCAGTGATGATCAGTTTATATTTTGTGGCTTCATGGTTATGAAATTGGATCCTTGGTTGGAAGTTGGAAGAGATTCTGGTTTACACAAATAAGAATGTTCAACAATGTTATACATTCATTCATTCATTCATTCATTCAAGTATGTAATTTAGAAATGTAAAATCAGAAGCTATAGCACAAATTTATTGTGGTTGTTGTAAAGGAGATTCACACAGTGGGTTAACAGATGAAACCCATAATTATAGTCTCTTTTTAACTTTCAAAGGTTATAAGAAAAGAATAAATTTAAAAAAGTTATAAGAAAAACTGGAGATCTGAGAAAGTATCAGAATAGTGGGATCCCTGAAAATGGACCAAGAAGAAATGGAATAATAATGCTCTTCCTATAGCCTAGGGCTGAAGTATTTGTAACAGAAAAGCATTTATGATGGAAAAACCTTTCAAAATACATAACTCTCCTAGAAATTTCAAGGAATCACACCGCAAGTCATTTTGAACTGGGGAAAAAGACAAATCAAAGACATCTATGTTCCTGGTATTCTATATTATTTCTAAACTAGAGAGGTAAAATCATCCAGGGTAGCTTTCCTTTTATACAATTATTACAGGATAGCAGGGGAGACCTGGAGAGAGCCTGGGGTTGTATGGAGTTTAAATTAATTTCCTTGATTGTCACTCAAAGGCTTATCCTGGGAAAATCGATGCACTCAGAAAAGAAAGAAGAAGAAAATGTAAAAAAAAAAATCTCCTTGTTTTTTGATAGAAAACATAGTATTTCACCATTTATTCATTTGTATTTGAAAATCTCAAAAGACTTAAAGTCAAGAGATTTTTTAAGAACAGATAACGAGAGTTCAGCTAGCTAAGAAGCAACAGATGAGAAAGACAAAAAAGGGTGAAAGTGAAATTAACTTGTATCTTTGGATATCTCAAAACAGGTCGATCACCTCTGTGGACAGTCAGCTCTACAGATTCAATGAAGAGACTTGCACACGTTGAAACACAATGGTCGTAATTAAAATGAGAATCTCTCTCCAAAAAAATTCCAATTAATAATATACTGCAAAGTGGCTATGTACGTTTGACCAGAGTTACAATAATTGCAATTTCAAGTTTTCTTCTTTGTAATCATTTTTGTTTTGTTTTTCAAGTTGGTGCATAGTATTATTTTTGTACCTGAAATTAGTACAGAAAATGAAATCACATTGTGCATACTTATTGAAATTCAGCGACTTCAATTATAACATTTCTCTGGGGTGGCATAGAAAAATGTCTACGACAAGGCTTTAAGTCAATATCTTATCAGATCAAATAAGAGAATGCCTTTGTTCCATTCAAAATTATTGAAACTGCCAGGGTTAAATATGATTAGGTAAAGGTAATAATAACCTTTCAAATGTAAAACCTAGTAATTTTAAGATAAGTATTATAATGTGACATGTCGAAATGCTAAAGTATAGAGTAAATTAATAATATACGTGTGTTGGGACTAAGGAGAGAGAAATCTTTAGCCCTAAATGTTTAAAAGTTACATAGAATTTCCTAATGCAGCAAACACAAAATGCATTTCAAAATAAACAGAAAAAGATATTTTATATAATACAAAATTTCTTTTAAAAATTAGCTACTTAATTCCAAATTAGTTTGATGTATCTCAGCCCTTTTTAGCCTCTTTGGCTTCCATTTCTTCTAAAATAATTGCAATACACAAACACACACACACATATGTATATATGTATATGTATATAAATGTATATGAACTATTTTTAAAACAATAGTTACATGAATAGCAGTACATCTCCCTAAGCTAAAAAATAGAACATTAGCAGTACAAAAATTTTAATAAGTAGTAAACTCATTGACATTTATTTCCAGCAAATTCTGGCAGTTCTGAAGTATATAAAAAGTGGAAGTTTTTCTTTAATATAAAATAATAATTTTGACTAGATAGTATTCTATATTTATTGAGAAAATATTGCTCATATGATTTCTCTTGAATATATGGCTCAATACATGGTGAATTTATATGTTCCATATATATATATATATATATATATATATATATATATATATATATTATTACATATATATCTCCTGTGTTGCATATATGTAGTTCTACTTCATCAAAAGTGTTGTGTTTTTCATATCTTTTTTGTTTTTGGGTTTTATTATGGATCTTTTTGAATTCTAAGAGAGATATGTTCAAGTTTCCTATTAGGATTGTAGATCTGTGACTTTTCTGATTTCTTTATAGTTCCATCAATTAATGCTTTTTCTGTTTTACAACTGCGTAATTAGTTGTTTTGATAGTTGCCATCCTAACAAGTGATGACAAGGATGTGGAATAATTGAAACCCTCTATAATGTTGGCGTGAATGCTAAATAATGTAAGCTACTATGGAAAACAGTGTGGAAGTTCTTTAAAAATTTTAAATAGAACTACTATATGATCCAGCAATCCCATTTCTGGGTATTTATTTAAAACAATTGAAATTAGGATCTCAAAAAGATATTAGCACCCCATTTTCATTACAGTGCTACTCACAATAGCTAAAATGTAAAAACAACCTCAATGTCCATCTATGGGTGAGTGGATAATGAAAATGTGGTATATACATACAACAGAATAGTATTCAGCTTTACAATAAGCAGGGGGGGAAAACCTGCAATGTGTGATAACATGGATGAATCTTGAGGACATTTTGCTAAGTGAAATGAGCTAGTCTCAGATGGACAAATACTGCTTCAGTTCACTTATATAAGGTATCTAAAACTGTCAAATTCATAGAAGCAAAGAATAAAATGATGGTTGTCAGGGAATGTGGTGGGGGGAATGGGGAGTTGCCAATCAATATGTATAAAATTTCATGTATGCAACATAAATAAGTTCTAGAGATCTTACATATAACATTGTGTCTATGGATAATAATAGTGTATTTTGCACTTAAAAATCTGTTAAGAGAGTAGATTTCATGGTATTTTTACAATAAAAAATGAATTAATTTTTAAAAATTATATAATTTGGTGCATGAAAGTTGATTACTAAGATTGCATCCTGATGTATCATACCATTTATCAAAAAAGATATCATTGCTTATCCTTTTCAGTTTTTTAACCTTGAATCCTACTTTATCTAATATGTATAATACTCTTCTGCTTTGACTCTTAGCATTTCATTAGTAAAATTTTTCCATCCATTATCATTAAACTCTCTATATCGTTATGTATCCCTTGTGAAGTTTGTTTTTTTTGTTTGTTTGTTTGTTTTGCTTTGTCTCTTATTTTGAAATATCTCTCTTTTAATAAAGAAATTTAATGCATTCACACTTATTACAATTCATCGAATGTTTGGTTTTAGGCATGCTATCTTATTTTATATATATTTTTAAAATTCCCATGAGTTCATGTTTTTGCTTCTTAAAAACACTCTTTTTGAATTAATGGAATTTTCATTGTTTCATTTTTCTTCTAATCATTTAGAATTTATGTATTTTCCATTGTTTGACAAACCACCACTTAATTATAACATATTTAACTTATATTTTCTATCAGCATCTAGATGAATACCTTTACCCTATTACAAATAGAAGTCATTTATCATGAAATCACTTTACCCTGCTATATTTTCTTGGTAATAAATCCATGCATATAGACAAGCTTACTATAAAACTGATAGTATATAAAATGTTTACATCTTCAAATATCAGTGAAAACCAAAATTAAATTTTGCATTATTATATATTAATGAAGAAAAAATTAAAGTACAAGTAGCCATTTAGGGAGCAAATCAAAAACAACTCTGAATTCACTGTTATTAGTAACTATGTTAGAATTTATTTTCTCAACACTTACATGCCTACACTCTTAATTATTACTTTACATATGAATGTAGAAATATACTTTTACTATTGGCTTTGAATACACTCTCAATGGTAAGACTGACATAATTGGAGTTCTTTAATTCAATATCATCAGTGAACTTTTATAAGAGTACTTAATATTCATGTGTGTTCCCAAGACAGTGCCCAACAGCTTCTATTACCTTCCAAATGGCTGAATTCATGCATATATTGAATATAAATATGAGATTTTCCACACCTCCAATCAAGAGGAATAAGGATTCACTTTAAGACCTAAATCTGATGTACCACAATATGTGAAAGATATTTACAGTATGAAGGCTATATATATATATATATATATATATATATACACACACATATATCCATTTCATTACTTATCACAATAGTTATGCGAAAGGACCATTAAATAAATTTTAGAGTTACAATAAAGTGAAAGAATAGCCTTAAGTATAATTTGATTGAGCAACTGAATTTACCTAAATCTGACATCTGTAGAAAGCTATAAATAGGATCAAAACCCTTTTTGTATTTCAAAGTATGCTCGTGGTATGTATTACTTACATTGACAAGAAGTGTCTGTTTATAACTTCATACATTTCTTTTTCTTAAATTGTATATCATAGATTTTTTCTATACTTTAAGTAGTTATTTTTGTGATATGCTTATTTTCCTCTTTTTCTCACTCATAATTAGTTTGATTCGAAGTTTACTGAGAACTTATTCATGTGCTTGTCTTGTAAGCAGCAGTGAAAATGAAAGTTACTGTCCCTGAAGAAGTCACTCTAGCAAGCTCTGCTAAGGGTATGCTCCACTTTCTATTATGTCTAATCCTTCTCCCCATTCCAACTCTCCTAATAGAATTTCACCTCCTTCATTATTTCTGGAACACTACAATCATTTAAAAATATTGTGTGTATTATAAATGAATTTAAATTTTAGAAAACACTGTGATCACATAGGTACATAAATCATACATTTGGATGCACACATTTAGAACACATATCTGTGTTCATAAATATCTACAAAATACATCTACATGTATTTATAATACATATACATGTATTATGAATGCATGTGCAAGTGCACGCATGCACACACACACACACACAGTGATCTAAGAAATATATTTCAACATGTCCATAACCCTCATTGAACCCCTAGTGTTTTACAATAATCATTTAAAGTCTACTTCCCTAAAGTCTTTTCTCTGAACAACTTTTCATATATTTATAATCATTTGTATTTTTTTTCTGTGAATGTCCTGTGTATCTTCCTTATCTGGTTTTCTATTGGCTTATTTTTGTTTTCAACATATAGATTCATCTTACTTATTAGGGAAACTCTTTGTCATATTTCCTCAAAATATTCTCTCCCAGTCTGTTGTGTCATGTTTTTAATGTTTATTTTAAAATAATTTTAGACTTATAAAATAGTTGCAAAGAGTACAGAGACTTCCCATGTGCCCTTTACTGATCTTCCCCTAATGTTATCTTACATAAGCATGAGACAATTGTCAAAACTAAGAAATTAACGTTGGTATAGTACTATTAACTAAAATGTGGACTTTATTCATATTTCATCAACCTTTCTACCAATGTGCTTTGTTGTTGTTGTTGTTGTTGTTGTTGTTGTTGTTGTTGTTATAGAATCCTATCCAGGATACCATATTAATTTAGTTGTTATGTACCCTTTGCCTCCTCCAATCTATGACAGTTCCTCAGTCTTTATTTTTCTTTCATAAGCTTGACACTGGTCAGATGTTTGTCAAATGTCCCTCAATTTTCTTTTTCTTCCTTTTCTTTTTTTTTTTTTTAGGCGAGGCAACCATTGGTTGACCTCACAGAATGCAAGGACCTTGTCAGCTTACAATCCTTTATTTTTTACTTTATTTATTTTTTATGCCTACAGTACCCGGTCTTACTAGGTGGTCTCCTATCCAAGTACTAACAAAGCCTGACTGCTTAGCTTCCAAGATCAGATGGGATTGGTCTTGTTTACAGTGGCATGTACATAGACTGGATTTTCTTTTTTTCTCATATTTTTTGTCCTGATTAGACCAAGGCTATAGATTTGGGGGACAAATACCACAGAGGTAATGTGCCCTTTTTATTGCTTCATATAAAGACATCCATAATATCAGTAAGACTTATTACTGGTAATAAAAACCTTGATCACTTGGTGAAATTGGTATCCAGCATGTTTCTCCACCCTTATGCTATTTTTCCTTTCCATATACTATACCTGAGAAGCTTGTCATTAAGGCCAGCCTATGTTCGAGAGTTTGAAAATTAAGCTATACCTCCTGAGGTATAGAAAAAATTTTGTGTACAAATGTTAAAGCCACCAAAGTAAATAATTTTCGGGGGGGTGGGTGGGACACTTTGATTCTATGCAAATATGCTCTTTTGCTAAAACTTTTGCCAACTAATTACTTTTTCATAGTGGACCTTGCCTGCCACAATTATTACTGTGATGTTCTAATGGTGTTTAGCTATTTTTTTTGCATTCTCTCTACATTTATTAATTGGAATTGTTTTGTAAGCAGGAATAGTCCTTTTGTCACCATTCATTTATGATTTTGCTCATTTACTTGCATCAGTATGGGCTCATGGATATCAATTTTATTCTTTGGGTTTTAATTTCGAACTCCAATCATTTATTTTTCACATCATTCCAACTTTGGCCATTTGGATCTCTTTCATATTGGTGCCTACATCCTTCTGACAGTACCCCTTATTCGCTCCTCCCTCCTTTTCTGCACTTCTATGCTTTCTTGTATAACAAGATGTTCTAGGTGCGTCACCAAGCTTTGGCTCCTTTTATAGTGAATGGCATTTAAAGACCAAAATCTGAGAACTAGGTGTGTTTGATGATACTGGGTGTCATTTCTTCTAGGCCCTCTAGGCAGACAGAGCTATGAATTATGCAAACTATACAGAAGATATATGCAAATTATAATTATAAACATATTTATCCATATTTATTTTATAACTGTATAACTGTATACTAAAACAAATGAGTTCCTAATGATATTTCCAACACTAATCTACCACTACAGCGTTCCTTTTAATTTCCCTTGGCTTAGCTATAACTTCTCTCTTTGACAATGAGAAAGTTGGCTCTCATTGCTACAATATATTGTTTTTTGAAGCTGTTACATATATACAATGGAATATTACTCAGTCATAAGAAGAGGTGAAATACTGCATTTGCAACAACATGGATGGACCTTGAGATAATCATGCTAAGTGAAATAAGCCAGACAGAAAAAGTTGAAAACCACATGATATCATTTATATGTGGGATATAAACATAAAAGCAACAAATGAGCAAGACAAACAAAGACTCACGGACATGCACTATAGACTAGTGGTTACCAGAGAGTAGGGTGTGGGGAAGTGGGAGGTAGATGGGAAAAAGGGGTCAAATATGTGGTAACAGAAGGAAATCTAACTATGGGAAGTGAGCACACAGTATATATATGCTTTACTGTTAAAATGTACAGCTGAAACTTATTGGATTTCATTAACCGATGTCACCATAAAAAATAATCAATTTTAAAAGACCCTAGTATACATACAGAGTGATTTCAGATTTGCTAATTCTTACTCCTGTGAAAATAAATTTAACAATAAATATATGTCTTTTTGTCATTAACATTACAGTACTTAGTCAAAACACCCTTTTTGAAAGTTACTAAAGTCCACGCCTTTCTTTCCCACCTCCTTCAGTATGGTTACGACCTACATTTTAATACAGTTAGATTCATTTATGACAGTCTGCCTTCTATCTTGAGTTCCTGGGACAGCCTGTTTGATTTTTAGCTTTTTCCAATAAAATTAAATCTTCGTAGTTAGAGGTCTAAGGGTTTTGACAAATGCATGGAGTCATGTATCCAGCATCACAGAATCATCTAGCACAGGTTCAACACCACACAAATTATCTTGCATTGACCCATTGTAGTCCACCTCCTTTCCCCAATCCCTGAAAGACCTTGATCCTGTTTTCCATCCCTATACATATACCTTTTCTGGAATGCGGCATAAATGAAATAATACAATATGCAGTTTTTCTGTCTGGCTTCCTTCAATTAGAAAAATACATTAGAAAACCATCCATGTTGTTGCATAGATCAATAGTTCCTTCTCTTTCATTTCTGAGTTGTATTGTATGTTTTGAATGTAGTGTGGTTTTGATTATACATTAACTTGTTGATAGACATATGGTTTGTTTTCAGATTTCGGTGATTATGAATAAAGCTGTTATAAATATTCATATACAGGTTTTTTTGTGTGAACATAAGTTGTTGATTCACTTGGGTAAATGCCCTAGGAGTGAATTGCCTGGGTCTTACGGCAATGTTTGTTTCAACTTTGTTAAGAAAGACCGACTTTTTCATTCCCACCAACTGTGTTAAGTTATAATACATCTCAAATAGTACATTTTGTTTTGTCTTTTAATAAATGTGGAGTGCTATCTTATTGTGGTTTTAATTTTTATTTCCCTAATGAATAATGATTTTTGAATAAATTTTCCAATGATTATTGCAATCGTATATCTTCTTTGGTAAAATCTGTGTTCAGATCTTTGACTCATTTATTAATTTTTTTCTTGTTGTTTTAACTTTCTATTACATAGATAATATATAATCACATAAATATTATTTGCAAATATTTTCCCCAGCTTGCAGCTTGTCTTTTCATTTCATTAGCTGTACTTTTTGCAGAGCAAAAGTTTTTAATTTTTGTAAAGTCCAATTTATCAACTTATTATTTGATAGGTCTCACTTTAGACATCTAAAAGCTCTTTGATCAACCTAAAGTCACAGAAATTTTTAGCTACTTTTAGTATAAGTTGTGCAATATGTGGCAAAGTTCATTTTTATACTTGTAAATGTTCTACTGTTCTATCACCATTTGTCAAAAAAGATTATCCATTGAATTGCCTTTGCATCGTTGTTAAAAATCATTTGACTCTGTTTGAGTGGGAACTTCTCTCAGTCTGGTATTTGTTACACTGATAAAAGTGGAGATCCTAGTGCCAACAACCGCAGTGTTCACTGTAGCTTTAGAATAAGTCTTGAGATCGAATAGTTTGAATTTTCGAACATTGTTCTTTTTCAGAATTGTTTTGAATACTCTAGTTTCTGTGCCTTTACAGATATATTCTAGATTTAGGTTGTCAATATCTACAAAAAGCTTGCTGCTATTTTGATGGATTATGTTGAATTTATGGATCAAATCAGAGGTAAATGACAGTTTAACAATACTGATTAACATAGATTAACAACATAATCCATGATTATTATATTTCTCTCCAGTTACTTGAGTCTTCTCTGATTTCATCACTCCGTTTTCTAGCATGCAGCACAATGATCTGGTGCATATCTTGTTAGAATCATACCTAATTATTTATTTCTATTTCTGTGTTCGTGCCAGTGGTACTGTATTATTTATTTCAAATTCAGTTATTCATTGCTATTATAAGAACATGCTTTATTTTGTATTTGACCTTGTATCCTACATCGGTAATAATGTTATCTGCTACTAGAGACAGTTTGAATTCTTTATTTCAAATTATTTTCTTCTGACTTATAAACAGTTTAAGACTTAAAGTATGATGTTCAAAAGCAGTAGTGAGAGAGGACATCTTTGCTCGTTCATGAACTTAGGGGAAAAGTATTCATACTCTCATCATTAGGCATGTTGTTAGCTGCAGGGTTTTTAATATATGACCTTTACTAGGCTAAGTAAATTATCTTCTATTCCAAATTTCTTGACATTTTATTAGAATTTGCTTTTGATAGTTGTTGAATATTTTTTTTAGTCTATTGAAATGATCATATGATTTTTCTTCTATATAGTCTGTCCACATGTTAAAATATATTGATAGATTTTCAAATGTCAAACAGCTTTTCATTCTTGGAATGAAACACACTTATTTTTTGGTGTATTATACTTATTATGTATGGGTAGACTGGATTTGTGATTATTTTGTTGATGATTTTTGTATTTCTGTTCATGAAGGATATTGGGCTGTACAGATATTGTTCTGTAATATCATTGTCTACTTTTTATATTAGGATAATGCTGGAATTATAAATGGAAAAGAAGTGTTTATTACTATTCTACTTTCTGGATGATACTGTATATAATTGGTATTTCTTGCACCTTAAATATTTAATAGAATTCACCAGTAAAACCATTCAGTCCTGGAGTTTGTTTTGTACAGTTTTTCAACTACAAACTCAATTTCTTTAGTAAAGGTAGGATTGTTCGTTCACATGAGCTATTTCATTGAGGTGGGTTTTGGAGATTATTATCTTTGAAGGAATTCATCATCCAGTTCATATAAATTGTTAAAATTTGGATGAGTTGTTTGTGACATTCCCTTATTACTTATTTAGTGTCATTGTAGGCACAATTTGATGCCTCCTCTTCCATTCCTGATAGTGATAACACGTAGGTTCAATCTTTTTTCTCGGTAAAAATGACTAGAAGCTTATTGATTTTTATTGTTCTTAAGAAAATTTTGAATTTGATTGAATTTTTCTATTGCTTTTTCATTTTAATTCATTTCTGCTCAAATCTGTATTGTTTCCTCTCTTCTGTTTATTTTGTATTTAATTTATTCTTTTTACATAATTTTTTTAAAGTTGAAGATTAGATTATCATTTTAAAGCTTTCTTCTTTTACGTTTTTAAAAATAAATTTATTTATTTAAATTAGTTTCAAGTATAGTACATTGGTTAGACATCCTAATGTTCATAAAATGATCTGCACAATTGCTCCCTCCCCACCCCCAGCCCTCCATTAGCCATCATATTAATGCTAACTGCATTCCCTCTGCCATGCTCCCTGAGCCCAACTATCAACTACTAATTTGTATTTCTTTAACCCTTCACCCCATTCTCCCAGCCTCCCAACCCCCTCCCCTCTGTCCATCACCAAATTGTCCACTATATTTGTGAGTGTTTTTGATTATTTGTTCTTTGTTCCTTAGATTCCACATATAAGTGAAATCATATGGTATTTATTTTCTCTGTCTGACTTATTTCACTCAGCATAATAACCTCTAGGTCCATCCATGTCATTGCAAATGGTAGGATTTCTTTTTTTTTAATGGCTGAGTAATATTCCATTGTATATATGAACCATAATTTCTTTATCCAATTGTCTGTTGATGGGCATTTAGGTTGCTTCCATATCTTGGCTATTGTAAATTGTGCTGCCATGAATATTGGGTGCATAGATCTTTATGAATTATTGTTTTGTTTTCTTTGGATAAATACCCAGAAGTGCAATTGCTGGGTCAAAAGGTATATCCATTTTTAATTTTTTGAGAACCTCCAACTTTTCCATAGCGCTGTACCAATTTGCAATCCCACCAACAATGTATGAGGTTCCCTTTTCTCCACATCCTGCCAACACTTGCTGTTTTTGATTTATTGATGATAGCCATTCTGACAGGTGTGAGGTGATATCTCATTGTGGTTTTAATTTGCATTTCTCTGATGATTAGTGACCTTGAGCATCTTTTCATATGTCTGTTAGCCATCTGTATTTCCTCTTTGGAGAAGTATCTGTTCAGGTCTTCTGCCCATTTTTTAATTGGATTGTTTGTTTTGTTGTTGAGTTGATAAGTTCTTTATAAATTTTGGATATTAACCCTTATCAGATGTATCATTAGCAAATATCTTCTAATCAGTTGGTGTTTTTTGTTTTGTTGATGGTTTCCTTTGCTGTACAAAAACTTTTTAGTTTGATGTAGTCCCATTTGTTTATTTTTTTCTTTTGTTTCTTGCCTGAGGAATATATCTGAAAAGAAATTCCTGTTAGTAATATCAGAGAGTTTACTGCCTATGTTTTCTTCTAAAAGTTTTATGGTTTTGGTCTTACATTTAAGTCTTTAATCCATTTTGAGTCTATTCTTGTATATGGTATAAGAAGATGGTCCAGCTTCTTTTTTTTTTGCATGTATCTGTCCATTTTCCCAGCACCATTTATTGAAGAGACTGTCTTTACCCCATTGTATATTGTTACCTCCTTCTAAGTGAGCGTTTAGGCGTGGATTTATTTCTGGGCTCTCTATTCTGTGGTCCCTTGGGAAGGGCTTTCCAGTAGAACAAGGTCAGCAGCTGCTTTTGATTGCTCAGGGCTACCTGGTGAGAACTACAAAGTGATCACAGATGGTTGTTGCATATGCTGGATCTATAGGTAAGTGGAAGAGATAACGCCATAGGCAGCGATATGGTTATTCCTGGTCCCTGACCTAGGGCAGTTTTATCAGAGGGACCAGTGCTCCTCCAGGCCTGACACTGCCTGTCAGTTGCCTGTAAGTCTCTGAAACTGGAAGAGCCTCTGGGTGATATGCGTGTTGAGTGGAGCAGGGACCCTGGGAGTCTCCTGGGTCTATGGAGTAAACTTCCCCCTGTCACTGCAGTGTCAGTTTATGTGCCAGTGCTGTCTCTGTGGCTCCTGTACAGTTTTCCAATTGTTGCAAGGTCAGCTGCTGCCCACCTTGGGCCTAAACATGCTACTCCCGGGCAGGGGCCTATCAATGCGCGGCAGGCACTTTGTGGTATTGGATGGGGCAGGATCTCAGGGTTTCCAGGGCCGTCAGGCCAGTAGCCTCAGTTTTCTGCAATTTCTGTGTCCATACTTTCCCACAGTAGTCACATATCACAGGGAGACAAGCTGCTGTGTGGGATGGTCCCACAGGCCCCTGTGATCCCCCCACACGATAATGCAACTCTTATAGGTAGCAGAGGTCTGCCTGCAACTGATTCCCGTGTAGCGCCAGCCCTGTGCTAGCCAAAGTGTGTTGCCTTTGTGGATAGGGGAAGGGGCAGGTCTGTGGCAGTTCACTGTCAATGGCCCACCTGAGGCACTTTGTGGGTAGGATGGGGCAGGGTCAGAAAGACAATGGCAGTGTGATCAATGCAGCCTCAGTCTTACTGCAACTTCGCTATCTATTTGTGTGGTCCTGTAGAAGTCCCAGATCAGCTTCTGTCTGGGACGGGCCCACGGATCCCCGAGATCCACCCAAGGTCGTGTTGGCAGCAGTGATCTGTGTGACCCTGTGTCAGAAATGCTGCTCACAGTGTTGGCTGCCTGCTAGGAATGTTTGGCCCGGAAGAGGCGCGGGGCGTGGCAGCCATCCAGCAACAATAGTCCTGGGCCATCTGCAGGTCAGGTGGGGCAGGCGGACCCCTCAGGCCAGCGCTTCCTAATGGCCCTGTGGGAGGGGTCTGCACAGTCAAGCTGGTGCAGTCTGTAGATTGCCCCGTAAGGGGCCGGACTAAGGCACAATGGTGGCTGCTGGTTCAGCCCTGGTTCTGGTGCCAGGTAATGCAGACTTTCTCAGTATGGAGCCCGTGAGCCTCTGACCCACCACCGGTGTCCCGGGTGAGTGTTCGCAGGTCAGAAAGCCTTTGTGTGGTCCTTCAAAGGGGCGTCTAGGGTTTCAGTCTCCTTCTGTCTCGGCAGATGGTCAGAATCCTCTCTGGTTTCTACAGTGAGGTTATTGGAATCTCCTCTCCTCTGGGCTGAGGAACTCCCAAATGGGGCCAGGACACCCCTCTCCTTCAGGAGAGCCTCTGTAGCCTCACTGTTCCTCCCAGTGATCATCCTCCACCCGCGGGTCCTGGCCCAGCCCAATTTGTGACTTTGCCCCTCCACCGGCTTCCATGTGGCTTCTTTATATTATCAGATGTAGGCGTTATGATCAGCTGGACTTCAGTTGATTCTCCACATTGATTACTTTATAATTTGGTTGTAATTTCAATGCGGTCCTGGGAGGAGGCAAACCCTGCTTTTACCTAGTCTGCCAACTTCTCATGACTCCTAAAGCTCTCTTCTTTTAATGCTTTATTAAGTATAATTTAATTTAATAAATGTCATTAAATAAAAGCATTTAATGTTATAATACTCTCGCTTAAGTGCATCCCATAAATTTTGATGTTTTTTTTCTATAATTTAAATTTATTTCAATAATTTTTATTTTCTTGTAAGATTTAGATGCATGTCACATAATTTAAAAATATTTCATGATTTTCTAGGTATCGTTCTGCTATTTATTTTTACTTCCTTTGTGGGCCAAGAACATGTTTCATATGATTTTTATTTTTAAATGCATTAAGATTTGTTTTATGACTTAGAATATGGTCTAATTTGGAAAACATTCCATGTATAGTTGAGCAAAACTCTCAAGTGTATTCTGCTGTTGTTATGTGGACTGTTCCATAAATGTCAATTAGATCTAGTGAGTTGATAGAATTTTCAAGGCATCATTATCCTTACTAATACTATGCACGATTGGTCTTTCAATTACTGAGAAATGATTATTGAAATCTCCAAGTATAATTGTGGATTTGTCCATTTCTTCTTTCTGTTTTCTTCTTACCTCATGCATGTCGAAGCTGTGTTTTCAGGGGCACACACATTTAGAGTCATTAAATGAATCTTAACACATTAAAATTAGAAATTACAATCTATGGCCATGCCACCCTGAACAAGCCTGATCCCGTCTGATCTTGGAAGCTAAGCAGGGTCGGGCCTGGTTAGTACTTGCATGGGAGACCACCTAGGAAGACCAGGTGCTGTAGGCATAACAAAAAAGGGATTGTAAACTGACAAGGTCCTTGCAATCTGTGAGGTCAACCAAGGGTTGCCTCGCCTTAAAAAAAAAAAAAAGAAACAGTCTGGCAATAGTGTGCAGATTGGATTGAAGGAAAAAAATATAGAAATTACATATATTGTTTAAAATTTAGAGTTAATATCAAAGGATATTTACAAGAAGCATCAAGAAACTTTCCCTAAAGAATAGCAAGGGAATAAACCCCTACAGGGATTAAAATATACTGTAAAGCAATTTTAATTAAGAGTGTGGCACTGGCACAGGAATTAACAGATAACTTAGTGAAACTGGGTTGCACACTCAGGAAGAATTTCAAATACGCATGGGAAATATATTATGAAAGTGCTTTGGTTTAAATCTCAACTCATCTACTTCTTAAGTCCATATAACCATGAAAAAAGTATTTGTTACGCTATAGTTCCTTGAATAATTGGCCACTGTATCATTGTCTAATGTAATGTTTCTATTTATCTATTATAGTATTGGTTGTTCTGATTTCCACGTTGTGTGATATCACAAAACTACTCCAACTTTTAACAAATAAAATGATAACCTAATCTTAAACTTTAACATAACTTCCTCATCTTTTTACTTTTAGGAGCGCTATACTTTTATTTTTCTTTCTTTTTTTTAATGCCTACAGGTCTTCCTAGGTGGTCTCCCATTCAAGTACTAACCAGGCCCGACCCTGCTTATATATCTTTATATATAAAGTGGGTTTCTTGAAAATAGCATATACTCATGTCATGCTTTTTTAAAATGCATTTTGAGAATCTCTGACTTTTAACTGGGATATTTAGACTACTCACATTTAAAATCATTATTGATTGGGTTGGATTCAAATCTGTATCTCACTATTTTCCATTTCTTCCATCTTTTTTGTTTGTTTTTTTTACTCCTTTCTGCCTTCACTTGGGTTAATTGAGCATTCTTATTTAGTTTTATCTTTTCTATTTACTCATTGTATATACCTTTAAAAAAGTTTATCAGCTGCTGCCCTAGGGTTCATAGTATACATTTTAATTAACATCAGGCTGCTTTCACATTAAAATAGACCATTTCACAATGTTCTTTTGAAGCCGAAGCTATTTGCAACAACGCAGATGGAGCTTGAGGGCATTATGCTAATTGAAATAAACTGGGCAGAGAAAGACAAATACTGCATGGTATCACTTATATGTGGAATCTGAAAATATAAAGCTAAACTCATAGAAACAGATTGAAAAAGTGGTTAGTGGGGGCAGGAAATAGAGGTTGGTAAAAGTACAAGCTTTCAGCTCCAAAATGAATGAAGTCTGAGGACCTAATGTAAAACCTTGTGGCGATTGTTGATACACTGTATTGTATAATTAATATTTGCTGAGAGAGTAGAACTTAAATGGTCTCACACACACAAAAAGATAAGTATGTGAGGTGATGGATGTGTTAGTTAATTAGATGGTGGAAACCTTGCACTATGTATAGTGTAGCAAATCACCATGATGTACAACTTTATATGTCAGTTATACCTCCATAAAGCTGAAGAAAAAGAAACAAAAAGAACAATGCACTATTACTTTTGTAATGAAAATATTTAAATACTCCTCACAACAGAAATACTAGCTATGTACTTTGTTACTAGTTAATGTAACTGCTAGCTAATGCAACAGACAAAACCTGAATTGGCTGGCTTTACATAGCAAAAGTTACTTTTGTTCACATAAATTCTGATGGCCTTGGGCAGGTCTCTCCACTCTCAGGTGACCCAGGGATCCAGGCTGCTGCCATGCTTTTGCTTCACGATGGAAACACTGGACAGCCATGTTTGCTGCTCAGTGGAAGAGAAAGCTCACTGGCTTCTGTCTAAGGACACACTGTCTGGTGATGTAGTTTTCCCCTTTGTCCAGGAAAAAGAAATATAAGATAGGGACGAGAACTTGAAGTTTCTCCTATAAGCTGTCAATTGTGGTTCTCAACCAAATTAATGATTATAGTGTATTATAACAACACTCTTCATTTCTTGGAGGAGTTCCAGAGAAAGCTAGATTTACTTTGACAGACTAACTTTTCAAGTGCCTACTACATGACGGGTGCTTTCAAACCTAGGATCATGTCTGGTTTTCAAAGGATCATGTAAATGTCAGCAGGGAGAATTTTCCATTCTTCACTCAATAGCACTTTTCTGCACTGCCCTTTGCAATAACCTCTATAATCTCAGTAGGCTGAAATTTTTCACCTTCCTTTTGATGCATGGTCAAAATTTGAACTTGTGAGCTTCTGCTACTGTCCACATGACTGAACATGCCTGAACACCTGCACAGGTGTCATTAGGAAAACTGAAAACCAGGGTTTTCTTGTGGGGAAGGTACACAGACCAAAGGCAGTGAAAGGGTATCCTTTTCTTTTTAAATCAGTGTTAGCATGTCCACTAAAGAAACAATTTTCAACACCTAGGAGGATTCCAGAGTTTTAGGAATTTAGTTTTAGTAGATATTTGCTCCACAGTGATTTCCGTGGTCTTTTTTCATCTACCATTTATGAGGGAGCTTTTGTTTTTTTGCCTGCGTGGGTGAGCTCATTCACTTGTGTATGTATTCACAGGGCAGTTTCAAAGAAATCTCATTAAAATCCTACTGCAAATATCAGAGTGGTTAAAAAAAATCTCTAATATCAGGGTTATAGTCCCCAAACCAGTAGATTATGTGCTAAGTCAGGTTCTACTCACCAGCCCTTTTGGAAACCACTTGGAGAGGTTAAAGATGCCAAGGCAGTGGGTGACCAGGCATCTGAACGTCAGTGTCCAAAGTTAACCTTTAAGTCGAAGGGGCAGAGAGGTTCTGGGAGGGATGGGACAGGAAGGGGTCTTCTGCAAGTAGTAGGAATGCTTTATGTCAGGGTAAGGGCAGGTGATTCTAGGCTGTTCCATAGGAAGTAGGGCACAGCTTTCAGAGGAACATGTAGTGAAGAGCTGGTAAGCCTGTTAGGTTCCAGAGTTGGATAGGGTGGCATACAGGGGAAGACCAGGGGAAGGTTGCTATAAATCAGAAAAGTGCTGGAACCAGAGGAAATACAGAATCAGCTCTAGAGGAATGCTAGGACTTAGGCAGGACCCTAGGTTAATAAAGCCCACAGGCAGTACACAAATCATGTTCGATTTGCATTGTCACCTTCTTTAGGCCTGCTTTGAGTATCCTGATACAGAGGCCTTTTTGTGTGAGTGGCCTGAAAGACATTATGGAGAGCTGACACAAGAGTTAATTAAGAGATGGAGGGTCCGCCTCAGGCTAGGAACAACATGGACTTCAGATGAATTTAGACCAAATGTCTAGTCTCAGGCTGTCACTTACTAGCCATGTGATCATAGGGAAAGTATCAAGTGCTCTGAGTCTCAGTTTAATCCTCCGTGAAGTGAATTTGATAAGCCCTGTCTTGTGGAACTGTTGGAATGTATGTATGTAAAGCCTCTGGCACACTGCCTGGCATATATTGGATCTTTAATGAATGGTGAGGAATCTGGCTTCTGGTTAAAAGCCCTAATATGTGCTTTTTTCAGGTGAGAGCATAGGCAATTACAAAGGCTTTACCTGGCAGGCCTCCTAGACCAAGCTGCCCTCCCCACCTGAGACTGGACAACCATAGAGTGCAGCCTCTGAAGGAGGTGGCAGTGAAAGACTCAGGCCCTTCTGGCAGGTTTTCTCTGCTCATACTTGCATTCCTAGCCTCTGTGCTTTCATTCCTAAGTGTCTTCATCTGAGACCTTGGACAGAGGCCTCCTTATATGGAGAGAAGGAAGAAACCTTGAAGATACTTTTCCCAACTATTTTCCCACTGCTAGCCCTTCCCCTTTTCTTCCTTTGATTCCAGGATCCCTAAAATTGGCAGAGCCGTTTGTTTTGGCTCCCTCAACAGTGAGGTGACCACCAGATCTCTGCTGATCCACCTGACCCTCACTGGTGGGCTGTTCCATGGAGGAAAATAAAACAGGAGGAATCAGCACTTTCTCCCATTTTACACTCCTGCTTATGTCATCACAGGAAGTGATCAAAGGTTTATTGATCTATTGTATTTGGCTTGTTGCTAAAGTCAGTGCCTCTGACACCTGGCAGCTTAGCTCTCACTCCAGCTCAGCTGAGCTCCTGACAATGACAGTTGTTTCTAATGTTGTTTTCACCCCAGAATCTACCACCCTCTCCTCTGGAAATGTTTTGTTATCCAAGATCTCTCTGAGAATAAGCAGCTAGTGCTCCTAGACACTAGATACCAAATCAGCCAAAAAATGCTGCTTCATAAATAAAACTCTCTTAGAGAATACATTATTTAATTTGGGTGTGAGTTAGTCTTCCCCAGCTGGCTTCAACTCAAAACTCCTAGAATTCAAGTTGAAAACCAACCCTTTCCTTCTTGGCTGCTGTCCCATCCAAAACACTTTTTTTTTTCATTCATTTAGCTACCAAAAATCTCATCCTTGCTTACAGTTGGCCAAAATGAATTCAAGATAACCTAATTATAATGCCATTTTTTAATGGAAAGGCTCTGGCTTTCTTAGGTCAATGAAAAGGGTGCCAGCCTAGTGGTTTCTGGGCATCACTTCAAGGGAATATCACACTATTTTTTTAAAGGAAATCCTTGCAGATGATGTGTCTAAAACACCTAATTCAACCAAACTGGGTTTTTACAAGAGTTCAGGACACCTTCCATAGCTGTCCCAGGTAGAGCTTTCTCTGTGGTTTATCCAAGACCCAAAAGTAACTGCTAAATTCAGTTTTCCTTTTTAGACTTTTCTCTCAACTGTAAGACACACCATTTGAGGGTCTGGCACCTGCCACCACTCAGCTTCACTGCAATCAAATCCCACAGAAGGAATCTTAGTTTCCCTAAGTCTCAGAGACTGACTTGGCTAAGGGCACTTGTATTTGACTGCTTGCATCTGGCGTCCCACCGCCTCCCCTCCTTTTACCTTGTTAGCTCTTAGAAGACATCTCATCATCATCCTGATGTGATTGCTGCTCCCAGCCTTTACCATTCCATGGGTAGCGGCGAGTCGTGCTGATCCTAATGTCCCAACTGCTAACACAGGGCCTTCTGAAGAGCAAGCACTCAATTCATGTTTGGGGAATAAGTGAGCCAGTGAGAAAGAGATTTCATTTAAGATTTAATTTCTCCTATATTCTTGAATAAGCCAAGCGAATATATATAATTTAATTTTACAGAACGACAGACTAAAAGGAATAAATGAACCTCAAAATTAGCCATTCTTTATGTTTTTTTCCTGTTCCTTGAAACCTTATATTTTACCACTGGGTTCTTTCACACTTCCAAGGAAATTCCTACTCTAATGCCATGTTATCCTGTTCCAGATCACAAAAGAATAAGATGATTTCCCAACTTCTTTTGCAAAATTGCAAAACTCTTATTCTTAACCCCAATAAACGGATAAACGGCTATAAACGTGTGACCACTTTCATTCACAAACTTAGATTCTGAAGCTAATTAAACTTTTTATTACAAGGAACAACAATTGAAAACAAACAAATAAACAAAAAGATAAATCTCCAAATTACCCATATTGAAAAGAAACACAAAGATATTATAACATACTCTGTTCCCTCCAGATCCAGCCCGGCCCTCCACGACTTAGATCTTTGGCCGTTGTTTTCCAACGAAGAGTGAAGAAACTGCTTCAGACTTCACTCAGGGCAGGAGAAGCTGCTGGACATGACATTGGAACTTACACTGGCCGTGGCAGTAGTATCATCCACGGCAACTCCAGCCTGGGCTCGCTCTCTCTCATCTCTCAAAGCTTCTTCATACCAATATGGGAAGGAAGCAGGGTCAGTCCCACTGATCTTGGCAAAAAACTGCAGGACTTTCATCTTGCTGGTTTCAGCGTGGGCCCTGGGACCCCACAGGAACTCGTAGCGAGCAGGATCGCTGTTGGCAACCTGCCGGTACTCCAGGTACTTCTCCTGCACTAAATCTTTGGTGATGAGCTTCCTGGGTTCTCCATAGATGAAATCTTTCTTCCCAGCAAACACTCCCATCATATTCAGCACTTCCCAGATTTTTTCCTCAGGGGCACGGTTGCCCTCCATGAAGATTATGCCCAGGATAAGAATCAGGAGGCCGGTCTTGGGCATGCCTTGGTCATCACTCAGCATCCCATCGTAGGTGAGGTCTAGTGTTTTGACAAGCATGTAGGAATGGCTGGTGGGGTCCACTTCCTTCACTTCAATGCCAAAGACAACCTCCATGCACTCACAGACTTTCTTGAAGACCACAGGGAAGTGGTCCTTGTGCTCTTTGAGGATGCTTTTCAGCATTTCTGCCTTCGTGATGGGCTCCTTTGTTATATACTTGACACTCAGGAACTGCACCAATTCAGCCACCTTCTTGTGTAGCACATCAGTGAGCAAGGACTCGGGGTCTGCTGGAAGCTGCGGGGTGCTGGGCCCCTCCTCTTCTTGGCTTCTGGAACTCTCATCAGATTGACTCGATGGAGTGGCTATTATGGCAGTGGGGGAGGAGCAGGCTCTCTGGGAACTCTGGGAACACTCGGTGTTCCAGCAGCAGGCACCACCTCTGAGGTGCCCTGGACCAAAGGAGAGAGAGAGGAGGAGGTGGTGGTGGCTTCCTCCTCAGCCATGGGAGCCTGCAAACTTTCCAGGCCTTGTGCCTCTCTTGGGTCCTGAAGGTCTTCCTCAAGCTTGCAGTGCTCGCTCTTCTGACTGTGAGACATGACTTGTGTTGTGGGCAGCTGGCAGGAGGGTGGACAATTTGGACTCACAGACCTGAGGGAGAGAGGGAGAGTGTCAGTGACCTTAGCGGAGAAACTCACCCATGATGGCTCTAACAAAGGAAACTTGCAGGTCTCCTCTTTAGGGGTGCTCTCGGTCCTCAAAGGACTCCTGTTCTCCAGGTTGATCTGTCTCCTAAGAACTGAAATAGCAAGTGAGATGGCTCCTCAGGGTGTACGTAGCCAGCCAATGCAGCCCAAGGATTCCAGGACTAAGCTTAGGGCGACTAGGGTCATGTACTAGGGTCCTTCTGTTCTGGGGTGGGTGGTACCCTTGGTAGACATTTAGGGTGTGCACCTCACCTCGACTTCTGGTACTTCCAGGCCTCCTCTGCTATACTAACTTGAGGACACATGCCTCAGACCAAGTGTAACTGCACACAAACTTCATTTCTTTAATATACCTTTTTTTTTCTCTGATTCAAGCTGGTTTTGCCCAGATAATGGCCTTGTGACTCACTCGCTCCCCTCTCCCATCCTCTCTCTGTATGTCCACTCCTTTAATCATTAAGCCTCAGGACATAAGATTAACTGAGTCTCAGGATTATTATGAGGACAATAGGTTTCTGTTGGACTTTAAACTAAGGATAACATCTTGGCTTTAGATGTGTTTCAGCTGCAGGCTGATCTAGGCAGAACAAAAACCCACCAGGCAGAACAACTCTACCAGGCCAAAGGACCAAAAGGAATGGCACGTGGCTGATTCCACAACAGAACACAATTATCAATGACCTCATCCTCCTCCAATTGTCAAATAAGTAGCACCAACTACTCCAACTCTCAGTTTCCATGACAACAGATTTCCCCTTATATAATCTTTACTCCTGGGACACCTAGGGAGCCAGGCCCTTGAGTGATAGCTCACCAGTGTCTCTGGGACTTGCAACTCTAATCAACCTTACTTTCTTTGTTGCAAAACCAGCACCTATCTCTTTGGCTTAGACACATGCAAGCAGACGGACCCTTTTTTGTCCAGTAGCACAAGGCCCTCACCTCCCAGTTCCTAGAGGAACTGAGGGGATGCAGACTACAGGCACAGTTCTGGGTTCCCCGGTGCTGAGTGGGGCCAGACTCTGTGATGTCCCACTATTTTGGGTTAGATGGTTCTTTCAATGCTCACTCAGACTCCTAATCTTTCCCCTGCCAAGACCTGGGCCATACCACTCTACTTTACCTCCTGACTTCCTAAGGAGAAAGTGAGGGTCACCACATCTAGGCACACTTGCTTAGGGCCTTCCTGGGCTGAGTCCCCACGGGTTTCGTTGGGGCCTCTTTTGTCTAGGGTAGGAGAGCCCATTATGATTAATCTTTACTCCTGACAGGGCCTGCTCTAGCCCCACCTCAGCTGACCTGACATGCATCCTCAGATTGAAGCTTCCACTCTCTGAGAGGAACCGCGCCACCTCCACCCCCACCCCACCCCAGTGGTGGAAGAGATCACCTATCACAACGGCCCATCTCTGCTTACTGTTTTCCAGGTATGACAGCAGGGACTTGGGCACATGTGTTCTGTGGGTGGGGGTACCCTCAGTCTTCCTTCAGGGTATTCAGTTCTACATCTAGCAGGGCCTCAACCCACCCTTCCCCCACCTCACCTGCTTTCTTGTCTTCAGACGTCCCTGAGACCACCAAGACAAAATTGAAAAGATGCCACGTTCAGCTACTCCTTGCCCGAGTTCTCCCCTGGCTGGCTGCAGGAGCAGGGCGTTTCTGTGAGATGCCCTTTCGGGAGTGGGGAGGTACCTTTAAATCCTTTTCAGTAGAGTCACAACTAATCTACATTCTGCTGACCTGAGAAGGCCCCCCTCAGGCCATGGCCTTAATCTTCCTGAAAACTTGTCAAAAAAGGCAGAGGCTTGAGGGAGGTGCCTCTGCCTCATAGCTTTGCCCAGAGCTAACAGCAGGAGTGAGCCAGGTGTCAGGAGGTGGGGCCCTCTCTGAGTACACAGAAAAGTTTCATTAATCTTCCTTCAGGGTCCTCACTGTGAAGCTTGCTCTCCCTCAGAATTCTCACTTTGATGCTTGGCAGGGCCTGGAATTTCTCTTCCTGCAAATCCCTGATCCAGGAATGGGGGAGAGGAAATGCTTTTCCTCCCAGCACCGAGGGGGTCTTAACAGTTGACAGCAGGAGTCAGAATGAATTTCTGTGGAGATCTCTCTGGTTCAGAGCTGGGGGATATCTCAGTCCTCCTCAAGGGATTCACATTTACTCCTGACAGGGCCCGGCACCCCTTCCTGAAGGTTAAGGCCTCCATCTCTCTCTTACCTCGACAGGCAAGTGGGGGTGGGGTGCTTTGTCTGTCAACCGTGCTTGGAGTCTCACAGGGCTGGTAGCAGAAGCTGGTATCTGCGGGTTCACCTTGATGCGCCCTGTCTACGGTGGGAGGTTTTTTCAGGACTCACTTCTTGAGGACTGGCAGAATCTGGGACTTTTCACCTTACTGACCTGAGTCCTATCACCTGGGTTGAAGCCTTATCTCCTTCAGACCCCAAAGTTCTGGAAACACTACATCCAAGGATAGGGCCTCTGCATAGGGCGGCCCTGAGCTGAAAGCAGGCTGAGTGGGCTGGGGCTCCTTCTTTCCGACCGTGGGAGGTCAGTTCAGTTGTCCCACAGGGTTGTCACTTTGACTTCTGGAAGTGCCTGAGCCCCTCTCCCTTGGTGAACCAGAGTCTGTCCCCCTCTAATTAGGCCGATCGCCTCTGAGTCCCCAGAGTTGGGAATGCAGGGGGAGGGTTCTTTATCCTGACAGGCCTGCCAAGTCTGTTGGGGCTGATGTCTGGGGTGGAGCGGGATTCTGTGGGGCCCACACTGTTCTGAGATGTGTATAGACCTCTCAGTCCTCACTAACAAGGGTTCTCATCTTGGTTCCTGGCTCCTTGAGTAAATGCTGTCTGGGAGATTCTGCCCTCTCTGCCAGCTGGGCACATTTGCCCAACTGTAAGTCTTTCGGAGAAAGTTTTGGTTCCCAGGCTAAATGCTAAATGGGAGGGCAGCAGCAGCTGTGACAGGTGGTAGAGATTCAGAAAAGAAGCCTACATTCCTATGCAGTCACTTCACCCATAGTTCGTAGACTTTGGAAATGTTTTCTTCCGTTTATTCTCTGCACTGAAGTAGCTGAATAGCGCAATTTAGGAAGTCCCTGCTCCTTTGAGGTTATCTAACATTGCATTGTTCAGAACAGTAATTTCCTTTTTTCTTAAGCCTCACTGATATTAAGAAATGCATTTTACATCTCTACCAAGCGTGGGTATATCTGGTTCACCCTGATGCTCGCTATTGCATTTTCACTCCATTCTTTTTATTCTATTAAAATACATTTTTTTAAAAGGCCAGGCTTTGTCACTAAAGTGGTTTCAGGTGGTTATTAACATGGACTCTGGAGTCACACAGCATCAATCCAGCCAATCTTTCCTGATATCTGATACTACGCCTGGGCTATTGGCATCTTAGGTCTGAGGTGAAACAGGGTCAGAAGTTTTAAAAGTTTCCTCCTACCTGTCCTGTCATTTGCCATCTACAACCTATAAAATACGCCTTCTTTGGAAAAAGGGTCTTTGTAGATGTGATTAATTTAAGACTTTTGATGGGGGGGATTTTTCTAGATTATCCAGGTGGGCCCTAAATACGACCATTTGTATACTTTTAAGGGGGAGGCGGAAGAAGAATCGACAAACAGAAGAAAACGTGAACATGGAGAAGAGACATATTTGAAGATGCTGACCTTGAAGATTGCAGTCATGTCTCCCCAAGCCAAGGAGTGGCAGCAGCTACCAGTAGCTGGAAGAGGCCAGGAATGGATTCTACCCCAGAGTCTCCAGAGAAAGTGCGCCCCTTCTGGCACCTTGATTTCAGCCCAGTGAAACTGATCTTGGGCA
The DNA here is from genome assembly GCA_003508835.1 of Eonycteris spelaea. Classification (NCBI taxonomy): domain Eukaryota; kingdom Metazoa; phylum Chordata; class Mammalia; order Chiroptera; family Pteropodidae; genus Eonycteris; species Eonycteris spelaea. Next base: position 224,407 of record PUFA01000200.1, read on the forward strand.
TCTGGCTTCCAGAACTGTAAGAGAATACATTTCTGTTGTATAAGCCGTGGTATGGTGGTAGTTTGATACAGTAGCCCCAGGAAACTGATACATCCTTGTTCGTTTTCTTTCTTCTACCATTTTCCAGGGTTGATTTTGGGAGCAGAAGAAAGCAGCACAAACTTCACTGTCATTTTGGCAACTACAGGTAGGGCACTAAATCTGTCAATAATTTAGGACAGCTGACATGTTTACAATGTTTTGTTTCACATTAGTGAATATGGCATGCTTCTATTTATTTGGGACTTCTAAAAAAATCTGAATCCATCAGTAAACTTCTATATATGTCTCCATGAAAAGCTCATACATTTTGTGATTTGAAATTCCTCTGAAGTAACTTTGGATTTGTTGCAGTTGTGAATGGGGTATTGTCTATTACATGTTCTAATTAATTATTGTTTTTGTGTGGCAAGGCTTTTTGATTTTACTATATTGACCTCCTGTACACTATTTTTCTGAACTCCCTTATTTATTTGCATATTCCACAGACTTATTCCTTTTATTTTTCTAGATAGATGGTCGTATTGTTACCAAATAGTAACTCTTTCTTTTCTATATTCATATATCTTACTTATTTTTATATCCATATTTCCAGCTTTATGTTCCAGTGTAGTTTTGAACAATAGAGGTGAGAGTATATATCTATCTGCCTTGTTCCTGGCTCGATTGACAATGCTTCTAACATTGCTGTAGACTCAGGGATCCTCAACCCCTGGGCAGTGGACCTGTCCTGTTCTGCGGCCTGTTAGGAACCAGGCTGCACAGGAAGAGGTGAGCAGTGGGTGAGCAAGTGAAGCTTCATCTGTATTTGCAGCCGCTCCCCAGCACCAGCATCACCACCTCAGCTCCATCTCAGATCATCAGGCGTTAGATTCTCATAGGAACACTGGTCCCCTGTGCCAAAAAGGGTGGGGACCATTGGTTGAATTTAGGAAAAAGAAGTTCTCTTCTATTCTTAGTTTGCCATAAGTTTGTACTATGAACTCATGTTGAATGTCTTTCGAAGGCTTTTTCTCCTCTAATTTGTTAATGTGGACAATTACAATTCAACGCATTTTCTAATGTTAAACCATGTTTTCATTTCTTTGGGCACAGCTTGTTTGCTTATTTAATTCACTGCTGTGTTGACTATGCTATTTTATTTAAGATAGTTACTGCTATGTGAATGAGCTTGGCTTAAGTGTTCTTTTCATGGAGTTGGGGGCTGAGGTCTTCATTTGGTTTTTGAATCAAGGAGAGCTGGCTAGAGGTGCTTTGGAAAAGTTTACAAAAAGCTAGCAGTTAATTTTTCTTGGTCATTTGGTAGAAGTAGCCTCCAAAATAATCTTGTTCTGGACATTTAAGAGTGTCTTGAACCGTGAATAGTTTCCATTTGTATTTTGAAGTTCTTTTTGTAGATCACTTTTTTTTTTTTTCTAAAAAGCGGTCCCTTTTGTTTAGGATTTCAAAATTAATGACATAATATTTATAATAAAAAGTATTGCAGAAACTCCCAAACTTATAGACCAATTGACAGAACACAGTGAGCACAATACACCTGATATTGAGCATCAACAATGATTAATTCATGGCCAATGCATTACCATGTATCCCCCTACAACCCTCCACCTTCCATTTCTGCAAACGGAATGATGCAAAGTAAGTTCAAGGCATCACACCTAAATATTTCAGTATCCATTTCTAAAAGATAAAGAATATTTTTAAAAGTATAAACTTGATACAATTATTAGTCCTAAAAATCTTTGTCATTGGTAGCAAATATCCAGTTATTTTTCACACTTATCTGAGAGCCTACTACTTAAAGAAAATCTAGTTTCTTTGAATTGATGTCCAAGTACCATCTATCCATTCTGATTATATCCCTTAAGGCTTTTTTTAGCTATAGATTTTCTTAAGCTATAGATTTCCCCCATATCACCGCTTTTCCCTTGAATTAAAAAAAAAGTCTTGTATTTTGTCCTATTTCCCATAGTCTGGATTTTGCTGACTGTGACGCTTTGGTATCCTTTAAAACGTTCTTCAGGCCCCTGCATATCTTTAAATTGGGAGTTAGAGTTAGATTTAGAAGCTTGATCAGATTATTGTTTTCCTTCCTTCCTTCCTCCCTCCCTCCCTCCCTCCCTTCCTTCCTCCCTCCCTCCCTCCTCCCTTCCTCCCTCCCTCCCTCCCTCCCTCCTTCCCTTCCTTCCTTCCTTCCCTTCCTTCCTTCCTTCCTTCCTTCCTTCCTTCCTTCCACAAGATCACTCTATAGGTGATGCCATGTACCTCCATTAGGAGGTATATAATGCCTGGTTGTCTCCTTTTGTACTGATGTTAGCAGTAACTGATGATCATGACCTTTATTAATCTTTTAGTGGTCACAGAATGACCATCCTCTTATTTATCCTTAATTAGCTGAAATACCTCTATACAGGCATGCCTCAGAGATGTTGTAGGTGTGGTTCCAGACCACTATACAAAGCAAATCATAGTCTTTTTGTTGGTGTAGGGTCTTGCCTTCAATTTGTAAAAAGAAAAAAGTGCAACATCTGTGAAGCATAATAAAATGAAGTATGCTTCTCTGTAGAAACATTTTCCTGTCCATAGTTTGATTATCCTGAAGGGAACTTGTTATGTTCCATTAGATTAAAAGCTTTGCTGCATCTCAATTTTGTGCAAATTTACTTGTTTGTTCCTGCTTTTCTCTTTAGTAATTGATTGTATTTGCAAAAATGTGTATAAGTAGGTCTAAAGTGATGGCTTGTATTATTTGGCTCTGCTGTTTTCTATTTCATTATTTCTGCATTTATCTTTGTTGTTTCCTTGTTTCTACCTCTTTAGGTTGAATATGCTATTTATTCAGTAGCTTCTTGAATTGGTTGGCTGTTTAAATATTTCTTGTTTTCTAATATGCCTATTTAAAATTACACATTCCTCACTGAATACCGCTTGAGCTGCATCACACAGTGTTATAACTTTATGTGTATTGCTTGACTATTTGACAGGCTGAGAATGTCATTCTTACTTATGCTTTTAAAAATTATATTTTTGTTCTCTTAACAATGTGTTTCACAGAGTAAGATATTTTAATTTTGATGATACCCAATTTATCATTTTTACCCCTTCTATGCATTGTGCTTTTGGTTTCAAGTCTAAGAACTCTTTGCTTAATCTGGGTTGCAATGATCTCTCTTTTCTGAACTTTTTTGTTTTGCATTTTATATATACACCTATAATTCATTTTGAATTTATTTTTGAATGAAATGTGAGGTGCAAAGGTTTATTTTTACCATTCATAGAAAAGACCTTTCTTCCTCCATTGACCTGCTTTTGAACCTTTGTCAAAATGTCATGGGCATTTTTGTGTGGCTCTATTTCTGTGCTCTTTGTTCTGTTACGTTCATCTATATGTCTATTCCTTTACTAATACCACAATGTTTTGATTACTGTAGCTTGAATCCGATCTCTTAAAACTGCATAATGTAGTCCTTCCACTTTCTCCCCCCACCCCAACATTATTTTATCTACTCTAGGTCCCTTTACCTTTTCATATTAATCTTAGAATCAGCTTATCTAGATCTATAAAAATCCCATTGGAATTTTTATTGGAATCATGTTCAATCTATAGATCATTTTGGAGAGAGCAGACATTTATTATTTTGAATCTTCCAATCCATGAAATGTCTTCATTTATGCAAGTTTTTCTTCTATTTCTTTCATCAATATTTTGTACTACAAAAACATTTTAGCATATAGACCTAGTACATGTTTTCTTAGATTAATAACTCAGTATTTCCATTTTTGAGTTATTTTAAGTGGTATTTCTAAAAATTTTCACTGTACAATTGTGCATTGGTAATATATAGAAATTGGGTTGATTTTATTGGTTGACCTTGTATCCTGTGACCTTGTTATGCTTACTTGTTTGTTCTAGGTGTAATGCTAAGATTTGAGCACAGATTTTGGTCTGCTGGGCACAGATCTAAAGAGGACATGTAGCACTGCAGTCCTTTGCATAGTAGAAAGGTCCTCCACACAACGAAAAGACAAATGAGAGAGCTCTTTTGAGCGGCAGTGAGCCATTTCTGTGGGCTCGGAGAATTAAAGATAATCTAGAGGTTCAAGATTCTCAAATGCATTTACACAGGTATCACTCTCCCATATGCCAGCTTCTAACTCCTTCCTTTTTAGGAGCTTGATTTTGTCACAGGGCACTCACCAAGGATAAGAATCCATTCAACATTTTTGAAATTCTCCTACTCCAGCAATTAAATCCTGAGTCTGATCTGTAGCTCAGTCAACTCAGAGGTAGCAGAAGATGGGAGTCTGTTTAAATACTGCTGAGGGGTTGAGCTCTAACTTACACATTGCTTTGAATTGGCTAATTGACCTGAATCTGTTGTTTTTTTCTCAAACCGTCACTGGCTCTCAACAATGGCCACCCAATTTCACGATTCTTGTTACTATTTTCTCTTAAATGCCAGAGTTATTGTAAAAGAAAAACAAAGTTGAAGGACTTACTCTACCCAATTTGAAAACATGCTATAAAACTACAGTGATCAATATAGTGAAGTACTGATTGGAGTATTAGTGTAAAGATCAAAAGAATAGAACTGAGAGTGCAGAAATAAACACTTAAGTTTATGGTCAGTTGATTTTTGTTAAAAAGACCGAGGTACTTCAGTGGAAGAAAAGATAGGGTTTTAACAAATAGTGCTAGGAAATTAGGGTATCTACATGCAAAAATATTATAAATTGGAGTTCATCAAAATTAAAAACTTTTCACTTCAAAAGACACCATTAAAAAATGAAGACAATCCATATACAAGGAGAGAATACTTGAAAATTATGCATATGCTAAAAAACTCATATCCAGAATATATAAACTCTTATAACTCAATAGTAAGACAAACTACCTAATAATAAATGAGTAAAAGGTTTAAATAAACATTTCATCAAAGAATATATATAAATAGGTATATGAAAATATGCTAAACAAAATGCTAAGGTCACTAGGGAAATTCAAATTAAAACCACAATGAGATGCCACTTTATACTCACCAAAATGGCCAAAATAATAATTTTAAAAAGCAACAAATGTTTATGATATTTTAGAGCTAATGGGACTTTCACATATTGCTGTTAGGCATTTAAATTGTATACCCACTTTGCAAAACAGTTAATTTTCTTAAAAATTACAACATCGACTTCCAATAATACTCAGTAAAACAGCTTAAGTCCACACAAAGACTTGTAAATGAATGTTCATAGCAGTATTATTTATAATAGCCAAAAAGTGGAAGCAACCCAAATGTCCATCAATTGGTAAATGGATTTTAAAAATGCAGTAAGCCCATATAATAGAATTACATTCTTCAGTTCAAAGGAACAAAAGTACTGATGCATTCTAAAAACATGGTAGAGCCTCAGAAACAAGCTAAGTGAAAAAAGCCAGACACAAAGAACAAATATTGTGATTCTGTTTTCATGAAATTTCCAGAAAAGGCAACTCAGAGGTAAAACCATATCAATGTTTTTTCTATGGCTAGAGTGGGAATGGAGATTGATTGTAAATTATTTTGAGGGAATTTTGGGGGGTGCTATTGTTTGAATGTGTCCCCTAAAATGCATATATTGAAATCCTAATCCACAAAAGTGATTGGTGTTAGTAGGTGGGGGCCTTTGGCAGGTGCTTAGGGCATGAAGGTAGGGCCCTCATGAATGGGATTAGTGCCTTATGAAACAGGATCTAGTGAGCAGATTTCACCTGGCTAATGCAGATTAGATTTGGTGCCAGTGCTGAATCTGTGGACACTTATAAAAGTCAGATTTCGGGGAGGCCAGCCCCTGCCCATTTTGGGCCCACTGACTCCCGAGATTTGTTCAAGAAATACTGTAGTTTGGGCTGGGGCTGGTTGCCTGTCACTGGGATTGTCCCTGAAGGTGTGTGAGCAGAGCCGTGTTGATGATTGTTGCTAACAGAGCTTCCTGCCAAGAGTCTATATATAGTGCCAGATGGGTGCTAGAGTAATCAGGGGGATCACCTCATAAACTACATAAATGTCTAACCATTGTACTGTATACCTGAAACTAATATAAAATTTAAAAAATAATAAAATAAGTTCAGAAAAAAGAATATCTAGAGAGATCCATAGCCACATTCAAGTGAAGACACAGCGAGAAGGCTGTGAACCAGGAAGAGGGTCTTCACCGGAATATGACCGGACTGGTGCCTTGATCTTGGAGTTGCCAACTTCCAAGACTGTGGGAAATAAATTTGTTTTGATAAGCCAACCATTCTGTGGCATTTTGTTAAAGCAACCTGAACAGACTAAGACAGGAGATGATATAAATGTCTTAAAACTAGATTTTTAGGTGATTGTTGCACAGTTCTATAAATATACTAAAAGTCATTGTATTTATACTTACAATGGATAAATTTTATGGCATGTAAATTTTATTTTATTAAAGCTATAAAAGTATGAATCTGCTAATAGTCATAACAATGAGTCTGATTAATTATTAGCCACCACTAGCCCAGATGAGCAAAAGTGGCATTGTGCATATTAGTGCCATTAAGCATTAGCTGAATTGCTATACATTTAAAAATATGTTTTGATAATTCTTACACTAATGTCAATGGCCAATAAATATTATCACTCACTATGCCTGGGTGGCTCAACAAGAGCTTTTATCAAATGAACTTTATCCTACTAGGGCATCAGAGCTGAATCATTGTCTGATCCTGCCCTTGAACAGCTAAGGAATAATTACAAAAACTACTTAATCCCTTTAAGTCTCAGACACTTAATTTAATGGAGGCCCATGAAAACAGTAAGTTGATAAAAGATATTTACATTTGAGAGCATAAAATGGCTATCAGTTTTATTGAGTTTTAGGAAGCCATGTCTGATTTGTAAATCTTTGCTTTTCACATAATATTTAGTATAAAACAGTCTGTAGTCTTTTTTTACTCCTTTTAAGAGGTATGTTGATAGTTTGATGCAGTGGACTTTAGCAGCTTTAATCTGCAACACTTCATGATATCATGATACTCTGAACTTAATGACTCACTGTCTTAGTCTGTTCTGGCTGCCATAACAAAGTGCTATAGATGGAGTGGCTTATGAACAGCAGGAATTTATTTCTTATAGTTCTGGAGGCTGAAAGTCAAAGATCAGGATGCCTGCATGGTTGGCGTCTGGTGAGCACCCTCTTCTGGGTTGCAAACTGCTGTCTTCTCACTGTAGCCACATGATAATGTCCATATCCCTCATCAAGGTTCATGAAACCTAACACAAACTCATCTCGACCTCCTACAGTGTCAGCTTCTGTCACCCCATCCGTGCCCTATACTCTAGCCACATTCACCTTCTCACTGTTCCTTGAAAAATCTAAGCTCTCTCACAACTACATTCACTGTGCTTGTCATTCCCTTGGCTAGTACTACTCAGTTTATCCTTCCAGGAATGGCTAAAATAGCACCTCTTTTATGAAGCCTTCCTCAAACAATCCCATCCCATTTTCTCCTTCCTCCAGTTCACATGGTTATTTATAATTACTTCTTTTGGTTATTACAATATATATTATATTACTTACTTACAGTATATATTATATTAATTACTTTTGGTTATTGCAATATATAATATATTATAGTATATTATGCATTTTATTCCTGGTAAGTTGTACATCTCTCAAGGTTGAGACTATACCTATCTATGCTTCAATCCATAAGTCCCAGTATAGTCTATGGCACATGGTACCCGTTGAGTTACTGGATAAATGACTCAAGGATGAATGATGTTCATTCACTATTGTTATCTTTAAAAAATACACAGCTCCAAACCTCCAAGTCACATGATCTTTCAGAGGAGGATAAATGAGAGGCTGACCTATATGTAACCTGTAAGAAGGACAGTATTTAGGGAAGAGAGTGGTGAGGAGCAGAGCTGGGGTGTCTAAAATATTATTGTCAGGATAAGAATATTATAAATATTATAGTAAATATATATATAGTAAATATTATTCATACATATGTGGCATCTGAAATCAGAGATATCACAAGATTAGAAATTTACAGGTAAAAAAAGTGAAAAAGGTAACTATGTTAAGTTATAGATGTCTTAATTCAATTGTGGGAATCCTTTCACAATTTATACAAATATCAAGTCATCTCATTGTATACTAGAAATATATTATAATTTTACCTATCAATTATACTCCAATAAAGCTGGAAGAAAAACAAATTTACAGATGAAAAGTTAATGATATTTTTAGAAATTTTCTTTAGGTATTATTTAGAAATATCCTTTATCTCAACTATTAATAAACAGCTTTTATATAGGAAATATTTTTCTGGTGATACAATACAGAGCTGGTTATACTATTCATTGCCAAAACCACCATCTTGACTCTTATCATAAGTGGCATTCCCTTTGATGTAATCAAAATAGTAATAATAGCTATTACCTATTGAACATTAGCTACACACCAATAATTTTCCTAGTTGCTTTGCATATATTATTCCAAATTTTAATACACCAACAATATGAGGTCATTTTACAGATGAGTAAATTGAAGTTCAGAAAGCTATTGAAAAATTTTAAAGATTACTTAAGTGGAAGAGCCAAGATGTAAATACAGCTTTCATCTTATCCAGAATTCATGATCTCTCCTCTGTCATGAACAATTTTCCTTCATAGGTGTTAAAGGGGAGGTATAGGCAGATGAGAAAACTATATACATATATGTATATATAGTTGACAGATATATATGTGTATACATACACACACACACACACACACACACAGTAAATAACGGTCAATTGTGAGTACAAGTTGTTTGAGAAATAATTACAAATTTGGTGACCAAGTTAATTACATCAGATTCCTTTAAGAAATAGTATAATAGTTATTCTAGCAGTAAATAGTAGCTATAGTTAATAAATATTTAGAACATTTATTTATTGCATATTAATAGACTGCTCCACATATAAGAACACTTGAGAAAATATAAGCCAGCACTGTTGGGTATTAACAACTTTTAAAGAGATCTGAAAACTGAAAACATGATTTATAAAAAAATATCTTTATTCAACAGAGCAACCTAAATGTTGAGGAATAAAGTCACATCTAGAAGCAATCATTTAAGTTTTGTCTGTGCCTCAGTGCACTTCAATTGCCATTTTAATAATATAAGAAAAATGTGTTTCAATATGTAAATTCCAAAACCACATATTTTGCATTACATTTGCATAAGCACTCAGGGCATTGCTTAGGACAAATATGCACTATTTGGCATATTCTGGAGCTACAGGGTTTGAGTTATTATCAAAAGGATCTTTCACCTCTAAATACGAGCCATGTACCTTCAATAGGCACGTAAAATATTAGAGCCATAGGCTTGTTGGAGAAACATTATATAATAAGATGTATTAAAACCATGACAAGTAAACAAAAAGATCATGGGTAAAAAGCATAATTATTTAAAAAGTTTTAAAAAATATTTGTCTACATAAAATGTAATAATAGATGATTTTACATCTCTGCTTGATGTGGAGAGCTGGAGTGTGTCACTCCACTTCGCAATTTAAAAAAGCTTTAAAAAGCTTCAAATTTATACGTTTTCATGAATTTGTGAGAGATTTGAGGTTGAAAGGCAATCAAGTGTCCCAAAATCTGAGGAAAAGATGTGAGCACTGGCTTACTTGGAGAAGACACAGCCAGATGACGGTAAATAGAATTCACCCAGGGTGATGGGCAAATTGGTAGAGACTGTGAACCCCATGAAGACCACAAAAATGGGGGAAGTCTGCAATATCTTCAAGGCTTTCTCTGCATGTACCTTGCCAAGTGCTCATAGAAAAGATTAGCGGGAATCTTTAAGAAAGTTCCATTCCAGGGCAGACCAAGAGGAGGGGAACAGCGGCCACTCACTGTGGGAGGGCACAAGAGTCCACTAAGACACTTCTCACATATTGTCTCTGTTAAACAAAATCCTTCATCCGTGGGGGAAAGAAAAATAATACCCTTGCATTTAGAGTACTGGTGAAAATCTATTGCAGTTGGAAGAAAGGAACAGATTTTTAAAAATCTCTTCTGGGGGAGGGTTAGGAATTGAGTGCTGAGGCCAGAACTAGAGCTGAAGGAAGAATAAGAGGACTGAGAAGGCCAGGTCCATGAGACCTAAGGATCCTGCCTCCCTGTGAGGCATTGAGAAGGACACAACCTTATCAATATCACATCCATAGTGTTTTTTGCAGAAAAGGCATAACTTCAAACTCCATTCATGAGAAAACATCAGATAAAATAAAATCGAGGGGCATTCTATAACATATATGACTAGTATTCTTCAAAACTGTCAATGTCCTGAAAGGTAAGGAAAGACTGAGGGACTGTCACGGATGAGAGGAACCTAAGGAGACATGACAACTAAATGTAATGTGCTATCATGGATTGGATCAGAAAAAGGACCTTAGTAGAAAAACTGGTAGAATCTGAATACAGTCTATAGTTTAATCATATTGTACAAATTTTGATCTTAGTTTTCATAACTGAACTATGGTTATGTGAGATGTTAACATTAGGGGGAGCTGGATGACGGGCATACAGAAACTTTCTGTACTATGTTTACAACTCTTCTGGGATTTTAAAATGATCTCAACTTTATGTAATACCTTGTGGTCTTGGCTATGCATTTCAATAATTTTTTTTTCTTGCCTGGCATTTCTTTGTTTTGTAGTACATGGTTTTTCAGGTTGCCTGTTTTTCCAAATTGCTAGAAATAGAAATGCTCATTTACTCTTAGGCGTCCACTAAAACTGTTCTGACAGTGTGTTCAGGTTACCAGTGATTTTACTTGATGTCGAATCCACTAACAACTTTTGCATCCTTTCCTAGTATCACTTAATATCACTTGATACACTACCATGTCCCTTGAAGAATTCTTTTCCTTTAGATTGTATTACAGCAGCATACTCTCCTTTTTCCTTCCCACTTATATGTAGCCCTGCTTTTTGAGGATTCCTTGCAGGTATCTGTTTCTTTGCTGTGCTTATCCCAAAACTTAGAAGTCTCCCTTTGTTCACCTTCTACATCTCATAGGTCACCAGTCTTGTTGATTTTATTTCTCAACTGCTTTTTGCATCTGTTCATTTATCTCCATCACCACTCTTTCTTCCTCCAGGAAAACACTGTCTCAATTGCTTCTATAGTCTCAAGTCGTGTCTAGGTCTCTGGCCCATTCTTCTAGCGTTATTGTTCAAAACTGAACCAGATCATGATAAGCACGTGTTTAAAAATCGCTCAGCAGTTTCCCCATTGCCATCAGCATGGTTTTCAAGGCCTTTCATAAGCTCACCCCTACTTGCTTCTTCAGTCCTGTTGCTTTCATCCTTGAGTTTTCTTCTTCACTCGTATCCAGAATAGCATTAGCTCTCCTTCGCAGGTACGAATCACCTTCGCCCTTGGAACATTATTCCTTGTTCTCCCCGCTTTGTCGCCTAGTTAATTCTTATTCCTCCTTTGCATCTCTCCTTTGATATCATGTCCTCTGCAGACTATCTCTGACTCAGAACTGGGTTAAATGCCCTGTTGTATAAACTTCCATCGTAACCTCTAATTGCTTCTATTAAAGCGCTTACTGCACCACTTCTAATTGTTTGTTTGTATCCCTATCTCAACTGTAACTTCTTGAAGAGCAGCAACCTTGTCTTGTTCACTACGTTATCCCCACAATAGCACTCAATAATTTTTTGTTGAGTGAATAAATGACATTAGGAGAGATATAGCATCATCTGTGAGTGATGTCACAGATGAGGGTCTAGGCTTTGGTTAGGCATGTTTGTCAATCAGCCCTTAATGATTTGTAGACTAATTTTCATTATAATATTCCAAATGCACATGTCTTCCCTGCATCCTCTCTGCCATGTAGCCATTTTACCATCTTCACCATACCTGAGAGTCAGTAAATAGAAAACAAGTCAGTGACATTTATGGGGCTGTCCAAAAAGCCTTCTCATCATATACAATGTCTACTACACATTCCACTCCCTTTCATTTCACTTACCATCAGCTGGTGGAAATCAATTAATTGAAAAAGATAGTTGTTTTGTTTTTGTTTGGTTCAAGAATGGTAGCAAATGGTCTGATGGTGTGGAGACATAGTAGAGAACCTATGGTGAGACCATAGCTTCTCATCGTTTCTCTTTTAGAAACACTTTATAGCCTTTTGTCCTTGGCATTCATTTTCTCCCTGTTAAATGGAGATTTTGCACTGCAGTCAGTAAATTAGTGATAGTTTCAACCTCTCAATTTGGGGATAGTCTTCATAAAGTAGTCACACAGAGACTCGTGCCAAGAAGATGAGGTCATGTGCTTGAACATATTCATTTTTTTATTCGAGCACTTTCTTTCCTCAGCCAGGGAATCCAAATCATTTAGTTCTTGGCCTATACTACTACCCTGTTTGAGTGTTGATTTTTTAAACGCTATGTATCATCTTACCACTTAGGCTATAACGTTTTCAAGGGCAATGAGCAAGCGGTATGCTTTTCACATAATGATTCACTTGATAAATTTTTGAAGATGAAGATCATGTATTAGATATCATTATTCTATGCAATAATAATAAATACAAATGTTACTCTTTATTAAATACATGCCATATTCTAGGTACATTGATGTGTGACTTCGTTTCAGCCGCAAGATATGTTTGTGAAGTAGTTTTCACATTTTATAGATAAGAAAACTGAAGCTCAGAGAGTTAAGTTACGTGCCCAAGGTCACATAGTTGTAACCACAATTGAAACCTACCGACTGATTTCAAAAGTTGTACAGCTCAGTGGTTAAAAAAAAAATGTCCCATGGACCTTTTTGTAAAAAACACATTATTATCCAAGCACAGTTTATAAAGACAAAACCAGAACTGCTCTGTTGAAGCAAGGAGTAAACATTCCCTTGACTGCCCCTTTCCTCATTTCCCACAGTGACCCATGTGACATAGGCTTTGATTCACCAGGGCTCCAGAGTATAAAGTTGAAACCCCTCTCACTATGCTTTGTTACCTCTGTTCACCCTGTGACCATTTCTTATTTGGTTGAAGAAGGGATTATACTGAAATGATGAAATCACATTTTATTCTTGTCACACCTTCCTTATGAAGAGAGTGTTTTTATGAAATAGTTTCTATGCAACTGCTTAAGCCAAGTGCTGGAGGTAGCTCATAATAATTTGAATAGCAATGCAGATTTGTTTCCGTCAGCAGGGGTTTCAAGCAAAAACCACATTTGCATTTCTCAGTAATAAGGAATACCTGGAGAAACAATTGAAAACTGGTAATTCCTCTCAAATGAAATGTAGGTGATTGCAAAGATGTAGTTCAGCATGAGGAAAAGCCGATATATGAAGATAAGCTGGCTTACAAATGAAAACCATCAAACTGACTTCTCTCATATTCAGTCTATAAAAATGGGATGCAATTTATAATGTGTGTCTGACACTGGATCATCTGGAGTAGACTTCAGTCACTTTCAGGTTAGTCTGAAACAAAGATAGAAGCCAGGAGCCTGATGATGAAGCCGTGGGTAAGGATTCTAGAATAATAACAGAGCAGGGAACAATAATGCAAAGTACAGAGAAGGCGTTTGTCATTGACAGATGTTAAAGAGGATACACTATGGTCTTAAAGAGCCAAAGTTAAGACCAGTTTCTAATATTATTATTTTATAGTTTTCCTAAATGATATTTTAAGTTAAATGGTATTATTTTTGCACATATGTACATAAAAAGATTACTTATTGCAACCCATTAGTGTGTCTTCAGAAGATTCTCTTCACTGCTGTTTTCTCTTCATAAAGAACAAATGATTGCAGAAAAGCACTCATTGTGACTTGGGTAAAAAGAATCTGAGAAAATAGTAAGTAAAATGAAAAGAAGTTAAAGATATAAAAGGGAATGCTACTTCCAACCCTTATGGATTTGAAAACGCATGAGCTGTATGGTTAAAAACAAGTCTCTAACCACTCTGAGCTGCATTTTTCTTTTAAAAAATGAGGGTATGTTGAGAATGAGCACAAGAGGGTGATCAAAAACAAATAATCAGTCTTAAAGCCTCCACTTGGAGCTATTATACTGTAACTTATACTCTTACTCCATATGTTGCAAGTCTCTTGGTTAAACCCAAAATCAATGGGACAGGGAAGGCATGAGAAGGACTTGAAATAATTGTGAGCAGTGTCTACCACACCACCCTTATAAAATAACCATTGTCAACATGTTCGTATATAGCTTTTATACTATGCATCTTTGACCTGAATTTTTATGGACATTAATTTTTTTTCATTCATAAATATATCATCTCTCTACAAAAAGCTCTATAATCCTTAACCAAAATATCCATACACCCCAATGTTCTTTTCTAAATCTTATATATTCACATCCATTTCAGAGATCTAGTTCCATAATTTTAGCAGTAATATACTTTTTTAATTTTCCAAGTTTACTTACAAACTTGATTCAAATGAACTTTGGAACATCCTAAGTGGGAGACAAATTCAAGTTAATACACAACTGTTTTGATCATTCTGTTCATTTAACTGTAATTCATTTGACTATCGAGAAAAAAAAATCACTTTTCTACCTAATTATTCCTACATCAGCCTGCCCATGTATTATAGAATTTACGCAAGACAAGAGGCAGAGAAATTTATTCTGAATAACAATTCTCTACTTGAATATATCCTTAACATTCTAATAATAATGAGTCCACATAAGAAATTAATTTGAAATATTCTGTCAGTATTTAATGTAAAACAATACACCTTGAAAGAATTTACTCAATATAAATACAAAATGTGGAAGGGTGAGCCTCCGAATGAAATTAATGACTGACTTGCCAATCCCTTCTTGAAAACACTTTTGAAAATGTCAATTGCCGTCATCATTTTTCTTATTTGTAAAGACCATACTGGATGCCAAACAAGACTCATACTCTATGAAGATAGGTCTCGAAAGCACTTCAAGGCAAATACCAGGGCAGCTTCTAAAAAGTCCAGTGTAGTAGGTTTTTTTATGGATACTGACAGACATCTCAGGGACTAGAGAGTGGAAGAAATACATACATGACATACATGGTTCATTCCATTCCTGCTGTGGTGTGGACTTAACTGTACAGAATCTACCTTTACAAGATATGATCTCAAATTGAGCTTCTCCTACTAAATAGCTATGTGACCTTGGACCAGTCTCCATCACCCTAGAACTCAGGTTCCTCATCCTGGCTTTCACATCAGAACACCTCTGAAATTTGACCAACTATATAAAATATTCTTTCCAAACCTCAGTTTCCTTTCTATAAAATAAAAATAATGCTAGCATCTCTATTATGAAGCTGTTGTGGTTAAAATAAATGAGACAGTGTATGTGAAAGCACTTTGTAAATTATGGAGATCTATATGAATGCTCAAAGGAACATCTATGCAGCTTACCTCAAAAGATTGTAATAAAAGTATGAGTTAATTTCTATTAATGAATGAATGATCGATTTCTCTATCATTAAAGGTAATCTTTCCTGCCCATCTCATCCTTATTTGTGGCTTTGTTATGGCACTGGCTATAGTCTGCCATACAATGCAGGTATTTATGTTTCTGCCTTGCCCACTAGATTCTGGGCACTTAAAAGGCTTGATCCCTTTTCTATTTATTTCTTTGTTTCCTGTAATGCACATGGGCACTTGGTGAATGCTCATTAGGTTGAGTCATGCTGTGTCAGACACTATTCCAAGCACTTTCATGTATGAATTATTTAATCTTCAAATGCTCAAGTGTGAATAATGAAAGCTTAGACCAATTTGGTGACAGTGAGAATGGAATATAATGATAAATTTAAGAGAAATGGGCCTTCTTAACAGTTTTTTGAAAATCTGCTATCAATTTCAAGGCAATAGACCAGGAGATGTTTGAGAATTTATCATCTTTGAGAATTTTACCTTTTTTCCTCCATGATATGCTTCTACCTTATCTAATAAAACACAGGGCACAAGTTCCCGAGTCCTCTAATTTTTAATTCGATGTTTCTCCGCCACCAGAGAAATTCTGTTAGGACAAAACACATTCCAGTCCAGTTCTTTGTGTTAGTGAACATTGGACAAATCATTTCCTCATGTTTTTCTCTCTGTGTATTCTAAATTGTAGGAAATTATAACAGCTATTTCCTTCTAAGGACAAAATACAAATAATTCATAGCCATATTGGCCTCTTCCTTGGAGCACAATTAATATATAAAGTGAGATTATTTTATGGCGTTCCTGTTGTCAGCAGAAATCCTGGTTTCTATGTGACCTTAGTAGAAAAAAATGCATTTTTTAAGATTGCAAGTAAAATCTGAATATTAAAGAATAATCTAACAGGGAAAAATAACAAGCAGTTAAGCATGCTATTGGGAGTATCCATTTAAAAAGTTACCTATAGGACAATATGCCCATGGATTCTGTGAGGCGGAAGGTACATTTTCTATCTGAACACGTTGAGATCAGAGTTAACTTTTCACTGTAAACACAAAGTGGAAGATGCTTATGCTATAATCCATGAATTGGCAGCAAGAGAAAGGATGATTCCTTTTACCTCAGTTATTCTCTCCATGGGATTCCTAGGTACCTTGAAGAAGAAGTCATGGCAACAATAACTGGCTTAAACATACATCATGTTTAGCCTCAGGATATCCTAGTAGTTGATATACTATGCTCCTAGGATAGGCAGAATTTGAGGGCTCTAATTCAGCTTTTGTCCGTTTGTTCTGTTTTGTCCTTACTGAAACTGTATTGCACCTACATAATTGGTTGAAAGTTGTAAAAATTCAAACAAACTTGTTACCTAACGTTAGATAGAAACCCTTCCCCCCTTAATTCCTGGCCATTTTACTGAAGTCAATCCATTGGTTAGAGAGTTTAGCTGACATTTCCTTGATTATTTGCATAAGAAAATCTGCCCAAGGACCTCATGGTAGCCTGCCGATGAGGTAACTATCATAAAGAGAGGACAAAGAATATGAAGGATTGCACATATATTTCAGTTGTATTTGAACAGAACTGGTGTTAAATATTTTTTCACTCATAATTCCCTAACTTCATGTTATTACATCTATTTCTATTCCCTATGCATTATTTATAGAGGAGCAGATAACTTCTGATTTGCCTTACAAAATATAAAACACATTTGAATAAATTCAAATTCTGAAAAATCTTGGAATAGAAGTTAAACTCTGAATATACAAAGTGTGACTTAAAAATAAGGTGATTGATTTTATAATGTGAAGATTTGAACTCATCCATCCAATTAAGTGTCATCCCCTTCGAAGTTGTCCACATGGGAGAACATCAACTTATTTCAGTGATGAAGCTACTGTTCAAATAATTCATGAAACTACGTTCTTGGAGTTATCTCTGGAGCTTGTGTCTCACAATTTATGAAACATCAGTTTAATGTCTTCCATGCACCTGTCGCCATGTTTGTATTACTTCCATCATTTGAAGATGGATTCTTTCAAAACTAAAAAGTAATGTGAATTACTCTAATAAATGTGAGGTTGATGAATATTTTGGTCTAAAACAAGGTAGAGTAACTAACTACTTTGACAAATTTTTCAAGTGGTTTTCAGCTGGCTTCAAAGAAAATTCCAAATGATTAAATCCAAACCTTTTCTGAGCACTAGTGATAGTGTTGAAGCAAGTTTTATTTTAAAGCAACACCTTCACTGAACATGTAAGGTGTACTATATATTCAAATTAATATCTTTAATTTCATAGAAAGAATATAAATTCTTATAGGTTTAAATGTGTTAAATTATTTAATATCCGGAGTATATTTTATAGTATGCTTTTTTCCATAAAATCAAAACAATGTCTATTATTTCTGTCATCTGCTCTACTCATGTGCTTAACATAAAACCAAATTCTAGAGATTTTCATAACAGTTGTAGTGCAGGGTGCAGTCAGTTGTTCAAGACTCCTAGCCTATTAAATCCACAAGAGTCTCCCTGTCAAACTTAACTATAAGCCTTGCAAACCAAATCAATGAAATAAGTAAAGCTTCAGAATTATGCATTTAATTCCACAAATTTAATATTGATGCTTCATTCCAGGATGATATAATTTAATAATATATAATGATACGTCCTTAACTGGAGCATCATGTTTTATTGTCAGTATCAACTGCTGACTTATGACTGGATTGTTTTTATTGGGTACATTCTCACCAGCATAGCTGTTAATCTTCTTTGAAACTTTAAATTATATTAACATTTTTGCCCATGAGCAGCTAAAAGATGTAATTTGGTTGTCTTTGATTATATTTTTCTTTTTCACTTATCATATCATTTGTCAATATGTCAACACTAAAACAATTAATGTTTTTTTATAATATCAGAGGTATTAATAGTCCTATTAACATGAGGTGGACTATAAATATTCTCAGAGATGATCAATACAGCATATCATTATGGAAAGAAATCTAGCTGACTGAAGAAATGATGGACATGCTTTTCAAACATTGAGTGTAAGAGAATGATTGAGGTTGACTTGACTCAGTACGAATAAATATATTCTTCAAAACACAAAAGTTCCAATAGAGTGTAGAATGTAGATATTCTGTGAATAAATGGTAGGCATCCTGTACTTTTTCTTCTTGTCGGTTAGAGTACTCTGGCTTCAAAGCCCTATGCAATCCAAAAAGTCCATCAAAACAATAGAAAGGATGAAAATCTATGAAGAAAGGCCAAGCTACAATGAACAAATGTTCTGATGATTTCTTACCAGATTAAAGAAGATAGCATAGCTCTTAAATGTAAGGGCTCTGTTGTCAGACTGCCTGCATCTGAAACCCAGTTCTGCCGTTAACTAGTTGTGTGACCTTGAACAGATTTATTTCACCCCTCTACACCTCAGTTTCATTATCTCTAAAATGGGGATAATAATCATCTCTTCATCCAGGATTACATGAGTTCATACGTGTAATAAGTTCATAAGCACTTACAACAGTGCGTAGCATATCATGACTGCTCTTATTACTAAGTATCATTGAGATATTTTGTTTATATCTAAATTTTAAAAAGTGATTATTTTTTTCCTCCCATGGCTACTATTGGGAAATGTCTTTCATTTTGTTTTGCTCGTGGTGGTCTGGGTCACATGTATATTTTGAATAGGGATTATTTAAAAATTTACAAGTTGAGTTTGGTTAGTGGACTTTTAAGGTTTCTTCAGACTCTGAGATGTGATACTTTAATTCTTTGAAATATGTATATATTAAAATACCGTGTATGCCCAGGAGTAATTAGCCTGTATTAAAGATAATTACAATAATAAAATGCTAACTCTAAAAAAAAGTTCATAAACTACCTACAATTACCAGATACTTTAACAATTATGTTACGACAGAGCTTGATTTTTATAATGCAAATCAACAGAAAGTGTGAAAGGACAGAAATGTTCATTGTTCACAAAAATTTAACTATTGAAGAATTAGAACAATTGGAAACTTGTAAATATTTAGGTCTCCTTGAAAGAATTAGACATCTCATAACTAAATTAAAACAACAACAACAACAACAACAACAGCAGCAATGGAAAAGTAAAACAAAACAAAAATGCATTTGTTTTGGAATAAACATTATAAAACCTTTAACTGCACAAAGCCAAATTAAGACAATACTTATTAGAAGTATAATGTACTCTAAGTAGTCGGTATACTAAGGCAGTCAAATGTAGACTTAAAAATCATCACACTTAATCCTGCAATTCTGTTTCTCAAATCTGCCCCCTCTTCCTTATCTATCCCTCAAACCACAAATAAAAGGATCACTTAACCACTTGGAGTAAGTAGACAGAAATAATTAACATTTTGGTTAAAATTCACAGCAGTAGCACTTACTAGTTACATGACATTGGCAATTAATCTCTCTGTGCTTTGGTTAACACATTTTTTCAAGTGGGAAAAATAAGATCCATCTTGTAGTTTTTAAGTATTGATTAAGGTAACATATATAAAACACCCATGGCAAGGCACAATGTTAAGTACTCTAAATAGAGTGTATTGGCTTGGTGACAAGCAGAAAAAATATGATAGCATTCCTGTTGATAGTTTTTTTAATGGGAAGATATAGGGAAATAGTAAACCAAGGTATGTAGAGAAATCAGCACGGTCAGAGGAACATGATGGCCTGAGGGAAGTCTTAGGTGTGAAGTGATCAAAGCTCTGGGTTGTAAGCTCTAGGAGCTGAGATGATACCTAATGCATCTTTTATCTTCCACATTGCCTGCTGTATGATAAATGTTAAATTCCTATTGAAAGTGAGCTCACAGGCCAGGTGGGGCAGCCCTAAGGTGAGGTCCTGAAAGCAGTCAGCAGGAAACATATCCCTTAAATGCCCCTTGATATTCCTATCTGCCTCTTTCCTGATCTCCCTTCCCACAGTCATTGGGGTACCACCTCAATACTCTGTGTGCTGCTGGAGAGAAACAGGAAGTCTCCAGCAGCATCCCACATAGCCAGGCACTCACTCACTTTTCCCCCTTTCTCCCACAGGGGAGGTCACTGCCATCTAGTTCAGCTCCACACTGTCACCTTGTGGAAGGAGTGGTGCTGGTAGATTCTCTTAAACTCTACTACACTCAAACTTTTTGTTGTTGTTCCAACACAATGGAGTCTCTCCTTGGGAAGGCTAGAAGGCTGGAGGACTTTTACAAAGGCTCATTTATCTATGGGTTTTTGCCCAAGTCAGCACACAGCACTCTCCTGGTTTTACCCATGTGTGACCTAGAGAGGCTTTGGCTGGTTAGCAAGCTCCGGCTGCTTCTACAACCATACTGTGGTCTGTCTGCTGAGTACCCTACAGAGGGAAGTGAGACCCTCCCAGGTCCCTTGGTGTATAGTCCTGGATCCCACAAATCCTACAGAGGTACTTTTGTTTGTCAATGGGCACCAAATTTAGTTGTTAAGAAGGGGAGACCAAAAAAGGGATATCTTATGCTGCCACGATGCCACCATCACCCTCCCTGTAATGCAATCATTAAATAATTATCTACTCTCCAAATCAGAGGGATGCCTAGAGCTCTAGAAAGGCATCTTGTGGGGGGAGAAGGTGGAATGAGGTTCCAGTAACCCCAACTTTTGAAAGGTTCAATAATAGTACACTGTAAACCATTCTTTACTTTTTGATGGTGTATGTTACTCAGCTTGGCCTGCCATAACAATGTACCATAATCTGGGTGGCTTAAAAAATCAAAATTAATTTTTTCACAATTCTAGAGGCTAGAGTCTTAGATCACAATGCCAGCATGGTTAGGTTCTGGTGAAAGCTCTCTTTGTGGCTTAAAAAGGCCATCTTCTTGTTGTGTGCTCACATGGCCTTTCCTCAATGCATGCATGTGAGGTGGGGGAGAGAGGGAAACATTTCTTCCTCTTCTTACAAGGCCACCAATCTTTATAAACTCATCTAACCCTAATTATCTCCCAAAGGCCCCATCGCATTGAGGTATAAGACTTCAAGATATGAATTATTTTTGGTGGGGGGGGGACACAATTTAGTCTGTAGCAGGTTAATAATAACGAACTGGTTTAGCGCCTGTATTTTATTGCTGGATACTTAGATTCAAGATCTCATTTCGTCATTTATTGGCAATGGATAGTTTCTTTTTTTAATTTTGTGATGATCATAGTTCCTACCATATGGGCTTGCTGTGAGGTGAAACCAAAATACTTCACATTGTGCTAAGCACATGCTTGCTGCTCAGCAAATATTAGTTGGAATTATTATTATTACATATTATTATTATTAATGATGATGATTATTATTTTTATTTTATTTAATTTGTTTAAACCTATATCACCCGGTATTTCCAAGTGGTCTCCCATCCAAGTACTAACCAGGCCTGACCCTGCTTAGCTTCTGAGATCAGATGAGATCGGGCTTGTTCAGGGAGGCATGGCCGAACATAGTTGTAATTATTATTACTAGGAATTTTTGAAGAAAACTATATACTACAGTGTTATTATAGTGTTATTCTTGAATGTGGAGATTGTCCAGGGCTTCTGAATATATTCCTCGAAAATATCAACAGACTCTTCTGTCCAGATGTTGGTTGGTCAGGCTCCTCCATTCTGTGTTGAGGGACATAAAACCATATGTGCATGCATGGCTCATATGCACACATACACGGTCACACAAATGTTGGGCGAAGTGTGTTGACAAATATGTGTGTGTAAACAGTGTTTATAACAATCATGGATAAAAAAAGTAAATATTTTAGGAATTCCTTACCTCAAATTTTATTTTTAATTCAAAGAAATTACTGTATATGTTCATTAAAGTAAACTATTGACAAAACAAATGTTGTGATTCAACTTTGAGAACTGGAAATATTCCATGGTTTTGAACAAATTATGCAGAAGCGGAAAGGATGAATATATTTCAAATTATACTGAGTATTTCAGAAATAAATCTATGCTAGTCTTATTCATACACTAGAAGTTTTCTAACCATGTTTATTATATTTAAGACTACACATGAATAGTATGGATAATGATAGATGAGAAATTCCTTCTTTGCTACCTGTAAAGTGATAACAGAAAATTTCATTAAATGTAAATCTCAGTCCTTGAAATTTGCTGTTTCTCTAGAGAAATCTTTATGGACCAGCCAGGAATGCTTGTTTTGCATATGCTTTCTGTCACATTATTTGAGTAGAAAAATCATATCCACTAAACAATTCTTTGAAATAATTTATCTGCTTCAATTTTTTTGTGCATTAGTATTAAAAATAATGGCAGGTAAAACATATATAAGTTATGGACTATTTAGAAAGGAATATTTTGGAAAAATATCTCAGGTTTAAATAACTAAAAACACAAGTATTCTCCAAAAGATGAAATCATAGCATGTAAGTTAAACAATCAAAATAAAGCATTAGGCAGTTTCAGCTAGGTCATCAGTCTAAGC
Organism: Eonycteris spelaea; assembly: GCA_003508835.1. Lineage (NCBI taxonomy): Eukaryota > Metazoa > Chordata > Mammalia > Chiroptera > Pteropodidae > Eonycteris > Eonycteris spelaea. The sequence continues at coordinate 247,414 of PUFA01000200.1, forward strand.
TATGGCCTTAAACATATAACAACTATGTAGTCATAAGACTATTTTAAAGGAACATCTAATACAATGAGATAATGGTGATGGTAGATTGGTAGATTGTTAAGTTAAAAATCTGATAAAGTAAGATCATTAAAAGGAGGATCCCTATTTGTGGGTAAAATGTAGGCATGTAATACATTCAAAAAGAGAAAACTGGGAAAACATGATCATGTCAATTTTTACCTTTGGCTTATTAACTATAGGTATTCTCTTTTAAAATTTTCCTCACTATTATGTTTTCCTCAGTATGACTTTTATAACTATTGGTAAAAGTTATATATGTATATTTTAAAGTAGAAATTATATATAGAAAAACCTGGTATCTGTTAGTTAGTATCTGTCATAAGGATATGCTGATCCTGTCCCCCAACATTCAATACTAGCTTTATAATGGGGTTCACTGCCAGTAGAATACTTTAATGCTGCAGTAATAGAAATTGCTTTCATAGGGATTTGTCAGTAATTCTGTAATGTCTTGGAGGAAACTTGGCAAAGTCCTAGAATGGAGTTACATATTTAGGATTTTTACATTTCCTTTCTCCACAGTAAGAAAATAATGAGTTGCTTACAAGCCTTAAAGACATTCATGAATGTTTCATATCTTTTCTTAAGTAGAACTGCAACACAGACTCTGATGGAAACAATTTGGATATAGAGAAATAATGATATCGTTCCCATTTCTGCATGTTAATTAACAACCAGGGCTTGATTTAGAAATGCTATGGCAGTCTGAAAAGCAATTATAGATCATATGGATGCAGGATTTTCCTGATAAAACCTATCACAATTTCATAAGTCAATACCTAAGTCATCTTAAAAATCTTTTAAAAAAATTGTTAAATTAATGCTGAACAATATTATCCTACCCAGAGCAAAGGAACAGTAAAAAAAAATTTGCTGTAGCTAATGAACCCCTTTGAGGTTGCTCCTGACAGTTCCCATTTGGGGTATAATTTTAATATTGTGTTTCTTTTCTGATTTATTATTGATATTGAAAATATGAAAATTCTTATTTAAAACTGCACATTTAATTTGGTGGCAGTATGTGAAATGGATTAAGTACAGCGTTAAGGGCACTGATGACAAGACTTAGGCTACTCTTGGCAGCTGCCTCCTACCCCAAAATACAGTGATCTTTTAAAAAAATGAGTTTTTCTGCCTTGGTTTGTCGCAAGTGTCCAATAGCACGCTTACATATCTTTCCAAATGCTCTCAGGACATCTCTCTAACAATGCAGTAAACATGTGTATAGTATTATTGTCACATACCTTGAACTACGCTCTGGGGAATATGTTTTCTAATTCTTTATGAAAACTATGACTTGATTGGCCTATCATAATTTTTCCATCATTTCTCTCATTCCTTATGATTTTTTAATGATTATTGAGAATGGCTTGAAACCCTTACGTGAAAGTAATTCAGAATATAATTTATCATTTCAGGAACTTAAAGGAAAATATTTTTTTCAAGACAGAGTTCTAAGAATATATGTAAAGAGAAGAAACAGAAGTTAGAGGATATTTATTCAGTAAATAAAATGACATAATTACAAAATAAATTAATGTGGGAGAAAAAGTCACATTCTATTCTATTCTATTCTATTCTATTCTATTCTATTCTATTCTATTCTTCTACTTAATTCTAAAATAAAAATCTAGGGCTAAAAGTGAAGTAAGTCTCCTTTGCTGAGACACCTGAAAGGAACATTTATTTCATTATCTAAATGTTATTTTCATGAGTCAGAGTAAATGTAATCTACATTTACATAAGCTTTATATGTTATGGGATTTTGAGAAGTTGTTTTACCACTTTGTGCATCAGTTTCTTTATCTGTATAATGGAAATAATAATACCCAGAGTTGCTCTAATGAATGGATAGGATAATTTCTTAAAGCCTCTGGCACAGTTATTTAGATATCATTTAAGGGTAAGTACAAAAAATAATTGAATGAGTTATCTCTTGATTTACATTTTCTGAGTTTTTTAATGTAATCAGATATTTTAACATCTCGATATTTGAAATATTTTATTAGGCTTTTATCTTAGAACACATCATATTCTTGACTCAATTTTCCTGAAGGATTATTTACGTTTTTGCTTATAATTGAGGAGAAGTATTGATTTCTGAAATATTTGCTCTGACTCTTTTGCTGACATTTTTAACAAAAACTTGAAAAGAGCATAAATTATTTAAACTACTAAAACATTAAAATGTTGCCAAAGCAAGCCAGAAGGTAAGTTTTCATTTCTTCTCAGGTGTTGACAATATTCCTTCTGCTACCCAAATCTGCTTCCTTTTTCAGTTTATCTTGGACCATAAGTGTCTCCTTTCCTGGAATAGTAAATATTTTAGACAAAAAAAATAGAATTCTTCAGTGGTACACTTCTGAGTGGTTCTTGCACTCCTTTATAAGAGTGTCTGTCATCAGGGTCAGAGCCAGTCTGGGATCACCTTCTTGGAAACATTTGGCAAAGTAGACTCCCATACCAGCTCTAATTCATAACGGGAATTTCAATTTCCCTTAAATGGGTTTGACTTGTGTTTCATTCTTTATATACATTTCTGTTGCTCTTACTAGACTGACTGTTTTGGCGGGGAATCAAAGGTCATTTTATGTCTCTTTTTTACTCCCATGACTTCTGGAACAGTATTTAAACTATATACCAATAAAAACTATAAGAATTCAGTAAATAGCAGGGTCAACAATCACTCATCAGACAGGACCCTGAAGACTTTCTCAACTCTCTAGGTTCTGAGGCTTACTTAAGCTTGGGTCTGCCCATCTCTCCATCAATGGGTGGGGTTTAACCTATAACAATGCTGTGATGAGAACAGCCCCTATCAGCCACAGAAAGGAACTCAGGGAATAAGCAAAAGATGAAATCTCAAGTCTAATCTATTTTTTTAATATTGATTCTGATGTGGCTAGGTGGGATCCTTCTAGGTAAATTTTTCCTTCCATAGAAATAGTGTCATTTTACTTTCATTAAACCACTTCTGTTTTACAGATCTAAATATGTGTTCTGCATTGACACCTCTAGAGTTGCCAAAATTCCCAAAGTAAGAATAATTCAGGAATATTTTAGAAGTACAAAATGAGGGTTGTGAACATCTAGGACTTATGACTGGCCCAAAGGTGCCAGATCATGAATAATTCCTTGGGAAAGTGTTCTGAACCCTTCCCCCACACTAGGGTAGGTCCCTGTATTATATACTCTCATAGCACTATGTGTATTTCTGGGGAGTATCTTTTTATCTTTTTTATTTTATTTTATTTTATTTTATTTTATTTTATTTTATTTTAATTTTATTTTATGCTATAAAAGTGTTACTGTTTTCATTTGGTCATAGCCCAGGATAGGGATCCATGTTGGTTAAAATGATCCCTGGTGGTTGGAAAGAGACTTATACAGAAGTCATGATACCAGGGAGATAAAGAGGGGCCTGTCAAAGGTTGCTGGGCTCTGAGGGCTCCTAGCTGTGTCCTTGGAGGACTGCTAGCTTGGAGGCTGGCCAGCATATCAGGTCATTGCTATCTTCTTGATGAGTTTCACCTCCTTTAGGCAGTGGCTCTCCAGGAAGTCACAGAGATGAAGTCTGTGATGGCAGAACTCAGTACACGCAGATCCAAAAGGGCCTAGTTCATGCTCTTCTTCAGGGCCCTGGTGGCTTCCATGGCATTCTGGCTACTGCCTCACTCATCTTGGGATAGCTTCTGCCCATCCTGGAAGAGAGCACAGTTTCTGCACTAGTTTTGCATCTTCGAGAGATGCTTAGTACCCTTGTGCTTCTCCAGGGCCATTTTACAGAAGTAGCTCATGCTCTCTGTGGCCACATGGTTGCCTTCTAAATACAATCCCAGAAATTGATAGATGTAGGAGACCTGTAGATTCAGGTTGACCATGCAGTTCATGGCGGTCTCCATCTTGGTGGAATAATTATGTTGAATCTGGGAGCTCATGGTTGGTAACAGGTAGCTTACCACAACAAATAGTATTGGCTGGTTCCAGGAGCAGAGGATGGGCAAGAAGATGTTCTCAGAAGTAGTAACCAGAGAGGAGGTTGGAGGGTAGTTAGAAACTGGAACAGTTTCCCAGATCTGTTTCATCCAAACAATATTGAAGCAAGAGAGAAATCCATAGGACTACCAGGCAGACATGCTGCCATTTTATTTTTATATAAGTTCAAATTTGCAGAAAAGTTACAGGAATAGTACAAGAAATCCTGAATATGCTTTACCCAGATTCTCCCATGTTTACCTTTTATCCCTTCATTTGTGTTCTCTCTCCTTCTCTCTCTCTCTCCTTTCTCTCTCTGTCTGTCTGTCTCTCTAATTTCTTTCTGCCTCTAATCATGCGAGAATAAGCTGCACACATGCTCATTCACCCATAATAATTTAGTTGTCTTTTTCATAAGACATCTCTATATATCACCACCTTAAACTGCAGTAGAGCTATCATAGTAAGGACAGTTAACATTGATACAATATTATTATCTAATTCAGAATGAAAATTCAAATATATCAAATGCCTCAATAATGAGATAAAAATCTTATAGGATTATCCCCTAGTGCATGAGACAGCCAAGAATCAGGCATTGTGTGTCAGCAACATGGGTTGAATAAAATGTCCCTCATCTTAACCCCAACAACAATTTGGCATCCATCCACAAATAAAAGTTCCATTGTGGGATCTATAGGATCCAGGAACATATGCCAAAGGAATCTGGATGAGTCTCACCTTGGCTATGCATTGGGCAACAGGCATACAGCCCTAGGTCCCAGCTGTAAACCCTACATGGACCCGTGAATCAGATCCAGTCCCTTTTGGCTGCAGTCCAAGAGCCCCTGGAGAATACTGTCTTAGACAGTCTCCCACAAACGAGAGAGTTTCTATGGAAGCCTAGGTTTCTAGTGAAGAAGTTCCAGTATACCATTTGACAAATGGAAAACAAGTTTGGATGCATTAGAGAGTTGTACTGAATCCTGTGCTGCATGATTGGGTGGGGAAGTGGGAAAAGGCTGGGGGAGTGGCAAATAGTATTCTTGGAGGGCATTGAAGAGACAAGAATCCTACTAACTGCATCATAGACTCCATCAAGAAGCCCGCCCATAAGCTACTGAGGACACCTCACTTGCAAATCCCACCAAATGGCCAATGGGCACACAAGTTCTCAGCATGCCTCATACATGCCACTCCTCCACACGCACACCCTGTGGCTGTCTCCTTGTGTATGCTCCCAGTGGAAGCAAACGTGGATGTTGGCAGATAGCTAGTGAGCAAATACAGAAAATCAAACCAAATAGGCATGCCAAGGAGAGACCACAAACTTGAGCTTTACCTTTGCCCTTGAGAAACCAAATAGGGGTTGTCAGCACTTGGGCTGGTACATTGCAGGATGGAGAGAAAGCATACAAGCTTAAGAATTCTGCCACAAAAGGGGGCGAGAAGTGTGGATCATACATATCTATAGAAGGTCTGAGAAAGCCTCAGAATCACTAACAGCACCGACAAAAAGTGCTTCTCTTCTGAAGGCAGTTAGTTTAAGACTGAGACGGTAGCTACTATTTCAAGTGTGAAAGATTTTACAAAAACATGTAAGATCAAGGAAACATGATATCATCACAGATCACAACCCCAAAGACATAAAGATCTGTGATTTATCTGAAAAATAATTCAAAATACCCGTTTTAAAGAAGGTCAGTGAAATACAAGAAAACATACACAATTCAATGAAATAGGAGAAAACAATGCAAGAGACAAAATGAAAGTTTAACAAAGAGATATAGTACTCATAAAAAAGAACCAAAGAGAAATCTGGAGCCTAGTATTCAATGAAATTAAATGATGAATGATATAGAGAGCATCAGCATCAGAATAAATGAGAAGAGAAAACATGTAAATAAGAAGAAAGGACCTTTGAGATTATCCAACAGAGGAGAAGAAAGAAAAAGAATGAAAAAGAGTGAAGAAAACCTTTGTGATTTATGGGATACCATTAAAAGATGCAATATGTAAATTAATGAAGTCCTAGAAGAACTGAGGCAAAAGAGGGTAAAAAGCTTATTTAAAGAAATCAATGTCTGAGAACATCCCAAATCTGGGAGAGATTTGGACATCCAAATTCATGAATCTAATAGGTCACCAAACTCAAATAAAAGGGATCTTCTTCAAGATATGTTAGAAGAAGACTGTCAAAAATCAAAGACATAGAGATAATCTAAAAAGCAGCAAAAAGAAAAAGAATCTTATAACTTAAAAGGGAGTCCTGATAAGGCTATCAGCAGATTATTCTGAAATCTTACAGTTCAGGAAAGAGTGGGATGATATATATAACATAATGAAACTAAAAACACCACCCAAGAATACTCTATCTGACAAAGCTGTCCTTCAGAAATGAAGGAGAGATGAAAATGCAGATAAGCAAAAGCTGAACAAGTTCATCAGGACTATACCTGCCTTACAAGAAATGCTAAAAGGAGTTCTTAAGGAAGAAATTAGACACTAATTAGTAACATATAAATATATAAAAATATACAACACTGGTAAAGGTAAGTATATAGTCAGATTCAGGATATTCTAATACTGTTATATGGTTGTGAATTTACCACTTAATTTTAGAATAAAAGTTAACACAAAAAAGTTAAAAATAACTATAATAATTTGTTAATATGCAATATAAAAAGATGTAAATTGTTACATTGAAAACAGAAGTAGGAAGGAGTAAAGGGCAGAAAGATTATATGAGATTGAAGTTAACTTGTTATAAGCTAAAATAGACTGTTACATCTGTAAAATGTTTTATGCAAGCCTCATGGAAATAACAAAGCAAAAACCTGCAGTAGAAACACAAAAGATAATCAAAGTATACCATACAGAAAATCATCAATATACAAAGGAAGGCATCAGGAGAGGAAGAAAAAAACAAGGGAACTACAAATCACCCAGAAAACAATAAAATGGCATTAGTAGTCCACACCTATCAATAATTGCTCTAAATATAAATGGACTGAATTCTCCAATCAAAAGGCCTAGCGTGGTCGAATATATACATAACAAGACTAAACCATATACTGCTTAAAAGAGAATCACTTCAGGTTTAAGGATACATGTAACTCAAAGTGAAGGGAAGGAAAAAGATACTGCATTCAAGTGGAAACTGAAAAATAGCAGGGGTAGCTATACTTATATCAGACAAATAGATTTTAAAGCCAAAGCTATACCAAGGGACTCATTATTTAATGTTAAAGGGGTTAATTCTTCAAGAAGGTAGAACAATGATAAATACATGCCCCCCATATCAGAGCACCTAAATATATTAAGCAAATACTAAGAGAACTGAAGGGGAAAATATATAATAATGCAATAATAGTAGGAGACTTCAATATCCCCCTTACAGCAATGGATCGATCATCTAGACAGAAAATCATCAAGGAAACATTGAACTTGAAGCATACTTTACATCAATGGAACTAACAGACATATACAGAACATTCCATCTAACACCAGTGGAATACACATTCTTCTCAAGCATGCACAGAATACTGTCCAGGTGAGACTATTTTAGGTCAGAAAACAAAGACCACAAAGATTGGAGCAGAAATGAGAAGTATACCACCTTCCGAGACTGAATTATGAATAAACAGAAAATCTGAACAGACCAATAATGAGTAAGGAGATTGAATCCGAAATCAAAAATTTCCCAAGAAAGAAAACCCAGAACTAGAAACAGGTTTCCCTGGTGAATGCTACTGAACATTTAAAAAGAATTAACACCAATCCTTCTCTAACTCTTTCAAAAACTGGAAGAGGATGGAATGCTTAGAAACTCATTTTATAAGACCAGAATTCCTTTGTTACCAAAGCTTCTTAATGACACTATAATGAAAGGAAACTACAGGCCAATATAATTTGTGAATATAGGGTGCAAAAAATTTCAATGAAACAGTAGCAGACCTAATTTGATAGCACATTAAAAGGATCGTACACCAGGATTAATTGGGATTTATCCCTTACAAGCAAGGATGTTTCAATATATGTAAATCAATCAACGTAAAACACCACATTATTAAAAATAAAAGTCTTGTCTTAATAGATGCAGAAAAATATCTCTTTTTATGATGAAAACTTCGAGTTTGGTATAGAAGGAATGAACCTCACCATAATAAAGGCCATCTATGAGAAGGCAACAGCTAACATCACACCCAATGGTAAAAAACTGAAAATTCCTCTAAGATCAGGAACAAGGTAAGGGTGGCCATGCTCACTACTCCTGTACAACATAGAACTGGAAGTTCTAGCCAGAGCAATTAGGCAAGAAAAAGAAATAAAAGTCATCTAAATGGGAAAGAAAGAAGTAAAATTATCTCTGTTTGCAGATGATATGATCTTATATATAAAAACATCCTAAAGACTCAACCAAAATAATGTTGGCACTTAATCAATGAATTCAGTAAAGTTGCAGGATTTAAAATTGACATACAGAAATTTATTGCATTTCTCTGCACTAATGCTGAAATATCCAAAATGAAATAAAGCAATCCCATTCACAATAGCATCAAAACCAATAAAATACTTAGGAATACATTTAACCAAGGAGGAAATGATCTATATTCTGAAAACTATAAGACTTTGATGAAAGAAGTTGAAGATAAAGCAAATAAATGGAAAGATATCTCATGTTCAAGGATCAGAAAATTAATATTGTAAAAACGTCCATATGACCCAATGCTATCTATAGATTCATGGAATCCCCTCCAAAATTCCAATAGCATTTTTCACAGAAAAAACAATCCTAAAATTCATATGTAACTAACCACAAAAGACCCCACATAGCCAAAACAATCCTGAGAAAGAAGGACAAAGCTGGAGACATCACACTTCCTGATTTCAAACTTTTCTACAAATTATTGTAATCAACACAGTATGGTACTGGCATAAATATAAATACATAGACCAATGGAACAAAACTGAGAACCCAGAAATAAATGCATACATATATGGTCAACTAATACTTGACAAGAGAGCCAAGAATACTCAATGGGGAAAGGCTGGTCTCTTCAATAATTGTTGGTGGGAATACAGGATAATCATATGCATAAGAATGAAATTGGTCCCTATCTTACACTACTCAAATATTTAAGTTATAATGCATTAGAGACAATAAACATAATATTTGAAAACATAAGTCTAGGAAAAAGAAAGAAACAGGGAAAAAGCTTCTTGACATTGCTCTTAGCAATGATTTTTTTGGATATGATAACAAAAGCACCAGAAACAAAAGCAAAAATAAATATGTGGGAGTACATCAAACAAAGAGCTCCCTCAAAGAAAAAAGAAACAATCAGCAAAATGAAAAGGCAACATACTGAATGACAGAAAATGTGATATGTACGCCATGTATCTGATATGAGGTTAATCTCCAAAATATAAAAGGAACTCATTCAACTTAATAGCAAAAGAAAATCTGATTTAAATATGGGCAGAGGAACTGAGTAGATATTTTATCAAGGAAGATATACAAATGGACAACAGGTACATGAAAAGATACTCAAGGTCACTAATCACTAGGGGAATGTAAATCAAACACGATGAGATATAAATTCACATCTGTTTGAATGGTTATTATCAACATGATAAGAGATAATAAATTTTGGAGAGGATGGGTACAAAAAGGAACCCTTGTGCATTGTTGGTGGTATTGTAAATTGTTACAGCCACTGTAGAAAACAGTATGGAGGTTCCTAAAAAATATTTAAAATAGAACTACCATATGATCCAGAAATTCTACTTACGAGTATATATCCAAAGGAAATTAAATCAGGATCTCAAAGAGATACCTGCACTACCATGTTCACAATAGGCAAGATAGGAAAACAATATAAGAGTTCATATATGGATGACTGGATAAAGAAAGCAATATATGATACATATTATATAAATTATTATATATAAAAAATTAAACAGCACAATATTATTCAGCCATGGGAAAGATAGAAATTCTGGCTTTTGCAAAGATATTAATGGACTCTAACAGCATTATGCTAAGTGAAATAACTCAGACAAAGACAAATGGTATATGATTTCACTTATATGTGGAATTTTAAAATGTCTAATTCATAGAAACAAAGTAGAATAGTGGTTGCAGGGAAATGGAGAGATGTCAAAGGGAACAAACTTCCGCTTATACAATGAATAAGTTCCGGAGATCTAATATACACCATAGTGGCTATAGTTTACAAATCTAGACTATATACTTGAAAGTTGCTAAGAGAGTAGATAATAAATGTCCTTACCGCAAAAAAGAAATGGTAATTATGTGAGGTTATGGAGGTGTTAACTAACTCTACTGTGGTAATCATTTTGCAATATATAAATGTATCAAATCACACATTATATACCTTAAACTTACACAATGTTATATGTCACTTATATCTCAATAAAGCTAGCAAGCGAGAAAATACAATTGATGGTATTAACAACAATAAAATATAATGATGTTAAAAAAACAATCAGGCATTGCATTAAGTTGACATGTCTTTTTAATCTCCTTTAGTTAATTATTAGGAGTGATGGTCATTATAGTTGCTCCTGATTGCACTCCTAATTTCCCAGACCCGTGTCTTCTTGCTGTTGTAGACTGTATTAGTGCCCTATTGCTGCTGTAACAAATTACCACAAACTCAATAGCTTAAAACAAATGTATTCCCTTATATACTACTGGGAGTCTTCAGTGTAAAATTGATTTCACTGGGCTAAACTCAAGGTGTTGACAAGGCTGGTTCCTTATGGATGCTCCATTTCCTTGCCTTTTCCAGCTTCTAGTGTCCTATGTTCACTGGCTTATGGCCTCTTCCTCCATTATCGAAGTATATCACTCCAATTTCTGCTCTATCCTGATATCAGCTTCTCCTCCTCTGTAGTCAAATATTCCTCTGCCTCCCTCTTATAAGGACACTTGTATTATATTTAGGGCCCACCTGGATAATCCAGAATAATTTCTCCATCTTAAGATCATTAATCACATCTACAATGCCCCTTTTGCCATAAAATGTAACATTTCCAGGTTCTGGGGATTAGAACATGAACATGTTGTGAGAGGTATTATTCAGCCTGTAACAAGGACACAGTGTCAGATAAATACTTCTGATTCATTGTATATATTCTGACCTAGAGGATGGTGTCCTATTCTCAAAGAATAGGTGCTTCAATTATGTCAACTTTTTTTTCTTTTTACAGTTGTTCTACCAATTACTTAGGGAAGCATCTTAAAGTCTCCAACTATCTTTGTGGATCTATTTCTCTTTTTATTTTTATCAGTTTCTTCCTCCATGTATTTCAAAGCTCTTTATTAGGAATATTCACATTTCTAATTGTTACTTTTTCCTAATGAATCATTTGTTTGTCTTTGAGGAATATTATAGGTTCTCAATAACTGTTTGATTAATTTAAGTAACAAAATACAGTATATTATTAAGTTCAACATAAATGCAAAGTAAGGTAATAGGCCTTGATGTTTTTGAAGTAAAGACACTAGCCAGAGTTCCAACAGAGGAAATTCTCAGAATAATTTCTCAAGTGTTTAGACCCTTATTCCTTATCACAAATATACCTGTGCTTGCTATTTGGATCTAGGAACTCTGAAGAAGGTCACTATAGTATTTACAGAAAGAATAAACCTTAACAAATCAACCACCCACCCAAATTCTGCATCTTTAGAATGAACATGAAGAGAGTTCTTGATGTTAACGGTATGTAGTTGATTTTGCCAGGTTCTTCCTCAGAGCCTCTTGGAAACCTTGGTAATTGTGACTTGCAGTTTGGGTGGCCTCCACTAGAGGGCAATCATAGTCTCTGACATACAGTTTTCTTTTTAATCCGATATGCTTTGTATTTAAAAAGAAAAAGGTATGAATGTACAGATATCTAATTAATCTGCAGAAATAATTGAGTAGATCAAAAATTCTGAGTTCCATATAGAACAACAGGTGTCTTAGATACTCTGAAGAAATTTTACCTCCCAAACATGCTAGAAACCTGGTTTTTTATCTGCTGAACTTCCTACCTCAAAACAAGTGACAAATCCAAAATATCTTTCATTCATTACTGGCCGCCAGAAATCTCAGAACTAATCTTAACTTTATAATCCTTATTAAAATTCAGCTTCACAATAAAGATTAACCTGCTCAGGCTTTTATCCATGTTATCTCAAGGAGCACTGAAAGTGTAGCTTCTTCTGCTAGTCTAGGCTAAATGGTAGTAGAACCTATTTTTCCCTTTGGGGTTGAACTATTCCACCAAAGCATTCATGCTCCCTTCCTTAAATTCAAACTGAACTTCTCATGCTTAGCAACTTGGCATAAGCCCCCATTATAGCTTCTCAGAAGAGATTTGGGGGAAGTTATTGAACTGCTTCCTATGTTGATTGTGGAGGTGGTTGGTTACATGTATTTGTCAAAACTCATACACCAAAAAGAGTAGATTTTACTGCACTTAAATTAGAAGATAAATTGCTAAAAACTCAAATTGGCCCTAGGTGGTAAGCTCTTTTGAACAGAAGATGAGGTTTTAAATTGAGAAGTCTTAAGTTCAAAATACTAGTTCTGCTACCTACCAGCTTTGTGATCTTTTTCACACTCTGATAATTAAAATAAGAATTAAAATGACATAATATAATATGAATAATATATTAGAACAAACCAAAACATTTTAATGGTAGCTTCCCCACACACATAAGTGGTAATACACGCACACACACATATACACATATATGCACATACATAAATATATATAATTATTTAAGTGGAAGTAAATTCAAAATATATTTTCAAGACACACAGAGGGAGAGAGAAGAAAGAGATCTCAATAAATAATAGTTGTTAGTATTAATATCTCTGGAAGCTCCTCCCTTTAGTACTGTGTAGAAGAGCGTGAAATCACTATTTTTTTTCCTTAACCATGACTTTCTCCAATCAGACCTATCTAACCCAGGTAGCTTTCATCTCTGCCAATTATACAGTACTGACAAGAAGAATGTGGATTCTCAGATCCTTCTCAGCCTACTACAGATGTGGCTGATGACTTAAGGACCCAATAGACCCTTGTTCTTTTTGTGATATCAGAGTGAATTGCAAAGAAAAGTGTCCATTACAAAACTAAATAAATTCAATATTAATATCTGGCTTACTTATGTAAGTTTGTGTCAGTAATGAAAGTCTAAACAAAGCTGCACTAACAATATAAAACAACAGGTTCTTGGGTACTCTGATAATAATAATTTTAAAAATGATGATACAATATAATATGAATAGTATATTAGAACAAATCAAAACATTTAAATGGTAGCTTCCCCATACACATAGGTGGTTGGAGTTAGAAGGGATTTTAGTTAGCAATGTTTCAGTGCTCAAATAATCCTAAAGAGGTTTTTGTTGTGTTTATTTATTTTTTTCAATTTAATTTGACTTGCTTTTCAATGAGAAATCTAACCTTTTATGAGGCAGAAGCCTGAAAAACCTTGGAGGGAAATTATAGGATTTTAACAGCCAGGTTGTTGCTGTATTAATGTAATTAGTTGAAAAATACTTAGGGTTTTGGTACATTGGGTTGATTCAAACATTTTTGAGTTATGTACTGAAGAAAAATAAATTATAAAAGATTATAAAATTCCAAGATATATAGACACTTTTTTGAGTTTCGACACAAGACAATCTTTGGTCATAGCTTCTTCTTAAATCACTCCCCAGATCTGATTGCAAATAGAAATACTTGCATCGCAAAAGAGAATAAGAGAAATGCTGTATTGTTTTGACCCAAGATAATGTCCATTAGCTTTCTCTGATTCAGTGATTATAGAATGATGTATTTTCTGTGAAATGACATGTTCTCTGAGGAATGTACTTGTGGGCAAGGATAGAGGCCAGAGGGAAATGACAGCCCAATTTATATACCCTGTAGCATTCTGGAAAGCTGAATTTGAGTTCCCACTATAAGACAATGATCTCACTTTGTCTCCATTCTTCCTAGGAAAACATTCTGTTGCTGGCACCTGGTGTAATTTCATAATTCTGAAAGTGTCTTACAAAAGTTAAAGAGCAAGTTCAAGGGGATCCCTTCTGAGTTGAAAATATTAATGATGAAGCTGTTAATCCTGTAAGGTCAGGTCTATATTAATGATAAGATGGGACAGAAATAGTTCATCCATGGTGACTAGTAAAAAAAAGTTGAACCATTTAAGCTGACAATGCTATGATTCGTGTGGATGGCCATCCTTATAGTAGAGTCATGTATTCTTCAAGGCAGAAGGGGCCTTATAGGCTGTTTCTAATTCAATCTCCTTTCTAATTCAAAACTACCTTTTTCAAAGGGTTTGGCATATTGGTACCAACCATTGCCTCACTCCTTTCAGTGCTAAGGGGCCTCACTGACTTAATTTTTTTGTGAGGCACCAGACATCCCATAATAATATTGGAATACCTCACACTCTAATGAATCTTAAAAAGATAAGAACTCAGTCCCCAAATCTAAACCAGCAAGAATGGTAGTGAGCATTATTTATACAAATAATACATCAAAAAATTAAAGCTTATATGAATTTGGAAACATGGAAGAATTTTTTATAAATTAATACACTGTAATAATTAAAGATGAAAATGGTGTGTTGAATTTTTTATGTATTTGAATTTTACAGATATTTTGGTCACCAGATAACTGTGAAGAAGCTATGCCTTGTTTTTAAAATTCCTCAGTTTGTGTTTCCAAGATTACTTACTTCATTGATTATCTATAACCAATATTTACTGAGCTGTGCTATGTGCTCCATACTGTGGGAGATGGGGAATACCGATTCAACATTTATCATTGGTTACCAAGGAACCATATTTTAAAGGGTTAATGTAACTGTACTCAAAGCTAGATCACATTCAAGTTTACAAATCTGATGATACACATGTATTTTAATCAACATAACTTGAACCAGGTATATGTACAATGACCTATCAAAGAGCATAACAAAAAGCAAAACAAAACTCTGAAATGTTCAAAAACGATAAAAGCTATGTGATACTTTTGTGTCCAGTATATTGTTGCATACATTACAAAGAAAAGTTATTTGAAAAAATCGAGTGATTATCTTAGTAGGACCAGAAGACATATAGATGTGTTGGATACCCCAAGGTAAAAGTGCTGTGTAAGTGACCAAGTCATTCTCTGATGATATGTCTATTAAAAGAACAATTTAAAGAGGCAGGACAAATTTTAAGCGGTAGCGTAGAACTGTCATCTGTAGGGACTCTGTTAATTCCTATCGATACAAACTTACTAGCTTAAAATTCCTATTAATACAAACTTACTTGCTTAAAATGACACAAATTTATTTTCTTACAGTTAAGGAGGTCAGAAGTTTAAAATGAATCAAGGCTGAGTTCCTTTTGGTGGTTCTAGGGAAAAATCCATTTCTTCGCCCTTTCCAGCCACCAGAGGCCACTCACATTCCTTGACTCATGGCCCTTTCCTCTTATCAAAGCCAGCAGCATACATAGTGTCTTCAAATCTCTCTCTCTCTTTCTATCCCTCTTCCATTCCCTCTTTTTTTCTCTTCCCACCTCCCTCCCCCTACAACACACACAGACACACCCCTCTGTTTCCACCTCATCTCCTCCTCTGGACTCTGAGTCTCTATTCTCCCTCTTAAAAGTACCCTTGTGATTACATCAGGCTCACCTAGATAATCCAGGCTAATCTCACCTCAAAACCTTTAACCTTAATCACATCTGCAAAGTCCTTTTTACCATGTAAATTAACATATTCACAAATGTTAAAGGTTAGAACATAGCCATTTTTGGTGGCCATTATTTCTCCATCTGCCTGAATGCAGGTTGCATAAAGTAGATGACCTAAATGTAGGAGTTGTGTGTGTGTGTTTTAAAAAAAAACAGTCCCCCAAAGTAAAGAAAGTCATAAGATATTTTATATGTTTATTTTAGGTCAAACTCTTTTAAGAAGTAAAATGTCATGACCATAATTAAACAAATTAGTGATTATTATGTATTTAGGTGTTGATTAAGAACAGTCCTACCAGAAAAGTTTAAATTAGAAATTCCAATAGAATGTTAGGTCATTCTGTCATTGATTTATCTATAGAAAAACACAATTTTCACAAGCTTGTTTAAACAGTTGTCTGAATTCTGCTTTTTAAAATATTCCTTTTCTATGCTCTTCACCCCAAGTTAGTATAACACTGACAAATATTTGAAGAGTAATCATTTGCTTCAGTCCATATAGATTTAAAATATAAAAATAGTACCTTCTATTAGATAGTACACTTCTTGAATAATAAATATATTCTGAGTCAGTGTTCCTCTCTACCTATGCAAATGATACACTTTTGATGTTAAACTGGTCTTATATGCTGTATTTGGGCACCATATGGTTTTCATAGATAACTGTAATCTATTGGTTTGTATTGAACAACTGACACAAATTGCAAATACAGTCAGATTAGAAAGTATTTCTACCATAGATCCTTTCTGCACTATTGATTGAAATATGATACTTAAAAATAGTTCTGTAGAGCTAGTCTATTTGAATAGTTTGTAATTACATCCATTTTCAATTGTTTACATTCAGAAATATGGTGCTAACAAGGAAAAATGACTGACTGGATGCATTTATTTAACACAGTACCAACTCTGGAGAACATTATACTTGCGATTATTTGTATTTGGTTAGCAGAAAATCAGCATGTTTCTCAATAAAACTTCTGTTAAGGATATACTGTTCTATCATAAAATTCTATGCATTAGGCTAATGTTAGATTGCATTCTTGGTAAAGTTGTTTATTTTTTTAAGGAACCCATATCATAAAAATAATTTTTCTTTCTTTCCTTTTAGGCAGCTTCTTACCCTTTAAAAATAAAATGGAAAGCCAAGTGGAGTTGCTTTAATGAAGGGCTCTAGCTAGTTCTACCCTGTGTTATTTGCCATCATCCCTTTTATTCCTCTGACCTTCCACAATCTGTTCACATTAGATATGAGGTGGACCATGTCATCAGTGAACATATTCTCATTTGAAGGGCTGCCAGCATAGCTTTCTGCTGTTCCCTTCCATTAACTCAAAAGTATTGATGGGACTATACCCCACTTAAGGTTTTGTTCCTATATAGTTAACAAAAAATTGTCAATAAACAGAGTCAATCCTGATCATTCTTTACCTTTATGTCTCATCATTTTCCTTCTTATTGTGCAACATTTCTATTGTGCTTATTAATATTTTGCTGCATACTAGTTCCAAAGTGTAGTTTCCCCATGAATATATGTTCTTATAAAACTCAATGAGACTGAAAGTGTCAATAAGAGGAAGTACATTTTCTACTTCATTTAAAAAATAAATTTATTTATTTGAATTAGTTTCAAGTATACAGTACATTGGTTAGACATCGATATGTTCATGAAACAATTCCTCCAATTGCTCCCTCCCTCCCCTGGCCCTCCACTTAGCCGTCATATTAATGCTAACTGCATTCCCTCTGCCGTGCTCCGCATCCCCGTGACCAACTATTAACTACTAATTTGTACTCCTTTAACCCTTCATCCCATTCTTCCAGCCCTCCAACCCTCCTTCCCTCTGACCGTCACCAAATTGTCCACTATATCTGTGAGTCTGTTTTTGATTAGTTTGTTCTTTTCATTCCTTAGACTCCACATATACATGAAATCATATGGTATTTATCTTTCTCTGTCTGACTTATTTCACTCAGCATAATAACCTCTCAGTCCATCTACTTCATATATCTCCCCATAGTAACTAGCATGACACTTTACATACAATAGGAACTCAACAAATGCCAAAGACTGTCAGCCCATATATATTCAGAGCATATTGTAAAGTCATGCATTCTATCAGGCATTTTTTTGTAGTATATAGTTAGTCTCTATGTGCAACTGCTACAGTTTTTAGGGAGGTGGGGATAATTTACTTAGGCCATTGAGATGCTGTCAAAGAACAACTTTGTATAGTCAATAAATAGTTATCTTAATAATAGTTTGCAATTATTAGACTATCCCAGAATTTCAAAATGACGAATAAGACATACAAAATCTTTTTGGGCTGATTTTCCCTTCAGGTCAATCAGGCTGATAAAACTAACTTTAAAGTAGCTACTTATTTCTTTGGGAGAACCTATGTTCAAGGAGACTCTCTGTTGATTTGTGCCTCATTTTAAATTGATCCAACAATGAAGCACAAAGATAACCAGAGACTGAAAACAATTCAATAAGGTACACTACTTGGAGTTAATCACCTTCTATTTTGCAACAATCTAGGAGTGGTAACATGGTAACATGACCTTGATATTATTACTTGGTTAGAATGTCTACACATCAACTGTCAATCTGGAGGACAGAAAGTATGGTCACTATTAAGTTCTGGGTGCTTTTTCTCTTTGAGGAAAGTAAATCACTCTCCCTTTAGATAGTGGATCATAAGTTGGCATTTTTGCAAACACTGAATCACTTTTTAATTTCTGTTTTTTATCCAGGCATTTTCACTAAAGCTGGTAATTCTTTTGATGACAGTAGTTCAGTGTACAAGACAAAATAACAAGGATAATGGAAAAGGTTTCTAAAGAATGAAATTTCTTTTTACACACCGGTATTTTGAAAACTATTACTATAGTAATTTGACTTTGTAACATATTTATTCTTTCATTGATGTAAGCATTACCCCTTTCTCGCTCTTAATGACATACAAATGGAACCATATACATGGATACTTTAGTATATGTCTGGGATATTTGCTGTGTTTAACTGGTTGAGAATCAGACCGCTAAAAACTAAATTAATGCTATTTGACATAGAAACCAGATGGAGGAATGGGCAAGGGTTGTGTGTAATGACCCCGCTATATAGGGGACAAATTCATTTTTTGCCAAGATGCACTTTGAATTCTCACTAGGGACTCTCACTCACTTCTGTATCCTCATGTGCCATCTGAGCTCTGTCCATCTGTGATTCACCTTCAGGCCAAGAATCACTTGTGTTTTCAATCCTAATGAAAATAAAACTCATATATAGATTCTTGCTTCCTCTAACACATGTTTTTATGCTAAGTCTACCCCTTGACAATAGCCACCTCTGTACCATCTTGAATTAAAGAAAGAATACAGAATCCAGCTAACTATCTCCTGACCAAGAAGAAACCATTGCCATAATGGCAGATCATATTTAGCATTAAATGTCTTGCAGTGACACAGGAGGTATATCATGCATGATCCCTACTTGCTCACAAACAAGGCTCATCAAGACATCCATATGGACCATGGTTAATTGGCATAAATCCTAAACTGTTATGTGTAGCCAACTGAAAAGGAAAATAATACATGGTGAAAAGGATTCTAAAAGTAAAAAAACCCCCTACATTATAAATGTAAATTACTAGCAATAATCTGCATATCAAATATAACCAGTAGTAAGACATAGAGTTCAACTTAACATCTAATAAATCTTCAGTATTTATAGAAACTTTCTATCCTTACCAATAACCAAATTGATGTATTTGGGATATTATCATTATCATTGCTATTATTATCATTATTGCTACTGCTATTATTTTAGTGCCATATATTGGTTCATTAGAAAGCACTGGTCAAATTCTGGGAAGTGAGATGTCTTCCTCATGTTTCACACTGGTGAGCACTATTCTATGTGCATCCTTTCTAAAGCCATGTTATCAAAGAGGACAGCTTTTCCATGTGATGAAGGAATATTCATTATTCAATAGTATACAAATAGCTGAAATCCCTGACTAGAATCACAGCTACTAAATACATTTAGGGTTCTTTAAGTCAAACTTTCTAAGTTTGTTCAATTCATTGCTTTAAGAGTTGATCACATCTCTAGTGTAGTATCGTCAACAAGTAAGGCTGTGTCTATATAATGCCACAATTACTCAGTTCAGTAATTAAAAAGCAAACAGAACAGTCAAGCCAGTACCTGGATGTCACAGTTGCTGAAAATATTTATTTTTTTTTACTTCTAAGTAGGCATTGTATTTTCAATTAGACATTTTGTTAACTATATTATTATTTGCTTATATTTTTACATTTATACTTACAGATATAAAGAAACTTGGATTCTTCCTCTATGTATAAATTCAGTATCCTGTTTTCTTGATAAGAAACTACCAGTAATAATTCTTTGATTTGAGGTTACTTGAGTAATACTGTTCATGGACTTGATGCTATCACGTTATCCTGTATGGTTCTCTCTAGAAATACTTACTATCAAAGATATCTTTTCTGTGTGTATATATATATATGTGGGAGATAGCAACATATACAGACCTTAATTATTAGATTAGAACTCTCATATGTACTTAAAGAGAATTTTAAACGAAAGACTTTGGCAGTGAAGAGGGGGACCATAATTAATTTTCACTGTGGTGATTGGGAAGGACTTGACAGAAGCAGCCACATTTGAACTGAACCTCAAAACATGAGTTAATTCATTTATAGTAAAGACAGAGTAGCTGAGGAAATTGTATTAACTATATTTCCATATTTTTTTTGTGTTCTTGAAGTTCTGGTATCTGGGGCCTGGCTAACCACTGGAAAAGGACTGCCCCTCATAGGGTTAGCTAATTCCTGCAGATAGCAAACATCTCACCCATGAGCATGCCTTTCATTTGCAAACCAACCAATCTCAAGCCTATACTCCCCAACTACCTCTGTTATTGGTTCTTACACTCTAGGTCACTCTCTGCCATAATCACTCAGGGCCAGGTACCAGACAACTACAGACAGCCTCTTCTAACCCCAGAGCCTATTGAAATTATTCAGACTAGCCAGTCCTAAACTTCTTTACCCTGTATTGTCTTGTCTTTCCACAAAGCTAACAATAAGGGTTCTTGCCTATGTTTTCCCCAATCCCCTGCTCCCTGATTGACCCCGATGCTTCCCCTTGGCCCTACATGCTTCTAGGGGACTGTGAGTAAAAGCTTCTTCATTCATAACATTCATTTACATGTCTGTGTGTCTTATACTTAATTTAAAAAAATCCTAGGTACATTTAAAAACAACAATAGTATAAACAGAAACAAAGAGGCATGGCAAGACATGGTATGTACACTGAATGGATAGAATGTGGATTTTGAGCAAGTGGGCTAAAACACAAGTGATGAATTTGGTCGAGAAGCAATTAAGAAAGACTTTGAATGATGAAATAGGATATAAGAATTAGTGATTTCACTAAAATATAGTTTTTCCATCCAGTATAGGGAAGGATAAAAGAGAAAATAGGTTGAGGATATATTGTTAAGGTTAAATGAGTATAGGAAAGTATTGTCATATGTGCTAAATACTTGTTGAATCTGAATGTGGACCCTTGGAATTTATTCTCATCTCTCTGTTATCCTTTCCAATGATGCTAGAATAATCATCCTAAAACAGCAAACTTATATCTATTGGCTATCTGTATGTCTTCTTTGGAGAAATGTCTATTAAGGTCCTCTGCCCATTTTTAATGGATTGTTTGTTATTTTGATGTTGAGTTGTATGAATTCTTCATAAATTTTGGATATTAACTGCTTATCAGATGTATCAATGGCAAATCTCCTCCCATTCAGTAGGCTGTCTTTTCGTTTTGTTGATGGGTTCCTTTGCTGTGCAAACCCTTTTTAGTTCGATATAGTCCCATTTGTTCATTATTTTTTGTTTACCTTGCCTGAGGAGTATATCAGAAAAAAAATATTACAAAGAGCAATGTCAGAGAGTTTACTGCCTATGTTTTCTTCTAGGAGTTTTATGGTTTCAGGTTTTACATTTAAGTTTTTCATCTATTTTGAGTTTATCCTTGTATATGGTATAAAAAGGTGGTCCAGTTTCATTTTGCTGCATATATCTGTCCAGTTTTCCCAACACCATTTATTGAATAGACTGTTTTTATCCCATTGTATTTTATTGCTTCCTTTTTCATAGATTAAATGGCCATATAGGAATGGTTTCTTTCTGAGCTCTCTATTCTGTTCCACTGATCTATGTGCCTGTTTTTATGCCAACATCATGCTGTTTTGATTACTATAGCCTTGTAGTATAGTTTGACATCAGACAGTGTGATACCTCTGACTCTGTTCTTCTTTCTTAAGATTGCTGAGGCTATTTGGCATCTTTAAGGTTCCATATAAATTTTAAGATTATTCTACTTCTGTGAAAAATGCCATTGGTATTTTGATAGGCATTGCATTGAATCTATAGATTGCTTTGGGTAGTATGGCCATTTTAAAGACATTAAATCTTCACATCCATGAACTGTGTGTGCTTCCATTTATATGTATCTTCTTCAGTTATTTTCTTCAATATCTTATAATTTTCCAAGTATAGTTCTTTTCCCTCCTTGTCTAATTTTATTACTAGGTATTGCATTTATTTATTTTTTTGATGCTATTGTAACTAGGACTTTTTTCTTAATTTCTCTTTCTGATAGTTCATTATTGTTGTATAGAAATGCAACCAATTTCTGAATATTAATTTTGTATTCTGCTACTTTACTGAATTTGTGATCAGTTCTAATAGATTTTTGGTGGAATCTTTAGGGTCCTCTTCATATAGTATCATGTCATCTGCAAATAATAGCAGTTTTACTTCTTCCTTTTCCATTTGGATGCCTTTTATTTCTTGTTTGATTGCTGCAGTGAAAGTGGAATCTTTGTCTTGTTCCTGATCTTATGGAAATAAAACTTAGATTTTCATCATTGAGAATGACGTTAGATGTGTGTTTGTAATATATGGCCTGTATTATGTTGAGGTATTTATTTCTCTTTATTCCCACTTTGCTGACAGTTTTTTTAATCATAAACCGGTGGAGGGCTCATAAAGGACAGATAGCAGCTGTCCCTATAGCCTAGAGTGATCTTTTACTGAGCTATACTTACTGACCAAACTATGGTAAATGGAAAACCATGGCAAATGCGTGCTTTACTTCAATGTTTTGTTGTGCTTTAACAATGGAAATAGTAGTTAGAAAAACTTAGATTCTTGTTATAAGGACTTTAATGATTTTATAGTTTTAGAGAAATCAAATTACTTCGTAGAGAGACTATTGAGTACAATTCACATGTATTCATTTGTAGTCTTATTGGAATAATATTTATACAATTCAATTGATCTTCCTAAGATAGAAGTTGTTAAAATGAAGAGCTCTTATTAAAGGTGTTAGCACCATAAATAATGGCCCTGTTGAATTGCCTTATTAATTTTTAAATGAACTTTCTCTACCAACAGGAGTAGATGTTTGATATTGTCAGAATGAAACTCATCTCTTAGTGGGTTTGATGTAACAGAAAAATTTATTCTGCCTATTGACACATTGATATGGAGTTTTTAAATTTTCAGGTGCCAAGAAATGTGTTAAGTTGCAGCATCTTGCTCCCCTTTCCTATACCATGCAGAGAGAAAAATAGAACTGCTAGTCACCAAACACTCATCCATTCTCTTAAATTGTTTTACATGGTCACCCCTTCAGGAACAGAAAACCTGGAAAAACTATGCAGTATATCTTGAAAGTCTTCAGTTAATGAAAAACTTCTTTGGTTTTAGATTGTGTCTGATTTAAAATTAGGCACATAGGCAAATAGGTTCTAGCTTGTGAGTTCTTCAAGAACAACTCATAAAGCCAACCTATGCATGCCCAGAAAGATGAGAATTAAAAATCCTTCTTGATTATGAAGCTTGCAGTATTTAATGATTCCAGATACAGTGAACTTCTCAGAATGGAAACATTTCCATTTCATCCACACAGGAAAACATCAAAGACAAAATTAGCTTAAATTAAAGTGAGGATTTCTAAAAGGAAAGTGATCATGAACTAGGTGTTTAATCTCTCTGTGGTCCCAGAGTTCAACAGTGATTTATAGAACAATGTGGTAATGCATTCAGGTTTTTAAATAGCTCTTAAGTGTTTGTTATGTCTCTGCCCATTTCCAAAGAGTATTGGAGGAGAGATATTCAATTTTCAAAATACACATAGAGAAGAGATGACTTAGGATAAACATCAAATGAGATTTTAGAGATTATATAGAGGAAGGGGAAAGATAATTATCTGGGAAAAATGAGAAAACTGATCTGTAGATGTAATGTTATCAGTTAAATTTTTAATCTTACTTCCCAAGAGGAAAAGTAACAACTTCAACAACAAAGGCTGAAAACAGAAAAAAGACCACATCATAGAGTACCATAGAATTCTCATTGATTAAATTATTTTTCCCCCCAAAGACAAACATTTTCCTTATTCTAAAATTTAGGAAAATTTTATAGGGTAACATATTACAAAAGAAGTAGATAATTAGTCTTACCATGGAATATGCAGATGCGATATTTAAAAATCTATTTCATTTATTTACCTGTCATAAAAGCTCAGGCCATAGAAAAGAGTTGTGGCTATTCAGGGAGCAGGCCAGGGGTATATTCCAGATACTCCAAGAGTTCCAGACTCAGCCTGGCCTGGGCAGGGGTCATCCTCCTCTGTTGCTATTGCCACTGCCTTCTTATTGAGCCCAAGGATTTGCTGTCACCACCTCTGCCCCTTCTCTGAGCAGGTTACCCTGAAAGCAGATAATCATCATACTTAAAAACCATAAAGGGATGGAAAATTTAGAAATCCTTTCAACTACTCTTTTTTTTTCAAATTTGTGTCATGTGACACATAGATTGCAAAGCCACAGGATAGACATGATGTCAATTCTTTGAATTAGTTTACTTGAACATTTCAGGGGGGAGATATTTTAAAGCAATTTCATAGGTAATTTAAAATATATTTATATTTAGAAAGGTGTAGCTTTTTGTGGAATAAAAAATGCACATGAATGTAAAGATAAAATAAAAGACATAGAAGAAATCTCTTACTTTTTGTGGTCTACTTTAGACTATTTCTCCCAGATCCATCTGGAGTTCCTCTCCTCTGTCATAGAGACAATCACTGGACACAAACAGACCTTTTCTATATTGTTTATAAGATATCAAAGATTTCACCCCTATAGAGAAATCAATCAAAATTGGATTCTTTGATAAACATCTGGAAATGTGAGATTCCAGCAATGTATAAAATGTGAGCATTGTAACAGGTTTATTAGTTATAGTTTTTCTTAAAAATGTGTGTTCTTTAGAAAGACAGTATAGTATAGAGTTTGAGAACAAGGATTTTGAAGTTGGATCAGCCCCATCTCTGGCACATAATAGTTGTGTGACTATTAGATAATTAACCAGTCTGTGCCTTAGTTTCACTGATGTATAAAATAACAAAAATAATATTACCTACCTTATGAGTTTAGGGGAAGATTAAATAAGATAATGCACATGAAACACTCTGCACAATATCTGGCACATAGAAACTTTTACATGAGAGTAATTATTATTGTATATGAATATTTATAACATACAGAAGAGTAAAATAATACAAAAAATCACCCACATTCTTGATACTTAAGATTAGCTACTCTGTGTGTTTGTGTGTGTGTCTGTGTGTGAGTGTGTGTGTGTACACATGTATGTATGTGTATATTGCCAATGTGTGTGTATTTCAGGTTATGCATTCCTAAATTTCATCATCTTAGGGAAGATTTCACTTTATTACTCTAACCAATAAACACTCAAGTATACAGTTATCATGGGAAGACCAAGTCTATTATTCTACAAATAAGGACACTTTGCATTGGTCTGGTAGTAATTTTATTAGAGTAAGATACATTTATGGTGTTTGGTTGTTTACTTTTTAAAAAAAATTATAAAGTCAGTAAAATAATTATTGATTGCTTACTGATTTCCAGGCACTGAACTAGACCCTAGGGAAAGGATAAGGAATGAAACAGACTCTTTTTTTCATTCAGTATTATGCTCTTCTTTCATTCAGTGTTTCACTCAGTATTTACATTGTAGTTGGGAAAAAGACAGTAAACAAATTAGAAATGTACAAGAAGTACAAATTATGCTCTAAAGGCAATAATAATGGACCTAATATGGTGAATAACAGAGGTAGGCAGAATGATCAGGGAAGACCTCTCTGAATAGGGGGTATTTGAGATAAGATCACACAAAGTTGGGGAAAAGCAGTTCAGATCAAGGGGAAAAACTGTGCAAATACTCATGAGAAAGTGCTTAGAGTATTTTGCAAAGAAACTGAAAGAACACCAGCACAGCTGGAACTTAGTAAATATGGGGAACAGTGGTATCAAGTGAGGCTGAAGCAGGCCAAGGACAGCGTATGAAAGGCTTCATAGGACATAGAATGGAGTTGGCATTTATTCTAATTATACATGGAAGCCATTGTGAAGACCTCAAAATACAGTATAGAGGAGAAAGGAAAGCCTTGAGAAACCCCAAACATTTCCATTAGAGAATGAGGGTACTTGAAGGAAAATGAAGGGGAAAAAAGGCCAGCGGGCAAGAAGAAAAACTGGTAGAGAAGGGCAGTATGTGAAAACCAAAAGAGAAGACTATTTTAAGAAGCCATGTGGTCAAGATGAGAAAGTTAGATGTCAAGAGAAAGATAGAGGGATTCATTAGATTTAGCTACAAGGGGATTACTGCTTAACCTTAGCAACCGCAATTTCAGTGGAGTAATAGGAGTAGAAAGTTTTTGATGACAGCATCAATAAGTTCCAGATTCCTACGAGCAGCATATCAGAGCATTCATTATTCACATCGTGTTACACTGGTTTTCACTGCACTTTTCAATTGTATAGTATGGCTGAAGATAATTGTATTTGATTGTTATTTAGTTTGCATGATCCTGACTGCTAGTGACACTGAGCATCTTTTCATTCATTTGTTTATTCATACAAGAAATATTTATTGAGTGACATGGCAAAAACAAAACAAATGCCTTTTCATTGGGTAGAATACTTATATTTATTATCTAGCTTTATCTCTTCTTTTGTGAATTAACCATTCACATTTTTTCTACTTTTTTTTGCCTTTCTCTTACTATTATTGAATTTTCTTAGTATTCTGGAAATATTGCTCCTTTCCTATTTTGTGCAATGTTAATATTTCTCCTAGCTTTTGACATTCAGAAGTTTTAAGTTTTTAGGTAGTCCTATCTGTCCAATGCTGTCATATCTCAGCCAGACATATAACTATATAATATATAATATATAATATGGCAACACAACATGGCACAATGTGGTAAGATGTGATAGAACATGAGAGTATATGAACACCTGTGATCCCTTCCCTCAACTCAAAAGCCAGAATAACTTGCAATTATCGGCGTTCAATCCCCAAGACATCCAAACACTTTCCTAGCTCCACACCATCTTTCATTTTTGCTTATCATTCCCTTGTTCCTTTTTAAAGATATCATTGTTCTTCATTATTCATGGATTCTGTGTTTACAAATTCACTTACTCACTAACATTTATTTGTACCCCCCAAATCAGTACTTGAGGTGCTTTTGCAGGCATTTCACAGACAGGTGCAGAGTAGCAAAAAATTTGAGTCTCCTGACAGGCATATTCCCAGCGGAAGGTGATGCTCTACTTTCTTGTTTCAGCTCTCATACTGTAAAGTATCCTTTCTTCAGTCTATATGCTGTCACGTTTTTTTGGTATTTTTGTGTCTTTTAGTGGTGATTTTGCTGTATAAAATGGCCCCCAAGCACAATGATGAAATGCTGTCTTTTGTTCCTAAGTGTAAGAAGACTATGATGTGCCTTACGGAGAACATAAGTATGTTAGACACGCTTCACTCAAGCATGAGTTATACTGCTGTTGCTGTGAGTTCAGTGTTAGTGAATCCACAATACATTACATCTAGAAAAAGGAAGAGAACATTCATTGATCTGTACATGAGGCTGCACCAGAAAGTATAAAGTAACATCTTTAATGGGCGATGACATTAGGGAAAACATGAAAACTAGCTAAATTTGTGGATCCATGACATGACACCTGATAAAATAAAAGCATAGTGTACAGCATTATCGTGAGGCTGAAGTCCTAACAAACTTACAGTCACATTACCCAGAGTCAGGAAAACATTAAACCCTTTGTTAGTGTTTTATTATAAAGAAATAGAGCATAAATTATTTGTAAGAAATACATATCAAATAAGTAGTCTTTAAATAGAAACACACATGTAGCAAGGTTATGTATGGAAGAGTTGATGAAATGTGACCAGAGGCTTTGGAGGGACTCAGCCCTGTACTTCCTCTTGGAGCAAGACTCAGTATTTGCTAATTCACTGTTTGCAGCATCTTTATAGAACATAAATACCACAAATAATAGAATCAACGGCATTTCCCCTTTTGTGAATTGCCTGTTCATAGACTGCCCATTTTTCTTTTCAGTTATTTGGGTCTTATGTATTAGAAAGAATTGTTTATATATCCTTGATATGTACCATTTACCTGCATACATGCAGCAAGTATCATTCTATTTACTGTCACTTCTTTGCCTTTACTTTTATTCTAGCTTCACTGAGATATAATTGACATATGACATTGTGAAAGTTTAAGGTTCAGAAGGTATTGATTTGATACACACAAATATTGTAACAATTACCACTGTAGCATTACCTAATATCTCCATCAACTCACATAATTACCATTTCCTTTTTGAGGTGAAAACATCTAAGATTTACTCTAAGTAACTTTCAAATATTTAACGTGGTATTGTTAACTACAGTCACCATGCTGTACATTAGATACCCAAAACTTATTTCATCATATAACTGAACATTTGTCCCCTTTGACCAACATCACCCCATTTCCCCAACCCCCAGTCCCTGATAACCACAAATCTACTCACTGTATCTATGAGTTTGGCTTTTTTTAGATTCCATAAATAAGTGAGATTAGACAGTATTTGTCTTTCTCTGTCTGACTTATTTCACTTAGCATAATGGCCCCAAAGTTGTCCATGTTGTCCCAAAAGCCAGGATTTTCTTTTTCACAGGGCTGAACAGTATTTCATTATGTACGTATATACCACATCTTTATCCATTCACGCACAGATGGACATTTAGGTTGTTTCCATCACCCGGCTATTGTGAGTTACACTGCAGTAAACATGCAGTAGTGCAGATATTTTTTGAGGTCCTCACTTCATTTCTTTGGATATATACCCAGAAGTGGAATTTCTGGATCATATTATATATATTTTAATTTTTTTGAGGAACTTCCACATTGTTTTCATAGTGGCTGTACCAATTCATAATCCTACCAACAGTGTCCGAGGGTTCCCTTTGCTCTGTATCCTTACCAACACTTGTTATCTTTTGCATTTTGATAATAGCCATTCTAACAAGTGTAAGATGATATCATATTGTGGTTCTGATTTGCATTTTCCTGATGATTAGTGATAACAAGCACCTTCTTGTGTACCTGTGTTTCTTTGAGAAAATATCTATTCAGGTCCTTTGTTAATTTTCTAATTGGATTTTTTGGGTCTGTTTTTGATATTTTTGCTATTGAGTTTTATGAGGTCTTTATGTCTTTTGGATATTAACCCTTATGAGATATAAGATTTGTGAAAATATTATCCCATTCTGTAGGATTCCTTTTAATTTTGTTGTTTGTTTTGCTGTAGTATAACAAAAATTTTTGCTTTTGTTGTTTATGCTTGTGGTCTCATATCTAAAAAAAAAATTACTGCCCAAGACTAAGGGCAAGGAGCTTTACCCTAAATTTCTTCTAGGAGTTTTACAATTTCAGGCCTTCTTTTTAAGTCTTTAATGCATTTTGATTTAATTTTTGGGAGTAGTGTAAGATAGGAGTCCAGTTTCATTCTTTTGCATGTGCTTATCTAGTTTTCCCAACACACAAATTGAAGAGAATATTATTTCCTCATTAAGTATTCTTGATTCCCTCATAAAATATGAGTTGACTGTGTATGAAAGGGTTTAATTCTAGGCTCTTGATTATATTTCATTGGTCTATGTGTCTTCTTTTATGCCAGGACCATACTGTTTTGATTACTTTAGTTTTGTAGTATAATTTATAATCAGTAAATGTGAAGCCTCCAGCTTTGTTCCTGTTTCTCGAGATTGCCTTGGCTATTTGGGTTTTTGGGGGGTTCCATACAAATTTTAGGATAGTTTTTTTTCTACTTCTGTGAAAAATACCATTAGAATTTTGATAAGGATTGCATTAAATCTATAGATGATTTTAAGTAGTACGGATACCTTAACAAAATTAATTCTTCTAATCTATGAACACAGGATATCTTTCCATTTGTTCTGCATAATTTCTTTCATCAAAGTCTTATAGTTTTCTGTGTATATACCTTTTACTTCTCAGGTTAAATTTATTCCTAAGTATTATATTGTTTTGATGCTATCTTGAATGGGATTTTTTAAAAATTTTTATTTCAGATATTTTGCTGTTAGTGTATAGAAACACAACTGAATTCTGTAACTTGATTTTGCAACTTGGAACTTTACTACACTTGTCGATAAGTGTTTTGTTTTGTTTTGGGGGGTTGGTGGATTCATTAGGATTTCCTCTATATAAGTTCATATCATCTGCAAACAAAGACAATTTTACTTCTTCCTTTCCAATTTGAATGACTTTTATTCCTTTTCTTGACTGATTGTTCTAGCTAGGACTATCAATACTATGCTGAATATGAGTGGTGAGAGTTGGAACCACTGTCTTGCTCCTGATCTTAGAGGAAAAGCTTTCAATCTTTCAAAATTGAATATGGTGTCGGCTCTGTCTTTGTCCTATATGACCTTTATTATGTTGAGGTATGCCCTTTCTATACCCAACTTGCTGATAGTTTTTATTAGAGAAGGATGTTGTAGTTTGTCTTCTCTTTCATTTCTGATTTTATTTATTTTTGTTAGTCTTAATTAGTTTTCTTAGTCTAGCTATTGATTTGCCAAATTTGTTTATCTTCTCAAAAAACAGCTCTTAGTTTTATTGATCTTTTCTGTTTTTTTTTCTGGTTTCTATTTCATTTATTTTTGCTCCAATCATTATTATTTCTTTCCTTATACTGACTTAGGGCTTAGTTTGTTCTTTTTTTCTAGTTTCTTGAGGTGTTAAGTTAGGTCGTTTATTTGAGATATTTCTTTTTCCTTAACATAGGCATTCATCACTATAAACTTCCCTCTTAAAAATGCTTTTGCTGTATCCCAAGGGTTTTGATACATTGTGTTCTAATTTAACTTGTTTCAAGATTTTTAAAAAAATTGTCTTTTTATTTCTTCTTTGACCCAGTGGTTATTCAGGATTGTATTGATTAATTTCCACATATTTTGAATTTTTCAGCTTTCCTCATGTTATTGATTTTTAGTTTGATACCATTATGGTCAGAAAAGATACTTGATATAATTTTAATCTTTTAAAATTTGCTAAGACTTGTTATTTTGGAGAATGTTCTGTGTCTGTCTATTCAATTCTTTGTGATTCTGTTCTGTTTCTGATCCTCAGATATGTATAATATTTTTTGAGACTGGACGTACCTATTTTTTGTTTTGTTTTGTTTTAATCTGTCATTGCCATATGATTGAAATATATGTGTGAATACATAAACTCTTTGAGCCCTATTGACCAGAAGTTTGACATACATCATTTTTTAAAAAACCCCAAAACAAAAACACCATCCTTCTACAATATTGGGCTAAGATCAGGAAATCACGGCAACCATGAGGGTTCATTTCTGTTAAAACATGTATTATTTTTCCCAAGTGTATACACCTTTTAGACTAAATCATGGATGTAAATGCATTTAATAAGTTACTAATGCTTTTGACATATATGGAGAATCACGTACTTAAAGGAGTGGGGACGATATTCAGCAATGATTAATAGAATGGCAGGGAGAATAACATAAGGGGGAGCTAGTTATTTGCCATCCTATCATTATTTTCAGATTTCCAGATAATAAAAGACATTCTAAGAGAACACATTGATCACTATAAAGAAGGGTTTCATTGTAGAAGAAAACTTCCAGAATGATAGCAGCGAGTCAGATGAGAGGAAAATAAAGTAAACCCAAACAGTAACCAAGATTTGTAACCATCTAAGATCTAATAATTCTATCTCCAATAATTTATTCAAAGTAAGTAGAGAAGTAGCAGAAAAAAATTGTAAAAAAATATTCACCACAGTGTGAGGTATAAAAAATGAGATACCATGTAAGTGGCTTTAAAGAAGGTGCAGGTAAAACAAATCATAATGTATCCATGAGAGTATTTTTGAGACCTAAAAAAAGATACCTACACTAAGAAAGCTATTAGGATATTGCATATGTAGGGCAATTACAATAATAACAGTAACGGTAACTACAAGTGACATTGAGCACTTACTAGGTGCTAGGGACTACGACAAATGCTCTACATTTACTTGTTTAAATCTCACAACATCCCTTTGAGGTTGGGAAAGTTATTTTCCCCATTTAAAAAATGAGAACTCCAAGGTTTACTGAACTTACATGATTTGATTGGTATTCCACAGCCAATAATAGTAGGGCCATGGTTCATGAATACACGAGTGTGTAGGCCATGAATATATGTGTATGCGTGTAATATGCGGGAAAGATAATTTGAATGAAATCCACCAAAATATTAAAAGACCAATATACTTATATGGGTTGTTTTCTTTTTTCATGTAGACATACATATGTGGTATTTGTGTATGTGCATGTACATGAGTAAATATTTATGTATATTTTCCAAATTATCTACAGTGAACATGAATGTCCTTTACAATTAGAAATGTAAACTATTACAAATATTACGTGACCTTCACCCATCTTTTTTTTTTTCTTTTGGCTTTTACCTCATTGGCATGGTCCAAAATATAAGAAGGGTTCTTTAAGTGAAAGCTCATTGTATTTCTTGTGATGACAGGTCAACAAAATCATCATGATTGAATTTACCACGGATGGTATTAAACCCACTGTTTTTTATAAAGTGTATGTGTTTGTGTGTAAAAGCAATCTAATGAATTTTAATCGAGTCCATATTCTAAAAGTCATCTTTGAGAATACAGCACTATAGTGTGCTGCATTAAAGCAAATTCTGAGCTAGAGAGATGAGACAGTAAGTGGTATTATAAATGTGAAGATGAATTTGATAGAATAAGATTTGAATGAAACATATTATGGTATGAAGTGAAATGGAAACTACTAACAGCACAATAAGACATAAGAGTGCCAAGAGCTTTGTGATGGGAGTTTGCGCTACATGGTATTATTAACTAGTAGACTGGGATTAACCATATTCTCCTGGTATATTCATACAATTACAGGGAATCTTGCATCCTTACCCATTCCATCCCATTTATCATATGACTATGCTTTTGTAATATCACTGCCAAGACAAAAGAAAATACAGGATAAAAATGTCTATGTTTTTATCTTTATTGTGTAATGTTCTGCAAATACTGAAGTCTATTTTGCTTTGTTTAGAAGAATTTTCAGAACACTCTAAAGGAGGGGTCTTCTTATGTTTGGATGAGATTACAGTGTTTCAGGGAAGAAAGTTATGTCTTCAAAAAGAGATTTGTCTTCTTGGGAATATATCTTTCCTTGATGACAATCTACTACATGAGAGAGTATCCAACTAAGATTTCTTAAGTCTTCATTTGGCACTCCACAGAACTTACCAGGTGCCCAAGATATATACCCCAACACTTTATTACTTCTTAAGACTTATTTACACACTTCTGTTTTTTCAATCTTATGAGCTGGTCTGAACTATATATTTCCTACTGGGACTCCACTAATACCTCTCTCCACCCAGACTGACAGCCATATGCTTGTTTGACTATCACTCTGCTTGTCAAATTCCTTGAGTTGACAGAAGAAGAATAAAAGTCAGGGAAGTATTGGCTACAGATTAAACTTTAGGGCAGTGGTTCTTAATGTAGGAGGAGGGTCCAAAGACCCTGTTGAGACTCTGATGAAAGCAGTGGACTTTTCCCCATCAAATGTTTTTGAATACATATATGCTGTGATTCACATAAAAAAATTAATATTTTTTAAACTTCATGAAACCCATAATTGGACTCCTTAAAAGTATGCAAATTCCAGGTCTAAAACTTCTCAAGCAGAGTTCAAGGCCCTTTTCTCAGTTTACCCTACAGAAGAATCAGATCTGCTATCATGGAATTCACTGTGATAAACTGGATCATGGAGATAGAGGATTGGGTTTCCAGTATAAATGAACCTAAAATAGCAATATCCTGATATAAAAGATTAGGATGAGGCCTAGGGCATAAGGCCACTGGAAGTGTATTCCAGTTTAGTCAAGTTATCTTGCTTCTTAAATGAGTTTATTCCAGTTCCAAGGGCCTAGGGTTGCAGGGCTAAATCCCTAAGTGATATATGCATTTACTCAGAGTATCTTTTGTTGATAAGTCCATGTATATGAGATGGCAGTAAATGGTTAGAGGAGAAATGGAGTTTGAAATGTGCCCCCACCGCATCTTTTTTTTTTTATCATAGGCAAAATTAACACCAGCCAACTAGGAAGAAGAAACTATGGTGACAGCAAATTAAGCTTTGAAATCTACTGGAAGATTCTTTCCCATATAGCTTTGTGTATGTGAACTAAGACATGGGTGTCTGCTAACACATGTTGAATAGATGAAACATACCCCACAATAGATGAAATAGACCCCAGAGCTAATCGAGTATGAACTCTGATTTTCATTAAATGATGTAATTTTGGAGTAGCATACTTCAATAAAAGGAATACAGGCTTTGGAGTCATACACAGCTGGGGCTGAAATCTAGTTCAGACACTTCCTGTGATGTCTTCTATATTTCTCTTCACCTATGAGCCTGTTTTCTAATCTGTGAAAAGGGTATAAATAATACCTATCTCAGGATCACTGTGAGAATTCAAAATAGTTTAAACTTCCTAATCTTAGCTCTCAGTAAATAGTAGCTATATCTTATTATCACCTTGGGGCCAATGCTTGAATATGCCAGTATGATCCTTTCAAGGTAATTATTCGAGCCATTGCACAAATTGTACATCTTAATACCAAAATAAGAAGCCCATACTTTAATCTGTAGACAATGGGGAGTCATTGAAGAATTCTCCTAATTTTTTATGTGAATGAAAACAAAACAAAGTAGGTTAATGGAAAATGAGGAGAAATTACTTCTTCAGTACTGCAAATTTAGATTGATTTAATTATATTCTGCAGACCTCAAAACAGTCATTTTTCAAATAAATGATTTAGCATTTCAACGACATTGCACTCTATTGCAGCTAGTGTTTTCATTATTAGAAAGGCATGTTGTAGACAATTAGCTTACACTTAAGTGAAAACATTTGTTCAAAAGGCACCAGTATCACTCATGAAAATCTGAACTGCCTATCTGAAGAAAAGTGAAGGACTAGGAGATGTGAGATTTTATGTAAATCATATTTACTTGTATAATAGGAGTTATAATTGCTGGAAGTCTTCTTAGATGGCCCAGCTCAGAAAATGGAGGCCCAGGTAAAGAAGGAGAGATGCATAGCAAGATAGTACCAGATCAGAACACAGAAAACAAATACGAATTCTCTTTCTAATACTGAGAAATGAGAGTGAAACTTTTGCAAGGGGAGTTGGTTCATTCAACAGATGTGAGTTCCTACACTTGTGGGGTTGGGGGATGGTCATTCATTCCACAAATATATAAGTTCCTGCTATGTACCAGGCACTACAGCAAGTGAACAGGTCAGACAAACCCCAGCCCTCATGGAGCTTATAGACTAGAGTGAGTCAGACAGAAAAATATGTGCAAATTACTTATTCAGTTTAACTATAATTCCTTGACTCTCATGCAGGAGATGCACAGGGTTAAGAGAGAATATAAAAGGGAGAGCTTCTACAGTTAAGGAAGTCGGTAAAAATTACTACTAGCAGAAATGTGTTTTTAAATATTGTTTAAGGCTGCTCTATCTAGGAAAATAATTCTTATGGCTATAGGAGTATTTTGTTAAATTTATTTATTTTATAGGAGTATTTATATACCAAGTAGTTCACAATTTATTTGCATCCCTTAGAAACTATGACCTTAATGTAAGTTATCAATCAATATGCTGCCTTATGTGACTTTATATTTTGTTCCTACTGCACAAACAGGAAAATAATTCTCAGATTTCAGTTTGTGTTTCATTGGTTTGAAGCTATTACCTTCACCAGGGAGTGATCTGGTCTTGTCTAACCACTAGGGGTCGCCTTGGGCCAGGGCAGCTGCAAGAATACCTCTTAACCTACATCTGTGGCTGTAGTCAGCATGAATACAAAATAGTGTTTAGGATTTGAGTTGGGCCTGGGAGAGTGGTAAGATTTTGGATATACAGAGCTGAACAAGAGAAGAACCTCAGTTATTTATTCCAATATTAGCAAATGCAGAGAGGGGAATATGTAGGAGGTTAATGGAGAATAACAACTAAATCAGTTGGGCTGGAACATTGAGTGTGTGAAGGACACAAACAGAACATAAGATTGGGAGGGTGGTTTAGGATGAAATTTTTGAGTCTTAAGTATCAGGCTAAGGAATTTTAATTTTAGCATGTTAGCAATTGGGAGTCTTTGAAGATTTTGAAGAAGGAAATATAAACAGAGTTAACATGGTTTAAGAAGCTTTTACATATCCCAGTAAGACATAATGAAAGAATTTCAGTAATGGCCAATCATTGAAATACAGAATACAGAAAGAGGAGGAGTACTGGCAGAAAGCTGAGTTAAAGTTTATACACGCCCTGGACATACTGGCTTACTGGGTCTGTAAGTAACCCATATGGAACACAGAGTAGGCAGTAGGATATGAAAAATGGGAGCCTAATTGAAAAGGAGGGCTACCCCACAAAATCAAGGAAAATAAGCTTAAATATAATGGTTAAAGCCTGGGCATAGGGCATAAGAACAAAAGCAGAGAGAACCTCAAATGGGCATTTGGAAAATTTCCAGCATGTGGATGAAGCAATAGAGAAAGAGACAGAGTAAAAGTGGCTAAAGTGGTTCTGATTCTGCTGAAAACAGTCAATATTGGAACAAGGCTGGCAAAAACAACTTTTGTGTACTCCACAGTTAGAAATTGACAAGAAAGAATCAAAGTCAATGGAAAAGAAGCTCTGCTTCCATGGCTTTAGATTTAATAATCATCGGATGGGCAGTAGAGCAAAGAAATGAAAAGATAGGGAGCTGAGTCAGATGGACTGAGGATGGGACCCTGCTCTGTGTGATCCTACACACCTTCCTTTCCTCTCCAAGCATACTCTTTCTCTTCAGTAAAATACAGGCACTAATAATGCCTCCTCTGGGGTTTCTGCAGCTAGTATATGTGATAACACGTGTCAAATGTATTTAACGTACTACTTAGCCATAATACATATACTAAGTGCTTGCTTTGTGTAGCTTATTATGACACAATGTTTGTTATAAAGAAAATGGCCCCTCTGTCTCTTGATGGCCTCTGAATAAAGCCTCAAATGCAACATTTATTTTAGAATATGGTTTCATGAAAAAAAAAGTTGGCTTTCCTTAGAAATTGATGACCTTTCAGCTTTGCGATAATGAGGGCTATGCAAGTTTTTGTCGTTGCTGTTGTTCATAGGTTTGTCTCCCTTTGATTTGGTTTTCTGAAATATTGGGACAAACTAAAACCCAACAAACAAGTTAACCTTTACAGTTTTCATATTTGAGGCTGCTTCTTCATTTCCATGCTTCTGATTTGGTATGCTTAATTGATTTTACTGTTTTTATCATTTATTATATACCGATTTTTTTTTCTGGCACAGTATTAGTTATACTACATGCATGTTCAAAACACCCTTGTAAGGCAGAAATTCTCAAACTTATTTAACATATATGAAAACTAAAGTTCAGGGCGATGGGATAATATCCAAGTCAGAGTTAATGAGTGTAAGAGTAGTAATTTGAAACGACATCTCTCAGGCCCTAAGTATTTGCTGTTTCTCTTATGTTTGTCATGTGTCAAAAGACTAGATAAAGTAACAATTTTTTAAACATGATTTTAAGAGCAGTACAGTTGAAAAATGTTGGGATTTTAACTAGCTGTACACAGAAAATACGTGAACTCTATGATACAGCCAACAACAAAAAAAACCTGTCATGGAGGACCCTCCACTTCTCTGTGGTCTGACTACATTTGGTTCTAGGTATTGCATTCCAGGATGGGCATAGTTAAACTAGACTGTGTTCAAAAAAGATAACTAGGTGGTAAAGAGAACTTGAACAATGTCACATGAGAATTATCAACATAAAGTTGAAAATTTTGCATGAAAAAAAAGACATTGGTGCAGCTACCTCTATTGCCATTGTATTTGTGAACTGTTAAGGAATTAGATTTACTTTACATGGTCACAAGACGAAGAACGGGGACGTATGGCAAAGTCAGAGCAGAAGATCTCGCTCGACATAAAGATGGAATGTTCTGGTATTAAAGACTTTCCATTAATAGAATGAGGTGCCTCAAGAGAACTTCGGAGCAATTTAGGTTTTTCAGAAGAGGTTTGATAAGGGGAAAAGGGGTCGAATATATGGTGATGAAAGGAAATTTAACTTTAGGTGGTAAACATACAATGTGATATACATTTGACGTATTCTTGAATTGTATACTTAAAGTCGATATAACCAATGTCACCCCAATAATTTTAATTAAAAAAAGAGGTTGGATAGCCACTTGGCAGAAGTATGACAGAACTGTTTCAAGCAATGAGTATGGGATACACAGATGATCTCTAAGTCCTCCGCAACCACGAGTTTGTCATTGTATGAGTGAAGATAACTGTATTGGTCTGTCCACATATTTTCTGTCAGATGTTTATGCATCATAAATGTAAGCTGAGATATGTAAAGTAGTACAGAACTCTAGCATCCCAGTTGCGTCAAACAACAAAGCTTTATTTCTTCCACATTAGAGCCCTCTTGTGAATGAACAGGAAATTTCTACTCTGTTTAGTCACTCAGGGTAATGACTTCTGATGCTAACTACCCTGAGTTAGGCTGAACTTCAAAAGTCAAGCGTGCCGTCCTCCATAGGACTGCCCTCACTTTAGGCATCAGCCATACACTTGGGGGTTCCAGGGCCATTCACACTTCTGACCAACTAGCTAAAAATTGGAGGGTTCACACTACCTCCTCAGTTTCAATAATTCACTAGAACAACTCACAGAATTCAGGAAAGCGCTACACTTAATATTATAGTTTTATTATAGCAAAATGGATACAAATAAGAACCAAACAAAAGAGACACACAGAACCAGGTCTGGGAGTATCCCAAATGTGCAGCTTCTATAGCCTTCTCCCTGTGGAATTAGGACAGATCACCCTCTCAGTACAGAATATTGTTAACCAGGGAAGCTCACCAAAGCTTTAGTGTCAGGATTTTATTGGGGCTCTTTATTGTGGCTTTATTACATAGGCATGATTGGTTGATTGATTGGGGGGAAGAGAGAAGAAGGAAGGGAGGAAGGGAAGGAAAGAGAGAGAGGGAGGAAGGAGAAAAAGAAGAAGGATGAGAGAGATATCTAAAAGGTCTCATACTGATGTTTAAATGCCTAGGACCACGAATGGCATGGCACTTCTCACAACTCATTGTTCCAAACCAGCCAAATGGATTCACCCAAGCACATGGAGGGCATGAAGTGCAATCCTCCCATAGGTTAGAAGGAGAGAGTAAAATATATATATTTGAATAGTAGCCTCGATAATGTATTGTATAAGTCCTTCAATTGGGCAGTCATTTCTTTTAGTATAGTCATATTTTGTCAATATTTCCATTCACATATTTTTTTTCTTACATGAATATGGTCTTTAAACCTAGCTAAAATATCATTATAATGCATGAGCTTATTTGGAAACTCGTGATTTCTATAGGTTTAAAGTTTTTTTTAACAATATACAATAATTTCTGTATAAAGAATTCATGTTCATCTTTTATTTGCATTAAGCACATTAACTTTAAATTGTGTGTTGAAAATAAAAATGATATGTAGCAGAGATATGGACACAATTTTTTTGTTCATGAAGTTATTTCAACAAAAATAATTTTAAAGGGTAAAATATAACCATTTTTTATATTAAATTAAATACTTGGACTTTAGAAACAAATATTTCTTTTTTATTTGCTAAGTAATCTAGGCTCCTATCTGCTTTTTTTAATATCATAAATACTAAAGGGAATGAAGCAGTCAAACTATTAGTCATAATGTCATACAAACACACAGATAAGTAGTTATTAATATGACTTCAGTAGGTAATAGATTTTTCCTTTGCAAAATAGAACTTATAAATAGATTAAATGAAGCAGGAAGCTCAAAAGCAGTATTCAAGGCCATTCATCTGACATTCAAATTCTCAATATATATAACCATTTCTGGATGATGTCAAGGATATCACATCTGTGGGAAAGAATGAAAAGAACTGAGAAGAGGAAAGATAATTATTTTACAGAACAGGCTTGCTTTTGTTTAGAGACTTAGAATAGTTGAATCTCCTCCCTTTCTCCATGCCCCAGGCCTATGTGAATAATTGGTGGGTATATTACTTCACATCAATCATCACCTAATAAGATGGCATTTCTAGGATCTTCCTGAAATTACATCATCCCTCCTCATCTACTCTTCTCTTAGGAATTCAAAGGAGGAAATGACTAACTAGTCATGCAGCATGGGAATTCACAGTTAATTTTGAAAAGACTCTTAAAGTATTAGAAACTTTGTTGGAAATTCAGTTAAAAAAAAAGGATGGCCTCCAAATCAACTGGGCTCCTCCAAGTCAAAAGAGATCATATGGAATAATTAAAAAAGAATGACAACAATGACAACGATGAAAACTCCCATGGGACTTGATCACCAATCCTTAAACAGTAATAATGAAAAGAATAAAAATGATTTCTATAAATTGAAGGCCTAACATGTATAAGTTATATTTATTGTCTCTAGTGATCCTAATAACACACAAAAGAAATGTTTGGATCCTTAATTTAAGAGGAGTAAATAGAGATTTCAAAGAATAAAATCGCTTGATCAAAATCACACTGCTATATCCAATAGTAGACCAGTCACAAGATTCATGTCTAGGACTATCCTTTTCTTCCAACCAGTGGCTTGTTGGAGCTGACTTGTATTACTGGTGTGCAAGGGCTAACTTAAATTTTCAGGGATTTTTCAGCCATTATTAAAAAATAAGTTGTATACATCTATGATCAGATAAACCATAGTTTTAAAAGGTAATACTCAAAACTCATCACTTCCTCATTTCTTTACTACATTTAACTATTATCTGTGTTCTTGAGGTTATTATATCTGTATAGTGGAAATAATATACAATGGGGCACTGCCGTGTATCTCTTTCAGTGATGTCATGTTGGTAGCTTGAAATCAGACATAGGGGGATATTCACACCATGGAACTCGGCAAATGCTACAAACCTGAGTTTGATGTATTGTTATGGTGCTTTTCTAGATTTGGTAAAGTGATAGAGAAAGTGTTAACAATGTAGACTTAACATAAAAGCATTCCATGCCTGTTGCCATTATGTTGTGAATAGCAAAAATAAATGAGGAACTATTCTTCCAACATTCAAAATCTATCATTCAATTTAGCAAAAATTTTACTCATGTTAGAACTACATTAATCCATCAATTGTGACCTGAATACAGAAGTTTGGCAAAAATCAACAAATGCACTCTGTGAGAATAATTTGACTACACAGAATTGACAATAAGGCACAAGAAAGAGTATTTTATATTTCATCAGTATTTATAAATTGTATGCTGCAAATCCTTAATATCATTAAA
This sequence comes from Eonycteris spelaea, assembly GCA_003508835.1. Lineage (NCBI taxonomy): Eukaryota > Metazoa > Chordata > Mammalia > Chiroptera > Pteropodidae > Eonycteris > Eonycteris spelaea. The sequence continues at coordinate 289,208 of PUFA01000200.1, forward strand.
ATTTATTAGAAATATATCTATGTATGTACACCACACTTTTTGATGAGAGCTGGTTAAACATTTGCCAGAACACCAGAGCTTTCAACATCATGATTTTGTCAAAATTGAATGAAACTACTTTTGCTAAAGTCACTGATTCCTAGTTGTTAAATTCAATTCTTTTTTATTTGATTTCTTTGTGGCATTTGGCACTTCAACAACTCTTCTCTTATGTGAAATATTCTTAGCTTCCAGAACTCACTCCTTTGCTTTTATCATAGTTCAATCCGAGTTCTTTATTTTGATCTCTCTTCTATTTAATACATCTTAAATAGTGATATTCCAAGGTGTTCTATCCTAAGGTCTTTACTCGTAATATTCACTCTTTGGATAATGACAGCTACTTGTAAGGTTTAATAAATTATGGTTTGATAACTTGCAAATCTCTATTTCTGGCCTAGATATCTCTCTTAGCATTATATAGGCAAATGTCTACATATCTATCCCTAAATGGGTATCTTTTAGTAACTGCCATAAACTGAATGTTTGTGTTCCCAAAAGTTCATGTGTCAAAACCTAAGCCCAATGTGACGGTATTTGGAGGTGGGGCCTTTGGGAGTTGATGAGGTCATGAGGGTGGGGCCCTCACGAATGGGATTAGTTCCCTTATAAAAAAGACCCCAGAGAGCTTCCTCATCAGTTCTACCATGTGAGGACACAGCAAGAAGATGGCTGTCTATGAACAGGGAAGTTGGCCCATACCAGACACCAAATCTGCTGTGACCTTGATTTTGAATTTTCCAGCCTCCAAAACTGTGATAAATAAACTTCTCTTGTTTATAAGCCACCTAGTCTATGATATTTTGGTTATAACGAAGACAGAAATCTTGCACCAAGTATAGCCCAAATCTAATACATATGTTTTTCCTTACAAATGTGTTCCTTTTTTGTTATTTTCTAATCTGAATAATGGCATTATGCAACCATCCGAGGAATATTGAGTCATCCTAGACTTTTCACTAAACTCCAATTTCAATCAATTACTAAGTCCCTTTATCTGGTACATCTCTCCTTTTCTGTCTAAACCTTAAGCTAAAGTTTTAGTTGGGCTCTAACTATCTGTTGTCTGGACTATTGTAATAAGTTTCTAACTGTTCTCCTCGCATGTACTTTTGCCCACCTATAATCAATCCAACATACTGCTGCCAGAGTTGTATTTCTAAAATGTAAATGTAATCATGTCATTCTCCTACACAAATCTGATTTTTTATAGCAGTGTTTTTCAGTCTTTTTCACTGCAACTTCATAGGAAGACATACTTTGTTTATCAAAAGCCAGTGTATGCACACATGCATGTACACACATGAACCCACCCACACACACACCCACACACACACACACACACACACACACCAAAAATGTAACAAAACAACAGTTAACTTTCTTATATGTTTGCATTCTGCTATTTAGTACATATTATTCTTTTAAATGGTGGCTTATTTCAGGCCACTAATTTTATGATCTACTAATGGGATGTGAACCATCAGTTTGTAAAATACTGAAGTAGAAGAAAAACATCTGTATCCATGAAGGATTGCTGACAAAGCCTTTCATAATCAAAAGTAAACTAGAAAATATTTTTTAAATAAATGATAATAAAATGTAACCTATCAAAAATTTGCTGTATGATTCTGTCAAATATAAAGCTATTCTAAAACAAAGTTTATCAAAATTTTATTGGATATAGCTAAAGGAGTATTCAGAAATTTAAAGTAATATGAGGCTAAACTAAAAACAGGCATGAGAAAGCTTTGTCGAATGATGCTAATATTCTGTACCTTGAAAGCTTAGGCTACACAGATGTATGTAGTCATTAAAATTCAACAAATAGTATTCCTAATATGTTTGTATTTTATTATATGTAAAATTTACCACTCAAGGAAAAAAAAAACTATAAAGACGTTTTAAACTATAATGAAATGCATGCTGAAGTGTTTAGGAAATATTATGGTAATGTATACAATTGATTTGGATTATGTATCAAAATCTAAGATGTATTGGTAAATAGACATGTGGGAAAGCCAGTATAGTAAAAGGTTAATGGTAGACTAGCTGAGGTTTTTACATTCAAACCCTTGCAACTTTTTAATACGTTTGAAATACTTCTTAACAAAATGTTTAAAAAATCATGCTGTGAGAAAGAATACAGACATAAAAGGGTACAGATTGTAAGATTCCATTTCTACGCTATTTAAGAACAGTTAAAAGTAATCTGTGGGCAGCAAAATGAGAACAGTGATTGACATGACTGGAAGGGGTAAAAGGAGATATTCTGAGGTAATAGAAATGCTCTATGTAGTAGTGGTTATATGGACATATATTTATTAAAATAACATCACGTCTATACTTAAGATCTGTGCATTTCATCCTATGTAAATTTTGACTGAATACAAATAAAAATAAAAAATAGGTTATGATATTGATATCAGAGGCAAAAGTATTAACAACACAACGAAGGGTACTTCATAATGAGGAAATGAACTATTAACAATGTATATTTTGGGTTATAAACTTTATATTCCAAATAACATAGCATTAAAATGTATAGTGTAATACCAAAGGTATAATAAAAGAGTCTGACTCCATTGTTGTTGTTTAGCCGCTGGTGGTGTTCAAGTCTCACTACCCTTCCTTTGCCTTTTGCAAGGTGACGTCTTTTTCTCTTTTGTTGCTAGTGGGAAATTCCAACTATGCAAGCCCTGGCCCACACGAGGGAGAACTCCCACTTGAACTCACCCCCTATCCATGATAAAAACCTCAAGCCAGTCTCCTTTTCCTGCCCTATTTGCAGATCTTCTTGGGAGCCACCAGCTCTCTTTAGAAAGCCTTATTATATGAGTGATAAGTTATTTCAAATGTATCCGGTACATGTGTGGTATCATCAGTCTTGACATTTGTACCAAATTTGGAGTGAAAGGGTCCTTGGCACTTCTATGGAGTGACCATTTAAAGCAGGGCATGCAATAAATAGAAAGGTCATAAAGATATCCTTTACTTTACTTCTTTTGCTCTTGAAATATCATGTAAACAAAAATATGTATCGTTTGCTGCATGACAAAATACCTCATTACTTAGAGGTGAAAAAATAACTTACTATTTCTGACAGTTCTTAGTGTTGACTGAGCTCAGGTGAGTGGTTCTCACCAGGGTGCCATCAAATGCCATGAGTGGAATCAACTATAGGCTTCTTCGCTTAAATGTCTGATTCCTGGGCTGGGGTCGCTGGAAAAGCTGGGAGCTGTCAGTCTCTCCATGTGGTCTGGGGTTTCTTCACAGAGCATCATTCTCAGGTTAGTCACACTCTCTACTGCTGTCTGGCTTCCAAGAAGCAGGAGGTAGAAGCTGCCAGGCACGATATGTGACATGTCTGGAAATGGCACAGTGCCACTTCTGCATTATTTTGTTGGTCGAAACAGTCAAGGGATTTGTCAAGATTCAAAGGGTGAAGAAGCAGGCTCCTCCTTTTGATGGGAGAGGGGCAAGTCTCATTGCAGAAAAGCATGAGGAATGGGAGTTATTGTTGTGGTCATCTTTGGAAAAAAACTATCTTCCATAAGAAGGATAAAAGACTGAATTACATAACATAAAGCAGAGCTAACTGATGTATGTTGAACTTTATAACCTAAAAACTGAAACCCTACATCCTATTTTAATACACGTAAAACATTCACGACACTGACCATAAAGAAAAATTAATATATTCCATCCAAATTGTTAGAAGCAGGGCAGACAACATTTTCTGATTGTTACATCTGAATGATAATACTTATTGATTATAAAACTAAAAAAAAACACATATATTTACCCCCTCTGGAAAATTTAAATGCAGTGAAACTTTTAAGTCTTCTACTAAACAACTTGATTCAGAGAGAATATCACAACTAAAATGTTAGAATCTTAGGAAACAGCAATAATGAAAATGTTATATATATGAAACTCTAAGATGCAGCTCAATCACAGCTCAGAGGTGAATTATACAGAAATTTTTACTTAGAATAGGCTGATGGCTAACATGATCTGCACATATAATGGCTCAAACACAACCCAAGTGTATCTCTTACTCACATAAAAGTAGAGGATGGGTGAAGAGCTCAGAGGGCTGCCTTCCTCCACAGAGTCATTTGGAATCTCTGGCTAATGGAGGTTCTGCCATATTGAATTTCTGGCTTTCAGGGTTTCCCTAGTTGTCATCTCCATTCCATCTACCTAGAAGAGCAAAAGAGCAGAGAGGAATGGATGTGTTGTGTGGGTTTGTTTTTGTTGGTTTTACAGTGCAAGTTAAAGTGGACACACTCATTGTTTTTTGGCCTCACATTCCATTGGCTAGAAACTCTAGTCACATAGCTACTCATAATCTACACCTCTAGGGAAGATGAGCTAAAGGAGCAGATTCAGGGTCAACATTTACAAAAGCACTCTTTCCATTAACAACATTTATGGAAGTGCCTAGTATTTATGGGACCGGTACTAGGAATATGGGATTTAGTGAGGAATATAAATGAGACACACCATACTCTCATGAGTCTTATAGTCTAACATGAAAGCAAATAATTATAATAATAGAGGAGTTATATTCATATAATAGAATGTTTTTATCAGTGGAAGTAAATGAATTAGAGCAGTATCAACATGTATACATCTTAAAAACTGTTACATAGTGAAAAACAAATTGCATGAGGTTACATCTTACATGTTATGTAAGTGTACGTATATATGTATTTTGTAGGAACCTTACATATTAGTAAACTAATTAAGACGTGTGTGAGTGATAAATACCAAATTCAGGACAATGGACAGCACTGGGAAAGCAGCAGGGTGAAAGGAGCAAGGAGTGTAATTTCAAGGAAGTTCAAGGGACTTTCACTTGAATTTGTAATGCTTTATTCTTTATTCTAATTTGTTTTTGACCAATGAAAGCTACATATGTTTGGAGTATACAATTTGCTATTTTCATATAGGTATACATTTTGAAATAATTACTACAATCAAACTAATTAACCTATAGTTACTAATTTTGTGTGTGTGTGTTAAGAACACGAGATCTACTCTCAGCAAATTTCAAGTAAAAAAATACATTATGGACGTGGTTCCACAGTGTAGCAGTTAGCACGTCTGCTTTACACACAGAAGGTCCTAGGTTCGCGCCCCAGTGGAGCCACAGTCCATGGTCTACGGCCATGCCACCCTGAATGTGCCCGATCTCATCTGATCTTGAAAGCTAAGCAGGGTTGGGCCTGGTTAGTACTTAGATGGGAGACCACCTAGGAAGACTAGGTGCTGTAGGCATAAATAATAATGAATAATAAAACAATACATTATGACTAGCTACAGTCACCATTCTGTAAATTTGTTTCCATAACTTATTCACCTTACACCTGAAAGTTTTTACCATTTGATCAATGTCTCTTCTTTCCCTGGACCAGAGACTCTGGTAACCACTACTGTACTACCTGTTATACTATGAGTTTGACTTTGTTGTTGTTGTTGTTGTAATGCTTCATTCTTTACCTTGGTCATTATAGTTTTCATGGGTTTTTTTATGTCTCAAATTTTCATAAGGTGAAGAAAATTTTGAAAGTGCTTTAAAATAAAACCATAATCCTATTTATGGAAAGGTTTTTTTTTAAGAGCATGGAAAAGACACAACATTCATAATTTCCTATTCTAAAGAGTGACTGTATTAGGCCAGACAAGGAGAGAAAGTTCAGTGATTGGATGAGTGACTCCGATGAGCATCTCCTGGACAGACAATGAGTGCCTTATATGGCCATTCTGGCCACTTCTGCTTCTGCCTATTCAGATGATTTTCCTTTAAAGTGTCCCTCAATTCCACTGACACATTTGTAAGGGTTTCTCCATGGCTCGGGCAGGGTGGTTATTTCTACTGAGATGGCCATTACTTCTTGGTGCTGGCCTTGGGGATTCAGAATTGATTGAGAGGCTAAACAACCACAACCAACTGCAAGATTTACTTTCTTTCTAGAATTACAGATGAAGTAAAATTTAAATTGACTGCCTGACAATTCATTCTGGAGAATTCTATCTAATAGCAACTAATGCCCAAAGCCCCATTGGGTCATGCCATTTGAATCCTTGAGTGGGCAAATGCTAACCCCTTGGGGTTTCTTTTTTTTCCCCTGGATTCAAAGCTTTTTCTCTTAGATAAGAAAACCATTAGGCCAGGGTGTTGGGTTGGGAGACATCTCTAATCTTCCTTAAAATGTAAAGTTGGCTTCCATGCTGCATTTCAGCATACCCAGTATCATTTATTGTCATTTAGTGCAGGAGGTAGTGCAGGAGGTGCATTGGAGAGGCCCTGAGTTTTTGGGTTCTCCAATTCCTCTGGCTCCTCCATGATAACCCCATTTAAACCAATATAGCACATGTTTAGCTAATCAGCTCACTTATTTTAATTTTTAGAAATTGACCACAATGGAGAATTTGACTACTTCAACTCTGTGAAATTCATGATTATAGAAATTTTGGCAGTCTCATTAACACTGGCTGAAGTCAGAAAAGACTTCCTTAACAGAGTTTTCTGTCATCCTAGATTTTTGGGTAAACATCTGTGGATTGTGGCACTTACTGTTTAACAGTTTTTTAAAAAAATCTTTCAGCATCCTGCAAGACATTGATGGCATGCTCAAAATGAGTGATTTTAAAATAAATTAGTAAATAGACTATTAATATAGGTGTGTTCAGGGTTTAGGAAAACCAATGATGCAGAGGGTGGTATCCCATGACTAAAACCATTTATGTATGTGTGTAGGTAGGTCAGTTGAAGATGATAGATTATATATATAATAGACAGACAGACAGATTGATAATAGATAATAGATGATAGCCTTCCAATAATTAGAAAATCCGCATTTTCTCAAGTACACATGGAATGTAAAACATTGAACGAGGCCATACCACAAAGAAAACCTCAACAAATTTCAAAGACTGGCTGTCATACAAACTATAATCTCAAATCTCACTTCAATTACATTAGAAATTAATAAGAAAAGATATGCCCACCCATATTTGGACAATAAAATATATTCTACCACAACAAACTTGTAGGTTAACAAATTTTAAAAACTGTTTCAAATATAAATTCCCACTTTGTATGAGTTCAAGGTCTCTTGTAATCTTATGACATTTCAAATACAAGCCACTTCCTTATTAAGAAAATTCCCAAAACAACTTATTGCTGTGGATTTCTGCTCTCTTGCTTCATTTTATTCCCTGGGCATTTCCCTAATTTTACTGTGAGTTCAGATATTCATTTAAAATAATGTTATTTTATTTTATCCAGTATTTCTCGGTGGCTTTTGGTTTGGATTTGTCTTTAGCTGGAGGATTTTCTGGATATCTAGTCTGCCATTTTGCTGGAAATGGAAGTCATTGTTCTCTTTTATTCATATAAATCTATCCATCTTATTTGCTTCAAACCTAGGTTTCCACTATAGATTGTTTAGCAGGTATAATCTAAGTAAAAGCATGTATCATAAAGATTCTTAAAAAGCAAAATTTAAAGATAGATGTTAAAACCAATTGAGAAAATACCAGCATTCTTCTATCCATAACCAAATGATGCTTGGTAATTCACATCTTATCTATTTCCTGCCTTCCTGACATTTTCTAGATTTAGTCATATTATATGCAGTTCCTGCCCCTAGCACAGTAGAAACATAAACCAACTGGGATTTTCAATGCTATGACTGTGAATAAAATTACTGTCATTTGGACCAGAAAACAAACAATAAACTCAGTGTCAGTTAAGAAAACCAAAGACCTGACAGATAACCAAACCCACCTTCACCCTCAGCACATAGAGATTGTATCAGAGGTCACAAATGCCAAAAGGTTCTGCCCAGCATGTGGATGGTAAACACATGCTTACCCTTGAATCTGGCAATAGACTACATGTCAAGGACAGGGTTCTGATGTTTATGGTGTAATATGACTTGTTTATTTGAAGCACCTCTCAGAGTGACCAAAACAAAGAGAATTCACCTGTGCTAATAACAACCCCAAACAATCTGAAATTAAATTTTTTACTTATCCTTTTTTTCTTTCATTATTTGAGTATATTACCTAGTTGAATGAATTGCCTCTGAAATCAATATAATTTAGTAATTTCTTTCCATAGTTCCCTGTCCCATCCTAGTAGCCTACGGTGTCTTGTGTGTGTTCTATATCTTTGCAGCTGTCTTCCCAATGTCTCTTTTCACATCAGTATGTTGATAGAGTGACAGCTGGCTGAGCTGTAGCTTATGAGTATAAAACAAGTAATTGCCTCTCCCTTTCGACCTGACAGAGTCTTGTACAGATTGATATTATGGAAACTACAAGTGATTTTTAAACTTCAGCAAAATAGAACAATCCTGTAGCTTTTACCCTTGGATATGGAGTGTCATATGTGGTTTAAAACGTTCAATAAATATCCTGACTTTCTCCTTCATAAAATGTGCTCTTTACTATGCTAACTTTCAAGAAGTCATCATAGAATTACCTGTTATTTTCAATCATTAAATTTTAAAAGTGAAAATAACCTCTTACATATCTCATTTAATGTTCTTATAATGGCTGGGTAGGCAGTGCAAAAGTTTGATTTAATTTTACTGAAGTTTTCTAGCGCAAAGCATTCCATAGCTCCATTTTCCACTAACCCATTTTTTTACAATTAATGCTTCAGCTGCACTGGTGTATGGATTTTTTCAATCAGTTACCAAAATACCCTTATCCCTAGTTTAGCCTGTCAGATATTGGTGGCAACAAAACTGTCCTTCTCATAAGTAATCTTCCATGGCGAAAACTTTCTTGCAAGTAGCAGGCATTTGATAAGTGTTAAGTTAAATTAAACATACTTAAAATTCTACTTTAAACATCATTTATTTTTTTCATAGAGAATAAAATTGCCACATATTAGTACTACAGAAATCTAATTAATTCAGATTTCATATTTTATATTCTTGTTTTTCTGTTCTCTTTTCTTTACCAATATGAGGCTGAAACTTCAGGCAGATCTGAAGCCTAGTTCTAATGAGGTAGATAACTGAGAGTGGCCTCTGATTTCATCCATGCTAGTGTCTTGTACTAGCTCCCTTATGAGGTGAGTGAATGGATATGAATGTTCAAGGGCAAGATGCATTAATGCCCTAATGCAATTGATTTATACATGGCTGCATCAAGCCAGCAGGCTGGCATGGAGTCAGGATTTCTTCATGCTTCTCAGAGCAATTAGAGATTGCCAGAGGGGAATGAGACCTCTCCCAAACAACAAAAAGATGAGGGGGAGAATGCTCGCCTTTATCTTTTTGAAAGACTTGATCAAATTCTAATCCTGATTACACAGCATCAATGATGATTGTGTTGCCATGTGTGGAGCTGGGAGAGCTGCACCTCCAACTGGGCAAATGCTGTGTCTCTTTCTCTATGTAGCCATCTTAGATCAGTTTATTCACTCTAACTTTTACTTATATTCAATAAACTTGTATAATGTGTCTCTAGGTTGATAATAATGCCGTCGTTCTGATACCTGCCTATGTCTTAGCTATTCTATATAATTTGAAAGCATGATGATTGAAACATGAGTGATGTTTTTGTACAAACCCTATAACTTATACAGACAAATGGGGGCTGTCATTTTTTGAATTCCTTTTCAGGAATTTGTTGTCTAAAATTGCTTTTCCTCTAAATAATACATCTACTTTGCTTTAATTTTCTTATTTTCTACAGTGCCCTAATGGTAATTCCACTGTTATTTAATAACTGTAAGACCTTGGGTAAATTAATCCTTTATGAATCTCCTTTTTCATCTATGAAATTGAAATAATGGCATATATTTAAGAGTGAGGCATAAACCCTCCACTCAGTGTTGTGCAACTCCGGTTTCTGTCAGCACCTCCCCTTCCCCCAAATACTAGAGTTTGTGCTGGGAAACCACCCTCTGCCTCCATTCTCACTCTGCAGATTATGTAAGTTTAGTTTTAAATTTGCAATTTGTGGTACTTGTAGGAAAGTTAAGAAGAGATGGTTAGTAAGTTAGGGAAATACGAGTCTGTAACTCAGGAGAGAATTCTGGGATTGAGCTCGTTCTTACAGAAGCATCAGTATATACATGGTGGTTTTAGATACGGATGCTGATCTTATCACCCAGGAACCAAGTATGAAGTTATAAAGATGGAGGCAGAAACATGGGTCACAGTCATATTTAAAAGACATGGAGAGGAAGCAGAGCCTACGATGTATATTGGGAAAGATACATATCTGTGTGGGCTAGCTGGCAAATACTTTATACTCAGATATTTCAAAGAGCGCAAATAACTGGGTCTAAAAAAATTAGATAACTTTTTTTTTAAACAAGGACTGATTTGCATTTCCTTTCAAAAAGTCAGCTATATGTAGGTACAGTATGAGGAAAGTTTGGTTTAATATAAGTTGGTGTTGAAAAGACCTAGCAGGATCGGGGTTAGTTGATGACAATCTCAATGCTAAGGGTAAGATATAATCCATCTGATCAAAACTGATTTTTCAAAATAGCTTCCTTCCTTCCTTTCTTTATCTTGTAAGGCCTTTTCTTTTAAAATTAGCAGTTGGCTCTTTTCTGGCTCTTAAAGATGCAAATTGTGTATCACTTTATCTGCTATTTTTGCCAGCTTCTGCTTTAGGAGCCTCGTAATTGTCCTCTCATAATATCAGTATCCTCCAGTGTCTAATATTCTTATCACTTCGTCATGAAATAACTTGGCTAACATACCGTATTTAATTTTCTCTCTTAACCACTTCAGTACTTTTCATCCTCAAAAGTTAGTCTAATTCAGAATTGAATTCAATACGCCCAGACCCCTTTGATTCAATGACTTGGATCGAATAGTCAGTTGTCAAACTGAGATGAATAACTCAAACTGATACACTTCTTTGGCCAACTTGTAGGAAGCTAAAGCTCAGGCCAGTTTGGCTACACATATTTGTGCCTGGCATTCAATATATTTGTGGGCACTTGGAATAAATGTGTTAATGAGCCCACTAAAGACTAAAGACACCATAAGTTGGGGCCTTGAGAAGTGGATGATTACCTCTTTGTAAACCCGCCCAAGCTTCATCTCCCAATCATCCTCTTTAGATTACTTCACTTTCACAATTTCTCCAACATCATCTTTCTTTTTGTCGTCTCTGCCATTACTGACCTGACACTGACAATCTAGACTTTTCTCATTTATTTATATGTGGTAACTCTTGAACATCTTTGTTCTCTCTGAAAACTATATTAAATTGTGAATATATTTATTTCATTTTTGTAAATTTACTAGTACTACGATGACGACGACGACTACTATCACTACTACTACTAGAATTACTACCACTACAGCAGTTATCACCATCATTAACCTCAGCAACAGCACCAGCTCTTATTCATTAGCTTGATACTATAATTGCTATAGGTCCTTGAACCTGTATGTATGATTCTGAAACATGTAACATTCTTTTCTCTATCAGTATTTTAATTCATGTAATGGCATTGTATATAGATTCCATTATCTTCTTTAATTCTTCCGCTGAACTATACAATGTTAACATATATCTATGTTGCTGTGTTTATTTAGTTCATTGCTTCTCACTTCTACACAGTATACATAGTATGTATCTATCACATTTTACTGTTCTTTTACAAAAATGATGAATTAACATCACATTCCTGCTCCTTTTACAACAAACCTTATTGGAAGATACGTTTATACTTGTCTTCACTTCTTTGCCTCTAATTCTCTCTCAAACACTGAACAATCAGACTCTTGTCCCCAACACTACACTGTAACACAGAATGCAAAACACATTTGTCAAAGTCTCCAGTGAATTCTGAATTGCCAAATCCAGTTGTCATTTTTTAGTTGTCATCTTACTTGACCTTTTGACTGCATGATCCAGCCTACCTTGTCAATCTCATACTCCAGTACGTTCCACTTCATTCATTGGAATCCAACTGCATGTGCTACATTGTTATTTCTCAAACACATATTAAGCCTGATTTAACATCATCATCTTTGCTTTTGCTTGTTCGTCTGCCTAAGACCCTCTTGTCTTCAGATAGATACATTCATCCATTAATTAGCACCTGCTCAGGACAGCCCTGCTGCTGTCATTTTCTCTTCCTTACCCTACTTCATGTTAACTCAGAACACTTAGTATTATGTGAAATATCATTAAAGCGTTACTTATTTATTTTGTTTATTGCCTATCTCTCCTCAGTAGAATGTAAGCTCCCTGAGGGCAGGAATATTTTCTATTTCTTTCACTGCTATATTGCCATGGTCTGATTCAATTCATGGCTCATAGATTTTGAGAACATTTAAGTTGAATTAATAACTCAATCATGTCACATAAAATGCTCTTGTAGTTTCTGTAAAAAAAACATATCTTTGTTCAATTTTTGTTGGCTATTTTAGTAGTTTAGTAGAAAAGAGACAAACCAGACAATCAAATTATGATTGGCTGTTACTATGGCCAATTATTTCTGCCTGAGGATGTGTCATGTCATGGGTCCCTTCAAAATATGCAATGAGATAGATATTACAGGAACCAAGAAATATAAACCAGTTAAATATTTTTTTTCTTCTGTCTGTTTATCTTCTACTTTAAACAGCATACAGATATTATTCAGATAGTTTTGGTTCTCTCCTTGTGATTTTTTTTCCATTGTCTATATAATTCTTTGCTTCCTACAAGTTGTGGAGAGGAGTGATAGACACTGAGTTTTGTCTCATTGCTTATTTTGAAGGGATTGGAATTAGTTCTAACCAAAGAAGAGAGTCATCCTTGAATGTGGTAAGTACCTAAAAGAGCTATAAACCTGTAAGAACTATAGAATATTCAATATGTAGCAAACATAATAAAAGTTTTATAGAAATAAAAATAGCTCTTTCTCCTACAAATATTAAAATAGCTTTCTCCCTAATATTGAAAACAATTTACAAATGATATATTTGCCTCAAGAATAATAGCCTTATTGTATATGTCAAATTATAAACCCAAAGAAGCAGCTTGCTGTTTCCTAAATAGCTAATTCTGTCCTTTAACAGATAGTATTGCCTTCTCTATAAATAAATAGCAACAATCAGTATATTATGAATTAATAGAGGACAAGATGACCAGACTGACCTCTGTTCTTGAAGATCTACCAAACCATATCTGGAAAACAGAAACTAGTGATTATGTCACTTGTTATTGCAATTCGCACTCCAAAATTAAGCTGTCTTATTGTTTCAGCCCTTGTTGTACTAACTGCCATTTGGTCTGGAAACAGATGGGCCCTTGCTAATTAAGAGAACTGCTGTGGTTCATTAAAGAAATAGCAAACAACCAAATGAAGTGTCAGTTCTTAGGGTCACTCAATGTACAAAGCTTGATTGCATTACTCATTTGTTCTATCTTCCTCTGAAACATTGACTTAAACTAATATTTTACCATATATTACCTTTAAGTACTGTAATTACAAAAACCACAGCACACCAAAAGGCTTAAGCATGTGCGATATTATTTGGGGAGTGAATATTTCATTAGTTATTTTAGACCCCTAAAAAGATGATTGATAAAAGCATTGCTTTCATACTTGGAAGAGACCTTAGGAATCTTTTAGTTCAATGTCTTTCACTCAATCAGTTGTTCAATCCTTATTAAGTTCCTTCTTCTTACTAGGATTTGTGCTAAATGCTCATGATGCATGTATCACTAGGACTATTCTTGTCCTCAAGTTTTCAAAGTCTTTTTTTGGAACAGAAATACATATAAGGTAATCATAATAAAATACATTATTTTGTCATTGAAATGTATAAGAAATTTTCTAAGTGCAGAGAGAAACACCTACTTCTAACAGGGCGAAAGATGGTTATATAAGGTTTTTGTGGAAGAGACAATGTTGTTAGTATACAGAAAGCTTTTTATTTTTATTTTTTGTTTTTCTTTGCTGCTATCTTGAATGCAATTTTATTTGTCTCTCCTACTAACTCTAATCTTTTGTTATTCTCATTAATTTTCTATGTAGATGAGAATATTACCTGTAATAATAACTTTATGCCTTCCTTTCCTATGTTTAACAATAATTTCTTATTTTTTAATTTTATTGTAGAGAATAAGATATCCAGAGCTTTAATGTGTTCCATATTCTATTCTATTCAATAATGAGTAGAAATTGTATCCAATTCCAGTTAGGATAAAGAAAGTCAAAAGAGGTTGTCCTTCTCACCTATCAATGAGGAAAACCTAGATAATATAGATAGGCATGAATTTTAAAAACCAATCAGAGAGCTGAGAATTTTTCAGTGAACTAAATACATAGATTTCAAGACTTTCTAGGTGGTAAGAGAATGGATGCCATTTCCATCTCAGGCAGAGTGGGAAGGAAGAGAAAAACATCTATGAGATGGGCATAGGAGAAAAGAACAAAACTTTTACTAAACATTTAATAGCTATATATGGCCTGGATTTACATGATAGAATTCTTAAGAGTCCTTGTGTCAGAACAAGTCTGCATCTACCTGTCAACCTTTCCCATGGGCCTTCAACAAGATATCAGGGGTAGCCCAGCAAAGACTGAGTATGAAAGGCAAAAGCCTGAAGATATGACAGGAGAGCTGGTTCTTCATCAAGGTCATTGCAGTGGCCCTCCAAAGGCTTTGAGCAAGGAAGAGATCACCCGAAGAGCAGAAATCCAGGGGCAAGACGAAAAAGCAAAGGAATTCTAAGGCAACCCAATCATTGTCAGCCAAACTATAAAGCTGTGATTTCCCCTGGATCTGCAAGCTTGTGACTGCAGTATTAAGCATAAAAAGTTCTTTAGAGTTTGTGGATGCTTTCATCTCCTTTAAAGAGGAAGTTCTGACCCCACCATTGAAATAATCTAAATTAATGGTGAAATAAATCTAACTAAAGTTGAAGAAAAAGTCCATATTCAGCTCAACTATAGATTAGATTGACTCGACTCCCTACCTCCAACACATTATGGCCCAACAGAAGAAGGGATATGACTTTTCCTGAGATAAATATTATTTACTTTAGATTCTACTGCGTTTTTTTTTACACACAGTATCTGGCACACAATAAATTATGAAAAAACATTAAGAAGCACTAAATTATAACCTATGATCAAGAGAAGAAATAGTTAATAGAAGCAGATCCAGAGATAATTGAACTCATTAAGCGGGGCTTTACAATGTCTATGATAAATAGGTAGGGTATTTATATGAAAAGGTGGACAGATGAAGAATTTCACTGAAGAGACAGAAAATATATTTTAAAAACCCTTCAAAATAAAAATGTGAGAATTAGAAAATACAACATCATAAATGAAGAACTTATCCAGGGATTAATAACAGACTAGGCACAGTATAACAAATATTGTTCAGTATGAAAACAAAAGAAACTATCACATGTTCCTGGTAGATGTGCAAAATATTACAATGATTTTGGGTAATTATTCATCAATCTCTTATAAAAATTAAACATACATCTGTACTAAGATCCAGTGTTTCTACTCCTAGGTATTTACCCAAGAGAAATGAAAACACAGATCCAGAAAAAGAGACTTCCATAAAAATGATAATGGCATCATTATTCATAACAGCTAAAACTAGAAAACAACCCAAATGTCAATCAATTGGTGAATAGATAGTGTGGTATAGTCATATAAAATGCAACTTCAAAATGAGCATGTAACACATGAATGAATATCAAAAATATTATGTTCAATAAAGTCAGACACAAAACAGTACATTCTATGTTTTTCCCCTTTATATAAAATTCATAAGAGACAAATCTAATCTATAGTAATAGAAATTAGGAAGTATTGCCTATGGAGATTGATGGGAAGAGACAAGGGAATTTCTGGCCTGAAAAAAATATTTTGGGGGGGGTGTTATATGAGATTATAAATTTTAACAAGAACTGAACACCTTTTCAAGGTGTATGCATTTTATTGCATGTAATTTGCACCCTAAGCATGAAAATATGTATTCTTAGAGTTAAGGCTGAATAAATAACAAAGAAACACCGACATATACTGGCTTATATAAAACCAAAGTTTATTTTTTCTCTCATCTAATGGTTAAGCTGTTCTGAGCTAGAGGAGCTACTCTGCTCAAAGTAGTCACTCAGGGAACGATATATTCTTTTTGCTCTGCCATTTCCTTGGAATCGTCTTCAACTGAATGGTCAAAGCAGGATTGCTGCTATGTCCATGTTCTAGTTCATGAGTAGAGAAAAACAATTCATGGAAGTTCATTTTCTTTAGGATGACCTGGAATTCAAACACATGACTCCCACTCCCATTCCAAAAGCCTAAAATTAGTCACATGGCCACTCCTAGTAGAACACTCATTGTCTGAGAGTTTAAGCAAGGGAGCTGAAAGAGCATTAAGGAAAGAGAAGGTAAACAGGGACAATAGACTAGTGGTTACCAGAAGGTGGGGAAGGGGAAGGTGAGGTAAAAAGGGTAAAAGGGGTCAAATATGTGGTGACAGAAAGAAATCTAAGTATGGGTGGTGAAACATACAGTGCAAAATATATATGACTTACTGTTGAAAAAAAAATAAATAAAATATATTTATATGTGTATGTATATATGATTTTATATTTATATACACTGTATACACACTCACACAGAGTCACCTAAGCAAGTGCAAAACTAAACTGGGGAAAGTAGCATGGCTTTAGAAGTACTGAATGCCTAGTTTGGGTATGTGATTAGGAATTTCAAGTGAGATCAGTTAAAACAAAGTTATTTTGTTTCTAACCATGCTCAGCTCCACTATACACACACAGAATAGCCTGAGAGTTGTATTCCACCAGGGTGGCTTTGCTAAAGGAGTATGATGAAAAGAGAGATGATCCATTATGAGTGTATGCATGGGAGTGATTATAATGATTAAGCATTTTGTGGACAAATAAACAGGCTCATAGAAGGTCATCCATTGTCATGGACCTAAAAATGTGTGGAGCCAGGGGTTGAACCCAGGTCAACCTAATGCCAATTTCTGTCCTTATTACACATAGCTCAGTGAATCACTGCTTTAAGTGGGAGCTGAACAATATAATTTGACGGATCATGTAATATCTGTGTATCAGGGAAATAGATGTACAACTTTACACAGTAGTAATCAATGATTTGACTTCATGATTAGGGAGAAAATAGGATTTAAATAGAAAAAGGTGTAAATGATATAAATATAAACAACTCTCTATTGGATCTATCCAGATAAGACAAATTTATTTAATAGGCACTTTCTTATCTAGTGACTAAAGGATTCCAACCACTTATTTTTGTAAACGAAGAGACTAAGATCTAGAAAATATAAGGCAGAGCCTGAACAAGAATAGAGGTCTTCTGAGATCTAGGCTGTCATCCTTTCCATTACACCATGCAATTTTAGAAGATTTAGATATAGTCCTGCCTAATGCTAAAAAGATTGGACAGATGACCTCTTGACATTGCCTTCATTCTTTTAAGATATATTCTTTGATTCTATAATACCTGTCACGAGATTATACACACTGATACCTAGTAACAGTAGTATCTTAGTCTCTTTTTCTTCTAGCTTTATTGAGGTATAACTGACATAAATTATATATACTTAAGGTGTACGATGTGATGATTTTATATTTGTATACATTGTAAAATGCTTACCACAATCAAACCATCTTACTCTCTTCATGAGACTTTGTATTCTTTATCCTAAAGATTCACGGAAGCTAAGAATCCAATGCATAAATTTGGCTGTTTTGAGAAAAATTGAGTAAAAATAAATATGGGATGCTAATTTTCATTCGGATTGTAATAGAAAAGATAGCAACTTTTTCCACAATCTCCTAAATAATTTTCAACTGAAGAAATCTGAAGATAAGCTTAAGAACTGTACCTGGTAGGCAGTGCTTATTGAATTTTTTCTTACATTGCTGAATAATTTCACATTACTTAGGCTGTGTCATTATGTTTCTATCACAATGGGGGAAAAACATTAAAGTAATGAATGTCGTGTCTCATTTGTCAAGATCTGAGTCACTAGCATGAAGCATCTTTCAGTGTAAATGCAATTTGGGAGGTTAAATCATACTCTTCCTATTTGAAAATACCCAAGTGGTTAGTACTGAGCCATTTTGCTAATACATTGAACACTAAAAATAATTTGGCATATGGAAAAGATATTTGAGACTAGATGGTTAAAAAGGAAGAGTAAATAAAAAGCTTCATGTTTTACTTATACAAGTGATAGTTTACCCTTTTGTGAAGAACAGAAAGGCTTTTCTGAAAATGTGTACTTACAGAATGTCATACTGTGTAAAATGTTATGAAGAAATCAATTTCCATTTTCTTGTACACTTCTCTCAACATGCTGCTCTTGCAAGCATCAAGTGGGTGTCCTTCATTGTATACACCTCAAGACACGAAGGAATTAATAGATAAAAGTTTAAGATGAGCAAACTGGCTAATCCATATTTGTAGTGTCAAACTACTGAGGCCTGGAGAAACTTCAGGGCAAGGGTGGTAAAAAACAAAAACAATGAAAGAAGGAAGAAGCGGGTGTCAGACGTCCCCTCTTCCATCTCTGTTTATGAAATTAGGATCTCTAACCTCTATAAAGAGGAGAGAAGAGAAGTTAAGCCCAGGAAAATAAGAAGGGGCAGGGGTTTTATAGGATTCATGAGCTAGCCTTTTTTTTTTTTTGGCAGATATTGGGTGTGAACTTTTGAATATTAGAATTCATGCTTGAATTGTGAAACACAACCTGTACACCTGGAAGAAAATGGACTTGAGAACATGCCTGGACATCTTTTCATCATGGCTGGGTGGCCTGGCTACAATGACTGGTCGAGTGACAAACTATGCAGTGGGTTACGAGAGTCTCATATTAAAGATAATCCTGCCATATCCTAAAATGACCTCTAATGATTCCCACCTCCTGGTAATCATGCCTTTGTGTAATCTCCTCCTCTTAAGAGTGGACACAATCTGTAACTTGCTTCTAACCAACAGATAATGGCAAAGGTGATGGATATCACTGCCATGACTTGGTTACGTTATATGGCAAAGGTGATGGGGTGTCATAACTGTAACTATATTATATTATACAAGACTCTATTTATATATGGCTACATTTTAACAGACTGGAATGAGAGACTCTCCTTGTAGGCTTGAAGTAAGCAGCCATGTTGAATAAGCCCATGTGGGAAAGAACTACGGGTGGCCTCTAGGATATGGAGGTAGCCTCCAACCTGTAGTCAATATCCAGGGCTCTTAATAATATAGTTTCAAGAAAATGAATTCTGCAGTTGCCTGAATGAACGTACAAGTGAATTCTTCTGCAGTCAAGACCCCAAAAGAGAATCTCGGTTCCAGCAGACATTTTGATTGCATTTTTGTGAGACTCTGAAACAGAGGATCCAACTAAGCCATGCCCACAGACTCCTGGTCCACTGTAAATGTACTTGCATTTAGCACTGATACTTAATGATACAAAAATTTAAGCTGTGATGGGAAAGAAAAAGCATGAGCCAAATCAACTTCTCCATCATACTGACATTACAGAATCCCCAATACAGAAATCTGCCCTCTGACAGAACAGTCTAGAAAGCACCTGCACCCAACTTCACTCTCATGCAATGACTTTACATACATGTGTCTATAAAATGATATTTATTCAGTGCTCATCACATTCAGTCAAATAATTTGTCCGAGGTCACACAGTCAGTAAATTAAAGAGGTATAATTAAAAACCAGGAAGGAAATGCAGGTAGCTTGGCTCAACAGCCTACAGTCTTAACCATTACACTGTGATATATCTCATGACACAGTTGGGGAGAGCAACCATCTTCTGGTTCTCCAGGCATATTGCTCCAGGCTAGTAAATTTTAATACCGGAATGTCTATGATGATTATTTAACGTTTTATTTCTGTGCTTCAATAATGAATTCCTAAGTCTTTGAGTGCTTGTTGAGTACACTCCCCTAGCAGAACTGAAACAAGCAAGGCAATTTCAAGCTGAGCAGAGAGACGTTGAACTCCAAATCTGGTATGGTTTAGGTGAAGAAAAGAAGGAGGAATTTTCCATTTTGACCTTATCGGAGGCTACAGTGACACTCTATTCCATCCATTTGAAAAGCCTTCTTATACCAATTAAATGTGGTATATTTTAATTTAGCTTCTAATAAGTTTAAGTTGTATAGTTCCCAGCTTTTTGTTTTTTAAGAGGCATTCTCTATCACGTGACAGTTTAGTACCTAACCCAGTAAGTTCAGTGATTGCTAAGGGACTATTCAGTGCATGCTTGAACTATCCAAGCTATACCTTCAATGGACACAGAGTTAACGTAAGAGATGCAACCAGGCAGTTGGGAAATATCCTTATGAATGTAAGAGGGTGATCACAGGTTGACTGTGGGGGCACAGTGCTTATGAGCATTTTTTTTTCTCTTTCCAAATTTAAATAAAGACTCAGGTATGCTTAGCATTCAGCTACCTAATTTTGAACTCTGGGAAAGAAACTCAACATCTTGTTACCAGTCGTTTGGCAATAGAAGGAAGACTCCTCCCGAACAGGCAACAGCTGAGGACAGAGATGTGATCAAGAAAAGGCAGTCATAAAACATCTCTGAGGGAACCAGGGGAAGTGCAGGAGCCAATGATACCACTCATACAGAAGGAAGATTCTGTCCATCGAAAAATCTTGCCCCATCCTGATCTCACAGATATTCTAAATAAACTCTTGATTCTTCCCAAGTATTTTGAGGACTGAACACATGCCATGCCTGCCCATGCACTACATGCCAGCAACCAAGAAAATACACGCAAATATACACACACACACTCCTGAGTGTTTACTGGGAGTCTAAGTAAGCATCCCTCAGAAGCAACCAGTTCTTAAGACGTCTTAACATCTACTTTTAAACTACAAAAGCATTTTGCGGAAAATTAGCCAGATATGTCAGAGCTGCAACCATTATTGCAAAAGTTTAAACTATTTTAAGGAAAAGAGTAGAGTTGGAAGAATTGTTATTTAGGGAAGATGGTGGTTATACTAAGTAGTAGTAAAATTAAGTAGTGACTGATTGATAAGAAGGATCAGCAAGTAAAATATGAAATTGACCTTAGGTATTGGGTTCTTTTCAGTCTTGCTTTAGATCATAACCTATCAGATAGGTCTGTAGTATTTACTGATGAGCAATTTTCATAAAGAAGAATTTGGATATTTTCCATTCATAGGCAGAACCTCTCAGAGAGAACTGTTGCCACAAAACCCTTGAGCACCCTTTATCATATGTCCCCAAACTATGGCTTTCAAGGTTCATTTTCCTAGGGAAGGTCTTAATACTGAAGGATTGGCCATGGCCTGGGGCACCTTTCCTGCATTTCTGAAGGCCCTTGCTTGCTGATCACTGGCTTCCTCTAGTCTGGCCTCCCCTGAAGCATCCTGAGTCAGCGACGCTTCCTCAGGCCAGGCCAGCTAAGTAAGGTTCTGTGGTATCTTGTTTTTCTCAGTCACCTGAAGAGACTCTCATATATAAAAGGAGGCTATTAAGATATACACAGAGAAGAAGCAAATTACTATTTCTGGGGGGAAACAAAGATGAAAACAGTGTCCCTCCCTGTGCCTGTTGTGTTTGGACATTTCTAAAATCCAGGAAGGAAGGCTTGGGCAGGGGACAGAGGGACTGGAGTGGAGACTGCTCCTCACAGTGCAGAGTGAGGATGAGTGGACAAAGTAACGATGACACTGTGTGTATTACATTGGGTCTGAAGAATGTCTACTCATATGATGAGAGCACAGGAAAGTCACACCCAACCAGACCCAGGTGAGATGAGAAAGAGATCGGAGAGGTGGTGCCCTATGACCTGAATCCTCAGGGAGCAGGATATCCTTGATAGAATAAGGGGGAGGAGCAATGCAGCCTAAGGAGTTGCGGGGGAGGTGAAAAGCACACACCTAAATCAATTGGCAAAACACATCTCAACATAGAAATCTGAGATAGGAAGATGACCTCGGCAGAGTAATCAATGAGAGGAGAAAGCACTTTTTCTAGGACATTAAGAGATGGGTCACTTGTGAGGGTAGTGCTGCCCCAGTCATCCTGAGACCCCTCTGAGGGAGCCAGCCTGAGAGAAAGATAGACACCTGGACAAGCATGGACCTTTACATCCTTGAGGGCTCTGCCAACAAGGGAGTCAGCCCCACCTCAGGCTTCTCATTAGGTAAGGGAGTGAATGTCCTTAAGGGGAAACAAACTAGTTTGAGCTGGTCTTCTATTGCATGTAGCCAAATACATCTTGATCAGTGCAAGCAGGATGGAGGAGTCACGAGGATTCTGTAGAGCAGAAAATTGCAGAAGACACCAGTACTCAGAGACAGTTCATTCATTCACTCATTCCTTCCATTCATTCATTCATTGGACAAAGACTTCCTGAAGGCTCACTACGTTTTTGATACCGTTGTAGGAGCTGGGACTTCACAGTGAAGAAAACAGACAAAGATCCTGATTTTCTAGAATTATATTCTATGAGGGAGAGGATAATAAACACAATAAATGAGTGAATTTGGAAGTCTGTTAGAAACTTTTGAGAGCTATAGAAGGAAATAAAACTGAGGAGAGGATTAGGGAATGTGGAAAAGGGATTAACCTCCAATAGAGTGGTCACTGAGGTGTTTGTGTTATTTTACATTGGGTACTTATCTTAAAACAGACCTCGTACAAGGTGCTTCGAAAGAACTTTTTCACGTAATCCCTACCTTAACTCCAATGGGTACTTATCATTCCATCTCATAGATAAGAAACTGAGGCTCAGAGGTGAGAGAACTTAATTGAGGTCCCGTGACTGATGGGTGGCAAAGTGTGGCCTGTGATTAGCCTCTATTATCCACACAGGTTTCTAGGCTGGAGTCAAGGATTCAGGAAATTACAGGGTTGATAGCTGGATCCCCTTCAATGAAGAAGGACTAGAAATTCTGACACAAACCCCATAATATCCCGGAGAAGGGGTAGTGTCCACCACTCTTATGTGGGAGAGACTGTGTAGATGCTGAGGCTAGGAGACCCCTGCCAGAGGGAGCCATCTGGTCATCTTGGACAAGGGAGCCCTCAGGCTTCTATTCAATTCCTATTCAGACCAGTTCCTTAGTAAATCAATGACCAAAGTTTGCTTGGGAAGACATGGAATGTACTCATTTATTTGACAGAAATAGTAGATAGCACTTGCTATGTTCCAAGTTCTTTCTTAGGAGCTTTACAAATACAAATTTATTTTAACTCCTATGATAACACTGTGAGGCCAGTACTGCTATTGTTCTCACAGATGAGGAAACTGAGGCCTAAAGAGATTCAATAACATGCTCCATGTCCCACAGCCAGTCAGTTGCAGTGCCAAGATTCGCACTATGATTCCCAAGTGTGGATGCTTCATTTGGCATGCTGCCATGGGAATTTTAATTCTAGAAGGAAAACCAAAACTGACATCATGGGGTGTTACCATGTTTCAAGGACTGCAGCAAGCACTTTAAATGCATTCATAAACTTCGGTTAAGTTTATGGACTTATCTGGAGAAGATCTGACATAGTTAACATATTGAGTTTCACCATTCCAGAACACGGTATAGATCTTCACTGATCCAAGGCTTGAGTATGTCCTCAGCAAAGTACTACACTGTCTTTCCTGCTGCGGGCCCTACTATATAATTCTATTTCTGGTTTTTCTCACAGCATCCTCAGGAAGCAGGTGTTATAACAAGTGCCACATTATAAATGAAGGCACTGTGGCTCAGCGATATAAACTGATTTGTCATAGGGCATGCCTGGAAATGGTGAGTGGCGGAGCCAAGGCATGGCGGAGACTGATATATATGGCTGTTTCTGGTATTTGTGATGTTTATCCAGAGCTACATGGCATGGCTCCTGGAGCTGCAGAGTCCAGGCATGATGATGATAATGACATCGATGATGTCGATGACAATATCGATCATAATCAATCATGATAATAGTAGCAATCATAACTGCTAACTCACACAGTCAGTGAGCACCAGGCTCTGATCTAAGCCTTGTCATACATTAATCTAGTTGCCCTGTGAATAGATAACTATAGTATCCCATTCTACCAATAAGGAAACTGAGTCACAGAGACACTAGGTAACTTGCCCAGGGTCACAGAGCTCATGAGCACAAAAGCTGGGATTTGTCACCAGGAAGTCTGGCTCCAGAGCCTGGGCTCCTGAGTGTGACACTAAGGAGGAAACAGCCCAGAGCTCAGTGTGGGGCAAGCAGCCTTGGAGAAAGTGAGCTGCAGAGATGAAGGAATGTGAATGGGAAGATTCCTTCCTTGGAAAATAGGGGCCAGTGGGAGTGGCTAACATAGTGATTCCAAGACTTTGGCATTTCATGAACTAATAAAAAACTAAAACCTGGGAAAGCCACATAGTTATTTGGTCAATTAAGGACATTTATTCAGACATCATGTACCATCTACTCTCATCAATATTTCATAAAAGAAAGGACTTTTTAAAACCAAAGAAGGAAAAGGACATCATCTCAAAATCAAGGGCCATCTTCTAAATTGAGACTCACTGCACTGGCTGAATTGTCCTTCATTGCCAAGGACAGAGATGCTGGAAGAATGACATGAGTGGAGCGTGCACACTGCCCAGAGTAGCCATGACATGCGGTCAGTGCTCATGGAATGGTGGTTGATCCTCTTTGTAGTGACCCACAAGAGAAGGGGAAAGGAAAGGGCTTTCTTGGGCTGTCCACCAATGCCATTTGACGATGTATCTGTGCATCCTCTACAATCATCTCCAGTACCAGTGGAGGACCTTGGCCCATGTTTAAGAAACAAGAGATGACCCTGTTGGCACCTGGGAACAACTGAAACTGTGGTTTTTCCTCCAAAAGATACCAGGTGACAGTGATGGCAAATGCCTGTCTGACTCACCCTCCTCCTCATCACCGAGGGCCCCTGCTGTGGGCATGGAGGAGAGCCCGACCCAACCAAGCTGGGCCACACATCTTCCCTCTTGTCGAATTCTGGAGTAAGGGTCTCAGACTGAGGCTAGCCTGTGATGGCACTGGGGTAAGAAGTCAACGAAAATATAGTCCTGGGTGGCCATTTCCTGCCTCAGGGCTGCCCATGAAGGAAAGTCCAACTGCAAGAGGGATTGAGAGTAAAGATGGAAAATTTGCAGAGAAAAGTAGAGACAAGGAATCTGTGGGCCTCAGAGAGCGAGAACCTGGCAGGCCAATTCATGTCTACCATAAATTCACTGCAGCAGAAAAAGCCAATCAGCAGAGATTGACATGAGCAGACACAAAGAGAGAAGCGATGACAAGAGACCCATGGCCAGGACATAGTGTGGGTCCTTTCAGTTCTTGATTTCAGCCTCTCACAGGGCTCAGCTGGACAGTCTGCCCTTGGCTTCTGCAATATATCCCATTACCTTCCAATAAATTCTCTCTTTGTTCCAAATCATATTGACAGGGACTCTGATTCTAGCCCCACCAATTCCTGGTGAAGACACAAGGAGATCAGGCAGGATGTGAGACCAAAACAAGGCAGGTGCTGTGGGGAGAGGAGGGAGGGCAGGCCTCCATGTCTTCTGGGCTAGCTGGGTCTAGAGAGCAAGGGCAGACTAGAGGACACTGCAGGCTCCCTAAGGGGGCATGAGTGAAGACCTACCCAGTGAGAGCAGGCTGTCTAGGTCTGCAGCATCACCTCCTGGTACAGGGTCCTTTGGGCTCCGTCCTCTGAGCCAGGACCTCCGACTGAAGGTCAGGCCACATCCTCAAAGGTCACCGATTCCTAGAAAGTCAAAGAGAGGCAGGGATGTTGGTCTTGTGGCCAAAGGATGGGATTAGAGTCTGTCACTAAGTCACTGGAAAAGATCCAGGGGTATCCAAAGTCTGAATCGCTGTGCACCTCCTGAGGTCCTAGCTCTGTGATGGGCTCAGCAGGGGTAGACAGATGCTGCTTTTGCACAGAATGCAATTGTGTCAGAGTGAAAAGTCTTCAACGGGTGAAGAAGCCATTGGAGAATGACACAAGACAATAACAAGCCCTCGTGTCGTAAGAGGAGCAGACAGTAAGCACTGGAGGACATCAGGGTAAAGAGGACATAATTTTAACAATAATCCTAACACCAACAATGGTAACAGCAGCAGCTGCTGAATCTTAGTGGTCCTTACCAGGTGCCTGGCTCCATGCTGAGCACTTCACATGCCATATTAAGGTGATGAAATGTCCCCAGCACTGGAGCCAGACATCTAGGATTGAATCCCGCTCCTTGAATCTGACATTTGCTAGCTGTGTGACCTTGGGGATGTCACCTCTTTTCCTTGAGCACCGATTTCTGTATCAATATACTAATAGTTTCCACTTCCCCAGGCTGTTGTGAGAATGGAAGAAAAATGCTCACAGGGCAAACACTGGAATGCTGGGCACATGTCTATGTATTTTGCAACTTGGACTAAATCTTCCCACAGCTCATGAGGTCAACACTGTGATCATCTCCTTCACACAGTCAGCACATTGAGGCTCAGGGAGAGTCAACTGGATGTTAAACAGAGTCACATGTCTAATAAGCAGAGATCCGAACCCAAGTACCAGTCCATGCCTCCTCCACTCACCAGTGATGGTGAAATGAACATCCAGCAAATGATCTCACAATCTTGCCCTTCGGGACTATCTCAGCAGATAGAGGGGGCCCTCAGCAAACCAAATAGAACCTCGCAGGCCTCCTTGAACTATCCCTACTTTTGTGCATGTGGTTCCCTCTGCCTGGAATGCCCCCAAGCCCTCCTCATCCATAAGCCTAATCTCACTCTGCAAGAGTGACTTTAGGTGTCACCCCCAGCGTCCCTAGTCTAATGTATAGTCATGGTTAAGAGTGGAGGCTCTGGTGGTTGACATACTGACTTTGAGTTTCTACTACTTAAGAGCTGTGTGACCTTGGGCAGGTAACTTCTCTGAGCCTCAAGTTCCTCTTCTATAAAGTAAGGACAATAATAGAATCTAAGGAGGTGAGAGTTAAACAAGGTGATGCATATTAACTGCCCCTGTGTGCATATCAAGGGCTCGATGAAGGCCAACTCTTAATTATCATTTGGTTAGTAGTATCTTTCCCATTTGTTCCCTCAGCAACCTGGAAAAGCCCAACCCAGCCTGCATCTTTGCTTCTGTAATTGTGCCAAATTCCCTGCACAAAAATGCCAAAATGGGGGCAGGCAGGGACAGGGGCTATTTTAGCTGAAACTGCCAGGAAAGTCATCTTCAAAGGAGTAGCATTTGAGTGGAGCCTGGAAGGATGTGAAAGGGTGGCCAAGGGGAGACGTGGCAAAGGTGTCCCAGTCAAAGGGAACTCCACGGGCAAAGGCTGGGAAGTGGGAAGAGCTGGGCATACTCAGGTTGGCGCAGATGGATGGCAGTGAGCAAGGGAAGAAGAGGAGACGAGGTCAGAGATGGTCCCCAGAATGGGGCTTTTCAAGGCCTCGCAGGGAGTTTGGATTTATTCTCAGGGTGATGTCAGGCCCTGAAGAGAAGCATCATATACCCATTTACTGGGCCCATATTAGAGACCAGCAGTGCTCTAAGGCCTGGGGTTAGAGTATGAGGGGAGCTCAAACCCAAGGGATGGGGACAGATCATCCCTAAGAAAGTTTAGAACTGACCAAGAGAATCCCGAAGATAAGAAAATTAGATTAAGGAGACAGGAGAGATGAGGGGCAACTTTCTGCGGGGTGACCAAGGAAGGCTTCTCAGAAGAGGGGACACTGAGAGAGCCTGGAATGAGGTGAGAGATCAAGCCATGTGGATAACAAAGGAAAAACTAAGGCAAGTTCTGACAATACTCAGGGCTATGGTGACAGTAAAGAAGATGGCTGCCAGAGAGTTAACTGGGCCTGGCACATGTCCACAGCCAAATGGACACGGCACCTGGGTTCAAATTAAAGTTCTGCCTGTGCTGCAAGAACCTGCACAAGGACCCAACCTCTCTGTGACTCAATGTCCTCATTTTTCAACTAGGTATAATATTGGTATCCATCTCACAGGGGTGTTGTTGGTATCAAATGCTTTACTACAGGGATCTCCAATCCCTTGGCTGTGGACCAGTACCGGTCCGTGGCCTGTGAAGTAACTGGGCCACACAGCAGGGGGTGAGAGGCCATTGAGAGAGCGAAGCTTCATCTGTATTTGCAGCCGCTCCCCAGTGCTAGCATCACCGCCTCAGCTCCGCCTCAGATCGTCAGGCATTAGATTCTCATAGGAGCACCGGTCCCTGGTGCCAAAAAGGTTGGGGACCAGTGCTGTAGAACACATCAAGTGCTGAGAATCAGCTTTTACATCCACGAGGTTAAAACTTTGGTAAGTACTTATAGTACAAATAAGGTGAGGAGCTTTTGAAAAATGTGGGTGGCTTTCCTGCTCTTTAAGCATTTAAGAAAATGTGACGTTTAAGATGATTCGAATCAAATGTTTCAAAATATAGCAACTTTTCAAACTATTAGTAATTTGCATAAATTTAACTAGTTAATTTCCTAAGTTTTAAATTTTTATTGTGTTCTTATTTAGAGATATGTTTCAAGAAGCAATTATTTCATAAATAAATCAATAAATTCTGAGGTGGGCCTGAGCAGGCTAGTGGGATGCGAGCTCTTTCAGCAATGCAGCCTGACTATCTGCATGCTCCCCTGAAGAACCTGCTCAGGGAACCTTCCAGTGGAACACTGGATCATCCCCCTCTGCCAAGGGGCTCAAAGAGCCAGAGGTGCTGATATACTCTCGCTCTGGTCTGGCCTGGGTTGCTCTACTGGCCTAGCTAACTTTCTCTTGCTCATAGGGAGCAGACCCAGGTCCTGCTGAGTGCACAGGGCAGTGACTATACACCATTCCACAGCTCGGTCTCTTTTCCTTCCCCACAATACGCCTTCCTTCTGTCAGCTAACAGCCAGAACCCACTGGCACTGAAGGCCCTAGCTACACTGGTCGCAGCCTCAGGGATGCCTACCCCATGTGCCTACCCTCCAGCCCTTTCCTCTTCCACTTCAGACCTTTGTGAAATGACAACATTGACTCCCTCTCCTAAATCTGGTCCAGGTCTAAAGCCCCCCTGGACCGCACTAGTGTAGACCCCTCCTAAAGCTGCAGCCTTGCTTGTCCAGCGCTCATGCTCTCTCTCTCTCGCTCTCGCTCGCTCTCTCTCATACACACACATGCTTCTGGAACATCTCAGAAACACCAAGTCCAAAATCCAACCTCTAACCTTCCACTCACAACCTGTTTACTCCATGCAAGTTCTCAATCTCCATTCTTCCAGATGCTCAGCGAAATTTTTAAAAAAGAAACAAATGGGGGGAAAACTCTGGATGGTCTTTCATTCCCTACTTTTGGTTCAAACATCTGATGCAGCAGGAAACCCTGAGGGCTCTATCCTTAGGCTCCTTAGGAATCGGAATACCTTGGCCTCCTCTACTGCCATGACTCTGGTCTGGATCTCACCATAACTCTTCTGGAGTGTACTGCAGCAGCTTCCTCCTTCCTCTCCTTACATCCACCTACATTGCAGCTCCCTCCAGCCCCAAATCTTCTGCAAGCAACCTTTGGGAAACTTTGAAAATGACCCAGAGTGTGTCCCTTTTAACTGTTCACGATGCCTCATGGCTTGGAGAGCCCTAGGAGTGAAGGTCCAGCGGTTCAGATTACCACGCCAGGTGTGACTCCTCCCACCATCCTCTTATTCCTTGCAGCCGCCGCACGCATCCTGGGGTTCCCCCGAGGTTACCCAAATGCTCCTGATTCAGGAGCGCATGTAGGCCTTAGCACGAACTGGTCCCTCTGCCTACAAATATCCCATATCTCTCACTGGCTCAGATATGGGGACCCCACTCACAAGCACCCCACCGTCCTGGCCACAGCGGCCTGGGCTGTGATCTGAGCAGGAGCCCTCATTCGGGGCTTTGAAATTCGGGTCGGGTGACGACCTGGGAATGGCAGCACCCACCTGCGCCAGGTCCAACAGCGCAGCCGCCGCCATCGGAGCCTGCAGGCGGAGTGTGGCCGAGAGCAGCGGGCGACAGGGCGGGAATCCGAGATCCGTCGTCCCAGCCCAGCCCCAGCGATGGGTGACACTGGGCGGCGACACTGCCCAGCCTCAGACCTGCCTCTGTGCAGGGGGGACAACAATTTCTCTCCCGTCACCTCGTATATGACATAGTGCTCCGGAGCTTCTCATCCGGTGGCCCAAGCCCAGAACAGATGAAATAGCCGCCGCGAGAACATGGCCAAAGTCCCTCCCCAAAGTGGCGCGGAAAGCACGGAAACATCCTTCTCCGGGTTCTCCATTGGCTCACGGTGGAGAGCCTTCTGGGTAGTGTAGTTCCGCAGCCCGGGCTAAGTGCAAGGATCTGGGAGCTTATAAGCATAGTCTCATTCAATACATATGGAATTCCTAAGGCTTTAGAGTCAGTTTTTTGAATATCATTATTTACGGTAGGAGACAAAAGACTTCAGTCAGGACCGCGGTGGCGATGGTGGAGGAGGCATGCCAAGTGGTCCTGAAGCAGGTAAACAGGGGATTCTCGCTCTGGTTCTCTCAGAAAACAAAAAGAAAAAAGAAAATGAAAAAAAAAAGAGAGAAATCTCTCCTGCCTGTATAGTTAGAGATTGTATTCCAAACCAGCAATATTGTTTTACCCAGATATTTCTTTTCCCATATCCTGAGATATATTCAGTTCCTTTTAGGAATTTGATACCTGGCTGGGGAAAAAAAGTGACTTTACCAAGTGTCATTTCCTGTGGGGATAGTGGCTGCAGTGGTCACAGCACATGTGGACAGGAACCGTCTGGACACGGATAAAAGTTTGGGACACCATGATCTCATCTTCTTGCTGGGAAGAGAGTGTCACTTCTCTGAAATTTCAGTGACAGTGTCTACACAGGGAGTTGAGATTATGTCCGAAAAATGGCTTTGAAATATCTACTTAATTAAAGCTACTAATAATGATTATGTAGTTATTGTAAGCTAATGGCAGAAAGAGCACTGGGTAAACTTGTCTCTGACATATGAAAAAAATTTGGACCACATTGATGTTTGACCAGAGAACATACAAGTCTGAGAAGCTGAGGACATGGTTACACTGGAAATTTGGCTATCCCGAGGCTTTAACTTTCTAAAGTATATTTTTATCATCCTTGACAACACTGAGCAATACCAATTTGAAGAGAGGCAAAGTGGGAATTCAGAAAAAGGTTTCTCAGAATGGTAATGACCAAGTGCTCACACAATTACTCATCAGTAACCCATTGGTTTAACCAACTGTTAGATGGCTTCTCTCAACACACCCCTAAATTGTGGCTCGCTCTGAAGCTTAAACAAGCACTAAGGTGCTGGTCATTCCTGGCTGTCCAGAAGATAAATGTTTCCAGTCAAATCACCCCAGTTATGCTGTCTACTCAGCCTCACAGCTCTCCCTCTCTCACCTCCCAGCAAAGTTCCTGCTAGCCCTACCTATTCCTCCCTATTACAAAAAGCCTTTTTCTGTTTGATGTTGAGAAAACCCATGGATCTCATGGTCAGAGTGTCCTCACTATTGCAATAGTTTTTTTCGAATAATGTCTCTCTTTACCTAAGTCTGCGTTTATTTTATTTGATAGTTTTACAATGCCATGATTGCACTCAAGATTGGACTTCACTCATGGAACCCATTCAACCCCTGCACAATTAATTAATGACACCTTGTAAATCTCTTGAACTCCTCTCTTGAATTCAGGAATCTTTTGGTGAATTCGCTTCTCGAACCAGCGCTCTGAGCATCATGTCTGTTTCAGCACGGTAAGAAGAGACTTTGAGTCTTCTGAGCAAAGAAATTTTTCTTTGGCATTTTGAGTGAAGAATCATTCCCTGGGTCTTGAGCAGGAAACTTCTCTACTCTTCTGTGTGAGAACACTTCTGCCTTTCCTTGTCTTCTCTACTGAGAATTGGGGGAAGGAATTCCATTGGCCCTTCAGACAGGATAGTGACAGTGCCAGGGAGTAATCTGACTCTTTCCTAGCGCCTTTAAAGACTTCTCTCTGATTTACTTAACTAATCCATGGGTAACTCTTACTCTACTGGGTTCCCTCCCTCTTCTTTACTTGCCGACTGTATGCTCTACCATTATGGCATTCATTCAGTTCAATATCCTAAAAACGGAAAAATTTTACTAAAGGCAATTTAGAACTTCAATGGCCTCTTTGGAAAATATGAGATCTCCCTATACTATGTCATCAATTACCTATTCCTTCCCATCTCCACACCCTCCATCCTCCTTCTTCCTTTTCAAGACCTTCAGACTCCACTTCAGCTCCTTTTCTTCTTTTGATCTGTCTGATCCCCTTCAACACTCCTCCATCCCTATGTCCACCCCTGCCAAACCTTTTCCATCACACTCCGGCCCTTCAACGTTCTATAGTCACTTAAACTTTAGGCCCCTTCTCTGTTGGGGGCTCTTGAAGGGCTCAGGGACCCCAAGAGCAAATACCTAATGCTGAAAAGCTAATTGGAAACAGGCTGGATGATTTATTGACTCAGATGAGCTTTAGAGACACCCAGAGGGTCACTTGGTCTGTTCTCAGTCCCTTGCCCACAATTCAGTTCACAGCATCCATAAGATGATATGTTAAGACAAAGAACATCTTAAGGATCTCTTCCACTAATATTGTTGTGGACACTTCGGCTCTCATATTGAGTAGGTAATCTCAACTTGTCCCATCTACCAGCAATGCAATTCTGATTTTTTAAAAACATGTAAAGGTGGTCAAGGGCAAGAGCCATCACTTTTATGTAAACCAATGAGTTAGAACTTTAAAATTAAAGCTATCCTCTATTTATGCCTGAATGTGTATTTATGTATGTATTTTATGTATGTCATTTTCCTACCTACTGATAGTATTACCATATTAGACTATAAAATACCTTAAAGGAACTCTATTCTGAGTGGCTTAGAGATGAATAAGTACTTCTATAAATTAAATATTCCTAAAATTCTCAAATGTTAAAGAAATTTAACATCTAAGACTTTCAAAAATATTCCTAAAGAGACTAACCCAAATATTTTAAAAGCTCAAATTCACATAATTTAAGTAAATCTTGGCAAACATAACTAGTTTAATAAAAATCAGCTATGTCTCCTGAGTTATCAAGTTTAGATAAAATATAAGCATACATTTTTGTTCTATTTGAGATTTTCTTTCTGAACTTATATAGGCTACTGATTGAATAGAGTACACTTATTAAATATGTAAGATTATTTAAAAATGTATATTTATGTTTAGCCATATTAAATCATTATCTTGACAAAATTTAAACACTAATCATGTTTTACAATATGTCATGTGAAAACAGTTTTTAAAGATCTTTTGGTAAGTTAAAACCTTTAGACTTACGATAAATTAATTAATGAATATTTATTAAATAACTAGGTCATTTTTAAATAAGATAAAATACTGAAATATTAATTACTAAGCATACTTTTAAGGCTGTTTATATTTGTATCTATTAATGAATATATTCATTTTGCCTCATTGAAAAGTTATACTATAAGGGATAATTGTGGCTAAAAAAATTGTGGGATGTGTATTCATAAGCTCTGGTAGTCTGCTACAAAATACTGTATGACAGACAGTTCACAATTATCCACCTCCCAGTTTCACCAAAATAGAAATTCCTGTGAATGAATTGCATAATCGACTTATGTGAATAAAACTACTAGGAGCATTCGTAGCACATAAGAACGGCATTGCATGTAAAGTATAGAAAATATGTTTTTATTAAGAAAAAAATGTTTTCTCCTAAAGTAAAGTGACTGGTTATTCCAAAATAAAAAAGAAGAATATAGGATAAAATTTATATGGATATAAAAAGTTGTAAAGGGGAATTTTATTTATTGTAATCAAAGCTGGAGAATAATTAATGGCTTTATTTATAATTTTTAAAAAGGGAAATTTAATATCAAATATTATACTGATGAAAAAATGGAATTTGGTTTTTCTCTCAGCTAAATGACAGCATTTTCTTGGGTTGTTAATCTTAAAAAGAAATTATATCTTAAAAAGTTTTTCCCTGACTTCTAAGTAGTTTGCCTAAAAGGCAAAAATACTGTGTCATATCGCAGGGAATTCCTGGGGTTTTGTGTTGATTTTATCATGTCCTAGATTAAGAAACTAAAATCTCACTTTTATAAGTTCTAAAGTTCTTTACAAACTGCTACATTTTTCATATTTTGCTCTGGGAAATAACCAGGACTCTGGACAATCTTACCAAAACTACTGACATGATCATCATAGAATTACATCAACTCCAACAAGTGGTCCTCTAAAACTGTCTGGCATTGGGTTTGATTCTGGCTTCTCAGAAGGACACTTACACAATGGTCAGTGTTCAAAAGTGGCTGCTATGTATATGTTCCCCTACACATCTCTGATGTCTGTGCCATCACCAAAAATATTCAAAACACAAACTTGAAAATTCATCGGATTGTCGCTGTGATTCTTACTCTGCCATCTAAGGACACTTTTGGTCCAATGTCCTGGAGTCCTCTTGACTGACATCCTT
The DNA here is from genome assembly GCA_003508835.1 of Eonycteris spelaea. Taxonomy (NCBI): domain Eukaryota; kingdom Metazoa; phylum Chordata; class Mammalia; order Chiroptera; family Pteropodidae; genus Eonycteris; species Eonycteris spelaea. Next base: position 323,844 of record PUFA01000200.1, read on the forward strand.
CTAACCTCAGATTTTGGTTTTACTCCCTTATTTAACTTTTAATAATCTTTCTTTTAAATTATATTCTCAGGCATACTCTCACCAGTGCCTCATCTCTAAGACCCTCCAGCGGCTGTCAGTTGACATCACGCTCAACATGTAACATAGCTATTTCCTAGGAACCAACAAGAATGTGATGGCCAGCTCACCCTTGAAAACTAGTTTGAACAAACTTAACCTCATAATGACTGTCCATAACAGTGTTTAAGGACAGAATTTGCTTGTCTTAAACAACAATAGGGACTGACCAAGTGCTCACGTTTATCCATAACATACCTACTGACTTGGCTTGACCAAACTTTAGTCAGGCTTCTCTCCTCCTCACAGGCCATGAACTTTAGCTCACCCTCAAGCTTAAGAAAGCACTAAGATGTTGACATCACCCCTCCCTTACAGCTCATTCTGAGAATCGGCTAACCTCTCAGAGAACCATTTCCTGTTAAATCATCATGCTATCTGCTTATCCCTCAACTCCCACCCCGCCCCACACACAAAGTACCTGCTATCCCGGATTATTCTTTCCTGTAAGAGAAACACCTTCATCTGCTCATTTTTTGAGACACATGCAGAACTTGTGGTCAGAGCATTCTCCCTATTGCAATAGTCTTTTCAAATAAAGTTTCTTCTTACATAATTACAGATTTGTTTTTACTTGACAGTAAAAATGAACATGGATCCTGTGGTATAATGTTTATTTCTCACTTAGCAGATATTAATTAAGCTTCTACATAAACCCCTGCCCTCATGGGGTTTATGTTCTAGTCAAGGAAGATGGATGGCAAACATTAACAACAAAATAGTAAATTATACAGTATAGAGAGAAAGTTATAGGTGATGAGAAATGGGGAGTTTCTCCCCACCCCACCCTGGTTAGTAAGAGAATACCTTATTAATCCAGGGCATTTAAGCAAAGGTTTAAAGAAGTGAGGGACTGAGTTTGTGGATACCTTGGGGAATAAATTCTAGGCAAAGGAAATAGCCAGGTCAAAAGCCCTAAATTGGTATTATCTGTGCCCTTCTAAAAAAGCAAGGAGGCTAGTGCAGATGGAACCAGGTAGGTAAGGAGAGTAGAAAGAGACGAGTTGCTGGTGAGAGAGGACAAGGCAGGAAAAAGAGAAAAGTAATATTAAATTTATTTTTTCCATTTACATGATGAATTGGTTCTCAGCACAGGAACTGTCCTGTGCTGTGGTAGTAAAGAGGAGAGGCGTTTTTTTCATAGGATGAAAGCAAGGTGATGCGGGAGGGGTGCTTTTAAGTGAAGACACCTGAGATGAATCCTAAACTGCCAGAAGTAGATGGGTAACCCAGTGAAAGGATGGAAAAGTGTTTTCTAGAAAGAAAAAGGAGAAAGAACCTGCAAAGGGACTGAGACCAAAGAAAATGGTTCTTTGGGAGTACTTGTGTTGAATATGACTGGAATCTAAAGTATGATAGCTAGGATGGGAATAAATGTGGCCCTGGAGATATAAAGAGGTAAGAACTTGAAGAGACTAATGGCTTACTACTCTGCTTTGAAAGAGCTTTATTAACATTTTCTAATTACAAATATACACTCAATGCAAAATACTTTGGAAATGCAAAAAAAAAAGTATAACAAATGGAATTAGAGAGCACCAATAATGCCATCTCACAGACATATGTACTCTTAATATTTTGGTACTTCTTTTTCTACTTTAAATGTTTATAATGTATATAATATATATTATGTATTATGCATGTTATGTAATGCTAAAATGTATATAATATACATATATTGAGATGTGTATATACATAAATGAATATACTTCTTATTTGTAGAAATTGAATCAAACTCTACATGCTATATTCTAGTCTTCCTTTTCAACACAATGGATTGGGGAAATCTTTCCGAGTCAACAAACATGTATTTGTCATCTTTACTAATAATTGCTATGGTGTTCAGATTATTGAATATCCCATACTGGATGCATATTCTATGAAATCATGGAGAATGTGTTTTATTCATTGTCATGTCCCTACCATCTGGCAGAGTGTCTGGAATATAAAAACTTTAATGTGCTTAAGTAATTAATTGTGGATTTTCAGGTTGTTTTTCAACCTTTTCTGTTATAAACAATACTGCTGTAGAGAACCATGTGTATAAATGCTTGCAAACTTATTAGTAATGTTTTTAGATTAAATGCCTAAAAGTTAAAATGCTAAGTAAAAATGTATGTTCCTTTTTAGGCTTTTTATGTGAATTGCTAAACTACCTTTCAGGAAGATCTTATTGCCAATTTATAGTCTGACCAAAAATAGATGAGAATGCCATTATCCTCTCAACTTGACAATCAAAATATAGGAAGAGTATTATTCATTTTGCAAATACAATATGTGAAAAAGTACTTGCACTTTAAAATATGTATATATTTGATTACGAGTGAGGTAGACTATCTTTTTTATATTGGTATTGATCACTTGTATTTCTTCTTTTGTGAATTTCTTGATCACATCCTTTGCTGTTTCTCATTTTGTGTTTGTCTTTTACTTATTTGTAATAACATTTATAACAAAATCTATTGGCATTTTCTCTAGGCTGTAAATATTGTTGCTTCCGCAGCATTAATTTTACCCTTTCTTAATTGCCTAGCATTCATGTGGTTTGGAATGGATTAACCTCACTTCCAGCAGTAGATTCTGACTGGTCTACACTATAGAGGATAATTACATCTTTCCTTGATGATTATTTCAGGCACTGGCACCCAACTCAGGCCTAAGCCAATCTTTGATTAGTTTAGAGGTGGCCAGTAGCACTCCCACAGAGGAACACTAAACCAAGACAGCTGGGGTAATTACATCCTGCTTTCCATGGGGATAGGCACTATCCAAGCTTAAGTGAATTAAATGATGGAAATAACCCCTGAACGCAGTCATTTGGTTTAAGGGTAATTTAATGAGAAATAAGCTTAAGACATTTTTTGATGGTTATGGGAAGTAGAACAGTTTCTCCCCTTGTAATGAACAGAGTAATTGCTAGTCACAAACATGAATATCAAGGGAGCCAAACTGAGGGTGAAGCCAACACTATAAAGTATGGGATCAAGAGAAACACAAAGTCCCAGAGCTCTGATACAACCGTGCCAAAAATCTATGCAAACTGAGAGAATAGAATTTTCTAAAAACATTTGAAGTTTAAGTTGTGTTTTCTGTCACTTACAACCAAAACCACCTGGATATTTTATGCCATATAATTTTTATGATTTTTCTAGTTATTTATTTGTAACATCTTCGTTCATGATACTTTTTTTCATAACGTTTTGCCATTTGTTTCAAATTATTCATATTATTCAAATCTATTATTCTTGATATATATATATATATATATATTTTTTTTTTTTTTTAAACTAAGATACTTGTCCCACTAACATCCAAAGTCAGTGATAAATCTCAAGACGGTCTAAATTTCAGAGGTGTCAATGCTATACCCCTACTCTACAGATATTCAAACACATGTAATATTTTATTTCTCAGTATTTATTTCTTTCTCTTTAGCTTAAAAAGGTCACATGATCTCCACAAATCCTTACTTTTCTAATTCTGTAACTTTTATTTTTATTGACCTCATTAGAGAATTCTGGTTGTGGACTTCTTTTGAGACATTCTTGTGCTATTAAGCAGAGACAGGATACTATTTCTAAATAGTATTTAGTTTGCCCAATTCTAATTCTGAATAAAATTGTTGGTGTTATTTTAAGAACATCTTCTGCAATTCAATAGCATATCTTAAACTTTCAGTATAAAATGATGAGCTGTTGAATTTTAGTTTTTTTTTTTAAATAAATAATTTTCTGTACGTGGGTAAGCTTTCAAAAAATAAAAACAGGTGTGCACAAGAAGTAAAATAATCTGTCAACAAAATTATGTGAGAGATAAGTGTTTGTTTCATCTCCAAATGGAGAAAATTAGAATTTCCTTCAACTTTTAATTGCGTGAATTAAATTTTTAAGAATATCCGTATCAGTGGAAACAGCAAATCACACATAAGGATAAATATAAACAAAGATAAAAATAGAAGAAGATTTTAATTAGTGTGTTTGATTTTCTAGAATTTAAACTGTCTATATGATTCTTAAGCATAAGAAATTACATTGAGAACTTCTGGTCTCAGATGTAAAGAGCTTGAAAGTCAAAACTCCCATTCTTAAAGCAAGAAAAAAAGCAGAACAAACTGAAAATAAATTACTTTTCTTGGACCCATCCATATCTGGATGATAGGCAAATATAGAGAATCACAGCTGAGATCAGTTTACCTGAAGTAGTGTACACTGGAGCCACAGACTGGTAAGGATATTTAAACAGAAACTTTAACGAAACGCTAGAGGCTGAGTGTGTGGACTAGGGTGAGTGTAAGAAACTCGTCAAGGCTGTAGTCTTTAGGAAGTTTCCATGTTTTTATAGGTTCTAGAAATTCTATCAAGTTCTCATGGTGAAGAGCCAAGAAAAATTCCCTCATGGTTCTGGTAGGAAGAAGAGAAAAGTATCTATTTTGAAATAGAGCATTCTCTATAACAAAGGCCTACTTTCACAGGGAAAAAAATACCAGAGTTTTTACAGACCCCAGAAAAGGGCAATTATTCAACTCCAGCCCCCTCTAACTTCCCTGTCTCACCTGACAGGAAGCAGAAGCTGAGAAACATTTGAGAATGCCATAGCCCAGGGCCACACTAAAGGCCTGAGATTTAGTGAAATTGTAGAACACTGCTCTTTCCACACCTTACCTAATTTATGCCAGCTATTCTGCTGAGCACTTGGGAGACACCTATAAGCACAACAGAGAAAAACTCCTGTTTTGTGGAACTACATTGGAGAGAGTTAATACCTTACATGTCACATGGCAATCTTTTATTAAATCCTCTTGATAATTATATTAGGTATTTAAAAATATTGTATATAAGGAAACTGAGTCCTAGAAAGGTCAAGGTTTTTGCAATCATCATATGTCTAACAAAAATCTGGACCAAGTTTGCAACCCAGTTTTGCCTCTGACTTTGAGGAGGAAATGGCATTGTTATTGTTACAGGAATGGTGATGCTATATTTGAGTGATGAATGTTTCTGAAAGCAAATGGGCAAATGACCAAGCACAGCTACTGAGCCCCATCCTGCCTATTCAATCATTTAGGATTTAGTGGACATTTACTGATTTCTGATCAATCTCGCTTTCTTCCAAGACTTAAAACAGACATAGCACCTTCTGATGCTGAAGTTTTTTTTTGAGAATCAGAATAGTTCTGGCACTTAGACCCAATATTTGAGTAGGGGCTTTGTTTACAGAGATTCTAACATAAAAGATGAAAGTTTATAGTGGATCTTAAATCATAAGTAAAAAGCCCTTCAGACCAAAATATATGAGAATGATATAAAGCATGCATTTTCATGTCATGATAGGTAATATTCTAATCAGAAAATGAATTTTCTAATAATCCATCCATTTGGAACTATGTAAAAAATGAGTATTTTGGAAGAATTATATAGCTTGTTATTATAGAGATAAGTGTATCTCTATTTTTCTATGACTTCTTTGGGGGGGAGTTAGATAAAATAGTACATTGATTGCACACTGTGATAGACATCAATAAATAGTAAACACAAAAATAAACCAAACATTCCCAAAGCAGGTTTTATTTTGTCCTTGATGCAGTCACTTCTTTCTATGTTTTGTTTTGTTTTATATGGTTTCCCTTGAATGATTTATTTCATTCATATGGATTTGGCTTCTTACTATATTTTGATAATTCCTATTCTGAATTTTCTTCTGAGCTCTGGCCATATTTTTCAACTACTAGCTGGATATCTCCGTCTGGGTGACACAGGCAACTAAAAGTTACTGGGACTGGAAGCACACTAATTATCTTCTCTCACACACACACATCCCTCTTTGTATTAGCCTGAACCAGTTAATTTATCCGCTGTCTATACTCTGTCTCCCAAGATAGATATATAGAACTCATCTTTAGTTCCTACCTTCTCTGATCACCTGTTATCAGTATGTCTTGTCAATTCCATTCCTATATTTCAAATGCACCCCTACTAATACATCCACAATGCTTTAGTTTCTGTACTAATGAGCTCTTGGCCAAACACTTGAAATCTTAACCTATCATAATTGTGATTTACCCAAATAAGTACAACAGTGCAGCTAGAAAGAGGCATGTGTGCTATTAAGGATTCTGATCATTGACTCTATAATTTCAGCTGGGTAAGTAGAGATCTGAAGATATGATATAAGTAGGGTGACAGATAACAAAAGGCTATAGGTTCAATGTATTAGAGATTCTAAGAGGGTCAAAGAATGTTTAAATGTGGTACTAAAGGAAGTGAGTTGGAAAGTTAAGTTTGGTCAAAGAATAGGATTATGGAGGAGTTGTGGTGATTGGAAATGATACAGTCTGAGATACAGCCATGGGAGTGAATGACTGAGATATTGAAAAACAAGCTCACTGGAGGACAGGAGAAGGGACTGAGAGGACTGGTGGGATCATCTGTGTTTATAACTGAAATTATCTAGAATTATGACAGAAGTAGTATTGGAGAGAGTGACAAGGAGCCAAGGGTCTGTAAGTGCCTGCAACAAGGAGGAGAAACAACGGGGTCTATGCTGTGAATAGATGGTATCCTTTGCAAATGAAGGGAGTTCATGTTGATCCTGCTAATTTCCAGAGGATCCAGTGAACGAATTTCAGGAGTTGTGGAGAGGTGGGGGAAATAGAAAAGAGGATGCAGTACGGCTTTCAGAGTCCAGGAGTTGAAAAATGGATGACTCACGACTCCTGCTGCCTGTGGTAACTGGCATCGACATATATAAAAAACACTATGAAATTTATTTTTTTTTTTTTGTGGCAAAACATATGACATGAAATCTAAACAACACATTTTTAAGTGTACAGCACAGTCTTATTAACTATTTGCACAATATTGTACAGTAGACTTCTAGAATTTTTTTTTTATCTTGCATGACTGAAACTCTAGACTCATTGAACAGCAACTCCCCATTTTGCACTCTACCCTAGCCCCTGGCAACCACCATTCTACTTTCTGCTTCTCTAAGTTTGACTACTTGGGAAGCCTTATATAAGTGGAATCATGCAGCATGTGTCCTTCTGTGACTGGTTTATTTCATTTAGCATAATGCCTTCAAGGTTCATCCATGTTGTCACATATGACAGAATGTCCTTTTAAAAATCGGAATAATATTCCATTGTATTCATAGACCACACTTTCTTTTCTGAATTAATTTTTATTAGTTTCAGGTATACAGCATATTGGTTAGACATTTATATGGTCTATGAAGTGATCCCCTCAAATACTCTATCACCCATGGCACTACACACAGCCATTACAATAATATCAACTATATTCCCTATACTGTATTCTACGTCCCTGTAACTGTTTTGTAACTACTACTTTGTGCTTCTTTATCCCTTTACCTTTTTTTTCCCCAGCCTCCAAACCCCCTGCCCCTGGCAGGCACCAGATTGTCCTCTGTATTTGTGAGCCTGTTTTCATTTAGTTTCTTCCTTTTGTTCCTTAGATTAATCTGCATGTAAGTAAAATAATGTGGTATTTATCTTTCTTTATCTGTCTTATTTTCACTCAACATAATACCTGTTAGGTCCATCCATGTCATTGCAAATAGTTGGGTTTCACTTTTTATGGCAGAGTAATATTCCGTTGTGTATATGAACCATAATTTCTTTATCCAGTCGTCTATTGATGGACATTTAGGTTGCTTCAAGTGCTGCTGTGAACATAGGTGTGCACAGATCTTTATTATTAGTGTTTTAGTTTTATTTGGATAAATACCCAGAAGTACAATTGCTGGGTCAAAAGGTAGTTCTATTTTTAATTTTTTAAGGAAACTTGAGACTGTTTTCCATAGCGACTGTTTTCCGATTGGCAATCCCACCAACAATATATGAGGGTTCCCTTTTCTCCACATCCTTGCCAGCACTTGTTTGTTGATTTATTGATGATGGGCATTCTAACAGGTGTGAGGTAATATCTCATTGTGTATTCTACACTTTCTTTAGCCATTCATCCATCAATAGATATTTCGATTGTTTCTACCTCTTGTCTATTGTGAATATAACTTCAATAAACATGGGAGTGCAAATATATTTTTGAGAACCTGATTTGAATTATTTTGGATAAATACCCAGAGGTCAGATTGCTGGATAATATGGTAGTTCTACTTTTAATTTTTTGAGGAACCTCCATACTGTTCTCTTCTTTTCTATAGTGGCTGTACATTTACATTCCCACAAACACCACACAAGGATTCCAGTTTCTCCACATTCTGCCAACACTTGTTATTTGCTGTTATGGGTGTGTATTTATGTATGTATGTATATATGTATATGTGTAATGGCCACCCTAGCTGGTATGAGGTGGTACCACATTGTGGTTTTGATTTGCATTTCCCTCATAATTAGCAATGTTGAGCACCTTTTCATATACCTGTTGGTCATTTGTTTTTGAAAATTTTCTGGCTATATTGAGATATAATTAACATAACATTGTGTAAGTTTTAGGTGTACAAAGTGTTGATTTGATACACTTAAATATTGCAAAATGACTGCCACTATAGCCTTAGCTAACCTCTCCATCCCATTACATAATTACCATTTCTTTTTGTGGTGAGAAAATTTTAAGATCTACTCTCAGCAGTTTTCAAGTATATAATACAGTATTATTAACTGTAATACCATGCTGTATATTACATGCTCAGAATTTGTTAATCTTATAACTGAAGTTTGTACCCTTTGACCAATATCTCCCTATTTCCTTCATCCTCCCAGCCCCTTGGTAACCATGACTGAGTATTCTCTGTTTCCATAAATTCAGGTTTTATAAGATTCCACATATTAAAAAATTATTCAACATATAAGTGAGATTATACAGTATTTGTCTTTCTGTGCCTGACTTATTCACTTAGGATAATGTCCTCAAGCTCCATCCATGATGTCATAAATGCCAATGTTTCTCTCTTTCTCGTGGCTGAATAATATTCATATATATATATATATATAATATATTATATATCTATATATTTTTTATAACCTGATTTCATTTCCTTTGGATAATACCAAGAAGTGGAATTGCTAGATCACATGATATTTCTATTTTAATTGTTTGAGGAGCCTCCATACTGTTTTACTTACATAGTGTTGTAATAATTCACATTCCCACCAACAGTGCACAAGGGTTCCCTTTTCTCTACATCCTCACCAGCCAGTGCTTATCTTTTGGCATTTTTGTTGATAACCATTCTAAACAGATGTGAAGAGTATCTCATCATTGTTTTGATGTCCATTTTCCTGATAATTAGTGATATTGAGCATATTTTCTGTACCTGATGGCCATTTGTATATCTCTTTTGGAAGAATGTCCATTCAGGCCAGTTGCTCATTTTTAAATTAGACTTTTGGCTATTGAGTTGTATGTGTTCTTTATATATTTTGGATATTAAATCCTTATCAGATATATAATTTGCAAATATTTTCCCATTTGCTAGGTTGCCTTTTCATTTTGTTGATTGTTTCTTTTGCTGTGCAGAAGCTTTGTAATTTGATGTAGTCTCACTTTTCTATTTTTGCTTTTGTTGCCTATATTTTTAGTGTCACATACAAAAAATCATTGCCAAGACCAATGTTATAAGTTTTTCCAGTATGTTTTCTTCTAGGATTTTCATACTTAAATCTTTAAACAATTTTGACTTTATTTTTGTGTGATGTAAAACAAGGGCCCAGTTTCATTCTTTTGCATGTGGATCTCCAGTTTCCAACATGGTTAGTTGAAGAGGAGGCAGGAGGTAATATAATTGTGATACTCACAAGGCAGAAGGTAGTGACAGCCTTCAGGGAAGGCACTGTGATGAGGAGCCTTGCCAGGGACATGTAGAATTCTGGGCCTCCCACTCAATTCCTAATGATGTGTGGATGGAGTCCTGCAGAGAGGTGTTCTCACTCTCAGCACATAAGCTCCCTCTTGACCTCTGCTGAAAGGAGTCTCTGGCTCAGCTATATGGCACTCTTATTGTGAATACATGGATACTCTCTTGGCCTCTGCCTTTGGTGTCCTGCAAAGGGTGGTCTTATTACAAGGACATGAATTTCCCCTTGACTTCTGATGAAAGAAGCATCTGGTTTAAATTCCTTCTTCCTCTTACCTGCTCTCCAGTTTCTCTATTTTTAATTAAATCTTCAAAACAGCTTCTTGATGTAGTTTGTAGAATAAGGTGATTCTCTCCCTTATAGTCCTAGATAACTACTTCTATTTTACATCACACTGTTGATTTCTAATAAATTTTCCCCTCTAACACGTGTTTCTGATAAGCCACATATTCAACTATCATGAAGGCAGCATGTAGTAAATAATACAATGAATGCATACAGGGAAAAGAAAAACTCACTTAATGGAGTTATTGAGAAAAGGACTTTGGGAGGTGGCAATGATGTTGGACTTTGAAGGATGTTAGGTTTTGGGTCACCGAGGAAAGCATGGATATAGGCAAAGAGGAAAGCAGAGGGTCTTCAGGAAATCATTTCATTAGTCAATTTTTCTGGAATATAGGTTGCTTGAATGGAAGTTGTTATGGATGTGGCAACAAAAGCGAGAATCTGTTCATAGGGGACCTTCAGGGTAAGTCTATACTGTGTAATTGCTAAGGAGCAAGCGACAGCTTTTGCAATAGGCAGTGACATGTCTGAGCCATAATATGTATCCTTCTCAAGGGGAACCATGCCAATCTTATATTGATCACTTTTATTATTGTTCTAGTTGGATATCTATTTTCTCTGTTTGTGGTTTCTTTTCTTATTTATGTTTTTTTAAAAACTCTAAGTATCCTCTTATCCTTCGTTAACTCTAAGTATCCTCAATTCTTTGTGGAATAGGGCAATGTATCCATATATATTTAAATATATACCAGGGCTTTTTAAGGAAACAGGTACTCTAATGTTTGCTTTTGGTCAACCACAGCTCTCGGCGTAGAAGTCTGTAATCCTGTACTATAACAGCAAGCATTTCACCAGGTCCTGCAACAGAACATTAAAGTGCAATAGTGTTAAATGGTTATAATGTATGTAGATCAGAAATAACAGCACTGGCCTATCCATAAACATAAGCTCTCTCTGTCCATATTATCCTGGTAGTTGCTTAGATAAATGATTTTCTGCAAACCAGGCATGAAAGTGCTCCTGCTTCCTCTGAAAGGACAGCACACCCAGGGTGTCTTTCACTCTTATTGATTTTGAATCACATTCAGTCACTGACTTTGAATCATCAACTGTGTTTCCCTGGAGTTAAAGTATGAGAAAGATTTAATTAAAGGTCTGCAGTCCAGATAAAAGGTACGAACCGTATCATTGACTTAAAATCTGAACTGAACTTCTCTTTTGATACTGACAGGTGAAAAAACTCTCTATTTCAGTTTTTTCCTAAAATGTTTTCTGAGGTCATGCCGTCTTCTTGTGGTCAGGGACTCTGCCTTACGTGTGTCTCCAGATCTGCAAAGACTAGCAGAGGTCCTGGTGTTGAATGGGTACTCTGGAAAAGTTTTACGATTTGTTTGATTGAATAGTCCTTTAACCTTTTTAAAAATTTTTAAATGAAAGTTAACACCAAATTAAATATCCCACATTCTAACATGATTTACAAAATGTCTGGTTCCAAAAGCATGTACATACCTTGCCTTTAAGCTTTAAGGCTTAATAAGAGCAAGAATCATCTTGTTTTGTTAAGCAATTAGAATGTGAAACTAGAAGGAGGTTTCTGATATTACCAGAGAATGATTTCAGCTTCAAACCTAAGTGATGCTTATGGTTCTTGCCACAATGTCCTCTTTTAAAAATCCATAATATGTACATTATGTGCAAATTTGCATAATATGTGCAAATTTATGGACCTGTGTGAAAATTTCTTTGGGATAAATTCCCACAAACAGAATTGTTGGGTTGTAAAGTATGCATATAGTTAATTGACTAGTCAGTGCTAGATTACTCTCTGTAATGGCTGTACCAGGCTACAGTCCCATCAATCCTGCAATGTCCCAACATCTCAACCAAAACTTGGCATTGTCCAGCTTTCTAATTCTTGCCAATCTCATAATAAGTGCATTGTTATTTCATTTTCACATCAATTTATTGAAATATTTTAGATACCCCGGTTTGTACATGAGAAAGACCTACAAGAACACTGCTCCAGTTCCTCTGCAGCTAATAGGCTACCAGTTCTGGATTCTTTTGGATCTGTGAACTGGACCAAAGTAAAGCTAGAACTTTATTCTTAAACTTTGACCAATCAACATATTCTGATTGAATGTAAGTATATAAGAATGAGCATTTCCTCTCATTTCTAATATCTAATAGCATGTGAACATGAGAAACACACTCTGTACTGCAACTACCCATCTCATTACTAATAAATTTTTACATGAGTGCTCTTTACATACTGGCACAGGATTTTGAGTTTGGCTCATCGTAACAATCTCTGTTATCATCTATGGAAAATCCCTTGATATCCAAGTTTCACCCATTTGCCTAAGAATTTTATTTTTGTTTATCACATTATAGGGAATTATGGACATGATCTCTATTTTCAATTAGCCCCCTCTGTCTCAATCCTTTTACTTTACCTTTCACATTTCTCTTATACTTAACATTAATTATAGACAGTACATCCAAATCCCACCCCTCCTCAAACTAATTCAGCATATGCCAACAATTGTCATTCTCCTAATTTGTTTAAGATCTGCTCATTCATTCTGGGATAGAACTCACAAATTAGAGATTCCAAAATGAGCAAGTGAAGCTCTCCTTTCAGCAGATGGAGAAAAACCTGGCTTTAAAAACTAAGCATTTATATGTGTGTGTGTATGCTGTTTGATTAAGATAAATATAACTTCTGTGCGCCTTATTTGATCCTTCTACAAAATAAGGACAATAATCCGAATTATGCAGCATTTGTGGGGGTTAGATGAGTAAACCTATATAAAAACTGCCTAGCACAATGTACATCTAATACATCTTAAACAGTAAATGAAGGATTTCTATTGTGGTTATTATTGTCTTAATACATTCAAGATAATATCAGCACAATAAATTTATTTTCCTGAAGAAATATTTATTAATTTTAATATATATGTTAGTCACAAGAGTAAAACATTTGTGATAAAGGTCTAAAACAAAACAAATATATATATAACTTTTTTAAAAAATCAGATCACCAGCGATATTTTCTTAGAGGTAAATCTAGTTTTTAAAGATATTTTTGTTTACATATGTATATAGATTTCTTAACAGAAATGGAATATAATATACATGTTTTCTATGATTTGATTTTTTCCTTGTCTATCTATTTACATCTTCATTTAATAGCATGGTATTTAATAGCTCAGTTATAGCCAGAGGTGGTGTAGCAAATGTCTAATAACTGGCTCTTCAGAAAAAATAAAGGCCTTATTTTGTACCATTTTTCTTTTTCTGTATTGTAAACATACCGATGGCTGAATTCAAGCAACAAATGTGATATCACTGCGTGTGATATTATAAAGAAATGCTCATAATCAGCTCTTGCAAAGCAGTATGGTAGGACTCTAGCAGACCGCTGGCTATACCATCATTTTAAAAAAGAAAAGCGATGTTTTTATAAGCAACTTCTAAACAAATACAGAGATATCATCTTAGAATAGACCGAAACGATTATGGTGTGGAATCGTAAAAGAGAATTGGTATTTGATAATCAGAACAAGTATATGAATAACAAGACTATAGTTTCTTAAAAACAGGTTTTATAAAATGATATAAGAAATATAAAGAACAAAAAGTTATGGCTCGTAAAAGACCATTACAGTTACACTACCAACATAATGTTACAAAAAACTTAAGTACATACACACATACACACATTTACATAAAGAATTACACATGCATTTAGAAAAATATTGGTCAGATATAGAGTTGACTATGAGAATTCTTGCCAGTAGCTAATGGGATTATTGATTATTTAAATTTTCTTCTTTAAACTTTTCTGTATTTTCAAAATATTTTACAAAATCTCATTATGTTTATAATTTACAATTCAGGTTTAAAATTAAATTCCACAGGCAAGCCAAGCAATATAGGAACTCAATTTATGTCAATAGTCTAGGAATATATAATTATTTAGGCACTCAATGTTAAAGGTCCTTTGTTTAAATTTGCTAGCATTTGGAACTCGTTTGGCTCCTGATTTAGCACCAACACCACTACTCCCTGCATCTGCTCCTTATATATCCAAATGGTATAGCTTCAAATAAATGCAATTTAACTATGCAGACATGCATACTTGTAAGAGCACTAACATATTAAACAAAATAAAATCAGTGCTATTCAGAGTCAGCTAATATTCACTGAATGATTTTCCTAAATGTGCAATTTGCTTAGAAAACAGTAAGTACTAAGTAAATGTTAGGTTCCATTTCTGTTATTACCTCATTTACTTCAAACTCTAGGCATATCTACAGCCACTGTTCCAGTAGTAAAACAGGAACAATTCTAAGTTTTTCAGACAGGAAAAGATTTATTACAGTAAATTCATTCTCTTCAAAACCACGGCCAGAATAGGAGTTCCACTTCTGAGAAAGATAGAGTAACAAGAACTTCTTTTACCTTCCTGCCTGCAACAACTAAAAAAAAAAAGACCAAATATATTGAATGTTGGTTTTTCAAGATATTGCACATTGGATAATGAGAGTGATATCTGTGAGACAGGATAGAAACAAAGTGAGACAGGAGGACCAGGTTCCTGCCTTGTGAGCGTTTCCAAGCTGTGGCACAGTCACAAGAATCCCAGGAAGATCCTGGTGGTCACCACAAGGTGAAGAGACAGGGCTGCAAGTGAACGTGGACCAAGGTGGCTGGAGTTTAGAAGGCAGAGCACCGGAGAGATGCACACAGGGGAAGAGGAAGAAAGGGAGGAAGGGAGAGAAGGAGAGATGGAGAGATATTAATTGATTTGGGGATCTACAGATGTCCTCCTCAAGTATTCAATGGAATACTTATTAGCAAATACATGTGAAGAAAATAGCCTAGGCCAAGGAAAGAACTACCCAAGAGGACTGCGAGAAATAATCCCTGGGGCTCCAACAGGGTCAGGAATGGTGTACAAATTATCCTATAGTACACAAGGTAGTGTACACTGAGGGTTTTGCATCAGGAGTGAAGAAAAATTAGTCCTAAAGTAGATACTACTCTGATCCCACCCAACAAAGCTTAAAAGCAACACTCAAAAGTATCAAACTGTCTCCTAGCAGCTCTTTGTAAATTGATCCAGTGTGTCTTTACCTTTACAAATTCTGTGATGTTGTTGTATATTTAGAATCTACTACTGAAATGTAGGATGTGTGTATTACATTACCTTGGGGATTGCAGACTGGAAGTGTGTGGGAAGTGATCTCAAACAATTCCAAACCATTAAGAACTTTCTAAAGAAAGGAGCAGTAGTAACTGTGCCAGCCTGTGTTGGGGCTAACAGTATACCAGGGACTTCTCCAAATTAACTTCCATAGGAGGCAATGATTTTAAAGGATAATTACTAAAAATGTGCTATTTTGAACATTATCAAAATCTTTTTTTGCATTTATATTGTGGTAAAATGTACATAAAATGAAATTTCCCCTTTTAACAATTTTCAAGTGTATAATTTGGTGGCGTTAGGTTAAATCACTATCCATTTCTAGAATATTTCCTTTTTCCCCTCAAGCCCCTGGTAATCTCTATTCTACTTTCTGCCACTATGAATTTGTCTAGTCTAAATATCTCATGTAAGAGGAATCATACAATATTTACTCTTTTGTATCTGGCTTACTTCATTTGGCATAGTATTTTCAAGGTTCATCCATTTTGTAACCTGCATCAGATTTTCATTCCCTTTAATGGCTGAATAATATACCTATGTATGTATATATCACGTTTTTTATCCATTCACCTGGTTTTTGTGATATCATTTTTGTTTTTGCCAGGTAGGTCTGGAAAAGAGCATAGCTTACAAATCACATCGGTATCTTGATAAAGTGCAGATTCTTATTTAGTAGATCTGAGGTGGGGCCTGAGATTTTTCACTTCTAGTAAGCTCCCAAGCAATAGTGATACTTCTGGTCCATGGACCACTCTTTAAGTAACAAGATTATAGAATATGAATTGATCTGGGTCATTCTTGAACTCCATTTTAAGAAAGTTTAATTCTATCAGTGTCAGGAACACTAATTTGTGACCCTGTTTTGTTTTGCCTCTAATGTGGATCCATTGGTATGACTGTAAACTGCCAGTGTATCTAAGGGTTTTTTAAAAAAAATGTCTCTGAAATGTGGCCATTTATTATTCTTGGATTATATCAGTTCTAGGTGGGAGTAAGCAATGTATGGTGTTGGATGTATTGTTCCTTATGAAATGCACCTTTTCATTTTTCTTATATTCTTATATGTCCTCCTATTTTCTTTCTTATACTATATAGTAATAGCACTTGTGTGATTGACAGGACTGACCACAATGTTCTCTGAATAGCCACAGTAAATATAAATATTAAAGAAGAATATCTGTTTGCCTTTGTAGAAAATCTACACATTCAGAACACTGCAGTTATCCAAGATAGATTGGCATTGGATCTACTTGAATGAAAAGATGGCTGAATCATTTTTTTAGCATCTCTCATATATAATGCACTTGCAGTGAGGCTTTCTTCCTTACTGACATGGCATTATGTACAACTGAATACTGAAAGAAATAGAACACTGAACTGGAGAGTATTCTGTCCTTTGATTTATTTGGGGCTCTTAGGGGGCTTGTTACCTAAGGGCATTCAACAAGGCAGCCTTGCTTGGAATGACTGGGCCTCTTTCCAATTATTAGTCTTAATTACAGAATCTAATTCTTTAAGGACAATCTCAGAGGAAGATAACCAAGAAAAGAATAGCAATCTTAAATTAGGAGTGAAAACAAATGGTATTTTGGAGAGTGTGGAAAACTGAAGGATTTAGAGAAATGTGTTTTGTTTTGAGAGAGAAAATGGACAGAACGAATGGATAACCAATGTAAAGCCTCTTCTGTCTCTTCTTCTAATGATAAAAAGAGCAATATCACCAATATTAATCTCAGAGCAAGCAGTAGCAAGACATGATCGGACTTCACACTATAGGAGCTACATCCTATTGTTCCTTTGTTTCTACTCTACCACAAATTACCTCATTGCTTTGAAAGGATCTTTGAAAAGTCTTGAGTCATTCTGGAAGTCTTTCCAATTGTGGTCTGAACAACTAATAGTAGAGATTACTTTTTCTGAAACTTTAATCTCTTGGAAACAAAGAACATTCTAATAAATTACATTGTTCTGTCATTTATTTAATATTCATTCTCTTATAAACATCGTACTACTCAAAAGGGAGCACTCAGAAATACAGCTGCCCTTGTTTGCAATGACTTTCCCAAAGTTCGAATAAATGTCATTGATGCTTTCATTAAGAAAACCTTACCCTCATGCCCCTGGATTTTAAAATATTTAATCGCTGATAACATGAACACATGTGTTTCACGTGGAGAAGTAGATGTGTTGGTTTCTCAAATGTTTGGCAAAAATCAATAGTGTGAAAATCGATCCGTGAGATCACAGGGAAATTCTGTTACTTGGAAATTTCAGAGTGTTTTCATCTATATCTCTGATGGACTCTCCTTTGTCAGAAAGCTCTTCAGTTGCTCCCTTTTAGCCATGTGTAGTAAAAGACCTGTAAATACTCACAAGGGTGAGGATAAGAGAGAATTTAAAAGAGGTATTTTATTAAGTCAATCTTTGAGGTTTATTTGTCCAAATTTTACAATATCATTTTGGGTTTTGTTTACACTCCCCTGTATTTAGATTAGGGGAAAAATCAATAATGTCAGTCTACTAAATCTTCCAAAATCCTTAGGGAAACAGTCT
This sequence comes from Eonycteris spelaea, assembly GCA_003508835.1. NCBI lineage: Eukaryota > Metazoa > Chordata > Mammalia > Chiroptera > Pteropodidae > Eonycteris > Eonycteris spelaea. Next base: position 341,852 of record PUFA01000200.1, read on the forward strand.
CAATAGAGAAGGGCTTTCTGAGTTCTTCCTCCCCCTCTCCTACTATTCACATTTCAGTTACTTTTCTAAAAGCATCTTTGAAATCACATATCCTTTTGGTCAGTGCTAGAAGAAGAGGGCTTTCTGACTGTGAAGCCAGCTCCTTCTTAGCAACAGATGACACACACATACCCGGAATAGCTACTAGCTCTGTGCTCTCTGTGTGTCTCTTGTATGATCAGTGACAATTTGCTTGGTTTCCCCTCACCTGCTTCCTAGCTAGTAATTACCCAGAGACAGAATCTTTGTGTTACCCTGACTTACAGCTATTAGAATAGGATGTAATTGTACCCAGTGTAATTGGCTTCAGTGGTAGAGCCCCATTAACCTGGCACGGCCATTCTTAAAGCAGCCTGTGATCTAGCTCATTAAATTTTAGCTTCGGTAATAAGGACAGTTATGACCTTTGCTGTTCCTGTCTTAATGTATTTATGTGGACATATCACCTAGGATATCAAAACAGAATGTCATTGAAATACAGAGGCAGGCCAACCTTGTATACTCAGGATGGCTAAAAATCGAGTTCCAGATGTGATGCAGATGAAGGATGTGACCTATAGTTAAAGAGAGGGTCCTGAGAGATCTAGTACAGAAAAAGCATTCTGCTGAGTTACCCTCATGCCCAAACACTCTTCCTCTCCAACAACAGTAACAGCTCCTGTGTGCTGAGCTTTGTGCCCTAGTGGAGGGGCATGGGATGATTCCTCAGTGTAATTAATGACTAGAAGAACAAAGCCAAAGAGTTTACCCATTTTTCTTGGTATAGCTTAGCATCTCTCTTCATAGTTGTCTGAGAGGTACTGTGAAAAGAGAACTGGACTGGGTTCTCATTGCATGTTGGGTCTAAACCTGCCAGGCAAATATGAGCAAGGTACCTATCTATTCTTATCCCAGTTCAGCTATTGATAAAGTAAGAATATTAGCTTAGATGCTAAGATCATTTCAAAATAAAGATTTCAAAACAGCCACCTAGATGTCATTTTTAAAAAAATATCTGAACAGAATTAAATTGCATCATATTAGTTCTCACTTTTGTTCAGAAACAAGACTAATAATGGCTACCTCACTAGAACTGTCTGTGTCCGATAAAGGCAACTCAAGAAATTTTTGTTATAAGTACAAAAGCTTTGGTATGCTGAGAGCTTTAAAATGTGCTAGAACATCAGCAAGTTCTTGACCTGGCAATTTAATTTTACGTTGGTGATGTTTAGTTATTCGTGTTAACTTGGTTAGGCTATGCTACCCAGTTATTCAATCGAATACTAATCTAGATGTTGCTGTGAAGGTATTTTATAGATGTGGTTAACATCTACAATCAACTGACTTTAAATAAAGGAGATGACCCTCGATAGTGTATGGGGCCTCACTCAATCATTTGAAAGCCCTTAAGAGCAAAACTAAGGTTTCCATGGAGAAGAGGCAATTCTGTCTGTGGACTGCAGTCTCAGCTCCTGCCCAAGAGTTTCCAGCCGGTGGCCTGTCCTACATGTTTCTGACTCACCTAACCAGATGCTGCCAAAAGATATGTTGAAGTGATTACCTCCAACCCTAGAATCTGCGAGTGTGACCTTATTTGGAAATAGGATCTTTGCAGATGGAATAAAATTAAAATGGAATGATATTGGATTATGGTGGGGCCTAAATCCAGTGACTAGTATCCCTATGAGAAAGGGGAGATTTGAAGACACACAAGAGAATAGACACAGGGAAGATACAGGGAAAGAAAGTCAAGACATGTCAAAGATTGTCAGCAACCACTAGAAGCTAGAGGAGCCAAGGAAAGATTCTTCCCCAGAGCCCTCAGAGAGAGCATGGCCTTGTTGACACCTTGATTTCAAACTTATGGCCTTCGGATCTGTGAGGGATTTTCTTTTTTGGGGGGCGGGGTGATCTAATTTGTGGTAATTTATTACAGCAACCCTAGGAAATGAATACTCCTACTTAACCTGCTGGCGATGTTTCTTTGGTAGCATCCTAATTCAGTATTCTTTTGGTAAAAATGCACCTTTGTAAACAAAATTATAGGACTCTTTTCTCAGGCTATCTCTTTAATTACTTTTCCACAAATGGAACCCCTTCTGAGAAATGTTTGCAGAAAAAAAGTTACAGTCAAAAAAAGTGGGAAACACTTGGTACAAAGCAACTTTGGCTTATTTGTTGCAGGTCTGATCAGAGCTTTCAGCATGAAAACATAATGTCAAGTGTCTCCTAGAAGGATCTATTGAATACAGTATCTTCAAAATTCTGTTCAGGTACATGTATTAATATCTCCCAGAAGTTATGATTCTTGGAAAATACTTTTGGAAATGCTGGATTGGGACCAAATTATTTTCTATGCTATTGCCTTTCTTTAGGTTAGATTATCTATTGATGATCACTATAGAGATAAGAATGCAGAGCTGAAAGTGTGGACAAGTTTATATATAGAACAGCAGGCCAAATATGCATTATAGTGATTCTTGAAATTTTATAAAATTATTACAAAACTGAAAAAGCCATGGCCATCTATATTAGTTGGGATAGGCTAAAATGGTGAAGTGGATGCTATGCGAAAAATCCAGAATTCTCAGTGGCTGTACTCAACAAAGGCTTGTCACTCATGTCATAGTAACATATAGATCAAACTACTCTCTAAGCCGTGACTGAAGATCTGTGCTTCTTACAACTTGTAATATGCCATCTACAAGTCCATCACTTCCAGCCATAGAGGTTGGAGAGAGAACAAGCGTGGAGAATGTACATAGACTAACTGTCTTGATCTATAGGTTCACATTCTAATAATGGCCAAAATGCAACATATAGTCCTAATTCATTGCAGAGTCACTCTTTCATTTCAGTGGAATTAGAAGGCAAAATATACAGGTACACATATAGCAGAGTGGTAGATTTGGTGGTGAGAAAGAAAGCATTTCTTCTCTGATTGCTTTTATTCCCATCTTTGCTTTTTAACTGTAGGCTTATATTTACTTCACGTTCCCAATTTAGCTTGCCATCAGCGTAGCATTTGTCCAGTCAAGGGGCAGGTTTTGTTGATAATGCTGTATGTTTTGGCTTCCAATTGGTAATGTCAGCTGACAATTAAATTGAAATTTTTGAAATCATTGTTGTCAATCCAAATAGAAGTTAAATAAAATAAATAGGGAACACAACAGACTATTTCCTTAATTTCTTCCTTAATTTATACGCCACTGAGCCTTCTAAATAGCAAAACTGTTTTAGGAGCTTTGCTATTTAGTAAAAATAGTATAAAACCATCTATCTCAAAGGGAAGGTTTGGATTTATATACCATTCCTTTTCTATTATAAAACTTAGTTTCAATACTTATACCAAGTCAGCAATTTTAGGATCTCATTTATTTTAAAATAAATAATTTAACAAATAAGCCAGCCTTTTTCCTATAAAATGCAATATTTAACAAAATGCACCAAAATTGCCTAAGCAACAATTACCATCAAGTACTTTAGAAATTCAGTCTATAGAATTAGCAATTAATGAAAGATATAATTTTATTTTATTTTATAATTTTTTTATCTTTTTATTTTTTATTTTATTTTTTTTTTACCTTTATTGGGATAACACTGGTTAATACAATTATATAATTTTTAAGTGTACATTATAATGTGACATCTATATATTCTATTGTGTGTTTACCACCCAGAGTCCAGTTTCCTTCAGCTACCATATATTTGATCCCCTTTACCCACTTCACCATTCCCCAAACCCCCTATATTTGACCCCCTTTACGCCACCTACTCTCTGGTAACCACTAGTCCATTGTCCATGTCCTTGAGTCTCTGTCCTGTTCATTTATTGCTTTTAGGTTTATATCCCACATATAAGTGATATCATGTGATTTTCTACTTTTTCAGTCTGGCTTATTTCATTTAGCATGATTATCTCGAGGTCTATCCAGGTTGTTGCAAATGGCAGTATTCCATCTCTTCTTATGGCTGAGTAATATTCCATTGTGAATGTGTACCACATCTTCTTTAGCCAGTTGTCTATCATAGGACACTTCAGTTGCTTCCATGTCCTGGCCACTGTGAATAATGCTGCTATGAACATCAGTGTGAAAATATCTTTTTGGATATTTTCAAGTCTTCAGTTTTCAAGTCTTTGGGGTAAATACCCAGTAGAGGGATTGCTGGATCATATAGTAGATCAATTTCTTTTTTTTTTGAGGAGCCTCCATACTGTTTTCCATAGTGGCTGTACCAATTTTCAGTCCACCAGCAGTGTATTAGGGTTCCTTTTTCTCTGCATCCTCTTCAACATTTGTTAATACTTGTCCTATTAATTATAGCTATTCCAACAGGTATGAGATGGTATCTCATTGTGGTTTTGATTTGTATTTCCCTAATAGCTAGTGATGTTGAGCATCTTTTCATATATATGTTGGCCCTTTGTATGTAATGTAGGGAGAAGTGTCTGTTCAGGTTCTCTGCCCATTTTTTTTATTGGATTGTTTGTTTTTGTTGTTATTATCGAGTCATATGAGTTGTTTGTGTATTTTGAATATTAGGCACTTATCGGAGGCATTGCTTGCAAATATATTTTCCATTCGGATGGTTGTTTCTTTACCTTGTTGATGCTTTCTTTTGCTGAGCAGAAGCTTTTTAGTTTGATGTAGTCCCATTCATTTATTTTAACTTTTACTTCCCTTGCCTTTGAGGTCAAATTCATAAAATCCTCTTTAAGTCCAAGGTCCTTGAGTTTAGTTACTATGTTTTCTTCTATGCATTTTATTGATTCTGGTCTTATATTCAGGCCCTTAATCCATTTTGAGTTAATTTTGATGAGTGGTGATATACAAGTCTAGTTTTATTCTTTTGCACATGGCCTTCCAATTTTCCCAGTACCATTTATTGAAGAGGCTTTCCTTTCTCCACTGTATGTTTTTGGCTTTTTTTTGTTGAAAATTATTTGCCCATATAAATATGGTTTACTTCTGGACTCTTGATTCTGTTCCACTGGTCTGTGTGTCTGTTTTGCTGCCAAACCATGCCGTTTTGATTACTGTCGCTTTGTAGTATAATTTGAAGTTGGCAGAGTGATGCCTCCAGCCTCGTTCTTTTTCTCAGGATGGCTTTGGAATTCGGGGACTTTTGTGCTTCCATACAAATCTGATGATTTTTTGTTCTATTTCTTTAAAAAATGCCCATGGGATTTTGATGGGTTTGCATTAAATCTTATAATGCTTTAGGTAATATGGTCATTTGAACCATATGTTGATTCTTCCAATCCAAGAAACATAGAATGTGTTCCATTTCTTTGTATCCTCTTCAATTTGAAAATACAATTTTTAAAGTAAGGCATTCCTAGGTATAAATTAAGTACCTTCTTCTTCCTGTACTTCAGTTGGAAACTAATAACTCAGTTTTCTTTTTAAGACTTGACTATAAAATTTCCTCTTGCCATTGTGCTATGGTAACACTCTGGTCTATGTCACTAAAGTGTTATTTGAATAGCAGTACAGAACCAAGTTCCATGCACAGTTCTGTAGAACCACAAAAGATTCATGGGTAGGGCGGAGTTGGGTGGAAAGAGAGGGTGGGAATCTTAATCTCACTTCCTCTTCTACCAACAGCCAGATGAGTTCCACTTTTGACCTTTTTAATATATGAGAATCTGGGTAAGTCTCCATTGGAACATCAAGTACTACTGCTTTAAAAAAAAGTGATAAGCTGCTCCTCCTGACTTTTCACTACCAGCCTATATCTTTATAAGAGATGGCCCTGTTTGTCTTTTCAATATTTACCTTTCTCTTTCTCTCCCACAGCTTCTCTTATACTCCACTGAGCCTTCTAATTTTTAATCTTTAAAACTTTTGTCTTCTAACCTTCATGCCCAGTGAGAAGGATTACAAAATAAAGGAGGGAATACACTGCCTTTCTCTATAAGATGTTTCTCCAACTGTGTGACTGTACTTTTGTAATCAGTGTTTCCCTCACTACTTCCTATCTCCATAAAATAAAGAGAAAAGGGAACTAATATTTATAAATTGTCTACTGTGTGATTTTGCATAATATGTACTCCCACCATGAGAGGTACTTCCTATACTTTCTCTCATTTACATGCACCACCTTACTTCCATTCAAAATAGGTGTGCAAAAGGAGTTATGCTTTTTTTTGCTCCTGGAATGTGGAAAATAATTGTGTCACCCACTAATTCAAACAAAATTCTAAGTAGTTCCCTCACATGTATTTCCTGGTGCCTGTGTGAAAACAGCCTTAATAAGGGATGCAGCGATAGGGCGAACTCATGTCTCTGTAAACATAGCTAGGCCAATTACAAAAAGTATTCTGCTGTCCAGAACTTCATAGACCACATCAAAAATGTGGTTTATAATATATTTGTTTAGAATAGTCTCTTAGAAAGAAGACAGCGTTTCCCCTGATATAACAATTTTCCTCCCTAAAAGAACATTTACTTTGAATAATTTTAAATATTATGCATTCATGCTCAACCTTTTTCTTGGCAACTCATTCTTTTTCATGACTAGGAAAATTGAGTTTTATAGAAATAAAAATGCAAGATCGTTAAAAAGGTGTTTTTTAAACAGTTTTCAGAGAACCTTATTTTTCATATCTCAGACAGAAACACAATTTCTATCATACATAAATAATGCTACCAAAGATTTTTAGCTCAGACATTTCAAGGACATTAACCTGAAAATATAATTCAAAAAAAAAAGAAAAGATTGCTTTACCTGTAAAATATGAAGAGCCAATATAAACAATGGATATATTGTTTTATGTTTTTGTATAGAAAACTGAATAATAATTCATAACTGATTCAAGTAGTCAAACATACATGCATGTGTCTTATCTCATAACATCCTGAACTATAGCTGAGGTACATAATAATTATTTCAAATTTATTTATGTGTATTTGTTGAAAGCCACCATGGGGGTACTGAGTTTGGGCTTGCAGATATAATGCCGAACAAAACCAGATTAAATTTCTTGCTTCATGGTGCTTATTATCTAGTAGAGGAGATGGAAATCTATCTAATCATCAAAACAAAATATGTGATAGGAACTTTAAACTGGAGGATCAATGGAGAAAATGTACACTGTATAAAGAAACATATACAAAAATTGGTACCTGAGTTGGTCTAGAAGTTATGTGAAAGCTTCTCCAAGAAGTGACTTTTGAAATGGGATCTGAGGGATGAGGAAGCATTAACTAAGAGAGAGAGGAAAGCAGGGATAACATTCCAGGAAGAAGGTGCAACATTTTAATGTTGCTGAATTGGGCAGAAAGCAAAGAATGCTGGAGGGAGCCAAAGAGAGGAGAGAAAGGAACAAGATGTGATTTAAAAATTAGGCTGAACAGAACAGATAGGAACACTGCAGGCCTGGTAAGGATTTTAGTTTCTGTCCTAAGAGCAAAGGATCCACCGAAAGGTTAGTGCTGAGGCTGAGAGGGCTGCAGAGGGCAGGTGTGACAATCAAATTTGGTTAAGAACGATTTCCTCTGGCTTCGATGGTGTTCTAATTGGATGGAGGTAAGTGTGGACATGGAGAGATCGGTTAGGATAGAATTGTGTGTTGTCCAGCCAAAAAAATGATGGTGATGTAGACTAGTCTCAAATGCTTAGATTCCCACTTCATCCTTCTGTGCAAAGAAGTAACCTCTAAACCTGTGCTATTTTTTCTCCATCCCCTGACTCTACCCTCTCCAGATCTACTTTGTACCTTTCTCTGCTGATTCTGTGTACTGGACGATGGAAACTTGCTCCCTTGCTGGCTGTCTTCTGGATGGGTTTTAGCTCTTTGGAGGCACTAACAGGGACACTGCAGGATGAGAGGAGAGAAAGGTAAGTGCAGTATTTCTCCACAATACCTTCACTGCTTTTGCTGCTTCTCTGTCAGCAGTTGCATTACTTTGCAATTACAGTCCCGCTGACTGTCCTCCCTCTATGGGCTAGCTCTCAGTGAGCTCTGGAAGTTACCCTTACCTCCCTTCACCCCTTCAGCTTTAGAGATGTTAATGGCTGTTGCTAGTCTCTGGGTGCCTTGACATCCGTGGTCGGTTTCCTTAATCCCTGCCTGACATCTGTATAAAGTCTCTTCATTAAAGTGTTTTCATTTAATCCATCTGAGATGAAGGTTTACTGCTAAAACCATGATTATATAAAATACAATTGAAGTAATTATTTTAGAAAGACAGAAACCTAAAAGTACTGAGCGTTGGACTAGAACATAGCCATAGAATGCCACATATTCATATAAAAAGTGAAAGTCTTGAAGTGAATCCCATATACTTTGAAGATGGAATTAGTAGAAATGTAGCCTTCTACAGTACATACCAGGGACAGAATAACTAGGCTACTATGTTTCATAAGAACATCTAGATACTTGAAGTCATCTAGAGACAGCTATCTGGATTAAATCCATGGATTCCCACCATCCTTCTGTACATTATTTTGGCCATGTAAATAGCATGAGTTATTTGATCAATTATTTCCTCTGGTTGACATAATCCCCAGGCTGCTGAGTGAAAAATAGTGTCTTTTTCTTCAGTTTATGCAGGGTGATGGTGATGAATTAAAAGCTAGCTTTTGATAAGGCAATAGTATAACATTAGAAACATAATGACCCTAGATCAGTCTTAAGACAAAGGCTAATAAATGGGCTGATTGATAATGGTATAATGGGAAAACCACGTGCATGATCTCAGAGTCACTTTCTATGTGCATGCCATTCACATTGCTCAGCCCTTCATAAATGAGTACATTTCTTTTCTAACTCAATGTATGTATATTCTCTTGGCATACACATTCCCAAATACTATACTAATTCCTTCCAAGACCTCACTAATTATCCAGAGCAAGACATAAACTGTTGATGAGAAAATGAACTGCTTTAATAATATATGCTCTATCTTTGGCAGTTCCTCTTGCTCGTCAATAAGCTATCTTATATCTCAACAGTAAACTGAGAACACTAGATTGAAGTACTGACAAGAGGTCAATACATGCTGCTCTCAGCACAGACTATAAAGCAGTGTTCTGCATTCCATTATAAAGTGGTAATGAAGGAAGAATATATATTTGCAGAAGACTCTTAGACTCCATTTAACTATCAGTTGCCTATAACTTTTCAGGAGTCTGATTTCATGCAAAGAAAGGTTTCTGGGGTCTTCAAATTCACTACTGAGTACTCAAGGACAAATATAATAGTGACAATATCTTTGGCAATTGTGTGCCTCAAAAAAAGATTAGGCTCCAAATAGCTTACAAATCAAAAGCTATTGTTAAAGGCCATTTTCTTCTGTGGCTACTTTTCAGTTTTACAGAAGGAAATGAAAAGACAACTATTAAGATGAGTCTTCAATTGTGATCTTATAAATATCATCCAATATACTCTGGGCATTTGCTAAGACCTCTCTCTACTGACAGGTCCTCTATCTAGAGAAAAGTCCTCTCTTGGGAGGTTTGCTCTTTTGTATTTGCATTATGGAAGCTTGGATATGTTAAATGAAGGCTGGTTTTGTTTTTATCTATTTATGGTCATCTTCCAGGAGCAGAGGTTCCTAGAAATATCTATGTTATCCCAAAGGAAGATTTAAATACAATAAAAATGGAGTTCTAACACATTCTGGGTCTGTGAGTTGAAGAAAATGAGCATAATGCAGATAGGGCCATTTAGTTCAGTCAGTTCTTTGGCTACAAAAAGAAATCATGGGCCCAGGCAAACAATTTAACAATAGTATGTTGGTCAGAACAGTAAATAACAGGGTTTAACACATCCTTATTTACTATACATACACTAATGAGAGGTTGTCAGTTGTGTCATTTTTAAAGTAACATGAAAACTACTTGTACTAAAGGAAGAATTTTAATTTTTAAGTCCATTAAAATCCTTATGTTGTGTCTTGAGTGGGATACAGTATGGAACATGCTCTGTCAGTGAGGAAAAGAAAGAACCTTAAGTTCATTAGTGCTTACTCTTCAGAGAAATGCTCTGCTATGGGGCCAGAATCAGAGGGAGTGAGTTGGAGTTAGTGTAGCTGAGAGTCTAAATACAGTTTGTAAAAATATATGATTCATAGATACAGAAAGCAAACTGATTGTGGCCAGAGGGGGGATAGGGATGGGTAAAAATGGTGAAGAGGAATAGGGATATAAACTTTCTATTATAAAAATGTAAGTCACAGGGATATAATAGACAGCAGAGGGAATATAGTCAATAATATTGTTAAAACCTTATTAGGTGTCAGATCGGTACTGATTTATTTTGGTGATCAACATCATGAGGTATATAAATGTCAAATCACTATGGTTCACTTGAAACCAATATAACATTGTATGTCAATTACACTTAATAAAATTATTTCATGTTAAAAAAAGATATGATGGAGAAAGAAACAAATCCATAATCACAGTTAAATATTTAAAAGCTCATTTGTTAGTAACTGATCGAACATGTAGACAAAAAAGAAAAGATTAGTAATTACATAGAAGATTTGAACAGCCAATATGACATAATTGATATTTATTGAACAGTATTCCCAAAACTTCAATACACATTCTAGACCATAAAATAAGTTCCAGTATATTTAAAAGGGTTGAGATCATCCAATATATATTCTCTGATCACAATGGAATATAAATTAGAAATTATTTAATAATTTGATTTTAGAATACTTAAACATTTTGAAATTAAAACAACATACTTCTGAATAACCCACAGACCAAAAATATCACAAAACATGATAAAATATTTTAACCTAAATTATCATAATAACCTAAACACTAATATCAGGATTTTGTAGGATGCAGCTAAAGCACTGATTAGAGGAAAAATTTAAAGACATTTATTATAAAAAAGGAAAAAAAGTTTCAATTTTAGTAATCTAAATTTCTACCATGAAGATCCAGGAATGAAGAGAAAATCGGTCCCAAAGTAAGTAGAAGGAAGGACATCAAAAAGTTAAGAAAAAGAGTTAAGTGAAAAATCAATAAATAGAAAATAGGTTTCAAAATAGAGAAAGACAAAAAGTAAAATTCTGGTCTTTGAGAAGATTCATTAAAAATTTGACAAATAGCTAGGAAGGTTAATCCAGGATAAAAAGGGAACACAAAAACCAATATTAGGAATAAAAGTCAAAATTATTATAGATTACACAGATATCAAAAATAAAAAATAACTATTATTTTCTGCCACTAAATTCAACAACTTAATGAACAACACTCGTTTGTGAATACAACTTACCAAAAACCTAATAACAAACAATAAAAATCCATATAGCACTATATCCGATTAAAAAATATGATGGTACTTCTGGCTAAGATGGAGCAACAGGACTGAATCAACCTTGCTTCTTGAAACAACAAATAAATAAAAGCCAAATATTATTATATGAAGCACTGATTTTCAAGATGACTATTAATCACTGAAAGACTGTGATCTCTTAGAGACAGGAAACAAGTGGAGTGAGTCCCATTATTGCCACAACTTACTATCTTGAGAAAATTTCCAGGCCACAGCAAGGAAGAAGGAGCATGAGCAAAACTTGGAGGAACTTCTGCATTGAGAGCTAGCACTGAGAGCGCAAGCAGATCAAGACAGCTGCAGTCCACAGACAGAGTGCTAGAGAGGAGAGAAGCTACACAGAAAGAGAAAGCCAAATACCTGCAGAGTATTCAGGGGACTAGTATCAGCACAGGCATGTAAAGGAACTACTGAGGACAGGGAGAGAACATCTTGAATGAATTAATGGTTAATAGTACTCAGTGCTCAGATCAGGAATAGCTCAGTTCCCATCAGCTAGTCTGGGGAAAAAGTTGTAATTCAACAGGGCATTAGGTATAAAATTACTCAGAAAGGACTTGTCTAGTAGTGAGGAAAAAATTAACCCTAGACTAAATGCTGCTCAGGTCCTGCCTATAAATATAAAAGCAAGACTGGATGTATTTAAACTGTTTCCAAAAACAAATATTCCAGGAATACAAAATAGTTAGCATGCAGAAGGTAAAGTCTGGAATTTAATTACAGATTTCAGGCCTGAAAAGAATCAAGAAAACATGACATAATAAAATAATAAACAATTATTCAAAACCAACACAAAACTGAAAACTGATGTTTGAAATATCAGACAAGGCCATTAAAGTTATAACTGTATTCTGTATGTTCTAAAAGTTAAGTAGATACATGAAATATAAAGAAAATTAAAATGTGAGAGATAAAACCACTGGATGAAGTAAAGATAGATTAGACATTATAGGGGGAAAAATCAAACTAAATTTGAGATATCCTTAAGAATTTTTTAAAGAGCTTTATTGAGATAATATTTGTAAGGTATGTAAACTGACACACGAAAGTACTTGAGATGTATTATTTTTAAAAGTGTTTCAGTCCAAAAAGATGGGATGAATTTCATGAGAAGTTCTTGATTTCAACAGAGAAATGAGGTGCTAGATGGGAAAACTTAGGGAGGAGCACAATCTCATGAATTGGGTCAATGTGGAAGGGGTTCCATTAAAATAGATTTTTAAACAAGAAGATACAAAAGATTCCCAGTGTGCAGGAGCAGATCCAGCTGTGAAGTACTGAGAAAATTAGAGGTGACAATAGTTTCATTATTTTTTTTAAATTAAAGTTTATGGGTAAAACTTTAAGGAGCCAAAATTTATTTCAAAACCAGGGTAAAAAATGTTTTTAAAATTAATACTGCCCAAAAATTCAATGGGGAAACTTTTGAGAAAGTATTTAATCAGTTGATTAGAAAGATATGGCATGGAGAAAGCTGTTTTTATGAGGTGAAAATTTTAAGCTACATAGGCCCTAAATTCTGTTCCAATGCTGCTGTGCTTTTTATCTGGACATATACTGGGAAAGAAACTTGTATTGCATCCATAATATAGTCTGTCATTTACAGTACCGATTTTCTCTCTGACTGGTCATTTATTTAAATAATTCAATAAAAGACTAATTTTTTTGCAAGCTGGAATTAGAAATACATAGCTTCTCAAAGGTCATAGGATTTTTTTTTTGAGATACAATTGACATAACAGTGTATAAATTTAAGGTGTACAACATATTGATTTGATATAGTTATATTGCAATATGATTACCACCATAGCATCAACTAACACCTCCATCATGTCAACATAATTATAATTTCATTTTGTAGTGAAAACATTTAAGACTTAGTTTCTTAGTAACTTTGAAGTATATAATACAGCATAATGCTATAATCACAATGCTGTGCATTAGAACTTCAGAACTTATCTCTTAACTGCAAGTTTGTACCCTTTGACTGATGTCACCCCAAATTCCCCACCCCCCAGCTGCTAGTAACCACCATTTTACTGTTTCTACAAGTTTGGCCTTTTTAGATTCCACATGTATGTGAGATTACATAGCATCTATTTCCTGGATGAATAACTTTCCATTGTATATGTACATCTTCTTTATCCATTTATCTGTTGATGAAAGCGGGTTGTTTACATGTCTTAGCTTATTGTGAATAATGCTGCAGTAAACGTAAGAGTAACAGATATCTTTTCAGTATCCTTTTTCTATTCCCTTTGGATATATATCTAGAAGTGGGATTGCCTGGATCATATGTTAGTTTCATTTGAAATTTTTGAAAAACTCCATATTATTTTCCATAATGACTGTACAAAATACATTCCCGCCATCAGTGTATAAGTGTTCCCTTTTCTCCATGTCTTTACCAACACATGTTCTCATTTTCTTGATGAAAACCATCCTAACAGGTGTAAAATGATGTCTCATTGTGGTTTTGGTTTGGATTTCCTGATCATTAGTGGTGTGCACATTTTCATGTTGGCCATTTGGAGAAATGTCTATTCAGTTGCTCTTACCATTTTTTAAATTAGACTTTTTGGTTTTTTTTGTTATTGAGTTTGATGAGTCTTTATATAGTTTGGATATTAACTCATTATCAGATTTATGGTTTGCAAATATTTTCTTCCATTCTATAGGTTGCCTTTTTTATTTTGTTGACTGTTTCTTTTGCTGGCAGAAGCTTTTTAGTTTTATGCAGGCCCACTTATTTTTCTCTTTTGTTACTTCTTTTTGGTGTCATACACAAAAAGCCATTGCCAAGGCCAATGTCAAGATTTTTCCCTATGTTTCTGTCTAGGAGTTTTATAGTATTGAGTTTTGTGGTTTAAGTCTTTAATCCATTCTGAGTTAATTTTGTGAGTGACATAAGGGTCCAATTTCATTTTTCTGGATTGGTCATTCCAGTTTTCCTAAGGCACCATTTATTGAAGAAACTATCCTTTCTCGCCATTGTATGTTCTTAGCTTTCTTGTCAACTGTTAGTTGAAAGGTACATGTGGGAGTTTATTTCTGGGCTCCTATTCTGTTCTATTCTATGTTGTCTGTTTCTTATGATAGCACCAAAACTCTTTTGAATTACTATAACTTTGTAATATAGTTTGAAATCAGGAAGTGTGATGTTTCTAGCTCTGTTTCTTCTTTCTCAGTATTGCTTTAGCTATTCAGGTTCTTTTGTGTGTTTGCACAAAATTTTAGGGTTGCTTTTTCCTATGTCTGTGAAAAATGTCATTGGAATTTTGATAGGGATTGCACTGAATATATAGATGGCTTTGAGTACTATGGACATGTGAACAATATTAATTCTTCTGATTCATGAACATGGGTATCTTTTGATTATAGTTTTATCTTCTTCAAATTTGTCACATCAGTCTTGTAGTTTCATCGTATAGATATTTCACTTCCTTGATTAAGTTTATTTCTAAGTATTTTATTGTTTTTTGATGCTATTGTGAATGGGATTGTTGCCTTTATCTCTTTTTTCAGATATTTTGTTAGTGTATAGAAACACAACTAATTTCTTTATGTTGATTTTATATCCTGCAATTTACTGATTTTGTTGATGATGGTAGTTTTGGTGATAGTTATTCCTGTGCCTATCTTGGCCTCGATGATTATGCTTAGCTTGTTTTTGTTTGTTGTGTAAGGTAAGCAGTTTTTAAGTAATTTCTTAAGTGACATGGCATGAATATTAAGTATATTAAGTATGAAAATTCTATTTGGTGGTTAGTGGAAAACAGTCTTGAGCAGATTAAACACATGTAAATTCATTGTGAGAAGGATGATAACTTAAGACAAAAAGGTAGCCAAGGTTTAATTACTTTTTACTCTGAACTTCAAGAGGAATTTCTCATGTATGACTTTATGTATAAATTTTAAACAACATAATGATAATATTGTCAGCAATAGTTTTTATAAAAATAATATTATAGATGTCCTTTATATATTCATTCCTTATATCAGCCTTTAATAAAAGCCAAGAATGTAATCTTAAATTATAATCTCTGAAGGTATGTGAAATCTTCAACACAGATAACAACACCAAAAAAATTTTCCCTGACTGCGGAGGATTGTTTGTGAGATAGATTAACCCTATGTTTACATGCATTAAATACAGTTCTGTTAAACACTGGGAGCAAATAGAAGGGCTTACATTGCAATTAAAACACATTTGTTTTGACTGTCCCTTCTGCATATGTCACATAGAACCTACAGAAGCATTAGACTGTTGATGAGTATTCAGAGAATCCAACTCTTGTATACATTTATCCAAGATGTGCCTCTTCACTTATTACAAGTCATATGGAACAATTCGTAGGGGCAACCACAGTAACTCTACTAAATAGTTGTAAACTTAGGTGTCAGATTGCTTCAGTTCAAATCCTAGCTTAGTTGTTTCTTAGTTGTGTTAACTTTGTGCAAGTTATCTTTAAAAATATTTTTATTTTTCAATTATTGTTGGCATACAATATTATATTAGTTTTAGGTGTACAACATAGTGATAAGAGATCTATAAAACTCACGAAGTGATCTGGCACACAGGTTGAAGTTGTCTACTTGGTGTGCCGGGCCTAAGGCATCCAGGGAGGGGCCCAGCTTCAGGCCAAGTTCAGCTGCAGTCTGTTGCAATTCCTGGGCCACCCAGTGAGAGTCACCAAGCAATATGCAGATCGCTGCCACCTATGATGGGCTTATTAGTGCCTCAAGAAGCCAAGTAAGAAACTAAGGCCAGCTGCGATAGTGCCAGCTTTGTGGGGTGCTCAGCAAGAAGTACAGGGCACCCTGAGGGGCAGATGCTGCTTAGTTTGGTTTTGTGGGCTTTTGAGAGATTTTAGAAAGTCCCACAGTATAAAGCAAAAGAGGCCATTCGTATGAATAAACCACTGGAGGCAGCTTGAATAGGCCTACAAGTTGGGAGGGGCAGAGTCTCAGAATCACCTGGGCAGAGTTACCCGTGCTAACCAGGTTGCTGGAGACTCAGATATCGTGCCCCGCCCCTGTGTCTGCACACTGGGAGAGGAGAGGGCTCAATCAAGGAACAGTGGGTACTGCCAGCACTTCTCTCTGGGAGAAAGCTACCCTTCCAACCCTTGCCCTGAAGGCTGACATCTCCGGTTCCTTCCCATATATCCCTTGCAACTTTCAAGCGGCTGCCCCAGAACTTGATCTCAGAGTGAGTGAGTCCATCAGCAAGTAAGTCTATGCATGGGCCTTTTAAGGGAGAATGCCTATGACACCCGCAGCACTCTGTCTTACTCAGCTACAATCTTCTCTGGTTTTCACAGCCAGAGGTTGTGGGACTTCTCTTTCCTTGGTATTGGAACCCTAGGCTGGGGAGCCCAGTGTGAGTCAGGACCCCTCACTCCTCCAGTGAGGGAAGGGGCTCTGCAGTCAGGATACCCCTCCCAATTCTCGACCTCCACACGCTGGTTGTGGGACCCAGCCATTTTCATGTCTCTGCCTGCTAGTCTCAAGATGACTTCTAATGTATATCTTCAGTTGTAGGACTTCTGTTCAGCCAGACCTCAGTTGACTCCAAGTTATCGTTGTTCTGTAGTTAAGTTGTAATTTTGGTATGTGGTTATAAGAGGTGTGCACAGCATTACCTTCTTACACCATTTTGATTAGATCTCTTGCAAGTTACTTTTTTAAGTCTCAATTTTCTCATTTGTAAAACAGGAAAATATTAGTCTTTGTTTTATAGATGGTAGTGAGTATTAAATGACACCAATTTCATGTAAAGCACCTTAGTACAGTGCCTGAATACACAGTATGAGTGCAATAAATGATAACCATTTCTATAATTATTTCCTCCAGGAGACGTCTCACCATAACCAAATAATTATGAGTCTTCATGGCCCTATTGCTCTTCCATCCCATGGTTTTTCACATAGAGGCTCAGATTGGAAAGGGAGGCCCATTTTAACTCTGCAGTGTGGACTTCCCTGGTGTAGCACATGACGGTTATAGCATTTTATTTATGGAAATAGCAATTTTGGCCAGTTTCTGTCTTCTTGATAGATTCCAACTGCTGGTTGGAGGATATGCACCTGCCGGATGTTATAACAAACAAACCAGTAAGATCTATTTTGATGCAAAGGTTAGAGAGCAGCGTGACTTTTTATTTGGCAATCTAATAACTTTTTTTCATTTCTTTTGTTGCTTTAATATGCTTACAGTTCCATATAGATATAATGGAGTAGGGAAGTAAGTGTATAAGTAGCTCTAAATGAAATAAAAAGTATTTTCAAAACATTTACTGTACTAGTGTCTTTGAGAAGGCATAGATGTATAAGACAACCCTTTAGGGACTGATGATCTGGTTGGAGAAATATGAGATGTAAGAATGCATGGAAATTTAGGTAACAAATATAGAAGTTACAGTGCTAGTCATCAACAAGATAAATATTTCCAGCATAAAGGGCAAACTGGTATTGGCTCTAAAAAGAACTATGTGGCTAGAGGGTGGAGGAAGAAAAGGAATCTTTATGTTATACATATGGGAATAAAAAAAATCAAAATAGGGCTTTTCTTTAGGAAATGTATGGATCTAAATGTGAGGTTGTATAGGATCTTTTGTGTCAGGGTAAGGAGTGTGAGCTTTGTCCCTAAATTGGGGACTACTGGAGGCTATATTAGAAAAGAGGAGAAATGAGAGAAAGTGAAAATTTAGAAAAGAAATGATTTGCACCCAATTTCTAGGACTAACTAGAAGAAGGAAAGGCAAGAATCAGCTCGCTGTTGTGGAGGTTATCAAAGAAATCTGAGGCCAGTGGAAGAGAAGAGAGAGGATGCAATGGAAGGAATCAACAAGATTTACTGATTGAATAGGATGGCAACTAAAAAGAAAGACAAAATTTGTGATTTTTGGAGCTGGAAAAATATGGAGAAATTTCAAATAACCAGAGGACTTAGAAAGTTTGAGCTAGTGTGTGTGTGTGTGTGTGTGTGTGTGTGTGTGTGTGTGTGTTGAAAAGATCAATAGTTGAGTTGTGTGAAGTAATAATAGGAAGTACATAGATCTCACCGAAGATAGTAGGACTTGGAGTTTTGGAAGTTACCCTTTAGCAGTGCATTTGTAAGCATAAGAGTTATGGGAACTAGGCATAGGAGAGAAGAGTCTATGAATTGAAGAATTTGAATGTTGGGCTTATATCCACAACTTAGAGAAAACTAACAGGAGAAAATCATTGTCAGGCATTGTGGATTAGGAATATTCTCAACCAGTTTTCCTTTTCTTTTTGATAGCAAGGAAGTCCAATATTAATTTGGTGCCAAAATAGAATACTTGGCATTATCACTAAGAGCTGATACATCCCTCTCATTCCTAATGATTTCAGATTTATTTTTTATTTTTTAAGCTTTATTTCAGTCCTCTCCCTTTTACCTGCAGCTCTATATTTCAAGTTGGCAGAAACCTTTTCTGATGATAGTAGGATATGAATGACAGATGAAAGGAAAATAGGATACATTAAAACCATTTGAGGAGACAATTCAAAGAAAGTGAAATTTTCTGATAGTTTTGGATTCCATAGGTACACAGGATAACCACTGAAAGCAGACTTGCATTTTGCCAGTTAAGAAACTATGTGACTTGAGAAGAAAATAAAATGTTGGGAAAGCTTGGGTTGGTATTAGACTGGCAAAAAAAAGAAGGGTAAAAATGTGTGATAAAGAATCAAAAATATATGAATAAAGAAAGCTTCATATGAAACATCACATATGAAAGTATTTGCAGAATTCTGTCTTAAAAATCATGTTTTCATATCATGACTGTTTGCATATCTTTCTACACCAATGAAGCAGGTATCTTGCCCCCTAGCTGTATTTGTGATGATCCCTGCTGTGAGAATAGATTTAGAACTGAGATATAGGAGAACAAACAACCTTTTCTACCTGCTGCTTATGTTTCTTTAGATTGGGCCAAACAGAAAAGTTGGCAGGCATGCATCTGCAAGGCCCAAACACACAGGTGGAAGGCTGTCTGGAGGGAACCAGCAGGCTTCTTCCAAACACTACTACCTAAACCTTCACTGGAAACAAAGAGAATTCCTTATAAACACAAGTGATTGTACAAGGCAAAATTAGAGAAGAAAATCTTTTTGTTTGTTTGTTTCAGCCTCATTAACAGTCACCAGAGTGACTGGCTTAAAAATACGTATAGACCAATGGAACAAAATCAAGAGCACAGAAGCAAACTCCCACATATATAGTCAACTAATAGCTGACAAGCATGCCAAGAATACTCAGTGGGGAAAGAATTGTCCATCAATAATCCTTTCATGATAAAAAACTCTTCAACAAGTTATACATGACAACAAAAGCATGAGAAACAAAAGCAAAAATCAGCAAGTGAGTCTAAAACTGAAAAGCTTCTGCACTGCAAAAGAAACAAACAAAAGAAAAGGCAACCTACAGAATGGGAGAAAATATTTGCAAATCATATACCTGATAAGAGCTTAATATCCAAATATTGTAAAAACTCATATAACTCAATAGCAAAAACAAACGAAAAAAAACAAACCCCCCAAAATAATCTGATTTAAAAATGGGCAGAGGATATGAATAAGACATTTTCCCAAAGAAGATATCAAATGGCCAAACAAGTACATGAAAATATGCCTCAATACTGCTAATCATCAGGGGTAATGCAAATCAAAACCACAATGAGATATCATCTTGTACCTCTTAGAATTTTGGGTGTGTGTGTGTGTGTGTGTAAAAGAAACAACAAGCATTGGTTAGAACTGTGTGGAGAAAAAGAAATAGTTTTTCAGTGTTGGAGGGAATGTAAATTGTTATA
This sequence comes from Eonycteris spelaea, assembly GCA_003508835.1. NCBI lineage: Eukaryota > Metazoa > Chordata > Mammalia > Chiroptera > Pteropodidae > Eonycteris > Eonycteris spelaea. The sequence continues at coordinate 362,017 of PUFA01000200.1, forward strand.
GCTGTTATGAAAAATGATATGGAGATTCCTTAGAAAATTCAACTAGAACTACTATATGATCCAGAGGTCCCACTTCTTGGTACATACCCAAAGGAAATGGAATCGCGATCTTGAAGCTATATTCTGCACTCCCATGTTTATTACATATTCACAATAGCCAAGATATGCAAACAGGCCTATGTGTCCTTCTATGGATAAAATTGATAAAGATGTAGTATTTCAATCCTTTGATGCCTTTGAATATGCTTCATTTTCTACTGAAATGTCCTTAGAGTACAGGAAAACTGAGAGAATGTTGATCCTATTCTCATAAATATGGAGTCTTGAAGGGAGTTGTGTTTAGAAGTGAGTTCAGCTTATACCTTCTATTTAGATTGTGTTTAATTTAGCATAAGCTTAGAATATCCTAAGAGGTAATGTTCCTATTCCCACTACTTAGCTCAATTTCTGCCAAAATAATTGAACTACATTTTCTTTAGTCAGGATATTTCAGACTCTTATCAACTAAATGGGATGAACTCTGTAACACAAAATGGGGCTACATAGTAAAGATTTGGCTTTTGCTCTTTTTCACTTATTTCTGGTCATAAAAGATTAATTTGCAGTCTTTGAATATCTAATTACAAATACTATCATAATTAACTTGTGAATGTCTTACATGTTTTATATGCCAACATAGAATAGAACATATCAAAGAAAACACTATGGCTCTTGCCCTTATGGAATTTATATACATATAAATTAAAATTAAAAAGTTTTACCAAGGATATCTTTTCGGGCCACCAAACTCTTGGAGACTATTATAAAATTATAGGTTCTCTCTTTTTAAAATGCACTTCTTATAGAGAAACAAAATTGTACACATAAATTTAGGTGAGGTTGTGAGAACTCTGATGTCTATATTTTGACTTTTGGAGAATCTACTAGCTGGGTGGATCATCCTTAGATAATAAGTTCTATATTCCACTCAAAAAAGCTCTGTAAGCCTCATTTTTCTCATCTGTATAATAACACAATCTTACCCAGTTTGTAAAGTAATTATGATAATTTGAGATAATATGTATAAAGAATTTCTTACAATTGTTGTCTTGTGACAATTTACAGATCCCATACCCTTCCAACCTGTGTGGCTCTATCAATAGCATGGTACCTTTGGATTGCTGTTAATCCTAAATAAAAAGGGATATCTAAAAATAATGCATTTGTAAATTTTCATAGAATCACATAATTTAAATAAATACAGTTATAAATTACATAATCAGTCCTGCTAGAGAACAATACTGGAGAAAGATGTTATTTACTGTCTGGTGACACAAGCCATGATTTTAATTATTTAAAACATCTCTTTTGTACTGACTCCTTAAAATAATGAACCCCAAGATCCTTTAGATATTGTGAGTAAAGTGACAGTAATACATGGATGATTCTTTTTAATTCTGAAAAATCATCCTGAAATATTACTTATGTTCACTCACAGAACTCATTCTTTGTTCTGTTTTGATATTTATAAATATGTTTTTGCATCATCTTGCATAGACTCTGCTTGTAAGCTTAGCAACAGCCTTTGGACAAACCAATTCAATAAGGACCTGACCTACTAACAGAAACACTGATTTGTTTTTTTCCTTCTGCTGTTAGTCAAGAAAGCTTATCAAGTTATTAAAAATAAAGTAGCATAGATGACACCAATAAAATATCACAGTAATCATTGAAGAATTTCTGTGCATTTCTCTGTAAAGATATAGAGAAAGCTAATATCATTTTTATCAAGTCTTAGGAACATCACGAAGAATGGCGTTGATTCAGATGGAACATATGTCTTAGTACTGAGGCAAACAGAATATATTAATGATGGGATCTGACTTTGAATTTCAGAGATTTTAAAGTCCAGTTAGAATATAATATCTTGAATTTTTCATCTCAAATCTATCAAAATGTGTTATAATAATGGTTCGAATAGATGAAGATGTTGAAAAACCATATATTAATGCTCAGAAAAATAATTATATCTCTTAAAGTCAAAATATTTATCAGAGGCGCTTTGTGTGTTTTTAAATTTAGTTAACAGTTTAACTTACTATGTGTGTGTGCATGTATGGAAAGAGGTTTTAGCAGTAATATTGAATTCGTATTACATTTTCAGCATGAAAATATATAGCTCCAAGCCACCATGTGTTCTCTGTATGATTCCAATTATGGAGGTCCCTTTCATATCTAATGTAGATGTAAGAAACCCAAATGTTGGCATTCAGAATTGTCTACTTCTATAGCTAGTGGCTCAAGGCATCTCAATAAGTCATTTTGAAGGGCAAAATAGCTAACTCTAGTAGACTGAGTATAAAATCAAGGAACTATTTCAAGTCCCTCTTTAGGTTTTTTCTTTCTTTTACAGAATCAGTTTCTGAAGATCATCTTCTTTTTTAGTACCTAGAGATTAAATAGAAATATACATGATAGAACTTCATTTCAGAGGGTTATAGACTTAGGACATGGAATGCTGTTAGAACAAAATGCACAAAAATAAAGAACATTCTCAAACAACCTTCTTAGAATAAACATGTGAATATGACTTATATATTTTAGAGAGAGAGAGAAAGAGAGAGAGAGAGAACAAATAATGCTTAATTTTCCAAATGAAAAGAGTTTTTGGGGGTTTTGGGGGGGTCTGATTTAGAGGTCAAAATGGCTTGCCCTCAGCTTGAAAGTCTATTGTTTAATCTACAATAGTTTTATTTCTTAGAAATAACATATAAAAAATCCAGAAATTTTCACATAAAAAAATCGGATTTCTAGCATCTCTTGAAAAATAAGAATATTTGGCAATGCTGGAAATAATATTTCCATGTGGCATTTATTAGGAGAACCTGAACTACTACTGACTGCCCTTTAAATAGGGGCATGCATTATCTCTTTCTTGCTCCTCTGCTTGCTCCACACATTTAAATTCCTGCCTGGCCCCTGTAAACCTTTAAATTTGAGAGGTCCTTATCTAATATTCTACAGGTTAAAATAAAGCACATGTATTTTCTCACTTTCTGGAAATAAAAACAATTGTAATACCCTATTAACACCCAGCACCCAGCCTATAAAATTAACTTCTGTCTCCTAAGGGAGGAGCGGTTCCCTCAATGGAGCAAATGGCCCTTTGAAATCAATCTCCCTTTGTCCTTCCAGACTGTTTTTGCTCAGCATTTTAGCTTATTGTAAAACCTGAATTAACACCAAGATCCAGTCCCATTTCCAAGGCAGTTTACAGAGTCTTCAACATTCCATAGAAGACTAAGCTTAATTCTAGCACTATTTTCATAGTCTTTGCCACCATCTAAAATTAACATAGCAGCTTGTCACTGATCTTAAATCAATGTGTTGACTTATATACATGTTTGTCTCTATCTCCACTGGAATATAAGCTCTATGATAGCAGGTGTTGCTTTGTTTATCACTGTATCCCCAGCAAATAACATTAGCCTAAAGTAGCACATCATAGGCACTAGTTTATGCGGAGTTATCACATGTAGTTGTCCAGGTCGTGCACTGTGCAACCCACTGGGTACTGCAGAATCCATGGAATAATTCAGTCACAAATTACATAACTTGTGGAAGCTCTGCCAGTTTGAAAACAATTTTCTTATTCCATGCAGGAGATCAGTGGTTTATACTAGAGTGATAATCATGGGATAGAAATAATCATCAGATTGAACATATACATTGGAGTTAGAGCAACACACTTGCTAATAGTTGGGTAATGATGATGGCAAGTGTTAGAGGGATCACCTATTTTCCATTTCCCATGCTTCCACTAGAGTGACACTTTCAGCAACTTTTACCTCCTCACTTTTTCTTCTGTTTCACTTGCTAGTCCTCAGGTAAGGAAAAGATACTTATCCAATTAAGAGAACTAAATGGGACACAAACCTCAGTCCTATACTCTTCCAGTTCCTTCCTTAGGATATACCTGTCTACAGAGTTTGACTTTTGGTCTTCATCCTCAGCCGTTGTGGTAAAGCTCTACTGCCCAATCCATTAGCTTCCTCCAGAATGCCTGTAATTTGAGAGCAGTATATCCACTTCGGAAAGTGAGAGTAAGCCCAATTAGCTGCACACATAAGCCACATCCTTTAATAGAGCTTTAATCAGTAATGAAGCTGACATTTCTCTCTCCTATTTCTGATCTTCTCTCTGCCCCTCTGTGTGTGTGTGTGTGTGTGTGGTGTGTGTGTGTGTGTTGTGTGTTGTGTTCATTCCTTTCCTCAGAACTAAAGAGGGGAAGGCAGGAGAGGTATTATTTCCTGACCTTCTAAACCATGAGAGCTGGAATATTTTGAAAATTAACATATTAATATAATGTTGGCCATTAGTTTCAGACCTGTGGAAATAGCTTATAAAACAAATTTCTTCTAAAGGTCTTTTGTCCCTTTTTTTCTTATGAGACAATTAAGTATTAATTCAACAAATATTAACAGAGTACATGCTATGTGCTGGGCATTGAAGTAGGTGTTGGGTGGGTGTTGAATGTTACATAATGACTTCATACATCTGCTAGGTTAAAGACATGGCTTGTCTTTTTGGAACTATTTATGTTAGCTCTTATGTTACTGTCATCATACCTAACTTCAAATTTAAATTGGTACGCCAGCTTAAAAGATGATCTTTATGTTGTTCTCCTTCTCAGTTTTGCCTGAAAGCAAACTAAAATTCATGCCTATATTTTCATTGACATTCTTTTTTTTCTATAAGATAGGCTTTCTAACTTGTAGGAATGTATTTTCTCAGTGGAGTCAATAATGGCATTTTAATTGTAAAAAAAAAAAAACCCTATAAACCTTTTTATTTTTCTTGATTTGGGTCTCGTGTAAGCAGCTGCTCAGTATCACATTGTAAATGTCTCGATACTACATTTTCCTTGTATTTTCTTGGGGAAAATCCTACTCAGTTTGAGTTGAATGACTTGTTTTAATATGTAGATGACTTTTATTTGTTTGTAAAACTGGAGTTTCCTTACGGTCACACTAGATAATAGTTGAAAGAGGATCTGTTATCATCCATATTTTTTGATTCACAGCTGCACTTGGTACTGTAACAATTCCAGCTCATTGTAATACAGTTTTCCTAATAATTTGGAGATCTCCAAATTATTTAAATCTCCATTTAAAAAGAATCTATCATTTTTCTATGACTGGTTGCTGTAGACCCTGCTCAGCTCTCTGAAACCCCAACATCCAGTTTCAATATACATGTACATATCTTTATATAGGGTGAACCCTTTTAGCTAGGAACTTTGGGATCCTCTCAAAGTATGAGGTCTCTATAATTGACTCAAACTTCCCAAGGCAGAATCCCTTGGCTATAAAAATATGATTAAGAATCAAATTTCTCTTCACTATGATGCATTGCAATTACCACCATTATATAATGCTTTGCTAATAGATTTAATACCAAGTTAGATACTGTATCAATAATAGAAATGATAGCTAAAATTTATTGACTGTCTACTATGTGCTAGATAAGGAAAGTGGGGCATAGAAAGATTAGGTAATATCTGAGGGTGGGTTCCATGGACAGCACTTGAGACGGCAATTTAGGTCAAGGTGATTTTTTGTGAGTGTGCTCCTCAGGCAAAACCTGTATGGTAGGGATGGAAACAAAGCAGGAATAAGAAAGGATTGAGGAAGCATAAGGTCCCAGGTAAAGTGTAGTTCAGGTTTAATACATGAGGTGTATACATGGATGGGGGTGCTGGGGAGCAACATAGGCTTTGGAGTCTAATCACACCATCTTGTAACAAGAGGGCCACAGGGCTTTTGCAGACCCAACCAGAAGTCAGTCATTTGCCATCCCCAGAGGTGGGAGGTTAACCTCCCAGGCATCCCTTTGCCAGGCAACTCTCATTAGTCAAGAGGAATTCTCACGAGCTGGTCACAAATATGAGCCATTAGCCCAAGCACTCACAAACAACTCAGAGATGGGTGGACCAGTCAGTTAAGGGGTAACTGGCCCGGACAACACCCAGAATCTACTACAGGCAACTTACCTCTCCTGGGATGAATTGTGTCTTCTCTTCCTCAAAATTATGTATTGGAGTCCTAACCCCTACTACCTCAAAATGTGACTGTATTTGAAGACACTGGTTACCTTGTTACAGCAGCTGTAGGAAATTAATGCATTACCAGTGATTACATGATTAATATGTAGCAGAATCAAGATTAGAATCCTTAATGCACTGGAATGCTCACCCTGAGACAGGAGAATCTCTGCGCTTAATGCTCCATCCTAGGTCACAGCAGAAGGGACTCAAGGGGCAGGGATCTAATGGTGATGCTTTGCTGAGGGACATTATCTGAACTATAAATTCTACCAAGCCTGACATACTGCCACTCTCAACCAGTCACCAAATCTCAAATCAGTTTCCTCTCCCCCTACCACACCCAGACCCTACCATAGCTACCTAAGGAGTCTACATGCCTCTGGTCTTCTGTAATCCAATTTCCACACTAAAATACTAACCCTTTAGGACTGTACTTAAGCCTTAGCCCAACCTACTTTTCTAACCTCTTCTCTCTCTTTCCTTCTCAATTTTATATACGTCCTGGCCACTTGCAACTCTCTGATGTGCAATGGTCACTCTGACCCCTGGGCTTTTACCCATGCAGACCCTGTGGCTTATAGCAGTGCCGCCAGCTAGCTGCCTGTAACAACAGCTTCAAGGACTGCACAGTCCCTTCATCTGCAGTGGCCTGAGGGAACCACAGAGCCAGCTCTTACTTTCTGCCCAGTGACCTACACGCATCTTTTAAGACCAGCTCTGAGGTCTCCTCAGTCTCTCATCTTCCACAATGCCCCCAAGCCAAGTTAGACTCTCCCTGTTTATGCTTTTATTACGTAGTTTTTGTCTGATGGCAGAATAATCTAATTATACATTGATGTCTCAATTCAGTCAGGTCTTAAATTTAGATAAAACCTGGATTCAAAACACAGATCTGCTATTTACAAGCTACATTTCTTAATTGGGCAAGTTTCTTAACTGCTGTAAGCCTCAATCTCTCATCTTTAAAAGGGGGATAATGAGAGCGGCCACCTTTTATTGTTGTCTCAAGAAAAAAATGCATACCACAGCTGATTTTTTCCTACTTCTTGCCTTTGTGTTTTTAATTTTTATAAATAATAAACATTTTATACTTGAATAAAAAATAGAATGTTTATTATAAAAAGAGCAACATGTTAAAAATAATTACAGATTCCCCAATAAAATCAAAGGTAAGAAAATGAAACAAAACAAAAAAATATATAATGCATGTAAAGAAAGTGTTTAACACAATACTTGGTATATAGGTAGTAATCAATAAATAGTATGTATTATAATTATTACTTTTAAAACTTTTTGTAGTCAAGATATATAGATTATCTACTTTGTTTCCATCTTTCTCTTTCTCACAGACATTTTGGTCCCCGAAAGCATAGACTCTGATTCTCTTTTTAAAAATTGGAATAAAAGAAAAGCACAGAATACATATGCAAATCAGGTGCTAGAAACAGCCAAATCCTCTCATAGTTCTTCAAAGGAAATGTACAAACTGAAATTTTAAAAAAGTTTGGCTTTTCTATTCATCTACATAGTGAGAAAGATACTGAAATTTTAAAAACATGGAAATTTCTTCAATATTCTGATACTCAAAAAGAAACAGAAAATATCAGCATCGATATGGATAAAATTATGAAAATTAGGTTAAATTGTATTTTTGTGGAACTTGATTGAAGGCAATGATAAAAAGAAAATCCAGACCCCTGACAGACATACCACTTAAGTGGTAGCAATATTCTGTTTCATCAAAGGATACTGGAAACAGATGTTACACATGAAGGTACACATAGTTAAACTCAAAGAAGAGCTATGATCTTTGTGGCAGATTAGATACATCCGAGGCCTAGTTCAGAGCTGAGAGAAACCATAACACGAACTTCACATCACCGTTAATGGCTTTTTTTAAAGCTGTGGCAAAACTGGTCCCTTTTCCCAAAGCAACAATTTTGCAAAGTTTATATATATACTATGTACAGAGAAATGAAAACCAATAGTCACTCCCAAGCTGAAAAAATATATTCAATCTAATAGATGTACATAGGGGGGAGAGATTTTAATGATGGTCAAAAGCTTTATCATTTGTTCACAGGTTGTTAGACCCTGAATTGATCCTTGAGCTTATCTTGTCCTTTCCATTAAAATCTCTCCAACCCCTGAAGCAGCAATAAGACTTCAGAGCCATTATTCTGTCCTGCCATATCACTGACTGGAAATTCTCATTTTATTCAATGAATTCTTTCAAATAATCTGTCTTCTCAAACAATTTGTCATTTCGACCAATTTCTTCCCTATCGATTTATTTTTGGACCATACAGTTTTAGAAAATTCACCTAGAACCTCTTATCCCCACTGTTAATGCTATGAAACAAAACAAAAGAAAACTTACAAAACGAGACAAAACTTACCCTCTATCTTTGCCGTAGTGGTGCTTCCATGTCTGGGTTAAGCATTTTGCCACGCCCAAAGAGTCAGGCCCTAACTCCGCTCATACACTTTTCCTTGCATGGCCCTACTTCCTACAGATGTCCAGGAGCCTTTTCTCCTTCTTTCTTTCTTTCTAATTATTCATTAAGAAGTATTCCCTTCATCATCAAGAAGACACAGACTGAAACCATAATGAGCAAGCACTTCATACTAGGATGGCTGTAACAAAAAGATGGACAGTAGCAAGTGTTGACGAAGACGTGGAAGAATCAGAACTGTCATACACTGCTGTAGAATGTATAATGGTGCTTTGGAGAACAGTTTGGCAGTTCCTCAAAATGTTAAATATAGAAACACCACATGACCCCAAATTCCACTCCTAGATATATACCCAAGAGAATTAAAAACATATTTTCACCTGTAAACTTGTAGACAAATATCATAGCATCATTATTCATAATAGCCCAAACTGAAAACAACCCAGATATCAGCTGAGTGGATAAGCAAAATGCAGTATATCCATATAATGTCATAGTATTTGTCTATAAAAATTTTAAAAAGTACTAACACATGCTACAACATGGGTGAACATTGAAAACATTATGCTAAGCAAACAAAGCCAGTGACAAAGGATCACATTTTGTATGGTTCTATTTATATAAAATGTACATAAAAGGCAAATCAACATAGAAAGTAGATTAGTGATTGCCCAGGGCCAGAGGATATGTTGGGAGGGAGGTTTGGGGTGACGACTTAGGAGTGCAGAGTTTCTTTTAGGAAATGAAAATGTTCTAAGATCAATGGTGGTGATGGTTACATAACTGTGCGAATAGACTGAGAACCATTAAATCAGATACTTTAAATAAGTGAATTACATTATATGTTAATTGTATCTCAATGAAGAAAGAAAAAAAGTATTCCAACCTACAGGTCCCCAAGGTCAGGGACCACAGAAGACCCTTTCATATCTTGGGGCCTATTTTATCATAGTTTATTTTTCAATCTCTAGCACAATTTTAATAATATAGCTGGTTCTTTATGCCCCGTTTCTTCGTGCAGCAGTGAAGAGGTTTTTGCCATAAAAACTTCATGTTACAAAAACTGAGTGCATCTTTGAAGGCATATTTGAGGTTATGAATTGGTGAAAACTGATCATTTATATTAATACGATCTCTTGCAAAACTGTTTCCTGCCTTTGGGGACCCTTCCCAGGCAGAGGTCACAATCCCCTTCTGTGACTCTCTTGGCCATACTTAAAAATGTGGAACTAGGAAGGGGAAGGCTGGTTCACAAATAAAAATGTGGGTTTCAGATGCAGCTTCATCTCTCCGATGAATACTGCTGCTAATGATGATGCCCCCACACTGGTATGCAGCAAGCACTTCATGCTAATGTAACATAAGATAGAGGAAGCTGATTCCTGCCTAGTGGAAGCACAAAAGGACATCAATTCCCTTTATGTGGATATTTTTATTTAAAATGGATCACTATGTAGAACATGTTTTATTTTCCCCTAAGATTCTAAAAATCTTAAATGTATGACCAATTTCATATAATCTATGGTGTCTATAGTCCATGAATTAGAAAGTAACATTTTTATATGCATGGATTGAGAAATGAATGCAGAGGAAAATGATATAAATAATATCACAATCAATTTTCTCTGTGCACTGATATAAATTGCATTTGGCTATGGTGTTCTAAAGTCCTGATTACATTGTCACACCCGAGAATTCTCAGCAGATATGCCTGCAATTCCAAATGAAAAGGCAAACCCAACTGATGGGCTAATATATTGTTAATATTTCATCCCATTGCTAATTAAAATAAGCAGGACATAGGAATAGGATTGAAAAAATGGACATGCCCATGAAACATCCTGATGGCTACTCATTTTTCTGAATTCCCTTTGTAATATTTCAGCTACTAAAATATATTTGAGCTTTATATTACTGATAAAAAATCTAACTTATCTGACTCAGTGGAGTCATATATAACTTTTAGCTGATTCTTGATTTAGCTATCAGAAAGAGCATATGATAGTAATATAAACCAGGAAAAATAATCCAGTCCCCTCATAGAATTTTTACATTAAAGAGCCCTTAAATGTACATATTTGTCTTTGAGAGACACCTCGAGGGGTTCTGTCTGCTGGGATCTGCCTCAGCTCATCACAGTTAAGTAGCCAAATTCTTTATATATCAATGGTTATTTAATAAATGGATCTCCTGGTCTGTTTTACTACCCACAAGCACTTCTGACAGCAAATACGTGAGGTCCCCATCTCAATAATAATGCTGAACAGAGCACTGTTGATGATATTGGGGGAAAAAGAAAACCTAAATGTACAACACCAGGGAGGTGGCTAAATTAATTCTGCTTCATCCATACAATGAAATATTATGCAGCTATTAAAAATGGGAAAATGTATCTAAATATTTATATTTTTACTTTATTCTCTAAATTTATTTATATTTTTAAACAATTAATTATATCTGTTTACAGTACAAGAGAAAACCAGCAGATTACAATGATACTGGGTGATCTCATTTTAATATATATGTGAGTGCATGCATGTATAAAGGACCTATTAATTATAGGAAAAAACACTGTAGGTATATAAAACAAAATTTAACTGTAGTTTAGTAGGGTCAATAGTGATTTTTTCCTTCTTTTTGATTACTGTGTCTTATTTTTTTCTATAACAGACAAGTAAAATATGTGCAATACTTTTTAAAAAATCTTTCAAATTTTACAAAGAAAAAAATGATGTTTTTGCGTTTTCCATCTAGATGAGTTGTGGGAGGATAATGACACCATTTCTTGTAGGGAACATAAGAAACTTGTTCTGAATCAGTTAGCATGTCCAACATCATCTGAATTAGACACCAGTGAGAAGCTATGTCTAGACACGTTGTTTTAGCTCCACTTATGTCTCTTTAAATATATAATTCAACAAATTTATTTTGTTCATTTACTCCAGCTATAAGGCAAAATTAATGGTTTGACTAAAAGTTTCAATTTGCTAAACTTTAACATATCTTTGCATGAAATTCTCTTGATTTCTCCTGCAACTCTAAGCCCTAGAACCAAAGGATGCATTGCTTCCCTTTTATTCCCCAAGTCTACCTATAGACAAACACCTTCCTGTGAATTCCCTGAGCCCAAATCATGCAGAAAGGGATTTCCCAAAGGAGTTCACCAAATATATAGGTAAGAATTCAAGGAAAAGGAGTGTGCAGGAAGTAAGCAGTGCGCAAAACAGGCAAGTTTTGCTTTCTCCTACAGTTGGCTTGCTTTTGAAGCTCTCCATCATGTCCATTCTACCTGTCTCACCCTGTTTCCAAGTGGAGGGTTCATACTCGCCACAGGGAGCTGCCTCCTAAACACCTGGATGCTCTCATGGGCTAGCCTCTGCTGTACACTGGCGGACATGAGCCACATGTGGTTATTCAACTTAAGTTTCAATTAATTCAATTTAAGTGGAATTTAAAATTCAGTTCCTTAGTCTCACTAGGCTTATTTCAAGGGCTCAGCAGTCAAATATGGCTAGTGGCTATTGTATATGACAACACAGAACCTGTCTTTGTAGAAAACGCTATTGGACAGTGCTGTTCTAGAGTCTCGACCACCTTCAAGTTAAACTGTCTGACATTTCTGGTTTCTGTTACGATGATTGTGTTTTACCTCCAGATAATTTGATCAGAGCCAGGAATTACTTCCCCCTTCAAGTGAGACACTGCTCCTTGTATCCATACTCTAGTCTCAACTTGGCACAGATTCATTTTCTATCTTTCGCCATAGAGCAACCATAGCTGTCACTCAGCAGGTCCTATTTAGAGACTAAATCCCTCCCTAGAAACCCTCACTTTGGAGCAGAATTCCACAAACAGTGGGCTCGTGTCATTCCAGCAGCACTAACAGAAATTAGCTTAGGTGTTTCTCCAATAACTAAGTCTCCTGATATTTTGCTTTATTTTCTAGGTGAGTCTTGCTGCACTCCCATTGTCCTCCTATGATTGTGCAATAATCACTGCCTTGATTCTGTTCCTCTGATCCTTCTTCAGATTTTGCATAATTATGGAGGTTTCACACTAAGCCAATCTCCTGGGTAACTGCAACTCCTCTGTAGCTTGTGAAGCTGTAACTACTGAAAGGAACTCTTTTCTGGCCTTTTGGTTTACAGTCCTCACCAAATTCATGAGCATAAATTATTCCACTGAGTGTCACTTTTGCGAGAATATTTTGCTTCAAGTACAGACTTACTGACTCAGCCTTTCTCAAGGGTTTTTTTTTCTCACCTCCCACACACCTGGAGTACTTATTAAAAACAAAACAATCTAGACTGATTTCTCACACTCTTAAATTGACCCCACTGAGTTACAGACTCAAATGCTTTAGTGCCATAGCTTTCTAACTTTTTTGAACATGACCCTCTAGTGACCAGCATGCATATGCATGCATGCACATACACATGCATGCATGCACATATGCACACAAATGTCAAAGCAATATGATATAATGCACTAAAATAGTCTACTTATTTTGTTCTATTATTTTTTTTAATTTTAATTTTTAAAAATTTAATTGCTAAATAATGGATTACAAATTGGTGTGGACTGTTATGGTTGTAAGGCAAGAGATATCTAATTTAAAGTAATCTAGGTAAAGGGATTATGTTTTGGCAGACCGAAGTGTTCATAAAAATGAATGAAAAAAGGAACAACCAAGCTTCCAGAAGGGAATAACCACAACACTCTGGATCTATAAGCAAGGGCTTGACTACTGACTACTGTCAGAACCTGCCATTGTTTCTTCTCTCTCTCTCTCTCTCTCTCTCTCTCTCTCTCTCTCTCTCTCTCTCTCTCTCCCTCCTCCTTCTCTTTGCCTCTCTTTTTTCTTCTTTTACTCTACTTTTCTCCATGTCTCACTTCTGCTTCTGAGTGGTGACATCCTTCCTTATAAAGCTAGACATAGGGTTATCATAGGAATTTTTTAAATCTTGGGGACAAAAACACTGATTGGACTACATTGGGACATGTGTCCTCTCCCCAGATGGACAACTGACCTCTGTGGCTGGCTTAGTAAGGTCATGTAAGGATATGGAAACACTCATTTGAACCATGGATAGTATTTGGGGTAGAGTTTCTGCAAAGAAGATGTGATAGCAGAGATGTCACCATTAAGATAATCACTGGAAGCCAAACAGTCATGCCAATTTATGAAAAATTTATCTTACCTCTAGACTTCCTAGCATATACATATCTTCTCCCTATGATATGTCTGTAAAAGTACTCCTCTTCCTATTATCATTAGCACCAAAAATAATGCAATTTTCCCAAATGCATCCATAAACATTCCCCCATGAGAGACAACACAGAGTTGATCATATATACGTACAGCATCATCTCCAGGTACAAGATCTCAAATGACATCTATTCCTCTTGACCAAGTTCAAATATGGTTCCTTATGGTCATATACCCTATGACTAAATGACAGATTTAACCACCAACAAAATAACCAATTTTTTTGACTGGAGAAGGAATTATTTCACCAGCCAATATCACGGATCTAAGTTCTACTTCTACTTTCTAAGTCTTCCAAGGCTGTTCCTGATAAGGTGATTAGGGTTAATTCTAGCTTATATGCTTTATTAAGTTTTAGTCAATTTCTCCCTCCCTTGACCAAACTACTACTAGGGAGGTGTATGATACAAGAAAATAGTAGATTTCATTGAAACCGTGTGTTTGAGGACAGAGGAGAATTCCTTCAAAGGAAGAATAACACAGGCATGGTCACTGAAGGGATTGTGTGAGCCAGGCAGTGGCCTCATTTTATATCCACTACTATTATGAATGAATTCAAATGAACAAACATTTATTGAATGTTTATTGTGTCTGATTCCTTCTCTTGGGGTCTGGATTAAGTCAACATAAGTGGATGTTGGCCATGGGAGCCAACACTGAAGAGGATTTATGGCATTTTGTGGCCTTACCAAAAAAAAATGTTGCTATTGCGGGCAGCCAGAAAAGACTGGACAGACTTCACAGAAATTTATCACTGCCATATGGATTTCAAAGCCAGAGAAGCAATTATAGATACAGGGGGTGAATGCAGGGTTTAAAATGAGAAGTAATGTAAGAAATAAGAAACTGTTAAAAAGGACAGATAAGTCAGGAAAGAAAGTGGAATCAAGGAAAAATAGTTAAGAACTTCAGCCATGAACAGGCTCAAAGGCTTGGATCTTCTGCTTGCTGGGTGCCAGCTGCAAGGAGATGAATTAGCCAAAGTCATAGTCATGGGTAGACCATGTGTCAACATAAAATCCAGTTGTGCAAACTACAGTGGGACCAAGATTCTGGCATAAGATACAGCAGTATCCTCTCTTTGGGGAATTTTGCCACATGCTTCGTGAAATGAGCAAGAACACAGTGCTTTAGGGCACAAAGTAGTATGAAGTAGTAAAAAGAATCAGATCCTAGAAATTGGGGAAAAACACCTGATTTCTTTGTCAATTACTTAATTCAACAGGTATTTATTCAGTGTATATGATATTCCTAGGGGTAGAGATACTGCCATGAACAAGATAAGGCTCCTGCCCTCCTGGCTTAGAATCCATATGAGCAAGTGTGGGACAGGCACCACATGCAGGTATCTCCCCAGGAACTCAACTGAAGAAGGAGTTTGGTTTTCGCTTGTTTGTTTGTTTGTTTAAGATTTTTATTACAATATAGCTAGCATACAATATTGTATTAATTTTGGTGCGCACCATAGTTATTCAACATTTATATACCTAAAGAAGTGATCACCATAAGTCTAGCAACCATCTGATACCATACAGCGCTATCACAATATCATTGACTATATTCCCAATGCTGTACACCACGTCCCCATGATTTATTTGTTTTATATTTGGAAGTTTGAACCTCTTATTCCCTTAAGCTTTCCACCCTCTTTTTTTGATTTTTCAATTACAGTTGACTTTCAATATTACTTTATATTAGCATGGCAATTAGACATTTATATAACTTATGAGTGATTTCCCTGATTTGTCTAGTACCCACCTGGCACTATATACAGTCTTTACAATGTCATTGACTATATTCCCTATGCTGTACTTCACATCCCCATGACTATTTCATAACCACAAATTTGTACTTCTTAATCCTAGAAGGATTCTCTTTAGTCAGCACCACAGCTTCTCCTAAGTCGCTCATGGCCTAATGCATACTCCTAGTTAAAGGACAGCTCAACTTGGTATGCAGAGAATACTGGGGGAGATAAAGGAGCAGAGACTGATTTCATTCTTTTTAGCACTGGAGTCTGTAGTGGGAGGTAAGCAGCTGGGTATAGTTTGGGGACTAGATTCTAAATTCCTTTAGGACAGGAATGTGGTTCATATATGTATCTTAGGGCTTAGAGAATTACTCAGCACTTAGTCAACGCTCAATAAATATTTATTTGAATGAGTGAATTACTCCATGGAGATGAACTAATTATGGAATTTATGTGTACTGTATTTATAGTAAGACAGCCCACTAGTGGAAAAGGGAAAAAAATTAGTCAAACAGGAATTTGATTGCATAGGGCTGTGAGTAAAGGAGGTTAAGGATTTTATAGTCACACTCTGGTAAATGAATTACATTTTTATCTATTTTTGCCAAATTGATTTGTTTTCTGATATGACCAAAAAATACCGTTGTTTTAGTATCATGTCAAGTTGGCTTCATAACATACATAAACACACATGCATGTTAGAGTCCTTTATGAAACAGGCAAAGACAGGAAGAATCTGTCTCTCAGCAGTGACAGCTCCAAATGATTCATTTGAGTTCTTTACAATCATTGCTGACGCATTATTGAGTTAACCTTCTTGAAATGGATTGTGATGGTATTTTTAGCATTGATAAAGCAAGAGTATTAGGAAAAAGCTTAACTCTAAAGTAAACATTTATTTGGTTCTTATTTTAATGCCCATTTTTTTGAATGCTTGTACCATGTTTACTGTATGTATTAATGGAAGTGATTAATTGGTTTTTGATCATAGGCTGTCCTGTCAGTCTCTACCAGACCTAGCCTCAGATTTTTCCCACTTTGTACAATCAGGAATAGGAGCCTAGCATGATAGCATATTAGAATGATTCACCTGCAAAGAATATTTGCCACATGTTGTGTGTAACACACTAAAGTCATAGAACCCAAGCATGCAGGAAGAGTAGCATGCATATACCTTGGAAAGTGGGTGATATTCATGAATGCCCACCCCTCTGCCCAAGATGTCTGGAGATAGGTAGATATGGTTGCTTTTATTATCACCATTTTTTGTAAATGAATAAACTGAGACTCGAAGTAAAAATAACATTATCTAATAATACACAACAATCTAGTGACACAATCAGAATTTCTTTTCTCCTGCATTTCTTCCTTTTACCTCATTGTATTAGATGCTGATGTTTGTTTTGTATTAAAACTGTCCATAACAAACAAATGTGTCTTTAGCTTTATTGTGACTTTTTAAATGACCAATATATATTTTAAAGACATACTTATAAGCAAATATTCATCTAAAATTTATTTCCAATTATGTGATATGATGTTTAAATTACTAATGTGTTTCCAGGGTTTTTTTTTCCATCTGTATAATTAGGCTAGAGCCCTAAATTCTATGTCAAGTGGTAATAAGTGGTTAATAAGGAAAGGGAAAAAAGGAGGAAAAATATTCAGAAGGTATAGTATTTTATTTAGGGCACTTAGAGGAGGCATGGTGATTAGGTGGCATTTGATTAAAAAAAACTTGAATGAAGCAAGAAAATAATGCATGAAGATTTAGGAGGTGTGGTTTGCAGAATAATAACTCCTAAAGATGTCCACATCCTAATCCCTGGAACCTGTGACTATGGTACCTCACATGGTAAAAGGGACTTTGCAAATGTGATTAAGTTAAGGATCTTGAGATAAGGAGATTATTCTGCATTATCCAGGTGGGCCCAATATAATAAACAGGGTCCTTGTAAGTAAAAGAGGGAGACAGAAGAGTGGGTCAGAGAGAGATTTGAAGATGTAATGATGCTGGTTTTAAAGAAGGAGGAAGAGGTCACTAGTGAGCAGAGAAATTGTCATAAGAGATACGGTCAGAGAGATAACACTGGCCAGATCAGGTAGGATCTCGTAGGTAATGGTAATGCTTTTATATTTTATTCTGGATGGATAAGGGAAATCCTTGGAAGTTTGGGCTGGCATGATCAGGGTAGGTTGACTGGTGAATTAGCATTTTCACTGACTGTAGAAAAAACAGTTTATTCAACTGATAAATCAAATATGAAATGATAGCATGAGTAAAAAAGTGGTTGCAGGCAGTGCATGGAACATTCTGAGGTAGAATTAGACTAGTTTACATGGTGAAGTACCAGAGGCCAGGGTTGGGGAATCTGCAATGCCAAGGTAAGAAATTTAGGCTATTTATGAAGAGTTATTGACTGTAAGGGAGGGGAGTAGAAAGAAATATGATCATATAGGCTTTAAAGAAGATTTAGATGATATGTTATGGATCAAAGTACATGAGGCTGGACTCAGGGACGCAGTTTAGGAAGCTTTGACCATAGGGCGTATGAAATTGAGGTCAGGGTTAAGGCCATTTTCTTGATAATTTGAGGGAAATATACAGTGCTATTAATTCTGAAAATAGATTGAGTGCCTATACTGATGGCCTTCTATTTTACCTGTGTAGATCAAGGCAGCCAAAAGGGCAAGTTGTTTTTTCTCTTAAAATGAAATTTAGAAACTCTAGTTTCTAATTAGAAGCCTTCATATTATCACTGATCATACATTTTAATTAAAATATATTTTGGAGATAGCAGAAAAATTGCTAATGTTGTTCATGAAAATATGTGTTTCTACTTCATACTGCTATGTAAAATGACTTTTCTAGGGTATCTTCCATTTATAATAAGAAAATATCAAAATTTATGAAGGATGTGAAAGATGTAAATACTTATTTCACTTGGATTATAAATTAAATATTTTCATTAAAATACTCATACATTGGACATCCATGGCAAAAACAAAACACCTTTACCTAAATCTTGCATTGTATGCAAAAATTAACTCAAAATGGATCATGGTTTTAAATGTAAAACTATGAAACTTTTTATGTAGAACTATAAAATTTTAATATAAAACTATAAACTTTTTATGTAAAACTATAAAACTTTTAGATAACAACATAAGAGATATTCTTCAGGACCTAGGGCTATGCAAAAAGTTTTTAGACTTTAAACCAGGAGAGTGCTCCATAAAAAGAAAGATTGATAAGTTGGACCTCATCAAAATTTTAAACTTTTGCTCCATGAAATACTGTTAAGATGATGAAGAGACAAGCTAACAAGTGGGAGGAAATATTTGCAAGCCATATATCTAACAAGAGACTAGTTTCTAGAATACATAAAGATTTCTAAAGAGTCAAGAAAATTAAGCAATCCAATTTTTAAAAATGGGCAAAAAACCAAAAGGATATTTCACCAAAGAGGATATACAGATGGTATATAAGCATGTGAAAAGATGTTCAACATCATTAGTCATTTAGGGAAATGAAAATTAAAACAACAATGAAATATCATTATGTACCTACCAGAATAGCTAAAATATTTTTAAAAAGTGACAATACCAAATGTTGGTGAGGATGTGGAGAAACTGGATCAGTCATACGTTGCTGGTAGGAGTGTGAAGTAGTACTCTGGAAAACAGGTTGTCAGTTTCTTTAAAAACTAAATGTGCAACTACCATGTGACCCAGTAATTGCAGTCCTGGGAATTTATCCATAAAAAATGAAAACTTATGTTCACACAAAAACAAAACCTGCACATGAATGTTTATAGCAGCTTTATTTTTAACATCCAGGAACCAGAAACAATTCAGATATCCTTCAACAGGTTTATGGATGAACAAACTGTAGTACATGCTCAAATATTTTACATCTTGAAAAAATAATAACCAAACCTTCCTTGACCCCACTTTGCCTGCTTTCCAACTACTGTCCCATCACTCTGCCACTCTTCACAGAATAACTTGTTTAAAATGCTGTCTGCACGCTCTGTCACCACTTCATCACCTTCTCTTTTCTCTTCAACCTTTCTGATTCTGCCCCCATTTCTCAACATTCCCTTAAAACTATACCGGTCTTAGTCACCAATGGCAATGATCACTCTTCTCTCCTGTTGCTAGAACTCTTATCAGCATTCCACATAGATGACTACCCCCCCCCACTACCACCCCCCACATACTTTTTTAAAATCTTGGCTTCCATGATATCACACTTGTCATTTTATTTTATTATTAGTTTCAAGTGTACAGTGCATTGGTTAGACATTTATATAGTTTATAAAACGATCCCCCTGGTTGCTCTTTCTCTCCTCTGGCTCTCCACCTAGCCATTACATTACTGCTGACTGCATTCCCTATGCTGTGCTCCCCATCCCCGTGACTATCTATCAATTACTAATTTGTACTTCTTTAACCCTTCACCCCTTTCTCCCAGCTCCCCAGAGGGGATGGGGACATCACACTTTTCTTTTCTTAGCTTCCTGGCTATTCATTCTCAGTTCCATTCTCTGTCACCTCCTCTTCAACTCTACCTCCCAATGTTGAAGTACTCCATGGCTCAGTACGACACCCTCTTTTCTTCCACTGTTAACTTAGTCACTAACTACACTCCAGCCACACTGGATTTCTTTCTAATCCTGAATGTATCAATTTCATTCTCACTTTAGGGTGTTTCCCTCATTCCCTAAAACATTATTCCACTAGGCAATCAATGGCTTGGTCCCTCAGCATATCAAGTCTCTCTTGACTTGTCTCTCAAACCTCAGATCTTTTGTCATTCATATTTTAGTTCGGATACCCTCAGGAGGGTAGCCCTAACCACTCAGTCTAAATTAGCTCCTCTCCTCCAGTCACCTATCACACTTCCTCTAGTTTTTTTTCTTCCTAATACTTCTAACTAAACTTGTCTTGTTTATTTGTTTGTTTGTTTGTTGTTGTTTGTTTTTGTTATCTGCCCCCAAGCCACTAAAATGTAAACTCAATAAAAGCAGAATGACTTGTGTTAAAATCTTCAGAACCTACAGAAATGCCTAGCTCATAGCAGTGACTCAGTATATGTATGAAAAATAAAGAATCTATTACAAGCACATCTTTTTAAATGAAAATTCTATAAAAATTAATAAATTTCTAAAAGGTGTTCTGGAAAGCACTGTTCAATGGAGACATAATGCAAAAAAAAAAGAAAGAAAGAAAGAAAGAAAAAAAAAGAAAAGAAAAGATTAGCCAGCCTGTAAACACGTGCTTCATTTACAAGACTAGGTAACAAAAGTGGAATTATATTTGTATGGTGTTCTTAATTATCATATCCCCTATCACATGTTTAATAAACTCAATTAGTACAACTTTAATATATCAAGTTAGAAGCTTTAAAATAGCATTAGGGAATGGAATAATCCCTTGTAATTTTATTATAAAGTCTCTGTTCAACCAAAGGCCTGATATTTGAACTTTAATTGGATTGAGAGTGATCATTTGGGGGCTTATTTGTTGGTCAAAAGGGCAGACTCTATATGGTTATTTTGTTTCCCATTGCAAAAGAATATCAATCATTGAGCACAGCGAGTGACCAAAAAGAACTACAAAGCTAATGATCATAGCTTTAAAAGTAAATAGGAGAAGTATATATAACATATTAAGCAAAATATAACAATATGAAAAAGCAGTACTAAATCCATCAACAGGGAACATAGGGGTCAAAGAAGAAAATAAATATTATGTGTTATGAAGTTATAAAAATAAAAACAAATATTGTAGCTCCTTATTCATCCACCATCATTGAAAAAATCATTTTTTAAGACAAATGAAACTTAATTCTTGATGCATTGATATTTTTTTTGTTGAATGACATATTTTTAAAAAGCATTGCATCCTTTTTTACCTGGCAACCTCTTCACTTCTCCATACTCACAAATAACATATTTTACTTTTTGAATCCAACTAAGCCTGTCTTCCCATTCTTAAGCAGTAGCTTCCTAAGACCCAATAAGGAATAATGGGGAAGGAATTTCACAGCCCAGAGTCAGCCAGAAAATTTTAAGATTTAAAGTATTATGTTGATTCATTTTGATTCTGGCAACCTTTCAAATAAAAGCATCAAAACTATCTGATGGTTGACCAGTTGACTAGACAGCATAGTGCAATGGTAATGGTATAATTGAATTTAGTCTTAGGTTTAGCTATTTTTCACCTCTTTAGCCTCAATTTTCTAATCTGTAAAGTGAGATGGCTGGCTTTTGTTATATTTCTAAAATTAACTTCTGCCTCTAAAATTCGATGATTCTATGGATAGGCTTCAATTAACCATAGTATAATATAAAAATGCCCTGGAATTTAGTGTTGCTTTGGGATGGAACCTTTATTATATTGTCAACATTTTACTTTCTTTATTAAAATTGTACTGGCTCACAAGCATGCACAAAAGTTACTGCAAAATAGACTTATCTGCACACTTTGAGGACAGCATTTGCAGCTTAGAAAACCAGTAGCTTCATGGAGATGATCATTTGGGTTCAGTAATCCTGAATTTACTACAAGAAGCTTCAAAATTCTTTGCTACTATGTTATTATTTTAACTCTAAAATATCTGAAGTTTAAAGTTTAAAAATCAGAAAGAAGTAAACTATACCAGTGACGTAGGGAGATGTAGGGATGAACTGATAAAATATTCTTTATTTCATAGCTTTACTTGTTGTTACTTCTTGTTTTGTTACAGGGTATATATAGACTATCAGCACTGAGTGTGTTATGTAGACATTCTCAGATGCTTTCATAAAAGCAATAAATCCCTTTTTTGTCCTTGCCTCTGCTTTTTCTAAGAATTAATAAACTTGGCTATCTGTTCCAATGCCCATATTTTCTCTCTAATTCTTTATTACAATGGAATTTCTAGCCAACCCTATACTTTGCCCTTCCATTTACTTTATCCTTCCTGCTTCTCTGTTGGACAAGGTTAAAGTAAAACCAATCAGCATGAGTAATTCAAATTGAGCTGCCAAAACAGCTCAGTAGAAAGCAAAATGAGAAAACCACCCCCCATTCTCACCTTTTACTTGTATAATTTCAGGTGTTCCTGGAAACGAACCCTGTGGTTTTTAAAAGAAAAGTTTGGCATTTAAAGAAACAAATTAAATTTTCTCTAATTGCAAAAGCAAAAGAAGCTTACTATGGAGCATTTGGAAAATACAGCAACCAACATAAGAAAACGGGAAAAATTATTCCAATCACAGTGAGAGCCCATAATTTTATATAATTCCTTAAATGCTTTCCCCTCTGCATGGGGTCAAGCTGTAAATAAGGTTTTGCATTTTTTTACATTTAAGATTATATCATAAGACTTTCAGTTATTAAGTATTCTTCAAAAATATGATTTTATTGATGGCATAGCATTTGATTGTATAGATATACAAAAACTGACAGTTAACCAAACCAAAGAAAGAGCTGACTGAAATGAATTCTTAAAGCTGTCTTCCTCCTCTTTCCATCATTCTTGATTGTAATGAAGCAGCCAATGTAGTTTGAATTGTGTCATTTCTCCTCTATAGGCCATAATGACAAGAATCCCATTACTGTCTTCCCTGGTAACAAAGGTGAAAATCACACTATCTTCTTGACCCCTTCTCAAATGCTTCTGTCACTTGTTACATATTAAGGCCCTCTCCTGTGTGTGGTGTGCAATGATTTAATAATCAGTGGAGAAGAAGTGACAGGGGCTTGGGCAGAGAGCACTTGACGTTGACATCTCCACTCCCACCGCCAGACAACAAGGCAGAGAACATAGGTCGTGCTAACAAAGTAACTGAGCCACAACCACAGCATCATCATCCTTGCAGCAGGCAGCACATCAGGAATGCTATTTCTGTGTCTCTCTGAATCCTCAGAAAATACACACTTGGAAAATGTGGAAAGCTCAAGCTCTACTCCTCAGTCCATGAATCCTCAAGATCTAACATCAACCATCAGAGAAACTCGAACGTCTGTAGACAGGAAAGTTGCAGAGAGTACTGAGGAGTAAAATAGCTCGTTCAGTAGCACATTGTATATTGTTATATTTTAATGGAATGTGAATTTCCTTCTTCTGATTCCCAGTGGGGAGTAACCCCTAAACCTCACTTTCACCATATT
This sequence comes from Eonycteris spelaea, assembly GCA_003508835.1. Taxonomy (NCBI): domain Eukaryota; kingdom Metazoa; phylum Chordata; class Mammalia; order Chiroptera; family Pteropodidae; genus Eonycteris; species Eonycteris spelaea. The sequence goes on from PUFA01000200.1 coordinate 385,740, forward strand.
ATCATTAGGATGGAACTCATTAACAGGAGTTCATCTTCCAGTTGTTTCTGTTGAGAGCTCTTTAATAATTTTTAAAGATTTTCTGATTATTGTCCTATTCCAATTTCCTACTACTTAATATACTTGTGGTGATATGTATTTCCCTAGAAAACCATTCATTATGTGAAGATTTTTATATGTATTACCCTAAATTTCTACATATAATATTTTAATTATTCTCTAAATCTGTAGTTATATCATTTGTTAATTTCAAATATTGTATATGTTCATTTTTTTTTTTTATTGCTAATTAGTTTTATCCATAGTTTGCTTGTTTTATTGATCCTTCCAAAGAAACAAGTTTTGGGTGTATAAATTTTATTGCTTTCCTCTGTTCTAATATATTAATTCCCACTTTTGTCTATATGATAGTTCCCACGTTCATCTATTAATTACCTGAAAGTTCTCCAACTTTCCAAAGTGATTATTTACACCTTTCTCCCTCAGACCTCCAAATATCCTCTTACCCTCCTCACTCTAAGCTAATGAAATTTCTTCTTAATTCACTGAGAGGTTTGAAGTAATTATAAAAGAATTTGAACAAGCTCCCAAAACCACATCTGACCACCTGCCTACATTTGGGCCCATATATTCTTTTCCTTTCTAGTTGGCATGGATAAACTGTATGTATATGCTCTCAGTTAGAGCCAAAACTTTCTGTCTTTCTTGCATCATCAATTTTTCCTCTCTACTGTAGCCTCCTCAACACACAAACATAATTTAGGATCTTCTATCTTAAAAAAAACCTCTCATAACTTCACATATCACTTTCCAGCTGCTAACCCCTGTCTCTGCTCCCTGCTGCAGAACAATTCTTTTAAAAGATTGTTTATTTTAAAAGTCCTGGCTTGTTATCCCAGATAAGTATAAATTAGTTCGGTCATGGGAGAGAAAAGCAGGTTGTCCTTACCTTGGCTACGTATGATATTTAACAAATCTGTCCCTCTTAATTGTCCTCAAAAATATGCTATGGGATTTTCTAGGAGCCACAGCTTATGAGGTTGGTGGTTGTTTGAGCTCTCTGGTTCCCATTTGTCCTTGCATTTGAATTGCTAGTCACTTTTCTCAGGGCTATAATCAAAACTGTGTCCTTCCTCATAGTGCTGAGCCCACAATTCCTGGCCTCTCTCTATTTTCAAATGGCTCACTATAGAGATCTCAGCTTGTTCTGTAATGAGAATCTACAGAAATATGATTCTGAGAAAATACATGTGCTGAGAGCTTAGGTGCTCCAAGTTCATTCTGTAACAAGAATGTCATCTTAGTGGCAAGGGGAGATGGTGCTGTCCTTGGTCACCACATACACTTTAGCAACACTTGTCAGGAGAGAACATGGACAGATAATTTGTTTCAACTGTCTTAAAAATTTAATTTACTTTTTGGGCAATTTATGGTAATAAAAGTAAGGGTGAACAAAGACATACTAAAATGAGAAAAATTGTATTACATCAAAACTGCTCCAGGTCATTGTAATAATAAGATTTTCCAAACTGATTCTCAAGTAGATTGCAATGAAACTTAATAATCGCTCTTATGAGAATTCAGGCTACAAGAAATCTCTTAGCGGACAGAAAGGGAAGAAAACTAACATTCATTGAGTACCTATTATTTCCTAGGCGTGTGTGTGCATGTTCCTTGAAATATTATGAGCTAGATATTATAGATAGAGATAGAGATATTATAATCTTCATTTTACATGTAAGGATGCTGAAACTAAAAATTGTCTAAGGCAATATAGCCAGTCATTGGCAGTCCTGGGTTTACAGCTCATTTCCATGGGTGAGTAGGAGAAAGGGAATTCATAGCTGGGTCAGTTTGCCTCCAAGACTTATACTTCTTCTCATCCATTCATTTGATACTGTGCTTGTCTTCCCTCACCTACCTGCCTCCAGGAGCATGTTAGATATATAGATCTGAGTACGGGAAAGCCAAGCATCTACCAAATTTTCATGTTTTTTTAAAAATTTAATTGAGAGTGTGTTGATAATCACTTTGAGTATGATGATCACTCCTTTTAGCTTTCATCTGAGTAATCAGCACTCACAATTCATCATGACTTCCTGATCAGTGAACACGGGAGAACCAGATCCCTCCCCTCATCTCCTCTTACTTTATTATCACACTCTTTTCACTATTTGTTACAAAATAATTTAGATATATACAAAGTGTAGAAAATAATGTTACAAATGGCCGTATACATACCATCTAGCTTAAGAAGTATAGCATTGTAAATATGAAGCTCCCTGGGTGCCTCATCCTGATTGCGCTCCTCTTGCCCCTCCCCCGCCACATACACCTTGCCCAGAATTAGCCTCTATCCTAAATCTGATTATTATCATTCCTATTCATATCTTTATAGTTTTGCCACATATACATACATACTTTAAAACATTATACAGTATTGCAAGTTTTAAACTTAAATAAATGATATTGTGCTGCAAATACTCTTCTATACATGTAATTTTTAACTCAACATTGTGTTTTTAAAAATAATAAATCATGTTGATACATAAGTGATGTAGTTCATTAATTTTCATTGCCATATATATTCTATTTATTGAGTAAATCACAATTATTTTTGTTCACCCTTCAATTGATGGGCTTTTAACTTGTTTCCAATTTTTTTGCTTTTATAAACACTTCTGCAATTAGCATTTATGTTCGCACCTCATTTTGGATATACATAGTAATTTCTCTAGGGTAAATATATAGGAGTACATTTGTTAGGTTTTAGAGTTTATGCATTTTCAATTCTACTAAATAATGCCAAATCAATTTCCTTACTCTTTTTAGTCCTATGCATTTCTAAGTGTAGACTATCTACTACTATTTAATGGTCCTGTAAGATGAGCCTGACCTCAGAATTTGGATTATAATTCATCCTTGTTCCAGTTGGAATCTTTCCTAATCTCCTTTCTCCCTTCTCCTTCTTCTGCCTTCCCCTTTCTCATTCTTTCTCTTGTTCTTTCTTTCCTCTAAACACACACACATACACACAATTTCTTTTGAGGAAAGTTTGAACAAAATTGTTAACCAGTAGGATCATAATATCTATACAATTCATGTTCTGCAGAATTTAAATAAATACTAACTACTAACTACATTAATAGTAACAACTATTTAATGACCATGTACTTACACATTAACTGTCAAGTATTTTCCTTACAATGTCTTATTGAGTACTGACAATAACCATGCAGAATAGCTATTTTGACCTGATTTTATAGATAAGGAGTTCAGATATGTAAACTTGTTCAAAGTCACAAAGCTAAAGAAGTGCTGGGCCAGATTTCCAACCTAGTTCTGAGTGGCTGCAGAATCCACAGTCTTTCCACCATCCCACTTCACCTTAATAGTTACAAGGTACTTTCATGTCTTTATCAAGTGTGATTTACTGCTTTCATATCGCCCTATGAAGCTACATTATTATCATTCTTACTTTACAAATGAGGAAATGGAGGCTCAGAGAACATTTATGCCCTGCCACAAAACTGTATAGCTTTGGATTCCTGCATCAGTTCTTTCCCTACTACCTAATACTTCTTCTGAAGTAATGATATTGTTAATATGGTAGTGGGCAAGGGTACATTGGGCAGAGAATGTCTAACTAAAGAACGTGCAACCTATTCTACAATTGATAGTGAGCCTTGAAAGTTTTGGAGTATTAGAGGGTCTTGTTCGTAAGCCTGCCTGCTCTAAGAAAATGACTCAAATGGCACAGGACACAGAGATGGAAGGGTCGGGACATACATTGGAGTTCAGGAGGACACCAGCAATATTTTCTTTGCACAAAGGCAAGGATTTTTATCTGTTTTATTCACTGGTGTGTAATCAGTACCTGCTAGCACAGTGCTTTGTACCCATTAGACAATAAATATTTGTTGAATGACTTTAGAATTTTGGCACTGGAAGACTTGGAATTTACCTAGCTCAATCTGTTTGTTTTATCAGTGACGCAAATGAGACACAAAGGAGCTAAAGTTTCATAGCCAGTTTCTGGTAGAGCAAACACTCCTAGAACACTATCTTCAGATAAAGGATTCTTTCCACTTAGCAATACTATACACCACTAATATGGTTCAAATGTAATTCATGTATAGTTTTCAGCCATTACAATAATCAGTTACTTTATTACTGCAAATGTACACACTGGGAAGTCATATATTTCCTGCTCAATTTATACAAAAATTCTCCAAAACCCCCAAATTTTCAACGGTTTCTATATCTAGATACAAAAATAGTCATTATGAATTAGAAAGACTGTCTATAAAACAGGATATAGGAAGCATCTGTGTATGGAGAATTATTTGAAATGCACCTAAAGATGCGTTAGGGTCATTATATTAGAGTACTCAGAATTGATTGATTGATTGATGATTGATTGATTTTTTAGAGTGCTCAGGATTTAATAAAGGTATTTTCAGAATTGCAAGACAGCTAAAAGTATAATTCCTCCATAACTTCTTTCCTCATTCAGGCCTGAAAATGTCTATGTTGCATTTTGTTCCAATTTTACTCCTTTAAAGGAAAATGGATTTTGCGCACATAATCATGTAAAAACAAAACATCTACCGGATACATTTGATTTTCATGCAGTTGACATAAGCATCTATGATATGCCCCAATGAATTTCTGAGAATTATGAAGCAGGTTTGAACCTTGCATGGAGTATTAACCTTTCTTTTGAACTATATGAATGCCATAGTTCTTAAGTTGAGAAAACAGCTGAAGTCTTGCTAAACTGGACTTACCAAGACTTAAAGAATATTACAAAAATCACTTTGGTTGTTCTTCAAATAGTCAGTGATTTAAACTTGGCTAATATGCTTTGATATAACTGGCCATAAATAGGCTGACAGTTCATAGCTACCCACCTTTCAACACACTTTCAACACACACACACACACACACACACACACACACACACACACACACACCATTGAAAGGCCTATCCAGAGCAGTGTATTATATAAAAGAAAGTTATCAGAAGCCAGCCCTGCTCTGAGAGTGAAAAATGTTGTTTGATTTATTCATAAAACTGTACATACTCTTCTTAGATTTCAACCCCACCGTGCCCAGAGAAGACAACTCATTTTATTATATTCCAGTTCAACATCGTAATGCTTCAGATACTTGTGGTTTAGAATCTAGTTTCTCTTGGATAAATATACAATCAGATTCAAGTCACTGTCCAGTTCACAATCTCAGGGCTTGCCCTTCTTGCATGGATTTTCTCCATCTTCGTATGGTTCTGCTTTGATTAAAAAAACTAAAGGTGCCCGTATTAGTTTGCTCAGGCTGCTGTAACAATGTACCTAAAACTGGATGGCTTAAACAGAGATGTATCGACTCACAGTTCTAGAAAATAGAAGTCTGAGATCAAGGTGTCACCAGGTTTTGTTCTTTCTGAAGTTTGCAAGGGAGAATCTGCTCGACGCCTTTCCCCTAGTTTCTGGTTAATTGCTGGTAATCTTTGTCATTCCTAGGCTCGTGGAAGTATCACCCTGATGTCTGCTTTCTTCACATGGTGTTCTCTCTGTGCATATGTGTGTGTCCAAATATCTCCATTTTTATAAGAAAACCAGTCATATAAGATCAAGGACCCAATCCACTCCAATATGACCTCATTTAAAATGATTAGGCCTGCAGTGGCCCCATTTCCAAATAAGGTCACATTCCGAGGTACTAGGGGTTAGGACTTCAACAGATGAATTTTGGAGGAATGTAATCAACTCCTAATGATTCCTATCTCCTGAAAGTCCTGGTCAGGGCAAGGGTGGGGTGGGAGTAGGGGAGGTAGTTGGTGGAAACAGATGGGGGCTCTGTACATCCTGTCTGATGCAGCTGTGGCACATCTATTGATGTTTATGACTATATCACTTAGTTTGTTCTCCATCGATGATGGAAAAAACAAAGCTTGTCCAAAGCTGTTAATTGTGTATGGAACAATCAGTGGTTTATAGGCACCTGCTAGGCACTCCTCCACAGCCTTTTAATATCAATGATCCTACAGAGGCACAACTGCTACCTCAAGTTTGTGTTTCCCTTCACAGCTTCTAATCGAAATCATCTCATCCCACTGGGTGATTTTTTGGAAGGATCTGGCAAAGCAGCTAGTACCCCTGCTACTTCCTGCAGTTCTACGTGCCAACTTCTCTATAAATGAGTAAAATCTTTGATCTGCCTTGATTTCTTAGGCTACTCTGTCTTCTCTATGCTGCCCTTATCCTTCAGCTGGCAGTGCAAGGTGTACTTGTGACTTCTGACATGGTGTGAATTTCAGACAGGTTGCAAATCAAATCTCTCTGTTCAGAAATAGCCCTAGATTGTAAAGGGGATTATTTGGTATTGATGAGAGGGGTCACCTAGAGAAGAGGAAAAGGACAACATTATATTTTCCTATTCTCCTTTTTGGAAGCTGTTCAACAAACTTCCTCTCATTTCCATATTGGTGAGGATTAGAATAATCTGGTCTCCTAAAACACGGTTCTTTGATTTTAGAAGATAAAGAATATAACTTTTTTTGTTCACAGCTCTGAGGGTTTTCCAGAGCGATCTAGTTCTTTGAGTTTTGCCACCAGATGAAGAAAAATCCAGCTCAGTATTTTAGGGCGCAGAAAGGATTATTTGCTTGTCTTCCCCCAAATAGCTGAACATAGATGAAGACATGAACCATGCAAAGTGGTCTCACTTTGAAATCATGACCATAAACCTCAGTGAGCTCCTAATGCTGCTGAGCAAGTTCATACCCTCTCCCACTGTCCTAGATGAACATATACATTGTCTCTTCTCTACTCATTCCTCCAACATCTCCTCTCTGATACTCACTCTTCATCTTTTACCTTTTTTCCTACTTCAGCGAAAAAACTGAGGCAATAAGAAGATAATTTCCAAAACATCCCACAAACATATCTACCTACCTACTTATATTTGCCCTCTGCTTTCCTTCTGGTTTCCGAGGATGAGCTTCCTGATTGAACATTAGATATCTAACCTTCTCATTTATTCAAAGACTTTGCTTCTCTTATCTTTTCTGCCCTGTATCATCGACATTCCACATACTTTACCGGATCTTTCCAATCATCATACAACCATGCTTTTATTTCTCTTATGTTAATAAAAAAAGAATAAAAGAACAACTAATCCTTATTTGACCCCACTTTCCACTCCAAGTACTGGCCTTTCCTAAAAAATAAATTAATAAAAATTTTAAAATTCTCAGATTTGTTAATTCTCACTATCTCCAAATTCTGTGCTCTCATTCTCTCAACTATTTAGAAGAGACTTTTTTCCTCTACTGCTCCACATAAACTTCCATGGGTAGAGCCACCAATGACCATTGCTTAATCTGATGGTCATTTCTTTGTCCACATGTTATTGCTACTCACAGCAAAATTTAAATAGCTGATAACCTCTCCTCCTGAAATAATTTCTTCACATGTCTTCCAGGATCCCACACTCACCTAAGTTTCCTTTCTACCACACTGCCCACTCATTCTTTGTCTCTTTTGTTGCTTCCTTAAACTTTCTCCAAACTCTAAATGTTGGAATGCTATGCTAACCCCTTAAACATTGTATTCTATATACACCAACTCCCTAGGTGCTATCATTCAGTTTCATGAAATTGATTACTATCTATTTTGTAACCCAACCCGATTTGATATCTCCAGCTCACATCTTTATCTTGAATTCCAGATTAATACATACAAATGCCCAATCAGCATCTCCAATTATATGTCTAATAGACATCTCAAACTAAATATGTACCAAAGTAAATTTCAATTCCCGCTAAAATTTCCATTCCTCTTCCCATTCCCACTTCTTTTACGTTCTTCCCCATCTCAGTTAATGTTGATTCCATCCTTTCACTAGGAGGAGAAGCTAAGCTGTCAGAGGACACATCTGAACCTCATATATCACCAGAACTTCAAGGCCCCATGAAACGCATTATCGCCTGTCTTGTGCTACTTATTACATTGTCTTATATGAACCAACCCCAATCCTTGTTATAGTATCCTGGTGAATTGACTTTTTATCATTATTTAATGTTCTTCTTTATCTGTTGTAACATTTTTGATGTAAAATCGATTTCATCTAATAAAAGTATGCCCACCCCTGCTCTTTAGCTATCATTTACATGGAATGAAATATCTTTTCCCGCCCTTTTCCTATCAGTCTCATCTTCCTAAATTCTCTTTTAGCTCTATCAAGCAGATACAATTTTTATTTGTCATTTTTGTTGTTGCAGCTGCTGTTCTCATACTCTGGACACCTCATAAAGGAGACAGGGTAGCAAGCTCCCTTGTTCTTCATTGCGAATTCCCCGGGATTATTTCTTCTACCTTTGATGCTTTGAAGTTCATGCCATTCAACCACATCACTCTCCTTGCTTGTCTCTGTCATTCCTCATTACTTCCTTGTCAATCCAGTTGTTCAGGGAAGATTTTAGCTTCTTCTCACTCTCTCACTCTCTACCTCAACTCCTGTCATTAACCTGGGTAACTTCAATGTCAATGTGCATAACCCACATAACACTCCAGCCTCAACATTCCTTGTTCTACTCATCCCAAATTAATTTCATTTTTAAGTTGTGATAAATAGATGGATTTAGGATATAATTTAAAAGTAATACATGCTTATAGGAATTACAAACAAATTTGATATAGGTGATAAGAAAATCACACATCAGTCATAGGTATTTTTTATGGGAGTAATTGGTACCTAGCGATGCTATTTACCAAGATAAGAAAGACTGAGGGAAGTACAGGCTTAGATTTTGGAGATATTATAATTAGAGAAACCTTTTAGACATCCAAGTGAAGATAATTAAGGGACATTCATTTATGTGAGTTTGGAAGTCAGAAAAGAAAGTAGAACTTGTGATATACATTTAGCAGTCATAAGCATCTAGGTGGAATCTAAAGCCTTGAGTCTGGATGAAATGGCTCCCAAACAGTCTTCCAGACCTAAATATGGTTATACCTATCCTTAAAATTTCTACCACCACCTCCTGGTCCAAATGACCATCATCTCTCAAAGGATGACAATGATAGCCTGGCATATTTCTCTGTTTCCAATTTGTATCTTGCATAGACTGAATTTCTGGTAAGAAAAAATTCACTTCTATCCTCCTCATGTCCATGAGAAGCATGTACTTCCCCACCCCATGTCACTTTCTTGGCCAATAGAATATTAGCAGATAGGACACAAGTAGAGGCTCTGAATGTTTATGTGTTTGATCTTGTCCTCATTTGCTTCTACAATTCCCATGTAAAGACTATGCCTTGAGTATCTCCTGGCTCAAAGATGGGAGACATGGAGTAGATTCTAATCCAACCCATAGCCAATACACAAATGCTTAAGAAAGACATAATGCTAAATTTTGTATGCTCCTGAGTTTTAGAGTGGTTTGTTTCTCAATATTATTGTGTCAGTGGCGGCTGATTGATATACATTATGTTAACCACACACTTTGGGTGAAGCACTCTGTGTAAGGGCAGAATGACTGGAAAGGAGAGGTCTATGAGACATTTTAGAGGTGGAATCCATGGAATTTTGTGGTTGATAGAATGTCATAAGCACACGACAAGGAGAAATCACATATAGCTTTGAAGGGTCAAGTTAAGGAACCTAGAAGGGTAATTATGATATCCATACATGCATGAGCTCCCTTCAGCAAATACCAGCTCTGTGTCATATATTATACTAGGTTTTGGGAGCACAAAAATAAATCATACATAGACTCTGTCCTAAAAGTTGTTAATTGCTTATGGAAGGAGACAGAATTTCAATAGAATGTGCTGATTGCTGTGATAGATATTTGCACAGGTGGGCAACGCACTTCCACATATAAAAACAAAGGTGAAAAACACAGAAACCAAAGCAGGTTTGCAAGAAAATCTGATGAGTTTGGTTCTAGTTATGATTTAAGCTTCAAAATGAAGACGTCCAGCAGTTCATATCATCTGAAATTTAAAGGCAAGGTCTTGGCTAGCTATATGGAGTTATCAGAGCCATCAACAAAGAGCTGATTGATTTGGGAGATACCACCTTGAGAAGTATATAGAACAAAAGAATAGTGGTCTAAGAGAAGAACTCTAAGGAGATGAGCAGAGAAACAGAAGCCTATGAAGGGGACTAAATAGAAGTTATCAGATATAAGAAAAAATAGCAGAGGAAAATTTGGAGACAAGGGAAAAAGCAGTTATAAGTAGGAAAAAAATGTTAAGATTGGGGGATATTTTCTAGGAGGTCACTCAATATTTAGTCAAACTAAGATAATAATATAACCATCTATTCAACCTTTCATCCATCCATCCATTCAATCAACCATTCAAAAAAAATTTGAATAGTTACTACTGTGTCAAGCACTGTGATCGGCACTGATGAATATAAAGTTCTTTCCCATACCGTATTCAGTCTAGTTGGAAAAGTATGTAGTAAATAAATAATAAAAAAATAAATATGATTACAAATTGTGATGATTCATATGAATAAAATATAAAGCTCTGTGAGAGTGCCCCCTATGAGACTGAATACTCCCATATCTACTAATTCTTCTTGTCATGTGGTTTGCTTTTGCATTATAAAAATAACACTCTATCTTGGCTCTGCCTCTGAGATATTGGGTAGTTTCTTCAAATATCCTGATCTCTAATTATGTTGTGAGATATTGCACCTGGTTATCTCCAACCTCATTACTTGCATATTCTTAAATTTTGTCTGTCTAGCTAGGCTTTTTTCCTCTTTGCACTTCTATCAACTTAGTATTGGTTCATGACTTATTTCTGACTCTTGGTGCCTAGCATGTTTCTCTAGTTTTGTTTTATTATTATCACTTCAGTTCCACACAATAAACCATGCAAACAGGTGTACCATGGGATAGACACTGATGAACAGCAGATTAGGCAGAAACAAATGGTTGGAAAATCACCAAGAGCAAAAGCAAGACAAAGTTTTCTTCAAATCCTCTCTCCTACAAACTTGTATCCAAATCTTAAACTATGGGACCTAGAAATTTTCTGATACTGATAATATTGATTGAAAAATAAATACACAGACTTAACAATACATAGCATTAGGTTGGGTAAGATCTTCAGAATAGAATAAGAAAGAGTTACTTGGTTTCTGTGGTGGAGACTGGCCAGCTAGTCACCCAAACATTTCTTATGATTTCTACATTTTCCTGCTTGCAGCGAAGTGTAGTGATGTGCCTGAGTTCTAGTCAATGGACTGAGGGAAAGTCATAGACACTCCTTCTAAGACTGGTCCATAAAATCTTCCACAGTGGGTTCTCTGGGTTATTTCTCTGCTAGTTGAAGTGGCAGCCTCTGCTGACCTTGAAAGGAATTTATTGAAGATGATAGATCCATGATATGGAAGGATCCTAGGTTCCTGAATCAGCAAGTGAAAGAGATTGACTTCTATCAAGTTCGAGTCATCATATATTTTGGGATTTGTTTATTACAGGAGCCAGTATCAAATTACTTAATACAGTTACAAAAAGAATAATATTTATTGAGCCCCAAGTATAAAACAAAATCTGCAAGTAAAAGGTGCTGGTTGAATTTGCCCAGGCTGCTACAGCTGGTAAATAGGATAGGAGTAGGGTTTCAATCCTGATGGTTTTTTTTCCTACACATCCATTGAAACATGCCTCATGTAGTTTAGAAAGAGAGTGCACTGTGTTTAGAACAAAAGACTGGGAACAAGAGGCCCAGGTGAATGGTTCCAGATCCAGCCAATCTAAGGGACCATGAGAAGAATTTGTTTGAGTCGGCCTTAAATCAATGTGATTTATGCTTGAGTCTGTCTCTTTCTCTAATACAGAAGCCCTGTATTATTCAAATTTGCATCCTTTCCTCTACCCAGTGCCTTCCCTGTTCAGTATCTTGCATATAATGGATGTCTACTGAATGACTTTACAAATGAATTGGTTTGAATACAAAGCACAAAGCTTGGGACTGTGTCAGTTTGTTTCCTATCCCTGTTCTTCTCTAGATTCATCCTCCTGGAAATTGTCCTGTGTAGAAGCTCATGTCTGAAACTCACTTTTAAGACATTTAAATTACTTTTTAAAAGTGACGGTTTAGTTTATAACACTTGTAGCTTTCTGTGCCTTTAAAATAAGATAACCCACATAAAACTCTTAGCACTGTGTCTAAAAAACATGGCAAACTCTCAATAAAACAGTAACTGTTATCGTTAACCTCAAGTTTTATCGTGAGCTCTCTTTTCTATTTTCCCTTCAGATGTTTTTTTCCTGCCTAGTGCTGGTGTGTGTGTGTGTGTGTGTGTGTGTGTGTGTGTGTTTTAAATTTTATTTTTAGTTTTTGGAAAATAAAGACTGTGGTGGTATAATTAATATACAAAAGTTATCATGATTAATGTATACATTTTGAATAGTTTGGACATATGCATACACCTGTGATACTGTCACCTTATTTATTAAGGTGATAAATGTATCCATCACCTCCAAAAGATTTAATGTGCTTCCTAACTCCCTTTTTGTGTCAAGAACACTTAGCATAAGATCTACTCTGTTAACAAGTTTTTAAGTGTGTAATGCAGTATTGTTGTACACAATGTTGTACAGCGGATATTTAGAACTTAATAATCTTGTATAACTGTAACTTTATACCCATTGTACATTGATTACTCATTTTCCCCTCCATCCAGCCCCTGGCAACCACCATTCTATTCTGTGCTTCTATGTGTCTGACTATTTTTAGATACCTCATACAAGTGGAATCATGCAGTATTTGTCCTGTCACTTCCTTCACTTGACATAACATTTTCCAGGTTCATCCATACATAAAGAGAATATGATATATGCATACAGTGGAATATTATTCAGCCTAGTGCTGGTGTTTCTAGTGCTATGACTGCTATTGCTTTGTTTTATCGTCTCTAATCTAATTTCATTTGCATGTTACAGATACCAGATACTGTACCAGGCACTCCACATACATTAATTCATTACTCCTCACTAAAAAGGAATATTTTATTTGTTTTACAAATGAGGAAACCAGGACCTATAAGTTAATTATCTTGTCTGAGGTCACATAGCTCTAAATGGTAGAGCTGAAATTTAAAAGTCTATCCAACTACAAAGCCCAGGCTCTCTCCACAGCACCTACAACTGACTTTCTTTTGTTTAAAAAAGGTGTTACCATTATTAATTCATTAATTGCATGAAATAAAATATAGAAATTGACCGTTGAAATAGTCAGTTTTGGGCTGGAGCCAGTTTGTATCTATTTGCAAGAGCAGATTGTGTCTATCTCTTCCCAACTCCGAGGGTTAATGACATCGTGCTGCTAGCTTGAAAGTGGCCAGGGTAGGTCAGATTATTTACACCACGGAAAATGGCAAATGCCACAAACATGACAAATCAAGCCTTCTTCTTTTTTCTTTTTACCAGCACACTATATGATCTTGTAGTACAGACTATTTGTTTTGTGTATGAAGAAAATTAAGGTAAGAGGAGGCTGATGGCTTATCCAAAGCAACAGAGCTGGTGTGTGGTAGATATGGGACTGTAACCCAGGTTTTCTGACTCTTGCTATAATGTTGAAGCTGCTATTACCTCCCTTATTTTAATAAAAGTGTGTGTGCATGCATGAGAGAGAGAGAGAGAATATCACATAGTGTGTGATAATTCAGAACATTATAGACACTGCATTGGAAGGAAAATTGAATCTAATCTAATAATTCCCAACAATAGTTACACAACATAATTACCTTGGGCAGTGGTTAAAATTAACTAATTCCTGCACTACCTCCTGAATGAGGCACTCCAGGTGAATCTGCATGTTTCATATGAATCTCCCAGTATTATGATACAACCAGACTGGCATTCGGAATTGCTTTACATAATTCAGTCTTATATCACTTGCGTAAAACCTCTCTATGTAATTCATGCTTTGATCCTTTATGGGTTTAATCTTAACCTCCAAGCTTTCACCAGTTCATTCCCTTAAGTCAGGGGTTTTTTTTGGGGGGGAGCATAAATTTTGGACATTACAATGCAAAACAAATTTTCAGAAACTAATTACTTATAGTTTTTTTTTTAAGTAATAAGTTAGTATAATAAAGAATACATTTGTTCTTGGGGTTTTATATTCGCTGTCTTCTTTGGGATGCAGGAAAGGATTATCAGAATCTGTCCATGTGTGCGCACACGCACACAGAATGGGAGAGAGGGTGGCCTAGAGAATGGCCTCATTTCAGGGCTGTGTGAGGAGCTGGGAGTGCTCAGGGGATTCACTGCTTTGGCACTCAGTGCAAAGGCATGGAACGTCCCACTGAAAGAAACCAGTCGTGATCACTGGCAGGGAGAGCAATAAAAACAGAGACTTTGTTCTAAAAAAGCTTGCCGAAAGCATAACATTGGGCTATTGAGACAGCTCAGTCTCTCTCACACACTCCCACTCCACTTTGCCAAGGTGCAGGACAGCCCCGCTCAGCCCAGCACACAGAGCATTGCTCCCTCTGAAAGGAACCAAGCAGCTCGCAGACAGCAATAAAGTTCTTGAAAGAATGTGCCAAACAAAAGTTTTCAGTCTTTAATTTGTTTACAACTTAAGCCCAGGGTTTATCAGTAAAGATGACTTGGAGGCATTCAGGCTTAAGTAAGGGTATTTTTTTTTAAGTCAGGCAAAGCTCAATGGATATCAGCAGCTGCAAAAACATGGTTTTCTTTGGAATTCTTGTTTCTTCTGAAAAGATATCAATAGAAGAGAGCGCATTTATAAAGTTATGGCCTATAGCCATGGAAGAGGGCTACCGAAATACTCCTGCTGGTTGGGAGAGCTATGCACCTCATTGTTGTGGGAAGCAGTATGAATTCAACTCTGGAATCTCAAGAAGTCCAGATAGCCTAATTAATGAATAGATAAATGGATGGTCTAATGATGAATGGAAATTAGTAATCCTGTTGATAGTGCCTGAAAAGCAAGCATGAAGAAACAACACAGCCCCAAATCCTCACATGGAGAAGGACATATTGATTCATTAACTCATTCATCAAAAATTCATCAAGCACTTACTATGAGGTAGGTCATGTAGACCACTAGGAGTGCCTGTCTCAGTGGTTCTCAACTTGAGCATGCATCAGAATTACTTGGACAGCTCCTTAAAATGCACACTGCTAAGTGTACCCCTAGAGTCTCTGATTCATTACGTCTGGAGTAAGGCCCAAGAATATGCATTTCTGATAAGTTCCCAGAGAATAATGTTGGTCCAGGGGCCACACTTGGGGAACCACTCACTTAGTACAGGAGACCAACAAGTAAGTGATTGTACTGCACAGTGATAAGCAGTAAGTGACATGAAGGATACTATGGGAGCACAGAGGATGGACACTTCATCTAGCCTTGGGATGAAAGCACCAAGGGATGTGGCCAGAAAATGCTTTCCAGAAGTGATAACATTGAACTGAGTCTTGGAGGCTGGATGGGCTTTTCTGTCAGAGGGAGAAGAATTCAGATGCAGAAAAGAGCACTTGTGAAGGCACAGAGGTGAGAGATGGCATGGTGGTTTTAGAGAACTGTAAGTAGTTGGTGGCAAGAGTCAGGGCGGATAACAAGTATCCACCTATCACAGCTGGCATGGGCTTGTCAGAGAAGAGACAATAAATGGTTGTGTAAATAAATGGCACTATACTAACTACCATGGGACATCTACACAGTGGTCCCCAACCTTTTTAGCACCAAGGGCCAGTGCTGCTATGAGAATCTATGCCTGATGATTTCAGGGTGGAGCTAAGGTGGTGATGCTGTTGCTGGGGAATGGCTGCGAATACAGATGAAGCTTCGCTCGCTCACCTCCTGCTGTACAGTCCAGTCCCTAACAGGCCACGGACTGGTACTGGTCTGCGGCCCATGGGTTGGGGACCCCTGATCTGCAATGATGATATGTGGTCTTAGCTTCAGCCTTCAAAGAGCTGCCAAAACTGTTTGGGAAAGGAGACAGAATATATGCATGAAGTAGCAATTCATGAGAGGCCACAGGTCAACGTAGCAGACACTAACCTAATCTGGAGATAGGTGTCTGAAGCAAGGAGGCCAGTCAGAATACTCTAGAATAATCTAAAATAAAATTGAGGAGACAGTGTAAATCCTCCTCTGGTGGAAATCTATGAGATGTGCAGCACAGGAACGGCTAGTTATCATGTTTCCCAGAATGCACAAGCAGCTGAAAGAAAGAAGGTGCCATGCCAAGGGAAGCAAAGATGAAAGAGGAACGGAGTACTGACAGCTTTTGAGCCTGTGAGTCCAAATGTCCCTAAGGCCCAGCTGCCCTTGATCTTTCCACCTTTTCATGGTATATTACATTCCTCAATAGCTTTCCGGTAAATTCCACTTTTGCCTTAGCTAGATCAAGTTGAATTTCTGTCACTTGCAATCAGATCAGTTGTGACTGCTGTGGGCAGCAATCTCTTCGGATCTGATGTATGAAATAC
Source organism: Eonycteris spelaea (assembly GCA_003508835.1). Taxonomy (NCBI): domain Eukaryota; kingdom Metazoa; phylum Chordata; class Mammalia; order Chiroptera; family Pteropodidae; genus Eonycteris; species Eonycteris spelaea. Next base: position 402,244 of record PUFA01000200.1, read on the forward strand.
ACACTGAATGGGCCTATAATCCACATACAGAACCTGCAGTAGTGGCTGCACGTGGGGCCTGAGGGACTTGACTCTGCACCAACACAGGTGGGTAAGATTTAGTCAGAGATAAGAGAAAGGAGGCCCTATCAAATGGAGGGACTAGCATAGTAGAAAGCATAGTATTAAAAATAAATGTGGTTTCAAGTGCTGAAGAAGAGGGCAGCTTGGCTGGACAGAAGAGTTCCTTTTTGGTTAAGTATGGGGAAGCATCAAATATAGAGGGGCTTGAATTCGGGTTCAGAGGTTTGGACTTTCATCTGGAAGGCCTGAAGAACCACTGGGGCAATAATAGGAAGGAAGTGGCATGTTTTAAGAGCATTAGTCTCGTGATAGATTTTCTTTTCTTATTCTGGTGTCATATTTTTTTTCCTTGTTCTCGTTCTTTTTCTTTCTGAGAACAGGCTTTCTTGTGGCAGATGCTAATCACCAGCTGGTGCAGAATACATAGTAGATCCATGTCAGAGGATTGCTGGCAACTGGGGATGAGTGGCAGGGCTTACCTCAAGACACAGCTTCCTTTGACCCAAGGTGACAAGAAGAGCAGTGTGGGCCATAGCCGCACAGAGGCCACCAAGTGTTGCAGTGGGAAGAGCACTGGGCTGGGAGTCAGAAGGTCCACCCACAAACAAGTCATCCTGTCTCACTGAACCACACTTTCTTCATCTCTAGAATGGGGGTGTTAATTCCCCACCATCCCTTCTTCACCAGGTGGCCATTGCAGAGGATTGAGATAAAATGGATGACAGAGCTTTCTGCACAGCAAAGGATCATGGGAGGGGTTGTAAAGATGGCTACATGATTTACCCCTTCATTTCAGGAAATCTGTGTCGGAGCTTTTCTGAATCCTCAGTAGCGGTGCATGTTTATTGGATGCCTGCAGTATTTCTCAAGTAGCCATCTCACTTCAAAGAGACTGCTTTTCCCTATGTATTCTGGGCTGGCCCATCTTTTGTGAGGCTTTTCTTCCTCCTCCTCTTCTTTTTTTCAGATCAGACAAGCTGCAATTACAAATTAGTTTCAAGACATTTTAAATTAACTGAGAAAGTATGCACATGCCCCAGTCTGCAGAGACCATGTTTGCTTATCAGTTTGTCTCCTCTTTATTAATGCTGTCCCAAGATCCCTTTCTTTAAGCATCTCCTCTTTTTTTATGGGAGGGAGCCCTGTCTCACAACTGACGATGTGCTTCCAGGAACCATTTGTCTTTTCTTTCACATTCACTGCATTTAGCATTCTCTTATGATGCAGTTGGGAGAGTGCACTAACTGCAAATCCGCAGGGTCTAGGCCTGATGCTGGGAGCGGGGGCGCACCTGTCTGGCACTGCCAGTTCCACCCTGATTTATTCAGAGACAAAGCTGAATGCTCTGAACATCTTCAGTCCTAGGAAGTCCTTGTTAGCACTGTAATCTATATATGCCTTCAGGGAAGCATCCAAGAGACCCATCCAAATCAAGTGTCTTCCTTTCCAGGGAGGAGAAGCAAGAGGAGGCTCAAGCTACAGAATGGCTACAGTGCCTTTAACTGTAATGAGGATGTGAGGAATTCTGTCATTACCACACTTTACTTCCTGCACTCTTCACTATGCCTTGTCATTGACAAGGTTTCCGACTTCCTTGTGCTTCTAAAGCTTTACAGCATGCCGTAGCAGTGAGATTTCAATTGTAAAGTGAAAAGGCGCTCTGTCGCTTTTATCTTCGCTGATTCAAGCCAGCACATGTCTAGAAACTTTTTCTGTTATTGGGCCTGCATTTTAATAGGATGATTCCGAAAAGTGCCCATTTTCCTAATTATTTCAGAATTATGTGGACAGTAATTACCATCTTCCATTAGCAGCACTAGTGGTAGTTAGGACAAATTTCAAATGCATCCAGCAAGTGCTTTACACTAATATGTCTGCTTCATTAACTTCAATCAAAAGACAGCAGTGGCTCCTCATAGCAATAAGTTTGCTTTGATATATTCTCATCAAATATTGATCTGAATAGACTATAGGAGCGCTTAGTTGGGCGGTTTGAAATTTATTTACTGAATACATTATTCTATCCCAAAACTGCCAGTTGCTATTTCAGAAAATCTATTTTCTTCAAGGGAAAACTTTATTAACACTTAGGAAATCATTATATATATTTTTGGCCATTAATACATGTCTATAATAATATTTTCAGTCCAAAATCTTCAACGGAAAAGGAGAGGATCCAAAATTGTATCAGATGATATATTTTCATATCTACTTGATCTGAAAAGCATTTTTTTTTGATAACCAAATATATATGATAGTGACTGGCAGTCGATCACCCTCTTCCCCCAAGCAGATCTATCCAAATGTAACTTGTATGGCTTGAAGTTACACAGAGATTTTGTTTAAAAGAAGTCCAGTTGTAATGATTTGGAAACTCTTTAATAGAGAAACAGACTTCTGGTATTTGAAACTTCACTGATTCAAAAAAGAGTAGATATTTCTCTTCAAAATGTATGCGTCCTGGAGCTGAGTTCCCTATTTCTCATGGACTCTTCAGTTGCAGCTGAGGCCTGTGAGGGTGGTTGAGCAGTGAACGGAATACAGAGCAGGAAAAGAGCCTGGCTGAAGAGTTCTGAAGGAGGAGATAGGCGAGGTTAGTAAATAGGTTCTGACAGTCCTGGAGAAATGACAAGAGACACAGTGCTGGGCATGAAATGAGAATTAGAAGGCCATTTAGCAATCCAAAATGGCAACCTAATCAGCAACTGAGAGTTGTCAGGGCCAGAAAAAATCCAAAAGATGCTTCCTACCTGATTGCACTGGAGTTCTGAAAGTGAGGTGACATGAGAATACAAAGAAAGGCTGTCTTGGGATGGCAGGGGACAAGTGAGACAAGTCAGTTTCCCAGGAATGAGGCACAAATTCTCCATTAAATGCTATATATAGTAACTGAATGGAGAGTCAATTGTCTCTAAGTCATTAGATGTATTAGGTGACAAACACTGAGATTGCCTGGAAGTTTCAACACATATTTACTGGTCACCTACTATGTACTAGGTATTTGTTGCTAAATGAAGATGATCAGAACCTGATTTCAAGATTGTGTCTGCGATCCCTGAAAATTGGTGTTTTCAGCCCAGTTGCCTGTGAGAGTCACCAAGAGGTCTGCACCACTACCTTCTGATCTCCATATCTCATGCCTGGATGGGTTCTTTCCCTGATTGCTGAGTGAGATATGCCTAGACACAGCCTACAACTGTGACAGTTGCCTCTCAAGAAACAGAATGGGGAAGGTTAATGCACATGAGGCTAGAAGCTATTGTCAGACTCCAAATATAAGACTGGCCTAGGTTTCAGAAGCAACACAAAAAGCCATTTGGCACTGCTGGTGGGACTGCAAATTGGTACAGCCACTATGGAGAACAGTATGGAGGTTCCTCAAACACTAAGATTTGATCTACCATATGATCCGTCAATCTCACTACTGGGTATTTACCCCAAAGACATAAAAAACCATATCCAAAAAGATATTTGCACACCGATGTTCATAGCAGCATTATTTCCAGTGGCCAGGACATGGAAGCAACCAAAGTGTCCTACGATAGTTGATTGGATAAAGAAGCAGTGGTACATATATACAATGCAATGTTACTCAGCCATAAGAAGAGATGAAATATTGCCATTTGTGATGACATAGATGGACCATGCTAAGCAAAATAAGCCAGACAGAAAAAGTTGAATATCACATGTTATCACTTATATGTGGGATATAAACCTAAAAGCAACAAATGAACAGGACAAACAGAGACTCATGAACATGGACAATAGACTTATGATTACTAGATGGGAAGGGAAAAAGGGAAGGGGAGAGGTCAAAGGGATAAAGGGGTCAAATATGTGGTAACAGAAAGAAATTAACTATGGAGTTGAACACACAGTGTAAATATATATGTGCCTTACTGTTAAAGTGCACACCTGAAACTTATTGGATTTTGTTAACCAATGTCACCCTAAAAACGTTTTTTTTTAAAAAAATATGATGATTTTAAACAATAAAACAATTAAAGAAAGGGGAAGGAAAAGAGGAGGAAAAATCTTACTTCCTGGACTGAGACACTTAGGATTTCACAATTTAGGATGTTGAGTCATTTCATACTCAAGTTCCTGGGAACAAGAAACACTTTGACTTCTCTGCCATGTAATTAAATAAAAGCCATCAAAAATAAAGGCCATTTGGGAGAAAAGAGTCCTGCACAAGAATTTTCAGCCAGACACAGAGAAAGCCTGCCTTAGGAGCTATTTCTCCAAAGGCAAATGATTCAAATCTCATGTTTTATACAAACGTAAAAGGGCTTTACAAACAAAAACAGCTCATTTGCACATATTAGCACACTCTATGTCTAGCTAGGGTAAGTGATGTATGTGGTCCCATGTCTGCAAAACTCCAGCTCCAAAGATTAAGTGACTCTCCCAAGCTTATACAGCTAGTAACAATCAGAGTCAAGACTCAAACACTGATTTCCTGATTCCAAACCAGGCACTCTTTCAATCATTCCAAATTTCACATCTGCCCAATATCTATACTCTGTGTAATGACCTATATGTTTTATAACTCAAATGTGTATAACATATACATACTAGTGCTTACATTATTTATGTATGTCACTATGCCTAATATGTCTATGAGGCTACTTGGTAATTAATAGAATGACTGCCATTGTTTATTGAATGGTTACTCTGTGGCAGGTGCTATATTAGATAATTTAGAGCTTTACCTTATTTAATCCTCAACAACACTATGAGATATATATTCTGATTTTCATCTTACGGATGAGGAAACTGAGACTCACAAGATTAAATATTTAGGTCAAGGAAACTTAATAAATATGAAAGTCTGTGTTGTTTCTATTATATAATACTGTCTCATTTCTCTCTCTTTCAGTCTCTCCTTCTCTCCCTTCCTCTTTGTCCCTCCGTCCTGTCCGTCTTTCTGTCCGTATTTATACGTAGACTGTGTGCTGTGCAATTTTACTCTGTAATCCAATAAAATAGCAAGTGTATATGTGGCATGAGATAGTCGATGGGCAAGCACAGGATAAACAAGAGTAACAGTGTCCTTTTTGACTATTTTACTTATTGAGCTGAAATCATCCGTCCTTGTTTACTCTTGGCAGTTCTGAAAAAGGTTTTGTTGACAAAAGGAATTTGAAAAGAAAACTTTGGGTGGAGACAGATGTTTTGCCTGCCTGATAAGAGGTAGTTTGCTTCAGAGCTGTGAAGAACAATGTATTCAAAGGTGAGAAGATCAGCTAAGAGTGACAAAGGGAGCTATATATTTGTCTAGAGAGAAGGGAATTTTTTAAAGGTATGAAAAATGACTATAATAACAGAATATTAGTAACTTTGCATGGAATCGTGCCATATGCTGTGGAAGATTAAACTGGAAGCATTGCTTGTTATCTTGCTGTTACTTTAGAATGACACTGAGACTCTCCTGAAGGTTTCAAATTATAAACCCAAAAGATCATTATACTGCATTAGGGTGGATAATAACTGACCTGAATTGGATCAAGGTGAATTCAGCTTCTTTTCATAAAAGTGTAATTATTCTTTATCCAAGCTCTTTTCAGATCTAGATTCCCCTTGATAGAAGGGGAAAGAATGCATTCTTTCTAAAATAAATATATTTATTAATACCACAGATCCTTAATTGTAAACTGAATTTTTGCCTTCTTGGGGTCACTGGAGGATTATATTCCATAATTGAACAATGCTTTAATGAATGTAATTTGGTGGCTCCACTTGCTAATGTGACTAGTTCCTACTGTTTATTTCATTTCAAAATTGGATGCGATCAGATATGGAAACATAATTGCACTGTGTAGAAATAAGCTCCAAGATTTCTAGACCTGACAGCAAAAAGCTTGTAGGCATGTAATTAAGAGAGAGGGGAAAAGTTGACCTACTTTTACTGAGTTTCAGGGATCACCCTGTATATTTGACTGTGGATCAATTCATCTCCTTGTCTATTCTTCCTCTAATAATCTTGACCTCGTTTTCTATTGTTTGCACTAATGAATTAATTTGTAGTCTAATTCCATTGATTTAGAAATCCAAATAAACAAGAGATTTGGAAGTGTCAATTAAGCAATCTGTGGAATTCTTATCACAAAGATTGCTTTGTTAGCCTCATTCTTTATTCAGCATGTGAAATTAATTTGGGGGCAGGGCAATGGAGGGAATGGGTACCAGTTACAGGGTCACTAAAAGGGATGATTCAACTTAGAAACTGTTAAATGTCACACATGACAACTGTGAGTCGTCTTTATTTTAAAGAACTATCAATACTAAAATTAATCATCTGGAAAGTCAAAATTCTTGATAGCTCTCTCCTTCATAAAGAATAAACATGAGGTTCCCTACATTGGTAGAAATTATTTGTCTGTGAGGCTGATGGAACATCCAAATGGAGATGTTCAGTAGGCTCTTATGGATCTGAGGCCGCAAACAGATGTCTGTTCTAGAGATCTATCTGAGACTCATTAGCATACAAAGTAACATTTGTTTATAGAACTCTGTGATGATAGAAATATATTAATACTGGCTATGGTCACATGTGGCTATTGAGCACTGAAAATATAGCTAATATGGCTGAATTTTTAAAATTTTATTTCTTTTAAGTTAGCTTTAAATAGCCACACCTGGCTAATAGCTACTATAGTGTGGACAGCACAAATATAGAGGAAAATTGAAGGCCAGTGGAGGATGAGATTGCCCAGAGAGATTGTGTAAAGTGTGAAGGGAAAAGAAGCCTAAAATAGACCTGAGGGGAATAAATGAGCATTTCTGGGATGCCAGGAGAAATGAACCTACAAATGAATCTGATTAAAAATAGTCATAGAGCTAAAGTGGGAAGCCAGCAGGTCAATAAACAATGGCAAATAGAGTTGCAAAATAGGGCTGCCAACAGTGTCAAATACTGCTGAGAGGTCAGGTAGAATACAGATTTTATAAAGGCCATGATTTCTTCTGGCAATTGTTGCACAACAGATAATAAAAGATACTCAGAAGTATGTCCTCTCTGAAAGGACATAAAATGCTTTGGAAATTACTAATTGGTTTTAAAAGTTGTCTAATATTTTATTTCTGAAAATAAAAATTCTCTTCTATTTGAGTTGGTTTGCACATGGTACATTTTCAAACAGGTGTTTGATAAACAAGCAACTTCAGTTAGCCCATGCCTCGCTTGGTGACAGGATGCTATTGAGTAGTGTTCAAAGTAACCAATTGTTTGATGAAATTTAACCATTTGGGGTCTTTTCAAAGTATTTTATGTGCTGTGCGGAGCTTGCTATAAACTTGTCTTGAGGATGGATGTGTAAAAGGTATTCAGCCAAAAGCCTGAGCAATAACATGGATATTTTCTTGACTGTCTATTGAAGTCCCCAAAGTCTAGGCTTTGCATCTCTGAAAGGAAAGCCTTTTCAAATCAATGCCCATGTCTTTTGAGCATTGCCTGAACCCTCTTTGGTTGTCCATCTGCCATTTTTTCCTTGACTAGTTTGAGCTATTTACAATTCCACGTAAAATCCCCACGGTTCACTGACTTTTAAAGAGCAATATTTCTTCCCCACCTCATTTTGTGACGACTCACACAATGAAACCACACAACTGAAATATCTTGTCTTGAGCTGCAGAGCATTCAGTTGAGTAGAAAATAAACCATATAGATCTCTCCTCAAAAGCATTCATTGTGCAACAGGCATTCAAGGGGAAATACAAATGCAGGCATTTTAATTCACTATCTAATCAGTCCTAAGCAATATGTCCAGAGAGCTCTGTTTGTAAGCGCAGTTCAAAGATCTGTTTTCTCATTTCTCAAGTGTATGCACCCAAATAGCTTCTCCCTGCCACTCATGGTCTTCCCTGGTGATTTACTCCAACTGCTGTCTGACCCTGATGAATTCAGTCTACTTTCCTACAAACACTAAGTTTTACAAAAGCACTGGGGTTTGATAATTGGAAGCTCTTTTAAAAAAAAACCAGAAGTATTACCACACCCTCTGCACCATATGACCTGGAACAAGATGTGACTCTTTCTGGAAAGTGGAACCTTACATTGACTTATTCCCTGAAGCCTTCACACAGGGATGCTAGTGGATGTGGCGAATTAAAGATAAAAATATGTTCATTCCAGAAGTGCTGGAGAAACGGGACAGAAGATCAACCAGAAGCTACTACTGCTTTGGAATATGCAGTTATAGAGCCATGCCAATAGTTCTGTCTCATGAAAGACTTCTCAATGTTTCTCTGATGAGAATATGTCTAAAATAACATTGTCAAACTTAAGCGTAATTGGTATGAATTTTTACCGATGCACTTCAGGACTAGTAACTTTTTCCTTTATTTTGAAATCAAATAAATTTAATTTAGCCCTATCTGTTACAATCAATAGAAAATTCAATCTCTAGAGTGTTTTGGGAGACTCCCACTCCCTTTGGGAATATGCAGGGTACAGAAAATGTAATGGTGGGCCTCTGGTCTTCAGTCCATCATGGTACTTGCTTATGACCAACCTACTTCATTCAAACACAAGTTCCTCTATTCCCTTCATGTCAGGCTTAAGCACAGAAACTTGACAGTGCTCCTAAGCTGAAGTATCTAATGTCTAGCCTCTCCATTCATATCATATAGCCATCTCTGATTTGGAGATTTGCCTAGAAGCAGAGAACAAGTATCTTCCACTCAAGGAATCCTCTACCGAAAATAACCCAAACCCATTTTCAATCCCTAGGAGAATCCACTGAGTGTTCCAGGTCAGGTCACTCCTCACTTTTGATCCAGATACCAGCTGCCCTCTCTCTCAAGTGAAGCGTGATCCCTTGAAGGAACTAACATTGAAACCTATAAATATTTAACTCGAAGGAGGAGAGTAGTAAGGGAAGCCCAGCCACTGGACCTCAGCTATATCAAACTTGGTGCTCCCTTTTCTAACAAATATTTTGTAACATCTGTTTTAATATACTGAAGAAAAGTCACACATGATCAAATCTATACACTCACATAATCAAGATAAAGAATATAATATAATGCCATAACTGTACCATAAAAGGGAAAATAAATGAAAGAAATTAATAAATGAAAATGTGTTAGGATAAGTCATAATGGTCCAGACAGATTTGTATATGATAAGAGAAAAAGGAGAAACAGCCTTTATTGTAATGGGGATAATATGCCAAATTACACGCTCCAAGATGAGAGAAGGAGCAAGGGTGTTATTCTCACAAATGAGTTGGTCTCCATTTTTAAGGGTTATGAGATGGTACATCCCTAAAGGGTAGGGATGAAGTATTATATAAAACACATTTTCTAATTTAAATCCCATTACAATCCAAGGTCTACATTATAGTCTTTAATACATAAAAACATCTCAGAGAGCATGTCTTTCAATAGATAATGGGGGATAGGGGAAATATTAGAAAACAAAGCTAATAAAAGAAGCTTTAGAGAAGCTATGATAGGTATCAAGGGACAGGATCAAAATAAGATTGAAAAGCAGCAGACAACTCTAAAATTAAGGTTGGCCTAATTATTATATTGCAATAATAGTAATAAAAATATACTTAAAATTATGTTTGTTGATGAAATACAATGAGATCACTGCAATTCATATATCTGCTAACAAAATTTGCTTCTACGTCCTTGAAAGGATGTAGAAGTAAAATTTTCCTTTTGCCAGTTTATATACAGCAGGTACAGATAGACACAGGTATCTCAAATACATCTAGGAAAATTTATATTAGTGTTTTAACTTGTGATATGGTGAACATAGCTATACAAAGTTCCAAATAAAGATAAGGGTCCAGTCAAGATGGAGTCACTAGGGTGAAGTGAGGGGAGTTCACCTCCCATGACCACATTAAATTATGGCTAAATTATAGAATGATAAACCTGGAGAATTACCTGAAGTCTAGCTGAATAGAAGTCCTGTAACTGAGAATATGAAGAAAAAACCACATCCAGACTGACAGAAGGGAGGAAACGTGAAACATGCTTGTCCCACGCCCATGTGTGGCAGTTGAGAATCAGGAGGGGTAGCTCACATATGAAGTTTCCCCCCTCAGGATCAAGCTTCCCATGCCCACATGCACTCTCCAGCCCAGAGTAGTAGTACCAGGAAGAGGAGTCCCCACAACATCTGGCTGTGAAAATCAGTGTAGATTCCATCTATCTGGGTGAGATAGGAGGCAGTGGGAAACCCAGGCTTCCTCTTAAAGGGTCCACATACAGACTCTTGCTCCCAGGCACTCACCCTGGGCTCCAGCAGAGGGACAGTGGCTTGGGAGGTGCCAGAGACATACAAGGAGAGACTGGTTGTGTGGCTTCTGGGTAAGGGCTGAAGGGCTGGCCACCATTGTCCCTGTGTTGAGCCCTCCCATGCGTCCAGCAGGCGGGCACCATCTTTCCTGTGTTGAACCCTCCCCATGTGATGAAATCTGAATCTGGTGAACTCCCCTCACTTCACTCTGGTGACTCCCTGAGACCCGCCCCACCCAACTCATGCACTGCCAGGGGCTCTTTTGGAAGCAGACACTGTAGTCCTGGACAATTCTTGGGAGTCCATGGGCCCCAGGGAGGTGGCAGCTGGCTTAGGTGTGTTCTGTGCTTTTTTGCTGAGTGGCCCCTGTCTCAGCACTGGTGCCATATCTGAATCTGCAATAACCTGGAGAACACACTTGACCCGCATTGGTGACCCCTGAGCTGCCCCCACCTCATCCAACTCATATGCTGTCCAAGGTTCTTTCAGCAACTGAGCCTTACTGGCAGCCAACAGGCTGTGACAGGCCTTGGGTTGCACTGGGCATTTTGCTGATTTACCCCAGACCTGGTAATGGTAGCAGCAAGTTTTGATTCAAAGCATGGCATTTCCCATGAACCTCTAGGTCCAGCACAGGTTGCATTCCACTGTGGATTGCATTGTAGCTTCTATCAGGTAGCCCCAGGATGGACATAGGCAGCAGCTGACCCTGGTCTACACTGAAGACACTTCTTAGAGACCCCAGAACCAACATAACCAGTGGCCAGCTTCAGACCACACCAGAGCACCACCCAATTAGCTCTACAAAAAGGTACACCCAAAGGGTGCTCTCGGCAGGCACTAGAGCCCGCTGGAACAAATCCTGATCTGTGGATTCAGCCCCACTCAGCAATTTATATGCTGTGGTCATGGCCAACTCTCACAGCCAGTCAGTCTAAAGGTCATTCCCACCCACTGACATGCCACCAGCAATCAAGGCTCAACTACAACAGGAGGGCACACATGACTCACACAAGGGACATTTCTACAGCACCCAGCTCAGGTGACCAAGGAGACTGTGCCACTGAGCCCAAAAACACACCTATTATATAAGGCCATCCTGCCAACACTAAGAGACATAGCAGCCCTACCTAATACATCGAAACAAACACAAGGAGGCAGCCAAAATGGGGAGACAAAGAAACATGTCTCACATAAAATAATAGAACAAAGCACCAGAAAAAGAACTAAACAAAGTGGAGACAATCAATCTACCAGATGCAAAGTTCAAAATACTGGTTATAAGGATGCTCAGGGACCTTAGAACTTCAACAAAGAGATAGTAGGCATAAAAAAGGACATAGAAACTATAAAAAAGAACCAGTCAGAAATGAAGAATACCTTAAGAGAAAACAACAGAGATTCAAATCAGTAATTTAGAAAATAAGGTAGTAGGAAACATGTAATCAGAACAGCAACAAGAAAAAAGAATCCAAAAAACTTTGTAGAGTTTAAGAAGCCTTGGGGACAACATCAAGCATACCAACATTTGCATCATTGGAGTATCAGAAGGAGAAGAGAGAGAGAGCAAGGAATTGAAAACCTATTTGAAGAAATAATGACAGAAAATTTCCCTGGAAATATATATACAAGCCCAGGAAGCGCAGAGTGTCCCAAACAAAATGAACCCAAAGAGGTCCACACCAAGACACATCATAATTAAAATGCACAGCTTAAAGACAAAGAATGGATCTTCGAAGCAACAAGAGAAAAGCAGTTAGTTAGCTACAAGGGAGCCCCCATAAGACTGTCAGCCAATTTTTCAATAGAAACTTTGTAGGGAGTGGCACGATATATTCAAAATAATGAAAAGCAAGGACCTACAACCAAGATGACTCTACCCAGCAAAGCTATCATTTAGAATCGAAGGACAGATAAAGAGCTTCCCAGACAGGAGAACGCTAAGGTTTCAGCATCACCAAGCCAGTATTACAGGAAATGTTAGAGAGACTTCTTTAAGAAGAAGAAAAAAAAGATAAACAGTATAAATTAAAAATGGCAATAACTATATATTTAGCAACAATTACTTTAAATGTAAATGGATTAAATGCTCCAATCAAAAGATATAGAGTGGCTGCATGCATAAGAAAACAAGACCCTTATATATGCTGCCTACAAGAGACTCACTTCACTTCAAAAGACATGTACAGACTGAAGGTGAAGAGATGAAAAAAGGTATTTTTGAAAATGGAAACAAACACAAAAAAGCTGGAGTAGCAATACTAATACCAGACAAAATAGACTTTAAGACAAAGACTATAACAAGAGCCAAAGAAGGACCCAATAATTCCACTTCTGAGTATTTATCCAAAGAAATCCAAAACATTACTTCAAAGGGACATGTGAATATGTTCAGTGCAGCATTGTTCACAATAGTCAAGATATGGAGGCTACCTGAGTGTCCATCAATGGATGAATGGATAAAGAGGTGGTGCATACACAATAGAATCTTACTTAGCCATAAGAAAGAAAGAAATCTTGCCATCTGCAACAACATGGATGGACCTATAGGGTATTATGCTAAGCGAAATAAGTCAGACAGAGAAAGCCAAATATCATATGATTTCACTTATATATGGACTCTAAAGAACAAAATAAACAAAGCGGAAAGAGATTTATAGATACAGAAAACAAACTGATGGTTGCTGGATAGGAGGCTGGGTGGAAATGGTGAAGGGGTTGAGTTGTAAATTGGTAGTTCCAAAATAGTCATGGGGATATAATGTACAGCACAGGGAATATAGTCAATAATATTTTTTAAGCCCTGTATAGTGCCAGGTGGGTACTAGACTACCTTGGGGGAATCACTTTGTAAATTATGTAAATGTCTATGCTGTACACCTAAAATTTCTATAAAATAATATTGAATGTCAACTATAATTGAAAAAAAATTTTTTAAAACTATTTCCACTATTTTATATAGAATTTCACATGTTCTGGAAATTTTAATAGTAATTAAAATATTTAACAAATAATTTAGGTTTTTGTGTAAAATTGAGTTTGGTTCCAAACTCCAACAGTTTTTACACCTACTATAATGTCTGGTGGGACATTCCAAAATAATGCAGAAAATGTATTCTTTTCGTAAAGCCTGTTCCAGCATTGTAGAACATCAAGGCTGCCTGGACACTACTCACTGAATGCCAGTAGTGCTCCTTAATCTTTGTGACAATCAAAAAACACTCCAATCTACTTCCAAAGTGCCTACTTGGGGTGCCAGGGGATTGGGGGTATGACATGCACTGATGTACTATTCTAGCTTAGAATCAGTGGCCTACATTTTGAAAACACAAGGTTTGACTGTGGGAGGCAACATTACCTTGATTTTTTTTTCAGATTTTCTATAGCAAGAACAAGACAATAGTTAGTATGTCAACAGACTATAGATTATGTCATTACACAGGTTATAGAAATAATGACAGAAAAAAGGGAAACACCTAGACTTTATGTCAAATTTAGCATATCCAGAAAGAATTAATCTGCCTTCCCTACTCCAGCTTATCTATCCATTCCCACATTCACATGTAGACTCTGTTATTATCTGAAATTATGCTGCCACTGAAAGCATTGATTAAAATATGTCATTCTTGAACACTATCTCTAACCCTTCAAGTTAGCTTAAAGCATCCCCATTGTGAGTGTTAAATTAGCCCCCACTTCTGATGACATTCAGTCCATCAACGTCTCTACTTTCTACCTATTGATCAGCCCTCGACTTTCTTCACTGACCTCTTTATCCAGCTTAGATTCCACATTCCATTACATCAATTACACTGCTGTCATTATCCTAATCTCCCTCACCCATCTGTCTTTCATTGCACTTATCTGGCAAATCCCAACAAGAGCTAAATTCAAAATCCACCTTTTCTCTCCCTGTAATGAAGAATCCCAGGGCTGCAGGAGAAAATCTTCAAACAGTGCAAGTTAGTATTTTATAAATTCATAGTCACAAACCTTAAATAAATCAATCTTCAACACTGCCAAGCATTCCTGTTATGTTCCTCTTCTCAACTGACTCTTCCACTCTCTCCATGGTCTATTTCAAGCATGAATACTCTCTTCCAATGCTCTGACTCCAATTCTTCTTTTCTCTGTATAAGATAATCTTGTCTCTTCCTTCACAAAGAAAACAGATGCCATCAGACAAAAGTCCCTCTTTTGCCTATCAAATGTTACAAACCTACCTATCTATACATCACTCTTTTACTTCGTTCTTCTTGCCTTCTTTTAATTAAAGAAGAGATCCTTCTTGTTTAATTAAAAAAGAAAATCCATACAAAAATTCCCTTCAAATGTGCTTCCTCTGCTCGTTGTCTATACTTTTTCATGTCTGTTCACTCTTCAACCCTTTGCAATCTGTCTTCTAGTCCTACTACTCCACTTAAATAATTTCTGTCCAGGTCACCAATGTCCAGCTGGTAAATTCTGGCCACATCAATTACTTTGGATGAGTTAGTTAACCTCTAAGCTTTAGCTTTTTCATCGATAAAATTAAAACAATAATATCAGTTAGAGTTATTGGGGAGATTAAATGATATAATGCAAATGGAATTCTTAGAAAAATACCTGGAAAACAGTATAAAAACTTAATAAATGGTATCTATTGTTAGTAGCAGCAGCAGTAGTAATGTTAATAAATTCTATAATTAATCTTTAGTCCTCCTCCTATGTGACTTCTCAGCTCCCTTTGACACAGTTAACCATGCAAAAAACACTAGCTTCCTGCCTTATTGATCTATAGGAATGGCTTCATAATGTTGTAATATTTTCTTTTTAGCCCAACTAATATATGCTTGCTCTGCCAGATATTTTCTATCTATTGTATCTGTGTTCTCTGATCTCTGTAGCAAGTTGTTGTGTGTCTTAAACTACCCTTGGAAAAAAACTGCACTTCCTTTCTGGGTCTTTCTGAAAACTGGATACTGAGCAATGCCATGGTATTTTTTTGTTTGTTTGACTCCATTGTATTCTGCATTCTCAACTGACCTTGAGTAACTCAGACTTTAGGGTTTAATCATTTGGTGCAAAAGACATGTGAGCTGTACATGATATATTGCAAGCTCTTTAAGGGTAGAAACCATGACTCCTTCATCTGTATGCCCCATGGCATGGGACAGAGTACTTGACATATACCGAGCCCCAATAAATGTGCTTTGAATCAAACTTAAATTGGAGAGAGCAGACTGAATACTCGACTTGACATTCACTGACATCCTTTTCATGCTTAAGATTTAAACAGATCTTTAGAAGGCCTTCTCTTGCTGATTAAGCATCCTATTTGCTAAAATGCTGTCTTTCTTTTTCTTGGTAGCTAACATTGAAAGTATTTCCCATCAGTCCTCTTTATAGAGCATCTACCCCCTGAAATAATTAGTATACTCATCAGTCTTCTTTAGATGTTGCTATCCCTGGTTGGCAATTTCCATTTTAGGGCATCAGCAAAAGGTTTTAGATGGCATGACGGATTAAATGGATGTTGAGTTAGAAATTCCAAGATACAGCCAGTTCAGCCAATGGGATAAAGGAACATATTTTTCCTTTGAGTCAGAATGAGGCATCACTGAAACCAGCATATGTTATACTGTGTAAGATCTTTACGCATGACCATGAATTTGTCTCTACAGAGGACTTATGCACTGAAAGCAGACAGTTAGATATCAGAAACTTAAAACAATACCAACAGTTTTATTTCTTAGTGTCAGTCTCAGTGCAGCCATTGGGCCAGATGTGTGTGTGTGTGTGTGTGTGTGTGTGTGTGTGTGTGTGTGTAAATGTGGAGGTATGTAGAAAATAAACATTGTTTCAAATGAAATATTACATGAAACTACAATAATATAAACCAGATAAAAATGGAGCTGGCCTTACTGAATTCCAGCAAAAAATCTTGAGTCCCATCAGCTCAGCCTTCTCCTGGATCTAACCCACCGTGGCACCTGAAGCAGCTTCAGAGAAGTCAAGGACTCTGCAGACACAGTTTGAAAGCTATTAACCTTAGAAGATGGATTGTTAGAAGTCTGAGGTAGAAATTTTTTCAGTGAACTCCTACAATGAAAGCATCAAAGAATTCAAAATACAATGATGAGAGATGCTCCATCTATTTATATCATCCCCTCTTACCATGGGCAGCACCCAAACTGCAAAGAGGGGACAGTTTGAAGTTTAGAATGTACATGGAGGAAAAGAGCATACCTGCCAAGGAAGCAGAGAATGGGGGATAAAAAAATGAAGAAGAAAAATAGAGAAATGGTTGTCATGAAACCTTTTATTTATTTATTTCTTAAAAAGAGGGTTGGTCAACAGGTTGAATATTGATGAGAGGTAAAGTAAATGTTTTTTAGATTGAATGACATAAAGTTCATTAATGACTTTAGTGAAAGTTAGTTTGTGGCACAATGGGATGGCAGCTGGACTGTGTTGGATTGAGGACTTAAGAGAAGGAGAGGAAGTGAAGGCAATGATTATATATAGGAATTTAACTGTACAAGGGAGAAAAGAGGTCTGTAAATGATTGCTTATTTTGCTTTCATTGAGAGAGAATTCAGCATGTATAAAAGCTGATACAAACCATTGATTTGAGAATGAAAGTTTGAAAATAATAAAGAGAAAGGAGTAAACAAAAATTTAAAGTTTCTGAATGCAAAGGTCATGGAAAAGTGAGAGGCAATGAGATCTAAACCTCTAGTTGAGTGCCTAGCCTCAGACTGAAGGATGGATAGGTTTTATAGTTTGACAAAAATGAAGGAAGATGAAACGATATAGTTCAGGTATATGTAGACTTGTATATTTGACAGGAGGAATGCAGAAGCTCCCTTCTGGTATCTTCCTTTTTCTTGGTAAGACAGGATAAAAGTTAGTCTACAAAGAATGACTTGAGGCAGGACTCAGGTCTGAAGAAAAGTTTTTTATATTTTTTGTGAAGAGAGGGAAAACAGATTGACCATAGCAATATAATAAGTTTCTCAGGAAGAACTGAGGGACCACATGAAGTTCATGATCATGAATTCATATTAGAACTAATCCATTCTGTCAAATCACAGTTTTTGCAGAATTTAGCTGCCTATTGGCACAACTGGAGAAGTTGGACAGTTGAATTGATCCAAGTTTGCATTTTTTCAGGTGGATGCAATAAAAAGACAAGTAACATAGGGTGTTTGGGGTAGTGACAAGATGTTATCGAAATGGTTAATTGTGAAACTGGGCTGGTTAAAAAGGGAAGCGAAGAAAAGAGAATGTTGGCTGATTGGGAGAAAATAGGAGGGTAATTTGTTTAGATGTCTTAAAGAGGTAAAATAGAATTCATGATAGAAGTAGCGAAACTCCACTATAATGCTGGAAAGAAAGGTAGTTGTAATAGAATGGTGTACTGGAATTAGAGATTTGGGAGGTGAAGTAGTTATGGATAATGATAAGGTTCAGAGGGTAGCTTTGGGAAAGGCTAACTGAGGAGGACTAGAGAAAAAGGTCATTGGAACCAGGAGGGCAGAACATTTGGATGGGCATTGATGTCATCCTAGGATGATTAGGACTTAGAGCATAAAAGATGTCTGTGAACCAGGTTCCAAAGACTTAGATAAAAGTAGAGTAGCTGACAGCAGTATGGAGATGTTTTTAGAGCTACACTATAGGACTTTCATGATAGCAAAGGGATTTAACTACAACATGGATGAGTAATATTCTAGAAGGGGCCATAGAGAGCAATGGTCACACTGATTTTTCTTCTAGGTCCACCCCTTGAGTAGTGACATAGCGAGAAGAATTGATGCTCAGCTGGCAGTATAATCTATTTGTGCCTTCTCATCCTGTTCCATGCTAAAATTTGCCTAGAAAATAATAAATTCATAGTGAAACTAGAGTGTGTTTCTGTATTCAATTTCAAAAATTTCATTGATTTTTAACAGTGCAAAAAGGTAAGAAAAATTATTTGACCTACGTCTTTTTGGCATGTCCATAAACTATATCTGAGAACATATAGTATTTCCTTTACTCTGCCTCTTCATTTGAAAGGGCTCCAAGGAAAGCAGTGTCCTGAGGAAAGCCAGGTTTCAGTTAAGACAAGGAGATGGAGCAGATGCCCAGAAAGAAAGTGAAGCTACAGATAACTCACTATGGAAAAGCAAAAAAAAAAATCTTGACATCATATTTTACTCTCAGTAAACTCCCACATCCAATAAAGCACCAACTACTTTCAAATTCACTTCTTAAATATCACTTTAAAGAATATACCATCATTCTGCAAGCCACCATCCTCTCTCCCTGTCTATTGCAGTAGACTTCTCACTATGTTCCCTGTTTCCATTCTAGCTCACCTGCAATCCACTTTCCATTCTGCAGCCAGAGTGATCTGACTGAGAAAAAAGTCAGTCCACATTGCTCTTATCTCCCCAAAGTGTTCGGGACAAAGGGTCTTGTGCCAGTATCCCTCCCACATACACACACACACATCTCATGACCCAACTACATGCCAAAAAATGCCATAGTTTCCTTATACTTGTACTCATATTCCTCCCTCTGCTTAGAATGACTCTCTACTGTCTTTGCCATCTGTGCTTGGCTATCTCATGCACTCCTTTAAAATTCTTCCCTGTGTAGTCCCTCCTATTGAAATCCCTACCCCAAAGGCCAAATTAGAAGTTCTCCTCCTCTGTGCATTGATAGAATAATGTGCCTCTCTCCATCATAAGCATGTATCAAATTATATAATGATAATCTATTTACTTGCTTGTCTTTCCAACAATAATTGTGCTTTGTGAATAGTAGGCGTTCAATAGCTGATTAATGAATGCAGATGCATTGCAAGATCCATTTTAGATGATTGTGGGAGATAACATTATATACATCTGGGCTTCTTCTAAAACAGTTACATCGTTTTTGAATGTAGGAATGGGCTTGGAGAGAAGAATCTACCAGTTTCAGACTCTAGTTGATACTAACCACATTTTTCACCCAGGAGAAGTGGAGCACTATGCCTTTTTCCAATAGAGGATTATCCAATCATTGCACTGGCTGTAAGAATATTTTTGTTTCTCATGCCATATCTTTCCTCTCTTATGTGAAAATTATAGCTACTGAATAAGTCTATCACATGATTATTAATAGCTGTTAACAAAATATAAATTTCACAAGATGGTAAGAGGGGCTTATCTAACTTACTGTGCTACAGAAGTATAGGGTCAGGATTTACAAAGAATGTTCTGAGGAATATACACACATGTTTTTTTTTTCAGGAATAAGATTAGGTAGGAAAGCCATTGGTATATTTCAAAGTGCCTCTTATTCAATTTTTAAAGCCTTTTTAATTCGAACTAAATTTACACATACAGGAAAATTGTAAAAGATGGTATAGAATAATAGAGAGTACCTTTACATTCTTCACCCAAATTCTCCTAATGTAAACATCTTACATAGCCATAGTATAATGATCTAAACAAATTACCATTGTTTAAATTTGAGAGTACATTTTGAATTAGCTATCTTATTATCTGAAATTTTATTTTATTTTATTGTTTTATATTTTATTTGTGGGAGGGCAAAGTTTTGCAGCTTTAGTTGAAATAGGAGAGTACTAAAGTAGATGACCCTGCAGGAAAGTTCTGTTCTTTACATACAAAGAGATCAGACCTTGAACTACATACACTACACTTGCTTAGAATAGAAAGAACAATAACACTTTCTGAAAGGAAACTAAACCTCATCGAAAAAGAAAAGAAATTTAAATGAAAGAATACTAGGCGGGGCACAGGGGACCTGGGTCCAGGCTCAACTCTACCATCAATTAGTCTTAGCACTTCCCGAGACCCCACTGAGCTCACTGACTTCTAAGATCCCTCTCAACTACAAAGTTTAATACCCAAGAATGATATCATTGAAAGAGCAATATTTAAAGCCAGTGTCACATTAATATTTAAGAAGCCCTGCATTTGAGTAAATTGAACAATAAAGCGAGGAGGTCACTAGTGTATCTAATTGGAACAGAATTGCCAAGGAGAATACTTATATTTATTTTATGCTACTGAAATATCATCCTTCACGATTCTCTGTCATCTTTCCTAGATATTGACTTCTGCTTTGATCTTTGGTTGGTATAGCAAAAAAAGGCTAGATTTCCAGTTTGGTTTCAGATAAAAAGATATACAAGTCTCAATTGGGAGAGGAAAAACCAATGAGAAAATAATTCTTAATGTTTTTATTAAAAGCAAACTGAGTTTCAAAAAAGTAAAAGTATAGGAGAGCTCATAAAAGTAATCATTGCTCTACTCCATCTACTTTCATCCTCTAAAATAAATCCAATCTACAAGTGCTGTGTGGAAGATCTTCATCCTTGAAGATAGAAGGGGAAAGGGGGATAGAGAGTGGAGGAGGAAAGGATAGATGACCTTAGTTAAAATCTATTTGGTACATTACACAGGGGAAGGAGAAGCACTATGCTGAAAGCAGTAGTATCTAGATGAAGGGAAATAAGTCAGGCAAATAAACAGCACATAAGGACAACATTCCATCTGAACAGTTGTTCCTACAGACGTTGGCACCATCAGCACCATTGTTTGCAGAAGAGAAGTGCACTAGTTTGCTAGGGCTGCCATAAATTACCACAAACTGGGTGGCTTAAAACAACAGTAACTCATTGTGTCACAGTTCTAGAGGCTAGAGGTCTGGAATCAAGGTGTCAGAAGGGCTATGATTCCTCTGAAAGCTCTAGGGGAGAATCTCTTCCATGACTTTCTCTTAGGTTTTGGTGCTTCCAGCAATCCTTGGTGTTCTTTGACTGATAGATGAATATATCCAATCTCTGCCTCTGTCATCACATAGTGTTCTCCCTGCGCATCTCCTCTTCTTATAAGGACATCAGTCTTATTGGATTATGATCCACCCTAATTGAGTCTGACCTCATTTTAACTTGATCACATCTGTAAAACTCTATTTTTCAAATACATAAGGTCACATTCACAGGTACTAGGGATTAAGGCTTCAACATATCTTTTAGGGGACAGGATTCAACCCACAACTAGAAGTTTCCAAATTGTTTTTGACTCTGAGAACACGTTATCAATGGCCTTTTCAAAGGGACTGACCTCCACATGAGGTGAGTTGTAATCTTAATTCTTCTTGGGTCTTTGTGGATTGGGGGGAAAAGACATTAATTTTTATAAACATCCTCTAAGTTTAGTGATGCTTTCAAATATATTTATATTTTATCATTTTTATTAAAACAGCACCCATATGCATTTGGAAAAGTCATACATGGGGGTACAAGACAGTCCTGATGAAATATCAGACCTGATGGTCTGAAAGTCAATGACTTTGAGTCCTGACTCACCTACAAATGTACCATGTGACCATGGGCAGGTCCATTAACCACTTCTCTATAGGTCTTAGTTTCATCTATGCCTAAAAGAGGGCTATATTGATTGACCTTTAAAATTTCATCTCTAATATTCTCATAAGTTGATATGAGAAGAAACATTTTAGGCAAGAACACTTCAGAAATTGTGTTCTTGCCAGATAAATTCATGTCCAATTTCACAATCAAACTTCACCCCTGCTAAGATGATGTGTCAGCTTTCAGTACTTGGCAATACTCTCACAGTGCAATTTAAAAATAACTCAATCAGGTAAATAGTTCAGGGTAGTAAATACTTCAAATATTTTTTTCAGTTGTCCAACTGAAAACTTACAAACTCAGTTTGGGACATAATTGATTTATCAATAATAAGGACAGACCTGACAAGGGACAAACAATTAATGAATCCTCTGCAAATCATTCTGACTACAAAGTCCTACAACCAGTTGTTGCATTCTTTGAATCTCTCTCTTCCCCTTTCCATGCCCCCATCTCATCAATCACCAATACCAACAGATTCTATCTCTATCTCTTAATTATTTCTCTAATTTTTCTCTAGTTCACCCACTCTTGCACATAACAATTGTCACCATTAAGTTCAGACTATGATCATTTCTTATCTAGATTAATTTCAAGGAACCAGGATTTCCTATTTGATGTCTTGGATATTCCATGTGACCAACCTCCTACAATCCATTCAATATACAACAATCAGAATCATCTTCTTAAAATAAAAAATATGTTGGTACTATTCGCCTTCAATGTTTTTTTCATTGCTCTTAGAATAAAAAAAAATGAGTTTCCTAGCCATGCACACAAGACACTGTATGATCTGACCTTGCCTCCTTCTTCAACTTCATTTTCTGACCCTGTTTCACTCCTTTCATAACACTCTATATTCCAGTCATGTCCGATTCCTTACAAATGCCCAAAGAGGCTCTTTTCTTTCTTGTTCATGATTCTTACTCTGCTGGAAATGCCCTTTTCCTTTTCCCCCTTCTTTACCTAGTTCCTACTCATCCCTAAAGACTATGCTAAGCATTACTTCTTCTTGAGTCTTCCTGAACTGCCCATCCCTTCCATATACCCCCTCTCCCTGCACATTGAGATGATCACTACAGTGTCATTTAGTGTCGCTATCTTTCTCTTCAACTCCTTTGTACTCCTACCAAAAATGAAAGACTACTAACCACATAAGTCAATTTCAACAGTGCTTGTCTGGCCATGTTTACCATGTGGTGGTGAAAAGTCATACCCATTGCACATAACTCTGTCTTCTGCTTCCCACCTCCTTTGAAACAGGTCCAGTCAGGAATGAGGCCCCCACCTTAATAGTTTTCTGATGCTTTCTTTATACTATGTAAGAAAAAGTGAGGATGGTCACTATTATATTCCCTTTCTCTCTTCTAGTTGCTTTGGTATGTCTTGGACTACAATCTTCACAATTGTTTCAGTACATTTTTTTTCAACCCTTAGGTTGGCCAGGAAGGCTAGAGGTGGCTGGGGTCAAGTAAATGTGCTTCCACAGATGTTCTAAGATTCTGGCAAAGTCTTTCCTCTGTAGGGTTGGCTTTTTATATTGAGAATATTTTATAATGATTACTTCTTCCTCTCTCCCTGACAGAGCCAGGAGAAGATATTTCTTGGCTCTTCTTGTAAGAAACTGGTGGGTACCACACAAAAGACTGAGGCTCTATTTAAGACTGCTGCCATTATGAGTTTCTATTTTCAAGCTAGCCCACTCTCAGACTCCAACAATTTGTCAAAATTCCCATTTAAGTCCGAGAAATTGGCACAATCAAGAGGAGCCCAACTAGGCACAATCAGTAAATATAATCTGCTTTTCTGGATTGGATCCTGGACTCTAAATAGAATTTTAGGAAACAACTACAGAAATTGGAATAAAGTATAAACTTTAGTTAATGATAATAATGTATCCATACTGCTTAATTAATTGTAACAAATGTACCATAAAAATATATGTTGCTAATAATAGAGGAAACTCAATGTGGAGCAAATGAGATCTCTCTGTACTATTGTTGCAATTTTCTGTAACTCTAAAATTGTTCTAATAAATAAAATTTATTTTTTTAAAAAGTAAAACAGAGTAAAGTCATTGGAGCATGGTAGGAGGTGGGAGAGGGGTAGATTACAATATTAAGCGGTGCAATTGGAATAGGCATTATTTGATCGAGGGTTTAAAAGAAAGTGTGATAGACTTAAATCTATGCTAGCACCCACCATTCCTACCTCCTCCTCTGGAGCATGATCAGAAACATGTGAACATGATGGATGCCAATCCTGTGCCTAGGTTCTGTTATATGGAAAAGTTCAAGGGACGTCTGCAGACGGAATTAAGGTCCCTGATCAAAACTCCATAGACATTTTTTTAAAAAATAGAATTAAAAATCATCAGATTTGTATGGAAGCATAATAGACTCTGAATAGCCAAAACAATCATGATAAAAAAGAACAAGGCTGGAAGCATCACTCTGCCTGACTTCAAAGTACACTACAAAGTGACAATAATCAAAACAGCATGGCACTGGCAGAAAAAAAAAACACACGGACCAGTGGAATGGAATCAAGAGTCCAGAAGTAAACCCATATCTATATGGGCAAATCATTTTTGACAAAAAAAGCCAAAAACATAAAGTGGAGAAAGAAAAGCCTCTTCAATAAATGATGCTGGGAAAACTGGAAAGCCACCTGCGAAAGAGTGAAACTAGACTGTTGTCTATCACAACACACCAAAAATAACTCAAAATGGATTAAGGACCTGAATTTTAGACCCAAAACTATAAATAGTATAGAAGAAAACATAGGAACTAAACTCAAGAACATTGGACTTAGAGAGAATTTTATGAATGTGATCTCAAAGGCAAGGGAAGTAAAAGCTAAAAATAAATTAATGGGACTGTATTGAACTAGAAGCTTCTGTACAGCAAAAGAAACCATCAACAAAGCAAAGAGGCAACCATCCGAATGGGAGAAGTTATTTGCAAATAATGCCTTCGATAAGGGCCTAATATCCAAAATATACAAAGAACTCGTACAACTCAATAACAACAAAGAAACAAACAATCCAATTAAAAAATGGGCAGAGGACCTGAACAGACACTTCTCTCAAGAAGACATATGAATGGCCAACACACATATGAAAGGATGCTCAACTTCAATAGCTATTAGGGAAATGTAGATCAAAACTACAATGATATACCACCTCACACCTATTAAAATGGCTATCATCAATAGGACAAGTAATAACAAGTGTTGGAGAGGATGTGGGGGAAAAAAGAACCCCCATACACTGCTGGTGGGAATGTAAATTGGTACAGCCACTATGAAAAACAGTATGGAGGTTCCTCAGAAAACCTAAGAATTGATCTACCAATATTATCCAACATTCCCTCTTCTGGGTATTTACTACCACCACCACCACCCCCCCAAAAAAACTTGAAAACATTTATCCAAAATGATGCATGCACACTGATGTTCATAGCAGCATTACTACTCACTGTGGCCAAGACATGGAAGCAACCAAAGTGTCCTACAATAGATGATTGGCTAAAGAAGCTGTGGTACATGTATACAATGGAATATTACTCAGCCATAAGAAGAGATGAAATACTGCCATTTGTGACAACATGGATGGATCTTGAGATAATCATGCTAGGCAAAATAAGTCAGACAGAAAAAGTTGAAAACCACATGATATCACTCATATGTGGAATGTAAATCTAAAAGCAGCAAACAAAGATGACAAACAAACAGAGACTCATGGACATGGACGGTGGACTAGTGTTCACCAGAAGGAAGAGGGGCAAGGGGAATGTAGGTAGGGAAAAAGGGGTCAAATATGTTGTGACTTAAAGAAATCTCACCATGGGTGGTAAATACACAATGCAATATATATGACATACTGTTGAACTATACACTTGAAACTTATTGGATGTTATCGATCGATGTCACCTCAATAATATTTAATAATAAAAAGGGGGGAAAGAATTAAGGTCCTTCATCAGTTTGACTTTGAAGTAATTAAAAGGCACATCACAGTTGGCAGCCCTCATCTAACCAGAAGGGCCCTGTAAAAAGGCATCTTAAAGTCACAGATTTAAAGTAGCAGTGACTGCATATCTCAGTTACTGGCTTTGAGGATGCAAACTGCAGGAATTCTACAGCTACAAGGAAATAAATTTTGCCCATGACCTGAGGCAGCTTGGACATGGACCCTTCTGTCTTTGAGCCTCCGGATAAGAGCATGGCCTACTCAACACCTTGACTGCTGTCTTGTGAGACCCTAAAACAGGGAACATAGCTAAGCAGTGTCCAGATTCCTGCCTTTTGAAGCTGTGAAATAATAAATGGGTGTCGTTCAAGCTGCCATGTTCACAGTCATTTGTTACACAGTAGATCACTAATACAGGATTTGAGAGGGGAAGCCATGCAGCTACCTTGGGAGAAAAGGAGGAAAATAGTAGGAAAGTAGAAGTGTGACATGACCTGACATAGGTTTCAACCAGGTCAATGTGGCTGCTGATTTGAGAAGAGACTGAGGGAGGCAAGGGCAGTTGAGCAGGGAGATAAATTAGCAGGCTGTTACAATGATCTAATTCAGAGATGATGATGGCCTAGGCCAGGGTAGTGGTGGTAGAGGTGATGAAAATGATCATATTCTGGACTTATTTTGATGGCAGAGCCAAAACACTTTCCTCACTGATTAAAAGTGGAATGTAAGGAGAAAGGAGTCAAGGATGACTTCAAGGTTTATAAACAGTAAACAAAGGGATGGAGTTGACATTTACTGGGATGGAAAATCAACTGAACCTGGAGCTGGAGTGTACCCCCTCCCTAGTTTTCTTCCCATGAGTTGTGACCTAATTTTCAGGAGATAACTTGTAAAGTAAAAGTGCCCCTGGCAAAAATAATCATAGTAATAGAAAGAATACTTAATAACATTTATCGAGCTCCTTCTAGATGCCAAGCGCTATTCTAAATATTTTATATATCTCATTGAATTCTCATAACAATCTTATGTGGAGGTGCTATTAACTCACATATTTTAAAAACAAAGATGCAAAGGATAAGAGAGGTCCATAGCCAGTAAGTTGTGAACCTAACGATTAGGAATGCAACCTCTAGAAATCTTAGCTTTAGTATTTACTATTCTTGTATTCTTTGTCAAGCTGCTTAATATCTCTGAACCTTGATTTCCTAACAATAGTAACTGAACTGGGTGCTTTTGCACGTGTTGGTTCATCTAATCCTGAAAATGAACCAGTGAGGCAAATTCTGTCACCAGATGTAGACATTGATGATTTAGAGCAGTGACACATTCTGCTCAAGAGTCACTCATCTTTGGGTTGTTTGTGTGATGGCTCCCACCTGAGACCATGGGAATGGGCTGGTGCAAATCTACTTCCTATACTGTGCTGATGGCAAGATGCTTGCATTTCTATGGAAGACTGTTAGCTATTTTGAAAGCAATGATGTTTTTTTAAATTGTACTGAATTAGAAATAGTGTAGACTTTTGTTAATTAAAACCACTTTTCTTCGTGAGGTTTCTAAAACAGATTGTTATTTTCCTGAAATAAAAATCGCTACCAATTGTAATACTCAGAATCTTGTCAGGAAAATGTTCATATTTCCTATTTAATAGATGAGGAAACTGAGACATGTAAAGTTGCCCAGGATCATTACATAACAGGTATATGACCTATCTGGATTGATGACAAAGCTGTTGCTCTTAACCACTATCATTTTTGAGGCTGACCACCTACTATGAGCTAAATGATGCAACAAATTCATGATATTTTCCTGTTATATAAATGGGCCAGAAATGCCCCCTGTGTATTGGTCTTAGGTGATCCTCATGTTGTTTATCTCTTCGCAGCAGGCTAGGACTAATGCTCAAAGCCCTGTGGCACCAAACTCAATTCTTACACATCTACTTGCTTTAAATATGGTCCAAGCAAACATACTTTTAACTGTACAGAGCCTACCTACTTTACATATCCTGTGAAACTACACCCAACACTTGCTAACCATAGGTAAGACTAATGCTGTGTCTATAAAAGACCCCAAACCACATCTATCTTTCAGACCTCTCTGACCCAGAGGTTCTCCACTTTGGTGCCAAGCAACACTGCCTAGACATGGAAGCCCCTTCTCCAAACTTCCCTCTCCCCAGGAGCTCTCTTGCCCTATTCCTCTTTGGGGTGAAAGCCCCATGCCGCTGTCTCTAGAAGGTCTGCTGGGAGGAACTTCTCCTCTCATGTGATCCTGTCCCTGCACTGCCCAGTAAAGCTTGTGTTACTGCCTCTTGTGATCCTGTCTCTTCCTTGATCAGCCTAGAAATACCTGAAGTCACCGCACTTCCCATCAGGACTAACTTACAGGCATTTATTAATTTACTTTATGTTTCTGTTGCAACAGCTTTATTTGAGGTATAACTTACATACTATAAAATGCACTCATTTTAAGTGTACGATTCAGAGACTGCCAGTAAATTTTCAGAATTGTGCAACTATCACCGCAATCCCATTTTAGAACATTTCCATGCCTCTAAAAAGAAATGCATGCCCATTTGCAGTCACTCCTTGTTCCCTCTCTTTGCCCCTGGCAACCATTAATCTTTCTGTCTTTAGAAATTTCCCTATATATTTTCTATCACATTTTATTTATTCAGAAAATTAGCTGATTTAGATCCCAATGATCCAACTTTTAATTATATACTTATTTCAGTCATGTGAGCTTTGAGCAAGATCATAAAGATTAAGTCTGTTACAAGATGTGTGTGTATCACATACAAAACAAAACTTCCTTAAAGACTATAGCACTTTTGTATCAATTCACGTCGTCTGAGCCTAACAACATGTGAGGAAGGCAAAATTCTACAGCATAGTTATTAGGATATGGCTTTGCAATCAGACAGAGGTGAATTCTATTTAAGTTCCATGGGAACAGAGACTATGTCAGTATCTTTACCATTATGCCCCAATACTTAACAGAGTACGTGGTATACAGTAGGTTCTCGGTGAATGTTAGGAGGTTAGAAAAAAAAAAAGAAGGAAAGAACTTTAACTCACCAGGAAGCAAAATTATGAACTTGGGTAGGTCACTTTGGTTTGCTGAGGCTCAATTCCATCATAAAAAATGGGGAAAATATCTACTTCCTAGCATTGTGAGGATTGTCTTAGATGGTGTATGGTAAGCGTTTGACACACAGATCAAGATCTTGAGGTTCAGAAAGGTTTAGTCACCTGTCCAATGTTGTGGTTGCAAGTTAGTTTTAGAAAGAAGGCTCAAATCCAGGCTTGCCTGCTTGAGGAAGTTAAACAGTTTCACTCACAGACAGCTTAAATGAGCATAGATAATTGTATCATGTAATATATGATTAAAGAAAGGTGCAATGATGGTAGGATTAAAAACTCCTAAAATGTCACTTTTTTTCTTGATAACAGTGGTACAAAAGTCCCTGAGTATAATCCTATGTCATTTCTGAGTCCATCCTTTACAGAAAATGCTCTGCCATGTCTCTTATTTATGAAATGGTGTTGATCACTTTAAATCCTCTTCTCTGTCTGGCTTTGATTGCAAAAAGTGGTCAGGTTAATTGGAACAATTAAGGTGCTCCTGGGGGATAATTACCCCCTTTTACTTTCTGTGTGTGAAGAGGAAGGCGGATGGCTGGTCCTGAAAATGGGATCCCTGTGGCACACTGGGAAGGAGAATGAAAAACAGTGAAATGGAGCTCAGAATGTGTTTTCTCTTTTACTTAACATAATTAGTGAATAAAAGCATATGCCATCTCTTGTGTCTTTTTCCCCCCAAGTCATACATCTTAGAAGAAGCGGAGAAGTGTGATCTGGCATCTGAGTCTAGAGAAAGCCAGGTCTGAGTCCAAGAGGTAGGGGTGGATTTTTGCACATCCCCACCAACCCTACCCTCCTTTCCCACCTGACACACCACCACACCAAGACTGTTACCGGGCCTTGCCACTGAGCTTTGACAAACGACAGCCCCTGAAGTGATCTCTTCTTCTTCTTGGACTTCAACCCTTGATACAACCAGAATCATCTTTTATGATTCCACCCAATGAGGTACACTCACCCGCAGAATTTAAAGTCCACTCTGGAAAGTGATACAATATGTCCTCTTCTGCTTTAAAAGTTGTTATTCAGTGCAGTGTCTAACAAATTGGATTAGGGGTCTGAAAGTGAAAAACACTCTCTTCACCCTCCAACTTCTAACAAGCACATTATAAAACTGCCTTGTATTCAAATTGAGTGACTTGAGCACGATGTGATTTGCAGACAATTTAGGTGTCAGAGTGAATGAATGGGCTCATTTATACAATGGATGCATTTTCCACAACCAGTCAATAATTAATGTTGCAAGTTAGGTGCAAGAACCATGTTGGGACTGACATCCTTTAAAATGACATCCTGCTGCGTTATCAAGAGGGAAAAAAGCAGAGAAACTTCTCCAACAGAATCATAAATAGATGGCTTCTACTACAGCAAACTAGAAATGCCTGCCCACTGACTTCTCCAATTATGCTAAAATGCTTGAATGTAGATTGTCAAATTATAGAAGTTTTGAAGCAGTTGAACCTTTAAAGAGTATTTAAATTTATAGTTAAAAATAAGAGGTGGAAAAGGTAACAGAGGAGAAATGGCTTTGGAAACAGCAAGCATTACTACTACTATTGACCTTGAGAAAGCCACTTTATTCTGTGAATTTCAGCTTTCTCCCTTATGAATGGAAGTGATAATTCCCCTTATAAGGTTCTGAGGATTAAATGAGCCCTCAGATATAATGTGCCTAGCAGAGGGCCTATCATAGAGGAAGTAAATACTAAATGTTAGTTCTCATGCCTACCTCTGAAAAAGAGGCCATGATTGAAATGAGCTACAAAGTGCTTCATGCAGGGTAACTTTCCTAGAGAGAAGGTCTGTAACTTTCATCCAATGTGCAAAGCTCCAAGAGATTAAGAACTACCATACTAGACTGAGTCTCAAAAGCAGAAAAGCCTCTTATTCATTTTTATATACACTATGCCACATTATTTTGAGAAATGAATCAACTATCCCTTCTGGAAATCAGATGGCATTCATATGTTGCAGAGCAGCCTGTTGGTGTGATTTTTAAGGAGGGTTGATTTTGCATCTATTATGATCTGTTCTGGGTGCAAATATAACAGCAGCAGCAACAATAATGATAACCAATCTTTATTGAACTTTTTATGTGTTCTAGGGCTTGGGAAAAGTATTTTATAACAATTAATATAGTTAATCAACAAACAATCCTATGAAGTAGCTATCATTACCCTCATTTTTACATGTGAGAAACAGAGGTTAAGAATCTTTCTTAGTGTTATACAACCAGTAAGTGGTGGAGCTGGGCTATGAACTAAGTAAGCAGTCTCATTAAGAGCCTGCCTATGCTATAAATTAAATAAGTCTGAGAAGCATCCCTATCCTGAAAGAGCGCAATGGCCATCACCTTACTTGGATGTTTGAGATTATATACTCTAGGAAATATGGACTTGACACCAAGTGACGTGGCCTTAAATAAGTTCTTTCCATGCTTAAGTAAGCTTATTTATATATTTTAAAACTCTGGTAGAAGTGCAAAATTTTGCAGTCACTTCAGAAAACAGTCTGGCAGCTCCTCAAAAATTAAATACAAAGTTACCACATAACCCTACAATGCTGCTCCTGGATATACACCCAACAAAAATGAAAACATATGTCCATGTGAAAACATATACACTAATATTCATAGAAACATCATTTGTGATAACCAAAAAGTGGAAATAACCCAAATGTTCATCAATATCCATGCAATGGAATATTATTCAGCAATAATATTACTGAATAATATTATTCAAAATGGATGAACCTGGAACATATTATGCTAATTGAAATAAGCTGGACACAAAAACCACCAGCTCTTATGATTTCATTCTTACAAAACTCTTAAAAATGTACACTAATCTATAGTGACAAAAGGCAGATAAATGGTTGCTTCGGCAAGGAGGGGTGGAGAGACAGATTATAAAGGAGTAGGAGCAAAGTTCTATCGATGATGAATATATTCACTATCTTGGTTGCAGTCATGGTTTCGCAGGTGTATACATATGTTAAAACTTACCAAACTGTACACTTTGAAATTTAAAGTTTGTGTATATCTATTACATCACAATAAAGCTGCTTTTAAAAACAGAGATAATACTACCTAGGGGTGCCGTGAGGCTTAAATAAGATACTTTATGTGAAAGTGCCAAGCACAGTGCCTGACTTAGTCTTTACTTACAAATATTTAAAAGAAAATAACATAAAAATTTTAGCATACAGTATGGAGTTTCCATATAATCCACAATCTCCCTACTGGGTATTTACCCCAAAGACTTGAAAACCCATATCTGAAAGAGTTTTGCACATCGACATTCATAGCAGCATGATTCACAGTGGTCAGGACATGGAAGCATCCAAAGTGTCCTACAATAGATGATTGGATAAAGAAGGTGTAGTAGAAATATACAATGGAATATTACTCAGCCATAAGAAGAGATGAAATAGTGACATTTGTGACAACATGGATGGACTTCAAGATAATCATGCTAAGTGAAATAAGCCGAACAGAAAAAGTTGAAAATGACATGATATCACTTATATGTGGGCTATAAACCTAAAAGCAACAAAGGGACAGGACAAACAAATAGAGACCCATGGACATGGACTATAGACTAGCGGTTACCAGAGACTAGGGGGTGGGGAAGAGAGGAGAGGTAGACGGGGTAAAGGGGGTCAAATATGTGGTGACAGAAAGAAATCTAACTATGGGAAGTGAAATTATTATTATTTTTTTAATTTTAGCATACAAACAACACTGAAGACAATAGTAATTCTAACTTAATTTTAAGGACTGGGGAGTCATTGTTTGTTTCTTGAGCAGAGGCACAACATGGTGACAATCTCACTTAAGCCACTATAGCAGCCCTGTTTCAGTTACTCTCCCTCTATATATATACCTTAACCCAGTGTACAAGTGTGTGTAAATATATATATATATATATTATGTGAATGTATGTATATATATGTTTCTAAATATATATATTATATAAAATGTTATATATAGTATATACAGATAATATATATACATAGGTTGTACATATATGTAGTATAGAGAAATATGTATATATTTTAGAAACTGCTGAAAGTTCTTTTCACATTATGCATTAGAAATGATTCAAATTTTTCTTCGTTGTTGTTGATATCATAAATGACAGGATGGTTTATAATTAACACCTTTTCTAGTTTCGATAAAAGTGGGAGCTGTTATGCCCCTGATGTACATCTTTCCTGGGAAGAAAGTATTATCAGCTCCATTTTACAGATGGGGAAATGAAGGATCGATAAAAATAAATGAGATATTCAGAATCACACAGCGAGTATGTGGCAGGGTCAGTAATCATTTCAGCACTACCCAACTTAAAATCCCATGCTATTTGAGCTCTGCTATATTTTCTTCCAAAATTGCAAAATTCAGCACATTGGTACATTGCTAATACTACCTCAGCATTCACATGTACATACAAATTATTAAAATGAAATCAAACTTGGCCTCATGATTAGTGTCACTTTCAGTGTCAGTAAAACCATAGCTTTGATGAAGAGAGGAAGTAGAAACAATTCAGTGAGCCATAAAAAATAATCATTAAATGTATGATTCAAAGTGAAATTATAGATATTTTAGGTCCAAGCTTATATCCATGTGATAGGAATTAAAATGCTGAGACATTCAGAAATCTTAGAGCTATATACAGATTTCTGTATGTAGTCATTTTATTTTGATTTCTCATTTTTGTCAATGTTCTCTGCTCTTAAACTAAAAATTTAATTTAAAGAGATACTAAAGAGGTAGCTAAGTGTATCAAAGTAATTTATCAAGTACTATAAACTGAACAATTTAATCCTGAACAAGGAATTTTAATAAAAGTGCCTTGATAAATCTGTAAGTGTATGAGGAAAAGTTACTTATAATCATTTTGCTTTAAAAGAGATTTTCATAGTCTTTTCTTTGAAGTCATAATAGACATAAGCCCCTAGGGAAAAATAAAAAATAATAAATAGAAGAATTTGTTCCAATTATTACTGATATTACAATAGTCTCAGATCTGATATGTTACAACTCAGGCTTTGAGCCCAGACAGGCTTTTCCCAACCCTGCCACTTTCTAGATTACCAGGTGGCACTAGACAAGTGCTTACTCTTTCTGTGTTTCATTTTCCTACTCTGTAAAATGGTGCTAATGACAGTGCCTACCTTTAGAGTGGTTCTGTGGATTGAACGAAAATGGGATCATGTATGTTAGGAACCAGGAACAATGCTGTGTGCATAGAAGTGCACCCAACAAATAGGAGCTGTTATAGAATTATAATCTATATCCATTTCCTTGCCCCGGGCAGTAGTGGCAGCCATCTCAGTCCCTAGGAATTCCATACCAAACAAGCTGTCTTCCAATTAGCAGTCATCTTTGTGTGTGTATGTGAGAGAGGGGAATGGAGAGGGGGTGTGGAGAGAGAGATTAATTGTTCTATAATATCTTTCTCTGATTGGGCCGTCCTCT
This sequence comes from Eonycteris spelaea, assembly GCA_003508835.1. Taxonomy (NCBI): domain Eukaryota; kingdom Metazoa; phylum Chordata; class Mammalia; order Chiroptera; family Pteropodidae; genus Eonycteris; species Eonycteris spelaea. Next base: position 436,582 of record PUFA01000200.1, read on the forward strand.
ATTTTGTGGATACTGGTTTTATACATGAAAAGATTGTAGAGTGTTGTCACCAACCTAATGATGCTTTTCCTCCCAACACCCATGGCAACAGCCTTTCTTTGCAAACTAAAATAAGTTTGATAGGAATCCTCAAACTGGAGTTTTGACAGGTAGATAAGAAAAACAGATCAGTGAGTACATTATACCCACTGTGCTGTAAGCGAACTATTTTCTTACAGAAAACATTAGTGCATTTTTCTGGCTTGATTTTAATATTAGCATGCCAGCAAAGTACCTGGATGTCTGTGGTCAGTCCCCTTTCCTCAAAGGTCAAACACATCATGGGGGTGGCGAGGAGTGGTATCATCTACATGACACTGGCCAATGGCCTGAAGGCATTCTTCTGCTTACACACAAAGCTTCTCTCTGGGATTGGGACTGTTGAGCAGTCTCTAAACCAGAAAGAGGTTCCCCATTTGAACTTTGGCTCCATGTTCCATGAGATTAAATTTTGTGTGGCCAACTTCCATAAAGATGAAAATTTAGAAGTCTATAGTAATAAGGGTGAGGATAAAAAAGAGTAAAAAGGAGGTCTTAGAAAGCTGGTATGTAGAATGCGTAATAGAATGGATCTCATAAATGTATCCTAAAGCAGGAACTCAACATTCCAGCTCCTAGAGAAATGTTCAAGAATATCTTAAGACCTAGCTTGATATAAAAAGTAGGATGAGCACAGTTGGTCATAGAGGTGAGTGCCTGTGAATAAGTCAGGGGAGACAGATATTATAAAAGCAATTATAAGGAAGATTATGATTAAGAAGGAGAATGCAGAATACTTTGTGAACATAAAATACAGAAACCAAACAGGACAACAGCATGATTAAAGTAACAGCAAATACATAAATCTAAAGAAATGCTAGTAACTACGATTTAAAATATGTCAGGTTTGCTGAATGCCCACATTTACTTTATGGTATGCAGAGAACTTCGGAAGGCAACAAGTCTGTTCTGGTTGGCCCTGCTTACAGGAGAAGAAAGCCTTTGTTATAGAGAGAAGGATCTTCTGAACAAGGTCTCTTTCATTGATGCCACAGATCCCGAGGGGGCTTTTAATACAGGTCAGGAAATCTCTCTGACCCAAGAGGCTTGAGGGCTTGTCCTAAAACTACTGTCTGGGTACCACAGAGGTCAGGCTTATAATTAAAATACCATGATTCAAGTACAAAATCAACTTGGTCCTTTTGGGACAAATGTGATATGAAAGAGCCTGGAGGAGGCCTGTGGAAGATTATATTATTGTTCAAATATCGCTGCTCATCCCATAAAGAGGGTTATTTATCATCTTATACTATTAGAAATCTCAAAATAGTTTGTATTAGTGGTGACTACATAAAGAGATGAGATTTTTAAATATAAATGAACCCAATCATATTAACCAAAGCAAACTTCTAAGGAGAGGCTTTACAATGTCAAATCTAAAACATTGTGTATTCAAAGAGTATTTTAAGATGCTGTTTTCATGCATGGATTCTCAGAAACTTAAGTCTACCCCTCATACCTACTCTCCCTTCTACTCCTTTGCTGTTTATACTTTCCAAGAGTTTGGTCATGATGGATAGCAACAACAGAGTTAATTCACTTCAGAAACTGTTGGAATCCTTTAATATGCTGGACACTATATGGAGGAACAAGGGGATTAAGGCTTCATCTACCCTTGAGGATCTCATGCTCTGTGGAGAGTGATAGGTATTGAGCCAAGTAACTCTTACATAGGCTTGACGTAAAGGACCAAAGTCAAGCAAAGATCTATGAGTATCCTGAAGAAGAAAGAGCCATGTTCCAGCTGCTGGTCAATCCAGTGTTGGGCTTAGTGAGTGTGGAGTCCAGTTGCCCCAATAAAGCCCCAAGCCATGGTGGGGGATGGACAAAAACCATCAAGCTTCTTTCCATAAATCATATTGCCCTGTAAGAGAGTTCTGGAGTGGGTTCTTCAGGGCTGTGCAGTATAAAATCCTGACATAATCTGCAGCCACCACAGCCTGTGGAATTTCTGAGCTAGCCCTAGAGTAGAGGCTAGAGTTCAGTCATCAAGTCTAAAAATGGAAAGAAAGAAATGGTGACTTATGATGGTGTTACCAGAGACTCTGGAACTTTGAGGAAGAAGGAGCTGAAAAAAGGAAGGCAAGGCCTGAAGTGTTTTCCTTAGTTGACCAGTACCCAGCTGCTGAGGCTTTTTATAAGAATCCTGTGGGTGCAGGCGAGGTTGTGTGGGAGAGCTTACAGCATGGTGTAGAAGTAGAACTGAAGTATCCTCACCTAGTCCAGACCCAAAGCCTAGATGACAGGACTGAAAAATGGACTAAGATTGGGTCCAGAAAAATTAGAGCATGATGTTTCTATTGAGCCCCACTTAAAGATGAGAAAATTCAGATAGAGTAATGTATTGTGCACAAAGGGTTCAAGAAAAGCTTTAGAGCTGCAGCATGGGTAGGGGTCGGAGATGGAAAAGTTCCCTTGTAAGCAGCACTTGTGCAGGCCTGGACGCAGACCAGACAAGCTTTGCTTTCTAGGATCATCTGGTTAACAGGGATAATGAGAATGCACAAATAAGCTTGCCTACCAGATGGTTAAGATTCATAGGATGAAATGTGCTGTCAGCTTCCCTGGGGTGCCCTCTGCTCCTCACAGATCCTCCTGGCTCTAGAAGCCCTGAGGTCTCCGAGAGCATTCACCTGATGGAGAAACAAATGCTGCTGCCCTGTTTTCGGGTTTAGAAAAGAATGGCATGGACCGAGCCCAGGTATTGACTATGGACTTGCCCAGCCCCAGCCCAGCTGTAACTTGGATCCTCTGGCATAGTGGGCATGTTTAAGGAGATCAGCAGGGTCTCTGGACTGACCTGAATGCTTTTCTTAACTATACATAGTGTGTTCCTGGCAGCATTAACACCAGGGTTCCAAAACAAACACATTTAAGTGCACAGAAAAGGTTGGCAATATGGCCATCAACATTTATTTTCATTTTACTTTCACAGTTTAGATGTTTTTATTTATTTCAAAACTAGAGTGACTCATTTTAAATTAAAGTGTTGCATGCAATTAATTAATTGCCACCAGGAAATTCTTCCTTAATCTCCAGAATCAGTAGGACTCCTTCCGGGGAATGCTTCTTAAGCACAGATTGAAATGGACGCTCTGACTTCCAAGCCACTGGGATCGCTTTGGAATTTAGTCCAGCTAAAGAGAGACCTCCTAATTACTATGGCTTCCAACATCACTGTTTTCTTTAGGATTCTCACTCTAATCTTGTGAAAGTTGCCATAGAAATCACCAAGTGAACTATACCCAGCCTTTTCCCTCCCCCACACTCACACCCACATCATCACCAGATCAAAGGATCAAAGCCAACTTTCAAGGATAACTGGTATTTGCTGCGCTAGAAAATTAGTTGTCAAAAAATTTTCACTGAGAGGCCTAGATATTCACTAGATATTAACAGAACCCTCCTAAAAAAGCTAAACCTGTTTGAAATGGTAGGTTTTGACAGAATTCAAAAGATTATGTAACTGTTGGGTGATATGCAGAGCTGAAACCTGATACTTCTAAGGTAATTTACACTTAATTAGCATAGGGGGTTATTTAAATATTGAAAATTTGAGTATGTCAGTATGATTTTAAATTGTTAACTTTTGGTGTATCAAAAATAAGATTGGAAACTGACACCGCAGTAAGGAACTAGGTATCAAAATGAATTAAGACAAGATTCCCTACATTCTTGAAAGTTTTTTTTAACCCAGTGATGCTGCAATTAACAAACGCTGGGAGAACAGAGCTCCTTTTATGACAAGCTCAGCTGTGGGAAAGCAAAACAAAACACCACTTCTGAGAAAGGGGAAGCAATGTCAGGGAGTGTCATCTGCTGACGTTTGTTCCCACTCTTGCTCCCTTCCCACTCATAGAACTAGAAACCTTCCTATCCTCTGGCCTCTGAACTCCAAACCAGGGCAGGGGCCAATGGGGGCAGGGGCTGTCAAAAGTCAAATATCTATGGCGCACATGTGAGAGGTCTGAGTATACGGGCTGTAGCAACGTTTGTGAGTAATGGACCTGCTTTAATCGGTGTGGCAGGCAGAGTGTCAGCGGATTGGGAGACTGAGACTGACATATAGGCAACAGCAAAAAAAACTGGGGAAGTGTAACTGGGAAAAAAGACAAGTCGGAAGCTACAAAACATATCATATAAGGGAAGAGCCGTAGTGTATAAAAGGGCAATTTAGCAAGATAACGGGACTGGAACTTTATGCTGTATCCAGCCAACCATCCATCCATCCGTCTGTCTGTCCATCCATTTGTCCATCTATCATCTACGTGGCAGTAATTATAGCCAAATATAGCAAAAAGAGCTTTGTGATATGTGATTCCAAGCAACAGCCAGCAGGTGGGGGAATATTTTAGGCAAGTAAAAGGCCCCAGAAATCACACTGCTTTCCCTATTGCTTAGAATTTCCTCACATCTCAGTCCAGTATCTGATTTTATGCAGGTAGAAATCAGAAACAACAATGAACAAAATTTAACTTTTAGTGGTACAGACTTGAAGACTCAGAATCTTTTTAATAAGATGTGCCTGCATTGTTCATTATTAGGAAGCCGAGATCCAAGTTTCCACTTAGCCCCAATTTTCATGAAATAAATGCAAACTATTCTGTATTGTCTCTATCCTCAGTCCTGAAATCAATCTAATGTTCTGTTTCAAATAAATCATATTTGTGTCAGTTGTAGGTTTTGCAGCTATAACATTAGTGAATGAATACAACTGTATTGGCAGAACTAATCCTTAGAAGACTAGATCCATTATTGTCCACATTGCAGAAATAATAATTACTAATCACTTCATATGTCCCAGAAGCTTTACCTGTTTTATTTCAGGTAATCCTTATGACAACCCTCAAGTTGAATGTTATCTCAGTTTTACAAATGAAGAAACAGAAACTCAGTGGAATTAAATTAACTAACTTGTCCAGCTATATAGATAATAAAGTACGACATTGACTCCAAAATAGTCACTTTCCACTACACCACACCTGCGCATCCTTCCTACCCTTCCCAGATTCATTACAGTGGTGATTCCCCAAATTATTTCAATAGAGTTGATAACAGACATATGGGGAAAAGAGTTCAATGCCAAATACATTGGGAAACTGAATTTTAAAAAGTTAAACAGGTTTATTTACAGCTGATTTCACAAGGCCCTTAATAGAAAGGCACAGGCCCTATTTTTGCTGTTGCTATTCTTGAAGAGTATCACTAAAACCAGAGCAGGAAACATGCCCTGGGAAAAACTTCAAACCACTTTAAAATCTCCCTTGTAAGCAAGTACTGTCTCAGCGAGAAGGGACAAGCCCTTCTGCTGCAAGGGGGAGCACGCATCTTGGCTCCAGTCCAGCAGAGATGCAGCTTGCCCATGTCCTGTTGGGGTAGGGGTGCAGAGGTAGACAGAGTAGATATCCACGAGACTCTCCTAGCAAATGCACTAAAAGCTTTGCTGCCTCCGGGACAATCCATGACCTCCGAGACAGTAGGGCAGCTGAGTGTGATGAGGAAGGGTACTGTCTCTCTGATTCCCAGGGCCTGTCATTTCCCCAGGGTCTGGCGGAGCCCAGGGATTGGAGGGCAAGAAGCCCAGCCATCGTCTAAAGGGATGATACTGAATGGGCCCTGTGTGCTGAACAGAGAGGAGGGGGAGTATTTCTCATTGGCCCCTGGCCACCTGCCAAACCTGAAGTAAGTACTGTATATGGTGAATCATTGTCAGCACCGGCACTGCCAGATGCTGGGCAATGCATATAAAAGAGCCTGCATTTGGAGATGTTGATTTCCTCAACAGAGCTGGGTTCTCTCTTTTCCATTCCTGCCTCTAGCGCTGCTTCCTCCTGCTACCCACTCTCCACACAGATGCTTGAGAGATCTTCCTGAAGCAGATATCTGACTATATATTTCCTCTGTGTAAAACTCTTCAGTAGACCAAGAAGTGGATGCTCTGAGAGGTTAATTAACTCGCTCAGAACCTCATGGCTCCTAGGTCCTGAAATAGAGCCTTGGCACAGATTTGGCTGATCCAAAAGCTGGTTCCCTTAACCACCACTGCTTTACCCTACTACTGTACTGCCACACTGGCTCCCACCTCAATAGTTTTTTACCCTCCCTGGGGACCCCAGCTATAGCTATACACTCCTGCTAGAATTAACCCAGCTTCAGATATCTCTCAGAACTCACTTTCCATTTTACACTCATCAGTCTGTGTCTTACTCTTCCTATAGACTGCAAGCTCATTGAGCCAGGAAAAATATATATTATTGAGCTTTGTATCCTGGCCCATAGCACAGGATCTGGCCCACAGAAATGTGTGTTGAACAGATAGATTATGTAAAGTTTCTCAGGGCCTCTGTCCTGAGCTCTCTGTCAACATCTGTACATTGGAATTTAAAGGTGCTCCTCTTTTGCTAATCCAAAATACTGTTTTCTAGCATTTGTGTTTCTTAAAATCCAAAAAATGCCAATAAATCAAAGTAGATACTGAAATCAGAGTAAAAAGGGCAGGATGGGAATTAAAATGACTCAAAGTGGAGGTGTAATATGGAATCCTCTGACTCCAAGATAAGTATGACACATTTTGCAGATAATAGCCTGTGTTCCACTATAAAAGAGCTTCCCACATAGTACAGATGAAATGTTTTCCAAAAGGTGGTTTTTCTTCCCTCCTGTTGCTATCCTTAAAATTGAATGTTCAATGAAATTCATCATTCAACTTGAAAGCAAGAACATTTTAAACATCCATTTACCTTGTTCTCTATATAAGTTTATGATCAGCTCTACTTTTATTTTAACTAATAAAATTATTCAATAACACTAAATATTCACCATAATAATAATAGGTACAGACAAATACAACTGGACATGTCCTTTCATTTAAAAATGCCCTCTGCTGACTCTGGTCTACACTGCCTTAGGGGGTTGCAGACCAGTGCTCTGAAGTTTACACAAGCAAATCCATTTTTCCAGAGAAGTAGTGTGGCGACAGATTCTCAATCAATATGCTTGCTGTCAAATTAAATTCCTTGGTTCCAGAAATTAAATATCTCCAGTATGAATTCCCTTTCATACAATGGCTGGATTGTTTGCCATTATACTCATACACTGGTCAATCCCAACACAGAAGGGATTCAAACCAAAGTCCTATCATTTCAGAGCCATGAGAGTGGGTGTTGTTTCTCTTGATTTAGTATTGGCCTTTACTGGGAAATATGTGCAGCTTTGGGCAATAGAGGAGGGACATGGTACTGAAGGAGACAGGTGGGGTGTCTTTTCCTTCTCAAATCTCATGGGCCAGTTAACAATTCTTCTGTATTGGTATTAGAACCTTGCCTATCTTCTCTGTTACATCCTCAGCATCCAGCTCTGTGCTAAACACAGAGTAGGTTCTTAATTAAGCTGTAGAGGATGAGTAAATGTGATTGGTTAAAAGGGAACCTAGTGAATGAGCAACACTAGAGAGCTAGTGCATGTGAAAGGAGCTCAAACTCTGGAATGAGACTGCCTAGGTCTAGTCCCAGCGCTTACCTTGCTCACTGTGCAATCTTGAGCAAGTCCCTTAACTTGTCTGTTCTGCCATTTCCTCATCTGTAACTTGATGATGCTAATCATACCTACCTGAAAAAGCTGTTGTAAGCATAGAATGTTTTAAAGCATGAAAAGCAGTTGGAACAGTACCTGATTTGTACTGACTGCTCAATAAGAATGTGCTATCAGCGTCAATTACTGCTGGGCAGCCATGGATGCAGGGCAATGTGAGTACTCACTGTACACCCAAGTCTGTGGAAGTGTGTAGAATCTCCTTTTCTGTTGCTCCAGGAGCTATGGCTTGCTTACCTCTGGATCTTTAGTGGCTGACCAAGTGAAGGTTCTCAATAAATTAGGACTGTTTGAAGGGATGGATGCTTATTCATCAGTCTGAGCTGATTGGCATTCTTACAAATACAGGCAACGCCACAGCTACTCTTTCCAGTTCAACAATCTCTCAGGACTCTGGCTTCACCCCTCCACTCAAAACTATCTTGCTCTTCGCCAGTTCCATTGGCACAGGCTGTATTTGGAGTATCCATCTGCCTAGCCCCTTCAGTGGGACTATCTGCCAATCTCTACCATCATTTCTCCACAGAGTAATACCTCTTGGACAACACCTCCCTGGTTTCTCAGGCCATAGCCTGCCTGATTTACAAATGATAGTCCATCCTAGATTGCACTAGTAATAGGTTCAAACCTTGAGACAGTGCCCCAGGTCCCTGTTTTCCTTGGCAGGGTGATTCAGATACCAGAAGCATTCTTCATAATAGTTCAGGGCAAAAGCTATGAGGATAAATCAACCTGAGTCATTATCCTCGCTCAGCCACCTACCTGCTCAGTCATTTTTAACTCTATGATTCTGTTTTCTAGTCTAGAAAGTGAGAATAATTATTATAGCAACTACCTTATAACTGTACGGGATAGTGCCTAGCATGGTGCCACATACCAAAAGCATCCAATAAATACTGGCTATTATGCATTCAATCAGTTCATAACACTAAACACATACTGTATGCCTGGCATCACATTAGATATTAGGAATTTAGTGAACAAAATACTTTGGCTGCTCTCATGAAGTCTATAGCCAGGTGTAAATGATACAAATAAACACACTGGTGCATGACAACATGAGAAACACAATATAGGGGGGTTCCTGTGAAAGGGAAATCTGGGCCATGTACTCATGTGGGCAGCTGCCCAAGGGTTTAAACCAAGTTATTTAAATACAGAATATACATATGAATCCTGAATTATGAATACATATGAATACATATGAATTCAAGATTATTTACGACAATAGCAAAGTTTCACTTACAAAAAGCAATACTAAAAAAAGAGTATATACAATGAGTTTTAAAAGTTGGTGAGCATTCTTTTAGCCTTGATAAGACCCGTCTACTGAAATCTGGGACCATTAGTAGGACCACCTCTGTGAGACAGAGAGACCAAAGTAACCATGCTAAGCTATTGTTGGTTGTCGCATGTCCCTTCCAAGCCAGCACGTCGTCATCTGAAATGACATCTCTGCATACTTCTGAGTCTGATCTTTCGGATGAAATCTGATAACCTGTCTCCTATAGGTCATGAGAGAGGTGTACCTAAGAGAGTCACCTCACCTAGACTTTAGGGGTTTGGGCAGGGAAGGAGATGAAGAGACCTTTCCCTGAGCCTTAAAAGATGAGTAGAAGTGAGCCACTGAAGAGCAGCTGAAAGAACAGTGCAGCTAGAGGAGGACACTCTGCACCACATTATCTTAAATAAATAAATTTTCTGATCATGGAGCAGGGGTAAAACTTATAGCCTTGTTAATGAACAAACCCTTAAAGCCAGTGCCAGGAATAACTTAAATAATAAAGTTGGTATCATCTTGTCTATAGCCTAACTTTCACTCATTTGGGTAAGGTTAAACACAAGATAAAATTATAATCAGATGAACTGAGCAAATATGGTTTATACTAACCAACAATCAGGTATGAACAAATGTTACTCATCCCGCCCAGAATTATATGGTTTAATTGACCTAATTTCACCTGTCACATTCCACCTTTGTGTAACATTGCTGCTACATTGAGCTTTATTCTATGACTCATGGCACCCCAGAGAGCCACATCTTCAGTGGGGTATAATGAACATATAACCACAAGGCATGTGAATAAGGTCTCCAGAAGCCCAAATATGCCAACATACCAATTATCACCATTATATTTGGATGTAATTTTATTTTTCCATTGGTTGTCTAGTCAGGTAATTGATGTTAAGCCTTTTAAATCCTCTTACTGATTGATAGTAAAACAACCACAGAATGTAATTTCTAGTGGGGCTTCACTTCTATATATTTCCAGCATATACTAAAGATTCAACTAACATCAAGAAAACAAAAGAAGGAAAATCTCATTTGAGAACACTTTCAGACACTTCCTTTAAACTGAAAACAAAGAAAAATCTAATAACAATTATAGTACATTTTCCAGAATGATTATTCTATTTACTTCTTCATTATTCTAGTACCTGAGTAACTACATTTGGACCCTTTGGAAATGTGCACTAAGAGCAAAAAAACTATCAAAAAACAAAAAAACAAAAACAAAAATACAATCAGCCAAACAGGAGAAAAAATATTTGCAAACAATACCTCTGATATGAGGCTGATATATAAAATATATAAAGAACTCAAACAACTCAACAAGAAAAAACAAGCAATTCAATTAAAAAATTGACAGAGGACTGGAACAGATACTTCTCCCAATAAGACATACAGATGGCCAACAGATATATGAAAACATGCTCAACTTCATTAACTATAAGGGAAATGCAAACCAAAACCACAATGAGATACCACCTCATGCCTGTTAGAATGGCTATTATCAAGAAGAAGTAACAAGTGTTGAAGAGGTTGTGAGGAAAAAGGAACCCTCATATACTGCTAGTGGGAACGTAAATGGGTACAACCATTATGGAAAACAGTATGAAGCTTCCTCAAAAAATTAAAAATAGAATTACCATATGATCCAGCAATCCCTCTTCTAGATATCTACCCCAAAAATTTAAAAACATTTATTTGTAAAGATATATGTACCTCTATGTTTATTGCAACATCATTCATGGTATCCAAGACATGGAAAGAACCAAAGTGCCCTTCAATGGATGATTGGATAAAAAAGGTATAGTACATATATAACAGAATACTACTCAGCCATAAGAAAGGATGAAATACTCCCATTTGTGACAACATGGATGGATATCGAGAGTATCATGTTATGCAAAATAAATCAGATGGAAAAGAATAAGAACCATATGATTTCGCTCACATATGGCATATAAAACCAATAGCAACAAATGAAGCAACTAACTCATAGACGCAGATAATAATACAATAATGACCAGAGCAGAAGGGCCATGGGGAGAGGATGAAGAAGGTAAATAGAGTCAAATTTATGTTAGCAGAAGGAGACTAGACTTTGGATGGTGAGCACACAATGCAATGTATTGATAATATATTATAAAATTGTGCCCTTGAAACTTATGTTATTAATCATCATCACCCCAATAAATTTAAAGTTTTTCTTTTTCTTTTATTTTGACTACAGTTGACATTCAATATTATTTTATATTGATTACAGGTGTACAATATAGTGATTAGTCATTTATATAACTTACAAAGTGATCACCCTGATAAATCTCATACCCATTTGATACCATACAGTTATTACAATATTATTGACTATATTCCCTATGCTGTACTTTACATTCCCTTGACTATTTCATTACCGCTAATTTGTACTTCTTAATCTTTTCACCCACCCCCTACCCCCCACAAGGGGCAGAATACAAAATGGTGTAAGGACAGTCTATTCACTAAATAGTGCTGGGAAAGCTGGACAGATGCATGCAAAAAAATGAAACTAGACCATCTTCTTACACCATATACAAGAATAAACTTAAAATGGGTTAAAGACTTAAATGCAAGACTCGAAACCATAAAACTCCTAAAAGAAAACATAGGCAGTAAACTCTCTGATATTGCTCTTAGTAATATTTTTTCTGATATATCTTTCTGGGCAAAGGAAACAAAAGAAAAAAATAAACAAATGGGACTATATCAAACTAAAAAGTTTGGGCACAGCATAGGGGAAAAAGAACCCAAAAAGATAGCCTACTGAATGGGAGAATATATTAACTAATGATACATCCAATAAGGTGTTAATATACAAAATTTATAAAGAACTCATGCAACTCAACACCAAAAAAAAAAAACCAAACAACTATCCAATTAAAAATGGGCAGAGGACCTGAATAGACATTTCTCCAAAGAGGACATAAAGATGGACAATAGACATTAAAAAGATGCTCAACATCACTAATCATTGGAGAAATGCAAATTAAAAATAAAATGAGATATCACCTCACATCTGTCAGAATGACCACCATCAATAAATCAAGAAATAACAACTGGTGGCGATGATGTGGAGAAAAGGGAACCCGTGTGCACTGTAGGTGGGATTGCAAATTGGTGAAGCCACTATAGGAAACCGTATGGTGGTTCCTCAAAAAAAATTAAAAATAGAACTACTTCATGACCCAGCAATTCCCCTTCTGAGAATTTATTCAAAGAAATTCAAAACACTAATTCAAAAAGATCTATGCACCCCTATGTTCTCTGCAGTGCTATTTACAATAAGTGAGATATGGAAGCAACCTAAGTGCTCATCAATAGACAATTCAATAAAAAAGAGGTGGTACATATACATAATGGAATATTACTCGGCCATAAGAAAGAATGAAATCTTACCATTTGCAACATGGATGGACCCAGAGGATATTTTGCTAAGTGAAATAAGCCAGAGAATAACAAATACCATATGATTTCACTTATATGTGGAATGCAAAGAATAAAATAAACAAACAAAACAGAAATAGACTCATAAATTTAATTTTCAAAAAAGAAATGTGCACTAGTACCCTCATTACTATAACTCAATCACACTGTCACATCCTTAGAATTTTCTCACCTCTTGCTTTTAAGAGAAAGTAAGTGAACATGGAGCCATGCAAAGGGTGAGCTTGGCTGGTCAATCCAACAGGGCTTTAAATGGCGCATGAGGTACCTCTTGCCCAGGGTTTCCTTGGATAAAGCTAGGTGCAGATATAGAAATCCATGCTCTAAAATGGTTTTTGACATCATTAACTCAAGAATTCAAAATTGCATTGCTTATCTCCAAGACGAGGTAGAAAGCAGGAGATGAGGTCCACATAGGATGATTATTGAAGTATAATAAAAAAGAAAATGTAGGCAAGTGGTCTAGATTCATACTTTGGACTCTTATTTATTCAGAAATGGACTTTGGATCGGGGTAGGTTTTTACCTGCTAATAGCATGACTTTAATGGAATGATCCAGTCTATTTAAAGGGGGTTGGAGAGATGGAAAGATTCTAGGTTGTCATTTTTTTTGAGGTCTAAGTCTTAAGCAGATGCCGAAAATCAGGAATAAGAAAAAAATATGGATTCAAGGCAATAAGAGACAGAAACATGGAAATGGTGGGAATGGCTCAATATCACCAAATTATGTTTTTCTCATTTCAGTTGATTTTAAACAAGTCACATGCATGTATGTCTTAAAGACACAAACCAGAACCTGACTGGCACAATAACACAACCAAGAAAAAATGCAACTCAATAAAGTAGAAAGGGAAACTGATGGGTTTTCCCATCAGGGTGAAGCAGAAAGGATTTTTATCTCTAACCTTCAGTTAACTATAACATTAACTTCATTGATTCTTAAATGTTCAAACTCATTTAGATTCAATTTTAGTTACACTATTTTATTCTGCTTACTTAATTGAAAACATCTGTCTATACACTTTACCAAGCATAATATTGATGCTTTCTGCAATAACAATAGTTCCCTTGATCTGTTTTCTGTGTATATGTACATGTACGCATATATGCATGCCTGAATTTAGCTATTAAGACTGTTCAATTTGGAAAACAGTCACCATTGCATAAAAATAATTAATCTACAGACATAACTCAGTACCTTACTATGGAGCTGAATATTAAGAATACTAGCCAAGAAATTCAGTAGAATAGTAATACCATATATAGAACACCTCTTTAAAGCTCACCCAAGGTAATTCAACTAAACACTTGCCTTTTTGCATTTATTTAAAAACATTTATTTTCAAGCAAACATAATATGACAGGAAGCACAGAGTAGTGAGAAAAATATAGGCTCTGGAGGTATCCACATTTGCATTTAGATCCCAAATCTGCCTCTTACTAGCTAGCACGGAAAAGTTACATGACCTCTCTCTGCATCAGTTGTTTTTATTTTTGCATCAGTTTTATTTTTTCACAAGAAAAATGGTGACCATAGCAATATCTGCCTAGGGTTGATATGAGAATCTGATGTATATAAAGAGCCTAGTGGAGTACCAGGTACACACAAGTCCTCAGAAATATTAGTTTGTATTCCCTGTAGAAAGACTGAAGATAGGTTTCTGAAATGATTTGCAAGGCTTGAAATCTGCATGACTGCATGAATGGATCACAGAATGTGAAATTCATTAGGAGGAAACAGGGACCTGGCATCCCCTCCATCTCTCTAACTCAGTTACAGATCATGTTGGGTTTGCCCTGGCCTCAAGTGTGCTAAAGAAAACAACACTGCAGTGAGCAGGCATTCAACTTCCTCCTGAATACCTTACTTTTGCATAACCCAGTAACTCAGAGAATCCTATCTCAGTACTTAGCCACCAAGGCTTTGTTCTATAGATAAAACTACTTTGAGATCCAACAACATATTTGTTAATTGGTACTCAGGTTATCTTTTCTACTAGATCTTTTACTAATTAAAAGATCACATCATTGACGTCATCACCAATCTCTTTATACAGAAAACTGGCTTATATTAAAGATTTCGCTGAACAAATGGGGGGGGCATAAACAGCAGGTGGTCCAGTCATTCCACCATTAAATAGCCTTTACTTTCAAGAAATACATATGTCTGATTAACTTTTATTGTGTTGGTCACCTTCTTCTCCCCACCCCCCATCCCCCCAAAAATCCTCCATGTACTTACAACCATTATTAAATTGTTTTCATTATCTTGGTAAATCTCACCAACATATTTATCTTTTTTTTCCTTTAGATTTGTTCTTTCAGCTTTAAAAATGTTTAAGTGTGGTCAGAAGATAACCATATTTATTTTTAGCGCTATTTTTTTTGTTTAAGCAAGAGCATTGGCTAATTCATAGAAATAAGAATGACTGCTTCCAAGTTTCATATTATTTAATGCACCTTATCGCTTAACGACATGGCAAAGAGTGTTAAGTTTTATTAAGTGTAACAGTGGAAAATGCAACTGTGAATGTGCATTGAGCCTCAGTTCACAAAGCTTTGTATATTTGAGGACAGAAAGTGCATAGGAGTTCCCATCATTATTTGCTCTCACCCATCATCACAAGAGCTTGAGTCCAACAAAATCACAGTAACAGTTTAGATTCATATCAAGTCTCAGCTTGAACCACAAAGACTAGATCAGGTATGTTTTACCTAAATGTGAAGAAAGGAGAGACAGGGATAAACTGGGATAGTCTGTTTCTTATCTCAGTAGTTTGCTATTTGTACCCAACAAGTTACAGCAGTTATTGGGAATTGGGAGTGGGAGATCTCACCTGTCAGACATGTCACTGTATATTTGTTTCCTTTGGAATATCTGAATGCTCATCCTGTCCTCTTCTCAAAGGGAAACAAAGAAAATAAAGATGACAGCTATCTTGCACTTTGTGTCCCAAGGAAGGTCAAAAGCGCTGGGTTCAGAGTCCTTCTATGAGGATATGGTATTATCAGTTTCCAATTTGGCAATCCTGTTTTTAAAATGGAACAGAACACAGGGGGCAATGTGGTGACCTGATTTCTAATCCTGCTTCTGCTTCTAACAGTTATCCCTGGGCAAGAAATTTGATGCTATCTGGACAACAGTTACTCCCATTTGCCAGATGAAGGCACTAGATTAGTGATCACTTTAAATGCCCACCCACCTGTAATGTTGCAGGAATGCAGGCTCTTCAGTTTTCTACTTAAATTTATCTCAACCAGGTATTTGAAAGCACATTTTAAACTATACAGATTGTGTAAGCAACATAAGTAAAAACAGTTAATGTAAATATTTATTTGAGACTTCATCTTTGAAGTAGCAGAAAAAATATATAGAAATAAAATGATAGATACAATGATAAAAGATACTTTAAGAGAAACATTTTCTAGCCTGATGAATTTTTTTGTATTCATTGTTTTTTCTGCCGAATTTATTACATTAATATATCTTTCTATCCACATTCTATTCATATTTAATATCAGAGGTGATTCAATATGCAAAGCCATAATTTGTGACAGCATAGCAATTCACATATTCATAACTTGAACTCCAAATCTACTGTTACACATTAATAATGAATATCACAGCAGAGGGTATTTGAGTCCCGATTTTCAATCATTAAAAAATAAGGGTGTGGTAATCTCCCTCTGTTAGAATCTATGTAACTCTGGAAGATATAAACAGCTCTTTTGGAAGCTGAGTATTTCACAGACTCTGAGAACAATATAGCTAACCACGATAAATTCAAAAATAGGTGAGAAACTCAGTATTTGTGTACATTATAAGTAAAAGTTATGAAAGTGGAATGTTTTAACCCAGAATGTTTAACATAAATAGTCACTGGGTTAAAAGACATTTTTGGAGTTGCTGAATCTTCTAAAGTGACCTAACACTTTGCCTGCTCTTTGATTTTAATAGTGGCTTTTTACTTACTATCTACTATGTCGGGCACTATGGTAGGTGACTCGTATATTTTCTCTCATTTACTTAGCACAATAGTGCCAATGAGCTAAGTGTTGTTCCATTTTTCAGAGATGACTGTGCCTTTCCCAAGTTTACAGGGGTAGAAAGTGACAGAGGTAGGACTCAAAGTGCTGTCTTTCTGATCCCCAGAACAGGTGATTTATCTTCTAAATAACACACCCTTTTGAAAGGCATAAATGTTTAAGATTATGCTGATATACGTTATCTGAAGCCTCTCACCTGTATAGTCTCTTCCCTTATGCTGTGCTTACTCTTAGCCCTCTCCTCTGAAATTTCCAAAAAGCTTTAAAAGCAAGTATTATCTCCTTTTTGTAGGCAGGAGAATGATGTGAAGAAAGGTTAAGAGACATTATCAAACACACAAAAAAAATCAAAATGAAGTCAAGAATCGAACCCAAACACTTATCATAGTGAATGGGTTAATTATCAGCACACCTGGATGCTCTTTAAATTAATCTCCTTCCAGAGAGTATCTTTGGGGCTATAGTTTCTTATATATCCTTTATAAGGAAGCGGATGTTATCTGTATGGAACATCAAGCACTAAATTGCAAATTATTAAGTGTAATTAAGTGTCCTCTAAAGTAACAGAGTCTGACACTTTCCCAAACTTTCCATGTTCCCTCAGTCTCTTAACTCTGAAAAACATGTCTGGACTTTCTAACAAAGCAAGACTCAGTCTCTACTGAACTTTCTTGTATCCACACAGGGTCATAGGTGACTATACTTTTTTCAAATGTGTACATATTCTCAGTGAGCCAAAGAAAGGAAAGGTAGTCGTGCCCTTTAAGAGAGAGTTGGGAAAAATAATTAAAAATAAAGCAGTTATAGAACATATGAAATATGTTCTTTCCATATATTTAAGTAATCATTAGGAATGTTCACAAATATACCAGTTTTCTCCTCCCTTCCGGCAAACAATAGGATTGCACTTCCTTGACTACTTTTAAAGTAAGTATGGCCATGTGATTTGTTTTGGAAAATGTGATGTGAATAGAAGTGAGGGGTGGTAGAAGTAGAGTGTGTGTGTGTGTGTGTGTGTGTGTGTGAGAGAGAGAGAGAGAGAGAGAGAGAGAGAGAGAGAGAGAGAGAGAGAGAGAGAGAGAGGAGAGAGAGAGACTTCCAGGCAGAAGCTTTGAGAACCAGGCATAATTTACAATGTTCTCCTTTCTCTGCTGCAGTGATATGGGAAGTGCATGTTAAGATGAAGCCTCCACCACCCTGGCACCTTGAGTGACCACCTTGAGTGGCCTAAGGAGCAGGATCCCCTGCTGAACTATGCTTTGCATGTGGCACAAGTGAGAAACACTTTTGGTGTGTTAAGTCATTGATATTTGTTGTTGTCATTTTTAAATCATGGAATAACTTAGTCTATCCTGATTAATTCATTTATCAAAAAGGTTTAAATTGTTCTGTGGACAGGTTTGCCTTAGAAAGGAATAAGCATGCCTATGCTTCTAAGACAAAGGGAAAAGATGGATGAGGACCTGTATAGCTTTGAAGGTAGAGAGAACAGAATTGTTGAGGAAGCCTCTACCTGATGATTTCTGTTTTCTTAATGGTGCTGGAGAGCTGGTGGGTAATTTCTTAAACTAATACCAGGTTCCCACTAGGGGCAAAGCATTGCATGTATGCTTCAGGAAACATTGAAATTGCTTGAGCATGGGGATGCTTCTAGCCCTCGAGCTCCTTGCAGCCTAAAAGGAGTTATAACATAGAGACATAAAAGACTATGATACAAAGTAGTCTTTGTATCATTGGTAGGCAACATGAGGAGATGTCAGAAGAACGGGAAGCCACAGAATGCTTGGAGGAAGGAGCGCTGAATTGGATCTAAAAAGTATCATTTGAATATAACAGAAATGGGGGGGAAAGGCATTTTAGCATATAGAAATAGGACAACTAAGATAAAAATATTTGGACTATATATAAGGAATAGTAAGTGGTTTAGTGCACATGGAGCAGAGGACATGAGAAGAAGGGCAATAGGCAAGGAGCTTTGGGGCAGATTCTGGAAGTCTGAATGCAAGGATAAAGTGTGTTATAGTTCATTCTTACATCAGTGGTGATCTATGCCACGTAACTGAGCAGAAGTGCTATGATCAGAGCTGCAAGTTCAACATTGTATATAGCCTCTCCTCCTACATAAGATGTTTAGACAACTAATATTTCAGCACTAGGTTAAAGAACAGGCTTAAACAAGCTAAAGATCCAACTGTCAAAATACTGAGAAACAAGTCACAAATACTCAGTCAGTGTTTCCCAAACTTGCCTGCCCACAAGAATTACCCAGAGATTTCTGAACCACCCCAGTCTTCTGTGCCCAATAATCTACATTTTTAGGAAACACTCCAGGTGATTTTATGATCAGGCAAGTTTAGGAAACACTAGTCTAGTTGAACACAGAGAAGACAGTAGCCATAGTTGCAAAAGAATCCAGCATTTGCATCC
Organism: Eonycteris spelaea; assembly: GCA_003508835.1. Lineage (NCBI taxonomy): Eukaryota > Metazoa > Chordata > Mammalia > Chiroptera > Pteropodidae > Eonycteris > Eonycteris spelaea. The sequence continues at coordinate 455,493 of PUFA01000200.1, forward strand.
ATGTATCCATTTTTTTTATTTCAAAAAATAATATTGAGTATCTTGCATGTCATGCACTGTGCTAGGAACTGGAGATGCAAGAGTGAGCAAGACAAAGCTGTGCTCTCTCAAAGTTTATATCCTACTAAGAGAAATAAAAAATAGGAATTATATAATTAGTTCTTTATAATTATTTGGAATGCTACTGAGTATTTTAGTATGCCATGAAGGTACATACTGGGAAGATCTGACTTCCTCAGGGGTGCCTGAAGGCTTATCTGAAGAAAAAAATTAAGCTGGTATTTGAATGATGAATAGGCATTAGGTAGGTGACAAAATGGAAAAGATAATTCCAGGCGAAGGGAAGATCATTGGCATCTGCCTGGATGGAGAGAGTCCAGAAGAATCTTAGAGAATTCCATTGAGACTTGGCTACAGAAAAGAAGTTAAACAGTCAACATGAGCTATAGCCCACACTGGTGACACACTGATATATGCCCAGTCTAAGTATGTGCCAACCAGACAGGACTCAGACTTTGGCATGAGGCCCAGATTAGACTTCCGAACTTCCCTAGCCTTGTGACCTTTCCCATGAAACCGATATGCTTCAATACCAAGAGAACAATATTCTATTATCTCACTCACATTTCTCAGTTGAACACTTTAAGGCAGTGTAGCATAGTGGGAAAATGTGTGGGTTTTAGAGGCAGCAGACAAATTGAATCCAGTTCTATCACTCATTAACTATAATCTTAGGCAAGTCATTTAATCTCATTGAGCTTTCAATTCTCTAACTGTAAAATGGGATTAATAATCATCTCTACTTCATAGGATGGTTTAAGGATTCACTGAGATAAGATATGTATACTATAGTAGACAAGAGCTTTGATCTTCACAGACCTGTGTTTGAATTCCAGTTCTACCACTTATCTCCTGGCATATGTTGATTTACCTTTCATCATCAGCAAAGTGGTGATAATACATACAACAAAGACATTGTGAAGAATAGAAATAACTTGTGAACACCACCTCATGCGGTGCCTGACACATAAGCAATACTCTGAAAATGGCAGTCATCATTAATCTTTTTTTGGTATTAATTCAGCATTCTGCCTCAAATAAACTCTGAATAAATTTCGGAGCATGCTAGGCAACAGGTCTGAAACAAGAGCCAGGAGCCCTTGGGAAAGTCACTTCTCACTCTGGAATTCACTTTCCAAAGATGAGATATGAGTCAGTTATGCTTCTCAAACTATCTATAAAGACCTTTTATCCCAATATATTACAGACCAATACTTCTGTAAAATACAAAATCACCCTCTTGTATGTCACAGCAATACCAGATTGCTTTCAAAATCAATAAATGCTTACTCTCATGCTCTGTACTTAGCACATGTGGACAGATAACAGTCCAAAGACCACGTATTGAATAGTATTGGCCTGTGTGATCTCTGAGGGCTCTCTCAACTCAGACATACTGATGCTGAATGGAACTAACATTGCTTCACAAAAACTGTCTGCTCTGCTACACAGACCAAGAGGCCCAACAATGTTTCTACAAGGATGGTAAAAGTGTGGTGAAGATTAGGCTGATAAAGGTTAGGATGTTCACCTTCAGGCACTCACAATTTGATGGGCTCCTTCAGGATAAGAATTTGGTCTCATTCACTTCTGAATCCCAGGGCCTGCCATAGTTGACACTCTATAATATTTTAGTGAATGAAATTCAATGATGTGTCTTCCCAATGTCATAGGATCCAGGCTATTTTTGTCCTATAGAATGCCTACAGGTTTTGGCTCCATGAAGCAAAAACAACTTGTTAGGGAAGGATGGAAAAAGGAGTGAGCAAAAGAGGTGGATGTAATGGCTATGCATACACAGCATACTTGCCTGAAAACTTTGAAAGAGTGTGTGCTAGTAATTGATAGGGCCTGCACATGGATGTGCAGGGTAACCAGGAGCATCTTAGGCTAGCAACTGTGGACTGTGTGTGCAACAAAAGCAGCCAGCCCAGACGGGAGTTCACCAGAAGCTCACATACATACAGTGTGGAAGTTTGTACACGTATGTGTGCAAGTGTGTATTTACATATGCATAAGCACGTGTATTAATTAAAAAGTGTCCTTAGCTAGGAGTACAGACTAGAGTTTTCCCATCTTGCCTTTTCATTGATGAGTTGTTCATCTCTCGCCATTAGGTTGTAAGCTGCATGAAAGTAGGAGCCCATTGTATCCCTAGTGCCTGCAACAGGGCCTTGCACATAGTAGCACCTTGATAAATGTTTGTTGAAAGAACAAATCCACAGAAAGCATTAGCACAGTACCTACACAGAGCAAATACTTAGTAAATGTTAGCCATTACTATGATTATCATAATCCCTTTGTGTGTAGCAAGAGCCAAACAAATAATAGTTGAAACTTGAATTCGATAGTAGATGACTGCCTATGCAGAGTGATTTTATTTGTTCTTATTACAAGGGCTCCTCTGCTTTTTCTTTTTTAAATCAACTTTATTGAGGTGCAGTTTACATAAAATAAAACACTCATTTCAAGTGACTAGTTCAATGTATTTTGACAAATGTATACACCTATGTAATTACCATCACAATCAAGATATGGAATAGTAATTCCATGACTTCACAAAGTTCCTTCCTGCCCTTTGGACTCATTTTCCCCCACCCAAGCCCCAGGTAATAATTTACATGCTTTCTGTCATTATAGGTTAATTTTGCCTGTTTTCAAATACCATGTAAATTTCATATATACTCTTTTGTATCTGGTTTCTTTCACCTAGCATAATAGTTTTAAGATTCATCTATGTTGTTGAATGTATCAGTACTTCATTAGTTTTTGTTCCATTGTATGGATATACACAATTTCTTTATGCATTCTCCTGTTGATGGACATTTTGGGCATTTCCAGGTTTTGGCTATTAGAATAAACCTGCTGTAAACATTTATGTACAAATATTAGCATAGGCATATGTCTTAATTTCTCTAGGGTAAAAATCTAGATGTGGAATGACTGGACCATATGCTAAGTGTACGTTTAACTTTATGAGAAACTGCCAAATATTCCTCCAAAATGACTGTAGAAATGAAATTATATAGAATTTCTGTTTGAAGCCATGATAGAATAAATGGTACCATACTTGCCTTCACACAGTAAATGACTGGCAAGTGGGACAAAATAAATGAAACAACTATTTTCAGATATTGGCCATCAGGTAGCACTGAACTGAGTTCTCTGACAAAAGGAAACAAAGGAGCTTAACCCTCTGATCACTCTGATGTAGCACATATTAGTCCTTAGGTAAATATTTCTAGGATGTTAGTCATCATTAACTAGCATAATGGATTGCACACAGTAGTGGGTGTTCAAAAAATGATACCAGAATCTAAATCAAAAATAAGCAGTTTCTTATATGAACTTACTTTATTATTTTAGTGCCCTTAAAAAATCTTTGTATTTTGAACAATGCCAAACCCATGTAAAAGTAGCAAGAAAACATTACAAAAAACACTCATATAGTAGTCCCTCCTTTCCTCAAAGAATACATTCGAAGAACCCTAGAAAATGCCTGAAACTGTGGTAGTACTGAACACTATATATGTTGTTTTATTCCACACACACACACACACACACATCTATGATAAAGTTTAATTTATAAATTAGGCACATTAAGAGATTAACAATAACTTATAATAAAGTAGAACAATTATAAATATACTATAATCAAAGTTTGTAAATATGGTCTCTCTCAAATATCTTACTTTATTGTACTTAAGCTTCTTGTGATGATGAGGGACGGGATTTCACATAGTTCCAAATATTTCCCCACAAAATACTTTTTCCTTATGAAGGAATGCCTATGTGATAACATGAAGTGCGGTGAATGATGTAAGCCTTGTGATGTAGCATTAGATTATTATTGACCTTCTGATGATGTATAACAAGCCCTTTATGACTTCTCTTTAGCATATCCCAATTGCCAACACCACCATTCTTGCACTTTGGGGCCCTTCTGAAGTAAAATAAAGGTCACTTGAACACAAGCACCATGATACCTCAACAGCTGATCTGATAACCTAGATGGCTACTAAGTGACTGACTAATGGGCAGAGAACATAGATAGTGTGGAGATGCTGGACAAAGAGATGAGTCACATCCTGGGCCAGAAGGGCTGTACTGTGTGAGATTTCAACACACTACTCCGAATAGCACCCAATTTAAAACTTATGTGGAATTTTCTATTTAATATTTTTGGACTGAAGTTGACTGCAGGTAACTGAAACCGTGGGAAGGAAAACCACTGACAAAGATGAACTATTGTACCCTTTTCCATAGAGACCCCATGTAGGTTTCAATAGCTGTCCAATAATATCTTTTCTAGCCAAAGCATCCAATCTGGAACCACAGGTTGCACCCTGTTGATATATCCCTCCAGTCTCTTTTAATCTGGAATCGTTCCTTGGCCTTTCCTTGATTTTCATGGCGTATTGATTTTTTTAAGTTTATAAATGCCATTTTATAGAATGTCCTTCATTATGAGTTTGCCTAAGTTTTCCCCATGATTAGATCCAAGCCCTGCATTTTGACCGAAATATTACAAGAGTGATGCTATGTTCTCATTCTCTCCTACCAAATAATACACAATGTTGATTTGTCAGCCTAACGTGGTGTTAAATTTTGTCACTTGATTAATGTGGTATCTGCCCTGTTTTTCTACTATATGGTAACAGTTTTTTTCTTTTTTATAAGGAATATGTATATTGTGGGGAGATATTTTGGAACTACGTGAAATCCTATCCCCCGTCCCATTTTCACCCACTAGTTTTAGCACCTGTTGTTTCTTACCTGAATTAATTATTTCTAAGGTGGTTGCCAAATGGTGATTTACTAATTTGATCATTCTTTCTACATTTGTTAAACTTCTATGGTAAAACAGAGCATCCTCTTTTCCTCCAGTTATGTATCATTTATTTACATCTGGATGGATCCATGGATTACTACTATTTTTAGTGAGTTATAATCCATTATCATTATCTATTATGTATTATATGCTCAACTGTCTTGGATTTGGCCAGTGTGAACCTCTTTAAGCTGGCATTTGTATCTTTTTGACATATCTCCAACATTCTTAGAGAACTTCCTTATTTGGGGAACAATAAAAGGTTTCAGGTTCATCTGGTTCTTTTCCTACTGCAATCCTAGATGTGGTCATATTTCAAAGGCACTCTGGCTCCTTTTATTGGACAGTGAATAGTACTTAGAAACCAATATCAGGACACTAAGTGTGCTTATTGTTGACAGGGTATCACTGTTCCCAGGACTGCTCAATGAACAAAATTAGGGGATATAAATGTGTACATGTATGTGTATATGTTTGGAGATGTACATACATATGTTTACATCTATACTTATTTCTACATTGTATATATTGAATACTGAATTCACATCAATACCTCTAATTCCCACCCAAGGAGTAAAGCTCAGTTTAGCTTTATTCCTTTACATATTTGTAATTTCCTTCTTGAACAGTAAAAAAAACTGGTTTCCATTGTCATCAACATATTTACTTATTTTCTCAAAATATTTACTTGACATGTTTAATCATTTACTTGATCTCCCTGTATATATCACATCTCCCAACCCTCTACACAGGCTTCTGCACAGCTCAAGAAGTACCTTCCCATTATATTCAAGTCTTCCTAATTGCTTTTTGACAAAGAAGGAAGAAGGGGAAAATAAAAAAGGAAGAAATGAAGTATTTTATAAATGTAATTTAAAGGTTATTTGAAAGAATCACAGAGTACAGTTACAGTAAAGTCACATATTACTCAAGAATAAAGTTACAGTCAGTCTAAGGTGAAAATTAGAGTCATATTGTCTAAAAATTGCATGTAGCATGGCCATGTCCTCAATCCATGTGCAGCAAATAAGAACTGAGGCCAACTAAGGATCCAGACTCCCAATAAACACTCACTTCTGGACCTAAACTCATTTGGAAGAAATTATGGGCACAATTGCTCAAATTATTTAATTTTTTTCCTTATCAATTCCAGGTGTCTTGACTACTAGTTACAGTTTTTAAAACTATATACTTGTTTGTTTAATTCTTTACCAAACATTTGCTGAGCTACCAGCAAGTGCCAGGCAATATTCTAGGCATGGGTGATAGAAATGCAAACAAAACAGACAAAAGTCCCTATCTACATAGCGCTTTCATTCCAGTTGGGGATACAGACAATATGCAAACAAACAAATTTGTAATGTGGAAGATGGTAGTAAGTGCTATGGAGAAAAATAAATAAGGTGACACTACGGAATGACTGGTTGGCTACTTTATATTAGCTGTTCACAGTTGATGTCTCTTAACAGCTGTTACATAAGCCGAAATCTGAATGACAAGATGGTGTCAATCACTTGAAAGTCATGGTGAAGGAAGTGCTGCAAGGAGAGGGAACAACTAATGTAAAATTTCTAAGGCAGGAAGGCGCTCAACATGTTCTAAGAAAAGGAAAGGAAACCACTAGGTCAAAGGAGAACGTGGTATGAAGTGGTAGGGACATGGTGAGGGGAAGAGGTAAACACAAAAGCACTGGGCAGCTGAAAGGGGAACAGAAACAAGACAAAATGCTGACTGTGCCAACCTCCATCATTTTTCCTATGGCCTGAGGCATCTGCTAACACAGTGGTCCTTAAACTTTAGCATACATCAGAACTGCCTGGAGGGCTTGTCAAAACACAGATTGCTGTGTTCCACCAGAGTTTCTTATTCAGTAGGCTGGAGTCTGAGAACATGCAAGTTCCCATGATGCTGAGGATGCTGTTCCAAGGTCTTACTCCTCAAACTGAGATATATAAACTCCTGAAAGGTTGTCAAAGACACAGGAAAAACTTGGTTGAGTTTTGCATTGCATTCAATATCCTTGTATAAAGGATATTGAGCACTATTCTAGACAAACTTTGTGAGATATGTTTATAAAAGACATGCGTGCTTTCTTCACATTGAATTTTCTATAAAATTCAGACCTCTATAAAAATATTTTAAAATAACATCAAATCATAGCAAAGACATTTCTATGAAGAGCTAAGATAATAAAGTCCAGGTTTTTTTCAGATTATTTAAGATATGTAGTAAACAATCTACAGGACTTATTTCTTAGAAAAATCAATATCCCTTGAGGACCTGAGGGAAAATCTTATTTTGTGTTAAAATAAATAAGGATATATAATGAATAGAATGCAGGATTTGCATAAAAATTTAAGACAAAGTAGGAGACTTTAAACACATTTCATACTTAAATTGAATTGCTCTAGGCTCAGTCCCTATCCCTCTCTTCTCATTAGGAATATTTGAAAGAGCAAGTTTGAAAGGCACTGTTCTAAGACAACTCTTCTTAGGCATCAGGCAATGGTGAATACATTTTTATGGTTCAGTGGAAGTACCAATTTTAGTTAATGGCATGACTTTGAGCTGTGAACACTAGTTGAGGAAATCCCGCTCTTCCGGTCCTGTTAAATAAAGGGTTCAGTGGTAGAAGAGGCAGGTTGAAGGACTTATGAGAGCATTCCCATAGCACATTGACTAGAGTGGTATGGGAGTGATGATGGAAAACCAATAACTACTACTACAAAGCAAGGAAATGCTAAAACAAAGACAACAGTTTGGAAAATATCTAAGGTAGGAGGAGCACTTTCACTGTACCCCTCTAACTCTGTTTATTCACAAATGAACACACTTTGCTGTTTGAAGCTCTAATAAAATATAATAAACATAAAAATCAGAAACTTTTAACAACATAAGTATTAACTGAGTTACCCTGTGATAGCTTTTCATTTCATTTGGGGTAAAAGGCAAGATCCTCCTGATGGCCCTTCATGAATTGCTCCCCCTCCTTTTCATCTCTCTGAGTACCAGCCTTCACACTGTGACTCAAAAATACCAAACAAATTCCTGTCTCAGGCCCTTCTCAATTGCTTTGCCTTTGCCTGGAACCTTCCTACATTTACTCTTATAGCTCTGTCTTACTTTCTTCTCAGTGGAGCCTTCCTTGACCATACTATTTAAAACTATAACCCCTTGGAGGGTCAAGATGAGAGAGTTGATAAAAACTGTGCTTGCCTCCTCTCTCAACCTACCAAAGTTACAACTAAACTACACAATAGCCATCATTGGGAGTCACCTGGAGTCTAGCTGAACAGAAGTCTTAGAGGACATACAGAAGAGTCCACCTCAAGACTGATAGAAGGGGTAGAGATGTGAAACGGGTTGTTCTCACACCTATATGTGGCAGTTGAGAATCCATAGAAATATCTCAGCTGTGGAGGTCCCTCCAGAGGGATGAGGAGTCCTAGCTCCACACCAGGTTCCCCAGCCCAGGGTTCCTGTGCCAGGAAGAGAAGTCCCCACAATTTCTGCCTGTAAAAACCAGCAGAGATTGTGGCTGAGTGAGACAGAGGGCCAAGGAAGTTGCAGACTTTCATCTTAAGGGGTCTGCACATGGACTTACTGCTGACGAACTCACTCAATCTGAAATTCAGTGCTGGGACAAAAGGTGCCAGGGACATACAGTTGTGCAGCTTCAGGGTGCTGACAGAAAGCATTGTTCCCTTGTTGAGCCTTCCCCAGCCCGGCCTGCAGACCCAGGAGCCACCATGTCTGAGTCTGCACCAACATAGCTAACACTAGTTGCCCTGCCCTGGTAAGTCCCTGAGACAACTGCCTCTGCCAACTTATGGGCCCACCCAAGCCTCTTCCAGTGTTTTTTCCATACAAATGGCCTGTCTTGACTCACACTCTGGACTTTCCTAAAATCTCTCAAAGGTTCACAAAATCTGAACAAGCAGCATCTGTCCTCAGCATGTCCTATACCTCTTGCTGAGCAGCCCCAACCCCAAAACTAGCAGCAGTCAGCCTTGGTTTGTAGCTTGGCCTCTTAAGGCACTTCCAAACCCAGTGAGGGTGGTGGCCTTCTGTGGATTGCTTGGTGGCTCATGCCAGGTAACCTCAGGCAGGGCACAGGCTGCAGCTAAACTTAGGGCCCCTTCCAGGAGGCCCCAGCCTGCACTCCCAGTGGCTGGCTTTGGTCTGAGCTGGAGTACTACCCAGGGTAACATCTGAGGACGACACACCCAAAGGACATATAGGGCAGGCACCATATCCCCGCTAAAGTGAATCCCACTCTGGGGAGTCAGCCACTGCACAACAGCTCCTCCACTGGTGGTAGCCAGTCATCACAACCAACCAGCCCTAGGGTCAATCCCTGTCATTGATGAGCAAACATCAACCAAGGTTCAACTACAACAGAAGGGCACAAACAGCTCATACAAGGTACATACCTGGAGTTTCCGGCTGAGGTGACCAGAGAAGACTGTGCCACTGGGGCCCACAACCACTATAGTAGTATCGGGAGACATAGCAGCTCCACCTAATACACAAGTAGGCAGCCAAAATAGGAAGACAAAGAAACATGTCCCAAAGTAAAGAAAAGAACAAAGCTCCAAAAAAATAACTAAACAAAGTGGAAACAATCAATCTACCAGATGCAAAGTTCAAAACACTGGTTATAAGGATGCTCAATGAACTTAGGGGAAGAATAGATGAACTTAGAACTTAGAACTTAAACAAAGGAAAAACATAAAAGTGGAGATAGAAAAAATAAAAAAGAACAAGTCAGAAATGAAGAATACAGTAACAAAATGAAAAATACCTTAGGAGAAATCAGCAGTAGATTAGATGAAACAGAGGACTGAATTAGTGATTTAGATGATAAGGTAGCAGAAAACACCCAATCAGAACAGCAATGAGAAAAAAGACTCCAAAAAAAATGAGGAGAATTTAAAGGAGCCTCTGGGACAACATCAAGCATACTAATAGTCATATCATATGTGTACCAGAAGGAGAAGACAGAGAGCAAGGAATTGAAAACGGATTTCAAGACATAATGACTGAAAACTTCCCTAACCTGGTGAAGGAAATAAACATACAAGCCCAGAAAGCATAGAGAGTCCCAAACAAGATAAACCCAAAGAGACCGACACCAAGACACATCATAATTAAAATGCCAAAGGTTAAAGACAAAGAGAGAATCTTAAAAGCAGCAAGAGAAAAGCAATTCGTTTCCTACAAGGGAGCTCCCATGACTGTCAGCTGATTTCTCGACAGAAACTTTGCAGGCTAGAAGGGACTGACATGAAATATTCAAAGTGATGAAAAGCAAGGACCTACAACCAACATTGCTCTACACAGCAAAGCTGTCATTTAGAATCAAAGGACAGATAAAGAGCTTCCCAGACAAGAGAAAGTTGAGTTCAGCATCTCCAAGACAGTATTACAGGAAATGTTAGAGGGACTTCTTTAAGAAGAAAAGATAAAAAATATAAATAATAAAATGGTAATAACTATCAATCTATCAACACTTACTTTAAATGTAAATGGATTAAATGCTTCAATAAAAGATAGGGTAGCCGAATGGATAAGAAAACATATGCTGCCTACAAGAGACTAACTTGAGATCTAAAGACACACAGACTGAAAGTAAAGGGATGGAAAAGATATTTCATGAAAATGGAAATAAACAAAAAAGCTGGGGTAGCAATACTTATACTAGACAAAATGTACTTTAAAACAAAGGCTATAACAAGAGACAAAGAAGGACTCAGTTATCCCACTTCTGGGCATTTATCTGAAGAAACCCAAAACACTACATCAAAGGGATATATGAATCCCTATGTTCATTGCAGCATTATTTTACAATAGCCAAGATACAGAGGCAACCTGGGTGTCATCAGTGGTTGAATGAATAAAGAAGAGGTGACTACACGTGCACATGTGTGCGCACACGCGCACACACACACACACCACTGGAATATTAGGCATAAAAATTAAGGAAATCTTGCCATCTGCAACAACATGGATGGACCTAGAGAGTATTGTGCTGAGTGGAGTAAGTCAGACAGAGAAAGACAAATGTCATGTGTGGAATCTAGAGAACAGGATAAACAAACAACAGAAACAAGCTCATAGATACAGAAAGCATTTTGATAGTTGTCAGATTAGAGGTGGGGGATAGGTGAAATGGGGAGGAGATTAAGAGGTACAAATTAGTAGTTTCAAAATGTCATGGGTTTGTAGAGTACAGCATGGGGAATATAGTCAATTATATAACTATGTATGGTGTCAGATGGATCCTGGATTTATCAAAGTGATCACTTCATAAGTTATATAAATGTCTAATCACTGTGCTATACACCTGAAACTAATATAATATTATATGTCAACTATAATTGAAAAAAATTAAAATTTTAAAAATAAAATATAAAATAAAATTGCAACCCCTCGGTGCTGCTATCCCCCTTTCCTCCTTTACTTTTCTTCATGGCATTTAACACCTGCTAATGTACTGTGTAATATACTCATTTTGTTTGTCTCCCCATCTGGACTGTAAGCTCCAGGAGAGAAGACATTTGTTTGTTTTGTCTACTGATGCATCTCCAGTGCCTAGGAGATGCACTAGCACACAAATATTGGCCTGGGGTCTGAGGAAATAAACAAATTCAGATTGAAGTCATTCTTAGGAATATTTGTAGAGGTAGAATATAGTCCTGCTTCCTTGGATTATACATAAATAATAGGCTTCTCAGACTGCTTCCAACATCTCATCACCACTGTTTACAAAATTGACTGGTCTAAAAGAGATTCTGAAAATGATGCCAGCATTCTTGATATGGTGAATGGGACATAGAAATGATGGAGAGATATTAATCATTACTCAACCAACAACAATTATCAACTATACCAGACAGAATGGACTAGGTTGTGCTACAGCAACAGATAACCTCCAAAACTCTGAATTCAATCAACAAAACTTGATTTCTCTTTCAAGCTATATGTCCATTACATTTTGGCAGGTGTGAAGGGCTATATCTCTGCTCCTGTAGTCACACAGGGACTCAGGCTGACAGAGGCTCTACTGTCTAAAAATTCCTCCATATCAACATGAGGTTTCAGGGATTACCACAGCAAAGGAAGAGAACATGAAGAATCACACTGAGATTCTAAAATGCATCCACAAAGTGAAATAGATAATTTCTGCTTACTTTTCATTGGCAAAAGGAAGTCATATGGCTAAACTAATATAATATTGTATGTCAACTATAATTGAAAAAAATTTAAAAATTTTAAAAATAGAATAAAATAATAAAATTGTAACCCCTCATTCCTGCTATCGCCTTTCTTCCTTTACTTTTATCCATGGCATTTAACACCTTCTAATGTACTGTGTAATATACTCATTTTGTTTGTCTCCCCATCTGGACTGTAAGCTCCAGGAGAGAAGATGACTAAATTCAAGGAGGCAAGGAAGAGACTAGAACCAGAATTGTAGTAAGACTAGTACACCCACAAAATGCATCATCTCATCTTTGTGCCAAGTCCTGTGCTAGCCATTGGGTATGGAAATGAGAAAGACTCCATTCCTAATCTTAAGGAGTTCATAGTCTAAAGGAGAAAACAAATGCCAGTATAAAGTAATTAAGTATGATAATAAAGATAACTTCTGTCCCTGATCCTCAGACCATCATATATGACTATCTGCACTGAGAAGCCATAGGCAATAGAGGGTAAGTGTGCAGACCACAATTAGACTGTTGATACAAGTCTTGGCTCTATTATGTGGGTGACCCTGGACAAGTGAATCCCTATGTATCTCATCTATAAAATTGAGACAAAAATGATACTTACCTGGTTGAGAATTTATGTGAATTAAGTACAATAATCTATGTAAAGTGGAGAATCTGGTACACAGTGAGTGCTCAATATATCTTAGCTCTTCTACAGCAGCTCCACCTATTGGTGTCAGCCCAGACACTTGACTGGGAACTCTTAACACTATTCAGGAGTTTGTGAACCAGCAATTATGTTTCTGTTCCTGACTATGATACCTAGTTACAGCATACTGGATTAGGGGCATGCATTGACCCTAGTAGGACCAGTCAGATTTACTTTCCTCAGGAGGCACTCTCTAAATAGGGCTGTAAATTCAAATAGCCATCTTTTACATGGATATGTTGATCTGGTTGAAAGTCAAAAGAAGGGAGGGAAGGAGGGAGGTGGGAGGAAAGGCAGGGAGGAGAAGAGGAGGAATCCTTGAGATACCTTTTGAAATCCTTTAACAAATTATTTTTTGTTTGCTTAAATAAGACCAAGAGTTCGTTTTATCACCCCAGAAGTCTTCTATAACTTTCACAGGCAGACTAAGGTACTTTTTTATTATTACATTCTACAGATGTTTCTATTAAAGCAGCATCTCACTGTAATATTTTCGGCTTTAAGTTCATGTGTCTATCTTCATTTCTGCACTGTAAGATGCTTGAGAGCAGAGGTCTCGTCCATAGTGCCTGGCATAGAGGGGCGCCCTAGAGGTCAGGATGGCTATTACCAGAGTGGTTAGCAAGGCTTTCATAGTGGACATTATTTGGGTTTGGTTCTAATAGGTAGGGAAGAGTTTGCCAAAAGGAAGGGAAACAGCTCTTTTTTTGTTGTTTGAGGAAAGAAACAGGTCATTTTAATATTTTTAACCCTTAAGTTAAAGAGGCATTTCTTTTGAGTTACTTATTATAATAGGACCACTTTTTATTGGACTTCTGTGGATTCTGCAGTGAGGAAGGGGGAAGACGTAGCTGTCCAGATGTAGTATTCCTTTTGTGTGGTTTCCCCAGTTACTGTGACACATTTGGAGATAATATAGGGGGATAAGGAGCTAGAATTAGATATGCTCGCACTTTTCAAAGGATTTACAGAAAGGAATAGAATGGCCTTTCTGAGAATACCCTCATAAACCATGTGTATACCATCCAGATACATTTACCACTTTTTTGCTCACTCCCTAGAGTGAGAGAAAATGTACTCTAAATATCCTATGAACTATAATCTAGCCCTCAGGGATCTCCTCTGACTCCTCTTGATGTTCTTCTTTATGAACACATTTGATCTGTCCTGTGGCCTTACTCATCTAGAAAGTAATTCAGACAAACTAACCCAAGAGCCTGAAGCTCCATTTTCAATCAGCAGCTCTATCTGTTGTATCCCTGAATAAACATCTGTGTTTAGCCAATTTTACTAAACATACCTTTACATTTCAGATTATGTTATTTGAGTTTATCAGCACATTTTGTGAATACAGAGAAAAAAGTTTCAGCTACTATTTTGAATAGAAAAGGCCACAGTTTGACAAAAAAATGTTTAAGATATCATGGCACTGATACATATTTTCACGTTATTATGTTCATAAAAATGTCATGTGTATGAGAATAAAACAGTCACCTGGTTTACAAAATTCAGGCCAGGTGGGTTGATATCAGAAAAGAGAAAATATGTATATTATTGAAGGATCTATGCATGGAAGTACTTTGTATTTTTCAATCAAGAGACTGAATAACTAAGGTCAAAGCATTATGTTGATAATGTCACAGGACATTCTTTGTGACAGTGTTCAATTCTGCTGGTTCTTTTTCCATGTACTTATTATTATAAATACCAAATCTCTTGTTGAGTTTTGTTGAAATTCACCACCAGAATTTGATATTCTTGAAATGGAAAATTAGAAAAAACAGACCTCACTTTTTTTTTCTTACAGAGCTTTCTTAAAAGCAGATAGGAAGTAGGTATTCATTTTAACAATATCTTGACCATGAATGTTCCTATGCTAGCCAAATGTCCAGTCTATTTGTGTTAGGCTAGATTTATATGGGAAACAGCAGTAACAAAGGTCTAGTCATTCTCAACACAATTATGGTCAAACTGTTACATAGTTGTCAATTTTTTACACAGAACAATTGACTTGCCCATTTCTCTGCCAATCATAATGTGATTTATTATGGACTCAAATAGTTCAGCATCAGATGGCTAAAGAGAGAAGAAGCATATCACTCAGCACATGTAAAGTACCAGGCACTGTGTAGGGCCAGTTCACCTTCATTTATTCATTCAAAACCCACTCACTGAGTCATAGTCATTGGGCTTCACACAAGTTTCCTGTATTTCAGGTAGCCTAGCAGAAAGGCAGATTCATAAACAGATAATTGGAATATAATGTTCTTGGGAGCCTGAAGGAGAAGCTCCTAACCCTTACTGGAGGGGCCTGGCTATATATGCTAATTACAGCAGGTGGAGATTGATTTAACATCTCAGAGCTACTACTACCTTGGAGAAGCCAGTATTCATTTCACATTCAACAGATCTTTTTTTTTCTTTTATAAAACTTTATGTACCAGGCACTATGGTATGTGATGAAAATCGAGTGTAAATCATAGTCCCTGCCCAGAAGGAACTTTTGGTTTGGATGGAGGAGACAAAATATATGAACAACTGTAATAGAAGGCAGAGTTTTAAAAATACTATATTAGAAAAAAATGCAGAGTGTTGTGGGAACATAGAAGAAAATGCCATGAATACTGCCCAAGAGCATTGGGAGAAGGTTTTGTGAAGGAATTAGTAATTAACCTGAGCCTGAAAAGTTATAGGATTTTTGATAGACTACGAAGGAGGAATGAACGCTCCGGCAGAGAGAAAGTACATGGAAAGTTACAGGGGCGCTGTAGTCCTAGAAATATTGGGAGGAATGAAGTCAACTGATTAACTTGGAGTGTGAATTGTTGGGTAATTAGATGGGAGATAAAGATTAAGAAGTAGGATAGGGTTAGTTTATGAAGATCTTTGAATGCCAAGATTTAAAAAACTACACTTTCCAAAGGGATCTGTGTTATAATAAGATGAATGAGAGACAGGTATGAGGTTGTGCAAAAATCATTATGCTTAACCTTGCCACTGTTTAGCCGAAAGACTTAGAGTAAGTCATTTAACCTCTCTGAACTTTCTTCTGCATTTATAATATAAACTATTAGCAGTTCTATGCTCAAAATATTCTTGAGAAGAATTAAAAGAATAATAAAGGAGAACTACCTAAAACATTGTATGAAATACAGTGAATTCTCAATGCATGATATCAGAATCAGAATAAGTGACAGCAACGTGAATATTAGATTAGCGAGATAAGAAGACTAGTTTGGATGCTATTACAATACTTCAACTGAGAAATGCTGAGGCATGAACTGGAGCAGTGTAATAAAATGGAGGTAACTTTAGTAAGCAACCTTGATTGGAAATGAACATGGAGAGAAGCAGAGAAGGAGGGTGGAATCTAAAATGCCTAAAATTTCTGAACTGGATGGATGGAAATGGTGCATAAATCAAATCAGAGTGGAGTTGATGCCTGAGGAGGCATGGTGTGTATGTCTGTATTTGGGCATGATATGACAAATGGCTGCTCATGATATATTGTCGGAACTTATTTATACTCCTCTGCCAAGCCCTGTAGTTAGAATATGATGACATTATATCCTTGGTCAACTCCTACTGGCAAGTTCTCTTTGGCAATATCTAGTCAGAGGGCTATATTCTTTATTTCTTTTGGTATATTTTTCCTTATGTTTCTCTTGTCTCTTTTTAAAAATTTGATTTAAATTAGTTTCAAGTAAGTATACAGTACATTGGTTAGATATCTATATGGTTTATAGATATGGTTTATAGATATATCTATATGATTTTATATCTCTCCCTCCCCTGGCCCTCCACCTACCCATCATATTAATCCTAACTGCATTCTCTCTGACATGCTCTTCTTGACATCCAAAGGTTAAGGTCTTGAGAGTCTATATTTGAGTATGGAACAAGGTGGCCACTTGACCAGATTTCAGTGTAGGATTGGGCCTGCCTTTAATCTAGGCAAAAAGGAGTTGCCAGAGATCACACAGTTTTTCATAGGTCATCCTTCCTAGGGCTTGTTGACTATACGTGGCTATTTCTTGAATACTCTATGCATCAGGGCCTACATTCTGTGTGTGTGTATAGTATTTTGTATTATATTATCTAATTATGATATTGTCTATATAATCTTTATAATATTCCTGCAAAATAGGTACTGGGATGGCTGATTATGGTATATAGAAGTTTGGGTGTGGAATAGAAAGAAAAAACAAGCATATAAGAGGGATATGAAGAGTTATGAGCAAACTGCAACATGAGCTAG
Organism: Eonycteris spelaea; assembly: GCA_003508835.1. Lineage (NCBI taxonomy): Eukaryota > Metazoa > Chordata > Mammalia > Chiroptera > Pteropodidae > Eonycteris > Eonycteris spelaea. Next base: position 472,565 of record PUFA01000200.1, read on the forward strand.
CTCCTCAGGAAAGACTTCACTAAGAAGGTGACACTTAAGTAAAGCAAGTGAAGGAACAAGCCATGTGATATTGCCAGGAAGAGCACTCTAGAGTCCCCAATCTTTTGGGCACCAGGGACTGGTGCTCCTGTCAGAATCTAATGCCCAATGATCTGAGACGGAGCTGAGGCAGTGATGCTGGCGCTGGGGAGCAACTACTAATACAGATGAAGTTTCACTTGCTCACCCACTACTTGCCTCCTGCTATGCAGCCCAGTTACTTACAGGCCACAGACTAGTACTGGTCTGTGGCCTGGGGGTTGGTGACCCCTGCTCTAGGGACAGGGAACACCAAGTGCCAAGGTCCAAAGAAGGGGCTGCCTGGCATGTCTGAAGAACAGCAATAGTACCATGGTGGCTGAGGTAGCACATTAGAGAGGGAAAGATTAATAGAAGATGAGATCAGAGAGGTAAAAGGGGGGACATTGAAATTGTTGGTAAATTTAAAGAATTCAATCTTTTTCTGAGTAAGATGGGAGACACCAGAAGTTTTTGCAAAGGAGTAACATGACCTAATTTCCATATTCATTTCCCTGTTAACAGGTTCATCTTGGCTGCTATATTCAAACTACACTGGAATGAGGGGTGAGGGAGAAACAGAAGGACCAAGAGCCATTAAAGTGGTGAAAGCCAAAACCCAGTGTTCCAGTTATCAATTTATTGCCTCTCGGTTCCAAAATCAGTGTGGTTTCTGTCTATTGATTGGACCCAAACTGATACACCTAGGTTAGTTAAACTAAATTAATTTGTTTAAAAAACTAGTCCCTCTCCCTCGACCCCCTCCAGGCCTAAATATCCAATCTTCTCAGGAAGCTGTGGGAGTAACTGGTGTTTAGCCCAATATTCAGTCATCATGGGCCCCATCGTTCCTCAAGCACTTTCTATCTGGAGATATCACTAACAGACTATGGCTGTGTTTAAATTGTTCTCCAGCTAAAATGAAATTAATTTATATTAATATATCTTTAGATTAAGACATGATAGAGAGAATAATGTGGTGATAATGAAAAACTAGCTGTAGAAAAATCAGCTAAAATATTCATGAGTACTAATTCCAGCTAACGGCACATAGATTTTTCTATTGCTTCTTTTGGAAAACTTTTTCTGACCTATGATTGTTACTAGATATGAAAATAAATGCTCATGAGAATAACTAAGAGTAATTATGTGATTTACAGACACATAATTGAGAAAATAATAACAAAAAAGTTGGAGAAAAACTGTCAGTTTTGCTTTTGTAAGAAAATTCAAATGATGCTTTACCCAGAAATACTTACGTAATCAACATTTAATGAATTGCAAAATGTGGTGCTCTTCTTAATTTCCAGCAGGTATTATGTTATTTTAAGCAAGAAAATCATGTTATTTTAAGCAAGGAAAAACTCATAACTATTACAGAGAAGCAAACTCTGTGCTATTTTACCATAATAAGTTTTTTCCCCTTCTAGACATCTTAAATGCCTATAATTTTAGTCACCCAAGACCCTAACATAAAGTTTTTACTAGCAGAAAGCTGAAGTACCTTATTATCTTTCTATTTATAGGGCACAGATTCACCTGATATCTGGGTCTCTGGCATCTTACTTTTTCAAGCCGATATTACACATACAAAGAGACAACACTCCATTTAATCAGAGCTGATAATTGACCTTTGATTGCGTGAGCAGCACAGCTAAATTAACTTACGTCAAAATTGCTATTTTAAAGCGAAGTCGAAAATTGCCACACAATAGAGGATAAACTAGACTTATAATGGAAAGAATTTTAAAATACATAGTTAGAATAGGTAGACAGAATGTTTGTAGCCTGCAGCTTTAAAAAAATCCATCCACAGTAGATGTGGCTGGTTTTAGGTGTCTTTGAGGTGTTTACTGAAAGCTTAATGAGGGGAGGTAACACATCTATTAATCTTTAGTCTTAGTACCTTGCTAAGTTCCTGGCATGTAGGAGAGACTCAACAGATCTTAGATTAAATATGTTGTTTCATAAGATAAATATAATATACGATTAAATGTGTCAACCGAAATGAGATGTCAGTTAAGCAGCAGGGTGCAACATACTGTTTCCCAGACATCAGTCATTCCTAGGACGCCTACAGGCTACTTACCATATCCCTTATACCACCCATGTTCTTGTTTACTTAACATTGTCCTTGTAATTGACCCACATTTTTTACTTAAATAAATTGTGCTTCATCTTAGTTCATAATATCCATGAAATCAGAAGTGTTCTATGCTAATTATATTTTGACAAGTATGAAAATAAATGCATACCTTTAAAATTTAAAAGGTTCCTACACATACCACCCCAAAATACCTCTCATGCCTCATCAATTTTACATGTGTTATTTCACTTTGGGAAATAGTGGTATAATGCAAATGACACAGACTCTGGAATCATACAGCACTTGGTTCTAATTCCACCTCTGCTGCTTCCTGGCTCTGTAACCTAAGGGAAGTTACTTAACCTCCCAAGTTCTACTGCATGCAGGAAAGGCTTCTTTCCCTTTGGAGCTTCTTGGTAGATGCTGGGAATACAAATATGACAGAAATCCTTCATCAGATTCACATTCTAGCTAGGGGAATTCAACTCAGAAAAACATTCGCACATAACACTCTGTGACATATAAACATTTTTATTTATTTATTTATTTATTTATTTATTTATTTATTATTATTTATTTATTTTGCAGTTTAGGGCTTAAGAAATAAAGGGTTTTTCCAGTGAGTTAAAGTTTGGTCATAATATGGTCTATCTCTCTGTAGATATGGTATTAAGAACTAGAACATTTTCTTCTGAGTTAGTTTATAATTGTGGTTCACATTTTTATTCTTTCAGGATTCAGTATTTGGACTATTTCCCAAAACATTTGAGACAGGTTAGAACTTTTTCAAAAAATGCAAATCTGGATGATCAGGAGATTAAATGAAACAGGAACTATTTAAAGTTAGCAAAAAAAGAAAAAATTCTACCAGGCAGCTGAGTCGAGTCGTTAACTACAGTTCGGCACTGAATTGGATACCAATATTCCTGGCAATGAAAGTCCAAAAAAGGAAACATGGTGGATCTTTTCTTTAGTCATTGTCTGAAGAAGGCACACACATTAGTCTACAGAAACAAGCTTTGTTTCTGCAAAAAAAAAAAATGTCTGATGATATCATGTGGGTCCCTGTGTAAGAAGCACCGAGAAGCATAGTGGACAATATTTTCTATTGTAACTACAAAAGACACAGAAGCACTGTTCACAAATAGGCCATTCTTGTCTAGACCCTTTAAAGAGCTGGAGGATATAACATTCCATCTTAGCTGAAAGGAGGCATCTCCACAAAGCAGAAAACATAGTCCAAGTTACTGAGGGACAAAAAGAGATTAGATAACATGCCACAGTGATAGAGCTAAGAGAGCCCAGAAATCACTAAATTGCACACCTGTGCACTATTTCATTCAAATTATAACTGTCTTACTCAGCTTCAGATATTCCACAGTACCTCAAATGAGAGCCTTATACTTGAGAGATCATATGTGCTAAATTTTATTGTTATAATATTTGCGGCCCCAATCTTGCCTCAAACTTCACTATTGGGTAATCCCTTCAGGAGAATTTTACTTCTCATCTCACTGACATCAGACTGGGGCATGTAACTTGGTTTGAGCAATGAAATATGAGCTAAAGTGTCACGTGCCACTTCTGAGCAGAAGCTTTCAGAACCATCATGTGGCATGTAGCTCTTCACTTTCACTTTTCTCTCTGCTCTGAGATAGGCATGTCTCAGAAAGGGCCTGCTCCTTCAGCTTCGTTCTAAGAATGAAGAAAATATAGAGTAGAATTGCATTTGACCTGTAAAGGTCGTATGAAGTGAGTGAGAAATAAACTTTTATTATTAGAAGCTATTGAGATCCGCAGGCTATTTGTTACACAGGATAACTTAGCAGAAGCTGACTTATGAAAAAAAGATTAGAAAAAAACTTGCATCACTTTCATGAACTCTCAGTTCAGCTTGTGTTCTACCAGAATATTCTGTACTACATTACATGGAAAATACAATTTCCATCTTATAATTTTTAATTCAGGGAAGCCTAAGTTTGGAAAGGAAGGGGTCAGATTGTAAAGGATTTTCCAATATGTTTATAGAACTATAATTTCAGTTTAATACCAATTTCAATATTAACTACAGTTTATTATTTTAATTTTAAAGGCAATGGACACAGAAAATTTGGAAAACAAAAATCACAAATGAATATATATCGACTCTATGAGGGTCAGGAACTTATAACCAGAAGAAATGGAGCAAGGACGTTCCATCAACTAAGACTGAATAGATAAGCTATGAGGATTGTTTGAAATGTCATTCATGGGCTCAAAAAAATTCCAAAAGATGAATTTAAAGGAATAGTGGAAGAAAAAAAAGACTTCTTATTTGCACTTTAAAAGTATTCCTGGTTCAATGTACTTCATATAATTGCTTTCACTTCTTCCATGATTTGAATGGTAGGCACCTACTTTTTGTTAGTAATGTGCACTTAAGCATTCATTCATTTTTTGACACATGTATTGCGTGCCTACACTGTGGTGGGTTGTGTTTTAGGTATTAAGGAAAATGTAGTAAATAAAAAGTGGCAAAAATTCCTGCCCAAATGGGATTACATTCTGGTGGGGAGAAAAAAAAAATGGTTTAAAATATAAATAAAAAAATAAAATATCAGATAAAGATAATTGTATTGATTAAAATAAGGGAGATTTCTATTCAAATAAGAGTTTCAGGGGTGGCCTTGCTGAGGAGGTAAGACATAAATCAAGACCTCACTGATGAGTAGACGATCATGTACAATTTTCAGAGAAGAGTATTATTGGCAGAGAGAACTAGTAAACAACCCCAAGGAAAGAACTAGATTGGCTTATCCTAGGGACAAAAAAAGTCAGTGTGACTGGAGCATGGTAAGCTAAGAAGAGACTGTTAGGAATTGATGTTGAGAGGCAGATTATCCAGGTCATGTAGGGGTTCATTTGTAAACCAGGGTAAACAATTTTGATTGCATGCTAAGTAAAACGGCAAGCCACTGAAGGATTTTAAGCATGTCAGTGGAGTTATAAGAATTACATTTTAAAAATATCACTCTGGCTACTGTAAGTGAGAGTATGGCAAATGAAAGTAGAAATCAGTTAGGAAGGCATTACAAAAGTCTAAGCAGAATATGATGGTGACTTAGACCAGAGTGTTGGTGGAAGAAATAGGAGGAAGTGAACATATCAGAAGCTATTTTGGAAGCAGAGCTGAAAGGATGTGTTAATCGACTGAATTCAGAGAGTTGAAGAAATAGGAGAAATCTAGGGTTATTCTGAGGTTTTGGACTTGAGCAATTAGATTAATGGTGGTACTATTTGTTGAGATCTAAGAAAAACTAGGAGAGGTAGAGACTTAGAGGAAAATCAAAAGGTCTGTTTTCACGTGCTAGATTAGAGCTGCCTAGTTGGCATTCAAGTTGAGATACCATGTAGGATTTGGATATGTCCCGATAAGTCAGCAACTCAATGAAGCTGTCAGGGAAGGATACAAATTTGGGGTCCTCGAAATGTGTTTGTTATTTAAAATCATGTAGCAAAATGAAATCACCTAGGAAGTGAATAGAGTAAGAATAGACAAGTGGCCCAGGATTAAATTCTTGGGATACTCCATTTTCTAAAGTTCCAATAGAGGAGGAAAAGCCCAGAAAAGAGACTGGAAGGGATAAGCCAGTGAAATAGAAGGAAAAACAGAAGTATGTGTTGTTATAGGAGCAGATAGAAGGAAGTATTTCAATAAGTAGGGAGTAGTCAACTATGTCAAATGTTGCTGAGCAATTAAGAGGAAGATAATGAAGTGGTCACTAGATGTGACAAGGAATATCAATAGAAAAATAATACATTTAACTTCCCTTTATGATCCTTATTAATACAGTCTGTGATTGCAAACTGTCAACAAATGTTATTGGAAAGTGTAATCAAGTTTGTAGTATTTATCAGCTTTGTAATTTGTTGTGCTTTCTGATTCACATTCATACCTAAATTTGCATTCACTTTACTAAATAGGTCCCCTAAATTTTAAAAGTTTATGGATGTACAAAATCCTGGATCTATACATGTTCCTGATAGATAGATAGATGATAGATAGATAGATAGATAGATACCATTTCTTTCAAGCATATTCAAAAACCAATTAAAATTTGATAACTTAGTCTAATTTAAAATTACTGGCTGACCTCTCTTGGCAGTTTGCTCTCCCTTCTGAGAGTGTACTTTATCTTCGAATTTGACCACTCTTGGCAGCCTATTCTCCCATCTGTGACTGTACTTTCACTTTCAATAAAACTAGTTTGCTTATAAAATAAAATAAAATTCTTGACTCCCACCCTTTGCCCTCTCGGCTCTGCCATTGGTAATCTACTGTTTTTTGGGGGGAGACTATTAAGAATAGTCTGGTATTGTTCTTTTGTGGATAACTATTATTAGGTGTGTGTGTGTGTGTATGTATGTATGTGGACTATAGAGGCCTGACAACTAGGATTCTTTGTGACATTTAATATTTTAACCTGATATGAATCTTTTTTATTAAGTTTTCATAGAACCCGTGAAATAAGAGAGAACACTCTTATTTTCTAGATTTAATGTCTTTCTTGAGATCAGAAACATTTTTCCCACATGTTTATCTTTAATATTGCTTCTGTTTCATATGTTCTCACCTTCCTTCTAGCTGTCTTTATTTGTAACTCCTATCTCTTGGACCTCTCTACTGTATTTACTATAACCACTTTTATTACTTTCATCTCTCTTTTTCTCTGTGTTCTAGGAGTTTCTCAAGTTTATCTTATTTACTATTGGAATTTTCTGAGGTGTCAATTCCACACAGCTGTTTTTTCACTGTGTTGTTCATCTCTGAACAGTCTTTCCTTTATATTTACAAAAATAGCAAGGGAGAATGTGATAAGAACTTGAATTTGGTCATAAAATATGACAGAGTTGCTGGCCCAGTACATTATATTCCTTCTCATCCCAATCTCCCCAAGGAGAGAGGCCTCAAAATTTATCTACGAAATTTATTTTAGTATTGACAATATGTCAAGAAAGCACAGAAAGGGGATAGATATGGGGGGGGAACATTTCTGACTGATGTTGCATTAGGACCCTGGGGCTCTGGCAGGCCTTAATACTCTACTGTCTATCTATGAAGCCAGAGAAAGACTTAAAAGGGTGGAAGTCTAGAAAGCAGAAAGGTAAAAACATTACTTAATACATAATCATGTTAGCACCACAGCATTTCTTGAAGATACAAAAATGTAGAAGGCACCAGATCTGCCAGCTCAATGACTCTAGCAGCAAGCTCATTCATGGACATCACCAGATGACCTGCTCAGAATCTCTGGAAAGGCTAACCGGTAAAGGGCTTTGCCTGTTGAAGCCAGTCTGGAAAGATTGGAACAGGGGCCTACTTCCTTAAATGTGCAGACACAAACACAGGACTACAAGGATCATGAATAATCAAGGAAACATGACACTACTACAGGAAACTAATAAAACTCCAATCATTGATCCTGAGGAAATGGAGATCTATGAATTATTTGGCAAACAATTCATAACAATCCCCTTAAAGACATTCAGTGAACTATGACAGAACACAAATAGACAATTAAATGAAATTAAGAAAACAATGCACATGTCTATAGGCTAGTGGTTACCAGAGGACTATAGACTAGTGGTTACTAGGGGGGGAAGTAGATGGGGTAAAAGGGGTCAAATATAGGGTTTAGCGGGGAGGGTGAAGTAGGTAAAGGAGATCAAATATATGGTAGCTGAAGGAAACTGGACTTTGCATGGTAAACACACAATAGAATATACAGATGTCAAATGACAATGTACACCTGAAAATTATATAATTGTATTAACCAATGTTACCCCCAATAAATTTAATTTAAAAAAAAACAATGTATGAACAAAACAAGATGTTCAACAAGGAAATAGAAACCATTAAAAACAAATAGAAATCCTTGAGTTAAAGAATACAATAAATTAACCAAAGAATTCAATAGAGAGTTTCAACAACAGACTTCATCAAGTACAAGATAAAATAGGTAATAGGGAACACAGGTCATTTGGAATCATCTAGTCATAGAATCAAAAAGAAAAAAGAATGAAAACATGAAGAAAGCCTACATTATTTATGGGACATCACTAACATAAACAACCTACACATTATTGGAGTTCCCAGAAAGAAACATGAGGGAGAAAGGGGCAGGAAGCTTATTTAAAGCCATAATGGCTGAGAACTTCACAAATCTTGGGAGAGATTTGGACAACGAAGTTCATGAAGATAATTTCAACACAAAATGATCTCCAAGACACATTAAACTATCTAAAATCAAAGACAAAAAGAGAATTTTATAAGAAGGAAAATAAACAATTCCTCACATATAAGGAAACATCTATAAATCTATCAGCATATTTCTCAGCAGAAATATTGCAGGATGAAAGAGAGTGGATGTATATTCTAAGTACTGAATGAAAAAACTGCCAACCAAGAATGCTTTATTGGACAAAGTTGTCTTTCAAGAACGAAGGTGAGATAAAGATTTTCTGAAACAACAAAAGCTAAGGAAGTTCACCACCATGAGACCACTTTACAAGAAATTCTGAAGAGTTCTTCAAGTAGGAACAAAAGGACAATAATTAGTTACATGGAACTATAAAACATACTGATAAAAGTAAGCATATAGTCAAATTGGGAGTACTCTAATAGTGTAATATTATAGGGTGTCAATCACTTCACACAAATATAAAGGGTTAAATACAAAAGTATTGAAAATAACTATAGATATAATAATTTTTAAATGATACAGAATATAAAAATAGATAAACTAACACATCAAAAACAAATGTAGAAGGGGGTAAGAGAGTAGAGATTTTATATGCAGTCAAAGTTAAGTCATATCAGCTTAAAATAGACTTAAATCTATAAGATGTTGTATGTAAGTCTCATAGTAACCACAAGGCAAAAACCTATAGTAGATACGCAAAAGATAAAGGGAATCAAAGCATACCATTACTGAAAATCCTCATTCACAAAGGATGATATCAAAATAGGAAGAAAGGAAAATGGCTAAACAGCAATTAATAAGATTGTATTAGTAATCCCTTACCTATCAATACTTACTTTAAATGTAAATGGACTAAATATTGATCAAAAGACAGAGTGGCTGAAAGGATAAAAAACAAGACACAACTATATATGCTGCCTACAAAGGACTCATTTCATATTTGAAGACACACATAGTCTCAAAGTGAGGGAATAGGAAAAAATCCTCCATGCAAATGGAACACAAAGAGGGCAGGGGTAGCTATACTTATATCAGACAAAATAGACTTTAAATCAAACGTGTAATAAGAGACAAAGAAGGTAATTATATAATGATAAAGGGGTCAATTCATCAAGAGGATGTAATAATTGTAAATATATATGCACTTAACATTGGAGCACCTAAATATATTAAGCACATATTAACAGACTTGAAGGGAGAAATAGATTACAAATGAATGGATAAAGAAAATGTGATATATATACAAACACACGCAATGGAATATTATTCAGCCATATAAAAGAAGAAAATTGTACTTTTGTGATAAGGTGGATGTACTCTGAGGGCATAATGCTAAGTGAAATAAGTCAAAAAATAGCAAACATTGCATGATCTTATATATGGAATCTAATAAAACAAAAACTCATAGAAACAAAGTAGAATGGTGTTTGCCTGGGGGAAATGGGGCAATGTTCATCAAAGTTACAAAACTTCCAACTATAAGATAATAAGTTCTGGAGATGTAATGTACAGCCTGGTGACTATAATGAACAATACTGTATTGTATACTTAAAAGTTAAGAGAGTAGATCTTAGACACACACACACATACATATATATATGCATACATATATATGTGTGTATATATATATAGTTATCACATTGTACACCTAAAACATATTTATTACATGTCAATAATATCTCAATAAAGCAGAAAAAATCTTCAAATGACAAGTGATAGTAATAGAAATAGAAATTATTCAGAAAACAGAAGGGGAGAAGTATGAAGAGAAGAAATAGAGGAGGTGAAAGAAGAGGAGGAAGAGAAAGGAGAATGGAATGAAAAGGAGCGGCAGCTACAGAAACAGCGTAGGTAGCCAGCACCCTCAATCTATGAGTGGGTGGAGACAGGAGCCAAAGAGGAAAATGTTTGGCATCAAGAAAAAATTTTTTAAACAAGAAGATTTTATGAAATAGGTATCACCAGAAAATGTCCTTGAAAATTGAAGATATGATTGCTGAAATTTAAAATCTAAAATATAATAATGGAAATATCTTTCAAAGCAGAATGAAACAAAAAAAAAAAGAAAAATGTGAGGAAAAATATAAAAGACAGAAATTCAATATAGGCTGTCTAACATCCAACAAATAAGTGTCCTAGAAAGACAGGGCTGGACGGGATAAGTTGATAAAAGGAACAAGAGTAAATTTTCTGGAGCTGAAGAACTTGAGTGTTCCCAATGCAGGAGCCCACTAAATACCGAGCACAGAATAAAGGTTAAAAGACCAACAGTTCCACACATCATTGTCACATTTCAGAACCACCAAGATAATAAGAAGATGTCACAGCTTTTAAGATAAAATGTTAGGTTACCTACGAAGGAATGATAAGCAGAAATACATTGGGTTTCTCATTATCAGTAGTAGATGATGAATGACAATGGAGCAATGTGTTCAAAACATTGGGTCAATTTTTAAGCTTGAACTCTATATATAGCTGAAGTATTTCTCAAGGTTAAAAAGGGATAAAATTAATTTTCAAACATGCCAAAACTTATGTTCCTCTTATAAACTAATAATATATAAAGGAGTAAGCAGACAGAGGAAACATGGAGTCAAGAGACGATGTAATCAACCCAAGTAAGTGGTGAAGAGATGTTCCAGGACCACAGCTGTGCACTAGGCTCACCAAGCATCATCTTACCAAATGAGTAGTTCAAAAATATTGTTTGAAGTTGTTTGAATGTGCAATAAAATTGTTATATTCCTTAAGTTTACAAGGTAATCAGAAGGGAGAAGAAAAACTGTGAAAAAAATAACCATACTCAGGGAAAGTTGGGAAGCAGTAAGTAAAGATGTATGATGTATGACACCAATAAATCAAGAAACAATGATGTATATAAATTTTTAGAAATTTATCAGTAACCAGAATTAAAAGAGCTAAAAAGAGTCTGAGGAACAGGGTTGATGTTTGAGAGATGAGAAGCAAGGGAATGTTGCTTTCATTTTAAGCTGATAATTTGGTGATGGATGAACTGGATCAGAGTCAAGGAGACCAGTCAGAGGGTACTGCAATTGTTGAGCCAGGAAATGTGGAGACCTTGAAGTGGAGCATTAGCTGTGGACATGGAAGGGAGGACTTTGAGAAAACCTACGGTGAGTGACTGGTGTATGATTTGAAAATGTCTCCAGTGTTTCCAGATCAAGTGATTTTAATTAAGAAGGAAGATTTCTATGTAGTAAGCAGTTTTTTTTTCTGTTTGAGTGCAGTCCTCTTATGCAAATGCAAAAATAGCTACAACAAATGGATACCTCATTGATCCATGTTAATTAATTATTGATATTTTCCAACATATTGTTTACATTCAGTAGCATCAGATTGTGTAACTCAAAAATTCCATGAGTGCTCAGAGCTTAAATCACTCCAAGTGGAATGGGGAAATAAAAAGAAGTTGACTTGATAGAATTGGAGAAAGAAACTTTTTTCATGGGATGCAGAGTGGGGATAAAATCAGCTTGACTTTATCTATGTGTCCAAAAATAATCAGTATTGTAAGGGAAAAGAGTGTTTTTTAAATGGGAAATTTCAGCTTAACTTGTCTTTAAAATCTGTCTATTGACTTCAGTAACCATTGATGTTCCACACCTCTATGATCAACAGACCAATAATGAAGCAATGGTAGGAAAATTGATGGTGTTATGACATTTTTATGCTCAAATTAAATGTTGTAGCTTATGTCTGTAATTACAATATTTAGAAAGGACATCACCAGAAAGGATGGGGCAGAAATCACCACAGAAAGCTATGCGATCAGTATTTGGCATGAGTAAGGAAGAAGTCCCACAGAGCAGCCACTCCAAGAGAGGCCGAATGAAAGGTCATTGGCTCAGATGATGATTATGTCATCAGATAAGTTAGCTGATCATTTGTGCAAAGTGCTGAGGAAGCTCCTGAAACTAGCATAGTTAAAGTTTACTTCTTTCTGTCTGATAGACAAGGTATGAAGTACCTTCTCACTAATAGATGACCTTAAAAAGAGATAAAGAGAAATCTGGGCTTCAAGTTTTAAAAGATGGATTGGGACACATCTACTCTTCCTTCCTAAGGTTCCTCTCGACATTATTGAAAATAATTTTGTGGGGTGAGGGGAAGCTATTGCAGTGCAAGAGAAATCAGAAAAGCAGCAGGTACAAGACTAGAGAATTTGAAGAAATCCTAAATGGTAGAAAGATAGTAGAATGCAAATGAGATGGGATTGATTGAGTAAACAAGATTGAAAACCCTACCCCGAGTAGTAGAGGGAAAAGAGGAAATAGCCATAATGACAATAATTATGAAATGGAGTGTTTTTGGAATAGTTAAATCAGTCTACTACTTTCTTCCAGTCCTTACCTAGTCTGCTGGTATACAGCGTGCAAGCTCTCAGAGCTCTGAGACTCCCCTCCAAATTAGGAAAGCAGTTTGCTTGGAGAAGAGTCTTGGTAAGTGTTTGAGCCTCAGAGAGAAGAGTTTGAGGTTAACTCTGAATTGGCATATGAAGCACTGAGAGGGGACAAAAATAAATGAAAAGACAAAATGAAAACAAACAACAAAACAATAAAAAGCTATATTCAGAAGTGCAATACTCTAAGATCCTCACCTCCCCTGGAGAGGAAGATGGTCCTTCTTTTTGCTCCTATGGGGCATTCTTAATATTTGTCAGTAGAGTCTTTGAAAGCAAAGGAGATGGGCAGTTTAAAAGAGCTGTTAGAATCAGGGTGCTACAGAAAGTTTACTCTGGGCAGGAGAGACCATGGGCTACTTAAGAAGAGACTGATAAATGGCCAGGATAGGATTTAACCTGGACAAGTCTATCATATGGTCCTTTGTAGTACACATCCATGCCCATAACAAATATACAGGACATACAAGTCAGGACCAAGTGGTTGGCAACCTGAATACTCATTATCTTTAGATTGGGGGTCCCCTTCACCTCTTTGCTCTTTGTCATCGATAAGCTCAAGTTTGTGTTTTAAATATATGATATAAAGGATAAATTATTATTCTTGCTCAAAATTTAATTCAAATAGCACGATGCTCAAAAATTCCTCTTACAATTTTCTTTTCCTGATAAGGAATGTGGTTCAATGACCTTTTTTATTTCTCCCTGAAGCATACTTTATTTCTGGAAATGCAGATAAAGCGCAATGCACAGAAACTCAATCCTCTTTTTTTTTTTCTTTAAGATAAGGAGTTCAGGAATCAGGAGTTACCTGTCATGGCACATGCAAACATTGGCAGCTCAGGGTTAAAGAGTCAAAGGAGTGAATATGAAGGCTTTCTTCTCTCCTCTCTCTGGAACTTCTCTAGAGAATTCACACTTCTCCTGGGAATACAGGGAAGGCTGGGTGTTGAGATTTGATAGATAAGAAGAGCTTATGGTTATTTATAAAATCCATTTGTATAAAATAGCGTCTGGGGTGTTCTGGTATATGTATTTCCTGTGAGTTCTGCTTCTGCAGCTGCAGCTGAACATAAAGGTGAAGTGCTGAATAGCACATATGCTGAATGTCTAGGTCAGCTAGCAATGATTAGCCCTGCTTTTTCATGAAAACTTGCATGCAAATAATCAAGTGCCTCATGAGTAATCCACAGGGTCAAAGAGGGAAATATCACTTCCAGTAATGATTGGGGACTGCTTTATGGGATGGAGGCTAGATTTAAACAGGACCTACCACAATGAGTAAATTTCAATCCCTAGCTCTCAAACATAATAGTCAGTTGAAAACACCTACAGCATTCTTCATTCAAAAGCATGTTCAATATGTGTTGGCTGATCTTCATCCTTTGAAGGTAAATTTTCAGTAAAATCCGGATAATATTAGAAGCTAAATCCAATTTTAAAAATTGAATGATCAACTTGAGTATTATTTTTTGAATCAAAAGAAATGTCTGATGAGAAAATAATTGAAGTAGTTTCATCTGTTTCTAGAAAAAATAGTTGGGAAGGTGATTGCAAAGTAGAATGGCTCAACATGGCTAGAAGAAGTGTATGGTATCCATGAGGAATAAAGTAGAAAGATTTACACAATTTGGGACAAAGTGGTTCTTGTCAATTGTCACTCCCAAGGACAGAAACACATTATGGCACTTTATTGGTCACCTATGAACAAGTGAAACAGACTCATAAAAGAGGAGGGATCTGGGAATACTGGTAGGCAAAGGAAGTGGAGTGTACATGCATTTTAGGTCCCAGGGCAAGACTCATATCAGAGATAAAGTCCAAAAAGATTTATGGAAAATTTAACACAGTTACAAGCTGAGGATTATGCTAGGTGAAAAATCAAGAAATAATTGTATAGTGTATGATTTCAACTACAATAAATATTATGCTTGGAAATATCTGTCTCCCTGTTTATCTTTCTGTCTGAAATAAAAACATGTCTACAAGATTGCTGAATTTCACAGGTACTCACACAGTTGTCAAAACTGGTAGTAGTCCCAGGTCTCTGGAAAGATTGGGACAAAATTGCCATAATGTTAACTGAGTGCAATTATGCACAGAAGGAAAGGAAGAAGATTGTACCCCAAATCTGGGCAAAAAAGGATTATACAGATGTTGCTGCCCATAAATGCCTGGGTTATCAAGCTCTTTGGCCCTCTGATGTAGGAAATTAAAGGTGTTGCAGAATGCCTTCGATCGTTATTGAAATGTTTCCACCTGTCCTTGTTGAATCCTGGTGATGAGGGAAGTAAAATAAATCAAGTTGTGAATATCTGTGATGGACTAAGACAGAGCACAATATGACACTTCTAGTTTCTTGAATTAAAAAGCCTCATTACTGGGTTGTCATATTGAAAGAAGAAATGCCAAATGCTTAAGTGAACTTGCCTGGATTTACAATCCAAACCATTAAGAAGAAATTAATTAAAGATGTCTCGAAAATTTGCAGCTATTTTGGTTGATGTTTATTATTTGAAATGGTACAAATATTAATGGAATTTTTATTTTCACTTCCATATTTAGTGTTTGAAGAACATCTCTGAATTGGAGTCTCTTGCTATCTATTTCTTTCTCCCTGGCTGATGTGGTAAACACTTTCAGCTTCCTACGCAACAGCCTTGCCTCTCTCTTGTTCCTTGAGAGTACAACCCAGGTTTTGTTCAACCTCCTCTGAATTGCAATGTCTTTCCCCACACTTAAGTGGTGAGTTTTGATTGGACGTTCTTTTTTTCTTTTTTCTTTATCTCTCTCTCTCTCTCTCTCTCTCTCTCTCTCTCTCTCTCTGTTTTAGGCGAGGTAACCCTTGGTTGACCTCACAGATTCCAGGGACCTTATCAGCTTACAATCGCATATTTTTTTAGTATTTTTATGCCTACCACACCAGGGCTTCCTAGGTGGTCTCCCATTCAAGTACTAACCAGGCCTGACCCTGCTTAGCTTCTGAAATCAGATGGGATCAGGCTTGTTTAGAGTGGCATATTGATTGGACTTTCTAAGTCCAGCATTTCTCTTGGTAAATGCTTGGTCTGGCTTAAGCAAGTTATGTAATTCTGGCCAATGAGACTTTAGTGGAAATCTGATAGAGGCTTCTGGGAAGGTTTTCTTTGTTCTTAAAAAAGAACTTAAGAGAGATATAGACCTTTGTTTTGAGAATTAAATAATTAAGGGAGCTAATGGATATACATTGCTTATAATGGTAACTGGAACACAGTCAATAATTGATTGGCATATAACTACTCAATAATTGTTAAGTATCACTGTTGTATTGTTGCTGTTGCTATTATTATAAATATGTAGCAATGTAGAGTGGCTGATACCCTAGATATGATATAAGATGTGTACACTATATTTCTATCATTGTAGCTAAAACAAGGGCTAGCCTATGTGAAAGCACATAGCCTCAGGAAGAGTTTTGACACCACCAAGATCTCCAAGAATTTTCAACTTAAATCTGCAGAACTGGCTCAGAGCTAATGGGATATAAGCATGGAACAATATTATTCATGATACTGTAGTCATGGGGAGAGCTCTGAAGTTCCATCAGTAGAAAGAATGACATAAAACTCCTGTTTATTTTTCTTTATTCTCCATTTGCTACCCCATTCCAACTCCCCACACCAAATCTTTCTACACCTATGACTTATGTATTATGTGTTGGTCATATGGTAATAACAAGATTACAAGAGCTGAAATCATAAAATAATATATTCTAGAAAATGAAAAACTCAAATTGAATGTAGAAACATTTCAATTTCCAGATGATTTTTATTTTCATTCACTTAACTCTAATGTGAATACTAATGGAAAGGTTTAGAAATACTGGCATATGCAGGACACAAATGACACTTCCTCTCTGAACTCTTAGGCAGGCATTAAAGAATAACAAGTATGAATATTAAGTATTTTAGTTTTATATCTCTTGTATATTTTCCAAAAGTAGCATTTAATGTGAACAAAAATTATTAATGAACAACAACAAAAAACTTTCAGTACCAGAAAATAAAATAATGCTACACTACTCCACAACTTGAAAGATTAAACTGAGGTCAAAATATCAAGACATTGCATATACATTTGTGTCAGCATTTGTAAATTTGAACCTTTCTTCATTTTTTTACTAGAAAAAAATCAAAGTGTTTTAGAGGATGTCAGGGGTGCTGTTGATAAGATTCCATTTTCCACTAGGTAGAAGATTGGTCCAGATGATGCTAGGAAGTATCTGAACTAACCCCAGTTGCTATCTAGATACTAATCATTAGAATATTGGCCTGGCAACTTTATAATCTTGTGCAAGGCTTCCCTCACAAGCATAGCTCAGTTTCTACTTCTGTAAAATAATATGCTTAACCTGAAGATCTCTTCCAGATCTAAGATATGAAAATTCTCTTCACAATTGTGGCAGAGACAAATTCCACAATCTCCCTCTCTCTCCCATCTGCATGACTGGAAATGAAGCAATCCAAGAGGATGGAAGAAGCCCAGTCCCCAAGTTCATGGTTGGCAGTAGGGCTACCCAAGAGAGTATCCTAACCAGAAAAATCCACATAGATTTTAAACAAGTGAGAAATAAGCCCATATTGAGTTAAGGTATCATAAATTCCAAGTGGTATGCTACTGCCAAAATGAGCATTAGCTTGACTAATATAAACACAGACACATACATAATACACGAAGTCAGATCTACTATCACAAACACTGACAGCAAAAGTATGAGCAATGGTCAGAATACTTCCCTTGGCTGTAATTGTGGATATTAATAAATTCAACAAGCCTCTGGGAATAGATTAAGGTAAGATAACAGCACAAATAAAAAACAGTGTCTAGATACTTCGTAACAGAGCTATCAAGAAATTTTAAAATGCTTTCGACACTTATAAATTCTAATGAAAGCACATACAATTATAGCATTTTCTACTTTAAAACTATGTGTCCTTTGGTTCAATAATGTAGATTGTCAATTTTGCAATATATACATGTATCTGACAAAATTTCCTACAAATTTGTTATCATAGGTATTCTTTTATATAGAGAGATCTCATAATATTAGGCTTTTTGTATCCTTCCTGCTTTTCATTATTTTTAAATACAATATTCTGTCTTAAGGGTATTTAGAAGTACTGTTTTATATCATTTATAACCATTATGAACATTAAATAAATTCTGAAAATAACTTTTAAACAATACTTTATAATCTCAAAGTTTAGAAAACAAAAAGGAAAATAATTGAGAAATAAAATTGAGCAGTATTTATTGTATGAAATAATATTTCAACCATTTGTAGAATAACCTCAGAAAATGAACTAAATCCAAAACTGGGGGGATGACTAAATGGTGATTTGTTTTCTCTCTCTCTTCCTCATTTTTGCATATTTGGACATTTTTTGCAAAGTTTTTTTTAAGGGTGTGGGGCATAAAACAAACCCCACAAAGATGTCCACATTCTAATTCCGATAATCTGCGCTATGTTAGGTCATATGGCAAAAGGGAATAAAGGTTGTAGATGGAAGTAAGGTTGCTGACCACCTGGTCTTGAAATGGGGAGATCATCCTGGATTATCTGGGTGGGTCTAATGTAATCACAAAGGTCCTCATGTAGAACAACAGGTAAGTAGAAGAGTGAGAGTCAGGGAAGGAGATGTGATGCTGTAAGCAGAGTTATGATTGTTCAGTATGAGTACAATTTGACTACTTGTTGCTGGTTTTGAAGATGTAGAAAGGGGCCATGAGCCAAAGAATGCAGGTGGCCCCTAGAACCTTGAAAAGGCAAGAAAATGCATTCTGTGCTAGCTCCTCCAAAAACAATGCAGCCCTGTCAACACCTTGATTTTAGCCAAATTAAACCCATTGCAAACTTATGACTTACAGAACCAAAAGATAATCAATTTGTGCTGTTTAAGCCAAGTTTGTTCTAAATGTATTATATCAACAATGGGTAACTAATACAGGGAGAAATACTCATCCTTCCCCATCCCTTCCACTCACTTGTGGAGGGGTGCAGTATGCAGAATAATGGCCTCCCAAAGATTTCCATGTTCTAATCCTTAGAAACTGTGAATACCTTATGTTATGGCAAAGGGAGGATTAAGGTTGTTTAATCAACTGACCTGGAGATAGGGAGATCATCCTGGATTATCTGGGTGGGTCCGATGTCATCATAAGGGTCCTTAAAAGTAGAAGTGAAAGGCAGAAGAGAGGTAAGAGTTAGGAAGACTTGACAGTGCTGTGCTGTTGGCTTGGAAAATGGAGAAAGGACTCATGGGCCAAGGAATGTGGGCAGTGTCTAGAATTTGAGAAAGTCAAGGAAATAGGTTCTCTCCTAGAGCCTCCAGAAAGAACAAAACCCTGCTGACATCTTGATTTTAGCTCTTTGAGACCCATTTTAGATTTCCAATTATCTGTAAGATAATAAATTTGTGTTGTTTTAAGCAATACAGTAATTTGTTATAGCAGCATTAGAAAACTAATATAAAATATTCTGTTGAATATGTCTCTGTGCTTAGCACTTAGAGACATACCAGAAATGCTTTGGTCGCTGCCTTTGAGTTGCTTATCATCTTCTTGACAAGACAAGGCTCAGACGAGGAATGTCTAGGGGGTAATAACAGATGACAGAGAGTTTAGAGCTAAAGTGAGGGATACAGAGGATAAGTGCTTCTGGAATTCTGACCACATAAATGGACATAAATCACTGGACCTAGATTGTTCTTAACAAAGAGTTCTGTAGGTACAGGAGGGTGGCACTGGAGAACTGCTGACACAGTGGGTTATCTGTCGTACTGTGCTGCATCCAAAGGGAGCCTGAGGTGATGGGTGGCTCTCATCTCCACACTGATGTGCTCATACAGAAAAGAATCACTGAACACAACAAAATAATCCATTAGCCCACACATAAGAAACCCTTCCAGCCCCAAAACATCCCAGCTGAAGTTATTGCCACACTGCCTGTAGAATTCATCTATATCATCACTCGTTCCCTCCTTCCAGCCCACCCTCCTTGTTTTCAAGCTAACTGATACTTCCATTCACCATCTCCAAGCTCTCGCCATTTGTCTCTACACTTCGGGACTTAGCCATGAGAACTTGGATGACTAAACCTTTCTATGCCTCAGGTTCCTAATCTGTAAAATGTGAATGACAACAGGACCTATACCACAGGGTAGTTGGCTGTGAGAATTAAATGAGACACTGTAAGTAAACTGCTTAGTAAAGTGCCTGTTAAGTCCTCAAAGTACGGTATGATTATTATCATTCTTTGGGACCATGTACTACTTGATTGTAAGTTGAACAATCATATGTCCACTTTGCACAGGACAGCCCAGGTTTACACCTCCTGTCACAGATCAATTATTAACAGCACCCCTTGTCACTCACAAAAATGTCCCTAAATGGAACAAGGCAAGAAGCCAATTGTGAAAATTCATTATCAGACTGGTAGCAATAGAAAAGCTGACTTATAGTAAAACATCTGGCTCATCCGTAAATGTTCCCTGCCTAAGGAGCAGGATTTGTGCTAGGACCAGAGCTGGGACTGAGTCCCTGGAACAGGCCAAAGGCATAGTAAAGGCTGTGGACAGAAGACTTCACACACATGTTATATTTCTCTTCTCCTTGAACAATTTCTTCTTCGTGCTCCCTAATCAGGGAGAAAGCAGAGATTAGAAAGAGCCAATTCTACCGCCATTTGATTTTTTTTCAAGCAGGCATTTTTGTCTGTCTCCCTAGAAAGAACAAAGTCAAATCCTTTTGATATCGAATTGCCTCGATGCTTTAAAGCCCCAGAGCTGTGATTATGGTCTGAAAATAGCTCTTGACATAAAACAAAGATTAAAGATTCAGGTGAGTTTAAAGATGGGCTCTCCTTAGTTCTAAGAAGGCTAAAATCAAGGTTAGGCCAAGCATCAATTTGTTATAGGCATAATATAAGTAATTGTATGTGAACATTTTTTCTTTATAATAGCTTTTCCTTTAGAAGGACATCTTTCAATCTTTATGTTCATGATTTTATATGTATATGGAAAGAGAGAGAGATCTGTAGGTATTGACATAGAAGAATGTATATATATATATATATATATATAATATATATATATATATATATATATATACTGCAATGCAGAAAACAAGTGTAAAAAATAAAATAAAATATGGAATATACATGCCTATATATACTTAATGAAGAATATAAAAAAATTTCTGGGGAGTGAGAAAGGATTAGTGAGAGGTAGGTAAATTTTACATTTTACTGTATAGTCAATGTGCTTCTAGATCATTTTACTTTTTAAAATAACCATGTGCTAACTTTTATAAGTAAAAAAATTCATGCTAAAAATTATCATTTTGAGTTTTGAGCATAATTAGGTTTCCAAATCATGCAAATATCCCTTTTAAGACTATATATTAATAGTAAAGACAGTTGGATCACAAAACTAAGATTTTAATTTGACATTAATTGTTAATTAGAGGCCAAAAAACTAACAGGAAATAAACAGCCTCTTGAAAGCATAACAGCCCACCCTGTAATTTCTATACTCAAGAAACCCATTCATTTCTTAAAACCTATAGAATTGTGGAAGGCATAATTCTAAAACACCCCCTTGGTCTATAAACTCTGCATAATACTTTCCCTTTGAGTATGGTTAGGACCTGTAAATATAATGGAATTTCACTCACATGAGTATATGAATACACAATTCATATGGCAAAGGTGAAAAAACTTTAAAGATGTTTATTAAGGTCTGTATTAAGTTGCCTTTAAGTTAAGAAAACAGGAGATTTTCCTGAGTGAGCCTGACATAATCAAGGGAGCCCCTTAAAACTAAGACTAAAGTTCAGAGACAGGAGTAGCAGCAATAAATACTTTCCTGTTGACCTTGAAGAAGCCAACTTCCATGTTACACAGAGGGTCATGTCACATGGAACAGCAGGCAGACCCTAAATGGCATGCAGACAGAGGCTGAGCCTCAAGAAACTGAATTCTGGCTTCTGGTTAAGATAGCATAGTAGGTAAATGCTGTGCTGGCCTCCTCTTACGACCACATCAAAACTACAACTAAAGTACAGTACAACCATCATTAGGAGTTGCCTAAAGTCTAGTGAACAGAATCCTATAACTAACGATATACAGAAGAAACCACCTTGAGACTGGTAGGAGGGGCTGAGACAAAAAACTAGCTGGTCCCATACAAATGTGTGGTAGCTGAAAGTTGGGAGGGCTATTTTGACTGCGAAGGTCCCCCATGAGGAGTGAGGGGTCCCAGCCCCAAACCGAGCTCTACAGCCCATGGTTCCAATGCTGAGAATAAATGTCCCCACACCTTCTGGCTATGAAAACCAATGAAGGTTGAGGTTGAATGAGACACAGGGCTGCTAGAGTCCCAGGTATTCCTTTTAAAAGGCCCATGTGTGGATTTACTCACTCTGAGATCAAGTGCTGGAGCAGTGTCTTGAAAGTCACCAGGGACATATGGGAAAGAACTGAGTTGTCTGGCTTTAGGGTGAGGGCTGGAGGGGCAGCTTCCTCCCAAACAGAAGTGCTGGCAGAGGGCACTGTTCCTTTGTTGAGCCCTTCCCCAACCCAGTGTGCAGACACATGTGGGTGTCCAACTTACAGGTCCACCCAAGCCAATAAACAGCCTATCTTGGCTGATGCTGTGGACTTTCCTAACATCTCTAACAAACCCTAAACAAGCAGCACCTGGCCTCAGCGTGCCCCATACTGCTTGCTGAGTGGCCCCAATTCAGGCACTAGCAGCAGCCAGCCTCAGTTAGCAGCTTAGCCTCTCCCAGGCACTTCCATACTCAGCACAAGTGGCAACCATATGCAGATTACTTTGTAGCTCATACCAATGGCTCGGGGAAGGGCACAGACAGTGGCCTACCTTGGCCTGGAGCAGAGGCCCAACCAAAAGGCAACAGAGACAACACACCTGGTAGCCAGCCTCAGACCACACCAGAGCACCACCTAACCACCTCCACAAATGACACACCCAAAGGGCAGACTCAGCAGGCACCAGAGCCTTGCTAAAGTGAATCCTGCTCCATAAGGTCAGCCCCTACACAGCAGCTCCTCCACCATAGTCATGGAAAATCCTCGCATCAATCAGCCCAAGGGTCAATCCCTGCCATTGAGGAGCAAACAGCAACCAAGTCTCAACTACAATAGGAGGGCACACATAATCCACATAAGGCACCTGGAGCACCTGGCTCAGGTTGTGAGGGTGACTGTACTGCTGGGCCCCACAGGAGACCTACTACATAAGGCTACTCTGATAATACTGGAAGACATAGCAGCTCTATTTTATACATGGAAACAAACACAGGAAAGCAGCCAAAATGAGAGGACAAAGAAACAAGCCCCAAATGAAAGAAAGGAACAAAGCTCCAGAAAAATAACTAAACAAAATGAAGAAAACAATCTACCAGATGCAGAGTTCAAACATTAGAGGGAATTAACGGAGATTAGATGAAGCGGAGAACTGAATCAGCGATTTGGAAGATAAGGTAGCAGAAAACACCCAATCAGAACAGCAACAAAAAAAAAAATCCAAAAAAAAATGAGGATAGTTTAAGGGGCCTCTGGGACAACATCCAGCATAGCAACATTTGCATCATAGCGATACCAGAAGTTGAAGAGAGACAGCAAGGAATTAAAAACCCACTTGAAGAGATGATGGAAAACTTCCTTAACCTGGAGAAGGAAATAGACATCTGACCAAAAGAAATGCAGAATTCCAAAAAAGATAAACCTAAAAAGCCTACGCCAAAGCACATCATAATTAAAATTATGAAGATAAAGACAAAAGTTAAAGATGAAGAGAGAATCTTAAAAGCAGCAAGAGAAAAGCAGTTACTTACCTACTGGGGAGCTCCCATAAGACTGTCAGTTTATTTCTCTTTGCAGGCCAGAAGAGATTGGCACAAAATATTAAAAGTGATGAAAAACAAGGACCTAAAACCAAGATTACTCTACCCAGTGAAGCTATTGTTTACAATCAAAGGATAGGTAAAGAGCTTCCCAGACAAGAAAAAGCTAAAGGAGTTCAATACCAAAACAGTATTACAAGAAATGTTAGAGGGACTTCTTTAAGAAAAAAAAAAGATTAAAAAATATGAATAATAAAATGCCAATAACAACTTGCCTATCAATAATTATTTTAAGTGTAAATGGATTAAATGCTCCAATCAAAAGATAGGATAGCTGAATGGATAATAAGATCCTTACTTATGCTGCCTACAAGAGGCTCACTTCAAATGAAAAGACACACACAGACTGAAGGTGAAAGGATGGAAAAAGGTATTTCATGAAAATGGAAACGAAAAAAAAATCTGGGGTAGCAATACTTATACCAAACAAAATAGACTTTAAAACAAAGGCTATAATAAGAGACAAAGAAGGACCCACTTCTGAGTATTTATCTGAAGAAACTCAAAACTACTTTGTGGGGACATGTATATGTTCATTGAAATGTTGTTTGCAATAGCCAATATGTGGAAGCAACCTGGTTATCCTTCATGAATGAATAAAGAAGTGGTACATATATATAATGGAATACTACTCAGCCAAAAAAGAGACGAAATCTTACCACTTGTGACAACATGGATGGACCTAGAGGGTATTATGCTAAGTGAAATAAGATAGAGAGAGAAAGACAAATGCTATATGATTTCACTTACATGTAGAATCTGAAGAGCAAAATAAATGAATAAACAAAACATAAAAACTTATAGATACAGAGAACAAACTGATGGTTGCCGAATGGGGGGGGGAGTGTTTGAGGGGATGGTTGGAACAGGGAGAGGGATGAAGAAGTACAATTTGATAGTTACAAAATAGTCATGGGATGTAAAGTACAGCATAGGGAGTATAGTCAATAATATTGTAATAACTATGTATAGTGTTAGATTGGTACTAGACTTACCAGGGTGATCACATTGTAAGTTATGTAAATGTCTAATCACTATGCTGCACACCTGAAATTAATATAATATTGCATGTCAACTGTAATTTAAAAATTAAAAAATATTTTTAATAAACATTTTGTGCAATCGGCAGCCATTTAGGGACTACTCACATTTTCTGCCAATCTGCTGGGTGTCTAGAAAAGAGAGGTCCAAAGGCTGTCGCAGACAATATGGTGTCCCTGGAAAGAAGAAAAATTTTAGAAACATGTCAGACAGACATTAATAAACTATCAAAGCCACAGAAAACTAATTTGGGCCGAATTTTTTATGATAATTATTTTTAAAGGATTTTCATGTTTGTAACTTTCATGCACTTTGCAAAATAAAATGTCCTAATGTGTAAATGGAAATTTCAGTATCTTATCATTACTTTGACCACATTTTTCAATAATTGCAACACAAGACAATCTATATCATGCACTTTTACAGAAAGGCACTATGTCAGTTTGCAGGACTATAAACATGAATGAGAAACAGTTTTTACCTTCAGGGGAAACACACAAACATATGAGAAACTAGCATGTAAGTACAACTGTTACGTAGAATATAAATGAAATGTGGGACAGTGCAGTTCTAGAGTTAGGCCATCTAGGTCCAACTCTCAGCTCCACTACCTAGCTCTACGACTTTGCACAAGTTCCTTCGTGTCTCTGTGTCTTGGTTTTTTAATAACTTGATCTACCTCATAAGGTAGTTGTGAGCATTAAATGAGTTACTACTTGTGAAATATTCGAAACAGGGCTTTGTATATAGTTAATATTAAATATTTGCTAAATGAATAAACAAAGACAGAAGAGCAATTAATCCTGATGAATAACAGCTTATCTAATTCTAAATGTACTTCAGGCAATAGTTCTATGAACATTTCATACTTTATTTCATCTAAATTTCAGAAAAACTCTATGAAGTAGATACTTTTCTGATTCTCATTTTACAGGTAAACAAACTGGGATTGCAGATACCAAATAACTTTCGCAAGTAAATTGTGGAGCTCGAGTTCAAACCTAGATAGTCAGAACCCTGACCGGTAAATTATGTGCAAGAGAAATGAAATTTGGACTCAGAATGAGCAGTGTTGATTGGTAAAATGCTGAGGAATTCCCAACAGAGGAAATGGCATCAACAGAAAGCATGGAAGTTTGGGATGTGTTCCTGTAATGCGTAGCTGGTGCCACCATACCCCTTTAGTACTTATATAAATCCTGTCCTGCATGTATCTGTTCTAAGTAGATTCTACTCTCCTTTTACCCCTATCTCAATCCTACCCATTTATTTTTTAAACCCTAAAAACTTCTCCTCTTACACAAAACCTTTGGGATAACTCCCAAACCACACAATACTTACTGGCTGTCAAATTAATTAGGCATCTAATTGCATACTGCCTTGAATTGTTATTGAAATATGTGTGGGTGTATTTTCTGTCTTTCTCCAAGGGCAAATGGTCCTCAGTGGAAATTGCTATATCACATGTGCCTTTTTGTATCCCTCATAGTGCTGAATACATATCAGTTTATCTAAAAGACATTCAATCAATACTTGTTGACATTTGTATAAGGCCTTGAAATAGAGATGGAAAAGGCAAAGACAATTACCAGAAATACTACTAATACATTTCTACCTAAGGTGCCACTAGACTCGATAACGTAGAATCTTTAAAAATATACTGCCAAAAGTCTAGCTGTCAAGACTTGAGAGAGAGGAAGAAATTAGACTCCTGGGCTGAGAAGTTTGTAAAGAAGAGGATACCAATGACCCTGATAAGGAATTAGTACCCAGATAGTACACGAACACTCCCTCAAAGCAAGCACAGCCCATAATATACCCAGAAAGGGTTGTATCATTATATGCTATGGGCACTGGAGGCTTCTCAGGTGACAGAGATCCAGCCTCCTTCCCTGAAGATTAGAGACGGTCAGTCCAAAGAGGTTTTGACCCTTTACATCCTAGGATGCTGAATTTGTTGTAAACTCCTGGAGCAGCCTCAAGACTCATAGAAATTAGTGCTGTTGACAACGACCCTAATCCCAAAGTCTGACTCCTGGCCTACTTCATTCCTGCCTTATGCTCAGCATGACAGTCTCCTGTCCACTGATCCTGCCCAGTTGGGATCAGGCCCCGATGTGCCAAATCATTTGAAACTGCTTTACTTCATGCCTAAGAATGAGATTTTGGTTCGATTACTATCAGGACCTGTGCCCCTACTAACTCTCTCTGTATGACTGCACCTCTAGCTTAAGCTCTGTCTATACTATGTCTCCAAGCAGCGTGAGCATCTCCCACTTGAATCTTCTTTAACTTGGTAGGCTGCTGTGCTGCCTTACACTAGACATATAACTCCAGGGGCCTCCTGGACATATAGCTTCCAAGGAGCTCACTTAAGTTCATACTCTACTCTCTGTTGTAATCAAGTAACTCTGTTTTCTGAATGGCTATAAATATTTATCCTAATTTTAGGAAAGGCCTATCGACTTTTACTGCCAGGCATTTCCACTTATACTCAAGTACATTTCTGCATATAATCTTGAACCATCTAGTTGGTTATGGAAGCAAAAAGAAGAAATAAGTGTTAAACCCTCCATAGTAAAACAGTAGTAAAGCAGTAAAAAAATGAAGTTAAAAAAACAGCAGACTCAGCAACTGTAATATTGCTCACTTAAAGAGCTTCTCTGCCTTTATTACTAATGTAGTTTTTTTTAAAAATTTTTGCTGCATTTTTCATTAGGAAGTCTGTATACAGTATACTGTAATGACAACAAACACTCTACTCCTTCTAGAACATGACAATAACGTTTGAATCATGAAGTTCATTAGTAAATACCAGTAACTTTTAGTCATTTAATCTAAAATATTAAACATAACATTTTCATTGTTATTTTGCATTGTGAATCAAAACAAAATTTACCACAGATATATCCCCCCCCCCAAAAAAGAAAAACTGGACCACCTTCTTACACCATATACAAAATAGACTCAAAATGTATTAAAGACTTAAATACAAGACCCCAAACCATAAAACTTCTGGATGAAAACAGAGGCATAAACTCTCTGATATTGCTAACAGTAATTTCTTTTTGGATAGATCTCCCCAGGCAGGGGAAACAAAAGAAAAAATAAACAAATGGGACTACATCAAACTAAAAAGGTTTTATACAGCAAAGGAAACCATCGACAAAAACAAACAAACAAACAAAAACAACTACTGAATGGGAGAAGATATTTGCTAATGATACATCTGATAAGAGGTTAATATCTAAAATATATAAAGAACTCATGCAATTCAACAACAAAACAAACAAACAATTTAAAAATGGGCAGAAGACCTGAACAGATACTTCTCCAAAGAGGAAATACAGATGGCCAATAAACATATGAAAAGATGCTCAAGGTCACTAATCAACAGAGAAATGCAAATTAAAACCACAATGAGATATCACCTGACTCCTGTCAGATGGTATCTATAAATTAAAGATCAAAAGTGTGGTGAGGATGCAGAGAAAAGGGAACCCTCATACATTGTTGGTGGGATTGCAAATTGGTACAGCTGCGATGGAAACAGTATGGAGGTTTCTCAAAAAATTAAAAATGAATATACTTTTGACCCAGCAATTGCACTTCTGGGTATTTATCCAAAGAAAACCAAAACAATAATTTGTAAAGATCTATGCACCCCAATATTCATGGCAGCATATTTTACAATAGCCAAGGTATGGAAGCAACCTGAATGCCCATCAAAGGACAATTGGATAAAGAAGTTATGCTTCATATATACAAGAGAATATTACTCGGCCATTAAAAAAAATGAAATCCTACTTTTGCAATGACATGGATGGATCTAGAGGTTATTATGCTGAGTGAAATAAGTCAGACAGAGAAAGATAAATACCACGTGATTTCACTTATATGCGGAATCTAAGGAACCAAAAAACAAACTAATCAAAATCAGACACAAATATAGAGGACAATTCGGTGATGGACAGAGGAGAGGGAGATGGGGACTGGAAGAATGGGGTGAAGGGTTAAAGAAGTACAAATTTGTAGTTGATATGTAGTCACAGGAATGGGGATCACGGTATAGGGAATGCAATTAGCATTAATATATTGGCTAGGTGGAAAACCAGAGGAGAGAATTAGGAGGATTATTTTATAAACTATATAAATGTCTAACCGATGTACTGTACACTTGAAATTAATCAATAAAAATTTTTAAATAAATAAATTAATAATTAAAATTTACCAGTATAAAAATAAAATTTAGTTTAACTATAAGTTGTAAAGACATATTTTAATCATCATCATAATTTTTTTAAACTTTGGGTTTGCAGAAATATTTCCATGTCCTGCCTGGAAATGAATCCTATTGATAAATAATTCATGAAAGTTGTATTCTAATCTGATTAACAAAATATTGCCAGTTCATATTAACTGCAAGGAAGACCAGTATGAACTAGTGGGGGGAGGGATGGTAAAAAAAAACTTTCATTAGAAGCACACAGAATATGGCATCTTTCCAATCAAAATATTTCTAAGCATTTGCCTCTTCTGTTAATGAAAATAATGCTGCCTTTTGGGTGTTATGCGCAATAAATGAGATCATGTTTATCAAGTGTCTTACAGAGGGACTAAAACAGAGAAGAAATTTTACAAAAATAGCAGTTGTGTTATTATGGAACCCTAGTGCCCCAAGTTTCTAGCCTTCTAGCAATTTCCTTTCGTGAATATCTAAATAAAATAATTTGAAACCTCACCCTAAGTGACCATAAATAATACAGGGTCCTCCTGTGTATGTCAAATGTTTCCTAGGGAGTATAAATCAATCTCTCTTACTTGTTCCTTTGACATTTGGCTCCAAAATTCTATCTCCAGTTTCTCTGGATCACTGCTAACTTTGGTTCATCTAGTTACCATTAAGCCAAGTCACTCCAGTTCTCAAGAACAAAAGCAGAGCTTCCTTCTCCCTTCCCCAAGGTAGTGCTAACACAAATTTGAAACCATGTTGAAGCAGTCAACACATTGTGCTGGAAACTTGAGAATTTCATAAGAATATTACAATGCAAGAAATAAAGTAGCTCAGTATCAGGCATGGTTGTTCCCCAAATCCATAGGACACAGCCCATATGGTAGGTCTCTCACAGGCCAGCTTCCAGAGTTTCTTCCCCATCATCAATCTCTCCCCCAGTCCAAGCTTTTGTCCCAGGGCATGCCAGAGGAAATGAAAAATCCCTAGATATCCATGAGGACTTAGTGTCCCATCCCTCCATTCCCCACTAAAACTAAACTTCTATATTAGAATTAGTTAGCGTTTCCACCTAGAATTATTTACACTTAGATTACCTTCAATATCAGAGGATAAATAATAAGTACTTAACTGACTTCCGGATGTCAATAAAGCTCACAATTAATCTCTTCCAGAACAAGGCACATTCCCACTTTCACTCTTCAAGCCTCAGGAAGCAAATTTCCTGAAATTTTTGAAAGCAGTTTTATCCCTGCTGCCTGTCATCAAGGAATCAGAAATATTGAGGTTTAGTCTTGGACAATCTTGCTGTAATATGAGTAAAAATAATAAGGTCCTCCCAGACTATTTTAGTAAATGGATTTAAAAAACACTTAAAATTAGTACATTAACTGTTTCTATGCAAATAGGAAGCTGCCAACTTTCAATTAGACAGCAGTGGGTTTTTAAAGTAAGCCAACAATTACTCTGCAGATTTGTTCTCTTTAGGTAGTACAAAGATAAAATTCAGACTACCTTGCATTCGAATTATAAAAAAATTCAATTAATGAACTTTTTACAAACTGTAAAGACAGCCTTAATTTCTCACTAATGCTAATTCAACAATCCAGAGTGATTGTATTTAGACATGGTCACGGAATTCCCTAGTAGGCAAAGATCTTATATGGTCTTAAGCTTATCCTGTTGTTTTGTAGAGGAAAAAAGTTAGGCCTGAGAGTAAGTTGCTCAGGTTTACACAGCTATTAAGTGGCTCCTATGCCAGGATGTATAGATATTTGTTCTTAAATGGCAAGATCCTTAGGATGGTATTGCTTTAACTAAATATATCTGATTGGATTACTATCACATGAATATAAAAGTTTAATTCTCATGTTTAAAAAAACAGGGGAGAGAGAAAAACATGGCATAGATGATAGAGGCTCTGTTCATCCCTCTGGCGACCAAATCAAAGTTGTGACAGAAACAAGGAGCAAACAGCAAGGAAAATTGCCTGGGATCTAGATGAACAAGTCTTACAATTACAGAAAGAAATAAGAAATCACCCTGCAACACAAGGAGGTAGAACAGGACGAGGACGCAGGGCTGCCGGGTTCTGAGCAGCTAAGTGGGACAGAGGCTGCGGCAGCGGCAGACGCCTTTCAAAGCAGTCACATCCATGACGGGACTTTCACAGTGATGGACCTGCTCGCTCTGAGCACGGGTGCTGGGTCCGCTGCACGGAGCTAACAGGGACTTACAGGGGAACACTGAGTTGTCGGAGCGAGGGCTGGAGGCAAGGCTCTCTCCTGCGCAGAAGTGCCCACGATATCCATTGTTCCTTTTTCGGGCCCTTTCCTTCCCAGCATGCGGATGCAGTGCCACCATAGCTTGGATGTCATCAAACTGGATAACAGAGGTCGCTCCGCCCAGAGGATTCCCTGAAACTCCACCTCCCCCAACTCGCAGCCCCACCCAGGCCACATCCAAGTGTGTCCTCAAAGAGTCAGGTGCTCCTTGCTAAGACTCACACTGGTGGAGGCAGCTGGCCTTGGTTTCTGGTGTGGTTTCTTGATGCACAGCATCTGTGGATTGCTTGCTGAATCTTAACAGGTGGGCTCAGAGGGGTTGAGGCTTGGGCTAAATTTGGCCTGCTGCTGAACTTCTCTCAGGACTATGTCACTGGACATCTACTTCACAATCCACACTAATAAGACTGGGAGATTTAGGAGCTTTGCTTAGTACATAGAAACAGACACAGAAAGGCAGCCAAAATGAGAAGACAAAGAAGCAGAACCAATGAGAGAACAGAACAGAGATCCAGATATAATGGAGTCAAGTAATCTAATAGATGCAGAGTTCAAAATGCTGGTTATAAAGATGCTCAATGAATTTTGGAAGTGTAGATGAATTCAGTGAGAACTTTAACAAAGAGATAAAAAACATAAAAATGGAAATGGAAATTATGAAAGGGAATCAGTCACAAATGAAGAACACATTATCTAAGATGAAAAGTATATTAAGTGGAATAACACAGTAAATAAAGAAGAGATCGAACCACCAATATAGAGGATGGGGAAGCCAAGGACACTCAAACACAATGGCAAAAAAAAAAAGAAAAACCAAGACTATAATAATTTAAGTAGCCTATGTGACACTATTAAATGTAAAAATGTCCATGTCATAGGGGTACCGGAAAAAAGAAACAAGGCATTGAAGAGTTATTTGAAGTAATAATAATGGAAAACTTCCCTTACCTGGTGAAGGAAATAGACGTACAACCTCAAAAAGCTCAGAAAGTCCCAAAAACCAGGAACCCAAAGAGGCCCACACCAAGACACATCATAATTAAAATGCCAAAGGTTAAATACAAAGAGAGAATCTTAAAGCAGCAAGAGAAAAGCAATTAGTTACCTATATGGGAGCTCCCATGACACTGGCAGCTGATTTCTCAAAAGAAGCCATGCAGGACAGAAGGGCTTGGCACAAGATATTCGACATGATGAAAACTAGAGATCTACAACCAAGAATACTTTATCCAGCAAAGTTATCATTTAGAGTCAAAGGACAGATAAAGAGCTCCCCAGACTAAAATAAGCTGAAGGAATTTATCAACACCAAGCCAGTATTATAGGAAGTGTTGGAGGACTTCTTTAAGAAGAAAAAAATGTGTCAAAAATCTAAATAAAAATGGCATAACTACATATCTATCACCATGTACTTAAAAAAGGATTAAATGCTTCAATCAAAAGATAGAGTTGCTGGATGGATAAGGAAACAAGACCCCTACATATGCTGCCCACAAGAGACTCACTTCAGATTAAAAGACACACAGACTAAAAGGAAGGGGATGGAAAAAGAAATTGCCTTAATGGACTAGAGGGTATTGTACTGAATGAAATGGGTCAGATAGAGAAAGACAAAGATTGTATGATTTCATGTACATGTGGAATCCAAAGAAGAAAATCAACAACACAATAAAAGTGGAAATAAACCATGGATACAGAGAATATTTCAAGGTCTACTAGATAGGCGAGGGGTTAGGGGGTACCAAAAAAAGGCAAAGGGATTAAGACATACAAATGGATAGTTGCAGAGTAGACATGGAGATGTAGAGTGTAACAGAGGGAAGATGGTTAATAATATAATAAATATGCAAGGGGGGAAAGGGGTACTAGATTTAGTGGGGTGATCACTTTGCAAATTATATGGATCTCTGATCACTATGCTATACAACTGAAACTGGTGTATTATTGTATGCCAACTACAATTGAAAAAAAAACTCATTGAGTTGTACAATGTAAATAAAGCAACTAGTTGTCTATTATATTTCAATAAAGCCAGAAAAAAAAAACAGGTAAACAGTTGCAGGCTGATATGATGGTACCATGTGGTCCTTAGGGATTTAAGCACCTTCTGCAGCTGCACATGAACTTCACTTCTTTAGCAATATTTTGCTTAATCCATGCTAGCTTTGTTTAGCCTGATATAAATATGACTCCCTTATTTCTTTCTCCAGATCTTTTACCTGTACATATACTATATGTCCACTCTTTTAATTATTAAGCGCTTAAGACATTAGGTCCTGGGCAGTGTCAAATTCATCTAAGAATAAAGCTTCAGGTCTATCACCATGACCAGGATATAATAACTAAACCTCAAACTAAAATAAGGTTTAATAAAACAAAGACAACACTTTGGCCTCAGTCATGTTTCAGCTCCAAATTTGTGAAAGCAGAACAGCCCATGAACCACATTCCCTGGAAATCAGACCAAACCATGCCATGACTGACATCAGGACCTGAAGCCATTATCAGTTGCTCCTTGCCTTAGACCCAACTAGTGAGTAGAGGCCCTAGTCCCAACTCCCATAGTAATCATGATTAATGATTTTTTCTCCTTATATAACCTCACCACTAGAGGCCATGAGGGAGCCAGGTGTTTGAGGGCACTAACTCACCTGGGTCTCTGGACTTGGCGCCAATTCTTTAAACAAGCCTTTATTTTCTTTGCTGCAAATTCCTGCATGTATCTTATTTTGGCCTGAGTGCACGCAGACAAGCGGACCCTTTTGGGTCCATGGTAACAATCCTAGGAATCTGTTCCACCACCCTGTTGATGACAGTAAGACCAGATTCGAAGTAGGACAGAATAAGGGGATCGCCTCCCCTTAAGGACACTTCTCAGAACTCCCAAATGACACTTCCACTCTCATTGGCCAGATTTAGTCACATGGATACTTAGCTGCAAAGAAGCTTGGTAATGATAGTCTTTATTCTGGGAGGCAATGTGCTGGAATAAAAATGGGCTTCTCTGACTCAGCAAGCAATGGAAGAAGAACACTGAAAGGCAACTAGCAATATTTGTTGCAGTAGCTTTTGCTTGCCTTAAGATTTCTGAGGACAACTTTATATTCACAAAGAATGACAGTCGCTTTTATTACCAGTGACTCTAGGATTCAGGGAAATGACATGTCCATATGGTTTTGATTTCTTGGTAGATTATGCCACATGTAGCAGAAATCTGAGTTAAATTGAAGCCACATTTACCATGGGGAGCCAAACAGATCTGGATATTTTTAGCTGACTTGTGGAGCAGGCTTGTCAGAAGCCTATTTCTGTGAAGAACTGAGGAGATTCCTGGCTGAGAATTCACCTTAAGGAAAGGTGTTGCTGTCATCTCATTCATTTATTCGACAAATATTTATTGAGTATATTGCTGTATGCCGGTCACTGAATATACACAAACTGGTGAACAACAGCAACAACAAATCAGTTTCTACATACAGACCTCCCAACCTAGTGGGGCAGGCAGCCATTAAAAAATAAATGATGAATAAAATAACTAAATACATTGTTCTAGCATTAGATGCCATGAAAAAAATTAAGTAGGAATCCGCAATACAGAAGAAAAACAAGCACCTACTGAGAACACTGAAGACAAAGCTGACAAGTAAAAGTGTTTATTACAAGGATGTGGCTTGTTTGTACTGGCGAAAAAATTGGAACAATTTAGATGTCTATCAATTGGGGAACTGATTAATATAATTTGATATTTTTATTATGATGACTACTATATAGCAGTTAAGCTGAATGAATTAGATTTCTATGCATCAATATGGGAAATCTAAAAGAAATGTTAAATTTAAGAAAAAAGAATGACACATACAATGTTTCTCAGAAAACAAGCATATGCATTGTCCACGGATAAATATGTGTATATGTAATATATGCAAAAGGGACTGGAACTATACACACCAATGGATGTTTGCCTTTGGGGAGAAGTGAAAGGAAATGAAACGGGATGGAATACAAAGCTGACTTTACCTGAATCTTACGCATTTTATTTTTATATAATAACATCGTTTGTTGTTTGCTTTAGGTCTTTTTTACACCACCAGTTTGGCTGGTGGGAACAAAGGTGTTTAGTATGTTATATTCTGTACTACTGCCTTCCCTCTCCTTTTTCAATCTTTCATTCTGTTAATTCTCAAAAAAAAAGTGATAAAGAACTTTTAACCCACCCAGGAAGCAAAGATTCTACTGCTAATATTTTCTTTGGATCTATATATTTTTATTCTGCTGCTGACCATATTCATGTCACAGAGTATAAATAATTAAATTCACACACATATACACAATCTCACAAACCAAGTGAAGCTCCAATAAAAGCATTGGCCTTGCTATGATAAAGATATTACTTCATAGTACCTCTAAATCCAGTTACTTTTGATACATCAGATACTTCTAGAGTTTAGAAAGAATGCATACTATGTATGACTAAGCAGAGTTGACCTTGAGGAAGCAGCAAGCATAGCATTCCTGTTGCTTTGAAGTTGTAAAAAAGAAGTTCAGTTTTGACAACTATGAACCAAATTATGCTAGTTTTAGATAAAAGATAATAATGGTCAATTTTCCCCCCAATTAATAATAAATAATTAGATGTATGGCAAAGTCTCATAAGGATATTTTGTATTTTCAGTAGATCAATTACTTATAGAAAAAAGATGCAGTCAAAAGATCTTATGATAATAGTTGCTATAATTTGATTGTCTACTGTTGGGGATTTGAGAATGACAAAGCTGTTCAGTTCACTCCTTGAAATCTACTGTGGCTTCATAACTAATTGAGAAGTAAATGAAAGTATCATGCAGTTGGAGATCCAAAATACCAGCTACTATTAACCTTAAATTCGATAAGTTGGTTAGGTCTATGGCTACTGGACTTCCCAGTAAAGACTTCTGAATTGAATTTAGCCAACCAGTTCCAAGCAGTGCTAGGCATATTCTGAGGGTAGGTGGCCCAGAGTGAGATAGAATACAAAGGGTGTGTTGTGTGCGGGGCGGGGGGGGGTGGAGAGAGAGAGAGAGAGAGAGAGAGAGAAGAGAGAGAGAGAGAGAGAGAGAGATTGGAAGAGAGTGTGCAACACTTCCCCCCACCAGACAGATGTATTCCTTATTCTATGTACCAAGCTAAGGACACTGGAAAGAGAACATGGTTCCTTCTTCACCTACTAAATTTCAGGCACAGTAGGAAAATTATTTATATCAGTTTTCTATGTTTCTCACAACAACTCTCACAAGTCAGCATGATTACCCAGACTTTACAAGAGGAAAGTGAGATTCAGAGATTTTAAGTAACTTGACCATACTCACAGCCTTGGTAGATGGTTGGGCTGAGATTCAAACCAAAGCCCACACATTTTTCTACTATCTACACCTCATACCCATGAATTCACCTGGTTTCCCTTGAAAATAATTATAGCAACATAGATGGGGCATAAAAAGTCACTAGACCCTTCAACTTTCTTAGATAATTGGTGCTTGTCAATCACATGCATTGGGATGCAGTATTAGATTATGTTAAATAAAATGTCTCCTC
The DNA here is from genome assembly GCA_003508835.1 of Eonycteris spelaea. NCBI lineage: Eukaryota > Metazoa > Chordata > Mammalia > Chiroptera > Pteropodidae > Eonycteris > Eonycteris spelaea. The sequence continues at coordinate 509,463 of PUFA01000200.1, forward strand.
ACAAAAATTTAATATTTAGTTTTAACTTAATTCACCTTTGTAACTCTGAAGGTTAAGTCCCATTCTGCCTTGGGTGTGTACACGCTGTATCTATTAGAAATTAAAATGAGTTACAAATGTGTCAAGAAGAGATCCTGCTGCTGAAATCCAGGTCAGGTTACTTGAAATGGATATATATCTTCCTCTTCTAAATGTTAGCTAGATGTCTATTTTATCTTCAAAAGTTTCTAGCAGAAATTTTCTTGAAGTTGATACTTATAGCTCAAGAGAGCTTCAGATAGCATCCTCAGACCCCCTATTCTGAAGGGTTTATATAACTTTACTCAACATTTTGAAATGAAGAAGAAAGCAAAATGAAAAAGAAAAAAACTATTAAGAACTCTGGTCACCCTGCGCTATCCTCAGAATTATTCAGTAGACCTAGTAAATGATAACATGAAAAGTAAGCTACTTCATATTCCATTAAATTTGACATTTCAGCATCTATGTGCCTATAATAAGGCAAATTTTTTCAAACTCAATGGAGGTCTGCGCTTATTATTTTTTCATTCAATAGGTACTTATCAAGCATTTTGTTCTATTTATATTGTTCATACTCAAAGCACAAATAACAGCAACAAACTTTTAGTCAGAACAATTTGAAAGTACAATGTTATCACTTCATGTGGGATGACCAACATGACATTTTTATTGGCATGTTGTAACACAGTTCACAGATAGAGTGTTATTGTGCTACATTAAATATAACTGTCAATTAAAATATAAATATAAAACTAAAGTATTATCAAAACATCAAACCATCAAGCAGAGGTTCGTACCATGAGGGTTAGGAGATCTGAATTTTACTCTTGGCTCTCTGTCTATGTGACTTTGACTAAGTCACTTCAACACCTCTGAGCATTAGTTACCCCATCTATAAAATGAAGACATTGGACTAGAATTGGCCCTGAAATTTGCATCAGATTCCCTTGAAGGTCTTATGAATATACCATGCCCAGACTCCACCTCTGGAAAGCTCCATTCAATGAGTCTGGGATAATGTACTTGTTTATCAAGGGCTCAGGGAATATGGATGCTGGAGGTGCACGCAAATCACATAGTACAGTACCACTATAGCTAAACCCCCTTCCAGTTCTACCATTCTACTAGTCCATGGAAAATTTAGTAAAAATAGCAATCATGATGGCATCTGTCTTGTAGAAACTTCTATGTGGTGTTGGCGCATTTCAAGTAATCATTTTCTCAAGATACAGACTGTGCCTTGGTGTTCATGGTTTCTTTGACAAAACATCTATTGGTGGATGAAGGAATTGCCAAATCAACTTTAGAAGAAAAAAAGGAGGGAGGGAGGGAGGGAAGCAGGCAGGCTTCTACACAAAACAAATTCTTAAGCTATCAAGTGCTTTTAGTCAATATCTATACTCAAAATAATCACCGACATTTTTCAAGTAGAAAATTCTTCAAGATAACTAACTACTTTGGTATCTCAATGAAAAATAACAATTGAACATGCATGAAAGCAGCTTTGTAAATCTGCAAAGTTAATTGTAGCTCACTCCCCTTACTCCTCGATATTCTGAGATTTTTCTCCATAGAATTATTTGTTACATTAATGTAACATTATAGTTTTTAAAATTACTTAAGGTGTTATTGCATATTAATACTGTAAATGGATCAAGAATTTAGATAATTTAATATCATCTAGGTTATTATGGTTTCTTAGCATTCTAGGACATTTTTAGACAAACCACTTAGTTAAAAATCAGTGGAGGAGCACAATTTGATAAAGGCAGGTGCCTGGGATCAATATCATCACTACAGCTCAAGACCGAATTTGGCTAATGGCCATAGGAGGAGTGACAAACAAACAATTTTTTGCTGCCTATACACCCCCAGTGTTGTCCATGTAAATCACAGTGAGTCTGTTCAGACCCTTGAATAAGTCATATATTTGAATTCCAGGCAACAGGAACTTTACAACAGGTACTTGGGCTTATCCGAAATTGTTGTGTACTGTTTATTTGTATTCGGGGATAGGAGTTATCTTAGGTTGAATGATTATACTTTATAAAAATCGTATGCAGAATATCGATTCATTAATTCGACAATTGTCCTTCCTTGCTGCAAACAATAACCAGCATTCACCATTTAGCAATACCACACGTTTTTCTTAAATATTAGTATTTCTAATGAAAAACACATTAAAATAAAACAGTTCAATATATTTAAATATGGCAAATAAGTTGTCTAGTTCAAATAGTGCCATTTCCTGACCCGTGCCATCTAGATCTATACATAAAGAGCTAAAGAGATCAGCATACTGAACTCATTATTCTGAAGCAAATGATGTGTAGTTGAAAAAATGAGCTTGCTTTTGCCTTATTTCAAAGTATTAATAAAGTGACACTGACCCTATTACTGTACTTGAGTTGCTGTATGCCCAGTGTGGGGAACAAATCTAGTGGTGAATATGCCTCCAGTTTTGTCCTGGTTTCCGGTATTGCCCCAGAAGTGGTGCTTTTGAGAATCCCCATATGGTTCCTCCACATAAGATAGACTTCAGGCTATTTTCCTGATAGAACTTGGACGTTTGGGTTATCAAAGTGTCATGAAATTTGAAGCCTTTTTTTAAAATTTGCCTCAGAACCATAGTACTACCACAGATAGATGCAAAAGTTGCTTGACATACATCCTGGGGCCATTACATTTGACTTAGAGGTGACCTTGCCTGCAATAATCAGGTGAATAGGGTGTGTGCCAGGTGTCATTGTAATGTCACTTAGGAAACTTCCTGAGAGATGAGAAATGGAAGGAAAAAAATAACTGATATCACATCTGAGTAATAAATCATCAAGATTCAAGGTAAAAAAAAAAACCATTCTCCTCTCATTGATTTGCAATGATGGTTGAATGCTGTATCCAGCTATTCTTTGTAAAATGATTTTTTTTACTTTCTAGATGTTATTTACCTCCCCTCTGAACCTACAATTTCTAAACCCTGCTTCATTTTGTGCAAATCACAACTTCAGGGTAGATCTGGAATATGTCATCCCTTGATGTTTTTTAATATTAATAGCTTAGTTCTCTTTCACAAACTATGACTTTTTTTTACAAATCAAAAATACTTAATGCAAATCCTTAGTAGCTGCTCGTCTGGATATAACTCTTTAGAACTGGGTATTTTGCAGACAGACATTTTTTTAATGTTCCAGCAGAATCAGCACTAAACTCTCTTACCACAGCGCATACTTTGTCAATATATTTATATTGGCCAAACATAAATACATAAATAAAAATCAACAGAACTTAGTCCAGGGCCTCAACTACATTATACCTTCCAATGATGTTGCAATGCAGACCCAGTAAATTTGGTTTTCTCACTGAACGCATTAGCTTAAAACTCCAGACCAATTTCCAGTTGCAATGAGATTAATGGGATTAAATGTGTCAAGATAAAAAAATACCTACCAATGATGTCCTAAGCCTTATCTGCAAAATCTATGGTCTTTGCCATGTATATTCATTCCCAAGTGCAGTAAGCTTAAATTTGGTTCTTAGGATGAATCACTTGATTCAGTCAACAAGGAAGAGATCTGGAACCCTTAGGAAGCAGGTGCCATCACTAAGTGGACACTTCATACAATCAGTTGAGAGTCATAAGTTTTCTATAACTTTTGTACCACGTGCACTTTTTTCTTTATTGTTAGTCTTCTCTTTTCTTTACTCCCCCCTTTCTCAGTTCTGTCTTATTTTTCCTTCTCTCTTGCCAAAGCAGTATGTCAGTCTGTAATTATACCACATATTAGTCACTCATTGAAATCAATTCAGTAGGCCACAGCCAGCCATTTTTAAATCATCTATAATAGAATATTTCAGGGTGTGTATCTGTTGACAAGGATAATATTGTTTCAGAAAAACTTGTGTTTTAACCCGATGACTATGCCCTGTGGTCATGATGGAAAATATATTTCTTCATGAGGAGCAGTACCAGTGTAACATCGCCTGCATCCATTCATGGTACTTGGACATAAGGGTGACAGGTGCAGGGTGTAGTAGATCATGGCAGCATCAGGGAGCCTGGGATCTTGCTCTCACTCTGTCACTAAGTCACAATGTACATTATGTTCCTTCAATTGTGTTAAATAATATAAGGGGTTTATACATGCATACACATACATGTACATAATATACATTGCAAAACATATATAGATATAACATAGATATATAGATATATAAATATAGATATATAGATGACATAGATATACATATGGCATACTGGTGCCACTGGACAGTGATAAAGGACAGGGATGCTGTGAAACCTGCCAACATTGCACATAAACAGCCCTCTCACAACAACTAATTATCTAGTCAAAAATGTCAATTAGTGTCGAGGTTGAGAAACCCTGATATATACATACATATATCCAACTACTATTTGGAAAAATCTAGGGAAAAGATAGAATGCTTTTAAGTTTTCATTTGAATGTTTGACATCATAAAGTTCCAACCAGAATCATAACTTCTTAATCCTGATTTTATTATCCAATTTAAATTAGAATATTGCTTTCTCACTAAAATCATTGTTTTGTATAGTTTGCTTTTTTAAGAAGTGAGATTAGGAATCCCTCATTTCCAGATTTCCCCTGACATATGTGTACTCCTTCACAATTTTCAAAGGCTTGGTATAAATCCTGTACTTACTGACTCCACATGGCAGATGCTAGTACCCAGTTTGACACGCGAGGAAACAGAGAGGTACAGTGCCTGCTCGGGCACCCAGGTGAGGAAGAAGCAGAGGTGAGATCTGAACCCAAGTCGCCAATCTCAAGGATTTGAATATGTGTTTGATTAAAAGACAATCTATTCCAGGACCTGGCCCAGCACTACTCCAATCAAGCCAACATGCCTGCCAAAATAATAAAAAATAATCGAATTGGATTTAAAAATATCCACACTTTCAATAGCATCACAACCAAAGTGTACAATACCCTTTAAATTATAATTACTGGTTTTAACGGCGTGTCCTCTTTGTTATATTTCTTTCTTTAGGAATTTGTCCATCTCTGTCTGAACTCTTCTATGAAAACTTGGTTCAAAATGGACAGTAGTCTCTGAAAAACCTCACATTTGCCTTAGAACTTCTGAATGCATGAGGCTTCTACTTTGCATTAATTTTGTTTATTTTTTTAAAGCTTTCCATCTCTGGAGCTTTGGAAAGGTGGAAAAACCACATTCTCAGACAAACTATGTACTACATAGCAATTGGGTAGCAATTCCATCATCTTAAAAATGTATGCACATGTATTGCTTTGTTCATCCTAGATGAAATTTCTGATTTTTTTCCCTAATCTAACACCAAAAGTAGAAAAACACAAGCAAAATTTAGTTTTATTTCTCTATATCTCCACTAGCATTGCAATCGAGAATCTCTAAGCACTTGAGAATATGAACTAATCAATAGAGACCAGCACACAAATCCAGAGATGCATTTACAATGCCACTACACCAAAGAATTAACCATGCCATTTTATTAACAAAAGTACATTAATATGCATTCTTTGATATTCATTTATATCTGGAACTTTCCCCAACACAGAAACTTTTAGAAAAGTCAGTATAAAACAGCTTTCAAATAAATTGGTACATTTAAAACTCGCACACTATCAGCGTTCTTCTGCAATTATGCAACAACTCTCACATCAAGTTTTGTATTGCTCATCATTTGTGCACGTGCATTCAGGATAGCCTTCGAAATAGCTAAGCACCTAGTTGAAAATTTGACTCTGACAGAAAGAAAAGTCTAAGCTTTTTCATTTTATCTTACTATCAGTGTGGTCCCACGGGGAAAGGCAGGCTGCTAAATGTTCTTCCGAGGGCTGATAAACGCGTGATACTTACTTGCAGGCCTAACTAAAATGGATGCGTGCCATATTTTACATGTTTCTACTGGATTAAAATAAAAACCGGTTTTTATCATTGATGCCACATTCCTCATCTAATCTGTGTACAGGTTATTGCTTTTTTTTGCACGTTCCCTTTGGTTAGGGACACACCACCCTTTCGGTAAATTGTCTCCTTTTTTTTTTCAGCATGACTATCTCATTATTTCTGCCTGTGAATGGACTCTTAGCTGTGTTTTGTGGTTGTTTATAACACTCATTAAATAACTACAGGAAAAGATGACAAAGTCAGAAATGAGGTAGACAGAGAGGAGACAGTAATAGTATAATGTGCCTGGGTCGCTGCTAGAGTCTGTAGCAAACAGCGCAATGGGATGTTTTACACAAATAAGGGTAATAGTAAAGCAGGGCAATGTTTCTGAATATTTAACTGTAAATAGCTTGCCCGTGTACATATGTGAGAACTGTGTTATTCTGAAATTGCTTATCTGGCTGGCAGGGAAATCTCAAAAAGGCTTTGTCAGGGATGAAATAAAAGGAACAGTAATGATCCTTAAAATCTCAGAGATATGATTGTAAAAGATCATTCTTTGGAGTATTGCTAAAATAAACTCTGCATATGCTCATAATATAAGATTACCAGTAATTTTCCTTTGAAAAGGCCCAACATGGTCTCCTTATGAAAAGAAAGCCAAGAAGAGAAGGAAGAAGTGAAAGATTCTCCAGAGTAAGGACAAGAAAGAGATGGCAGTCAGTGCTATGAGAACCTGGTTTAAATGTATAGGAAGTAACCTTGAAAGCAGACACATGTCGAAGCAAATCCATTAGCATGAGAGCTTTTTTTTTTTGCTGTAATTTTGCACACCTATTCTAGCCTCCCCTTCTGTTGTCCATACTGTAAGTATTCTGAAGAATTGAGGGTTGGTTTTATAGACTCTGGAGGGGTTATGAAAAGGAGGGAGTGACAATATTAAGGCCACTCTCCTCCTGGACTGAGGGGGGAAATGTCTTGGTGCCGTCAAATAAACTCTCTACCCCTGGCTTAGATTTAAAAAAAAAAAAACTGCAACTTCATCCCAAATCCCCTGGGAGACTGCAGGAGAGGACCGGGGAGAAAGCAGGTCTTCGGGGAACTGCAATGCCCTAGCAAAAACCGCACCTGGATTACTCCAAGAGGAAAAAAGAAGGGAGGGGGCCAAAAGTAGATCTAGTAGATCTAGTAGATCCGGTAACGTGGTGAAGAACAAAAAGAATCAAAACAGGGACTGCAACGCTGCTAAGGGCTTGTTTGTGTTAACACATTTGCACAAGTCTAGCTCAGCCCCGTATTCAATGGGAACTCCTTGTTTACTGTCCTAAAGATCCTTAAATATCTGCCTGCGAACTCCAATGATTGGGCGCTTACTAGTTAAGGGAGGCAGCTGTCCGGGAGGGGTCCAGCTCGGAGGGCTGGCCGCTCTTGCACTTGTCCGTAACTTCCACTCAGTGGTCTTAGTCTCCCCTCGGTTTTGGTAGCGACCGAGTGCCATCCTTATTTCCCTTGACCGAGTCGGAGCTGCAGCCCACGGTAAAACTGCAAGGGCTGGGCAGAGTTCCAGGCGCGAGGGGAGAGGCGTGAACAGCGCTCCGCCGAGCTGGTCGGAGAAATGGAGCAGCGGCTCCTCTGTGGGCTTGTACAGGCCCCCCCGGGTGCACAGCGGGACATTTGATCTGCGGGGTGATTGATAAGTGCGGGAGAGGGGCCGCTGTCCCTCCCTCCTCCTCCTCTCCTCCTCCTCCTCCTCCTGCTCTCTCCCGCTCTGCTTCCCTCCTCCCGCTCGGCTTCCTCCCTCCTTCCTGCTGGAAGCTCTGCCCAGCGGCGAGCCGCTTCAGAGGGGATCTGCCTGCCCGGGGGCGCCGCCTGCGCTCGCCGCCTTGCCCTCGCTCGCGGGCCACGCTGGTCCCAGGCTGTGTCTGCTCCCGCGCCTGCTGGGGTCGCCCGATGCTGCGGGCGCCTCCGGGGGAAGCTCCGGGCGGCGCACTCGCTGGGTAAGTTCTGAGCATTTACAGACGCCACGGCGACGCGGCGGGCAAGTGGGCTCCGCTCGGCCCTCTGTCCCCTTCGCGGCCACCTCCCCTCGCGGAGAGAACCGTGTGGGAGGACCGGGCGCTAGCCGCCCAGGACTATGCCCTGGGGCCGCCCTCGCCTCCTAGCCCCGCGGGGACTGTCTGGCTCCGGGACCGTCCGCGCGGGCGTGGTCGGGATCCCAGCGTCGCGCATCCCTGCGGTCACCGCCACCGCGGGCGGCTCATACGCCGGACCGGCCCAAGGGCGACGGCAGCGCCGGTGGCCGTCGCGGCTGCGAGCCCCGCGCGGGCACCAGGCGTCTAGCAGCAAGGGAGAAGACAAGTAGGATTCCCTTGGTTGTCAGTGCCCGGGACCAGGCGACATCGGATTCACCCGAGCCCCCTGGTTGCCTGGAAGAGTCCTTGGGGAATGGCGTTCGCCTGTAGTTGGGGATTGGGAGGGGGGGCGTGAGAAGGCGGCTGCGGGCAGTTAGTTGAAACCCCCACCCACCCACACACACATACACACCATTGCAGGCTTGGGGACTCCTGTTAACCCCCTGGTGGCCTGGCGGCCGCTGCGACTAAAATGAGCTGTGTGCGCCCGCCTCACTCCCCGCGCCCTGGGGAGGCATTGGCGACTCGAGACAGACTCTAGGAAGATGTGAGACTGAAGCCACCGAGTTCCCGTTTATGCCTCCCTCGCCCCAGCGAAAAGAGCGAGCGTTTGCCTTATTTTAGCGTCTGCCTGTGCCTCTTGGGCTCTCAATTCACCTTCCCATTGCCTTTTTGCCCGCTCTCCCCTAGCGGGGTGCTGTGGCCATTCTTCCCCAACACGCGGGGCCAAATGAAACTTACTTAAAGTGCTTTGTCGGGCTTGAGGCTGATTTGGTCCCAATAACCAGATTTGAGAAAGTGGCCGAGAAAGCTCAAAGAAAGACAGGAGACTGAGGAGTGGTGGGAGGGTCCATGGAAAAAAGATCTGCCACAACACCTCAGGGTCTCGGGTGTCCTTCCCTCAGCTAGCTTAAGTCCTTATTTCCTTCGCTGTGACTGTCAAAAATTTCAAGCGCCCCAGCTCTCCCAATCTCTCTCTCTCTCTCTCTCTCTCTCTCTCCTCTCTCTCTCTCTCCTCTCTCTCTCTCTCTCTCTCTCCCCCCTCTCCCTCTCCCTCTCCTCCCTTCCCCCCTCTCAGAAATTCCTAAGAAAATAGTGTCTGTCCACAGGTATGACAGCGTCATCAATGTCTTGAAGGAAATTATTATATTTGAGAACTAAAATTGATGCTTGATATTGATATTTCACTTTCAAATTTTTTCAAAAAAGACACATTTAGGTAAAACACCACTGCCACTATTTAAGTTTATGTAGGAGTTATCTAAGTCACCGTAAGCAGTAGTTAGCTTTTTGGAAAGCTGCTGGACTGGAACTCAGAATTCATGGGTTCTGTTTCTAATTTTATAGATTCTTGAGCTTAAGCAAGTCAGCACTTACCCTGGTGAGAAATGTCCTCATCTATAAGATGAATCTTACTTCAAAGGTCTTTGTCCAGCTCTCATGTTGGCTTTTACTTTGATGAAATATTAATATAATTAACAAATAAATGTTTGTTAAATGAATGACTGAATGAGTATACCATATCTCTCTAGGAAATATGTATATTTAATATTTGTAAATATATAGAAACAAATGCCCCTTGGCTATGAAAAGGAAGCCTAATCATGGTCGCGGTGCATCATTCTTACATCTAATGATGCAATTGCAAAAGAGTGGGAGGCCCCCTCCCCCCTGAGGACAGCTCATCTAAGTGTTGCACTTTGGCATGGAGGACAATTTGAGACCCCAGAAGAAAAGGATCTTTGCCCAAGACCAAGCAAGAATTACAGGATAGGGAGGAAGCTCATGGTGTCTGGTTCAAGGCTCTCCCTCCAAGGAAAAGGAAAGGGAAAGGAGAAAGCCCAAGAAAAATTCCGGAGGAGACTGCCAGAGCCACAGGTTGCCTTCGTGCCTGTCAGTAAACTGTCCAGAGCCCTTCCTGGGAAAGAAGAGCTTATACGGGCAAAGAATCCTAGGACCCGAGCTTAACAAGGAAGCGGGTGGGGGACGCAGGGGGCTTCCCCTTCTCAGAAGGCTCACTTTGCATATGTGATCATCTCTATTCCACATTTGGCACAGCAATGGGACTCTGTGTTGACTTGTCTATAGCAGGCTGGGAATGAAGGCATGGGGGAAGCAAACTGAAGTGTTTGCGGGACAGGGTCTTGACTTGGTCAATTCCTTTTCCCATTTCATTTCATTCCTTCCTTTTCCCGCTTCATCTCCCTGAGAGGCAGCCTCTGGCACTTCTGGGCAACAGAACAGAGGGGTTATCCAATAGGGGCCTGCTAAGGAGCTGGCACTGTCCTGGTGGTGCAAGACACTGACGTCTTGCAAATGGACTGCACACTGGGAGACACCTGGTCCAGGGGACCTTAACATACCAAAGGAAAAATGAGATAAAGAAGGCAAAACCCCAACATCTGGCCATTAATAATGCTGTCAAAAGGTTATCTGAATCCAATGGAATGTCAGAGCAGGGAGGGCCCTTATAGTCCACCCGCTTTTGCCAATGGAGACGGGAAGATCCAGAAATAAGTGACGTACCTGACAACAGAGCTAGATCAGAACCCAGGTCTACTGGGTCTCAGGCCGGACTCCCTTCATCTCTCCTGTCTTTCTCATGAGCCAGTCTTCCTGCATTGCTGTCTTCTGTTCTCTTAGCTCCTGGGCTCCTTAGGCACCCTTCTGTAGGCTCCCACTCCCAGCTGAGGCTCAGCCTTGGCAGTGCTTTTCTGACACCCACTCCTCTTCTCCTTCCTTCAGGCAAAAAGCACACGTTTAAACCTCATTATCTGGCTAAGTATAAACCTCAGGGGAGAAGGGTTTTATTGTTGTTTATCTCAGTCCATAAGCTAACGTTGAGCTGGCTTTCAGAATCCAGGCAAATATTTGGCCAGCCACCACCCAGAAAGTAATTCTCTCAGTACTAAAACAGAGCTCTGTATGTAAAGCATACATCCCCTAGGAGAACTCGCCCTCCTACACAGACGAACTGGTGCGCACACACCCCACTCTCGAACCAAGAGCATCTGAGCTAGGAGGCTGGCAGGCGAGCCCCAATCCTGTAGCAAAGAGGCACAGAGAGAGAGGGAGAGAGAGAGAGAGAAGAGAGAGAGAGAGAGAGAGAGAGAAGAGAAGAGAGAGAGAGAGAGAGATCTGGACCCCTGCTTGAGAATCTGGAATGAGACACCCCCCTCCCCGGAATGGCCAGTAGGGAGAAGCAGGTGGAAGAAACCACTAGGACGGCGCCAGCCCCTTAGTGGGGCCCCTCCCGGAGAACCCCTCTCCAGGAGCCTCGCCAGCAGCTCGCTGCCGGCGGGGTTGGAGGTGGAGTAGTTCAGAATCAACTGACGCAGCCGAGATTTGAGCTTTGCAAAGCCACTCGCAGGGAAGGGAAGCATCTGCCCCTCCCTCCCCTGCGCGCGCCCTCGATCCACTGCCTGCCCCCTCCCCCCGTGACGTCACCCTAGCCCTGTCCCGGGGTGCCTGCAAAGCCTCTCAAATTCAAACTGCTAAGCGCACTGCTGCCGCTGCCACAGGATTGGAAGCGCGCACCCAGGCTTGCCCGTCGCCGCCGCCCGCCGACCCGGCCGGCCGGCTCCCCGACCTCCCTACGCAGACGCACCCCCGGGACCGGGTCCGCTCAGATTCCCGCCGCTCCAGCCCTCTCTTCCTTTCCTGCCGCCTGCCGGATTTCTAATTTCTGCGCACCCCCGGGCCAAATTAAATCAACCAACAGAAATCAGGGCATTGCCCCCGGAAGCGGCGTCTTCTTTTACCTTGCTCTCCCTCTTTTTCTGAAGATGTTAAACTACTGGCGGACTGCGGAGGAGAGGGGTCCCGTCTTCTCCTGATGCGTGAGTAACCCCCACACCGCGCTATCATTGCTCTCCCATCCTCCCCCTCCCCCGCCGCCAGTCCCCTGATTTTCCCACCCCCTTTTTGCGCAGTTAAAAAAAAAAAGTAAAGCAATTTCTGCTGCGAGCCCAGGACGGGCGAACCGCTCGAGATCTCTTCCAGATAGTCCGGGGGAGGAGGGGATGGGCTGGATTTAGTAGGACAACTCGGTTCCTAATGACTCCGCGGCTGGCTGCGACCCGCCGGGAAATCAGGTGCAAGCATGTGTGTTCGGGGATGCGTGTGTGGGTGGGCTGGGGACGGGGTGGCGGAGAGAAGAGAAACCGCTTTGAAAAATGCAATGATTTCATTCTGCCGTGTGGCCCACTCCCTGCATTCTCCCTCCTCCCTCCCACGCCGCCCCCTGGCTTCGCCGTTTTAATCGGGCTTCCTTGTTTCTTTCTCCCCCGCACCCTGCTCTCTCCCGCCCCCCTCCTGAAGGTTTGCCTGTAGGTACCTGAGCTGACACCGACGGTGCCTAAAGATGCTGAGCGGCGTTTGGTTCCTCAGTGTGTTAACCGTGGCCGGGTTCTTACAGACGGAGAGTCGCAAAACTGCCAAAGACATTTGCAAGATTCGCTGTCTGTGCGAAGAGAAGGAAAACGTACTGAATATTAACTGCGAAAACAAAGGATTTACAACTGTCAGCCTGCTCCAGCCCCCCCCAGTATCGAATCTATCAGCTCTTCCTCAATGGAAACCTCCTGACCAGACTGTACCCTAACGAGTTCGTCAACTACTCCAACGCCGTGACTCTCCACCTAGGTAACAACGGGCTGCAGGAGATCCGAACCGGGGCATTCAGCGGCTTGAAAACCCTCAAGAGACTACACCTCAACAACAACAAGCTCGAGGTGCTGAGGGAGGACACGTTCCTGGGCCTAGAGAGCCTGGAGTACCTCCAGGCTGACTACAATTACATCAGTGCTATCGAGGCAGGGGCATTCAGCAAACTGAATAAGCTCAAAGTGCTCATCCTGAATGACAACCTTCTGCTGTCACTGCCCAGCAATGTGTTCCGGTTCGTCCTGCTGACCCACTTAGACCTGAGAGGAAATAGGCTGAAAGTGATGCCTTTCGCTGGTGTCCTTGAACACATCGGAGGGATCATGGAGATTCAGCTGGAGGAAAACCCGTGGAACTGCACTTGTGACTTACTTCCTCTCAAGGCCTGGCTAGACACCATAACTGTTTTCGTGGGGGAGATTGTCTGCGAAACTCCCTTTAGACTGCATGGAAAAGATGTGACCCAACTGACCAGGCAAGACCTCTGTCCCAGAAAAAGTTCTGGTGACTCCGGTCAGAGGGGTGGCCATGCTGACACACATATCCAAAGGCCGTCACCAACAATGAATCCTGCTCTCAACCCAACCAGGGCTCCAAAAGCCAGCCGGCCACCCAAAATGAGAAATCGTCCAACTCCCCGGGTCACCGTGTCAAAGGACAGGCAGAGCTTCGGCCCGATCATGGTGTACCAGACCAAGTCCCCTGTACCCCTCACCTGCCCCAGTAGCTGTGTGTGCACCTCTCAGAGCTCAGACAACGGTCTAAACGTAAACTGCCAAGAAAGAAAGTTCACAAATATCTCCGACCTGCAGCCCAAACCTACCAGTCCAAAGAAACTCTACCTGACAGGGAACTATCTTCAAACTGTGTATAAGAATGACCTCTTAGATTACAGTTCTTTGGATTTGTTGCATCTAGGAAACAACAGGATCGCAGTCATTCAGGAAGGTGCCTTCACAAACCTGACCAGTTTACGCAGACTTTATCTGAATGGCAATTACCTTGAAGTGCTGTATCCTTCTATGTTTGATGGGCTGCACAGCTTGCAGTATCTCTACTTAGAGTACAATGTCATTAAAGAAATTAAGCCGCTGACCTTTGATGCTTTGATTAACCTACAGCTACTATTTCTGAATAACAACCTGCTGAGGTCCTTACCTGATAACATATTTGGGGGCACGGCCCTCACCAGGCTGAATCTGAGAAACAACCATTTTTCTCACTTGCCTGTGAAAGGGGTTCTGGATCAGCTTCCGGCTTTTATCCAGATCGATCTGCAAGAGAACCCGTGGGACTGCACCTGCGACATCATGGGGCTAAAAGACTGGACAGAACATGCCAATTCCCCTGTCATCATCAACGAGGTGACCTGCGAGTCTCCCGCTAAGCACGCAGGGGAGATACTAAAGTTTCTGGGGAGGGAGGCTATCTGTCCAGACAGCCCAAACTTGTCAGACGGAACCGTTTTGTCAATGAATCACAACACAGACACACCTCGGTCGCTTAGTGTGTCTCCCAGTTCCTATCCTGAACTACACACTGAAGTTCCACTTTCCGTCTTGATTTTAGGATTGCTTGTTGTCTTTATCTTATCGGTCTGTTTTGGGGCTGGTTTATTCGTCTTTGTCCTGAAACGTCGAAAGGGGTGCCAAGTGTTCCAAGGAGTGCCAACAACTTAGATGTAAGTTCCTTCCAGTTACAGTATGGGTCTTACAACAGCGAGACACAGGATAAAACGGATGGCCACGTTTATAACTATATCCCCCCACCCGTGGGGCAGATGTGCCAAAACCCCATCTACATGCAGAAGGAAGGAGATCCAGTAGCCTATTACCGAAACCTGCAAGAATTCAGCTACGGCAACCTGGAGGAGAAAAAAGAAGAGCCAGCCACTCTTGCTTACACTATAAGTGCCACTGAGTTGCTAGAAAAGCCGGCCACACCAAGAGAGCCCGAGCTGCTATATCAGAATATTGCTGAGCGAGTCAAGGAGCTCCCCAGTGCAGGACTAGTCCACTATAACTTTTGTACCTTACCTAAAAGGCAGTTTGCCCCTTCTTATGAATCTCGACGCCAAAACCAAGACAGAATCAATAAAACCGTTTTATATGGAACTCCCAGGAAATGCTTTGTGGGGCAGTCAAAACCCGACCACCCTTTACTGCAAGCTAAGCCGCAATCAGAACCAGACTACCTCGAAGTTCTGGAAAAACAAACTGCAATCAGTCAGCTGTGAAGGGAAATCATTTACAACCCTATGGCATCAAAGGATGCTGCTCCAAACTGTTGGAAGCACTGCATTTGTTTTTGTGTTTGTTTGTGTTCTCCCTTTCCCAGCATCAATGGGGGACTTTGAAAATGTTTGGGGAATGGGTGAAGCAATGATACTGCTTTTTCAAGCTTTCCTTTAAATTATTTCTCTCTTGCTCCCCCCTCCCCCCTTCTCTCCTTAGGAATCATCACTGAACATGAATGTTTCTACAATGCATTTTTTCATATATTTTGTTTATGGTTTTGTTTCTTTTTCTTTTATTTTTCCAGTGGGGGATGGGAAGAGGAGACTATAGTGAATGAAGAAAGAGTAAGCAAACTTTTCAAATGAAAATGGCTATCTAGTGTATTTTGTAGAAGATCTCCAAAGATCTTTTGAGACTCTAAATTCTTTTGTAAATAATGATATATGGTATTTCCATCTACAGTTACCAAGTATAGCCACTAGGCATCACTTCTTTGTGTTAAAGTGCCTTTGCACTTTAAGTACATTACTTAAATGTTGCTTTTAGCTTTGAAAAATTGAACATATTTTAATGTGTTGTATTTTTGAAATTAAAACACTGTAAAATAGATCTAAATGTCAGTTATATGAAGTCAACGTACAGTTTGCTTGAGTTATAGAAACCAGCCTGTCATTAAATGATTCTAGTTCTAGGACTTTATAGATTTAACTGTAAAATATTTCCTTTCCTCTGGGTTTATTCTAAGTGATTTTATTTAAGTCAACTAAGGGGATTTAACAGTGGACTAGAGGTAATAAACCGCCTCAGATGGGATTATAATTCATTAATAAAATATATTTAACCCAATATCAGAGTGAATTGAACAATTAATGCCCTTCAGTAAATTATTATTTTACACTAACATGGTCAGTGTTTTAGATTATTTTCCTAATTAAGAGTACATTACACAACTTGTAATATATTTTTTCTGCATTAAATTAGATATTTTTATATATTTAAATGACAGAGTCTGTATTTCTAACTTTTTAATTGAAATTAATTTTTTTCTGCCTATCGAAACATTTTCTATAAACACACACCAGTAGAGGCCGCCACACACCTCATTTAATAAAGACATATGAGCCATTAAATACCTTGAAGGAAGACTTCAAAGGTGAGCTTAAAACTTCCCAAGTAAGTTCTCTGCAAATTCAAGGCGGCAGAGAGAAATGTATACATTACTTTCTTTGGGGATTAAAGTTTAGATTCAGAATCCTTCTCAATTTTCACATGTTCAAATAAAGCAGCGTTTTACTCTTGAGTTTCTTGAAGCGTTAACGAGGTGCTATCAAATCATATACTATTTGCATCTCCAAATTGATTAATAAGTACCTTAACCAAGAAAGTAAGCATTTTGTTCTTCTGTCTTCTTTAGGCATGTGTTTCTTGATTTTTTTCCTTGTGGGTTTGAGCAGCCTTTTGTTTTGGTCTTAGCATTAAAATGATTTTAACTAACCAAGTCTATATAATGTTTATGAAGCCTTATTAGCCTGTAAATAATTTTTAGATGCAAACATTATTGTGTGATTTAAACAAACAGCCCTTCTTTACAACAAAAAATAGTTTTGTTTTGTCTATTGTAAATCCTTATGCAACTGGGATGGTGATCTGCATATAAAGTAGTCCAGCTTTTCAAATCCTTATTAAAGCAATTGATGGTGTCTGAAAGAAGCACACTGTTTCCTTTTCATAAATAGGTTACTGAACATAATAATCCTTTATTATCGTGTGGAGATTGAAGTGGATCCTGATAACTTACTTTTAAAGCTTTAAAATGACTAATAGTATATTGTCTGCCACTATAAACAATTCAAGTGATAGGCTTTCAATTAGAAATTACTTAAATCCAAATTATTTTGGTTAATAATGACTGGTGCAAAATCTTTTTTTTTAACAATAGAAGGTAATTGTGTATATATAAATGCAAAGGGCATTCAGAAAAAAAAAATACCTCCGACAACCTAGAATCTCTGAATATTCACAGTGACAAGCTAACATGTTCATTCCTTGATCAGAGATCATAATTTTTCTTTAAATCCATTAGATGAAAATTGAAAATTATGGGCTGCAATGATTTACAAGAAAGTTAATGTAAAGAGATTTCACAGAAAAGGAGCTGTAGTATTATGCTAGTTGAACTTGGACATAGCTCCTGGAAACCACTCTTCTTTGAGTGAAGCGTTTATATATATGAAAGAGTCTCAAAAATCCTCTTGTGGCTGCTCTCATTCGGTATAATGATACACAAAGAATACAGAGGTAGGTGTTTTGGGAAGTGATTATGAAGGGAAATTAGTATACGTATTCTATTAAGATAGTTTCTAGGTTTAAACTATATGACTAGAATTGAGTGAGTATTGATGTAGCGATTCCACTTCAGTGTTTGTTCTTATTCTCCTGAAAGTAAAGCCATTCCTTTAAGATGCCATTATCCATAGAAAAACTAATTCATTAATTTTAAATAGAGAGAGCTTAATATTCATTTAGTTACATGATTTTAAAGAGGCCTCCTGGAAGAATTCAGATTCATAAACTCTTGCTTTAATAATTATGGTTATATTCTCGATTCTCAAACTTTTTAGATATGTACTTTATTTGTATTAGATTTTAAGATGAAATCATTTGAATTTGGTCCAGGCTATTTCATTTCAAGGCATAATACACCATATATTTTGAAATTTTATTTTCTAATGTAATCACACTTTATGTTTATTAACTTCTTAACATTCCCACTGACTATATTGTTTTGCTATATCCACTCAAGTGCTTTCGAAACATATTTTATTTTATCTCCTACAGCTGGAGTTTGCTATTTCACTTTTATTTTACATACAACTTGTAATAGGTATGAGCATCGGCCCAGCGAAATGGTTCCGGCCAACAGAATGTGGTCTCCCCTGGCCCTGCCTGGAACAGATCTATGTGTCTGGACCTACAAATGGCAAATGGTAATTCCCTTTGATTCTAGCTCTTAATTAGTTCCTTTCACTGCTTCTGAATATACCTGTGGCTAAGTTTGTATTGAAACACTCAAAAGTACCACTTTTCAGTCTGGACACAATTGCCAAGAGTCTGATTTGGTTCTGGACTCTGGTCAACCTGTGTGCCTTGTTGGTTCACTCCAGCAGTTGGTGAGTAAGGAAATAACCCTTTGATTTCCTCTGCTTTGTTCTCTGACCTCTAAGGTGATTTAATTTTTCTAAGTATTTCCATGTCATCAAGGGCTCAATATCTTATGGGTTTTACAAAAAGTGTATAAGGAACAAGAGAGAGGTTCTGTGATTTTTGACTCTGGAAATTAATTTTGATTGTGCACATTCCAGAAACATACTGGATTGGATGCTAGAGTGAAGAAAGCCTTCCCGACAATTCTCTCAATCTAGTCATTTCTTCATTCATTCAAGAAATACTCATTGAGTGCTTGCTTCCTAAGTGCCAGGCTCTGTGCTGTGTGCTAAGGGAACACAGAGACACAGTAGACAGGATCTCTGTCCCACCCCCTCACCCGTACCCCCTGCAGTGAGCTTAGTGCTCATAGAGGAATGACAATCACCCAGAGTAAACAGTGCGAACAGTAATGAAATACAGGATGTTGCATTTTTTATAGCTGATTCTGTGCAATGAAGTATAAAACAGATATATCATAAATAGAATAGCTACAGTGTAACCACCGTTAACATCTCTTTACAGTTACGCGGTTAAAAAGGAAAAAAAACACTAAAATAATATACCATAAATTTCTGCAGAACAAGGCTCAATATTATGGCCTGAAGATAGCTATATACGTGTGCTATCTAAAGATGTACAATGGAAGGATGAGTCCCAAAAATGTAAATACAAAGTCACAAATATACTTTCATTTTCTGGAATAACCATGCTTTAGAGGCAATATTTACTTTATTATTTCAGTGGCTTAAAAGATAACATTTTGGCTTCAGTGTCTTTTACCGATACAATAAGGCACTTACCTAAATCCTGAGAGAAAATTAAGTACTGTACATAGGTGTGCTTTGCTTCTCACAATGGTTGTGCAAAAAGTCATGTGTAAATTGAAGTTTTGTAAATCAAATTGTATTTTAAATGCATTAGGGGAAGTGCCATTTAGAGGAACCTTGTGAATCCTTTTATAAAGCAGAAAATCATTTTATAATACAAATAATCACTCTCTAATTTATCTGTTTTGTATATTTGGATTTTCAGTATTGACTTTGCTTAAAACAGAGCCCACCTGCATAATAAGAGTGTGTTTTGTCAATGCTGCTTGTGCTACCAGTTTCTTGGTTGCTAAGGGCTTATACTTGAAAATCTGCTGTAGTTTTGTGTGAATTGAGCTATCAAGCGATCCTATGATGGCGCAGTAGCATTCCTGAACAGTCCGAGTAGCCAACCCATTTTAACTTAACTGATCACAGGACTCTTCTGCTCAGCAGCGTCTCCTCTCAGATGTGGCCATGTTTCATTAGAGGGTAGAGTGACTCCTGTATTCACATCCTATAAAGTGCTTAGAGTCATAAGTTTTATAATAAATATGTTATTATGTAAACATATTGAATTGCATGTGTGTTGGAATTTTTTAGCAGTATTTTAGCTTGAAAGTACTTGTACAAATACTGTTAGATTTAGTTGCAAATAATTGTTCTCAAGTTATTGGAATAAATGGCAAATGAAACAAGCTCTCGTGTAAATACACTTCCGTGCCAAATAGTGACATTGTTTCAAAAAATGAATGTCATCTTTTGGGCTGTTAGTAGGCAAAATGAAATATTGGAAATGTGATCAAATGATACTGTGTTTTATTGCATAAACTGTTTACACAGTTATTTTATGCTGTAGTTAGCTTTCAGTTAATAAATAAATATTCACTAAAAATGAACATTTGAATTAGAAAAATTCTTCAGAATCTTAAGAGGAATTCATTACAAAGTATTACTGAAACCATCCTCTTTGCCTTGATAAATACTGTTGAAATGTCTACAAATTAAGGTGTCTCTTTATATGATCATAATTTACATCTTAAAAGTAAAATGAACTCTTTAAAAAACATATTAATATTTTTCCATGAATGAGCCATTAGTATCGAACTGTTAAAAATCAACAAAAACAATTCAAATAGAGTTGTTTCCTTAGGAATTGATTTCCCCCTCCCCCACCATGTACTCCCATGCACACCAAAGCCAACTGTTTTCATTATAAAGTTCTGATATAACTGAATTAATACATTTATATTAAAAAATATGAGACAGATTTACATGCAAACTGAAGGAAAAGAAACTATAAATTCATTAACAGATGCTATCACTATATTCTGAAAGACAAATTAAATGAGATGAGGGAAGGGGCATTCATTGCTGCTATTGTGATATCATAGCAAAGTGACTTCTTTGGCTGTTTGCATTTGGTTGACCATCACAATATATATTCCAGGTATGCTCCATTCACAAATGTACAACATAACAAAGGGTTTGAGATTCCTCTGGTGAAAGCAAGGACTTAAAACAGATTAAAACAATCTCTTGAGATTATTAATTTGCTATATGCACAATATATTCAGTTTATTCATGTAGCCTTCACGGAGTAGCTGAAATCATTGTAATAGCTTCATTTTAAAGTGTTTTGTTGAAGAAAAATAGTTAGTGCTTAGTACAGTAGATTATCCAATCCTTTAAAAAGATTTGTTGAAATGAAATGAGAATGAAAGTAATATACAGCTCCCCATTCTAAACATGCGTAGTATAAAACATCAGCAAGTCATATGTGTCTGTTTATACTGGCAAAAGGCCATCAAAATACATGTTGTCATTCCTGAATAGGGGCTTGGAAATGCACCTGATCCATGTTTTCCTGGGCAACTGCTTTATAATTAGCTAAACATCATTTTTATTCATTTGATTTTCAAATATTGTTTTGTTTGCTATCAACACTATCCTAAAAAGGAACATTTGAGCTAATAATCTGTCAGATTCAGTTACTTGGCATTTTGGGCCATACTTGACCTTGACAGAATGTTGGCTATCGCATGGATCTGGCTCACAAAGTGACCGTTGGGCGGACAGGACAGGCGAAGGGCGTCTATCTGGGTGAATCCCCAGCCAAGGCCCTTGCTTCTCAAGCCCCTTTTACCTTCACATTGCTAATACTTGACATAGTGTTTGGGAACATAACTTTCCCATAAATAATCCTTTAACCCTTTTCCCATTTAGGGGGAAAAAAAAGTGCAGCTGGCTGCCAGCATTCATTTAACATCACGCGTGGGAATGCTGTTTTCTAGGATTTGACCTTTTCAGCGATTGAGAATTACTATATTTTGTAAATGGAAATACCACTACTAAAAGCAGAATGCTATAAATAGAATGATGTTATTTGTTTCCAAAGATTATCGATATACTAGAGCGATGCAAAAATAATAATGAAAGAGAGATGTTTCGTGGCAAACTTTGGGGATAAAGTTAGGACTGTAATCTGCAAATTATCTCACAGTAAACACTGTAGCCGCTAGCTCCACTAGCGAGTATTCTCGGGGCAAACGGGAGACAGGTTAACGAATAAATGAATAAGACTCTGGCTCTCATGCAAACATAAAAAAGTTGAAAACTGGAGGATCTAAGTTCAAAGCATAATTACAATAGATTTTTAGCCATTCCATGAAGTCTTAAACAAATATTTAGTTGGATTTTTCAGAAACTCATGAGAAACAGACACACGCATGTGCACATGCACACACACGTGTGCACACATACACAAAGACACACCCGATGAGGATAGCAGAGAAGTTACGGTAACACATGGCCAGGATCCAAAGTTCATTTCATGCAGGCAGGCCTAATTTTAAGTGCTACTTGAGTCTGTCTATTGAACCCAATGATCTCATTGTGGAATTAAAAGCAGCTTTACTGCCGAGCTGTGAGACTGCCTTTATATTGGTTTTTGGAATTGGGAGATTCCGAGTTGAGAGAAAAAGCACTCCCTGACAAGCTTGAATGATGAATTCTTCCAGAACTTATCATTTAGTTCTTCCTGTGGCTCTGTGTGTTTTATTGTTTTGTTTAAGTCTTCCAGATAGGAGAGAGAAAATCATTGGGCTCAAAACTATATGAAATCATATTTCTGTCAGAACACAGTTTTCTCATATAGTCTCATTTATATAAAATAAGAACTTACAGGTAGTGTTTCATAATGAAGAGTCCCAGAATCTGGGGTTCTGATCTTCATGCAGCTAAAAAGCTATGAGGACAAGTCATAGGTCTCCTTGGGTGTCGATTTTCCCATCTGGGAATAGTATTGAACTGGATGAACTCAATGGACATATCCAACTTTAGTGCTCTAAGAGTCTAGGCTATTTTGAAAGTGGTTGCTACACACAAACCAGGGTATTAAGACAATTATTCAGGTGACTCAAGTCTGAAAATCTCGTTTTCTAATTTGGACTAACCTTACTCTGATTTTATTTTATTATTAAATTTATTGTGGCAACATTGGTTAATAAAGTTATACAGGTTTCAAATGTACAAATCTATAATACATCATCTGTATACTGCATTGTGTGCTCTCCACCCAAAGTCAAATCTCCTTCTATCACCATATATTTGACCCCATTTACCTTTTTCTGCCTCCCTCCTCCTCCCCCCCTTTCCCTCTGATTTTATTTTTATAGTATTCGAATAAACTATTTGTCTTGGGTTAATTTCTCTTCATAAACTTGAGTTTTAAAAAATGTTGAAACCACTTTTCTTACTTTGTTGTAAATCACAACATCCTACTGATTCTTTTGGTGGTGGGGTTAGCGGGGGAGTTGATGAGTTTTTCATTTAGCTGTTTTGCAGGGAAGTTGTCTCTGAGGTTGATGAGTTTAATTATTTTGTGTGATAATTAAGAAAAACCTATGAATCTAAAAAGATTGTGTTTTCACATTTCGGGACATACAGCAGTTTGGCTGTTTCGTTTTTCATCATCCCTCCCTTTTAGCCAACACTGCCAAGTCTCTTATCATCAGGAAAACTGATGGACCCTTGGACAATTCAGTTGAGCTTCCAAAAATCAATGATTCATTCCAGTGAGCAAAGCTCTTAGCTGACAAGTGGTGTTTGGCGTCTTCCTGATCATAAACTTCAGCCATTGTTTTATTGCTGGGCCAATGCATCTCTATCTGGTGAAATAGATTTTAACTGGAAACAAGCAAAGAAATAAAGCCCTCAATCTTGTAATATTCAACTGACATGATCTTTGCAACAGTGAAAAAAGAGGAAAAAGCATCCATTCAAAATCCTCCACTTTTCAGAGGTTTCTGAAGGGCTTATTAAAAGCATTAGTGAATGAAAGGAACATCCATCTACAATTTGCTGTGTGGTTTCTTCTGTCATGTTACAGAAAGTTATGAAAAAGGAAATGTAGGGTATCCTTGTCCAAGCCATCATCTTAAAAAATAAATAAATAGGATGTTATTGAGACACTAAAGACTTAGAGTATGATTACATTTTGAATGTTGGACTTGAAATTTGGGAACCAAATATATTTTATTTAGTAAAAAGCGAAAGTCTGCAAAGCAAATACTTTTTAATCAATAATCTGGGTAATTTGAGAGAGGGGCTTGTTGCAAGAATCTCATTACTTTTAGATTTTGTTGGTACAAATTCATCAGAATGTTGTTCTGTTCTATGCAAACAGCTCAAATGTTCTGAAATTTTAAAAATGAGTGAATTCTTTTACTCTTACAGATTAAAATGGGGAGGCTCTGCCTGTATTGATACAGTTTTCTATTGTTTTTAGTTGGACTTTCTGGCTTTTTCTCTAGAACAAAATCAAATATCCAAGGATGGATATTTGTACAAAGACAAGGTAAAGTCTCGGGAAGAAAGGGGTAAATATACACTTTCTCAAACAATTTCTAACAGAGGGCCAAGAAATAGGTAGTTTCACAAAATTCTCTTCCCTTGCCTCTCCAAGAGAACTCATCCCCAAGTTTTGATCCCTGACCAGGAAAGAAACATTTCCCTATACAACCAAGATCTTGAATTTTACTGGGTTCTGTTTGATTTTGCTCTTCAGTCACACTGATTCCTTCTGATTTGCTCACTGAGGGGGATCCGAGGACAGTGGCAAGATCATTCACCAGAGGTCAAGAGGCCCTAAGGTTTAGCCTCCATGATTCTCTCTGCTAACTCACTGTGTGACATTAACCAGTTCCTTCTCTATTCTGAGCCTCAGTTTACTTATCTGAGAAAAGAAACAGCTAGATTTAATTTCCCAGTCAAGAAAGCAATGGAATACAAATGAGCTTATTACTGGGGAAACCTAGAATCCATTTCAATTCACATACACACACAATAGTAAATCATTCACAAACTTGATACATTAAGGATCATTAATAACAAATTATTTTTAAAAAACCTCACACCTGTTCTTATGACAAACGAGTGAAAACATTTGGACTAGAAGTTCCATTGTTCCTTTCAGCTTAAAAAAATAGTCTCATGATTTTCTTTCCCTCTTCCTTATTCTAGCTCCTAAACATTATAATTGTATAAATTCATTTACACAAAGAGTATGAGTAATTTCTGGTAGTCCTTATGTGGTAACAGATTGTCTCTAAAAATACAATTTATAGAGTGCTCATTGTGTGCTGAACACTTGAGCAGATGCTGTGCACTTGTAAAACAAATCCACAAGTGTTCCTGAAGGCCTAGCCTATGCGTAGCACTGGGATGACTCTGGGGTGAAAAGGAAACACCACTAGCCACTGTCTAAGCATCAAGGACCTCCTACATGTCCATGTCGGGGAGACATAACATATCCACTCAAAATAAGACATGGCTCCTGCCCTTGTGGAATATATAACCAAGTTGGGAAGATGGGCTAATTATACATGAAAGGGGTATGAGAGGTCAAGATCAGAAAGGATAAAGGATCAATGCAGACTAGACTGGCATTATCTGAGAAGGATGTTTGGAGGAGGCAGGACACAAAAAGAGCCTTGAATCGAGGAAAGGCTTGGGGAATCAGCAAGCTGGAAGATATAAAGACAGAAATAAGTGTGCAAAAAATAGTGAAGAGAATGGAAGGACTGGCTTGAATTACCTTTCGATGGCTTTGAAAGACAGAGTAAGGACTTGATTTCATAAATAATGGAAGCCTCCTCAAGCAAAGTGAAAAGTCATAGAACTCTTTAAATTTGTATAGGGCCTTATAAAATAGTTCATGTGCATCTCTAATGTTAATACTGATTATCACTAATCGAGATAATTATATGTGGGTTTCAATGAGGAAATCGAGGTTTAGGGAGGTTTGGTAGCTGGCCCACTGACCTGGTGAGTGGAGGGAGAGGCTGTCTAGGTTAGTGAGTCAGCAAAAAGAAGTGTTAAGAACAGGCATTCTGGAACCAGAATGTGGGGATTTGAAACCCAGCTCTGCCACTCACCAACTGCGTGACGTTGGGCAGGTCACTTAACTTCTCTGGGCCTCAGTTTTCTCATCTGAAACAAGGTGACAAGCACAATTTCCTTCACAGAGTGGTTATGAGGATCAGCGAGTTAATATTTGCAAAATAAAGTGTATTTGTTAAACAAAACAGAAAGTGGCAAAGGGGTAATTCGAAACCAGTTAGGACAGATTTTAAGCCCATGTCCTGTGCATTCAACCACTAGGTCTTGCTGGATAAACAGAGAAGACACGAGTCTTCCGGCAGAAAGAGAGATCTGTGCATTAGAGCAGAGAGGACACTGGGCTCCAGGAAGCTGCCGTGGTGATTCAGGACTAAGGAAGTGAATCCTTGTGATTAAGAAAATGAAGAGAATATGAAGCCAAGACACCACACTCTTCTGTTCAACCACAGACTGCCCACAAGCTGGGAGTACAGACTGATCTTTTAGAGAGCCATATTTAGTAACACATCCATCTTTTTATCATCAGCAGGTTCTTAGTTTAATAATACTCATATTCTCTAGGGAAAAAGTGAATGGATAAAGAAAAAAGGACTTTTTGTCATGGATTCTGAAGGGAGAGAACTTTGAAGGAGGTTGGTTGTGAGGGGAAAATCCTGAGGCCACCTGGGAAGAAATTTTGGGTTTACCTGAGGTTCACATAGCCCATCTGGGTCTTGGATCTGTGCAGAGCCCACCTCACCGGTATGCAACCTGTACAGTTGCCCAAGGACTCAAGCTTAAAAGCATCCCACACTTGGTTTAATACTCAGCTGCTCTGATGGTTCTTGGAAATATGAGTAACTTTTGAACAAGGAACCCTATATTTTCATTTTTAACTGGGCCTCACAAGTGACATAAGCAGTCCTGGGTCTGTGACACCAGTGACTCAGTTAACTTGCCACAAATTCCTTTTGCTTAAGGCAGAGCCATCTCTACTAGGACCACTATGTTTTGAATATCCTGCAACCTCTTTTTCTAGCTGTGTCTCTCATTCCACTGACTTCTCAGATGAGGTCTCACACTAAATGATAGTACAGCTGCTTCTCCTTTTAAACACTTGTTTAAATTTACATTTTACACAATTTTTAAGCTAATTCAGAACGTGTGTGTATGTGTGTGTTTAAGAAAAATAAAAGCATCCAGTGCTAAAGAAGTCACATGGGGGGGGGCGGCGTGCAATTTTTTCTGTTCTGTGCACAGCCTGTTGTTATCTCAACGGCGTATAGCTGGTAAGAGCACCCGAATGATTTTGCAATGCGAGAATAGCAATTTGGGTTTCGTAGGGCAGGTAAAAAAGAAAAAAAGCTTTATATAATTTGGCTAAGCTTTGTAGGAAAGTAATTGTGGACTTTTTTAAACTCTCCATTTACCTCTGTCATCTAAGCTGTGACCATGAGAATAACTTCCAATAGGCCCAGGTTTCATTTGTCACAATGGCCTTAAAAAGGAAGGAAAAAGGAGGGAGCAGAATTTTCTCCATTTAAGAACATAAAGAAACAGAAGCATTTTGAAGGGAAGGGAACTTGGAAAAGTTGACACAGTAAGTTAAAGCGGGTGGAGATGATGAAAGCCTGAGTCACAGGATCAGGATATTTCGATTACCTTCTATTGCTTCATTGTAAATGAAATTGCTTCAACAGCCTTTGAGGATTTCCATTAAATGGCACCCGGATAAATTTTCACAGTTATTCTTAGCAAAACTCTTTAAATAGTAAATGAGAAAGGTCACATCATGACAGCATCGTACAA
This sequence comes from Eonycteris spelaea, assembly GCA_003508835.1. Lineage (NCBI taxonomy): Eukaryota > Metazoa > Chordata > Mammalia > Chiroptera > Pteropodidae > Eonycteris > Eonycteris spelaea. Next base: position 536,631 of record PUFA01000200.1, read on the forward strand.
GCAAAAACTCCCCCAACGCCCATGCAAAGATTTCTATCAAGCATTTGTCAGGCACATAGGAGCTGCGCATGGGCAAACCTCACAGCTGCCTTTGAAATCGGGAGCTTTCGGAAGCCTGAGATGTTGGGCCACATATCAGTCTTTTGTTTATATCTGACCCACAAACATTGGGTCTTACTTAGAATGCAAATGAATGAGCCCTAGGGACAACGGTGTCTTTGATTGATGTATTTGGTCTCTCCGACCTGAAAACGCATCAGTTTTTGAAAGGCTGCAAGGGGCATTGGTGTGATTTAGGAAGTACAGACTATATGTTGGGCTCAAAGCTTAGGGCTTACATTTTTACATAAAAGCACTCAGGCACATTACCCATTGATTCCTTGGGCTGACAAAATCCCAATAGTGCCAAGTAGGGCAGAGGCTCTGAGCCTTGAGCCGGCAGGACAGGCAGGCTCCACCGCTGGGCTGGCTGCCTTGCTTCCTCAAGCATGGAAGTGTGAGTTCAGGCACCACAAGCCTTTTTCGAGCTCTGGGACTGGTCAGATGGCTCCAGATTCAGAAAGCTTTACTCACAAATGCTAAACATTGCTGAATCACAGTAGAGAGCTAGCTTGTGGCTTAGGAAACTTCTGGCATTGTTTTGCTTTGTTTAATTCCAATAACTTCAATGTTACTGAATTCCATTCATGACTTATAAACAATTGAACCAAGCAAAGATTATAGAAATAAATCTTAAAGACTGATTTGGTAAATAAGTACATAGATCTCTGGCTTAATTCTTAAGTAGGCGAATCAAGAATTCTTTACATTTATTTTTGGTTAGCCCTTGAGATGGTAGATTAAAAACTGAGGCTTTTATTTTTTTTATACCTACAGCGCCTAGTCTTCCTAGGTGGACTCCCATCCAAATGCTAACCAGGCCTGATGCTGCTTAGCTTCAGAGATCAGACGTTGGTCTTTTTCAGGGTGGCATGGCCATAAACATAGCTCTTAAAAAACATAACATTTCTTGTATTGCCAATGGTTTTTTTTCCTAGAAGTAGTAAGAACATCAACATCTCCCCAAATCTGTCATCTACATTGAACAAAAAATGCTTCTAAGACCTCATTTGATCAAAAAATGTGTAATTCTATGGCTTACTTTATAAATTGTGCCATGATTTAAATTATACTAAAGTAAACCTGTAAATTAAATTTTAGATAAAGAATTCTCAGTTTTGTAAATTGAACACGTAATTTCTACCTACAGCAAGTAATTTTCTTTTTAAACCATGCTGTCACATTTGTAAATCTCACCTGACCTTCATAAAATTATGAAACTCAAGAACAATTAATACAAAAATATTTCTTTTTCACTTTTTAGAGACCAGAAGTCAGGATGAAAACTTAGTGCCTTTTTTTTTTTTTTTGCATGTGGTTAATACTGCCAAGAGCGGGTGGGGGAGGTGACTAAAATATAGGTTATCACCTTATTGTTCCCAAGGATAAAGAAAAGAACTATTCACTCCTGGCTATTACGCAACAAACCATTTTTTTCCCCACATTTTCATTCATAATGTTTTCTGAGGTTTAACTTTTGTCTTTAAAAGGTTTAAACTACATTTCCATTTATTACGTTTCCTTTTCCCAGACCTCTGGTCAACTTAAGAGGCCTCATTATACTATATGGAAATAAAGAGATTCCTAAATGGAAAAGGACTGTTTTGAATGCTGACTAGTGTCCATAGCATTTGGAAATAATTAACTCATTAACTCATTCATTCATTCATGTAACAAACATTTATTAAACACTATGCAAAACTCAGGCTCTAATCCTCAGGAGTTCACAATCAAGTGGTGCAGAAAGTCTTGCATAAAGAGAATGCTAATGCCGAGTTGTCAATGGCACGATAAAAGGATACACAGAGTACACTGAGGATAGAAGGGAGGCAGCCGCTGTCTCATTGTGGGTAAGATCTAGTAAGTTACAGTAGAGGTGGAACTAGAGGCGTGAACAGAATTACATTGGCTGCCAAAGGTGGAAAAGGGAAGAGCAGACTCAAAGGTACAGACCTGTGCAAGTGCATGTTTTGGCCATAGTGAGACATCTGATGTCACTAACTACAGGTTAGGACATTGAGGAGCAATGGCAAAGATGAGGCTGAGAAAGTAAGATGCAGTCTAATCATGAAGGACCTCGAATGTCTTGCTCAGGAAACTGAAGATATTGTAAGTTTGAGCAGGGTAGTAACATCAACAAGTCTGTATTTAGAAAACTCAGTTTGGTGCCTTGAGTAGCGAGAAACTAGAGGTGGGAAAGACAGTTTGGAAGTCAAAACAGGAGCTGGAGCAGTTGAAACTAGGAGATGAGCATGTCCTAATGAGAAGGAGGTATGGAGTTGGAAGACCTATTATTAATTATCTTTGCAAGATGAGAAAAAAGGAGTCAAATCCTTCTAGAATCGTGCATGCTTGCATCATACAGAATGCTAACATATATTTAACTAAAGCTTTGTATAACTGATAAAGTCTTGGCATAAAAAGCATTTACTAAGAGCATACCCCTGTTTGTGTGAAATTCCAGAGTACCTATGAGAAGCATAGATATTTCACTTCTTCATATGCACTGAAGGCTTTTGTAGATAAATGTCTTGTTTCAAATAAATGGCTATACTTCCAACAGAAACACCTACAAATGTTCTAATTAATGAATGTGTTAACAGTTCCTACATATCATGAATATTAGATGGTATCTATTCTTTGGTATGGACAAGTGTATGGTGACTGAGCATATAAATTCTATATGGAATATGGGAACCCTGTAACATGAATTTATGGTAAAACTGAAACTGCTTTTAGGTGGAAGGTCAAATATAATTTGGATGTCAGTCATGTCTTACACATAGCAATAGTTGGAAAGCATTCAAGTAGAGAATTGTAATTGAGTCATTACTTAACATTTGATTCTTTCTCAATTTTGTTACTTAAAAGGGCTTGTGTATTTTATATTGAAAGGGGCTATCTTATAACCTCTAGGTATACTATGGTTGCCTTATAAAATGATTTCTATAATGTATTCACTATGTCATTACACCATTAATCAAGTGCCAACACCATGCTAGGTCCTGGAATCCTACATGTCTGAAGCAGATAGGCAGTGACCCTTATAAATATCAAGGGGGTGTGGGAAAACACTGCATAGAACTATATTCTCCTCAGTTTCATTTGAAATCACACCACATAGCTCTCCAAAGAATTGGTGCCATAATAATTCATTCATTCAACTGATTTGGCACTTCCTCTGTGCTATAGGCACTATGACCAGTCTGGGCAAACAGTAGTAAAAACAGACAAGATTTCTGCTTTCATGGTGCTTACTATGTCTTAAGGAGTACTCACAGTGTAAAATGTACTGAGTGATGCGGTGCAGTTAATAGAGACCGAAAGTTCCCAAGATGTAATGGACACTGGAGTTTCGATGCATGGATGTATGGGGTGGGGAGGGATAGAGAGAGAGAGAGAGAGAGAGAGAGAGAGAGAGAGAGAGAGAGAGAGAGAGAGAGAGAAAGAGAAAGTAAAGTTGTGCTTATCCTAATTTTACCTACATATAATCACATTCTCTCAGTCATCTGTGAAAGGAAACAATAGAGAAATAAACAAGAAGAGAGGAAAAAATGTGAAAGTTACACCTCCTCCATTAAGCCTTCATCACTTCCTCTAAACGGACATGACTCCTCAATAATTATGATTTTCTATTCAGGACCATTTCTTCCAATTTATGGGCATATTCTTTCTTGACCAGAAATAAAGAATAGCACACAATATCAAGTCATTTCCTATTCCTACTTTTAAATAACTCTGGAAGTGATCTTTAATGTTTGTTCTTTCTAAGTGCTCTTCTAAAAGATTCAGCAGAAAGCTGTGTAAAGACTGAAAAAAAAGATGAGGACCATAACCTGTTTAAGCTTCATTTTCTTTGATTATTTATGCTCCTTTTTCTTCACCTTTGCCTTCCCTGTAATCAGCCTCATCCTGTAGAAGCTAGAAAGATGCTGATTACATACAAGTCACAGGGTAATTTACCCTTTTGACCTTCTTTGAGCTCTTATAAATCTCTCCACTGCTGGGAGGCCAGGGTTTTGTCTTCCCTCAGCAACAAAGGGCTGTTGCTTTATAAGCTGCTTCACACAGCAGCAGAAAGAAAACACTGAAAACTATGTGTGAGGCTGGCTGGGGGAATGATGCTATGACCTTGGCCTTTTTGAGAATGTAGGGAAGAAGAACGCTTCCCATTTTCCCAGTGTTAGCAGCCCTAATCATGCCAGAAGCAACATTAGTGACAAATTGGAATGCAGTTATCAGTTGTGAGTCTAAAATGAGGAGGTTGGACCAGTTGATCTCAAAGGCTCCTTCCGGCTCTCCCATTCCAGTATTCTAAATATGTCTCAAGTGTGATAACTTGAAGAGAAAATTAAAGAGGATGATGAATTAGGCTTATGCGTGAGAAGCACCCTGGTGGATACGGCCATTCACAATTCACAGCTAGAGATAGCCTATCCCTCATCCAGTGTCGAGTAGGGAAGGTTTGGTCTAAGTTGTGTTAAATAAACATAGACAGCCTGACTACCATACTAACTAAAGCAGGGGGTTCTGACCTCCAGTAGAAGGTAAGCTTTTAAGAAAATAATTTTAGCTTTAGGGTTCTATAAGCCTGGGAGCTTTCACCTCTATAATCACATGGATACTTGAAAGACTCCTAATATCCAAGATGTGTATGTTGGTGGGGGTGTTCGAAAGGTTTTCTAAAGTCTGTCTGGTGATTTCATTTGGTCAACTGATGTCTCCTTTTCTCTGGGATTCTGCTTAGGATAGCGTTAGAATTCTGTTTTGTATGCTTAATTAGCCTGATCCTAATTGCTGCCGTTATTTTTCTCACTCCTCTTTCTGTACTGATTTTAATGGGCAAAGGTGAGTCCTCTTGCAACAACTGATCCATTCTTGTGGAGGTGTGACTATGAAGCAAATACCTTGAGCAATTCGGTGGGTTTTATTCCTTTGATCAATCTAATATGCATGTAGGCCCATCTTAATACAAGTAATAATAACAATTACACAGAACTTAATTTGTGGTATATGACAGCAGTCCCCAACATTTGGGGCACCAGGGACCAGTGCTCCTATGAGAATCTAATGCCTGATGATCCGCGGTGGAGCTGAGGCAGTGATGCTTGCTCTAGGGAGGGGCTGGAAATACAGATGAAGCTTCACTCATGTGCCCGCCGCTCACCTCCTGCTGTGCGGCCCAGTACCTAACAGGCTACAGACCAGTACCGGCTTGCAGCTTGGGGGTTGAGGACCCCTGCTATACAATAATCTAAGCGCTCTGCATGCATTAATTCATGTTCACAAGCACCCTATGAGTGTGTGTGTGTGCATGGTTATGGGTGTTTTCCCCCTGTTCTGGTTTACATTTGTAGTAGTTCAGTGTTCTGTGTTTTACTTTTAGTTTGAGATTCTGAGAAAAGAAATTCCCTTCATTGGTTCATTTCTCTCTTACTGTGGCACTCAGCCCTGGCCTGGCAGCCTTTTATGCCCAAGAAATATCTTGGCAGTGCCCAGAGTCCAAGCAGCCACGCTGCCGGGAGCAGAGCAGCACCAAATACCATGTGCCACTCAGAGAGCCAGTTTGCCCAATTCGCAAGATCCAGCGGGCTTCTACAGGCACAGAGCATTTGCTGTTCCTATTTTCATCTTGCTTAGGGAGATATATGACCCAGGGAGATACTCATTTCAGAGGAGGCACGAAGAGTTGTACTTCAAGTGCCTGAGAGCAGGTTCCCCATGAAAGCCTTGCAGCGGTCCAGATACTTACCCAGAGTGTGTGAAGGCAGCACCACAGTGAACAGCACTTCAGGGCAGTCACAGAGCACAGCTACTGTACAATTCTGGAAAAAAAATTCACCATGTTTTTTTTTAATTTTCTGGGAAGAGCTTTTCACATCCAACATAGTATCCTTGTTATGGTTTTACTGGGCACTTTTAAAAGCACTTGTATCAATGCAAAGCTTCTAAAAGCTCACATGCTTGATGATGTTTGAGATCCATGAACAGAATATTAAAACCAAGCCTGAACAGTCACTAGGAAAGTGAGAGGAAACTCAACATTATTTTGTGAGCACTAATGATAAGCTTGGGCTTTAGTGAGAGCTTTGGAGGATCAATTTAACTATCTAATTTACTCTGGCAGTCAGAGCACAGAGACCTCCTCCTTCTGCCAGGTATGAGTAGCATGAAACAATAGCGGTTGTTTGTCCTAATGAGTTTTTTTTTGAATGATTATGATTACAGCCCAGCCACCCTACCCCCTGCCTAAGCATGAATGACTTTGGGGGATATGACAGGCTTCACAAATACCACTGCTCCCCAAAGTCAACAGTGCAGTATAAACTATGGCTGTTACAAGATTGGGTGCATCCTCATTTGGGTGCAAATGTCATGGGGCCACTGTGTGCATGTGCACGTTTTTATTCCAAAAAACTTCTCATTCCATGGCTACTAAACCACGTTGATAAGTCGCACTAGAAAAGGAAGCTGGCATGCAAGTGGTAGCATCTTGCAGGCAGCATTGTGACATTTACATTTCCCTCAAAGTACCCATAAAATCCCAAGATTAAATTTGGTTTGCCTTTTATTTCTTCTGACACCCTATGCTGGCTTTTCGTTGCAGAGACTTCTCATGAGCATGTTGGATGTGGGAATGGGCTGCTAACAGATGAAATAAAAATACTTCCATCATTCCTCTTACGACTTCCAAGAAGTAGATGAAAATACTTGCAGGCCAGGGCTCACATTTACATGGTATGTACAATAGTACATAGTATGTCAACTGGTGTGCTATCCTTTCATTCCTAAATGCAGCCAAAACAGTCAGAGTGTAGTCTAAAATTTTTGGTAACTTCAGAAGAAAGTAAATAGATATTTTAGTTTTCAACAACGAAAGAGCAGAAATGTGTTCAACATTGTCTTGCTAATTTCAAATCATTGTAAAGAAATGTTTGTTTGTGTTTGATAACGTTCGCTATAGACAGAAACACAGCATGTATGGAACTGGTTCCACAGGAATCATTGAAAGGCATGCTGAGAATATGTGCTAAGAATAAGACACAATTCTTTGTGCCCGTTCTCTGGTTAAACTCATTATGACAAGTGATTTCAAAGTCATAAGAGATGGCATGTTCACGTGTCCTGGAAGGGAAAGGGTTGAATGGTAAGGGTCTTCTTTTTTTCTCTTTCATGACAGCACCTTTGGCTGGTATGGCAAGAAGCCATACTGGAAGCAGGCAGGAAAGATGAGAGACAACAGAATCAGGGTGAGAAGAGACCAGTCTAACATATTATTGGTCAACAACATCCTGACTGTACCATTTAAATTACACACGTTCTAATAGCATATCCCATGTATTTTCTAAAAAGGCTTTTCCTTTGCAACATGATATGGTGGGAAAGGGTTTTGGAGTCAGAAGGCAGATGTTTAAATCCTGGCTCTGCCAATTCCTCTGTGATCTTGAACAAGTTCATCTCCTTGAATTTCCATTTTCTCACTGGAAAATGGACAGATTATAGCACCTACCGCACAGTGATGGAAGGGTTAAATGCACATTCATACATGTGAAAGTCCCTAATATAGTGTGTGACACTCAATAGGTGATTCTTAAATTTAAAAAAATCTGTCAGTATAAGGAATGAGAAAGTACCCAACATCATGGCGTGTGACTTGATCCATTTATGAGTGTGCTAAGCTATAAGTTCCAATTCAACATACTTTATAGTCATTCCTAACACCAGTGCCTTTCTTTTATCTGCAGTAACAATTTCCTGCTAAGTCTTAGTACATGACTACTGTTACAAAAACATACACTGAGAGCAGTGGTTATCAACTTTAGGGGCACATGACAATCACCCGGGGCACCACAAGTGCCCAGGCCCTGCTGAAGAGATTCTCATTCAACTTGTCCTGAGTGAGTCCCTAGATGGTTTTGGCATCAGCATTTTGAAGAGATTGCAAGGTCATGATCTAGTGTGTACCCAAAGTCAAGGACTCTGCTAATTTACAAGGTTCTTCTTGTTCTCTCCCTTTCTCTCACCTGTTCCAGTAAGAGCTGTGATGTCTTGCCAAAGCCAAACACAATCTCCTGCATATTTTTTTTCACCCCAGGACTTTACACAGTGCCTGGAACATGGCAGGTACCCAATAAATATCTCTCAAATGAATAAATGAATGAATGAATGGTTGGTAGTATCTGCTTGCAGGGTTGCTTGCTTATGTCAGTGAGTGATAAAATAGAAAAAAAACATTGACTTAGGAGTTGGAGAATCTGGGCTTTTATTATGATTTAGTCACGAATTTTTTCATGTTAAATCATTTTTCCACTCCAAGCCTCAGTTTCCCCATGTGTAAAAGGAGAGGAATATACTAAATGATGCCTCAGGGTCTCTATAGCTCTGACATTGTTAGTCCATGAGTCTGTGAAAATCCACGGCACCAGTAGCTGTATTTCTGCCACCCTCATAAAATGACATGGACATGGGGAAAGAGAGTTTAATGAATCTTGTAAAAAGCACTTTCTGGAACTAGAGAAGCCATTTTCATAATGGAGAGTATTTAATGGACTTAGCTTGTAAAGAAGCAGTTTAGTAATTTCTGTCCATTTGGAGCTGTTATCCATGCTAAGCAAAAAAAGAGAATGAGAAATGAGTAATCGTGGAGTACCCACCTTCTTTCGGAGATGGAGTGTGGCCTCTGGAAGCAGACTAACTCGGTCCAGGCTGACTGTTCACTAGCAGGGTGATTTGGACACATTCTTTGGGGTTTGGTAAAGATAAAATGAAATAACACACGTAAACCACTTAGAACATCACCTGGCGAATAGAAAGAAGGCAATAAATGTTAATGAAAAAACACAACAAAACCAGAATAAAATCCCATGAGTCCAGAACTGCTTGTCTTCGTATTCCAATTGAAGAAATCAAAGATCAGGGAAGTCAAATAAATTTGCCTCAGGTGACACAGCTGGCAAATCACAAATCTGGGAGTTCAATCAAGAACACGTGACCGCAAAGTCAGCGGCCTTGCCCTCATTCTTCATTGTTTTATTGGGATTCCTAACATGGCTAGATTCATGCTTTGCTCACTCCATTAGTCAATACTTGGGGTCTGCTCACCTCAGCAGCCTCTCCCAGGTCCTGACAGGTTTGGTTTGGCCACCGATCATCAGCGATTTCCCATGGCCCCTTTATCATGAAAGAGTGAACAGCACTGCTGCTTTCAGACACACACCTCTAGTTTTTAACAGTGAAAACCTCTGCATAGGCAGGATTGTTTCTTTATGCATCAAGCCATAAAGACCTTTGCAGAGAAGCTGGTCTTGGAAAACAACTCTAGATTCTCCACAGCACTCAGCCCAGTTGATGCTCAGTAAGTGTGGGGGAGGGCCTGAGCAAAGCACTTTGACGTTTTCCTAGTGATATTACTATACTCTCCTGGTTAAGACGCCCTGTCATTCTAGTTCAAAACCCTCATTGTACAGTTGGGGAAACTGAGCCAAAGAGGAGTAGAAACTTATGTAAGGTTGCATGAGAAGGCCTTGGGTCTAGGTCATTTGATTTCCACTGCGGATCTCTTTCCTTTGGCTATAAGGACAAAGTGGACTTAGGTCTTTGGGAGTGCCTAGATTTTTCTACTTAGGTAATCCAAAGTCAGCATCATAGCTGAGTTGTCTCCATGAAATTTTTTGCTGTCTAGTGGCCCTCTGCTCCTTTTTGAGACATTATTTTGGGGTGATGAGAAAAGCTCTCTCACACAAAGGCAATATATTATGGTATTAAAAATGTGGAATTTAGAGTGATACCAGTTGGTTTTAAATCCCGGCTTCATCACTCTCTAGTTGTATGATGTTAGGCAAATTTCTACACTTCTCTGATCTTCAGTCTCTCCATATGGAAAATGGGTATAATATTGGTTGATGTGACACTTAAATAAGATCATGCATATAAAGTACTTTGAATAATGCCTGACAAAAGTATTCAATTAAGCTTTACTATTATTATTCCCTTTTGTTTTATAACTTACTTCAACTGAGCCTTAATCTTGTCATTCTTCAAGTTTCAAGAAAAGGATGTTTACCTTATTCCCAGATCTACTGTTTGTAGAAACATGTAGGTATGGCTATACATAAATTCAACTGCAACACAAAATGGCAGAGCTGTAACTGTCTACCAGAGAGAATGATTCCCAGCTCTCTCCCACTCAATCTTTGCCAAAAGCTGATTTGGAAACAATAGCTCCTTAAATGAGGATTGCTAGGAGTAGACATAACCCATCCACTCTCCCAATTCATCTCTAGGTTCAGGCATGTTAGCACAGTGACATATCCTACTTGCCCTCCAGTAGAATGGCTTTTCCCAAACTATGTTTTGGTATGATACTACATCATTAACCTCTATTAAGGGTCATGTTAAGCAACAGCCCAATGAAACTCATTGTTACATATAGAGATAGTGTTAGAAACTTTTGTCATTACACTACCAACTACAATTTATATGCAGGCCTGAGAAAACTTCCTGGCCTCTCTACCAAGAATAATTATGCATCCATTGTGTAATTGATATATTTCTACTCCACAGACATTGTGGCTTTTACAACATATAGATTCTCTTTTCCTAATGGCTGCTAGGTCTTTTAGAGAAATTCATGTGGCTAAATCCTTTCTAAACGTGTAGAATACCATTGTCTGCGATTTTAGTTTAGATCTACATCACTTTGTTTTTATACTTTTTTCCCTTTCATCTTTCATCTCTTCTTTTGATCGAAGCTACCAAGTCATATTGTATGCAGTTTTGTTTCTTTTCCAGTGTTTAATATCTGACTATGTAAGAGAGGGAGAACAAAAGGAAGGAAGATAAATATTAAAAAGGCTTTCTCAATCCTTCAAAATTCAACCTACAGATGTTACATACATCAGGCTTCACCCACAAGCCCAACTTCCACAATACGAAGATGCATTTTCAAAATGTTCGTATAGGCATTATATTTTAAAAGTCAGGACCAATATGACTTATAAGAAAGGCCAGTCAGGCATCTATTGTGTCACTTCAGACTCATGGGACAAACTCATTTCATTCAAATTGCCTCTTCCTCCCTAGGCAGTGATGTCCTTTGAAGACCACAAAGAAAGAGCCATCCACAATTGTGGTGATTCTCTTTTCCAGCATCTGGAGCTTTCTATGCCTTCCAGTTTCTGTGACAAATGTATGTTTGAGGAAGAGATAGCTTAAAACAACCCAGATTTCACTGTGTTTCATTTACTTAATGGTGCTTATGCTGAAAGATATTTTGAAAATAAAATTGGAAGCACGACATGTCTTCCTAAATCAGTAGCTTAATATCTTGGTTACAGATAATCCTACCATTAATCTTGGTCTGCTTCTAAAGCTATCAGTCATACTTGATATAGCAGGTAAATAAGCATGACTTTTCACTGGTTTGGACTCAGAAAGATAAGCATATTTTTAGATGTGCTTTATTTTAGAGAGGTGAATATCACCATCAACCATTAAAAAAATTCTTTTTGGTCATACATGTTATTTCCATGTCACTCTTTAAAAGGAAATGAAACAGGGTTCCAGTCAAGATGGCAGGGTAGGTAAACACTATGCATGCATCCTCCCATGACATTAAAATTGCAACTAAATTATGAAACGGTCAACCTGTAAAATCATCTGAAAGTCTAGCTGAACGTAACTCCTCTAACTAAGGATATAAAGAAGAGGCCATGTCGGGACTAGTAAGAAGGGTGGAGATGCGAGGCAGGCTGGTCCCACAGCCACATGTGGTGATTGAACAACAGGAGGGATAATCTCTCAGCTGCAAGAGGCCCCCCCAGAGGAGTGAGATGCCCCAGATCCACATTGGAACTCCCTAGCTCAAAGTTCCAGTGTGGGGAAGAGGAGTCTCCAAAAAATCTGGATGCAAAAATCAGTGGGGTTTCTGACCAACCAGGTGAGACAGAGGGCAACTAGAAACCCAGACTTCCCCTTAAAGGGTCCATGCACAGATTTACTTGCTCGCAGGCACTCACCCTGGCTCCAGCAGAGGAAAAACAGCTTGGGAGGTACAAGAGACATATAGGGAAAGACTGATTAGTGTGGCTTCAGGGTGAGAGCTAGAGGGACAGCCACAATTGTCCCTTTATTGAACCCTCTTATTGTGCAGCCTACAGGTGAGTGCCATCATTCCTGTGTTGAGCCCTCCCCCTCACACGTTGAAATCCCGCCCACCCAGCTCAAAAATTGCTGGTAGAAATTTCATTGCTGGGCAGCTAGTCCCACCCTATGCTCTCAGCAGGAAGCTCCTTCTGCAGCAATCAGCTAAGCCTCCAATTACCCCCATCAAGAGATACTTTTGGCGGCAGGCAACCAGCCTCAGACCTAGCAGCAGTAAATCTCGGGGGTCTGGAAGCCCGAGGTGGGCAGCGGCTGGCCTCGGTGTGAGCTGAGACTTTTAAGAGTGGTCACAGACTCAGCACTGGCAACAAAACTGAACCTGCAATAACTTGGGGAATACTACTTGCCCTACCCTGGTGATTTCCTAGGACATAAAGGGAGAAGTCAACACTAATACACTCATAGTAGATTTTAACACCCCATTGACACTAATGGACAAATTTTCCAGACAGAAAATCAATAACAATAACAACAACAACAACAACACAACAACAACAACAACAGCAGCCTCATGTGACACACTAGACCAGATGAATTTAATTGATATTTTTAGAGCATTTCACCCCATAGCAACAGAATATATCTTTTTCTCAAGTGCGCATGGAACATTTTCCAGGATACGCCACATGTTAGGCCACAAAACAAGTCTCAACAAATTTAAGAAGATTGAAATCATATCAACAGTCTTCCCTGATGACAATGATGTGAAACTTGAGATCAATTACAAGAGAAAAAAAAAAACAAAAAAACCCCACACAAACACATGGAAGCTAAATAACATACTAATAAACAATGAATGGGTTAACAATGAGATCAAGGAAGAATTCAAAAGATACCTTGAGATGAAAGAAAACACAATGACTCAAAATCTATGGGACACAGCAAAAGCAGTCCTAAGAGGAAATTCATAGCAATACAGACCTACTTTAAGAAACAAGAAAAATCACAAATAGACAATCTAACCTTACACCTAAAGGAACTAGGAAAAGAATAGCAAACAAAGTGCAAAGTAAATAGAAGGAAGGAAATAATAAAAATCGGAGGGCAAATAAATAACAAAAAGTCTAAAAAAAACAATATGAAAGATCAATGAAACCAAAGGGCTGGTTCTTTAAAAAGATAAACAAAAATTGGTAAACCTTTAACCAGACTCATCAAAAAAGAGAGAGAGAAAGAGAGAGAGAGAGAGAGAGAGAGGACCTAAATAAATAGTGACAACCAACATCATAGAAATACAAAGGTTTCTAAAAAATATTACAAACAATTATACCAAAAAATTGGACAATATGGGAGAAATGGATACATTCCTAGAAACATACAATCTTCAAGACTGAAGTCAAAATGAAATAGAAAATCTGAACCACTGATTACTACTAATTAAACTGAATCAGTAACCAAAAAACTCCCAACAAACAAAAGTCCAGATGGCTTCATAGGTGAGTTTTACCAAGCATTCAAAAAAACAACGCCAACTCAAAACTATTCCAAAAAATTCTAATGGAAGGAAGGATCCCGAGCTCATTTTATGCTGTCACTATTACTCTGATTCCAAAGACATTAATTACAAAGAAAGAAAAATTATAGGCTGATATCCCTGATGAACATAGATACAAAGATACTCAACGAAATATTAGCAGATTGAATTTAGGAATACATTCAAAATATAATACACCATGATTAAGTTGGATTCATTCCTGGGATGCAAGTTTTGATTCAATATCCACAAACCAATTAATGTGATACACCACATTAACAAATTAAAAGATAAAATCATATAATCATATCAATAGATGCAGAAAAAGTGACAAAATCCAGCATCCATTTATGATAAAAACTCTCAGCAAAGTGGGAATAGAGGCATAAAAATAGACACACAAATTAATGAAATAGAAAAGAGAGCTCAGAAATAAATTATATGGCCATTTAATCTATGACAAAGGAAGCAAGAATATATAATGTGGTAAAGACAATCTCTTCAATAAATAGTGTTAGGAAAACTGGACAGATAATGCAAAAGGAAATGAAACTGGACCACCTTCTTACGCTGTATCCAAGAAGGTTTAAATTTAAGACCCAAAACCATAAAACTCCTAGAAGAAAACATAGGCAATAAACTCTCTGACATTGCTCTTAGTAATATTTTTTTCTGATATATCTCCTTAGGCAAGGGAAACCAAAGAAAAAATAAACAAATGGGACTATATCAAACTAAAAAGGTTTTGCACAGCGAAAGGAAATCATCAACAGAACGAACAGACGACCTACTGTATGGGAGAAGATACTTGCCAATGATACAATTGATAAGTTAATATCCAAAATTTATAAATAACAGGGACTCAACACCAAAATCCAAATTTAAAAATGGGCAAAGGACATGAATAGGCATTTCCTCAAAGAAGACATACAAATGGCCAATAGACATAAAAGGTTCTCAATATCACAAATCATGAGAGAAATTAGAACCTCAATGAGATATCACCTCACACCTGTTAGAATGTTCATAATCAATGAATTAATAAATGAGTGCTAGTGAGGATGTGAAGAATAGTGAACCTTTTGTGCACTGCTGGTGGGATTGCAAATTGGTATAGTCACTAAGGAAAACAGTTTGGAGCTTCCTCAAAGAATTAAAAAACAGAACTACCTCATGACCCAGCAATTCTACCTCTGGTATTTATCCAAGGATATCCAAAACACTAATTCAAAAAAGATCTATGCACCCCTATGTTCACTGCAGCACTATTTACAATAGCCAAGATATAGAAACAACCTAAGTGTCCATCAATAGACGATTGGACAAAGGTGCTACGTATATACAATGGACTAATACTCAGCCATAAAAAATGAAAATCTTACCATTTCGAACAAAATGGAAGGACCTAGAGAGTATTATGCTAAATAAAATAATTCAGACAGAGAAAGACAAATACCATATGATTTCATTTATATGTAGTCTCTAAGGGACAAAGTGAACACACAAAACGAAAATTGACTCATAGATAGAGAGAACAAACTGGTGCTGCCAGATGGGAGTGAGGATTGGGAGGCTGAGTGAAAAAGGTGAAGGGATTAAGAAGTACAACTTGGTAGTTGCAAAATAGTCACAAGGATGTAAAGTACAGCATAGGAAGTATAGTCAATAATATTATAATAACTATGTATAGTGCCAGGTGGGTACTAAACTAATTGGGGGAATCGCTCTGTAAATTATATGTGTCTAACAACTATGCTGTACACCTGAAAATAATATGAAATAATATTGAGTGTCAACTCTATCTGAACGATAAAAAAAATTAAAAATTAATACATAGAAGGAAATGAAACATTCACAGCTGGCTTTTTGGTGTGCTCAGTACATATTGACATATGACAAATTTCACTTGAAATACATCAGCTATAGCCCTATATCTCCATTCACTTATACTTCACCTTTAAGATAGTTATCTGTACAACAGAAATCTCACTTTTTAATGAAATTCTCTAGGCTATACGTGGGAACTTATCAATGTAGAGTAGCTTTTGTAAACGGACATGAATGTTAACCATTAATTTCCTTATCACAATGATCATCTTCAATTCAGCAGCCCAGCAAGCAAATTGCTTCTTTAAAAGCTAGGTACATAAAATCATATTCATTATGAAAATGGCTCTTCTCATTTCCAGGAAGTGATTTTTACAACATTCATCAAACTCTCATTCCCAGAGTATAGGTCATTTTAAAAGGGAAGTAGCAATGTGGATAGTGCTGTCATGGTTATTCATAGACTTTGAAACAAAGAATGTTAGAATGAGAAGGGGTCTTACAGGTCATTTAGTTTTCTTCTTTTTACAGAGAGAAAAGTGAGGATGAGAGAGGGGAGAAATGCATTTGCCTTGAGACTGCCCAGCTTAAGTAGAAAGAAATTACACATGTGCGCACACTCACGTATGGGGGCGGTGGGGGCAGAGATTAAATTGACATTTTTTCTTTTTCTTTCTTCCTTCCTTTCTTTCTGTCTGTCTGTCTTTTTCTTTCTTTCTCTTTTGTTTCTTTTCTTTTAAATTTTATTTCCTTTCCTTCTTTTAAATTTATTTGTTTGTTTGTTTGTTTGTTTATCTATCTATTTATATGGTGGCATTGGTGAATGAAATCCAGTAAGTTTCAGCTGTACACTTAACAATAAGGCATATATATATATATATATATATATATATATATAATATATTACACTGTGTTCACCTCTAATAGTTTACACTGTGTTCACCTCTAATAGATTTCTTTCTGTCACCACATATTTGACCCCTTTACCCTGTCTACCTCCCCTCTCCTTTTCTACCCCCTCTGGTAACCACTAGTCTATAGTCCATGTTCATGAGTCTCTGTTTGTTTGTCTTGTTTGTTTGTTGCTTTTAGGTTTATATCCCACATATAAATTATATCATGTAATTTTCAACTTTTTCTGTCTGGCTTATTTTGCTTAGCATGATTTTCTCGAGGTCCATCCATGTTGTCTCAAATGGCAGTATTTCTTCTCTTCTTATGGCTGAGCAACCCTTTCTTTCATCTGAGTGTCTAGTGTTTTGATGACTTAGGGCTTCAATGAATATAACCAAATCTATTTGGCTGTAACCAAAGTCTGCAGCTTCTAAAAATGTGGGGAAAATGCTCTCATGCTATTTAAATGTATTTTCACATTAATACTGGCATGGATGGAAAATGGTCCAGATTTTAGTATAGACTGCAACTCAAATTATGAAGAAAATCCAAAGATCCATGAGATTCAAGAGACAAAAGAATCCAAGGAATATCCTCACTGAAAACACTTGCCTTTCCAGACGTATATTTGTAATAGGGCGAAATTTATATTGCCTCTGTTTGCATTATTTAGTATACTAAATGCCTTGAAGATACAAACCAGCAACTTATCTTCTTAAAAACAATATAAGTTTTTGAAATTTTATTTTATTAGCAACATTCCATCTGTGTGTTTATTTTATTTTATTTGTTTTGTTTTATTTTATTTTATTAGTTTCAAGTATACAGTACATTGCTTAGACATTTACATAGTTTATAAAATGATCCCTTTAATTGGTCTCTGGCTCTCCAGTTAGCTTTGTCCATCATACTTTATTGTATCCTAATGTGTTTTAGGGCAATTCTGACATATCCATTTGCCTGGGTGAGGAAGTCTATGGATCTATTACCTGGATATCACAACCCACTTACATCTGTTCTCTCTCACAGAGTCACCAGCAGGGCTGAACAATGATTATAAAGACACCTGGAGGTCCAGGGCAGGCTGAGGTATGAGCAAAGCTAAGGAAGGAGTCAGTAATGAAGATGGAAAAGGAAGGAAAGTGACTTTGAAAGGAGAGCGAGAAATATAGATGAGGCAGAAAATAACGAGGGGATTAAGAAAGGGCATCAAATGCCAGGACATGATGTTACAGCAAGCTGAAAATCCTTGCACTAGCCTGCTGTGAACTTTTTTGGGTTATTTCCAAAGTCTCTAAAAATCTTTTTTTAAAGTAATGTTATATTTTAAAACATAAGCCTTTTTGAAAAGTATGAAATATTCATTGTAATGTTATTAAAGCACTTGTCACTCATAATACATAAAAAATCTACAGGATTTTATATGTCTTTAGAAGGTATACTTCCACATGATCCTATAGAATTTACATCATCACAAGTAGAAAATTATTAAGTGTGTCAGATGTTTTAAGACAGAACCTGTGCTGTTAAAATTTTGTTTATTTTAATCTAATGATTATCACTCTGGCAAATATATACATAATCAAAGCCACAAGTAACCAATAAAGTACATTAAATGAGTGCTATATTCCTGCTTCCCACTAAATAGCAATTATGCCACATGGCTTTCCTTGTCCCTTTTGCTATCTGCTCAGAAAGCTAAACTGTCATGAATAGGACCTTCATGGTATCCCAGAAACTTTTCTCTAGCATATAATTTAGGCAATCTATTTCCAGATAGTATCTAAGAATCACCTGGTTTTAATTAAGAAATGTGCCATTGTATCCCAAGAGCTGATCAACAGATGAATGGATAAACAAAGTAAGGTCTATCCATATGATGGAATATTATTTGACCTTAAAAAGGTAGGAGACTTTGACACATGCTAAAACATGGATGCATCTTGAGAACATTATGCTAAGTGAAATAAGCCAATATCCAAAAGACAAATATTGTGTGATTCCACTTATATGAGGTCCCTAGAGTAGTTAAATTCATAGAGACAGAATGTAGAATGGTGGTTACCAGAGGCTGGAAGGGAGGGGGAAATTGGGGAATTGTGTTGGATGGGGACAGTTTCAGCTGTGCAAGGCGAAAAGAGTACTGTGATGGTTGGTGGTGATGGCAGTACAACAATGTGAATGTACTTGATGTCACTGAACTGGCCACTTAAAAATGGTCAAGATGGTAAATCTTATGTGTATTTTATCACAATTTTTTTAAAAAAGAAACAAGTCACTCTAGCACCTCTGGAACTTGTGATTTTCACATGTTTTCTTGAATCCTTCATGGTCGCTTTAAGATGTCATGAATCTTAAAGAATACCCCCCTAAACATCTCAGTAACAAGTATGCCCTCACTGCTACTTCTAGAGCTCTCCTTGTATAATGTGTTCTTCCTAGGAGGATAATCATTAATATCGAGGCTATTAGAGCTCTCCACAAGTTAGACCTCTCTCAATTAGCATCTTCCTCATAATTACATATTCTATCATGTTAGAGACCTTCCGTGCTGAGGGGCTGAGGCTTTAACAGAATGTTGCGGGGAGGGGTGGTGGTGGAAGCTTTTTCAACATAAGGACCAGTGTGATTCTGAGTCATCTGGTATTTGATTGCCTGATGGAGTTCAATGGATGGTATGTAACCTTTGAAAACAGCTGTTCATCTGCTTTGTTTCTGTCTGTAGAAACATTAGTCATTGTCCCTGATTTGGTACGTTACGCCCTTGAATTTTTGCCTTTAAAGAAATAGTCAATTTGCCTGCATTCTGGTCTGAATTTCCAGGTCATACACAGATGACTGCCTTGATGTTAGATCTGCCCATTGCCGAGATGTCATAACACATGGGACAGAGCCAGTTCCATTCAAAGACTTGAAGGGGTTACAGAAGCCAGGTACCTAGAAAGTTCCCATTTATCATCCCTGTCATTCAATTGTTTATTTGGGCCTATATGAAATCCTTGAATTTTTAATGAAAGAAAAATCCCATTAGCACAGAAGGACAGAGTGTTTCTAAGTTAATAAAACATATTTCCTTTGAAACTACGTGGGAAAGTAAGAAAAAAATAACATAAGAAATATCAAACAAATTAATTCCTGGCTTGACACAGTTAAGAATTGTGTAGATTATATGCAACAATACAGGTGGTATCTGGTTTTTTTTTAATAATAAAATCAGCCTACATACCAATATGCATTTTAAACAAACATGACAGAATGAGGGCGTTATGATTTAGATACTTTGAGCATACTTGGAACGATAAATTTAGTAGGCTCGAAAAATGGCCTGAAGATCTCCCAGTATCATATGGAAGAGACAATAGGGGCACCTGGCTTATGGAACTAAGCTTGAAGCCGCAGAGACGCAACTGGAACCAATAAAGACTTATAATCTTTTAAGAGTTTGCTCCTCATTCCCACATATGATGAAGGCTTTTGAATTTTAGTAGGCCAGGATGGTAGGTAACGATTATTATAAAAGTGTTGCCTCCACTGTTTTTGAGGCAATCTATAATTTTAAATAAGAAAAATAGAATGTCATTGAAACCGGCTTTCTACAGGCTATTTCCATTACAGATTACAGTTCTGTACATTTGGACTGAAGCTGATCAGGGTGTCTTGTATTATGTTCATAAATGTGATCACCCTATATAAATGTAGGTTTTAATTTGGACACGAGGGGCCAGATATATTAGTGCCAAGTTCAGGCACTTAGGGAAATGTCACTCTTTCATGTTGCCAGGGATATTGTTTAAAAGATTAAAGCAATGTGGTGATTTCCAAACTGATCTGAAGGGAAAGGCTGACTTAGCAAAGTGTCAGACATCTCCTTGAGGTAACTTTAGGTTGCAACTCAGTCACTATCAGGGAATAATCCAGAACCGAGAGCTTTGCACATCTAGGTTCCAGCACCCTTCTCTTTAAACAGGAAATGCAGCCTAGCACAGCTGGCTGGCAATCAAATCTCTTATTTTCACATTCTATAAAATCAGATCACTTTTTGCATGGGATAGAAGTCACAAATTATATAGAAAATACGTGGTAAAGGAGAGCTAGGATAGTGTCATCTCTGCACCCCAGGTACTGAAGGGCATCAAAGCAGTCACAGATCTTCAACAATTCTCAGTGAAATGAACCTTTGTTTCCTGCTCACAGAACCAGACCTTCACATCTCTACCCACTAACACGTACTCTTCTTTGTCTTTCATTCTAGATTTTTCACTTGATCTTAGCCAAAAGGCCAAGAAGCAATCATTTTCGATTTTAAATTAATGTTCAATGGAATCACAAAAATGTTGGACCTGGGAATGATCCATCCCAGCACAGTGCAGCCCCTCATTTTGCAGATGGCATTTGTTAGATGACATGACCTGCCTAAGGCTGTATAACTAGTTAGTAGCAGAATGTTTTCTACACCATGTTTAATCAAGCTACGTTAAATCATTTTCTAATCTATACCATGATTAATCAAATTGTGCTAAGGCACTACTGTGTAATAGAGTCAACCCCTCAAAACCACCTATGAAGGGTATTTTCTAATGGAAAAGAAATTTGCAAGGCTTTGGGGAAGATCTTGCTGTATGTTTTCAATTTAAAAAATAATAGTAATAAGTGAAGCTGATTGCAAAAATTTTAAACCATACAGAAAGATTTAAACTAAATCCTGATTCTTTTTCCCAATTAAACCACTTAAATGTTTTAGTCTGATTTTTCTATAGGTTAATATGTATACACCCAAATTGTATGTGTATATTCCCTGAGATAATTGGCTAACCCTGCATTCACTCGAATCTTAAGAAACACACCTATGAATGTCTTGAGAATGTAAGCTCCATGTGAGTGGGCACCTTCTCCTTAACCACAATAAACAGCATTTGTAACAGTACCTGTTGATTGGATAATTAAATGGCTTGGGAGAACAAAGGAATAGGGGCTGAGTTTGGGCCAAGGGAGGTAAAGCACAACAGTTGAAAAGAAGCAAGAATCAAAAGTGAGCATGGGAACATAAATCATCAGGGATTCATAGAAATAATGGGGGAGATACTGGACTCCACATAGGACATGGGATGGTAGATTAAGAAACTTACTTCAAATCTCAAATGTTAGAACAACTTCATCTGACATCAAGATTTTTCCCTTTCTCTGCTTGTACATAATTTTACAAAAAAAAATAGTCATCATGTTATGCCATAAATACCATAACAGGCTTTTTCCACTTAGAAATAAATACAGATTTATGTTCATTTGAATGGCCTCATATTTGACAGATATAAATAATTTAGTCAACTTTTGTTAGTTCCCAATTTTTTACTATGAAAAACAATGCCACACTAAATAGTCTTATTAAGAAAAATGTGTGCATAAATATAAATGTAACAAAAATCTTTACCATCACTGGAAAACTGAAGGAACCTATCAGCAGGCAAGAAACTGGGGACATTCTGAAAGGTGTGTATAAACTGGAGAAGGTCAAGGAAAATACTATTTTGTTCTTCTTCCACATGTGAATGAAACACCCAGTTGAAGAGTTAAGAGATAAGTGGATGGGATCCTTCAGCAGAACTTCCTCAAATCACCCGCCCGGTGTAGAAGTGCATGTAGCTCGTAGACCTTTGGGGCAGTGGTAGGGAAGGGACAGTACAATGCAGTAACTACGCTACTACACAGACCGAGAAGTGGCAGGCCAGGGTGCTCACTCACCTATTTTCTATCCCAAGCATGGGTAATGTGCTAAGAAAAGAAAGTGCTATAACAAGCTGAGAAAGGGTAGTAATGACAAATTAGAAAAGAGAAAAGTCCTCAGACTAACTTTATGACACCATCGCAGAGAGAGAAACTACTGGGCACAGCACTGTCCACAGGAATCCCCTCGATGTTTACTTATAACCAGCTAGATCATCGATTAAGCAAATAATAAAACTACAAAACTGTGCAACTCCACTTTTCTTGTCTGAAATAAACTATTTGTACAAAAATGAAACCCACCCTGACAGGGCCTCATAGATACCACTCTGTTAAGATGTTAAAACAACAACTTTCCAGACATTTGAAAAGAGTTGGTCATCCCAGAGAATAAGGGCATATTTCTCCCAATGAAATTGGAGAAAACATTAGAAAAAAAATCTAGTTTTTATTCTCCAAGAGTCTTGAGAGAACATTTTGTAGGTGAAGACAAAGCAATAAGAAACCAGGCAAGACTGCTTTCAGATAAAAAACACAATTAAAGAATTAAAGAAAACACATGGAGGGAGTGAAAAGTAGATAGATTATTGCAGAAAACTAAATCTTTAAAGTAGAATTCAGAAAATTCTCCCAGAACCTTAAAAAAAACAAAGAGTTAGGGATCAACATGATATGCAAAGATATAAAGGCCATGGAATTCTTAAATACGCAGGATAGGAATTCTTGGAAGAGAAAAAGGATCAAATGAAGGATTAGCAATTGAGAAATAATAGGAAAAAACTCTCTGAGCTTAGGCTAATTAAGTTTTAGCTAGTTAAATCTTCTCCTGATTGGGGGAAAAAATACAGGATGTGCATTCATGCTGCTGAAAGGAATTCATAGTGCAGCCAGTCTTTTCTTTTGACATTTGCCAAATAGCAAAGAGGAAATCAGCATTTTTTCCCTTGGGCAAAGAGACAGGAAGCTGAAAATATCAGCTGGCATTCCAAAGGACAATTATAGTGATTCCTTGGATGAGGTGTTAAGGAGGAGGATAGAGAGAAAGAGCTGAAAGTAGGATGAAAGCCTGAATGGAAGCTTGCTGGTTTCCTGCCAAAGGTAAAAGTGTCTGAAGATCACCGTTCACCTCCAGGCAGACTACTTGAATTGTAAGCTCCTCCTAAGAAGCAAACTGTCCCACAGATGCCGGGCCAAACCAAACCAACGAACTGACAACAGATATCTCAGAATTTCTCACTATATTAAAATGATGTGTGGATATAGATATCTACATATATGTGTGTGTGTGTGTGTGTGTGTGTGTGTAGGTGTCTGTATATGTAGGTACACACACATGTATTTAAATATATACACACACGTGTTAATCACAAGTGATTATCACCCTCCCACCTAAATGCTTTATATCACACGCCTTTGTGGGTTATGTACTATTTATTGTGCAATAACATCTAAATTCCAATTAAATGCAATTCAATACATTAACTGTATACTTACTATATGCCAAACGTGTGTATGAATTCTGTTTCGTACTCTTTTTCACATGGAAATCAATGACAGGCTGATGCCAGGAGAGTACAGTATCTCATCAAATTTCAGTGTGAAATCAGATCGTTTGGCTGGACTACCACAAGGGTTGCACATCAGTTCCCAATTCCTTGAAAGATATTTCCATAGTTACTCTTGATCTTCCCTTGTAAAAATAATGAAGAAGCACTTTAAAATATTCTGTTTGAAAGGATAATTTTGCAGAAAATCAAACATACGCCTCAGATGTCCATCTAAGGTCTCCTTTCACTTTAAGAACAGGATAAGATTGGTTTGAACCCCCTTTCTATATTACATTGAAGTTCAAGATTTTCCCAGGAAGTTATGATTTTCAGGATTGGGTGGCTGGGAGGCAGTGGGGGTGCCTCAAATTCGCATGGTAGGCAAAGGTTCCCAGGCTCTGCTGTGTCTGACCAGTTGATGGGTTGTCTCACTCACCTAGGGAGACCATCACTGCTCACAACACACATGGGGAACTTAGCCTTTTCCTTCAAAAAGGAAAAAAAGTACCTAGTTACATAAAGCTTTCTGCAGCAACTGTCTTTCAAAAGAAAGGCTTGGAAAGGAGCTTGACCTCTCAGGTCTGGGATCTTCCTAAGAACTCACAGATCACCTTAGGCCACTTCTCACTGTTGAAGAGGGAGTGAGAAGGCCAGAGGGTAACAGAGCTGGGCGTCACTTATTAGCTCAACCCCCACTGCTGGGGAGTGGGTAGGAAGTATTCCCCTCTAGAAGCCAGAGAAAGGGCTGGGTTTCCTTGATTTCCATTAAAAAGCACTTATTTTCAAAGGTAATTTTCATGTCTATTTTAACACTTCGTGTCTCACACATCTGAAAATCTGGGGAACCTCAGTTTCTTCTATGCAGGTCTTTTCTCATAATAAATGACTGAGACCTCGAGTTTTGAGGTTTTGCAGATTCTCTTGGCTTTTCATGGGGCCTGGAGACAATGAATGGTGTATTTGTTGGGCAGAGATGGACACTTCATTTTATTTATATTTTTAAATGATCCCTTTGGTCCACTCGAAATTACTTTTCTCACCCTCCATTCTCCCAATGTGGGGTCTCTACTGGATGTCTAAGTATTGGTTATGGGCCGACAGTGTTTAATAGGGTTTAAAACCATTATGCCTGCTGTGTAATGCACCCAGCTGATGGAAACGCCATAGCTAGTCTGTTCCATTTGTCCCAAACCCTGCTCAACTGATATCTGCAGTTGCAGCTGGGATTACACTTGAGTCGATCTTGACTATATTCAGTGCTTCACTAAGCACCCCATATCCATCCACCGCCTTACTATTCTGGTTGCCCCAATCTGGCAGTCACTGCTATGACTTGTTCAGGGTGCAGAGATACAAAACCGCAGGATTTCTCTCACAGCCATATTCGCTGAGTCTAGATGACTTGATTTCCACTTCAATTTTGGATAAATAGTTTGGTTTCCTCATTATATTTGGAGCTCTATCATTAATCCACATCCACTGAGAACCTGAAAAGACCACAAAGCCCTAACTAGGGTACTTTTTCTGGGACTGGACCTGACTGATGTCTAACCAGTCACCCAGCATCCTCCAGCTCTCTCTACTCATCTGAAAGCTGCCAAGGGCACTCAAGCATTCTGTACCAGCCTCTGAGGGCCTGTTTCCTTGGATGGCACTAATGATCTCAAAGGCTGGCATCAGGCATTCCATCAACTCACAGCAATTTTCAGACCATGTGTCATAGCCATTTTTCCAAGACAGTCAATGTAGCCATCTAATGATAGTCACCCAAACTTATCACAACTTTGAATAATGGTTTCTCCTATAGGTAGGAAAATAATTTCCCCAACAGTACATCTAAATGTTAAAACATACCCTCCAGACTGGCTGCAAAGGATTCTGACTCTATGGTATCCAGTGTCCCCTCCCCCCACCCCCAGCCAATAAACCAGACTGACAAGCCCATAGTCAGTTCCTCTCTGAAACATATGCCCCTCAGGATACTAGGCAGACCATACTTCCACAAATGAACCAGTTTATTGAATGGACTGAAATTGATAAGGCACAAATAGAAAATGACTTTTTCTCCAAATGCTGTTCCCTACTCTGCTCTGATTGATTTCTCTACCCCATCACTGGAAGCGTAGATTCCATAGTGTTTTTGGTTATGTAGATTTTTTTCTAAAGTCTCATGACTTATTTTCAGAGATTCAAAAGTCCATCCCAGTCCAGCCCAAATCCAAACTTCAATTTCACATCTAATAAAAAGCCTCTCCCTTCTCCTGCACTCATCCTTCTTTCCAAGTTCAGGCCTGCTCTGTCTTGGGTTCCTGCAGTTGAGAGGGAAGTAGCTTGTGTTTTTCTTTTCCTTGTTCTTTTCCATTTTTTTCAAGTGTCAGGGTAGGTAGTTGGTTGAGAGGAAAGGGGAGAAAAACTATTTACTTAGCTGGTGGGAATTTTAGTTTTAAGTTGTAAATGTCCAGTGCAGCTAGTGACCAAATGATAGTTCCTTTGTGGGGACACACAGGCTCTTAGAATAAGTTTTCTTTTTATCAGTCCATTAGAAATATGCAACTCAATATGATTTTTTTCTCTCTTTCCCACTGGGAAGATCAGTGCACACACACACTCACACACATAAACAAAAATCCTATTGTTTCTCTTTCTCTGGAGAACCCTAATACAACCCATAAAAGCAAGCCAATCAAGTCATCCAATGACGAACTGAAGAAAGAATCTGTGTCGACACTGGAGGAAAAACTGGTTGTGTTGAATTTACATAGAGATGTTCTGAACTGTACTTTTGGGAGCAATTTAAAGCAGTTCCGAGGGATTTGATTTTAGGCGTACTTGCTACCTTTCCTCAAATGGTTGTTTATTCATTTGTAAAACTTTGTAACAGAACAATATTTTCCTGCACACACACATATTGGGGGAAGAGTGGAGTAGGGGACGGGAGGAAGAAGAATGTGACTTTAAGCCTATGATCTCAGCAGGGAAAAAGCAGGTGAAATGAGCAAATCTAAGTCGTAGGCCTCACAAATTAGTTCTAGCTTCTCCTCTAGTTGATTTGTGTCACTCCAGGTATTGTTTTGCCAAAGTGGAACAACTGCAGTCATTCCAGGGGTCGAGCTGTGTCACTCTAGTTGATTAGCAGTTGTAACTGCTCAATAACACAGGCTTTTCCCTGCACCTGTGAACTGAAGAGGCCCTTTAATGAGTAAACAGGGCTGAGTATGAACATAACCTTTTCACTTTTGTCTCCTTTGATATTGAAGGAAGGCCTAATTGAATCTTTGGACTGTATGC
This sequence comes from Eonycteris spelaea, assembly GCA_003508835.1. NCBI lineage: Eukaryota > Metazoa > Chordata > Mammalia > Chiroptera > Pteropodidae > Eonycteris > Eonycteris spelaea. The sequence goes on from PUFA01000200.1 coordinate 563,643, forward strand.
CATGTAGACATATGAGATGATCGATAAAGCTCAATCACTAATCTGATTAGTTAACCAAAGTTAAGGCAATGATGGAAGAAATTAGGTTGCTAACCCAGGTATAGACCCGATGAATCTCCTTCAGTTCTACTGGTCAACAGTATGATGCCATGATAAAGACTACAGATGACTTGGATTGGAAACCTGATATTGCTGTGACATTGAAAAAGTTACTTATCTTCTGGGCCTCAGTTTCTTCATCTGTAAAATGGACACTATAATAGTACCTCCATTTAGAATTCTGCAAAGATTAAATTAGTTAATATACATATTGAATACTTAGTGCAGTGCCTGGCAGTTAGTGGTGGCTGTTATCATTACCTAGGAGGGAGTTCTCCATCAGAGTGAAGTCCCAGGAACTGATAACTTTAACTGATAACTTGAAGTGACATCATTGCTGAAGTACTTTGCCACTGCCCTTCTCATCACATATACTAGAATATTTGAACAAGTGACTCCACCTCTCAATAAATATGTGACTTTGGATAAATTATATCGTCATCAGTTCCACATTTTATAAAACCGAGATAATAACAGTACTTGCATTACAGGTTGTTATGAGTTAAGATAATAAATGTATGAATGTTTTACAAATCTTAGATATGATTGACATTAACTGCCAGTTTTGAAAATCCACAAAGAAATCGAGAGGATATGTTAGGATTGGAAAAATGTATAAGGCTTAACATGTGACTTGAAGTACTGAAAGTTTAAATAATAAAAAATGTTGTAATTATGAGGATCACTAGATACTGAAATAGACTCAAAATTGGTAGAATTGATTTTTTTAGGACTGACATATAATTGCTAAAGGCCTTTTATAGGAAAATGGGTTTGACACCTTTAAGATTATATGAAAGCATTTCTATATGAAAGCAATATACTTAATTTCTCAGAAGTAAAAGTTTAATTACATGACCACTTAAGTCAGTTTTTTAATAAAAACTGTAATAATTTCTGTACCCTAGTTCTGGATACTCTGTTCTGTCCCTTGGACCTTGAAAATTCATTTGGGAGGTATTTTTTTAAAGCTTTGATACTTAAGATATTCTTTCTAAATTAAGACAGAGTAAAGATTTGCAATTTCAATATTATACTAGTTTGAGGGTTTTCATAAAAAATTTTAAAAGGGCTCTACTGAGGACCACCTGAGGTGATGACTTGAAGCAAATCTCCTGGGAGATCTTACCCAATAACTGCTGAATATTTTCAGTGTCTAATACAGACAGGAAATTTTTGCATATATTTGGTTATAAAGGGAAAGTAAAGAACCCCAATGCAGACAGTTTTCAATTAGCTACAATAATAGAGGTAGTCAGTGTTGAATAAGGCACTGTTGGGACTTCCCACACACACCACTAGTTGAGGGGAAAGGAAAGGCTCATCCAAGGTTAAAGACATCTTATCACTGATATTCTTTCAGATTGTTATGCCCTCATACTTACCCATTTTGACTTTTTATTATTCCTTTGCTTGATCTTAGGACTCCAAGCCCTCAACTTTATACTGCATCCCTCTCAAGCCCATCTTAAGATTTCTTCAATTTGACAACCCACAGCACATAATTCCTTCACTTTACAGAACTCATTCTGGCCCCTATACTCTCAACTTGGCTACCCTTAGCTTAACGCTCCAAAAGCTGCAGATAGGAAAGGTATTGACACTAGTTCTAGCTCTGCAGGAGGGAGAAAATTTAATAGGGCCGGGGCGAGTAAAAGAAAAATAATTTTGCATATTACAAGAAGCAACTTGTGCCACCTTAGTTTTTTCTAAGAGTTAGTGAAATTGCTTTTCTCTTACAAAGTCTAATAATTAGAGCTATCTGAATTTGTTGACCATTATTTGGAGAAATACAAATACGTATATGTACATGTTAACAGATATACAGAGTGTCTATCAATAGTCAACAAAATAAATAGTCATGAAATATAAGTTTATACAGTTAACTGAGTATAATTTGTTAGAACATAGATAACTAATATAAAAAAGTTATACACACACATGACTTTTGGACAAGAGGATAAAATCCCCAGCTTTCCCAACATGGTTCTTGAGTGCAAACAAATCCTATACCATTATTTTCCATTAGCAGTGTGCCAAAAGACTTAGTTGTCATAAGACCTAATTGTTCATCTTTTCTGTTAGTCCCCTGATGTACAGTAGGTGAAGTACATCTCTCTCTCTCTCTGTGTATGTGTGTGTGTGTACTCAGAATCTTATTTTAAGATTTCAAAAATAACTTCTTTTCTTCTTGAAATAAATTCAGAGAGCAGGCTATTAACTCTCATTTTTACTATTTCCAATTAAAAATGTTCTTCAATTGTACTGATGTAAGATAATGTGCACTCTTTGTAAAACCATAAAACGATTTGTGGAATCAAACGTACACGTCATTTAAAGAACTGGTTCTCTGAGTAGGGTCTCCTCAATGCCTAAGTCATTTCTTGGTAGTTAAGAAAGCATATGAACTCTTTCTAGCAAAACTGCCTAACCTATTGCTAAACAACCACATATTTGAAAAAATTAGGTGGTGAATTTTTCATATAGAGCACAGTTCTTTAAAGAGCTCCAAATGATACACGCAAATACAAGCAGTGATTTCTTAGTAACTACTTATATCTCTAGAAAATTCAGTTGCTTTGAGCTTGTATTTTGAAGGATATTCATTCAACTGCCCTCGGTGTAATGAGTACAGATGATGTAAATTTAGTTGAATTCAAGTAAATTAAACTATCTACTAACATACTATAATCACTAGCAATGCATTTTTTCACTGTTTGCATCCAACTTTCTTCTTACATTGTCAGACAAAATGTGAGCATCTATTATTTAGCCTCAATTATTCCCAAGTCTAGAGTAACATTCATATGGCCCTTCTAGCCACTAAAAACAACCAGCTGCAGAATTACTTTCAAATCAATTACTTTCAATTTGACTTTTGTATCAAAGGTTGTGTAAATACAATGGATGAACAAGCAAAATGGCAAGTTTTGTTCTGGATCCTAAACTGTCTGCCCAGTGAGGATGCTTACTGTTTCAAAAGCATCTTCTCCAAGAAATTGTGAATTTTTGCCCAAGTCTGCCATTTTCCGCTTTCACTATGAAGAATGCCAGTTAACAATTCTACCATTAATATGTTGAGAATGAATAAGATATGAGCTAGTTTTATTTGTCCAACTCAACTTAGGCTTCTACTATGAACTAAAGTGTGCTTAATCGCCACTGACAATGAGAGTTTGTCTAAATGAGATAAATGATTGAAAGAGCTCCAAGCTGTGCAAATGAAAAACAATACCGCAGATGAAAAGAGAAAAGTTGCCTTGTACTTTCAAGGAAAAGTTTACCTGGCGGAATTTTGTTTTTTCTTATTATTATGAAAATACATTTGAAGATACTTAAGCTGAGAGTTTCTAAACTTCTCAGCAGAGCCCTCATTGGTCACCTCATAGAAGATTATCTCTTCCTTATTTCCCCCAAAGCAAATTTTCTATCCCTTTTACATAGTGGTCTCCTATACAATATTTAATATGGCCCATAACAAAGAACATGAGCACCATCTCACTGAATAACTTCCCTTACTGGAACCCAGATTTTAATTACTTGTGAATCACTTGTTTTCATTACGGGTGGTGTGGAAATTAGTGGGCATAATTAGAATGTCTGGTCTACAAAGACGCTATTGCTTTTTGCAAAGATGAGACTTGAATCTCAGACTGAAGTTTTTCACTTTTGGCTTCTGCAAATCTGTCTGAAAGCTCTTCTGTCCTCTTCTTAAATTCTGGGAAGCATTTCTAAATGACTGGAATGCTCAAAAGAAATTTTAGATACTAAAATATCACCTGGGTTTCCTCTACCAATAAACTACTAGACAGTAGATGAAGATGGGTCTTGAACAATTTCCTATTCAATTGAAGGCTGGAAAGTCTGATGTGGGCTAGGTTTACTGATAATCTACTGTGACTATTTAAATTGCTCTGACCTCAGTTTACTAGAAAACAAGGTCCTCTGATTCTTTCTTAAAATACATTTTCATAATAAGAACACATTGCAGGTTATTTGTAGATGCGTGCGAAATGAAATGTTAAATCCCTGGATCCAAATGTGCTCTTTCTTAATTTAAGTGTCAAGGTGAGTTAAAGCAGACATTGTCTGGTTCCTGCCCACTTGGGTTGGGTAAGTCCTATGGGAACACTGCTCACAGAGGTGACCCTAGGTAGAGGGTTCTTAACTAAGTCACGCCTGAAGGAATGTTTCACTCAAGTACAAGTTTGAGACAGTTTAGGTGGAGAACCAGAATCACTGTTAAGAAAGCCAGAGGGAGGGAAAATGGAACATAGGTTAGAGGCTCTGTTCACCTCTCTGGCGACCAAAATCAATGGGTTGTGACCAGAAACAAGGAGCGAGCAGCAAGGAAAAATCACCTGGGATCATACAACTAAGGAGAAGTCTGGGAAATCACCCTGCAATGGAGAAGGTAGGATAGGTGGAAGACCCCGGGCTGCCCAGAGTGGCTCAGTGAGATGGAGGCTGCTATGCGGCAGACATCTCTTAAAGGGGCCACGTCCACAACAGATTTTCATGGTGACAGACCTCTCGCTCTGAGCACCAGTGCCAATTCGCTGCGTGCAGGGGCACCAGGGATCTTACAGGAGCATTTGATTGAAGGGCCGGGCTAGACTCGCTGGGAACAGAAAGTGCCAGCGGTATCATTGTTCCCTGTTAAGCCATCCCCTTGAATAGTGCCCTGGAACAGGCCACCATAAAGCTGTTAACGTCATCAAAGTGGATAACAGAGGTCGCTCTGCCAGAGATTCTTTGAAATCCACCTACACCCAACTCGTGGCCCCATCCAGTCCACGTCTAGGTGTATCCTCAGTGAGTCAGGTGCTCCTTGCTGAGCAGTGCCTAGACTCACACTGGAGCCAGCTGGTCTCAGTTTCTAGCACAGCCTTTTGACTAGCACGGCCTTTTGACAGCATCTGTGGATTGCTTGCTAAATCTTGACAAGTGACCCCGGAGGGGTAGAGGCTTTGGCTAAATTTGGCCTGTAGCTGAACCCCTCTCAGGAATGTGCCACTGGACACCTACTTCATAATCCACACTAGTAAGACCGAGACTTAGGAGCTTTGCTTAGTACATAGAAACAGCACAGAAAGGCAGCCAAAATGGGAAGACAAAGAAGCAGAAACCATATGAGAGAACAGAACAGAGATCCAGATATAATGGAGTCAAGTAATCTAACAGATGCAGAGTTCAAAACACTGGTTATAAAGATGCTCAATGAACTTTTGGGAAGTGTAGAAAATTCAGTGAGAACTTCAACAAAGAGAAAAAAACATAAAAATGGAAATGGAAATTATAAAAGGGAACCAGTCTGAAATGAAGAACACATTATCTGAGATGAGAAGTATATTAAATGGAATAAACAAAGCAAATAAAGAAGAGGATCAAATGCCCTATCTAGAGGACAGGAAAGCCAAGGACACTCAATCAGAATGGCAAGAAAAAGATGCCAAGACTATAAAAATAATTTAAGGAGTATGGGACACTATTAAGGCTCCAAATATTTGTCGATTGGCGTAACTGAAGAAAATCAAGATGTTGAACAGCTGTTTGAAGAAATAATGATGGAAAACTTCCCTAACCTGGTGAAGGAAATGACATAAAACCCCAGGAAGCTCAGAGAATTCCAAAAATCAGGGATCCAAAGAGGCCCACACCAAGACACATCATAATTAAAATGCCAAAGGTTAAATACAAAGAAAGAATATTAAAAGCAGCAAGAGAAAAACAATAATTACTTATAAGGGAACACCCATAAGACTGGCAGCTGATTTCTCAAAAGAAACTATGCAGGACAGAAGGGCTTGGCAAAAATATTCAACAGGATGAAGACCCAGGATCTATAACCAAGAATACTTTATCCAGCAAAGCTATCATTTAGAGTTGAAGGACAGATAAAGAGCTTCCCAGACAAAAATAAGCTAAAGGAATTTATCACCACCAACTATTATAGGAAATGTTGGAGGGACTTCTTTAAGAAAAAAAACATGTATCAAAAACAGGAATAAAGAATGGTAACAACTACATTCCTATCAATAAGTACCTTAAATGGAAAAGAATTAAGTGTCCAACCAAAAGATAGAGTGGCTGAAAGGATAAGAAAAAAACCCTACATATGAAAAGGAGGGGATGGAAAAATATATTGCTTGATGGACCTAGAAGGTATTTATCAGACAGAGAAAGATAAACATTATATGTTTCACTTATATGTGGAATCTAAGGAATAAAAAGAACAAACTAATCAAAAACAGACTCACAATATAGTAGACAATTTGGTGTCAGACAGAGGAGAGGCAGTTTTGAGGACTGGGAGAACGGGGTGAAGGGTTATAGAAGTACAAATAAGTAGGTGACAGATGGTCACAGGGAGGTGAAGCATGGTACAAGGAACGCAATTAGTATTAATACATTGGCTAGGTGGAGGGTCAGGGAGGGAGCATGCAAATGGGGGGATTGTTTTATGAACTATACAGATGTCTAACCAAAGTACTGTATACTTGAAACTAATTTTTTTTAAAAAGAGAAAAGCCAAGGTGTAATACAAGAAAATGGTGCAAAAGGTTAGAAGCAGGAGCTAGTGTGAGTAATGGGTAGAGTTTAGACGTAATGCAAACTTCGTGAAGAAAGAAGCTGCATGGCCTCTTTAAAAATTAGGGCTCAACCATTAATGGTGTGATTTCGGGTTTGTATCAATAACTCCTCTGCATGTTGGCTTGCAAATCTTTAAAATATGGATATTGATTCCTACCTAACAGAGTTGATATGTAAAAATAACTACATGGTGTAGGTACATATCAGTCATTCAATATACAGTTGCTGTTATGATGATGGTAAGCTTTTTAGTATGCAAAGCAAACATAATTTTTTTTCTGTTCCAAGCAAGTTTGCACGAAAGGAGTCATAGAAATAAAGAGACACTAACAAAACAACATGACGGCTAACATTTCTTCAGTGTTCCTCTATACCAAGCATTGCACTAATAATCCATTGTATGCATTATCTCACTAATCCTCACAACCACCAATAAGATTTTACAATAAGGAAACCCAAGCTCAGAGGTTAACTTGCCCAGGGCCCACAGTAAGTGGCAGGGACTTGGAATTCAATTCCACCTCTGTGTGATCCCAGAATCTACGCTCATTTTATTATACAACACTGTCTCTCCATAACCCACTATGTCTATAAAGTCATTTTTTGTCTTGCTTTAGAGATTTCATACATGCAGTTCACTCTGTCTCGAATTTTCTGCCTGGTACCAGCTCTTTTGATATTCAATCCTAACTAAAATATTGTTACTGCTTGGCCCTACTACCCACCTAAATTGGGTCCCATAGGTATTATTTCATAATATGCCTTTCTTCCCTTACCTATCATTTAACAACTTATAAGCAGAAATCTAACTGTCCATTTAATTATCTGTTTGTCCCAATGTCAGGAAGTTCCATGAGGACAGAGACAATATCTGTTTCATTCATCACTATTTTGCCCAGCACCCAGGAAAGTGTCTGGTACATATTTCCAAGAGTCAGGGGAATGGTGTCAATATTGTTGCATGATTACTGATGGCTAATATTAATGGACACTAACAGAACAGCTAAGTGAATTTTTGGGGGGAAGTATGTTTTGTAGATAATAATAATATCTGTGCATGATGCACTTAAATGTGCCAGGAACGTGCTATAAGCCTTATATGTATGATTTTATTTCTCTCCAAACAAATCCATTTGGGAGGGGCTATTATCATCCTCACTTTACAGGTGCAAAAATAGGGGCAAGAGGGATTAACTAACTGTCTAGTATTACAATCTAGTAAGTGGCATCTCCTCTCACAAACAGAAAAAAAAATATGAAACAATAAATTACCAAGATCTGTTCAGGACTTCTATGAAGAAATATGAAATCTTTCTTGAGGGATAAAAATATATATATATACTTGAGTGTCTGTTTCTGGAATGGATGATTCAATATTATAGAGATGATAATTTTTCTAATCAATTTATAATTAAGCAATTACATGAGAATACTTATATGATTTTATTTTTTAAAACAAAATGATGTTATAGTCCATCTGTAGAATAAACACATGAGAGTATTTAGGAGAATGGTAAAAAAAATAAAGAGTAAGGAGGGCATATTTGCCATTCTAGATATTAACTGGTTGTTATAAAGCTAGAATAATTCAAAAATTGTGATACTGACTTAGGGGTGGATAGAAAGAACAATGGAACTGAACTAATAGCTAAAACCTTGTTGGTTAAGTTGAATATATTGGGGGGGCATAGAGTTAGAGTTTCATTTCATCTCACATACCCAAATGAATTCCAAATGGGTTAAAGAAGGAAATTTTAAAACATAGAATCATTTGAAAAGAACTAGGAGACACTATTAATTAATATTTTAAAGATCTGATGGCGGAGGCTTACTATGACTGAAGATATCTTATTAAAAAGCATTATACTTGACTAAAAATTTAAATCTTCCATAAATGAAGATGCATTGCTTGAGGAGCTAATATTTTTTTGGGGGGAGGGGGAATAGACAAGCCTTATGTGTGTGAAAAATATACAAATGGGAAAGATTATTAGTTTGCCCTGATGATAAGATATAGTGTTTTAATAAAAAATTTTAAAGCACCATGAACAAAAATGTCAAATAACAGGTCAGGAAAATAGATTTAAATATGCTAGGTATAAGGGTAAATATAAAGACCTATTACTGATTAAGTAGTAAATTATCATCATCCTGTCCCAGGTTGGGTTCCCCAGGAAACCAGATTCTTAGGTGGAAATTTTCATGCAATGCATTTATTGGGAAGTGCTGCTGGGATCAACACCTGTAGGGTGTGAAGAAGGCATGAATAGACAGAAGGAGAAGTAACAGACCTTTCTTCACTGCCTCCCTCTCCTCCCAGGAGAGCTCTAGAGCCGGATAGCCCTTCAGAGATGACAAATCTTTAAGGTAGGGAGCCAAGCTTTTACCCCGCCATTGAACAATCATTGTATGAGGGACACCCCACCCCCCACCTGGAGGTATGACCTTGGCAAGGGATTTCACTGAGAGTCATCAGACATCAACTTCCTTGCCACCTGGGAGAAAAAAGTGCCTTGGTCCTGAAAAGGGATCTGGGTGACACACCATGGCTTCCAACTACATATCCAATGGAAAAGTGGATGAAGGACAAGAGTAGACTAATCCTCCCATATTAAATTCATATGACCAAGAAAAATGAAAAAAAATAAATAAATGCAATATCACCATTACTGAAAGACATGCAAATCAGAGGGCAAAATACATTTATTTATTTATTTAACTAACTAATTAGCAACAATTTTTAAACAACATAGTCAATGCTATCGAGGATACACTGAGATGGAAAGAACTATATATCCTTTAGGGTGAATATTGGTACAACTGGAAAGCAATTTGGATATACGTTAAGAGGCCTGCATTAGCTCATCTACTATAACCCATATTATTAGCAAACTTAAAAAATGTAGGTGTGGTTATGTCATTTTCCTGCTCAAAATCCTCCAATGGTATACCAGCATACGTACCACAAAAACCCAGTCTTCTAATCATGATCCATAAGGCCCTAGATGACCTGATCCTGCCTACCCAGTCCCTCCCACTCTCGGCTTCATCTGCTATGCTCCAGTTCACCAGTCTTCTTTCTGTTTTTCAGATTTGCCAAGTTATGTCCCATCTCAGAGTCTTTACACTGACTCCCCTTTGCTTGAAACACCCTGCTTCCAGAGTACTGCATGGCTGGCTTCTTCTTGTCACTCTGGGTGGTCCTATCTAAGGTAATACTCCTTCCCCAATCCCACCTGCTTTCCAAAACAGCACCGTTTAATATCTTCATGTTGTTTATAGATAGACAAACTTGTCTTGATTTGTTTACTTGTTCTATTCCCTTGCTCCCCATTCCATCCCACCCCCATAGAATATGAGCTCCATGGGAACAGGTTTTTGCCAAACTTTTTCACTGCAGTGTCCTAGCATCCAAAAAAGTGCCTAATGCACTGTAGCAATTCAATAAACGATTGCTGAGTGAACAAAAGATAAATAACTTACAGCAGCAGGAAATACTATGATTACCTAGAAATTACCTTAGCAAAAGTATACATCACAATTTTAATAGACTGAAAAAAGGCTATAAAAGGATTTGAAAACAGTAATAAAATTATGTTTGTCATTTGAGAGTAGATAAATTCTTCTTAAAATACAAAAAAAAAATTTAAGGAAAATAATGAATCAATCACAACATACAAAAGACTTCTATAAAATAGGAACTACCATAAACAAAATTTAAAAACAAAAAGAGACAGAATGAAAGAAACTATTTTGTAACAATTATAAGGATTAAGATCTAGAGAATACCAAGAACCCCTAAAAATCAGTAGATACAGAACTAGTAAGTAAGTTTCCTAAGGAGTTACAACAAAAAACCAATGTTTCCAATGGGTGGTGATAATAATAATAATGGTAGGTAATATTTATTGGAGGTTTACTATGTGCCAGGCTCTAGTCTAAGAATTTTGCATATATAATATCACCTAATTCTAATAATAACCTTATGAGGTAGCTATTATTATTACTCCCATTTTACAGATTAAGGAACTGAGGTGAAGGAAGGAAAGGAGAGGATAACAGTTGTGAATAGTATTCAAATAGGGATTTTAGTTTACGCTGGTATGCTACAATAAAAAATAAAAATAAAAACAGAATCACATATTTCTTTTAGAATTAAAAAAATCAAATCCTAAGTAGCAAAGTATTGCCTACTACCAGCATTATTATTCCACATTGTTTTGGATGTTGTCATTTAATTACAAAACAAAATAAGTAATCAGGATATTGGGAAAGAAAAAAATTTCTTTATATGCTCAGGATATAGCTACATACCTAGAAAACATCAGTGGACAAAAAAAATAATAATCCAAACTAGAATTTCTATGAGATTTTGATGCACATAAATAACATATAGGGATAAATTTATCAAGAAAGGCAAAGGATCTATATGCAGAATATTATAAAATTTTAATGAAGAACATAAACAAAATATAAAAATGGAGATATATACTAGGTTCCTGGACAGAAAGAACTAATATAAAAATCTCCAATCCTCACAAAATTAATACATAAATAAAATTTCGTATCAGAATTCCAATGGATTATGGGCTGAATATAGTCTTTCTACTTTTCTAGATGCACCTGTCCCCTTCTCTATCCTGACCTATGCTCCAGGAGGGTTACCTGTATGGACTGCACCAATCCCCTCTCTAGCTCTCTGGTTCCTGGTTGGGTTTGGCCAATAGGAAAAACTTGCAGGAGTTCTGAAGGTAGGAGAGTAAATTCAGGACATTTATCTCCCTGGCTTCCATCAGGCTGGTGCCTTGTACAGAAGACTACAACTCCCATTGGTAACCCTCTTCAATGTAGATGTTCTCTCAGGACTCTAGTAATCTCTATCTTCCCTTCAACCTTCAGACCTAGACCTGGTAACAAACAGCTCCTTGCTCTAGCTAGCCTGAAGGTGCTTCTCCATCCCCTTTTAGTAGTCATATCTCATTCACATATACCCTTTTATTAAATTCTTCCTAAGTATCTAAGTGACTGTCATTTGTTTCCTGCCAGGGCCCTCCAAAACTGATACAGATTTTTTTTGAAACAAGATGTAATGATTTTAATGTTTACAGAGAGAGTAATTGTCCAAGAATAGCTAAGACCTTTATGAAAGAGAATAGTGAATAGAGATTTACCTAAGGTATGAAAACTTACAATAAAACTGTAATACTATACTACTGACATAGAAATGACAGATAGATAACTAACAGAGAAGTGAAGGTCCAAAACAAAAGTCTCAAGAATACATAGGAATAAGTTTTTACTTCAGCAAGAAAAGGATGATTTATTAATGGTGCAGAAATAATTCTAACAAGGTAAAAAAAAAACAATTTAGACTCTCATCTTACACCAAATAAAAAGTGAATTCCATATGGATTAAGGATCTAAGTATAAAAAGTACAATAATAAAGTATTAGCAAAATTTAGAATAATATTTATATGAATCTTGAGTGAAGTTTATTATCCTAAGCAAGGCAAAAAATAAAAAGCAATGCATTAAAAATTAAATAACAAATATATAAAAATTAAAATTTGTTAAATGAAAAGAGATACAACATATCAGAAAGAGAAATACTAGATGAAAAAATAATTGTATCACACATGACAAATAAAACATAATAACCACAGTATACAGTGTTTCCATAAGTTATTTTTAAAAGACAATAAAAGGCAATAGAAAAAAGTCAGCAAAAGTTATCAATAGGAATTAATAAGAAATATCCAAATAGCTAATATATGAAATGCTGCTCAAGCTTAATCTTAATTAAGGAAATGCAAATTAAGATAACAATAAAACATCATTTTTTTACCCACATGATTGGATAAAATTACAGAAGACTGAAAACATCCATTTCCTAGAGAGAATGTTGAGTAAATGGCACTCTTATTTATTAATGGTGGAATGTAAATTATTATGTCATTTGAAAAATCATACAGAAATCTATTAAAATCTAAGAAAATCACCCAGCAGTCTCACATTAGGGAATCTATCCAAGAGAAAGAAAAGCATCAGCTTTAGAAGGTCTAGAAACAAGAATGTTTATTGGAGCATTGTCTGTCTGTGCTGACAAAAACTAAATGGATTCATCACTAGTAAAATCGAGTAAATTGTGATTGGTCACCATTATGGAATATTGTACAACTATTTAAATAAACAATTTGCTGTAGCTCTACTGATCTACAGCACGGTTTCTTAACCTTGGCACTACTGCCATATTGGGTGGGATAATTCTTTGTTTGGATGGGGGATGGCTACCATTATAGGATGTGAAACAGCATCCTTGATCTGCCCATTAAATGCCAGTAAACATTTTTCCTCTAGTATGGCAAGTAAAAGTACCTCCAAGCACTGCCATCTGTTCCCTTGGGCTGGGGGGTGGGGGAGGAAGATATCGCTCAGTTGACAACCATTGACTTAGAAAGATGCTCTGAACTATTTTGGCATGAGACAATCAAGTAGCAGAGTAATGTATTAGGATTTAAAATTGTTGTAAGAACAAATAATAATAATGAACACTTTGCATATGTGTATATAGGTTTGTATTTGTTTGAGCTGGAGAAGGAAAGAAACTAGTGCAATATCAACCTAGATGTGGCATTCCACCATCTCAGGGGAGATGGAAATCAGGAAGGTAAGAAGCAGCAGAAACTTTTTATATTTGTCTGCCTTATTCCACTATTATAATGTACACATATTACAGTTGTAAATAAATACAATTAAGAAAGAAAAATAATTTTGTAATTTAACAACAGGAAAAAACCCGTGCCACTCAAGTGTTATGCCAACTGAAAGAAACCACTTAAGGTTTCAAAGCTTCAAATTATTACGTCCACAAAAAAAATAAAAAACCACTGAAGTATTTGTTGTGAGATTTTAATGAGAATTATATCATTTAATCTTCATGTGAGCACTATTATTACATCAAACTCACACATTTTCTCATGAGGTTGAATTGAAAAAATATGGAAAAACATTTTTTGGCAAAAACCAACATGGATGCAAATGATATAATTTCTATAGTAAATTATGTACTTTACAATGCACATTTATCACTAAAAAGTTGGTTTCCTATTTAGAATATATGCACTGAACTGCCAAGAAGTGAATGATGTAATCTGAATACTAGATAACTTCAATCCTCACCATTAGACTGCATTTTTAATTATCTAATTATCATTAATATGTATTTAGTACATTCTCCATGGCAAGTGCTACTTTAGGTGGTTTACATCTATTATCTCAATCCTCATTACTATTTTTATCCCTGTTTAATAGCTAAGCAAACAGGCACAGAGAGTAAGTAATTTGCAAGGTCACAAGTAGGAAGGGGCAACGCTGGGATGGGATTCAAATCCAGACACCGGCTAACTTACCTCTCACTGTTAAAAATAAAATTTGCTTGGAAGCTTATACTTTGTATGGCTTACCATCCTCTCAGTGTCTCTCCACCTGGGGTCACATACACCACTGTAGTCCTCTTCTGTGTCCCCTTAGACAATAGGAAACTGGGTGGCAATGCCACCATCTTATTTCCAGGCACACTCCAGATGCTTTTGTTACCTTTCATGGAACTGATTTCCCATCTAAGACTTTTCAATCAACATTCTCACTTTTTAAATGCTGTTCTAACATTTTTCTCCATATAAAAAATCTCATTTGTGACCATTTTCCTACATGTCTGTTTTCATTTCTTTCTTCCCTGTTACCATTTTGCTTATAAACTATGGCAATATTGTTAACTATTAAAATTTCCCACACAAAACTATGAAAAATACTAACCACTGTTCCAATCTTTCAAAAGAAAAATAACAGCAAAGCCTGTATTACAAAGCTCTATGTAGACCAAGAGGCCTTCTGGCTGCCTTTCAGAGTGTTAGGTCTCTCCAGAAAGTCTCAACTTGTGTTGATCAGGTTAGCTAAGACAACCCCAAAGACAATTTTAAGAGGGGTGTTATCAGTCAGGGTTCTCCAGGGAAAGAGAGACATAGAGAATACGTAGTATATATGAGAATTTTCAAGGAACTGGTTTACTAGATTGGGGGACTGGTGTGTCCAAAATTTGAAACAGGTCCGCAGGCTCGGGGTAGAAGCTGATGATGCAGTCTTGAGGCAGAAGAATTTTCCTCCAGGAAGCTTTGTTGTTGTTGTTGTTGTTGTTGTTGTTTTGCTGTTTGGGCTTTCAGCTGTCAGTGAGGTCCATCCACATTACGGAGGGTGGTTTACTTAAAGTCAACTTATTGTATATTTTAAACATGTCTACTGGGATATGATGGTAAATACGAAGGTTAGTAAATGACATTAAAAAGACTATAGTGTGTAGTTAGGAAGGAAGGGGCTTAGACAACACATCACTTATTGATTATGACAATGAAACCTGTGACTTGGTTTTAATGTTGCAATGGATCCATGACATAGATGACATGACTATCATCCTAGAATCAACTGAAAATGATGTGAACTAGTATGATTCTTCAGTTAGATGTGTAGGCAGAAATAAAATATACTGAAATAAATAGCTTTCCAGAAAACAACAATAAGAAATCAGAAAATACAATGGAAAAAATGTTCATCTGCAACAGAAACAAAATTTGTAAAATATTAAAAACAAATTAGCAATAATATTTTAAGGGCTATGCCAAAAAATCATTAATGCATTTGCTTAACTCTGTTTGAGCAAGTTCAGCTCTCTACCCATTTCTATGCCAGTGTTGCATTCTTTTACTCATCATGGCTTTATAATATAATTTACTATTTGCATATTAAATATCTCTCATTTCTCTTCTCATCCTTTGTATATTTAACCATCCTTATTCATTCAGTATTGCAGATGAACTTTAATATCACTTTGACAAATGTCCAAGATATAAGTACTTTGAATAAACTTTCCCTCTAGATGATTTTAAGCTCATTGTTAAATTGTTACTTTATTATATGAAAAGACTTCTTGCAATGGCAGAAAATTCATTCCAAAAGTTTACCCGAGGTATTTTCTGATCTGCTCTGCAAAGCAACATGTAGCCCTTACCCACTGTGATGTTGTGGAATGTTGCACTGCAAGTTCTATAAGATATTATCATTAATGTATAGAGTCCAAAAAGCATCTAGTGAAGAATGATAAAAACTCATAACTCAAGTGAGCAGACAGAAAACAATATGATACAACAGTAGCTTTTCTAGAAAGGAACACTATTTATTTTAAAAAGAAAATTATATAAAAATCCATCCACAGTAGAAAATTTTTATTTTATTTTTATTTTTATTTATTTTTATTATGGTGACATTGGTTAATGAAATCAGGTAAGTTTCCACTGCACATTTTAACAGTAAGGCATATATATATATATTGCAATGTGTGTTCACCACCCTTAGTTAGATTTATTTCTGTCACCACATATTTGACCCCTTTTACCCCATCTATGTCCTCTGTCCCCTCCCTGCTACCCTCTGGTAACCACTAGTCTATATAGTTCATGTCCATGAGTCTCTGTTTATCCTGTTCTTTTGTTGCTTTTAAGTTTATATCCCACATATAAGTGATATCATGTGGTTTTCAACTTTTTATTTCTGGTTTATTTCGCTTAGCATGATTATTTCAAGGTCCATCCATGTTGTCGCAAATGGCAGTATTTCATCTTCTTCTTATGACTGAGTAATATTCCATTGTATATATGTACCACAGCTTCTATAACCCATCATCTATCATAGGACACTTCAGTTTTTTCCATGTCCTAGCCAATGTGAATAATGCTGCTATAAACATTGATGTGCAAATATCTAGAAAATGTTTTTTAATGAAAATAAGTAGAAATCAAATTAGCAAGGATTAGTCAAGATTCCTTTTAAAAACTTCCAAATTGTTCTAATATAAAAACCAGTTAATACATATTTATGATACTGGGAGAGCCATTATAGTAAAGTTAATTATACTAAATGTTCCAAAGTGACTCTATTTTTTTAACTGAAAAAAATGACATTCAGTTTCACCTGAACAACCAAAAATTATAAAAGTTTTTTAAAATCTCCAAAAATTGGAGGATATTTGCTTTCAAACTTTATTCTAAAGCTATAATAATTAAAACAATATGGTATTATTCAAGAACTGTGAGAAAGACCAATGTAACAGAATCAATGGTTCAAATGTTGTGGGAAAAATTTACAGTTGCAGACTACACAAAATCAAAAACCTCATTCAAAGCATACATATAAATGCTTCCCACATATGTTAAAGAGTTGAATTTTAAAACATAAAACCTTAATCTAAAGACCTACAAGAATGTCCACTATGTATTGTGACCTAAGAGGAGTACGGTATAGAATAAATTAGAATATATTATTGAATAAAATCATATTTTAATACTAAATACCATATGTTATATATAGGAAAGGATGTTACCAGGCTATTATATTGGTTATCCTGAGACTGCAAGGGAGCAGGGGATGACAGGGGATGAAGGTGGTATAACTGCTTTAAAGTGGCAACATGGAAAATGTAGGGATGACAGACCTAACTGCAGAAACCTCAAACTCAAGAAAATAAACTGAAAAATCAATGCAAAATATGAGAAAATTCAAGTAGGTAGATAGTTTTCTTCAAATTCATTTATATTTTTACATTAATTAATAACGATGCGACATTTTTTATTCAAAACAAACTGATATGAGAATTCATTTGGAAGAAAAGTAACCTTTCTGTAAAACACCAATTAAGAAGAAGAATGAATGGTACTTTTAATTACAGATAATAAAAGTATATTACTGTAAAGATACAATAATAAAAAAATTAGTATTGATTCAAACTCAGAGACATAAACTGATAGCTCAAATTTTGGGAAAATTCCGTATGTATTGATTTAAATGAAGTTAAATTTACACTTTGCAACTGCAATCTGCATTATGAAAGTGCTGAATTTTGGAACAAAAGGCCACTTTCTTACCTAATAGCTCTGGATTGACAGCTATTAGGTAAAAAGAACAAGTTATGGAAAAGTCCACATAGACTGACATCACTTTTCTAGAAATAAGCAACAATCAAACACTCCATTTTCTGATTTTCAGCAGGTTGATTTGTCATAGAAAATTGTGAAATATGCTGCTGGCACATTTAACATTAAGGCAGGGTAGTAGAAACAGTGGTAGGGGGATGGATTTTTTAATTTTTATGAGAGAGTATTATGTTTGTAATTAAAAAGAAAACATTTCTAAAAAAGCAAAATGGGCCATTTGATGGTTTTGTGATTTTTACCTCTTCATTCAAATTTCTAAGCCAAAGGTATTCTGATTTATATAAAGAGATAAAAAATGTGTGCTTTTAGAATAAACAAGACTAATGAAGAAAATGATCATAAATGTTTAATGAGAGCTTGCATCAATTTACTAAATGCCTCAACACAGATTAATTTAATCTTCAGAATAAATCCAGGGCATGTATTATGTATTATGACTTCTGCGGATCAAATGGGCCAAAATATGTGAAAATACTTGAGAAAATGAAAACTCTACAGTAAAACAGATACATGATATTACAAAGAAATTCCATTTTATATTCGGCAAGTATTTGAATATTTTTATAATATGGCATACTCCTTTTGAAAAATATTTAGTTGCAGACCAGCCAGGATTTGGGTTCCCTGAATATTCTTTAATTGCTAAGACTAACTTCCACTATTAAGCTGCAGTTTCTACAGCAAAACATTAGTTTGGTTCACATTAAGGGGAGAAATCAATAAATTTTCTTTGCCTAGCTGTCCTTCTTCACTATTTAGTATAAGTATTACTTTCATAGTTAAAAATATTAAAACTTTTTTATTTGAAGCAAATATAGAATTATATATATATATATATCCAGAAGCTTGATAGTTGATTCCATGTAAAGTATTCCATTCAATCTTGACAACAAACCCATGGTGCAGAGACTATGTTTACCTCTGCATGACAGATTTGTCACAAGGGTCAAATGAGCCATCAAAGGGGGGATATTTTGGTGACCTGAAAATGGTCAGAAAATGTAATTCATTTTATTATGACAAAATTCTGTTTCATGTGTAAGACAACATAGTTCTTTAGAACATGTATATAAAATATCCATTTAACACCTCCTTACATACCTAACTAGGGTTTACGTGCCTTTAGTAATCCTTCCTTGTTCAGGGTGCAGATCAGTTTTTTGTCAACTAGGCTAGTCTGTGGTACCCAGTTATTTGGTCAAATACCAGTCTAGATGTTGCTGTGAAAGGTATTAATTATATGGGATTAATATTTAAATAGTAGACTTTGAGTAAAATAGATTAACCTCCATAATTTTGATGGGTCTCATTCAATCAGCTGAGGTCCTCAAAAAGAAAGACTAAAGTTTCCTAAAGAAGAAATAATTCTGCCTTAAGATTGCAACACAGAAAGCTTGCCTGAGTTTTCAGCCTGCTTGGCCTGCCCTGCAGATTTTGGACTATGTTTTTCACTATGGAAAACAGTATAGAGGTTGTTCAATTAAGCAATTCCACTTCTGGGTATACACTCAAAGAAAATGAAATCAATACCTCAAAGAGATATTTCTGTTCACATATTCACTGAATGGATTATTCACAATATCTGAGATAAGGAAATGACTTAAGTGTCTATTAATGAATGAATAGATAAAGAAATGTCTGTCTGTCTGTCTGTCTATTGACCTATCATCTATCACCTATCTATCTACCTATCTACCTATCTAATGGAATAGAATTCAGCCTTAAAAAGGAGATCCTGGCGTTTTCAACATGAATGAACATGGAGGAAATCATGCTAAGTGAAATAAGCCATACCCAGAAAGGAAAAAATGCTAAGAGAATAGATTTCAAGTGTTCTCACTACAAAAAAAAAAGGTAACTAGGTGAGGAGATGAAATGTTATTAGTTTGACTGTAGTAATTATTTCACTATGTGTATTTATATCAAATCATCATGTTGTACACCTTAAATATATACAATTATATTTTTTTAAAAAAAGAAAAGCTTCAGGAAAGGAGAGGAAAACATCTGTCATAGTACAAAGAATTATTTTGGCCAAACTACAATAATTCAAATCATGGCTATGTCTCAAAAATTAAATAAGTCTTCAAGGAACAGAATCATCAACTCAAATGATATCAATCAACATGAATAAAATGCACAAGTTATTCGATCACTTTTGTATTGCACTAAATACTTTCATATTAACTAAAGGATTAACTGTTAAAGGATAAACCCTGAAGTTTTTCGCTATGGACACATGTATTTATCTGTATTGGGAAAAGGTCAGACAAAATGTATCCATCTGTATTGGACAAAGGACAGTAGAAATGTAAATTGAGTGATATTCCATCTTTAAAGAAATGAAAACCACCAACTCTATCATATATGTATTTCTGTATTTATACATGCTTCACTGTATCTAGAAAATGGAACATAAGGCATTTCTGAAAAATTAGTAAGGAGGGAGGAATAACAGGGAATGAAAGGAAATTTAAAACTTTAAAAATTCAACTTTGCATAATTTTCCTATTTAGCATGACTAAGCATTGCTTTGATATTTTAAAATACTAATAAAGACAATGAAATAAAAATAACTTTAATATATGCTTTATTCTCATGAGTCTTGAAATTAAGCCCTGAACATTCTCAATTCTGAAGTTTCCACACATATCATAAGGAAATAAGGCATACTATTAGTAATAATATACAGAATAATAAAAATAAACGTATATTGAGTATCCAAAGACAAGTACTGAATTTGAATTTCATATGATTTATTATCGCACCTCTGGTTGTCTCTTTAAATTTGCTACCTCAGGACCCAGATCCCATACTGCAGGTGTATGTCCTACGTCTAAAAGATGGGGTGGCCAGATAAGGACCAGGTAGGGATATAGACTAAAAAAAGCAATAGTTCTGATTTGTTCGATTTGGCAGTACATGCCACTAATCAATTGGAATGATGAAGCATTTTTAACCTTGGTTTTAATGTTGCATCAATATAGTTAATAGGATTATGTGCCCCAATTACCTGATAACTATTAAGATAGTTAAAGTATGATAGGTAGCCAGAAAAAAAAAAGTAAGCAAAATTCAATATTTTCCCGCAATACCAATAATAATCAGTTGGAAAATAATTCATTGACCAGAATAAGGATAAACATAAAGCATCTAGAAATAAAGTGGTCAAGAGTTATTCTAGTAGTATATGAAGTGCTCTAAAAACGTTTTCTAAATGGTATCAAAGAAGGCTTGAAAATATTGGCTTGTATATTCTTCACACTGGATGGAAGTCTGGATATTGTAAAGTTGTTAGTTTTTCTCAAATTAGTTACATTGTTTTCATCAAAAATTCCAAAGTGACATTGTTTTAAAAAGTGGAAAATAGAAGACAAATCTACATGTTTAAATTTGTTAATATGGAAAATTTCAAATATAAATGAAAGTACCTACCTACCACCCACCTATAATAATCATCAACTCAAGGCTAAACATTTCCTTTCTACCCCATCTGCTGTTCTCCCTCTGGCCCGGCCATCCAACAGATTACTTTGAAGCATATCATGTCATATCATATCATATGTGACCATTTGATAATTTGAAAATATTGTTATATTTATTTTCAAAATTAAAGGGTTTATCAAAGAAATATAACACGATAGAAAAAAATAAGGAACATTCATCATGTCAAATTCTAAAAGGCACTGTAATAATATGTCATTTTAAAAACCAGATATTGCCTCCAAAATTGACAGACATTTCACTGAAACAAAATTATAACCTGGTAAGATTAGAGACCTGCACATATTAAAAAGATAGAATGCTGCTTCACAACATACAACCAAATGCATTCTATGGGAATTAAAGAGGATTATTAAAATATAGAACAAAGGAAATCTATTGACCTATGAAATGCTCATGATGTATTGTTATGTGACAATAGGAAATTGCAAAATGAAACCATTTGTTTTAGTAGATCCCATTTTTTTTCCCAAAGGAACAACCCAGGATATGCTCCTGATATAAATATGTGTTGATAAGCATTTGCTTAAGCCAAAGGAAAAAAAAACACAGATGTTTATGTAAATGTAATATCACTTTTGGGAATCCTGTCAAAGGATCAAGAATGAAGCATTATGAGGGGAGATTACTCAATTGTCCTTTATTTTCGCACTATTTTGTTAATTAGGATGAGGAAGCGTGACTTTTATAATGAAAGATTATAGAAAAAACATTTTTAAAAGAAAAGCAAACCTGGGTCATTCTTGGGCTGTGATTATGATTACATACATGATATTACACATGTCACTTGACCTCCAACAAGGTTTAAATTTTATGACCTAAAAAAATACATGCAAATAGTGTAAATAATAACAATAGAAATAAAAAATAACCTTTCATGTGTGATTACTTACATGTCAGTCAGTGACTAAGTGTTTTTACGACCATCATCCCATTTAACCCTCACACACACACACACACACACACACACACACACACACAACAACCCTTGGCGGAGAAAGGATGTTACTGCATCTGCATTTCAGATTAGTTGTGGAGATCAAATGAGCCAACATGTACCAAAATATTTTGGCAAAACAAGATATCAGAGTGATGTAGGTTTTATATGGTAAAACACAATCTCATGTCTGATGATACACATTTACTCATAATATGTCCATTTCCTATTTGAAAACTACTGGCCAATATGTCAGGATGGAAGAGATATAAGTAATTCTTGTTAGCAAATAATAAACTACAACTTGTAAAGTGCCAATTTTTTTTAGACCATAGTTTATTCAGTAAATTTGAGTTTCCTGTTGCTTCCGGAACAACCTAAGAGAAGCTGGCCACAAAATACTTGCAAACTCTTTTTGTTGGAGTCTGGATGTGAAAACTAGTTTTAGAATCCTGATGCTAGCACTGTGTTGGTCGAGGTAGAAACTTGCTACCAAAAGTTTGGTTCGGGGATTCGTAGCATAGGCAGCCCATGAGAACTTGTTAGAAATCTAAAGTCTTGGGTTTGACCCCAGATATACTTAATTAGAATCTATATTTTTAACATAATCCCCTCTTTCAATGTAAAGCTGAGCTCATAATAAAGTATGGGTTCTAAATCCATGAAGAAGAGAGTATACAATACCTACTACAACTCAGAAATAAACTCATAAATAGGGATAATTCGAGACAACAAAAACAGAAAAGGGAAGGGAGTAAAGGCCTTAATTTGCAAAGGGGAATGGAGATAAGATGCACAAGAAGGAAAATGACTACTGTATATATGAAAATTTCTTTTTCATAAACTACATGGTAATCGCACAAAAAATACAGAACTGAGACACATAACATAAAAAAGAGGAAACAGACAGAAAAATCATAGAACACCACCAAACTAAAATAACAGACAGAAACTCAAGGACAAAGAAACAATGGAGACACAGAACTATCAGAAAACAAAAGACAATATGGCTATAGGAAAGCCTCATATATCAACAATCACCCTAAATGTAGATGAGCTTAACTTACCAATAAAAAGGGACAGAGTAGTAGATTGGATCGAAACCAAAATGCAATCATATGCAGCCATAAGGAAAAATATAGACTTAAAAAGTGAAAGGGTAGAAAATGATACTCCAAGCAAATGGCATCCAGAGAAAAGTTGGTGTAGCCATACTTATATCTGATGAAATACACTCTAAGGTAAAAATAATAATGAGACAAAGATGGACACTCGATAATAATAAAGGGGACCATACATCAAGAAGACATAATACTTATCAATATATATACTCTCAATCAGAGAGTAGCAAAAGCAACTACTAAGAGAACTGAAGGGAGAAACTGACAAAAATAGTTATAGTAGGGGACCTAAATATCCCCACTGACAGCTATGGATAGATCATCCAAAAAACAGAGAATCAATAAGGAAATACCAACTTTAAATGACACAACTGGACATTATCTACAGTTACATTCATCCTAAAACACCAGATAACACATTCTTCTCTAGTGCACTCAGAACATTCTCAAGTATAGACCATATGTTGGGACATAAAACTAGCCTCGATAAATTTAAGATGATTAAAATCATATCAAGCATATTCTCCGACCACAATGCTTTGAAACTGGAGATCAACTGCAAAAGAAAGTGGGAAAAACCACAAATATGTGGAAGTTAAACAACATGCTACTAAAGAACAACTGGGTCAAAGAATAAATAAACAGAGATATCAAAAGATACATAGACACAAACAAGAATGAAAATACAACATATCAAAACTTTTGGGGTATAGCAAACATGGTAATAAGAGGAAAGTTCATATCATTACGAGCCTATCTCAAGAAACATGAAATATCTCAAATAAACAAACAAACATTACATTTTAAAGAACTAGAAAAGGAAAAAAACAAATGAAGCCCAAAGTCAGCAAAAGGAAGGAAATAATTAAAATTAGAGCACAATTAAATGAAATTGAGAACAAAAAGACAAAAGAAAAAATTAATGCAACAAAGAGCTTGTTCTTTGAAAACATCAATAAAATTGACAAACCCCTGGTTAGATTCACTAAGGGAAAAGCAGAAAAGATACAAATAAAAAAAAATCAGAAATGAAAGAGAAGTTATGACAGACACCATAAAAATACAAAGTGTCATACTATGAAAGATTATATGCCACCAAATCCAATAACCTAGAAGAAGTAGAGAAGTTCTTAGAAATGTACAACCTTCCTAGACTGAATCAAGAGAACTGGAAAATCTAAATAGACTGATCAACAGTAAGGAAATTGAAATAATCATCAAAAACCTCCCCAAAAGCAAAAGTCCAGGACCAGATGGCTTCACCAGTGAATTCTACCATACATTCAAAGATGTTTTAATTCCTATTATCCTCAAACTTTTCCAAAAAAAAAAAAAAATTGAAGAAAAGGCAATACTTCATGACTCATTTTATAAGGCTAACATTACCCTGATACCAAAAACCTGGTAAAGATAACACAAAAATGAAAATTATAGACCAATATCTCTGATGAACACAGATGAAAAATCCTGAATAAGATACTAGCGAACCGAATACAGCAACACATTAAAAAGATTATATACCATGATCAAGTGCACTTTATCCCAAGGGCACAGGGATGGTTCAACATATGCAAATCAATTAATGTGATACACCACATAAACAAAATAAATGGTAAAAATCATGTGATCATATTGATGCAGAAAAAGCATTTAACAAAATACAGTATCTACTTATGATTAAAACACTTAATAAATGGGTACAGAAGGAAATTACTTCAACATAATAAAAACCATATATGACAAACTCTCAGCTGATATACTTAATGGTAAAAAACTAAAAGCCTTCCTTCTAAGATCTAGAAGACAAGATTGTCTGTTCTCACCACTCTTATTCAATATAGCATTGGAAGTCCTAGCTAGAGCAATCAGGCAAGAGAAAGAGATAAAAGGCATCCAAATTGGGAATAAAGAAGTCAAACTGTCACTTTTTTCAGGTGACATGATTCTCTATATAGAAAACCCTAAAGACTCCACCAAAAATTATTAAAAACAATAAACAATATAGTAAAGTTCCTGGATACAAAATCAACATACAAAATCCACAACATTTCTATACAGTAACAATGAAATTTCAGAAAAAAAGAAATGAAAAAAAGCAATTCTTTTTACAACTGCAAACAAAAATAAAATGCTTAGGAATAAACCTATTGAAGCATGTGAAGGACTTATACACTATAAAACTATAAGACATTAAAATAAATTAAAGAAGACACAAAGAAATGGAAAGATATTCTGTGTTCATGGATTGGAAGAATCAGCATAGTTTAAATGGCCATATTACCCAAAGCAATATACAAATTTAATAAATCTTAATCAAATTCCCAGTGGCATTTTAAAAAAAGAAATAGAACAAAAAAATCATCAGGTTTGTATGGAATCACAAAAGACCTAAAATAGCCAAAGCCATCCTGAGAAAAAAGAATAAGGCCAAAGCATCATCCTGCTTGATTTCAAATTATACTACAAAGTGACAATAATCAAAACTGCATGGTGTTGGCAGCTAAAACAGACACACAGACTAATGGAACAGAACTGAGAGCTCAGAAATAAACCCCTGTATATATGGGCAAATAATATTTGACAAAGGAGCCAAAAATATACAATTTAGAAAAGAAAACCTCTTCAATAAATGATGCTGGAAAAATTGGAAAGCCAAATGCAAAAGAATAAGACTAGACTTCTAGCTGTTACCATATATTAAAATTAACTCAAGATGGATAAAAGACCTAAATGTAAAACCTGAAACAACAAATTGCATAGAAAGAAAACAGGTACTAAACTCATAGACCTTGTAGTTAGAGAGAATTTTATGAATTTGACCTCAAAGGCAAAGGAAGTTAAAGCAAAAATAAATGAGGGGACTGCATGGCAAAAGGAACCCTTAACAAGGCAAAGAGGCAACCATCCAAATGGGAAAATATATTTGCGAACAACGCCTCTGATAAGAGCCTATTATCCAAAATGAACAAATAACTCATACAACTCTATAACAACAAAGAAACAAACAATCCGATTAAAAAATGAGCAGAGAATCTGAACAGACACTTCTCCCAAGATGACCTACAAATGTCCAACAGACATGAAAAGGTGGTCAACTAGCCATTAGGGAAATATAAATGAAAACCACTATGAAATACCACCTCTCACCTGTTAGAATGGCTATCATCAACAGGACAAGGAATAACAAGTTTTGGAGAGGATGTGGGGAGAAAGGAACCCTCATACACTGCTGGTTAGACTGCAAATTGGTACATCCACTATGGAAAACAGTATGGAGGTTCCTCAAAAAGTTAAGAGTAGAATTACCATATTACTCAGCATTTCCACTTCTGGGTATCTACCCCCCAAATTGAAAACATATCTGTACAGATATACACACACCGATTTTCACAGCAGCATTATTCACCATGGCCAGTACATTGAAACAACCAAAGTGTCTTACGATATATGATTGAATAAAGAAGTGGTACATATATACACTGGAATATTACTCAGCCATAAGAAGAGATGAAATACTGCCATTTGCGACAACATGGATGGGTCTTGAGATTATCATGCTAAGCAAAATAAGTCAGACAAAAAGTTGAGAACTATATGATTTCAGTCATATGTGGGATATAAAACTGAAAACAACAAACAAGACAGAGACTTGTGGACATAGACAACATTTTAGTGGTTACCAGAGGGAAAAAGGAAGAGGTAGAAAAGGGTAAAGGGATCAAATATATGGTGATGGAAGGAAATTTAACTTTGGGTGGGAAACACACAACAGAATACACATATGATGTATGATTGAATCATACACTTGAAACCTACATAATTTTATTAACCGCTGTCACCCCACAAAATGTATAAAAAAAGAAATTAAATAAATCCACAAGGAAGCAACAATCAGAAGGGTAAATGGAAATAATGAGGTGGATGGTAGGCAGGCACATGCCAGGCTCTGTAACCTGAAGGCTTGGTTTTACAGTAGTGAGCAGGTCAGGGTCATGGCTCTGAGCCCTGGCAAGGTAGGAAATTAGAATGCAACTCACAATAAAGTATCTAATAAAATTAAAGTTTCATTCCTAATAACACTCTTAGAAACTAGAAGAAAATTTACTTAATAGCATATCTCCTAAAAACCTATAGCAAACATGTTTTAATGATGAAATATTCATTCTTAGTATTAATGACAAGAAAATTATGAAGAGATATTCCACATCATTGTTAATCAGAGAAATGCAAGTCAAGAACACAAGGGGATACCATCTACCTCCATTTTATTGGCAAAAATTTAAAGGACTGATGACACCTAGTGTTGGCCAGGATGTCAATTCACAGCATCTCATATACTGCTCCTGGGAACGTAACTTAGTAGAATTAATTTGGGAAATAGTTTAGGATTACCTGCTAAATCTGAACATTTGTACAACCTAGGGTCCATTAATTTCACTCCTAGGGAAGGCAACAGAAATTCGTATCCATTACAACAGGCAACACATGTAAGATCTCATAGCAGCATTTCTCGCAATAGCAAAAACTTAGAAACAGACCAAATGCCCATCAACGGGAGCACAGGTGAAAAGACTATGATAAATGCACACTGTGGAATGTTCCATAGCAGTCAAACATAATGAACAAGAGCAGTACACAAAAATAAAAATAAAACTTTATGACAAAGTACAAAAAAATTAAAGCCACAAAGAAGCTTGCGTACAGTAAGAGAAAAGGAAGTAAGGAATGGCTGAATGGGAATCAGGGTAATGGTTACCTCTAGTGGAGGAAGGCCAGGGTATGAGTTGGTAGGGGCAGCTATATATATAGTTACTTGCATGTTATTATCAATATCCTAGCTTTTCTTTTCAGTGATAGGCTTGAGTATGTTTCCTACAGTATTAAAAATAATTAATTAACTACATAAATAAAAGCAGGACAGGAATAGGCTTATATTAAGAGCATGTCATTCATGAAGAAGTATAACCCATTTAATTCTTCAGACCTGAGGTAAAATTAACACTATTAATTTTTATTTAAAATAAAATAATAAAGATTATTAATATTTAATAAATTCTTATTTATTAATGAATTCTTATTTAAACATCGGTATGTTAACTGTTTTTTATGGGGATTAGACCATTTAATCCTCACAATAAATGTCTGACATACATGACATTAATTCTACACAACAAATTTGTAAAGCAACCTAAGTAAAAATACTTTTGCTAACTAAAAAGTGTTACAAAAATGGAAGAGATCACATACCTACAACTATTCATCTCACTTCAAACAAAACTCATTTTTGGATAATGTACTGCTTGACAATTTAGAACATAATACTAGATTATAAGTATCTCAAGCAATTCTTCTAATGAGCTAAGATGAACTCTCTCCTAATAAGTTTTCATTCTTTAGACCAAAAAGGCTTTGGTGTGCTTTGTGGCTTAATACTTTATTATATAGATATAGAAATACTGCAACAATATATAAACATAGAGAGATAACTAAGCAGGAGTGGGAGCAAAGTCTCAGTCAATAGTTTGCCTTAAGAACTAGATTCTAGAAATAATCTTTATTATTTTATTCCATATCTAAAAGATAAGATGGGGGAAATTCAACACTTGATAATTCTACAATGCACTAAAGATACAGATGAGTGAGTGGAAAATGATTCAGCAGAGAGAAAGCCTTAGGCGAATCTGGTAGTAGGTAAATCCAGAAGCAGCCTGATTTGCATATCTCCAAATCTGAACAATCCCCAGAAACTGGAAACACCAGTTACGTGCGACAATGGGGGTAAAGGTGGGGCTAAAAACAGGAAAATTGCCCGAATGCCTATACAAAAAGCAGCTAGAACCCCAGAACCCTTCAACCTTCTATTCTCCATGAATAATAGGCCTAGAGAACAGTATATAGAGTAGGGTGACAGAGAACTCCAGAAGGCATGTCTCCAAAAAAAAAATTGAAAATGAGACATTGCTCGATGTACTTGAAAGTATTAAGAGGAGATTTTTATCTCTACTGACAGTATAAGGAGAAGCTAATAATAGATACTTAGGAAATTATAACAAAACAATTAACTTTGTGGAGAAATGAAGTACATGTCCTGTAAAGAGAAAATACAATCACAGTATATTACCTGATTTGGCTCTGAACAATGTTTGCATTACTGTAATCAAAACAGACTGCCTCATTCAAAAGACCAAATTAGTGAGACTGAAATGATACTAATGTCAATGTTGTAGGTCTATTAAAATTAAATGAGAATAATTTACCTAGAAATACTTAAAACTTTACTTAAGAGACAAACAGTTCATAAATATAAACAAGTATAATCATTATTGTTATTGGTAAGCATGAGTATTATTTGAATGGTAAATTAGAAGCAGGGAGAAGTTATATATGCTGTTTAAAGATCACACAACAAGTGAGTATCTGAACTTTCTTTCTTAAAAATAAGTTTCCTTTGTTCACTTGAAACTAATATGAAACTGTATATCAATTATAATGGAAAAATTTTTTAAATATATTAAAAAAAATAGTTTCCTTGACTGGTCTTTTTAATGAGGCAGTGTGTGTGAAAACACATTTTTAAATATAAAAAGATTGATAGCTATTGGCTGAAGGGGATATTCTCAGGAAAGCTTTCCATTTAACATTCACTTCACAAGTATTATCAATGTATAACATATTACTTAAATGTAGAATTATTAACCAAAGTAAATTTTAAAATAATCAACATAGGGATAGGTACTCAGTACTCAATATTATTGAGGAGAAAAGAAAAGCAATTTGTAGAATGGTGGATATAGTAAGTTCTGGGTTTTATTAAAAGGATACATAAGAATATGGAAAGATGCTCAACATTGTACATCATTAGGGAATTACAAATTAAAACAACAGTGAAATACCACTACATACCTATTAGAATGGACAAAATACAAAACAACTAGCAACACCAAATCTCATGAGGATGTTGAGCAATAAGAATTCTCATTCACTGCTGGTGGGAATGCACAGTGATATAGCCATTTTGAAGACAGTTGGGCAGTTTCTTACAAAACAGAACACACTTTTACCATATGATCCAGCAATTATGCTCCTTGCTATTTACCAAAAGGAGTTGAAACTGTACGCCCATGCAAACCTTGCATACAAATATTTACAAAGACTTTATCACAAGTGCCACAACTTGAAAGCAACCAAGATGTCCCTCAATAGGTGAATGGATAACCAAGCTGTGGTTCATCCAGGCAGTGGAATTTCATTCAGTGCTAAAAAAGAAATAAGCTATTAAGCCACAAAAGGGTATGGAAGAACCTTAAATATATATTACTAAGAGAAAGAAACCTATCTGAAAAGAGATGAAGAGACAGAGCATTGAGGCTCTTTAGCGTAATGAAAATATTCTGTGTGATACTATAGTGATGTATACATATTATCATACTTTTGCTGAAATCTGTAGAATGTACAACACCAAGAGTAAACCCTAATGTGAAGTATGAAGTTTAGGTGATTATGATGTATCAATGGAGGTTCATTGATTTTTAAATGTGTCACACTGGTGAGGGATGTTGATAACGAGGGAGACTAAGTACGTGTGGAGGTCAAGGGTATACAAAAAAATCTGTGTACAGTGTTTTCTCAATTTTTGCTCTGAACAATAAAACTGTGAACTTAAAACTGCTCTAAAATAGTTTTAAAATAAATTATGTAATTTACCATATCAATAGGCTAAAGAGGAAAAATCACATGACTCTATCAATTGATAAATGTGATAAAATCCAATATCCATTGATGAAAAACATTCTCAACAAATGATAAGAAAGGACCTCTTCCCAATAATGGAAAATGCTTCTGAGTCCTCAATATAGATAACTCAAGAAGAGCAAAAACAAATGTCCGATAACCAATTGAAAAAATGTTAAGCTCTAGGTCTAAAAATTAGGGAAATTCAAGTTAAGTAACATGGTGATACCACTTCCCACTCATTTGAATGGCACAGTAACAAGAAGCTGCTAAAACTGTGTGTTCTTAAACAGTGATGGTGGAAACATAACATGCTCTACATTTTTAAAGGCAGCCTACCAATATATATTAAAATTAGAAATGCATATATATCTTGGCATATCGATGATATTCCTGAAATAAAAGTAAAACTTCTTATGGACATAAAATTTCATTGTGACATTATTTCCAGGAGCAAGAAATGAAGAGAAAAGGAAATGTTTAGAACTAATAGGGACATGGATGACTTGAATGTGGTGTACTCTTACTATAGACCATTACCTGACTATTGAAAACAATGGACTGGCACTATACCAGATGACTTGGAAAGATAATTCATGAGGTATTCTTGCATGATAAAAGTAAGATGATAAAAAAATTAATTACACTATGATGACCATTTATAAAACAATGATAAAAACCTAATACTTTTACATGTGAAAACATTTATATAGATAGAAAAATAAGACCGGAGATTATTATGCATATGGGGAAAAATACGTCAATATACATACCATATTGTTAACCTGGCTTATAGAGAATAGCAGGAATATCAGGAAAAGGGGAAGAAGCACTGACATTGAGAGAGGAAGATAAGATATACACAATAAAAACAGCATGTGTCATATGACCAAAGTTATATATACGTGTATATATGTGTATATATGTCTATATATGCACATGCATACACACTATATAATCATGTATTATATGTGATGTATAATGTATATACGTATAAAAAGATATATGAAAGCGTGTATTCCATTATTGCAATGGCGTTTATCTCAGCAGGATAGGATTCAAAGTGACCTTTAATTCTTATATTACTTTTATACTTCACTCAATTAGAGATAATGAACATCTGTTGGTTAAAAAATTGAAAAACTTGCAGTATATTTCATACCAAAGAAAAGCAAACGAAATGAGCACCTTTTATTTCTTGTGTGACATTAACCTCTCTAAGTTCAATTCATCTCACATGCAACAAGGAGGTAATAGTACCTAGTAAAATATAACAAAAACAAGAAAGATGATAATAAATGTCTACTGAATGCTTACCTTACAGTAGGACCCTGTGATATGGGATTTTATATGGAAGATCTCATTAGATCACCAATAAAAATTACATTAGTGTTTTCTTCCCCAATGACATCGGATTTGTTTCAAAGATAAAATTTGTCTATATATGAGATAATATAGAAGTAAAATGTAAAAACTATTTATAGACATGACAGATATTAACATGACATGATATTCCATTAAAATAATGAAAAAATAATACTATATAATACTAGAGATGAATTTAGAAGAAATATTCAAAGAAGTCTCTCACACACACACATATAAACTATAACCTCCCCTTAGGGAAAAAACAAACAAGCACAGACTATCTAACTGCTGTTTAACTTTGAACAAGACAGAGTAGGAGTCTTTTCACTTGGAGAAGTTAACTGTCTTCTTAAAATTTATCATTGATTGAGAAAAATACTGAGAATACCTTAGTAAATGAAAAGAAACATAAAAATCCTAAGCAATACTTCATATCATAAGATTCAAATTCAAGCTTAAGAAAATATTGTAACATGCTGGTTTCCTAATAAAAAACAATTTACCAAACTGTACATAAGGATTGGAGTAAGTAAGCATTCTTAATACACAAGGTTAACCCACACCATTAAATTAGAATTTTTAATACCAAAAGATAACTTTGGACTTGTGGCAGATACTAGAGAAAACTATGGCTAAGTTGGCAGCATAGCCCAGCCAAACTATTATATGATATCCACATACCTGAATACACAAGAATGTCATAGGTCCAAAGGGTCAATTGTCAATGGGAGTAGAAGGGCATAGTCCCCTAAACACAGCCTGTTGTCATGCTGACTGGCTGGTTTGAGTCTGCAATGTAAAGCACATATTGATTATAATGACATGATATGTGACTTCATTTTTACATCTCAATGTATTGAAATTAGGTATCTTTCATTTAGAGAAAACTGAAAAATCATCTGGAAAATAATGAGAATTAGGAAAGGGTCAGCAATTTGGGCAGACAGAAAACATGTATACAAAAATTGATCAATTTTGATATGCCAGTAATAGTCAATAGATCCATTTTATTTTTCCAAAAGATAAATTTTTAAATGATCCCATTTACAATAGAAAGAGAAAATGTATAATACGCATGCACAAAATGATCAAGTAATGTTCAATACAGAAATGAAAACTACAAAAATGTTCTGAGAATTGTTAAACAGTTCATAATTGGAGTTGCACACATGGTGATGGAAGAGAAAGCCCTATTGCAAAAATAATTATTTTACTCTAATTCTTTGTACTAGTGACATGATAGACTCCTAATAGGATAGTTAGTTAAATTTGAGAAAATAATGTTAATACTGATTTCGAAGAATAATGAGGTGAGAGTATGCAAGAAATAAAATACTTTGCAAGACAAGTGCCTAAATTGTATTTTTAAGCTATAAAATTAAACTACCAAATACACAAAGAACTCTTAAAATTCAACAATAAAAAAAAACAACCCAATTTAAAAAAAAAATGGGTCAAAGACCAGTAAACAGACATCTCACCGAAGAGATATATAGGTAGCCAATAACCATATTAAAAGATGCTCTGCATCATATGTAATCAGGGAAATGTGAGTTAAAATAAGATACCAATACACATGTATCAGGATGGCCAAAATCCATAACACCAACACTACTAAATCTGGCAAAATTACTGGTGGGAATGCAAAATGGTACAGCCACTTTGAAAGGCAGTCTGGCAATTTTTTACAAAACTAAATATACTCTTACTATATGATCCAACAAAAATCACATCCCTTAGTATTTACCCAAGGACTTGAAAACTACGTCCACATAAAAACCTGCACATGGATGTTTACAGCAGCTTTATTCATAATTGCCCAAACTAGAAGTAAGCAACATGTTCTTCAGTAGGTGAATGGATAAACTAGCTGTGGTCCATTCAGACAATAGAATATTATTCCACACTAAAAGAAATGAGCTCTAAAGCCATGAAAAGCCATAGAGGAAACTCAAATACATGTTACTTAGTGAAAGAAGCTAATCTGAAAAGGCTAAATACTGTATATGATTCCAACTATATGACATTCTGGAAAAGAAAACTATAGGGACAGTAAAGAAAGAGGTCAATGGCTGTCAGGAGTTGGTGGGCTGAGGGGAGAATAATGAATAGGTGGAACACAGAAGATTCTTAAGGAAGTGAAAGTATTCTCTATGATACTAGAGTGATGGGTACATGTCATTATACATTTGTGTAAACCTGCAGAATGTATGACACTGAGAGTGAATCCTAACAAAAAGTGTCAACTTTGGGTGATATGATGTCAATGGAGGATAATCACTTGTAATAAATGTACCACTCACTCTGGGGGGGGGGAGATATTGATAATGGGGGAGGTCGTGCATGTGTGGGGATGGGGTATATGAGAAATCTCTTACATTCCTCTCAGTTTTGCTGTGAACTTATAACTGCTCTAAAAATAAAACCTTAATGAAATATAAAAGGCCATGGAAAGCGCTCCTCACATTTCTGTAGATCTCAGAAACTAATAATGCCAATAATATTAAGATAGATAATTATGTTTTCAGGCAGAAAAAATATATAAACTACAGAACTTGGAACACATTATAAATCTCATCCAGCATGGTTTATCAGGACACATGACTGCAAACCAGGATCTGAATAGAACTCTAGGGTATCTATGATGTATCATCTGAGAAAAATTGCAGAATGTTTACTGTGAGATGCAATTTTGTAAAATACAACCCGAAACACTATATAAGTCTAGGTGTATGTATTTGTTTAAACATGTAAGTCCCTCATGTCACCTGCAAAGTTAAATGAAGCCAGTTTACTTCTACTACCTTTAAGTTTCCCAAGCAATCTTTTTAAAAACTTTTATTAGTTTCAAGTATACAGTACATTGGTTAGACATTTATGTAGTTTATACAGTGACCCCCCCTAACTGCTCTTTCTCTCCTCTGGCTCTCCACCTAGCCATTGCATTACTGCTGACTGCATTCTCTGTGCTGTGCTCCCATCCCTGTGACCATCTATCAATTACTGATTTGTACTTCTTTAACCTTTCACCATTTTCTCCCAGCCCCCCCCAATCCCCTCCCCTGTGGTCGTCACCAGATTGTCCTCTATATTTGTGAGTGTTTTTGATTAGTTTGTTCTTTTTGTTCCTTAGATTCTGCATGTAAGTGAATTCATATCGTATTATCTTTCTCTGACTTATTTCACTCAGCTTAATAATCTCTATGTCCCTCCATGTCATTGTAAATGGTGGATTTCATTTTTAATAGCTGAATAAGATTCCATTGTATATAGGAACCATAATTTCCTATCTAATCATCTGTAGATGGGCATTTAGGTTGCTTCCATATCTTGGCTATTGTACATTGTGCTGCCATGAATATTGGAGTGAATTATTATTTTGGTTTTCTTTGGATAAATATCCAGAAGTGAAAATGCAATCTTAAAAAAATAACACATGTTCTCAAAACTGGAGTTAGTAGTGTTAACAATTTTAATAAAATCAATACATTTAGGATTGACCAAGGCTGAGATGTGTGAGATATGTTCAGTGTTTCTGTGTGGGACTTGCCTTCTAATTATCACACCATTCCTACAAAGGGGAGTCTCTCCTTATTTTCTAATTTATAACCTTATCTCAAGGATCAAAGGAGACATATGTGTATAAACATAATGAAAATACACAGTAATTTTTACATAACAATGGAGAATTCAGAATTATATTTTGGGGAGAAAAAAAAATGGTGTAGATGATAGAGGCTCTGTTCATCCCTCTTGCAACCAAATCAAAGTTGTGACAGAGCAAACAGCAAGGAAAGTCACCTGGATCTAGATGAGAGAAGCCATACAACTAAGGAGAGAAATAAGAAATCACCCTGCAACAGGAGGAGGTAGGGCGGGGCGAGGACGCAAGGTTTGCCCAGTTCAGAGTGACTTGAGGGGACAGAGGGCTGCGGGCAGCGCACACACCTCTTAAAGGAGCCGCGTCCATGATGGGACTTTTGCAGTCACGGACCTGTTCGTTCTGAGCTCCAGTGCCAGGTGGGCGCAACGGGGAACACCAGGGACTTACAAGGGGATGCTGAGTTGTCAGAGTAAGAGCAAGACATGAGACTCTCTTCCGGGCAGAGGTGCCTGTGTATCCATTGTTCCCTATTGAGCCCTTCCCCTTCCCAGTGCACAGAAACAGCACCACCATAGCTGAGATGTCATCAAACTGGATAACAGAGGTCGCTCCGCCCAGAGGATTCCCTGAAACTCCGTCTCCCTCAACTCGCAGCCCCACCCAGGCCACATCCAGGTGTATCCTCAGTCAGGTGCCCCTTGCTGAGCAGTGCCTAGACTCACGCTGGAAGCAGCTGACCTCGGATTCTGGTGTGGTTTCTTGATGCAGCTATAAGCACAGCATCTGTGAATTGCTTGCTGAATCTTAACAGGTGGCCCTGGAGGGACACAGGCTGGGGCTAAACTTGGCTTGCAGTTGAACCCCTCTCAGGACTGTGCCACTGGACACTTACTACACAAAACCATGCTAATAACACTGAGACTTAAGAGCTTTGCTCAGTACATAGGAACAGATACAAAAAGGCAGCCAAAATGGGAAGACGAAGCAGAAACCATATGAGAACAGAACAGAGATCCAGAAATAATGGAATCAAGCAACCTCACAGATGCAGAGTTCAAAACACTGGTTATAAAGATGATCAATGAACTTAGGGGGAAGTGTAGATGAACTCAGTGAGAACTTTAACAAGGAGATAAAAAAGATAAGAATAGAAATGGAAATTATAAAAGGGAACCAATTACAAATGAAGAACACATGATCTGAGATGAAGAATATATTAGATGGAAAAATACAGTAGATAAAGAAGAGGATTGAACCACTGATATAGAGGATGGGGAAGCCAAGGACACTCAATCAGAATGTCAAGAAAAAAGAATCCAAGACTCTAATAATAATTTAAGGAGCATATGGGACATTATTAAATGTAAAAATATCCATATCATAAGGGTACGGAATGAAAACAAGACATTGAAGAGCTATTCGAAGAAATAATGATGGAAAACTTTCCTCACCTGGTAAAGGAAATAGATATACAACCCCAGGAAGCTCAGAAAGTTCCCAAAACCAGAAATTCAAAGAGGCCCACACCGAGACACATCATAATTAAAATGCCAAAGGTTAAATATAAAGAGAGAATCTTAAAAGCAGCAAGAGAAAAACAATAATTACTTATAAGGGAACACCCGTAAAACTGGCAGCTGATTTCTCAAAAGAAACCCTGCAGGACAGAAGAGTTTAGCACATAATTTTCAACATGATGAAGACCCAGGATCTACAAGCAAGAATACTTTACCCAGCAAAACTATCATGTAGAGTTGAAGGACAGATAAAGATCTTCCCAGACAAAAATAAGCTAAAGCAAGTTAGCCAGTATTACAGGAAATGTTGGAGGGACTTCCTTAAGAAGAAAAAATATATATCAAAAACAAGAATCGTTTTTGGCCATGCCACCCTTAACAAGTCCTATCCTGTCTGATCTCAGAAGCTATGAAGGATCGGGTCTGGTTAGTACCTGGATGGGAGATCAACTAGGAAGACCAGGTGCTGTAGGTGTAAAAAATAAATAAAAAATAAGGGATTGTAAGCTAACAAGGTCCTTGCAATCTGTGAGGTCAACCAAGGGTTGGCTCACCTAAAAAAAAAAAACAGGAATAAAGAATGGTAAAGTATGGTAATAACTACATTCCTATCAAGTACCTCAAATGAAAAAGAATTAAGCGCTCCAACCAAAAGATAGAGTGGCTGAATGTATAAGAAAACAAGACCTCTACATATGCTGCCTACAAAAGATTCACTTCAGATTAAAGACACACACAGACTAAAAGGAAGAGGATGGAAAAAGATATTGCCTTGATGGTCCTGGAGATTATTGTGCTGACTGATGGGTCAGATAGAGAAAAAGAAATACATCATGATTTCACATACATGTGGAATCTAAAGAATAAAATCAATAGCAACAACGACAAAAGAGGAAATAAACTCATAGATAACAGAGAATATTTTGAGGGATACTAGATGCAGGGTTTGGGGGATGGAAAAAAAAGGCAAAGGGAAGAGGTACAAATGGATAGTTCCAAAATAGACATGGAGATGTAGAGTTTAGCATGGGGTAGATAGTTAATGTTGTAATAAACATAACGGAGAAGAGGGGTACTAGATTTAGTGGGGTGATCACTTTGAGTTATGTGGATCTCTGATCGCTAGACGGTACAAACTGAAACTAGTGTATTATTTTTTGCTGACTATAAGTAAAAGAAAAGTGGTATTTTAATTAGAATGTGAATATGTCTACACACACATCACGTGCACACACACGAGGCTGTACATATAGTAAGTCTGGTTAAGAACTGGGCTGAAATTTCATTCGTAAGTCACCTTTCTTCAAACCAAAAATTTTCTAGTGAGTTGGGCTTTCGTGTGGCCACCTGGACAACCCTGGGCCAGTTGATACGAAAGTTCTTCCAATCACATTTCCTGAGAGCCTGGATTTCACAAAGGAACTCAATTTCCTGGGGTCTCAGTGAAATGCTACTGACTTATGCATGTGCTTAACAGGCCAGGGAATTTCCCCAATGTGGCATGTGTCTTTGTGATGTTGATATAATGTATCCAAATTATAAAAATTATCTACATAGAAAGTAACAGTAAAAAATACTGCATGATCTCACTCATACGAGGAATCTAAAGAAGTCAAACTCATAGAACCAGGGTAGATCAGTGGTTACCAGTGGCAGGGGATTGAAGGAAATGGGGAAATGCTGGTTGAAAAATACAAACTTTCAGTTATAAGATGAGCAAGTGTTGGAGATCTAATGTACGGCATGGAATACAGTTTATAAAATTACTAAATACTTGAAACTTGCTGAGAGTAGATCTCATGTATTCTCACAACATACAAAAAAAAACTAGTAACTATGCGAGGCGATGGTTAATGTTAATTTGTTTGATGGTAGTAATCATTTTACAATGTATGCAATTATCAAAAAATCACAATGTACAAGTTAAATATGTACAATTTTATTTCTCAACCATTATCTCAACAAAGCTGAAAAAAAATAAGAATAATCAAATGAGGAAATGAGATTACAGAATATATTTTTTAGAAGGTGGACTGAAAGTATAAATTGAAAAATATCAATATAATTGTTACATTACAGAAACAAGTAGAATACAGAAAAGAAAAAGAAACAAAGATACAACAGAAAGACAAAATGTAAACCACTAAGAGTACCTACTGAATAAATTTCAGGATGCATAATTAAAATCCAAAGCTGTATTATATAATATAAAAAAAGTTTAGATAATAGACATATACCCATGCTTCCAAATATGAAGTTGATATTATAAAGATGTTTAATTCTCTCAATTTCATTTATAATATTCTTAAGACAATCAGATTGAAATCCTCTATTGGAAGTTTCTGTTATGTAACAAATAGCTGTTAAAACTTCACCTATAAAAAATATTTACTGAGAATTAACAACTTTAGAAAAATACTTAAGGCCAGTATAATAGTTTCATAGAGCATCCATAACAAAGTGTCACAAACCTGAGTGGCTTTAAACAGCATAAATTTGTTTCACAGTTCTGGTTGCCACAGTCCCCAAAGCAAGGTGCTGGCAGGGCCACACTCCCTCTGAAGATTCTGGAGAGAATTCTCTTCTTTCCTCTTCCTGCATCTGGTGGCCCAAAAATTCCTTGGCTTGTGGCAGCATGACTCCAATTGCCATCTCCACCTTTAGGTGCCCATCTTCTACTTGTGTCTGTTTTAAAATTTCCCTCTTCTTACAAGGATACCAGTCAGATTGGATGAAGGACCCACCATACTTCAGTATGACCTGGTCTAAACTAATTACATCAACAATGAATCTATTTCCATATAAGGTCACATTCTGAGATGCTGGGGTATTATGGCTGCAACATATCTTTTTGGAGGATACAATTTAAACCATAACAACCAGTGAGGACAAAAGTAACTAAAAGGTAATGTTAAATTATAAAATTTAGACAATGTGGTATGTGCTTTAAAAATGAAAGAGAAATCAAGGGAAAAAAATGACTTTCCTAAAATTCTGTTGTGTACACTGGATCTTTTTAGGAAAATATAATTTGATTTTCTTTGGAAGTCATATCATCTAATGAATTCCTTTTGGATTTTAGTTGAATTTTAAAACATGATACAATAAAGTATATGATGACCTAAAGGGATATCTTTGAAAATCTGTGCAAGAAGAAAACCAATTTTTAGAGAAATGTGTGGGCTAATACTAATATAGTTTCTATAGAATGATCTTATTCTTGTAAAATGAATAAAAAACAAGAAAATATATGGAGTTTACTATATATATATACATATATATATACATATATATACATATATATACATGTATATATGTATATATATGTGTGTGTGTGTGTATATATATATATGATACTGTCTGTTTTGGTGCATAGAGGGAGAGGGAGCACAAGTTTACTATAAATAATGAAAATAGTGTAGAATTAATTAGCTTTTGGTACAGGTTATTAAATTTGTCAATTGATATATCCAAATTCTTTAGGTAAACTGTGAAAGGACTACTTTAAATATTAATGATATTGACAAAGAACATTCATATTTTTAAAAGTGAATAACATCAGCCACTCACTTTGTGTGCTTAAACATGTCACTTATCCTTACTCTAAATACGCACTTCCAGCCTAGAATCAAGAATGAAATAACTGCTTTTAATAATGATAGCTGCAACAATAAAAACGTAATCAAATCATTAACATTCACTTAAGGCTTACCATCAGGTAAGGAAGTATGGAAAAGCCCTTGTATATAAAATCTCACAAAAGATCTATGAGTCAGATACCATCATTAATTCCATGTCTTAGGATAGATGTTAGGATTGAATCCTTATTCAACATATAGAAAACACTTGTGCAAGTTAAAAACCTACTTAGAAACATAAAAGATTATATTATCATGACAATTGATTCCATGCATATAAAATATTTAAAAATTAACATGTAACCATTTTATTTAGAATTCATGTGCCCACTAACCAATGTGAGAGTACTCTGTGCAATCTTTCTTACTAGCTGTTTGCCTCTATTATTCTTTATTTTTTTCATTCAGCAATTATTTAATGAGCACCTACTATGTGTGATGCTACTGTTCACACACAAGGGATTTTCTGTGAAAATGGATAATACCTCCCTATTGGACCTTGTGCTTTACTTTGGGGTAGAGAGAGACAGTAAAGAAAAGACACAAATAATAACATTAGATTTGAATATAGTCAATGTGATGGAAAAAAACTGAAGAGTCTATCAGAATAAAGAGAATTGGATTGGTGTGAGGATGGTGGGCAGGTTGCTCCTCATAGGTCTTTTCAGTATGATTAAATTTGAGGAACGACTTGAAGAAAGTAATGAAGTTATCAATGACACAACGAATTCCTAAAAGTCTGTGATGTACATTAGCTACTTAGGAGGAAATTATCGAGTTTGTTTCATATATATATATATATATATATATATATATAAACTTCTAATGAATAGGTTAGAGAGCTATATTTTTAAGAGATGGTGTATGTATGTATTTTTGAAACATGTAACATTATCTTTTTGCTTTATAGATACCATTGAGTATCTGAAATCTATGGTCATCTATTCTGAAAAATATATTTATGATGAAATACATTTATTTTTTTTATTTTACATGGTTTACAAATCTATGAAAACCCATCCATGGATCCTCTGACATTTGTGCATAATGTGCAAAATTTTCCTACTTAGACAATATGAAATGAGCTTTAGTTTAGATTTTACAATACAAATACATAGGTATCTTTTATGTTCCTAAATCATATGTGAAAATCAAGCCTCTCAAACTTTGAACAGTAGTAAAACATTTCAGTAAGCTGAGTACTAAGAAATAAGCAAAGAAAAAACCACTACTTTCACTTTATATCAATGTTTCATAAAGATAATCCATTTTGAAACTAATTCACGTTAACAGAAAAAAAATTACTCAGCTGAGAAAAAAAATTACTCAGCTGTACACTCTTGAAGACTTATTTAGACACTTTTAATGAAAATGACAAAATTTTTCTAAGGGATTTAAAGGGAATCTTGTAAGAGGTCGCACATGCACACACACACACACAGGTCTGAGACTGATAAATTGATATCGAATGTTCATCTTCTCAAAAGATATTTTCATCTCATGGCAAATAAGTTAAAAAGCCAAATGTGTTGTTATAGGAATTTGAAAAGTGAGGTTAAATTTTAGCTGTAAGTCTTCAGTAGGTGAGATTATATAAGGAAAACCTCAAAAAAGAA
Source organism: Eonycteris spelaea (assembly GCA_003508835.1). NCBI lineage: Eukaryota > Metazoa > Chordata > Mammalia > Chiroptera > Pteropodidae > Eonycteris > Eonycteris spelaea. The sequence goes on from PUFA01000200.1 coordinate 606,412, forward strand.
CAGTAATAAGGGATACTCGTGATTGTAGGTATTAAATGGTTCATTAATTTAAAAAGAGTGGAGTATTGGAACATTAATTTAAAAAAGATAACACTAAAGCAAAATTGAATGTTTATTGGTGCTGGCTCCTGAGCCAATATGGCATTTCTAAGGTGTGGGGAAGCTTGGTGAAATGAATGAAAATTTCACTTCACCATTATAATGCATTCAGATGCATGTTGCATGGGTTGTAAAGCTGAATTAAAAAATATAACAAAATACAATCCTATTAACCTAGATGGGTGGCCTTGATGCACTGTAAAAAAAACAAGTAATGTATTAATTGTGATCCAAATTTTTGTGCAGATAAAAATTAAAAAAAAAATAACCTGCCTAGACAGATGCAGGGAAATACGCCAGGCTATTAACATTATGAAAAGCATGCTGAATGAAATTGACATGGAGTGTGAGCAGGGGTGTAAGTTGTTAATTTGCATCACCCCACACAACGAAAATAAAAGGGACATAAGAAATATTTTGGAGTTGAAGGCTATGTTTATTACCTTGATTTTGGTGCTGGTATCACAGGTGTACGAATATGTCCAAATTCATCAAAATATATACAGTAAATATGTGCAATTTTGTATGAGTATACATCAATAAAATGGGGGGTGGTATATTTTCTTGGTTGCACTAAGAGAAATGCATTTGTATTGAATTGAAAAAGAAAATATTTTAAAATGTTCGTATCAGCCACACACTTGGTTTGATTTTAAACAAGTCACCAATCTTCTCTAAGACTCAAATTCTAAAAAGCGGCCAATGACTATCTCAGTAATAATAAAGGTAACAACAATGATAGCAATCATCATGAAGTTAGGAACATTCGCTGAATGCTTACTGGAGTGTTAGGGAGTATGGAAATGCTTTTATAGGAATGACCTCTTTTTACCCTCACAAACATCTGATGGTACAGATATTATTCATTCTATGGCGCAGGACTGCTATTAAGATTAAATGAGGCAAGATATTGGGAAATAATAACTTTTGTGAACTTAGAAACCTAAGTAATTAATAGTAAATTTGATTTTGCACCCCCTCCCCACAAATAACCTATAGCCGGTCAATTTAGAATCTACATGCCTAAATACCAGGTTGCAAGCACTGTAATTATTTAATCTTTTCTTCCTTCATTCAGCAAAGATTTATTAGCTGCCTACTTACTATGTGCGAAGCACTGTCACTGATGTGTGAGATAAATCACTGAACAAAACCAAGATCTCCACAGTTGTGAAGGTTTCATTCTGCTGGGAAGAGTAAGACAAGAAAATGAGATGGTCGATTTATCTCTGTTTTCCTGGAACTGTCCTGGTATTAAAACTGAAGAGTCCCACCCTTGGGAACCTCCTCAGTCGCAGGTGAAACAAGATGGTTGCTCACTCTCCAGAAGACACAATGAGTAAAAGATAAACCATGGTGAAAGGTGACAAGTGATATGAAATATAAAGTAGGGTAAGGGAGCATGGAAGAGCTGAGGACAGGGTTCAGGATGCTGAACTAAATAAGAGGTTAGCATAGGCCTAGTTGAGTAAGTAGGTGACATTTGAGTAAAGATTTGCAGGAATTTAGGCTGTCAGCCCAGCAATTATCTGGGAAGACATGAATTCAGGCAGAGGGAACAGCATAGTGCAAAGGCTGGAGATCTAAATACCTCTCATGAGTTTTGGTTTCAGATGTCTAACTATGCAAATCTGGAGAAGCTGGCAAAAATCTCTCTCCACAGTTTAAATGAAGGTCCAGATTCCAAAGCAAAGTTCTAGCAGCCAAAAGCAGGGAAGAGCCTAGATGCAAAATAATGCTATTATCTGCCTTGGTTTTAATGGGTACCTGTCGAGACAACATGAGGTGAAGAAAACAGAACCTACCTCATACCTAACACCTGTTAGAATGGCTATTATCAAATAACAAGTATGGGAGAGGACATGGAGAAAAGGGAACCCTTGTACACTACTGGTAGGAATACAGATTTTACAGCCACTATGGAAAACTGTATGGAGGTTCCTCAAAAAAGATTTAAATTAAAACCAGAGCTACCATATGGCCCAGCAATTCTTTTTTCTGGATCTCTTCCCCCAAAATTTGAAAATACTTATTTGTAGAATACATACCCGGGTCTATGTTCATTGCAGTATTATTCACGGTGGCCAAGACATGGAAACAACCTAAGTGTCCTTTGACTGGTGATTGGATAAAGATGTGGTACATAGATACAATGAAATGCTACTAGGCCATAAAAGATGAAATACAATCATTTGTGACAAGATGAATGGATGTTAGAGAGTATCATGCTAAGTGAAATAAGTCAGATGGAAAAGGCAAGAACAATATGATTTCACTTATACGTGGGATATAAAATGAAAAGTAACAAATTAACAAACAAAAAAACTAATAACTACAGATAAGGGAATGGTGGTTACCAGAAGGGAAGGAGAGTAGGGGAAGGACAAAGAAGGTAAAGAATAAATACATGTACATCATCCATTCTATAAATATCTATTGAGTTCCTATCCTCTTCAGTTGTCCAGGCTTGTAATATATGCTTAAGCATGCAGAAGAATGCAGAAATACGTTCATCAGATACTTAATATTGGTTAAAACAAAGATGTGGAACTGGACATTTGTGAGGGAGGTCATTAATTTATTTTTCATATAGCTTTTACTTAATTTGACTGATCAGGCTCTGAAAATACTAACTGTAATTTTTTTACTCAAAAATGTACATCTCTTAAGAAGTGAAAATAAAATTAGGTCAATCATTTGCTTGGGATATTAAGTAATTGATCCTATACTAGCTGCAATATTTATTTATATGCAAGATAATACACATATTTTGCATTAAACTTAATAACGATTATAACTAAAATAATGATTATACTTATTTAATTAAGGTTTATTTATATTCACAACAGAAAAAGATAAAATACTAAAAACAAAATTATCAACTATTTGAACATTTTGAAAAACAAGAAAAATATACTAATGAAGAAAAAGTCCTTATAACTTAGTATATACCTCCATGGGGATGAGCAGATTCTAAACTGTATAAGGGTTGAGTTTTTCAAAATTTATATTTAAGCTATATCATTATTAAATACAAATATGATTCTTTAGAAAACTGGAGAAAGTGAAATTACTGTTATTTCCTAATAATATAGGACTGAAATGATTCAAATAACCCTAAGATAATAAGTGGAAGAACCGATATAAGCTCTACATAATAGAACATAGAGTTATATGAATGAGGCAGTTAAAATGGGTTAAAAACTCAGTGTAGATTGGAAAATTTGCACAAAGAGACTGATTTTTTATTTTCTGTCATAAATTATTGAGAAAATGTTATGTTTATTCTAAATGGAAAACAAAATACATTTGAAACATGAAAAGAGACTTAGGGTGCTCTCTTGTTAAGGAATGATTATTATATTGGAAGAGTTCATTTGGTTGTTTTAATTCTATTGAGGTATAACATACACACAGAAAAGTGTATAGTGTAAAAAAAAACAGTTCCATGAATTTTCACAAAGTAAATAACCCTAGGTGATATTTTAAAGTTAAATGATTAAAGCAATATGGTACAATTCAAGCACTGATGGGGGGGAGCTTTTGCTGAACAAAGTTCATGTTAATCAGAAATAATCAACATTAACCTAATCTTTACCCATATACCCTTCCAATTTCTTACTTGCAAATACAACATCAGAAAATTAAAAGTACAGAGTGCCACAGTGATCTGGAAACAGGTTTACTCAGGGGACTGTGTACCAACTGCAAGAAATATTTCATGGACAAGCTAAACTGGCATTCCAGAGCAAGGCTCCTGGCTTCAGGTTCAAGATGGCAAAGTAGAAAGGTCCTGAGCTCACTTCCTCTCATTAACAGCAAAACTACAACTACATGTAGAACAGCTATCTCTGAGAATGACCTAAAGATTAAGCAGAACAGATTTTCTACAACTAAGGACACAAAGAAAACCACATTGAGGTGATGGCATTTCTCTGAGGAGCCAGCCCTGCTGGCACTCCTCCAAAGTGACTCCTGGCCTGCCTTACCACACCCAGTGGGCAGCCTTAGTCAGCACCAGCACACAGCGGTGTCTACAAAAGTTGAGGCTGAGCCTCGCAGCCAGCCACCTCAGAGGCTCATCCTGCACACCAGTGCTCCAGCAGCTTGTAGTCAAACCCACCAGCCAGCTGCACCAGGGGGCTGCCCTGCACACCAGCATACCCAATGACAGCTGTGGCCAGACCTCACAGCCAGCCAGGCCAGGCACAGCCTCACCTGACAGTATATCTATAGCACTTGTGGCTCAGCAACAACAGGAAGCCACACTAGTCCACAAAGAGAATACCTCTGGAGTATCTGGTTCTGGTGATCAGAGGAGATTGCACCACTGGGCCCCACAGGATGCTGTCTTACATGAGGCCACTTTATCAAGATCAGGAGACATAGCTAATCTACTTAGTACATAGAAATAAATAGGCAAAATGAGGAGACAAAAGAATATGTTCCAAACAGAGAAACAAGACAAAACACCAGAAAAAGAACTAAAGGAAATGGAGATAAACTATCTCCTAGATAAAGAGTTCAAAGTAATAGCTCATCAAACTCTGCAGAACAGTGGTTCGATTCAGTGAAAACTTCAACAAAGAGATAATACTATAAAAAGGGAATCAACAGCAGATCATATGATGAAGAAGAATGAATTAGCAATCAGAGAAGACAAGTCAGTGGAACTCACTCAACTGGAAAAGCAAAATTAAAAAAAAAAACTCGAAAGAGTGAGGATAGTTTAAGGGACCTCTGGGACTACATCGAGTATAGTAACATTTGCATCATATGGTCTTGGAAGGAGAAGAGAGAGAAAAAGAAACAGAAAACTTATTTGAAGAAATAATAGCTCAAAACTTCCCTAACCTAGCAAAGAAAACAGACATTCAAGTCCAAGAAGCAGAGTCCCAAATAATATGAACCCAAAGAGGTCTGCATCAATACACATCATAATTAAAATGCCAAAAGTTAAAGGTAAAGAGAGAATCTTAAAAGCAATAATAGAAAAACAATTAATTATATACAAGGGAACCCCCATAAGGCTATCAGCTGATTATTCAGCAAAATATTTGCAGGCCAGAAGGGAGTGCCACAATATATTCCACATGTTAAGAGGGAAAAAAAACTACAACCAAGAATATTCTACTTGGCAGGGTTATCATTCAGAGGTGAAGGAGAGACAAAGAGTTTCCCAGACAAGCAAAAGTTAAGAAAGTTCATCAGCACTAAACCGGGATTACAAGAAATGTTAAAGGGACTACTTTAAGTGGAAAAGAAAGAATCAAAACTAGAAATAAAGATGTGAGGGCGATCGGACTGCGACATCTGTCACCCCATTGATCGCCAGAGTTGATACGGCTAATCTGGCTGGCTAGGGAGTGTCCCCTTTCTCCCTCACCACTCCATGTGTGTCCCTCCCAAAGCTGCATGCTTGGTTGAAGAGGAAGACTTTCCCTGATAGAGGAAAGGACCATTTTTTGGCCAAGGGTATACGAGTAGCTGTGCTCCCCTACTAGAACCTCCAAACAAGCTCTCAAGGTCCATTTGTAGAAGATTGTAGGGTACTCAAGTTTCCAAGACTCCAGACACATCCAAATGAGGTGCTGCATGTGGCAGTCTTTCTTAAAAAAAAACCTAGAAATAAGGAATATATATATATATATATATATATATATATATATATATATATATAAAGAAAATATATGAAAGGAAAAAATCTCACTAGTAAAGGCAAATATAAAGTAAAGGTAGTAGTACATCAACCATTTATAAAGCCATTATGAAAAATGGCAATAAATACTTTTATATCAATAATTACTTTAAATATAAATGAACTGAGTGCTCCATTCAAAAGACATAGGGTGGCTGAATGGATAAAAAAGCAAGACCCACATCTCTGCTGCCTACAAGAGACTTACTTCAGATCTGAAGACACACAGAATGAAAGTGAAGGAATGGAAAGAAATATTTCGTACAAATGGAAAACAAAACAGACTTTAAAATGAAGACTGTAACAAGAGACAAGGATATGACATAATGATAAAGGGATCAGTCCAACAAGAGGATATAACACTTGTAAACCTCTGTGCACCCAACATAGGAGCACCTAAGTACGTACAGCAAATATTAACAGATATAAATGGAAAGATTGACTGTAATACAATAATACTAGGGGACTTAAGATACCCCACTTACGTCAATGGATAGATCATCCAACCAAAATTAACAAGGAAACATTAGACAAGTGACATATAAGACTAGATGAACTTCATAGATATATACAGAACATTCCATCCAAAAAACCAGTAGAATACACATTCTTTTCAAGTGCACATGAACATTCTCCAGGATGCATCACACTCATCAGGCCACAAAACAAGTCTCAAAAAATTTAGGACAGAAATCATATCGAACATCTTTTTCTACCACAACTGTATGATACCAGAAATCAATTATAAGAAGAAAGCTGGAAAAAAACACATGTGGAGGCTGAATAACATGCTACTAAGCAAACAATGGGTTCGTGAAGAAATCAAAGAGGAAATTAAAACACACCTTGAGACAAATGAAAATGGAAATGTTACAAAATCTATGGGACACAGCAAAATCCTTTCTAAGGGGGAAATTTATAGCAATATAGGCTTACCTCAAGAAAACAAAAAAATCTCAAACAATATAACCTTACATCTAAAGGAACTAGAAAAATAAGAACAAATAAATCTCAAAGTTAGGAGAAGGAAGGAAATAATAAAGACCATAGCGGAAGTAAAAGAAACTAAAGTTGGGGACCTCATGCTCGTTGATTTTAAACTATACTACAAAGGTACAGTAGTCAAAATAGTATGATACTGGCAGAAAAAAATACATAGATCAATGGAACAGAATAGAGAGCCAAGAAATAAATCCACACTTACATAAATAAATTAAATTTACAACAAAGAAGGTACTGATATACAATGGGGAAAAGTCTTTAATAAAAGGTGTTAAAAAATTGGACAGCTATATGCAAAAAAATAAAACTGGACCACTTTCTTATAACATATATAAAAATAAACTCAAAATGGATTAAAAATAAATGTAAGACCTGAAACCATAAAACTCCTAGAAGAAAACACAGACAGTAAGTTCTAACAATGGACTTAGACATATATTTTTTGATGTGTCTCCTCAGGGAAGGGCAACAAAATAAAAATAAACAAATGGGACTACATTCGACCACAAAGCAAAGGAAACTATCAACAAATTGAAAGGCAACCTACTAATACAACTCAATATCAAAAAAGAAACAAAACAAAACAAATAATTCAATTCAAAAATCAGCAGAAGACCTAAATAAACATTCTCCAAAGAAGACGTTCAGATGGCAAAGAGACACATAAAAGGGTGCTTAACTTCACTAATAAACAGAGAAATACAGGTAAAAAATATAATGAGGTATCACCTCACACCTATCAGAATGGCTATCATCAAAAAGACAAAACACAGAATGTAAAGAAAAATGTAAAGAAAACGTAAAGAATGCAAAGAAAAGGGAACCCTTGTGCACTGTTGATGGAACTGTAAATTAGCGTAGCCACTATGGAGTAATCTGTTGTTGCCATTCTGATTTTTGGTAATTCACAGCACTGTGTGAATATGGCACATATTTGGTGATATTTTGTTTCAAGGGACCTAGAATAAAATCACTATTATCCAGAGAGTTAATTCAAGAAAATACAATTAAAATGAATGGAAACTAGTAAGAAAATTTATTAAAGTTATTCAGAAAAAATATAAACTCAGTAACTTCCATGTACTGCAATGATAATCACCTAGAACATACAATGGCAGATAAAAGAACCCACAGACAAAAGAAAGTAAAAAAGTAAATCACCCAGTAATAAAATTTTCTAAATATCTCAGGGCCTATATTAAGTAATTTAAAAACTTTACAGTAGAACATAAAATAACAGGTCAATAAATACATAGCTATCTTCATGTATGGGAAAATTCGATACTGCCAAAATGTTCATTTTTTTTAAAGGTTTTACAGTTTTAGGTCAAGAATATAGGGGAAGACGAAAAGGTCAATTCAACTCTATTGGCATTGGCAATTACAGGTTATGAACAAATATAAGATGGTGAGATTAACCAAGCAGACCTCAAAACTGAAATAAAATGTAAAATTTTCTATGTCATCACTAAGGGGTAAAGCAGCTTGTCATAATGGCAAAAGTAATCTTAAAATTTAGGTTAAATGACCAAATTTATAAGAAAAAATTCTGTTGGGAAAATTTTATGTTTGAGGAAATAATAAAGTTAAATATTAGTTTACATTATAGACACAAAATATGACCTGGAAGAATATATATGAGTAATGTTTTTGCGTAGGAAATCCATTTACTGAATAATATGTATACTGTAATCTCTAAAGTAAATAAACATGAAAAAAATCCCCCGTATGTCTATATGAGTGATAAATGAAAATGTATGGCCAACAAAAGGGTATGTGGTAGCTTGAGTAAATATGAGGATGTTGGACACTGCTTAGAACGGGTATACAGGGGTGAGGGTGGGAGTATTATCAAAGGGGCCTGGTGGCTGAAATCATCACTTTCTCTGTATATATTTTAGCAACAATAATTATGTCCTCTTTTTCAAATGAAACATTCAAATGACAAGACATATTTTAAAATGTGAAAAAAAAATTGGATAAGCCTTTTTTGGTGACATACCAAATGATATTTAATCAAACCAATTTCAAGTTCACCTCTTACAGAGATGAGAATAAACAATACCTATTAATAATAAGAACAATAGCAGCAGATTAGAATTACATGTTCCTTACAGGCCAAGCACTCTGCTCTATATATTTACATGTGTTTTTCAGTTTTGTATTCACAAAAATGAAATGAAATAGAAACTACCGTTACCACATCAGAGAATTCATGCAAAGATGAGACCGCTAGTATTACAAACACTTACAACGAATAGTAATAGACAAATTCTATCGTTTATTAAAATAACAGCTTAAAGTCTAAGAATGCACATTGATGGATAACAAGTTTGGCTCCTACTCAGAACTTAAATGCTCAGAGAGCAGGAAGTGGACATTATAGTTCACCCTAATAAGTAATTACTTTTATAGATGGCTGTAAGTTTTCTTTAACATAATAAGCCCCCCCCAAGTCTATATTTTTCATTGACTATAAGCACAACAGTGAAAGAGCTGATTCAAAGTGTACACCAATACCAAAATATTTATCTCCGTGTCAGATCTCTGACACAATATTAAAAAAAAAATTACTGTTTAACTTCTCTGATATGGCAAGGGGGATCACTTAAAAGATAAATTGGGATTTGACATTTTCAAATATTACAATGCATCAAACAGATATTTTAATACTCTCTATAAAAACCTAAAGATCAGGAGAAAGACAGGTTGATATTTAACTCTAGAAATAAAAACTAAGGTTAATAAACAGAATTCTGGGAATTAAGTAATGAGAGTTTCAATTCTAAGATAGCAACATGAGGAGTTTGCAAAGTCGCTCCCAGAAAAAGAAGCATAGCTGGTGAAAACTATTTTAAAAATGTGGGGTGGAAAGTTGAAGAAATACAAATTGTAATTGATAGATAGTCACGGGGATGGGGAGCACGGCATAGGGAATGCAGTCAGCAGTAATATAATGGCTAGGTAGAGAGCCAAAAGAGAGAAAGAGCGATCAGGGGGATTGTTTATAAACTATATAAATGTCTAACCAATGTACTGCATACTTGAAACTAATAAAATAAAATATAAAAATATTAAAGACAATCAAGAATACACACACACACACAATCTCTGGAAAATGTCCTGCATGTACACATCAAATGAAGAAATATGTATTCAAACAAAATTTACTAAAACTTGGTAAGAGGGGCAAGAGTCTATGGCACTTGAGCCAAGGCCTACTTCTTCGTTCTCTCCCACAGCTCAGGCTGAAGGAACAATTCCTGGTGACTGTAGCTGAGAAGATAGGCTCTCTCCTCTCAGCTCTCAATTAAGTTCTATGATATCTAACTGGGTGGGGCAAGGCACCAGCATTTCTCATCTTCTCCCATTGCCAAGTTGAAAATGTTAAATTCCTTGTGAGTGCAGTCAAGCGTTGGAGACTCCCTTCTTATATACAACCCATATTCTTAGGATGTAGGTTCTATCTAAAGTGCAGCTGCCCAAGAACACTGGGGTGCCATCACCTTTACCCTAGCTTGATAAGGAGGACATCTCACATCAGGAGAGGTAAGCTAAGACTGTTATAGTCTACCACTCCGCTCAGCATCTGGATAAGTGGTTCAAACTTTGTCCAAGGAAGAGGCAGTCTATAAGAAAAGAGAGGTCAAAAGCCTGTCCCATAGGAAGTGACTTTATTTAAAAACAGTGTGGGGAAGTTCAAGACTTGAGGGTGTTCGTGAAAACAACAGCCATTTTTCGTGGTAAGAAAATAAGAGCAGGCAAGAAGCTCCTCTTAATTTAGACCAACAAGCTAAACCATAGGCCAGCTAGTTAAACTACATGATGGAAAAGGACAGATAAGAGCCCTCCTAGAATCAGAACAAACCTCAAATTCTATCTCTGCCAGAATTTAATTGAATCAGACTTTAGAGCATTTTATGCCCCTGGGCATTGTCAAAAAATAGTTTGGCAATTAGTGAAGCTTAATAACTGGCTGTGATACCAAATGAGGTGAACAGCTGAACAGAGAAATCAGAGAAAGAGAAAGTCAAAGACAGTGTTGCTAAAACCACTGTTATCCCATGGTAACTGCGCTACCAAGTCTTCACCCTCTGAAAAGCAACATCACTTGTGTCACGTCGTTGGGGAAATATAATTCACTGAGGTAGGTCAGTCAAGTAACTAAACAAACAAAAAAGCAAACAATAAAAACAGGACATGGGGGTAAAAATCTAGAGTTGATATATTACCTAAAATATTGAGTTTTCAACAATAAAAGATACAAGACATGCAAAGAAACAGGAAAGCATGACATGTACACAAGAATAAAACCAGACAACAGAAACTGCTGGTGAGAGAGCCCATACATTAGATTTAAAAGAGCAAAGACTTCAAAGCAGCCATTAAAATATGTTCAAAGAACTAAAAAGAAATCATACTTAACTAAATAAAGGAAGCTATGATGGCAATGTCTCATCAAATGGAGCAAACTAATAAAGAGCTAGAAATTGTTAAAAAAAAAAAAACCAACAGAAACTCTGAAATTGAAAAAATTTCACTGCGGGGCGCTGGTGGAGGGTAGGGGGTGGGGTGGGGAGGTGGTTAAAAGTAGATTTGAACTGGCAGAAAAAAAGAATCAGCAAAGATGAAGAAAGATGGTAGAGATAATGCAATATGAAAAAAAAAAAGAAAATTGAAAAGAGCCTTAGAGAAAAGTGGGACAGTGTCAGGAAAACCAATTATTCAAAGAAATAATGGCTACAAATATTTCCAAATTTAATTTAATTTAAGAAAACAAAATTAAACATCAAAAAACTGAAAAACTCTATGTAATAATTGCAAAGAGATTCATATCCAGTCATAGTAAAAATGCTGAAATGTAATTACAAAATCATGAAAACAGCAAGAGAAAAACTTCTTATGTGTAAAAGGACCCTACTAAGAATTAGAGCTGAGGTCTAATCAGAAACAGTGGAACACAGAAAGCATTTAAGACATACTCAAAGCACTGAAAAAAAAAAAAATAACTACCAAAAATCTTACCTCCAGCAAATTATCTTAAAAAAAAAAGTGTGGACAAAATAAGGAAATTCCAAGATAAACAAAAACTGAATTTGTTGCTAGTGAACCATCTTAAAAGAAATACTAAAGTAAGCTTTTGGAGTGGAAAAAAAAGTGACTTCAAATGCTAATTCAAATCCAAAAACTATCCCAAAGAGCACTAATAATGATAAAAGTAATTATATAATTATAAAAGACTGTATAAATACATATTTATCCTCCCTCCTCTCTTAAATGATTTTAAAACAACTATATAAAATAGTATGTATTGTATTGGGGGCATATAAAGTGGAGAAAAATAATATATTTGGAAATAACAGCAAAAATAAGGAGGATGAGAGGAAAGTTGTATTGGAGTAAGTATTCCATATTGTTAACTCAAATCCACAAGAACAAATAAAAAGAACCAGAAATAGTGATTAATAATAGTAATTAAGGATGTTAATATAACAAACTCTGTAAACACATCCTTGCTCTCCTTTCTTATTTAAAGTAATCACCATAGCAATGTACTTTTGGGTTTTTTATTAGATTCAGATGCAATATGCATAACTATAATAATACAAAAAGGAAGAAGAGGTAATAGAGATATATAGGAGTAATATTTCAAAATCTCACAAGATTGGTTTAACATTCTAAAATCAATCAATGTACTCTATCATGTTTAGAAATTAAAGGAAAAGAAACAATATCATTTCAACAGATGCTGAAAAAAGTTGGCAAAATTACATGCCCTTTCATTCTACAAAACTCTAAGAAAAACTATAAATATAAGAAAGGTCTAATTAAGGACATCGATGATAAATATACAACTAACAAAATATTTGGTGGTAAAAAGCTCAATTCTTTCTACCAAAGATTGAGAACAAGTTAAGATATTGGCTTTCCGCGCATTTATTTTTCATTGTACTAGAGATCCTCACTAATACATTGTGGGAAGAAAAAAATAAAAGAAATGCATATATGAAAGAAAAAAGTAAAACTATCTTTATTTGCAGATGACATAATCATGTTAGAAAACTCTAAGGATTCTACACAAATTCTGCTAGAATTAATGAATTTAACTAGGTTACAGGATACAAGTTCACTATATAAAAAATTAATTGCATTTCTATATAATAGCAACTAACAATTAGAACATGAAATTAAGTAAACATCATTCACAATGGCATGACAAAAATATTTCAGAATAAATTAAATTAAAACGTGGAAACTTGTATGTGGAACACTACAAAACACTGAAAAGGAAATTAAAGTACGAAATACCTGGAAAGATGTGTCATATTTTGAATTGGAAGAGACTCAATGTTTTTAAGATGTTAACTCATCCCAATTAATATATAGATTCATTGCAATCCCAATCAAAATCCTCAGAAGCTTTTTTGAATAACTGGCAATTTTAACTTACGTAGAAAGGCAGTGGTCCTAGAATACCTAAACAATTTCCAAAAAAGAACAAAGTTGGATAATTTATACTGCCTTAAATCAGGAACTACTATAAAGCTATAGTATTCAGGACACTGTGGTATTGTTTTGAGGTTAGACAGAATCCAGAAATAGAATAAAAAATTAGATCAATTAATCTTTGCCAAATTTGTCAGTGAAATTCAATTGAGATATAGGCTTTTCAAGAAATGGTACTGAAAAAATTAGGTATCTGTACAGAAAAAATGAACCTCTACCTTTACCTCATGTCATACAAACATGTTAACTCAAAATGGATCATAGAGTTAACCATAAGAAGGAACATTATTAAATTTATGTAATAAAATTTAGAGTAAAATATTTGTGACATTAGGTCAAGCATTTGTTAAAGAGAAAAGCACACAAAAAATAACATTTAATAAAAGGGACTTCTTCAAGATAAAAAATATTGCCATTCAAAAGACATAGTTATTACTGTTGAATTGTACACCTGAAACTTACTGGATTTTGTTAACCAATGTCACCATAATAAAAATAAAAATAAATAAATAAAGTAAAAATAATTTGAGTTTCTCAAAACATTGACAAGGTCTTTTTATCTGTTTGACTACTACTATTTATATCAGCAATCACTATGAGGTGATCATAGGGTGGTGATCAATGAATCTAAGCATTATTAAATTACCAGTTAACTATGATTTTAAAAATTATTTATATCTGTAAACAAAAACACTTTAAATAATATATATTCTCATATCTGAATAATAAATGTTAAAAGGAAAAAAAGATACAGTTAAGAAAACAAAATTACAAGCCACACAATGAGAGAAAATTATTCCAAAATACAAATCTAAACAAGTGATTGTATTCAGAATGTATAAAGAACATATACAATTCAGTAAGGTGAAAAACAAGTAATAGACTAATAAGCAAAATCTGCAGGCACTTCACAAGAGATATACATGTGATTAATAAACTTATAAAAAAGACTTTCAACAGCAATAGTTATCAGATAAATGAAGGTTAAAACTAAAATGTGATATCACTGCATATACACCAGAATGTATTAAAAAAAAAAAAAAGACTGGCATTACCAACTGTTGCTGAGTTTGTGGGGAAAGTACCTTTCATACATTGCTGGTATAAAGGCAAAATTGGTAAGCACTTTGGAAAAACTGTGTATGTCAATACTTTATAGTTAAATATGTGTATTATTATGACCCAGTAATTCTACTATTACCTTTACTCAAGAGAAATTAAAATATATGTCCATGCAAAAATGTGTACATGAACATTAAACAGCAACATTATTCATAATAGCCCCCAAATGGAACCAAACCAAATGTCCAAAAATGGGCAAATGAATAACAAATTATGGCACATCATACTATGGAATACAATCTAGCAATAGAAAGAAATGAACAATTGATATATGCAATAATAACAACACAGATGACTCTCAAATGCCTTGTGCTTAGTGAATGAAGTAAAACAAAAAGGGACTGCATTTCTATGAAATGTTATAAAAGGCAGACTTATTGTGTGAGAAATCATTTTAATGGTCGCCTGGAATCAAAGAGGGATAGGATATTAAATGCAAGGGAATATGAGGACAAAATTTAGGATTATAGAACTGTTCTATATCTTGACTTATGTATACATCATTGTATACTATTACCAAAATCCATCAAAACTGATACTTAAAATTGGTAAATTTTATTGTATATAACACTTTGGGCAAAGGTCTGTCAATTTTTCATAAAACTAAAAGTAAGCCAGCATTTGCACTCTGAAGTATTTATGTAAGAGAAAGGAAAATATAGGTCCACAGACTTGTACATGGAAGTTAACAGCAGTTTTATTTATAATAGCCTTAAACAAGAAATAATCCAGGTGTCCATCTGTAAGAGAATGGGTAAACAAACAGTGATGTATTCATATAATACTACTTAACAATAAAACGTAGCCGAGCACTGATATGTACATCAAATGGATGGATGGCAAAAAGCAGTTTCTTATGAAAGAGCTGTGCACTAAGAGTATATACTACATGAAGTTCTAGAATATGTAAAGTTAATCTGTGGCCGAAAAAAATTAAAAGTGATTCCCTCTGGGGTTGGAGTGGGAAAAGGCATGAAGAAATTTGGGGTTGGTAATATTTCATTACTTGATAGGGGCTTGTTTACACAGGTATATGAATTAGTAAATTTTCATTGAAAATATACTTAAGAATTGTGAATTTCATTGTATGTAAACTTTACCTCAAAAGAAATAAATGTGTCAAGAAATGTTGTATCATAAATTTATTTAGGTGTAAAAGTAATGATAAAATTTCTTTCTCAACAATAAATCCCAATAAATGTCATATGAAATCAAGAGAATTGTTTGTGTGTGTTTTAAGCTTGAGCACTGCGACTTTCAGATTTTCTGACTGTGCTACGCACAATGTATTGTATACATGTGCATATCCATTTGTATACATATGTATGTTTCAGCATGGATAATGATGTAAATGATCTGAAGTTATAAAAAATGTCTAAAGAAAAAATTCAGCATAAAGCGTTTGAGTGGAGATTGTTACTATGTTTTCAATGTTGAATTTTACTGATTTTCTCTAGTTAGGCTGAGAAAACATTCTATTTATTTGAGAAAAATCAATGTAGAAAATCAATACATAAAACCTAAAGATAATATTGTTGTAATCAACCCAGAGAATCAATTGAAACATTTTGAAAGATGATAAAGTAGTTCAGAAAATTGTAAGTAGATAGAAAATAAATACACAAGATACTGAAATTTGTTGTCTATGTTAAAGTTACAAAATTGAAATGGTGTGAAATAGGTTCAAAGAATCAGATTTCACTGGAAGAAAATGAATAACTAAAATAATGTTCAGTTAATTCCTTATTTGAGTGGAAAAATAATCAAATCCTCACTTTATTTTTCTCACTATCACACATTCTGCATGGATTACAGTATAGGAATTTAAGACAGATTTTTAAGATCTTATTTACCAGTGAAGATATTCATGATGTATTAAATAGGTATAAAGTATGATCTTAGTTTTTCAAACACATAATTTCAAATATATATGTATTTATCCAATAGACTTCCTACCTATTAGAAGGTAAAATTTAAACTTCATCTCAGCAATGCTTATATAGTACTAGTCATACTAGCACTTGCTTTGGTCATATTAGTATAGTTGTAACAGTGAGAAGAATCATTTAGTGGATGACTATGTACCTTGGAGACAAAGTATATGAGACATTTCTATGGTTAGATGTTCACATAGCCCAGAACTGAATAAACTTTTAATAACTCTATAGTCCTTATGTATCATGAGGTAATGTGCCTATATAAAAATGGTTAGGTTATCCTGAAAATCCTCAAAAAGAAAGAAAAAGAGATCATTGCACACATCAAATCTACATGGTAATGTCAAAGAGAAATTTACATATGGCATTATAGCTCATATAACTCAGACTGTACTAGAAAGAATTTTTGTTGTTGTAGCACATAGTGAAACGTATAAATGGTTAAAAACTGGCGTTCTTAGTTTATATCACTAACCTTAAAGTAGATACCATTAAATAACGAGTTACAGTTGAAAACTTAAACCAGAAAAAGCATTACATGTTGAAGGATATCAATCTTTTCATATTCATGGTTTGATCATTACATAAAGCTCAGTGCATGATCCCATTTTTAGAAAAAATATAGCCACATTACACATACTCAGAGAAATACGTCAGGTTCTTTTAAGGCGACATGGAATACGTATTAGGGTTCTCCAGAGAAATAGAACCAATCAGATTTATGCACACACAAATACACACACATACAGAAGAGAAAGCAAGAGTGAGATATTTATTTTAAGGACAACTGTTGGGACTAGCAAATCCAAAATCTTAAGGGCAGGCTAGCAGTGTGGATGGATACCCAGGAAGAGTTGATGTTGCATTTCAAATTCCAAAGGCATTTTGGAGAAAGAACTGCCTCTTCCTGGGGATCCAGGCATTTGAATGATTGGATGAGGCTCAGCCACATTATAGAGGGTAATCTAATTTAAAGTCTATTGATCAATTTTACTTACCTATCTATCTATCTATCTATCTATCTATTTATGGTGATATCAGTTAACGAAATCCAGTAAGTTTCAGATAAGTTTCAATTTAACAGTAACGTACACACATATCTAGTTATATGTTCACCTCCCATAGTTAGATTTCTTTCTGTCACCATGTATTTGACCCCTTTTACCCCACCTACCTCCCTCTTCCCCCCTCCCTCCCACCCTCTGGTAACCACTAGTCTATTGTCCACGTCCATGAGTCTCTGTTTGTTTATCCTGTTCGTTTGTTGTAAAGTCTACTAATTTAAATGTTAATCTCATCTGAAAAAGTACCTTCACAGCAATACCTATACTGGAGTTGGACCAAAAACTGGATACCAAGGCCTAGCCAAGATGACACATAAATTTAAATATTACATATACATTTGTTTAGAAGGAAAAAGATGGATTTGAATAGTCCATAATTTCTATATAAGGAATATAGAAATTGATCTATATATATCTTTAAATGCACTGGTCACTGAGATAAAACTAAATTTATCATAAAAAATTAATACCAAAAAAATAAATAAATATGCAACCCTCACTTTCTTTGGGGAAATAACCACATCTTATAATTATACTTACCACTGCTTCCTACCTGTATGAAAAGGAGTCTAAATTTTAATTAATAAAGCCATAATTATTAAACATTAACAATGACAATCTTAACACTGGCTTTATGCTAATTTACCTGCCAATCTGGGTGCTTAGATTATATACATGGATTAAATTCATACTCAAAATACCCCATTATATAAAATTGTTATTACAGACCTTGTGTTGAAATGGGTGAGGAGATATATGCTAAATGATTCTGTAACCTTGTGACAGACACATCATTAATTGTATTATCACATGATTCATTTCCACCACAGGAACAGGAAATGCCTCACAAGCAAATGAAGAAACCCTGCATTTAAGTGAAAACTGATTTCACTATACACATGACTATCATTCAGCCTAGTGTTCTCCAGGTGTCTGGGTTCAAGGAGGTTATGAGAACCACAGCATCAACTGGAAGCAACCTTCCTTCAGGTGGTTTGAACAGAATGTTGTTTCTTTTACAACTTTGAAGTCAACAACACACGCAAGCCTAGTGTAGTGGAACTCAGTAAGAGTGACCTAAACAAAAGAGACAATAATGAGCTTTGATGATAGCAGGAAACAACCTTTAAAATCAACATGAAATGCAATCATTCAACGAGTGTCACCATGGATGAATTAGAGAAGGTAAATTCAAAGCAACATTTGTGTTGATAAAGCTCTGTTCTGTAATTTAAAATTGAAGCTAGACAAAAACCAAAATGAATTGTCATTTGTAGCCACAAATATATTCTCTACCCAATATCTTCCCTTAGCTTTCAAGAATCTAATTGAATAAAAATACTTATATATCTATTTACTCATTGATATACATGAGGTGTTCTAAAGAACAAACAAATTGAAAAAGAATATATAGCAATAAACTTTGAAGCAGAAATGAACACGGAGTACCTATATATTTCTTGCCACATGAAAAATATAGCTGTGTTAAGCACCAGGTATATAGAAGTGGTTAAAAATATGCTCTAGAAGTACAATGCACTATCTGTTATGTGGGATATAAAACAGAAAAGCCACAAACAAGACAAAAAAAACTCAAAGACACAGACACCAGTGTATGGTGATTACAAGAGGGGAGGGAGGTTAGGGGAGATAGGAGAGGGTAAAGGGGATAAAATATGTGGTGATGGAAAAAGACTTGACTTTGCATGGTGAACACAATACAATATGTGGATGATATATTACAGAATTATACAATTGAAGCTTAAAAATCTTAATGTCAGCCCAATAAATCTAATAAAATTTTAAAAAACAAAAAGTATGCTCTCGAGGAGCAAGTTTCTTTTCAGATTTTATTAAATGGTTAAAATCATTTCTCCTTTTTCTTCAATTTGCTGAGAATTTAAAAACATAAATATCAACAGATCAATATATTTCTTAAATTTACATCCTATGTGGTATAGCCAGGTCCTAAAGTCATTACGACTGCTAGAAATATCATCTTGTTAAAAAGTGATCATGTAAAGTGTTTTCTGTGCTCCTAATAAACACAGCAGGAGTAGTATTAGTACTACTTGAAGTGACAGTAGCAGCAGGACCAGAAGGAGTGCTGGCAGTAGTAATCATAAATCACTTGCTGAAGGACTGCTTAAATGGGAAGCAATATACTTTGTCTTTCTTTTTTTAACAGCTTTTTTGAGGTATAAATGATATACAAAGAACTACAAATATGTAAATTGTCTGCACGAATGAAGCACCCATGACACCACTACCATGATGAATGAAATGGACATATCCAGCAAGAAGATAATATACTTTGGAATTTCTTACGGATTTTCACATGTAGATTTTCGTTACCATCAAAAAAATACATTTCTTAAGAAAAAATGTATTTAATTCTTAATATTAATTAAATTACCCTTTTTACATACCTAAATTCTCTACAAATGAGTGTTTTAGGTAGAGTTCATAGCAAACCTGTATGAGGACAGAGAACATTTCCAAATCATTATTTTATAGCACAGCTGTATAAATAAAATAAACCCTCACAAAAAAGGACTTCAGGATTGCTAATAACTACATGCATTTAGAGAGAGATTACATGGTATAGTCTCATTTAAAACTATTTCAGAACCCCATAAATGTTACCATACAATGGTAATTAGTGTAAAATAAACAAGGATAAAAAAAATAAGTCAGAATGCTTGTTGTTGATAAGCAAACCACCAGTGAAAAAATATGAAATATTAAAAACATTAAAAATAAAAGTCCAAAAGTACAATGGCTAGACATAAACTAATCATATCCCGTGTAAATATCTATGACAATGCAAATTTTTCCTACAAACTCTCAAAGTTTGCTAGCCTTACTCTATACTCAGAGAGGATGACCAAGATAAACTATGAGAATAGATTCTTACAAGTTGGCCCACTTGTCACGGTTAGAGGCTAAAAATCAACAAAATGCCTGAGATATAGATATCCACTAATGTTTATTCAGAAAAGAGTGCCAAGAAAAACAGCAGCTCAATGCCCATCATAAGGCCAAAGGCCCACACCACTGCTCTTGTTGAAAACTACACTACATAGACAGACTCCTGTCACATGCACCCTTCTGTACAGGGCACTCCACAGAGGATGGCTTCAAGAAAAAGGACCTGCCCAATCCCCATCCTACTCTGAAATGTAGCATTAATCAACTTCAAACACAAAAAATAACTATTATTCCCAAGATTTTTCCATTACCTAAGACAGTGTTACCAATGATCCTCCAACGTACACCCTTCCCACCATGGGGATATAATCCAGTGTTTTATGAGTACATGAAAAATTGCAACAACCCAGAGATAATCAGGTTTCTCCTTTTTTCTCTTCAACTATGGGGTGTCTTTATCTTCTCTACCTGTAGGTATTACCATTATTATGAATGGATGACAAAAATCATCTTGATTATTCCTCAGATTGCACCCAGATGCCTGGCAGGGCCCTGCTGAGCTCAAGACAGAAAACTCAAGAACACACACATCAATATATGGATAAAAGGCCTCCATAAAGGTTGCTTTTATTGTGCATCACTCAACTAAGAAAGGCCAAAGGGGACACTAGGGTTCCCTTCACTCAAACCTCAGAACACCGACACACACCACAGCCATGACCTCACCCGAGGCACAAATCTGAAGTGAGCCACCAGCAGAGACACCTGCACTACACACATCTGAGGCTTAGGAGTGCAGGGTAAACCTCATCCGTCTTCCCCTTTGCAGTATAAGGGAACAGGAATTTCTGGACAGAGCATGCACACAGCCTGGCTCAAGGGAAAGGATGTGGCCGGTCTCTTGTGAAATCTCAAATATGGTTTTCATTGCTCTCCCCACCATATCACGACACTACGCAAAAAGTTTGCATAACCTGAGACTATGGAAAAAGCCTACTCTTGACCTGCAAGCCTCAATTGGTAGAAACCTCTCACTTGCCCTATTTACCTGGATGATGATGATGCAGGAGAATAAGCTTGAGATTTTATTCACTTTTATCCAAGGGCATCTTTATCTTCTCTAACATGTTGGTGGTTCACGATGTTAGCAATGGACATTTCAATCATCTCAGGTTGTTTCAGATCCAGGTGGCCATGTGGGCCTCCTCAGTCCAAGCCAATAGCTCAAGGACACATAAGCAAGTACCCACACAATCTGAAGCCACCACAAATGATGTTCATACTGAGCGTTATTCTACTCAGAGAGGAACCAATTACACATAGTCTAAGTAATCAGCACCTTATCAAGTCAGGCACTGCAGAGAGCAAGGCTTCAAGGTGGAGCTCATAATCCATTAAATTGTCAAATATTGTTTTCCTTTCGCTAAAAACCACAACACAACAAAAAAATATTTGCATTTTGAGACAATTTGAACATTGTACCATAAAACTCACAACCTCAATCAACAGGAATCCTCACCTATTCTGTTTACCTGGATGATCATGATGATGCAGACAGAAAAAATCTTGAGCTTATTTTCTGTCTTATTTGAGGGCATCCTTATTTTTTCTAACCTGTTGGTGTTCATATTATTAGTGACTCATTGAAATCATCTCAGGATACTGGAGATCCAGGTGGCCATAAGTGCCTCCTCATTTCAAACCAGTTAGCTAAAGGGCACATGCATATCCACCCACACAGTCAGGAGGTCATTAAAAATGATGTTCCTGCTGAGGTTGCTTTTCTCAGAAGGGAACCAATTACACGTAGTCTAAGTGACCAGCACCTTTCCAAGTAGGGCACAGCACAGAGCATGGCTTCAAGGTGGAGGACCTGCCCCAAAACCAATAAAATATAAATATTAATTTCTTTTATCTGAATCTACAATACAACACAATGAAAATATTTGCATAAACGGAGATAATTTGAACACCATATCATAAAACTCACAACCCTCAATCAGTGGGAATTCCTTACCTGCTCTATGTTTACCTGGATGATCATGATGACAGAATAAGAACAAGATACAGTCTGTTACCTCTTTCATCTAAGGGCATCTTGATATTATCTAACCTGTTTGTGTTAACATGATAAGCAATGGTCACTGAAATCACTTCAGGAAGCCTGATAATCAGATGGAAGCAGGATCCTCTGCAGTTCAAGGCAGGCAGGTTTAGGACACATGCATATCCAACCACACAGTCCAAAGGTGACATCAAACAATGACTTTACTGAGTGTTGCTCCACTCAGAAATGAACCAATTACATGTAGTCTAAGCAATTGGGACATATCCAAGTAGGGCACAGCACAGAACACGGTTTCAATATGGAGAACCTGCCGAGTCTCCACTGGAATCTCAAATACAGGTTTCATTTCGCTCCCAACCACATCACCGACAATACAAAATACTTGAACACCCTACCGTCCAACAAGTAGCCCTCAATAAATGGGATTCTCTCACTTTCTTGATTGAACTGGATTATCATGATGACACAGAGAGAATGAGCTGGAGCCTATTTTTCTTCCATCTGATGGCATCGTCATATTCTGTAACTGTAAGTGCTCACATTGTTAGCAATGGATCATTTAAAACATCTCAGGATGTCTGAGACCCTCCTGAGTTAAAGACAAGATGCTCAAAGACACATGCAGTTCCCCCCAGACAGTCTACAAGAAACCATGAACAATGTTCGTAAGGAGTGTTGCTCTACCCAGGAAACCAGTGATTACACATACTCTAAGCAACCGGCACCATTCTAAGAAGGGCACTACATAGAGCATGGCTTCAAGGTATAGGACCTACCCTGTGTCCACTGAAAATTCAAATATAGTTTTCATTTATCTCCTGACAACATACAACACTATACAAAATAATTTCATAGACTGGGACAATTTGAACACACTACCATCAAACTCATAGGCCTCAATTGCTGGTAATGCCTTGCCTGCTCTATTTAGTGGATGATCATGATGATACAGAGAAAACAAACTTGAGCCTGTTTTCTTTTTCATCAGAGAGCATTCTTATCTTCTCTCCCTGTTGGAGTTCACATGGTTGGCAATAAATCACAGAAATCATCTCAGAATGCCTGAGATTCAGGTGGGAGCAGGGCACTCCAGGTGGAAGGCAAGCAACTCAGGGACACATGCCATGTCCACCCACACTGTCGGAAGGCCACCACAAATGATATTCTTGCTGAGCATTGCTATACTCAGAAGGGAACTGATTACACATAGTCTAAGTGATTGGGATCTTTCCAAGTAGGGCACAGCGCAGCACATAGCTTCAAGGTAAAGAACCTGCCCAGACTCCACTGGAATCTCAAATATTGCTTTCGTTTCTCTAATAACCACATCACAACACAATACATTTCTATAAACTGAGACTATTTAAACACTATATAGTAAAATTCAAAATTCTCAAATAGTTGGAATGCCTTACCTGCTCTATGTTTACCTGGATGATAATGATGATAAAATAGGAAAAAAAATACAGTCTGTTACCTCTTTCATCTGAGGGCATCTTGATATTATCTAACATGTTGGCAACAGCATGATGAGCAATGGTCATTATAATCATTTCAGGATGCATGATAATCAGATGGAAGCAGGGCCTTCTGCAGTTCAAGGCAGGCAGGTCTAGGACACATGCATATCCAACCACATGGTCCAAAGGCAACGATGACCTTACTGTGAGCTTGTTCTACTCAGAAATAAACCAGTTACACGTAGTCTAAGCAATTAGGACATATCCAAGTAGGGCACAGCACAGAACATGGCTCTATAACCTCAAATATAGGGTTCATTTCTCTCACCGAAGGTACAAATACTTGAACACACTCCTCAATAAGTGGGATTCTGTCACATTTTCTACTTACCTAGATGATCATGATGACACAGAAAGAACAAGCTTGAGGTTGTCTTCTCTTATCTCTGGTATCTTTATATTCTCTAATCTGTTGATATTCACATTATCAGTAAAGGATCACTTAAATCATGTCAGGACACCTGAGAGTCACGTGACGATGGGGGCCACCCAGCGGTTTTATTTGCTCTCAAAATGCATCATAACACTATGGAAAACTTTGAATACAAGCTTGAGTTGTATTCTCTCTTATCTATGGTGTCCTTATCTTCTCTCACCTGCTGCACTTCACATGGTCAGTAAAGGATACTGGTTTAACCTCACGATGCCGAGGACCCACTTTGCAATGGGGACACTCCTCAGTTAAGGCAGGAAAGTCAGGGCACACAACTTTTGCCCCACACACTCTCAAAACAACTGTGAATGATGTTCTTCCTGTGCATGGCTCATTCCCAGAAGCCAGCATTTATACATTGTCTGAGCCATCACTACATTGTTCGGTAGGACACTGCTTGAAGCACGGCTTCAAGAAAAAGGTCCTGCGTAACCCCTATACTACTCTGAAATGTAGCTTTGACCACCCTCAACACCACATAATGATCGTTATCAAGACCTATGCATCACCCTGGACAGTCTCTACTGACGCCCCTCGAATTCTCAGCCCTCCCATGCTGGGCATCTCCTCGGGTCTTTTACGATCATCTGAAGGATTAGAAGAACCCAGAGACAATGAGCTTTCTCCTGCGGTTTCATCTATTGTGAAGAATCTTTAGCTCTCTAACACAAAGGTATTCCCCATTTTACCACACACACACACACACACACACACACACACTGAAATCATGAAGATCGCACCCCTGTTCTCCCATGATGCTGCCGAGTTCAAGACGGAAATCTCAGGAACACGAGCATCTCCTAGTGGGTCCAAGGCCTCTGAACTCGCTGTTCTCATTGTGCATTACTCAGCTCAGAAGTACCTATTCCCACACAGTAGGAGGGAACAGGCATTTCTGGATACACCACTGCGCACAGCTTGGCTAAAGTGAAAACACATGGGCAGTCCCCCTTATAATCAAAAACAAGATCCTTAATTACCTTTGTTCTATATGGAAAAAACACAAATTACACGTGGTCCATGGGATCATACCTAACAAATTAGGGCACAAACTGAACCGAGCTTTGAAGAGGAAGACCAGTGAGCTTCTACTAAAATCTCAGGTAGGGTTTTCCATTCTCCCCTCTCTGCAACTCAACAGTATCCAAAACATCTGCATATACAGAGAATATGTAAAAACCCTACAGTACACTGGCAACCCTCAATCAGTATGAGGGCACTTCATCATCTATTCTGTTGACATGAAGGATCATGACGATGCAACAAGAACAAGCTTACGCTTGAATTCTCTCTTAACCGAGGGCATGTTAATTTTCTCTACGCTGTTGGTGTTCACATTGAGAGTCAAGCATCGCTGAAATCATTTCAGGATATCTGACATTCAGATGGAAGTGGGACCTTCCAAAGTATAAGTCAGAAATGGAGGGAAATGTGCAGGTCACCCAAAGAGAAGCAACGGCCAACGCAAACGATGATCTTACTAGGCGATGCACATATCAGAAGGGCACAGGTTACACACAGTCTAAGCAAACTGGACCCTTCTGACTAGGGCACCACAAAGTACCAGGATTCTCTGTGTAGGCCTTGCTCAGCGTCTACTGAAATCAAACATATTATTCACATTGCTCTCACAACAGCATCGATCACTATGTAAAAAAAGAACAGCATAAACTGTGACTATCTGAACACTTCAGTGTACAAATCATTACCAACAGTCTGAGAGAATCCAACATTTCCTCCGTTGACCAGAGAAAAAGAGAAGACGGTGAAATGACAAGCTTCAGAATCTTTCCTCTTCACCTGAGTGCATCGGTATCTTCCGTTACCTGAGCTGCGCACACGATTTCCATTACTATGTAAAATCATCTCAGGATGACTGAGATTCTGTTACCGTTAAATGTTCCTCAATTCAAAGCACTCAGCTCAAGGACGCAAGCACATCCCACCAAAATGGTCCAAAGTCCACCAACGGACGTTGTCTTGCTGAGCGTTGCTCGACTCAAAGGGCCACCGATTACACGTTCTCTGAGTGATCACGACCCTTCCAAGTAGGGCACAACACAAGGCCCTGCTTCAGTGTAGAGAAGCTGCCCAGTCTCCACCGGAATCTCAAATACACGTTTCCTTTCTCTCACACCTCGTCACAACACAGCATAATCTATTTCCATAAACTGAGACCGTTTCGACACCGTTCCACAAAAGTCCCGCAACCCACAATTGCTGGGAATCGCTCACCTGCTCCCTGTACCTGGAAGATCATGACGATGCAGAGAGAACAAGCTTGCGTTTGTCTTCTTCTCTCGTTCCTGTGGCGTTCCTACCTCTCTAACCTGCTGCGGCTCACACTGACAGCAAACTCTCACTCCTCTCATCTCAGGTTTCCTGAGACCCCACGTGGCCACCGGGGCCCACCTGAATTACAGGCAGGAAACTCAGGGCCCACGCAGCTATCCCCACATTGCCTCAATGCCACCGTGAACGATGTTCTTCCTGAGCACTGCCCTACCCAGGTACCAGCGATTACCCGTTGTCTGAGACGTCGCTCAATTTTCGGGGAAGGCACTGCATGGTGTATGGCTTCAAGGAAAAGATCCTCCCCAATCCCGCTGCCCCCCCTGAAACGTACCTTAGATCACCCTTAACGCCACATAATGATTGTTCTCGAGAAACATACACTACCGTCCGGATTGAAGCCCACCCAACACAGGCATATCCTCGGTCATCTACGTCACGTGAACGATCGATTCCTAGCATCCAGACGCAATGGTGTTTCTCCTCTTCTCTTCTATTGTGAGGCGTCTCTCTTTTGTGAAGTGTAGGTACTCCCATTCCTACTAATGAAGAAGAAAACACTAAAATTACCTTGAGCAGGACCAACATTTCATCCGGTGGCCTACACGCCCTACCGAACTCGAGGGAGGAATCTCGATGACACACGCGCAACTGAACGTGGGTCCAAGCCTCCAAAAAACGTTGTCTCTGTTGAGCATCGCTCACCTCAGAAATGCCTGTCCACATGTACTACGAGCGAAAAGGCACATTCCTGGGAAGAGTGCTGCACACACCGTGGCTTGAGGGAAAGGGCGTGTCCAGACTCCCTTGAATTCTCAACGCACGGTGTTCTGTCTGATCCTTGCTCTACGGCGAAACGCAGAAACTCAGCGTAGACCATGGATCGGCACCTATCGAATTAAGGCACTCACTGCACACAGCTGAGAGGAGGGGGACCGGGAGCGAGCCTCTACCGAAATCTCAGGCAGTCTTTTCATTTCACTCCCCGCAACATCACAAAACTGTCCGAAATATCTCAACTGACCGAGACTATGTAGAAACCCTACCCATCCGCTGGCAAACCTCAATCAGTGGAAGGGCACGTTCTCACCTGCTTTGTTGACCCGGAGGATCATGACGACGCCGTGAGAACAAGCTTGCGCCTGTGTTCTGTCTCGTCCGAGGGCATCTTTATTCTCTCCCCCCTGTTGGTGTTCGCCCTGTTAGTAAAAGAACACTGAAATCATCTCAAGTGGCGCGATATTTAGATGGAAGCGGGGCCCTCCTGAGTGGAAGGCAGGCAGCGTAGGACACGTGCGTGTCCACCCACAGAGCCCAAGGGCCAACGCGAATGATGTTCTAACTGAGCGCTGCTATACTCAGAAGGGCTCAGGTCACACCCAGTCTAAGTAACCTGGCCCCTTCTGAGTACGGCATCGCACAGTGCCGCGGTTCTATATGTCTGCCTTGCCCACTATGTGGTGAAATCACACATGTCCTTTACATTGCTCTCTCAACAGCGCCAACCGCTATGTCAAACCAGAGCACAAACGATGACTATCTGAACACTCTACCGACCAATCCGTTACCATCAGTCTGAGGGAATCCGACGCCGGCTCTGTTGGCCAGGCAGACCGCGAGTCCGGAAAAATGACAAGCTTCGGACTGACTTCTCCTTCAGCCGAGTGCGTCTCCAAGTTCCAATTCCTGTGCTGTTCACGCAGTTAGCATGAATCACTGAAGTCATCTCCGGGTGCCTGAGGTGCTGTTGGCTGGAAGGGTTCCTCCACTCAAGGCACTCGGCTCAAAAACACAAGAACATCCCCCAAAGTGGTACAAAAGTCCACCACGGACGGGTTCCTGCTGAGCGTTGCTCTACTCAGAAGGGAACCGTTTACACGTAGCCTAAGTGGCTGGGACCTTTCCACGTAAGGCATAGCACGGCGGACGGCTTCAATGGACAAAACCGACCCAGACCCCGAGAGAATCCCAAATACACTTTTCCATTCGTTCCCAGCATCGTCACCACACCATGCAACCTGATTTCGGAAAGGGAGGCATTTTCAGCTTCGTAGCACCAGGCAACGACCCTCGATGCGTCGTAATGCCTCGGATGCCGACCTCGACGATCATGATGATGCAGAGAGGACCCCCCCCCTTGAGTTTTCTTTTCTCTTATCTCCGGAATCTTTATCGTCTCTAACCTGCTGTTTCTCACACGGCCAGCAAAGGATCGCTGGTATCTTTTCACAATGTCAGACACTCAGGAGGCGATGGGGCCCCTCCTGAATTGAAGGCCAGAAAGTCATGGAAGATGCAGGTCCCCCAACACAGTCTCAAAGCCACTGTGAACGATGTTCTTCCCGAGCACTCTTCTACCCCAAAACTCAGCGATGACGCATTACCTGAGCCATCGTTTCCTTCTAAGCTAGGGCACGGCACGGAGCCTGGCTTCAAGGACAACATCCGCCCCACCCCAAAATGTCACTTTGATCACCCTCGACGCCACGTGGTGATTCTTATCAAGATATATCTGGGGCCCTGTACAGTGCCAACCGACGGCCCTCCAATTTGCAGCCATCTCACGACGGCATCTCCTCGGGGCTTCCATGATCACGTCAAGCGTTTTAGGACCCAGAGACAATGAGGTTTCTCCTGTTGTTCTCTCATCTATTTGGAGGTGTCGTTATCTTTTCTAACATGTAGGTATTCCAGTTTTTACAAAGAACCAGCGCACTAAAGTCACAACGATCGCACCACAATGCCTGCAATGACGCTGCTGAGATCGAGACAGAAACCTCTGGATTACACGCACCCACGTGTATGGGGATACAAGGCCTCCAAAAACCTTGATTTCAGTGCGCGTCACTCAGCCCAGGGGCACCCGTTCACACGCAATCGGCGGAAACAGGCGTTTCTGGATAGAGCACTGCACGCAGCTTGGCGAAAGGGAAAACCACGTGGCCGGTCTCCCTTACAATCACAGACGACGTTCTTACTTACCTTTGTTGTTTAGGGAAAGACGCAAGTTACGCGTAGTCCATGGTCTCAGACCTACCAAATCAGAGCTCTCACTGAACAGAGAGCTTTGAGGAGGAAGGCCGGGGAGCCTCGACTGAAATCTCAAGTAGGGGTTTCTATTCTCCCCCTGCTGCATCGCAACACTATCCGAAATATCTGCGTAAACCGACACTATGTGAAATCCCTACACTGCACTGCATCGGTGAGAGGGCACTTCCTCATCGACTCTGTTGACCTGGAGGACCACGATGATGCAAAGACAACAGGTTTGTGTATTCCCTCTTATCCGAGCGCGTCTTTACCTTCTCTACCCTGCCGCTGTTCACATTGTTAGTCAATGTTCACGGCATCACCTCAACTTCCCTGAGATTCTGGCAGACGCAGGGCCCTCCAGAGAGGAAGGAGGGCAATGCAGGGACAGGTGTGTGGCCACCCACGCCGTCCAAAGGCAAAACCGGACGATGTTCTTACTGAGCGTTGCTCTACTCAGAACGGTGCAAATGACATGCACTACAAGCAATCTGCTCCGTTCTGAATAAGGCACCGCACAGTGGAGACTTCAATCTGAAGGCTTTGCCCAGTGTCTGCTGCAGGCGCACGTACCCTTTCCAGATCACTTTCAACAACATCAATCGCGACACGTTATAGTAGCATAAACCGCGACTATCTGAACCCTCTACCGTCCAACCCATTCCCATCAGCGACAGAATCCACCGCCTGCTCTGTTGACCAGGGAAAGGATGAGGATGCAAAGAAGGCAAGCTCCGGACTGTGTTTTTCCTTCGCCCGAGGCCGTCTCCACCTCCCTTTTCCTGTTGCCGCTCGCACGACGAGCACGAGCACTGAAATCAACTCAGGTGCATGAGATCCAGGCGGCTGTAAGGGCACATCAGATCAAGGCACTCAGCTCAAGGACGCAAGCACATCCCACCAAAATGGTCCAAAGTCCACCAACGGACGTTGTCTTGCTGAGCGTTGCTCGACTCAAAGGGCCACCGATTACACGTTCTCTGAGTGATCACGACCCTTCCAAGTAGGGCACAACACAAGGCCCTGCTTCAGTGTAGAGAAGCTGCCCAGTCTCCACCGGAATCTCAAATACACGTTTCCTTTCTCTCACACCTCGTCACAACACAGCATAATCTATTTCCATAAACTGAGACCGTTTCGACACCGTTCCACAAAAGTCCCGCAACCCACAATTGCTGGGAATCGCTCACCTGCTCCCTGTACCTGGAAGATCATGACGATGCAGAGAGAACAAGCTTGCGTTTGTCTTCTTCTCTCGTTCCTGTGGCGTTCCTACCTCTCTAACCTGCTGCGGCTCACACTGACAGCAAACTCTCACTCCTCTCATCTCAGGTTTCCTGAGACCCCACGTGGCCACCGGGGCCCACCTGAATTACAGGCAGGAAACTCAGGGCCCACGCAGCTATCCCCACATTGCCTCAATGCCACCGTGAACGATGTTCTTCCTGAGCACTGCCCTACCCAGGTACCAGCGATTACCCGTTGTCTGAGACGTCGCTCAATTTTCGGGGAAGGCACTGCATGGTGTATGGCTTCAAGGAAAAGATCCTCCCCAATCCCGCTGCCCCCCCTGAAACGTACCTTAGATCACCCTTAACGCCACATAATGATTGTTCTCGAGAAACATACACTACCGTCCGGATTGAAGCCCACCCAACACAGGCATATCCTCGGTCATCTACGTCACGTGAACGATCGATTCCTAGCATCCAGACGCAATGGTGTTTCTCCTCTTCTCTTCTATTGTGAGGCGTCTCTCTTTTGTGAAGTGTAGGTACTCCCATTCCTACTAATGAAGAAGAAAACACTAAAATTACCTTGAGCAGGACCAACATTTCATCCGGTGGCCTACACGCCCTACCGAACTCGAGGGAGGAATCTCGATGACACACGCGCAACTGAACGTGGGTCCAAGCCTCCAAAAAACGTTGTCTCTGTTGAGCATCGCTCACCTCAGAAATGCCTGTCCACATGTACTACGAGCGAAAAGGCACATTCCTGGGAAGAGTGCTGCACACACCGTGGCTTGAGGGAAAGGGCGTGTCCAGACTCCCTTGAATTCTCAACGCACGGTGTTCTGTCTGATCCTTGCTCTACGGCGAAACGCAGAAACTCAGCGTAGACCATGGATCGGCACCTATCGAATTAAGGCACTCACTGCACACAGCTGAGAGGAGGGGACCGGGAGCGAGCCTCTACCGAAATCTCAGGCAGTCTTTTCATTTCACTCCCCGCAACATCACAAAACTGTCCGAAATATCTCAACTGACCGAGACTATGTAGAAACCCTACCCATCCGCTGGCAAACCTCAATCAGTGGAAGGGCACGTTCTCACCTGCTTTGTTGACCCGGAGGATCATGACGACGCCGTGAGAACAAGCTTGCGCCTGTGTTCTGTCTCGTCCGAGGGCATCTTTATTCTCTCCCCCCTGTTGGTGTTCGCCCTGTTAGTAAAAGAACACTGAAATCATCTCAAGTGGCGCGATATTTAGATGGAAGCGGGGCCCTCCTGAGTGGAAGGCAGGCAGCGTAGGACACGTGCGTGTCCACCCACAGAGCCCAAGGGCCAACGCGAATGATGTTCTAACTGAGCGCTGCTATACTCAGAAGGGCTCAGGTCACACCCAGTCTAAGTAACCTGGCCCCTTCTGAGTACGGCATCGCACAGTGCCGCGGTTCTATATGTCTGCCTTGCCCACTATGTGGTGAAATCACACATGTCCTTTACATTGCTCTCTCAACAGCGCCAACCGCTATGTCAAACCAGAGCACAAACGATGACTATCTGAACACTCTACCGACCAATCCGTTACCATCAGTCTGAGGGAATCCGACGCCGGCTCTGTTGGCCAGGCAGACCGCGAGTCCGGAAAAATGACAAGCTTCGGACTGACTTCTCCTTCAGCCGAGTGCGTCTCCAAGTTCCAATTCCTGTGCTGTTCACGCAGTTAGCATGAATCACTGAAGTCATCTCCGGGTGCCTGAGGTGCTGTTGGCTGGAAGGGTTCCTCCACTCAAGGCACTCGGCTCAAAAACACAAGAACATCCCCCAAAGTGGTACAAAAGTCCACCACGGACGGGTTCCTGCTGAGCGTTGCTCTACTCAGAAGGGAACCGTTTACACGTAGCCTAAGTGGCTGGGACCTTTCCACGTAAGGCATAGCACGGCGGACGGCTTCAATGGACAAAACCGACCCAGACCCCGAGAGAATCCCAAATACACTTTTCCATTCGTTCCCAGCATCGTCACCACACCATGCAACCTGATTTCGGAAAGGGAGGCATTTTCAGCTTCGTAGCACCAGGCAACGACCCTCGATGCGTCGTAATGCCTCGGATGCCGACCTCGACGATCATGATGATGCAGAGAGGACCCCCCCCCTTGAGTTTTCTTTTCTCTTATCTCCGGAATCTTTATCGTCTCTAACCTGCTGTTTCTCACACGGCCAGCAAAGGATCGCTGGTATCTTTTCACAATGTCAGACACTCAGGAGGCGATGGGGCCCCTCCTGAATTGAAGGCCAGAAAGTCATGGAAGATGCAGGTCCCCCAACACAGTCTCAAAGCCACTGTGAACGATGTTCTTCCCGAGCACTCTTCTACCCCAAAACTCAGCGATGACGCATTACCTGAGCCATCGTTTCCTTCTAAGCTAGGGCACGGCACGGAGCCTGGCTTCAAGGACAACATCCGCCCCACCCCAAAATGTCACTTTGATCACCCTCGACGCCACGTGGTGATTCTTATCAAGATATATCTGGGGCCCTGTACAGTGCCAACCGACGGCCCTCCAATTTGCAGCCATCTCACGACGGCATCTCCTCGGGGCTTCCATGATCACGTCAAGCGTTTTAGGACCCAGAGACAATGAGGTTTCTCCTGTTGTTCTCTCATCTATTTGGAGGTGTCGTTATCTTTTCTAACATGTAGGTATTCCAGTTTTTACAAAGAACCAGCGCACTAAAGTCACAACGATCGCACCACAATGCCTGCAATGACGCTGCTGAGATCGAGACAGAAACCTCTGGATTACACGCACCCACGTGTATGGGGATACAAGGCCTCCAAAAACCTTGATTTCAGTGCGCGTCACTCAGCCCAGGGGCACCCGTTCACACGCAATCGGCGGAAACAGGCGTTTCTGGATAGAGCACTGCACGCAGCTTGGCGAAAGGGAAAACCACGTGGCCGGTCTCCCTTACAATCACAGACGACGTTCTTACTTACCTTTGTTGTTTAGGGAAAGACGCAAGTTACGCGTAGTCCATGGTCTCAGACCTACCAAATCAGAGCTCTCACTGAACAGAGAGCTTTGAGGAGGAAGGCCGGGGAGCCTCGACTGAAATCTCAAGTAGGGGTTTCTATTCTCCCCCTGCTGCATCGCAACACTATCCGAAATATCTGCGTAAACCGACACTATGTGAAATCCCTACACTGCACTGCATCGGTGAGAGGGCACTTCCTCATCGACTCTGTTGACCTGGAGGACCACGATGATGCAAAGACAACAGGTTTGTGTATTCCCTCTTATCCGAGCGCGTCTTTACCTTCTCTACCCTGCCGCTGTTCACATTGTTAGTCAATGTTCACGGGCATCACCTCAACTTCCCTGAGATTCTGGCAGACGCAGGGCCCTCCAGAGAGGAAGGAGGGCAATGCAGGGACAGGTGTGTGGCCACCCACGCCGTCCAAAGGCAAAACCGGACGATGTTCTTACTGAGCGTTGCTCTACTCAGAACGGTGCAAATGACATGCACTACAAGCAATCTGCTCCGTTCTGAATAAGGCACCGCACAGTGGAGACTTCAATCTGAAGGCTTTGCCCAGTGTCTGCTGCAGGCGCACGTACCCTTTCCAGATCACTTTCAACAACATCAATCGCGACACGTTATAGTAGCATAAACCGCGACTATCTGAACCCTCTACCGTCCAACCCATTCCCATCAGCGACAGAATCCACCGCCTGCTCTGTTGACCAGGGAAAGGATGAGGATGCAAAGAAGGCAAGCTCCGGACTGTGTTTTTCCTTCGCCCGAGGCCGTCTCCACCTCCCTTTTCCTGTTGCCGCTCGCACGACGAGCACGAGCACTGAAATCAACTCAGGTGCATGAGATCCAGGCGGCTGTAAGGGCACATCAGATCAAGGCACTCAGCTCAAGGACGCAAGCACATCCCACCAAAATGGTCCAAAGTCCACCAACGGACGTTGTCTTGCTGAGCGTTGCTCGACTCAAAGGGCCACCGATTACACGTTCTCTGAGTGATCACGACCCTTCCAAGTAGGGCACAACACAAGGCCCTGCTTCAGTGTAGAGAAGCTGCCCAGTCTCCACCGGAATCTCAAATACACGTTTCCTTTCTCTCACACCTCGTCACAACACAGCATAATCTATTTCCATAAACTGAGACCGTTTCGACACCGTTCCACAAAAGTCCCGCAACCCACAATTGCTGGGAATCGCTCACCTGCTCCCTGTACCTGGAAGATCATGACGATGCAGAGAGAACAAGCTTGCGTTTGTCTTCTTCTCTCGTTCCTGTGGCGTTCCTACCTCTCTAACCTGCTGCGGCTCACACTGACAGCAAACTCTCACTCCTCTCATCTCAGGTTTCCTGAGACCCCACGTGGCCACCGGGGCCCACCTGAATTACAGGCAGGAAACTCAGGGCCCACGCAGCTATCCCCACATTGCCTCAATGCCACCGTGAACGATGTTCTTCCTGAGCACTGCCCTACCCAGGTACCAGCGATTACCCGTTGTCTGAGACGTCGCTCAATTTTCGGGGAAGGCACTGCATGGTGTATGGCTTCAAGGAAAAGATCCTCCCCAATCCCGCTGCCCCCCCTGAAACGTACCTTAGATCACCCTTAACGCCACATAATGATTGTTCTCGAGAAACATACACTACCGTCCGGATTGAAGCCCACCCAACACAGGCATATCCTCGGTCATCTACGTCACGTGAACGATCGATTCCTAGCATCCAGACGCAATGGTGTTTCTCCTCTTCTCTTCTATTGTGAGGCGTCTCTCTTTTGTGAAGTGTAGGTACTCCCATTCCTACTAATGAAGAAGAAAACACTAAAATTACCTTGAGCAGGACCAACATTTCATCCGGTGGCCTACACGCCCTACCGAACTCGAGGGAGGAATCTCGATGACACACGCGCAACTGAACGTGGGTCCAAGCCTCCAAAAAACGTTGTCTCTGTTGAGCATCGCTCACCTCAGAAATGCCTGTCCACATGTACTACGAGCGAAAAGGCACATTCCTGGGAAGAGTGCTGCACACACCGTGGCTTGAGGGAAAGGGCGTGTCCAGACTCCCTTGAATTCTCAACGCACGGTGTTCTGTCTGATCCTTGCTCTACGGCGAAACGCAGAAACTCAGCGTAGACCATGGATCGGCACCTATCGAATTAAGGCACTCACTGCACACAGCTGAGAGGAGGGGGACCGGGAGCGAGCCTCTACCGAAATCTCAGGCAGTCTTTTCATTTCACTCCCCGCAACATCACAAAACTGTCCGAAATATCTCAACTGACCGAGACTATGTAGAAACCCTACCCATCCGCTGGCAAACCTCAATCAGTGGAAGGGCACGTTCTCACCTGCTTTGTTGACCCGGAGGATCATGACGACGCCGTGAGAACAAGCTTGCGCCTGTGTTCTGTCTCGTCCGAGGGCATCTTTATTCTCTCCCCCCTGTTGGTGTTCGCCCTGTTAGTAAAAGAACACTGAAATCATCTCAAGTGGCGCGATATTTAGATGGAAGCGGGGCCCTCCTGAGTGGAAGGCAGGCAGCGTAGGACACGTGCGTGTCCACCCACAGAGCCCAAGGGCCAACGCGAATGATGTTCTAACTGAGCGCTGCTATACTCAGAAGGGCTCAGGTCACACCCAGTCTAAGTAACCTGGCCCCTTCTGAGTACGGCATCGCACAGTGCCGCGGTTCTATATGTCTGCCTTGCCCACTATGTGGTGAAATCACACATGTCCTTTACATTGCTCTCTCAACAGCGCCAACCGCTATGTCAAACCAGAGCACAAACGATGACTATCTGAACACTCTACCGACCAATCCGTTACCATCAGTCTGAGGGAATCCGACGCCGGCTCTGTTGGCCAGGCAGACCGCGAGTCCGGAAAAATGACAAGCTTCGGACTGACTTCTCCTTCAGCCGAGTGCGTCTCCAAGTTCCAATTCCTGTGCTGTTCACGCAGTTAGCATGAATCACTGAAGTCATCTCCGGGTGCCTGAGGTGCTGTTGGCTGGAAGGGTTCCTCCACTCAAGGCACTCGGCTCAAAAACACAAGAACATCCCCCAAAGTGGTACAAAAGTCCACCACGGACGGGTTCCTGCTGAGCGTTGCTCTACTCAGAAGGGAACCGTTTACACGTAGCCTAAGTGGCTGGGACCTTTCCACGTAAGGCATAGCACGGCGGACGGCTTCAATGGACAAAACCGACCCAGACCCCGAGAGAATCCCAAATACACTTTTCCATTCGTTCCCAGCATCGTCACCACACCATGCAACCTGATTTCGGAAAGGGAGGCATTTTCAGCTTCGTAGCACCAGGCAACGACCCTCGATGCGTCGTAATGCCTCGGATGCCGACCTCGACGATCATGATGATGCAGAGAGGACCCCCCCCCCTTGAGTTTTCTTTTCTCTTATCTCCGGAATCTTTATCGTCTCTAACCTGCTGTTTCTCACACGGCCAGCAAAGGATCGCTGGTATCTTTTCACAATGTCAGACACTCAGGAGGCGATGGGGCCCCTCCTGAATTGAAGGCCAGAAAGTCATGGAAGATGCAGGTCCCCCAACACAGTCTCAAAGCCACTGTGAACGATGTTCTTCCCGAGCACTCTTCTACCCCAAAACTCAGCGATGACGCATTACCTGAGCCATCGTTTCCTTCTAAGCTAGGGCACGGCACGGAGCCTGGCTTCAAGGACAACATCCGCCCCACCCCAAAATGTCACTTTGATCACCCTCGACGCCACGTGGTGATTCTTATCAAGATATATCTGGGGCCCTGTACAGTGCCAACCGACGGCCCTCCAATTTGCAGCCATCTCACGACGGCATCTCCTCGGGGCTTCCATGATCACGTCAAGCGTTTTAGGACCCAGAGACAATGAGGTTTCTCCTGTTGTTCTCTCATCTATTTGGAGGTGTCGTTATCTTTTCTAACATGTAGGTATTCCAGTTTTTACAAAGAACCAGCGCACTAAAGTCACAACGATCGCACCACAATGCCTGCAATGACGCTGCTGAGATCGAGACAGAAACCTCTGGATTACACGCACCCACGTGTATGGGGATACAAGGCCTCCAAAAACCTTGATTTCAGTGCGCGTCACTCAGCCCAGGGGCACCCGTTCACACGCAATCGGCGGAAACAGGCGTTTCTGGATAGAGCACTGCACGCAGCTTGGCGAAAGGGAAAACCACGTGGCCGGTCTCCCTTACAATCACAGACGACGTTCTTACTTACCTTTGTTGTTTAGGGAAAGACGCAAGTTACGCGTAGTCCATGGTCTCAGACCTACCAAATCAGAGCTCTCACTGAACAGAGAGCTTTGAGGAGGAAGGCCGGGGAGCCTCGACTGAAATCTCAAGTAGGGGTTTCTATTCTCCCCCTGCTGCATCGCAACACTATCCGAAATATCTGCGTAAACCGACACTATGTGAAATCCCTACACTGCACTGCATCGGTGAGAGGGCACTTCCTCATCGACTCTGTTGACCTGGAGGACCACGATGATGCAAAGACAACAGGTTTGTGTATTCCCTCTTATCCGAGCGCGTCTTTACCTTCTCTACCCTGCCGCTGTTCACATTGTTAGTCAATGTTCACGGGCATCACCTCAACTTCCCTGAGATTCTGGCAGACGCAGGGCCCTCCAGAGAGGAAGGAGGGCAATGCAGGGACAGGTGTGTGGCCACCCACGCCGTCCAAAGGCAAAACCGGACGATGTTCTTACTGAGCGTTGCTCTACTCAGAACGGTGCAAATGACATGCACTACAAGCAATCTGCTCCGTTCTGAATAAGGCACCGCACAGTGGAGACTTCAATCTGAAGGCTTTGCCCAGTGTCTGCTGCAGGCGCACGTACCCTTTCCAGATCACTTTCAACAACATCAATCGCGACACGTTATAGTAGCATAAACCGCGACTATCTGAACCCTCTACCGTCCAACCCATTCCCATCAGCGACAGAATCCACCGCCTGCTCTGTTGACCAGGGAAAGGATGAGGATGCAAAGAAGGCAAGCTCCGGACTGTGTTTTTCCTTCGCCCGAGGCCGTCTCCACCTCCCTTTTCCTGTTGCCGCTCGCACGACGAGCACGAGCACTGAAATCAACTCAGGTGCATGAGATCCAGGCGGCTGTAAGGGCACATCAGATCAAGGCACTCAGCTCAAGGACGCAAGCACATCCCACCAAAATGGTCCAAAGTCCACCAACGGACGTTGTCTTGCTGAGCGTTGCTCGACTCAAAGGGCCACCGATTACACGTTCTCTGAGTGATCACGACCCTTCCAAGTAGGGCACAACACAAGGCCCTGCTTCAGTGTAGAGAAGCTGCCCAGTCCACCGGAATCTCAAATACACGTTTCCTTTCTCTCACACCTCGTCACAACACAGCATAATCTATTTCCATAAACTGAGACCGTTTCGACACCGTTCCACAAAAGTCCCGCAACCCACAATTGCTGGGAATCGCTCACCTGCTCCCTGTACCTGGAAGATCATGACGATGCAGAGAGAACAAGCTTGCGTTTGTCTTCTTCTCTCGTTCCTGTGGCGTTCCTACCTCTCTAACCTGCTGCGGCTCACACTGACAGCAAACTCTCACTCCTCTCATCTCAGGTTTCCTGAGACCCCACGTGGCCACCGGGGCCCACCTGAATTACAGGCAGGAAACTCAGGGCCCACGCAGCTATCCCCACATTGCCTCAATGCCACCGTGAACGATGTTCTTCCTGAGCACTGCCCTACCCAGGTACCAGCGATTACCCGTTGTCTGAGACGTCGCTCAATTTTCGGGGAAGGCACTGCATGGTGTATGGCTTCAAGGAAAAGATCCTCCCCAATCCCGCTGCCCCCCCTGAAACGTACCTTAGATCACCCTTAACGCCACATAATGATTGTTCTCGAGAAACATACACTACCGTCCGGATTGAAGCCCACCCAACACAGGCATATCCTCGGTCATCTACGTCACGTGAACGATCGATTCCTAGCATCCAGACGCAATGGTGTTTCTCCTCTTCTCTTCTATTGTGAGGCGTCTCTCTTTTGTGAAGTGTAGGTACTCCCATTCCTACTAATGAAGAAGAAAACACTAAAATTACCTTGAGCAGGACCAACATTTCATCCGGTGGCCTACACGCCCTACCGAACTCGAGGGAGGAATCTCGATGACACACGCGCAACTGAACGTGGGTCCAAGCCTCCAAAAAACGTTGTCTCTGTTGAGCATCGCTCACCTCAGAAATGCCTGTCCACATGTACTACGAGCGAAAAGGCACATTCCTGGGAAGAGTGCTGCACACACCGTGGCTTGAGGGAAAGGGCGTGTCCAGACTCCCTTGAATTCTCAACGCACGGTGTTCTGTCTGATCCTTGCTCTACGGCGAAACGCAGAAACTCAGCGTAGACCATGGATC
Source organism: Eonycteris spelaea (assembly GCA_003508835.1). NCBI lineage: Eukaryota > Metazoa > Chordata > Mammalia > Chiroptera > Pteropodidae > Eonycteris > Eonycteris spelaea. The sequence continues at coordinate 646,801 of PUFA01000200.1, forward strand.
GGCACCTATCGAATTAAGGCACTCACTGCACACAGCTGAGAGGAGGGGGACCGGGAGCGAGCCTCTACCGAAATCTCAGGCAGTCTTTTCATTTCACTCCCCGCAACATCACAAAACTGTCCGAAATATCTCAACTGACCGAGACTATGTAGAAACCCTACCCATCCGCTGGCAAACCTCAATCAGTGGAAGGGCACGTTCTCACCTGCTTTGTTGACCCGGAGGATCATGACGACGCCGTGAGAACAAGCTTGCGCCTGTGTTCTGTCTCGTCCGAGGGCATCTTTATTCTCTCCCCCCTGTTGGTGTTCGCCCTGTTAGTAAAAGAACACTGAAATCATCTCAAGTGGCGCGATATTTAGATGGAAGCGGGGCCCTCCTGAGTGGAAGGCAGGCAGCGTAGGACACGTGCGTGTCCACCCACAGAGCCCAAGGGCCAACGCGAATGATGTTCTAACTGAGCGCTGCTATACTCAGAAGGGCTCAGGTCACACCCAGTCTAAGTAACCTGGCCCCTTCTGAGTACGGCATCGCACAGTGCCGCGGTTCTATATGTCTGCCTTGCCCACTATGTGGTGAAATCACACATGTCCTTTACATTGCTCTCTCAACAGCGCCAACCGCTATGTCAAACCAGAGCACAAACGATGACTATCTGAACACTCTACCGACCAATCCGTTACCATCAGTCTGAGGGAATCCGACGCCGGCTCTGTTGGCCAGGCAGACCGCGAGTCCGGAAAAATGACAAGCTTCGGACTGACTTCTCCTTCAGCCGAGTGCGTCTCCAAGTTCCAATTCCTGTGCTGTTCACGCAGTTAGCATGAATCACTGAAGTCATCTCCGGGTGCCTGAGGTGCTGTTGGCTGGAAGGGTTCCTCCACTCAAGGCACTCGGCTCAAAAACACAAGAACATCCCCCAAAGTGGTACAAAAGTCCACCACGGACGGGTTCCTGCTGAGCGTTGCTCTACTCAGAAGGGAACCGTTTACACGTAGCCTAAGTGGCTGGGACCTTTCCACGTAAGGCATAGCACGGCGGACGGCTTCAATGGACAAAACCGACCCAGACCCCGAGAGAATCCCAAATACACTTTTCCATTCGTTCCCAGCATCGTCACCACACCATGCAACCTGATTTCGGAAAGGGAGGCATTTTCAGCTTCGTAGCACCAGGCAACGACCCTCGATGCGTCGTAATGCCTCGGATGCCGACCTCGACGATCATGATGATGCAGAGAGGACCCCCCCCCCTTGAGTTTTCTTTTCTCTTATCTCCGGAATCTTTATCGTCTCTAACCTGCTGTTTCTCACACGGCCAGCAAAGGATCGCTGGTATCTTTTCACAATGTCAGACACTCAGGAGGCGATGGGGCCCCTCCTGAATTGAAGGCCAGAAAGTCATGGAAGATGCAGGTCCCCCAACACAGTCTCAAAGCCACTGTGAACGATGTTCTTCCCGAGCACTCTTCTACCCCAAAACTCAGCGATGACGCATTACCTGAGCCATCGTTTCCTTCTAAGCTAGGGCACGGCACGGAGCCTGGCTTCAAGGACAACATCCGCCCCACCCCAAAATGTCACTTTGATCACCCTCGACGCCACGTGGTGATTCTTATCAAGATATATCTGGGGCCCTGTACAGTGCCAACCGACGGCCCTCCAATTTGCAGCCATCTCACGACGGCATCTCCTCGGGGCTTCCATGATCACGTCAAGCGTTTTAGGACCCAGAGACAATGAGGTTTCTCCTGTTGTTCTCTCATCTATTTGGAGGTGTCGTTATCTTTTCTAACATGTAGGTATTCCAGTTTTTACAAAGAACCAGCGCACTAAAGTCACAACGATCGCACCACAATGCCTGCAATGACGCTGCTGAGATCGAGACAGAAACCTCTGGATTACACGCACCCACGTGTATGGGGATACAAGGCCTCCAAAAACCTTGATTTCAGTGCGCGTCACTCAGCCCAGGGGCACCCGTTCACACGCAATCGGCGGAAACAGGCGTTTCTGGATAGAGCACTGCACGCAGCTTGGCGAAAGGGAAAACCACGTGGCCGGTCTCCCTTACAATCACAGACGACGTTCTTACTTACCTTTGTTGTTTAGGGAAAGACGCAAGTTACGCGTAGTCCATGGTCTCAGACCTACCAAATCAGAGCTCTCACTGAACAGAGAGCTTTGAGGAGGAAGGCCGGGGAGCCTCGACTGAAATCTCAAGTAGGGGTTTCTATTCTCCCCCTGCTGCATCGCAACACTATCCGAAATATCTGCGTAAACCGACACTATGTGAAATCCCTACACTGCACTGCATCGGTGAGAGGGCACTTCCTCATCGACTCTGTTGACCTGGAGGACCACGATGATGCAAAGACAACAGGTTTGTGTATTCCCTCTTATCCGAGCGCGTCTTTACCTTCTCTACCCTGCCGCTGTTCACATTGTTAGTCAATGTTCACGGGCATCACCTCAACTTCCCTGAGATTCTGGCAGACGCAGGGCCCTCCAGAGAGGAAGGAGGGCAATGCAGGGACAGGTGTGTGGCCACCCACGCCGTCCAAAGGCAAAACCGGACGATGTTCTTACTGAGCGTTGCTCTACTCAGAACGGTGCAAATGACATGCACTACAAGCAATCTGCTCCGTTCTGAATAAGGCACCGCACAGTGGAGACTTCAATCTGAAGGCTTTGCCCAGTGTCTGCTGCAGGCGCACGTACCCTTTCCAGATCACTTTCAACAACATCAATCGCGACACGTTATAGTAGCATAAACCGCGACTATCTGAACCCTCTACCGTCCAACCCATTCCCATCAGCGACAGAATCCACCGCCTGCTCTGTTGACCAGGGAAAGGATGAGGATGCAAAGAAGGCAAGCTCCGGACTGTGTTTTTCCTTCGCCCGAGGCCGTCTCCACCTCCCTTTTCCTGTTGCCGCTCGCACGACGAGCACGAGCACTGAAATCAACTCAGGTGCATGAGATCCAGGCGGCTGTAAGGGCACATCAGATCAAGGCACTCAGCTCAAGGACGCAAGCACATCCCACCAAAATGGTCCAAAGTCCACCAACGGACGTTGTCTTGCTGAGCGTTGCTCGACTCAAAGGGCCACCGATTACACGTCTCTGAGTGATCACGACCCTTCCAAGTAGGGCACAACACAAGGCCCTGCTTCAGTGTAGAGAAGCTGCCCAGTCTCCACCGGAATCTCAAATACACGTTTCCTTTCTCTCACACCTCGTCACAACACAGCATAATCTATTTCCATAAACTGAGACCGTTTCGACACCGTTCCACAAAAGTCCCGCAACCCACAATTGCTGGGAATCGCTCACCTGCTCCCTGTACCTGGAAGATCATGACGATGCAGAGAGAACAAGCTTGCGTTTGTCTTCTTCTCTCGTTCCTGTGGCGTTCCTACCTCTCTAACCTGCTGCGGCTCACACTGACAGCAAACTCTCACTCCTCTCATCTCAGGTTTCCTGAGACCCCACGTGGCCACCGGGGCCCACCTGAATTACAGGCAGGAAACTCAGGGCCCACGCAGCTATCCCCACATTGCCTCAATGCCACCGTGAACGATGTTCTTCCTGAGCACTGCCCTACCAGGTACCAGCGATTACCCGTTGTCTGAGACGTCGCTCAATTTTCGGGGAAGGCACTGCATGGTGTATGGCTTCAAGGAAAAGATCCTCCCCAATCCCGCTGCCCCCCCTGAAACGTACCTTAGATCACCCTTAACGCCACATAATGATTGTTCTCGAGAAACATACACTACCGTCCGGATTGAAGCCCACCCAACACAGGCATATCCTCGGTCATCTACGTCACGTGAACGATCGATTCCTAGCATCCAGACGCAATGGTGTTTCTCCTCTTCTCTTCTATTGTGAGGCGTCTCTCTTTTGTGAAGTGTAGGTACTCCCATTCCTACTAATGAAGAAGAAAACACTAAAATTACCTTGAGCAGGACCAACATTTCATCCGGTGGCCTACACGCCCTACCGAACTCGAGGGAGGAATCTCGATGACACACGCGCAACTGAACGTGGGTCCAAGCCTCCAAAAAACGTTGTCTCTGTTGAGCATCGCTCACCTCAGAAATGCCTGTCCACATGTACTACGAGCGAAAAGGCACATTCCTGGGAAGAGTGCTGCACACACCGTGGCTTGAGGGAAAGGGCGTGTCCAGACTCCCTTGAATTCTCAACGCACGGTGTTCTGTCTGATCCTTGCTCTACGGCGAAACGCAGAAACTCAGCGTAGACCATGGATCGGCACCTATCGAATTAAGGCACTCACTGCACACAGCTGAGAGGAGGGGGACCGGGAGCGAGCCTCTACCGAAATCTCAGGCAGTCTTTTCATTTCACTCCCCGCAACATCACAAAACTGTCCGAAATATCTCAACTGACCGAGACTATGTAGAAACCCTACCCATCCGCTGGCAAACCTCAATCAGTGGAAGGGCACGTTCTCACCTGCTTTGTTGACCCGGAGGATCATGACGACGCCGTGAGAACAAGCTTGCGCCTGTGTTCTGTCTCGTCCGAGGGCATCTTTATTCTCTCCCCCCTGTTGGTGTTCCCCTGTTAGTAAAAGAACACTGAAATCATCTCAAGTGGCGCGATATTTAGATGAAAGCGGGGCCCTCCTGAGTGGAAGGCAGGCAGCGTAGGACACGTGCGTGTCCACCCACAGAGCCCAAGGGCCAACGCGAATGATGTTCTAACTGAGCGCTGCTATACTCAGAAGGGCTCAGGTCACACCCAGTCTAAGTAACCTGGCCCCTTCTGAGTACGGCATCGCACAGTGCCGCGGTTCTATATGTCTGCCTTGCCCACTATGTGGTGAAATCACACATGTCCTTTACATTGCTCTCTCAACAGCGCCAACCGCTATGTCAAACCAGAGCACAAACGATGACTATCTGAACACTCTACCGACCAATCCGTTACCATCAGTCTGAGGGAATCCGACGCCGGCTCTGTTGGCCAGGCAGACCGCGAGTCCGGAAAAATGACAAGCTTCGGACTGACTTCTCCTTCAGCCGAGTGCGTCTCCAAGTTCCAATTCCTGTGCTGTTCACGCAGTTAGCATGAATCACTGAAGTCATCTCCGGGTGCCTGAGGTGCTGTTGGCTGGAAGGGTTCCTCCACTCAAGGCACTCGGCTCAAAAAACACAAGAACATCCCCAAAGTGGTACAAAAGTCCACCACGGACGGGTTCCTGCTGAGCGTTGCTCTACTCAGAAGGGAACCGTTTACACGTAGCCTAAGTGGCTGGGACCTTTCCACGTAAGGCATAGCACGGCGGACGGCTTCAATGGACAAAACCGACCCAGACCCCGAGAGAATCCCAAATACACTTTTCCATTCGTTCCCAGCATCGTCACCACACCATGCAACCTGATTTCGGAAAGGGAGGCATTTTCAGCTTCGTAGCACCAGGCAACGACCCTCGATGCGTCGTAATGCCTCGGATGCCGACCTCGACGATCATGATGATGCAGAGAGGACCCCCCCCCTTGAGTTTTCTTTTCTCTTATCTCCGGAATCTTTATCGTCTCTAACCTGCTGTTTCTCACACGGCCAGCAAAGGATCGCTGGTATCTTTTCACAATGTCAGACACTCAGGAGGCGATGGGGCCCCTCCTGAATTGAAGGCCAGAAAGTCATGGAAGATGCAGGTCCCCCAACACAGTCTCAAAGCCACTGTGAACGATGTTCTTCCGAGCACTCTTCTACCCCAAAACTCAGCGATGACGCATTACCTGAGCCATCGTTTCCTTCTAAGCTAGGGCACGGCACGGAGCCTGGCTTCAAGGACAACATCCGCCCCACCCCAAAATGTCACTTTGATCACCCTCGACGCCACGGTGATTCTTATCAAGATATATCTGGGGCCCTGTACAGTGCCAACCGACGGCCCTCCAATTTGCAGCCATCTCACGACGGCATCTCCTCGGGGCTTCCATGATCACGTCAAGCGTTTTAGGACCCAGAGACAATGAGGTTTCTCCTGTTGTTCTCTCATCTATTTGGAGGTGTCGTTATCTTTTCTAACATGTAGGTATTCCAGTTTTTACAAAGAACCAGCGCACTAAAGTCACAACGATCGCACCACAATGCCTGCAATGACGCTGCTGAGATCGAGACAGAAACCTTGGATTACACGCACCCACGTGTATGGGGATACAAGGCCTCCAAAAACCTTGATTTCAGTGCGCGTCACTCAGCCCAGGGGCACCCGTTCACACGCAATCGGCGGAAACAGGCGTTTCTGGATAGAGCACTGCACGCAGCTTGGCGAAAGGAAAACCACGTGGCCGGTCTCCCTTACAATCACAGACGACGTTCTTACTTACCTTTGTTGTTTAGGGAAAGACGCAAGTTACGCGTAGTCCATGGTCTCAGACCTACCAAATCAGAGCTCTCACTGAACAGAGAGCTTTGAGGAGGAAGGCCGGGGAGCCTCGACTGAAATCTCAAGTAGGGGTTTCTATTCTCCCCCTGCTGCATCGCAACACTATCCGAAATATCTGCGTAAACCGACACTATGTGAAATCCCTACACTGCACTGCATCGGTGAGAAGGGCACTTCCTCATCGACTCTGTTGCCTGGAGGACCACGATGATGCAAAGACAACAGGTTTGTGTATTCCCTCTTATCCGAGCGCGTCTTTACCTTCTCTACCCTGCCGCTGTTCACATTGTTAGTCAATGTTCACGGGCATCACCTCAACTTCCCTGAGATTCTGGCAGACGCAGGGCCCTCCAGAGAGGAAGGAGGGCAATGCAGGGACAGGTGTGTGGCCACCCACGCCGTCCAAAGGCAAAACCGGACGATGTTCTTACTGAGCGTTGCTCTACTCAGAACGGTGCAAATGACATGCACTACAAGCAATCTGCTCCGTTCTGAATAAGGCACCGCACAGTGGAGACTTCAATCTGAAGGCTTTGCCCAGTGTCTGCTGCAGGCGCACGTACCCTTTCCAGATCACTTTCAACAACATCAATCGCGACACGTTATAGTAGCATAAACCGCGACTATCTGAACCCTCTACCGTCCAACCCATTCCCATCAGCGACAGAATCCACCGCCTGCTCTGTTGACCAGGGAAAGGATGAGGATGCAAAGAAGGCAAGCTCCGGACTGTGTTTTTCCTTCGCCCGAGGCCGTCTCCACCTCCCTTTTCCTGTTGCCGCTCGCACGACGAGCACGAGCACTGAAATCAACTCAGGTGCATGAGATCCAGGCGGCTGTAAGGGCACATCAGATCAAGGCACTCAGCTCAAGGACGCAAGCACATCCCACCAAAATGGTCCAAAGTCCACCAACGGACGTTGTCTTGCTGAGCGTTGCTCGACTCAAAGGGCCACCGATTACACGTACTCTGAGTGATCACGACCCTTCCAAGTAGGGCACAACACAAGGCCCTGCTTCAGTGTAGAGAAGCTGCCCAGTCTCCACCGGAATCTCAAATACACGTTTCCTTTCTCTCACACCTCGTCACAACACAGCATAATCTATTTCCATAAACTGAGACCGTTTCGACACCGTTCCACAAAAGTCCCGCAACCCACAATTGCTGGGAATCGCTCACCTGCTCCCTGTACCTGGAAGATCATGACGATGCAGAGAGAACAAGCTTGCGTTTGTCTTCTTCTCTCGTTCCTGTGGCGTTCCTACCTCTCTAACCTGCTGCGGCTCACACTGACAGCAAACTCTCACTCCTCTCATCTCAGGTTTCCTGAGACCCCACGTGGCCACCGGGGCCCACCTGAATTACAGGCAGGAAACTCAGGGCCCACGCAGCTATCCCCACATTGCCTCAATGCCACCGTGAACGATGTTCTTCCTGAGCACTGCCCTACCCAGGTACCAGCGATTACCCGTTGTCTGAGACGTCGCTCAATTTTCGGGGAAGGCACTGCATGGTGTATGGCTTCAAGGAAAAGATCCTCCCCAATCCCGCTGCCCCCCCTGAAACGTACCTTAGATCACCCTTAACGCCACATAATGATTGTTCTCGAGAAACATACACTACCGTCCGGATTGAAGCCCACCCAACACAGGCATATCCTCGGTCATCTACGTCACGTGAACGATCGATTCCTAGCATCCAGACGCAATGGTGTTTCTCCTCTTCTCTTCTATTGTGAGGCGTCTCTCTTTTGTGAAGTGTAGGTACTCCCATTCCTACTAATGAAGAAGAAAACACTAAAATTACCTTGAGCAGGACCAACATTTCATCCGGTGGCCTACACGCCCTACCGAACTCGAGGGAGGAATCTCGATGACACACGCGCAACTGAACGTGGGTCCAAGCCTCCAAAAAACGTTGTCTCTGTTGAGCATCGCTCACCTCAGAAATGCCTGTCCACATGTACTACGAGCGAAAAGGCACATTCCTGGGAAGAGTGCTGCACACACCGTGGCTTGAGGGAAAGGGCGTGTCCAGACTCCCTTGAATTCTCAACGCACGGTGTTCTGTCTGATCCTTGCTCTACGGCGAAACGCAGAAACTCAGCGTAGACCATGGATCGGCACCTATCGAATTAAGGCACTCACTGCACACAGCTGAGAGGAGGGGGACCGGGAGCGAGCCTCTACCGAAATCTCAGGCAGTCTTTTCATTTCACTCCCCGCAACATCACAAAACTGTCCGAAATATCTCAACTGACCGAGACTATGTAGAAACCCTACCCATCCGCTGGCAAACCTCAATCAGTGGAAGGGCACGTTCTCACCTGCTTTGTTGACCCGGAGGATCATGACGACGCCGTGAGAACAAGCTTGCGCCTGTGTTCTGTCTCGTCCGAGGGCATCTTTATTCTCTCCCCCCTGTTGGTGTTCGCCCTGTTAGTAAAAGAACACTGAAATCATCTCAAGTGGCGCGATATTTAGATGGAAGCGGGGCCCTCCTGAGTGGAAGGCAGGCAGCGTAGGACACGTGCGTGTCCACCCACAGAGCCCAAGGGCCAACGCGAATGATGTTCTAACTGAGCGCTGCTATACTCAGAAGGGCTCAGGTCACACCCAGTCTAAGTAACCTGGCCCCTTCTGAGTACGGCATCGCACAGTGCCGCGGTTCTATATGTCTGCCTTGCCCACTATGTGGTGAAATCACACATGTCCTTTACATTGCTCTCTCAACAGCGCCAACCGCTATGTCAAACCAGAGCACAAACGATGACTATCTGAACACTCTACCGACCAATCCGTTACCATCAGTCTGAGGGAATCCGACGCCGGCTCTGTTGGCCAGGCAGACCGCGAGTCCGGAAAAATGACAAGCTTCGGACTGACTTCTCCTTCAGCCGAGTGCGTCTCCAAGTTCCAATTCCTGTGCTGTTCACGCAGTTAGCATGAATCACTGAAGTCATCTCCGGGTGCCTGAGGTGCTGTTGGCTGGAAGGGTTCCTCCACTCAAGGCACTCGGCTCAAAAACACAAGAACATCCCCCAAAGTGGTACAAAAGTCCACCACGGACGGGTTCCTGCTGAGCGTTGCTCTACTCAGAAGGGAACCGTTTACACGTAGCCTAAGTGGCTGGGACCTTTCCACGTAAGCATAGCACGGCGGACGGCTTCAATGGACAAAACCGACCCAGACCCCGAGAGAATCCCAAATACACTTTTCCATTCGTTCCCAGCATCGTCACCACACCATGCAACCTGATTTCGGAAAGGGAGGCATTTTCAGCTTCGTAGCACCAGGCAACGACCCTCGATGCGTCGTAATGCCTCGGATGCCGACCTCGACGATCATGATGATGCAGAGAGGACCCCCCCCCTTGAGTTTTCTTTTCTCTTATCTCCGGAATCTTTATCGTCTCTAACCTGCTGTTTCTCACACGGCCAGCAAAGGATCGCTGGTATCTTTTCACAATGTCAGACACTCAGGAGGCGATGGGGCCCCTCCTGAATTGAAGGCCAGAAAGTCATGGAAGATGCAGGTCCCCCAACACAGTCTCAAAGCCACTGTGAACGATGTTCTTCCCGAGCACTCTTCTACCCCAAAACTCAGCGATGACGCATTACCTGAGCCATCGTTTCCTTCTAAGCTAGGGCACGGCACGGAGCCTGGCTTCAAGGACAACATCCGCCCCACCCCAAAATGTCACTTTGATCACCCTCGACGCCACGTGGTGATTCTTATCAAGATATATCTGGGGCCCTGTACAGTGCCAACCGACGGCCCTCCAATTTGCAGCCATCTCACGACGGCATCTCCTCGGGGCTTCCATGATCACGTCAAGCGTTTTAGGACCCAGAGACAATGAGGTTTCTCCTGTTGTTCTCTCATCTATTTGGAGGTGTCGTTATCTTTTCTAACATGTAGGTATTCCAGTTTTTACAAAGAACCAGCGCACTAAAGTCACAACGATCGCACCACAATGCCTGCAATGACGCTGCTGAGATCGAGACAGAAACCTCTGGATTACACGCACCCACGTGTATGGGGATACAAGGCCTCCAAAAACCTTGATTTCAGTGCGCGTCACTCAGCCCAGGGGCACCCGTTCACACGCAATCGGCGGAAACAGGCGTTTCTGGATAGAGCACTGCACGCAGCTTGGCGAAAGGGAAAACCACGTGGCCGGTCTCCCTTACAATCACAGACGACGTTCTTACTTACCTTTGTTGTTTAGGGAAAGACGCAAGTTACGCGTAGTCCATGGTCTCAGACCTACCAAATCAGAGCTCTCACTGAACAGAGAGCTTTGAGGAGGAAGGCCGGGGAGCCTCGACTGAAATCTCAAGTAGGGGTTTCTATTCTCCCCCTGCTGCATCGCAACACTATCCGAAATATCTGCGTAAACCGACACTATGTGAAATCCCTACACTGCACTGCATCGGTGAGAGGGCACTTCCTCATCGACTCTGTTGACCTGGAGGACCACGATGATGCAAAGACAACAGGTTTGTGTATTCCCTCTTATCCGAGCGCGTCTTTACCTTCTCTACCCTGCCGCTGTTCACATTGTTAGTCAATGTTCACGGGCATCACCTCAACTTCCCTGAGATTCTGGCAGACGCAGGGCCCTCCAGAGAGGAAGGAGGGCAATGCAGGGACAGGTGTGTGGCCACCCACGCCGTCCAAAGGCAAAACCGGACGATGTTCTTACTGAGCGTTGCTCTACTCAGAACGGTGCAAATGACATGCACTACAAGCAATCTGCTCCGTTCTGAATAAGGCACCGCACAGTGGAGACTTCAATCTGAAGGCTTTGCCCAGTGTCTGCTGCAGGCGCACGTACCCTTTCCAGATCACTTTCAACAACATCAATCGCGACACGTTATAGTAGCATAAACCGCGACTATCTGAACCCTCTACCGTCCAACCCATTCCCATCAGCGACAGAATCCACCGCCTGCTCTGTTGACCAGGGAAAGGATGAGGATGCAAAGAAGGCAAGCTCCGGACTGTGTTTTTCCTTCGCCCGAGGCCGTCTCCACCTCCCTTTTCCTGTTGCCGCTCGCACGACGAGCACGAGCACTGAAATCAACTCAGGTGCATGAGATCCAGGCGGCTGTAAGGGCACATCAGATCAAGGCACTCAGCTCAAGGACGCAAGCACATCCCACCAAAATGGTCCAAAGTCCACCAACGGACGTTGTCTTGCTGAGCGTTGCTCGACTCAAAGGGCCACCGATTACACGTTCTCTGAGTGATCACGACCCTTCCAAGTAGGGCACAACACAAGGCCCTGCTTCAGTGTAGAGAAGCTGCCCAGTCTCCACCGGAATCTCAAATACACGTTTCCTTTCTCTCACACCTCGTCACAACACAGCATAATCTATTTCCATAAACTGAGACCGTTTCGACACCGTTCCACAAAAGTCCCGCAACCCACAATTGCTGGGAATCGCTCACCTGCTCCCTGTACCTGGAAGATCATGACGATGCAGAGAGAACAAGCTTGCGTTTGTCTTCTTCTCTCGTTCCTGTGGCGTTCCTACCTCTCTAACCTGCTGCGGCTCACACTGACAGCAAACTCTCACTCCTCTCATCTCAGGTTTCCTGAGACCCCACGTGGCCACCGGGGCCCACCTGAATTACAGGCAGGAAACTCAGGGCCCACGCAGCTATCCCCACATTGCCTCAATGCCACCGTGAACGATGTTCTTCCTGAGCACTGCCCTACCCAGGTACCAGCGATTACCCGTTGTCTGAGACGTCGCTCAATTTTCGGGGAAGGCACTGCATGGTGTATGGCTTCAAGGAAAAGATCCTCCCCAATCCCGCTGCCCCCCCTGAAACGTACCTTAGATCACCCTTAACGCCACATAATGATTGTTCTCGAGAAACATACACTACCGTCCGGATTGAAGCCCACCCAACACAGGCATATCCTCGGTCATCTACGTCACGTGAACGATCGATTCCTAGCATCCAGACGCAATGGTGTTTCTCCTCTTCTCTTCTATTGTGAGGCGTCTCTCTTTTGTGAAGTGTAGGTACTCCCATTCCTACTAATGAAGAAGAAAACACTAAAATTACCTTGAGCAGGACCAACATTTCATCCGGTGGCCTACACGCCCTACCGAACTCGAGGGAGGAATCTCGATGACACACGCGCAACTGAACGTGGGTCCAAGCCTCCAAAAAACGTTGTCTCTGTTGAGCATCGCTCACCTCAGAAATGCCTGTCCACATGTACTACGAGCGAAAAGGCACATTCCTGGGAAGAGTGCTGCACACACCGTGGCTTGAGGGAAAGGGCGTGTCCAGACTCCCTTGAATTCTCAACGCACGGTGTTCTGTCTGATCCTTGCTCTACGGCGAAACGCAGAAACTCAGCGTAGACCATGGATCGGCACCTATCGAATTAAGGCACTCACTGCACACAGCTGAGAGGAGGGGGACCGGGAGCGAGCCTCTACCGAAATCTCAGGCAGTCTTTTCATTTCACTCCCCGCAACATCACAAAACTGTCCGAAATATCTCAACTGACCGAGACTATGTAGAAACCCTACCCATCCGCTGGCAAACCTCAATCAGTGGAAGGGCACGTTCTCACCTGCTTTGTTGACCCGGAGGATCATGACGACGCCGTGAGAACAAGCTTGCGCCTGTGTTCTGTCTCGTCCGAGGGCATCTTTATTCTCTCCCCCCTGTTGGTGTTCGCCCTGTTAGTAAAAGAACACTGAAATCATCTCAAGTGGCGCGATATTTAGATGGAAGCGGGGCCCTCCTGAGTGGAAGGCAGGCAGCGTAGGACACGTGCGTGTCCACCCACAGAGCCCAAGGGCCAACGCGAATGATGTTCTAACTGAGCGCTGCTATACTCAGAAGGGCTCAGGTCACACCCAGTCTAAGTAACCTGGCCCCTTCTGAGTACGGCATCGCACAGTGCCGCGGTTCTATATGTCTGCCTTGCCCACTATGTGGTGAAATCACACATGTCCTTTACATTGCTCTCTCAACAGCGCCAACCGCTATGTCAAACCAGAGCACAAACGATGACTATCTGAACACTCTACCGACCAATCCGTTACCATCAGTCTGAGGGAATCCGACGCCGGCTCTGTTGGCCAGGCAGACCGCGAGTCCGGAAAAATGACAAGCTTCGGACTGACTTCTCCTTCAGCCGAGTGCGTCTCCAAGTTCCAATTCCTGTGCTGTTCACGCAGTTAGCATGAATCACTGAAGTCATCTCCGGGTGCCTGAGGTGCTGTTGGCTGGAAGGGTTCCTCCACTCAAGGCACTCGGCTCAAAAACACAAGAACATCCCCCAAAGTGGTACAAAAGTCCACCACGGACGGGTTCCTGCTGAGCGTTGCTCTACTCAGAAGGGAACCGTTTTACACGTAGCCTAAGTGGCTGGGACCTTTCCATAAGGCATAGCACGGCGGACGGCTTCAATGGACAAAACCGACCCAGACCCCGAGAGAATCCCAAATACACTTTTCCATTCGTTCCCAGCATCGTCACCACACCATGCAACCTGATTTCGGAAAGGGAGGCATTTTCAGCTTCGTAGCACCAGGCAACGACCCTCGATGCGTCGTAATGCCTCGGATGCCGACCTCGACGATCATGATGATGCAGAGAGGACCCCCCCCCTTGAGTTTTCTTTTCTCTTATCTCCGGAATCTTTATCGTCTCTAACCTGCTGTTTCTCACACGGCCAGCAAAGGATCGCTGGTATCTTTTCACAATGTCAGACACTCAGGAGGCGATGGGGCCCCTCCTGAATTGAAGGCCAAGTCATGGAAGATGCAGGTCCCCCAACACAGTCTCAAAGCCACTGTGAACGATGTTCTTCCCGAGCACTCTTCTACCCCAAAACTCAGCGATGACGCATTACCTGAGCCATCGTTTCCTTCTAAGCTAGGGCACGGAGCCTGGCTTCAAGGACAACATCCGCCCCACCCCAAAATGTCACTTTGATCACCCTCGACGCCACGTGGTGATTCTTATCAAGATATATCTGGGGCCCTGTACAGTGCCAACCGACGGCCCTCCAATTTGCAGCCATCTCACGACGGCATCTCCTCGGGGCTTCCATGATCACGTCAAGCGTTTTAGGACCCAGAGACAATGAGGTTTCTCCTGTTGTTCTCTCATCTATTTGGAGGTGTCGTTATCTTTTCTAACATGTAGGTATTCCAGTTTTTACAAAGAACCAGCGCACTAAAGTCACAACGATCGCACCACAATGCCTGCAATGACGCTGCTGAGATCGAGACAGAAACCTCTGGATTACACGCACCCAGGGATACAAGGCCTCCAAAAACCTTGATTTCAGTGCGCGTCACTCAGCCCAGGGGCACCCGTTCACACGCAATCGGCGGAAACAGGCGTTTCTGGATAGAGCACTGCACGCAGCTTGGCGAAAGGGAAAACCACGTGGCCGGTCTCCCTTACAATCACAGACGACGTTCTTACTTACCTTTGTTGTTTAGGGAAAGACGCAAGTTACGCGTAGTCCATGGTCTCAGACCTACCAAATCAGAGCTCTCACTGAACAGAGAGCTTTGAGGAGGAAGGCCGGGGAGCCTCGACTGAAATCTCAAGTAGGGGTTTCTATTCTCCCCCTGCTGCATCGCAACACTATCCGAAATATCTGCGTAAACCGACACTATGTGAAATCCCTACACTGCACTGCATCGGTGAGAGGGCACTTCCTCATCGACTCTGTTGACCTGGAGGACCACGATGATGCAAAGACAACAGGTTTGTGTATTCCCTCTTATCCGAGCGCGTCTTTACCTTCTCTACCCTGCCGCTGTTCACATTGTTAGTCATGTTCACGGGCATCACCTCAACTTCCCTGAGACTGGCAGACGCAGGGCCCTCCAGAGAGGAAGGAGGGCAATGCAGGGACAGGTGTGTGGCCACCCACGCCGTCCAAAGGCAAAACCGGACGATGTTCTTACTGAGCGTTGCTCTACTCAGAACGGTGCAAATGACATGCACTACAAGCAATCTGCTCCGTTCTGAATAAGGCACCGCACAGTGGAGACTTCAATCTGAAGGCTTTGCCCAGTGTCTGCTGCAGGCGCACGTACCCTTTCCAGATCACTTTCAACAACATCAATCGCGACACGTTATAGTAGCATAAACCGCGACTATCTGAACCCTCTACCGTCCAACCCATTCCCATCAGCGACAGAATCCACCGCCTGCTCTGTTGACCAGGGAAAGGATGAGGATGCAAAGAAGGCAAGCTCCGGACTGTGTTTTTCCTTCGCCGAGGCCGTCTCCACCTCCCTTTTCCTGTTGCCGCTCGCACGACGAGCACGAGCACTGAAATCAACTCAGGTGCATGAGATCCAGGCGGCTGTAAGGGCACATCAGATCAAGGCACTCAGCTCAAGGACGCAAGCACATCCCACCAAAATGGTCCAAAGTCCACCAACGGACGTTGTCTTGCTGAGCGTTGCTCGACTCAAAGGGCCACCGATTACACGTACTCTGAGTGATCACGACCCTTCCAAGTAGGGCACAACACAAGGCCCTGCTTCAGTGTAGAGAAGCTGCCCAGTCTCCACCGGAATCTCAAATACACGTTTCCTTTCTCTCACACCTCGTCACAACACAGCATAATCTATTTCCATAAACTGAGACCGTTTCGACACCGTTCCACAAAAGTCCCGCAACCCACAATTGCTGGGAATCGCTCACCTGCTCCCTGTACCTGGAAGATCATGACGATGCAGAGAGAACAAGCTTGCGTTTGTCTTCTTCTCTCGTTCCTGTGGCGTTCCTACCTCTCTAACCTGCTGCGGCTCACACTGACAGCAAACTCTCACTCCTCTCATCTCAGGTTTCCTGAGACCCCACGTGGCCACCGGGGCCCACCTGAATTACAGGCAGGAAACTCAGGGCCCACGCAGCTATCCCCACATTGCCTCAATGCCACCGTGAACGATGTTCTTCCTGAGCACTGCCCTACCCAGGTACCAGCGATTACCCGTTGTCTGAGACGTCGCTCAATTTTCGGGGAAGGCACTGCATGGTGTATGGCTTCAAGGAAAAGATCCTCCCCAATCCCGCTGCCCCCCCTGAAACGTACCTTAGATCACCCTTAACGCCACATAATGATTGTTCTCGAGAAACATACACTACCGTCCGGATTGAAGCCCACCCAACACAGGCATATCCTCGGTCATCTACGTCACGTGAACGATCGATTCCTAGCATCCAGACGCAATGGTGTTTCTCCTCTTCTCTTCTATTGTGAGGCGTCTCTCTTTTGTGAAGTGTAGGTACTCCCATTCCTACTAATGAAGAAGAAAACACTAAAATTACCTTGAGCAGGACCAACATTTCATCCGGTGGCCTACACGCCCTACCGAACTCGAGGGAGGAATCTCGATGACACACGCGCAACTGAACGTGGGTCCAAGCCTCCAAAAAACGTTGTCTCTGTTGAGCATCGCTCACCTCAGAAATGCCTGTCCACATGTACTACGAGCGAAAAGGCACATTCCTGGGAAGAGTGCTGCACACACCGTGGCTTGAGGGAAAGGGCGTGTCCAGACTCCCTTGAATTCTCAACGCACGGTGTTCTGTCTGATCCTTGCTCTACGGCGAAACGCAGAAACTCAGCGTAGACCATGGATCGGCACCTATCGAATTAAGGCACTCACTGCACACAGCTGAGAGGAGGGGGACCGGGAGCGAGCCTCTACCGAAATCTCAGGCAGTCTTTTCATTTCACTCCCCGCAACATCACAAAACTGTCCGAAATATCTCAACTGACCGAGACTATGTAGAAACCCTACCCATCCGCTGGCAAACCTCAATCAGTGGAAGGGCACGTTCTCACCTGCTTTGTTGACCCGGAGGATCATGACGACGCCGTGAGAACAAGCTTGCGCCTGTGTTCTGTCTCGTCCGAGGGCATCTTTATTCTCTCCCCCCTGTTGGTGTTCGCCCTGTTAGTAAAAGAACACTGAAATCATCTCAAGTGGCGCGATATTTAGATGGAAGCGGGGCCCTCCTGAGTGGAAGGCAGGCAGCGTAGGACACGTGCGTGTCCACCCACAGAGCCCAAGGGCCAACGCGAATGATGTTCTAACTGAGCGCTGCTATACTCAGAAGGGCTCAGGTCACACCCAGTCTAAGTAACCTGGCCCCTTCTGAGTACGGCATCGCACAGTGCCGCGGTTCTATATGTCTGCCTTGCCCACTATGTGGTGAAATCACACATGTCCTTTACATTGCTCTCTCAACAGCGCCAACCGCTATGTCAAACCAGAGCACAAACGATGACTATCTGAACACTCTACCGACCAATCCGTTACCATCAGTCTGAGGGAATCCGACGCCGGCTCTGTTGGCCAGGCAGACCGCGAGTCCGGAAAAATGACAAGCTTCGGACTGACTTCTCCTTCAGCCGAGTGCGTCTCCAAGTTCCAATTCCTGTGCTGTTCACGCAGTTAGCATGAATCACTGAAGTCATCTCCGGGTGCCTGAGGTGCTGTTGGCTGGAAGGGTTCCTCCACTCAAGGCACTCGGCTCAAAAACACAAGAACATCCCCCAAAGTGGTACAAAAGTCCACCACGGACGGGTTCCTGCTGAGCGTTGCTCTACTCAGAAGGGAACCGTTTACACGTAGCCTAAGTGGCTGGGACCTTTCCACGTAAGGCATAGCACGGCGGACGGCTTCAATGGACAAAACCGACCCAGACCCCGAGAGAATCCCAAATACACTTTTCCATTCGTTCCCAGCATCGTCACCACACCATGCAACCTGATTTCGGAAAGGGAGGCATTTTCAGCTTCGTAGCACCAGGCAATGACCCTCGATGCGTCGTAATGCCTCGGATGCCGACCTCGACGATCATGATGATGCAGAGAGGACCCCCCCCCCTTGAGTTTTCTTTTCTCTTATCTCCGGAATCTTTATCGTCTCTAACCTGCTGTTTCTCACACGGCCAGCAAAGGATCGCTGGTATCTTTTCACAATGTCAGACACTCAGGAGGCGATGGGGCCCCTCCTGAATTGAAGGCCAGAAAGTCATGGAAGATGCAGGTCCCCCAACACAGTCTCAAAGCCACTGTGAGCGATGTTCTTCCTAAGCATTGCTCTACCGAGGTACCAGTGATTCCCCGTTGTCTGAGTCATTGCTCAATTTTGGGGTAGGCACTGCATGGAGTATGGTTTCAAGGAAAAGATCCCTCCCAATCTCTATCCCACTCTGAGATGTAGCTTTGATCATCCTCAACACCACAAAATGATTGTTATCAAGAAACATTCATTACCCCTCCAATGTTCAACCCGCCCACAATGGGCATCTCCTCGGGTCTTCTAAGTCACATGAATGATTACTAGAATCCAGAGGCAATGGTGTTTCTCCTATTCTCTCTTCTACTGTGAGGCGTCTTTCCTTTCTAACTTGTAGATATTCCCATTCCTACTAAGAAAAGAGAAAACACTGAAATTACCTGAATGGGGCCAACATTTCATCCACGGGCCTACATACCCTACACATCTCAAGAGAGGAAACTCAATGAAACACGCTCAACTGTACTCGGGTCCAAGGCATCCAGAAACGTTTCTTTTGTTGAGCATCGCTCACCTGGCAAGTACCAGTTCACATGTAGTGTAAGTGAACAGGCATGTTCCTTGGAAATCGCGACACACAGTGGCTTAAGGGAAAAGACGTGTCATCCAGACTCCCCTTGAATTCTCTACGAAAGGTTTTCTTTCCGATCCTTGCTCTACAGACAATCGCAGAAATTACACGTAGACCATGAATCGGCACCCATCTAATTAAGGCACTCACTGCGCACAGGTTAGATGAGGAACCCGTGAGCCTCCACTGAAATCTCAAGTAGGGTTTTCATTTCTCTTTCCACAACATTACAAAACGACTGCAAACATCCGCAGAAATGGACACTAGGTGAAATCCCCACCTCCAGTGGCAGCCCTCAATCGGTGGGAGGGCACTCCCTCACCTCCTCTATTGACCTGGAGGATCATGATGATGCAAATACAACAGGTTTGCGCTTGTGTTCTCTCTTTTCCGAGGGCATCTTTCTTTTCCCTACGCTGCTGGTGTTCACGCTGATAGTCAAGGATTACTGAAATCATTTCAGGACGTCTGACATTCAGACAGAAGCAGGACCCTCCGGAGTGGAAGACAGGCAACACAGGGACACGTGCGTGTCCTGCCCGTATAACCAAGGGCTAACCCGATGTTATTACTGGGCGTTGCGCTGTTCAGAAGGGCACAGGTTACACACAGTCTAAGCAACCTGCCTCCTTCTGACTAGGGCACCACACAGTGCCAGGCTTCTCTGTGTAGGTCTTGCTCAGCTTCTACTGAAATCACGCATATTCTTTACATTGCTCTCTCAACAGCAAGAACCACTATGAAAATATTAGCATAAACGATGACTATTTGAACACTCTACCGTCCAACTCGTTACCACCAGTCTGAGAAAATCCAGCGCCTGCTCTGTTGACCAGGGCAAGCATTGGAACGCAAACAGGACGGGCTCCAGACTGTTTTTTCTTTCACCCAACGGCGACCCTACCTTCCTTGTCTCGTTCCTTCCTTGTCCTGTTGCTTGTCCTGTGAGCATAGATCCCTGAAGTCATCCCAGGATGCCTGAGATCCAGGGGGCTGTCTGTAAGGTCTCCTCAGCTAAAGGCACTCGGCTCAAAAAACACAAGCACATCCCCCCACGGGGTACAAAAGTCCACCATGAAGGTGTTCTCTCTGAGTGTTGCTCTACTCAGACGAAAACCAATTACACGTAGTGTAAGAGACTGGGACATTTCCAAGTAAGGCAGAACACCCAGACCCCAAGAGAATCACAAATACAGTTTTCAATTCGCTCCCAGCATCATCACAATACCATACAACATTTTTCAGGAAGGGAGACATTTTGAACGTTATAGTGGAAGACAACAACCGTCAATGCGTCAAAATGCCCTGGATTCCAGCTTTCAGGATCATTATGATGCAGAGAGAACAAGCTTGAGTTTTCTTTTCTCTAATCTCTGACATCTTTACCTTCTCTAACTGCTGCTGTTCACATGGTCAGGAAAGGTTCGCTGGTATCTTCTCACAATGTCTTGAGACTCAAGAAGCAACGGGAGACTTCCCGAGTAAAGGCAGGAATGTCGGGGAAGATGCAGGTCACCCTACACAGTCTTAAAGCCACCGTGAACGATGTTCTTCCTGAGCATTGCTCTTCCCAAAAAGTCAGCGATTACACATTATCTGAGCCATCGCTTCCTTGTTAGGTATGGCACTGCCCGGAGCCTGACTTCAAGGGAAAGATCCTGCCCAATCCCTAGCCCACTACGAAATGTCACTTTGATCACCATCAACACCACATAAAGATTCTTATCAAGATATATCCAAGGGACCTGGACAGTGACAGCCGACGGCCTCCAATTTGCAGCCATCCCATGGTGACATCTCAGGTCTTCTATGATCACATGAAGCATTACAGGACCCAGAGACAATGAGGTTCCTCCTCTCTCTCTCTATTCGGAGGTGTCTCTATCTTTCCTAACGTGTAGGTATTCCATTTTACACACACACACACACACACACACACACAACAAAAAAACAAAAAAAAAAAAACACCCAAATCACCATAATGGTACCCCGATGCCTTCCACGACACTACTGCGTTCTAGATAACAATAACTCAGGGACGCGTGCATCTCTGTGTGGGTCCAAGGCCTCCAAAATGTCGCCTTCGTTGAGCATCACTCAGCTCAGAAGTACCTGTTCACATGCAGGGGGAGGAAACAGGCATTTCTGGATAGAGCATGGCACACAGCAGGCTCGGGCCAAAAGACGTGGCCAGTTTCCCTTAAAATCTCTTCAAACAATGTCCCTAATTACCTTTGTTCTACGGGAAAAGACAAATGACACATAAACCATCGATCGACACCTGTCTAAGAAGGACAATGAGCACAGCTTTCAGGAGGAGGAACCAGTGAGCCTCCACTGAATTCTCAAGTAGGCTTTTCATGTCTGCCCCAACGGCATCACCAAACTATCAAAAAGATCCGCATCAATGGAGACAATGTTAAAAGCCTACTCTCCACGGGCAAACATCGATCACTGGGAGTGTGGTTCCTCGCCTGATCTGTTGACCTGGAGGATCATGACGATGCAAGGAAAACAAACTTATGCTTCTATTCGCTCTACTCTGAGGGCATCTGTATTTTCGCTACACTCTTGGTGTTGACATTGATAGTCAAGGGTCACTGAAATCACCTCAGGTTGCCCGAGATTCTGGTGGACGCAGGACCCTCCGCAGTGCAAGCAGGCAACGCAGGGGCACGTGTGTGACCGCCCTCACCGTCCGAAGGCCAAACCAAACGATGTTCTTACTGGGCGTTGCTCTATTCAGAAAGGCGCAAATTACATGCAGAATAAGCAACCTGCTCCTTTGTGAATAGGGCACCGCACAGTGTCGGGCTTCGATGTGAAGGCCTTGCCCAGTGTCTACTGAAGTCGCACATACCGTTCTCAGTTCACACGCAACAGCATCAACCACAACACATGATTTTAGCATAAACTCTGACTATTTGTAACCTCTACCTACCAACTTCTACCATCAGACTGAGGGAAACCAGCACCTGCTCTATTGACCAGGGAAAGCATGAAGACGCAGGGGAGAAGCTTCAGACGTTTTTGCTCCTTCACTGGAGGGCGTCTCTATCTTCTTTTTCCTGTAGCTGCTTTCACGGTTAGCATGAGTCACTGAAATCACCTCAGGATGCCCGAGATCCAGGTAGCTGTAAGGTCTCCTTGGTTCAAGGGACTCAGCTCAACAACACAAGCACATCCCCCAAAATGGCCCAAAGTCCACCATGAAGGTGTTCTCCCTGAGCGTTGCTCTACTCGGAAGGCAACCGATTACAAGTAGTCCAGGCGATCGAACCTTTCCATGTAGGCCGCCGCGTAGCGCAAAGTAAAGATCCTGCCCAGATTCCACTGGAATCTCAAATACAGGTTTCCTTTCTCTCACACCCCGTCACAACACAGTACAGCCTATTTCCATAAACTCAGACAACATCAACACCGGTCCAAAACACTAACAACCCGCAATCGGTGGGAGTCCCTCGGATTCTGACCTGGATGATCATCATGATGTTGAGAGGACAAGCTTGAGTTCTCTTCTGTCTTATCTCTGGCATCTTTCTCTTCCCTAACATGCTGTTCACATGATCACTGCTATCATCTTACGAAGCTAGAGACGCAAGAGTCAACGGGAGCCCTCCTGAGTTAAAGGCAGGAAGGTCAAGGGTACACACGGTCTCAAAGCCACCATCAATGATGTTCTTTCTGAACATCGCTCTAACCAGGAAGCTAGAGATTACGTGTTGTATGACCATCGCCACCTTGCTGGGTAGGGCACTGCATGGAGCATGCCGCCAAGGAAAAGATCCTGCCCGATCCCTATCCCACTCTGAAATGTAGCTTTGACCACCGTGAACACCACATAACGATTATAATCAAGACATATCCATTGCCCCTCAACTTTGCAACCCTCCATGGTGGGCATCTCCTGCGGTCTTCTACGATCGATGAATGATTACAAGAACCTACAGGCAATGAGGTTTCTCCTGTTCTCTCTTCTACTGGGAGGGGTTCTTCATTTTTCTACCATGTAGCCATTCCCGGTTTTACCAAAAAACAAAAAAAACAAACAATAAAATCACCTCGACTAGCCCCAAGAGTTCATCCAGAGGCCTGCCATGCCCCACGGAGCTCATGGAGAAAATTCAATGACACGTGCTCAAGCGGACTTGGGTCCGATCCCCCAAAAACAGTGCCTTTCTTGAGCAAGGCTCGCCTCAGAAATGCCCGTTCACGGGTACTATAAGTGAGCAGGCACATTCCTGGGAACGATGCTGCACACGCCACGGCTTAAGGAAAAGGACGTGTCGAGACTCCACTGAATTCTCAACGCACAATTTTCCTTCTATTCCCTGCTCTACAGTGAATTGCATTAATTACAAGTACACCATGCATCGACAACTATCTAATTAAAGCACTCACGGCACGCAGGATAGAGGAGGAGGACCAGTGAGCCTCCACTGAAATCTCAAGTAGGGTTTTCATTACAATCCTCACACCATCACAAAGCTATCCAAAATGTCTGCATAAACCGAGACTATGTGAAAATCCTACCCTCCACTGGCAAACCTCAGTCGGTTGCAGGGCACTGTTTCACCTGCTGTTGACCGGGAGGATCATGCCGATGCAATGACAACAAGCCTGCACTTGGATTCTCGCTTATGCGAGGGCGTTTCTATCCCCGCTCCCCCCCGCCGCCGCCGTTGGTGTTCGCAACGTTAGTAGAGGAACACTCAAATCATCTCAAGTAGGCCGAGATTCAGATGGAAGCCGGGCCCTCCTGAGTGGAAGGCAGGCAACGGAGGGCACGCGCGTGGCCACCCACAGAGCCCAAGGGCCAACGCGAACGATGTTCTTCCTGAGCGTTGCTCTACTCAGAAGGGCTCAGGTTACACCCAGTCTAAGTAACCTGGCCCGTTCTGAGTAGGGCACCGCACAGTGCAGTGGTTCCATATGTACGACATGCCCAGTGTGTAACGAAATCGCACATACCGTTCACCTTGCCTCTCTACAGCATCCATCGTTATATACATACGATAACAGCATAAACGATGACTATCTGAACACTCTACCGACCAAAGAGTTACCATCAGTCTGAGGGAACCCAACGCCGGCTCGGCAGGCCCAACAAAGAATTGAAACGGAAAAATGGCAAGCTTCAGACTGATGTCTCCTTCACTCGAGTGCATCTCTAAGTTCCAATTCCTGTGCTGTTCACACAGTTAGCATGAATCACTAAAATCATCTCAGGGTGTCTGCGATGCAGTTGGCTGTGAGGGTTCCTCAATTGAAGGCACTCAGCTACAGTGCGCAGGCACAACCCCGCAAAACTGTCCAAAGCCCCCCCAATGAAGGTGTTCTTGCCGAGCGTTGCTCTACTCAGAAGGGCTCAGGTTACACCCAGTCTAAGTAACCTGGCCCGTTCTGAGTAGGGCACCGCACAGTGCAGTGGTTCCATATGTATGACATGCCCAGTGTGTAATGAAATCGCACATATCGTTCACCTTGCCTCTCTACAGCATCAATCATCATGTACAATAATAGCATAAACGATGACTACCTGAACACTCTACCGACCAAAGAGTTACCATCAGTCTGAGGGAATCCAACGCCGGCTCTGTTGGCCTGACAAAGAATTGGAACGGAAAAATGGCAAGCTTCAGACTGATGTCTCCTTCACTCGAGTGCATCTCTAAGTTCCAATTCCTGTGCTGTTCACACAGTTAGCATGAATCACTAAAATCATCTCAGGGTGCCTGCGATGCAGTTGGCTGTAAGGGTTCCTCAATTAAAGGCACTCAGCTACAGTGCGCAGGCACATCCCCGCAAAACTGTCCAAAGTCCCCCCACGAAGGTGTTCTTGCCGAGCGTTGCTCTACTCAGAAGGGAACCAATTACGCGCAGTCTACATGATTGAGACCTTTCCAAGTAGAGCACAGCGCGGCCTACGGCTTCCATGTAAAGTATCTGCCCAGACTCCGCGAGCATCTCAAATACAGGTTTTGTTGCACTCCCAACCTCATCGCAAAACCATACAACCTTTTTCTGGAAAGTGGGATTTTCAACTTCGTCCCCCAAGACTCACAACCCTCAGTGGGTGAGAATCCTGTGGATTCTGACCTGGATGATCACGATGATGCAGAGAAAACAAGCTTGAGTTGTCTTCTCTCTTATCTCTGGCATCTTTCCCTTCTCTATCCTGCTGCTGCAAAGGATCACCGCTAACCTCTCACGATGATGAAGACCCATGTGACAACGGGGGCGCTCCGGCCTACAAGGCAGGAAAGTCAAAGGCAAATGCACGTCTCCCAACATATTTTCAATGCCACCGTGAACGATATTCTTCCTGAGCATTGCGCTAACCAGGAAGCCATCGGTTTCATGTTGGATGAGCCCTTGCTGCCTTTCTGGGTAGGACATGGCACGAAGCATGGCTTCAACGACAACATCCTGCCCAATCCCTATCCCACGCCAAAATGCAGCTCTCCTCTCCCTGGACACCACTCAATGATTCTTATCAAGATATATCCACTGCCGATCCAATTAGCAGTCCTACCATGGTGGGCAGCTCCTCGCCATTTCTACGGCCCAATGAATGATTACTAGAAACCAGAGCCAATGAGGTTTCTCCTGTTCTCTTCATTTATGAGGAGTTTTTTTTTCTTTCCCTATTACTGGTATTCCCGTTTTTAACCACTAAAAATAAATGCTAAAATTAACTTGAATTGACCAAAGATTTCATCCAGAGGCCTGACGTGCGCTACGCGGCTCAGGGAGGAAACTCAACTGTACTCAGGTGGAGAGCTTCTGAAAACGTTGCCTTTGCTGAGCATCGCTCCCCTCAGAAGTGCCTGTTAATATGTAGTGTAAGTGAACAGGCACTTCCTGGGAGAAGCGCGTCACACACCGTGGCTTAAGGGAAAGGACGTGTCCAGTCTCCCTTGAATTCTCCTCGAAAGGTTTTCTTTCCGATCCTTGCTCTACAGACAATCGCAGAAATTACACGTAGACCATGAATCGGCACCCATCTAATTAAGGCACTCACTGCGCACAGGTTAGATGAGGAACCCGTGAGCCTCCACTGAAATCTCAAGTAGGGTTTTCATTTCTCTTTCCACGACATTACAAAACCATTGCAAACATCCGCAGAAATGGACACTAGGTGAAATCCCCACCCTCCAGTGGCAGCCCTCAATCGGTGGGAGGGCACTCCCTCACCTCCTCTATTGACCTGGAGGATCATGATGATGCAAATACAACAGGTTTGCGCTTGTGTTCTCTCTTTTCCGAGGGCATCTTTCTTTTCCCTACGCTGCTGGTGTTCACGCTGATAGTCAAGGATTACTGAAATCATTTCAGGACGTCTGACATTCAGACAGAAGCAGGACCCTCCGGAGTGGAAGACAGGCAACACAGGGACACGTGCGTGTCCTGCCCGTATAACCAAGGGCTAACCCGATGTTATTACTGGGCGTTGCGCTGTTCAGAAGGGCACAGGTTACACACAGTCTAAGCAACCTGCCTCCTTCTGACTAGGGCACCACACAGTGCCAGGCTTCTCTGTGTAGGTCTTGCTCAGCTTCTACTGAAATCACGCATATTCTTTACATTGCTCTCTCAACAGCAAGAACCACTATGAAAATATTAGCATAAACGATGACTATTTGAACACTCTACCGTCCAACTCGTTACCACCAGTCTGAGAAAATCCAGCGCCTGCTCTGTTGACCAGGGCAAGCATTGGAACGCAAACAGGACGCGCTCCAGACTGTTTTTTCTTTCACCCAACGGCGACCCTACCTTCCTTGTCTCGTTCCTTCCTTGTCCTGTTGCTTGTCCTGTGAGCATAGATCCCTGAAGTCATCCCAGGATGCCTGAGATCCAGGGGGCTGTCTGTAAGGTCTCCTCAGCTAAAGGCACTCGGCTCAAAAACACAAGCACATCCCCCCACGGGGTACAAAAGTCCACCATGAAGGTGTTCTCTCTGAGTGTTGCTCTACTCAGACGAAAACCAATTACACGTAGTGTAAGAGACTGGGACATTTCCAAGTAAGGCAGAACACCCAGACCCCAAGAGAATCACAAATACAGTTTTCAATTCGCTCCCAGCATCATCACAATACCATACAACATTTTTCAGGAAGGGAGACATTTTGAACGTTATAGTGGAAGACAACAACCGTCAATGCGTCAAAATGCCCTGGATTCCAGCTTTCAGGATCATTATGATGCAGAGAGAACAAGCTTGAGTTTTCTTTTCTCTAATCTCTGACATCTTTACCTTCTCTAACTGCTGCTGTTCACATGGTCAGGAAAGGTTCGCTGGTATCTTCTCACAATGTCTTGAGACTCAAGAAGCAACGGGAGACTTCCCGAGTAAAGGCAGGAATGTCGGGGAAGATGCAGGTCACCCTACACAGTCTTAAAGCCACCGTGAACGATGTTCTTCCTGAGCATTGCTCTTCCCAAAAAGTCAGCGATTACACATTATCTGAGCCATCGCTTCCTTGTTAGGTATGGCACTGCCCGGAGCCTGACTTCAAGGGAAAGATCCTGCCCAATCCCTAGCCCACTACGAAATGTCACTTTGATCACCATCAACACCACATAAAGATTCTTATCAAGATATATCCAAGGGACCTGGACAGTGACAGCCGACGGCCTCCAATTTGCAGCCATCCCATGGTGACATCTCAGGTCTTCTATGATCACATGAAGCATTACAGGACCCAGAGACAATGAGGTTCCTCCTCTTCTCTCTCTATTCGGAGGTGTCTCTATCTTTCCTAACGTGTAGGTATTCCATTTTACACACACACACACACACACACACACACACACACACACACAACAAAAAAAAAACAAAAAAAACACCCAAATCACCATAATGGTACCCCGATGCCTTCCACGACACTACTGCGTTCTAGATAACAATAACTCAGGGACGCGTGCATCTCTGTGTGGGTCCAAGGCCTCCAAAATGTCGCCTTCGTTGAGCATCACTCAGCTCAGAAGTACCTGTTCACATGCAGGGGGAGGAAACAGGCATTTCTGGATAGAGCACGGCACACAGCAGGCTCGGGCCAAAAGACGTGGCCAGTTTTCCTTAAAATCTCTTCAAACAATGTCCCTAATTACCTTTGTTCTACGGGAAAAGACAAATGACACATAAACCATCGATCGACACCTGTCTAAGAAGGACAATGAGCACAGCTTTCAGGAGGAGGAACCAGTGAGCCTCCACTGAATTCTCAAGTAGGCTTTTCATGTCTGCCCCAACGGCATCACCAAACTAAAAAAGATCCGCATCAATGGAGACAATGTTAAAAGCCTACTCTCCACGGGCAAACATCGATCACTGGGAGTGTGGTTCCTCGCCTGATCTGTTGACCTGGAGGATCATGACGATGCAAGGAAAACAAACTTATGCTTCTATTCGCTCTACTCTGAGGGCATCTGTATTTTCGCTACACTCTTGGTGTTGACATTGATAGTCAAGGGTCACTGAAATCACCTCAGGTTGCCCGAGATTCTGGTGGACGCAGGACCCTCCGCAGTGCAAGCAGGCAACGCAGGGGCACGTGTGTGACCGCCCTCACCGTCCGAAGGCCAAACCAAACGATGTTCTTACTGGGCGTTGCTCTATTTCAGAAAGGCGCAAATTACATGCAGAATAAGCAACCTGCTCCTTTGTGAATAGGGCACCGCACAGTGTCGGGCTTCGATGTGAAGGCCTTGCCCAGTGTCTACTGAAGTCGCACATACCGTTCTCAGTTCACACGCAACAGCATCAACCACAACACATGATTTTAGCATAAACTCTGACTATTTGTAACCTCTACCTACCAACTTCTACCATCAGACTGAGGGAAACCAGCACCTGCTCTATTGACCAGGGAAAGCATGAAGACGCAGGGGAGAAGCTTCAGACGTTTTTGCTCCTTCACTGGAGGGCGTCTCTATCTTCTTTTTTCCTGTAGCTGCTTTCACGGTTAGCATGAGTCACTGAAATCACCTCAGGATGCCCGAGATCCAGGTAGCTGTAAGGTCTCTTGGTTCAAGGGACTCAGCTCAACAACACAAGCACATCCCCCAAAAATGGCCCAAAGTCCACCATGAAGGTGTTCTCCCTGAGCGTTGCTCTACTCGGAAGGCAACCGATTACAAGTAGTCCAGGCGATCGAACCTTTCCATGTAGGCCGCCGCGTAGCGCAAAGTAAAGATCCTGCCCAGATTCCACTGGAATCTCAAATACAGGTTTCCTTTCTCTCACACCCCGTCACAACACAGTACAGCCTATTTCCATAAACTCAGACAACATCAACACCGGTCCAAAACACTAACAACCCGCAATCGGTGGGAGTCCCTCGGATTCTGACCTGGATGATCATCATGATGTTGAGAGGACAAGCTTGAGTTCTCTTCTGTCTTATCTCTGGCATCTTTCTCTTCCCTAACATGCTGTTCACATGATCACTGCTATCATCTTACGAAGCTAGAGACGCAAGAGTCAACGGGAGCCCTCCTGAGTTAAAGGCAGGAAGGTCAAGGGTACACACGGTCTCAAAGCCACCATCAATGATGTTCTTTCTGAACATCGCTCTAACCAGGAAGCTAGAGATTACGTGTTGTATGACCATCGCCACCTTGCTGGGTAGGGCACTGCATGGAGCATGCCGCCAAGGAAAAGATCCTGCCCGATCCCTATCCCACTCTGAAATGTAGCTTTGACCACCGTGAACACCACATAACGATTATAATCAAGACATATCCATTGCCCCTCAACTTTGCAACCCTCCATGGTGGGCATCTCCTGCGGTCTTCTACGATCGATGAATGATTACAAGAACCTACAGGCAATGAGGTTTCTCCTGTTCTCTCTTCTACTGGGAGGGGTTCTTCATTTTTCTACCATGTAGCCATTCCCGGTTTTACCAAAAAACAAAAAAAAAACAAACAATAAAATCACCTCGACTAGCCCCAAGAGTTCATCCAGAGGCCTGCCATGCCCCACGGAGCTCATGGAGAAAATTCAATGACACGTGCTCAAGCGGACTTGGGTCCGATCCCCAAAAACAGTGCCTTTCTTGAGCAAGGCTCGCCTCAGAAATGCCCGTTCACGGGTACTATAAGTGAGCAGGCACATTCCTGGGAACGATGCTTGCACACGCCACGGCTTAAGGAAAAGGACGTGTCGAGACTCCACTGAATTCTCAACGCACAATTTTCCTTCTATTCCCTGCTCTACAGTGAATTGCATTAATTACAAGTACACCATGCATCGACAACTATCTAATTAAAGCACTCACGGCACGCAGGATAGAGGAGGAGGACCAGTGAGCCTCCACTGAAATCTCAAGTAGGGTTTTCATTACAATCCTCACACCATCACAAAGCTATCCAAAATGTCTGCATAAACCGAGACTATGTGAAAATCCTACCCTCCACTGGCAAACCTCAGTCGGTTGCAGGGCACTGTTTCACCTGCTGTTGACCGGGAGGATCATGCCGATGCAATGACAACAAGCCTGCACTTGGATTCTCGCTTATGCGAGGGCGTTTCTATCCCCGCTCCCCCCCGCCGCCGCCGTTGGTGTTCGCAACGTTAGTAGAGGAACACTCAAATCATCTCAAGTAGGCCGAGATTCAGATGGAAGCCGGGCCCTCCTGAGTGGAAGGCAGGCAACGGAGGGCACGCGCGTGGCCACCCACAGAGCCCAAGGGCCAACGCGAACGATGTTCTTCCTGAGCGTTGCTCTACTCAGAAGGGCTCAGGTTACACCCAGTCTAAGTAACCTGGCCCGTTCTGAGTAGGGCACCGCACAGTGCAGTGGTTCCATATGTACGACATGCCCAGTGTGTAACGAAATCGCACATACCGTTCACCTTGCCTCTCTACAGCATCCATCGTTATATACATACGATAACAGCATAAACGATGACTATCTGAACACTCTACCGACCAAAGAGTTACCATCAGTCTGAGGGAACCCAACGCCGGCTCGGCAGGCCCAACAAAGAATTGAAACGGAAAAATGGCAAGCTTCAGACTGATGTCTCCTTCACTCGAGTGCATCTCTAAGTTCCAATTCCTGTGCTGTTCACACAGTTAGCATGAATCACTAAAATCATCTCAGGTGTCTGCGATGCAGTTGGCTGTGAGGGTTCCTCAATTGAAGGCACTCAGCTACAGTGCGCAGGCACAACCCCGCAAAACTGTCCAAAGCCCCCCAATGAAGGTGTTCTTGCCGAGCGTTGCTCTACTCAGAAGGGCTCAGGTTACACCCAGTCTAAGTAACCTGGCCCGTTCTGAGTAGGGCACCGCACAGTGCAGTGGTTCCATATGTATGACATGCCCAGTGTGTTTAAATGAAATCGCCACATATCGTTCACCGTTGGCCTCTCTACAGCATCAATCATCATGTACAATAATAGCATAAACGATGACTACCTGAACACTCTACCGACCAAAGAGTTACCATCAGTCTGAGGGAATCCAACGCCGGCTCTGTTGGCC
Organism: Eonycteris spelaea; assembly: GCA_003508835.1. Classification (NCBI taxonomy): domain Eukaryota; kingdom Metazoa; phylum Chordata; class Mammalia; order Chiroptera; family Pteropodidae; genus Eonycteris; species Eonycteris spelaea. The sequence continues at coordinate 678,399 of PUFA01000200.1, forward strand.
TGACAAAGAATTGGAACGGAAAAATGGCAAGCTTCAGACTGATGTCTCCTTCACTCGAGTGCATCTCTAAGTTCCAATTCCTGTGCTGTTCACACAGTTAGCATGAATCACTAAAATCATCTCAGGGTGCCTGCGATGCAGTTGGCTGTAAGGGTTCCTCAATTAAAGGCACTCAGCTACAGTGCGCAGGCACATCCCCGCAAAACTGTCCAAAGTCCCCCCACGAAGGTGTTCTTGCCGAGCGTTGCTCTACTCAGAAGGGAACCAATTACGCGCAGTCTACATGATTGAGACCTTTCCAAGTAGAGCACAGCGCGGCCTACGGCTTCCATGTAAAGTATCTGCCCAGACTCCGCGAGCATCTCAAATACAGGTTTTGTTGCACTCCCAACCTCATCGCAAAACCATACAACCTTTTTCTGGAAAGTGGGATTTTCAACTTCGTCCCCCAAGACTCACAACCCTCAGTGGGTGAGAATCCTGTGGATTCTGACCTGGATGATCACGATGATGCAGAGAAAACAAGCTTGAGTTGTCTTCTCTCTTATCTCTGGCATCTTTCCCTTCTCTATCCTGCTGCTGCAAAGGATCACCGCTAACCTCTCACGATGATGAAGACCCATGTGACAACGGGGGCGCTCCGGCCTACAAGGCAGGAAAGTCAAAGGCAAATGCACGTCTCCCAACATATTTTCAATGCCACCGTGAACGATATTCTTCCTGAGCATTGCGCTAACCAGGAAGCCATCGGTTTCATGTTGGATGAGCCCTTGCTGCCTTTCTGGGTAGGACATGGCACGAAGCATGGCTTCAACGACAACATCCTGCCCAATCCCTATCCCACGCCAAAATGCAGCTCTCCTCTCCCTGGACACCACTCAATGATTCTTATCAAGATATATCCACTGCCGATCCAATTAGCAGTCCTACCATGGTGGGCAGCTCCTCGCCATTTCTACGGCCCAATGAATGATTACTAGAAACCAGAGCCAATGAGGTTTCTCCTGTTCTCTTCATTTATGAGGAGTTTTTTTTTCTCTTCCCTATTACTGGTATTCCCGTTTTTAACCACTAAAAATAAATGCTAAAATTAACTTGAATTGACCAAAGATTTCATCCAGAGGCCTGACGTGCGCTACGCGGCTCAGGGAGGAAACTCAACTGTACTCAGGTGGAGAGCTTCTGAAAACGTTGCCTTTGCTGAGCATCGCTCCCCTCAGAAGTGCCTGTTAATATGTAGTGTAAGTGAACAGGCACTTCCTGGGAGAAGCGCGTCACACACCGTGGCTTAAGGGAAAGGACGTGTCCAGTCTCCCTTGAATTCTCCTCGAAAGGTTTTCTTTCCGATCCTTGCTCTACAGACAATCGCAGAAATTACACGTAGACCATGAATCGGCACCCATCTAATTAAGGCACTCACTGCGCACAGGTTAGATGAGGAACCCGTGAGCCTCCACTGAAATCTCAAGTAGGGTTTTCATTTCTCTTTCCACGACATTACAAAACCATTGCAAACATCCGCAGAAATGGACACTAGGTGAAATCCCCACCCTCCAGTGGCAGCCCTCAATCGGTGGGAGGGCACTCCCTCACCTCCTCTATTGACCTGGAGGATCATGATGATGCAAATACAACAGGTTTGCGCTTGTGTTCTCTCTTTTCCGAGGGCATCTTTCTTTTCCCTACGCTGCTGGTGTTCACGCTGATAGTCAAGGATTACTGAAATCATTTCAGGACGTCTGACATTCAGACAGAAGCAGGACCCTCCGGAGTGGAAGACAGGCAACACAGGGACACGTGCGTGTCCTGCCCGTATAACCAAGGGCTAACCCGATGTTATTACTGGGCGTTGCGCTGTTCAGAAGGGCACAGGTTACACACAGTCTAAGCAACCTGCCTCCTTCTGACTAGGGCACCACACAGTGCCAGGCTTCTCTGTGTAGGTCTTGCTCAGCTTCTACTGAAATCACGCATATTCTTTACATTGCTCTCTCAACAGCAAGAACCACTATGAAAATATTAGCATAAACGATGACTATTTGAACACTCTACCGTCCAACTCGTTACCACCAGTCTGAGAAAATCCAGCGCCTGCTCTGTTGACCAGGGCAAGCATTGGAACGCAAACAGGACGCGCTCCAGACTGTTTTTTCTTTCACCCAACGGCGACCCTACCTTCCTTGTCTCGTTCCTTCCTTGTCCTGTTGCTTGTCCTGTGAGCATAGATCCCTGAAGTCATCCCAGGATGCCTGAGATCCAGGGGGCTGTCTGTAAGGTCTCCTCAGCTAAAGGCACTCGGCTCAAAAACACAAGCACATCCCCCCACGGGGTACAAAAGTCCACCATGAAGGTGTTCTCTCTGAGTGTTGCTCTACTCAGACAAAAACCAATTACACGTAGTGTAAGAGACTGGGACATTTCCAAGTAAGGCAGAACACCCAGACCCCAAGAGAATCACAAATACAGTTTTCAATTCGCTCCCAGCATCATCACAATACCATACAACATTTTTCAGGAAGGGAGACATTTTGAACGTTATAGTGGAAGACAACAACCGTCAATGCGTCAAAATGCCCTGGATTCCAGCTTTCAGGATCATTATGATGCAGAGAGAACAAGCTTGAGTTTTCTTTTCTCTAATCTCTGACATCTTTACCTTCTCTAACTGCTGCTGTTCACATGGTCAGGAAAGGTTCGCTGGTATCTTCTCACAATGTCTTGAGACTCAAGAAGCAACGGGAGACTTCCCGAGTAAAGGCAGGAATGTCGGGAAGATGCAGGTCACCCTACACAGTCTTAAAGCCACCGTGAACGATGTTCTTCCTGAGCATTGCTCTTCCCAAAAAGTCAGCGATTACACATTATCTGAGCCATCGCTTCCTTGTTAGGTATGGCACTGCCCGGAGCCTGACTTCAAGGGAAAGATCCTGCCCAATCCCTAGCCACTACGAAATGTCACTTTGATCACCATCAACACCATAAAGATTCTTATCAAGATATATCCAAGGGACCTGGACAGTGACAGCCGACGGCCTCCAATTTGCAGCCATCCCATGGTGACATCTCAGGTCTTCTATGATCACATGAAGCATTACAGGACCCAGAGACAATGAGGTTCCTCCTCTTCTCTCTCTATTCGGAGGTGTCTCTATCTTTCCTAACGTGTAGGTATTCCATTTTACACACACAACACACACACACACACACACACACCACAAACAAAAAAAAACACCCAATCACCATAATGGTACCCGATGCCTTCCACGACACTACTGCGTTCTAGATAACAATAACTCAGGGACGCGTGCATCTCTGTGTGGGTCCAAGGCCTCCAAAATGTCGCCTTCGTTGAGCATCACTCAGCTCAGAAGTACCTGTTCACATGCAGGGGGAGGAAACAGGCATTTCTGGATAGAGCACGGCACACAGCAGGCTCGGGCCAAAAGACGTGGCCAGTTTCCTTAAAATCTCTTCAAACAATGTCCCTAATTACCTTTGTTCTACGGGAAAAGACAAATGACACATAAACCATCGATCGACACCTGTCTAAGAAGGACAATGAGCACAGCTTTCAGGAGGAGGAACCAGTGAGCCTCCACTGAATTCTCAAGTAGGCTTTTCATGTCTGCCCCAACGGCATCACCAAACTATCAAAAAGATCCGCATCAATGGAGACAATGTTAAAAGCCTACTCTCCACGGGCAAACATCGATCACTGGGAGTGTGGTTCCTCGCCTGATCTGTTGACCTGGAGGATCATGACGATGCAAGGAAAACAAACTTATGCTTCTATTCGCTCTACTCTGAGGGCATCTGTATTTTCGCTACACTCTTGGTGTTGACATTGATAGTCAAGGGTCACTGAAATCACCTCAGGTTGCCCGAGATTCTGGTGGACGCAGGACCCTCCGCAGTGCAAGCAGGCAACGCAGGGGCACGTGTGTGACCGCCCTCACCGTCCGAAGGCCAAACCAAACGATGTTCTTACTGGGCGTTGCTCTATTCAGAAAGGCGCAAATTACATGCAGAATAAGCAACCTGCTCCTTTGTGAATAGGGCACCGCACAGTGTCGGGCTTCGATGTGAAGGCCTTGCCAGTGTCTACTGAAGTCGCACATACCGTTCTCAGTTCACACGCAACAGCATCAACACATGATTTTAGCATAAACTCTGACTATTTGTAACCTCTACCTACCAACTTCTACCATCAGACTGAGGGAAACCAGCACCTGCTCTATTGACCAGGGAAAGCATGAAGACGCAGGGGAGAAGCTTCAGACGTTTTTGCTCCTTCACTGGAGGGCGTCTCTATCTTCTTTTTCCTGTAGCTGCTTTCACGGTTAGCATGAGTCACTGAAATCACCTCAGGATGCCCGAGATCCAGGTAGCTGTAAGGTCTCCTTGGTTCAAGGGACTCAGCTCAACAACACAAGCACATCCCCCAAAATGGCCCAAAGTCCACCATGAAGGTGTTCTCCCTGAGCGTTGCTCTACTCGGAAGGCAACCGATTACAAGTAGTCCAGGCGATCGAACCTTTCCATGTAGGCCGCCGCGTAGCGCAAAGTAAAGATCCTGCCCAGATTCCACTGGAATCTCAAATACAGGTTTCCTTTCTCTCACACCCGTCACAACAGTACAGCCTATTTCCATAAACTCAGACAACATCAACACCGGTCCAAAACACTAACAACCCGCAATCGGTGGGAGTCCCTCGGATTCTGACCTGGATGATCATCATGATGTTGAGAGGACAAGCTTGAGTTCTCTTCTGTCTTATCTCTGGCATCTTTCTCTTCCCTAATGCTGTTCACATGATCACTGCTATCATCTTACGAAGCTAGAGACGCAAGAGTCAACGGGAGCCCTCCTGAGTTAAAGGCAGGAAGGTCAAGGGTACACACGGTCTCAAAGCCACCATCAATGATGTTCTTTCTGAACATCGCTCTAACCAGGAAGCTAGAGATTACGTGTTGTATGACCATCGCCACCTTGCTGGGTAGGGCACTGCATGGAGCATGCCGCAAGGAAAAGATCCTGCCCGATCCCTATCCCACTCTGAAATGTAGCTTTGACCACCGTGAACACCACATAACGATTATAATCAAGACATATCCATTGCCCCTCAACTTTGCAACCCTCCATGGTGGGCATCTCCTGCGGTCTTCTACGATCGATGAATGATTACAAGAACCTACAGGCAATGAGGTTTCTCCTGTTCTCTCTTCTACTGGGAGGGGTTCTTCATTTTTCTACCATGTAGCCATTCCCGGTTTTACCAAAAAACAAAAAAAACAAAAATATAAATCACCTCGACTAGCCCCAAGAGTTCATCCAGAGGCCTGCCATGCCCCACGGAGCTCATGGAGAAAATTCAATGACACGTGCTCAAGCGGACTTGGGTCGATCCCCAAAAACAGTGCCTTTCTTGAGCAAGGCTCGCCTCAGAAATGCCCGTTCACGGGTACTATAAGTGAGCAGGCACATTCCTGGGAACGATGCTGCACACGCCACGCTTAAGGAAAAGGACGTGTCGAGACTCCACTGAATTCTCAACGCACAATTTTCCTTCTATTCCCTGCTCTACAGTGAATTGCATTAATTACAAGTACACCATGCATCGACAACTATCTAATTAAAGCACTCACGGCACGCAGGATAGAGGAGGAGGACCAGTGAGCCTCCACTGAAATCTCAAGTAGGGTTTTCATTACAATCCTCACACCATCACAAAGCTATCCAAAATGTCTGCATAAACCGAGACTATGTGAAAATCCTACCCTCCACTGGCAAACCTCAGTCGGTTGCAGGGCACTGTTTCACCTGCTGTTGACCGGGAGGATCATGCCGATGCAATGACAACAAGCCTGCACTTGGATTCTCGCTTATGCGAGGGCGTTTCTATCCCCGCTCCCCCCGCCGCCGCCGTTGGTGTTCGCAACGTTAGTAGAGGAACACTCAAATCATCTCAAGTAGGCCGAGATTCAGATGGAAGCCGGGCCCTCCTGAGTGGAAGGCAGGCAACGGAGGGCACGCGCGTGGCCACCCACAGAGCCCAAGGGCCAACGCGAACGATGTTCTTCCTGAGCGTTGCTCTACTCAGAAGGGCTCAGGTTACACCCAGTCTAAGTAACCTGGCCCGTTCTGAGTAGGGCACCGCACAGTGCAGTGGTTCCATATGTACGACATGCCCAGTGTGTAACGAAATCGCACATACCGTTCACCTTGCTCTCTACAGCATCCATCGTTATATACATACGATAACAGCATAAACGATGACTATCTGAACACTCTACCGACCAAAGAGTTACCATCAGTCTGAGGGAACCCAACGCCGGCTCGGCAGGCCCAACAAAGAATTGAAACGGAAAAATGGCAAGCTTCAGACTGATGTCTCCTTCACTCGAGTGCATCTCTAAGTTCCAATTCCTGTGCTGTTCACACAGTTAGCATGAATCACTAAAATCATCTCAGGGTGTCTGCGATGCAGTTGGCTGTGAGGGTTCCTCAATTGAAGGCACTCAGCTACAGTGCGCAGGCACAACCCGCAAAACTGTCCAAGCCCCCCAATGAAGGTGTTCTTGCCGAGCGTTGCTCTACTCAGAAGGGCTCAGGTTACACCAGTCTAAGTAACCTGGCCCGTTCTGAGTAGGGCACCGCACAGTGCAGTGGTTCCATATGTATGACATGCCCAGTGTGTAATGAAATCGCACATATCGTTCACCTTGCCTCTCTACAGCATCAATCATCATGTACAATAATAGCATAAACGATGACTACCTGAACACTCTACCGACCAAAGAGTTACCATCAGTCTGAGGGAATCCAACGCCGGCTCTGTTGGCCTGACAAAGAATTGGAACGGAAAAATGGCAAGCTTCAGACTGATGTCTCCTTCACTCGAGTGCATCTCTAAGTTCCAATTCCTGTGCTGTTCACACAGTTAGCATGAATCACTAAAATCATCTCAGGGTGCCTGCGATGCAGTTGGCTGTAAGGGTTCCTCAATTAAAGGCACTCAGCTACAGTGCGCAGGCACATCCCCGCAAAACTGTCCAAAGTCCCCCACGAAGGTGTTCTTGCCGAGCGTTGCTCTACTCAGAAGGGAACCAATTACGCGCAGTCTACATGATTGAGACCTTTCCAAGTAGAGCACAGCGCGGCCTACGGCTTCCATGTAAAGTATCTGCCCAGACTCCGCGAGCATCTCAAATACAGGTTTTGTTGCACTCCCAACCTCATCGCAAAACCATACAACCTTTTTCTGGAAAGTGGGATTTTCAACTTCGTCCCCCAAGACTCACAACCCTCAGTGGGTGAGAATCCTGTGGATTCTGACCTGGATGATCACGATGATGCAGAGAAAACAAGCTTGAGTTGTCTTCTCTCTTATCTCTGGCATCTTTCCCTTCTCTATCCTGCTGCTGCAAAGGATCACCGCTAACCTCTCACGATGATGAAGACCATGTGACAACGGGGGCGCTCCGGCCTACAAGGCAGGAAAGTCAAAGGCAAATGCACGTCTCCCAACATATTTTCAATGCCACCGTGAACGATATTCTTCCTGAGCATTGCGCTAACCAGGAAGCCATCGGTTTCATGTTGGATGAGCCCTTGCTGCCTTTCTGGGTAGGACATGGCACGAAGCATGGCTTCAACGACAACATCCTGCCCAATCCTATCCCACGCCAAAATGCAGCTCTCCTCTCCCTGGACACCTCAATGATTCTTATCAAGATATATCACTGCCGATCCAATTAGCAGTCCTACCATGGTGGGCAGCTCCTCGCCTTTCTACGGCCCAATGAATGATTACTAGAAACCAGAGCCAATGAGGTTTCTCCTGTTCTCTTCATTTATGAGGAGTTTTTTTTTCTCTTCCCTATTACTGGTATTCCGTTTTTAACCACTAAAAATAAATGCTAAAATTAACTTGAATTGACCAAAGATTTCATCCAGAGGCCTGACGTGCGCTACGCGGCTCAGGGAGGAAACTCAACTGTACTCAGGTGGAGAGCTTCTGAAAACGTTGCCTTTGCTGAGCATCGCTCCCCTCAGAAGTGCCTGTTAATATGTAGTGTAAGTGAACAGGCACTTCCTGGGAGAAGCGCGTCACACACCGTGGCTTAAGGGAAAGGACGTGTCCAGTCTCCCTTGAATTCTCCTCGAAAGGTTTTCTTTCCGATCCTTGCTCTACAGACAATCGCAGAAATTACACGTAGACCATGAATCGGCACCCATCTAATTAAGGCACTCACTGCGCACAGGTTAGATGAGGAACCCGTGAGCCTCCACTGAAATCTCAAGTAGGGTTTTCATTTCTCTTTCCACGACATTACAAAACCATGCAAACATCCGCAGAAATGGACACTAGGTGAAATCCCACCTCCAGTGGCAGCCCTCAATCGGTGGGAGGGCACTCCCTCACCTCCTCTATTGACCTGGAGGATCATGATGATGCAAATACAACAGGTTTGCGCTTGTGTTCTCTTTTCCGAGGGCATCTTTCTTTTCCCTACGCTGCTGGTGTTCACGCTGATAGTCAAGGATTACTGAAATCATTTCAGGACGTCTGACATTCAGACAGAAGCAGGACCCTCCGGAGTGGAAGACAGGCAACACAGGGACACGTGCGTGTCCTGCCCGTATAACCAAGGGCTAACCCGATGTTATTACTGGGCGTTGCGCTGTTCAGAAGGGCACAGGTTACACACAGTCTAAGCAACCTGCCTCCTTCTGACTAGGGCACCACACAGTGCCAGGCTTCTCTGTGTAGGTCTTGCTCAGCTTCTACTGAAATCACGCATATTCTTTACATTGCTCTCTCAACAGCAAGAACCACTATGAAAATATTAGCATAAACGATGACTATTTGAACACTCTAACCGTCCAACTCGTTACACCAGTCTGAGAAAATCCAGCGCCTGCTCTGTTGACCAGGGCAAGCATTGGAACGCAAACAGGACGCGCTCCAGACTGTTTTTTCTTTCACCCAACGGCGACCCTACCTTCCTTGTCTCGTTCCTTCCTTGTCCTGTTGCTTGTCCTGTGAGCATAGATCCCTGAAGTCATCCCAGGATGCCTGAGATCCAGGGGGCTGTCTGTAAGGTCTCCTCAGCTAAAGGCACTCGGCTCAAAAACACAAGCACATCCCCCACGGGGTACAAAAGTCCACCATGAAGGTGTTCTCTCTGAGTGTTGCTCTACTCAGACAAAACCAATTACACGTAGTGTAAGAGACTGGGACATTTCCAATAGGCAGAACACCAGACCCAAGAGAATCACAAATACAGTTTTCCAATTCGCTCCCAGCATCATCACAATACCATAAACAACATTTTTCAGGAAGGAGACATTTTGAACGTTATAGTGGAAGACAACAACCGTCAATGCGTCAAAATGCCCTGGATTCCAGCTTTCAGGATCATTATGATGCAGAGAGAACAAGCTTGAGTTTTCTTTTCTCTAATCTCTGACATCTTTACCTTCTCTAACTGCTGCTGTTCACATGGTCAGGAAAGGTTCGCTGGTATCTTCTCACAATGTCTTGAGACTCAAGAAGCAACGGGAGACTTCCCGAGTAAAGGCAGGAATGTCGGGGAAGATGCAGGTCACCCTACACAGTCTTAAAGCCACCGTGAACGATGTTCTTCCTGAGCATTGCTCTTCCCAAAAAGTCAGCGATTACACATTATCTGAGCCATCGCTTCCTTGTTAGGTATGGCACTGCCCGGAGCCTGACTTCAAGGGAAAGATCCTGCCCAATCCCTAGCCCACTACGAAATGTCACTTTGATCACCATCAACACCACATAAAGATTCTTATCAAGATATATCCAAGGGACCTGGACAGTGACAGCCGACGGCCTCCAATTTGCAGCCATCCCATGGTGACATCTCAGGTCTTCTATGATCACATGAAGCATTACAGGACCCAGAGACAATGAGGTTCCTCCTCTTCTCTCTCTATTCGGAGGTGTCTCTATCTTTCCTAACGTGTAGGTATTCCATTTTACACACACACACACACACACACACACACACACACACACACACAAACAAAAAAAAACAAAAAAACACCCAAATCACCATAATGGTACCCCGATGCCTTCCACGACACTACTGCGTTCTAGATAACAATAACTCAGGGACGCGTGCATCTCTGTGTGGGTCCAAGGCCTCCAAAATGTCGCCTTCGTTGAGCATCACTCAGCTCAGAAGTACCTGTTCACATGCAGGGGGAGGAAACAGGCATTTCTGGATAGAGCACGGCACACAGCAGGCTCGGGCCAAAAGACGTGGCCAGTTTCCTTAAAATCTCTTCAAACAATGTCCCTAATTACCTTTGTTCTACGGGAAAAGACAAATGACACATAAACCATCGATCGACACCTGTCTAAGAAGGACAATGAGCACAGCTTTCAGGAGGAGGAACCAGTGAGCCTCCACTGAATTCTCAAGTAGGCTTTTCATGTCTGCCCCAACGGCATCACCAAACTATCAAAAAGATCCGCATCAATGGAGACAATGTTAAAAGCCTACTCTCCACGGGCAAACATCGATCACTGGGAGTGTGGTTCCTCGCCTGATCTGTTGACCTGGAGGATCATGACGATGCAAGGAAAACAAACTTATGCTTCTATTCGCTCTACTCTGAGGGCATCTGTATTTTCGCTACACTCTTGGTGTTGACATTGATAGTCAAGGGTCACTGAAATCACCTCAGGTTGCCCGAGATTCTGGTGGACGCAGGACCCTCCGCAGTGCAAGCAGGCAACGCAGGGGCACGTGTGTGACCGCCCTCACCGTCCGAAGGCCAAACCAAACGATGTTCTTACTGGGCGTTGCTCTATTCAGAAAGGCGCAAATTACATGCAGAATAAGCAACCTGCTCCTTTGTGAATAGGGCACCGCACAGTGTCGGGCTTCGATGTGAAGGCCTTGCCCAGTGTCTACTGAAGTCGCACATACCGTTCTCAGTTCACACGCAACAGCATCAACCACAACACATGATTTTAGCATAAACTCTGACTATTTGTAACCTCTACCTACCAACTTCTACCATCAGACTGAGGGAAACCAGCACCTGCTCTATTGACCAGGGAAAGCATGAAGACGCAGGGGAGAAGCTTCAGACGTTTTTGCTCCTTCACTGGAGGGCGTCTCTATCTTCTTTTTCCTGTAGCTGCTTTCACGGTTAGCATGAGTCACTGAAATCACCTCAGGATGCCCGAGATCCAGGTAGCTGTAAGGTCTCCTTGGTTCAAGGGACTCAGCTCAACAACACAAGCACATCCCCCAAAATGGCCCAAAGTCCACCATGAAGGTGTTCTCCCTGAGCGTTGCTCTACTCGGAAGGCAACCGATTACAAGTAGTCCAGGCGATCGAACCTTTCCATGTAGGCCGCCGCGTAGCGCAAAGTAAAGATCCTGCCCAGATTCCACTGGAATCTCAAATACAGGTTTCCTTTCTCTCACACCCCGTCACAACACAGTACAGCCTATTTCCATAAACTCAGACAACATCAACACCGGTCCAAAACACTAACAACCCGCAATCGGTGGGAGTCCCTCGGATTCTGACCTGGATGATCATCATGATGTTGAGAGGACAAGCTTGAGTTCTCTTCTGTCTTATCTCTGGCATCTTTCTCTTCCCTAACATGCTGTTCACATGATCACTGCTATCATCTTACGAAGCTAGAGACGCAAGAGTCAACGGGAGCCCTCCTGAGTTAAAGGCAGGAAGGTCAAGGGTACACACGGTCTCAAAGCCACCATCAATGATGTTCTTTCTGAACATCGCTCTAACCAGGAAGCTAGAGATTACGTGTTGTATGACCATCGCCACCTTGCTGGGTAGGGCACTGCATGGAGCATGCCGCCAAGGAAAAGATCCTGCCCGATCCCTATCCCACTCTGAAATGTAGCTTTGACCACCGTGAACACCACATAACGATTATAATCAAGACATATCCATTGCCCCTCAACTTTGCAACCCTCCATGGTGGGCATCTCCTGCGGTCTTCTACGATCGATGAATGATTACAAGAACCTACAGGCAATGAGGTTTCTCCTGTTCTCTCTTCTACTGGGAGGGGTTCTTCATTTTTCTACCATGTAGCCATTCCCGGTTTTACCAAAAAAACAAAAAAAACAAACAATAAAATCACCTCGACTAGCCCCAAGAGTTCATCCAGAGGCCTGCCATGCCCCACGGAGCTCATGGAGAAAATTCAATGACACGTGCTCAAGCGGACTTGGGTCCGATCCCCCAAAAACAGTGCCTTTCTTGAGCAAGGCTCGCCTCAGAAATGCCCGTTCACGGGTACTATAAGTGAGCAGGCACATTCCTGGGAACGATGCTGCACACGCCACGGCTTAAGGAAAAGGACGTGTCGAGACTCCACTGAATTCTCAACGCACAATTTTCCTTCTATTCCCTGCTCTACAGTGAATTGCATTAATTACAAGTACACCATGCATCGACAACTATCTAATTAAAGCACTCACGGCACGCAGGATAGAGGAGGAGGACCAGTGAGCCTCCACTGAAATCTCAAGTAGGGTTTTCATTACAATCCTCACACCATCACAAAGCTATCCAAAATGTCTGCATAAACCGAGACTATGTGAAAATCCTACCCTCCACTGGCAAACCTCAGTCGGTTGCAGGGCACTGTTTCACCTGCTGTTGACCGGGAGGATCATGCCGATGCAATGACAACAAGCCTGCACTTGGATTCTCGCTTATGCGAGGGCGTTTCTATCCCCGCTCCCCCCGCCGCCGCCGTTGGTGTTCGCAACGTTAGTAGAGGAACACTCAAATCATCTCAAGTAGGCCGAGATTCAGATGGAAGCCGGGCCCTCCTGAGTGGAAGGCAGGCAACGGAGGGCACGCGCGTGGCCACCCACAGAGCCCAAGGGCCAACGCGAACGATGTTCTTCCTGAGCGTTGCTCTACTCAGAAGGGCTCAGGTTACACCCAGTCTAAGTAACCTGGCCCGTTCTGAGTAGGGCACCGCACAGTGCAGTGGTTCCATATGTACGACATGCCCAGTGTGTAACGAAATCGCACATACCGTTCACCTTGCCTCTCTACAGCATCCATCGTTATATACATACGATAACAGCATAAACGATGACTATCTGAACACTCTACCGACCAAAGAGTTACCATCAGTCTGAGGGAACCCAACGCCGGCTCGGCAGGCCCAACAAAGAATTGAAACGGAAAAATGGCAAGCTTCAGACTGATGTCTCCTTCACTCGAGTGCATCTCTAAGTTCCAATTCCTGTGCTGTTCACACAGTTAGCATGAATCACTAAAATCATCTCAGGGTGTCTGCGATGCAGTTGGCTGTGAGGGTTCCTCAATTGAAGGCACTCAGCTACAGTGCGCAGGCACAACCCCGCAAAACTGTCCAAAGCCCCCCCAATGAAGGTGTTCTTGCCGAGCGTTGCTCTACTCAGAAGGGCTCAGGTTACACCCAGTCTAAGTAACCTGGCCCGTTCTGAGTAGGGCACCGCACAGTGCAGTGGTTCCATATGTATGACATGCCCAGTGTGTAATGAAATCGCACATATCGTTCACCTTGCCTCTCTACAGCATCAATCATCATGTACAATAATAGCATAAACGATGACTACCTGAACACTCTACCGACCAAAGAGTTACCATCAGTCTGAGGGAATCCAACGCCGGCTCTGTTGGCCTGACAAAGAATTGGAACGGAAAAATGGCAAGCTTCAGACTGATGTCTCCTTCACTCGAGTGCATCTCTAAGTTCCAATTCCTGTGCTGTTCACACAGTTAGCATGAATCACTAAAATCATCTCAGGGTGCCTGCGATGCAGTTGGCTGTAAGGGTTCCTCAATTAAAGGCACTCAGCTACAGTGCGCAGGCACATCCCCGCAAAACTGTCCAAAGTCCCCCCACGAAGGTGTTCTTGCCGAGCGTTGCTCTACTCAGAAGGGAACCAATTACGCGCAGTCTACATGATTGAGACCTTTCCAAGTAGAGCACAGCGCGGCCTACGGCTTCCATGTAAAGTATCTGCCCAGACTCCGCGAGCATCTCAAATACAGGTTTTGTTGCACTCCCAACCTCATCGCAAAACCATACAACCTTTTTCTGGAAAGTGGGATTTTCAACTTCGTCCCCCAAGACTCACAACCCTCAGTGGGTGAGAATCCTGTGGATTCTGACCTGGATGATCACGATGATGCAGAGAAAACAAGCTTGAGTTGTCTTCTCTCTTATCTCTGGCATCTTTCCCTTCTCTATCCTGCTGCTGCAAAGGATCACCGCTAACCTCTCACGATGATGAAGACCCATGTGACAACGGGGGCGCTCCGGCCTACAAGGCAGGAAAGTCAAAGGCAAATGCACGTCTCCCAACATATTTTCAATGCCACCGTGAACGATATTCTTCCTGAGCATTGCGCTAACCAGGAAGCCATCGGTTTCATGTTGGATGAGCCCTTGCTGCCTTTCTGGGTAGGACATGGCACGAAGCATGGCTTCAACGACAACATCCTGCCCAATCCCTATCCCACGCCAAAATGCAGCTCTCCTCTCCCTGGACACCACTCAATGATTCTTATCAAGATATATCCACTGCCGATCCAATTAGCAGTCCTACCATGGTGGGCAGCTCCTCGCCATTTCTACGGCCCAATGAATGATTACTAGAAACCAGAGCCAATGAGGTTTCTCCTGTTCTCTTCATTTATGAGGAGTTTTTTTTTCTCTTCCCTATTACTGGTATTCCCGTTTTTAACCACTAAAAATAAATGCTAAAATTAACTTGAATTGACCAAAGATTTCATCCAGAGGCCTGACGTGCGCTACGCGGCTCAGGGAGGAAACTCAACTGTACTCAGGTGGAGAGCTTCTGAAAACGTTGCCTTTGCTGAGCATCGCTCCCCTCAGAAGTGCCTGTTAATATGTAGTGTAAGTGAACAGGCACTTCCTGGGAGAAGCGCGTCACACACCGTGGCTTAAGGGAAAGGACGTGTCCAGTCTCCCTTGAATTCTCCTCGAAAGGTTTTCTTTCCGATCCTTGCTCTACAGACAATCGCAGAAATTACACGTAGACCATGAATCGGCACCCATCTAATTAAGGCACTCACTGCGCACAGGTTAGATGAGGAACCCGTGAGCCTCCACTGAAATCTCAAGTAGGGTTTTCATTTCTCTTTCCACGACATTACAAAACCATTGCAAACATCCGCAGAAATGGACACTAGGTGAAATCCCCACCTCCAGTGGCAGCCCTCAATCGGTGGGAGGGCACTCCCTCACCTCCTCTATTGACCTGGAGGATCATGATGATGCAAATACAACAGGTTTGCGCTTGTGTTCTCTTTTCCGAGGGCATCTTTCTTTTCCCTACGCTGCTGGTGTTCACGCTGATAGTCAAGGATTACTGAAATCATTTCAGGACGTCTGACATTCAGACAGAAGCAGGACCCTCCGGAGTGGAAGACAGGCAACACAGGGACACGTGCGTGTCCTGCCCGTATAACCAAGGCTAACCCGATGTTATTACTGGGCGTTGCGCTGTTCAGAAGGGCACAGGTTACACACAGTCTAAGCAACCTGCCTCCTTCTGACTAGGGCACCACACAGTGCCAGGCTTCTCTGTGTAGGTCTTGCTCAGCTTCTACTGAAATCACGCATATTCTTTACATTGCTCTCTCAACAGCAAGAACCACTATGAAAATATTAGCATAAACGATGACTATTTGAACACTCTACCGTCCAACTCGTTACCACCAGTCTGAAAAATCCAGCGCCTGCTCTGTTGACCAGGGCAAGCATTGGAACGCAAACAGGACGCGCTCCAGACTGTTTTTTCTTTCACCCAACGGCGACCCTACCTTCCTTGTCTCGTTCCTTCCTTGTCCTGTTGCTTGTCCTGTGAGCATAGATCCCTGAAGTCATCCCAGGATGCCTGAGATCCAGGGGGCTGTCTGTAAGGTCTCCTCAGCTAAAGGCACTCGGCTCAAAAACACAAGCACATCCCCCCACGGGGTACAAAAGTCCACCATGAAGGTGTTCTCTCTGAGTGTTGCTCTACTCAGACGAAAACCAATTACACGTAGTGTAAGAGACTGGGACATTTCCAAGTAAGGCAGAACACCCAGACCCCAAGAGAATCACAAATACAGTTTTCAATTCGCTCCCAGCATCATCACAATACCATACAACATTTTTCAGGAAGGGAGACATTTTGAACGTTATAGTGGAAGACAACAACCGTCAATGCGTCAAAATGCCCTGGATTCCAGCTTTCAGGATCATTATGATGCAGAGAGAACAAGCTTGAGTTTTCTTTTCTCTAATCTCTGACATCTTTACCTTCTCTAACTGCTGCTGTTCACATGGTCAGGAAAGGTTCGCTGGTATCTTCTCACAATGTCTTGAGACTCAAGAAGCAACGGGAGACTTCCCGAGTAAAGGCAGGAATGTGGGGAAGATGCAGGTCACCCTACACAGTCTTAAAGCCACCGTGAACGATGTTCTTCCTGAGCATTGCTCTTCCCAAAAAGTCAGCGATTACACATTATCTGAGCCATCGCTTCCTTGTTAGGTATGGCACTGCCCGGAGCCTGACTTCAAGGGAAAGATCCTGCCCAATCCCTAGCCACTACGAAATGTCACTTTGATCACCATCAACACCACATAAAGATTCTTATCAAGATATATCCAAGGGACCTGGACAGTGACAGCCGACGGCCTCCAATTTGCAGCCATCCCATGGTGACATCTCAGGTCTTCTATGATCACATGAAGCATTACAGGACCCAGAGACAATGAGGTTCCTCCTCTTCTCTCTCTATTCGGAGGTGTCTCTATCTTTCCTAACGTGTAGGTATTCCATTTTACACACACACACACACACACACAACACACACAACAAACAAACAAAAAAAACACCCAAATCACCATAATGGTACCCCGATGCCTTCCACGACACTACTGCGTTCTAGATAACAATAACTCAGGGACGCGTGCATCTCTGTGTGGGTCCAAGGCCTCCAAAATGTCGCCTTCGTTGAGCATCACTCAGCTCAGAAGTACCTGTTCACATGCAGGGGGAGGAAACAGGCATTTCTGGATAGAGCATGGCACACAGCAGGCTCGGGCCAAAAGACGTGGCCAGTTTCCTTAAAATCTCTTCAAACAATGTCCCTAATTACCTTTGTTCTACGGGAAAAGACAAATGACACATAAACCATCGATCGACCTGTCTAAGAAGGACAATGAGCACAGCTTTCAGGAGGAGGAACCAGTGAGCCTCCACTGAATTCTCAAGTAGGCTTTTCATGTCTGCCCCAACGGCATCACCAAACTATCAAAAAGATCCGCATCAATGGAGACAATGTTAAAAGCCTACTCTCCACGGGCAAACATCGATCACTGGGAGTGTGGTTCCTCGCCTGATCTGTTGACCTGGAGGATCATGACGATGCAAGGAAAACAAACTTATGCTTCTATTCGCTCTACTCTGAGGGCATCTGTATTTTCGCTACACTCTTGGTGTTGACATTGATAGTCAAGGGTCACTGAAATCACCTCAGGTTGCCCGAGATTCTGGTGGACGCAGGACCTCCGCAGTGCAAGCAGGCAACGCAGGGGCACGTGTGTGACCGCCCTCACCGTCCGAAGGCCAAACCAAACGATGTTCTTACTGGGCGTTGCTCTATTCAGAAAGGCGCAAATTACATGCAGAATAAGCAACCTGCTCCTTTGTGAATAGGGCACCGCACAGTGTCGGGCTTCGATGTGAAGGCCTTGCCAGTGTCTACTGAAGTCGCACATACCGTTCTCAGTTCACACGCAACAGCATCAACCACAACACATGATTTTAGCATAAACTCTGACTATTTGTAACCTCTACCTACCAACTTCTACCATCAGACTGAGGGAAACCAGCACCTGCTCTATTGACCAGGGAAAGCATGAAGACGCAGGGGAGAAGCTTCAGACGTTTTTGCTCCTTCACTGGAGGGCGTCTCTATCTTCTTTTTCCTGTAGCTGCTTTCACGGTTAGCATGAGTCACTGAAATCACCTCAGGATGCCCGAGATCCAGGTAGCTGTAAGGTCTCCTTGGTTCAAGGGACTCAGCTCAACAACACAAGCACATCCCCAAAATGGCCCAAAGTCCACCATGAAGGTGTTCTCCCTGAGCGTTGCTCTACTCGGAAGGCAACCGATTACAAGTAGTCCAGGCGATCGAACCTTTCCATGTAGGCCGCCGCGTAGCGCAAAGTAAAGATCCTGCCCAGATTCCACTGGAATCTCAAATACAGGTTTCCTTTCTCTCACACCCCGTCACAACACAGTACAGCCTATTTCCATAAACTCAGACAACATCAACACCGGTCCAAAACACTAACAACCCGCAATCGGTGGGAGTCCTCGGATTCTGACCTGGATGATCATCATGATGTTGAGAGGACAAGCTTGAGTTCTCTTCTGTCTTATCTCTGGCATCTTTCTCTTCCCTAACATGCTGTTCACATGATCACTGCTATCATCTTACGAAGCTAGAGACGCAAGAGTCAACGGGAGCCCTCCTGAGTTAAAGGCAGGAAGGTCAAGGGTACACACGGTCTCAAAGCCACCATCAATGATGTTCTTTCTGAACATCGCTCTAACCAGGAAGCTAGAGATTACGTGTTGTATGACCATCGCCACCTTGCTGGGTAGGGCACTGCATGGAGCATGCCGCCAAGGAAAAGATCCTGCCCGATCCCTATCCCACTCTGAAATGTAGCTTTGACCACCGTGAACACCACATAACGATTATAATCAAGACATATCCATTGCCCCTCAACTTTGCAACCCTCCATGGTGGGCATCTCCTGCGGTCTTCTACGATCGATGAATGATTACAAGAACCTACAGGCAATGAGGTTTCTCCTGTTCTCTCTTCTACTGGGAGGGGTTCTTCATTTTTCTACCATGTAGCCATTCCCGGTTTTACCAAAAAACAAAAAAAAACAAACAATAAAATCACCTCGACTAGCCCCAAGAGTTCATCCAGAGGCCTGCCATGCCCCACGGAGCTCATGGAGAAAATTCAATGACACGTGCTCAAGCGGACTTGGGTCCGATCCCCAAAACAGTGCCTTTCTTGAGCAAGGCTCGCCTCAGAAATGCCCGTTCACGGGTACTATAAGTGAGCAGGCACATTCCTGGGAACGATGCTGCACACGCCACGGCTTAAGGAAAAGGACGTGTCGAGACTCCACTGAATTCTCAACGCACAATTTTCCTTCTATTCCCTGCTCTACAGTGAATTGCATTAATTACAAGTACACCATGCATCGACAACTATCTAATTAAAGCACTCACGGCACGCAGGATAGAGGAGGAGGACCAGTGAGCCTCCACTGAAATCTCAAGTAGGGTTTTCATTACAATCCTCACACCATCACAAAGCTATCCAAAATGTCTGCATAAACCGAGACTATGTGAAAATCCTACCCTCCACTGGCAAACCTCAGTCGGTTGCAGGGCACTGTTTCACCTGCTGTTGACCGGGAGGATCATGCCGATGCAATGACAACAAGCCTGCACTTGGATTCTCGCTTATGCGAGGGCGTTTCTATCCCCGCTCCCCCCCGCCGCCGCCGTTGGTGTTCGCAACGTTAGTAGAGGAACACTCAAATCATCTCAAGTAGGCCGAGATTCAGATGGAAGCCGGGCCCTCCTGAGTGGAAGGCAGGCAACGGAGGGCACGCGCGTGGCCACCCACAGAGCCCAAGGGCCAACGCGAACGATGTTCTTCCTGAGCGTTGCTCTACTCAGAAGGGCTCAGGTTACACCCAGTCTAAGTAACCTGGCCCGTTCTGAGTAGGGCACCGCACAGTGCAGTGGTTCCATATGTACGACATGCCCAGTGTGTAACGAAATCGCACATACCGTTCACCTTGCCTCTCTACAGCATCCATCGTTATATACGATAACAGCATAAACGATGACTATCTGAACACTCTACCGACCAAAGAGTTACCATCAGTCTGAGGGAACCCAACGCCGGCTCGGCAGGCCCAACAAAGAATTGAAACGGAAAAATGGCAAGCTTCAGACTGATGTCTCCTTCACTCGAGTGCATCTCTAAGTTCCAATTCCTGTGCTGTTCACACAGTTAGCATGAATCACTAAAATCATCTCAGGGTGTCTGCGATGCAGTTGGCTGTGAGGGTTCCTCAATTGAAGGCACTCAGCTACAGTGCGCAGGCACAACCCGCAAAACTGTCCAAAGCCCCCCAATGAAGGTGTTCTTGCCGAGCGTTGCTCTACTCAGAAGGGCTCAGGTTACACCAGTCTAAGTAACCTGGCCCGTTCTGAGTAGGGCACCGCACAGTGCAGTGGTTCCATATGTATGACATGCCCAGTGTGTAATGAAATCGCACATATCGTTCACCTTGCCTCTCTACAGCATCAATCATCATGTACAATAATAGCATAAACGATGACTACCTGAACACTCTACCGACCAAAGAGTTACCATCAGTCTGAGGGAATCCAACGCCGGCTCTGTTGGCCTGACAAAGAATTGGAACGGAAAAATGGCAAGCTTCAGACTGATGTCTCCTTCACTCGAGTGCATCTCTAAGTTCCAATTCCTGTGCTGTTCACACAGTTAGCATGAATCACTAAAATCATCTCAGGTGCCTGCGATGCAGTTGGCTGTAAGGGTTCCTCAATTAAAGGCACTCAGCTACAGTGCGCAGGCACATCCCCGCAAAACTGTCCAAAGTCCCCCACGAAGGTGTTCTTGCCGAGCGTTGCTCTACTCAGAAGGGAACCAATTACGCGCAGTCTACATGATTGAGACCTTTCCAAGTAGAGCACAGCGCGGCCTACGGCTTCCATGTAAAGTATCTGCCCAGACTCCGCGAGCATCTCAAATACAGGTTTTGTTGCACTCCCAACCTCATCGCAAAACCATACAACCTTTTTCTGGAAAGTGGGATTTTCAACTTCGTCCCCCAAGACTCACAACCCTCAGTGGGTGAGAATCCTGTGGATTCTGACCTGGATGATCACGATGATGCAGAGAAAACAAGCTTGAGTTGTCTTCTCTCTTATCTCTGGCATCTTTCCCTTCTCTATCCTGCTGCTGCAAAGGATCACCGCTAACCTCTCACGATGATGAAGACCCATGTGACAACGGGGCGCTCCGGCCTACAAGGCAGGAAAGTCAAAGGCAAATGCACGTCTCCCAACATATTTTCAATGCCACCGTGAACGATATTCTTCCTGAGCATTGCGCTAACCAGGAAGCCATCGGTTTCATGTTGGATGAGCCCTTGCTGCCTTTCTGGGTAGGACATGGCACGAAGCATGGCTTCAACGACAACATCCTGCCCAATCCTATCCCACGCCAAAATGCAGCTCTCCTCTCCCTGGACACCACTCAATGATTCTTATCAAGATATATCCACTGCCGATCCAATTAGCAGTCCTACCATGGTGGGCAGCTCCTCGCCATTTCTACGGCCCAATGAATGATTACTAGAAACCAGAGCCAATGAGGTTTCTCCTGTTCTCTTCATTTATGAGGAGTTTTTTTTTCTCTTCCCTATTACTGGTATTCCGTTTTTAACCACTAAAAATAAATGCTAAAATTAACTTGAATTGACCAAAGATTTCATCCAGAGGCCTGACGTGCGCTACGCGGCTCAGGGAGGAAACTCAACTGTACTCAGGTGGAGAGCTTCTGAAAACGTTGCCTTTGCTGAGCATCGCTCCCCTCAGAAGTGCCTGTTAATATGTAGTGTAAGTGAACAGGCACTTCCTGGGAGAAGCGCGTCACACACCGTGGCTTAAGGGAAAGGACGTGTCCAGTCTCCCTTGAATTCTCCTCGAAAGGTTTTCTTTCCGATCCTTGCTCTACAGACAATCGCAGAAATTACACGTAGACCATGAATCGGCACCCATCTAATTAAGGCACTCACTGCGCACAGGTTAGATGAGGAACCCGTGAGCCTCCACTGAAATCTCAAGTAGGGTTTTCATTTCTCTTTCCACGACATTACAAAACCATGCAAACATCCGCAGAAATGGACACTAGGTGAAATCCCCACCCTCCAGTGGCAGCCCTCAATCGTGGGAGGACTCCCTCACCTCCTCTATTGACCTGGAGGATCATGATGATGCAAAGACAACAAGCCTGCGTTGTGTTCCCTCTACCCGAGGGCATCTTAATTTTCTCTACCCTGTTGGTGTTCACACTGAGAGTCAAGCATCGCTGAAATCATTTCAGGACATCTGACTTCAAATGGAAGCAGGACCTTCCAATGTAGAAGTCAGCAGTGGAGGACACGTGAGTGTCCACCAAAGAGAACCAAGGGCCGACGCCAACGATGATCTTACTGGGCGATGCGCTACTCAGAAGGGCACAGGTTACACACAGTCTAAGCAACTGCCCCTTCTGACTAGGGCACCACACAGTACCGAGCTTCTCTGTGTAGGCCTTGCTCATCGTCTACCTGTATCAGCATCACTGTATCAACATATTATTTGCATTGCTCCTCAACAGCAATGTAATCAATCACTACGTAAAACTATATCATAAACGATGACTATTTGCACACTCTCTTTTTCCAAGTCATTACCATCAGTCTGAGGGAATCCAATGCCGGCTCTGTTGACCAGAGAAGAATGTGGACAGAAACTTACAAGTGCAGACTGTTTTCTCCTTCACTCGAATGCATCTCTAAAATCTGTTTCTGTAATGTTCACATGATTAGCATGAATCACTAAAATCACCTCAAGGTGCCTGGGATTCAGCTGGCTGTAACGGTTCCTCAATTCAAGGTATTCAAGTCAAGGGCCCCAGCACATTCCCCCAAAATCCTCTAAAGTCTACCATCGAACGTTGTCTTGCTGAGCATTTCTCTACTCAAAAGGGTAGCTATTACACGTACTCTAAGTGATCGGGACCTTTCAAAGAAGGGCACAAAATAGGCGCCACTTCAATGTACAGAACCTGTGCAGTCTCCACTGGGAATCTCAAATACACGTTTCCTTTCTCTCACACCTCGTCTCAACACAGTAAATCTATTTCCATAAAGACATTTCAACACCATTCCACAAGTCTCACAACTTACAAATGCTGGGAATCCCTCATCTGCTCCCTATACCTGGAAGATCGTGACGATGCAGAGCGAGTAAGCTTGGGTTTGTCTTCTCTCTTCTCTGTGGCATTTTTACCTCTCTAACCTGCTGCTATTCACAATGACAGCAAAGTATCACTCCTATCATCTCAGGATTCCTGAGACCCTGTGACAACAGGGGCCCTCCTGATTTAAAGGCAGGAAAGTCAGGGCACAGGCAGCTATCCCCACATTGTCTCAATAACACCGTGAATGATATTCTTCCTGAGCACTGCCCTACCCAGGTACCAGTGATTACCCATTGTCTGACACATCGCTCTATCTTCGGGTAAGTCACTGCATGGTGTATGGTTTTCAAGGAAAAGATCCTTCCCGATCTCTATCCCACTGTGAAATGTAGCTTTGACCATCCTCAACACCACAGAATGGTTGTTATCAACAAACATTCATCATCCATCCAAATTGAAGCCCACCCACTATGAGCATCTCCTCGGGTTTTCTAAGTCACATAAAGCAATACTACAATCCTGAGGCAATGGTGTTTCTCCTGTTCTCCCACTGTGAGCTGTCTTTCTTTTCTAATATTTAAATATTTCCATCTCTACTAATAAAAAAAACACAAAAATTACTTAAATATGCCCATCATTTCATCTAGTGGCCTTCATGTCCTACAGAACTCAAGGGAGTAAACTCAATGACACATGGTCAACTGAACTTGGGCCCAACCTCCTAAAACTTTGCCTCCGTTGAGCATTGTGCACCTAAGAAATGCCTGTTCACATGTACTATAAGTAAACAGGCACATGCCTCAGAAAAAGAGCAGCATACACCTTGCCTTAAGGGAACGTATGTGTCCAGTCTCCCTTGAATTGTCTATGAATGGTTTTCTTTCTTATCCTTGCTCTACAGACAATCGCAGAAATTACTCATAGACCATGTATCAGCACCTATCTAAAACACTCATTGCATGCAGGTTAGAGGAGGAGGACCTGTGAGCCTCCACTCAAATCTCATTAAGAGTTTTCATGTCAATCCCAACGGCATCACACAACTATCCAAAACATCTGCAGGAACGAAGACTATGGGGAAATCCACCCTCCAGGGGCAAACCTCAATCGGTGGGAGGGCACTTCCTCAACTGACTGTTTCCCAGGAAGATGATGAAGGTGAAAAGAGAATAAGCTTTCACTCGTATCCTCTCTTATCCGAGAGCATCTTTATTTTCTTCTCCCTGTTGGTGTTTGTATGTTAGTAAAAGAACACTGGAATCATCTCAAGTCACGCGAGATTCAGATGGAATCCGGGCCCTCCTGAGTGCAGGGCAGGCAATGGAGGACACGTGCGTGGCCACCCACTGAGCCCAAGAGCCAATGTGAATGATGTTCTTCCTGAGCGTTGCTCTACTCAGAAGGGCTCAGGTAACACCCAGTCTAAGCAACCTGGCCCCTTCTGAGTAGGCACCGCACAGTGCCGTGCCTCTAAATGTAAGACCTGCCTAGTATGTACTGAAATCACGCATATCATTTACATTGCTCTCGTAACAGCATCAATTCCTACTCCATGTATTAGCACAAACTGTTCCTATTTGTACCCTGTACAGTCCAACTCATTACCATAATTGACGAAATCCAGCACGTGCTCAATTGACAAGGAACATCATGAGGACGCAAAGAGTACAAGCTTCAACTTGTGTTCTCGTTCACCTTAGTATGTATCTAACTTCTTCATCCCGCTGTTTTCCAACAGTTAGCATGAATCACTGAAATTATCTTAGGATGCCTGAGATCCAGATGTCTGCAAGTGGTCCTCAGTTCAAGACACCCAGCTTAATGACGCAAGCACATCCCCCAAAATCGTTCAAAGCCCACCATGAAGGTGTTCTTGCTGAGTGTTGCTCTACTCAGAAGGAAACCGATTGCACATAGTCTAAGTGATTGGGACCTTTCCAAGCATGTCACAGTGCATGGCTCCAATGTAAAGATCCTGCCCAGACTCCACCGGAATCTCAAATACAGGTTTTGTTTTGCTTGCAACCTCGTCACAACACCATACGATCTTTTTCCATGAAAGTGAGACATTTTCAACATTGTACCAGAAGACTCACAACCCACATGAGTAGGAGGAATCCCTTGGATTCTGACCTGGATGTTCATGATACAGAAGAAACAAGCTTGAGTTGTATAATCTTATCTCTGGCATGTTTATCTCTTATAACCTGCTGCTGTTCACACGGTCAGCAAAGGATCACTGCTATCATCTCAGATGCTGGAGACCCAAGTGACAATGGAGGCGCTCCTTAATTAAAGACAGGAAAGTCAGGGCACACGCAGGTATTCCCACATAGTCTCAATACCACAGTGAACGATGTCCTTCCTGAGCATTACTCTACCCAGGAAGCCATCGATTACATGTTGTGTAAGCCATCACCACCTTTCTGGGTAGGATATTGCATGAAGCATAGCTTCAATGACAACATTCTGCCAAATCCCTATTCGACTCCAAAATGAAGTGTTGTTTGCCCTGAACACCACATAATGATAATTATCAAGATATATCAATAGCCACTCCAATTCGCAACCCTAGCATAGTGGAAATCTCCTTGGGTATTCTAGGATCACATGAATAATTACTAGAATCCATAGACAATGATATGTCTCCTATTCTCTCTTCTATTGCGAGTTTGTCTTTATATTTTCTGAAATGTAAGTATTCCCGTTTTTACCAAAAACAAACAAGCAAACAAAAAACCACTCACATCATCTTGAATAGCCCCAGATTTCATCTAGAGGCCTCTCATGCCCTAAAGAGCTCAAGATAGCATACTCAATGACACATGTTCAATTATACTTGGGGCTAAGACTCCAAAAATGTTGACTTTCTTGAGTATCGCTCACCTCAGAAATGTATTTACATGTACTATACGTGAACAGGCACATTCCTGGGGAAAACACTATACATACCTTGACATAAGAGAAAGGATGTGTCCAGTCTCCTTTAATTCTCTACGAATGGTTTTCTTTCCGATCCTTGCTCTACAGCGAATCGTAGTAATTACACATAGACCATGGATCAGCACCTATATAATTAAGGCACTCATTGCACGCAGGTTAGACCAGTGAGCAGAGGAGGACCAAGAGCCTCCACTGAAATCTCCAGAAGGGTTTCATTTCTTTCTCCACGACATCACAAAACTATGTAAAATATCTCCATAAATAGACACTATGTGAAATCCCTACCCTACACTGGCAACCCTCAATTGGCGGAGGGCATTTCTTCACCTACTGTGTTGATCTGGAGGACCATGACGATGGAAAGGGAACAAGCTTGAGGCTTGTATTCTCTTATCAGAGGGCATCTTTATTTCTCTATTCTGTTGGTTTCACATTGTTAGTAAAGGATCACCTCAGGTTGCCTGAGATTAGATGGATGCAAGGCCCTCCAGAAAAGAATGCATACAACAAGGGGCATGTGTTTCCAACTACACCGTCCAAAGGCCAAGCCAAACAATGTTCTTATTGAGTGCTGCTCTACTCAGAAAGGCTCAGGTCACACACAGACCAAGTAACCTGCTCCCTTCTGAGTATGGCATCGCACAATGCTGTGGTTTTATATGTATGACTTGCCGAGTATGTGCTGAAATCACACATTTCATTTACATTACTCCCTCGACAGCATCTATCACTAAGGAAAATATTAGCATAAACTATCAGTATTTGAGCACTCTGCCATCGAACTCATTACCAGTAATCTGAGGGAATCCAGCGCCTGCTGTGTTGACCAGAGAAAGCATGAGGATGCAAAGAGTAAGTTTCAAATGCTTTTTTCCTTCACCAGAGGGTGTCTCTACCTTCCTTGTCCTTTGCTGTTCACAAGGTTAGCACAATCTATGAAATCATTTCAGAACACCTTAAACCAGGTGGCTGGCTGTAAGGTCCCTTCAGTTCAAGGCACTCAGCTCAAGGAGACGTGCACTTCCTCCCCCCACCCAAGGGTCCAAATTCCAGCAACAAAGATATTCTTGATGAGCGTTGCTCTACTCAAAATGGAACTAATTCCACGTACTCTGAGTAATCAGGACCTTTCCAAGAAGGGCACAACACAGGGAACTGCTTCAATGTAGAAGACCTGCCCAGTCTCCACTGGATTATCGAATACAGGATTCCTTTCTTTTACACCTTGTCACAACACAGTATACTCTATTTCCATAAACTGAGACATTTTCAACACCGTTTCACAAGCCTCAACATCTACAATTGGTGGGAATCCCTCACCTGCTCCCTATACTAGGAAGATCATGACAATGTAGAGAGAACAAGTTTGAGTTTGTCATCTCTTTCCTGTGGCATTTTTACCTCTCTAACTTGCTGCTGTTCACACTTACAGCAAACTATCATTCCTATCATCTCACGTTTCCTGAGACCCACGTAACAACAGGGGCCCTCTGAATTAAAGGCAGGAAAGTCAGGGCACATGCAAGGATCCCCACATTGTCTCAATGGCACCATGAGTGATGTTCTCCTGAGCATTGCTCTACAAAAGTACCCGAGATTACCCGATGTCAGACCCACTGCTCAGTTTTTGAGTAGGGCATTGCATGGAGTACAGCTTCAAGGAAAAGATCCTTCCCAATCCCTATCCCACTCTGCAATGTAGCTTTGATGACTCTCAACAGCACATAATGATTCTCATCAAAAAATATTCATTACCCTTCCAGTTTGGACCCCACTCACGATGGGGATCTCCTTGGGTCTTCTACATCATATGAATGATTATTAGAATCCTGATGCAATTATGTTTTCTTACTGTTCTCTTCTACTGTGAAGTGTCTTCCTTTTCTAACATGTAGATATTCCCATTCTTACTAATAAAAAAAAAAAACACTAAAATCACCTAGAATACAGCCAACATTGCATCCAGACGCCTTCATGGCCTCCAGAACTGAAGGGAAAAAACTCAATGAAACATGTCAACTGGACTTGGGGCCAAACATCCAAAAACGTTGCTTTGTTGAGCATCGCTCACCTCAGAAATGCCTGTTCACATGTACAATAAGTGAACAGGCACATTCCAGGGAAAAGCGCTGCACACACCTTGGCTAAAGGGAAAGAACATGTCCTGACTCCCTTGCATTCTCTATGAATGGTTTTCCTTCTGATCCTTCCTCTACAGGGAATCGCAGAATTAATGTAGAACATGGATCGGCACCTATGTAATTAAGGCACTCACTGCACACAAGTTAGAGGAGGAACCACTGAGCCTCCACTGAAATCTCAAGTAGGGGTATCATTTCTCTCCCCATGACTAGTGAAAATATCTGCATAAATAGAGACTATCCATAAACCCTAACTTGCACTGGCAAACCAGATTCAGTGGGAGGACACTTCCTCACCAATTCTGTTGACCTGGAGGACCAAGAGGATGCAAAAACAATAAGCTTATGCTGGTATTCTCTCTTACTGGAGGAAATCTGTATTTTCTCTACTCTGATGGTGTTGACATTGTTAGTCAAGGGTCACTGAAATCACCTCAGATGGCCGGAAATTCAGGTAGACAGCACCCCCCGCAGTGCAATAGGCAATGCAAGGACACGTGTGTGACCAATCAAGCCGTCCGAAGGCCAAACCAAATGATGTTCTTACTGGGCGTTGCTCTATTCAGAAAGGCGCAAATTACATGCAGAATAAGCAACCTGCTCCTTTATGAATAAGGCACCGCACAGTGTTGGGCATCGACGTGAAGGCCTTGCCTGGGGCCACATAACTCACACATGCCGTTCCCAGTCCACTCGAAACAGCACCCAAAACACATGATTTTAGCATAAACTCTAACTATTTGAAACCTCTACCGATCAAATACCACCATCAGTCTAAGAGAAACCAGCACCTGCTGTATTCACCAGGGAAGGCATGAAGGCGCAGCGGAGAAGCTTCAGACGTTTTTGCTCCTTCACTGGAGGGCGTCTCTATCTTCTTTTTCATGTAGCTGCTTTCACGGTTACTATGAGTCACTGAACTCATATCAGGATGCCCGAGATCCACGTAGCTGTAAGATCTCCTTGTTTAAAGGGACTCAGCTCAACAACACAAGCACATCCCCAAAATGGTCAAAAGGCCACGATGAAGGTGTTATTCCTGAGCGTTGCTCTAATCAGAAGGGCTCAGATTACACCCAGTCTAAGTAACCTGGCCCATTCTGAATAGAGCACCGTACAGTGCCGCGGTTCTATATGTCTGACATACCCAGTATGTGATGAAATCACTCATATCGTTTACCTTGCCTCTCTACAGCATCAATCATTACATACCTACAATGATAGCACAAACGATCACTATTTGAACGCTCTAGCGACCAAATGTTACCATCAGTCTGAGGGAATCCCACGCCGGCTCTGCTGGCCGGACAAAGAATGAGAATGGAAAAATGACGAGCCTCACACTGATTTCTCCTACACGAGGGTGCATCTCCAAGTTCCAATTCCTGTGCTGTTCACACAGTTAGCATGAATCACCAAAACCGTCTCCGGGTGCCTGAGATTCAGTCGGCTGCAAGCGATCCTCAATAAGGGCACTCAGCTAAAGGACGCAGGCACATCCCCGCAAAACTGTCCAAAGACCCCCCCACGAAGGTGTTCTTGCCGAGCGTTGCTCTACTCAGAAGGGAACCGATTACGTGTAGTCTACGTGATCGGGACCTTTCCAAGTAGAGCACAGCGCGGCGCACGGCTTCCATGGAAAGTATCTGCCCAGACTCCACGAGCATCTCAAATACAGGTTTTGTTGCACTCCCAACCTCATCGCAAAACCATACAACCTTTTTCTGGAAAGTGGGATTTTCAACTTCGTCCCCCAAGACTCACAACCCTCAGTGGGTGAGAATCCTGTGGATTCTGACCTGGATGATCACGATGATGCAGAGAAAACAAGCTTGAGTTGTCTTCTCTCTTATCTCTGGCATCTTTCCCTTCTCTATCCTGCTGCTGCAAAGGATCACTGCTATCCTCGCACGAGGCAGAACACCCACGTGACAACGGGGGCGCTCCGGCCTTAAAGGCAGGAAAGTCAAAGGCAAATGCACGTCTCCCAACATATTTCAATGCCACCGTGAACGATATTCTTCCTGAGCATCCTAAGCAGGAAGCCATCGATTTCATGTTGGATGAGCCCTTGCTGCCTTTCTGGGTAGGACATGGCACGAAGCATGGCTTCAATGACAACATCCTGCCCAATCCCTATCCCAGGCCAAAATGCAGCTATCCTCACCCTGGACGCCACACAACGATTCTTATCAAGATATATCCACTGCCGCTCCAATTAGCAGTCCTACCATGGTGGGCATGTCCTCGCCATTTCTACGGCCCAATGAATGATTACTAGAAACCAGAGCCAATGAGGTTTCCCCTGTTCTCTTCTATTGCGAGGGTTTTTTTTTTTTTTTCTCCCTTCTGTATGCCTGGTATTCCCTTTTTTAACGACAACTAAAAATAAACCCTAACACTAACTTGAATTGCCCAACGATTTCATCCAGCGGCCTGACATGCGCTACGCAGCTCAGGGAGGAAACTCAATGACGCACGCTCAACGGTACTCGGGTGGAAAGCTTCTGAAAACGTTGCCTTTGTTGAACATCGCTCACCTCAGAAATGCCTGTTAACATGTAGTATAAGTGAACAGGCACTTCCTGGGAGAAGCGCGTCACACTCCGTGGCTTAAGGGAAAGGACGTGTCCAGTCTCCCTTGAATTCTCTACGAAGGGTTTTCTTCCCGATCCTTGCTCTACAGACAATCGCAGAAATTACTCGAAGACCATGGATCGCCACCTATGTCATTAGGACACTCACTGCACGCAGGTTAGAGGAGGAGGACCTGTGAGCCTCCACTCAAATCTCATTAAGAGTTTTCATGTCAATCCCAACGGCATCACACACACACAACTATCCAAAACATCTGCAGGAACGAAGACGATGGGGAAATCCACCCTCCAGGGGCAAACCTCAATCGGTGGGAGGGCACTTCCTCAACTGACTGTTTCCCAGGAAGATGATGAGGGTGAAAAGAGAATAAGCTTTCACTCGTATCCTCTCTTATCCGAGAGCATCTTTATTTTCTCTCCCCTGTTGGTGTTTGTATGTTAGTAAAAGAACACTGGAATCATCTCAAGTCACGCGAGATTCACATGGAAGCCGGGCCCTCCTGAGTGGAAGGCAGGCAACGGAGGACTCGCGCGTGGCCACCCACTCAGCCCAAGGGCCAACGCGAATGATGTTCTCCCTGAGCGTTGCTCTACTCAGAAGGGCTCAGGGTAACACCCAGTCTAAGTAACCTGGCCCCTTCTGAGTAGGGCACCGCACAGTGCCGCGGTTCTATATGTCTGACATACCCAGTATGTGGTGAAATCACACATATCGTTTACCTTGCCTCTCTACAGCATCAATCATTACATACCTACAATGATAGCACAAACGATCACTATTTGAACGCTCTACCGACCAAATCGTTACCATCAGTCTGAGGGAATCCCACGCCGGCTCTGCTGGCCGGACAAAGAATGAGAATGGAAAAATGACGAGCCTCACACTGATTTCTCCTACACGAGGGTGCATCTCCAAGTTCCAATTCCTGTGCTGTTCACACAGTTAGCATGAATCACCAAAACCGTCTCCGGGTGCCTGAGATTCAGTCGGCTGCAAGCGATCCTCAATAAGGACACTCAGCTAAAAGACGCAGGCACATCCCCGCAAAACTGTCCAAAGACCCCCCCCCACGGAGGTGTTCTTGCCGAGCGTTGCTCTTCTCAGAAGGGAACCGATTACGTGTAGTCTACGTGATCGGGACCTTTCCAAGTAGAGCACAGCGCGGCGCACGGCTTCCATGGAAAGTATCTGCCCAGACTCCACGAGCATCTCAAATACAGGTTTTGTTGCACTCCCAACCTCATCGCAAAACCATACAACCTTTTTCTGGAAAGTGGGATTTTCAACTTCGTCCCCCAAGACTCACAACCCTCAGTGGGTGAGAATCCTGTGGATTCTGACCTGGATGATCACGATGATGCAGAGAAAACAAGCTTGAGTTGTCTTCTCTCTTATCTCTGGCATCTTTCCCTTCTCTATCCTGCTGCTGCAAAGGATCACTGCTATCCCTCGCACGAGGCAGAACACCCACGTGACAACGGGGGCGCTCCGGCCTTAAAGGCAGGAAAGTCAAAGGCAAATGCACGTCTCCCAACATATTTTCAATGCCACCGTGAACGATATTCTTCCTGAGCATTGCTCTAAGCAGGAAGCCATCGATTTCATGTTGGATGAGCCCTTGCCGCCTTTCTGGGTAGGACATGGCACGAAGCATGGCTTCAATGACAACATCCTGCCCAATCCCTATCCCAGGCCAAAATGCAGCTATCCTCACCCTGGACGCCACACAACGATTCTTATCAAGATATATCCACTGCCGCTCCAATTAGCAGTCCTACCATGGTGGGCATGTCCTCGCCATTTCTACGGCCCAATGAATGATTACTAGAAACCAGAGCCAATGAGGTTTCCCCTGTTCTCTTCTATTGCGAGGCGTTTTTTTTTCTCTCCCTTCTGTATGCCTGGTATTCCCTTTTTTAACGACAACTAAAAATAAACCCTAACACTAACTTGAATTGCCCAACGATTTCATCCAGCGGCCTGACATGCGCTACGCAGCTCAGGGAGGAAACTCAATGACGCACGCTCAACGGTACTCGGGTGGAAAGCTTCTGAAAACGTTGCCTTTGTTGAACATCGCTCACCTCAGAAATGCCTGTTAACATGTAGTATAAGTGAACAGGCACTTCCTGGGAGAAGCGCGTCACACTCCGTGGCTTAAGGGAAAGGACGTGTCCAGTCTCCCTTGAATTCTCTACGAAGGGTTTTCTTCCCGATCCTTGCTCTACAGACAATCGCAGAAATTACTCGAAGACCATGGATCGCCACCTATGTCATTAGGACACTCACTGCACGCAGGTTAGAGGAGGAGGACCTGTGAGCCTCCACTCAAATCTCATTAAGAGTTTTCATGTCAATCCCAACGGCATCACACACACACAACTATCCAAAACATCTGCAGGAACGAAGACGATGGGGAAATCCACCCTCCAGGGGCAAACCTCAATCGGTGGGAGGGCACTTCCTCAACTGACTGTTTCCCAGGAAGATGATGAGGGTGAAAAGAGAATAAGCTTTCACTCGTATCCTCTCTTATCGAGAGCATCTTTATTTTCTCTCCCCTGTTGGTGTTTGTATGTTAGTAAAAGAACACTGGAATCATCTCAAGTCACGCGAGATTCACATGGAAGCCGGGCCTCCTGAGTGGAAGGCAGGCAACGGAGGACTCGCGCGTGGCCACCCACTCAGCCCAAGGGCCAACGCGAATGATGTTTCCTGAGCGTTGCTCTACTCAGAAGGGCTCAGGGTAACACCCAGTCTAAGTAACCTGGCCCCTTCTGAGTAGGGCACCGCACAGTGCGCGGTTCTATATGTCTGACATACAGTAGTGGTGAAATCACACATATCGTTTACCTTGCCTTCTACAGCATCAATCATTACATACCTACAATGATAGCACAAACGATCACTATTTGAACGCTCTAGACCGACCAAATCGTTACCATCAGTCTGAGGGAATCCCACGCCGGCTCTGCTGGCCGGACAAAGAATGAGAATGGAAAAATGACGAGCCTCACACTGATTTCTCCTACACGAGGGTGCATCTCCAAGTTCCAATTCCTGTGCTGTCACACAGTTAGCATGAATCACCAAAAACGTCGGGTGCCTGAGATTCAGTCGGCTGCAAGCGATCCTCAATAAGGACACTCAGCTAAAAGACGCAGGCACATCCCGCAAAACTGTCCAAAGACCCCCCCCCCAAGGAGGTTTCTTGCCGAGCGTTGCGTCCTTCTCAGAAGGGAACCGATTACGTGTATCTACGTGATCGGGACCTTTCCAAGTAGAGCACAGCGCGGCGCACGGCTTCCATGGAAAGTATCTGCCAGACTCCACGAGCATCTCAAATACAGGTTTGTTGCACTCCAACCTCATCGCAAAACATACAACCTTTTTCTGGAAAGTGGGATTTCACTTCGTCCCCAAGACTCACAACCCTCAGTGTAGAATCTGGAGGTATCTGACCTGGATGATCACGATGATGCAGAGAAAAAAAAGCTTGAGTTGTTCTTTTTTATCTCTGATCTTTCCCTTCTCTATCCTGCTGCTGCAAAGGATCACTGCTATCCCTCGCACGAGGCAGAACACCCACGTGACAACGGGGGCGCTCCGGCCTTAAAGGCAGGAAAGTCAAAGGCAAATGCACGTCTCCCAACATATTTTCAATGCCACCGTGAACGATATTCTTCCTGAGCATTGCTCTAAGCAGGAAGCCATCGATTTCATGTTGGATGAGCCCTTGCCGCCTTTCTGGGTAGGACATGGCACGAAGCATGGCTTCAATGACAACATCCTGCCCAATCCCTATCCCAGGCCAAAATGCAGCTATCCTCACCCTGGACGTCACACAACGATTCTTATCAAGATATATCCACTGCCGCTCCAATTAGCAGTCCTACCATGGTGGGCATGTCCTCGCCATTTCTACGGCCCAATGAATGATTACTAGAAACCAGAGCCAATGAGGTTTCCCCTGTTCTCTTCTATTGCGAGGCGTTTTTTTTTTTCTCTCCCTTCTGTATGCCTGGTATTCCCTTTTTTAACGACAACTAAAAATAAACCCTAACACTAACTTGAATTGCCCAACGATTTCATCCAGCGGCCCGACATGCGCTACGCAGCTCAGGGAGGAAACTCAATGACGCACGCTCAACGGTACTCGGGTGGAAAGCTTCTGAAAACGTTGCCTTTGTTGAACATCGCTCACCTCAGAAATGCCTGTTAACATGTAGTATAAGTGAACAGGCACTTCCTGGGAGAAGCGCGTCACACTCCGTGGCTTAAGGGAAAGGACGTGTCCAGTCTCCCTTGAATTCTCTACGAAGGGTTTTCTTCCCGATCCTTGCTCTACAGACAATCGCAGAAATTACTCGAAGACCATGGATCGCCACCTATGTCATTAGGACACTCACTGCACGCAGGTTAGAGGAGGAGGACCTGTGAGCCTCCACTCAAATCTCATTAAGAGTTTTCATGTCAATCCCAACGGCATCACACACACACAACTATCCAAAACATCTGCAGGAACGAAGACGATGGGGAAATCCACCCTCCAGGGGCAAACCTCAATCGGTGGGAGGGCACTTCCTCAACTGACTGTTTCCCAGGAAGATGATGAGGGTGAAAAGAGAATAAGCTTTCACTCGTATCCTCTCTTATCCGAGAGCATCTTTATTTTCTCTCCCCTGTTGGTGTTTGTATGTTAGTAAAAGAACACTGGAATCATCTCAAGTCACGCGAGATTCACATGGAAGCCGGGCCCTCCTGAGTGGAAGGCAGGCAACGGAGGACTCGCGCGTGGCCACCCACTCAGCCCAAGGGCCAACGCGAATGATGTTCTCCCTGAGCGTTGCTCTACTCAGAAGGGCTCAGGGTAACACCCAGTCTAAGTAACCTGGCCCCTTCTGAGTAGGGCACCGCACAGTGCCGCGGTTCTATATGTCTGACATACCCAGTATGTGGTGAAATCACACATATCGTTTACCTTGCCTCTCTACAGCATCAATCATTACATACCTACAATGATAGCACAAACGATCACTATTTGAACGCTCTACCGACCAAATCGTTACCATCAGTCTGAGGGAATCCCACGCCGGCTCTGCTGGCCGGACAAAGAATGAGAATGGAAAAATGACGAGCCTCACACTGATTTCTCCTACACGAGGGTGCATCTCCAAGTTCCAATTCCTGTGCTGTTCACACAGTTAGCATGAATCACCAAAACCGTCTCCGGGTGCCTGAGATTCAGTCGGCTGCAAGCGATCCTCAATAAGGACACTCAGCTAAAAGACGCAGGCACATCCCCGCAAAACTGTCCAAAGACCCCCCCCCCCAACGGAGGTGTTCTTGCCGAGCGTTGCTCTTCTCAGAAGGGAACCGATTACGTGTAGTCTACGTGATCGGGACCTTTCCAAGTAGAGCACAGCGCGGCGCACGGCTTCCATGGAAAGTATCTGCCCAGACTCCACGAGCATCTCAAATACAGGTTTTGTTGCACTCCCAACCTCATCGCAAAACCATACAACCTTTTTCTGGAAAGTGGGATTTTCAACTTCGTCCCCCAAGACTCACAACCCTCAGTGGGTGAGAATCCTGTGGATTCTGACCTGGATGATCACGATGATGCAGAGAAAACAAGCTTGAGTTGTCTTCTCTCTTATCTCTGGCATCTTTCCCTTCTCTATCCTGCTGCTGCAAAGGATCACTGCTATCCCTCGCACGAGGCAGAACACCCACGTGACAACGGGGGCGCTCCGGCCTTAAAGGCAGGAAAGTCAAAGGCAAATGCACGTCTCCCAACATATTTTCAATGCCACCGTGAACGATATTCTTCCTGAGCATTGCTCTAAGCAGGAAGCCATCGATTTCATGTTGGATGAGCCCTTGCCGCCTTTCTGGGTAGGACATGGCACGAAGCATGGCTTCAATGACAACATCCTGCCCAATCCCTATCCCAGGCCAAAATGCAGCTATCCTCACCTGGACGTCACACAACGATTCTTATCAAGATATATCCACTGCCGCTCCAATTAGCAGTCCTACCATGGTGGGCATGTCCTCGCCATTTCTACGGCCCAATGAATGATTACTAGAAACCAGAGCCAATGAGGTTTCCCCTGTTCTCTTCTATTGCGAGGCGTTTTTTTTTTTTTCTCCCTTCTGTATGCCTGGTATTCCCTTTTTTAACGACAACTAAAAATAAACCCTAACACTAACTTGAATTGCCCAACGATTTCATCCAGCGGCCCGACATGCGCTACGCAGCTCAGGGAGGAAACTCAATGACGCACGCTCAACGGTACTCGGGTGGAAAGCTTCTGAAAACGTTGCCTTTGTTGAACATCGCTCACCTCAGAAATGCCTGTTAACATGTAGTATAAGTGAACAGGCACTTCCTGGGAGAAGCGCGTCACACTCCGTGGCTTAAGGGAAAGGACGTGTCCAGTCTCCCTTGAATTCTCTACGAAGGGTTTTCTTCCCGATCCTTGCTCTACAGACAATCGCAGAAATTACTCGAAGACCATGGATCGCCACCTATGTCATTAGGACACTCACTGCACGCAGGTTAGAGGAGGAGGACCTGTGAGCCTCCACTCAAATCTCATTAAGAGTTTTCATGTCAATCCCAACGGCATCACACACACACAACTATCCAAAACATCTGCAGGAACGAAGACGATGGGGAAATCCACCCTCCAGGGCAAACCTCAATCGGTGGGAGGGCACTTCCTCAACTGACTGTTTCCCAGGAAGATGATGAGGGTGAAAAGAGAATAAGCTTTCACTCGTATCCTCTCTTATCCGAGAGCATCTTATTTTCTCTCCCCTGTTGGTGTTTGTATGTTAGTAAAAGAACACTGGAATCATCTCAAGTCACGCGAGATTCACATGGAAGCCGGGCCCTCCTGAGTGGAAGGCAGGCAACGGAGCACTCGCGCGTGGCCACCCACTCAGCCCAAGGGCCAACGCGAATGATGTTCTCCCTGAGCGTTGCTCTACTCAGAAGGGCTCAGGGTAACACCCAGTCTAAGTAACCTGGCCCCTTCTGAGTAGGGCACCGCACAGTGCCGCGGTTCTATATGTCTGACATACCCAGTATGTGGTGAAATCACACATATCGTTTACCTTGCCTCTCTACAGCATCAATCATTACATACCTACAATGATAGCACAAACGATCACTATTTGAACGCTCTACCGACCAAATCGTTACCATCAGTCTGAGGGAATCCACGCCGGCTCTGCTGGCCGGACAAAGAATGAGAATGGAAAAATGACGAGCCTCACACTGATTTCTCCTACACGAGGGTGCATCTCCAAGTTCCAATTCCTGTGCTGTTCACACAGTTAGCATGAATCACCAAAACCGTCTCCGGGTGCCTGAGATTCAGTCGGCTGCAAGCGATCCTCAATAAGGACACTCAGCTAAAAGACGCAGGCACATCCCCGCAAAACTGTCCAAAGACCCCCCCCCCAACGGAGGTGTTCTTGCCGAGCGTTGCTCTTCTCAGAAGGGAACCGATTACGTGTAGTCTACGTGATCGGGACCTTTCCAAGTAGAGCACAGCGCGGCGCACGGCTTCCATGGAAAGTATCTGCCCAGACTCCACGAGCATCTCAAATACAGGTTTTGTTGCACTCCCAACCTCATCGCAAAACCATACAACCTTTTTCTGGAAAGTGGGATTTTCAACTTCGTCCCCCAAGACTCACAACCCTCAGTGGGTGAGAATCCTGTGGATTCTGACCTGGATGATCACGATGATGCAGAGAAAACAAGCTTGAGTTGTCTTCTCTCTTATCTCTGGCATCTTTCCCTTCTCTATCCTGCTGCTGCAAAGGATCACTGCTATCCCTCGCACGAGGCAGAACACCCACGTGACAACGGGGGCGCTCCGGCCTTAAAGGCAGGAAAGTCAAAGGCAAATGCACGTCTCCCAACATATTTTCAATGCCACCGTGAACGATATTCTTCCTGAGCATTGCTCTAAGCAGGAAGCCATCGATTTCATGTTGGATGAGCCCTTGCCGCCTTTCTGGGTAGGACATGGCACGAAGCATGGCTTCAATGACAACATCCTGCCCAATCCCTATCCCAGGCCAAAATGCAGCTATCCTCACCCTGGACGTCACACAACGATTCTTATCAAGATATATCCACTGCCGCTCCAATTAGCAGTCCTACCATGGTGGGCATGTCCTCGCCATTTCTACGGCCCAATGAATGATTACTAGAAACCAGAGCCAATGAGGTTTCCCCTGTTCTCTTCTATTGCGAGGCGTTTTTTTTTTTTCTCCCTTCTGTATGCCTGGTATTCCCTTTTTTAACGACAACTAAAATAAACCCTAACACTAACTTGAATTGCCCAACGATTTCATCCAGCGGCCCGACATGCGCTACGCAGCTCAGGGAGGAAACTCAATGACGCACGCTCAACGGTACTCGGGTGGAAAGCTTCTGAAAACGTTGCCTTTGTTGAACATCGCTCACCTCAGAAATGCCTGTTAACATGTAGTATAAGTGAACAGGCACTTCCTGGGAGAAGCGCATCACACTCCGTGGCTTAAGGGAAAGGACGTGTCCAGTCTCCCTTGAATTCTCTACGAAGGGTTTTCTTCCCGATCCTTGCTCTACAGACAATCGCAGAAATTACTCGAAGACCATGGATCGCCACCTATGTCATTAGGACACTCACTGCACGCAGGTTAGAGGAGGAGGACCTGTGAGCCTCCACTCAAATCTCATTAAGAGTTTTCATGTCAATCCCAACGGCATCACACACACACAACTATCCAAAACATCTGCAGGAACGAAGACGATGGGGAAATCCACCCTCCAGGGGCAAACCTCAATCGGTGGGAGGGCACTTCCTCAACTGACTGTTTCCCAGGAAGATGATGAGGGTGAAAAGAGAATAAGCTTTCACTCGTATCCTCTCTTATCCGAGAGCATCTTTATTTTCTCTCCCCTGTTGGTGTTTGTATGTTAGTAAAAGAACACTGGAATCATCTCAAGTCACGCGAGATTCACATGGAAGCCGGGCCCTCCTGAGTGGAAGGCAGGCAACGGAGCACTCGCGCGTGGCCACCCACTCAGCCCAAGGGCCAACGCGAATGATGTTCTCCCTGAGCGTTGCTCTACTCAGAAGGGCTCAGGGTAACACCCAGTCTAAGTA
This sequence comes from Eonycteris spelaea, assembly GCA_003508835.1. Taxonomy (NCBI): domain Eukaryota; kingdom Metazoa; phylum Chordata; class Mammalia; order Chiroptera; family Pteropodidae; genus Eonycteris; species Eonycteris spelaea. The sequence goes on from PUFA01000200.1 coordinate 718,406, forward strand.
ACCTGGCCCCTTCTGAGTAGGGCACCGCACAGTGCCCGCGGTTCTATATGTCTGACATACCCAGTATGTGGTGAAATCACACATATCGTTTACCTTGCCTCTCTACAGCATCAATCATTACATACCTACAATGATAGCACAAACGATCACTATTTGAACGCTCTACCGACCAAATCGTTACCATCAGTCTGAGGGAATCCCACGCCGGCTCTGCTGGCCGGACAAAGAATGAGAATGGAAAAATGACGAGCCTCACACTGATTTCTCCTACACGAGGGTGCATCTCCAAGTTCCAATTCCTGTGCTGTTCACACAGTTAGCATGAATCACCAAAACCGTCTCCGGGTGCCTGAGATTCAGTCGGCTGCAAGCGATCCTCAATAAGGGCACTCAGCTAAAAGACGCAGGCACATCCCCGCAAAACTGTCCAAAGGCCCCCCCCCCCCACGGAGGTGTTCTTGCCGAGCGTTGCTCTACTCAGAAGGGAACCGATTACGTGTAGTCTACGTGATCGGGACCTTTCCAAGTAGAGCACAGCGCGGCCACGGCTTCCATGGAAAGTATCTGCCCAGACTCCACGAGCATCTCAAATACAGGTTTTGTTGCACTCCCAACCTCATCGCAAAACCATACAACCTTTTTCTGGAAAGTGGGATTTTCAACTTCGTCCCCCAAGACTCACAACCCTCAGTGGGTGAGAATCCTGTGGATTCTGACCTGGATGATCACAATGATGCAGAGAAAACAAGCTTGAGTTGTCTTCTCTCTTATCTCTGGCATCTTTCCCTTCTCTATCCTGCTGCTGCAAAGGATCACTGCTATCCTCGCACGAGGCAGAACACCCACGTGACAACGGGGGCGCTCCGGCCTTAAAGGCAGGAAAGTCAAAGGCAAATGCACGTCTCCCAACATATTTTCAATGCCACCGTGAACGATATTCTTCCTGAGCATTGCTCTAAGCAGGAAGCCATCGATTTCATGTTGGATGAGCCCTTGCCGCCTTTCTGGGTAGGACATGGCACGAAGCATGGCTTCAATGACAACATCCTGCCCAATCCCTATCCCAGGCCAAAATGCAGCTCTCCTCACCCTGGACGCCACACAACAATTCTTATCAAGATATATCCACTGCCGCTCCAATTAGCAGTCCTACCATGGTGGGCATGTCCTCGCCATTTCTACGGCCCAATGAATGATTACTAGAAACCAGAGCAATGTGTTTCCCCTGTTCTCTTCTATTGCGAGGGTTTTTTTTTTTTCTCTCTTCTGTATGCCTGGTATTCCCGTTTTTAACAACAACTAAAAATAAACCCTAACACTAACTTGAATTGCCCAACGATTTCATCCAGCGGCCTGACATGCGCTACGCAGCTCAGGGAGGAAACTCAATGACGCACGCTCAACGGTACTCGGGTGGAAAGCTTCTGAAAAAACGTTGCCTTTGTTGAACATCGCTCACCTCAGAAATGCCTGTTAACATGTAGTATAAGTGAACAGGCACTTCCTGGGAGAAGCGCGTCACACTCCGTGGCTTAAGGGAAAGGACGTGTCCAGTCTCCCTTGAATTCTCTACGAAGGGTTTTCTTCCCGATCCTTGCTCTACAGACAATCGCAGAAATTACTCGAAGACCATGGATCGCCACCTATCTCATTAGGACACTCACTGCACGCAGGTTAGAGGAGGAGGACCTGTGAGCCTCCACTCAAATCTCATTAAGAGTTTTCATGTCAATCCCAACGGCATCACACACACACAACTATCCAAAACATCTGCAGGAACGAAGACGATGGGGAAATCCACCCTCCAGGGGCAAACCTCAATCGGTGGGAGGGCACTTCCTCAACTGACTGTTTCCCAGGAAGATATGAGGGTGCAAAAAGAATAAGCTTTCACTCGTATCCTCTCTTATCCGAGAGCATCTTTATTTTCTCTCCCCTGTTGGTGTTTGTATGTTAGTAAAAGAACACTGGAATCATCTCAAGTCACGCGAGATTCACATGGAAGCCGGGCCCTCATGAGTGGAAGGCAGGCAACGGAGGACACGCGCGTGGCCACCCACTCAGCCCAAGGGCCAACGCGAATGATGTTCTCCCTGAGCGTTGCTCTACTCAGAAGGGCTCAAGGTTATACCCAGTCTAAGTAACCTGGCCCCTTCTGAGTAGGGCACCGAATAGTGCCGTGCCTGTATATGTAAGGCCTGCCTTGTATGTACTGAAATCACGCATATCGTTAACATTGCTCTCTTAACAGCATCAATTCCTCCTCCATGTATTAGCACAAAGTGTGCCATTTGTACCCTGTATAGTCCAACTCATTACCATCATGACGAAATCCAGCACATGCTCAATTGACAAGGAACATCATGAGGATGCATAGAGTACAAGTTTCAACTTGTTTTCTCGTTCACCTTAGGATGTATCTAACTTCATCCTGCTGTCTTCCAACAGTTAGCATGAATCCTTGAAATTATCTTAGGATGCTTGTGATCTAGATGTCTGCAAGTGGTCCTCAGTTTAAGACACCCAGCTCAAGGACGCAAGCACATCCCCAAAATCGTGCAAAGCCCACCATAAAGGTGTTCTTGCTGAGCGTTTCTCTACTCAGAAGGAAACCAGTTACACATAGTTTTAGTGATTCGGACCTTTCCAAGCAGGTCGCAGCGCAGCGCATGGCTTCAATGTAAAGATGCTGCCCAGACTCCCCTGGAATCTCAAATACAGGTTTCGTTTCGCTTGCAACCTCGTCACAACACCATACAATATTATTCCATGAAAGTGAGAAATTTTCAACATCGTACCAGAAGACTCAGAACCCTCAATGGGTAGGAATCCCTTGGATTCTGACCTGGATGTTCATGATACAGAGGAAACAAGCTTGAGTTTTACTCTCTTATCTCTGGTATCTTTGTCTTCTCTAACCTGCTGCTGTTCACATGATCAATAAAGGATCACTGCTATCTTCTCAGTATGCTGGAGACCCACTTGGCAATGGGTACCCTCCTGGTTTAAGGGTAGAAAGTCAGGGCATATGTATGTCCCCCTACACAGTCTCATTCACTATAAATGATGTTCTTCCTTAGCACTGCTCTAGCCAGAAGCCAATAATTACTCATTTTCTGAGCCATCGCCATCTGGTTAGGTATGGCACTGCACGAAACCTGGCTTCAGGAACAGTTTCTGCCCAATTCCTATCCCAGTTTGAACATTAGCTATGATTGCCCTCAACAGCTCACAATAATTGTTATCAAGATATATCCATTGCTCCTCCAATTTGCAATCTTCCCATGGTGGGCATCTCCTCTGCAATCATATGAAGGATTACAAAAACCCAGACACAATGAGTTATATGCTTATTCCTCTTTATTATGAAGTATTTTTCATCTTTTCTGGCATGTAGATATTCCTGTTTTTACAAAAATGAAAACACTAATATCACCTTAATTTGCCCAAGATTGCACTCAGAGGCCTGTCAATCCTCTAGATCTCATTGGAAGAAACTCAATGACACATGCTCAACTGTACCTGGGTGTAAGGCCTCCAAAAACATAGCATTTTTTTAGCATCAGTCACCTCAGAAATGCCTGTTCAGATGCAGTATAAGGGCACAGGCACACTTCTGGGAAACTCACTGTGCACACCTTAGCTTAAGGGATAGAACACGTCCAGTCTCCCCTGAATTTTCTACAGTTTTCGTTTTGATTGATGCTCTACAGTGACTCACAGAATTTACACATAGACCATGGGATCAGACCTATCTAATTATGGAACTGCTCACAGCTTTGAGGAGTAAAACTAGTACTGCTTCACCTGAAATTTCTAGTAGGGTTTTCATTTCTCTCCCCATGATATCACAAAACATCCAAAATATCTACATAAATGGAGACTATCTGTCAACCCTACCCTCCACTGACACACTCAATCGGTGGGAGACAGACCATGCCAACACCTACTCTGTTGAGCTGGAGGACCATGACAATGCAAAGAGAACAATTTTGCACTTGTATTCTCTCTTATCCCAGGGCATCTTTATTTTCTCTATGCTATTGGTATTCACATTGATAGTCAAGGATCACTAAAATCATTTCAGGATATCTGAGATTCAGACAGAAGCAAGATCCTTCAGAGTAGAAGGCAGGCAACAGAGGGACATGTGCATGTCCACTCACATAGTCCAAAAGCTAATGTGAACAATGTTCTTACTGAGCATTACAATATTCAGAGAGGCACAAATTACACTTAGTCTAAGCAATCTGCATCTTTCTAAGTAGGGCACCACACAGTGCTGGTTTCTATATGTAGGCCCTGCCCAGTGTCTACTGAAATCTACTGTTCACATGGTCAGCAAAGGATCACTGGTATCATCTCACGATACCTGAGACCCAAGAGGCTATAGGGACCCTCCTGGGCTAAGGGCAGGAAAGTCAGGGCACATACAGGTCCCCCCACAGTCTCAAAGCCACTGTGGACAATGTTCTTTTTGAGCATTTCTCTACCCAGGAAGACAGAAATTACATGTCGTCTGAGCCATCACTACCTTGTTAGGTAAGGCACTGCATGGAGAATGGCTTCAAGGAGAAGATCCTGCCCAATCCCTATCCCACTCTGAAATGTAGCTTTGATTGGCCTCAACATATAATGATTTTTATTAAGATATATCCATTGCCCTGGACAGTGTCTACTGACGCCCCTCCAATTTGCAGCCTTCCCATGGTCTTTTACGATCACATAAAGCATTACAAGAACCCAAAGACAATGAAGTTTCTCCTCTCGTCTCTTCTATTGTCTTTTCTAACGTGTAGGTATTCCCATTTTTACCAAAAATACACACACACGCGCGCGCGCGCGCGGCGCCACACACGCACACACACACTAAAATCACCATGATCGCACCCCAATGCCTACCATGACAGTGCTGAGTTCAAGACAGAAAACTTAGGAATATGAGCATCTCTATGTGGGTCCGAGGCCTCCAAAAATGATGCTTTCATTGAGCATCACTCAACTCAGATGTACCTGATCACATTCAGTGGGAGGGAATAGGCATTTCTAGACAGAGCACTGCACACAGCTTGGCTCAAGCCAAAAGGCATGGTCTGTCTCCCTTGAAATCTCTTCAAACGATGTTCTTACTTACTTTGTTCTACTAGGAAAGACACAAATTAAACATAGACCATGGAATCAGCACCTATCTCGTAGGGCAGCACAGGAAGCTCCATGAAAGATGACCTACACATTCTCCCTTGAAATCTCAAATATGGATCTCCTGTTTTTCCTTACCACATCATGACAGGATACAAACATTTACATAAGATAGGACTAATTGAACATCCTATACCCCATTCGTAATCCTGAATTGGTGAAAATCCTTAATCTTCTTTGTTCGCATGGGTGTCCATAACAATGCAGAAATAATCTGGAACCTGTTTTCTATTTCAACAGAGGAATCTTTAGCCTCTTAACCAGTCGATGTTCACACTGTCAGCAATGTATCACTGAAAGTATCTAAGGATGGGAAAAATGAACAAGACTTGAGGTATCTATCACTCTTTCTGACTTCAAATTCTACTACAAAGTGACAATCAACAAAAACAGCATGGTATTGGCAGAAAAACAGACACAGAGATCAGTGGAACAGAAGCGAGAGTCCCAAAGTAAACCCCCGTTAACATGTGCAAATTAGTTTTGACGAAGGAGCCAGAAACACCCTGGAGAAAGGAAAGACTCTTCAATAAATGGTGCTGAGAAAACTGGAAAGCCACATGCAAAAGAATGGAACTTGACTACTCTCTGGCACATAACACCAAAAAACCCCCACAAAATGTAGAATGGACATGATGAGAAGAGCTGAAACAATAAAATTGCATAGCAGAAAACATAGGTACTAAACTCATGGACCTTGGACTTAGAGAGAATTTTATGAATTTGACCACAAAGGCAAAGGAAGTCAAAGCAAAAAAAAAAAAACCGAGTGGGGCTGTATCAATATTTAAAGCTTCTGCACAGCTAAAGGAACCATCAAGAAGGCAAGGAGGCAACCATCTCAATGGGAGAATATACTTGCAAACAATGCTTCCAATTAGGACCTCACAACAAGAAACAAACGGTCCAATTGAAAAATGGGCAGACAACCTGAACAGACACTTCTCCCAGAAAGTCATACAAAATGGCCAACATAGATAAGAAAAAGCACTCAACTTCACTATTAGGGAAATGCAAATCAAAGCATGAATGAGATATCACCTCACACCTGTTAGAATGGCTATCATCAACAGGACTAAGAAAAACAAATGTCGGAGAGGATGTAGGGAAAATGGACCCTCATACACTGCTGGTGGGACAGCATATTGGTACAATCACTACAGAAAAAGTATGGAGGTTCCTCAAAAAAAACTGAGAGTCAATGTACTGCATCATTTAGCAATCCCTTCTTTTTCAGTATTTACCCCAAAGACTTGAAAACATTTACCAGCAAAGATACATGGACCTTAATATTCATAACAGCATTATTCACTGTGGCCAGGACATTGAAGCAACTGAAGTGTCTTAAGACAGATGACTGGATAAAAGATGTGGTACATATATACAGAGGAATATTACTCAGCTATGAGACAACATTAAATACTGTTGTGACAACAAGGATAGATCCTGAAAGAATGATGCCAAGCAAAATAAGACAGATAAAGTAGAAAACCACACGATTTCACTTATATGCAGAATATAAAACCAAAAGCAATAAAGAAACAGGACAAGCAAAGACTCATGGACATGGAGAGTGGATTAGTGGTTATTAGAGGGAAGAGGGGAGAGGCGAGGTAGGTAGGAACAAAGGGGTCAAATATTTGATGACAAAAAGAAATCTCTGAGTGTGAACACATGATGCAACATATATACAACATACTGTTGAACTGTATACTTAAATTTACTGCATTTTCATGAACAATGTCAGCCATATTATTTTTTATTTTAAAAAATGGTATAAAAAAGATATCATCTCAGGACACCTGAGATCCACATGCAATGTGGCCCTCTTAAGTTGAAGGGAGGATGCTGAAGGGCAAATGAAGGTCAACCCACAGTCCCAAAGCCACCATGAACGATATTCTTCTTGTTGAGTGTTGCTCTACCTAGAAAGGCACCAATTACATGTAGTCTAAGCGACTGGCACCTTTTTAAGTAGGGCACTGAACAGGGCATGGTCTCAAGGTGATGGTACTTCCCGGTCCACATTCCAACTGAAATGTATCATCAATTGCTCTCAAACACAACATAATGATTGTTGTGAAGATTTCTCCATTACCCTGGACAGTGTCTACCAATGCCCCTCCAATTTGCAGCCCTTCCATCGTGGGCATCTCCTTGGGTCTTCTATGATCACATGAAGGATTACAAATCATCCCAGAGACAAGGAGGTTTCTCCTGTTGTCTATTCTATTGTGAGGTGTCTTTACCTTTTCTAATATGTAGGTATTCCCATTTTTACAGAAAAAAAATTCTAAAATCACCCTGAATATGTCCAAGATCACACCCAGATGCCTGCCTGCCATGATGCTCCAAGTTTAAGACAGAAAACTCAGGAACACGTGCATCTCTGTGGGTCCAAGGCCTCAAAAATGTTGATATTGTTGAGCATCACTCAGCTCAGAAGTAACTATTCACATGCAGTGGAAGGTAACAGGCACTCCTGATCAGAGTGTTTCACACACCTTGGCTTAAGGGATAGGATGTGCTCAGTCTCCCTTGAATTCTCTTTGAACCATGTTCTTACTGATCATTGCTCTACAAAGAATCGTACAAAATTACATATAGACTACAAAGAGGCACCTAAGTAGGGCACTGCAAAGAACTCATGGAAGAAGACCTGCGTAGTCTCCACTGAAATCTCAAATACAGTTTTCATGTCTCTGCCCACAACATGACAAAACTATCCAACACATTTGAATAAATGGAAACTATATGACAACCCTACCTTACACTCACAAACCTCAATATGTTAAAACCCCTCACCTGCTCTGTTACCTGGATGATGATGATGACACAAACATGCACAAGTTTGACCTTGTTTTCTCTTCCATCCAAGGGCATCCTTATCTTTATACTATTACTGTTCAGATGGTTAGCATGAATCATTGTAATCATCTCAGGATGCCTGAGATTCAGGTGGCTGTAAGGCAATTCGAGGTGCTCAGCTCAAGGACACATGCATGAGCCACCCACACAATCTAAAGGCCAACTCATATGATTTTTCCTGAGCGTTGCTCTACTCAGAAAGGAACCAATTACACACAGTCTAGGTAATCAGCACCTTTACAGGTAGGGCACAGCACGGCACATGGCTTCATTGTGGCAAACCTACTCTCTTGCCTCTGGAATGTCAAATATTATTTTCATTTCTCTCTCAACCACATCACAACACATTTCCACAAACTGAGACTATGTGAACACTATAACACAAAACTACAGTGCTCAATCTATGGGAATCCCTCACCTGCTCTGTTTACCTGGATGATCATGACAATGCAAAGAGAACATGTCTGAGCCTGTATTCTCTCTTATCTGAGGGCATCTTTATTTTTCCCACCCTGCTGGTGTTTACCTCATTAACAATGGATCACTGAAATCATCTCAGGTTGCATGAGATTCAAGTGTAAGCAGGGCCCTCCTAGTGGAAGGCAGGCAACACAGGGAGACATGCAAGTCTATCCACCCAGTCCAAAGGCAAATCAAATGGTGTTCTCGCTGAGTGTTGCTCTACTCAGAAAGGCCCAAATAACACATAGTCTAAGTGATCTGAACCTTTCTAAGTGGGGCACCACACAGCAGTGCTTCATGGTTTGGCTTGCACAGTTGTCTACTAAAATCTCATACACTGTTTTCATTTCTCACTCAACAACATTGAACAGTACCCAGAATATTAGCATACACTGTAACTATTTCAACTCCCTACCATCCATCTCATTAACATCAATCAGTGGGAATCCCTCATCTGCTCTGTTTACATAGATGATCATGATGACACAGAGAAGACAAGCTGGACCCTGTTTTCTCTTTCATCAGTGGACATTTTTATCTTCTCTAACCTGCTGGTCTTCACACTGTTAGTATAGATCACTGAAATCACTTCAGGATGCCTGAGATCCACATGGCTGCAAGACCTCTAAGTCAATGCAGGAAAATCAGAGACAGATGCACGTCCACTCACTAGGTCTAGAGGTCACCACAAACAATGTTGCTAACGTTTCTCTACCCAGGTGGCCACAATTTCATGTATTCTAACTAACTATCAACTTGCTGGGTAGTGCACTGCAGAATATCATTTCAAGGTGGAGGTGCTACCCAGTCCACATCCCATTTTTAAATTTATCATTGATAGCCTTCATTGACAACATAATGTTTGTTACCCAGATTTTTCCTTTACCTTAGATAGTGTAAAATGGCCACCCTCCAGCTTGCTCTCTCCCAAATTGGGGATCCCCTTGGCTATTCTACGATTCATGTGTGATTACAAAAATCCAGAGATAATGAGGTTTCTCCTTTTTTCTCTTCTATTATCAGGTATCTTTTTAAACTGTATTTTGTAGGTATTCCTATCATCTAGAATATACAAGATCACACTCAGCCCTCCGGAGTCATGACAGAAAACTCAAGCATACACACATCTCTACATGCATTCAAAGGCCTCTGAAAATGTTCCTTTGTTGAGCATCACTCAGCTTAGAAAGGTGTGTTGACATGCAGTAGAATGGAACAGGCATTTCTGGGCAGAGAACTGCACACAGCCTGGCTCAAGGAAAATAATGTGGCCAGTCTCCCATGAAATCTCAAATATGGCTTTTATTTCCCTCCCCACCGCATCATAATAACACTATCCACTATATTTGCATAAACTGCTTACAGTTAACTGAACACTCTACCATCTAACTCACAACCCTCGGTTGGTGGGAATCTCTCACCTGCTCTGTTTTCCTAGATGATCATGATGGCGTAGAGAGAACAAGTTTCAGTCTTTTTTTCTTTTATCCAAGGGCATCTTTATCTTCTCTAACCTGTTGCTGTTCACATTTTTTGCAGTGGTCATTGAAATCATCTCAGGGTCCCGAGTTCCAGGTGGCAGCAGGGCCCCCTGAGTTGAAGGCAGGCAATTCAGGAACACATGCACATCCACCTACACAGTCCAAAGGCCACCACAAAGAATGTTCTTGTTGAGCAGCAATTTATCCAGAGAGACATCCACTGAACAAAGATAAATAGTAGGCATCTTTCTGGGAAGGGCACCACACCCTGCTTGGCCTCTAGACTGAATAACTGACCAGGTATCCTCATGCTCTCAAAGTAGCTGTCCTCTGTCTCCTACCACATCATGATGATTATATCAAGATTTTCCATAACTCTAGATAATGGACCCACTGCTCTCCAACTTGTATCCCTTCCTCCACATCTGCTCTATGTTTACCTGAGTGATCATGAAACCCAAGAGAGAAAAGATTGTTCCTGTTCTATTTTCTTCTATTAGAAAACACCTTTATGTTATCTAACTTTAGTTTTTCATGTGGTATGAATGGAAATTTTAAAATGCTTTGGTTCTTTCTATAGCTTAAATAAAATCTCCCAACACATTTACCACATCTTTCTTTTCCCCATGAATTTCTGCAAGGCACAAATATAAACAGTGACAAACATCTATATTCTATAACAAGAAGTAGAGATACATCAGAGATGAGAGGAAAGAAATTTACCTCCCTTTCCCATACTTTAGAGAAAACTAAAATTTTATCTTTGTTAATTCCAGGAGAAAAATGAATTTAGATTCTGGGAGCTGTCTTTTTTATCCTCTCACCTTTGGATATATCTCCACCCTAATCGAAATTCTGATTGTTGAAACTATATTTTTCTGTCTCTATATTCTGAAATTTTTTAAATAATTGGTTGATAACTAAGAAAATGAGCATGAGTCAGAAAGATGCAAAAGTCAATTATTTTACCTTTTTTTCCAGCAGTAAGCATGAAACAAAAATTAAAAAATAAGAATGTATTAAAAAGAAAAATAATAAATTGTAAGTTGTTAGGAAGAACAAATTTCAATATGTGAAGACATACAAAGCTATTTAGTTTGTTTTGTTAGACACAGCATAAGCTTGTTTGGCTAAGAAAAGTTTTTTTTTTAATTTTAAGAAATCAGGAAGCTAACAGTAGTTAAGAAAGAAGTATAGAATTAATATATTTCAATATTAAATATATTTTCTCTGGTTCCCTAATTATAGTAGAACAGCAATACGTTTATTTTAAAAAACAAACACAAATTCAGTTCATAAAAATGAAAACAATTTATACCATTTCTTTTCTGTGGGATCTTGTATAATCTTTCTACATTAAAAATTATTTCCTTCTGAAAATGCATTAGAATTGTTCAATTTGACTAACAAATAATAAACAACATCTACTCAATACTCTCTCATTGGACAGGCAGAGTGCTTAACATATATTTGGAGATCATTTCATTTGCTTGAGATAACATTTGTATTATATTAAAATCATCATTCAGGTTATACCACAGGTTTGCTATTAAGTCTGAATGGAGTAACCTATGTAAGATACTTGAGTAACCTAAAGTAAGACATAGACACATCACTGAGTAGTCTATCACAACGTTCCTTATTGCAGCTGTCAAGACTCTTATTTTTTAATACCATAGCAATTCCCAATTCAGAGACTACTTACAAACACACAAGATATTAACCTACTATTAGAAAAGATAAAAAATAACAAAACACTATTCCATTGCCTGTGTTTAGGTTCTAAGAGCTTCTCAGTTTTATGGGGCCTAAGTGGGTTTCCAAGATGCAATGGTATCAATAACAGCAAGAATGCTCTAGTTACTGCAATCAGTTTTTTCCTACCCAGACAATTTTGAATTTGGTCTCACATGCAGGCCCTAACCCACTAGCTAAAACAAACTCAAAAGAGGTAATTTATAAAATACATTGACAACAGCATACAACAAATACTATATAAATGTGTACAACCTATAATGGTATTATTAAACACTGTAGTTTTGGCTAAAATTGTAAAGAATTCAATGGAAGCATTTAGAAAAACTGTCAATTGCACTTAATTAACCCACATCCCCATGCATCGCCTGCAGCTTCAAGTTTCAATTGAATAAATAAAAATATATTTATTTTGGTATGGGTATCCATGCAGTTTTCTGGAAAGTAAACTAAAAATAATGATAAGTCATGAGTGTTCTACATTTTATATAACATATAAACCAACCCATACACCACTGGCATTGTAATTTAACATGGATATTGTTGCTACCATTCAATAATATTTCTCATGAAAAATATTATTGAAAGATATCTACCAGGTATATCACTGGTTAAAAATAGGATGTAGTGGAGAAGCAATATTTGGTGGGAAATTACTAAATATCTCATTATAATTATTTCCTTATTTTAGGAGTCATATAAAAATTATTAGAACCTTAAAAATCAATACAATTTTTCCACTTGTTTTGGGACAAGAGGAAATCTATAATCCTCTATGAATCCTGGGATTTCTTACTGGATAAAAGGTAATAATGGAACCTACCATTAATTTTAGCAAAGAATACAGAAACAGTCCTAGTATTAGTAGTAGCAGTAGCAGCAGTGACAGTAACAGAAGCAATAATAGTAGTGATAATTAAGTATTGACAATGTAGCTGGAGCTCCCAGGATGATTCTTTCATTGACCCATATACCAAAATAAATTCTGCAGAAATTTTGCCTACTTGTTAAATTTAATTAAATTTAATTTCTCTCTTAAATTCTACTAGGAATAAACCTATCGTGTACTGTGTATACTGTCATGAAGGAAGCAGCATAATTTTCTTGAGTTGAAAATGTCTGGGTTGCATAACTGATCATGTGCAGGATAAGTAAACAGAACTTTTTAAAGATGTTTCTCTTCTACAACGTCCTAAATTTGCACCCTATAATCAAAATTCAATGTAATTTATTAAAGGAAACTTAAGAAAATGATGTATATAACCACTGATTAAAAATAGCTGTGACTGTTCAAAAAACAGACAAATGAAATTAGTAAGGCACATAATTTGCCTCCACCTTTCCTAAACAGAACCATAACAAGTTTAGCAGTTATTAAATTGTGGGAGTAGCCTAACAACTTATACAGATGTTACTTGTATAGAATGGAGAACCTGTAAAATACTTATATGGAATATAAAAAGTTTGTTTATTCTGCTTAGGTTCACTACTTACTGAAATCATACTACATACATCTCTCATTAATAAAAATCACTGAAGACATTTCATTCTTTCAAACAATAAAATCTACATCGCTCATTATATTAGGGCCCATGAACAATTTACTACACTGCATATTCACCAATATTTCTCATCACTGAAATAATGATTGACATTTTGATATTAAGAGTAATAATAAAAAATAATAATAGCCAATATTTACATCAACTTTATGATTACTAACATTTCATATAAAATATTTAGACTGGATTTTGACTATTTTAGTTTAATCATCAAAATTATATAAACTTATTTAAACTCAAAACGGGTTAAAGACTTAAATGTAAGGCCTGCAACTATAATACTCATAGATGAAAACATAGAAAGTAAACTATTTGACATCAGTCTGAGTAACATCTTTTTGGATATGTCCTCTCGAGCAAGGAAAACAAAACCAAAAAAAAAAAAAAAAACACCCAAAAACCTACACACACACACACACACACACACACACACGCACACGCACACAACGCACACGCACATGGGATTAGATCAAGCTTAAAAAGTTTCTGCACATCAAAGAAAACCTTCAACAAAAAGACAACCCACTGAATGGGGGTATATATTCACAAATGATATATCTGATAGGAGGTTGATATCCAAAATATGTAAGAAACTCATTCAACTCAATAACAACAAAATTAGTAATCTAATCAAAATGGGCAGAAGACATGAAAAGCCATTTCTCCAAAGAAGATATACAGATAACCAGTAGACATATGAAAAGATGCTCAACAACGCTAATCATCAGGGAAATGCAAATCAAAACCACAATGAGATACTACCTCACAGCAGTCAGAAAGGCTATTATCAAAAAGTCAACAAATAACAAGCTTTGGTGAAAATGTGGAGAAAAGGGAACCCCCGAGCACTGTTGGTGGGACTGAAAACTGGTGCAGCCACTATGGAAAACAGATTCCTCAAAAAGCTAAAAATGGATATACCATACCACCCAGCAATTCCACTTCTGGGTATTCATCCAAAGAAAAAAGAAACACTAATTTGAAAAGATATATGCACCCTTATGTTCGTTGCAGCATTATTTACAATAACGAAGATATGAAAGCAACCTAGGTGTCCATTGACGAATGGATAAAGAAGGGGTGGTACATATGTACAATGAAATATTATTCAGCCATAAAAAGAACAAAACCTTGCCACACTGGAAAATTATACATCAATGAAAAATCAAATCTTGCCATTTGCAACACGGATGTATCTAGAGAAAATTATGCTAAGTGAAAAAAGTCAGAGAAAGACAAATACTATATGGTTTCACTTATATGTGGAATCTAAAAACAAAACAAACAAAACAAAACAAAAATGGGCACAGAAAGAGACCAAAGGGATGGTTACCAGAACAGAAGGGAAGGGGAAATAGGTGAAAGGGAAAGGAAATATAGTCAATAATATTGTGATAAGTTTACATGGTAACTGATGATTACTAGAATTAGTGGGGTGATCACGTTATAAGGTATAAAAATGTCAAATCATATTGTCCACTTGATACTAATCAATATAGGATTGTATACCAAGTATAATTAAATAAAAAATTTTAAATTATATAAACTTGATTTATACCATAAATTTTTTTGAGCTTTGAATAAAGAAAGGTATCTCCGTCACCTAGAAGGTGACAGAGATACATAAATGCCTATATAATTAGTATTTGTTTCCACTAAAGGCACATATGTTAACAACATTAGTTATTTCCTATTCAGATTTGCCATACACATTTTCACACGATCTGAACCTAGACAAAGTCTTTCTTAGTGAGGACTTACCCTCACTATGCCACCACTAAAAACATGAAAGTACTCACGGTTGCCTGGGGTCTAAGTGGCACAATGGCAAACACTTTTAGATATCAAGCTCCAGGTAGCTACACAAGGACAAAAAAATATGTAAGACAGCATTTATAAAAAGCAATAAATTAATCATTAAACACTATGTTCCCATTTTATTAGATATAGATATGTTGACCATTAGAAATTTTCATTGAAAATCATTAGACATGTATTTATCAAAAGTCTACTTAGAGTGGCACATTAGCAAGTTGTATATCCTTTAAATATCCAAGAGTGTCCCACCCTTTAAAAGGTAAAAATTTAACTTTATCTTAGAAATACTTGTAAAATTGGTTGTCATATTAGTAGTTAATGAAGTATTAGTTGTAATAGCAATAAGCATCATTTGGTGAATGGTTATGTAGCTAAAGGACAAGATACTTTTGTTATCTGAAAAATAACAAAAATAAAAACAATTTTATCATCACAAGATTAGATTCGTTATCTGCCAAAACTTGTTTAGCGTTGCATTCTAAACTAGTTAATAATTGATCATTTAAGGCTTTATTTAAATCCAATTCATAAAAACTCGAAATCATAATTATCTAACTAGAATGATCTAAATATAAGAACTCACAGAGAAGTTGGGTTGGAAAAACTATTTTATACTGTTCAATAATAATAGCAAAGACAAGGGGGATAAAAATATAATCAATAGAAAAAAATTGCTAAGAAAGCATTTATCATTTCTAGATATCATTAAGAATACAGCATGGCTTTCCTGAGGAAAACAAGACTGTATAATATGTACCAAAATCAGCAGGTGAGAAAGATCTGCTTTATAAGGATATTGATTTTGCTCCAATTCCATCATTACCAAAGCATACCGAGAACAAAGATGTTCAGGGAAACTCTACAAAGTGATTTTATTTTTCAGATCTAAATATGAATGAGTTATAGTGTTCCAAAAATCCTCAGAGTAAGAACATTTGCCACACCAGATTCAAAAGCTAAATAATTAACACATGGGGTTATTGCTCAAACAATTAAGAGACTCGCTAGACAAAAATGCAAGATATTGTAGTATGTAGGAAAACATGTATATGTTGGAAATTGTTTTGCATCCTCAGTTTGTATCATTAACCCAAATGTATACCACTTTAATTACAGAGTTGAATTTTAAAACAGAAAATGCTTTTGATCTAAAACGGTATAAATCTTTTCACATTCGTGAATTAACCGTATTATATAGTCTGATGCAATATTTTGCAAAATGACACACATAAGACACGCAGAAATGCAGATGTTGGTACATTGGTTTCTGTTACAGGGACAGAGTATATGTTTAAACACAAAACGAATTTCAGTATTAAGTTACCATGGATTAACATTATTAAAAGGAATAGGAATGCAAAAGTTGTGTGTGTGTGTGTGTGTGTGTATCTTAGACTCACTACAGTGAGATAAGTGTACAGATCATTAAAAAACCAATAGAAAAAGAAAATAAATTTACAACACTCATTTTTACTGCGTCTAGCAACTTCAACAAGTCACTTTAATAAAAGTCTTCTATCTGTATAAAGAAAAACTTGATATTAATAAAAATCATAATCATTAACCATTAGCATTGACAATTAACACTGACTTAATGATCACTTACTTGCCATTACAGGTTCTTAGATGAAATCTCAGTAGTGTTCAAATTCACTCACATCTCTCATTGTATAAAATCATTATTAATTTCTTATCCTGGAATTGCCTGAGAAATGACTGAGAAAGTGTTAAGTAAAAGTGCTCTTTGTAGTACAAATTAGTAGTTGATAGAGGGTCACAGGGATGGGAAGCATGGCATAAGGAATGCAGTCATCAGTAAGGTAATGGCTATGTGTAGAGCCAGAGAGAAAAATAGAGCAACTGGGGTGGGTGGGGTGTGTGTTTCATAAACTATATAAATGTGTAACCAATGCTCTGTATACTTGAAACTAATTTTAAAAAGTGTTCTTTGTGTTACTAATAAACATAATAGCCATACTAGTAATTGCAGCAGTAGCAGTAGTTAGCAACACAACACTAATAACATTTGCTTAATGATTACTTACCTGACAGAAACAATGCTAGGAACTTCCATACGGATTTTGAAACAAACATGTATTAATGAAATTTAATCATACTATAGCACAGATATATCATGAGTACCAAAGGAGATGACACGTGAAAATACATTTGAAAACTGAAAATCAATAGAAACTCAAAAGCAATGATATTAGCACAACAAAAAATTGCTAAATATCATGTCCATAACATGTTAAATTCCTATTAAAAATTATGTTTTGTCCCCAAATATCAATAATTACTGGCCAAAGACTATTGAAATAAGAATGCATGTAGAACATTTAAGAAGTTTAAATTTCCTAAAAATAAATTTATAATTTGTTTTTTCTGTTATCTACACAGAAAACAGAATGATATTTTAGAAAATTGCAAAAAAAAATAAACTATTATGTAACTGCTAATTTAACTGTGACCAGGATGAGCAACATTTATGTAGTTGCATTATTGTATTGATTTTTTCAAATTCATTCATTACCCATATATAATCAACAATGTCAATAATATATTTTTTTAATGCCTACAGCTCCTAAGTGGTCTCTCCTATCCAAGTACTAACCAGGCCCGACCCTGCTTAGCTTCAGAGAGCAGATGAGATCGGGCTTGCTCAAGGTGACATGGTCGTAGACTTGTCAATATTTTAAAGGAAATTTGAGAAAGCACTTCTAATGTTTACCTCTTAATATAAATGGATGATATCGATCAAGAAAACCACAGACAGGAATAGAAATGTGTGGACTTGGCCACAGCAGGTTCAAAATGACATTATCAAAGAGTACAGTAGTTAACACAAAATGACCTTGTTTTACAAAGCCAAAGAAAGTTTCTTACAACAAAACTGGAAGCTGAAGTGGCTCATTTCCTGAGGAAAAAAATCAATTTAAAATTTCACTTAAAGATACAAATCCAAAAGCCTCCACCACGATTACAACAAAGAAGAATTTTGAAGTATCACATCAAAGTACCGAAATCTGAAAAGTGTAACATATTAGGAAGCTATATCAAAGAGCTAGCAAGCCCTTCCTAATTGTTGAGATTAACCCCCCATGGGTCATAGTTAGGGCCTAAAAGTCTGAAGAACTCCTGAGCTTAATTAATGTGAAGATCAAGGTATGTGCAAAGGGCCAATGGCAGGAACACTGCCTCAGGGCTGCAAACGAATGTCTTGTTGACAATATTCAGTTAAATATTAAATTCCAATATTAGCTATATAATCATATATAATCAATATGAATATCCATTAGTATGGATAGCTATGGAGTATTTTGAGGAGTAAACAAGTTATATAATGGGCAGCGTGGGTTCCAGTATTCATGTGAGAAAAGAAGTGCAAAACTACAATAACTGGAACCAGTAAAAATGCCTACATTCATTTCTCGGCACATCACGCAATATGCCAAATCTGTATACATTTTCAATACAGCCAGGAGGATACCAGTTGGCATGTGAGATTATAAAATATCACATTATAAATCATTGCCATAGTTCACAAGTTACGTGAGTTATTAATAGCTTCATTAATACGGCAATATATTTCATCTTAAAAATCACTTGCAAAAAGCTAAAAATCACATGATATCACTTATATATGGGATATAAACCTAAGAGCAACAAACGAACAGGACAATCAGAGACTCATGGACATGGACTACAGACTAGTGGTTACCAGAGAGTAGGGGGTGAGGGAGGAAGAGGGAGGTAGACAGAGTAAAAGGGGTCAAAAACATGGTGACATTAAAGAATTAAAAATTAATTAATAATGGCTTGCTATGGGACACTAGAGAAACATTAGTTTCTACAAGTCCCAGGATTTCCAGGCTCCTAACATTTGATAATTGAAGATTTCTGCTTCTAGATTAGATGGAGGAACAAAATTTATAACCTGCCTAAAACAACAAAACCTGAATGAAACAGATGGGAAGAAAGGCTGAATGGATGACCGCAATCCATGAGGAGAGCCCATCCACTGTCTAAGGCAAACTGCTCAGAGAGAACACAGATGCTAATGGGGAGGAGGAACCAGGGCAAAGCCATGTTAACTAAATTACAAGGAAAATTCTTGATCATCTCAACAGAGCCAGAGAAGTGCTTGATAAAGTCTAACATCTATTTCAAAACAATCTGAGCAAACCAAACAGAGGAGATTTATGTCCTCAATCCATTGAAGGGCAACAATAAGAAACCTACAGGTAGCATCAGACTTGATTGTAAAAGACTCAGTACTTAACTCCTGAGAGCAGGAACCAGATAGAGACATCCATAGTCACTACTTCTATGCCACACTGATGCTGAGCTCAAAGTAATAGAAGAAGCTGATAAAAATCCTTCTTTGTTAATTTTAAATCTTGGATAGACAAAATTGAGTGTCTGACATTTGCAATATTAACTGTCCCTCCCCCAACACACACAAGTTTGTGGTGGCTTCAATATTTAACAATGTAGAAAACAATACTGAACAGTTATCCACAGTTATAGAAAATAAGCAAATTGAATAACAAGTAAAATATATTCCAATATGTCAATGAAAAACAAAGCCTACACCACACCCCACGAGTGATAACTAAATATGCTCCTCTTATCATTAACACAAGTAGTGCTAGTATTATTAGGGCTGATGGCACTCATTGTAAGAGTCATGGTCATAATAAATAGGAAAAACCTATTGAATGATTACTGTCTGGGCAGGTAATATAGTTCAGACACAATTGTGGATTTTCTTATTTGACACAAAAAACCTAAACCAAAGAAATTCTCCATGATTGAATAGCTCAGAATTTTCATGAGGATTTATGGAGGAAAAATACTTTTTGTGACTGAAAAGCAAGAGACGTGGAAATGCAATCATCGAATCACAACCACAATTCCACAGCTACCGAATATCATTTAAATATGACAGGTCTAATTCCTATTTACAATCTTCTTACCTAAGTGCCAAAAGTTCTTCCAGGAAATTTGATATGACCCGAAACTGTCATTTATACCATAAACAAACTATTCTAGGTATTAGTGCTTCAGAAAGAATCCATGGTAAGGCTGGATGAAAAGGATGCAAAATCCCTACAAAATTATGGTTTTAGAGCTCAGTTCTGTGAATGAAATAAACCTATGAAACAGAGAATTGAGTACTTCTGAGGTACAATCCAAAATATTTTTTTTTTGTATTTAATGATTTAAACCACGGAACAGAGAGATTATGCAGTATGTTGAACCATTTAAAACTGCTTCAGAAAACTGTAGGTGTCGCTACACATACTAAATGGTCTTAAAAATGAGAAGGGTCAAGAGATAAGGTGGTAAGGCAAAAAGTAAAGATGTCTAAATCTCTATGTCTCTCACCCACAAGCAATAATCAGTCGTAATAAAAATAAAAAATAAATGAAATAGTAAAAAAAAATGTAAAATATGCAAAACATAAACTCATTATATCCTTTCCAGACATCTTGGAGGAAGGCAGTATAATTTTCTTGAAGGACACAAAAGCTGAACTGTATAACCTATTTCTTAGTGGATCAGGGTAAGAGCAAGATCTTTAAATCCTTTCCTATTGGCTGGAACAAACCCGCATTGGCCCTTTGCCCATATTTAGAGTTTAATGGTCTCAACACTGTCTGATGACGTCCAGGTGCTTGCCAGGACTTTACTGGTTCAAACAGCAGCAAAATCGCCTCACTAGGGCAAAGTCTACAACTTTGAATTCTCCCCACATACGTTCCCTTTCACCACTAGATTAAATGAGAACTACCTCAGAAAATTTAGACTTTTAAAAAAGCAAGAGCTTTAACTTCTATGTGGCCAGGGATTGCTTCTGCTACAAGGTGATTATTAACCAGCTCCCAGGTTGCATGATAAAATGAGTCAGTAGAATTCAGCACTAATATTGCTAATTATAATATTACG
The DNA here is from genome assembly GCA_003508835.1 of Eonycteris spelaea. Lineage (NCBI taxonomy): Eukaryota > Metazoa > Chordata > Mammalia > Chiroptera > Pteropodidae > Eonycteris > Eonycteris spelaea. Next base: position 739,503 of record PUFA01000200.1, read on the forward strand.
AAGAATAATAGGAACAAAAAAATAAAAGAACAATGAGAAGAACTTACATTTTCCTGTTCCTACTTGCACAGCAGGCAATATACTTGGGGCTTTTATGTAGATTTTCTCATTTGACCCTCAGGATTACCTGAAAAGCAACAGAGAAGCAAAGCTATTATATTATCAAAACATAACATTTCATATCAAAACATAACATTTCATATCCAAGTAAAGCTATTATATTATCAGAACATAACATTTCACATCATATTACTTATGATATATTCACTTTCTATTTACAACTGTTTTTCTTCCTATATCACTCACTGGCTGTTCCTCCTCAGTCATCTTAGCTGATTTCTCTCTATTGTCTGAATGTTGGAGCACCCCTGGGTTCCATCTTAGAATTCATTCTTTCTCTACCTACATTCATTCCTTGGATGAATGTTTCCAGTCTCGCGACTTTCAATTTTCAATAACATCTGTATGCCTCTGACACCCTATTTTAAATTTGGAGCCTAGGTCTCCCTCCAGACCTCAAAGAAACACAAGAGCCCACCCAACGTATGCATTGCATGCTAACTAACGGTGATCTCAAATTTAACTGACCTCCCCCCAACCTTCTTAAAATAGACTTCCCCATCTCACCCAGTTATCTAGGCCAAATTCATTGAATGCTTTTTAAAAATTATTTTTTTTGTACTGTCTAATACGGTCACCATTAACAAGAAGCCACACATGGCTACTAAGCAGATGAAATGTGACTTGCCTAAATTGTGAGGTATTATCCAAGAGTAAAATACATACCACAAATCAAACAGCAAAAAAAAATATATATATATATATATATATATATATATATATATATATATATATAAATTACCTAATGTTTTTTATTGATTACATATTGAAATAATAAAAATTTGGATATATCAAATTAAATTAAATATATTGATATTAATTCCACCTATTTAACTGTTTAATGTGATTATTAGGAAGTTTCAAATTACATATACAGTTCACATTATGTTTCCATCAGACAGTAATGATTTATACCAGACTGATTCCAATGAGTTTGGTTTTCATGTGGTTACCTGGGCATTCCTTCATCAGTTGGATTATTAAGTCTCTGCAAAACATTCATTTACCTGAGGGCCCTTTTTAGAACAGAGGTGAAAAGAAAATCTAGGCTAAAATAAATGTCTGAGGTTTGGGTAAAGGAAATGGGAAATAGAACAGAAAGCAAGAAGCCTTCAAAACTTGTTTGGTAATTTCAAGATACCATTCACTTAGTTGACATATTACACTAAAGGTGCTTTTCACAGCTATACTACTGGAATTCAAACAATATGAAAATAATATAGGCATAGAATAGTGAAAATCATTCACAGAAAAACTATAAAAAAATAGTAAGCCAGACCAGAAAACTGAGCAGAAAGATGAGAATATACACTGATATCAATAGTTTCCTTACAAACCAAGCTATTATCAAATAGAATACAAGGGGAAAGCCTACTCAAAACAGATTTCTTCATTAAAATTCCAATACCGTACAGAGCAGAAAGAAATGAGGACTATTTGAACTTTATAACATGGAGTCCACGGGAGCCATGGCAGTGATGTCAACTGGCACATAAGGGGAATACTGTTAGGATGCGACTGGAATACCCCAAACCACAGAGACATCAGCCACGACTGTCCTGGATAAGCCCCCATCTGCAGGAGCTGATAAGCATGAGGATCCCACCTTGTAAGGACCATAGAAGCTGAACACCTTAGACAGACGATGCTCAAGCCTGACCCGAGAGCATCACAGACAGGTGCACTAGAGTCAAAGGCCCTTCTGAGAGCCCGTTAGAGCCACTGGCTTGGGACTGACATGCAGTTTTCCACGCTGTCCATCAACAGAGCTCCCTTGGAGACGCTAAGAACTTTCATCTCTCTGCTCTGTCACATGAGACTCTGTACTTCCTCCTCTCGGTGTGCTATGTGTTAACCCACGTGAGTACCCAATTGGTTTATCTGAGAAGGTTCCACTCAATAAACCTGGCCTTGGGGAAAGACACAAACATGTTCAAGGGTGTTACTCCAGTAGCTGCTTTCTTGCTCACAAGTTCACCAAGGCCACAATATATAAACCAGGGAGCAACGCCACTCCACAATAATGACCAGAAGTCCTAGATTAGATCCTTGAATTCAACATCTAGGTTCTAAAGGGCAAGTGTGGATGAATGGGTAAGGTCTTCATCTCAACATTAAGCATGCTCTCTGAATCACTTATCACTGGGGGATGTGGAGTCTGCCTTGAATTTTATGATGCATCATCCTCACAGTTATTACCCAACACATGCAGAACTGAAGAAAATTAACTGAAAATACTAACCACTGCTAAGCTGCTTCAGCAAGTTAGGTGAACAGATAAGACATATAAAAACAAAGAGCTTCCCTTACTTAGTATCAGCAATAATCATTTTTAAAATGTATTTGTAAACTACTGATTTTGATAATGATGAAAAGGTAATTCAGATCAACATTCCTGCTTTGGACAACCAAATAAGCTAAGCAAAACATATTTTACAAGTCCTCTTGAACATCACAATAACCTAACAAGTTAGGAAAAGCCTGGCCAGAACTCAGGAGACAAGAACCTAGAGAAGAATACCCAGGACTCAAAGATGCTTTGCTTTACACAGATTGCATATGCTTCCACTATGACCAATTTCAAGTGTAAAATGTTCCACACAGCTACTGGAGTTAACCTTTTAAAACATTAATGTAAAAATGCTAATCCTCTGCTCAAAACCCTTCCAATAGTTTCTCATAAATCAGGATAAAATCCTAGGAAACCCCTTGCCTTAGAGAAGGATTTTTAGGGATTTGCCCTGCCCTCAACTGGCCTTTCACACCCTATTTCTTACCACTCCCCTCCCCAAACTGGTCTCTCCACTTTAGGACTGGAGCACACTCCCCCAGGCAGGAAATTGCCTGGAACATTCTGCCTCCAGGCAGCCACAGGGTTTGCCCCTTCACTTACTCCAAGGTTCTGCTAAAGTGCCTCCTCACCACAGGAGGCTTCTGACTCTTCCCTGTCACTCTCTAGACCCTGACACTGCTTTTTCCTTCTTTGTAACACTGACTTTTTTGGTTATTGTTGGTTTGTTTATTGTCTGTCTCCTAGTGCTAGAATATAAACATCATCAGATGTTTTCTTCACTTCTGTGTCTATAATACCTAGAACAGGGCCTGAAACATAGTAGGAGCTTAAAAATATTTGTTGATTTAACCAACAAAAGACAATAGTGTCCTACTATTACAATGGTTAAACAACAGCTCACTGGAGATTTCACAATTCCAGTGATGTGGGGTAAACTGGATTTTTACAAATCATGAATAGAGTTAAACCCTCATTTTACATTACATCCCCAAACTCATTCAAACCATGTTCAAAGTTCCATTTAAAAATATAATTACATCAAAGCTTACTGATTAAAGGGCATGTGAAAGGTATATTATTAGTGAGAATATCATTGCAGAATAATGTATGTAGCATAATCTCATTGATATAGAAAAAGCAGATAATAAATATGTGTAGAAATATACCTAGATATAAAGAGATAAGCGTGCACATCTGTGGGGAGCACTGGATTTGCTTCAGCCAGGAAAAGGTTGTGGAAATGTTGCTGAATTTGTACCCTGTTCAAGTCAGGAGTGTTAGAATTTAGGAGTAGGAACACGAGAGAGAGAGCAACTTCTTAATTCCCTGATATGTCCTGCACCTTACATTTGATAAACAAATATTAATATATAGGAAAAAAAAAAAAACAAGAAAAAGTTGAAAGCAAACCAATGCAGCTCACTATATGACCTTAAACACAGCCCTTACCCTCTCCAAGCCTGCAGATCCCCCATTTCTAAAAAAGGAGATGATAATGCATACTCTATTTAGCAATTAACATTTAGAAAATGCTTTGTAGATGTCAGAGTGCTGAATGCCTTATACTGATCATTTTATTAAATCCTTATCCCCCCAACAAATACTGTCATATATAAAATTATTACTCCTATCACACAGATTTGAAATGAGGAACAAAAGAGATACAATATATGAAAATAATAACATCGACTGCAAGACAACAGAAACTTTCAGGCCAATCATCACATTAGATTTTTTTAATGTAACAGTAAATATCTATATGTATATCACTCTTTCCTAGTTATAGCTTACATCTCTTTCTAGTGGGGGGTATTATGCTTACTGCCTGAGTTCAACCTCTAATGTATTAAATTACTGTTCTTTTTACCTAAAGCTCCCTAGTGAATTTGTGCTTCATGTGGCTACCAGAGCAGTCCCTGATCTGTAGCATCCAAACCCCATGAACTGTGTCCCTGAGAGTCCAGGTCCCATCTCCGTGCAGAGCCTCTACCTACATGGTACCCTAATCCAGAGAGCAAGACCTCTGCCTGGCTTTGCCAGCATACCACTCTACAGCTCCTATTTGGTTTCATTTGAATTTTGGGGTTTACCAGGCTTTAAATTCTATTACTAACAAACCACAAACACCAAGAGAATCAACTGAAAAGATATTTCAATGAAGCAGGCAGACCAAAAAAACACACACACACACACACACACACATGCAAATATTTAAGAATAATCACTTCTCTACGTAGCAATAATTAGCTCAAACAATGTTGTAATAGAACCACACACTAGGGTAAGAAAATCAAGGTATACAATAAATTCCCTGATTAGAATCTTAATGAGAACTGTTGAGGACCTATATAAAGACAACTAGAACCACTTTACAAAAGTTCTAAAACATAGGGTAAATTGATATATACACCTGAACCCGGAAGGGGCGCATCAATATTAGAAGTAAATTAATTTTTTGCTAATTAATTTGTGATTTAGTTATTGTACTAAAAATCTCAATGTGATCTGATTGGAAAATCGACTAAGTCAAGTTCATCTGAAAGTATGAAGCACCACAAATATTTTTTGAGATCACAAAAATAATAAGTAAGAAGGGATACTTGTCATGTGAAATGACATGGTAAACTACAATAAAGAGTAGAGTGGAGAGTGGGGAGGGGGTGAAGAGATTAAGACTCTACAGAGTTCAAGGGGAAAATGGGAGGTTTCAGATAATAATGGGCAAGTTATATATTTGGAGAGAAAAAGTTAAAAACTTAAACTCGAGTAAAGAATAAAATGAATTCTATAAAGACAACCCAAAAGCATGCGTAGTATACACACTATATATTTCTTTTGCTCCATGTATCTTTGCTTGTCTTACATTCAATTACAATCAAGTGCTATCTAAGGATTTTTCAAATACTGACAAATGTTTTAATGCATATTAACTTGGGACACACATCAAGTCTAGCTTACTTGGAAGGCAGGGAGGGAGGGAGGAAGGAAGTAAAGAAGAAAGGAAAGAAGGAAGGGAGGGGAAAGAAAAACTAGAGAGATGGAAGAGGAGAGGGGGAGGGGAGAGGGGCTGCTGCAAGGAGAGAAGCAGCTGCAGCAAAGAAGAGAGGGGAGGGGAGGGAGGGGAATGAAGAGAGTAAGGGAGGAAAGGAGAGGAGAAGAGAAGGGAGATTGGGCGAGTGGCACAAAGTATGAAAGGGATTAAGAAGTACAAATTACCAGTTACAAAAATAGTCAAGGGGATGTAAAGTACAGCATAGGGAATAAAGTCAATATTTTAACAGGGTAGTACGTTTACCAGGATAAGGTATATAAATGCCTAATCACTATACTGTAAATTAATATTATACATCAGCAGTAATGAAAACTAAATATTGAAAAGATGAAAGAAGGGGAAAGGAATGGGAAAAAAAAAACAGAGAAAGAAGATAAGCAGGAGGGGAGGGGGAGGGATGAGGAGAGGAGATAGGAGACCAGGGGAAGGAAATGGAGAAGAGAAGAGGAGGGAAGGAGAGCTGCGGGCAAACGAGAGGGGGAATGAGAAAGGGAAGAGTGAAGGGAGAAAAGGAAGAAAAAAAAGGAGGAAGGAGAAGGGAAGGGAAGGGAGGGAATGAGGGGAGAAAAGGAGAGAGAAAAAAAGAAGGAAAAGGAGAAAGGAAGGGAGGGCAAAGAAGGGAACAAGAAAGGAGAGGAGCAGAGAAGAGAGGAGAGGGAAGAAGGAAAGAGAGGAAGGGAGATCAGAAGAAGAGGGAAGGTAAGGAGGGAAGAGAAGAAGGAAGAGGAAAGAAGAGGGAGGGGTGGAAGAGAGGGGAGAACAGGGGAGAGGCGTGGTGAAGGGCAAAGGAGGGAGGGGAGAGAGGAGGGGAGGATAAACAACAATAACATTAAGCATTTATAAAATGTTTGCTGAACTCTCAGATCTAGCATTAAGTGCTTTGAAAAGCATCTCTACTGCTTACTATATATATTTACATACTGTACATTGTATAACTATACCACATGCATGCATAACTATTTTAGTATTGCTTTTAACTTTCATTTTCATTGTGAAGAAAAAGTAAGCCAACCAACATGAAAACAGTTTTGCGAATTGGGAACTGGCAGAAAATGAGGGATGGTTACAGCGCTGTTTCTAGGTCCAACTTTACATAGACGTTTTCTTACTCAGAAGCCACACACCAGGCTGTTTAGCACCGTGGAGAAGTGCCTTAGAGGCTCCACTTCACCCGGGGGTTAAATGACCATTCTTTTTACTAAATGTCACTAGTGTGTTTGAGCCTCACACCGCTGCCCAAACAGCCTTGGGGGTTTCCATCTGGATCACTGTGCTGGCTGGCCCCTCTTGTTTGCAGAGAGGCAGCCCTTCTCCAGATTGATGTTTTGCAAAGCATCCCACGCACAGGAGACAAGTAACCTCCCGGGGAACTCCAGACCGACCGAGAAAATCTGAGAACTCAAAAGACAGTTCAGCAAGGTCGGCAGACAGGAATAAAAGCTCGGCCGCACTCTCTCAGAGCAGTGAGCACCAACAGCAGCCCTTCACTACAGAAAGGAGGAAGGCAGACAAACTAGCAGGAGCCCAGCAGAGATCTGCCCTGAACAGACATGAGGGAAGAAACGCTCAGAACCCGCACTAGGCTGGAGAGAAGCGAGCACACGCCTGGGGCTGGTGGGGCCCTGCCGGTCCATCACCGCGAGGAAGGCCCACGGCTCTCAACCGCAATTCTGCCCTCGGAGCCATGACATTCCAAACAGTTAGAGCACCAAACGACAGTAAACTCGTCTGCGACAACTAATGGGGTCAGAAAGTTCATGAAACTACTCACAAAGCGGAGTAATGAGGGGCACTGGCCAGGCCGACTGTGCTGTAAAGTGAGGTATTTCAAAGGCCACCAGGGAGGTGGGCGCTGACACCGATATCAGGATCAGAATCAAGAGCTCAACTGCCACAGGATAGGTGGGAGCTGTTGGAGCTGGGAAGGCCAGGCCAGAGCCTCCAAGCAAACTGGGGGTGGGGAGGGAGTGGTGTAAAGGTCGAGTCAAGGAAGACCACTCAATTTCTGCTCGCGCATCTTTGCAGCATTTCTCCGGTTAGGATAAGCAAGTGATACATTTGTTAAGCAAAATGCCAACAAAAATATACAACAAAATAAATATGAAGTCACTGCATGCTCTTCCCGGTCCCTCAATTTCTCTAGGTCTCAAATTCTCCTCTCTGTACAAATCAGGTAACACCCACTCTTTGAATAACAACAGCAAGGAACCAAGAAGCTATCCAACTAAAGCTAGAAAATGTTGCTGAACCATTTGACAAAACCTGGAATCAATGGATATTTCTACTTTGCAGTAGGGCAAGTTTATATATTTAAGATGTTGACTTTTGTCTCATTTGCAGTTTAGGGTAACTGCATTAAAAATCCTAAAGTTTGTGACACTGGAGGCAGTGCTGTTCAAGAGTGCTTTCCGAAATTATAGAAATGTTCTACATCCAAGCTGCCCAATTAAGCACAGGACATGGAACTTGATTTTACTTAGTACAAAATAAATTCAAATTTAAATAGTCACTGTGTCAGCTCAGCTTTGGGAAATTCATTCACAAAATGAAATTAAAGAGTAATGAGAGATACTTCTCATACAAGATACTAAAACAGAATTACAAAACTACCAAATTAAAATGGTATGGTTTTGGATGAAGGAATGGGCAGCATTTAAAAAAAAAAAAGAAGAAATGAGATTGAATGCTGTTGGGAAAATTAGATACTTGCCGAAAAATTAAACTGTTAAATTAGCACTTCCAAATTTATACTTAGTAATTTTACACAGGTTAGAACAATGAATTTTAAAATAGAATACAAGATACATCTAGTGGCCTACAGGTACTTCCACGGCATTATTTTAAGTTAGAAAAAAAATAGGAAGGCTAAAATGCAAAGCATGACCCCTGTTTTTAAAATAAAATAATTTTAAAAGATTACCTGTGTACTGGTATAGACTGAGGCGTCCCAGCATGGATTGAGGTGAAAGTGTGGGTGAGCACAAGGCAGGGCAGATTTGAAGGAGCCTGGGGGTGGGGGATGGGGGAATTGGGGAGGGATGTGTGGGATGTGTGCATATGCACATAAGTAACTTTGTCTGCTTATCAGATCCCCTTTAACAATGGATGCCTTAAAGATGGCTTAGGGAGGAACTGGGGCTCCAGAGATCCTCTACCACTTTCTAAAATCTCTATATTTTCTGTATGCATTTGATCACTTGTAACTCCTCTAATGGAAACAATTTAATTCTAAAGTTTCAGAGAAATGAATACCCTTTATTTTCTATTACCCTTAACATCTCCAATTTTAATTTTTCACTTCTTCCAGAAGAAAATGCTATCTGCTATATAGAAGGGTTGCAATAATGAGTATTTATTGAGTGCTTTCTCCCTGTCAGGTGCTGGGCCCTGGTCAGAGGAGGATTCTCTCCTGGAACCCACTCCCCAGCCTCTCAGCAGATGTAACACTAGACCTCCTCCCTGGCTGGCGGAGCAGCTGCACAGGTGGAGAGGAAAACTAATGGAAAAGCCTTTGCTAAGATGCAAATGAACCAACACACTATGGGGGTTACATTACCAAGACGTGAGTTTGATGCTACAGCACATATTTACCAATAACATGTTGCTTGCACTCTAAAACCTGGCATGTGGGTGCCGGGAACAACCTGTCTCTAATGCCTGTGGTTTGAGCCCGCTGTAGGCAGTATTGGCATTCACTATGGCCAAAGGGTTTTCAAGGCATTTGGGGTTTCATTTGGGGAGGGAGTACCCAGATCGCTGATGCTGCCTAACTCTTCCTATATGGCCACAGGTAGCACTTAATATGTATGAGCATGTGGCGGCTGTTTCTTTTTAAAAAATCTTTTTCATTATTAAACGTACAGCATTCACTTGATTTTAATGATGTAACGCAAACTCACAAAGGATATTATCTACTTAGAAATCCCAAAATAATATGCTAAAAATTATAAAAACTACTCAGTCAAATCAGGTAGTAGAAAAAATTATACATAATGTAACATTAATATAATTTACACATGTTTAAATTATATGTGTAAATTATATATAATTATATGTGCAAAATCATACATAAAGGAAAAAATCAAATGCAGGGGAATAATCATATCGAAAATTGTTCTAAACCTCTAAGGAGAAAGCACAAACATTTCCCAAGTCATAAGAAAGGAGGCTTGAAGGAACAGATGTATATTCATATCACTGTCGGAGGAGGTCATCAAGAGGAAATGACTGCTGGCTGACCCACTAGCGGGACCTGGGTAGTCGGAGGCTCCTCACTCCTCCCCCACCTTTGGAATGTACAATCTGCCCACCATTTCCCACAGTGAGAGCCATTTTCAAGGATGCATCTTGAGAGAGCAATGTGTTAAAACCCTCTGAACAGTATACGTTACTGAACCCCGTTAAGGACTCTATATAAACTTTCAGGATTGTGGCATGTGGGTATAGAGATCTACTGGTCCTTCAGTTGCCCAAGACAAGCCTCAAGTAAATCCTCGCTTATTAAACTTGCCACCTACCAATCTGCAGTGGCCTGCCTCTTCACTTTCTCCTTGCTCCACATATAGGGGCCAGTTTCAGGTTTCATTTCCAGCACTCCAGAAAGCAACAATTACTGAAAGGGAACATTTGATGTTTGTAATAAATTTTCTTCTAAATTCAATGTACATTTTATGATAATTACACTAGACAATCTCACATATATATTTCCCCAAATTCGACTAAATAGTGTTAAATTCATCTGCAAGTACACATGGGTATGTACATATCCTGATAAAATTTCAAACAGCGAGGCTAATGAAGGATATTTACCACGCCAGGTACTCATTACCATTTTAAAATTGGAATAATTGGTCCAGTGTGGTGCTGGCTGGCAGTCAGGGGAACCATATAGATGAAAGAAATAGTAGGGAAATAGCACGGCACAGTGATAAAGGGTGCGGTGTCACTTTACATGCCAAGCAACTTAATGATGCACTCAGATATTTTTAAAATTTACTTTTAGAACTCTACTACCATTCAAACATTGACTGGGGTTAACACAGAGTAGTTTTAAGTGAGGTAAGAATGCTTCTCTTCAGCTTGCACTGTACAAGAGCGTTTTAAGCAAAGCCCAATGAGAAGGAGCTGGCTTGGTTTCCTGGAGGATGGCTCAGTGCCAACTTATTGATTACACGGGGACTTAATCAGTTAAAATTCAAGGGGGGTCATCTTTTGAAGTAGATGCAAGGAGTACTTCTAGTTCTCTGAATTACAGCAAGATTCAAATGAAGGAGCTGAGACGCACAGTTAAGGACGCTGACCACTTTAATGCTGCGTCTCACAAAACACATTTGCTGATGGCATCTAAACTTCCAATTGGGCAGCTCCAGAACTGTGGGGATGAGGGCAGTGAGTGAACATGTTAAATAGCTGGATTTAACCCCTGTGGTTACATTGCTAAACAGCCTACCACGGTCCTAGGAGTGTGGCTGCCAGGGTAAACCTGGGCCGGTTTTAAGCAAAGTCGTAGCAAACTGTTTACCTGAAAGTCCAGATGCCAAAGCAGAGCTCAATAACCCAGATCAGTGTCCAGAGAGGAAATGTCCTAAAGCAAGGGGCTGCTTGTTCTATCCAGCACTTAAGGACTATGACACACTCTTAATGTCACACTACATCAAAAGTACAGATGGCATTATCTGTTTCAGGCCCTGAGGATACGGCAGTGAACAAACACAAAAAGTTTTAATATTCACAGAAATCATATAATACATCTGGCACAAAGTGAATGTTAAATAGGTATTTGTCAAGTGTTACAAATATAAAAGGTGTATTAAAAATCAGTTTTTTATTTACAGACCAACAAGACTCCATCAGAAAGTACAGGGTGGGGGGGTATTTGTGACAGTGATAAAATCTATAATGCCTAGAATAAACTCTTTGACTTTTTTTTTCAGTAATGACATTAAAACAAAATTACACTTTACGGTAAAATGTGAGACTACTTGAGTGAGTATTCCAGGAATTTTACTAAAAAGGAAACCTGGAAAGATGTTGCTTTTTCTTTAATTAGCCTAAAGGTATTGTGTTCAGAACCACAAAGGTACTCACCGCCCCCCTTAGGAATCTTGGAGGGAGCTGCTAGATTCATTTGCAAGATAAGTAGCTAAGAGAAAAAAAGATGCATAAAGAAGGAATATACCTTAAGGGTTCTAAATGGAATTATATGCAATAGTCATTAACTCATTGTGGCATGCCCGGAACTTTGACAAAGAAGCAGGAGTAACCAAGGTGATTAACTTAGATATTTGGGGAACAAGAGCCTCTCTTTACAAGGATCCCCAAATGCATTATTCAAAATGAATTAAAGAATTATACTTTAAGATATGTTACCACAATCACCTATTTACCCAAAACTTTTCCATAACCTATTCTTAAATTAGACCAGAAAGTTGAAGAGGAATTTACATTTAATAGTTTCTTTGCTGTTATACCCAATGACACCAAGCCTCCTTCTAGAACCCTGCAGATGTTTGCACATTCACATACGTGTCAATATTTTGCTTGAACAAGAGGTGTACAGAAAGACTTGTGCCCGGTATTAAAATTGCTCACTTCAGGTGAGTAGGAATGAAGGTCTGGTAGGTGAGGAGATTATTATCTTTTCCTTTACGCATGTTTACATGGTTTTATCCATGCAATTAGCATGTGCTAATTAATCTCCATAGAGATTTTTTCAATGATAAATAATTCAGGCTAAACAAGACATTAACCTCTCCAAGCATCTACAAAAAGACCCTACCTGCTTTTCTAAGTAACAGCACAAAAGATACTCACAGTAAACGTATCCCAGGTGGATGTTCATGAGGCAGGCGCTGTCCTCACTGTCATTCTGTCATTTATTCTGACAACAGTCCTATGAAGACACAGTGTCATTACTTCAACGGGACCACAAAGCAAATTGTGCAGCATAGACCCTAAAGTCACAGTCGGGCCGCAAACCCTGGCTCCACTGCTCACTAGCCGAGTTGACATTAGGCAACTTGCCTGAAGTCGCTGTGCCTCAGCTTCTTCGTTTGTAAAATAAGTACAATAACAGCACCTACACCTCACAGCACTGTCTTGAGGATTAAATAGGTTGATATATGCAAACCACTGGGAACACTGTGAGACGCGTGATATGGGTCATAAACGGTTTGTTAGTATCATAGTATCTCAGGGATTTGCTGTGAGGGACAAATGAGACAACTTGTTTCAAAATATTTTATAAATTCTAAGTATATACATATTACTGCTGATATATGGCTTAGTAAGATATGATCTGTACTTTGATTTTAATGGTTTACTGCGTCAACAAACACTATGTCAAAACTTAACAAATTTTCTCAAAATTTAGGTCCCGTTTTCTGATTTTTTTTTTCATTAATAGAATATCCATTCTAGAGGGAAAAGCAACACATTGAGATTAATGTGAATTATAAACATTTTATTAAAAATTCACATACCTCACTCTCATAACCCCAATTGAGGAAATTCTTGTGAATAGCCTGAACAAGGAGAATCTATCATTTTAGTCTGATATTTAAGTTTTTCAGTCACTAAATGGAGAAGTGATTGGACAGGGCAAAATAGAACCATACTTAAAGTTCTGGCAGTTTGGAAAATAGCCACACAGGAATGTTTTTGGCAATGTCATTTACTGGGCTTCTTTCTCACTCTCTCTATCCATGCACCTAGTAGAGAAGGGGAGGCCCCATGTCACTTACCACAAATGATCTTTTCCTGGATCATCAGTGTCTATTTTGCAGCCTGACATCTGAAAGCCACAGCTAGCTGAGTCAAATATATGCCCTATATCTTCAAGAGAAATAATGCCAACAATTTGAGAGCCTACAGAAAGCCAAGGACCTATGTGCTTTTCAGGACTACCACTTTGAGTCTACACAACAACCCTGTACAACAGGTACTGTTATTATCTGCTTATTATAGATATGGCAGTTGAGGCTAAGAGTACACTGGTCCCAGCCTAAGGGGCAGAGCCAAGTTCTTAGCCTAGTTCTCTCTGACTGCAAAATGTGCACCCTTTTCATTCAGTGCCTTGTTCGACAATCGCCAGTTTCTCTCTTGCTCCCTGTCCCATCACCAATGATGTCACAGTAACTGAATCTAATCATCTTTTCCTTTATTGGTCCTCAAGTCCCTTTATATCTCTGCAGTATCTGACGTTCTTACTTTTCTATCACCGATCCTCAGATACCATGACACAGAACTTTCTGGGACCCTCTCACTGTCCCAAGCCAGACCTGTATTCTCAGCCTATCTGAGATTCAATCTTACGTCCTCTGAGCTCCTTTCTCCACACTTGTACTAAACAACACTTCTGTAATCATACAGCATCAGTTCAGCTCCAGGATTTGGGGAGTATGTTTGCACTAGTCATCAGATTCAACATAGAAAATGCATCAACCCTGAAAGTGCTCCTTTTCTGGTGCTTTTACCATGTCTCTTATTGGCATGTCCACCTTCCCCATCACTTGAGCTCAAATTCACATTCATTTTGGATCCCCCTGATTCAATCGGTTATCCCAGTCTTGCCTACCCAATAACTCTTGAATTCATCCTCACCTTTCTTTCCATCCCTATGGCCTCTTTCAACATAAACAAAACCAAGAGTGTCCTAATAGTTCTCCCTACTATCTGCCTCTCTCCAGTCCTGCCCACTTCAAACACTGATGCAAATTTAGTCTTAATACATTCATTAATTTATTTTGGACTTCATTTTCTTATAAAAGGAGCAAGAATTAATAATATTTTTTAAAAGATAATTGAAGATCATACTAACCAACCTCTTCAGGGTGGTTCATATATTTTATTTTAGAAGTAAAATTATAAATTATAGCAGACAAGATCATTATGTAAAATAACAGTGATGACAGTCAACATTTATTGAGTTCTTATTCTATACCCGATACTGTAGAATCACTTTAACTATCACAATAACCCATTAATCCATAAAGGTGCACACAATGATTATCCCCATTTTACAGATGAAGAAATGGAGGCTCAGAGATAAGACAATCTGTGTTTAAATCTAGATCACCTTGTTTGATTCCAGGGCTGTAAGGCTTACCCAAAAGCTACACTGATTTCCTATAAAGCTTGATAACTGTACATTCAACTGGAGGCCAACAAGAGGTCAAGATGCTGTGAGGCTGATGAGTAATTGCCCAGGCTTAAAGCAGCCGCAAGCAGATGAACTCATAAGTTACAAGGGATGGAAACAAAACATTTTTCAAATGACATTGACCAGAGCAAACCCTTTGCTCACTTCCTTTCCAAAGGCACCTTTCTTAAGTATACTGAGGAGATGAGAAATGGGTTAGGAGATTCTTAAGCCAAAGCCCACCAGAATTCCCTCTAGCAAATAGCCTTCCCTTCAGATCAGATCAGCTTTCACTTTCACATTGGCTCTCCATATGCTAGAACTCTGTAGGTTGGAAATGCACTCTACACCAGCATCTGCTCTTGTTGAGTATTGTTCTATTTAATTCAAATGGAACTGTATGTGCAGTCCAGGACATAGGGGGTAAATGAGAGAGGTTTTCAGGGAAGCGTTCATCATTGTGGTTAGGAAAAAAACTGCAATGTAGTAATGAGATTTAAGTATCAAAAACACAGAGAGGAATCTCAAGACTTGGTGGAAGTGATAAAGAAATCACGAATTTGAAAAGACATAGTCTGACCATTTCACAACATCACTGAGTACCAACTATATATAGTAGGTATACTATACCTAGCATATAGTTGGTACTCAGTGATGTTGAGCCAGTTTGAGCCAGGCTCTTCCACAGCTATTCTCTCACATAATCCCCTCAACAATCCTGTAATGCTAGACTTTTTAGATGAGGTGACATAGAGAGGATAACCAAATGGTCCAATGTGACACTTCAAAGGAGTGAGAAAGTTGGGATTCAAACTAACTGGGTCTGGCACCAAAATCTAAAATCCTTCCTTCTTAGTCATTTGGGTGACATGTTTAATCTGCTTTATGAAAAAAAAATTGATTCTGATTTTTATGAATACCACCTCCTCCCTCTCCTTTCATATGCTTTGGCTATAGTGGAGGTTGTTTATAAGCTGGGGACTAACTCAGACATAAGTGCTGGGCTTTTAAAAGAGTCAAATCCCCATAGGTCTGTAAGCAGTCTTTAAACAGACTTTCTAAGTTAAATAAAGTATGACAGATGGCAACATACTGTGAGCAGAATATAATAATGATGTAAATTTTAAAAATATGGAAAATGGTATTTGTTTTACAAAATGAAAACCACTTTTGAAGGTTATTCTTTTTAAATTTGCAGGATCCAAAATTATCTCAATGGGCTGAAATGATGAAACAGTAAATTTAGTCAGGTGAAAGTTAATGTAGGTAAATGTGAACTCAGTATCTGGACCAAAATGAAATAAAACAAGCAGAAGTATTACCTAAGTACAAGATTAAAGAGATTTGTCTAAGCACGAACTCTTTAAAAAGAGGGTTTATCATTTTCTGCAAGCTCTGAATGAGTCAACAGTGTGACAGAGTTGCTGAGTAATGATTATGATTTTGCATTGTATCAGAAGAAGCATACTATGTAGAAAAAGGAAGATGATAGTTTTTATTCTGTGAGGATCAGGCTTTACTTGATGTTCTGACCTAGTGTTTAATGCCACATTTTGAGATAATGCTGACATACTAGGTTACATCTACAGTCTGAAAGCTTTGGCAATGGAAGAACTGAGGTTGTCTGGAAAAGAAATAAATCAGCAGGGGCAATATTGATGCCTTCGACTATTTGAAGGACTATCACGCATAAAAGAACTGTGTGATTAAACAGGGAAAAACTAGGACCCAATTCACTTGGTGAAAACTATAAGAAAGTAGATTTTTGCCCGATATTCAAATAAATTCTTCACCAGTTAAAAGAGGCCAAAAGTGTCCTCATGAGGTAATGACTTTGAAATCTATCGCAATCAGACAGCCACTTATCAAAAATGAGGCTGTTACTTTAGAGAGAGGATCAGGTTTGAAAAAATTTCAAAAGTAATTTCTGGTTCTGAGTCTCAGTACTGCTATTAGGCCCACCCCATAGGTGCCTGAGTACTGTCTTCTACGATGTATGGGGACTCTCTCTAATAATGTAAAATTTGCATAAGTGCATGGAAAAATGAAACACCAAAAAAGAGCAAGGTGACATAAAGATAGGGCTGGGATCATTGAAGCAATTGTGCCTTTAGAAACACATAGCCTCTTGAACTAGAGATAGGTAAGAAACCATAGAATTATAAAGAGTTACACTCTTTAGGGATATTAACAACACAGAGCAGTGGACTACATTTGGATTTTGCTAGGTAGAGAAGAGGCACCATGAACACACAAAGATAATGAGTAATGTCAAAAATTCTACATGCCTGGCAGAAGTGGTTATGACTGCGAACTTGAGCCAATGAGTGAGGACTGGAGCCAAGAATTTGGAAGGCTAGACGATGAAGGCAAAGAGGATTCCTCAGAAACTAAAGCTGACTCTGGAAGAAAAAAAATAGACAAATGAATAAATGAGACTTTGCAACATCTCTGAAATACTGTGAACTAGTGTTGATGGATGGTTCAGGTGCTCAAGCCCAAACTGGGAATGGCTTGTTGGCAGGGTAAGCACTCTGACAGATGGTGTTCACTTGAGAAAGCGTGAGAGGAAGGAGACATGATGACTGTTTACTTCAAGATACAAGGAGTAGAGAAAAGGAATTAAAAGTATGAGAAGAATTGGAAGTAACTTCATGGACGTTTATCATGTTTAGGGAAGCCACTGAGAACAAGGTATTACAGTATGGCCATGGGTATCCACAGCAACCAGTGACACAAACTGAATTCTGGGAATAGAATCTAGTTTTACTTGGGTGGCTTTAGAAACCTTTCCAAATATGCCAGGAAAGCCTGTTGAAGAAAAACTTTCTGGCCCAATGGAGAGACATGTTTTGTGGAACTACGCAAATAGCCTATTGTGCTTATTTAGATAGTTGCAAAATAAAGAGGGGGAGGAGGTGGAAGGAGAAGGAAAGAAATGTATATGTTCTGAGTCCCACTGTGTGTCAGCCACTGGGCTAGGATTTCTCACAGACATCATCTCATTTAATCCTCACACTAACAATAGGACAAAAGTATCATCTACATTTTACACAGAGAGAAACAGGCTAAAGAGATTTCCCTAATTGTGAGAAAAAAAAAGCCAGGTCTCAAATCCAGGTCTCCATGAGAAGCTCACATAATGGCTGCAGGTGGAAATAAAATATGAATGGAAAGAAATTCTTGGTGGAAAATGCAGTACAGTAGAGAGCACTGGACACCATAATCCATGGTTGTGGAGGCAGAAAGCAAAAAAATGACTTAAAAACCATGTAATGTAGATCAAGTGAAGAGAAACTGGCAGTGCAACCCAGGCCACTGCCCAGCACCCGAGCCATTGTCATGGACAGGTCATAAACGGAGACTATTAAAGATAACCTAGAACACTCAGCAGCTCCCCTCCCAGCTCCAACAGCGACAAAACCCCAGCACAAGGCACTGGCAATTAAAGGGTGTAACCACCAAAAGTAGAAGCTAAGCAAATTCTTGGCCAAGAAAACAAAGACATAGCGATAGAGTCCAGGTTAAAGAAAAAAAAGTAAGAAGTGAAATACAGCTTATAAAGACAAAAAGGGAAAGAGAACAATTATTGAGGAGAAAACATGTTTCCCTGAAGTGGCTGGACAGTCTAGACACCAGAAAGAGGTCTGGGTGTTTTAGGAAGTAACTTGCCATAATACTCTCACAAATACAGTGATTAAGTAATACAGATCCTCCCCAATTACTTCTGCAAGGAAACAGCAGTGATGCATAAAGTGAGTACAAGCTGCTGCTGTCTAGCTAATAGAGACCAGAACTGATGTCACTGACTCAGAAACTTGGAGGTTTTCCATCTAACCCTCTTATTTTCAGATATGGAAACTAAAATTCAGAGAAGTTCAATTATGTTATGCGCCCTTTGAAGGACTGTTCAGGATGGCAGAAATCTGTGAGTAATAGGAAGCGGAAGAGCTGCTGCTGTTGAGACCATGAATGAACACTGAAATTAAAAATATCCAAATGTGAAGACTGGAATCCAGAGCAAGCCCCTCAGACCATCAAGCTACAGAGAGAAGCATTCTTTCTGAAGATTACATGAAAATGGCAAAGAAAAGTGGATGCTTCAATGCTTTGAATTTATCTAAGTGGAAAAAGAACATTCAAAAACAGCACAGAAAACAAAAAGAGTTTTAAATGCAGCTGATCTAATCCTCAGTGTAAATGCAGAGATAAACAAGCCATTCTGAACATGTTAATATCATCTTGACTGTACTGCAGATTGTTATATTTTATGACGTATTTGATGACTTTTTTTTCTTAACTTGCTATATGTGATTTTTTATGAGACCTGAACAAGGTAGTGGGCACACTGGTGAATAAAAGCAGAAAAAAATAGCTTAGTACTGTAAACCAAAATGCATATAACTCTGCTTTCCTATGTGCTGGAGCAAAAATAAAAATGTTCTGATCAAAAATCATTATGCCAGCTTGGGTCAGGTGTGGTCAGGCTAAATTGAACTCTGAATTACTCCCAGCAGAGGGGAAAGTGTTTGCTAAGAAGGAATGCGCTTGTATTAAACCTCATGCCACCTGCTTCTTCCGACAAAGACTGGATGTTATGAAACAAGTGTGAAATCTCCTGTGGATTGTTAGTTATTCTAGAAAATATTATAATGAAACTCTAATTTCTTGTTATCAATTTTGTCAATTACATTAAAGTGACAATTACTATGTGGCTTGGCATTCTGGATGCTTCTGCCTTCTGATTGACTGACCACAAAATCTGGTGCAGCCCAGCAGGCAGCATCCCCTGAGTTTAAAGTAACCACCAGTGATTTCTGAATTAAACTACCGATTGGTCCAAATCATGCTGAGCCTGACCCAACAATAATTGGAGGCTAGACATTTTTCCAAATGGAAGCAATGGCCAAAGCAATGAAATTTAAGACTCTTTGTTTTGGGGCCAAGGGTCATTTCCTGACAAAAAGGTTCCAACATCAAAACCAGCAAATGACGCATGCGGGTGTTTATTCCTGGTCTTCATAACCGCACAAGGCATTACAGAAAAGAGAACTCCTGCACTCCCTTCCTGTTCACAGCCACTGTTCTGAACTACATACTTTAATCAACGTGGCTTCCAAACCTCTCTGGCTGTCACTCCATCTTTTCATTATACTTCAGACTAGATGTCTGGCATGGTCTTACTGGTGCCTCTGCATCTGAGATCCAGGGTCTGCTTCTGGCTAGACTGGTTTAGGTACAAATCCTCCCCACCCCCCATTAATACCAGGTCCTGTAATTTCTGATCTCAGTGGGATGGCCTCATGGCATCACTGCTTTCCCCTTCGGGTTTTTATTTTACTGCATGCCCAAACCTGAATAATCACTATGGCCATGGTCATATGTGTCAAATGAGATATGGTCAATGGTTTAGTCCTGGGTCACATACTCTCCCAACTGAGTTGTGGCGTGAGGTGCCACCTGATCCAAATGGACCAAGAATGGGGGAAGGGTAGAGTCTTGAATGGCTATTTCCTGATAAGGTAAATGGATGCCTGGTGTCCAAAAGATAACAAATAACCTCTAAATGTTGCAAATAAATGCCCCAGAAATAGCACTAATAATTATTCATAACATCTATTGAATTATTACTATTTACCAAGCACTATGTCAAGCGCTTACATATATTATCTCGATATGTCTCATGACCACCCTTGAGGTTAAATACCAATATTATTTAAAGCTTACAAACGAGAAAAATAAGGCCCAGAGCAGTGAAGTCACTAGTCCAAGATCTCTGAAGTAGTAAGTGGAGGAACAGGGATATCAACTCAGGCAGGCTGTTACCAAATTCTAACACTTTTCAGGTTAATGTATTTTGTTAGATAAAGGGGAGGTTCTGATGGAGAAAGACAGTTGTGCTCATGGGGATCAAATTCCTTATGAGGAGGTGGGACAAAGCTTCATGTTTTAGGGCTAGGAAAAGATCCCCTATAACAGTTGGGTTAATTTAGTCAGTAAGTAACAGAACATTTGATTAAAAATGACTTAAGCATTAGAAATGTATTATCTCACCTCTCCAGAAGTCCTAAGGCAGGCAGTTCTAAGGTTGCTTCATTCTGGAGCACTATGTGAAGGAACTAGGCTTTCTTTCTCCATCATCTGGTATTCACCAGCCAGTTTGTCCCCTCATGGCTGCAAGATAGCTGTAATAGCTCCAGGCCCACATCTTCATATAACTCTGTCCAAAGACAGTGAAATTGTCCTTCAGTCTCTCCTTTTTATCAGGAAGGAAAACCTTTCCTGGAGTTCTACAATTGATGTCCTCTTACATCTCACTGACTAGTAATGGGTTAGACGCTTTGCCCTATACCAATCTCTGCTGAAGGGGAATGGGATTCCTCCCTTCCTAAGGGTAAAGGCCCATCCTCTCAGCATCAGTGCTGGGGATAGGGTGAGGCACGTGAGGTATCAAGAGTACAAAATGTAAGAAGGCACTCATTCCCAAGGCCAGGCACTTGTAATTACCCTTTGAGTGTCTTCTTCAATTGTGTGCACCTTGTATGACTCAGAGAATGAGGGTCTCCTTAGGTTTTGTGCCCTAAGCGCTTCAACTGGTTTACCTAATTTCAGTCCTATTCAGTATACTGCCTCCTCCCAAAACTTGAAGGAAGTCAGGAGCTCTTTCAGAATAAAAGAATTGGAAGATGGCCCTTGAGATACCAATGTATGTTTCACTATCAGACCCACTTAACTTCTGTCATGCTTCAGCCAGCAGGTATGCATATGAAGCACTAGCCTAATTTCAGACACTGGGCATTTAATTAATATCTCTGGGGCTTTTGACTGGAAGATCTTCAGGTTTCTACCTACCTTTGAAGTCTGGGGAATCTTGTTAGAGTCTTTTAAATCAAATGACATTGATGGCTTCATCTACAGCTAAAGAAGCTGAATGAGATTGACGTTATTTGATTCTACAAGAAAGAAAGTCTGACTCCCATCAACTTCCCTCTCCATTACTGCCTCTCCCACTCCCCCACCATCAACACACACATTCACAGTAAAATCGAGCCGTTGTATATTTGCCAGA
Organism: Eonycteris spelaea; assembly: GCA_003508835.1. Taxonomy (NCBI): domain Eukaryota; kingdom Metazoa; phylum Chordata; class Mammalia; order Chiroptera; family Pteropodidae; genus Eonycteris; species Eonycteris spelaea. The sequence goes on from PUFA01000200.1 coordinate 761,176, forward strand.
TGGAGAACTGCAGTGGACACTGTGATGTACCACTCACTTCACCCACTTCCAGGACTGAAGCATTTATTTCCTCATTTGTTGGGAGTGTTGGTGACTGGTTTCCCTTGGCTGAGTCAATTTCTAGGGCCTTCCCACAGCTGGAAAGAGATAACTCTCCCCCAAATCACAACTCCTTTTCTGGGGCAGCCTGTATGCAACAACTAGTCAGGGCATGTGGGGGTCGGGGGTTTAAGAGGAAGAGTATGGGGCTGGCTGAACAGAGCTGGAAGGCCAAGAACAGTCAGACACTCACCTAACTTGGGACAACTGTGCAGGGATATTTTGGCTCCAGAATTTTCTGGGTGTTGGGTTGAGGTCTTTGTTTTGATTTGCACCAAACATCTCCTTCTGCTCAGTCCTCCTGCCCTCCCACCCCCACAGGTATTGATCCTGAGACCACTCAACAGTAAACTTCCTGCCTACAGGAGTTTGCTTTCCAGGGAACTGAAACTGTGACAGGAACTATAGACCTTTTTGTGGATGGTTGGGAGCATTTCTTTCATTTTTCTCTCCTGCTTCTTTCCTTTTTTTTTTTTTTTTGGTCACACATACTTATAGAAATCAACTTTAAGCAAAATAGCACATAGTAAACACAAACAATCAAACACATTTCTTCGTACTAAAGGAATAATCATGTTCTCTAAATTATTTTAGTAGGATTAACTCGCTCCAAACAGCAGTGCCTGGAATCAAAGCCACGTGACAGGAATCTGGAGTGATTTTCTCTTTGGGTACATGATGAATTCCTCATTTGCAACTGAATGCCTTAAATTGGAGTCCTAGTCCTGAGAGCCTGTATTCTATTTGGAAGAATGGTCCCCTATTGGGCTCTTTATAGATACTGAGAAAAAGTCCTTGCCATTTGAAAACATTCATTTTTCATAATGCATTTGTCCTGCACGTTTCTGTTCTCAAAATTAAGTACCATTTCATAGGTCTCCTTGACCTGAGTGTTTAATATATATTTTCTATTAATTTCAAATTCTTATACTTCACTGGGCTTGAAATTGGTCCTGATGGGGATTCTGACAGCAAGTGAGCAAGCCTTTGCCCCAAGGGTCCTGTGTCTGCATTTCTAAGCAGAGGAGTTCATGCTGACTGCTGAATTCCTTTTACTGGAACAAAGCAAGGATACTTCCATTGGCTTCCTTTATACTGTTTGGCTGAAGTGACAAGTCTGCAACAGATTCATTAAAATGTCTAAACTTACTATTCTGGTCAATCATAAACAATCTATTTGGTTTGTTATGTTGATAGAGATAATGGGCTGTCAGAACAGTTTGATTCATCATCTAGTTTCTTGCTATTCTTAGTTATCAGACAAGATCAAGACCACTCTATTTTATGGATAGCAATAACTGAAAACAATTGATTGGGAAATCTATTTAATTTTTACCAACATAGTATCCATAGGTAGGACCTAGATAACTTTCACCTAGATAAGGGCATTATCCTCCTAGATGGGTCTTCTCAGTTCAGTGTCTTCAGAGACTTTATATTGAAAACTGCCAAGGTGTTCTTTTTAAAGCCTAACTTCACCTAATATAGCAACTAGTATCAAAAGTGGGATGAAACAAAAATTTTAAAAATATGTAGCATCACCTTAGTGGTCAGGCAGCTTGATGGCAAGGTGACATGAACAGGCTGGATGACTAGAGACCTATTCAATTCAATGTCAAAATGTGTGGTGCTATCAACACATTGTATCAGTCAGGATAGGCTAAGTTGTGCTACACAAACATGTCCCAAATCTCAGTAGCCTATAAGAACAAAGCTTGGTTTCTTACTCACACTACAGGTTCACCGCAGGTCAGAGTCCTCTTATGCTCACTCCAAGACCCAAGGTGATGCAGCTGCCACTGTTTAGGAACCACAGCAATGATGGTTGTCATAGCCAATGAATATAGAATTTGGTGAAGTATACAGACTGCCAATTCTTCTCCCTAGAAGGGTATATGTTATTTTTGCTCACATTTTATTGGCCAAAGCAGGCCATGCGCTCTGTTCCAATTCAAAAAAGCTAAGGAGTATGATCTTCCAGGAATAAGGGGGACTTCACATTGGGGAACAATAAAAAAGACCTGATGCAGTCTAACCTACTGGCTAACAAATATTGGCCCTCCCCTCCCACTTTAACCCTTCCTTAATGAAGATAACCTTAACTACCATACAACCATTACTTCAAGCTCAAAGTCAAGAATCTCAAAGCACAGGGTGATATGTGGTAGTCTCTATATCAGAGATCCACATGTCCAACATACAGTGGTGAAATAGGCATAACATAACTTCATTGCCCATAGCAATAATAAAATCTCATTAGGCAGATGTTTGGAAGGGACCCTGGCCTAAGCTTAGATAACTGTCCTGGCACTAGGCCGTGGTTGTTCTTCCTTGAAATAGTTTTCCTGTCCATTGTTTTGCCTGTGGCTCTTGATTCCAACATCTAGGAGGCTCTTCTTTGCCATTTTGCTCAAATGAGAGGTGTCATACACTTAGTTAAATCTTTATTCTAGGAATTTTAATCTATTGAGAGCTTTTATAAATGAGGGTGAAGCTTATACCCTTAATTTGATACTGCACTAACAGGGTAAAGGATTTAAAGATTTTAACAATAGCTAAGGAAGCAGCCATCCATATGTTTTGATTTTTTCCTTACTAATAGTCTTGATATTAAACCTGTTTTAATTGCTCAAAAACTTTATTTCATACTGTTTGAAGTTTAAACTCGTTTCAAATCTTGAGGGTCTACCAATTTCTAGACTCTAAATTCTCTTTCATTTTTGTTTACAAAACAGCTAATTATAGGTAGGTAGGTAGGTAGATAAATAGGTATATGGCAAAAGGAGGGCATTCGACTGACCCAGCTATTTCTGAAGGAGTCTGTATTATTTGTATTACCATCTCAGCATCCACTTCTCGTCTTACTCCTATTATTTCAAGCTTGGAATTGAGAAGAAATATCTGTACCTTTGTAGAAGCCCTTTCCTGGGGCTGCTTTGAGTTTTCCCCTGCTCTAGTTCTTTTGTCAATATGATGTCTTCTATTTTTTTCTATCTTGTATAAATTAACCAAAATACCAGATCTCCCAAAAGTAGTCTTTCTTATTTTTCAATGCTAATATGGATTTATTCTTTAAAAACATTTTATGTTTAGCAATTCAATAGAATTTTGGAGAGAAGAGAGGTGGAAGTATATATACAGTATTCTATCTTGAACCTCTGATCAATTTCTTCCAAGACACTTTACCAGTGCACTTGAACCCTAGATGTGAATACTCTCTAAATTCTTTCTCCCACTTCTTAGGTCTATTTCTTCCATTCACCAACACATCTAGACACACTTAAAATGCCAAAAATGGACAATCCAAGACTATGACTTATATGTCCTTACTACTCTATCAAAATTGGAATTTTAATGTAGCTTCACAATTAAATTAGGCATAGTACCTGAGTATAATAATGGAAAATAAGGTGCTTACTTTGGGTTTCCTCCAAAAGCCAAGGTAGAGAGAAGGGCTGGCATGCAGGTAGTGATCCCAAGGAACTGGAGAGAAGGACTGGGAAAAGTGAAACAGAGGAAGGTGAGAAAACAAACCAAGGCTTTGTTAATTAAGTTAATCATAACTGTGGTCGACTGTGGCTCAATCTGTGAGGCTTCTTAAAATGTGTCTCAGAATCATCTACACAGGAGACAACAGAGGGGTGTGTATCCACTGGATCCCTTCCTCCATTGGTCAAAGGATGCACCTAGTGGGCATTAATTCATTCACTCCTCCAGTTTTACAAGTAAGGTTGCAAGATTTAAAAAACAAAAACAGAAGATGCCCAGTTAAGTTTTAATCTCATATAAACCATAAAGTTATTTAGTATAAGTCTGTTCCATAAAATATTTGAAACATACTTTTACTAAAATAAAGTTTATCTGAAATACAAATTTATCTGTGTGTTCTGTATTTTATCTGGTAACCTTATTTGCAACATAACCAAATAGTAAGAAGTTCCTGAAAGTTTACCACTCAGAAGTAGTAGCAAGATCCTTGGCAAAAGCAGGGATATGTAGTACAGCTGAAGTGAATTGCTCTGAGGCCTGCATCTGTCTGCCACAGCAACAGCTATAGTTGAAAAGGTGGACCAAGAGGAAGTGAGGCAAGGCACCACTGGGATCTGTGACACTTTCAGGTGAAAATTCTAAAGAAGACACAACTAAAAAGTTAAATTTAATATGATGGCAAAAACCTAAGGTCATAATAGGTCAGGTACTGTGCTGAGGGCATAGAAGGTGGAAGATGGAGACAAGGGCATGGAGACCACTGATGATGGTCTATTTGTGACGACAATATAATAAATGAATTGGAAGAAGATAATTATATTGTGAGTCACCAGAGACCTGAGACCAGGCCTGATTCACCTTTGTATTTTCCAGTACCTAAAATATGCCTGGCACAGAGAAGGCTAGTAAGTGTTTGTTGAATAAATGAATTAATAAATGAAAAGGTGAGGGAAAGAGAAAAGAATCTTGAAAGTAAAAAAGGAAAAGAAATAGAGATGAATGCTGAAGGCCTGCAAAAAATTTTGATTCTTAATTCAAAGAGATAATTATATGGAAAGAAAAGAATTTTGAAAGTAAGAAAAAAGAAAGTAAGGAAAGAGGTTATCACTTATCCCTCTAAGTATTCCCAATACAATATTAAATAAGGCCTTTTAAGTGGAGTTTTTACAATATACATATCTGTACAACAGCCCATAGAACAGGGTTCTGCAGGATAATCAGAAAATATTAACTCTTGTTTCCAGAAATTCCCTGGATAATTATAGATAATCGTGAACATCTCTTTAAATATAATGTTGATTCCCCTTACGAATTTATTCTGGATTAATAAAGTCAATATTTACAAAGTGATAACAAATTTCAAGAACAGTTTAACCACTCTGAGAATTAGTCTAACAGATATTCATAAAAGAAAGTTTGAAGGTGTGATAGCAAAAATGTGTCCCTCCCCCAAAAGATGTCCACATCCTAATCCCTAAATCTTGGAAACATGTTACGTTATCTGGTGTTATGGGCTGGATTGTGTTCTAAAAAAGATGTGTCAAAGCCCTACCCCCAGTTCCTCAGAATGTGACCTTATTTGGAATAAGATTTTTTTTCATTGAGGTAATCAGGTTAAAATGAGGTAGGCCCTAATCCAATATGACTAGTATCCTCATAAAAATGGGAAATTTGGACACAGACCAAGAGAAAAGACTATGTGAAGCCACATAGGGGGAAGATGGCCATGTGACTGGGGTAATGCAACCTCTACAAGTACAGACTGGCACCCGGCTGACAGCCAGCCAGGAAAGGGGCTTTAGTCCTAAAACGCGGAGACTGTTTTCAGCCAGCAAACTAAATAAGCTGGAAGCAATTCATCCCTGGAGTCTCCAGAAAGGAACGTACCCACCCATGTTGACGCCTTGATTTTGGCCTTATGGAAGTCTAGTCAGAGGACCCAGTTGAGCCATGCTATACTCTGACTTCTAACCTTCACCAGAACTGTGATGCAATAAATGTGTTTTGTTATTGTGGTAACAAGTACATAAGATTTATGATTTTAACCATTTTTAGGTATACAGTTCAGTGGCATTAAGTACATTCACACTATTATGTAATGATCACCTCTATCGCAGGCACTGAGTCTCTGTTCAGCACAGTGGTAACTCCTTCCTTGTTTCACTCTTCCCTAGTCTTCCAACCCTACTCTCTGAGATCACCTCCCAAAAGAACATTTTATGTGAGCCCTTGTCTCAGGCTGTGAAGATGAAGAGAATTATAAAAACAATACTTGCCTTTTTCTTGGCCAGACCCGCCATCTTCCAAAATGACCAACACAAAGAGAAAGAGGCGAAGCACCTGCTATTTGTTTTCTAGGCCTTTTAGAAAACCTGGAGCTATTCCTTTGGTCACATATATGTGAATCTACAAGAAAGGTGACATTGTAGACATCAAGGGAATAAGCACTGTGCAAAAAGGAATGCCCCACCAATGTTATCGTGGAAAAACTGGAAGGTCTACAGTATTACCAGCATGTGGTTGGCATTGTTATAAAAAAACAGGTTAAGGGAAAGATTCTTGTCAAGAGAATAAATGTACGTATTGAGCATATTAACTACTCTAAGAGCCGAGATAGCATCCTGAAACATGTGAAGGAAAATGATCAAAAAAGGAGGAAGCCAAAGAGAAAGATACCTGGGTTCAAATTAAGTGCTAGCCTGCTCCACCTAGAGCAGCACACTTTGTGAGAATGAATGGAAAGGAGCCTGAGCTTCTGGATCCCATTCCCTAGGAATTTATGGTATGATAGGTATAAAAAAAATAAAAGACCTCTAATGGAGTAGGTGTCCCCTCCTCCAAAGAAATACTTAAAGAAAACTTACTATCCTAAAAAAATGTCCTTGCTCGTTGTGAATGATTTAGGAAAGAAAGAAAAGTGAAAGGAACAAAGTAACCCATAATCCCACCACCCAGAAACAATCACTATTAATATTTGAGTCCATGTGCTTCCAGACTGTTTTATGAGTACTTAATGGATTTGAATAGTAACCTACCTGTTTGGACTCCTAAAGTACGTGGGCTGTCTTGATGACTAACATGAAATGCCAAGCTTGATCAAGATGGCCAAAGGGATGAAGTGTAATTAGCACCCCTGGACCAAAAGGACCTGGAAAGGAAAGCTTTACAGTTAGAATTCAGGCAATACTACCATCTTTGATCTAAAATGGTATAGATTTAGTTGGTCTTTAGGAGAGAAATTTCCACTTGTTATTATATTTCTTCCATATTGTAGTTTTAAGAATTTAGTAAGATGGTAAAAGACCTTTTCTGGAACACTGAACAGGATGTTCTCATAGCAATTTTCAGTATTTTCCCCTGCTTTTTTTTTATATAACAGAAACTTTAAAGGGATATTTGCCAACCACTGTTATCCAAAAATGCACATGTAACTCCCATGACTGCACTGACATGAAGATAATTTGGAAGAGTACATCCCTCAGGATAATGTGAAATTAAACTCTCAACCATGATGATGGCATAATCCTTTCATTCAAGAGCAAACAAGAGTCATTAAGAAAAAAAGATGAAAAACATGGGGAAAGCAAAGCATTTTTGAGGGAATGAAATAACGAAACTTTACACTTTTTGCCTTTCTGGAAACCTTCCAGGTTATACAAAAAAAAATATTTTCAGAAGGAGATTTTCCCCAGAGGTGCTAACACAGCAATGCCAGTGAATACAAAAGCAGGAAGGCTCTGGCTCGGAGGCCAAGGCTTAGCACTGGCTATAAATGAGGACCTGCTAGAAAGTCAGTATTTCAAATTCCCAGATGCCCAGCCCTATATCACTGAGTACAGGAGTTTCCTCAACTTCTGTTGAAAAGGAAGTGGGAGAAACTCACAGTCCCCTTTGTGAGAAATCATGGCAGGAAAATAGAGCACCCTCCTGGGGCAAGAGGGGGAAAATGGAGTTGCTGTCAGGAGACCATAGCTGTTTCCATTTTCACACCAAAGCCACTCTTCCTTTGGTGAAAAATGTGTCCATGATGTTGACATATGGCTAGTAAATTGTATCATTAATAATTCAAGAAAATAAAATAAAACACATTCTGGAGTGAAAAACTGTCCACTTCATAGAATTTGTGCAAAATAAATAGTAATGCTGTGAAAGACAAGAACAAATTGATGATAATTTATTCATGAGGCACCTCTGCATTTTTTTACCCTTTTAGTGGAAGTATTTTTTGTTGTGTGTGTATTTCACAATAAAGTCACTATCAGAATGGAGGATACTTATGTTTATTGGTTGGCGTGCTTTCTGACACTTTTTAAAGGTTTTCCTTATATTTTTGTGTCCCTAAAGTAGTTTTGTTCCCTATCATATTAACAATAACACCGTTTCACAGTAATAAAAATTTCTGCTTTCATTTTTTACTTGTTTATGTGATCTGTAAGAGCCGACCTGCACAGGAATTAATATCCTAGTAGTCTTCACATACTTGTTTCTGGGGGAAATTTGGTGGAGTTCCCTGGCCCACTCCCCGTTCAGGGTTTGTTCCATTATATTATATATAAAGATAGTTCCATAACCACCACAATAAGTAGACCTTTCTGCCTCCTTTGCACTAAACTCACAGATCCTTCCTGATAGCAAAATGTTATGCTCAGGAAGTACTGCATACAAGAACTGGAGTCCACACAATGCTAGAAAGCCAAGCTACTACAGCCTTCTTTCATTTGGTGAATTGACCCAGCCCAACATGGCTTACTTAGGCTCTTTGTAGAAAAGAAATGACAGCTATACAAATATGGTAGCTCTGCAAATTATCGAAGCTCAAGGATTGAAAACAATATCTATTGCTATGTCTACCTCAAGTCTTCAAATCAAAATGAAAGACTATGGAGGAAGTGAGTCTTGAGGAAAAAGAAGGAATTTATACAGGAGAGACTCTACAAATTTGGGGGAAGGGTAGAGTGAGGGAAAAGATAGTAGAGAGGGTGTTGAGACAGAGGAGGGGACTGGGGAGTAAAGAAGAGAGAGGAAGAGATGTGAGGGTAAGAGGTGATGGGTAGAGGAGAGGGGGAGATAGGGAGAGAAGCAGAGACTGGGTTTAGCAGAACACATTAAAAGTCACTGTTCTTGTGCATCAAAGGGTATTTACTATCAACAGAGCAAAAAGGCAGCCTATGGAATGGGAGCAAATATTTGTAAATCATATCGCTGATAAAAGGTTAATGTCCAGCATATAAAGAACTTCTACAACTCAAAATTATTTTTTTTAAAAAAAGAATGATCTATGGAAAGATATACTGTGTTCATGGATTGAAGTAATTAATATTGCTAAAATGTCCATACTACCCAAAGCAATCTACAGATTCAATGCAATCCCTATCAAAATGGCTTCCCCCCCCACAACAGAACTTGAAGAATCCTAAAATTTGTATGGAACCACAAAAGACCCTGAATAGCCAAAGCAATCTTGAGAAAGAAGAGCAAAGCTAGAGGTATCAAGTTCACTGATTTCAAACTATACCACAAAGATGAGAGTAATCAAAATAGCATGATACTGGCATGAAAACAGATACATAGATAACTGGACTAAAACAGAGAGCCCAGAAATAAGCCTATGCATGTATAATCAATTAATCTATAACAAAGGAGACAAGAATACACAATAGGGAAAAGACACTCTCTTCAATAAATCATGGTAAGAAAACTGTACAGCTACATGCAAAAGAATGAAACTGGACCGTCTTCTTACACCATATACAAAATAAATTCAAAACGAATTTAAGAAATACTTGAATGCCATACTTGAAACCATAAAATTCCTAAAAGAAAACATAGACGGTAAGTTCTTGACATCAGTCTTAGTAAGATTTTTTTGGACCACTCTCCTCAGGTAAAGGTAACAAAAGCAGAAATAAACAAATGAGGCTAAATCCAACAAAAAAGCTTTTTCACAGTGAAGGAAACCATCAACAAAACGAAAAGGCAACTTACTGAATGGGAAAGACATTTGCCAATCATATATCCTATAAGGAGTTAATATCTACAGTATATCAAGAAGTTGTACAACTTAATGTTAAAAAACAAACAACCTGATTTAAAAATGGATGGAGGACTTGAATAGACAATTTTAGAAAGAAGACATATAGATGGCCAATAGGCATACAATCATTAATCATCAGAGAAATGCAAATTAAAACCACAATGAGATATTATCTCACACTTATCAGAATGACTACCATCAAAAAGACAAACGATAAATGTTGACTGGAATGTGGAGAAAAGGGAACCCTCATACACTGTTGTTGGAATGTACAGTGAATGGTACAGTCACTGTGGAAGAGAGTATGGGGGTACCTCAAAAAATTAAAAATAGAACTACAATATAACTGCAATTCCACTTCAGGGTATTTAAATAAACAAAAAAACATTAATTCCAAGAAATATATACACCCCTATATTTATTGCAGCATTATTTACAATAGTAGAGATATTAAAACAAAATATTTGCTCCCATTCCATAAGTGCCCACTGACAAATGGATAAAGAAAATGTGGTATAGAGACTTCCGGCCAGGATGGAGGAGTAGGTAAACACTGTGCTGGTGTCCTCTTATGATCACATCAAAGTTACAACTAAACTACAGAACAACTATCATTGGAAATTACCTAAAATCTAGCTGAACAGAAGTCCTACAATTAAAGACATACAAAAGAAGACACCCTGAGACTGGCAGGAGGGGAGGAAACACGGGGCTGGTTCCACACCCACATGTGGCAGTTAAAAATCTGGAGGGATATCTTGGTTGCGCAGGTTCCCCCAAGGGTGCAAGGAAGGGTTCCCAGGCCCATACCAGGCTCCCCAGCCCAGGGTTCCAGCACCTGTCAGAGAAGGCCCTCACAGCCTCTGGCTATACGAAACAGTGGAGATTGTGGCTAAGTGAGATAAAGGGCGGCTGAAATTCCTCTTAAAGGGATTGCACACAGACTTACTTGCTGGTGGCCTCACTTGCTCTGAGGTCCAGCGCTGAGGCAGCAGCTCGAAAGGTGCTGGGACATACAGAGGAGAACTGAGTTGTCTGGCTTTCAGTGAGGGCTATAGGGGAAGCTTTCTCTCAGACAGAAGTGCTGACCAAACCATTGGTTCTTTATTGAGCCCTCTCCACTCCCAGCGTGCAGATGCAGGCAGCTGCCACACCTGAGTCTCCATCAATCTGGCTAACTCTGGTCGCTCCGCTGACTGGTGATTCCCTGAGATCCCATCCTACCCACCTTGTGGGCCCACCCAAGCCTCTCCCAGTGGCTCTTCCATGCAAACTTCCTCCCTAGCTCATGCTGCAGACTTTCCTAAAATCTCTCAAGGTTCACAATCCCCAAACAAGCAGCATCTGCCCTCAGCATGCCCCATACCTTTTACTGAGCAGTCCCAAGCTCAGCACTAGCAGCGGCCAGCCTCGGATCCCGGCTTGGACTCATGAGGCACCTCCAAGTCTAGCACAGGTGGCAGCCATCTGTGGATTGCTTGGTGGCTCCTATCAGGTGGCCCCGGGCAGGGCACAGTCTGTGGCTAAACTCAGCCTGCAATGGGGTCTCTCCCAAGAGGCCCCAGGGGCCAGCGCACCCGGTGGCCAGCCTCAGACCAAGATGGAGCACCACCTGGCCACCTCTGTGGACGACACACCCAAAGAGAAGACTGAGCAGGCACCAGAGCACTATTAAAGAGAATCCTGTTCCGTAGGGTCAGCCCCCGCACAGCAGCTCCACCACTGTAGTCATAGCTAGTCCTCACAACCAATCAGTTTGAAGTTCGGTTCCTCCCAGTGACCTATAAACAGCAACCAAGTCTCAACAGGAAGGCACACAAAACCCATACAAGGGACACAATTGCAGTACCTAGCTCAAATGACAAGGGAGATTGCGCCACTAGGCTCACATGACATCTACTACATTAAGTCACGCTACTAAAACATGGATACAAACACAGGGAGGTGGCCAAAAAGGAGAGACAAAGAAACATGTCCCAAATGAAAGAACAAAACAAAGCTCCAGAAAAAGAATTAAACAAAATGGAGAAAAGCAATCTACCAGATGCAGAGTTCAAAACACTAGTTGTAAGGATACTCGATGATCTCAGCGAGAACTTCAACAAAGAGAAAACAAAAATGGAGATAGAAAACATAAAAAAGAGCCAATCAGAAATGAAAAACACAATAATGAAGAATACGTTAGAGGGAATCAACTGTAGATAAGATGAAGCAGAGGTTCAAATCTGTGATTTAGAAGATAAGGTAGCAAGAAACACCTAATCAGAACAGCAACAAGAAAAATAATTCAAATAAATGAAAGTTTAAGGGGCTTCTGAGACAACACCAAGCCATACTAACATTCGCATCATAGGGGTACTAGAGGGAGAAGAGAGAGAGAGAGAGAGAGAGAGAGAGAGAGAGAGAGACAGAGACAGAGACAGAGACAGAGACAGAGACAGAGACAGAGAGAGAGCGAGCGTGCGCATGCGCAAGAAATTGAAAACCTATTTGAAAAAATAATGACGGAAAACTTCCCTAAGCAGGCAAAGAAAATGAACATACACGCCCAGAAAGTGCAGAAATCCCAAACAAGATGAACCTAAAGAGGCTCATAACTAAAATGCCAAAGATTAAAGACAAAGAGAGAATCTTAAAAGCAGCAAGAGAAATGCAGTTAGTTACCTATGAGGGTAGTCACATGAGACTGTCAAATGATTTCTCAACAGAAACTTTTTAGGCCGGAAGGGATTGACATGAAACATCAAAGTGAAGAAAAAAGCAAGGACCTATGACCAGGATTACTCTACCCAGCAAAGCTATCATTTAGAATCAGAAGACAGATAAAGAGCTTCCCAGATAAGAAAAAGCTAAAGGAATTCATCATCACCAAACCAGTATTACAAGAAATGTTAAAGGGACTTCTTAAAGAAGAAGAAAAAAGGTTAAAAATATGAATAATAAAATGGCAAAAGTACATATCTGTCAACAATTACTTCAAGTGTAAATGGATTAAATGTTCCAATCAAAACAGGGTGGTTGAATGAAGAAAAAAACAAGACGCTTACATATGCTATATATGAGACTTACTTCAGATCAAACGACACTGAAAGTAAAGAGATGAAAAAAATATTTCATGAAAATGGAAACAAACAAAAAACTAGGGTAGTAATGCCTACACCAGACAAAATAGACTTTAAAACAACAGCTATAACAAGAGACAATGAAGGACCCAGTCATTCCACTTCTGGTATTTATCTAGAGAAACCCAAAACACTACTTCAAAGGGATATGTGAATTCATATGTTCACTGCAGCCTTATTTACAATAGCCAAGATATGAAGGCAACCTCGGTGTCTATCAATGAATGCATAAAAAGGTGGTACGCATATACAATGGAATATTACTCAGCCATACAAAAATGGAATCTTGCCATCTGCAACAGCACGGATGGACCTAGAGGGTATCGTGCTGAGTGGAGTAAGTCAGACAGAGAAAGACAAATGCCTTATGATTTCACTTACATGTAGAATCTGGAGAAAAATAAAACAAAAATGAACTGATGACAGTATTTCATCTCTTCTTATGGCTGAGTGATATTGCATTATATATATGTACCACACCTTCTTTATCCAATCATCTGCCATTTGCTACAACATGGATGGACCTCAAGATAATCATGCTAAGCGAAATAAGCCAGACAGAAAAAGTTGAAAACCACACGATATCACTTATATGTGGGATGTAGACGTAAAAGCAACAAACAAACAGGACAAACGAACAGAGACTCATGGATATGGACAATAGACTAGTGGTCACCAGAGGCGGCGGGGGGGGGGAGGGGAGAGGTAGGTGGAGTAAAAGGTGTCAAATACATGGTGACAGAAGAAGAAATCTAACTATGGGAGGTGAAATTAATTTTTTTTTTTGATTTTAGCATACAAACAACACTGAAGACAGTAGTAATTCTAATTTAATTTTAAAGAATGGGGAGCCATTGTTTCTTCTTGAGCAGAGGCACAACATGGTGACAATCTCATTTAAGCCATTATAGCAGCCCTGTTTTAGTTACTCTCCCTCTATTTATTGAGTATGTATTTTATGCTCTGTACTATGGAAATTATAACAGTAAGAGACTCAATTTTTTCCCTCAAATTTAATATATGACATGAAATGCTATGACAATATAAATTTCCTGTTAAGAGATAAGAATGTCTATGGAAACAGCTAGATGGACTCAAACATCAGAAGAAGGATGAAATCCATTCAAAAAATATTAGGATTTATTAGTTCTGGATTTAATAACCAGAATGAGCAACCCAAGCAAGAACCTTTGCATTTTATAATCAAAGCAAAATAATTATTATATTGAATACATTCTAATTGATTCACTATCTGTATATTCTGTTTATAAAAGGCTTCAAAAAGTTTCTTGGTTTTCATTTGTGGCTATTTAAGGTACTGTATTTTCAAAATAGCTCATACACTATCATACTTATAAATTTATAATATAATAGAGAGCATTAGCTCCATAAAATATAACAAATTGTGAAAGAATAAGCTATTAATATTGACATTGACTACCACGACCTTGAAACTCATCCATAATTTGAAGTAGCATAATAGTATATAAAAAGAACATAGGATATCACTTATATGTGGGATTAAACCTAAAGCGACAAACAAACAGAGACTCATGGACATGGACAATAGTCTAGTGATTATCGGAGGGTAGGAGGGAGGGGGGACAAGGGAGGTAGACGGGGTAAAAGGTGTCAAATATGTATTGACGGAAAGAAATCTAACTATGGGAGGGGAACACACAATGCAATACACACACACACACACACACCACACACACCATATTGTTAAATTGTACACTGAAACAATGGATTTTGTTAACCCATACCACCAAAAAATAAAAAGGTAAAATTAAAAAAAAAAAGCCTGATGATACCAAGAACATTTTGAGAGTTGTCAGATGGGAGGGAGGCTGGGGGAGGTGGTTAAAAAGAGGGAAGTACAAATGGGTAGTTATAAAACAGTCATGGGGATGTAAAGTATAGCATAAGAAATATAATCAATAATATTGTAATAACTGTGTGGTGTCATAGAGGTACTAGGTTTATAAAACTTATGAAGAATGATCACTTCATAAGTTATATAAATGTCTAATCACTATGTTGTACACCTGAAATGAATGTAGTATTGCATGCTAACTATAATTTTAAATTTTTAATTATTAAAAAATTAAAAGAATAGAAATAGAAAGTGTATATATACAATAGAATATTACTTAGCCATGAAACATAATGCAATCTTGCCATCTGTGATGATATGGATGGATCTAGAGGATATAATGCTAAGTGAGATGTCAGATAGCAAAAGACAAATATGGTCCTTATATGTGGAATCTAAAAAACAAAACGAATTAACAAAACAAAATAAAATGAAACAAAAACAGACTCATAAGATACAGTAAACAAATTGGTGGTTGCCAGAGAGGGAAGGAGTGGTGTGGGGGGGGGGGGTGTGAAACAGGTGAAGGGTATTAAGAGATAGAAATATCCAGTTATAAGTCCTGGGGATGTAATGTACAGCATAGGATATATAGTCAATGATATTGTAATAACTTCATATGGTGACAGATTTAGCATAAGGATCATTTTGTTATGTATCTAAATGTCAAATCACTATATTATACACCTGAAATTAATAGCATACTGTGTTGTAATTATAATTTTAAAAACCCAATTTGAAAATTGGCAAAAGAATTGAATAGACATTTCACCAAAGAAGACATACAAATGTCCGATAAGCATAAGAAAAGATGCTCAACATCACTGATTGTTAGGGAAATGCAAATCAAAATCACAATGAGATACTACTTATCCTTTAGGATGGCTACTATTTAAAAAAAAAGAATAACAGGAATTGCTGAGGATATGTAGATACTGGGACCCTTGTACACTGCTGGTGGGAATGTAAAATGGTATAGTTACTATGGAAAACAGTGTGGTGGTTCCTTAAAAATTTTAAAGTATTTGACCCCTTTTACCCTTGGGGAGGGTGAAGTGGGTAGACGGGATCAAATATATGGTAGCAGAAGGAAACTGGACTTGGGGTGGTGATCACACAATAGAATAAACAGATGTCAATTATAATGTACACCTGAAAATTATATAATTGTATTAACCAATGTTACTCCAATAAACTTAAAAAATTAATCGAAAAAATATTTGTGAAGCCAAAATGTCAAAAAAAATTAAAATTGAATTACCATATGATCCAACAATTGCACTTCTGACTATATGCCCAAAAGTTGTGAAAGCAGAAATTCGAACAGATATTTGTACACCCAAGTTCATAGGAGTATTATTTACAACAGCCAAAAGGGGGAAGCAACCCAAATGTCCACTGACTGATGAGTGGATAAAGAAAATGTCGTCTATACTACAGTGGAATATTATTCAGCCTTGACAAGGAAGAGATTTCTGATACATGATACAACATGAATGAACCTTGAGGACATTATGCTAATGGAATAAGCTTGCCACAAAAGGAAATATACAATATAATTTCATTTGCATAATGTATCTAAAGTAGCCAAATTCACTGAGACAGAAAGTAGAATAGTGGTTGCCAGGGCTGGGGGAAGGGAGGAATGGGGAATTATCATTTAATGGGTACAGAATTTCAATTTTGCAAGATGAAAAAGTTCTTGAGATGGATAGTGGTGATGGTTGCACAACAATGTGAATGTACTTAATGCCACTGAACTATACACTTAAAATAGTTAAAATGGTAAATGTTATGTATAGTTTACCTCAATTTAAATCTTTTTAATTAAA
Source organism: Eonycteris spelaea (assembly GCA_003508835.1). NCBI lineage: Eukaryota > Metazoa > Chordata > Mammalia > Chiroptera > Pteropodidae > Eonycteris > Eonycteris spelaea. Next base: position 777,628 of record PUFA01000200.1, read on the forward strand.
AAAAAAGTATGGAAATATCTCACTGAGGTATGCTAATGGAAATGAAAGCATATATTGTGCTAATAAAAAGGAATAATTAATATCATTAAAATGTCCATACTACCATAAGCAATCTATAGACTCAATGCAATTTCTATCAAAACATCAATGATATTTTTCACAAAACTAGAACAAACAATCCTAAATTTTATGCAGAAGCACAAAAGACCCTGAATAGCCAGAGCAATCTTGAGGAAAAACAAAGTTGGCGGTATCACACTACCTGTTATTAAACCATACTACAAGTCTACAGTAATCAAAACAACATGGTACTGGCATAAAAACAGACATATAGATCAATGGAACAGAAATAAATCCACACCTATATGGTCATTTAATCTATGTCAATGGAGACAGGAATCTACAATGGGTAAAGAGAGTCTCTTCAATAAATTATGTAAGGAAAACAGGACAGATTTCATGTAAAAAAAAAAGGGCCACTGGACCACCTTCTTACAACACATACAAGAATAGACTCAAAATGGATTAAAGATTTAAATGTAAGACCTGAAACCATAAAACTTCTAGAAGAAAACATAGACAGTAAATGCTCTGATATTGCTAACAGGAATTTCTTTTCAGATATATCTCCTCAGGCAAGGGGAAAAAAAGAAAAAAATAAACAAATGGGGCTATATCAAACTAAAAAGTTTTGCACAGCAAAGGAAACCATCAACAAAACAAAAAAAACGCCTACTGATTGGGAGAAGATATTCACCAATGATACAATCTAAAAGAGGGTAATAATCCAAAATTTATAAAGAATTCATACACTTAACAAAAAAAGAAAAAAAATAAACCCCACAATCCTACTGAAAACGGGTAAAGGGCCTGAATAGACATTTCTCCATAAAGGACATACAGATGGCCAATAGATATATGAAAAGATGCTTAACATCACTAATTATCAGAGAAATGCAAATTAAAACCATAGTGAGGTATCACCTCACACCTGTCACAATGTCCATCATCAATAAATCAACAAAGAACAAGTGCTGGCAAGGATGTGGGGAAAAGGGAACCCTTCGTGCACTGATGGTGAGATTGCAAATCGGTGCAGCCACTATGAAAAACAGTATGGAGATTCCTCAAAAAATTAAAAATGAACTACCTTATGATCCAGCAATTCCATTCCTGAGTATTTATCCAAAGAAATCCAAAAAACTTCTTTGAAAAATCATACTCACTTCTATATTCACTGCAGCATTATTTACAATAGCCAAGATATGAAAGCAACCTAAGTGCCCATCAACAGACAACTGGATAAAGAAGAGATGATACACACACACACACACACACACACACACACACACACCATGCACGCACACACATACATACACATACACATATATAATGGAATATTACTCGGCCATAAAAAAAAACAAAATCTTACCATTTGCAAAAACATGGATGGACCTAGGACATATTATGCTTAGTGAAATAAGTCAGACAGAGAAAGACAAATACCAAATCATTTCACTTATATGTGGAATCTAAAGGACAAAATTTATGAACAAACATGACACAAACAGACTCATAGATACAGAGAACATTTTGATGATTATCAGATAGTATCTTTCTCAGGATTAAAAAGAGCAAACACCATCTATGGCCATACCACCCTGAACGTGCCCTATTTCATCTAATCTTGGAAGCTAAGCAGGGTTGGGCCTGGTTAGTACTTGGATGGGAGACCACCTAGGAATACTAGGTGTTAAAAAAAAAAGAGCAAACATCTGTATAGAAAAGAAACCATCAAAAAAAAAAAGACAACCGACTGATTGGAAGAAGATATTTGCAAATGACACATCTGATAATGAGTTAATATCCAAAATATATAAAGAACCCATACAATTCAACAACAAAGAAACAAACAATACATTTTAAAAATGGGTAGAAGACCTAAACAGATATTTCTCCAAAGAGGAAATAAAAATGGCTAATAGACATATGAAAGGATGCTCACTGTCCCAAATCATCAGAAAATGCAAATTAAAACCATAATGAAATATCACCTCACACCTGTCAGAATGCTGCCATCAATAAATCAAATAACAACAAGTGTTGGCGAGGACACGGAGAACAGGGAACCCTCATACATTGTTGGTGGGATTACAAATTGGTACAGCTGCTATGGAAAACAGCCTGGAGGTTTCTCAAAAAATTAAAAATGGATTTACCTTTTAACCCAGCAATTGCACTTCTGGGTATTTACCCAAAGAAAACAAAAACAATAATTCATAAAGATCTATGCACCCCATATTCATGGCAGCACAATTTACAATAACCAAGCTATGGAAGCAACCTGAATGCCCATCTACAGACAACTGGATAAAGAAATTACAGTTCATATAGACTATGGAATATTACTCAGCCATTAAAAAAATGAAATCCTACCATTTGCAACAACATGGATGGACCTAGAGGTTCTAATGCTATGTGAAATAAGTCAGACAGAGAAAGATAAATATCATATGATTTCACTTATATGTGGAATCTAAGGAACCAAAAGAACAAACTAATCAAAACCAGACTCACAAATATAGTGGACAATTTGGTGCTGGACAGAAGGGAGGGGGATTGGGGGACTGGGAGAATGGGGTGAAGTGTTAAAGAAGGGTTAAATTAGTAGTTGATAGATGGTCACATGGATAGGGAGCACGGCATAGGGAATACATTTTAGCATTAATATGTTGGCTAGGTGGAGGGCCAGGGAGAGAGGGAGCAAATGGGGGAATTATTTTATGAATTGTATAGATGTCTAACCAATGTACTGTATACTTGAAACTAATTAAAATAAATAAATAAAAATTTAAAATAAATTAAATAAATAAAGAGGAAACACCTTTTAGTACCAAGTATAAGGTCAAGTCTTACAGATGGACCCTTCTCTATGAATTCCCCTTCTCAGATTGAAGAAATTATCAGGAGTGTTGTTTTACCTTTCAGCTATCTGGGCCACGGACTATAGACTGCAAATAGGAGACCTGACTGAAGAAGAGCAGCTACAGGAAAAGCACAGACTGATCCTACATCCAACCAGCCTGCAGCCTTGCATCCAGGTCTGATTGGTCTTAAGACAGGGACACTTTATAAAGTATACTTTATATAAAGTAAAACTGAAGCCTCAGTGAGAGGTCAATTATTGAATTAGATCAGTGCTTCTCCACCTGGCTGCCCATAAGAATCACCTGAAGGGGAGCCTTAGAGAAAATGCCGATGCCCAGGGCCCTACACCAGACCAAGTAAAGTCCCTGGAGGTAGCTCCCTGGTATCAGTATCTTTTAAATGCTCCCCCTGTAATTTTAATGTGCAGCCAAGGTTGAGAACTATGGTTTTAGATGTTACCCAAAAGCCTTATTAGGGGAATAGTCACAAATGACCTAATTCTTAGAAGTTGTCTGGGGAGACCAACATTTAAAGGTGCTGAGTACAGGACAGACAAAAAAGCAGTAAGTTTTTTCAAGGGTTGTTTCTGAAAGTTAGCCACGTTTCCAACTAAACATAGCTGCTTTAAAAATCTTACGGGTGACTTTCCTTTGGCCTCTGTAAACTGGCCTACTTCTTCCTTATATAACAATCTATAGAATTTATAACCAGACACTCTAAAAAAGGATGAATTTTCTTCCATGCTATTCACACTAGCAGTTTTTTATGAACACGAGGTTGGGTACCCATCTCTTTTTCATGATTGTCAGCTTTCCTTAGATGTTGGTGTAGGCTACCAGTTCCAAGTAAGTAAATAAATAAATGACTTAATTAAATAATTTAATATAAAACAAGACATGACAAAAATCAAAGTAAATGTGAGTAATAAGGATTTACCCCCAATTTCCTGTCCCATCCCTCCTTCTGAATTAGCCTGGCCCTTGTACCCTAGACTGATTTCCTGGCTCTCAAACTAAACCCTGGCAAAAAGGCACTTGCCTTTGGCAGTGATGACTTGGTTACCTGGACAAAGCAGCATGTGTCCTATAAAGCCATCTACCACTGTGGTTTTCTCTGACAAATTAACACTAACCCACTTCACTATGTTCTTAGAAAGGTTCAGCGTATGCAAGATGTGTGCTGAAGCTCATCCATTAGCTGAGGGAAGGCACAGTTAACAAGAAACAGCTTTAGTGGTAGAGACATTTGAGTCTTAAAAGGCAAGTGCTCAGCAGGTGGAACAGAGTGGGAGTTTCACACAGGTGAGGGGGGATATTTATTCTAGGCCACTGGAATCAAGGCAGAGATGAGAAATAAGATGGCATGTTCAAATAACAAGCATGACTAGAACATAACATGCAAGGAAGGTGGAGAAAGTGTGGGGAGATAGGCAGAGAGCTGATGGAGATGAATGTAAAGGAGACCAGAGGAGAAGCAAGAAGACCAAACATTCAGGAAGCTATTACAGAGATCCAGGCAGAAGTCGATGAGGGCTGAACTTAAGGCAGTGGCATTAGGAATGGAGAGGGACTAATGGTTTAGTGACATCAAGTGCATAGTATAAGACGTGACTTACTGATAGAGAGGACGCCAACCGGGAAGTCTCTAGTCTCTAGTATGTCTTCTGGGTTTCTGGCTTTGGTACTCGGCAGAAGAGGTGAAGCTCTTTGTTACTCACTCTCAGCAACGGGAATCTGATGAAGTGAACAGTTTAGGGTCAGGCTGCCAGATAAAACGTGGGACCCTGAGTTGAACCTGAATTTCAGATAAGTAACAAATAAGTTTTTAGTATGTAATATGTGGGACGTACTTGAACAAAAGAAAGGTTAGAGTAGAGGTAGCTTGTAGTTAATGAGATAGCATAAGAGATAGGAAGGCTGGACTAGCTTTGAGATTATTTTCATAGGAACCAGGACAGTCAACAAAAGATCTTGCCTTTAAGCACTTATAGTGATATATTTGCTTACTGTATTTATATATATATATATTATATATATAATATATATAATAATGAAGGCAATAAATATATATATATATTTATTGTATAGATGTAACATATATATATATATATATATATATATATATATATAATATGTTAGAATTTTTCCATTTCAATCTGGGTAATTTACTTCATGTTGCCATAGTGAAATATTCAACTTGGGTTTAAGAAACAGTACTGTGGAAGTGAGGAAAAAATAGAATCTTACTGACAGCACATTTATGTACCAATTTGTTTTTCAAGATATTCTGGTCATATTTAGGCCTAGGAAATGATGATTTCCTAAAAATGTATTCAATTGGATTGATATTCTTTACTATCCATCTAATTTTGAAAATGTTAATGTTCCTATGGTTCATTTGATTTCCTTCACATTAAAGTAGCATTTGTCTTCTTAGCAATTGTGACTTAAGTATGGACTGGGGAAATGAATTTTCAGAGGCAGGAGGAAGTTGCTAGGCTGAAAAAAAAAGACTTTACTCACAATGTACTCTGGTTTTCTAGAAAAAAATACTACCTAGTTATTATCACTAAAATATCTTCAAGTGACAGTAGAAACTTTTCTTCCAATCATTTAAAGCAGTGAGAGTAGAGTAGATAGGATGATAGATTTTTTAAAATCACATTAAAACACATAGATGTAAAGAAGAATGGGAGACTCTACTAATGAAAACTATTGATTGGCATCTGTAAGGTTACTAGAAGCCATATGGTGTAAGAATGGTCCTCAAAACTAATCAATTTCTGTAGACTGAGTAGCTAAGAAGAGGCATACCAAAGTAGGATTCTGAAGTTGGGTGTTAGAGAATGGGGAAGATTTAGATATGCCATCTAGAGAGCAAGAAGGACATTCCGAGAGTGAAAGCAGCTTGGGCACATGCACATAGGCAGGACCTTACCATAGTCTCTGTAGGGTATGTACAGATTACTAACCTATCTGAACAAGGAGACCATGTTGGGGAATCAGAGAGAGTCAATTTGAATAAAGCTGTGATAACAGAGGGTCTTAAAAAATTATATAGAGGAGTTCTGGCAAAAAAAAATAATAATAAAAGAAACCAACAAAACCAGTAGTTTCCTGAGATTACTGTGGCAGTGTGATATGGATGAAGAAGGATTAGAGGCATTGAGACAGGGAGAGAAAGGGAGATCAGCTAGATGAAACAGCTGTATGGCTCAATTATGATAGACAGAAGAGAGTCTGCTGATCCATGCCTTCTTGGAACAGTTACTGAATTATCATGGCATTCTGCTCTTTCAATAGGGCAGGGGTCAGCAAACTGCATCTATAAAGGGCCAGAAAGTAAAAAGCTTAAGGTCTGCAAGCCATAAGGCCATCTCTGTTCCAAACATTCAACCCTGCCACTGTAGCAAGAAAGCAACCATAAATAATGCCATGAGCAAATGGGTATTTGGTCTTCCAATAAAATTTTACTTACAAAACCAGGCAGTAGAGTAGATTTGGCCTGTGGGCCATAGTGTGCCTACCCTGTTCTAGGGTATTAGGTAACACCAGGTTTATGAAGCTCTTGAACAACTTGGATGGAAAGCACAAATACATAATTCTAGAGATGCCTATTTTCCATGCTATTCAGACAGTTAAACTCCTTAGACTATAAACAACATACATGGAAAGGGAAAATTCTTTCCTAGTTTGTTCTTCTCTGGATTGGAATTAATGCCATTATTATTTCTAATATATTGTTCCCTAGTCATCTGTCTCATTATTTTATGACTCATGTCCTTGTGATGAAGGCAATAAGTGGAATGAATGATCTTCATAGAATGTGAGCATAATAGAGGGGGGACAATTTGGCATGTGTGATGGAAATTATCTAAGTCTACCTTGAAATGTTAGAACAATACAAAATAGACCACTTGTACTGCTGTGAAAGCACCAAATTTCTAAAGGTATATCTATCTGTTAAAGGCATAGTTTGCTTAAAGTTCAATAGTTCAGTTTTAGCAACTCCCAACCCAGGAAAAAGCAAGTGGAGCATGCAAAAGTAGGTTAGAAGGGTTAAGGATTAGGTAGAGAAGGAAGAAAAAAGGAAGAGAGGCATAAGGAGGATAAGGTGGACAAAAGGTAGATAGTGGGAGAGAGAAAAAAAGGGGAGGGGCTCCAGTTATGGGGCTCCAGTGCATAACTGAAGTGTGGTAGAAGTTAAGCTTCTTGAAGTTGAAGATGTAAATTTGACTAGGTTGAATAAGTTTTAAAGACAAGTGTTTCATAAATCATCAATTAGGTAAGAAAGAGTTAATGTTACTATCCAAAGGGCAAATTCTTAGTAAGTAATTTGTGCAGGAGTGAATCTTGACTTAATTTATTTTATTCCTATTTTAGGGATCTATCAGATATAGAACTTTAAAAGACATATAATTGTCAGCTATGTCTTACTTTTGCAAAAGGCAGCTCAGAATATTCCTTTAAAGTATAATAGAATGTAAATTACAGATTGCACATTAACTGTACTGCTTTCTTAGAATTTCTAATCTAATGGATTTGGAGAAGTATTAATCTGCTACCAATGAACTAAAGAGTTTAAGATCATTTAATAAACATCATCATTGAACCATCAAAGTCACAATCATTAGGGACTTATTTATTTGGTTTGGTATTTGATGATATTAACATATTACTGTTATATATAAGAATAGCAAACATTTTAATTGATAACATACTATCTCACCTATATGGAGTATAGGCATTTTTTATCCTGTAATAATCTCAGAATGACTAAAATGATTGAAGGACCTTTCTTAAATGACTGACAATTCACACGAGTTGTTTATCATTTTACATTACCAGGAGTTTAAAAAAAAACTCTTAGTCTAACTTTTATAATTACATTAATTGAACATGACTCAATAGCATGGATTACTCATACTGTCATCACCCCAAAGTAAAGTTTCCGGCAATATCCAAAAGACCGAGGCAAATATGGACAAAGAGCTTGAGTTCAAAAATACTGCATGAAGTCATCAAAATATCTGTTGCAGGTTTCTCAATGTTTCTCTGATAGTGGTGTGACTTACTATAAATTGAAATAATTAAGGTCTCCTTGACCTTGGAAGCAATTTAGTGGTGGTCTTTACAAAAATACAAATTGTATTTTAATGGGTTTCCTCTCCCATGGCATAAAAAAAAAAAAAGCCTTCCTTCCAAAATGTATCCATTTTTAGGGACTTCTAAGGTGGTTGAAGACAACCAAAGCAACCTACATTTCTATCTCCTAATGATTCCTCCAAAAAATAAAAACAACAAGAAGGAAAAAAGTAAGCCTACACAAAAACCGAGCAAAGAGAAAAGAGAGGAAATAGTAACAGGGCCTAAGGTGGATAAAACCACTGTGAGAAAACATAAATCCATCCTCAGTCTGAAAATACTAAAAAAAACAAGTGTCTGAACTCTAAAAGTACATGTAATTTGAAGGAGCAGTCTTCAAAAATCATAGCTTCTATGAGAGAAAAATGGTGAAAGAGGAAAGGAAAAGCATTTTCTGGCAATTGGTCAGTAAAGTAGAAAAGAAGCACAAGAGAAAATTCTAGGGTCACCCAAAGCAAGAGACCCATAATATTAGAGGAAATACATCCTTTCCCTACCAAATAAAACAAACAAAAATAACAAATCCACTACAGTATTTGGACTTTGCTATACTAGTAGTCTGTCATTAAACTAGGAATCCTATAAAACACACAATATCAAAAAATGAACAAGATTAACTAGACCATACCAAGCTTTGCAAAAAAATTTTAAAAACTAAATTTAATACATATAACTGAAGTAAGGTCACCCCAACCTCAGAAGAATAATCATGAAAGAAAAAACAATAATCTAAGATAATACTCCACATGGAATTAAATAGACACTAATTAACCTTTGGTGATATTTTAAAAATCACCTTGAATTAGAAATTCAAAAGCTAAAAACAGAAATGGACAAAACAGGAAGAAATGAAGAGTTAATTAAGTTAATTTTAAAAAGTAATAGAAAAAGGAAAAGTTATTTTAGAAATGAAGAATAGAGTCCTAGCAAGTGCAATCAGGCAAGAGAAAGATATAAAAGGCATCCAAATAGGAAATGAAGAAGTCAAACTGTCACTATTTGTGGATAACATGATTCTCTACATAGGAAATCCTAAAGATTCCACAAGAACACTACTAGAAACAATAAGCAAATACAAATAATTTCTTGGATACAAAATCAATGTTTAAAAATCCATAGCTTTCCTATACTCTAATAATGAAGAGCCAAAAAAGAAGTGAAAAAAATAATTCCTTTTGCAATATAGCAACTAAAAGAATAAAACAGCTAGGAATAAAGTTAATTAAACATGTGAAGTACCTATAATGAAAACTACAAGACCCTATTAAAAGAAATCGAAAAAATACAAAGAAGTGGAAAGATATTCTGTGTTCTTGGATAAGAAGAATCAACATAGTTAAAATGACCATATTACCTAAGCATTATACAGATTTAATGCAATTCTCATCAAAATCCCATTGGCACTCTTTAAAGAAATAGAACAACAAAAAAAAAAATCATCAGATTTGTATGAAAGCACAAAAGACCCTAAATTGCCAAAGTCATCCTGAGAAAAAATAAGGCTGGAGGCATCACTCTACCCGACTTCAAATTATACTACAAAGCAATAATAATTGAAATGTCATGGTACTGGCAGAAAAAGACATACAGACCAGTGGAACAGAATCTAGAGTCCAGAAGTAAACCCATGTTTATAGGCGCAAATAATTTTCAACAAAGGAGCCAAAAATATACAATGGAGAAATGAAAGCCTCTTTAATAAATGGTGCTGGGAAAACTGGAAAACCACATACAAAAGAATGAAACTACACTATTTCCTGGCACCAAACACCAAAATTAACTCAAAATGGATTAAGGACCTGAATATAAGACCTGAAACAATAAATTGCATAGAATAGAACATAAGAACTAAACTCATGGACCTTGGACTTAAAGAAGATTTTATGAATTTGACCTCAAAGGCAAGGGAAATAAAAGTTAAAATAAATGAATGAGACTACATCAAACTAAAAAGCTTCTGCTCAGCAAAAGAAACTGTTAACAAGGTAAACAGACAACCATCCAAATGGGAAAATGTTTGTGAGCAATGCCTCTGACAAGGGCCTAATATCCAAAATATACAAAGAACTCATACAACTCAATAATGACATAAATACATACATACATACATATATACATACATACACCAAACAATTCAATTAAAAAATGGGCAGAGGACCCAAACAGACACTTCTCCCAAGAAGACATACAAATGGTCAACGAATATATGAAAGGATGATCAACATCACTAGTATTGGAGAAATTATATGATATCATTTATATGTGCGATATAAACCTAAAAGCAACAAATGAACAGGACAAACAAACAGAGACTCATGGACATGGAGAATAAACTAGTGGTTACCAGAGGGGATGGGGAAGGTATAGGGATAAAAGAGGTCAAATATGTGATGACAAAAAGAAATCTATGGGCGATGAACACATGATGCAATACATATATGCCTTACTGTTGAATTGTACACCTGAAACTTACTGGATTCAGTTAACCAATATCACCATAATAAAAAAGAAAAACAAGTTTGAATACAAAAAAAAGGAATAGATTACAAGGTGCCCAATTAAGACTAGAACTTATCAAAATTTCAATGGGAACTGAAAATGTTAAGGGGCAAAAAACAACCAATAGAATGAAAATGAGATTAGAAAAGTAAAAAGGAATGGGAAAGAAATGGAAAGAGAAGACAAGAAAAGAAGGAATAATATATTATTGCAGTCCCTGCGAAAAGGATAAGAGAACACAACTATTACTAAAATTATAATCTTAGAAAACTTGTCAGAAAGAAAAAAAGACCTACATCTACCTATACATTGAAAATACAAATTATCTCCAAAATACAGTCTATTTCAACTATTAGCTTTCAAAGAAAAATAAAATCCTCAAGGCCACCAGACAAAAACAAATACCATATAAAGACAAAAAACTGGACTGGTATCATATATTTTTAAACAATATATATAAAACAAGGCAAAAATGGAGCACCTTTTTAAAAGCACTGAGTGAAAGAAAGTATGAACCAACAATTTCATATCCGAAATGCTGCCTTCGAGTATCAAGACTATTTAAAACACACACACACACACACACAGTTTTCAATATGCAAAAGCTTAGGGAATTCTGCACTCATGAGCCTTTTCTGAGGCATCTAGAACAAATGCTGACAAGGTATGCCCATGAACCATATCCTGTCTGTCCTGTTTTATATGGGGACTAAGCTAAGAATAGTTTTTACATTTTTAAGTGGCTGAAAGAAAATCAAAAGAATAACAATATTTTGTGACCTGTAATAATTGTATGCAATTCAAATTTCGGTGTCTGCAGATAAAGTTTTATGGGAATACAGCTACACTCATTTATTTATTGTCTATAGTTGCTTTCATACTACAACAGCAGAATTGAGTATTTGTGACAGAGACAGTATGGCCTGAAAAGCTAAAGAACTTAGTATCTGGCCTGTCAGAGAAAACAGTTTGCCAACTCCTGTACTAGAAAATAAGCTTCTCCCAACCAAGAGATAGCTAGAAAACATCAGTGAAAGGATTGAAAAGCACTTTGGTGGGTAGGTAGGTAGGTAAGTGGATGGATGGCTGATGCTATACATATATGTAAAGAACAAAACTAATTTGGGAGGAATGAGAGTAAAAGGCTCATGTATAAACATTATACGTTTTGACATAGTAAAAGCCATACAACCAATAAATAGGAGAAGGGGAAGCAGAAGAGAAAAAGAACATAGGCAATAGGTAGAAGTTATGATACTAATATAGAATGATAAACCAGGCATCGATAGGTAAAATAAGAAAATAAGAGACTACATATTTATGCAAAGGCCTACTTAAGTTATACCAAATTTTCAAATGGTCTGGGATTGGTACCCCTAACCTCTCATTGTTCAAGGGTCTACTGTAAGTGTATTTAAAAATATATAAACACAAAGATAACCAATACGACAAAAATGCAACTTTCCTAAGTACCCAAAATATATGTGTGTGTTAAAGAGCAAAGAATACACATACTATAGAGAACCATAGTGAATACAATAAAGTACACATAATTATAAAAGAATATGCCAAAATTGACAATAAACACATAATTCATAAAATTAAATGGAAATAAGATTTACCTGATTAGTAAAATAAAACAATTTTCAATTTCACTCACAGAGCAAAAACCCAACTCTCTTGTGTATATATATGAGACACACCTCAATCCTTCCACCATTAGCCAATATAATAAAATTTTTAATAAAAATCACAGACACCTGCCATGTTCCAGGCATAGGGATCCAGAGATAGTGTCAGCTACGGTCCTGTGCCTTCCAGAGAAAATAATCTAGCAAAAAAGAAAAGAAAGAGAAAACAATGACCATACAATACAATGAGGTTTGCAATTAGTAGGTGTTAACTGTGGTGGCTTCTGCTCTTTCCTATTGCCATGTCACTATGTAGATATAAACTCTATGTAAATATCTCTATTTTATGAAATACACACTTTATATTTAGCAGAAACAGGCTATGATGCAACAACTGATTCTCAGTGGTTCAAGATTTGAGAGTAGAGATGATGAGGCAAATGGAGTAAAATGAAAATACAAAAGTGAAATCTGGATTAAGGGGATATGATTTTTGCTTGTGCCATTCTTATCTTGCACCTTTTTAAAGTCTGAAATTGTTTCCAAAGAAAATGCTTAAAAATAAATTACACGATAGTAAGGCATTCTTACTTTAAAATTGATATCTGTGATATTAAAGAGAGTAAAATACCTCAAGATTTTTGGTTTTTCAATTAACCTTTATATGGTTTCAATTTAATTGCATCTTCCCTGGCATTTTATTTTTCCTTACAATGCATGTACATTATTAATACTGGTTTTAGATCTTGTCTAAATATTTACAAATAATTACTTTCCATTACTTCAGATTCTCTATTGAACCTTGTTATTTAAGCTAATTTCCATGATATGAACACAAAGTTTAAAAAACATATTTGGGGAAATCTTTGAAAAGAAATTACATAGTTCATTCTTCTAACCAGTAATGAGTTGTAGAAGGTTGTAGAACTCTGAAGGACAAGTAGTAGTTCAGGGAAGAAAAAAGATAAAGACAAAAAGTTACGACGTTCGCTTTTAAAATACACTGCAGGCTTATGAAGAAAAAAACCTTTCTTTTTTTTTTTTTTTTTTTTTTTTTTGACTTACCCAAGAAAACTTCTCGTACATGGCCGGACTGCTATAGATCCGCCGGTACAATGGTCTGCTCAAGAAGATCAATAATCCAGTCAAGAGGAACGAAGCCATCATTACGAGGACCAACGGTCTCGTCCTCTTCCTCTTCCGGGTTTCACAGGAAGTACTAAATATCCCCCCCTTCTGACCTTTTGGGTCATGTGACTGCATCCTAGCCAATGAAATGTAGGCGTGCAAACCACCTCCTTGTGGAGCGCTCCCCCTTGCCTGCCTACATTTACGATACAGGTTCGCTTACTTTAAGTGTTACTTTGTTACGCGCTATACCCATTTTTCTACTGCCGGCTTTAAGATTCGTGAAATGCTGTTTTAAAGTTTTTTTTTCCCGCCTTTGCAATTCGGAGACAAAGAATCCAAATTCTGAGGCCCAATAAGCTAGTAGAGCTACTTGATGGAAGAGACTTGTCTGGTTACATTGAACATATATGCAATAAATCAATCATTAGTTGTTAAACCTACCCCTTCACCCCGCTAACCACTCTACACCTTAGAGTGGTTTGAGGATTAAGTGAAGATAGTGCCTGGTAACCTTGTTACAGAAGTGGTTACTATTATTCTTCCTCTTAAAGATATATATTTTTTTTACCTTTAAAGACACTGACTAACTGTATAACATTAGGATAATTCTGTTACTCCTAAACTTCCTTCCTCATCGGAAAATGGAGAAAATCCGTTTAACAAATGTCCTCTAATATATATCAAGTATATATATATATATATATATATATATATATATATATGTGTGTGTGTGTGTGTGTATGTATGTACAAATATACCCTAATACACACCAGAAGTCATCTAGATTCAGAGGACAGAAAATCGACAAGAACTATAAGGTCCTGCTTTCATGGTGCTTACATTCTAGTAGGGAGTGAGGTTATAACCATAAAAACAAATAATACAAATGGTTATGAAGAATATGGACAAGGTGACTTGATAAGGACTGGGGGTCAGGACTCATTTAGATTACATGACTTGAAAGTTAAAACTGAGCAGGTGGCATTTGAGCTAAGACCTAAACAGCAAAAGGAGTCAGTTGTGGGTTCAAAGTTCAAGGAGAAGAATGCTTCAGGTAGTAGAGAAAACAACCAGACTCTGAGAAGGAAATGACCTTAACATATTCACAAACAGGCCGATGTGGCTAGTGTGGTTGGTGATTGTGGGAGCGAATAGGACAAAATGATGTTGGAGGACAGAGGCATGATGTAAGGCTGTTTAAGATTTTAAGCAGGAGAGAGGCATGATATGTTTAAATCTTAGAAAGAGAATTTTGGCAGCTGCATTGGAACTAGAATGTAGGGCAGCTTGCAAGAGTGTAAGTTAAAGGACAATTAGGTGACTACTATAATTATTTGGACAGGACATGATAGGGCCTTGGCTAGACTGGTAGCAGTGAGATGGAGAGAAGTGGATAGATTTGGGATATGTATTTTAGTGATGGAGACAAGACTTGGTAATGCATTGGATATGAAGGTGAGAATGAGGTAGGTGGCAACAGTAGGTATAGGCACATGCAGTTAGGTAACTGGGCAGTATCTTTACTACAATGAGAAAGATTGGAAGGGAAAAGTTTTTCCGTATATTTCTCTCTCTCTGTCTTCGAGAGGAGAATCTGCTGTGGTTGTGTTAAAGAGTTAACTCATGGACATGGACATAGACTAGTGGTTACCAGAGGGAGGTGGGAGGGAGGAGGTATACAGGATAAGGGGGAGGTCAAATATGTGGCGACAGAAAGAAATCTAACTATGGGAGGTGAACACACTGTGTAAATATATATGTTGCCTTACTTTTAAGTGTACAGCTGAACTTATTGGATTTCATTAACCAATGTCACTATAAAAATTTAACTAATTAATTAATTTTAAAAAGTTAATTAATAAATTTAATGATAGTAGCATCTGTTTTACAGGCTTATTGAAGTAAGAATGTGTGTGTGTATGTGTGTATGTGTGTACGTCTGTGCACGCACATGCTACAGTGCACAGCAGTGAATTAGATATGGCTCAGGCCCAGACTAGTATGCTAGTATGTAGTATGTGTGGAAAGGTAGGGAGGTTCCTGTAGCAGAGCACTGATCATTGCGTAGCTCTAATAGTGGAGGATACCCCTTGAGTGTGGCAGGGGACTGTGATATAATGTGATATAATTCTTGTGATTATGTTACATTATATGGCAAAGGTGAAACAGTTTTTCAGATGTACGTAAGCTTTCTAATCTGTTAAACTGATGTGTCAATCAAAGAGAGTATACTGGGTGGCTTGACCTGATCAGGTGAGCCTTTAAAAGGTCCTAGGCCTTCCCTAAAGTCAGAGACTCAAAGGAACAGAGATACTCTCTTGTCTACCCTTGAAGAACCAACCAACAGAGTTGTGAACTGCCCTCTGAAGAGGGAAAACCACTAGGAACCAAGGTCCTCTGTCCTATCACAGCAACAAACTAATTCCATCACAACCTAAATGAACTTAAAAAGAGACCCTAAACTCCAGATTATCACATAGCCTACCTGATACATGTGAGTGCACCCTCATGAGACCCTGAGCAGAAGATGCAGTTCAGACTGCTATGCCATGGAAACTATGATATGATAAAGATGTGTTATTTTAAGCTACTGAGTATGAACTGATGTGTTATATAAAAATAGAAAATGAATATGGGTCCTTTTCTTGTTTGGGAAAGGCTAAAATACCAAACATCCCCTCCAGGCCCGTCACCAATTGTAGGTATTCTGAGAGAGGCTGCCTAAAGGGTGATGTCTAAGCTGAGATATTAAATGGGAAGCAGTGATCTAGGCAAAGAGGAATATAAATGCATGAGGAAGAGAGGAAACACACTTAGCATATTCCCAAAAAGGAAAAGATACCCCCTCTTGCCATTATAGCTTCTTTGACAGGACATCCAATTGAGAGCATCCCAGTGTACATTTCATTGACCCCACCAGCTTTTAGACTTTTTGCAGATGGCAGCGAAATAATTTATCATCAACAGAAGTTTGAAAACAGTCCATTCAGTGGGGAGAGAAAAACAATTTCTGTCAACTGCTTGGAGACCAAACAACTAATGATGAATTCCTTTCCTTAGGAAGAGACCAGCTGACACTTTGAGAGAAGCAGCATTTGCTCTTATCCCTAGAGAAGGAAAGAGTTTCATTTTTACAGTTGATATATTCCCTCTGAATGGAGAGACATTTCATCACTTCATTTCATGGTGTGATTTCATTTCATTTCTCTTAAACTAATTAAACACTGCCTCCCTTCTGCCGCTCACCTCAGTGGGTAGTGAGGAGAAATTCTAGCTTGTTCTCTGATGCCTGCGGTCAGAGGATCGCAGAAGTATGCAGAATAAACTCTATAGCTTCTTTTTTACAAATTGATTTATTAGTGTGGTATAGCTCGCAGAATATTAAGTTTACTATTTCAAACAGGTACAACACAGTGGTTTCAGTATATTAACTATGTTGTAAAGCATCACCACTATCTAATTGTGAAAATGTTTCCATTCACCACTCCCCTCCCAAAATCCATACTTATTAGCAGTCAATCCCAATTCTAATCCCTCCCTTTCTCCATCACTCCGGCAACCATTAATCAGCTTTCTGTCTGTATGGATTTGCGTATGCTGGATATCTTCATAAAAGTGTGAATCATACAAAAATGTGCCCTTTTGTATCTGATTCTTTCATTTAGCATAATGTTTTCAGAGTTCATCCATGTTGCAGATTTTATGATAGTTGGCTTTTTTCATGGCTGAATAATAGTCCATTATATAGATATACCACTTTTTGTTTATTCTTCTATTTATGGACTTCTGAGGTGTTTCCACCATTGTGATTATCATGGATAAATACTGCTATGAACACTTTGTGAAAATAGTTTGTGTGAAACATGTGTTTTCAAAATTCTTGGTAGTATCTAGAAGTTCCTTACTAGGTCTTATGGTAATTCTATGTTTTAACATTTGAGAAACTGCCAGAATATTTTGGGCTGTACCATTTTATGTTCTCACCAGCAATGTGTGAGGATTCTACTTTCTCCTCATCTTCACCAACACTTGTTATTTTCCAGTTTTATTTTTTTATTATAACTGTTCTAGTGAGTGTGAAGTAGTATCTCATTGTGGTTTTGACTTGCAACTCCTAATAACAATGATGCTGGCATCTTTTCATTGACTTTTTGAGAGACTGCATATCTTCTTTGGAGCAATGTCTATTGAACTTCTTTTGCCCACATTTTTAATTGGTGTGATTGTCTTTTCGTTGTTGAGTTATAGGAGGAGTTCTTTATACATTCTGGCTATTAAACTCTTATCAGATATATAATTTGCAAATATTTTTCCCATTTGTGGGTTGTCTTTTTACTGTCTTGACAGTGTTCCTTAATGCACAAAAGTTTTTAATTTTATCAAGTAATGTATCCAGTTTTTCTTCTGTTGCCTGTGATTTTGTGTCATATTTAAGAAACCATTGCCAAATCCAAAATCATGTAGGTTTCCTTTATGTTTACTTCTAAGAGTTTTATAGTTTTAGCTCTTACATTTAGGTCTTTGATCCATTTTGAGTTAATTTTTTATTATGGTGTGGGGTAGGGTCCAAATTCATTCTTTTCCATATGATATTCAATTGTTCCAGTGCTATTTCTTGAAAAGACTATTTTTTTCCCCTGTTGGATCATCTTAAATGCCCATGTCAAAAATAAATCACAAATAGATATATGGATTTATTTCTGTACTATTTCCTGAGTCTAATATCTGTTCTTATTAGTTGGTACTATACTTCCTTGATTACTGTAGCTTGTAGCAAGATTTGAAATTGTGAAATTTGAATCCTCCAACTTCATTCTCCTTCTTTGGCTATTCTGATTTCTGGTTCCCTTGCATTTCCATATGAATTTAGAATCAGCCTTAAACCGTAGCTTCTAAATGAGCTGAGCCATAAACCCTGTCCATTGTTAGTTTAGCAGGCCTTTTCATTTTTGAAGAGTGGAAGTGAGAGATGGGAACCCCGCTGGACTTTGACAGGGCGCAGGTCTAGCGTCCTCCGGAATCTGCAGAAAGTCTGGGCAGCCAGGGTTCACAAATGGAGCAGTAAGGCTCTGAAATAGCACTTCCCAAGCTGTAATGACTCATGCACTGATCTGGTTGAAAGCAGAGTGAGTGAGGCCTGAAACTTTATTTCTAATAAGCTCCTAGTAGCCCAATGCTGCATGTTTTTGAACCACACTTTGAGAACAAGGCATAATTGCCATTAGTATCTTTCCAGTAGTCTCATATAGGAAGCTGGGACAGCACTTAGAATCATTCAGACTGTTCCTTATACAAAAAAGGTGGGGGGGGGGACTTGAAAGTCCAGAGACTAGGTAGAGACAGTATAGGAATTCTGGTTTTGGACTCTCAGTTATTTTCCCAACCTGTGGCTGCCTCCTATGTCAATCACCTTTTCATTCTTTCCGAAACACTGTCCTTACTACCGTCTTCAACTAATTTCTCCCCTCTTTTGCAATTTATTTCTAGCAGATTTCTTTAGAAGAAAACATTAGAATTAAAGGGAATTTGAATGTGATGGCATTCACACAAGTTGCTATCTGTATTCCTCTAGGACTATCTCTGGCATAGAATGAGTGGATAGACTACCTGTATTGCAAAGTGGTTAAATTCCATATTTTCCAAAAAACATATACAACATTATACATTCTATATGTGTTAGGTAGAACTCTAAAATGGTCCCCAAGATCCCCCCACACCCTGATGTACACTTCCTGTATAATCTAGAGACTATGAATATGACAGATTTCATTCCATGATTTGGTTATGTTATTGTGGCACAGTTAACTTTAAGAAAAGTAGATTACCTGGGTGGTCCTGACCTAATCACACAAGCCATTAAATCTAAAGTTACAGACAGAGAAGTCAGATATTTGAAGCACGAGACAGATACAATATACCACTACTTGCTTAAAGATGGAGGAGGCCATATAGCAAGGAAATTGAGACCTCAGTCCAGCAACCACAAGGAACTAAATTCTGCCAAAAGAAGAGAATAAAATTGGGAGCAAACTTTTCCTGAGACTCCAGATGAAAACTCAGTCCTGGCTGAATCCACAATTTCAGCCTGTGATACACTGAGCAAAGAACCCCACGGACTTTGAATTACAGAACTGTGAGCTAATAAATGAGTGTTGTTTAAGCTACTGAGGCGTGTAATTGATATACAATAGTAGAAATATTGTGCCTTCTTGATGACTGACTGAACTGTGTCTCTATTTTGCCTCCACTGTCAGGGAACTCACAGTCAAATCTGAGTCAGAAATGTTAAAAAATTTTTAGAGGTCTTTACAGTCTGAACATCTGTTTTCAATATTTCTTTCTCTTAGTTATGGCTTCCTGCATTTTTGTGTATTTTGCCTGATTTTTCTATCCTTAATTATGTTTTAACATCCAATTTTACGTAATCTTTTAAAAGTCTCATTATAAAAGTAATATGTGCTTATTGTGAAATGTGTGGGAAAATACAGTTAATACAAGAAGAAGAAAAAATCTAAGATTAGAATTCTATCACTTCATCTGGAGAAAACAACTGTTAATGTTTTAGTGTATTCTTTCCAGTCTTTTTCCCTATGCTCATATGTATATTTTTATATCATGAGATCATGCTGTATTATTATTCATATCCTTGCCATAAGCTACCTCTAAACATTTGAGGAAAAAAGGAAAAAAAAAACACAAGATAAAATTAACATGTATTCAACGGTTTGGAGGTGGGTTTTTTTGTTTTTTGTTTCTGAGCAACTTATGTTTGCATTAGCAGATCTCACCTTTTTGTTTGTTTCCTTCTGTTAGTCCCATGACAGTTGGCATCACCTATGTTGAGGGTCCCAAGACCATCAGATTCAACATTTTGGTAAGATTACTCACAGGACTCAGCATACAGTCCTACTCACAGCTATGATTCATTACAGTGAAAATATACAAAGCAAAACCAGCAAAGAGAAAAGTAGCATGGGGGCCAAATCTGAGGAATCCTGGCACAAGTTTTCAAAGTTCTCTCCCAGTGGAGTCACAGAGGATGCGTGAAATTGCAACAACACCTGTGAAGTGTAGTCTCCCAGGAAGCTCATTAGAGACTCAGAGTTCACAGTTTTTAATGGGGCTAGGATTGCAGGCACCCTCTACCTAGTGCACACCAGGATTCCAGACTCCAGAAGGAAAGCAGGAGCACAGCTTAAACCATATTGTTTGTACAAATAGTTTAGGTACAGTAAGACACTATTATTCATCTGGGACTGTTGAGGATCTTCCCAAATGCAAGTTCCAAGGCTCTAGCCAAAAGCCAACTCTGTAAGCAAGCCTGTCTAAGGATGCAGTCTCAGGCCTGCTATGTAAATCTTTCCTATACATCATCTAAATACCACATTCTCATTCTATTGAAGTTATAGGTAATACTCAATACCCTAGTTATACATTCTCTTTCACATAGAGTATATGGGAATATGGATATATTAGTCAGATCCAGCTGCTATAACAAATTACTGTAGAGGGTGGCTTACACAACAAACATGTAATTTTTCATTTTTCTAGAGCTTGGAAATCCAAGGTCAAAGCAGATCCAGTATCTGATAAAGGCCTGCTGCCCGGTTGGCCGCTAGCAGTTTTTTTCTTTGTTTGTTTTACCCTCACATGGTAGAGAACAGAGACAGAAAGATGCTCTCTTCTTATAAGGGCACCGATCTCATCCCAAAGGCTTCTCCTCATGACCTAACCACTGCCCAAAGCCTTACCTCTTAATGCATCACATGGAGGTTAGGACTTAAACATGAATTGGAAGGGGGGGATGCAAATATGAAGTCACTAACAATGGATAGGAATCACCTCTATTTATATATTTTTAAAGTCTATCATAAACAAATGTCTATTAAAGCTATAAGTAGGATAGTAAGAGATGATCATGAAAGACCACTACCATGCTGAAAACTTACACTTCGGTGTCTCTTCTAGAGAGCTGAATCTAGAGTGCTGCCTTTATTTCCCCAAGGTTTCTTTCTGTTTTCTCACCCTACCAGAACCAAGACTCTTAAGCAAAGTCCAGGCCTAGAGTCTCACGACATGCTACCTGGTTAGGATCAAGAGCTGTCTCACAGAGCCTTGCACAAAGAGGGCAAGATATCATCTCAGAGGACCTGTCCCCTTTGATCTAGGCCCATGTCGAGTAAATCCTTATGGACTGACCGGAAGCAAAGGACTGCCTTCGTCTCTGCAATTAGGTTTACTGTAATTTTACTGCCTCCACAAATAAGTCACTTGTATTATAAATTTTATTTTGGGGCTATCTAACAGTAACGGATTACACACAGGTTTTTGTTTGTTTGTTTGTTTGTTTTTTCCCTGTACGGGAATTTCTTTAACTCTGAGCTTAAGATGCGTTTTTGAAAAAAGTGGGGAAGCCAATAGTCAGTGGCGCGGGGCGGGGGGGTGCTTTTCAAGGGTGCCTTAAATCAGTAAAAGTTACAACCTTTGGGCTTATGCAACCCAAGGGCACAGGACTTGGTGAGTGTACAGTGCCCTTGCACAGATTGGCAGAAATTTTCTCCCTCTGAGAAGAAGAAGCTCCTTGCCATTGTGCCAGGCTTAGTGGGCAGAGCTATGCTGTGTTTAAATCCCAACTCATTCCTTCTGCTGGGTACCTTGTGTTAGCCCAATTGAGTACAATAGTAATGATGGGAAGGTTGGTGGTTGTGTGGCATTATCTTCCTTTATTCTCTTCTTTAAGAATCAAAAAGCCCATATTCTGTTAATTTACCTTCTGAATTAGTTGAACAGCTTCTTGCATTCCAAATGGGATGTTTGGATTTAGCCCTCACAACTGGAGTAACACAGGAGGGGGTGCTTAATGCAGGGAATAGCATGGATCCTCATTAGTTGATTTCATCATGGAATATACATAACTGGAAATCATTGTGCTCAAGGGTTCTCACAGTTTCATTTGAAGTATGATGATGAATTATTTTGAATGTTGAGACATGGAAAATAACATATGAGTATGGAAAAGCTGTTTTCTCTTATGATTGTTGATATAATTTAAGAGTCTTAAGGAGCCTTCGTTTCCTCATCTCTAAAATGGGGAAGGAGTGAAAATAATACCTAGCTGTAGGATTATTCTGCAGGCTAAAGGAGAAGTCACACAAGTCAATGCATGTCAGTTCCCTCTTCAACCCTTCTCTTTTCTTTTGTCTAATTCCTCACATTTACATGCTGTCGAGGTGACAAAACACTTTGATTTCATAGGCCTCACCTGCTCCTCAAAATTGCCCGATAATGCAAGCAGAATGAGATGAATCAAAGGCCTCAGTTTCCAGCAGGCCTGGATATACTTTCACATGCCTGAATGTACGTTTCAGACTCACTCTTAAAGTCTCTCCTCTCCGCCATTGCCCATGTTATGTGTAGGACACAGTGAGAGCCTGTGGGAAAACTGGGCAATATGACAATACTTTTAGTATTTAGGGGAGTTCCAGCAAATAGGTCTCATTTTTTTATGGGCAAACAACATGGGAAAATGGATCCTTTAATTAGTTGAATCTGTCAGGTTCAGTTGTGTTTTATACACAAAAGAGTTTTTAATATATGGCTGCTTCTTACCTGCCTCAATCTCTCTTACCTATAATTGTTAAAATCAGTAGTCTTGTAATAGAGGGTCTAAAAATAGGGAATCTAGTGCAGATCAAGAAATGTTAAATCATATTACCCAAAGCATTTAAGTTCTTATTCTTTAATATATATACTATTTTGTGAAATAATTTTATTGTCTGCCAAATTTCGCAAAGTAGAATGCACTGCTGTGAATGAAACAAAAGCTTCACTGAGCAACATGCTGATACACTGAAAAGTTATCCTCCTGAAAAATAATTGCCCAGATTCTTCTTTTATGTTGTAGGTAAGATTCTTTTGCTTGCAACTAACTGAGATTTCTACTTTAAAATACCACAAGCCAAACCCCAGGAATTTTATTGGTAAGAAACTGAGGCATCTCATGGAGTCCAAGGGCAGAGGACAGCTGGGCATGACAAACAGAAAGCAGGCACTGGAAAGCCCTCAGGAGACCCAGGCTTCAATTAGCTACTGTCGCTTCAATTCTGCTTCCCTTTAGGCATTTTTGACCCACCGTTGAGCATCCATGGGGCTGAAAGTGGGTCACATGGCAGATTCTGGTCCAATAAGCTATAGGTAGGCAGATTGGGGTTGGAAATAGACCAAATCTGAGCCGATCAGACTCTCTTGGAGACCTACTATGAGGTGCTTGAACTGAGAAAATTTTCAACACCTATTTAAGCAGGCCATCTCTCTTCTTTTCTCTTGCTTGCTCTCCCCACCTCTTCATCTTTGTTTCATGCTCATCACTTATTTATGCTCATTCTCTCTGCCATTCTCTACATGTTAGTTTAGAGGGCAATAGTGTGCATGTACCCTGACAGGCCTGATTCATACCTCTTTCTCTTCTGTGTCTTCAGTCCAGGCCACTGGCAGAGAATGACTAGTGTCTCTCAATTCTAATTCCAACTTCTAGGGAAAGAGATTAGAATGGGTTGTTGCAAGGATCAAATGGGTTAATGTAGCCTAATGCCTGGCACATAGTAAGCATTAGCTATTCTTCTTCAAAACCTCACTTGGGTGTTCTATGTCCAGTCTATATGCCATTATCCTTGATCCCTTGGCCTCGGCTAGAATAAATCACTTCTTCCCCATCATTACTCTGAATGTTTTAAACGCTTGTTTTAAGTGGTCCATTCTATATTATATTGCAGCCATTCATTTGCATGCTTGTCTTTTATCTGTGCCATAAGCTCCTTGAAGGTGTGGCCATATCCTTCTCTCTTGGAACCCACTGGTGGAGATGGGATGTTACACAGAGTCTAATGCATGGTAAATGCTCTGGAAGTGCTTGCTGAACTGCACGGAAGGTATGTGACAGGAATGGTAAGTCAACATTATCTTTAATGTCAAATAGCTCTACCAGTAGAAACTTGTGTGTAAGCTGTTTTTCTTTGACTCCACTGCCATGCCTTGTTTACTTCCAACTAGCAAATTGAAAGCAGATTTCCAAATCAGACCTTATCTTTGAGCATTTAGTTAATATGGGTCATATGTCTCCTGGGCCATTTTTGTGGCTCACCGGTGGGGGAGGATTTTAATAAAGATGAACTTCATAAAAAAGCAAGTGTCAATCTGAATTAAGCCTATTCTGGCTCTGAAAGATTGCTTTGGAGTGGGAATGTTGGGTTCAAATGTCTATGCTGTACACACAGTGGTATGTACAGGATCATCTCCACAGTGAAATGAGCTGAGTGCTGATTTACAAAGGGATTTACATTCTCAGCCCCGATCCTTGTTCCTGGCTCCTTTTCCCTACACTCTCTATTCCCTCTGAGTGCTTCTGCTCCCAGCTTCATAATCTCTTCTCCTTTTTTCTGCCATGTAGTCACCATTCCTGTACCCTCTCAAATGTCTTTTTAGCATCGGGTTTGTTTGTTGCAGGTGCATGTGTGTCTATTTCCATTGTTTTTAGTATTATGATGTACAGGCCTTTGAGGCACACTGGTACCTTTTTTTCTGAGGTTGATGTTGACATAAGTCTATTCATATCATATCTTCATCTCAATTAATTTACCTAGAGGGAGTAAATTCATATACGAATGCAAAGAAACAAGAGGGTAGGGAGAACAGGAAAAAAAAGAGCTAAGGAATAACTTTTATCCTGCAAATGACCCAGGAATATAAGTATTGACTACCATTTTTCACAATAGCTGGAAATAAGCCAAATAGGTACTGTAACTTAGATTTTAATACAATTTAGTAATACATAAAATTACATCCAAAAAGCCAACTGCTTGTAACACATGCAAATAGAATTTATTAGACTCGTGTATATATTGACTCATAAGGAGGGCAGTTTTTATTATAAATTTCAGTGAAGAAATGAAAAAGCAGGCAGCTCAGAGAAGTCAGTGGCTAATGAGGAGCACGGGTATGGTTTGAAACCTAGAGTTTCTCATCCCCACTCTGATGCTCTTTCTATCCCACCAGGGTGTTTCTCAAATATGCTGCCCTTTAAAAAAATAAGATGATCTCTTCCATATCATGAGATGACCAAGTTTTATTTAGATTGGAGATCAACAAACCATGGCCTGTGGGCCAAACACAGCCTACCACCTTTCTGTATCACCAGCCAGATAAGAATATTTTTATTCATATTTTTAATGGTTAGAAAACAATCAAAAGAATACTATCTCATGGTACATAAAAATTATATGAAATTAAATTTTCATGTCTATAAATAGTTTTAATGCACACTCAATCATGTATTGTCTGTGGTTGCTTTCATGCTAAAATGGCATTGCTGAGTAGCTGCAACAGAGACTGTAAGGCCCGCAAAGTCGAAAGTATTTGCTAGCTGACCCTTTGCAGAAACTTTGCTAACTACTGATTTAGGACCTTGCTACCCAAAGTGCTACCTAAGTGCTGATCCAAGGAATATGTTAGAAATGCAGAATCTCGGGCACCTCCGGAACTATGGGCTCAGCAGCTGCATTTCAATAAGAGCCCCCTGGTAATTTACATGTACATTAAACCTTGAGTGGCTCTGGCTCAGAAGGCTCTGGCTGATGAGGCCTTTCTCTTAGACTAGCAGTATGCGTTTACTGGAAAAGGAACAAGACTTATCGTCAGACAGGTATGAATTTAAAATTCTGTTTTCACTCCTGAGTGGCTTCAGCTTCCTCACCTGTTAAGTGAGAATAAGCATGTGTTTCTCATAAACATGTTTTGGATTGGATGGTGTGTCAGTTTCCTAGGGCTGCCCTAACGAATGACCATAAGCTTGATGGCTTAAAATAATAGAAGTTTATTCTCTCATTGATCCGGAGGCTGGAAGTCCAAAATCAAGGTGTCAGCAGGGCCACGCTCCCTCTGAATGCTCTAAGGGAGGACACTTCCTTGCCTCTTAAGCAGCTTCTGGTGGTCCCAGGTGTTCTTTGACTTATAGCCACATAACTTTAATCTCTGCCTGCATCTCCACCTTGCCTCTCTGTGTCCCTCTGGTAATCACAGAACCAACTCAAAGTGGTTCTATCCTGTTTAACAAGATAGTGAGTTGTTTTTCAGAGATAATAGACAAAAACTGCAAGTCATGCAGTGGAAGCATGTACAGAGGAGACAGTGACCGCCAGCTGTACCCAGAACCAAAGGATCAGGACACGACAGGAATGCTGAAACCCTTTCAGAAGCAAAGGGTCTGTTGTCCAGGAAGTTCCCATACTGAAACCTCTTCCATAAATGGCCAGGTTACAGGGTCCTTCAGTTAAAACTTGGGCCACCAACATTTCCGCATACCTGTTCTTCCTAACCCCTGAAAAACCCTCAAGCTAGTTTAGCGAGCAGGATGGATTTGAGGCATTGCTAAGTTTTCCATCTTCTCTATTGCTCTTTCTGGATCAAAACACCTTTCCTTACTCCAAACTCTGACATTTTGAGTTTTGGCTTTTTGAAACATTAGGCACATGAACCGAAGTTCAGCAACACATTCCGGTTCTTATAAGGACAGCAGTCATTAAAACAAGGGACACCCTAATTTTAGTATGATATTGTTTCAAGATCCTTAATTATTTATATCTACAAAGATCTTATTTTGAAATCAGGTCACATTCTGAGGTTCTGGATGCACATGAATTTGGGCGGGGGGGGGAACAATTTCAACCCACTACAGGTTATAACGACATAGGTCAAATGTCTGGTACACTGTTAACACGTGTTTCCCCTTTTATTCAAATGACTCGGGGGCCCAGAATAGAGTGGAGAGGGGCATCTTCTTTAGTAGGACATACATCCTGGAGCTAAACCAGTTCTTTTTTCCTCTCTACATTTTGAACAAATGTTTCTTTCAAGTGAAGGAACAAATGAATGAGAAGAAGTAAGCCTCCTCTCTGTCGCTGTCATGCCCGCCTCCGCCTCCGGAAGGGATTACTATTCTCATTGAAATTCCTGTAGGCCATGGCTTTCCGTTGTAACCCTGAAGGACAGCTTTCCTGTTACTATGAAACCCATGTATATCTCAAGAGGAAGCGAGACAGGTAGCAAATATCAGCTTTCTCATGAGCAAATCTTGGCAGGTGAATCAAAACCAGGGTCTCCTCGCTGATGCCATTGTCAACAATTTTCAGATTGACCAGGAAGTGTGACAAGCTATTCTGCCAATAACACTAACCACGCCCCTCCCCCGTTTTTCTCAATGCTTTTGTATGTGTAGTCAGCAATGTCTCCTTTCTGAAGTTCTACATCGTACTGTCCTCTTGTCCACTTCCGTTAGATGTGGCCGGTTTACTCTATCTTAATGACCCAATTCGCCACCAGTGGTGTGCACTATTACTTTGTGAATTTCATGTAAACAGTCTTCCCAGTAAGAGAAATCTCCTTGGTACCCAGTAACCCAGTGCTGTAATTCTCAGTACAGCACCTGTCTTGGAGCTGAAACAAATCAATAGCTAAATGTGACTGCAGCTAGATTACTAACTCAATCTTCTATTCTCCAAGGGGAAAGAGCTGCAACCTTTAATACTGATGAGCCTGCTAAAAAAGAGTGGGAGCTTTATTACCCATGAGAAGAAATCTGCCAGAAAGGGGAGATCCTACTCTTAGAGAGGGTTTTTCTTTTTACATCTTCAAAGTTATTTTTAAAGGGATTATTTGGTACTTATTTCCTGATCCTGTTTTAGAAATTGATAAAGGGTATTGAACATACCCAACAAAACTCTTTTCTCTGCATGCAGCAGTTTAAAGAGAATACACTTTGTTTTTCTACTGATGAATTCCGAGGAGCAGGGTATGTTGCCCCTGAAAGAGGAAATGAGATTGCCTTCAAAGAATTAAACTTTAAGCTCAACGTATACTGACTAAAGCAAAGTCCCCTTAAAGTGGTGAATCTCAGCCTTGGCTGCTTAATAGGACCACCTGGGCAGCTTTTAAGACCTTTTGAGGCCCTAGGCCAGACACCAAAGATTCTTATTTAATTGTGCCAGGGCGGGGCCCAGGTATTTTATTGAAGGATCACCCAGCGATTCCGCTGTGCTGTCAGGGTTGAGAAACATTGCCTTAAAGAGACAATAGCTTTTAAGGCTTCAGGGTTTCACTCTCATAGTTGAAGGCTGCTAAAGAAAGAATATGTCATTCAGAAGAGGGGAGGGCGTGGTTAGCTAGGAAAACTTTGGGGGAAAGGTTGATTTTGAGCCCTTCTTTGATCACTAGTTTAAAATTTCACTCCCCACCCTTCAATCACTCTCTGCTTTCCTTGCTTCATGTTATTGTCTATCTAAAATATAAGCTCCATTGAGAATAGTGTTAGACTTGGTGTTTTTGTCTGTTCTGTTCATATCTGTATCCCTAAAGCCTGTTAAGGAAAGCTCAGCGCATGGCAGACACTTATGCATATTTAGCAAATGAATGGGTAAGAGAATGAATAAATGGAAGGTGTGACAAGGGCAAGCTTTCCTATTTGGCAAACAATTTCTACGGCAAAAACAATGCAAAAGGTTGTTTTTATCTGAGTCCATAAAACATTACAAAGTAATCATCGATTAAGGTTTGAATTTAAACATGTTTGCCAAAGAGAGACAGACTGTGTTGTCCTTAAAATTATCTAGATCCTGTGACTGTACTGAGTCTCCTCGCATACTTACAAATTGGCGTTCAGCTTATACTTTGAACGATAGGTAGAAATACCTACACAGAGAAAAGGAAGAAAATGAACTGGTTGTGCCAACTGTTTGATTCCTGTGACAGATTTCTCATTGCACATTAATAAATTAGCATTTGGGTTTTATACATTGTTCTCAGGAGCCTGATTAACATAAGAGCCTGATTAACCCCTGAGCAGTGAGTAGGTTCACCTCTGCCTTCCATGTGTGACTCATTCAGGTATCTCAGCCTTCAAGGCAAAGTGTCATACCTTGGACCAGAACAAATTCACTGAGGTCATGAAGATAACCCTGTGAAGCCATTTTCACCTCCACCTAAAAGAGATCTTTAACATTTTTTAATCCATACCACATTTTAATTTTTAAAAATATCTCACAAAGTTCTCGATTGTGGTTTAAAATTTCTAAATATCTACATGGAGATCAGTTCATGATTTGTTTTCTCAGACCACAAACTGCCCCCTGATCCATCCTCATTCCCACCCCCAATGGTTCTTTGTCTGTTTGGTGGAAAATCACTGGGCAGAGTCCTCCTCTCACACTCTTGTACGGGTAATAGTTCCTCTGTGATGGGCAGACTCTATTTATAACAGACCAACATCTGCTTCCTCATAATTTCTAGGTATCAGTCTCAGCCTCTGCAACAAGGAAGCCTTTTCAGAGTAAAATTATTTGAAGACCTCTCATTGTCTCCTTAGTCTTCCAATGTTTTAAACCCTGAATAAACAAAATAACATAAAAACAGAACAGAACAAAAAGACACACAACCCCAGTCTACACACTGATTGCTTTTTACCAGGCTAGAGGAAGAGAAAGAAATTTGAGCCTGAGATTGAAGCCACTCCAGCACCAAGAAACAGTTTCCTGCAGTCTGCGCATATACAAACAGTTCCTCAGCACAGGCGTGTCCAGCATGGCCTCTCTCTTTTCCCAGACTTTCATTTTGTGTAACTGTCTTCAGATTGTGGCATTGCTAGGAGGCTTAATATTAATGGCAATAATAACAGCAACACAACCCAAGATTTAAAGGACTTTGCCTTCTGCACATCATCGGTCTGGATGCTGCCTTGAAGTATAGTGTTTGGTATGAGTTTCTGGGGCCTGCATGCAGGAGGTGCTGAGGAAAGGATGGTTTATCAGCTAATGGAGTCTGTCATGTAGGGAACTTTTCTGTATCTTACTCCCCCTAGGTGATAGCACTTTCCTCTCATTATTATGTCATTTATTCCCCATTTATTTACCCCCTATCTCATCCCACTAGAGCCAGCTTCACAGTTATTAATGTGCATAGTAATCACCTTGCAGATCTTATTAAACTATAGATTCTGAATTAGTGGGGGGTATACATTCTGCATTTCTAACAAGCTCCCCAGTAATGACAATGCTGCCAGTACATGGACCACATTTTTCAGTACCCAGGCTTGCCTTTCAAAAGAACTTCCTGCAACGATGGGGCCGTTCTATCATCTGCACTCTTCACGTGGCTATTGAGCACTCAAAATGTGGCCTAGTGTGACTAAGGAACTGAGTTGTAAATTGTATTTAATTTTAATTAATTTAAATTTAAATAGTCATGTCTGGCTAGTGGTTACTGTATTAGGCAATAATTAGATGATGCAGCTCTAGAGTAAGGGACCAACCAGCAAACTTTTTCTGTAAAGTGTCAAATGGTAAATGTTTTCGGCTTTGTGGGCCATATAGACTCTTGTGGGTCACAAATACTCAACTCTGCCATTGTAACATGAAAACAAACAAACAAACAAACATATAGACAGTATGTAAACAAACGGTTATGGCTATATTCTATTAAAACTTTATAGATGAAAGTGGGAGGTAGGCCAATTTGGCCTGTGAGCCATGGTTTGCAGATCTCTGCTTTAGAGCATAATTTGGTGATGTTAAAAGAAAGATTGTAAAAATAACCTGAAGCATTTTCCTGACACTGAAATAAATGCCTTTCTTTACATTTAAGTCTGAGCTACATAAAACATTAGTTTTGCTTTTAATATGTAGAAATTCCATAAGCAAATTCTCTTTTAAAAATCGAAACCTAATGTTTTATGTTATTGTATAAAATTATGTATTGCCCATGAATGTTTATTACTGTTAATCTATTGGATAGCTATTTTACACACACACACACACACACACACGCACACGCACACGCACATTTTTGTATACTTTTTTAGTTTTGAAATCTTTACTGCAGTGCCATTCATACAATGTTGGTAGGCTCTGTGTTAAATTATGCAGTTAAATACTTTTTAAACACTAACCTCTCAGCTTGATGGTTATGGCCGTGAGGTTACTTTCTTAGTATGTGTACTCTATCAACACAAGAAAAATGTGAGTAGTCAGTCCCTGTTAATCTAACTGCATTTCTTTTCTGTTGTTTTTTGCAATAGCTGCCTGGACTAATATTTCATATATGTTTTATTAAGTTGGCAACATTTTTCCAATTCTGCGCTATCCATCTCAAAATGATGAATGGCATGCTGGGGCATTGTTAGTTTACATCATAACCATTAGAAACAGTAAGGAGTTATAAAATAATCTCTCATTGTGCTAAGCACAAAATGTTTTTCTATAAAATGAGCAATCTAAAGATAATCACATTTTATAGATGCAAACGATTTCGCATTTCTTATGAACACAATCTGTGTTCAAAAATCATTATTGTGCTAGTTTAATAAGCCATCACACTGAAATGGCTATAAATGTGCTTGATAAAGATGATAATGTTACTGGGACACTGATTGGAAGTTATACCTCTGGTCTAGTAAAGAACAGTTGAGAACTGTGGTACAACCAAAATGGCTATGACCCAGGAGTGTGCTGGGACTTCAAGTGGTGAGATCCTTCAAAGGAATTGACATTATCTATCCATCAACTCCAAAGGCCGTCAATGTTCCAAATCATGGCTTCTAAGGAGGATGCAGTGAATTGTGTTCACTCGAGGCTGATGTTGACATCTGAGGTATACACATCTGGTGGAAGTGATAAGGTGGAAAGCAACTGGGCAGGCACTTGAAGTTAGGTGGATTAGCGTCTCATGGTTAACCTGGCAGAGGAAAGGTGAGAAGTGGTGGAGCAGCAACCGAGTCAGTGATTGGTTGTACGAGGACCAAGGGTAGGAGGCCTGGGGCTTCTAAAAGCCCAAGCCTTGTATAGCTCAAAATCATTCCAGTGAAGAAGTTAAGTAGATCCCACTAGAGAGTTGGCATGTTATGTGGGATACAAGTTAAAAATCACATGGTGAAGATAGCTGTGGTTCTACCCTAGGCATCGTAGATCCTAGCTGTAGGGCACGTTACTACTCTAGTCCTCATTTACTTGTAAAGATGAGGCTTCTAATATCTTACCAGGCAGAAAGTAAGGCAATAAGACCAAAAAAAATGTAGGTTTCAAAACCAAGGACGAGACCTTTTGGGGACCTTTTATGTTGTAAGCTCCTGTACCCTCTTCAAAGCTGAGAACAAATATCTTCTCATTGTTAGCATTTTCTATCCCTCCTTTTCTTTGTCTTCCTCTTATCTCACTCTCCCATAGTGTTTTCTGTATACCTCTATATCACATGACAGTGCCAATGCTGCCTTACAATTAAGTTGATATAATTTTCTCCCCCATTTGACTGTGAACTTCTTGAGGGTAAGGACTATCAGGTCCATCTCTATATCCTCAGTGCCTAGCATGGTGTTTAACTAAAGTAGCTACCCATACAGAGAAAAAGGAGTTTAAATTGAACATCCAAAGCCAAATGGTAATTATTCAAAAATAATTTTGTTATAAAAGCGACCCATTTAATTGAAGAATGTCTTCAAAATCCATTAACTAAAAAGGGATACAATATTTTTTACAAATCTGAAATTAAACTCAACACAGAGCATTTAGCTTGCCTTTCCACTTACATATTCCTGAGCATTTCATCAAGGTATAAATCTACAGAAAAATTTTTTAAGTGCTGTGATAGAGATCTTGGTGCTTACCGAGCATTCCATTTAACCCTCCACATTTTCCATCCCCTCTGCAGTTAGATAAGGCTACATGATTAATTCTGGCCGGTGGGCATAAGCAGAAAAGACAACTTTTTCTAAGCCAAAGCATGGAAGAGCTAGCATGTGCCATCCACCAGTTTATTTCGTTTTCTGCTGAGTGATAGGGGACGCCCTATGGTAGATTTCTCTTTAGCTTTCGTCTTTGAATGTGGAGCTGAGACAGCTTCCACTCTATGTCAGACAGAGAACACAAGTGAGAAATATACCTTTATTTTGGTAAGCTACCAGGACTTCTAGGTTATATTATTACAGCAGAATAACTTATCCGATGCTCACTAATATAGGTATATAGAATGATATTGTATGGATGTACCATGATTTGATAATTCCCTCTTGTATGGTATTTCAATTATTTCTGTTAGTTTTCTAATATAAACAATATCATGATGAATATCATTATACATGTCTTTGTGGAAATTCACAATACTTACTTTAAAGATAAATTTCTAGAAATAAAATTACCGGGAAAGAGAATTTGGAGATTTTTATGGCTTGACTATCTCTTACAAAATTTCTCCCCTGGAAGATAATGCCAATTTATAGTCTCATTAGCAATATATATGAGTGCTAGTTTCACCAAATTGGGTGTTATTCTTCTTTTGAATACTTGCAAATGTGGTAGGTGAAAAATTATATTGGCTTCAAATCTGATTCTAATAACAAAATGACCTTAATATTGACAGATTTTCATTGGCACCGTCTCTTAATGGGTCTTGGTTTCATGAGCCTAAGTAACGTAAGGTTGGAGGTAGAACTTACTTAGTACAATGACTTCTGGAAATAGAACAGAGATGAATCTGCCAATATAACTATATAACTTATGTGAGGGCAACAATAACAGAACTAAATCACCTTTTTTTCTATAATTTTTTTTTTTGGTCTGTTCAGGCATTTATTCCCGAACTATGAGGGGAAAAAATAATGTGGATGGCCAATTTCCTTAAATACTTTACAGGTTCTAGAATGGCTCGTTGTTTAGCCTCTGCTCATAAAAAAATAATAATAATAACCTAAAAAGATCCCTGACTCCTCCACTGACTCCTATCCCAATGATTTAAGAAATAATATACTTTGAAATAGTGGAGAGTAAAAAAAAATGTATTCCCATTAAAAGAATGAGGTTACAGTTGAACTGTGTCTTGAGTGCTAGGTGGCGAGGTGAAAGAGAGAGAGAGAGAGAGAGAGAGAGAGAGAGAGAGAGAGAGGAGGAATGTGTTATATCATATTTGGAACAGAAAGGAATGGAGACATCTTCCTGTGTAATCTCTTCATTTTAAAGTAAACTCAAAGTAATGAAATGAGTTCTCCAAAATACCAAGCTCATATAACCAGGAAATAGTTGGAGTGGGATTCACGCCCAGGTCTTTAGCTCTCATCTCAGTAATTGGGTAGCATTGAATAGCTGATGGTTATTTCTCTGCCACCTAAGTAAATTTGGATGGGAAGCATTTACTATGTACAGGACACTGTGGTAGATGCTGTGAATTTACTTGGGTCTCACCATCCAGCAGGGAAGACAGATGTGAAATCAAGCAAGAGCTGCAATACAGACCCATGCAGGATGGTGGGTGAAAAAGCCAGAGTAGATAGGCATTCCAACTGGGGCATTAGGGAATTTTTACAGAGCTGGCTTTTGTGTTCAGTGTCCAAAGATAAGATTGCAATAGCAAGAAGAAGAGATAACTATTTTGAGGCTAAGACAATGCTAAATATAAACAAAACTTTTGAAAATAATGCACAAAGCAAAACTAAAGGTTTCTTGTAGGGAGGCAGTAGAACTCAGTGGATAAGAGCTGATTCGAATGTTAGCTGTGTTTTGTTGACCTTGTAATTTGGCTGAATTAATTCTTTTAATTCAAAATG
Organism: Eonycteris spelaea; assembly: GCA_003508835.1. NCBI lineage: Eukaryota > Metazoa > Chordata > Mammalia > Chiroptera > Pteropodidae > Eonycteris > Eonycteris spelaea. Next base: position 812,592 of record PUFA01000200.1, read on the forward strand.
ACAATTATACTGTCCTACTGTCCCCCAATAAACCAAGTTGTGGGTTCACCTTGTAGAAACAGAGCTTTATTTATTTAAGTAGATCTAATTATTAAATCAATTTTTGCAGCAACTTTAATTATGCTAAAACAGTGATTTTGGGGCAAAATTCCTTTTTTGTTTTCTTTTTTTTTCTGCTTCCCTTCTCATCGAAACTAGTTGTATCAAAATCTATTCCATTTATTTGTAAAACCATTTCTAACACATAGTGGCTACACATTAAATGGAAAAAGAAGAAAAAAGTGTTTTCTACTAAGGACTACACATATTATAATCTTATTTACTTGCACTTCCTGGTAGGGATTACTGATTAAAACCCTTTCCATCTTGAGTCCAGAGACCCAGGTTTAAATCCAGCTCCACTGAAGATATGCCATGTGATCCTGGGTAAGTCTCTTTGAATAGATTCACAATAGTTTCCACATCTTTAAAATTTAAAAAAAAAATTTAGAAGTGTACCTCTAGCAGTACAAATTGTAGTTACAAAATAGTCATGAAGATGTAAAATACAGCATAGGGAATATAGTGAATAATATTGTAATTACTACATATAGTGTCAGGTGGGTACTAGACTTATCAGGGATCGCTTCATAAATAATATAAATATTTAACCACTCTGCTGTACATCTGATACTAATATAAAATATTATTGCATGTCAACTGTAATTGAAAAACAAAAAATAAATTTAAAAAAGTAAAAATAAAAAAAGCGTACCTCTGCAGAGTCATTGGGATGGTTGAATAAATTAATATATATATAGCATATACTGGTGGCACCTAGACCATTCCCAAGTTTTTGCACGCTTTGTAACCTTCAGAGTATTGCACCGGGGCACTGGAGCTGCTTTGCTAATTTGAAGAGCTAGAAATGCCTAACAGGTTTACCTTCTCTGCTGGGGCTAGCCCAAAGGCAAGTGCTGACTGTGTGAGAGGACAAAGGCCCAGCTTCTTTGCCCTGAAGTGTATAATGCATTCTCCAGTGTTTCCCTCAATAGCAAGATGAAGCTGAGACTTCACTTGAAATTGCACCCCTTTGTGGCTTCTCCTCCCCTGTCCTGCTTCCTCTACTCTCTTACTCTCTTTTCTCCTGGGAGCACTTCCTTAATAAGTCATTCAAATCCTTGGCTCAGGGTCTGCTTCTGGGAGAACCTGCCTTATGACAATATGTGAGTGAAAATGCTCTATAAACTATATATATAGGGCATCCACATGTCCTGGTTTGCCTATGACATCCTGCTATATGTCTTTTGTCCCAGTGTAATTATTAAAAGTACCTCCTTTCACTTGCAATAACATAAATTTATATGGTCACTTTTAGTATAAAGCACTCTAGAGATGCTTGGTAAAATAAAAAGTGAAAATAATAATAATGATAACAACAGAATGCAAGCAACAACTTTACCTAATTGTTCTCAATCAATGGGTTGATTTTGGCATCACATAGAAATGTCAAGATTATGAGTACTGCGATTTTTCTAAAATCACATTCAGAGTGTGGTGTGCTTCTTATTACATATAAGATGGATATGAGGATAAGAAAGTACTTTGAAAACTAATTGCTCTAAAACTGGATGTTGACAAAATTAGTTATTAGTAATTATACATTTTAAAAGATAGATTCCTGAATCATATTAAAACCATATATGTGTAAAAATGAATCTATAATATATAATATATAAAAGCAATCATATATTAACTATGCTAAAAAATTTGTTATCAACATTCTCAGGTTTTACTTATAAATAGGCATCAAATGAGATGCCTCAAAGCCTTAGCCAATCACACAAGAGAATAGAAAGTTCATTTGTAAGATAAGACAGTGTCTTGCATCTCTGTGGAGCTGTCTATTTGCAAGTTGGAGAGGCTGAATTGGCAGCTACTATATTAACATTGTTTCAAGATAGCCTCTGATTAGTTGGGAAAGGTTAAGACCTATCAAAGTATAAGACAAAATGATTCCCTTATACAAGTGTGGATATGGTCACATCAGACAGCTAACTGCAAAGAAACACATAGAAGCCATGATGCTGTAAATTACATTAAGGTAGATTGCCTAAATCTCCTTAATGTAACATAAGAATTTGTGCTAAGTATTTTTAAAGAAACGATTGCAATTAGGTATGAAAAAGAAACCTTATTATATCTTCTCTAGCAATTATTCACCCCTCAATATACTTGAAATTTTGACTTGTTTTTGAGATATTTATTTGTTCAAAAACTCCTTCAACATTTATGCAATGATCACTAATTATGAGCCAGGCACCATGCTGGGGCCATGTGACTCGTGTGTGTGTGTGTGTGTGTGTGTGTGTGTGTGTGTGTGTGTGTTTAAAAATTTAGGGGATTTACTTTGAAATTTAATAAATAAATAAGTGTGTGTGTGTGTGTGTGTGTGTGGTGTGTATGATTGGACAAACTTATTAAGAAATCATAATTGGACAAACTTTCCTCTTCTACAGAGACTATTTATAAGTCCTGGCCCCAGTGTGTGGTGTTCTGAATAGCTAGTGTTTTATTTACTGCCGACATGCTTGTTTTTAATCACACCTATAGTGTAGAATATGCTCATTAGGCATTCAAAAAGCATTAGCATTATGGGCTAAGGCAATTCCCAACTTACAAGCAGGCTCTTCCGTCTTGACTATGTGGATAGTAGTTTAATTCCAAAGAACTGAGAGACGAAAATATAGGTTTAAGTTTTATTCCCTGTTATGGATCTCTTTGATGGAATATAATATTATTGTTTACGATTCTCCAAAGATATTACTATGGGGAAACCTGTGCTAAAGGGTAGACAGGAACCTCTGTATATTATTTCATATAGTACATATATGAATATGCATTATATAAATAAAACACTTAAAAAGATCTCTCTAGCTTTAATCATTTGTAGGATGTGAATATATTTATGTATATATTTTAACAAATAGCAAAAATGTGTTTAACTTATATTTGCCACCAAGATTTCAGGTGATAGAATATTTTCTACCTCAGTAACCAAAACTACCTGAGTGTGAATTTGTGACATAAATTTAATTGTCCTTTTTGACCTAAAGAACTTATTAATTTTATTAAAATCTAAGGTTAGCTAAAAAAATAGACACTTTAATTTAAAAAAGAACTGACTAGTAACTGGATGAGAATGATCATATCTTTTGTCTCCTCAAAGCTTTACCCTATTTTTAATCTATGAACAATAGCAATGATGACTTTTTTTTCAGCAGTTAGAATATGAACCCCCTGATCATGGAGGTATATTATGTAAGAACTCTACTCAACTGTAAAAAAGAATAGCTTGATCTCAAATGAAACACATTTCTTAGAGCATCTTCTTTTGAAACCATGAATGGCATATAATTCATTTGCTTAGACTGAAGAGAATGAATTTACTCCCCTCTTAGGTTCTTTATATTTACTGCAATTCCTGGCTACAGATCCCCCATCCTCTTTTTTGGCAAATTATCTGGCAAATGTGTGTCTTTTATCATGAGAGATAAATGATAGGGAAATGAACAGAATTCAAACCTTGGAAAACTAAGAGCATTGCCTTTATTTGTACATAGCAATGTTCTAACACTAAATGAGTTCCTTGAACAGAGACCTAGTAGTTATACCTGGAACACAGAAGGTATGGTCATTGGTGAATAGGGCTGAGTCTTCTTCCAAAAAAGTATCTATTATGATCATCTTTCCTTAGTCTCCCAAGTCAAATAGTAATAAAACGCAGGATAGGGCGAACCAGCACAGAAGAGACACTCAGTAAATGTTTGCTGTTTGCTGAGTGAATAACTGCTGCAAAAAAAGATTAGATAGAGAAGAATCAGTCATTCCAGTAATTTTGATGGTGCTTACATTTTGTGAATTGAGATAACCAACATGCATGTTAACAAATAAACCAGATAATATCAGCAATGAAAATGAAGGACAGAGTTGCTACTTTATTTTGTTTATTTATTTTTTAAATGCCTAACGCACCATAGTATTTCCAGTTGCTCTCTCATCCAAGTACTAATCAGGCCCAACCCTGCTTAGCTTCCGAGATCAGACGAGATTGGTCACGTTCAGGTGGCATGACTATAGACAGCGGTAGCTACTTTAGACTTGATTTTTCAGGAAAATACGTTCTCTGAGACAGTGACATTTAGCAGAGACCTAAATGATGAAAAAGAAAAAGCCACGTTAAAATAGTAGGGAAAGAAAAGAGCAGGCGTAGGAGATAAAAACTTCAAGGTCTTGAGCCCAAAATGAGCTTAACTAGTTTTAAAAAATAGCAGGACATATGGCTATGACATATTGCAAGGGGTGTGATAATAGTAGATGAGGCAAGATGTTTTAGTCCTTGGTGAAGACTCTGATTTTTATCCTGAATGCAACGAGAAGCCGTTGGTGGCTTATAAACAGAAGGATGATTATAATCTGAATTGGTTTTTTTTTAGGGGTTGGAGTGCCTATGTGTTGTTCTTCGTTGTTGGGACTGCCAATTTCTCTTGGCTACAGGACCCTAAGACAATAAGTGATGAACATTCCCTACTATTATGTGGGGAGTAAGCAGACATATTTAGCAATATAGTTTCCATGAGAGTGTATTATATTGGACAGACTTGAATTTGAGTACTGACTCTGCTGTTTCCTAGCTGTGAGGTTTTGGGCAAGATACTTAAGCTCTCTAATTACATTTCTTTTAAAAGAGAAGAAAATAATAGCATTTTCTTCTGGTTTCTGTGAGGATTAAATGAGTCAATGGGCAGAAAGTGTATAACAACGTGCCTGATCCACTTTTGGTACTAAATTAAAGTTAAATGATTTCTTTTTTATTTTTTTTTACAGACGAAGGTATACAAAAAAGTACAAATCTAACTGAAATGAATATTTACTCGAGCAGTACATGGATGCATATGCTCGTGTGAGCATGTGTCCCACATAATGCACTCATACAAATCATAGGTTCAAAGCCATACTTCACCATTAGTAGCTCTAAGGCCTTAAGGAAGTTAATAAATCTCTATAAACTTCCATTTTTCCATCTGTAAAATAAAGGTAATAATTATGTCTTCCTGCATGAGTTAGAATTGATTAGGTTTGATTTCATAAAACAGAAAACCAAAAATGACGGTAGTTAAAAGAGATGGAAGTTTATCTCTTATGTAAAGGAAGTCTAGAAGCAGGGAGTTTAAGACTAGCATGGCTTTTTCTGTTGAAGACACCCCTCTTTAATAAGTCTGTCTTAAGTTTGACATAATTATAATACTTCCAGTTATATGTAATTGACCAGAACATAACATGACCACACTAGCTGTAGGGAAACTAAGAAATACGTTTAGTTAGTGGCATTGCTACCCCCAAATAAAATTATAGTTTTCTTTATGAAATAAGAAAGAAGAAAAGATACTTGATAGGCAGCCAGCAAGCTCAGCTGGACCTTCTCATAGGATAGTTTTAAAGGTTATGGGTGGTAACATAACCAAAGCCAGTTCCTGACAGATAATAAGTGCTTAAAACAGAAAATGGATGGTTAAGGAATGCAGTCAGCATTAATGTAATGGCTAGGTGGAGAGCCAGAGAAGAGAAAGAGCAATTAGGGGGATCGTTTTATAAACTATATAAATGTCTAACCAATGTCTATATACTTGAAACTAATAATAAAATTAAATTGGAAAAAAAGAGGGTGGATGGATGTTCTGCCCGAGACACCTTCCTCTACAAACACGTTGGAGAATAAAAGGACCACGAACGCTGTGCTGCTTGCAGGAAGATACTCACCTTGGATGGTGTTACTTTTTCAGTGGAGTTGGATCATCTTCACCCTGGCTCAAATTGAAAAATCTGTGGAATTTCTTCATCCTGAAGAAACCTCCCTGCTTAATTATGACAATTTTCTTCCTAAGAGCCAGATCAACTTTTACCTCTAAGAGACTGTACTACAGTATTGGAGAAAATGGGAGAGCAGCAAATCCTTACCCCTGAGTTTGACCTGCGCTTTAGATCCCTTCCTCTGCCCGCTTTAGTTGGAGCTAGTAAAAATGAGGCAACGGACTACTTTTCAATGAGTGACCTTTGAGAAGAATAGGGAAATGAAAACAAAGGAACAGAATCTGGATTCCAGCAGGCATTATGGGCTAATAAGAATGTGCCACTTCTATTCATTTTGACAGAATTATCTTAATTGTTTCTAGAGCTCTGTCACTAGCATTGTTCATTTTAAGCAGGCACATCAATTAAAGGTGCCTTTAATATTGTAATTAAAAAGAAAGTTTTGAAACTATAGCCTGATTAAATGATTTATCATAAAGCCATTTGTTTTTAATTTTATTAATGCCAGAAGAGAATTATTTCCCCAGACACAAATATAAAGAGTTTTATGTGACCTCATAGGCACATACAAGTACCCAAATTTCTTGTGCCTCAGTGGCAGACACCTTAATTTGAATTAATAGGAAAAAAAGAAAAGAATTTCATTTGTAAATTGAATCAAGCCCTGTCACTAATCCTAACCCCCATTAACATTAACGGGTGGATTGTTCTAATTCAAAGTCCTTTTAAATATGCTGGATGACTCATCTCTCCTCTGAGTTATGAATTTGCTCTTGAGAGCCCCCTCTTTCTACAATACACAGTTTTTAGGTGCAGGAGTGGAATTCATAAATAAGAACCTCTTTTTTGTCAGATTTACTGGGGCAGAAAAATGCATCAGGAACACATTTTGCATGATTTAAGCCATAGAAGAAACATGATACAGCACAGAATCGATCACATTTTAAGTATCTTAAGCACTTAATTTAGATTTAATGAGACAGTTATTGTAAAGGATTACATATCATCTGGCTATCACATGAAAGTATCTGGAAATTTGAGAGATGTAAAGTGTCTCAGTCTGATCTACCATCCAGCAAATGCAAGGACCATTCCAAAAGTGTTCGCTTTCTATTTGTTGTACTGATTTCCTAGCGCGAATTGAATGCTCAAGTCCAAGATTCTTTTTAATCCTTTCTGTGCTCTCTTCCTTTCCACTCCTCCCTAATCCTGGTCTCCACCACTGTGAATTAATAGTTTCCCTTGGATCAAATAGTTAAAAATATTCATTAACTGAATTTCTATTAAAAGAAAAACCTCAATGGTGATGTTTACTTGCTTCAGAGAGTTGTTTCAAGTCCCCTTACATACAGTAGAAACAAGAATTTGTAAGTTTTAGTTGCTGTGCTAACAATTGAATGTGAAGACTTACAGTGAAAAGTCTACTATGCAAACTTACCATGAAAAAACCTACTGGAAGGCAGAGAGTACTGGATTTCCTGGGTTGGTAAGTGAGCTGAACCCAGAGACAGGCACCTTCCTGGCAGAACCATGCCCAGGGGTCTGCATCGTCTAGCCCTCACCCACCTTGTAGGGGTTCTTCCTTTCTCGCCCTGCCCCAGTTCTGCCCTCACAGAAAAGAAAGAAATGCGACCAATTTTGAGCACATACTGTATGCCAGGATTTTTGTATCCCTTTCATCTCATTTATTCCCCAGAGTTAACTCTGGAACATAAGACTAATCTCTATTTTTTGAATGTAGAATCTTAGTGAAGTGACTCACCCAAAGTCTCAGAGTAGATATAAAATAAGGTTTTGAATTTGGACCTGTCTGGCTCTGGAACAGGTGTTTTAAGCCATTGAGCTTTCTTGCCTCCTCTGGAGCCTGGGTCCCTACACATCCTAACCCTGACCTCTAGGTGCTTCACTGTAATTTGTCAGAATGCCCTACTCTTCCAGCATTCCTGTCCTCACTTCTCTCTGGTTGTCTCTGCTTCTCCTAGGATCGGGATCTCTATGTTTGTTGTCCTGTTTTGGTAATGTGTCAATATTCCCTATTGATCTGTTTTGCTACAGGGCCATGGGTGACACAACCTGGAAATAAATAAGCTTTTGCCAAATGAGCTTTTGCCACTGATACCTAGCTCATCAGCGCAGCGGCCGTCTAACAGAAAGGTTTTCATTTTTCATTTTCCCATGTACCCATGGCTGGAGGCAGATGTGAATCAATCCAGCCCCTGGCCTAGCACCATGCTGTGGGAGGGGGCAGGGGGTGATCTTACCCATTTGTTATAGAGAAGAGGTCTCCCTAGGAGGCTGGAGTGAAAAACATATGAAAAAGAAGCAAGATAACTGGGAGAGACTTGTAACCAGTGACTCTTGAAGAGCTGGAACTTGGCTGATGAGCTAGAAGAAAGGGTTCTTTCTGTCTGTGGTCTTATATACAGGGTAATCATGTTGGAGAGTGCAGCGGAAAGAAGGAGGATTTTCCAGTTCTGTTCACCAGCTATGAATTAATACGACAAATTTTTTTATGTTAATTAAATGTCTTAGTACATCTCAATTCTGGGAATGCTTGCATGACGCATAACAAGGAAGAAATGCTCGCTGGCTTATGTAAAAGACGGTTCCTGAATATACCTTTTATAGAAAGCATGATACTTCTCACATCCATATTCTGCACCTTTTGTATCACATCTATGTACTTAATGGTAAATGTATCTAAAAGTAAGATCAATATTGGGGACATTCCTGAATGACAAACCCAGGTGATCGAGTTGCCAGTGGGCCCTGCATCCTTCTGGTGTCTCTCCAACAGAAATGACCAAAATGTGATTCAAATAGCCATCACCAGTTGTAGTGTGGCAGCTTGGGAAAGAAGAGTCATTGGAATCAGGAAGATTGAAGCCAATCTTCTGTTAGTCAATTGACCTGGAAAAGTGTCTTATCTTTTCAGAATCTCGGCAGTTTCCCCCCCCCCCATGTAAAAAGTACAGTAGTAAATAGCATCTGTTTCAAGGATTGTTGTGATGCTTACAAAAACTTGGGTCAACTTGAAACTAATTTAAATTTTAAAAAAATTTGGGTCAAGGAAGGGCTTTCATGATGAGGCATTCCTGGAGGCCTGGACAGGCCTATCTGAATTTTTTTGCAGGAAGGACTGAGGGTGGGGGCACCTACTATGAGGAAGGAAGGGAGCAAGAGAGAAAGAATGAGATACATCCAATTTGGCTGACAGTTATGAGCCTATGTAAGAAGGAAGACAAGGCCTGGAGAGAAGGATTATGAAGGCAGTGCACCCGTGGCCTGCTACTTGCTTTGTCCCTGGACCAACCCCATGAACTCAGGTATAAGCCCCAGACAGAGAGACTACCTTCAATTAGTGCATAAAAACTAAAATAATAATCTTTGGCTTTCCAATTTATAAATATTTTAGCATCAATTAAGATATTTGGCTCTAAATAGAAAAACCCCCTCACAAGTGCTGGGTTCTCAATGGTGCTCAGATCTGAGCATGTGTCAGCATTACCTGAGGACTCGTTAAGACCCAGGGTGCTGGCCTCCCATGCTAAGTGTTTCAAAGTCAGTGATTTGGGTTGGTGCCTGAGAATTTGCATTTTAATAAGGTGAAGATAGTACTTATTCTTTGAGAAATGCTGGCCTAAACAGTAAAATGAATGGCTTCGTACAGGAAATCTCGAGGAAAGGAAGCTGCCTTCTCATCTGAGAATTCAATAATGTCCTCAAGGGCACAAGATTCTTTATATCCTTCCCTCTGCTATTATCAGTGGAGTGGCTTTGCATTACATTAGCTCCCCTCACTGTGAGAAGGTAGCTGCCACAATATAGGCGCATATCCCAGTAGAGTTCAGTGGAGGAAAAGGGACTGGATCTCCTTCGGTATTTCCCTTGTAGAAGAACCTCCCTCAGAAATTCTTCATCAGGCTTTTGCTCATTGGCAGAATTATTTCGTATCATCAGTCCAAATCCAATTCCTAGCAAGAAGAATGGGTGACGGCTTAGAACAATCAGGACTTTCTTTGGGGGTTGGAGAGAGGGTCTCCTCTTTCTGAATCACACGGGGGAGGACTGGTGATGAATGTCGTTGAGTAGGAAATCGACAGTAGTATCTGCTATAAATATGTTAACAGTTTGGGGACTGAGAAGAAGTCATTGGGGTCCCTGACTTCAAACGCTGGTAGCATTCCATTAGTCTTGGTACCTTCATTTTACAGCAGTACCTGTAGCAGTTCCCCCGGGGAGCTCCGGCAGCTCAGTCCCTACTTTGGACACTGATAGTCACAGGAGACATCACTATAGGGGGCCAGACCCACTTGAACAACAGTGTTCGTTGTGATCCCATGTCCTGTCTGTCTGTATTTGATTCTGATGATCTGCCAGGTTGAAGGACTACTAGTGTAGAGGTCATAAAATCCTGCTGCTCAGAACCCTGGAGCTTCAAATTGAGCAGCCACTTTTATGTGTTAATATTATAGGGCTTCCTCATAGAATTTCCTTTGAAGAAAGAGCTCCATGGCATAAAAAAAATGAAAACAAGTAAGATGCGGGGTCCCATCTAACCCTTGATCAATTGCTGTGTTCAGTTTGCAAAGGAAGAGGAAGAGGCAGAGAGAGATGTGTTTATGTACTCAGTAAAGAGGAGGAAAGTTCATGACACCTGGACTGGGGAAGGTAAATAGCATTTATTGAGAAGCCACAGCAGTAGCAGCCTGTTATGTTACTTATAGTCATTAGTAGGTTTCAGTAATAATAATAATAATAATATAATAATAATAATAGTAGTAGTAGAAGTAATAGTAGTAATATAACTAATACTTTATGAGCACTAACTGCCAGGCCCTGCCCTAAAACCTTTATAAAGTAGCATCTTGTGTCATTTTTGAATCAAGTCTATGAAGCAGGTGCTACTGTTAGTCTATAGACAAAAAAGTTGCTGTGAGTAAGTGTAAGAGCTGGAACTAAGATCCAGGGATTTGCTTCTATATTTCATGCTCATATCCATTCTATTCTACTGCTGCTTCTAAGGGAGGTTTTGCTATTTCTGATTTATAGGTATGAAAGCGAAGATTCAGAGGTTAAGCGATTTTGCTAGTCACATAATGTGTAAGGAGCAGGACAGGATTGGAATTGAAGTTTGTCTGACTTCAGAATACTTCCCTTCTTCTATTCATTCATTCTTTCATTCACTCACTCATTCAAAGAGTATTTATTTTTACCTATAATGTGTTAGGACACTATATCTTTTTAATTTTAGAGGAAGGTCTTAAGTCACTACTCTCGAATTGTCATTGATTGATGGGACGGTAGAGTCAAGGGTGTCATATGGGGCAACTTCCTTTTTGAGTGCATGTGCCTTTGACAGGAAATTTTTTCATGCAGTGGGAATAAAATGATTCCAAAACTGTATACACAGGTGCTGAGAGAGAACTTGTCGTGCGCCACAAAAAGTTTTGACCCATTTAATATTTTCTAATGGAAGAATGATTCTCGCTTAAAATAAAATCATAATTCTGTTTTGTGCCTGCATATTTATATCACCATTTTGGAGGCTACTGCTCCTATATGGATAACATGAAAGTTTCCTCTTGACTCCATGCATGAAATAAATAATTTAGGAAAAGTAACCTTCGGAAAGTCTAAACATTTAGAAAGACTGTCTTTGATCTCTGTGCACATGTGTAGTCTTACCAAACATTCTTTGGAAAATTTCGGCAATTACCAGTACCTTTTTTAGTCCCTATTGCCCCTTGTGCAGTCAAGACCTTGAAAAAAGAAGAATGCCGTTTTTGCTTCCTTCAGAAGCACAAGGCAAGTTCAGTCTTTTCTAAAGACCTCAGAATTTAGATGGCAATCTCCAGACCTCTCTTTCCTCTTGCATTCCTAAAGTTTAGATTCCCTTAGTCATTGCCATAGCTTCTTTTATTATTTTATTGTTATTATAATTGTCGGAGAGGGAGATTTGGTAAGCCATAATTTGGAGATATGCCTGTGGAGAGCCGTAAGGGACACACACACACATTGTCCCAGTTTAGTGAAACTGGGATTGTTCACACTTTGGCAACAGCAGTTTGGGGAAGAAATGTTAGGATGCTAACTGGGATCGAAGGAGAAAACATTTCATAACCTCTGTGGCCACTCTTAACTTACATTTAACTAGCGAAGAGATTTATTTGGTCAGAGAGTAGGGATTGGGGGATTTGTCTAAATGGACACCCAGCAAGACAATGGAGTGCAGAAGCAAAACAAGTTAGCTTTGTCCCGATCTATGATGTGTGTATTCTGAGAGTTATCAAATATGCCCAAGAGCAGAACTTGATGTGGGGAGCTGACCCTAAGGTGCCTCCTGAATGACTCTTGCCCCCTGCTCTTTTGCGACTGTATGTATAACCGTGTCCTTTGAGTGTGGCCAACACCTGTTACTAGCTTCTTGGCAACAGAAGATGGCAAGGTGAAAGGATTTTGCACATATGATTAAGGTCCCTAATCAGTTGATTTTGAGTTAATTGAAAGGGAGATTATGTCAGGTTGGCCTGAATTAATCAGGCAAAAGTCCTTAAAAGAGAGACTGGGCCTTTCCTGAGATCAGAGAAACTCTCTCACCAGTACTGGCTTTGAAAACAAGGTGCCATGTTGTGAGGGCCCATGAAAGGCAAAACGAGTATTCCCTGACTAACAGGTAACTTTAATCCTGTAATAACGAGGAGATGAATTTTTCCAACAACCTGAGGTTGCTTAGAGGGCCACCTTTTCTTGGTCGAGCCTCTGACAAAAACACAGCTCTGGCTGTCACCTGGATTGTAGTCAGGTGAGACCTGAAGCAGGGGACCCAGCTAAGCTGTGCCTGTAGGTCTTCTGATCTATAAAAATTATAAGATAATAAAAGTGTTGTTTTAAGCTGCTACATTGTGGCTATTTGTTAAGCAGTAATAGCAAATGAGTACGCTTGGCTTCTAGAGACTTGATCTAGATGTTTCCTAGATATTTCTTCTAGGAAGATGGCTTGCTCTCATAGGAAGAAGACAAATTAGGGGTGGATCACTATGTATCGGAGACTCAAGGATAAGATACTTAACTGTATTCAAAATTAACTGCAAATAGAAGTCATCCGTGTTTCAGTCTAGTTAAATTGAAATGAAACCTTTTTTTCTATATTGTCTCCTAGCTAACCCAGGTACCTCAGAAGTTCTCAATCGTTTCTAGATTTAAAGAAACATTCTTTCTCCTTTGCTGTCTACCCCCATTCACACTAAGCTCATCAGGCTCTCGCTCCTCCTCCAGGCATACTGACTTCCTTTTCCATTTCTCCCTCTGAATTCTTTCTCCTCCTATCCACATTGCGGCTTTGGCTGCAAGCTGCTTCATCAGCCCTGCTTTCTTCAGCAGTATCCCTAGAGTCTCTAGCCACACTGAACTGCTTATTCTTCCTCACACGTACTCTGCCTTCTCATCATTCCATGTGCAGGTGATTTCTTCTCCCCTACATGCTCTCACTACCCACCCTCTCCTCTACTCAGCAAATGTGTGCTGATTCTTCAGGACACAACTCAAATTCTCTCTTCTCTCAGGCTTTTTATCTTCTCTTCTTCTCCCTTTCTCCTTTTCCCCAACAGCAGGGTTAATCACTGCCTACTCTCAGCACCCACACCAGTTAGTTTTCATCCCATTATAAATGGTTACTATGCTAGTATTATAATTTTTTCTATTTCTATGTCATAATCACTGCCTCCCACCAACGTGAATCCATCAAGGTGTAAATCTTGTTCTTCCCTGTATTCCATGTTAACTCAGCAAAGCCATGAAGACAAAAAGTAGAATTCTCAATATCTGTGTGGCTGAATTGAAGGAAAGAGTAACAGAGTGATTAGTTCCAAGGTGCAGGGGATATGACTGAATCCTAATAACTTGTACTATGGACCCTGCCCTTTGAAATCCTGCATAGCTAAGGAATCACCAAAAATAAGAATGATGAACTTTACCAGAAGCTTCCAGAAAGTGTCATCATGTTTTATACCTTGTCTTCCACCACTGATTAGCAAGAAGAATTGTAGAATGAGAGAAATTATGACCATGGAGGGAGGTCGTGTTTTTGATCATGACAGATTCATGGCAGCCCTGTCTTAAATCTCAAACTCATTCCATCTTCCTGAGACCTAAGATTCTGCGATAACATGGCTTCTTCTTTCTATTTATTTTACGGTTTCTCTGATAAAGTGCTGGGTAATTTTTATATACAGAAATCACCACAAATTCAGTTCTGCTATTGAGAAATCCAATATTTTTATTATTATTATTCAAGGTAAAATACCATCTGAAACTGTGAGAAGCATAAAGGACCTTACATCTCATTATCTAGTACCAGACGTTTTCCAAGCACCGTGCTAGGCCTGGGAGATTTAGAAATAAATATGATATGTCCATGACTTTGGGGAATCTACAGGGTGATGGGCAGAGAATGAAAAATAAATAAAATCGACAATGTGGAGTGCTAAATGCTATGGGGGAGTGAAGCCTATGAGCGAGCTGTAGCTCAGATAAAGAAACCTTCGCCCACACTGGGCTGAGAATGGGAGGTCACGACATGTCAGGCAATTGTGCATGGTGGTATGAACGTGTCAGGCAATTGAGAGCCAGAGAGGGAAAGTGATTTGTCCAAGGTCTCACGGTAGTGGCAACACCAACTCCCTCGGCACCCATTCTAGAGTTCTTATTGATGTTCTGCATTATTGCAGGAAGCCGCATACTGTGATTTCGTAGCTCCTATGGGGAAGACTGCAGGCTGTGACTAGGGAATTATTATAAGGAATTATATTCAAATAAGTTAATTATAGCCATGAAGTTCCCGGCACTTGGATGCCTTAGGAATGGATACTTGTAATTCAAACAATACGTCAAGGAGCTGACAGCTTTAAGGCTCAACCAAGTGCTGGCACAGGCAGCTAAGAAACAAAGCTCCAACCTTGAGCCTGAGTGCATGAAATCCCAGTTTTCAGGAAACTTAGCAACTCAAAAGTGGAGTCCCGAATGAAATCACAAAGAATAATGAGTGAGACTATGCAGAGTACAGTTCCACTAGTTCTGACTGTCCCCAGTGTAGACTGACAGTCTACACTGTCAGTCCCCAGATCACTGAACGCAGCATGGGCAGGGAGTGTGGCCCTGTGCAAACCACAGCCTTTGGAGTGTTCAGGCCTGGATTGAAATTTTGGCTCTTTCCAGCAGTGTTGTCTTTGGCTAATTATTTAATTTCTCTGTGCTTCAATTTCTGCACTTATCAAATGGGAACGTAATAGTACCTGTCTAACAAAATTGTGAGGGTTTAATGAGATAGTGTACAGTAGGCACTCAGGTTGTAGCTTATTTTTTTACTAGCACTTTTCCTATTGTTGAGCCTAACTCTGAGACTTGTGACCTTGGATAGGTATGTTATCCTCATTCTCTTGGGCTCAGTGACCTCATTTGTACAATGAGTAGGGTGAATTAGATAATTCCTAAGGAGCCTTCTCATTTCCAGCATTCTAAGGTCCTGGCATTTAACTAAACATACCTCTTCATCATCTGTGGTTTTGCTTTCAGCCCTACACCCTCTGATGCAGACTGAAAGCATGCTACTCTGTAGGGAAGGAAACAGAAGTTCTGCCTTTCTCAATGCATGGGAGGTAGGGCCAAGATCCGAGTGCAGATCTTCTCGTTTCATTTCTATTGGAGTTCCCACTGCAGAGATTATGAAGGTCACAGTCTGATGTCTTCACTCACTGGGAACAAAGCTGAGTGGCTGGAAGGAAAAAGTAAAAGCCTCTACATCCGAATAGCTTTAAGGACAGTGACTGACCCAGGGTGTCCTGCTTCCCCATACGCCTTCACAGGGCTGCTGATCACAGTTGTATGAGTCATGAGAGCGGAGATTGGCTGACTTTTCATTTCACATTAAGCCCTTTGCTAAGGACTGTATATGTGTTATTTCACCAACTCCTTACAACAACCCTATGGAGTATCGTTAGCCCTATTTCACAGATGAAGAACGTTTGGCACAGAGAGGTTAAGCGATTCATCTAAGGTAGCACAGCATAGGAGCAACAGAACCTAGATTTGAACCAAGGTCTGCAGGACAGCAAACCCCAGGCACCTCATCACTACACTAAGCTACATAGTGTGGCTGGTAGTCAGAGTGACGGGACCTGCAAAAACAGCATAGTCTAACATGGATAGGGACACTGAATCATTAGGAAAAGTTCCATTGACTTTAGAGTTTTCGTTGCCAAGGTAAGGTCATTTCTACTATATTCTAGAATAATTCTCTTTTATTTATTTATTTTTTAATGCCTAAAGCACCTGGTATTCCTAGGTGGTCTCCCATCCAAGAACTAACAAGGCCTGACCCTGCTTGGCTTCCGAGATCAGATGAGATCAGGCGCGTTCAGGGTGTATGGCTGTAAGACAGAATAATTCTCTTTAAAATGATCAAAGGGAATTTTTTTTTAAAGTTTGGAAACAAGAAGAATAAAAAGAACGAGTTTAGAAACCTAGAAAACATGGGACCTGAGTTCTAATCCTGACTGTTAAAAAACTATTTTAGTTGCCTTGAGCGGGTCCCTTCCTCCATCTGGGTCTTAGTTTCCCCGCCTAGTCCAAGAGGAAACTAGACCTGCTTAGCTCTTCTCTTGCTCTATTTTGCATATGAATCATCTAAGGATCTAGTTGAAATGCAGATTCTGCTCCAGCAGGTCTGGGGTGAGGTCTGAGATTTAGCATTTCTATCAACCTCTCAGATAATGACAACACTGCTGGTCTGAGGACTAGGCTTTCAGTAATTACTAGATCACTTCGAATTTGACTCTAAAACCAAGGTGTTATAGTAAATTCCTAATTGCTTGGGAAACAAGAGTCGTTGATTTCCTTTCTATGGGACAGTGATATTTCTCCAGCTGTAGCTTGTATGGCTGTTCCTCGCACATAACTTTTTTTTTTTTTTTTTGGCCTCAAACACATTTGAAGTTCCCCATCATGGAGCTTGCAGGCCTTGGCAATGCCCACATGAGTCTCTCCTAGGGGGTGGGAAGTGGGTAACTGACCTGGAATGCCAACAGCTGTGCATGGTGGTATGAACTGTGCCCTCTCCTTTGCCCGCTGGCTCAAAACCCATCTTTTCCCATGGCGCCATAAGGCACTGCTAGATGTGCTGTATTGGCTGCGGCTCACCTCCTGCTGACAGGGAGGGATTTTAGAAGTCAGTTCCTGCTTTCCCTGAGGAAATCAAGCGTGTCATTTCTGCCACTTGTTCAGCTGGCAGAGCCAGAGAGCCCTGCTCAGGCCCCATTTCTCCAGCATACTTACAGTGCAGTGGGCCGTGTGGCCCTGTTCTCATCCTTCTCAGAGTGAGATTTCTCTCTTCCTAATAAAGATTTTTTTTTTTTGCTAGGTAAAATGTCTGCTAGGAAAATAGGATCCATGTCAACGTAAACCTAAATTTTTCTGGAAACCCAAGGCACTTCAAAGATTAGGAATATTTTAATGCAGTCTTCAAATTCCTGCAATGACATGAACGAATATTTAATGAATCTTAAATTGACTTGTTCTTGTTTGTTTCAATTCATTTTCTATCTTTTCCTTTTTAGGACATTTTTGGTTTTGATTTTTTTCCCTTTTAACTTTATATATAAATGAGGTCTTTTTGCAGCTTCCATAATTTCTGTGCCTACTTCCTGGTGTGGAAACATGCATTGTTTATCAGAATCTTCCTCCTGAGTGACGCTGATGTGCAGAACTTTCTGATCTTTGAGCTTGTCTTGAAATGTCCCCGCGAGGCATAGAAACCTGTCCTCTCGGTTCTCTGTAGGTCAGCTAGGAGCTTCTACCTCCTAAGTAAGGCTCGACTTGGAAACCCTACAAAGCATCCTGCTTGACTAGAGCAAACCTGTTGGAACCTATGAGAAACTTTAAAGTGACTGAAGAACCAAATTGCCTTTATGGGGTCTGGATGGGCTTTAGGTTTTGGGCCTCTACCCTGCTTCAGCTCTGAACTCTGAGGACTCAGACTGGCCCTTCTCCATCCTGCTCTCACACACAATATGCACCTAAACTTTAAGGTGCCTGGGCTTCATAGATGACAAGTAGTTTCTTCACTATAGTATTAGTAAATAGTAGGATAGTATGTTAGTTTCCTATTGCTGTTGTAACATATCACCGCAAACACAATCGCTTAAACAATACAAATTTACATACAAATTTATTATCTTACAGTTCTAGAGACCAATAGGCTTATTGTATTGAAGCTAAAATGTCAACAGGGTCCTTCCAGAGGCTCTGGGGGAGAATTCATCTCCTTAACTTCTTCAGTTTCTAGATGCTGCCTGCATTCTTTGTCTCATGGCTCCCTTCCTCCACTATCAAAGCCAGCAAAGGAGAGTCGAGTTCTCATATTGCATCACTCTGTCTTCTTTTTCCCCTCTTCCAGTTCTAAGAACGTTCGTGATTACATTAGGCCAACGTGGATAATCCAGGATAAACTATCTCAGGATTTTTAATCAAATCGCACCTACAAATTCCCTTCGACATGTAATGTGCCATATTCACAAACTCCAGGGATTAAGATGTGGACATTTTGGAGGACAGGAGAGGGACATTATTCACTCACATCTCCACCTTCTCAAGATGGACATGTATTGTTTGCTTCCCCAGGATCCATTCTTTCTTTTACCAGAAAGAGCCCTGAGATTTGATTGTTGATCCACTCTTAATCTACTAGTCTGCATGAAGCCTGAGGAGCTGGTCATATGCCTCAGACCTGGGTAATCAACACAAATCATTCCACGCACACACACACACACACACACACTCACACACACAGTGCTTGGTTAAGTGGTGTGCATCAAGCATGCACCAGGCAACCCCAAAAGAATTACAGTATTTCATTTTGAGACGACAGAGCTGGATGTTGCAAAATTACTTGTTTCTGGCTTGTGGTGGTTTACGCCCTGCCAGTTTTTTTATAATGCAAATGACTGACTTAAGCGATTGTCCTGGCATCCTTTGCTAAGAGGCACCCATTACAAAGAGGTATGCATTACAAAGAAGCATCTACTTCAAAGATGGCTATCTCAATAAACACATTCCAGCCACACAACTAGATAAAGAATCAGGCCACCATTCTCCTCCCTCCCCCTGCCCTGCAGCCACCAGCTCTACCTTTTGTTTTCGCAGATCTTAGGTGATTTCATTAACTGTGACTTTTTGGGCTACTTGTTTTTCTTTCCATGTTTTAAATTCCAGCTCTTTTGTTTTGTATTCACCCGTAATGAGCCCACGAGAAACACTGGGCCCCACGCTCTCTCTGTCTCCCCTCGACCTCGACCTCGCGTGTGGCCCTGGGTATGCCGTGTAATTTCCAGATCCTGTAAGTAATCAACCTTTTCTCCCTCAAAGTTTTCTAAGTTTATTTCTAAAGGGGATTTTGCAGTCATAGTAAGAACCACAAGGGCCGGTCCAGACACGTTTGTTACCGATAGGCTGAAACCAGCACAAAACACCTGTGGAAGGGGTTATGATGGAGCACACCACTACCTGCCCACGCCACACTGCTTATTAGGGCTCCCTTCCCAATATGATGCCTTCCAGCAGCCAATGTGTTCTCACTTCCGTTTTTCAAATTAACCATTAACCAACTGAAGAATAGAGCTCTTGTTATATTAGATATGTATTCAAGTGTATTACCCACTTATAATTAATAAGTAGTGAAGGTGGCACTCAAGCTTGGGGTATTCTTGAAAGTATTCTATATTGCCTGCCTCGAACACCACAAACAAGATTAGTGTGAAAAGGTTAAAGTTCCATTTGCCGTTGGTGTGGGGATATGACCAGGAGGGCAGGGTCCAAGTGGAGAGTGTACTTTTGACCATCTTTGATGTAATTAATATTGGCCTGGAAGGTCTGTTATCTTTCTATTACTGTGGGATATTGTCCTGCCTTTGGCTTGAAAAGAAATCTGGATATACTTGGTCTAGGTTTGCCCAGACACCATTAGCTATCATTTAGGCATAGAGCCCTGACATTCAGTGACATGTTAGGCACCTACATCTATTAGTTAATTTAATCTTGGTAACTTATCTTGCATTATTATTATTATTATTATTATTATTATCCCCACTTTGAAGAGTAGAACAGCAGGGCTCAGAGAGTTTAATCCCTTTCTCAAGCCAGGGTTCAAGCCCGAGCAGTGTAACTATGAAACCTTCTTTTTTTACATAGTGAAACAGGACCACAGAGCACTGGTCGTTGACTCGCCAGTATTTATCTCACAGAGGTAATAAATCTTTATCTGACTGAATTTTAAAACAGTTGTGCTACCTATTACTTGTCAAAATTCATTTCTTGTTTGCTTTTCTAAATGCCATAGGCCCTCTCCCACGACCAAGATCGTCTTGCTTTCCTATTGACAAAATTTGCTTCGAAGTCGTTTGCCCATCGCTTTGAGCAGCCCTTGTATTAACTGTACACTGCATCTTGCTTAATCTGTACTGACCGCCTGACTTTCTGGAGAGGGCAATTTACACAAGGCAGACCACACTGGCTCAGCCCTTTCTTTCTATTTATCTTATCCAGGCGGCCTGCTCAAATGTTGACCTCATCAGAACCGATTATTAACATAACTGATGTGAAATCAAGTTATAAGTGTTCCAATTCTGAGATGCAAACTCACTCTGCTCAGCGAAGGGGACTGAGATGGTTGAAGTCAGCTCTCTAGCCATCACAATCCTAGTGCTGCAGGATGGCCAGTTCTTAGGCATCTTCGCCTGAGGCATCTGCGTGAGCCTCAGTTTGGCCGTCTATAATAATGTCTAGCTTGAAGAAGAAAGTCTCTGAACTCCCTTCCAGTACTAAAATCCTTTAATCCTCGTATTCTTCCACTGTTAGACAGTTTAATTCTTTGATCTTATAACTATATGTATCAGGAATGTGTGAAAGAAGGAGGGATTTGGAACCCAATCAGGTATCTGTCCTTTACAATAAGACAGAGGTTGGGGAAAATGACCTTGTGCAGATATCAGTTGTGAATGGATGCCACAGGCGTGAAGCCGAGTCTCCAGCGTTTGGCACTGGGGTTCGGAGAAGGTGGCTTGGGTTTCTTCAGGCAGGAGGAATGTAGCAGATGGAAACCTAGGAGTCAAGCAAGTGAACATTTAGTATGTCCATCTGTGGACCTCACCCAGGAACTTAGCTGATTATAGAGAAAGGCCTGACAAAAGCTATAGGAGAGTTCACCCACTCTCTGCTCGCCACCCCCTGGGCAGGAGGTAGGGCTGTGGCTGCAGTATTTCAGTAGCAGTTCAGTAAGACCAGGCAGAGCACCCGGCAGCAGGTGGGAAACCCAGGGAACTGGAGTTCATTGGGTGGAAAGATCTGTGCTTCACACATGGAGGCAGAGCAGCCAAAAGGGGCTCAACAGTCAGCGCTGAGAATGAGACCAAATTCTCCCCTGGAAGGGGTGGAGAGAGGAGCAGACACATTGTCTTTCTTCTATCATGAAGATCAGTCTAGAAACTGAATGAAACTAAACTTTCAGCTCCATGGACAAATGGGCCCAGATAAGAGGAACCTGGAATGTTAGAGCCAGGTAAGAAGTCGTGGGACTGCATTAGCCACAATTAAAGTGGCTTTTTTTTCATTCTCAGTGTTTGCCAAACCTTTACATCATTGTGATCAATTACAGAACATCTCCTAACCCATGATCTAGTAATTTTTTATGGTGCCCCACCGCATACCATGACCATTTTTGAACTGGTTTTGCTCACTGGATTCTTGAATTTTATTGATTTTGGTTTTGAAAATATAAAGAGTCAATTTTCTTGTTGAAAGACCATAAATCATAGTGATTAAGAGGCTCTGGAGTCAGACAGACCTAGATTCAAACTGCATCTGTGCCACTTAGCTATGTGACTTTGGACAAGTCACTTCAGCTTAATGGACTTCCAATTCTTCATGCATAAAATTGAGATAATAATACTAGTATCCCAAGGT
This sequence comes from Eonycteris spelaea, assembly GCA_003508835.1. Classification (NCBI taxonomy): domain Eukaryota; kingdom Metazoa; phylum Chordata; class Mammalia; order Chiroptera; family Pteropodidae; genus Eonycteris; species Eonycteris spelaea. The sequence continues at coordinate 834,453 of PUFA01000200.1, forward strand.
GGTTGTGATGATTAATTAAGAAAGTGTGTCTAGCAGGTGGAAGCACTAGATAAATAGTAGCTAATGTTGTTGTAGCTTATTGGCTTGTCTAGGCTGTATCCCACCCTCGCATCTGGACATATGTTCTTTGTATTGGTTTTCCAGATCAATTCAGTGTGTGTGCTGACTTCTCATTGATGCTACCTGAGTGAAACTAGAATTTACCTTATTAGAAGATGACACTTTTCAAGTGTTTTTTGAGCTCATATTGTGCTCTAAGAGCCAACCCTTAGTTAAGGCTGCTTAGGAAGCCCCAAAGAAAATGCTAGAACTGAGGGAATGTAATTGTTTATGAAGGTGACTCATGTCTGTTCATAGATCATAATATTTCTCTAGTGCTTCTTAATCCTCTACTGAGACTTCTAAGTCAGGTTTAATCTTAAGATAAAAAGAGAAACAAATTCCTGAAGCAGAGTATAGAAAACCAGGAAAATTTGTTGTATCCTAATAGTTTAGTGATATGAACAAAACTGATGGGCCTGGCAGGAACCCTATTCTGGATACCACAAATCTGTACCAATCAATGCTGTCCACAGGTCCTGAAATTCACTATGGTTTTGGAGAGCCTCTCTCAATTTTTAGAAATGCTGAAAACCTGCAGAGTGGAATATAGACTCCAAAGGAAGGTCAGAGCCCTTGAGTGTTTCTGAAGAAAGCAGTATCTCTTGGCTGCTGGAAAAGGCATGGAAAATGCTCAGATGTTTCTGTAGCACAGAACTGAGAGAGAAATGCTGCCTCAGACATCCAGCTCTTCTAGGTGGAGTAAGAATCCCAGAGCACGTTCATACCTAATGAATATTTTATGAGACTATTTCTATGAAGTTGCTCCGATGTCAGGTTTCCCTTAATTTTTCTGCTGTGTCTCATATTAGTCCGAGTCGCGATATCAGAAATAGAGGATCTTAGGTGGATAATGTGTGTCTTAGAAAGGCTTGGTCATAAAGCTTGTTGAGAACTTAGTGGGAGACATGTGGGAAATGGAGGAGGTGAGGAATGGGATCAGTGGGACAAGGGGGCTGAGAACCTCTCAACATAGGGCCTGAGTTGTACCACTCTTTGCACTTCCAACTCAAACACACAAAACAGTAATTAACAGATTGACATTGTTGAATGGGTGGATGAATAGACGATGGATGGATGGATGAATAAGAACTACCTTCACTTGCACCATACCTTGTCAATTTATATATAGCTACCTCTCCGCAACAGCCTGGTAGCTTCTTGTTGGTCTCTTTGTATATCCAGCATGGAGCACAGGAAGGCTAGATCCAAACTGAGTGGCATCGAGACGGGGCAATACTGGGAGCCTGGCATGTCCTTTTATCTTGGGGGTGTGAAGATTAGGATCCGACATTCTGGGCATGGAGGTCAGGATCAGACAAGGGCTCCACCCCTGGGGAGGTGGGGTTGAAACTAAACAGTGAACCAGTAATAAAGATAAGTGCCAGACGCCTGGTTCATCATGAAAAGTTTTTTTTTTTTTTATTTAACAAACATTTGGCCTGTGCATGTGTAGTGTAAGGAGTTGCCAGTCAGATGAAAAGGTTAGCATCCACCCAAGTTGTTTAAGCCAGAAATGTAGTCTTAGTGGGCTCTACCTCTTAAATATCAATGGAATCCAGCTTCCTGCTCCCCGCCACCACTCTCTGAACCCTAATATGTCCGGTATCTTCCCCCTAAGCATCTTTGCCATAGTCATCTTTGCTGCAAGCTTTTTTAGCACAAACATTTTCACTGCATAAGTCATTGGCCATAGGGCAATTTTGTCATAAAAAGATAAAATTACGAAAAATAAAGGAGGGACATTATAAAGAACATAACAAAATAAAAATAAACTTTATTACAAAATACAACATATTCAAATATACTTTAAATGTGTGTAGATTCATGGCAATCCTGCACAAATAACTGATTTTATTGTATGGATTATACCTGCTTTTGTCCTATAGGCAATGTGAGTTCAACTCTGCCCTCAAAGAGGGCCCATGGTGTCTCTTTCTCTTTCCAACTTAGTGTGTTTCAAAATAAGAAGTCAACTATTGTGACAAATCATCCTAATCTGGAAGAAATACTATTTTAAGACCATTGCCATCATGTCTCCTACTCACTGCATAGACCATTAGGAGGGCTAAGATTTATACAGAATATACAAATGGGAGTAACTGCACGAACTCTGTCAATGGAAAAATGAAACCAAACTGACAACTAGCTTTAAATACGTTAAGTTTGCTGGGCACTGTTGATTTGTCAATGGGGAAGTGAAACCAAATAAACAAAACAAATCTTCAACCAGTTACTTTATCTTTTTTTATGGCAAAATTGCTTTATGGCCAGTTAGATATACAGTGAAGATGTCTGCGGCAAAAATTCTTGCCAGCAAAGATGCTACAGGGAAAATACCTAGAACTTCAATTAAGGCCGTCCGCGTCCCCTACCTGTGTCCCATATTGCTCCTCCCCAATTCAAAATCAGCAAGGGGTAAGTTTTTAAAGAGAAATTATATCATTTCACTTCCGTGGATCTCCAAAAGCCTTCCGTGGATCTCCATTTGCTACCCGAAAAAGCCTAACGCCACTCGCGATTTCTTTTCTGTTCACATCCTTGAGTACCTCAGTGCTATCCAGGTCCTCCCTCCTCTCTGCCTCCACCTTTGCCCTGTATTCTAACCAGAAGGAACCACTTGCTGTCTTATGACATTCTGCTGTGTCGCATTGCTTGCGCAAAGGCTGAGATTTTAGACATGGATTTCGAGTAGAGCCTCAGCCCTCATCTTGATCTCACATCCAGGTACCCCAACCCCCGCCCCCCAGACACGCCCTTTGTTCTAGTCTCACCCGACTACTCTCTGTTCACAGACTAAGCCAAGGGTTTCCGAGAGCTCACAATCTAGCAGAGGAGATCAATGCTTAAATAAATAATTAAACAATAATGAGGAAAATGTTTCAGTGGCTCTAGGACCCAATTGCTGAGAAATGTAGGCAAGATATGTCACTTATGTCTGGTGGATCAGTGAAAGCCCCAGGAAATAGGCAGCATTTGCCCAAACTTGAAGAATGACAAAGGTTTGTCGAGCTTTTCTAACATGCTTAGTGTTACTTGAAACATGTTTTAAAAAAAATTATTACAAACATACTGCCTCTAATTGTGTTTCTACTGCTAATTTGCTCAGTCTTTGAAGAGAGAAGTTGCTGAGTAATAGGTAACTTATGTTGAGTGGCTATCTAAATTATCATCCATTCCCAATTAGCAGAGATTGAATGAATGAGGCTTTATTTAAATGGAATTGAGGAGAACAAAGGTGACCTGGAATGAATATATACTAAGAAGGAAATGTTCTGACCTGGCCTCCTGTGTCTTATTTTAGGTCACAGCAGCAATAACAGTGCTTTTTAAATTTTATGTCTAATGGGTTCTAATGTAGTTACTTCTGTTGGATGCATTTTCACTCCTGGTCCTGCTGTCCCCTTACTCTGAAGCACACTCCCTCCTTGGAAGTCAATTCCTTCACCTGAATAGTGAAGAGGACTAACTGAATCTGTTGTATTTGCCCAATGTGTCATGGATACAGGAGGCCCAGAGAAGGCCAACCTGTGCCTCAGTTTCAGTTAGAGCATGTCAGTTTTCTGTGCTTCCTTGGGAGGTGACTAGGACTTGTTGGGTTCTAAGTTTCTATTGTGGTATTATAAGCTGTAGACAGTAAAGTCCACAAAGTTCAAGTGTACAGCTCAATGAATTTTAACAAAATATACACACCCCTGTAACTACTACCCAAATCAAGATACAGAACATTTTGATCTGCTCAGAGGTTCCCTTGTGTCTCTTCCTGGTCAAGCTCCAGTGCCACCCGCCTCCACCTCCTGCCTACCACCCCTGAGGCAGTCACTGTTCCCGCAGAAATTAACATAGGTTTGTTAGGCTCATTCTTGAGTTTGATTCACCACAATCACTCAGCATTTTCTCATTTATGTCTGACTTCTTTTCCTCAACATAACACATGTGAAATTAATCCAAGTCATCTCCCGTAGAAGTAGTTCATTCTTTCCATTGCTGAGAACTATTTTAGTATTTTGTTGTATGAATACATCATAGTCACTCTCCTGTCGATGGACATCTGGGTTGTTTTAGAGTGTGTGGCTATAATGCCTAAAGCTGCTATGAACTTTCTTGTACATGTCTTTCAGTGCACATACTTCCTGGAGGATAATGTGGGTAATAAACCTTTTCATATCCTCTTGGTATGTAAGTGATTTCATTTGGTTCAAATTCAATCCATATTTGGGGGTGGGATCCGTTCTACTTCTGGAGCTAGCCATAGCATCTGTACTTTCTGGAGTAAGATCAGCTGGGTGCCCTAGAGAGCCTTTATAGGAGGTTTGAGAAGCTCTCTGGGGAAGAACTCCCGTTTGGAGAAGTAAGATTTGAGGAGAGGTAGTTGATTCAAAGACAATAGGGTAGTGACTCCAGAGGACAGTGGTTTCACGAACAGTGCAGTGTCTGCCACTCTAATTGTCCTCTGGCACAGCTCCTACCTAATTCTTCTGGAAGGACAGGGGCCAAGAATCTAATGAGTTAAAAGAGCTTTTTTAAAAAAGAGGGTTTTTTTTTGCTTTAATGAGGGATATTGGAAGGGCTTCATCCAGCATGGTGACAGTGATGACAGCAGTAGCGTTTCATTACAGATGTTGAATGACCCAGACGGTGACATCAACAGTGGTAGTCGTGGTCTTCTGACCGTAACATCCGGCATCAGGGCTCTTGGCACAAACACTAGTACCAGAGACCTGTAGTATATCAGCTTCTGTGCAGTATCATCAGCACCTATAGACAGCAGAATGTTTGCTCTGGGTTTAGCTTTTCTGAGTTAGAATCTTGGCTCTACTACTTCCTATTTGGGGCAAGATTATTTCTTAAAGCCTCAGTTTCTTTATATTGAAAAAGGAGCAAATAATAATACCTATTTTAGAGAAATGTTTTAAGGATTAAATAACCTCTAAATTTATAATCAGATATGAATCACTTAGCACAGTGCCTGGCATATCATATACCCTTATTAAATGTTGCTTATTATTATTATATTTTGCTTATTATTATTAATGTCAAGTTGTATTATTCATGTCACTGCCACTTTTGACCAGAGGCATAGCTATTATAAGCCAGAGAACTGAAAAGAAAAAATGGCATGTCTTTCGTAGATACAGTATGTGTAAGAAAATCCTCTCCCTGAGGATTCCTGTAATTATTTGAAGAAAAGAGAAGTTGTCTGGAACCAGAGAAAACTATTTTGAGGCTGTCATTCTTCCCGTAGGCAAGGGAGGCCTGAGAAGCACTGGTTACAGTAAATGAGCTACTGAGGTCAAGGGCCTCAGGACACTATCCTTTGGTGACTCGAAAGGTGGAGTGTTACCCTTTTTCTGTTTATCCAGGGGTTATTTATTTAGCTGATCTCAAATGGAACTTATTAGACCTAAGGTTTCAAGTAGCATTGATTTGTCTCTTCATTAAATTGAAATGCTAATTTTCAGAGTTTTGACATTTGGTGAGTGCCTCTGCATTTTTTGTCCTTCCCTGATGCTATGGCTCTGTATTCCACCCTTGCTAGGCAGCCTGGACCTCAAGTATAAGGACCCCACTGCATTCTTCCTTGTACCTTCAGAAGCTAGCCCAGTGCCAGACGCCTCTTTGGTACTTAATTAACTGTTTGTTAGATGAGTGAATGACCCACACAGTGCTCCAGGTTCAGATTCATGAGCAATGCCATGGAAAATAAGAAAATACAAAAGGAGTTATTTAATCTGTGGCAGCTCACCAACACCGTGCACTTCTCAGTGTTCAGTGGCAGGTGCGCATAGGGCCACCCACATATTGATTTCTATGTTATTCCCATCGAATTAGTCATTTGAGATGATAACATTAACTTGCTTGAGTGGCTCTTTTCAACATAATTCTGAAGAAACAAAAGGAAGGCATCAGAATACTCTCCTGACATATAGCATCAAAGGCTCTTACTTGTAGGATATTCACTAGATCTGTGAATGTGGGCGGGACCCACCTGGCCATTCACTGGGGCCAAATGTTGCATCTCTCTCCCACATGATATAGAAAATGATTTTTTTTTGAGAAGGAATCAAGAGCATTTCCCTACCACATGGACTTCTCATTCCAACCTCTGGTAGAGGTCAAATTGCCAGTTTAGACATGGTACCCCTCATCACTCTTGCAATCATGGTGTGGGAACTGTTAGGCCTCTTTTATGTAGCCTTTCCCTTTCTAAGTGTGTAACCGGAATTGGAGGAAGTACTGTTTTTCCTTGGATTGCTCTTCATGAGTTCAGAGGAACACCCGGTGGGCTGGCTCCAGTGATGTGTCAGAAGCTATTAGAAGGGTATCTAGAGCTGTGCATCTGTCGTCTGTCTGTCTGTCTATCTGTCTCCCATCTCTGGGGACTGCTCAGTTATCTGATTTTCCTGTTGAGGCTCGAAAGGGAGGGGTGCAGAGAAGACAAGAACAGCTCCATATTAGGGGATGAGCCGAAAAAAACCGAGAAGGGAAATATGCTTGGGGGCCTGCCCCTAAGCAACACTGATCTAGAGCCTCCATGTTTCTGAAATCTCAGTTAATCTGCATTAACAATGGTTTAAAGGCCTCCTGCTTCTGTTTAAGTAAGCATTGTAAGTTATCTGCTTTTCAAATTACTTTGGAGACAAACTCGAGTAGAAAGCATCATCATAGCTTGGGTCTGGTGTAGAGTGCATTAGCTCTGCCATTGCCCGCTGATTTAATTGGCCCAGTAAGCACGCTTGAGGTGGTTGGGCTTATAATTAAAGTTGTGGCGCCTGGAAAATCCTCCGTCTGTTATTATAATTTTTTCTAAAATAAACTATCCTAGCTCACCAAACTTGTGGGGCTAATTAGAGCCTAATTAAAGTTACTTGTTTCTATTTTAAAATCTGCCCACTGAGAGAGCCGCAAGGCAGGAGGGAACATATTTTTAAAGTGACAGTTCTAAAAATGCTTCCCGCCCTGGTCCCTGAGCTGCATTGCTCTAATTCAAGCATTGATTTATTTCCAATGAAAACGATGGCCCTTCATTGCAGTTCTACTCGCAGGGCCCCCCTCCCATTTAGCTGTGTGAAAGGATTTATTTAATGAACAAAGGACTCTTCTTTGTCATTCATCTTCCAGCTGGAGAAGCTGACCACAGCATTCAGAGGGGAAGTCATCTAGAAAAGGGCACATGACAAAATCTGGAGCAGAGAGACAAGGAGTCAGTACATTATTGAGTCCAAAGAATAAAGGAGGATAGCATTTGTTAAGGACTTACTATGTACTAGATGCGGTGAACAGTTTGTACCCGCTCTCTGATTTCATGTTCATCACAACCCAACGAGCTAAGTATTTTGTATCATAGATTTTCCTGATAAGAAGGCAAAGAAGAGTGAAATCGCTTGCCTGATGCCACAGAGCTAATTGTGGTGGATCTGGGATCTAAAGCAATATCTGATTCAAAAGTAACCTTTTTCAGGACAGATTCTTATCTATCTTCGACAATCCCTCCTGAAAACTTGTTGCTAAGTCAGTAACTCCCTCTCTACTTTAGGCGTCTGTAAAATGGAAATTAACAGTACCTCCGTTGCCACTTATCTGAGTTGTAATGACTAGCTAAGATGGGCTTGAAAGCTCTTTGTAAAATGCAACGCAGCACTCATTAGATTAGTCTTAGGAGAACTGTGAACTATATACATTTATATTATTAATTTCTTCTGGGACATTGTTTTCATACTCTTTACAGAGGCGACTAAGAAAATACAGGTCTTAGACCATTTCCGTTGGCAGGAAAGCTTCCTTCTGAATAGCCAACCCTTTTTTACCAGGGACCACTCTGTTAGGCATTACTAAAAGATGTTTAAAACTGCAGTGGCCCAAACTGGAATGGTCTTTCTCTTCCGTAATTGTTCCCTAGCCCCTGCTTTTCCTGTGATGGCAGACCACTAATAACACAGGCCAGGGTGTTCTCTTGATGGCTAGTCTGGCTTCCCTTAACCCACTCCTCCTGCATGATACACTGCACTCTCTCCTGCCTGAGTTCAGAGGAAGTTCCCTGTGGGCTGGCCACCCACTCCAAAATGGCAGTCAAGCCTGGACTAGGCTGAGGCAAATGAAGTGTCCAGGGCATAACATTTAAAGAAGCACCCATTCTCAATGTCGTGTGGATACAGGCTCAGCACTTGAGAGTGAGTGCCTCCTTAAATCTTGCACCCTGGGTGCCTCACTTTCCTTATCCTTGTCCAGGGTCTGAAGAAGTCATATATCCTCCAGTCACTGGTGCCACTTATGCCTTAGAACATGTTAGTGAACATTTTCTGAAGGTCCGCTCCTCATCACAGACTCTGGTTGTGGCTTTAATTAAGTTTAGATGTTTGTTCCTTGTCTAGACGGTGCCAGTTTTCCATAGTGTTTTCTACCCCAGTAGAAATCCTAGCTTATAAGCAAAATAAAAATAGTTACAATTTATTGATTGCCTACTGAAAGCCAGATCTGTAATTAGCTACTTTGAATACATTATTTCTAATCATCACAACAACTCTTTCCTACTTAAGGGAATTGGTGCTCAAAGAAGTTCAGTTCAGTTCAGCAAACTCCATATTCATTGCAGAACTAGAAAAGATAGTTCGTAATAGGAGGGAGGTTGGCTAAATTCCCAGCATCCTCTCTGGTCTGTTGCTTTTGGCCATTTGAATCATTTAGGAATGCTCTAAGCAAAGAGCAGGATGAAGGACAGGAAAATTTCCCTGATCACTTGGTAAGAGATGATACTGAAGTTCTTGGATAAGTTTACACTTAAGCACAAGTATGTTAAGTAGCTATGTTAGGAACATGCTATGAAATATATTGGTAGAACTGACAAACTCGTCCATCTCTCCTAATGAGACTGAATAGTCACTATTGAAAGGTATTTTGCTTGAGTCACAATGCTAGGTAGATAACACAAGGTATCAGTTTCTGTAATTTACCCATTATTGTTCCCTGGCAATGACTAGGACCCTAAGAAAATATGACAAGTTTTTGATGGGCAAGGCAGATGTTGAAATGTATAATTTTGAGTTGCTACCAAGAAAAACATGGAAGAAGTATAAGGTGAGGTGTCCTTGGCTGAAGTGAAACTCTGGCCTTCATCTGCAATTCACTCATATTTCTTTTCTCCCTTTCTCTGTTGCCCTAGCACAGGAAATTGAGTACTCATGCATTGGTCATGCATAGAGCTTTTAGAGGTCCTTAGCAGGCTGTGACATTCTGGGTTATAGCGTTAACAGGAGTGATTGACATGGCATTCCAAATAGCATTTCTCAGAAGTGATAGATGTACAAAGGTTTTCTCTGCCATCATAGGGGCAAACCTAGGAATTACCTAGTATTTTATTGTTTTATTAGGAAAATGATACCGTGATATCATGAAACACATTTTGTAAAAAGAAAAACCAGTTATCATCCTACAACTGAATATCATCCTTATTTTCAGTCAACAATTGAACATAAGGAAGAGTACCCAGCATAGGCTATAGGTTTCAATGGGGGCAGAAGTTTGCAGGTGGTTTCTATTGACACTTTCCATCATGAAGTGAGCAAGAGCCATTTACATCTACCTGTGACTGTGAAAGCGGGCAGCTCTGGAATGGTGACTCTGTGTTTGGTTTCATCTAGATTCGCAAATCTTGTTGTCACAGCAACTAAGAGCATTGCTGGCAGGTATGACTTCTTCTCTCCTCACCTTCTGTGCCAGTCAGTGCACAGGTTGTATTTAATTACCTATTTGAATAGCCTTCCAGAGCCTTACTGCAAGACTTGCTCATAAAGCAGCATCAGAAAAAAGTCTGATTCACTAAAAATCTCAAAAATCATGTTATTATTTTCATGGTACACAAGGTTATAACCTTACCTTGATGTAATTATTAGAAAACATGCGTTCTCTTTTTCTTCCAAGTTGCCTATTTAATTCTAGCAAAATTATAATAGCTACATAGTCTTTACAAAATTATGATAGCTACATAGTATCAGCCTCACAAAATATAAGATACAATTTCATTTATTTTCCTCATTTCATAGTTTTATGTATTCAGGTCTTACCAGAATGTACACATTATCTGAGGGTGAGCTAGCTACAGTGTTATGCTCGGATCAGGTAGAGGAGAGTTCCCTTTCTCCTCTTATTCTCATAATCTATAGTATCAGTAAAAAATGAGCTATGTTAGTTTGGGATCTCTCTCTCTCTCTCTCTCTCTCTCTCTCTCTCTCTCTCTCTCTCTCTCATCTATCCACATATACATCTATGTACACACACATATACACATACATATATGTATCACACATATATATGTCTGTCTGTCTATATCTATTTATCTATCTATCTATCTATCTATCTATCTATCTATCTATCTATCATTCCTTACAGGATGGGGCTAAGTAAGTATAAATTGGAACCAAAACTACTATAGTATAGGATTGAGGGATTTCACTGGCTCCTTCCTCCTCCTTCCTGCTTCTTGACGTGAGCAAACAGACTTAGGCATAAATACATTATATATTTGTACAACTCAGGGTGGATATTGTTGCTGTTATTAAGTATGCTAAACATAGTACATGATATGCAAGATGATAAAAATACATGTGGTAAGGTTTAGATTGCCGGAGGTAAAGAGAGTTGTCTATATCCTGGTGTCTGTGGGTAACCTAAAGAGCTGCCTAAGATTACACATATGTGTCATCTTTAATGAGGACAAGACCTATTTTAATTAAGCAACAGTGACTAATAACCCCCATCTAGGGTTTAGGGACTGAAAAGGTAGGAAACTCTTCAGAGCAGTGGTCCCCGACCTTTGTGGCACCAGGGACCAGTGCTCCTATGAGAATCTAATGCCTGATGACCTGAGGTGGAGCTGAGGCGTGATGCTAGCGCTGGGGAGCGGCTGCAGATACAGATGAAGCTTCACTCATTGGCCTGCCACTTACCTCTTGCTGTGTGGTCCAGTTCCTAACAGGCCTGATTGTTGGGGACCCCTGCTCCAGAGGATTTGTTAGGATTATTAGAGCTGCTCAAAGGATCTAGCCCTTTGCTTTTTTTGGACCTCTCCAGCAATGCTTCATTTAGCACACATTTAGCATACATAGTATCAGGTACTATAAGATACCAGCACAAGACAGAGTCCCAGGCTTCCCTGAATTTATGGCCTAGTAATGGAAATAGATATTAATCAGATATTTTCACAACTAAATTTGTAAACCATGAAAACGTGCTACTGAGAAAATATAGTTGGAGCCTCCCAAAGTGGTATCAGACAGATGGAATCTTGCTTGGGAGCTCCATGATGGCCGTTCTAAGGCCATGATATTTAGGCTGAGATATACAGGATTAGGAGAGAGACAGGTTAAGAGTGGGGTGGAAGACGATTTCTCACGAAGGGCACAGCCCAGAAGCAGGAGCTTGAAATATGGCAGGAAGCCAGGGAATTCCAGTGTGGCTGCAGTGGTGGGAGCTAAGGGAAGAATGACAGAGTCCATTCAGAGTGGTAGCCAGGGGCCGTACCACACAGGGTCTTAGAGGCTTTGACATTTTTTCCTAGGTGCAGTAGAAAGCATTCTAAAAGTTTTAAGCATGGGACAGACATCAGATTTATATGTGAAAAGATTCCCTCTTGCTGCTAAGTGAGAAATGAAGGGAGAACATGAGTGAAAATAGGATAGCGGTCGCATACATGGCTAGACTTGAGATAAGCTTTATGGACTAATCTACAATACCCAATGAGTGACTGAAGGTGAGAATTGGAGGGGACAGAGAAGTCAAGGATGGTTCCAAGGCAAATGTGTAAGTAGAGGTGCTTTTGACTGACATAGGAGTAACTTTGAGAAAGATTATAATTTCTATTTTGAAACATAATTTTAAAATATTTATGAGACATCTAGATGGAGATGTCAAGAAGATAGTTAGAGTATGGGATTCAGCAACAAGGTTTGGTCTTAAAGTGATGAACATGGAAGAATCAATCACCTGAGAGAGAATTTAGTTGTGGAAAAGGGCCTAGGACAAAACCACAGAGCATTGAACCAGTAATGGGGGAATTTAAAAACAAAACGAAACAAAAAACAAGCCATGGTCGATGAGTTAGGGAGTTAACCAGAAGAGTGCCATGTCACAGAACCAGAAAAGGAGAATGTTTTACAAAGAAGGAAGTGGGTTAACTTTACTGAAAGCTCCTGAGAGGTTAAATAAAAGGAACAGCCTATAATACAAAGGTTGCCGATATCCTTAGTGAAAGCAGTTTTGATGCAGTGATAGGGGCAGAAAACAGTGGAGTATGTTGAGGGGAAAATATGAAATGAGAAAATAGACATAGCATGAGCAGAAATTTTTGAGAAATTTGGCTGTAAGGGGAAGCAAGGATATTAGGTAGGTGCTGGAGGAGAAATATGGGGTCGACAAGGGTATTTTTTTAGGATGGAAGGAATAATTAGAGCACGTTAGTATGTTGATGAAACTCTTCCTTAACAAGGGGAGACATCGATGCTGTAGATGAAGGAAGGCATATTTGTCTAATTGTTCTTCCCTCTTTTTCGTTTTATATTTTCCCATAAGCAGCATGAAGATACTAGGCTGAACCTTGCTTAGAAATCTCTTTAGCTAAATATCCAAGTTAATCATTTTAAAGTTCTGCTTTCCACACAACTACAGGACACAATTCACCTAAGCTTAATTCCATTATATAACAAGGATACCCTTTTCTCCAGCTTGCAATAATCTTTCTCACTTCCTTCTGAGTTCTCACCAGTGGCATGCCCCAAGTCCAGATTTCTGCTGAGTCTGTCTAGAATGTTGCTTTCAACATTCTTCCAGACTCTTCCCACTGTCTGATTCCAAAGTTGATCCCACATTTTATGTGTGTGTTAGAGCCGTACCCCATTTCCAAGTACAAATCTGTATTAGTTTTCTATTAATACTCGATTAAGTTATCACAAACTTAGAAGTTTATAAAAGCGCAAATTTATTATCTTGGAGTTTCTGTGGGTGAGGGGTCCAGGTGCTATTTTGCTGGGTTCTGTGCTTCTGGTCGCAGCAGACTGAATCAAAGTGTTGGCCTGGGGCTGGAATCTTATCTGCTTCCAGGCTCCCTCAGGTGCCTGGCAGAATTCATTTCCCAGTGGGTGTAGGATTGAGGTTCGTATTTTCTTCTTGGCTATTAGCCAGGGTTAATTCTCCACTCCTAGAGGCCATTTCTCAGATCTTAGCCATGTGGACCTTACGCAACATGGCAGCTAACTTCTTCAAAGCCAATGGAAGGATTTCTCCAGAATTTCTCTCCGGGTCTGGTATGAAGGAGTCTTAGGTAATATAAGATAATCATGGGAGTGACTATCCTATCACTATTTTCCACGTTGAGAGGTCCCATTCACATCAAGGGATGAGGATTATATAGGGCATGTACACCAGTGAAACAGGGATCTTGGAATTCTGCCTACCACAGAAAGGGTAAAATGAAAGAGCAAGTCCTTGAAAAGGAGAAACAAAATGAATGAAAGAATCGATTCTGATACAAGTGCAGCTACTTCTTCCTTTGCTCTAGGAGGGAAGGGAAGATATATGGTTATGCATTGAAATGAGGTTATTAGGTTAGGGAATGTTATTGGGAAGATGTGGGAGCTCTCGTCTGTGGTTTGTATTTTCTCTATAAAGAAAGAAAACTAGTCACCTCTTGGGGATCAGGCTTTGTCTGCCTGGGTTCAGTTGATAGGAGTTTCAGGCTTAGCCAGCAGACAGACAGCCTCTCATCTGGGAACAGGAGTTTTGTAATACTTGCTTGGTTGTGCAGACCTGTCCACTTACATTGGATACTGAAGATTGGGTTTTGGTCTCCTAACGTGCCAGTTCTCTGCCCATTAAAGTGTTTCCCCAAATGAGGCCCAGATGCCAAATTCTGCTTGCATTTTGGGTTCTATTCTGCCTAAGGTTTTCTGTCAATTCTGGCTTTCTGTAATCTAACCCTGGACTTGATACCTTGCCTGTTACTTCTGCTCTGGCCACTGGATTTAAAATACCTGAACTTCTGGCTTAATTCAACCAACCCCATGCCATTCACTTCATTGTTTTGTTTGACAAATTATTTCTTATATCTTCTCTTCAGCACTCAGGTTTGTGATGTTATTTTCCTTCTTTCAGCCTGTGACCTCTGTCTTAATTTCTGGCTCTTGATTTGATTTTATTGATTCTATGAGGAAATTTCCAGGTAACATGCCTTCAAGCTTGGCCTGGTGTCTGAGACCTCCCAAATATATCTACTCTGGTATTGTGACTATGGCTTAGTTTTTTTTTAATCTTAATTCGGGGCCTGAGTTCAGTCTCATTATGTTTCTTTAATATAAATCCCAGGTGTTCAATCAAGCCTTTAAACAATATCTATTTATTTACTTATAAATTCATTTATTCAGCTAATTTTGGTATCTCTTATGTTCTAAGTTTTTGAAATACAGCAGTAAAAAAACTCTGCCTTCATGGGGCTTATTTTCTACTAGGGGGAAATATAATAAATGAACAATAATATATCGGATAGTGGCAAGTGCTTTGGAAGAAAAAATAATAAAATGGGAAAGTGGATAGGGAATATTGGAGCAGTGTTGCTGTTTCATTTAGGCTAGTGAGGGAGAGCCTCACTGATAAGGTGCCATTTGACTGATACGGAAGTAAGCGGGGAGGTGGGCCCTATAGATATATGGAAGACCATATATCTGTTCCAAGCAGTAGGAAGAGCAAGTGCAAAGAGCACAAGTATGGCTAGTTTGGCATGTTTGAGGGATGGCAGGAGGTAAGTACCTGGAGTAAAATGAGTGTAAAAGAGAACTAAGAATTGAGGTTCTAGAAGCGAGGGGTTCTAAGGACGATCTTATAGGGCCATGTAGGTCAATATGCAGACCTTGGACTATAGGCAGACAAGGTTTGAAACAGGGAGACCAGTTAGGAGGCAATTGCAATAATCTGACAGTGATATCGACTCCAAACACAGTACTTACAGAGAAAGTGGTGCTTCTGACTCTTATTAGTGCCCACATTAAGCTCTTAATTTGGTCTCTCTGACACCCTCCTTATATTTTGCATTATGTACATATATTAGATATGTGTATATGCATCTATCTGTGTGTGTGCTATATGGAGAAAGAATAAGTCAGAACATAAAAGGTTTTACTTATCGACTTCCAAGTTGGCCATTAGCAACTGAGAAAAATATTTGTATCTCCCCTGAGGCCAGGCAACAACAGATGAAACTTTGAGGTAGTCACCATATGACAGTTGAACATGATATAGCAGGGAAACAGGGCAAACTCTCTCCACAGGGTGATTCAGCATGAAGACTCAGTAGATGAGCAGATACGACTTAGGCCATTGTTAGGCTTTGGGGGAAGTTTAAAAATCTAAATGTGAGTTTTTTGTTGATCAGTTTAGTAGATGAATTGGGTTATTGTTTCTCTAAAGAAATAAGAGGACCTACTTAAGTCTTATTTTGACCAGAGAACCTACACTTTATGGATGAGCTTGATAGGCGGTTTATCTAGGTTATTTTGATTTGGTGCTTTATCTGTTGCCAACAAAGCTATGGGAAACCTTTTTTCCTTCAAAAGTATGAAATCATTACTAAAATCTCCTTTTGATGTTTAAATTACTACATGTCAAAGGTGGAGATCAAACTGTAGCTCTTCATTTTTTAGGGGGAGAGTGAGAAATGGAAAAACTTAAGAGACCATACTATTGATCATGAAGCCCATTTAAATACCTCCCCAAGTTCTGACTTTGCCTTCTAGTCTTCAATGCTGTGAGAAGAATTTATGAATCCACAGCAGCTATTCAACCCGTTTTTCTTTCCTCTTTGTTCCAATATGTTACTGGGAATCAAAATGATAAAAAAAATAAATATCTTTTCAAGAAATAACTCTGAATAAGAGTAATACAGTCTACGGCCTTGTCACCCTGAACATGCCTGATCCCGTCTGATCTCAGAAGCTAAGCAGGGTTGGGCTTGGTCAGTACTTGGATGGGAGACCACCTGGGAAAACCAGGTGCTGTAGCATAAAAAATAAAGGGTTGTAAGCTGATAAGGTCCTTGCAATCTGTTGAGGTCAACCAAGGTTTTGCCTTGCCAAAAAAAAAAAAAAAAAAAAAAAAAGGAATAATACAGAAATACACACAGTTTAGGAATATAAAATATATGTGGTTCTAAAAACAAAAGGTTTGTGAGATCAAGATAATTATGTTTTACATTGATCTATTTGTCTATTCTTTCTCCAATACAGCAATGCCTTAATTACTGTAGTTTTAAATAAGTCTTGGGCAGGTACCATCAGCCTTCAAACTTTGTTCTTCTTTCAGTACTGCATTAGCTTTTCTGGAGTTTGTTTTTATATAGTGTGTATCAGTTGCTAAATATTGACATGACAGCAAAAGCTTCAGGCTGCCATTTGAAAGCATTTCTCTGTGGATGACACTTTCTGGATGGGGTAGCTTTTATTCCTAGTAAATGAATAGAAAACTTATATATTCATTACTTTATTATCTCTTTTAAGGCTGGCTTTTGAAATCCTAGAGGTAGTGTCATGTTTCATATGAGAATATTGATGAGTCAGAAGTCATAGATCATCAAAAGGCAAACTGGCAGAATTATTATCATTTCTAGACACCTCAGTCACATGCCAGATATCAGCATCAGTGTTCCCTGTGTTTTCTGTCTTCATCCTGGTCCATTCAGGGTGAAAATTAAACATATATGATAAAAATAGAAAGAGTTTTTACTGTGTAGTGATCAAAACCCTGAAGCTGGCTGGTGGTAATAAGAGATATATCATAAACAACAACTCACCTATCAACCAACCACCACATGTCCACTCGATATATATTTTAAAATGGAAACTTAACATAAAAAAATTATTTTAAAGTTGACTGATTTTTAAACATAGAAATTGAAACAGACACAATGACCACTGTTACCACCTGAACCCTCAAGACCTTTGCAGATCTCTGAGTGTTTATAAAAAACACTGGGGTGAATGATCTCTCAGGGCTCCTTGAGCTTGAGTGTTTTGCGTGTCTATTGATTACATTGCTAATGGGCTTCATGAACTAGAGAGATGCAAATTACTCTACATGTAGGAATTCTGGCAGTTATGGTTGTTGCAAGTATAAAGACTAAATGTTTTAGAATCCTTCATTTCAGTTATCCCGAGAAATAGTATGCATCTTTCCATAATGCAGCGGCTTGCTTCCTCTCTCACTCTCTCATTTTAGTTAAGTTGTTACACTGCACTGAGAAATTCTAGGAGAGAGGAGTCCTTTCAAAAGAAGGCAAGTAGACACACTGAATAAAGGTGAAAAGATTATATGACATTTCTAAAGGTAAATTAAGTGTTATAAAATGTCAACAGGAAGTAATATTTTATCTCATGGTCATTTGATTTCTGTCTTTGATTCAAGGCTGCCTTTTTCTCATCCTGGTATGGTCAAAAAGCAGCATCATGTTGAACATTTCATAAGAAATGTCAATTCAGTGGTTGTTCTCATATGCTTTTACATAGATGGCTTGTGGAAAGTTTAAGAAAATGTTGGCTATTTAATCTGAAAACAAACTAGGTCAGACTGAAACGGATAGCAAATAAATAAAGATAAAAATAATTTTGCCTTCTTTACTCCCTCACTACCCCTTCTGTCTTTGTTCTAACTGAATTTTCTTAGATTCTGTATTTGTCTGTTTGGCATCCTTTAATCGCAGGGCCAAGCTAATGGTCAAAGTTGTTTATGTCACTTTTGCAACCCAGCTTTCGGCAACACACAGACATATTACAAACCCTCCAACCAATTCCGAGTCTATACCCCCAATCGACTCCTTTATCTAACTCTCACACACTAAGCCAATATTTTCCCTGCCCTAAATCACTCAGGCTCAGGTACCAGATAGCTAGAGACCACTGCTATAGCCCGAACCTGCTGACATTATTCAAGCTAGTCAGTCCTCAGCTGTTTCCCCTGTCCTGCCTTGCCTTTCCTGAGAGAAATATAACGAAGTCTCCAGCCCATGCTTCTGCCTCCTGACCAACTCTGGTATTTTCCCACGTGGCCTGCAGGGTGTGGCATGCTCTCTCCTCTTAGGAAATATAAGCAATAAATAAAAATCATCTTTCAATGACATTAGCCTCTCCTTGTCACATAGTTACCTCCGTAAATTAAAATCCTGCAGGTACATTTTTAACAGTCTTGAATTCTATCTAGTCAGGATTTTACCCTCCGATACTTCACCGAAACCGCTGTTGTCAAGGTTACCAATGACTCCCACGTCGCTAAACCCAATGGCCAGTTTTCCACTCCCAGCTTATTTGACCATCCAAGCAGCATCTGGCCCAGAAGATTGCTCTCTCTTCCTTGTAATGGTCTCTTCACTTGCAGAGCTGGGATTAGGGGGAGACGAGCGAGTGTTTTGCTCACCTCAGGCACAAAATTTAAGGGCTGCATTAAAAACTCAGTAATCAATATTAATAATATTCAAATGCAATATTTCAAAAAGTCAAAATCAATTAAAAACTGTGATAAGCATAAAATTTTTAAATGAAGATGAAACCTAACCGTGTAATGCCAAACCATAATGGAGCCTGAAGCCCATTTCATGTGCGCCCATCTGTGTGCATATACGTGAATATGTTCACATATATGTATTTTTATGCATATATTTTAATATATTTCTAAAATATTGAAAAATTTAAAAGTAAATGTAATCAAACTCATAATATTGAGTAAAATATTTTATATATTCCCCTATTTTTTTTAATAGTTTCACGTCCCTAGCTCTAATGGAAACAAATTCATAAATATTTTTTCAAACTTTAGTTTTTCTTTTACTTTAATATTCTGGGGGAAAAAATGCAACAATTTAAAAGTACATCCAAACATGTATATGAGGTGCATATATTTGCTTTTGCCTTGGTCTCCACTGTAGCTTAGCCCAGCACTATTTACTTGTCTTCTAAGAAAACACACTCTCCTGGTCTTCTGCCACTGGCAACCCTTCTCAGTTCTACTTTATTGGTTTCTCGACCTCTCCTCCACCTCTGAGGGTTCTACCAACACTCCTCGTCGTACCTATGGATTTAAAATGCTATTTGCATTTATATCCTCAGCCCTGACCTCTGTTATATGACAGAGTTTAGTCATAGAGAGGATATACTTTTTCTCATTCCCTGTTACTCTGGGATTTAGCATATTTGCCTGCAGAGAACACGAATACTAAGACAAGCTAGCTTTATGAATATGGGAACCAGGTTTTGGAAATGCTTGTGGAGATACTTATGGAGGTTAGAAGATTTGTATGAACACATAATGGTAATGATTCTTGCCATGGAGGTATTAGAGTGAAACAAGAGAATACATTCTGGGTATCCCTTAGTCTTCAAATCTTCCAGAGTCAGTTCTCTCTAAGAGCTATCTCCCATATATCTCCATCTCCTAAACATAGAGGGAACCCCACGCATTCTGGAATATATATAATATTTATGTATACAAAACATACATAGATAAATACAGAGATATAGATAAAGGTTTCCAGGAAGGCTTATGGCTGTCTTTAGCCCCAAACTCCTACTCCTCACTAAAATTCCTAAGGAACACTAGCCACTTTGCCTGTTTTTTTTCCCCTCAGCTTTCTTAAATGTGCCAACATCCTTTTTGATATGTTCCTAAGGCAACAGTATCAGATGTAATAAAACACAATAAAAATAAGCACGATCACATCCAGATATTGTGCATGGGATAGAGTTCATTTCGAACAGTGCTGAACAGGATTTTCTTATTCTCAACTTGATTCTTCCTTATACCACCATGTTGGCCTTGGCTTGGATGTCCTCTGGTCGGAGATGGAGATCTGCCAGAGCAGAAGAATCAGCAAAAGCAGCCATGTACTTCAAAACAACAAAAATATTTCTCTCTCCTAGTCATTTTCATCGGTCTACCAGTTTGTAAACCCTATTCCACAGAGCTTAGTTTTTCGCTGAATGGTGGTCAAGGATGTATTATCAACTTATCAAAACTATTCAAAATATCTTAAACCCTTTACTGGACTTTTGGGGATATTTTTAAAATTACTTTTTAATTGTAGTCGACATACAAAATTCCGATGGCATCTTTTATGAAATAGAAAGAAAAAATCCTAAAATTGGTATGGAACCACAAAAAGACCCCAATAGCCAAAGCAATCCTGAGAAAGATGAACAAATTTGGAAGCATCACACTGCCTGATTTCAAACTATAGTAATCAAAAAACAGTCCAATACTGTTTTGGACACATAGACCAATGGAACCCAATGGACAGCCCCCAAATTAAATCATGCTTATATAGTCAACTAATATTTGACAGTGGAGCCAAAAATTCTCAAGAAGGAAAAGATGTTATCTTAAATAAATGGTGCTGGTCAAATTGGGTATTCACATGCAAAATAATGAAATTGGACCACCTTTATACACTAGTCACAAAAACTAACTCAAAATGGATTAAAGACTTAAACATAAGATGCAAAACTGTGAAGTTCCTAGAAGAAAACATAGGGAAAATCTCTTTGACATTGTTCTTAGCATTGATTATTTAGATATGATACCAAAAGCACAAGCAAATAAAGTGGAAATCAACAAATAGGACTACACCAAACTAAAAATCTTCTGCATAGCAAAAGAAAAAATCAACAAAATCAAAAGACAACCTACAGAATGGGAGAAGATATTTGTAAACCGTGTATTCTTAGGAGTCCATACCAGTCCATGGCCTGTTAGGACCCGGGCTGGCACAGCAGGAAGTAAGTGAAGTTTCATCGTGTTCTGGCAGCCACTGCCCAGCACTAGCCTCACCACCCAGCTGCACCTCGGAGCATTAGGATTAGATTCTCTTAAGAGCACTGGTCCTGTCCCTGGTGCCAAAAAGGTTGGGACTGTGATACATCTGACAAGGGTTAATATCTAAAATACATAAGGGACTCTTACAACTCAATTGTAAAAAAACATAACCTGATTAAAAAATGGTAAAGGACCTGATACACATTTATAGAAGAAGATATTCAAATGACCAACATCATGAAAAGGTACTCAATGTCACTAATCATCAGGAAATTCAAATCCAACCACAATGAGATATTACTATCACACCTGTGAGAATAGCTGTTATTGAAAAGAGGAGAAATTAAGTGTCGGTGAGGATGTGGAGAGAAGGGAACCCTTGTGCACTGCTGCTAGGAATGTAAATTGGTGGCAAGCCATTATAGAAAACAGAATGAACAGTCCTCAAAAAATTAAAACTACAACTATGATATGATCCAGCAATCCTGCTGCTAGGTATATATATCCAAAGAAAATGAAATTGCTATCTCAAAGAGATATCTGCACCCCTATCTTTACTGCAGCATTATTTATAATACTCAAGGCATGGAAAGCAGGCTAAATGTACACAAACAGCATGATTGAATAAAGGAAAAAATGTCTATACAAACATACATACACACACACAGTGGGATATTATTCAGTTATAAAAACGAGGAAACCTTGCCATTGCAACAACATAGATGGACCCTGAGGGCATTGGGTAATGAAATAAATCAGACAGAAAGACAAATACTGTATGATCTCATATGTGGAATCCAAAAACATTTAACTCATAAAAACAGAGAGTAGATTGGTGGATGCCAGTGGTTTGGTGTGGGAGAAGAAGATTTACTATACTGTATATTTGAAATTTACTAAGAAGGTAACTGTTAAATGTTCTCACCATACACACACAAAGAAAATGATAACTATGCGAGATGATAGGTATATTAATTAGCTTAGTTTTGGTGATTTCACAATGTATACGTATATCAAAACATCAACTCATCTTAAATATATGCCATATTTATTTGCCAGTAATACTTCAGTAAAGTTAAGGGTGTGGGGAAAGAAAAACAAACCAAATTGAACCAAAAAACTTACAAAATTTTTCCCCAAACTGTCACTTCAGTCACTGAAATAGAATTCAAATACCCAAGAATACAATAGCTGAGTGATGTTGGCCACAATGCATTGCAGGAACTAGGCAGCAAAGGTTCAAGTGCCACAGGAGCCGGGCTCTGGGGAAGGTGCCCACACTGCAGGAGCTAGTGGGGAAGCTGCGGGTGTGGAAGCTTCCAGTGCTGCTGGAACCTACAAGAGAGCACACAGGAACCAGGAAGCAAAATTCCTTTTTTCCAAGATGAAAACCACATGATATCACTCATGTGTGGGATATAAATCTAAAAGCAACAAATGAACATGACAAACAGAGACTCATGGGCATGGACAGTAGACTAGAGGTCACCAGAGGGAGGAGTGGGGCAAGGGGAAGATAGGTGGGGTAAAAGGGGTCAAATATGTGGTGACAGAAAGAAATCTAACTATGGGCGGTGAACACAATGCAATATATATATATATATATATATATATATATATATATATGTGACTTATTGTTGAATTGTACACTTGAAACTTATTGGATTTTGTTAATTGATGTCACCATAATAATTAAAAAATAATAATAAAATAAAAGATTTAGGAATCTCAAAAAAACCCAAAATCCATTTTCCAACAATGTCTCCCACCGCCCTCTATTGACCAAACTTACAATCATGCTGGCTGAGAGGAAACCGATTTAAAGTGCTCAGACCCATTTCACAGAGCAGGCAATAATGGTCAATTTTGAAAAAGCATATACTATAGTATATAATATTATATATACATTTAATACTATGTGTATATAGTAGGTCAGATGGTAATAAGTGATATGGAGAAAAATAAAACAAGATAAGAAGACAGTGATTGACTGAGTAGTATCTACTTTAAATTGGCTAAAGTGAGGATGACACAGAGAAGTGAGATGTGACCATATAGAGGACGAATGTCCCAAGGCAGAAGAACCAGCGAGTGCAAAGCCCCTGAGATAAGAAGGAGTCTTGACTTATTGAAGAACATGAAAGAGGTCTCTGGAATTGAGAGCGCCGGGAAAACCACAGCCACCAGACCAGCTCTAGGGGACCTGAGTAACTTCTACTGCCCCTGTGATGTGGAGTTGTCCCCTGTCCTAGTGCAGAGAATAAGACAGTCTTTCTGAAACTCACTTCTAGGTACGTCATAGATTTTAAGTCTATTGTTGCTCCTTCAAAAGTTGAACATGGAGTTATGTGACCCTGCAATGCCACTCTCAGGTGTGTATGTATATATAGATATCTATATAGATAGATAGATATAGAGATATATCTCCAAGAGAAATATATACAGATATATCCCAAGAGATATATGTATAGATATATGTATATATATATCTATATATATCTCTATATATACATATATAGATATATGTATACATATATGTATAGATATATGTATATATATCTGTATCTATCTATCTATCTATCTCCATAGATATATCTATATATAGGTATATCTATAGATATATCCCCAAGAGAAATTAAAACATAAGTTCATACAAAACTTATATATGAATATTCACAGCTGCATTATTGGTAATAGCCAAAGAGTGGAAGCCACCCAAATGTCCACCAACTGATGAATGAATAAACAAAATATGGTGGACAGATATGATGGAATATCATTCTGCCATAAAAATGACTGAAGTACTACTGATGCAACCTAAGGGCATATTACAAAATGGATGAACTTTGGAAATGTTCTGCTAAGTGAAAGAAGCCAGCCACAAAAGACTGGGGGAATGAGGTGTGACTGCTGATGGATAAAAGGTGTCTTTTTGGGATGATGAAAATATGATGAAAATTGATTGTGGTGATGGTTGTACAACTCTGAATATACTAAAAATCATCCAATTGTACACTTTAAGTGGAGTATTGTATGGTATGTGAATTATATTACAATAAAACTTATAGTCAAATTTTATCGCTGACTCATTGAATGCAGGTCCAAGAATCCTTTGGAGTCTTTAGTACAGATTGAAACGACACATCTGTTGACATGTACCTTTTTGGTGAACCAAGTACTATGTAATAGGATCTCAGAGTAGGCTCAGCCTATAGTGTTATTGGCATGTACATTTGAAAAGGTCTGAAAAGTTCCCTACAAATCCCAAGTCAGTTGTTATATTGATTTTTGCCTCATTCTGCCACTAGCTGTATTTTTCTTAAGAGACATAGTAAAGTCTTAGGAAAAACACTGAATTGAATCCAAAGATGTCAATTTGAAACACTGTCCTGCCACTTACTAGCTTTGCAACTGTGTGCTAGATACTTAACCTCTCTGAGTCTTAGTTTTCTCCTTTTGAAATAGGGACAATAAAATATAGATCAACAACACTGTGACAAGCAAATTAACTAATGTATATAAACGTGATTCGGAAGTTATGCAACCACAAAGATATAATGAGTTATTTGATTAAACATACACACACACTCCAAATGAATTCTAAAAGTATGTCATTCTTTTGTTTGGCAAAGTGTTATCTAAATTGTGCTGTTTCAGGAAGCCTGCTCTACACACAAACCCCTACTTTGCCACAGTAAAACCAACCAGTCAGTGAGCCAGGTTGGTTTATTTGATCAACATGATTGGTAAATCTTGTTTTGCCCATTTGCAGAAGAAATACAGTAAGACTGAACGACTTACTTTGTATGGCACTCATGTAGATGTGCTGCTCAGATTTTTCAAGAGAGAACTTCTCATACGCAGTACAGTCAGCTGACAACCTCCAGATGTAGTGTCTTTGGAGCATTCGAGCCCGGGACAGGCTCTCCTTGGGCAGCTCTAGCCAATGACTGAGCACAACAGGGCACTTGGGTCTGCTTTTTCTATCTAGCACTCTGGAGTCCCCTCTGGGCCGTATGGGACATTCTAACATCTACACCACAGTCTCAGGCTCTTCAATGCCAATTCTTTCCTCTTCCCTCCTTTTATACATATCATACTTGCATCGGTCTCTGAAAGCTGTCCCTTCCTACTCCTGCCCTCTCTCCTTATCTATCACAATAGTCACTCCCAATAAATCGTTTGCACTTCTGTCTTGGTATATCCTTTCTGGAAGACCTAAACGGACACTCTTTGATGGAGCCAAGACTTAAATACAAGCCTTCTGACTCCAACGTCATTCCATAGAGCTGTCTATAGATATGGTGTATAGCCCACTTGGACTAACTAAAAGAGACTAACTAGATTAACTATTGCCTGGGTTTACAATGCCCCAGTCCCTGTATAGTTCTATGTGGATAAAGGCAGTGTCATAGAAAGATAGGTTCTTGTGGTGGAATCCCACATGCTTAAGAGGATTCATTCATTTAGCAAGAGGAGACAAATAACCCAAAAGTTAATGTGCTGGTGAATACAACTCTTAGTCTTATTTATTGCTTCACATGAAATATTTCCTGTGAGCTTTCAGTATACACAAAGGTCTGTGCCACCACTCATACCCCTGCAGGTATTACCTGAAACTAATTGCTTTCTTCCTTAATGTTCGGCTGAGATCAGCTACACTGGGAGAATGGAGGTTTGGAATTGGATTCGAGGTGGCAGCAGGGAAGAGGTAATTTTTTTGGAGTGCACAGAGCACATTAGGAGACCGCCAGATCTGCCAGCATGAGGGTATTGGATCTCAGAGGCGTGGAAAAAACAGAGGCACGCAGAACAGAAAGACAAATAGAATCCTGTGTCAGCTGTTTTGCATTTTTGCTTAGAGCCTCTGGACAGCAAGATCCTTCATGCCCCCTCCCCTACCTGTATCCTCAATTACAATGCAAATAAATAGACTTTATTGAGCACTTATTGTATACCAAGCTCCATGCTAGGAATCTTAGGAGTTCCCAAACTTAAAATCAAGTGGAGAGGCATATGTGAAGATGACCTCTGAATTTAAGGCAAGATGTAACCAGGGCTCTAATAATAGAGCTAAGAATGAGAGAAAAAGGAGAGATTGGTTCTCAAAGGAACTCTCTAGGAAGGTTTCTTGAAATAAGGGGTTAAAGGGCGGAGTATACAAAGAGGAGTAAAAGTTGAGCAAAGGAAGCATGTGACAGCATGAAGAAAGGCACCAACATTAGTGGTGACATCGCATTCATGGGAACCAACAAGAATCATCGAGTTGTTGCATTCAAGTCCAGGGCAGGGAGGAACAGGGGTGGGTGCTGCCACAGAGGTAGAAGAGGCCAACTCACACGTGGTTTTGTATGCCAAGCTAAGGAGCATGTATTTTGTGGGACAGACAACCAGGAGTTACTGACAGGTTAAGAGTGTGGGGTGGGGGGGGGTGTTTATATATTTTTACATTAATAAGTCTAACTCCGAAGTTTGCGATGTCCTGAATACATCTTCAGAAATGCACATATATGTACTAGAAAGAACAGTAGAGCGCAGTGGAGCAACTAAAGCTTTTCAGATTTCAGTTTTCTCATCTGTAAAATGAATGTGACCTCTGAGGGTCTTCCTAGCCTACACTTCCACGATTCTGTTCTTAATAGCTTGTCTAGACGCAAGTTAGATGATGATAGCTCTGCGTGGAAATCTACTTGAATTGGGTCTATACCATTAATGGGAAGTAGTTAAAGCAATTAGCATTTTAATTTGACAGTGTAGTTGAGGTTTTACAGTAGAATTATTTAAATTGGGTCAACTATCTGGATAAGACACTTCTACTGTTTGAAAGGCACACTACTCAGCTTATGTTTTTTTTTAACTAGTGCTTTGATTCTACCATTTGAGATCTGATGCTTATTTTGCATTAGTCTCAATGTCTCAAAAAGCAGTGATCTGTCAGGCTTGTTGATATTTAAACATGCGGGACATGCCCCTAGCTAACCCTGGTCATTAAATCTGAAGGTTTGCTGGGTCCAGGAAGGCAGCCCAAACAGGCAGCTGAATAACCGAGTGCAGTACTGTTTTTTTTAAAGCATATTTTCAGCCCAGCCCTTTCCAGTTAACCATCTCCTTGGTGAGGATGAAGAGTTGATTTCTTCAGCAGACTGTAATTGCAAAATGATAAACCTGGGGCTGTAGAGATAAGAGTTGTTTTGCTCATCTGAGGAATCTAAGAATCTGGGCTTTGGAATGTTCTTCGAAGTCATTTCACCTAAGTCTTTCATTTTACAAATAAGGAAGCCATTGCTTTTTTTCTAATTCCCAGATATTCATAGTTCTTCTTTGTCTCCATTTTTCCTAATCATTGACTAGAATCATGGACTTTTCATAAAAATTGGATTTCTTACCTGTTTAAAACTCTCGATGATAGCCTTGTGGTTTAGCCAGAGAATGGAATCTTGTGTGAGTATACTGGCAAGTTATTCATCTAGTTATTCATAAGGGGCCCCATTGCTCTTAATGCTGATCTTCTTGAACAGTTATGTAAATTCATCCAACATTCATTCAGCAGCTTTTATTGAGCTGGTATTGTTCTTTCAAAGATGAGTAATACATGTTCTTTGCTTTGAAAAGCTCATTCTTTTGGGGGGTTGGACACTCTAAAAAGCAACTGCAATTTAATGTGACAAGTGCTATTAAAGGGTAACGTATGTAGGGACAAAAATGAGAGAACAATTAGTTCCACTTAAGGTATAAGAGATCAAAACAGAGTGACACTTGAGTTGGCCCTGGGAGGGGGAGAAGAGGTGTGGCAGGTAGTTGAGGAGCGGGGGCTTGA
The DNA here is from genome assembly GCA_003508835.1 of Eonycteris spelaea. Classification (NCBI taxonomy): domain Eukaryota; kingdom Metazoa; phylum Chordata; class Mammalia; order Chiroptera; family Pteropodidae; genus Eonycteris; species Eonycteris spelaea. The sequence continues at coordinate 862,204 of PUFA01000200.1, forward strand.
TATGGGGGAGGACGTTCTAGGCAGGGTGATGACTCAAAGTCATACAAGAGTGTGGCATATTCAGGAAGTGCAAGTGGTAGAGCTGGAGTTTCGGGTGTCTGGGTGGGAAGAGGCCTGGGTGGCGGCCCCAAAATTTCAAGTTGGAGCAGGATTGTGGAGTATTTTGTAAGGCAGCTTAAGACATATGGGGTTTGTCTGATAGCTGTTGTCCCATAAGTGGTAGCCCATGACAATTTGTGAGTGCGACATGGTTTAGAAAGACACCCCTGCTGCTTTAGTGTGCAGTAGGACTGGATACAAGGAATTGCTGAGAAAACCTCCTTAAATGCATAGCTATCCCTGACCCCAGGAATATGGCTTCATTTTTCTGTGCGTGTCGGGTTTTACTTGACATTAATCTTGTCCTAGAAGACACTGGCCAGTTTGTGTTAGTCTATGCTGGCTGTCATAACAAAACACCACAGACTGGGTTCCCCAAACAACTGAAATTTATTTTCTCATAGTTCTGGAGGCTAGAAGTCCCAGATTGAGGTGCTGGCAGATTCTGTTCCCGGTGAGAGCACTCTTGCTGTCTTACAGATGGCTGCTTTGTTGCTGTGTCATCACATGGCTTCTTCTCTGTGAATGTACACAGAGAGAGATCCCTTGTGTCTCTAACTCTTCTTATAAAGATACCAGTTCTATTAGATTAGGACTCCACTCTTACAATGTCACTTAATCTTAATTATCTCCATAAAGGCCCCATCTCCAAATACAGCCACATGGGGATTTGCGGCTTCAACATATAAATTTGGGAGGGGGACACAATTCAGTCTATAAGAGCAGGTGACCTTCCTTCCCGTCCTGCATAGCTATAGAGGAAACTGTAATGAACAGAAACTATACAACAACTACCATTCCTGCAGATCACAAATGAAAGCCAAATGTGCCATATGAAGATCCCAGTTCTGTCTAGTGTCTCCAACATCATAGCTTGTGATTTTTCTTCTGGTGGAGGAGGTGGCAGAGACTCCTTTTCCCAAGAGCCCAGAGAGACAACATCACCTTCCACGCTAATGTTTGTTCCTGCACTTGGGAAATTTATCACTCAGCCCCAGGTGACCATGACCTGGTTTTCTGTACAGCTTGCCCTTCCCCAATTCTAGCATTGCCCTCCATGTTTTTCTCTCTTACTTCTCCCTACAACAACCTCCAACTTCTCCCTGCAACAACCCCTGACTTCTCCATTTCAGTCCATGATTCTTTTTTGTCTCCCATCTCCAGACATTCTTGAACGTGGCAAGCTGACTTCTTTCATCCAAATTGCAGGCACAGAGATTGGCGCTTTAGTCTCAGCTCCCTTTTCTGCAACTTGATAAGGCATGTGAACTGTGAATGCCACACCAGTTTCCCAAAGTTCACACCTGAATGACTAATTGATTAAATGCCTGCTGAAGGAATGCCATGAACAAGGTGGATGTCAGCAATAACTGGAGCTAGAAATAGGAGTTGTTTATAAACTTAGCATGCAAAGCTGCACATCAAATAAAAGTACTATAAACATTTCAGTAGAATTTTTAGAACCTCGCTTTTGCTTTTTGAAATATTGGCTTATGCATAGTTTTATTAAAAATGAAATTATTCATTGGGCATTATTTATAAATAGGAAGGCAATATATATTGGAAGAATAGTGTTATTTTCACCTGAAAAATAGGATAAAAATCCATAGTTGTGATAAAATATTGGGTAATAATGATACCATAATTATACACTGTATCTCTAGCCCCTGTAAGAATGGCTTGGCTTAGACAAGGTGCTTGGATATTTGTCAAATAAGTGAATGGACACAAAATTGGGACAGTATTTAACACAGATTAATTCAACAAAAATGTACTGGGTACCAACCAAATGGTAAGCAATTTTCTAGGGCCTGAGGAATCTACTATGGGTTATACCTACTTCTATGCTCGTGATCAAAGAATGTCCTTCATCTATGCCAGGTGGTCATGTTCTTTGAATCCACAGTTTTGGCAGAGATCCAAATGGAAGACTAGCTAAATCAGCCCAATCCAGAAACAACTTGGACTAAAAAGGGCCAGAAATTAAATGTCTTATGCTTTGTATGCCCCACGATCTCTACTGTGACTATTTAACTCTGCATTTGTAGCAAAGAAAAAGAAAAAAGAAAAAAAAAAGCCATAGATAGTATGTAAACAATTGAGCCTGGCTGTGTTGCAGTAAGACTTTATTTATAAAAATAGGCCAGATTTGGCCCATGGGCTGTATTTTACTCACCCTTGGAATCAATGTGGGAGCCCTTGGGATGAAAGATCACCTTTGTATACATGTAATTGCAGAATTTTATAATTGAATGGACTTTACACATCGGGTGCCCTCTGTTTTACTCAGTTGACAAAATCCCCTAACTGCAATAGGTGAACATGAACTGAGAAAAGCACAGGATCACATTGACTGGTTTCTGCTTAAATACATGACGACTAATTTCAAGTGCCTTTTTAGTGCTACCCAGAAATCTTACTTTATTTACCTAATATACTCATTTATCCCTCACTCCTGAAAGATATTTTTTTAATGCCGAGTCTTTCTCATTTGATCTTCAGCGCCTCTCCTCTGGCAATGGTGGACGTGCATGCCTGAATCTCCCTACAAGAAAGAACTTGCTGTTTCGCTGCAGGGAGTGCAGCTAGCTAAGAGCTTCTAACTGTTAATCTCCTTCAGGAAGGATTTCATTTTTTCCAGGCAAGGACACATTTTTTCCAGATAAGCCCTAGCCAATAACTGGAAATGGCAGAGGTACAAGGGCCTGGCCATTCTGGCCAAAGTTGAACTCTTTAATGATTTTTCTTTGCCCTGGAGCTCTGCTTTGGGTTGACCACTAATTTTTCAAATCCCATCATTGCGTAAGGTTCTCCTCTACTGATTGTGTTTCCTCCACCCTTCCTTTTCCCAGGTGTCCAAACCTACAGCATAGTTTATTTTAAACAGAAATATTGTATGCAACATGCAAAAACATTTAAAACTAACTTTATTTTTCCCATCTTAGCATTTAGAGCGTTTGTTATAGCAAGAGGTTAAAAAAATTAATGTTCTATCTAGTTAAAGGAAAACACTGAATCATCATGATGCTAATGGTTGCTATTGCCTAGCTCTGTTCTCTGAACACCTCCCACTTGTACCATAAGCATTGAGCCCTTCTCCCCAGGAGACTAAAGCAGTGATTCCAACAGCAAAGAGCATCACTGACCGAAAGATAACAGGGTGTGACAAGAACTGACAGCAATTTTTCCACACCATTCAGAATAGTAAGGGAGTCTGTACGCCCCATGGGGCTTTATCTCCCCAATGTCTGCTTTGGAAATGCATTTATTGCATTTTATACTTGTGACTTGACTCTATGATATAGAAAAAAAGTTTTCGAAGGAGAATCATAGGGCTTCAATAGGGATTTTGGCTTTCTGTTGATTGTATCAGTACAGCATCAACTACTAGCTGATTTTCATCTACTAGTCATACCTCCTGTGTGCATCGTGCTTTGCAGTTGAGAGATTTTGCCCTCCAATATTTCTCGTGACTCTTCTTTCAATCCTGTGAGGGGACAAGGGCAGTATTATTATCTGTGTTACGTATAAGGAAAATGAGGTTCATAGAAGATATGTGTTTTTTTTTCAATGTCACATAGCAGGAAAATATAAAAGCTGTCACTAGATCCTGAGTTGTTTAAGTCTGACCGAAACCTAGTCTACTATGCTGCATGGCTGGAGAATTATCACTCTGACAAAATACAAGAAGACATCTGTTATTTTAGTCTAAGCTTTTATCAAATATGGCTTAGTGCATAATAACAAGTGAGGAACATTTGTTTCTTTATTCCATTTGCATGAGATGCAAAAGAAAATGAAATATTCATTAATGAAAATCCCCTTGAAGAGTAACACTTGCATGCCTTGCTTAAGTATTAAAAGCTGCCAGTTGTTCATATTCGCTAAGACTCTATTTTTGTACAAAAACTAATTCAATCGTGACTCATAATGAGGTTTTAGTCGATATGACTACTCAGGAACGTGAAAAACTGCATTATCTGCCTTCGGCATTTGGCTACCAACCAGCATGCTGGACTACTTGATTAGACAAACCACTGGCCATAATATGGCTGTTGAAAATATATCCAATGAATTTTTAGCCTGGGGAAATCGGGCAGTTAGGCAAGATTGTTTTTTTTCTTTTATAGCTCCCCAACTTAGCAGAATAAATTCACTGGGATTAAAAAGTTGAATTTAGAATAATGAAGCTAGTGAAATTTTAAATGGATAATTGCATTTATCATATTAAAGGGAAATAAAAGATATAATACAGCTAGAAATATGATTTATTTAGGAGAAAGAATCAGGAAAGAAAGCAGAGATATTTTAATTTGATGTTATGTAAGTCATGTGTAGATACCATCATGTAGGGAAAAATGATTTCATATAGGCACAGTATAGGATAAAAATGGCAAGTGTGCCTTTAATGCCACCTCTTTTCCCAGAGACAGCTGTGAACAGTTTAGTGTGTACTTCTAGCTATATATATGTACAAATAAGCAGTTTTAGATTAATTGGACTTTGTTCTATATCTTATTCCACCACTCTCTTATTTTCACTAAATGATATATATTACAGATCTTTCTGTGTCAGTACATACATCATTGTGTTTAAATGTGTCATATTAATCTATAGTATAAATGATACTGCAATTTATTTAGCCACTCTCCAATTAATAGCCTTTTAAGTTGTCACCCAACAATGATGATGTAAGCAACATTGTACATGCTTCTTGGTTCACATAAGAATAAATACCCAGACATCAAATCTTGGGTTAAAAGCATTTGTGCATTTAAAATGTATGTAGAACCCAACAAATTGTTCTCCAAAAGGTTAACCATTTATCTTATCCTCGATAACATATAAAACTAAATGTTCACTGACAAAAGTGTATATTATTATAATTTAAAATTTTTGTTTATAATTTTACTTATGTGAGTCCTCTGTATTTTCATCTTGTTTAGTCTATCTAAAATTCTGTCAATTTTGTTTATCTTTCCAGAGAATCAAATTCTTGGTTTTGTCTGTATTTTCCATTGTTTTTCTATTCTTTATTTCATTAACTTTTGCTCTCTTTTTAAAAATTTATTTTTAAATTATAGTTGACACATGATATTATATTAGTTTCAGGTGCACAGCATGGTGATTAGCCATTTATATGCCTTACACAGTGATCACCACATTAAGTCTAGTCCCCACCTGACACCATACATAGTTATTGCTGTGTTATTGACTATGTTCTCTCTGCTGTACCCATGACTATTTTGTCACTACCAATTTGTACTTCTTAATCCCTTCCCCTTTTTCACCCAGTCCCCAATCTCCTTCCTTTCTGGCAATCCTTAAAATGTTCTCTGTATCTATGAGTTTGTTTCTGTTTTGTATATACATTTGCTTTGTCTTTTTAGATTCTGCATATAAGTTAAATCAAATGGTATTTGTCTTTTTTTTTTAATCTGACATTTCACTTAGCATAATACCCTCTAGGTCCGTCCATGTTGTTGCCAATGGCAAGATTTCCTTCTTTTTTTTATGGCTGAATAAGAAACAATTTATGTGTCCATGGATAGATGAATGGATAAAGAAGATGTATTTGTGTGTGTGTGTGTGTGTGTGTGTGTGTGTGTGTGTGTGTGAGAGTGTGTGTGTATCTGCTCTAATTATTTCCTTTCTTCTGCTAACTTTGGGCTTTGTTGCTAGGTTCAGAAAGCTTTCCGGATGCTATCTCTTTTAGGCAGATCCAACATTTTCTCAGTATTAAAAATTGTCCTGTAACTCCCTTTTGTCTAATTTAATATTTTTGGATGTGAATTCGCCTTTGTATTAATATCAACACATCTGCCTTTTCCAGGTCTTTGACCGGTATACCCATTTTTTCTTTCTGTCCTTTTATTGTCAATCATTCTCTGTCCTGTTGGTATAGATCTGCCTTTTATCAATGGAACATACCTATATTTTAAAAATCAACTCTAGAAGCATCTATTTTGGAATAGCAGAATTTAATACATGCACATTTACTGTTATTACCAATCTGATCTTATTCCTGCCACTAAATTTTATGCTGTTTACCATGCCTTTATTATTTTTTCTCTATTCTCACCCCTTGCCATTTGTTGGACTGATCAAAATTTCTTTGTTTCATTTTTTTACTATTTTTTATTTTCTAATTCTTTAAAATTTTACACATATTTAAACTTCCTTTTTTAAATTAATTTGGTGACATTGGTTAATGAAATCCAATAAGTTTCAGCTGTACGCTTTAACAGTAAGGCATATGTATATTTACACTGTGTGTTCACCTCTCATAGTTAGATTTCTTTCTGTAAACTTCTTTTTTATGAACATCTAGAACTAATCAATATTTTTATGCTTCCTCTGAAATAGAAGAAAGTCAGTTACTTTTTCCCATTCCCTAAGACCCTGTGTAATCATCATCTGAGGTTCTTGTTCTATGCTGTCATCAAGTTTTTACATGATGTAAGCACATTTATTTAGCTATAACCAGAAACTACACTGGATTCTTTGCTCAACACTCTGTCTCTTTCTTTCTTTCTTTCTTTCCTTCTTTCTTTCTTTCCTTCTTTCCTTCCTTCTTTCTTTCTTTCTTTCTTTCTTTCTTTCTTTCTTTCTTTCTTTCTTTCCTCTCTCTCTCTCTCTCTTTTTTTTTTGTTAAACTATGATGCCAAATATTTCTTTTAGAGAGAGCCTCTAGATAGCAAACTTTTTTATTTCTTGTTTGTCCAGAAATGTATTTATCTTACCCTTACATTTGAATAGTAGCTTGACTAACTATTGATTTTTAAGTTCAAAATTATAGTTATACAGAATTATCGATGATAAGCCTGATGCTGGTCTGATTTTTCTTTTTCTCCTTTAGAAGAAGGGCAGCCAAGAAAGTCCCGGCTTGAAAATCTAGAGAAGTAAAAGGGACCTGGATGCATGAGGCTGACTAACACACAGTGAAGGGAAAGGAGGTCAGGTAAGACCAGTGGGGCCTGTGCAGACTGGGCGAGTGTTGTCTGAGATTTGTCACCACAGCACTGATCAAACCTCTGATTGTTTTCTCTGCTTTGGTTGTCTCATTTGGGTTTCTTTGTCCCCTCTCTAGTTTGTTGTAGCCAGAAGGAACTCAGGGTCTTTCAGATGAATTTTATTCTTTGTTTAGGCAACAGCAATTGAAACTAGTCATTCATTTAAGTTATTCATTCATTTGTCATTTACTAGGAGACTACAATGTGGGCAGACACTCTGTTAGGTGCTAAAGTGAATTAGTTGGAATGCTAATTTTTGTAACAAACAGCCCTGATGTCTGGGCGGCTTAACCTCATAAAAGTTTAACTTTTGCTCTGCTCACAGTCCCATGTGGATCAGAGAAGAGACTTTTCTTTATGTGGTCATTCAGTGAGCTGGGCCCCATTCAAGTTGAGTTACCCTCTTCTTGGTCCTTGGAGGCCTCTCACATTCAGAGGACAGATAGAGAATGAGACAGATGTGGTCCAGGCCTGGAAATGGTACATATCACTTCTACTCATATCTCTTTAGCTAAACTTGGTCATTTGGTGGCTGCTCCTAATTATAAGGGAAACTGGGTGATGCAGTCTTCCTGTGAATCTAGGAAGAAGAGAACATACATATTGCTAATCACCAGCAGTGTCTATGTATGGGGCTTAGAGAGATTGAGCATTATAGTAATATGCGAAGAAATCGAGATCTTAAAATACGACTGCCAACGGAACGTGATGGAAAAACATAGGTTGAGTGCATGACGAGTGTAAAGGACCACTGAGGAAGCACCAAATTTTTTTGGAAGAGAGAAAAGTAGAGTCAAATGTATAAGTGTCATTAAAGTCCTTAGATTCCTGAATAGCTAGACAAGAGAGTCTGCCTTTCATAATTTCCACTTAGCTGACCTAATATTAAAAAACTTAAATGAAGCATTCTTTGCCGGGACCTGAGCTATGTTGGCACTGAGGATACAAAGATGAAAGAAACTAGTCCCTCCTTCAGATGGTTCTCAGCCCAGTGAGGAGGTACTCACATGGGCAAGCTAACCATGTACCAGTCGGAGCATGCTCTGCACTTCTGATCCAGGGGCACACTGTCATGTGGGAGGGCAAGCGAGGAAGCCAGTCATATCTGCTTTGGGGATCATGAGTAGCAAAGAGCATGTTGTTGGAGCCTTGGAGATTGGTTCTATGGACAATTAAAACAGAGAGAAAAGCATGAGCAAAGACACAGGGAGGTGGGAGTATGTGGCATCTCTGAGGCATTTCTCAGGAGTTGGTGGCTTTTTTTCTAAAAAACAAAAACAAAAACAACTCAGTGGTCCTGAGAAAGACCTTAAAAAATAACTGTGCTATTAGCAAATGGTTTAAAATAGCAAGATTTGTACCTACTGTTACAGAGAATGACTATTAAAAATGGAATCATGGTAGTTATTTCAGATATTTTTCATTTTTTTTATTGGGCAGGAATTGTTCTCTCATGTAAATATTAGAGCAGCAGAAATATCTGCAACCATATTTATGCTATTTCACATTTGTTCATTTTTATTTAACCTTATGTAACATTTACAATCTGTGAACTACTTATTCTAAGCACTTTATGAATATTCACCTATTTAATTCTCCTTACAACCATATGAGGTAAGTACTATTATTATCTGCATTTTACATATGAGGAAACTAAGGCACAGAAATGTGAAGTAAGCTGCTCAAGATCATACAGCTGGTAGGTAGCATCAGACAGATTTTAGACTCAAGTAAACCAACGCTCCAGAGTCTGAGCTCTTAATTTGTTGGTAATTTTCAATTATTTTCTCATACTGAGCAACACATATTAAATTTATTTTGTGATACTGACCATCTTGCAGTTCACAAAAAGATGACACATTTCATAAAATGAGCAGAGCAAGATGGTCAAAATGTCAAATACAGAAAAGGTGACTTCAGCAGAGACCCGAAGATTAGATTTATGGAGTGGGACTGGACCAGGGAGAGCTGTGAGAATGTGGTTGCTGCTTGCTGAGCTGCTCAGGGAATGGCTGAGACAGAGAGAGGGAGGCAGAACTACAAACCAGACTGTGCAGAGAAAAAGCAGCAGGTTCTGACAGCAGGTAGGAAGAAGGAGTGAGAGAGAGGCACGACTTTCCGGCGGGGTCCATCTGTTGTCTTGTCGCTTGTCTGCCAGTCGAATTTAGCCAGGTGACTTCTGAAAGCCAACTGCCCTTCACCTTAGAGCATACTGTTGACAAACAATAATAGTACTTACAAGTGAAGAAGCGAAGAGCTGGCTTGATCAATTAGTGCTTCTTGTAGGAAATAGGGCAGAAAATTTTCCATTCAGAAACTCTCAAAACATAGACCAGCCATTATCTTCACTGAAGGACCCCACTGGGCCCAAAGCCTCTTGGACTGATGATAAATCCCACCCCGCTGTGGCTTCTCATTCCAGAGATGATCAGAGGAGACAGGGGAGGGCAGAAGCACTGCCTAAAAAGCCCCACTTAGAACAACTCCGGACCTAGGTTAGGGCATGAGCGCGTCTACATATGAGTTGGGTGCTGAAATGAACTGTAACTTTGAAAAAATCAGTTCTTTCTATCAGTTCAACCCATTGGACTCCGTTTTCAACGGTAGCGGGTTGCATTTGTTTTTAAGTCTTTGAAGTAGTTTTCCTTTGACCACAGCGCCTCTCCTGGTGTTCCAAGAGAATCATGCTTTGTTGAGAGAATCTTGCCCTGGTGATTAGGACAAAGAGGTCAGTTTCCCTCCTCCCTGGCTATGTCAAAGCCAGGTTGAGTAGCCTTGGGCTAGTCGTTAAATTTTCTGGGCCTGTCTGCTCTCCTGTCTGCTGCCTGAAAGCCTGCTGGGTTTCCTCCGTAAAAGACCCACTCAAGTACAAAGAGTCAAGATGTGAAACCCTCCAAACCTGCTGTGCCTGGTGCCTTCCGCATGCCCTCAACTGTGCCCTTAAGTTATTATTTCAGAAGGGTGTACAAATTTACAGACAGGAGCCCTTTTAGCCTTCAGATGAGTGACAAGTCTTTCTTGCCCCAAAACTGCATGCTCTCCTATTCACAGGTCTTGTTGCAGAGATGGGGGACTTTGCATCCGGTATTGCTTAATTTGCATATCTCTGGGAGTATTTCCCTTCCCTTTGTTTCCCAGCTAGGATCCAATTTGTCAGATTACTCATCTGATCTATCCCACTGGCTTGCTATTTATTTTATTTTATTTTATGTTATTTTATGTTATTTTATTTTATTTTATTTTATTTTATTTTATTTTTTTCTCAAGGACTATAACCTGTTTGACAGGAACTGACTGCATTTGCTATTCAAATGAGGAACTTTTCTCAGCTCGGTTATTTCACCCTGTCTTTTGTTTTCCAATCGCGGTATAATTGATATATAACATTATGTGAGTTTAAGGTGTGCGGTGTGTTGATTTGATACATTTATACATTGCAACATGATTACCACTGTAGTGTTAGCTGACACCTTCATCACAAAACATAATTACCATTTCATTTTGTCTTACCCTGTCTTAAAACAGTGAAGAATTTGTTTTCAGAGAGGAATTCACGGGAGTGTTAAAGGTGGCTCCAGCATAAGCACCACTCAGGAAGTCTGGACAGGTACATGGGTTAATTGATTTTGGTCAATTTTAAAGGTCAGCACATCTTCCTGCCTACCTCCAACCCCCAGGTGGAAGCTCCTGTAAACTAATGGGCAACTTTGGTTTTACCAGGTTTTCTTAATCCCCAGGCCAGATGTGTTAAATCTCCCCCAGGTTTCTCTTAACAATGTGACAGCAGGTTTTAATCTTTTTGTACACACACAGCAGCTGTGCAAACATTTCATTAACAAAAGAAAAGTGGGAAGCGTTAAATCTGTGGGTAACTTGTGCCTAGCATTTGACATTAGCAAAGTTTAAGATGCCCCAAAGTAAGAATAAATCTGTGTGCCTTAAATTCTACTTTATTTCAAAAAGCTTGAGTAGTCATAACAAAGAAATTAAGCTCCATCTAGGGAATTAAAAAATGTAAGAAGAATTTCTGAATTAGTATTCAGCTACACAATTCTCTAAAAGTATATGTGGCAGAAATAATAAAACAAAGCAACTTCCAGGCAAAAATTCGCATTCTGAATGGGGAAGCTATAAATGTGAGGCAGGCAAGTCTTTTAAATGAAAAACTATTTAATATAATATTTACAAGCTGTCCTTCATAAGTTTTTGGAATTATGTCAACATTTGTTCTCAAGATACAAAATTGTTCACAGAGAGCTGGGACGTCAACACCGGGACTTTGATTTGTCTTGGTTTTATTGCCATTAAAGTGATTTATTATGTTTATTTTACAGTTCTCCTCCCTGAGAATTTTTAATACGTTCCTGACGTTTTATTAGTTGGAGAATTTTTTTTATATATATATCAAAGAATCTGCCTATGGATTCTGTACTTACTGGTATGAAAAGTGAGGACAAATGTCTACTGCCTTCCTAGCTCATTTCTATTTGAATGTAACTCATGCTGTGTACAAACAGAAATATTTATGACCTGTTTTCTTTCTTAAAGGATACAGGCTACTGTATTTTTAGGTGTACACCCCTTCCTCCATGCAGTTCTCCTTAACCCAATAGTAGACAATCATTTCCCTCAATCGTCCAATAGGGTTTTTTTTAATATCTCCTTCATAGTATTCATGGCATAGTTCACTGCAGTGTAGTTCTTTATGTACTTGTTAATCTTCCTGGTCCATAGAGAGATCCTTGAGGCCAGGTACTAAGGCTGATCCAAAGCTGCGTCTGTCTACCCACAACCAACACTTGACCAGAAGTGTTGAATGAAGCCCTTGGGTGGAATGCAGTGCTCGTGGTGAGACTCTTACTTTCCTCCTGTTCAGCTGTTTGTTTCAGTGAGTATACACTTTTACCTCTACTTGTGTATTAGGTCTAGATAGGGGTATGGGGCTAGGTTAGAGAGGTAAAAGACACAGTCCCTACCTCTAAAAAGCCCACATTTCAGGAAGGAAATTTGCCAATCAACAATAAACGTATTTGGCAGGTTTAATAAAAATAATCTTGTAGTTATTTTGGATTCAATTCATTTATATTATATTTTAAAAGATTCCGTGAAAGGAAAATTGCTTTAAACCTAAACCAAAAGGCTCGATCTCTGCAATTTTTCCTTTTCCTGTAGGTGATATTGATTTTTGCTTAGAAGTGGTTGAATTCCCCCTGGGCACCTAGCCAGTATCTGGGGAACCTGTCACCAGGGAAACTATGTAGGTCTAATGCTTAAAGGTTCTCAAACATTTGTATCTTTGTAAATGGTCTGGGGGGAGGGGCTTGCTATTCCAGAGATTTAAGACTAGAGACTTTGTTTCTGTAGGTCTGATGGGCCCGGAAAGTGCCTTCTCCCCCTCAATACACACACCCTCAGCACCAGCAAGAGTGATGCAGGCGATCCACAGACTACAGACAGAAACCTTGTCTTAGGCCCGCATAGCATACTGCCCACCTACTAGTTCATTTTTAATGTAAATATAAGTACTTAGTACTTAGGACTGCCAGGTCTTGAGGAGGGAGTGAGGTTAGAATATCTCAAAGGAAGTGGTATATGAGCTAGATCCTGAAGGGTGAGAACAGAAGCTTCATAAAGACTTTCCAAACAGAAGGAACAGAGAACAAAGTGGTTTGAGGATAAAGAGGATGTGTGGCAAGGGATAGCAAGCAGGCTGGTGTGGTCCAAATCAAGGACATAAGGAGAGGAGTAAGAGTCCCACCTCTGCTAGTTGCTAGCAATAATCTTGGTAAGATGCACAACCTTTTCAATTTCAATTCCCTCACCTGCAAGATGATGATAACAACACATACCAAGCTGTAGGAATTAAATAAGATATATGGGAAGCACATAGCACTAGCCTGGCTCAAAGGAGGCCTTTAGAGAAATGGTAGTTGTTATTATTAATACTATCCACATGGCTGGAATTTTCTACCAGTAAAATGAGTGCCTGAACACAAGGTTAAAAAGAAAGACTATAAAATTTTTTAAAAACCACACATCCATTTATTCATGAATTATCAAGGGAATTGAAACACAATTGAGCTAAGCTTTAATCCTCTTATTCATTGAACTGCATCTATGGATGACTTAAAATGTATCCAACACTGGACAATTCTTTCAGTTCTCTTTTCCCTTTTCAATATGTAGACACAGCCAGGAGGCAACTTTGTTTTTTGCATCAAAGAATAAAACGTCTTAATCCTGAAATACCAGCCCAGTCATAACCCATACTCCCACTGCACAATAGGATCCCGTCTCTCCGATAATGGAAACTCCCCCATTGCCTAGGGGATGAAGTCTGAGTTCTTTAGTATAACTGCACCATTTCCAATGTCTGGATGCTGCCTCCTCTCTCACCAGCAACTTCAAGTGACATCAGGAGCATGCATCTTACTAGTACATACCTGTAACTCAAATTCATTCTCCTCAAAAGATAAAATTACTAGCTAAAGCCCACGTCTTAATATTCTATCAAATGAGTTATTTTTGTAAGTACTTTGAACAGCGCCTGGCTCTTGGTAAGTTCTATCTATGCTTTAAATAGATAAAATATTTTGACCTTATAAACAAGGGGACCAAGCTAAATGTTCATCATCTCCTCCTTTTCTTAAGACTGCCAAGTACAACCTGGATTTTGTGAATTTCTTTTTCTTGATTGATGGATTATTCTGAAATAGAAGTTTTAGAGAAGTCATTCCCAGCCCAATTATGGGAGTAGTGTGCAGTTGGGTGAATTATTGACACTAAGAAGGGAAAAAAGAAGTGAACAAACATTAAAGAGAAAACGTTTGATTTCTGGTTTGCGGAAAAATGCTTGAGAGTCAAAGTTCTAGGATTCTTCTAAATGTGCTTTATAAAGAGGCTGCATGATGTAAATGTAAGTGCAATACCTTACTCGCCTGTTATCAAAGTCTGTGAAGTGGTGAATTTATACTCCTTTTCTACACAATACTCTTTGTCCCTACTTTGATTATTGCAAAGTATCTCAGGTGCATATCTGAGCATCACAATACCCCATTATACAAGGAAAGGCCAGCATGTTGGCAGTTCACTGAGTAGAAGAGGGTGTTAAACTTTATTCATATAAGTCTTGTAGTTTCAGTAAATTCAAAAGCCCCTTCGGGGTTGTCCTAACTTCTCTTCTCCCTGTACAAGATGTGCAGGGCTTTTTCTTTGGAAAGTTATTTTCCTCTCTTCAGAAACTCCTGAAATTTCTACTCCATTTACTTTTGTGACTCCGTAATTTTGTGTTCTCGCTTAGGCCTGTGCGTATTTTAATTTATACTTCAATAGATTATAAATAGCTACCTGTCCTGAGCACTTGTCTTATCACTGGGGCTAACTGAGTAGGCAAAACTCAACATCCATAAGTTGAAAGCCCTGATCCCTGCATTCGTAGTCTAGTGAGAGAGACAGACATTAAACAGTAACTAAAGTACTCATTTCAAATATAGTACTCATGAATACTCATTTCGCTCCAGGTACTTACTGTACTGAGTACTTTTCATGCAATAATCCCTGCAACAACTCTGTGAAGTAGAGATTAGTATTATTCCCATTTTCTAGATGACAAAATTGAGAGATGGGAGGGAATTGTGAGCATATCAGAACACAACTTAATATTTGGTCCATTCAAGTCACCCTGGCTTTGCCTAAGTGAGGATGAGAAGTAGAAATACTTTTGCCATCAAAGTAGCTCTCTGTGAATGAACCGGATTCAGTGATGGGAATGTTGCTCAGAATTCTTTTCAGTGACTGGGTGAAAATAAACTCTTCTACGACCTGAGATTCCCTCCACCCCTCCAGAGTCAGAGGGACATTGCCCTCAAGCTTTGTTTGCCATCACGGGAGGCTTGGGGGATAGTTGTCTTTTCAAATTGCATGGTTAAAACTTTGGATGCACCATGGATTTTTCTAATTCAGAAAGCACAGTGGTTGACCTCCCAGACTCTGGAGACAGAGTGCATGAGTTTACATCCCAGCTCTTCCTTTTTCTTGCTGTACGTCCATAGTAAAATTATCCACCTTCTCTGTGCTTCCATTTCTTCATTTCTGAAATAAGATTTATAATGGTGCCTATCTTATAAGTTTGTGGGAGAAGTTAGAACATACCCGGCTGGGAGTAGGCACTCAGTAAATGGTACCTGTCATTATACATATCTTATTAAGAATTGTTCTTACTTTTCCTTGAACTTCTTTCAGTCTTCAGCCTCTACCATTTCGTAGTGGTTACTAAGCTTCATGTATAACCCTAATGTGTCTTCTCTACAGACACTGAAGCAGCCACGCTTGGTTGATGCAGTCTGCCAACTTCCTTTACATTTTGCCATCCTCATATTTGATTTGGGTTCACTTGCATCTCTGCCATTAAATAGTCTATTTGCCTGTTGCGTGCAAATTGACACTCAATTGGAAAGAATGCTGAGCTCACTTAGAACACCCATTTGAATTCTATGCTGCGCTTTCATTCCATAATTGAGAGTCATTGAAAAATCTTCCATAGAAGATGCTGCAAAATGTGAGAAGAGAAAGTGTCCATTAATGAGCCACAATAATCATGTACAGATTCTGTTTATTCAGCAAACATTTTGTAGGACCAGCTATATGTTAGACTCTCTGATAGGCATTAGGGATATAGTAATGAAGAAAAGGTTCTTGTCATTTAGAAAATTGTAGTCTAGTGGGAAAAGCATAAGTGAGCAGATGATTTGAACAGAGTGTGGCAAGTCCTATAATGAAGTTAGCGAAGTCACTGTGGGGAGCCAGAAGGAGGACCTAGACCAGCCTCCTGTTAAAAGCTATTCAGCTCAGAGAATGAGCAAAGCCCCTCACAGAGCACTGATCCGGGCCCACCTCGCCTCACACTTGCAATATTGTAGCAGCCTCTCAACTGTTCTTCATGGCTCCACCAGCTCCAATCCATTTTTTGTCAGAATTGCAGGTGAATTTGTCAAAAAGATACTGGCAAGGAAAAGAAATTGATAAAAATCAAGCCAGACAAAACCACATATGTGTCAAAATAGAATTTCTCCTGTAATTGTAGACACACACACACAGTTGTTTTGTGTACCCTGAAGCAATTTTGAAATGTGTTTGTGTTTTTGTGCATCTCTAGCCATTTTTCCTTATTAAAAAAATAATTTCAGAAATTTTTATAAATGATGGGAAAACTTTGCAGTCATCAAGTGTGTGTCTTTGTTAATAAATTTTATTCATTTTGTTGAATTAAAAAGTTTAATTCATTTTCCAATTATACCAGCTCTGCATGTTTTCAGTGTTGTTTGAATTAAAAATTGTCGCCTCTGGCTCTAAATAAATTGTCAGAAAGTAAAGTGGTCAAAAGCAGTGTTACCAGCCAATAGTTCATATATCAATGACTTCAGTTCACCTCAAGGTGATTGTAGAGCATGTGTGACATTCTCAAAACATTTCTTTCTATTTTCTGGATAATTTTCCTTTGTAAATTTTAATTAATTTTTTAGTCAGGGAGGATTATTTTACCTATTTAGTATTTTTAAACCATTGGAAATTGATTTTTATTTTGTTTTTAAGCAGGGTTAATAGTCTTTATAGCAAACAAAAAAAGTTTTCTAGTTGGATTAAGAGGTTGAGTGGTTTTGTTTTTGGATAGTTTTGAAGTAGGCATTACATTTTAAAATGTTGATTTAACATTCACATCAAAAATGTGAAATAAAGACATGAGCGATTTGTAGATCACTTCTAATTTGTTAGTCCTTACAACAGTAGTAGGCATTTTATAACTTTAACTGTACTTAATTACATACTCTACTTTTTGAGATTGGCTAGTCATTGTGAATAAAGACAATGTAGATAAGCCCTGCTAAATACTGACCCAACTGCTTCCTGAAAACATTCATTTTCTAGCAATTCATTGTGTCAGCTTATCTGCCATTTCAACTAATTTTTTTCACACAAAATCTTCTATCGCTTTTCTATTGTTCCTAGAGTTCACCACTTAAAACGTGCCTGTCACCAAAGCTATTTCTTGCCCCAAAAGTTCTGTTCTCTACCTTAGCATTCAGTATTGAGTACTTAGGAGATAATTACTTTTGTTGGTCATAAAAATCACAATGCTTTTTAGTGTGGTTAACATGTGCTAGATTCTGTACTAAGGCTTTTTGTGGATTATGCCACAGCATAATCCCACAACACAACTTTATGTGGCAGGTGCTGTTATTATCCTCCTTTTCCAGATAAGGAAATGAGAACTCAGAGGCTAAAAGCCACATCAAGGATACCTTAAATTTGAACTCACCTGTGTTGGACTCATGTCATTTACATTGCTTTTTACTATATATCTATCACTAGTCATAGTTCTATGACTAAATTGTAGCTCTGCAAGTTAATTTTTTAAAATTTTCTTCATGCTAAAATATATACAACATAACCATTTTAACCATTTTCAAGTGTACACTTCAGTAGCTTTAATTCACAATGTACAACAATCACCATTATCTAGCACCAGAACTTTTTGTTATCCCAAACAGAAACAATAATTCCCCATTCCTCCTCACCACCCATCCCGGTAACCTCTATTCTACTTTCTCTGTAAATTCATTTATTCTAGGTACCTCGTATAAGTGGAATCTTATAATATTTTTTCCTTCTATGTCTGGCATATTTCACTTAGTATATTGTTTTCAAGGTTCATCTGTGTTATAACATGTACCAGAATTCCCTTTCTTTTTAAGGCTGAGTAATATTCCATTGTACGAATGGGCCACATTTGTTTACTCATTCATCTATTGATGGGTATTTGGGTTGTTTCTACCTTTTGGTTATAAATAATGCTACTATGAACATTGGTGTACAAGTATTTGAGTCTATGCTTTTAATTCTTTTGGATATATAATTAGGAGTGGGAATGTTGGTTTCTATGGCAATTCTGTTTTTAATTCTTTGAGGAACTGCCATTACATTTTCCACAGCAGCTGCACCACTTTATTTTCCCACCAACAATGCACAAGGGTTCCAATTTCTCCACATCTTCTCCAACATCTGCCATTTTCTGTTCTTTTTAAAAAAATAATAGCCATCCTAATGGGTATAGAGTGGCCTTTCATGATGGTTTTGATTTACATTTCTGTGATTACTAGTGATGTTGGGCCTATTTACATGTGCTTATTGGCCATTTGTATATTTCCTTTGAAAAAAAACTTTGCCCATTTGCCCATTTTAAAGTGATCTATGTGTCAAAATTAAAAAAATATATATTTAAGGAGCATGAAATACATATAGGTCACTGTGTTGGATACTGTGAGGGATAAAAAGTAAGATAGTTCTGACCTTAAGGAGTTGTAGCAGTAAGGCACCTGAGACAAATATTCAAAGAATGAATAGATGAAGATGAGAAGTGCCCAAGGAGGCACTGAAACTGGGAGCCTTGACATCTCTTTCAAGTGTTTTGACAAGTAATCAAATAAGCCTGCATGAAATCTGTAGAATTGGAGTTGAGTTTTAAGGGCGGATTAGATTTCAACAGGCACAGACAGAGGAAGGAAGACATTCGGGTAGAAGATGCGGTGTGATAAAAACAAAGATGCAGAAAAGCTTGGGTTAAGTTTGCACAACTAGTTCAGTCTGTTCACAAAGGTTGGGTAAGTCTTTACAACAGAGGGCCTTGAGCGTCATAACAACGGATTTCTACTTTAATAAGCGGTATGGAGCTCGTGGAAACTTTTGAGAAAAAAAGAGATCTGAAGAAGGCTGAGACTTGAGTAATATTTCCTCCGTTTTTATGCTTTTGTTTTGCTGGATGTCATGTAGCCTCTAGTAGATACTGTGCACATATCCAGCATCCAAAAAATGATTGATTCAGAGCACAGGACCTTAAGCACTAGTCCATTTTCTGATGTGTCATTTATCTGAATATGTAGGAAATCAGTGGAATTTTTAACAGTCTAACTCTCTATACAATTCTTTTGTCAAAGCTACCAATGCTTTTCTAGAATAATTAATGGTTTACCTGAATATGTCTTTTATTCCAATGGACTTTATGGGAACCATAGCTTTTTTATCAGGGTGTGTCTTTGCCGGGACAATTAAAAAAAATGGAGCTATTACAAATAGAACACAGGACTCCAAACCAGCCCTCAATCATTTTCTGGCAGCAGCTTCGAAACCCTAGTCAGTTCCAGCCTACATTCTGTGATTCAGTCTTGTGATGATAAATGTGAAGAGTGGTTTTTTTTTTTTCCAAAATATACATGATTCACACTGAAATCAACACACAGAAGGAAAAGGTTTTTTTTTTTTTTTTTTTTTTACAGTCACCAGATTGAATGGCATATTTTTCTTCCCCCACATAAGAATAGTGTTTGTGGTTTCTGAGATCAACAGAAAATGAGGCATTCGTGAGCTTGTTTAGTGCTAACGATTGCTTCAATCGGCTTCGTGTTATTCAGGAATAAACCACAAGGCCATTTACACCTGTCTGTTTAAAACGACTCTGATTCACTCTAAAGGGTCAATATTTCTACTACATAAAGATTTTATTGTTGAGAAGCAAAAAGGGAAAAATATTCAGAAGTTACAATGTATTGATATGCATAGCTAAGGGCGAAGATCACTACATGTCAAGTGTTTATGATGAGGCAGGCACATTTGACACATTTTCTTCCCCTGATATCCCTGTGGGATAGATAGTATTCCTGTCAATTACAGATGAGGCCTCAGCTAGGAGGAGTGGTGCAGTAGTCAGGCTTGGGTAATGGCTGACTACAGAATTTATGGCTTAACACAACAAAGTTTAATTTTTTATTCCTGTCATAGTCTAATTGGGTCAACAAAGGGGCTGTATTCTGTGCAGTCATTGAGGGCTCCTGGTCATTCCATCAAGAGCTTTCACCCTCTTAAAGAGCCTTGGAATTCACTGGCTTTTTCTGCATCCAACTGGCAGGCAATGGAGGGAAAAACCATGAAGGGTGGCTTGAGAAGCACTAGAAACCCATCTACTTCAGTACACATTCCATTAGACAATATTCAGCCCATGGACCCGCCTAGTTGCAAGTGGGCCAGGAAATAGGGTCTAATGGTGTGTCAAGAAAAGAGAGAGAGAGAAAGCAGATGCTAGTGCGTACGAAAATGCTTTGCTACAACCCACTCTTCTGATTACCAAATTTCTTTTCCCTCTCCTTTCCACACGTACAACAAATTACCTATCTACTGCTACCAAAGGTAGATAGTAGCCAAAAGGCCCCACTGGTTATTGCATCCATCTCAGATGAGGCGAGACGATCCTTTCCATCAGGTTTAGATATGGCTCCACTTGGCTCTGTGCTTTATGGAGTAACAGGACAAGTCACCCATCCCCCACACCACTACCGCTCATGATACAATGGCACCATCTAGCAGTTCAATCTCTTTTTATTTATAAACAAGTAAACAGATATTTGGAGAAGGCGCGTGACTTCCTTAGAGCTGGATCGAGAATCCAGGTTTCCTGACTCTCAGTATAATGTTAAAGCTTATATGATCTGTGTTTGGAGCCAGTTGTTAAAATGTATACCGTTAACATGAATCATTGAATGGGAAGAGAGCTTTAAGATCTAATTCAATCACTTCATCCAATGTGCAGTCTCCTGCTACTTGCCTAATGTGTCTTTGTCTGCTAAAAGTCCACTCTTAAATTATCACAGGACCTCATTGTGAAAGGCAGACAGATATTTGAGACCCGTTAAGATTAGAGTGTAGGCCATAAGAGGCTTCTCTCATTCTGTCTGAACTCCAGTCTGCTTGTGACTACGGGCACACCATGAGGAATGATGGCGACAACAATAGTGATAACTAAGGTTTACTGAGACTCAGCGTGAACCTAGTATTGTCGAAGCACAGGTTGATTATTTTAATAAGTATTCACAAATCTCCATCAAAGTTGCACTGTTATGATGCCCATTTTACAGATATGGGAACTGAGACTCAACGTAAAGCCTCTGGGCCAAGTTATTCAGCTAGGAAATAGCAGAGCCAGATTTCAACACAGACATGTCTTTCACTGAAGCTTGTGCTTCTAAGTATCGATGACGGTTATGAGTTTCACTGGAGCTTTGTGTCTGCTTTAGAAAAAATGGAGCAGTGCTGGCTGGGGGTGAAGCATGATGCTTTCCACAGGACAAGGAGGAAGAAATGAGGGTCAAAGCACTGCTGCTGAGTGCCAACTACTCAAAAGTACAGAATAGGTTGTGTTCATCTGGGTGTCACACTTCCTAATGACCAATGTAGGGTCAGGCTTTTTGAAAATTTCAGTGCTTAGTGCTGGGTTTGAAATTAGACTTGGCATAGCATACCTTGAATTTAATTCATTAATCCATGAGTGGTAGCATGCTTGGTCCTTTCTCGTGACTTATGTTGTAATGGTTAAAGATGCGATGGAGCGGAAGCAACATAATTCAAACTAGCATCTTTCCTGGTACAGAAGTTTCAACTGTGTTTCAAAAAGTTAGACAATAGCAGGTGATGTAAACTCATGCGCATATATTCCCTTCAAATCATTGGCTATCAGTAAACCAAGATTTAAGGCTGTATGTATTCAGAGATTTTCACTTGATCTTTAACACAAATAAAGTAGAACATTCTGAACCCAACATTCTCTCTTCCTGAAAGTCCCCGGAGCTCCCAAATGCATGACAATTACATTCATCCCCATTTCTGAAAAATCTAAACTTGTTGGGATACATTTTGAAAGAGAAAGGATATGGAACATATGACAGAGTAACTCTTCCGTCTCTGTCCCTATAATTCCCTGTGTTTCAGTCCCACTGGTCTGTCCATTTTATGACACTGAGCTCACACCTGTCTCAATTGTTCTCACCTCAGGGCCTTTGTACTTTCTGTTTCTTCTTCTTGGGGTGTTCACCCTTCAGATCCTTGTATGGCTGGCCCCTCTTTAATCTATTCTGGTGGAAGAGCACTCCAGGACCAGCAAGTGACAAAGACCTCAATATATTTCTTCACCACCCTATTAAAAGCAGGTTTTGACCCCCAGGGAACATGGCAATATATGAAGACTTCTTTTTTGTCACTGTGGTTAGTAACTGTGCTACTGGCATCTGGTGGGTGGGGGTCAAGAATGCTGTTTTGCATCCTACAATGCACAGGACAAGAAAACATGAATTATAAAGCCCTAAATCTCAATAGTGCCTGCGTTGAGAAACCCTGGTTAGACTGTAAGGTTTGTGGGGATAGGAATTGTGCCTGCTATATTCACCAATATATTCAAGCTCCTAGAGCCGTGCCTGGCACAATAAATATCTGTGGACTGAAAAAAAAATAGATAGGCGAAGATGAAAGATGGTGAGAAAAGGATACTTGAGTCCAGATGCTGCCCTTTGTGTTAGCAAGGTGCCAGGGCAGGCTATTTTATTATATGCTGCTGTGCTCTGTGCTGACAAGTTCAAGGCTGTGCATCCCCACAGAATGGGGAGAAGGTTCAGGCCAAACTCTAGGTGCACAAAGGCAGATGACCGCAGTCATGAAAAACTAAGCAGGCAAAATAAACATCTTCTAAATTGTTTTTCATCTTACAAATTCTAGTTATTCAGCATTTCTATGACATGGTTTTAAAAACGTGAATTAACAGAGACAAAAGAGGTGATGAAATTATGAGATCAGTTATGTAATTAGTCATGTGTGGATTCTTGCATGATATGTGTACACATAACCACACATCCACACACACACTCATACTGTTTTGTTTTCATCAGTTGCAGTCATGCTGTATGGTCACTTTTAGGACTATACAATCCACTCAACAATATTACATGGCAACCTTTTCATGTCAGTGTGTTTATTAATACACATACTTTAGTCTTTTTAAGAGCTGAATTGTATTCTTGGTGCACATGTTTCATAATTTACTTGAACAATTCCTTAGTGAATATTTAGGTTGTTTTCCGTTTTACATTTTTTACCAAAAAAAGCTTTTGATGACTCTAGGTCCCAAGCCTTCTAGAAAACTTAATTTAGAAAATTGCATGCATTTCCTCAGTCTAATCCAATAAATTTTTTTGTTATTGCATGTTTTATGCTTCGGCTTCTCTTGGGTAAATAATTAAAGATTCTCCTCATCCTTTTTTCTTTCTTCTCCAGTTTTTCCCTCATAGTGGTGATAATGCATGGAGTGGTGGGAAGAGCTTACATATCGTTTTGGTGTCAGAGAAAGAACACATATCATCAGCTTTCTGTTATTTTGGTATTACACATTCATACCTACTTGATGTTTTACAGCCAAGTCATATTATTCTTGTAGTTATGTTCTATAAAGTAATGAACACTGAATTAGTGAATACGGAACCACTGTTCCTAGGAGAAATACACCACACACACACACACACACACACACACACACACACACACACACACTTACATACACGCATGTAGGTAAATAAATGGATGTGTATGTATACACATACTTCACATAGATTATAATCTTAAATTGTCAGATGAACTCATCTTGGTACTTTCCACTTTCCTTACCATATTTAAAAACCGAGTATTCAGGATTCAAAAAAGTCTTAAATGACTTGTTGAAAGCCGCCTCCTAAGCAGCACGGGTGCTGGGATTCAAACCTTGTCCAACTGGCCCCAGAGCTGGAGCTTCTTACACTACACTACACTGCCCCCTACTGTCTCCATTTTCTGGTCAATTCTGTACGAGCTGAAATAAGCAGAGCATCTGTCTCCTTGTTTGACCTTAGCTGAGAGCATGTGGGTAAGTCAACTCAAAATTTTGGCTGTTCCACACATGTCTGGTAATGACCATGAAGTGCTCTAAGTATTGAGTTTGAGGTTAAAATAAGACATATTAGCAAGTAGGCAAATTTGCAAATATAGAATCCATGAATAATAAGGATCAACTGTATCTTCACTGCTGTGTCTTCCCTGGTTATTTTGAAATTCAAAGCTGAGAATTCAATTCATTGTTCTCTTTGGTTTGTTTTGGGACCTCTACTCAGGGCTAGAAACTTCAGACTCTGGATCTAGTTGGTGAAGGTTAACTAATATGACTAGGCAAGGTTATCACTTAAAGGCTTTCCTTATTTAAAAATGGGAATAACTCTTTCCTTAGTTTCCTATATATTAAATGTGAGGGTTGAATGAGGTGACATATAAGGTCATTTCTAGATATAATTGTATTAGTTTCCTTGATGGCTTAAAACAACAGGAATGTATTCTCTCATAATTCTAGAGGCCAGAAGTCCAAACTCAGTATCGCTGGGTCGAAATCAAGGTGTTGACAGGCCTGTGCTGCCTCCATAGGCTCTGGAGAAGAATCCATTCCCTCTCTTCTAGCTTCTGGTGGCTGCCAACAGTCATTGGCTTGTGGCCACATCACTCAAGTCTTCAAGGTTAGCATCTTCAAATCTCTCTCTGCTCCATCTTCACATCTTGCTTTCTCTTTTATGTATCTGTCAAATTTCTCTCTGCTTCTTCTTATCATATATGTAATACCATTTAGGGTTCACCTAAATAATCCAGGATAACATGACCATCTCAAGATTTTAACTTAATCACATCTACAAAGAGCACTTTTCTTCATAAGGAAATATTTACAGCTTTCAGGGATTGGGATCTGATGTTTCTGGGTGACCATTATTTAGCCAACTCCAGTAACCAGCCATGAACCTTATGTTTCTCCACAGTCAAAGATTAGGACCTAGAAGCCAATAGAAATCATCTAGTCAATGGTGCTTCTCTCTATATTTTTTATTCACATGAGCTACAAGACTTGGCCTTTACCTAAAGTTAAGGAGCTTATCCTAGGTGGTTTATGGTCATTATAAAAAGATCAGAATATGTTTCAGGTAATATCTAGTGTACAGTTGGGCTGTGCTCTTGTCAACAAGCTGATAAACACACAAAGCATCCTTATAGGAAGATGAGATGACAGCAATTCCACGAAAGCCATCCAGTAATGAGTTTGCACCTGCTAAGGATTCCTCAAGGCAAATGACCCAAAGTGGTATAACTACTCGGCCTCCCACAACTGCTAATGTAAACTCTGTTGTGGTATAGTATCATGTTAATTGGAAAGAAACCTGATGCTGGTTTAGCATTATCATATAGAGATGTACTATTTAAACCAAATTAAAATAAATGTAAATAGAATGTTTTTGGATACCCATCCCTCAAACCGTTCTCTCATTTCCCTCTCAAAATTGGAATTATCACTTCAAGGCAGAGTAGTCACTTTAAGTGGCCAGATATTTACAAAATGCCCTGCATGTCTTCCCTAGAATTTCCCCAGCCACATGGACGATAAGCTTCCTCTTTGCTAATTAACAATCTGTTGTTTATGTGGAGATGATATTTACCACATGAAGGGGTGTGGCTTTGGTAATGCTAGAGATCCATTGGATTGTTTTGCTCTCTTTGAATTGTTATGTTGGATGATTTGTGGCCCAGTTGGGAGAGATGGAATTATAGGGCTAAATAAGAGTAATTTTGCCACATTTGAGGCTTGATCTGATGGTTGCTTTTCTCTGCAGGTCTGAATAAGACTCCGGTTGTCTGCCTATCTGGTTTGGCTACAAAACTGGAAATTTCAGTGACTGAGTAAGTAAGATGAACTCTTTGTTCCTGGTTCTCACGCACATGTACCCTTTTCAATGGTGTACCTGCATCTATAGGAGTCCTTGTTTCTATATCTGATGGTATAGTTATCTTCACTTGAATTTCCCCATCAAGGACACTAAATAACATTGGCCTCTGGTTTTCACATATTTAGGCCACTTAAAAATGCACTACAACTTAGAAGTTTCCTGCTCTTTCCATCAGTTACCATCACCTTTCTGATCACTGTCCTCTCAACCACCTCTAACAGTTATTCCTCTGATTTGATACAACTAGATTATAGTTCAGGTCTGGTTATTACTATGAGCCAAAGCTATCAAGGGAATTTCGTGTCTGGTTAAATGATAAGTAGGACCACTTTTATGACTTTTCTCCGTATTTCCCAGATCAGCTTTTAGAACAGACTGTCTGCATTGATAAACTAGATGTTTAGAAGCATCCAGCCTTGACCAAATACAATGAAGATTTGGGAGCAGCCTCTTCAAATATGCTATTTTATCTCCATTAATGATGGTGATTAGATGCTTTGTTATACATACTCTGCTTCCTTACAAAGATGATTTGCGGTGGCTTACAATAAATATAGGTTTATGATTAGACTTAAAAAAACTTCATGGAAATTGAGGAAGAAGCAGTTACATGGAGGATACCTCACTAATATAATAACAATGACGGAGTGTTAGGGTTGACTGTGAGCTTCTTGGCCACCAGGATACAAAAGAAAACACAATGTGTTACACAATTTATATTATCTGATACAAAGAAACTATATACTTTCTTTGTGGAAGGTAAACTACATCCTGTTTGCTAAATTCTTCCTGGGATTGCTGATTGGGAGGGGAGTGGTTGAGGTAGATATTGGGTTCTAAAATTTTTTTATATGGATGCATATGCATGAGACTTTAGGCAACAAAGTTGAAAGCATCTTCAAAAGCTTTTTATCATAAAGTGCAGAGAAGCATCATTCATTGTCATTTTCTGTATTGAACATTAATAAAAGCCAAGGGCATAGTCTTAAGATAGTCATCAGGAAAGGCGCTCAGTGAGGAACTAGGGAGTTAGGCCCCAGATTTTGTGTTTGTTTGTTTTAATTTTTTAGGTGTTTTAAAAATAATCTGCTTTGGATAAAAGTCACACATTTTGAAATTTATGGGTAAGTCAGACAAAAGTGATAAATGGGGCTTGGATGAGCCAACTCTTGTGGATTTTGCTTGACTTAAGTTTGTTTTCTTGGGATTTGTAAAAATGGAAGGATAATTTTCTTAGAAACATCCAATAACATACTTTTGGTTCTTAATAACATTATTCATTGGACTGTAATTTAGCCATATTGCTTCAGAGGAATGAGAAGCCATATTCATTCTTTTTTGATCTAAGAGACTTTCATCATTAGAGTAGAATGAGTTCTTTGGGTACAAGAAATTGCCTGCTACATATTAGCTTGAGAGGACAATGTCATCAGACTGACAGCAGATGAACATGCCTTCAAAAGGCAATTCAGCAGAATAAATAAGAGTTTATGTTGTCCTCTGTATGAGGAAAATATATGTACAAAAATGCTACAATTTCCAGTGACTCCAGATCAAACTCCGGAATTAGAAGCCAATAGCCGCTGTTCCTACTCTGCTGCTCACTTGCCCAAGTCTTTTGTTCTTTGGGTCCCAATCTGCCCTTACACAAAATGGTAGCTTGGACTAGATGTTATTTAAACATCCTCTGACTTAAAAAGCTGGTTTTGATGAAATCCAAAAAAGATCACAGCAAACTACAGCTGGAAACAAATAATCTAAGGGAAATGTGAAAATGGAAAACTCTCTGGCCCTGCACTTAGGTCCAAAAAGCAAACTACACACATACAGAATGTGGGAGACACAGCTCAACATTGACTAACAGGGTTGATGTGCAGACATTTTAGGACTGTAAAAATCACAAGGGGCCACTGAAATAGTTCTTCAAATCCTTCTTCAGTGGTATGTTACCTATACTAAGACAGTTGATGGTCTCCGCCCCCTTTAGGCACCTGTGATGGACAATGGATGGTTGGCTTGAGAAGAGAAGACTCAGGGAGAACATGAATCCTGCCTTTAAATATGTGAAGTGTTATTTGCCCTTCAAGATCCTTTTCCTACCCTTCTTCACTCCCTCGCTCTCTGGCTTCTAACAGGATTCGGCCAAGGACAGGCACCACCAAGAGATTGCTAGGAAGGAGGAAAGGAAAGTCAGAATGTTTATTTTCCCATGTTCTACTTACTGAGATTGGACTTGGCAGTGCCTGGGCTCCTCTCCAGAGGGTTGTAACTCCTGATGGGCTTCCTTCTCTCAGAGGTACATCTTTCTCTGAAATCCTTCCTCTTATCCCCTCAGCAACTTGCTAGCCCCAAGGTTCTTCAACTCCCTTTTTGTCTGCCATCTTACAAATACTCTCATTATAAAACTCTTTAATTATATCTTTGAATGTGCCATTTGTTTCCTGCCAGTATCCTGATCGATACGTGTCTTTACCAGGGGTCCCAAACCCTGGGCCATGGACCGGCACTGGTCTGTGGCCTGTTAGGAACCACAGTGTATTTGCAGCCACTCCCCAGTGCTAGCATCACCACCTCAGCTCTCCCTCAGATCATCAGGCATTAGATTCTCATAGGAGCACTGGTCCCTGGTGCCAAAAAGGTTGGGGACCAGTGACGTAGAAGACAGACTAACTGTGGTACCAGAGGAAAGTGCTAGCATTAAAATTTGTGAGAAATATTTTGGTTCAACATTTCTACCACTAGAGTGCTCTTAAAGTGGAGTGGATTACCTCAGAAAGCAGAGAACCCCTTTCAAAGGAGATATTCAAGCAAAATATCAGAATTTTTGTGGGGAAGAAGAGAGTGATCATAGATGGGAGTTTAAGATAGAAAACTTTTAAAATGTCATTTAACCTGATGTTGTAAGAAACAGGAAATTGGGTTGAAATGTTTCCCTTTTTTAGCTTTATTGAGGTATAATTGACGAATAAAATTATAGTATATTTGAAGAGCACAATGAGATGATTTGATATATATAGCGAAAGGATTTACACAATTGAGTTAATTAACACATTCATTGCCTCATATAATTACCCTTTTTTTGGTGAGAATGCTTAAGATCTATTTTCTTAGCACATTTTAGTTATATAACATGGTATGATCAACTATAGTCACCATACTATACATTAAATGGGAATATTTTCTTTCTTCTGACTTCTATCTGAGTTTGACATTGCAAGGTAAGCAGGACTCATGAACTGAGCTACACAACTGGGCTCTGCTCTCCATTCTGAGCACCCTGTGTGCTTGGCATACTAAGAGGCCCTCTGGGGAAGGGTCAACACTAGGCAAGTTACTGTCCTTTCCCTTTCTTTTCTAAATTAAATTTATTGAGGTAATGTAGGTTAATAGAATTATATATGTTTCAAGTGTACAATTCTATGATATATCATCTGTGTATTGCATCATGTGCTTGCTACCCAAAGTCAGATTTCCCTCTGTCACCATACATTTGACCCCCTTTACCCTTATCTGCCTACTTCTCTTCCCTCTTTCCCTCTGGTGACCACTACACTGTTGTCTTTGTCTATGAGTTTTTGTTTATCTTGTTCTTTTTTTTGCTTTCAGTTTTAATATTCAACATAAGAGTGAAATTATATGGTTCTCAACTTGTTCTTTTTTCTTTTAAAAAAATTTTTATTTTATATTAGTTTCAGGTATACAGTACAATGGTTATACATTTATATAAGTTATGAAGTGATCTCCCTGATTACTTTAGCACCCATCCGTCTTTACACACAGCCATTACAATACTATTGACTATATTCCCTATACAATACTCTACATCCTTGTGACCGTTTTGTAACTATTAATTTGGACTTCTTCATCCCTTTACCTTTTTCATCCATCCCAGAAACCACCCTTCCCTCTAGCAATCACCTCTGTATCTCTGAGTCTGTTTTCAGAGTTTGTTCCTTCTGTTCCTTAGATTCCACATATAAATGAAATCATATGATATTTGTCTTTCTCTGTCTGACTTATTTCACTCAGCATAATAACCTCTAGGTCCATCCATGCAGTTACACATGGTAGAATTTCACTTTTTATGACTGAGTAGTATTCCATTGTATATATGAACCATAGCTACTTTTCCAATAGTCTATTAGGGCACTTAGGTTGCTTCCATATCTTAGCTATTGTGAATAGCGCTGCTGTGAACATAGGAGCACATGGATCTTTACAAATTAGTGTTTTGGTTTTCTTTAGATAAATACTCAGAAATGCAATTGCTGGGTCAAAAGGTAGCTCTCTATTTTCAATTTTTTGGGGAACCTCCAGACTGTTTTACATAGTGGCTACAATATTTTTTCAATCCTACCAACAGTGTATGAGGTTCCCTTTTCTCTACATCCTCACCAATACTTGTTGTTCTTTTATTGATGATAGCCACTCTGACAGGTGTGATATCTCATTGTGGTTTTAATTTGTATGTCTCTGATTAGTGACCTTGAGCATTTTTTCATATGTCTAATGAACATCTGTATTTCCTCTTTAAAGAAATATCTGTTCAGATCTTCTGCTTATTTCTTATTTGCATTGTTCCTTTTTTTGTTGTTGAGTTGTGTGAGTTCTTTATAATTTTTGAATATTAACCCCTTATCAGATGTATCATAAGCAAATATCTTCTCCCATAGAGTAGGTTTTCTTATCGTTTTGTTGATGGTTTCATTTGCTGTGCAAGAACTTTTTAGTTTGATGTAGTCCCATTTGTTTACTTTTTCGTTTGTTTGACTTGTCCATGGAGATATATCCGAAAAGAAATTATTGTTAGCAATATCAGAAAGTTTACTGCCTATGTTTTCTTTTAGGAGTTTTATGGCATCAGCTCTTACATTTAAGTCTTTATTCCATTTTGAAAAGGTGGTCCAATTTTATATTTTTCATGTACCTCTCCAGTTTTCCCAACACCATTGGTTGAAGAGACTGTCTTTACCCCATTGTATATTCTTGCCTCCTTTTTAATAAATTAAATAACCATATAGGCATGAATTTATTACGAGGCTCTCTATTCTGTTCCATTGATCTATGTACCTGTTTTTATCCCAGTACCATGCTGCTTTGATTACGATTGCCTTGCAGTATAGTTTGATATCAGGTAGTGTGATATGTCCAACTTTGTTTTAATTTCTCAAGATTGCCGTAGCTATTCAGGGTCTTTTGTGGTTCCATATAAATTTTAGGAGTATTTGGTTTACAACTCTGAAAAAAATTGGCATTGATATTTTGATATAGATTGCATTGAATCTATAGATTGCTTTGGGTAGTATGGCCATTTTAACAATGTTGATTTTTCTGACCCATGAGCTTCCATTTATTTGTATCTTCTTCAACTTCTTTTTTCAATGACTTACAATTTTCCAAGAACAGGTCTTTTATCTCCTTGGTCAATTTGATTCCTAGGTATTGTAAATGGGATTGTTTTCTTAATTTCTCTTTCTGATAGTTCATCATTGGTGTATAAAATTTCAACCAACTTCAGGATATTAATTTTGTGTCCTGCCACTTTAATGAATTCATTGATCAGTTCTAACAGTTTTTTTTGGTGGAATCTTTAGGGTTCTCTGTGTATAGTATCATGCCATCTGCAAATAATGAGTTTTACTTCTTTTCTATTGTGGATGCCTTTTATTTTTTTTTCTCGTCTGCTTGCTGTGGCTAGGACTTCTAATATTATGTTGAATCAAAGTCCACCACCGAAAGTCTCTTCCCAGATGCACGGGTGGCCCCTGCACTGGCCCCACATGCTAAAGGCTGTTGTTTGCTGTCAAAATTGTGGACCAGAGAAAGCACAAGGTGGGGCCGACTGCCTGGGAACAGGTTTGTCACAGTTAAGTTTTCTGATTATGGCAGTGTGGAGTCTCAGGGAGACATGGGGTCGAGCGACCATCACCTCAGGCCA
This sequence comes from Eonycteris spelaea, assembly GCA_003508835.1. Taxonomy (NCBI): domain Eukaryota; kingdom Metazoa; phylum Chordata; class Mammalia; order Chiroptera; family Pteropodidae; genus Eonycteris; species Eonycteris spelaea. Next base: position 893,913 of record PUFA01000200.1, read on the forward strand.
ATGCAGCATCAGAATTGCTGCCAGTACTGAGTCCACGAGGCTCCCGCCGCAAAATATCATCATCGCGGCGAGGCGATAGCTGCTGTATCTGTGTCGGGCCCACCAGACCCCCCAATCTGTTCAAACAGATACTGCAGCTCTGTCTGGCACACAGCCGGTCTGCCAACAGATGTCTCCCGCAAAATGTGCATAGGACACGCCTGGGTCAGGCAAGCCCAGGTTCATCGCAGCATAACACGTAATCTGTGGCCTGGAGATAGGCGTAGGGTGGGCCTGGCTGTCGGACAAAGGGCCCACCCCGTGGCAATTTGTGGGTTTGGTGGGGCGGGGTCCCAGGAGAGACACCGGGGCGGGCGGGCTGACTTCGCTGGCAATGCAGCTTCAGAATCGGCTATGTGGGGTCTGGGCTCAACTCGAGCAAGATGGTGCCTGTCTGCAGACTGCCCTGGAGAGGGCCCGATAAACGAGCAATGGCAGCTGTCTCTCTAGCCTTCTGCTCAGCCCCGCACAACTCAGTCTTTACCCACATGTCCCTTGACATTCCCTAACTGCTGACCCTCCGCCGGAGCCTGAGGGTGAGTGTCCGCGAGTGAGTCGGTCTGTGTGCGGGTTCTTTAAGAGGGCGTCTGCGTTTTTAGGTTCCTCTCTTCTCACCTGGATGGCTGAATCCCCACTGGTGTTAATAGTCAGATTTTGTGGCTCCTCTTCCTGGGACTGGAATCCTGGGCTGGGGAGCCTCTGTGTGGGGCTGGGGCCGCTCAATCCTTCAGGGGGCCGCTGCAGCCATGCTCTTCCTGCCCGTGCTCAACTGCCATGTACAGGTGCGGGCCAGCAGGCTTTGCATCTCCTCCCACCTACCAGACTCGATGAGCTCTTTTCTTTATATCCTCAGATGTATGTGTTATGATCAGCTAGACTTCCGGTGGTTCTCCACACTGTTTTATAATTTATTTGTAACTTTTAATGTGGTCCTGAGAGGAGGCGAACCCCACTTTTACCCAGCCCCGCATCTTGATCTCCACTCTCACTTTTTCTGTCTGATTTATTTTGCTTAGCATGATAATCTCAAGATCACATCACATGTTCTCAGCCATAAGAAAAGGTGAAATACTGCATATTATGGCAATATGGATGTCCTTTCCCTTTCAAACAGTATCAAAGCATCATATGTTTGCCTCCACTAGATTACTTTTATGGTTTCTTCTAGTACTCCCTTCCCTCCCTCCCTTTCTCTCCTTTCCTTTCCTTCCTTCCTTCCTTCCTTCCTTCCTTCCTTCCTTCCTTCCTTCCTTCCTTCTTTTCTTCCTCTCTTCCTTTCTTCCTCTTCCTTCTCTCCCTTTTCTCTCTCCCTTTCTTCCTTCCTTCCATCCATCCATTCATTCCCTTCTCCCACATTTCCTCAGCAATTCAGGTGTCAACTAGCATGCAAGCTACTGCTGGGGAGGGATTGGGAGGGGCAGCAGTACATTCTAAAAGTAAAGAACACAAAGCCTGTGCAGCTCATGCCTTCAGAGAGTTCACAGTCTAGCGGGAGGGACAGACAGGCAGATGCTGACAAAATCTTTTGTTTTTGTTTCCTCAGAGTCTTCTGTTCAGTATTTTGGAAATTCTCCCCTTACACGCCCACACATTGAGCTTTCCTGAAGCCCTTCACACCCATTATTCATCCAGTCTTCATTTCCCCTATGCTTCTTCATACTCTGAAATGCCACTCCTATAGCCACCTCTTTGCAGCTGACTCCCTCTCAGTCGTCTCTTGACTCTCATCAACATCACCAGGATGACACTCACTGCTTGCGCCAAGGGAAGGACTTACATATTGCTTTCTGCTTCCAACCAGTATAATGAAAAAAACCCACAGTCATGAAAACAACCTGTAGTTATAATAAAACCAGGTAAAGAACATGTAAATGCAACAGAGCAAACCTAGTTCATTGCATATTGAGAAAGAAAACATGTTAATAGTGCTGAGAAGCCTAGTAAATGAGCATGCATTAGGAATCATTGTGACATCACTAGCTGTATAAGAATTTCCTTTAAAGAGTTTTAAAAGTAATTTTTACGTTCCAACACTTAACTACCAAAAATTTCTTCATTGTATTAACTGCATTGAGATGTTGCTATTGATTTTTTTCCAAGGCCACAGAAGTCCATCATACCCAACTTACTGGTCTGGCTTTTGAAGCTTCAAATACTACACTATTTCTTTAGAGGTCATTACTTATAAGAGATATTGGAGTATAGATTTAGGATGTAGTAGTCTCTGTCAGTTAAGTAAGTGCATAGTGTAAGAAGACAGAAGGAAATAAAATGATAACCATTGTACTGAGATTGTGATGACCCAAGCTGGAGAGAAAGTTCTCTGCAAAGGAAGTGGTCCTTTCTTGACTTAGGCTGGTGCTCTGAAGATAAGTATGTGCTTTGTATTGTTCTCAGCACAGTTCAAAAGCTATTGATATTCCACACTTTTCAGCACTACCAAATGATATGTGGAATATATGACACTGCCAGTACTAGCACTTCACCTGTGCCACAGTCTCTTATTTGAATAACTCGCACTGAGTCAAGTGCCCTCTTCAGTTGTAGCCTCAGGGAAATGTACTGATGAGTATACAATATAAGGAACTTTGGGGTAGGGCTATGGCATACGGTCTCATTTCCAAAGGCATGGTTTGAAATTGGGTTAACTTTTGCCATTTTACAGAATATGAGAAATGCATGTCTCCCACATCCTAGAGCACTGAAGGGGAAATTTCCTCCCAGCTTCGTGTGCCAAGCTTTGTCTGTTGAAGGCAGAGTCTGAGTAGATACCACATCTCATGCAGTTTCCTCTTTTTTTGGTTTTCATATTTTAACATGATGTGATTGGTCTTAAACTTAAGATAGTTGTCTTAAATGTTATCAGTATAAACCTACACTGTTCAGAATGATAGCCACTAGTGACATGTGGCTATTTAAATTTAAATTAATTAAAATGAAGCACGATTAAAAATTCAGACCCCCATTCATGCTAATGAACTTTCAATTTCTCAACAGCCACACGTGACCAGTAGCCACCTATTGGACAGTGTAGATCTAGAACATTTTTATCACAATAGAAATTTAGATCAGATAGCACTGGTAGAGACAATTCCCTTATTTAACTTTATTTATTGTAGGATTTTGTTTGAAATCCTCACATCCCAAAGCTATGGAGGATAATAGATATCTAGTACATGTGATAACTATAAAGTAACGAGTGTTCAGACGACTAAAGAGATGTGGGGCAATGGGATAGCAAAGGTGTGCTATTCTAAAACATGTTTTAATATTTGTGTGCTATTTAACTTGAATTAATAATACATTGAAAACAAAACCATAAAGAGTATTTTGAAGTATTTTGATATTTACTACATAGCTTTTTATGGCCAAAAAACTGATATATAATAATAATGTATAAATAGCTTTTAGCAGTCTCCAAATTTAAGTGCTATGGTCTTTTGCCTTTAAAATTTGCCACTCAGTTTCCTGAAGTGGTTTTTAAATATCACCCTAGCTAGAAGCAAAGCCTGGAGGGATTGGCTAAGTGTAACACTACATGTCATGTTGTGTTAATGTCACGTAGTACTACAATATGGCAATTTCAGTTACAGACGTGACAACGTATGAATATCCTCTGTAACTAATGAAGTGATGTGTATCTTATTTCAAAGGACGGTCCATTGAAATAATTGCCCATTGTATCTTAAGCAGCTTTCCAAAACTATCTATACATTAGCAAAGAAATACTACTCAGAAGAACAGAAGCCTATGCCATGCTATCCACATGCATTTTCATAGTTCCTCCCAGAGAAAATGGATTTTTGAAAGCCTGGAGAATGTTCTGAACAGATGTGTCCATGTGCCTATGTACATGCATACACAAACACACACACACACACACACACACACACACACACACACACACACCTACCCCTCTCTGAGGTTGTACTGAATGAGATCATTAGAATATAAGATAACTAAATCAGTGATTGCCACATGGTGAATGGCAAGTAAATTTAAATGCTCAACACACTCCTCAGTCTTAGTGATAAATAATAGCATGAGAAAGGCTGGGATATTATTTTTCCTTATCATCCACAGCCCTGACTAATGGATAATACTTGGAGTGGGAGGGCTCTGAATAGTTTCCCTGAGTTGCTTTTCCTGCCCTCATGGAAAGACTCATCAGGGACTTTGCTCTAGGGCACTGTTTGCTGAGTGACAATATTTAGTGCTCCCAGAGCTAGGCTCTTTGCTAAGTGGTAGTCTGAGTGTTTTAACACTTCCTCTGAATTTCTCAGAAAAACCTATCCATGGAGACATAGTAGGTTTGCCACACACCATGTCGGGGATGACCGGCCCTTGGTAACCCAGAATCAGATCCTCATTAGGGTCGTTGTAATGATTAAATGAGATGATAGATGTAAAAGACCTGGCACAATGCTAGGCATTTTATTGCTAAATTTTTAAGCTATCTATTACAGTCCTGCTTCCAGATGTTATATTTTCGCCCATCACAAGGTCTTCCTTTGACTGTCATGTCATCCAAACAACCCTCTGACTTCTATGCCTTTGCTATAGCCACAAAATATGTTCTTTAAAACTATTAAAGCAAATATTGGAAAGATTGACTAAAGAGAGTTCATCTCTTATGCATGCTCTTAGTAAGAAAGATGAAAGACATGATCCTGGATTCTCATCAAGTGTAATTCAGTTGTCTTTTGATTCTCGTTCATATGTTTCACTGTTCGCATTGAATGATGAAGCCACTGTAATTTATTTATTTTAAGATGCCAAATGCTCTGGTACCTAGCAAAGCACTTTATTTCAATGGGATGTTTTAGTCAAGTCATAGGTACAGAAATTTTGAAAATAGCACTAACATATCAAATAAAGGATGGAACTATGAAGGTTTATATTTTCCTAAAATATGGTATAGAAATGCAATCTGGTGTTTGCTGTTGGGTCATAGATGTCATTTCACTCTATTATCAGGGAGTTCTACTTAGTACCAAAGCAGGGTCAATTTCTCTTGGCCACAGAAGAAATAGATCAGGTATGAAGTAGGTAAGCAGATTGTTACCTATAGTATGCACCCATTGGTCAAGGGCTCCTCCAACTTGTCATTTCCAAAACTCGCCTGATGTTATAAATCATTTGAGAACTTTCTAAAAAAAAATTTCCAGTCCTACACCAATCTGAAGCACATTCTCCAAGATCAGTTTGGCAAGCTAGATTGTTAACGAGTTCCCCAACTGACTATTATTATCAGGAATTTTGGAAAATATTATGTAGCTTATCTTCCAAACTAAAGATAGGTTTGGAGATCATTTTAGGAATGTTTGTTTGTATTAATTCCTAACCATTAAGGAATTACTATGGAACTCTGGAAAATGATCAAATAATTTGGTGGTTTTGAAATTCTTTTCTAGATATGATAATTTTGGGGAGGAGCCTTGAGACTGAGAAATAATCCGCCTTATTGGAATCATCTTGATAGAGAAAGAATTCGTATACAATAGGAGAAAGCCCCATAGTGGTGCATTCTTATTATATGGATACTTTGACTTAATGTGGCTTATGTGTGGCACTACCAAGGTCAGAGGTATGGTCTTGGAAGGAAGATTATGATCTTATTTAGCTTAGGAGTCATGATAAAGACTGAGTTTCTTCTCTTGTCACTTGTCTTAAATTTAGTGTCCTGTATACAGTTAGAAGTTAATGCATGGTGATTGCTGTAATAATTATGCCGCATTGGTGATTCCATGTAAACATCAGGGTATGATGATTTGTAATTTACAGAATCCCCTATATAAAAACATATTCTAACAGGATCCAGCTTCACCCTCCCACCTGAAACACCACTTAGCCAACACACACACACACAACACACAACACAGACACACACGATTTATGAAATAATGGTTTTCAAGACACTGTACATCATGTGACAATAAACAGGGGTGCCTGAAAAATGAAAAGCAAGGAAAGCTTTACAATTTTTCCAAGATAGAGCCAGGTGAATTATGACTTGACGAGATTGAGCTGAGTGTCTGTTGGCTGGAGTCCACAGGGCAAAGTACTAGAGAAGAAAGAAACAAATAGAAGTAGGAACACTGACACCTGCAGTGGGCCTCATTCACATAATCAGTAGGGGACATACATATGAGTAAATCATCCCAGGGGAGAAAAAACCAAAAGAACTATCTGGGAGGGTTAGAAGGAACAGTACTCAATGTTGACACAAGGCTAGAAATGTTGCCAGTTTCCACTAGCCATATAGAAAAAGCTTGTAATCCATGGGGCATTAGATAGAGTGCTCAGAAGAGATTTGCCTTTGTAATGGGGAATAATTAGCCATAGACTAAACACTCAGGTCCCATGTAACAAATCATAAAAGTAAAGCCGAAAAAAGGATCAAAATGTTTCCAAATAAGTTAACTGCATTTCAGAACAAAACTGAGGATATGTACAGAAAGAGAAAATATCCAACAACCAGTAAGGTAAAATTTACAAGGTCTATTATCTGTGAAAAGTTCTCAGGTATGCAAGGAAGCAGGAAAATAAATTCCATATAAGGAAAAAAATTAATTAAGACCTACCCAGAACTAACACAGATGTTAGAATTAGTAGACAAAGACATTAAAAGAGTTATCATCACTACATTACATATGTTCAGTTAAATCAAAACATGGATGGTATAAAAAGACCCAAATCCCACTACTAGAGATTGAAACTACAATATCTGAAATAGAAATGCACAGGATGAGATTAAAGACAGATTGGACGTTGCAGATGATAAGACTAGTAAATTTAAAGACATAGTACTAGAAACTATCCAAAATGTAATAGAGGAACAAGAAAAAACATCTAAGAGTTGTGGAAAACCCTAATATATGTGCAATTTGAGTCTCTGAAGGGGGAAGCAGAAAAATGCTTGAAGAAATATTGGCTCCAAGTTTTCCAAATTTGATGAAAACTATAAACTCACAGATCTGTGCAGCTCAGTAAATCCTGCACAAAATACATGAAGACAACTGTGCCAAGACACAACATAATCAACTGCTAAATTCAATGATAGAGAAAACAATCTTAAAAAGAGAAAGAGAAAAAAGACATCTTACATAGGAATGAAGATAAGGATGGTAGATTTCTCATGAGAAAGAGTACAAAGGAGAAGAAAGTATAGCACCATCTCTAGAGTATTAAAAGAAGAAAAATGACAGCCTAAAGTTCTATACTTCATGAGTATATTTTTTCAAATGTGAAGATGAATTAAAGATGTTTCAGACATATAAGAGATGAAAGAGCTCATCGGTAGCAGTCATATACTATAAGAAATGATAAAGACTGTCCTTTAGGAAGAACAAAAATAATACCAGGTAGAATTATGAATATACACAAAGGAATGAATATCACTGTAAATGATAACTATTTGCAAAAATATATACGATTTTTTCTATTTTTATTTATTTAAAATAAAATATAACTATTTAAACAAAAAAGGTATTATATGGTCTATACTATATGTATAAGTAAAATACATGACAATGTAACATAAAGACCTGGAGGAGAAAATGGAAGTAAACTATTTTATGGGTGTTAAATTACATTGAAGTGGTATGATAACATTTGAAAGTAGACTGTGACAAATTAAAAAATTTATACTATAAACCCTAAAGCAACCACTACGATAACAAAACAGTTATAGAGTACAACAAAGAAGATAAAATATAATGAAAAATAATCAATAAAAAAGTTGTAAAAGAAAAAGGGACTAAAGATAAAATAGAACAAATAGAAAACAGACAGATGATTGATTTAAGCTTAACCATAAGAAAATCACGTTAAATATAGGCTGTCTAAATAATCCAATTAAAATCCAGAGATTGTCAGCTTGGGTAAAAGAACAAAATACTATTCTGCCTATAGGAAGAATTCTTTAACTATAAAGACAAAAATAGGTTAAAAATAAAAGCACAAAAAAAGATCTATCATGCTGACACTAACAAAACAAAAACAAAACAAAACTGGAGTGGCTAGGTTAATATCAGACAAAGTCAATTTCAGAGAAATAATATTCTAGAAATAAAGTAAGCCATGTGATAATGATAAAATTGTCAATCCTAAGCATTATGCACCTCATAACAGAACAGAACACATCACATAAAAACTGAAAGAATTATAAGAAGAAAGAGAAAAATCCATAATTATAGTCAGATATTTTAATACCCCTCTCAATGCTGTAGAACAAATACAAAATTAGTAAGTATGCAGAAGATATGAACAACACTTTCAAACATCATAACATGTTTGACATTGTACAGCACACCCTTCAACCATGATAGAATATACATTCTTTTCAAAAGCACATAGAACATTTGCCAAGATAGACTATGTTGCCAATATAGACCATCATTTACCATGATGGACCATATTTCTTCCAAAGAAGTCTCAATTAAAAAAATTAAATACTGCAAAATATGTTCTTTAACCACAATAGAATTAAAAATTAATTTCAAAAAGATCTCTTTGAATAACCTCAAATATCTGGAAAATAAATAGCACATTTCTAAATAACACATGGTCAAATAAGAAATAAAATAGAATTAGAGTGATGTTAGCATCATTGCAACATAAGACATCCCTTCTTCCCCCCGCCCCCTGGCTTTTAACAATAAATTTCAGCATCCATTCAGAATGAAAGTGTCTCTGTAGTATAAAAGTTAAAGGAAAAGAATGTTAATATAACTATAGTTACTATGATTTGTTAACAAAATATATTAAAAGAGGTAAATTGTGATAGCAAAAATAAAATGTGGGTAAACGGGTATAACATGCAGTAGAAGTTCAGTTGCTGTCAGCTTAAAATGGATGGTTTTATCTATAAGATGTTTAATGTATGCTTCATGATAACTACAAAGCAAAATCCTATAGTAGATTCACGAAAGATAAAGAGAGGGGAACCAGCATGCCGCCAGTGAAAATCACCAATTCACTACAGTAGGCAGAAGAGAGGGAAAAAATAACAAAAGAAATAAAAAAAAATATGAAAGCAATTAATAACATGGTGCTAGTTAAATCCTTATATATAAATAATTACTCCAAATGTGAATGAATTGAATTTATCAATCAAAAGGCAATAGTAGTTGGATTGGTTTTTAAAAAGACCTAACTATATGCCACCTACAATAGACACTTCAGGTTTAAGGAAATGTATAGGTTCTAAGTGAAGGGATGGGGAAAAATGTATATTCTATCCAAGTGGAAACTAAAAGAAAGCAGGGTAATCGTTATCAGACAAAATAGAATTTAAGCCAAAAATGGTAACAAGATACAAATTTAATTTATTTAATGCTAAAGAGGTAAGCTCAGCAAGAAGATATAGTAATTATAAATATATATGTATCCAACATTAAAGCACCTCAATATATTATGCAAATATTAATAGAACTGAATATATTACATTAATAGTAGGGGATTTTAATAACCCATTTTCAGCAGTGGATAGATCATCCAGAGAAAAAATCAACAAGGAAACAGTAGACTTGAACTATATATTAGATCAAATTATCCTGACAGACATTTATAGAACGTTCCATCCAACAGCAGCATGATACACATTCTTCAAAAGTGCACATGGAACATTCTCCAGGATAGATTATATGATAGGCCACAAAACCAGTCTTTGCAAATTTGAGAAGTGTTAGCAAATTTAAGAAGATTGATATCATAAAAAGAATTTTTTTATGACTAAAATTGGTATGAAACTAGAAATCAACAGGAGGAAAGATGGAAAATTAAAAAATATGTAGTAACTAAACAACATGCTCCTGAACAATGAAAAGGTCAAAGAAGAAATCAAAAGGGGAAGAAATTTTGAAATAAATGAAAATGGAAACACAATATACCAAAATCTATAGGATACTTCAAAAGCAGTTCTTAGGGGGAAGTTTATAGCGGTAAATGTGTATGTTAAGAAAAAAGAAAGATGTCAAATAAACAACCAAAATTTTCACCTCAAGGAACCAGAAAAAGAACAAACTAAGCCCAAAGTTAGCAAAAAGGAAGGAAATAATAAAAATCAGAGTGGAAATAAATAAAAAGATAAATAACAGCTGGTTTTTAGAAAATATGGACAAAATTGCTATATCTTTAGCTAAACTAGGAAAACAAGAATTCAAACAAATCAGAAATGAAAGAGGAGATATTGTAATTGATACCAGAGATATATAAAGGATTATGAGACTACTATAAACAATTATATGCTGACAAATTGGATAACATAGAAGAAATGGATAAATTCCTAGAAACATGCAATCTACAAAGACTGAATCTTGAAGAAATACAAAATCTGAGTAGACAAAAATGAGTGAGAACATTGAATCAGTAAGCAAAAAATTCCCCACAGAGAAAAGCCCAGGACCAGATGGTTTCCCCGGTGAATTCTAACAATATTTAAAGACAAATTAATGTTAATTTCTCAAACTTTTTCAAATAATTGAAGAGAGAGAACACCCCCAAACTCATTTACAAGGCCAATATTACCATGATACCAAAGCCAAATAAGGACACTACAAGAAAATAAAACTATAGGTAGTATCCATGATGACTATAGATGCAAAAATTCTCAACAAAAATACTAGCAATGCAAATTTAACAGCACATTAAAAGGATCATAAACCATAATCAAGTGGGATTTACTCCTGGGATACAAGGATGGTTTATTATAACCAAATCAAAAAATTTGATATAGCACATTAAGAGAATCAAAGAGTAAAATCATATGTTCACCTCAAGAGGAAAGGCATTCAACAGAATATAACATCTTTTCATGTTAAAAAAAACCTTCAACAAATTGAATATAGAAGGAACATACCTCAACATAATAAAGGCCATATATGACAAACCCACAGCCAACATCACACTCAATGATGAAAGGTTGAAAGCTTTTCCTTTAAGATCAGAAAAAGAACAAGGGTGCCCTCTCACCACTCTTATTCAACATAGTATTGGAAACTTAGCTAGACCAATCAGGCAAGGGAAAGAAAAGATATTCAAATCACGAAGGGAGAAGTAAAATCATTATTTGATATGATCTTATACATAGAAAATTCTAAAGATCCAACCAAAAAACTGTTGGAATTAAACAACAAATTCAAGCCTACAGCCGTGCCACCCTGAACAAGCGCGATCCTGTCTGATATTGGAAGCTAAGCAGGGTCGGGCCTGGTTAGTACTTGGATGGGAGACCACCTAGGAAGACCAGGTGCTATAGATGTAAAAATAAAAAATAAGGGATTGTATGCTGACAAGGTCTTTGCAATCTGTGAGGTCAACCAAGGATGCTTCGCTTGAAAAATAAAAATAACAAATAACAAATTCAGTAAAGTTGCAGGATATGAAGTCAACATATGGAATTCAGTTGCATTTTTATACACTAACAGCAAATTTTCTGAAAAAGGAAGAAAACAATTTCATTCATAATAATACCAAAACAGTAAAGCGCTTAGATGTAAATGTAACCAAGGAAGTGAAAGCTTTATACAATGAAAACTACAAGCTTTTATTAAAGGAAATTGAAGAAGAGACAAACAAATGGAAAGATGACCCACGTTCATAGATTGGAAGAATTAATATTATTAAACTGTCCACGTATAGGTTTAATGTAATCCCTGTCAAAATTCCAATGGCATTTTTCACAGAAGTAGAAAGAATCCTAAAATTCTAAAGGAACTACAAAAAAACTCTAAATAGCCAAAGCAATTCTCAGAAAGAAGAACAAAGCTAGATTTTAAACAATATTACAAAACTATAGTAATCAAAACAGTATGGCACTGGCTTAACAATGGACACATAGAATAGAGCACAGAAATAAACCCATGCATATATGATCAATTGATTTATGACAGAGGAGCCAATAACATACAATGGAAAAGGATATTCTCTTCAAAAAATGGTGTTGAGAAAACTGGATTTCCACATGCAAAAACTGAAATTGGACCCATATCTTGCACCACTCACAAAAATTAACTCAAAGTAAATATTAGACCTGAAACTGTAAAACTCCTAGAAGAATACAGAGGGGAAAAAAAAACTTGACTTTATTCTTCACAATGACTTTTTGGATATGACCCTAAAAATTTCAGCAACAAAAACAAATTAAACAAGTGGAACTACATCAAACCAAAAAGCTTCTGAACAGCAAAAGTAACATTTAACAAAATAAAAAGGCAGCCTACAGAGTGGGAGAGAATATTTTTGAACTGTATATCAGATAAGGGATGAATGAATATCCAACATATATAAGGATCTCATACAACTCAGTAGCAAAATAAAAGCAAATAATCTGATTAAAATGAGCAAAGTACCTAAATAGACGTTTTTCCAAAGGAGATACACCAATGGCCAAAAGAACATGAAAAAGTAGTCAACATCACTAATCAGGAAAATACAATTCGAAACCACAATGAAATATCAGCTCATACTTGTTTGGGTAGCTATTAGCAAAAAGACATGTGATAAGTGCTGGCAGGGATGCACAGAAAAGTGAACCTTGTGCACGGTTAATGGGAATGTAAATTGGTACAGCCATTATGAAAAACATTATGGATGTTCCTCAAAAAAATTAAAAACAACTATTGTATGACCCAGCAATCTCACTTCTGGGTATATATCTGAAAGAAATTAAATCACTATCTCAAAGACATAACTTCACCCCCGTGTTCATTACAGCATTATTCACAATAGCCAAGATATAGAAACAACCCTAATGTTCATTGACTGATGAATAAATAAAGACGATTATACATAATTATATATATATATAATATATATATAGCATATAAATATATAATGTATAATGGAATATTTATTTGGTCATGAGAAAGAAGGAAATCCTGCCATTTGCGACTACATGGATGAACCTGGAGGACATTATGCTGAGTGAAATAAGCCAGCAAGCCAGACAAAGACAAATATTGTATGATCTTACTTCTACATGGAATCTAAAGAACAAATAAAAAAGATAAAGTTGAATTCATAGAAATAAAGAGTACTATGGTAGTTACCAGTGGCTAAGGGTTGGGGGAATGGGTAGCTGCAGGTAGAAGTTTTCAGTTACAAGATGAATATTTTCTGGGGATCTAATGTACAGAATGGTGGCTTTAGTTAATAATACTGTATTGCGTACATGAAATTTGCTAAAAGAGTAGATCTTAAGTGTTCTCACCATAGAAAAGAAAGGTTACTATGTGAGATGCTGTGAGTGTTAATTAATCTGAGTGGTAATCACTTCACAATGTATACATATATCAAATCATCATGTTATACACTTTAAATATATATAATTTTATTTATCAATGATACCTTGATAAAGCCTGGGAGTAAAGAAATACATAATTTTATGTAGTAGAATCTAACATTCAAGGTGTCCTCCTTTACATTTCTGATAAGCTTCCAGTGAGTATGCGAAATATCCCAAAACAGATGGCAAATGGTGGTTCCTATTTCCTCTCCCCTTTATGACCTTTAGAAAAGTGCCCAGTCACAGGGATATTTTATTATCAAGTGTGGAAGAAGAAATAAGGCCTCCGTTCAGGGAGAGGGGGGAAGATGAGTTTTCATTGACTACTCTTCATAATTTTCTTAAAAAAGGTGATAAATAACATTCATTAAGAATGTTTTCTGGATGCCTCGTGGTGGTATTTTATACAGAATAAAACCATTAAGTACACTTTGTCTTCTAAGGCACAATGAATGAAAATGAATTTGCACTTTTCATAAAGGCTTTGTCTTATAATTTCAATAGGTTTTCATGTGGAATTGTTTTCCCGAGTTCACTTTTTGTAATTCTATTTTTGAATATGTATTGTGAAATACTTTAAGCCTATATATGTCATAAAAATAATAGCTGAAGCAGCCCTTAGGGAAACTACATAATATTGGTATTGCTATTTTAGTGCATTCATAATTGAATAGGAGAGCAGAAGAGCCATGAGTTTGTGTTTTTTTATTGCACTAAATCTGCTGATAGAATGGAATATGTGATGGCCACTATATTTTGTACCACCATAATGGCATGGTATTTTGTGACACTAATAGGAAAACTCTCTCTGCCTCATAGGTGCCCATACCTTCAGAAATAAGCCAGAGAGATAAATGAGAGATAAAGCACATGCTTTTTACCCATTTTCATTTGAAGGGGCTTTCTCCTGGCAAAGTGGCACTTTTCGGTCATTTATGCTTGGTGTTAAAAAAGAAGGCTGTGTTGGTAATCTTAAGACAGGGGTCTAAAACAGGTTTTGTCACTGTGCTGTCTTGGGCAAGCCACTGCCTCTCATTAGGCAGAAGAAGGAGTTGGAGATCTTTCAAGATCTCTTTCTGTTACAGAATTGAAACACTTCTTCAGGCAAATAGAGAGAATACAGTGGGAAATCGGGGAAGAATCCTTATTTTTGATTCGCGTAAACTTTAAGGTGAGATTAACCATAGAACAAAGAAATTTCAGTGAAACATTAGTGAACTCTATAACTGCCAAATTTAGTGACTAGATAATGAAGGCGCAAAATGAGATATTCAGTAGGGCAGACTGAGGAAATATGATAGATGAGTATTTCAAGTGAAAAAGTATGGCTGATTATTTTCCCAAACTATCTTAGAGCATCTGGTATTATTAAAATCTCGTAATAGTGATCCAGTGTGTTTAAATAAGAATTACAGTTTACAAATTTCTTTCACAAGTATGGCAGCATTCATTTTCCAAATATTACTTGGAGGTTCAGAGTGGAAGATGAGGCCAAATGAAGAGTTGTGTTTGTGTATACACCCACATATCTGTGTTTTCTGGATGAAAAATAGCAGTTTTAAAACAAACCAAAAATGAGATTTTCCGTAATAAAACTGTCTGTACTTTTCAAGGGCCGTGATACCTTCAAGAATCAATTACCACTTGCAGATAAAGAGGCATATGTGAGGCACCTCGAAATTACCATCTAAAAAACAGTAACTATAGCATTTCATCTTTCATACTTTTTCCCTCAATAGTGAAGGTGAGTAGCAATGTCACTTTTTGGTAGAACATGTGATTGATGGAATGAATCTGAGTTTATAATCTATGTTATGGAGAAAGCCCTTAAAATGTTTTCACTAAATTCTGTTTTGAAACTTGTGCAGAAGAATATCCAAAGTGGGTTTTCCCAATTTGTCAGCAGTAATAGGTCTTTGATGTTTGTCTATGTTTGAAAATGTTGTTTTCCCAATCTCTTTAAATAAGCAGGGATGTTACCTGTAAGCTAGCTCACTGTAGGGACAGCATGTTCTGGAGTTTCAGCAAGATCATGAGTAATTTGGTTCTAAGTAACAATTTATAGAAATAAATGCAATTTAAAAAAGACTATCATACAAAATACTCTTGGAAGGAAGTAGTCTTGACAATTACCCCTAATTGAGGCAGGAAGGACATTGAGTGATATTCTGGGAGTAGAAAGTGTACTGGAGTGAAAATTAGGAGAATAGTTCCTAGTGCTAGTTGAACCACTTCCTGAACCTCCATTTTTTTTTCTGTAAATAAAGATGGTATTATGAACACTGCCCAGCTCATAGGAAAACCATAGGGAACAAGTTAGGAACACACATATGCATAAAAATACAATGCATAAGACTGTATGCACTATAGAAATTATAATACAATATACTCTAAAATTACAATCTATTAATAACCTTTAATTGTACACTAACTATAATGATAAGAGCTTGAAGTGTAGAATAATACGTGGCACAGCATTTTTGTTTTAATTTCAGGTCAGCCCTAAGTAGCTATGCAGGCTCAAGCAAATCTTTTTCCTAAACAGCACCATATTCTTTATCTGAAAAATGAGTTGAACCAGAACAATAATTTTTAAGTTGTTGTTATAATATGTGGAATGATTTATTCAAATGAGGCCTCATGAAGAAGCTATTGTTAAACACAGATAAAAAAGAACTGCTCTGTTAAAAGTAGAGGTGAAAGGCCTAGGTTATTGCCCTTGAATTCTACTCCCACTTCCTGCCATAGTTCCAGAGAGAGCTCTTTGAAACTACTGGACCTGATTTCTTGGGTTCCGTCCAGGTCAAAAATATTATTTTCTGATTCATAACATTATAATATGAAAACCTTGTACTTGGTCTTAACTCTACAGATATGTTGATTACAACAACACTGTCATCAGACCATGAAAGTCTCTTTCCACTTGACTTTTTGGTGAGGAAAGTCATTTTACAATATAATGTATGTTTTGATTTTGCAGAGATTCAACCTTAAGGTTAATTTTTCTTCTTGACCATGGATCAGCCTCTTCCAAGAGGTAGAGGGAAGTAAGATTTTCTCCATCTAGAATGAAGAGGGTGTTTTCTGGGTGGGTATCCATAAAGAGAATGGGATACTGGGATTTTTATTCCAGTTTAAAACCAATACCCTCAATTCCATTTGTTGCTACAATTGTAACTTAGAGCCCAAACTATTGGTACTAGAATACTGGATCCACAACTTAATTGCTGTGTGACCATGGACAAATTATTGAAAGTCTCTGAGCCCTCAGTTTCGCCATCTATAAAATTAGTTTAAGATTGTTGAGAAGATTAAATGAAATAATGCGTTCAAAGCTTCATGACCCACAGGGCATGATGAATTAGTGTTCAGCTCCTTTTCTCCCTCCCTCTCTTTGAGATTCGGAGTGCATTTCACTGTTTACTTTGTTGTTGTTTAAGCACTTTATAGTTAAACTTTTCTTCATGCTTATGGGAAAGATAGTATCATAAATGAATTTATGTATAATTTCCAAATTCCTTTTCACCTGTATTAATATCCTTCCCTGTAAGAAAACCTATCTTGAATAATACTAAATAATACTATGTCAAAGTTAGCCTGAATCAAGATTTCTTCTCTTTCATCTGTTCTACTCTTATATTTGAAAGAGGACTGGCAGTACAGGTGAGTGGAAAGATGCCTTACATTTCATAGGGTAGTGAAAAAGAGCTCAAAGGCTTTTGTGTAATCCAGAAAATTCATAAAATCAGCCCTTCGTTAATTGAAAGTATTGTCTTGTATTAGATGATCTACAGTTTTATAGATATCCTTCCTAGATATACATTCCAGTGAGATCTATCTTTTATGATCATAAAAATGCACAGGGAAAACGGAAAAGTATTAAAATATTGAAGTATAATATATTTACTATTCTCAAAGTAACACTATACCAGTTTTTATTACATTTATTCTGTTTCTTAGAGCATAACAGAATATTGTATCTAGGGCAGAAAGCCCTATGAAGATTGCAAAGAAATTTGAATTATATTTTCATATATCTATAACATCACATGACAAAATGAAAAATGTAAATAATATAGTTAGTTCTCAGAAAGACAGCTGTTAGAATCCATCTTATTTTATTAAGATATATTAACATCAGTGGGAGCCAGCTTTTATTTTCTCCATGTGCTAAATCATTGTATGGCTTTTGTTGAAATGTCCATGGATGGTCTTAGCAATCCAAAATGTAATATGGATGCAATGCTTCTCTAATGCAACTATTTTTCGTTATTTAATATCATCTAGGGGTGTTAAAGTCTCATTATTATTGGATCCTTCAGGGCTGAGACTATGCCTTCTCAGTGCTTTGTAAATCCCATAGCACCTGGGGTGTTAATACACTTGAGAATGACATTTTATACATCAATAATAGGCGACAAAGGTGTTTATTAATACACATGGAGAAAGGATCTTTGTTGCTACACTTGTGACATTTTAAGATTTCTTTCATTCTAAGATAATAGCGTAGGTCATATAAAAAGAAAACCAATCAAGGTACACCAGGATGTGAATAAGAACCAAAGAGTTCTAATTTGGAATAATAGATTGTTTTATTATAAAATAGTTCAGACACACAGAACACTGAAGAAAGTTTTATAACACCCACGTATACACCACACAAATAAGCAAAAGTGGTAATATATTGCACATTTGCTTCAAATATTTTTCTTAGGAAATAAAATAATTTTAGACACATTTAAATTTCTTCCCTTTGAATTCCTTTTTATCTCTTCCAGGAGGCATCCATTAGGTTTAACTTGGCATATGTAATTCAAGCTCATGCTTTTATTATTTTACTATGCATATATGTAGCTAATATATAATATTGTTTTGTTCATTAAAAATATATACAATTGGTACCCCCTGTTTAAATAATTTTAACTTCAATCACATTATTCAGTGTTTCTATTTAGCATGCTTATTTGCTTTTTGGCCTTTATTTTCCCCCTGGCTTCCTAGGGTTTAGAGTTGTCTTTATCTGCTCAGCCCTACTTTTCCCGTCTTCATACTGATTTGGAAATTATTTCTTTGAACTGATAAGGGTCCAGTACACAGGGAAATACAGAAATTACTCACTCAAAAGGGGTTATTGAAAATAGTTTAACAAAATGACTGCACACAAAGGTGTGGGCAGAGTTTTAAAAAAAATAAGGGATCATGGATAATTCTAGAGCTCCTATAACAGGCTCTAAGACAGGGGTCTCCAACCCTTGGGTCGTGGACTGGTACCAGTCCATGACCTGTTAGGAACTGGGCCACAGAGCAGGAGGTAAGTGGTGGGCCAGCAAGTGAAGCTCCGTCTGTATTCGCAGCCGCTCTCCAGCGCTAGCATCATCGCCTCAGCTCCACCTCAGATCATCAGGCATTAGATTCTCATAGGAGCATTGGTCCCTGTGCCAAAAAGGTTTGGGATCGCTGCTCTAAGAGACAAAGAGAAGCTATTAGTATCTCAAGGTCTGAGAACCAAGAGTAGAGAACCTTTTTCAGGGCCTGGCAAGTGCAGTAGCTGCAGGAGATGGCCATCCAATAGGACCTGTGGCCTTCAGTAGAGGGACATAGCTACTGCCAAACCAAGAAGCCAGAGAGCTCATGCAATTTTTAGAGCTAAGTCGCTAGATGCACAGAGCAAGACATAGAAGGGTGGAGACTGATCTTAAGGGGCACATAGAAAAAACTCAGTGTACACTTCTATTTCTGTTCCTTTAATGACAACACTTAACTTTTTTATGCACATATTTAAACTCTCAGAATAATCATTAGCTTTGCCCCTTAAGCCTTCAGACAGATTAAATTGAAACTCTCCCATTCAATCTTCCATTCTTTGCTTAATATTTGACCTTGTTTTTGACCCCTCCAAATTTGCCGTTGCTGTTATTTTCACCCTTACTGTTGTTATATATTGCCATTATTTATTTAGATTTCACAATGCATTTTAAGCAATTTCTTTGCTTTTTCATCTTCTCCCTTATGGGTCCAATTTCTTCTATTAACATAGACTAGCTTTTCTGCGGAGGGCCCTCATGCCCTCAAAGTGGGGGCATACCTCTGGTGGGGTTCTGCATTAACCGCTGCAGGATTTCCCATTCTACTCTTGTGTTAATTCCCACTGTAGGCCTTTCAGGATCCAATGGGTGATATATCTTTGTGTTCCATTTGATCAGGGTCACTCTTATTTTCACCAGCATTGTAAGGGTGGGAGTAGGGTAGGACAGCACAGGAAAGACCCCTTGCCTTGTCTTTGGACCTGTGGGAATACTATCCTTGCCCATCCAGTTCCATTTTTGATAGACTTTACTTGATAGACTTTATTTGGGGAGCTCAGTTTCAGCTCCTGAGCCACACTCATGCCTCAGGGCTTCTCTCAAGTTTGTATCCCTCCTGCTCTCTTCCTGGCTTGGAGATCCAGCTTTATTCTGGTTACTAGGGATTTCCCTTTCTTGCCTTTAGCCTTCAGTATACACTTTTTAAATGAAAAATGTGTTTTATTCAGTACTTCTATATGTTTGAAGCCAGAGGGGGCATTTTCTGTGTTAGTTTAGTTGACCATAATGACTGTTGAACAATAATGGATTATTTGCAGGCCTATAATTCTATGAAAAGTATTTCTGCTTTGTATTTTTTGTTCTCTTGCTATTTTTCATCCACTTGTTCTATTTCTTTCCTTGCTTGAATGTTTTGATCTCTTTCCCTTACTTGGTTTATTTTTCTTTCTCTTGCTTTCTTTATACTCAACTCAGATGATTATTTTTGTATATTATAGGAAAATAGAAAGCTGCCATTCCACTTATGCTGCTTTCGGTTCTATTTTAAACCTTGCATTTTCTAGTCGTCTCCAAAATCTTATTGGACTCCTTGTTGTCTCCACTCATTGGATGTCTCTCCCCTACACTGTGCAAGTTCTTCAATTAGTCACATTTCACCATCTCTCCCTATACTTATGCTCATCTCTTGTCACTTGCTGATTTCATTTGCTCCTCAGCTTGCTGCATTTGGGTGGTTGCCTGGAGACAAATTCTGGGCATTTTCTTCTCTAGGTATCCAGGATGGCAAAATTGAAACACCAAAATAAAACCGCCATAAAATTGTTTTTAATGGAAATAATTTGTATTCCCATGTATGTTTAATTTTTCCCAATTACTGGAAGAAAAAAAAGATTTTATTTTGATACACAAATAAATAAAAGGAAAATATTAATTGTAAATATAATGTGATCTGGCTACAACTGGTTTTTGTTCAATATCTAACCTGGGAAATTTGTATATCACTGCCAGTTTAACTGTAGGAGAAAATTCAGCACTTAGGTTCTCAGTGTTTATATTGAACAGTCTTTTGAAGAGATTTAAAAAATTTTTTTAGGTGTACACATTCAGTTTTACAAGGTAATGAGATTATCTCTTTCCACTTATACAGCTCCCTTTTTCTTCCTCTTTGTTTTTATTTTTGGTTTTCTATGTATATCTTAAGTAAAACGATACATGTACAGAGTTCAAACAAATATTTCAAGGCTCATAAAGAAGAACAGCACTCTTCCGCCCACATCCCTTAGCCCTGTTCCTCAGAGGCAATCTACTTCTAATCTTTGCCCTGCTTCTTCTGGATTTTCTTTCCATATTTCTAAATAACACGCATATGCTGCCAGTTTTTTCTTTTTTTTCTTTTTTTTCAATTTGAGACGTTAGTTGTTTCTTCCTACTATGGAAAGTGTAGATTTAGCACTCCTTCACCACTCCCACATACTCGTAGTTACCCTCTCCTCTCCATTCTAAGACTATCAGAACGTGTGGTTTAGTAATTAATCAGTATTTGTATTATTTTGGCTTTATAAGAATTGTTCACAGAAGAGCCATATCTGTTATGATGTTTTGTTTTCCCTAGAATCCAAAATTGCCTTGATTTTCCATTTGATTACTCTTCAATATAAAGTTATTAATTTTCCTCCCAAATTCTCCTAAGTAACTATAAAATCTTTCTTCAAGCACATCAAGTATTCTATCAGTTTCATTGTTTCCCCTCTGGGAGCCAGTCACAGCTATTCTTAGAGCCCTCTGACCTTTTGTACAGTTGGAATCCTATTATTTCCATTGACTCCTATCTTTGGACTCCTCTTCACCAAAGCCCTGAATTAGATTCTCTGTAGTTATTTTCCCTTGGGTTGGTTAGTTTCTTCTGGTCCAATCACCTGATTAGTGGATATATATCAGAATTCTTAGTGCCAGGAGCAAAACAAAAACTAATCTTGAACTGATCTTTAGAACTGATACAGAACCACTCTTTTGGCACTCCATTGACTAAAGCAAACCACAGGGCCAATCCAGAGTCAAGGTGAAGGAACTACACAAGAGTCTGAGTATTCACTGTGGTTCTTTGGTCACTATTACTGTAACAGACTTCTTCGGTAAGTACTTAGGTTTCAGATCTGTTTAGTGAATGATGGCCCATCTGATTTTCATCTTCTAACATGCTGTTTAAACCTCTCTTTTCTGACCTTTTTTTCTCTCATTCTTTTGTCCTTTCCCTTTCTTTTATTGTCATTTTACTGAGGATTCTGGAAAGAGTGGTAACAATCAGGTATGTTTATTTAATCCACCAATTTTAACCAGACATTCTCTCCCTCCGTTTTAAAAATCGATTTCAACTACCCTCCTATATCAACAGTATTTATGTGGAACTTGCTCATTAAGAGGCCACAATAACCACATCTGTGCCTGATTCTCATTAGATTGCTTTTCTCACTGCTTTTGCTTAGAGTAATTTTATGATTATATTATGATATAGAAATTTTATTTGTTACAAAGTATCTGTTCATTAAACTTTCAAAATCTGAAATAAAAATGCAGTGGGAGATTAGGGAGTCTGAAGTGAAATGAGATTTCTTAGTTTTGGTTTTGTTTTCTGTAGACATCAGAATGAGGATGTGTAGTTGTAGGATGAGCTTCCCTAAGATGGACCTGGATTCAAAGGGGAAATCGACCTTTGAGTCCACTGCATGTAATCTGAGAAGGTGTGAGCTATGACTGTAGGGCAACAGCAAAAATAAGCAAAGAGTAAGAGATTTGACCTTGGATTTCCCTAGATTAAAATCTGTCCTGCACCACCTATTAGTGATCTGACTTTAAGCATTTCATTTTACCTTTCTGATTCCCAATTTCCTTGTACCAAAGATTAAGATAATTAAATGTACCCAAGTCATGGGTTTGCTGTGTTGACTAAATGAGATATTATATGTGAAAAATAACATCTCAAAGTATAAGCATTCTGGAACACTTTTTTCCAGAATGTATAGAGATTTTATCCCTAGGAAATACACAAATATGCAAGCATTTTGTTTTTTGTACCAGGATTTTATTGAAAAGTTTATAATGGCAAAAAGGGTAAACAACTAAATGTTTATTAATAAGTGACTGGTTACACAAATTATAATCGAGTCATACAATGCAGTATGATGCCAATTTAAAAATGAAATTCTTTTAGGCATATAGTGGTTAAAAGTATAAACTCTAGGGCCCGACTACCTGAATTTGCAGTCTGATGACTACCTACTGACTGCATAACTTTGGACATTTCACTTAACCTCTCTCTGCATCAGTTTCCTCTTTTATAAAATATAGATAACAGTAGTAGCTAATTCTTTGGGTAAAGGACTTAAAACATTGTCTGGTATACAGTAAGTGCTATATAAATGTTTTCTATCATCATTTATTGGATGTTTATAGCCAGATAAAAACAGATATATGTTGTATTCTTAGAAATACTTTGGCTATTTCATCTTGTAGATTGAATTCTTTATGATAGTTTTACAAATCCCAATGTGCTTTACGTGTCAGGTGAAGTACCATGATCAATAAGGCACAGGAAGAAATATAAAAACAGAGATAGGAAACATAAAAAAGAACCAATCAGAAATAAAAAATAGAATAACTGAAATAAAGACTACATTAGAAATAAAGACTACATTAGAGGGAATCAACAGTAGATTAGATGAAACAGAGGCTCAAATCAGCGATTTGGAAGAGAAGGTAGCAGAAAACACCCACTCAGAACAGCAAAAAAAAAAAATGAAAAAAATGAAGATAGTTTAATAGGCCTCTGGGACAACATCAAGCATGCCAACATTTATATCATAGGGGTACCAGAAGGAAAAGAGAGAGAAAGCAAGAAATTGAAAACCTATTTGAAGAAATAATGATGGAAAACTTCTCTAAACCGGTGAGGGAAATAGACATTCAAGCCCAGGAAGCACAGAGAGTCCCAAACAAGGTAAACCCAAAGAGGCCCATACCAAGACACATCATAATTAAAATGCCAAAGTTAAAGACAAAGAGCGAATCTAAAAGCAGGAAGAGAAAAGCAGTTACCTACAAGGGCATTCCCGTGAGAGACTTCCAGCTGATTTCTCAACAGAAACTTTGCAGGGTAGAAGGAACTGGCACAAAACATCAAAGTGATGAAAAACAAGGACCTACGATTCAGATGACTCTACCCAGCAAAGCCTTCGTTCATAATCAAAGGACAGGTGAAGATCTTCCCAGATAAGAAAAAGCTAAAGGAGTTCAACAACACCAAACCAGTATTATAAGAAATGTTAAAGGGACTTCTTTAAGAAGAAAAAAAAATATGAATAATAAATGGCAATAACTACATATTTATCAACAATTACTTGAAATGTAAATGGATTAAATGCTCCAATCAAAAGATAGAGTGGATAAATGGGTAAGAAAACAAAACCCTTACATATGCTGCCAGAAGAGACCCACATCAGATCAAAAGACACACACAGACTGAAAGTGAAGAGATGGAAAATGATATTTTATGAAAATGGAAACCAAAAAAAAAAAAAGTACGGTGGCAATACTTAGACCAGACAAAGTAGACTTTAAAAAACAAAGGATGTAACAAGAGACAAAGAAGGACCCAGTTATCCTATTTCTGTGTATTATCTGAAGAAACCCAAAACACTACTTTGAAGGGACATATGCATCCATATTTTCATTGCAGCATTATTTACAATAGCCAAGCTATGGCGGCAACCTGGGTGTCCTTCAGTGGATAAATGGATAAAGAAGAGGCGGTACGTATGTACAGTGGAATATTTCTCGGCCATAAAAAAAGAATAAAATCTTGTCATCTGCAACATGGATGGACCTAGAGGGTATTGTGCCGATTAGGGTTAGTCAGACATAGAAAGACAAATGTAATATGATTTCGCTTATATATGGAATCTAGAGGACAGGGTAAACATAGAAAACAGAAACAAACTCATAGATACAAAGAGCATTTTGATGGTTGCTGGGTGGGGGGTTGGGAGGATAAACGAAGGTAGGAGGGGATTAAGAGGTACAAATTGGTAGTTACAAAATAGTCATGGTGATGTAGAGTACATCATGGGTAATATAGTAAGTAGTATTATAATAACTATGTATGGTGTGAGATGGGTACTGGATTTATCAGGGTGATCACTTCATAAGTTATGTAAATGTCT
Organism: Eonycteris spelaea; assembly: GCA_003508835.1. Classification (NCBI taxonomy): domain Eukaryota; kingdom Metazoa; phylum Chordata; class Mammalia; order Chiroptera; family Pteropodidae; genus Eonycteris; species Eonycteris spelaea. Next base: position 918,761 of record PUFA01000200.1, read on the forward strand.
AATTACTGTGTTGTACACCTGAAACTAATATAGTATTGTATGTCAACTTTAATTGAAAAATAAACATTTAAAAAAATAAGGCATGAGCATTTGACAAGGGGCAGACAATAGGAGGAATGTTCTGGGAGTTTTAATTGGCTCCTTATTCTAGAACACCATTATCTTCATAAACATTTTCTTAGAGCAGATGTTCAGTAATACAGCTAACCTTTGGGAAAATAAAAATATAGATTTATGCAGAAGGCACATTGCCAACATAGAAATCATCCCTGAATAAATTCATGGGTAGGTTGATTGATTTTTTATTACCATAATGAAATATGAGAAAAGAGAAAATCTACCGCAATGATCTGAATTACAGCTAGAAAAGCTTGGCAATGTTTATTTATGTTCATGTTCTTGGAAGGGTCATTTAATGGCCTAGCCTTTGCACTTGCTGGGCCTCTCACCTGCAAAAGCACTAGACACACAATGACACTAAATTTTATATTTCCCTTAAGCTCCAGGTTGATGATGTTTAGAAATATTATCTGTTTTTATCTTTACAACAACCAGCAACACTATGAATTAATTAATTAGGATGGGTAGATTTTTCTCTTTTTGCAGGTAAAGGAATAGGCACTCCTCTCTAAAATCACTTGTGTAGAAGAACACAATCTGGTAAATAGTAAAACAGAGACTTCAATCCCAAGCTGCTGAATTTAAGTCCAGTGGTGTTTCTGTTATACCGTTCACTTATTTATCCATTCCACTAGTGCTATAACCTTGGTGAAGACCTGTACTGAGTGGGACTCAAAGAAGCAGAAGAGGCAGTCCCTACCTGTCACACCCTATTATTTTAGTTGTAGATACAAAATGCAAAATGGCTGAAAAAGGAGAGTATCATATGTAACAGTGGAAATGGTCATTTTGAGCTTGTGGTCTTCTGTAAAGACCTAATGGAGGTGAAATAGCACATGCTTTTCTAGAAGTAATTATGAGCTTTGGGTTAATTGTGAGGGCTGAGAAAAGGTGGCAGACAGCAGTAGCAAAGGTCTGGAGTACAAAATAAACATGTTCACTGATGAGAGGGACAGAAGGAGTGGAAGCAATATGTGATGAGAGGAAGATAAGGCTGGTGAAGTATAGCTTCATAAGTCAGGGTCAGAAATTGGCCATGATTTTCTAAGCAGCGCGAAATCACTAGAGGCTAATAGATAGAGGAATAAAATGTGGAAATTTTTAGGAAGATTAGCTTGACAACAGTGTATTATAAATTGGTAGAAGCTCCCCCAAGGGGGAGGAACTAAAAGGAGGAAACTGATGTTCCCATTGTAACTGCATTGCACATGAAAGATTTAAGGAATAAACCCTCAGCAGGGAGGCACCATTTTGCCATAGAGAGATCATTTTGTTTTATCCCCTAGTTAACTTTAGGCATAAGTTCAACAGTAGAAGATGAGAAGCAAAGAGGAAAGAATTTCTGAGTGCAACAGGGAATTAGCTTTCAAGTAGCACTCTCTCTTTCTAAGTAGTTCTTTCCCATCTAAAACCACTGATGTCCACTCACTTCACAAAAGTAAGATTATGTGACATATTCACAGACAATTTGGCAGTCAATGGCAGCTTGAATTCACAACGGAGGAGAGCCACACCTCAGAATTTTCAAGAGTGAGCATGAATTTGGGTTAAATAGCAAATAGGTCCAGGAATAGCTAAAACTATACACAATTGAAATTTGTGTAGTTGAGCCAAAAGGTCTCTTACTTAAATTGCAGGTGTTGGCACTAAGGGCATTTCCTGTTGAAATATCTGTTTTGATATACAGATATGTGTTGATTGATGTGGAGCCCTGCGATGTTTCAAACAGAATTCTAAAGGAAGAAAAGGATTCAGACCAAGACAAATGAGAGCAAATACACTTCCATTTTTCTCATCGCCTCACATAACAGTGGTTGATATTTAATACATAACTCACACTAGATTTATCTTTGTAAAGTAATTAATGCTGTTACTAATGATGATTTTCCATCTATACATATGCATTGATTATTTCCACAGATATCCTGTATGCTCAGTATAATTATCCTCAATTTATAGTATACTACATTTTCTTTTGATTCAATGCCCAGATTGAATATTCTGGGTAAACAGTTCTCCCTAAAAGAAGATTGTCCAAAGAGGAGCTAGTTTCTTGGCATTTATGAGGAGAGCTTGGAGAAGGGATGAGGACAGCAGCAAGGTACAAAAGGAGGGACCAGCAAGTCTAAGTAATTGTCCAATATGATGCTCAAGGGGAAGTTTCTACTCAGATGAAAGTTCAGCAAAAAGCCTCATGGCTCTGGAGAATGGTGGTGCTCCTTTAAATAATAGCAACAGTGAGTTAAGGGACACAATTTGGAGGCTAAACACATAAGCTTCATTTTTGATATTTTGATGTGAAACAAAGGTGAGATACTCAAAAGGAAGTAGCCTGTGAATAGCTAGAATGCATAGTTAGAACTTTTCTTAAGAGAAATGTCAATTCAAAAAATGCCAGCATAAAGCTTAATGGAAGCTGTTGTGAGTGGAGAAAGTGAGAAGCTATGAGCAGAGGCTTAGGTCTTGTACCCACAGTGAAAAGAAAACGAACGAGATAGTGAGGAGCAGCTGAGACACGCGGCAGAAGGTAAGTTTGCCAGATTTAACAAAATATGGGATGCCCGGTTATATTTGCATTTCAGAAAAACAGGGATTTTTTTCTAGCATAAGTATGTCTCAAATATTGCATGAGACATCCTTACCTGAAAAAAAAAATGTTGTTTATCTGAAATTCAAATTTAACTATTTAACTGAGCCTCCATATATCATCTGGCAAATTGTATCATTTTGACTTGATACTATGTCAAAAGCTACAGAGATGTAAAGGGTCATGAAAAATATCTACTCAATAGTCTTTTCCCTGTTCCTGGAAGTTTGCGTTTTCAGTTTACTTTAGTAGATAAATGTAAAGAAGAACATGGTTTTATGTCCTGAGTTTAGGATGATTTAGGAATGGCATAGTCATATGCAACTTTGGCCAGATAAACTTAGATCTGTTTTGTAAATAGTTTCCTGTTTATTGATTTCAGAACTTTGTCAGAATTCATACTTGTTGACAGAGTAAAGATTGCTATCCTTTAATACCTTTTATTTCATAAAAATATTGATCAAATTGTTTACATTGTGCATTTCCAGGAAAACTGTGTTTCTAAAAATGCAATACCAATTCAGCAATACTAAACACCAGAGTCAGGAAGAGTGCAAACATGTGAAGATTCTTTTATAACAGAAACAGTTTTGAAATTTTGATTTCAAGGTATTAGTTTTAACTGTGCTTTGTCATTAAAACATAGACATATTAGCACTTTGTAATGCATCTTTGAGTCCTTCCAGTATTCTAATCCACCAGAGTGATCACCTTCAAAAATGTCAAGAAAACAAAATCCAAGGAGGTATATTGATTTTCAATCATTATTTAAACTGAAAGGCCAAAGACTTTTTGCAGCTCAATAATATTCTAATCGAATTTTATCTACCTTTTTCTAAATCAATTCTTGCCTCATTTACCAAAGCTACAATTAGTGAGGTAATACATATTATCCTTGATATGCTATGAAATAAAAGTTCATAAGCTTATCTTTAAGAGATTTACCTATAGATAAAAATTACTTTTTCATGGAATATAAATATAAACTGTCCATAAGCAATATCGTACATGGGAAACATTTTGCAATCTAGAAAAAAACAATATATTCACAAATGAGAGATATCTGTTAGCTAGGTTTTGTCCTCTTGTAAAATAGAAATACTTTATGTTAAAAAGAGTGGCTCCTCTAATATTAAATGTTGGAATAATGCAGTATGACTTAGGTATGAATATATGTTGTTTAGCAGAGAGATAACAGCATTCCCATCTGGTGACTTATATCTTCTCTGTAAAGTACTAGGTAAGATCATCTGTGAGAGGGAGGATGAGAAGTGGTAGGGAGTTGATGAATTGGGTTGATATTTGTAGAGAGTGGGAATATTGATTGCAGCGGTCCCCATCCTTTTTGGCACCAGGGACCGGTGCTCCTGTAAGAATCTAATGCCTGATGATCTGAGGTGGAGCTGAGGTGGTGATGCTAGCGCTGGGGAGCGGCTGCAAATCCAGATGAAGATTTGCTTGCTGGCCTGCTGCTCACCTCCTGCTGTGCAGCCTGGTTCCTAATAGGCAATGGACTGCTTCCGGTCCACAACCAGAGGTTGGGACTTGGGGACCCCTGGATTAAAGAGATGTGGTAGGCTTGCTAGGCAGAGTTGAGGGCCCATTTGCAGCTGATTGTTATGAATTTACAACAGAACCAATTTTTATTTTTACATGTAATACAGTGTCCAATATTATACTAACAAACATTTTTCAACGAGGGCCGCAGCTTGAGCCTAAAATATATTTACTCTGTGAATTATTCATGTCTGCAGGGCCAGTTAGAGAGATTCACAGATGTTAATGGGTTAAGCATCCTGCTGTAGCAGCATCTAAGGTATAACACCAATGAAATCATTGAAAAGTTGCAGTGTCTGCATTAATTCAATATTGCAGAGATGACCATACAAGTGCCAATAACGCTAATGTCCCATCCCTTTCAGGAGTTAGGAGAAAATGATGAACTTAACCTGGATATTTCTGGAATGCAAGTTTAGAAAAACTTTCTTGGCAAATATGAGAAAGCAGAAATATGTTGCGGAGGCAGAAGAGGCTTATTGAAATTTTAAATCAGAAATTCTAAAAATGAGGGAATGATGGATTCAAATATGGTAGTTGTCATGTGTTTGCTTAATCTCCCATGTAACGGGCTTTTCTGTCTCTCTCCCCCTGATCCCAGGAGGGATGATCTCTATCCACCCTTTTCTCCATTTAACTCTCCATCAGTGCTTTTGTGGAGTCAGTTACCATGAACATGCCTACCTCTGAGAGTCCTCTCTGATGAATGTGATTAAGCATCCTTCTTCATACCATAAAGGCACATAGGAAAACTATGATGCTAGGTGTAGCTTTTTCCAGCTTACTTTCTAGGCTGCGAGTCTTAGGGGCGGGGAGATGCCAAGAAGTCTTGCTCTCTCAGGAGCATGTGTGTCACACATGGAGTTACAATTCCTAATTTAAAAAAAAAATCTTGGTTTTAGCATTGTTAATAAAAGGTCCATGATATTGCTGTTCCTGTGCATCTGTAAATTAGAGATGATGATGACATCTGCCCTGATCCCCTCAGAGTTATGTAAGGTGCCCTTGAGATAATGGACAATAAAGGACTTTAAAACTGTAAAACAACAAGTAAATAGGAGACTTTCCTATTTGATAATCCCTATTTTTTTTTATCCTATCAAGATTTTATGCCCTTGGCTTTGAAAGCAGCTCTAAATTATGTTCAGTTTTTCCTTCCTCAATCTCTAATTATTCTGGAAAGAATTTTTTTCCTCAAATTCATTTACTGCATCTGAGTGCTTATACCATGTACTAGGCACCCTATACTAGGTGCTGGGGATGCAGTGGCGACTATGACAAACACGGTCTCTGCTTTCATGGAGCCTATATTCAGGTCATGTAAGTATCCCCTCCCCAACTATATACTAAGATGCCTTGGGAAAATTTCCATTTACTCTTCTGAATAGCTTAAACTATTGTAATGGTGCTTTCAAGCTCCCATTCTTGTTTGACCTTTAGCATTTCTTAGAGAAAGGTCTGCTTTCTCTTAAAGATATTATTGCCATTATTGTAGTATATGCATCAGCATTCCTGATAACTACAGTGTGCTCATTTCTTATGTCAGTAAAAGGTGTAATAACTCTAAGCTGTTATGAGCCAGGGTTAATGGAGGAGGGTACAGAGTTACTATATGCATGGTGGTGTACATTTTTGAGAGGGAGTATGGTTTATTTGCTTTAGTATACTAGCACTGGTAGAATCTGTGGTTTGATTTGTACTGAAGTATACAGATTTCTTTATTTTATTTATTTTACATAATACCTTGGTTTTAGAACATCAGCACAGTAGTTGCTAAGTAACCACATTGCTCTACTGGCCCTAAGATTTTATTGCAATTGATGTAGAAGCATGCTGCTGTAGAAATCATTTCATCTAGATAAATACTCTTCCTGTTATGCCAACAGTCTTCATTGTTTTCTTCTAAGGCTTGTCTATACCAGTGGAGAATTGAAGTGACCATTGCTTTCAAAGGAAAAACAGAAATGTTGAGAGAAATTAGCCACTTGGCTGAACTTATTTATCAAATTCACCAATTAATTGCTGGAGTTTCTACTTTACTGCCTGGCTACACTCAGGGCAGTATTCGGGCTCAACAACAGCATATTGATGCAGGGGTGTTATGCAGATTGGCAGAATTCCTCCTTTGAGATACATGTCAAGTGAGGGCAGGTTTGCATACACATTTGTAAACAGATGTATACTCAAGGGTGTTCTGACTTTCTTTTATTTGTCTTCTTAGAAGAAATACTCTCTAAAACTTTCCCTATGAAAGTTGGCAAAAAGCATGATAAAGGCAAAATTCGGGAGAATATCTGTCATTTCAGTTTGTGCATCATTCTGGCTCCAGTTTTCAAACCCCACTCTTATATGTGCTGAGGAAAAGAATTCACAGCTTATGTCTTTAAGGGATCTACAGTCCAGTGAGGAAAAAGCACATGTGGCGATAATTGCAGGGGTGGGATTACTACTATAATAGAAGATTCGTGCTGCTATGAAATATAGGGGTGAGAGCAGGCATATATACCTGGTCAGTGAAGGCTTCAGATGGCATAGTCTCCTGAAAATAAATGGGGTTCCAGGAGGACTAAGGAACTATGGCCAGGCTTATATCCCTTGAAAAACACATATATTTTGGGTAAAATACAGTTCAAAAACCTATAAATGAATGAACGAATGAATGAATGAATGAATTATACATATATGTGTTTATACATATATATGTGTGCATATACATATGTGTGTGTGTGTGTGTGTGTGTGTGTGTGTAGAGAGAGAGAGAGAGAATGAATGCACGCGAGTGTGCACTAACCTCAAACTAAGTTATCAGAAATGAAAAGTTAAGGCCTGAGCAGCAACAGTAACCTGCTGTGTCATGGTGTCCCAAGGGATAGTGATTCCTGTACCAAGATGAAAGAGGCAAGAGGGCTGGAAGTGAGACCTCTAGGCAGGGCCCCCAATCCCCCAGCCGCTGACTAGTACCCATCAGTGACCTGTTAGGAACTGGTCCCTAGCCTGTTAGGAACCAGCCACACAGTAGAAGGTGAGCGGTGGGTGGATGAGCGAACCTTCATCTGTATCTGCAGCTACTCCCCAGCATGGCCTCAGCTCTACCTCAGATCATCAGGCATTAGATTCTCATAGGGGCACCAGTCCCAGGTGCCACAAAGGTTGGGGACTGCTGTCCTAGAGAACTAACCTATCAGTTTATATGGAGCTAGCATGTTTACAAAAAAGGCAGGTCTCACACTAGAAATTACCCTAATGAGTATTAATAGTGGAATGGATAAAATTGTGGTCTAGTCATACAATGAAATACAATGCAGCAATGAGAACTGATACAGTCCAATTACATGGAACAATGTAGAGGAATCTCAGAAATATTATGTCAAGAGAAAAAAGTCAGACATAAAGGAGTATACACTATATGGCTCATTTATATAAAGTTCAAAGACAAACTTAATATCTTTCTTTAGAAGTCAGGATTGTGGTTATCACCTTGGTGGTGATAAGATAGTGAATAGGAAGGAATTTGAGGTGCTTCTGGGATACGTGTAATATTTTATTATTACTATTATTATCATTATTATTAGGGTGCTGATTACACAAGTGAAAGTTTGTAAGTATTCTTAAAGCTGAATACTTATGTGTCCTTTTCTCTGTATATTATGCTTCAATTAAAAGTTTTTAAAAGGGTAAGATTTCATTCTTTTTATGGCTGAGTAATATTCCATTCTATATATATACTACCTCTTCTTTATCCAATCCTCTATTGATGGCCAGTTAGATAGTTTCCATATCTTGGCTATTATAAATAATGCTGCAATGAAGCACTGTGCTGTACACATGAAATTAATATAAAATGATATCGAATGTCAACTGTAACTGAAGAATAAAATAAATTAAATGTTTTTAAAAGGAAACTTGAAAATTTTCACCAACTGGCCTTCAAAGCCGCAAGGAAATGCATCTTCTGCTTCCTTGCTTATATTGTGTGAAAAGAAATAGAGAAATCGCCTGTGAGAAATCCCAGATGTGTGCCACATGTAGGCATTGGTTTTAGTCTTATATGGCTTATGTGGGTTAAATCCTGCAAGCTCCTAAAATAAAGTAAAAATGGGACAAAGGCCATTAAATCTGTTTGGGAGCTCCCTAAAAGGAAATACAGAATGACTTTGTAAGGGCATTTTTACAACCCAAGGCACTTAAGACTCAATGAGAAAAACAAGGGAAAATAAAGCAACTTTAAACTGGGCATTAGCCACATAAAAAAGAAATACAAAGCACATGATGAAACTAGCCATCATGAGCAAGAGCCCGCAGATGTAAAATAAATACACACACACACACACACACACACACACACACACAGAACACAGATCTAGTATGAGGGCTAAACAAATAATTTTCCTCCCACCTTCTAAGTTTTTCTAGCTGGGCTAATAATCACATTAACAGAGACAGATTAACAGGAGAAAATGTCCAAATTTTATTATACAAATGTACATTCGAGGGTCCATAAGAATATGAAAACCCAAAGAGACATTGAGCGGTTGAGGTTCATATGCCATTTTGGATAAAGGAGAAAAGGAGTGGGCAGGGGTCTGGAATTTCTAAGGGAAACCAGGCAATTTAAAGGTAGCCAAGACAGAGTGGAACAACCCAGAAACAGTGGGACGCAGGGGGATCTATCTAACAGGACCCTGCTTGGATCCGTCTTATCTAATGCTAAGGTAAATATGCTAAGATTCCCTTCCTGGAATAGGCCTAATCTTAATCTCTTGGGCAGGAAAGGCGAGGGGCCAAAGGTTCTTTCTGAGTCTTTTTTTTTTTTTAACTTAATGACTACCTTAAAATTAATACTCGAAAAGGCACATCGTGGGGTGGTAAAACTGTGGTCCCCTTAAATAACAAACTAAGAAATGCAGCTAACAGAATAATCTGGAAAAAAAAACTATGAAATAATTATGTTTAAAATAATGTAAAAGGTAAAAGAACATCCAGAAGTCAATGGATAAACTGGAGAGTAATTTTTGAAAAAAAAACCCAGAATATTAATACATAAAATGGAAAAAACATGAATACAGATAATTTGATCAACTCAATAAGCATGCTTGATTAATGGAGAGATATCGAGTGTTTCACTCAACAAATAGAGAATACATCTTTTTCAAGCACACATGGAATATTTACCAAAAAATTGCCTTGGACTAGGCTGCAAAAGCAGGTCACACACTTACTAAAAGATTTATATTGTGCAGATCACGTATTATGATTACAACAAAATACATTTGAAAACTTACAGTGAGATTGTACTAGAAAAATTTTTTTACATTGAAACAGGATATTTATAACCAGTTGATTATGCATAGTGCTGTTCTTTCTCAAATGATATCTAACAGTAAAATTTAATTTTAAAAAATTGACAACTTTGTCAGTTTGGACAGTTAACTATTATTCCAGTTTTATAAAATTATACTCTTTCAAAGTAAACATGCTACATAAATTTTTTTCTTCAAATTCAAGATTTAAATCTATATGAAGCAATTCTTTGTGCATGCCTTTGAACTTGCAGATATTAATTAACTTTTTTGGCAACATACTAAGAATTCTGCTCTACCCAAAAGATCCCTGTAATACTTCCTTAAGAGCTTAAAAGAGCAAAGACTCATATTTCAAGGCTGTTACAAAATAATTGATTTCTTAGGGCATGATCCTAACACACCTGATAATATTCCAGGCTGGCACAGATTAAGACTATTGCTTTGTCTTGCTAAAACTTACTGTATAATGCAAGAGTCATTTTATTGACCCACCTGATCCAATTAATCTACGAATTATATTTTTAACCTTATCACCCCATTGTAACTATGGGGAAGTATTTCAGTTTGACATATTTCTTACTCAACCTCTTGATATAAAAAGGCAAGATTTCTTAGTACTAGGTATTGCCATAAAGTATATTAACCAGAAAGAACTGGCAAGAGTGCGACCTGATCTAAATCAAACCTGAAATAAAGAAATGTTGCATTTCATATCACATAGTTTACAAGGCAGGTACAAAGATGACACTATTGTGTCTTTACGTGGGTGCATTCACACGAATACACACCCATCTGGACACGAGGACACAAGGGAGCTAGGCAATACATACATTATCACCTCATCCCGTTTTACAGGTGAAGAAACAGACTCAAAGCTGGAGACTTGTCAATGCCATAGAGTTTAATCTGCTAATAGTCGTTGCAGAGTTTACCGGTATTTTCTTTTTACTCCAGACTACAGGCTAATCTGAGTTGAGGGCAGTTACTGAGGGTAAGGAACGTCACTTATTTTCTCTTGGCTTTTGTCGCTTACTTCATCTCTATTTCTTGGTTGCCTACTATGTGCCAGGCACTATAATTGAATCTTCAGTGTGTAATTGTCTTTCCTTTTGTCTTTTTCCCCTCTTTTTCAAAAGCTACATTGCCTTCCATGCTCTTGTGGTACTCTCTGACACTAACCATTTGCTCTTTTCAGCCACCAAGTAGTCAAGTTCCACCAAAGCAAACCAGGGTAGGATGCTGTGGGCTTCTTTAACTGAGGGTGGTTTGCACTTTGGAGGAGAAAAATAACATATTTTCCAAGTAGAATGCTTCTCCGAATTGAGCTATAAATCAATTTCGTATGGGAAAGGAAGAGGGACACTGAAAATGGCATCCACAAAATGGAATCTATATTGGGAAATTTACTCAAATGTCCTTGACACATTTTTACTAGATGTTGGGAATTTAGGGTAACTATTAATTGGATAGGGACATTACATATGCTCTGATCATTTGGCACAATAAGGGTATATGGCTGATATCTACAAACATCATTTGGCTACTCAGTGGAAGGTGACTCTGCATTATGGCTCCTGGCCATTTCATTATTATTATGGATGTCCAACCTTTGTATCTGACTGTATTTCCTTGGAAGGACTTGGGACTTCTAGATTATAGTCTGCCAAGAACCCTAATGAAAAGTTATAAAATGTCCCACAATTTCACAAAAACCTTAGAAAGGAGCTGCTTGAATTTTGCTTGTTTTCAAAGTAACCAGTTGTCTAACCAATTTTAAAGCCCTATTCTTTCCCAAAAAAGAGGAGAGAGGGGTTGCACATGCATCCACATAGCCAAAGCACTGTTCATTCCCAAGATGGGAAGCAAAATGGTATTGGAGCCCCCATACTGTAATGGTATATGGTAGTTTTTTCCTATTAAAATGCTAAAATTCATTGCAGCTTAGCAAAAGTGTCATAACAAAAGCATTTGTCTAAGTTCTTGAGAAAATACAATCAGAGCTCATGAGGGAGAGACTGTGCATGACTATTAAATGTTATTTTTATGTTCTTAGTCTTTTAAAAGAAATACTCATATGTTTGAAAAAATAGAAACATTTAATATCCATTCTTTTTGAGAGGGACTTGCTCTAAACAGTGTCTGACATCCTCCTGAAGTTCTTGGGGTTGCTGTATCTGCCTGGGTGATGCTCTAGGTCCATGCTTGTCTCCTGTGAACTTGTTGAGATATTTCCAAGTCCATTGCAAGCAGGCAGCCTTCTCTTCCTTCCTGCTACATGTTAATATGCAGGACAAAACTTGCTGTAGATATTTAGGTCATTTAGCTACAGTAGTAAAATACAAATTAACAGGAAAATTGCTGACATCATTAGTATAAAGCATTAACATCTGTAGGTTACACATGTTGGATGCATAATATCTGTTAATTATAGTTGTAATAGGAGACCATTGGGAGTGTGAATCAGGATTTATGTGAAAGTTTTGCTACTTTCAGAAATACAGAATTCTACTTGTAACAAATAATTTATAAAACTGAAGAAAATTCTGTATGTGGGTAGGGATATAGGTGAATCAAACATTTTTGAGAATGAATCCAATCTGTTATTATATATTTTTTTCCTGTAGACATTGGATTAAGCTAATACTGATAATACAGCAACAGAAACTTTCAATTCCTTTGTTTGAAAATCACAGGAAGGAATCATTTGGTTATAATGATTGACTTCTGTTATCTTGTGCCATCATTACACACGACATAGTGATTCTTACGCCTCCCTACTGTTTTCAGTTAACCTCAACATTTCATGTATCTTTTCTTTAACTTATACTTCAGTCATCTTTTCATCTGAGTTTATGCTGTATTGATATATCTCTCTGAAGGCACTGATGAAGCTGATACTATAACTGTGTCCATTAGAAATATGTGTGGCCTTAGGTGAGACACTCCCCAAATAAATGAGTTTAGGGATGCGAAAAAATACACAGTAGAGATTGTACGGGTCAAACGTAGAAGTTTGGGGGATAGGAAAATCATTACTGTTATGAGTGACTAATGATTTTCCCTGGATTTAACAGACTTGACTATTTCTGATTCCTGGCATTGACGAAAGAAAATATCAGGTCACATTTAGAAGCTTCCTTTGCACAGGTTTTTCCATGCAGTTAGTGACATGTCACCAGATTCTCCAAATGCCCTTTAAACAGACCTGCTCCTGATTATCAGCTTTTCTCTACCTAGCAGATTTACATTATTTTTCATGATTTTTATATTACCCCTTCGAAGGTTACACAGACTCAGAACAATTGATTGAATTCAAGTAAGACTTGTACCCTGGAGGAAATTTTTCTGAATAATTCAGTGATACATGAAGGGAATGCATTGGAAAGAGAAAATACTGGAAGGGCTGAAAATAGTATGTAGATACTATGAAAATGGCCACATAAATGGATGAGGATTAGGAAATTGAGGAGCCAGAGATGTGGCACTGTGTAAATCTAAGTAACGTCTGAAAACCTGCATGGTATAGAGTTACAGGAAGTCAAAGTATGACATTCCGGGTGCAAATTAATTTCAGTCCACAAGCAAGGCATGTAACTTTCACTTCAGTTTATAAAACAATCTGATTTTTACTTTAAAATCTCAATCTCTAGGGCAGCGAAAAATTCCTATTGATTCAGTGTTCTTTCCTTTCTTTGGGACTGTGCCTGAATTCTGAAGGAGGTTATTTGTATCAAGGTGTCAAAGAGATTCATTTTGTCTTCTGTTTTGTACGTCTACCCTGATATTTGATGAGATGTCCATCAGTCCATCCTATCTGCAGTAAAATAGGCATGCGGGTCCCTAGGTTGATACTCACCATTCTTTACCTAGTGTTCCCTTTGAGTCCTTCGGTCCTCTATGTAGTTCTCTTGCTGGGACATACGGAAAGCACTTTGCTGCCTCTGTGTAACACTCAGGAGAAGGAAAATCCAGGAAACTAAGGCTCTGTTTTCCATGAAAGCCACACAGCCACTTTAGAGTCTGCCCCATCCCTGATCTGTCCGCTGGTCTCAGGGCAAAATAGACTCAGAAGCTTACTAGGGTGATTTGTCTACCATTTGGCCCTCTCTCGTGAACCCAGCAGTATCCACTCTCTTGCTTCCCCTCTTGATTCTCTTTTCTTCTGGCCTGTGGAATTCCATTCTAGCCTAGGGAGTGGGGATGTCTTTCTCTTGTTTCTCTTCCTCACCAGCTTTTTTTCCCCTCAAATTCATTCTCCAAAGAATATAAGGTTTTGAGTTTCAGAAGCTAGGAAGATACTTCTTTTGCTTTATGTTGTCACATACCTTCTCTGAATGATAATGAAATTATCTAGTAGTTCAAATTAGTGGAACAAAGCACAGGAGTGGGAATACCAAAAAATTGCATTGGTTAATATTTCAAAAGTATTATCCAGCCGTATGGATTGCAGAAATAGAAAATGCTAGAGGAGAAAGAAGCATCGTGTTTGTATCAGCCTCTCCTAAACCAATACTGGCCTCTGAAATATTTGGATATTATGAGACGAGAGAACCAATGTGGAACTCTCTTCTCCTGAGACTGGGGAAGATCCCAAAGGCAAGTATGTGAGGTTTGGAATCAGGGCCATAATGCAGAGGGATTTGGGGGTGAGAATGTACCACAGAGCTCTATGAAACCCCAAGAGATTGACGTCACTTGCCACCCCCAGATTAGTATGCTTCATCTACCTGGCCCATGATAGCCCCTCAAAAGATGAGCAGTGGCCTGATTCCTCCTGCCTTGAGCCTGAGGAGACTGCAAGAATCCAGAGGCTTTTTACAGCTGCCTCATCAGGGGACTTACTGTCCACCTGTTTCTCCCTTGCTCCCCACTGCTTCTGCTCCTTGAGGCAATATCAGCTTCTTGGATATGTCAACCACCATATGTGAACTCCAAAAAGCCACCAGAGAATAATGACACATGTATGGGGTCTCAGAGGTCTGTTTTAATCTGTGTAAACAAACCATGTGCTTAGTGAATTAGAAGTTTAAATGGAAAAATAAATGCCAGAAAATAGCCAAAATGGTGTGTAAAAGAAAAATCATAAGGAGAGGACTTATCAGATATCAGAACATAATATGAAACCATCATATTAAAGTTCATTCATTCATGTATCTAACTGATATTTATTGATCTCCTAATATGAGCTAAATCCTTTTCTAGGTATTGGAGATAGAGTTGTGAACAAAACAGACAGAACACGAAAGAGTAAACAGTAAGCCAAAGGAAGGTAAGTTAAATATAGAGGTATATCATAGGGTTATAAGTGCTGTGGAGAAAAGGAAGGAAGGAATGAGAAATGCAGGGGGAAGTGTTCACAATTTAATGCAAGTCAATCAGAAAAAATGATACTAAAAGCAGAGACCTGACAAAAGAGTTAGCCAAGCTGCTATCTGGGGAAGAGCATCTCAGTATAATTATTCTAACATGTACTGAAGGAAGAACTAGGAGGCCAGTATGGTTGAGGATGAGAGCGTGAAGGAGAGATTAATAGGACATGAAGACAGAGAATAGAAGAAACATTGTGTCCAATACCTTCCAGCTTTGTAAGTCATTGCAATGACTTAGACTTTTACTAAGACAGAGTAATAGGAGAACTTTGAAACCTGAAAGGACATGGTCTGACTTATATGTAAATAGGGTCACTGGCTACTGTAATGAGAATAGATTGAAGAAGGTAAGTGTGGAAGCAGGGAGACCAAGTAGTGGGGTGTTTTCAATAATACAGGGGAGAAATAATGGTGACTTGGACCATGATACTCAGATTCTGGATATATTTTGAAGGCAGAGGTGACAAGATTTGGTAACAGACCATATATGGGCCATGACAGAACCACTCAAACATGCCTCTAACAGTTTAGGCTTGGGAAACTAGAATTATTCATATAGCATAGTAATTAAGATATCAGACTCTTTAGCCAGACAATCTGGGTTTGAAGCTTTTCTCTGTAATTTACTGAATTAGACAAGTTACTGAACCTTTCTGTGCCTCAGTTTTCTTATCTGTAAGGTGGGGTTAATAATAGCACCTACCTCACATGGTTGTTAGAAGGATTAAATGAGTTAATGTATATTAAATGCCTGACACATAGTAAAAGATTGCTATGGTTTTTTTGGTTTTATTTTTTATTTCTATTTTAAAAAATTCCTTATTAAAGGGTGGGGCAAAATTCTGATTGATTAGAAATAGTGACAGTGGTCCAGATGCTAAAAGACTAATAAAGATTGACCCAGGATCAGCAGGTGACCCTGCAAGTAATGGGTAATAGGTTGTATAGGCTGGTGACATAAAGTTCAAAGCTGGAAGGTATTGGACAGAAGGGAGAAGGAATGATATAGGTGTAGTAATGAGAACGAAGTAAAAGACTTCTCTTACCTCCAGATCTATTGGAATGAAGGTGTGATGGAGAGTTATACATTGCTTCAGAAGATTTCAGAAAACTGGAGTTCTCAAAGGGATTTCATATTTCTTTAGGAACAAAAGGTAAAGGAGAGCATTCAGTGAATATTGGTGATATTGGTATAGAAATAAATACGTAGAAATAGATTCTAATATATATGAGAAATTTATATATGTCAAAAGTAGTATTTCAATTTAGTGAGATAATTATGGTTATTTATCATATGGTGCTGGCACAGTTAGTGCTCCATCTGGAAGAAAATAAAAATGTACCCCGATCTTATACCAAATACAAAAGTAAATTCCAGATGGACTGAGACTTCACTGTTAAAAATTAAGATAACACAAACTCTGCAAGGATATTTAGGAGACTATGGGTACAATCTAGGGACAAGGAAAATCTTGAATAAGATTATAAACTCAGAAGCTATGAAAGAAAAAATAGGCATTTGTTATATAAATTTTGTAAACATTGAGGAAAATTACACTTAGGTAAATAGACAATAAATACACTTGCAAAATAGAGGATTGCCACACAGAGTTCAGAAGGAGGTTGTATCTGTAATATATAAAGAGTTCTTACAAACTAAAAGGGTGATAAAGAATCCAGCAAAAAAAAAATGTGCAAAGAAACGAATAGTCTTTTTGCAAAAGGGGAAATCCAAATTGCTGAAAGTGGATTAAACAGTCTTCAAACTCAGGAAAACACAAATAAAATAATAATAAAATGTTACTTATTCCCATCAGACATGCAGAAATTTAAATAATGCTAACATCTATTGATTGTGGGCTGCATGGATAAAACATTGCTATTGGACTGTGGATTATTATAGCTTCTGGGGAAGAAATTTCATATCAAAATTTTAAGAAATTATGTACCCTTTAATTCATCAGTTTGACTTCTGGTGATTCTACCTCATAGACAAAAAAAAAAAAAACCCACCCAGTTTATAAGGATGTATATGTCTGTTTAGGAAATGAAGTAAATCCACAGCAATAAGGAAGTGGTTAACTGAATTATGGGCCATCCACATTGTGGGTTTTATAAAACTACCAAAAGATGAATCAGAGCTGTATGAGAAGTGAATTTGGGACATTCCATGATGTATTTTTAAGTGAAAAAAACAAGGTATATATAATCAGTTTTTATAAGATGATGATAAAAACTACCTCCCTGTACGATAATGCAAAAATAGCTTTATATATGATTATGTGGACTTGGAGAAAAATATGGGATGACATGTGTTAGGTTTTCAATCTTGGTTACTGGGAATAGTAGAGATTGGACAAGAGAAGAGGGAGCCAAGCCAAATAGTAAAAGAAAAGTGAAAAACATAAAACAGCAAGCCAACAAAGAATGCATTAATAAAAGAAGGCAGTTCATCTCAAATGAGAGATGTATTCTTGACCATAGATTTCACAGTATACCATTTACAAAGGCATCTTAGGTTTAAATTGTGTTATGTACATTAATGGCCAATTTGTCTTTTTTAATAATCGAAAGATGTCCTCTGAGGAGAGAAGAATCCTCATAATGTATTTTTCTGGTGATGGGTGGCAGAACTCATCCCCTCTTTCCACTCAATGGTCATATTTTTCACTCAAGGTTATTTGAGGCTCTTATCTTAAATCCCTTAATAGGCAAAGAGAATTACCAAAAATAAGAACATTTGTGGACTGTCCCGTCTAATAGCATATTTATACACTACTTGCCGTTGCTGATGACAGATGCCATGTTTGAACTTTTCAGTCTCTGACATAAATCATATTTTTGCTCTCTTGAATAATATAGAAAAAATACAATGCTGGAGAGGTCAAGCCTGGTTAGTTTGCTTTCAAAGCCATTAGAATGTATTTTCCTCTCTGTGTTATTTCTAATATGCATATATTTCTCCATTCCTTATCAAGAAGTCTCAAGTATTATTCATCTGTTGTAGCTGTTCTCATATTTCTTTTCCTTAGCTTACAGTGTAATCACTGTTGCTAATTTAATAGCCACATTGCTAATTTGCAGCTCCATAGAACATACACAAGTGTACACATATGTGTACAATTTTACACTTCCTTTGCATTTAAGATATTTTTCTTCCCTAAAATCTACTGTGCCTCTATTTTATAAAAGGTCTAATTTGCCTCATTCATCAATATGATAAAATATTTTAAATAATCCTGGACCTTTGGGCTACTCATAAGGCATATTTTTTACTGCTGAGAATCTTGGGTTTCTTTATTAATTTATTTTTTAATTACAGTTGGCATGAAATATGATATCGGTTTCAAGTATACAACATAGTGATTAGATATTTATATTCTTTGCACAGTGATCATCCTGATAAGTCTAGTAACCATCTGACACCATACATAGTTATTAAAAGATTATTGACTATATTCCCTATGCTGTACTTTACATCAGCATGACTGTTTTTGTAACTGGCTATTTGTACCTCTTAATCCCTTTCAGCATTCCACCCATCTCCCCAGCCCTCCTACGTGGTGACCATCAATTTGTTCTCTGTATGTATGAGTTTGTTTCTGTTTTGTTTGTTCATTTGTTTTGTTTTGTTTTGTTTTTAGATTCTACATATAAGTAAAATCATATGATATTTGTCTTTCTCTAACTTATTACACTTAGTATAATACCCTCTAGGTCCATCCATGTTGTCATAAATGGTAATATTTCCTTTTTTTATGGTTGAGTAATATTTTATTGCATATATATACCATCTCTTTTTTATCCATTTATCTATCGATGGGCACTTAGGTTGCTTCCATATCTTGGCTATCGTAAATAGTGCTGAAATTCAGATGGGGGTGCATGTATCTTTTCGGATTAGTGTTTTAGATGTCTTCAGATAAATACCCAGAAGTGAAATTGCTGGGTCATAGTGTAGTTCTATTTTTAATTTTTTGAGTACCCTCCATACTGTTTTTCATTGTAGCTGTATAAACAACCTGCAGTCCCACCAACAGTGCACAGGGGTTCCCTTTTCTCCATATCTTCACCAACACTTGTTTGTTGATTTACTGATGATGGGCATTCTGACAAGTGTGAGTAAGAATCTTGTTGTATGGGTGTTTTTGCCTTTTATAATATTCTTTACAGCCAAAACAATTCACATTATTTTTTGCCAGTTTTATTGAGGTATAAATTTATAGACCTGGGTAACCACCACCACCATCTAGACATGGAACATCATCATCAAATCAACAAGTTTCTTGGCGGGTAATATACTTCCTTCAACTCCAGCCCCAAGTAACCACTTATCTACTCTCTCTCACTATCTCTCTTAGACTACTTAAGATTTCATATAAATGGAATTATATAGTTGGTATTTTTTTCTGGCATGCTTCACTCATTCAAATGCTTTTGAAATTCAGTCATGTTGTTGGTATCAGTTGTTGGTATCAGTGGCTCATTTCTATTTATTGCTAAGTTGTGTTCCACTGTATGGATGCACCACAATTGATTTATTTACCTTTTGGTGGACATTTGGTTTGTTTTTACTTTTCGGTATTTTGAATAAAACTGCTATGAACATTCACGAACAAGTCTTTGTTTGGACATATATTTTAATTTCTCTTGGGTAAATGTCAGAGTGGAATTATTGGGCTGTATGATAACTGCATGTCTAACTTTATATGAAGCTGTCAAACTTTTTTCTGTTCCCCAAATGCATGAGCGTTCCAGGTGCTCCACATTCTCACCAACATTTGGAACTGCCAGTCTTTTCAGATTTTAACCATTGTGGTAAGTGTGTAAAATTAACTCACTGTGAGTTTAACTTTAATTTCCGTCATGACTAGTGATGTTGAACATCTTTTCATGTGTTTGTTATCATTTATATATCTTCTTTTTGAGGTGCACATTCAAGCACTTTGCCCAATTTTATTTTTGTCTTTTTATTGAATTACAGAGGTCTGTCATGTATTATGGATAGCAATTCTTTGTCGGAAATATGTATTGTGGAGATCTTCTCCCAGTGTGTGGTTTGCCTTTTCACTTTCTTAGCAGCGTCTTTCCAATATCAGAAGATTTTAATATTGATAAAGTCCAATCTGACCAGTTTTTTCTTCAGTCTGTGCTTTTTGTGTTCTAAGGCATATCTAAGGTTATGAAGATTTTTCTTCTAAGAATTCTTTAAGAAATGTTTGTTTTGGCTTTTCTTTTCGGTTTGTCATCTCTTTCAAAATTTATAGATTGTGAGGTAAGGGTCAACATCATTTTTTTTCTAAGTGGATATCCAATTGTTTCAGCACCATTTGTTGGAAGACTATTTTTCCTCATTGAGTTACCTTGGCACCTTTGTCAAAAATCAATATATGTGGATTTAATTCTGGACTCTCTAGTCTGTTTCATTGGTTTACATGTCACTCCTTTTCATCAATACCATACTACCCTGATTACTGTAGTATACAGTAAGTCTTGAAACCAGGTACTGTAAGTCCTCTAAATTGTTTCTTTTTCAAAATTATTTTAGATATTTTTATTTGTGTGTGTGTGTGTCTTAGGAAAAATTCAGAATTGACTTATTGATTTATGCAAAATATTTTATGCATTTTGAATGAGATTGTGAAAATATCTCTCATCGGTTTGTAGTTTTCTGGGCACCAGTATTACATATATTTGATTAACATTTCTTCCTTTCTGTTGCTATTATAAATATTACTTCATAAATTTTATTTTCCCGTTGTCCATTTTTTTCCGTATACAGAAATACATTTAGTTTTTGTATTGCCCTTGTATGATGAAACCTTTGCATTCCTTCCTATTTTTGGTAACTTTTTTGTAATTCCTTCTAATCTTCTATGTAGACAGTAATGTCATCTATGAATAAATCCAGTTTACTTCTTCCTTTTATTCTCTATGTTCTGTATTTATTTTTTTCCTTATTTCACAGCATAGGGCCTCTAGCACAATGTTGAAACTTCTGGAGGACTTTTTTTTTTTAGTGGTATTGGTGAATTAGGCTCACCGATTCATACAGAGACTAAGTTATAGAGCCCCTCTGGCTGTGGATAAGCTGTCAATTAGTAAATTGACATACAGTAGAAATGGTAAATAAAAATACAAAGAGATATTATTTTATATCTATCAGGCTTGCAAAATGTAGAGAGCCAGATAAGAATCAAATATTGTGAGGATATGGGAAAAGCAAAGTTTGTTAAATGCTCTTGAGAATATAATCTAGTAAGCTATTCTGGAAAGAAATCTGCCTCATTAGTGAAGTTACAAATGTTTGTACCTATTTACCTAACATTATCCTGGTATTTGGCCAGAGAACTCTTACAGAAGTTCATTACAAAATTCTGAATGGTAGCACGAAGTTGCGGGCTATGTCCATCATGAGGGAATGAGTCGATATAATGTAGCGATGCTCTGCAGATATGAGAAGCAATGAGCTAGGCTTACATGTGTCAACATGGATAAATCTTTAAAATTCATCACTGAGTGAAATGAAAAAATGAGTTCTATAATATAAGGCAATTTATGTAAAATTAAAAGCCACATATACATACACAACCTTACAATATATTTATAAAAACACATATATATCCAGGGGAAAAGGCAATAAGTGCTAGGATTATAATATAAGAAATAAAATAAATAAAATAAAATAAAATAACAGAGGCCTTGAACTCACTGTATGCTGAAATATTCAGTGAACTGAAGAATACGGTTAACTAAAGTCTTAGTTCCGAGTATAAATCAATATAAAGGAAAATTAAATACTCATGCAATATTAAATGGAGAGTAGGTATACACCAATATATGTAGTGTGATCCCAATTTTAAATAAGTTTTATACATATGCATAGAAAAAAGCACTATAGGGAAAACCACAGCTAGATTACAGCAATTGTCACAACACGAGCATGGCTGATAAAAGAGTGGTTTCCAGTTTAGTTTCATCATGCGCTTTCTCAGTTTTCCAAATTCTCCGTAATAAGAATGTATGACTTTATAATGAAAAAGAACTGTTATTTGCTAAAACCATAAAAATAAGAAAATTATATCTAACAACATTTCTGCAAAGTAGCATGATCACCATTATTCCACTGAAGTGAATACACCTTTGTTTCAGGTCACAGAGCACCAATAGTCCTTAGAAACATGGTTTGAGAAAAAACCTGTCCTCCAATGGTCAAGACATTCATTTGTCATTGAAATACAGCACTTCTTTGTGCCCTGAAGAAAGCGTTGCTTAAATGCAGGTCTTTGTGCTTTGAGGGAGACTATAGTGTGATATGCGCTCTTTTTCAGGCAAACACTATCACAGTAATATTAGAAATAGCACAAGTTAGAGTAACATGTTTCTAAAGCTAGAGTAAAGCTAAATATTAAGATCTTAAACCATTAAGAAGTAATTAGAAATATAAAAGCGCTAAGAACAAAAGCTTAAAACCAACTAATGAACTGTGGAGCATGAGAAAATGATTCCAGTGCTGTAATAGAACCAGGATAGCCTTCAAACCGCAGGATAATAAGATCTTAAGGTAATAAGAAAACATCATGAAACACTAATAGCAACTGTGACATGGGAGTGATAAAAAAAATATGTTTAATTTGATAAAGGAAGTCACTGTGGGAAGATGGAGAACACCGAGACATTTCAGGGTCAGAACATGTCTTCGCTTTCCCACCTTTACCGGAGTTTATTATAGCACTGAGCTTGGACTTCCTGGTGTTTACCGAGGACTGGGAGGTCTATACATTTTTATAAGATCCTACACAGTGAATTATGAATAATTAAATTAGCAATGTCGCTATTTTTAAACTTCAGTTCTAAACATAAATGACTTTTGTAACTCTGAAAATGTCTTTATATTTTATCACTCGAACCCAGTATGTTTCACCTGTGTCAAACATGAATTTATGTTCATCATTCTAAGAAAAACATTCCTATGTAGTTAAAAGACCCCACTTGCAATTTTGAACTATCTAATTCATTGTAAACAGGTCATTCCTGCCTACGTATAATATTTTTCTCAAAATGTGGTTCCTGACCATGACTGCTGTATCAGAATAATTAGCATGTCTATAAAAAAACACATATGCTTAAATACTAGCTCTGTCAGTTCTATAGCTGGAGTCCACATAGTTAACAAGTGTCCCTGTTTGAGGACTAGTGCTCCAGGGATATAGAGATCCTCTACTCACCTTTAAGGAAAAGAGGAAAGTCATCTAAGTCCATCAAATTCAAAGTACTAACTGTTCCTGTGATTGGGTGACGCAATAGCCTTTCACAAGATCTAGGCAACTTGAAATTAGACCTCTTCTATTTGATCCATGATGAGGGCAAAGTAAGAGCAGTGCGATCATCTGCCTTCTTTCCTTCTCCTCTTCTATTGATGAGTCTGTTGTAACTGACAGGACTTAGGTCCAGTTTCTTCAAGTTCTAGAGGCTCTGGCATCTCTCTCTGCCCTCTACTTTCTCTTTCTCTTCTCCTCATGTCTAGATATGGATTAGCGGGCTCTACGTATTGCAGCAGGATGCTTCTCGTCCCTTGGAACTTTTTTTTCCCCTGATACTGAAGTGTTTTTAGACCTGCATTTCGCTTCTACTAAGACAAGATTTGAGATTAAGGTGTGGCTTAGGGCAAAAAAAAAAAAAAAAAAAAAACAGTGTACTGACACTTCGTTTCATGCACATTTGTTGGTCATTGTTTTCAATTTTTATTTTTATTGTAGTGAGGATACTTAACATGAATATTCCGTCATAATAGGTTATCATTGGAAGATCATGGCTGACTAGGTCCCCAATGACATCCTGAGACATTTACATATTTAAAGATAAGACTTTTGCTGTTTTGAGGAATGATTTAAACTCGGGCAGACATCTTTATTCTATTTGCAATGAACAATTTGATTCATAGCAATTCCGAAAGAATTTAAGTTCCGAATAAGACCTCTGATGAATCATCGCTAGGCAGAGAAGGCAAACATGCTATCATGTTTCCATAAGTACCGCCTGTCATGGTTATATCACAGATGATGGCTATAAAAAAATACACATGGAGTTAAAAAGAGCTACGGAGACAGAATGCATTGCTAAGACCGAAAACTAGTGCAAGTGAAATATTTGTAGTATAAAGATGAAACTAAAACAGTCATTATGTACCAACAGCTGCACTTAGGACTAAGATTCCATTTGCTCTGAGGATGAGAAGTCTAATTTTATAGTTGGTAATTTGTAGCTGCACAAGGTCCTTTTATGAATCCATGGAACAATATTAATGTTGCAGAATCAAATGTCGTATTATTTGTTTCTGTTTTTTTTCTAGGACAAAAGTTGAAACTGTTTTTTTTTTTTCCTGAGTTTATCAAGTTGCCAAGAAAAGTTATATAAATATGATTCAATCATCTCTTGAGTTCTGCAGTAAATATCCAGAAGGCAAGTCAAATAAATGCATAGAGTTATCCCCAATGACAGACACCATCCCTGTTTTCACATTAAAATCACCTGGAAACTTTAAAAAAGTACCTATGATTAGCCCGGCACTCAGAGATTTGATATAATTAGTCTGCTATGTGGTGCAGGTATCGCAGTATATTCAAAATGTCCCCAGGGATTCTTCCAGGTTGAGAACCCAATACTCAGGAGCTAGACTTCTGCACTAAGAGCTATAGCAAAACCGTATCTATATGTCAACATGACTTCTACATGCATAGTCCTAGTATTTGTTGCACGGTGAAATTTTTTACTAAGTCTCCTTGGAGAGTGGCTTCAACTAATTCTTATTCATTCTATCCTTTATTCTGGCTTCTAGGGTGTGGTATAGCCTATGTGATGCGAATGACCAGAGACAAAGATGAAAAGTAAAGAACTTGGGAGTTTCCTAATTTGCTCTCCAGATTGCCAAGAAAAGAACACTAATTCATATGAGTTGATTTCATTCATTCACCAGATATTGTGATGGAAGGAACCACTTTGGTGCTTAAGATAGGCTCTGTAGGCAAATTGCCCGACTCAGTTCCCAGTTCGGCTAATAATTAGCTCGAATTGCCATAATAACCTACCTCTCTGTTCCCTAGTTTCTTATGTTAAATAGTGCTAGCAATATGGCAGCAACAATTTACAATAGCCAATATATGAAGCAGCTAAATGCCATCACAGACGATTGACTAAAGAAATTGTGGTTTATATATCCGTGGATTATACTCAGCCATTAATAACATGAAATCCTACCATTTGCAACAACATGGATGGACCTAGAGGTTATTGTGCGATGAAATAAGTCAGACAAGAAAGATAAATACCATATGATTTCACTTATATGTGGTACTGAGGAACAAAAAGAACAAACTAATCAAAAACAGACTCGCAGATATAGTGACGATTGTGATGGATGGGATGGGGTTGGAGCTTGGAAAAAGGGGTGAAGCGTTAAAGAAGGACAAACTAGTAGTTATAGTTTAGCACGGGGAGCATGGCAGAGGGAATGCAGGTAGCATTATATAGGTGAGGGCCAGGGAGGGAGGAGCAACTGGGGATCTTTATGCACTCTGATGTCTAACCAATGTACTTGAAACAAATTTAAATAAATAATTTATTCAAAAAAAGAACATGCTAGCGTTATGTTGCAAGTTCAGACGATATGCATCAGCGATCGAAGAGCTCCCATTTCTTCGGTCCCCATTATACTTAGTTCTTATGTTACAAGCAAGCTAACATTAATTACGCCACAATAATAATAATTTTTTCTCTATCAAATATTATTGAATTATTTGTTAGTTGAAAGCTACAGCTGAAAGATTCAGTGAGGATGATGAGCTTTATCTTTATAAGAAATCTATAAGCCCTGTGGCCAGGAAGACTATAAGACTCCTCCTGAGTGGTCTCATTCAATCCAATTAAAATAATTCTCACTTGTATGTAGATGCTCTGGCAAAAATATCTCCAGCTCCAACTCTCTCTTAAGTTCCATACTTAACAGGTTCCTTTTGATCATCTCCAGCTGGAGTCCCTAGGGGCTTCTGGTGCCTCAGGTCTCAACTCACATTTTCTCTGTCATGGCCTCAGTCTGCTACTCCCCTTCCTTTCCGAAATTGGATCACAGCCTCACTGTGTACCTCAGAAGAACCTTCTGCTATTCACCCACCTCTGTAATAAGCCATGGATTACCTAATTCTGTCAAGTTTGCCTCTAAGTGTCTTTTAAATCTATTCCCTCCTCACCCTTCTTATAGTGTCTTCCTCACCCCAGGCTTGGAGGGCAGCGTGGCTGAAAGAGATTGATGAGTTACCTCATCACCTGTAAAATCATCTTGTCAAAACTACCTTTGGCAGCATGGGAAACAGTGAAAAAAGTGTAAGTCACAGGATCAGAATCTCACTCTGCCACTTACTTGCTATGTTACCTTGGCAAGGTTACTGAACCTTTTGTCTTCAGTTTATTCATCTGTAAAATGACCATCCTATGTGTATAACACCCAGTGTAACAGAGACAGAAAGCATCAAAGAAGTAGGAGACTCCTGTTGAAACTGTTGATGTATATCAACGCATCTTGTAAGCAGCATAGTTCAGCAGCCAAAGATTTTCAAATAATTTTACTTTTTACTACCATCTCTTGCTGAGTGTTAATGTGAGGTCTAACTCTCCATCTGCAGTGCTATACAGTAAAATCTTCTTACATTTCTTAATTCCCTTGTACCTCCCTCTGCTCTGGAGCCTTTCCTATGTCAAAATTCTCTCCAGCTCCAAACTGGACTCTACACGATTAAAAACAAACAAGCAGATCCCCCCAATCTCTCTTTATTCCATTACCAGCTCTTCTGATTTTTATAATATAGATCTACTTGTCCTCCCTCCTAGAAAGCAAGACTCCTGAGGCTTCAGAGGGGAAATGAGGAGAGCAAATGCTGTGGGAGAGGAGGGAGAAAGAGAAGAAACCAAGAGGGCAAACACTGGGTTCTCTTTATCTTGTAAAACTTCACAAGTCCACAGCGTTTGTCTTGTCACAAGACTTATTTTTCAAGGCATTAATATCTTTCACCCTGTCTATTGCAACCACTTCTTTCTTTTTTAATTAAGTAATCAATCAATTATTTTATGATGACATTGGTTAATGAAATCTGATAAGTTTCAGCTGAACATTTTAACAGTAAAACATGTATATATTTACATTTGTGCGTTCACCTCCCATAGTGAGATTGCTTTCTGTCACCACATATTTGATCCCTTTCACCCTATCTACCTTCCTCCTTCCCATCTCCCCGCCCCTCTGGTTGCAACCACTTCTTAACCTGATTTCCGTTTCCCTCTAGTCTCTCCATGCCCCCTGTCCTCTTTTTGGCCCCCATATCTAATCCATCTTTCGCACTGCCCAAGAGTAATGTTTTTCTGAACACTAGCTCTCAGCCTATCAGTCTTTGCCTGCTACACCCAGCCCAGGCTCCCCGCTGACTATATGATGAAGGCCAAAAGACTCAGAACAGTAGTACATAAAGTAAAGCACAATCCACCTCATCCATTTGTATCCTGCCCCTTCTTCAGTTTCTAATTACACCTCCTGCCCCTGGTATCCACTCAGGGTACTAACTACTGAGAACACGCTGTCCTATTCCAGGTCTCAATGGATCTGCACATACTGTACCCTCTCTGTTTTTCTTTTTATGTATGTTTGTGTTTCATTCTTGAGAGCACTGATAATCACTGTGCTTTCCTTTTGCTTGCGATTCACAGGGACATCTATTTCTGCGATTTTATATAATGCACTTATTAGAAAACAAATAATTATCAAGCGCCTCCATGCCTAGGCCACACCATTCTCCTAGAACAGATCCAGGAGTAGAAATCTTGCTTCTATTTGCCTTTGCAGTTTTGTGTTCTTTACACTACCCCATGTTGCACTCTAAGTGCCAGATGCTGTGTCAGGCATTAATGATGAAATTATCTTGGAATGGGCATCTGTTATGAAAGCCCTTTAGAAAACATAATATCTGCTTGACTTGAGTTGTAACTAGAGTTTTCCGATGTCTCTTACTGGCACCAGGGAGTGGAGTTCTAATGCGAGTTCCCTCTTGCATTTTTTTATAACTGTCTCACCCTATTAGGCCATGTAATTAACCAAGACCAAGACATAATTTTGAACTTTTTTTTTACTGGTGGTTAGATGCCCCCCTTTCAATGATGACTGAAAATGCATCCATAATTTTACTATCCTTTCCAGGCAAGAAAAGAACCAGAATGACCTTGCACAGCCTTGGAGAGGGGAGGGGATGAAACCCCAGCTGTAGCAGAGAGTTTCAATTTACTGCCACTCTGCTGATTATATGCTTGTATATTTCCTGAAATAGTGGAAAGCTGTCCAAGCTGTAAAACAAATGGCAGACGGACAAGATGGCTGGTGGTGGGGGCTTTGCAATCTGGGCAAATCTGGTGAAGCGAGCATTAGATATCTGCATTGATGGTCTCAGAATGTATAGGGGGTGTTTGTACCACTCAGGAATCAGAGAATAAGGTATGATTTCTTTTCAAAGACTTCCTAATTCAAGGTAAAGAGGTGAATGTGGCTGATACTACAACAGCTACCAGAAATTGGACCTGGGCATGAGGGTGCCATCATGTCAAACATCACAGTATTTGGAAAGCCTGTAATTATGGCACTCATGTTTACCATACTTTTTAGCTTAGAGGGTGCTTTTATAAGTACCATCTAATTTGATCCTAGTGACAACTGTAATGTAAGGACAATTCTCATTATCACTGTTGTCCACACGAGGTAACTGAGGCACAGAGAGATGATTTTCCCAAAGTCACACAGCCTGTCAGTAATAGAACCCAGAAAAAATCTATGTCTGTCATTTCACAGTATGACACTGCAGACTTTCTCTTAAATAGTGTATTCTTTTCAGATGTGTGTGAATTCTTGTCTCACTATATCCATTAAAATGTTATCAGACAGTGACAAAAATCAGATGAAGAGACAAAGACTTTTTATAATTGTATAAGGCGGGGAAGAGGACAACCAAAGCGAACTCATTCTAATGACTACTCATCAATAAGAGGGAATGTTTAATTTTATGCTAGTCTCTAGAATATGCTGATTTCCTCAAAGGGATTTGGGGAAATACTTTTCCAGTTTTACATCTTCCTAGATTTTTAATATTGAATCCTTTAGAGGACCAGAAACTGAGTGTGAAGAGGAGGAGGAGGGAGTTACCAGTTTTGAACTTTCTCTGTGAGCCAGATGTTGCTTTTCATTTCATGTCA
Source organism: Eonycteris spelaea (assembly GCA_003508835.1). Lineage (NCBI taxonomy): Eukaryota > Metazoa > Chordata > Mammalia > Chiroptera > Pteropodidae > Eonycteris > Eonycteris spelaea. The sequence goes on from PUFA01000200.1 coordinate 947,980, forward strand.
TTTTGACCTCACAGCAATCCATGTAGTACCTGTCTTCCTGGGACCAAGGAAGTCCCAGGATGCAGTACTTTCAGTGCCAAATCCAGATGTGCTCAATATACGTGAGGTAAAGAGTATAAATTCCATTGAATGGATGTGGCATCTGAGGCTGGGTGTGATTGGGTCATCACCCTCTAAAGTGTATGATTCTTCTGGGATGTTTGTACATGTAAACAAAAAATTATTTACAATCATTTCCTCCATGAAATCCATGTTCTAAGTTCATGTTTGGTGTAAATTAATATCCTGTATTGGAAACACAGAATCAACGTTAGATAAAAATGCTTGGTTTGAAAATACATTTGACTTAAACATGAACATTTACATCATTTAGAATCTAACTTTTAATTGCAGTTTTGTAATTTAAATATCACGAATAAGGGTATAGAACTCATGGAGAGACACAATATGAAAATTAAACTTTAAAGGAGAACAGCTAAAGAAGGGGTAAAACTGAAAGTGTATAAAGAAATGAGAAAAGGTTGTTTTTCTTTTTTCAATTAATTAATTAATTAATTAATCAATTAATCAATTAATTAATTTTTTATGGTGGCTGGTTAATGAAATCCAAAAAGTTTCAGCTATACACTTTAACAGTAAGGCATATTGTTTTTTTTTTTTTTAACAATGGCTTTTAAATTGCTAGTTAAAGAAAAGTTAAGACTATGTTCAACAAGGAAAACCTGATTAAACAGTCATCTGAAAATAGAAAACAAATCTCGGAACTAGGGGATCTTTGTGACTGAGAAGTGGTTTGAAATGAGCAGTAATGCAGGAGAGGAGGCCTGTGGGAAGTAAGAGTGATGCACCAGGACTCCGTGGCCTGTTTGAGGATGGAAACAGCCTGTAAAGATGGGTTTGTTTTTCAAACCGTTTTTCCACTAACAGAAGTTTTATTTGCATGGCTGCATAGTCACTGCTCGTGTCTCTGGTTAGAAAACTAAAAGGGTACAGAACTCAAAAGTGGCATGGTGCGCACGGCCTGAAACTTTTTACATAGAGGCCACAACTCATACCTCCTTCCTCATAGGGGGTGTGTGCCTGAATTTCAACACCGGTTAGTGATGTTTAACTATGAATGCTAACCCAGGGTCCCTGGCAATGCTGCCACCAGGAGTCTTTAAGTGTCTAGAGGCTTAGTAGCTCTGACAGAGCAGTCTGGGCACTTAGGGAATTCACACAAAACCTATTTTCTAAAGCAATTCACATAAGTGACAGGAGACTGTCAATTCATACCAGAAATCCAGCTATTTATAAACTGTAAAATGTATTTAAGCCTAAGAATGACTTTAAAAATACATGAATTAATAAAAGAAGCCATATAGGTAAGAAATACTTTATAGACTTGTTTCAACATGATATAATCAAATACACGAAATAATAGTAAATATTTAATGTCCTCTCATTGTTTTCGTTTCCTTTAGAATTGTTGGTAAGGCTGTTAGTCCTTTAAACTTTATGTATAAACTAAGCCCCCATTTCTTCCTCCAAGGAAATTCTGGCGGAAACCTAAATATTGTTGAACCATTATAGCATAGACTCTCCATTAATCTAATTAAGGATGCATTAAGTTAATTAGGTTAGGTATAATAACCTTTCTCTTCCAATCAGCCTCAAGCCTGGAGATTTGCACTTCCTCAGTGATGTTTCTGGCATTCACTTTACCTGCCATCTCTCTGGAGAGCTCCTGTCAGTTTTTTCATCCTCTCTCAGAAAATGGAACCAACTTCCTCTCCTTTCTCTATCTAATTGTGTTCTCAACAAAATCTTATACAAGATTGTAAACACCTTATGTCCTTGCTTTTAAACAATTACACCATAAATTACCAAATGTTTTTGTTATCACTCTTGGCATGGTGAAAACACTCAATAAATATTCGTTGACTTTTCTTATTGAATACAAGAAGTGTTCTTCTAAAATGGAAATTTGGCAGTCTCGGAAACTAAGTGGACTTACATAGGTGCCAACTTCCCACCTGGCAACATGAAAATAATAAGGGATGTAGCTTTTCTATTGAAGAATTGAATATTACAGGATACACCTGTAACATATTAACATCACACCTCGAGACACATACATGAAATGTAGACACAGTTGCATAAACAAATGACCAAATTCTAAGTGGACTCTATGAGTTTACAGTTTTGTTTTTTGTTTTTCATTTTTTGGGGTTTTTTTTTTTTTGCCTATTTATTTATTTATTTTTTATGGTGACATTGGTTAACAAAATCCGGTAAGTTTCAGGTATATAATTTAACAGTAAGGCATAAATATATATGGCATTGTGTGTTCCCCTCCCATAGTTAGATTTCTTTCTGTCACCACGTATTTGACCCCTTTTATCCCATCTACCACCCCTCCCCAACATTCCCCTCCCTCATGACAACCACTAGACTATTGTCCATGTCCATGAGTGTCTGTTTATTTGTCCTGCTCATTTGTTGCTGTTAGGATTATATCCCACATATAACTGATACCTTGTGGTTTTCACTTACACTCAACTATTGCATGCATATTTCTTCTAGAGTATTCATTCCTCTCTTATTTTAATTCTCCCTTTCAAACTCAAAGAGGATAATCTAACATCATTATAGATTGCGCCTGGCACACAGTGGGCTCAATGACTGATTTTAACTGCAAAGATGAGTGCCTTAAGGTGCTTTCTATAAACTTATACCCCATATCACTAATGAAATGGAGGAATTGGACAAAGGTATGTCAGACATAGGGTGACCTGGTTTTCGCTAAGCCATTGAGCCCCTTCACAAGCCCCCAGGTGATGAGTAAGCACTGTGGCATCTTCTCCAATTCAGCAACAGATGGACACCACATGGGATCTGTCTTGTTATAATTTAATGTTCACAGTGTTTAATAAGTAAAGTTGTTCATAAAAGGGTGCACTGGAAACATCCTAGACGTCTGTAGCTCCTACTGCTGGAAGAAATGAAAAGATACATATGGTAGGATTTCTTTTTTTTAATGGCTGAGTAATATTCCATTGTATACATGAACCTTAACTTCTTTATCCAATTGTCTGTTGATGGGCATTTAGGTTGCTTCCATATCTTGGCTATTATAAATTGTGCTGCCATGAATATTGGGGCGCATAGATCTTTTCAAATTATTGTTTTGGTTTTCTTTGGATAAATACCCAAAAGTACAATTGCTGGGTCAAAGGTATATCCACTTTAAATTTTTTGAGGAACTTCCAGACTGTTTTCCATAGCGGCTGTGCCAATTTGCAATCCCACCAACAATGTTTGAGGGGTCCCTTATCTCTGCATCCTCGCCAACTCTTGCTGTTTTTATTTATTTATTTATTAATGATAAGCATCCTGACAGGTGTGAAGTGATATCTTATTGCAGTTCTCTGACGATTAGCGACCTTGAGCATCTTTTCATATGTCTGTTAACCATCTGTATTTCAGAGGGGAGGGTGTTTAGGGGTCTGAGTGAATGGGGTGAAAGAAGTAAAAATTAGTAGTTGATAGTTGGGCACAGGGATGGGGATCATGGCATAGGGAATGCAGTTAGCATTAATATGAATTATTAATATGAATTAATAATAAATTTATTTTAAAAAATGAAAAGATACATAAAACAGGAAGAAAAGAAAAGGGGAATAAAGCACCACTCGAATCCTTCCTTTCCCATTCTCAGATGGCATTAATGATTCCTGGCTGGGGACTCGGTGTTCTCATTTATCTGGCCCTTCATTACCTGGCTTTCCGATGTGATCTTCTACTTAACTATGTCAGTGGTGGGACAATTGTTTTTCTTAGTATTTATAGAAACCTTGACTTAGTATCTGTCGTTAGGTGCTTTTGGTGTATGGGTTCTCTGCCTCCAAATTAATTAGATCTTGATACAGGTTCGGTTAAATCTGAGCATCAATTCTCTCCTGGTTTTTGTTGCTGATGTTATTCTTGGATTAAGTCTGTTAGTAGCTGTGCATTGTGTGATAGGCTTTTCTTGTTTTATCTGTTTCTCTTTCTACTCACCTAAAGTTTTACTTGCCTCCAGAGGAGACACCATGCACCAATTCTTTGATTAGTTTTCCTACTTTATTAGGATACAAAAATTTCCAAATTCCCCCAGAATTGTGTCTATTTAATATAAACATCCCTCTTCATACTCCTCTAGGAGAGCCACACCTTCCTTGATAACAACTAAATTGAAGTTTTCAGTTTCTTAGAGACTTTCCTTAAGCTACCAAACAGTAATAGAGCATGCATTAAATATTTCATTAACGTCTAAACTCTCTATTTTCATTTTTAGTTCTGATAACTTTATCTTTATTATGCCTAATTATCAAATTTAACATGCCTTCTAAATTAGGAAGTCTGTGAAGAAAACATTTTTGAAAGTCTATTTTTCCCCCAGCTTTGTTTCTAAGAAGCTGAAATGACAGCAAACTTATCTTTGTTAGCTAATAACAAATGAGAAGGAACAAGAGGCAGTCAAGAAAGGTAGAGAAATTCAGAAACCAAAAGAACCGAGCAGGTGGGTATATTTCCTCTGAGAGGGAGAAGGAAAAAGACATATCACATGCAATTAAGTGGGGACAAGAAAGAAAAATAGCATATGCCAAATGATAAAATTAAGAGAAAAAGGTGATGAGTAGGTAAAAGAGACATCTGTGGCTTCGAAGGTGAAGTCTGCTGTCTACACCTGTTAACCAATGCCTGTAACGAAGATCTATAGGAGAGAGAGAGGGAGAGGGAGGGAGGAAGAAGGGGGAGAGAAAAATATGAAGAGAAGATGGAAGAGGGAGAGAGGAGGGGCGAGGAGCGAAGGGAGAGGGAGAGAGGAAAGAGAAAGGACAGAGTAGGAGGAGAAGGGAGATAGAAAAAGAGGAACAAGGAGATCGGGGGTAGAGAGGGATGGAGAGGGATATATATAGGAGGAAGAAGTGGGTGAAAGGAAAGGAGAGGAGGGAGTGGTGGGAGGGGAGAGAGGGATGGAGAGAAAGAGAAAGAAGAGAAGGGAGAGAGAGAAGAAGGCAAGAGAGGGTAGGAGCAGAAGGGAAGGGAAGGAAGAGGTAGAGAGAAAGAGGTTTTGGAAACTTCTTAAGGTCCAATGAGATCTTGGTGGCACTCTACAGCTGTGCCGTTACCAACCAGCCAATGTAGGATGTGAACAACTGTTTAAAGTTCAGTTGAACAAGCTCCTATTAGTGTTTAATTAGCCAAGTTGGAAGTTGACTGATGTTTCAGAGAAAGTTATTACAACTGCTATTTGGACAGCTTAAAACACTGAAGTCTAACAAATATATGAAAAGATGCTCAACATCACTAGTATTAGGGAAATGCAAATCAAAATCACAATGAGATACCATCTCACACCTGTTAGAATAGCTATAATCAACAGAATAAGTGATAACAAATGTTCGAGAGGATGAGGAGAAAAAGGAACCCTCAAACACTGCTGGTGGTACTGGAAATTGGTACAGCCACTGTACAAAACAGTATGGAGATTCCCCCAAAACTAAGAATTGATCTACTATATGATCCAGCCATCCCTCTGTTGGATGTTTACCCAAAGACTTGAAAACCCATATCTGAAATGATACTTGCACACCGATGTTCATAGCAACATTATTCACAGTGGCCAGGAATGGAAGCAACTGAAGTGTCCTACGATAGATGATTGGCTAAAGAAGTGGTGGTACATATATACAATAGAATATTACTCAACCATAAGAAGAGTTGAAATATTGCCATTTGTGACAATCTGGATGGACCTCGAAATAATCATGCTAAGGGAAATAAGCCAGATTGAAAAGGTTGAGAATTATATGGTATCACTTATATGTGGGATATAAACCTAAAAGCAACCAATGAACAGGACAAACAGAGACTCAGGGATATGGACAATGGACTAGTGGTTACCAGAGGGAGGAGGTGGGGAGGAGGGAAGAGGTAGATGGAGTAAAAGGGGTCAAATATAGGGTTTAGGGGGAGGTCGAAGTGGGTAAAGGGGATCAAAATATGGTAGCTGAAGGAAACTGGACTTTGGGTGGTAAACGCACAATAGAAGATATAGATGTCAAATTATAATGTGCACCTGAAAATTATATAATCGTATTAACCAATGTTACCCCAATAAACTTAATAAAGAATAAAAAATAAAAATAAAAATGCAAATTAAAACCACAATGTACATAGCCACACACACATAAAAAATGGCTACAATTCAAAGAAGCTGGCAATACAAAATGCTGACAAAAAAAAAAACAACAAAAACAAAACACCAAAGTCTTTTGATGCAAATGCGTTTGAGAAGAAGCTTTAGTAGCCATCAACTGTGATGGAAAATATTGTTTCTTACTGTCCTGTCAAACCTCAAATCCAAAAGTGTCATTGCATATTTAAGGAGGGCATTTTGTATAAAGATTTTAAATCCATGCACACTCTTTTGTAATTTTGAGGTTTTAACTTCCCACTGCTAATAAAGCTTTGGTAATATCATCATGATGTTAAGAATTTAGTAAGTATCTCTTTCTCTCTTGAAGCATTCTTGGGGAAATTGTGGCTTAGCTACCGTAAAGAGCATTGTTTGATTTGAATCAAGGTACAGTGTCATGACCAAGTGCCAAGACCTGGGGTCAAACGGCCTGGCTTGAAATCACAGCTTTGCCATTTGTTGTTTTTTTGGATGAGGGTGACTTCGCAAGGTGGAAAGGGATGAACGGACTTAAAATGTTGCACATGTTACTTATCATGGATACAAAATTATTTCCCTGGGTGTATGCTTTCCAAGCCATAGGATGACCTGTCACATATGCAGGTAGTATTATGCCTCTCAGTTTTTGTTACACAAGCATAGGCACAGGCCTAATGACTCCTGAAGACAGAAGCATAGGAGCTTTATAGTTATTAAACCATATCTAATTGATCATCTTTCGATCCTCATCACAGCACTGTTCATTAAGCAGGACAAGTGTTTTTAACCCATATTATCTGCTTTATAGATTTTTTTTAAGCTGAGAGATATTATTACTTATATAAGAGTCAGCCAGGCTTTCTGACTTCTGGTTCATATGCATTGGGGAATTTTTTAATGTTAAGCCTGAATCCTCCTTTTGTGACTAAAGTTATTTTAACTCTTAGAATCAATAAAAGAAAAGATAATATGACTTCACAGGGTTCCTGGAAATGGAAGGAGATGACATAAAAAGTGCCTAGCATCTGTCTAGTACCTTTTAGGCAGACAAAAACAGTAGCTATTTTTTACTCCAGAACATTGCTCTGCCTTTAACTAAAGAGTATCATCTTTTAATGTAACTCTTATTGAGATTTTTCCTAATGACTCTAATATATGATTTTATTGTTTGAAGATGTATCAAATTCAGAGAACAAGGAAGCAATTTAAAATCACCCATAATTTCACCACCCTGAAATACCTATTTCACATTTTGGCATTTTGTTGTACATAATTCTAGTCTGCGTTAATGTATACACGCACAGGGCTGACTTTATGGGCGTGCAGCTTGTGCATGTTTAGAAGGGCCCCTGTGCTTCGGGTTTTAATGCTCTGCTGTCACCATCTTGGAATTCTTAAGTTTTAACACAAAATCCCACATTTTATTTTGCACTCAGCTTCATAAATTGTGTAGCTGGTCCAATACTCACATTAGAATTCAAACCAAATTGGAATGATGCTTGCAATCAAATTTGGAACATATACTATCTGGTAACCTGCCTTTTGCACATAATAAATTATGCCCATTTTCCCATGTCATAAAATATTTTTTTATAACACGATTTGCACAACTGCATGGTGTTCTACTGTACAGAGCAGTGGGACTCCCATGTTCACTGGATATTTTATAGCACTGTTGGCTTCAGTTCAGCAAGAATCCATTATAAGCCATGAAGGGACATGACAGCACCTTACTGAACATGAAGAATGTCAAGATGTATTTAAAATATACTATCTAAGCAGGTAGTTATGTAAAACTAATTATCACACTATAAATAATCTAAAAATGCTATGTCTTGCAAACTGTGTCAAGGGTCCATTTTACCTACTGAAAGTACAAGTAATAGGAAGGCATTGCCTTTCTATGTTAGTGGAATTCTTGGATGGGCACTATTAAATGAAGCATTAGGGAAATTCAAAGAGAATCTTATCTGCATTCTTTTATGGAGATAAAATTTTGCTTGCCTTTCCCAAGTATATACTTAACTGAGGGAGGAATAAAGAATTTATAACTGATCTAACACTAAAACCTAACCAGAATTACCCCATGAGGTGTAGTGTAATACTTTCTTCTGAACAAAAATTGCTAGGCTTGGTAATAGATATGATAAAGTGATTATTTTAACAAATGGTTGAAAAGCAGAAGAAATCTTTTTCAGTATCCGAGCCATATAAAATCATAAGAAAAGAACACGTGAAAAACGAGCCCAATAAAAGAAGCTCTAATTGCAGAAAAGAGGTTCAAAAGTGATTTTGCAAATCAAGAGAGCATTTGGGATTAGATCTCAAAATGAAGACGGGGGTCCTACATCTTTATCATAGCAAGAATGGTGAACCAAGCAAGCTTAAAAGGTGGTCACGTGAAGGAGGGAAGAGAATGGAATCTTGATTGTAGTAAATTTAAAATTGGCCTGACTAGAAATGGTAAGTTTAACAGAAAGGCAACGGAAATTACTTGGCATAGCTCTCAGAATGTAGATTCAATGAATAATAACAGCCACAATTTCATGGCTTTACGAGTGCTTAGAATCATCAAGTTACATGCATAGTTCTTCTAAAAAACTGTACTCTCTACCCAGCTTCAGCTTGAAGACTCTTTCTACAGATTCGGTTAGGCCAGTTTTATTAATCAATTGCAAATGTGTTTAATTTTCAGTAATGTGACCTCTTGATCCTTCAGGAATCTTTGTAGACTGAGGCCGGTCATAGTATCAAATATCCAAACTGTGAATATTGGGGTCCCATTGGACATCATTTAATAGTGCTTGTCCAAGAATTCCTCTAACAGAAAAGTAATGCTTTTCCTACCACTCACACTCTCATTGGGTACAGTGGACTCTCCACACAGTTTACAAGACATAGCACTTTTAAGAATTTGTAGTGTGAGAGTGAATTTTACATATCTCTCTGCCGAATGTATTTAAAATACATAAACATGTCTTTCCCCCATTTCTATATTATTGGTGTTGACTTTTTGCTTCACTGAACTATAAAAGCTCCTGTTTTCTGTTCCTATAACTTAGCACCATATTGTAACAACAAATATACATGTGTATGTGTGCGTGTCTATGTATTTTTTGAGAACAAACTGTATTGACTCTAGTGCAGGGTGCTGGAGCCTTGTTAGTCTAGGCGTGGTCAATGGGTCAGAAGTAGCAGCAGTATCCGGGAGCTTGTTAGAAAGGAAGGATCTCAGGTGCTGCTCACATCAACTGTATCAAAATCTGCATTTTAACAAAATCCCCAGGTGGTTCCTGTGTAAATAAGAATCAGCGCTAGTTCGGAACACTGAATCGTGGTATGATAAAACTGTCATTAGGAAAGTTCTATGATTCTTGTGTAGCTTTGAATCTTCCAGTTTGGGAGCTGAAATGATCAATTTCATTAGCTAATTCCTTTACCACTGGATGACAACCAGTCAGCTCCGTGTATATCAGAGTGCATTACATAGCCAATATTTTTACATCTCCATTGGGCCAGCATAACTGTGATGGTGTTTTAAAGATAGCTGGAAGAAATTGTAATACACTTGAACATGTTGCTGTTGAGTCTATCAGCAAGGAAATAAAATTAATTTAACATGACTATATTTTACTGAGGCTATGCCGGCCCACAGATTTTCACTGATTTACTTGTTATGCCAAAATTAATAGTAATTATTAGCTGTGAAATCATAGACCAGTAACATTTTGTTCTTTTTGTATTGTAGAAAATTTAGAATATTGAAAAATGTAAGGAAAAAAAAATAAAATCATCTATATACTAATCCAAGAGATAAGCACTGTTAGGATTTTACTCTCCAGGAAAAATCAAACTCTTTGTCCCTTTTTCTGTTGAGGCATTAGAGCACATTTGCCTGCAGGATTTCAGACAAACAATAGTGAATGAAATCATCAAGCCCCCCCCCCTTCATGAGATTTACAGAATAGTTGCAAGAGACAAATCCCAAATGATACAAGTAAAAAAAAAGATGTTTACAGGTTGTGTTAAGTGAAATGAAGGTAAGAATCAGAGAGTTGTGAGAGACAATAATGAGGGGGTAGAAGAAGTGAAGGGAAGGGTGACATTGACTATCCTGAGATATGAAGATTGAGAAATAGTTGAATCAAGACATTCCAGACACATCGAATGCCATATTCTAGGAAATAATAAGGGCGTGGAGAGGAGACTGATTTGAGATGATCCCTTGTGTATAGCCAGTTATAGAGAGGGAGTGAATGGCAGCTCCTCAGGGGAGCCAATCACAGAAAGGAAGTTTCCCACTGCACGGTATAAGACCCCAGAGCTTTCGTACTTGTTACACTGGGTGCTAGTGTAGGTTGCGTGCTGTCCTACCTCACTCCGCAGCCTCGAAGGTTGAGTCTCCCTGACTGGAGTCTTTGGACCTTGTTGTGAGAGACCTCCTACCAGATCCAATCTACAGTTACTAGGAAAGAGAAAGGAAAGGGATTGCCACTAATGGACCATAAATTAAAGTACTGAGGTCTTTTATACCTAACCCAAAGGAATATGCTTGTGTGTGAGAGAGAGCATGTGTGATTTGAATTACTAGTAATGCTTACTTATGTTAAATAATTTTATATAAAATAATTCTTTGCTTTGCTAAACAATTTTATAATTTAAGTAGTTGAGGAGACTATCTCTGGTGGTTTCTACTTATCATGTTGACGCTGATGGAATAAATGTAGCGCAATACATTCTAAGTTTTAGATATCATTTACCTACCACCCCAAGTTCAGACAGTTGAGCTGGAATTGATACTATGTGACCCAAAGAGGAATCAAAGTGAATAAGGGATTGGGGTTAAATACCTCACAGGGATTCTCTGCAATGTGGAAAGGATTGTCTCTTCAATGAATGGTATTAGGAATAGTGGATATTTACATGCAAAAAGAATAACCTTGGACCCCTATCTTACACCACTCCCAAAGATTAACTCAAAATGGATTAAAGATGTAAAAATATGACCAGAAACCGCAAAACTCCTAGAAGAAAACGTAGGGAAAAAGCTCCTTGACATCAGTCTCGGGAATGTTTTTGGATACAATACCAAAAGTACAAGCAACAAAAGCAAAAAAGTCAACAAGTGGGACTACACCGAACCAAAATGTTTCTTCACAGAAGAAACAACACAATGAAAAGGCAACCTACAGAATGGGAGAAAACATTTGCATGTGGAGGTCCCTCAAAAAACTAAAAATAGAACTACCATTGACCCAGCAATCTCACTCCTGGGTATAAACCAGAAGGAAATCAAATCAGTACCTCAAAGTGATATCTGCACCCCCATGTTCATTGCAGCCTTATACATAATAGCCAAGATATGAAACGACCAAAGTGTCCACAGGTGAGTGAATAAAGAAAATGGGGTCGATGTATACAATGGAATATTACTCAGCCATAAGAAAGAAGAAAATCTTGCCATTTGTAACTACATGGGTGAACCTGGAAGACATTCTGCTAAGGGAAATAGGCCAGTAAGCTAGACAGAGAAAGACAAATACTGTATGATCTTACTTACATGTAAAATCTAAAACTACCAAGCTCATAGAGAGTAGACTGCTGGCTACTAGGGGCTGAAAGGTGGGGGAAGTGGGCAGAGGTTGGCCAAAGGCCACAGATTTTCAGTTATAAGATGAATAGGTTCTGGGGATCTAATGTACAGCATGGAGACTATGGTTAACAATCCTATATCATGTACTTGAAAGTTGCCGAGAGAGTAGATCTTAAATGTTCTCATTCCACCCCCAAATGGTAACTATGTGAGGTGATAGTTGTGTTAACTAACTTTATTGTGTTAAACATTTTACAATATGTACATATATCAAGTCATCAAACTGTACACCTTAATAAAAGTAGCAACCCAAAGTGTGAAAAACGCTATGCAGTCTAGAATGCTGAGTTCAGATATGCATTCTCCACTCATTGTGCAAACCCTGAGCCAGCAAACTAACATAAAAACTCATTTGGAGCACTATCTCTTAGAGATGCCTCCATAATTCAGGCCATTATGGGAGACAACTCAAGAAAAGATAGGAAGGCCATTTATATGTCTTCTTGGGAGAAGTGTCTGTTCAGGTCCTCGGCCCATTTTTTAATTGAATTTTTTGTTTCTTTGTTGTTATTGAGTTGTATGAATTCTTTGTATATTTTAGATGTTAGGCCATTATCAGAGGCTTTTCCAAATATATTCTCCCATTCGGATGGTTGCGTCTTTGCCTTGTTGACAGTTTCTTTTGCTGTGCAGAAGCTTTTTAGTTTGATATAGCCCCATTCACTATGAAAAACAGTATAGGAATTCCTCAAAAAACTAAGAATCAATCTATCATACCACTTCCTGGGTATTTACCCCCAAAACCTGAAAACATTTATCCACAAAGATATATGCCACCTGATGTTCATAGCAGCATTATTCACCATGGCCAGAACATGGAAGCAACCAAAGTGTCTTATGATAGATGATTGGATAGAGATGTGGCACATATATACAATGGAATATTACTCAGCTATAAAAAAGGTGAAATATTGCCATTTGTGACAACATGGATGGACCTTGAGATAATCATGCTGAGTAAAATAAGTCAGATGGATAAAGTTGAAAACACCATGATATCACTCATATGTGGAATATAAATCTAAAAGCAACAAACAAGCATGACAAACAAACAGAGACTCATGGACATGGACAATGGATTAGTGGTTATCAGAAGGTACAAGGGAGTGGGGAGGTAGATAGGAATAAAGGGGATCAAATATTTGGTGACAAAAGAAATCTAAGTATGAGTAGTGAACATATAATGCATTATATATACGCCATACTGTTGAATTGTACACTTGAAACTCATTGGATTTTGTTGATCAATGTCACTCTAATAATTTTTAATTAAAAGAAAAGATAAGGTAACTTTCAGGGAAGATAGTTCTAGGATAAAAATACATAAATAAATTACAGATAATTAGATACATAGATAAATAGAAAGAAGTATAATGCCATGAAAAACTGTTTACAGACCAAACACACTCAAGGAATTAGAGCAAATAGAGCAATTAAAAGACATCTTAAAATAAATATATTTATAAGTTTCAGAGACAAAGAAAAAAATGACAACTATATGTGTGTTCATTTGAATGGGAAGCTAGGAAGCATGTACCGAAAGTTATAAAAAGTAATTGAGTAGAAATCTTAAAGATTAAAAAGAAAGTTAGTTAACATGAATCTCAGTAGATGAGTTGATTATTCCACATGGCAGAGCAGAACAGATAATGGACCAGAAGATAAAATAGAGAAAAATTCCCCCTGATCAGAAAATGAGACAGACAACGAAAGAAAGGAAGAAAGAAAGGAGGAGGAGGAGGGAGGAGGGAGAGAGAGAGAGAGAGAGAGAGAAAGAAAGAAAGAAGAAGAAAGAAAGAAAAAGAAAGAAAAGAAAGAAAGAAAAGAAAGAAAGAAAGAAAGGAAAGAAAGGAAAGAAAGGAAAGAAAGAGCAAAAAGTGAAAATATACCACTACAGGAGGAAGAGAAAAGTCTAACATAGGGCTTTGGAAGACGAAAATAGAGAGGATGTCTAAGAGGAAATAGCGAAAGAGATTATAACTGAGAATATTCCAGATATGAGAACTTGAGGAGTGACACGTGTCCCTGTCCTTGGATTAAAACTCCCACAATATCAAATTCAGTTAAAAATACCTGCCTCTAAATATATTGCAATTGAACAATATATAGAGGAAACATAAAGGGGAAATTTAACATAGAAAGAACAGTGTTTTCTTTTGAGATTAGGTTTCCCATTGCTTTCTTATTTTGAGCTTTTCCTTCCTCTGAATACCCCAACTGTCTTTTGGAATTCTAGGACAAAAGGAACACAGAAACCACCTGATCAGAAGATTTTTAGGAAATTTTATTTATTCATGACACAAGTTACACCATGGCTAAGCCAGATTTAAACCAGAGGAAAACTTTCACAAAGAGTTTTTGTTGTTGTTTAAAGCTGAAATACTATAGTATCTTATTCAGTCTTGTTCTGGCAGGTCTTCTACTCCCTTTACAATGGTTAAAAAAAAAACCAGCAGAATCAGAGAGTCCTCTTTCTATCTTGCCACACCAACTTTGTTTAAGCCTTTAAAATACCAAGGTTTACATTACCATCAATAAATTGTCATTATATTGTTATCAAACTAAAAAAAAAACTGGTTCTTACATCTCAATGTTACAGAAATGAACACTGAACTCAGAATAAATTTGAGGAGATAGTGTTTGAGAGAGAGAGAGAGAGACAGACAGACAGACAGACAGACAGACTGAGACTGACTTGTACACAAGGGAGCATGCAAGATTAAAAAAAAGTGCTCCTTGAAGGCTCTTTACGAAAAGACTACATAGACCATTCCAAAAGTGGGAAGTGGTTCAGGAATGAGGATGTGGTTCCTGGTGCTGTGTTGTCTACCACATAGCCATCAGTTTCAAGGCGATCATAGAAGGTTTTTTCCAGGGTCCCTGCAGAGGTCTTGCAAAACAAAGGCTTATGCAAACATGAGTTAAACCTTAATTGGAATGTCAGCAAGGAGGGAAGGAGTCAGACCACAGTTAAAAATAAAGTCTTGATGTTAGGCAAGATTGAGTCTCCCTTTTTTTTTAGCTACTTCATATTAGCTCAGTACCTTGAAAATATCAGACTACCTAAATGTATATGTCAAAGGAGATAAACTTATTAGATATATTTGAGAAATAGCAAATTCAATCAAACAATTCACTGGAAATAGAATGAACAGGTAAGCCACTTTGTAAATTTGTGGCTAGTGTCAGTTATTTTGCCTTGAGAAAATAATAGAGGTTAGAAGAGCAATGCAAAGTGTTCCCTGGCTTTTAAATCTCCTTGATTAATATTAGGCCTTTGCAATCTTAATATATTCATATCCTTGAACATTATGATAAGTTTAATATTTAGATACATTTTCTTCAGAGTTGTCATGGCTTCTGAATTTTTACCTTTAGCTCTTTAATCCATCTGAAATTTCCCTTGCCGTTTGATTTGAGGTGAGGATTTACTTAAGTGATTTCCAAGTAGTTATCTTCTTTTCTTGATACTTTAAAGGAATATTTTTTCCATTAGTTTGTAGTAATTGATTTTTAATGTGCTGAGTTTGTTTTTATTATAAAGTCTATTTCAGGGCAATCCAGGCCGTTCAAGTGATCTATCTGTTGATTCTTGTATCAGCAACAAAATCTTTTAATGCCTGTAAAATACAGCTTAATATCTGGTTGAATACATCTTTCTGTATTCAATAGTTAAGTTTCTTAACTATTACATGTATCAACTGTTTATTTTTCCAGATGAATATTAGAATTTTAGAGCTTTTCCTATATTTTGATTTGAACTGATTTAAAACTATTGACTAACTTCAGAGAATGAATATATTTATAACATTTAATATCTCTATCCAAGGGATGATTAAAAATGTTGACCGATCTGCAGTTATAATATTTTATTAAAATATCTTTCATATCTCTTTTCAGTTTTCTTCATTTAGATCCAATAAATCTCCTTAGAGGTTTTTCTAGATATTTCAGGGTTTTTTTTTGTTTCTATTATGAATGTAATTCTCTAATTAGTCACCTTCCCATTTTATTGTATAAATGATTATTGTCTGGTGCCCTGACTAAACTAAGAAAGCTCTAAACAGTTATTTGATTTCATTATCCTTTAGCTGTTTCTGTATTATTCCAGGTAGACCATTAGCTCATCTTGTTTTTTTAACATTATTTTTGTTAGTTCCATTATTCAGAGCATGAGCGTTCATGGCTGTTGCTTCTTTGTGGTGGAATGTAACTCTTTATCCATGAATGATATCTTGACTTGGTAAAGAAAACTGAGGTCACAACCTTTTTTCCTCAGAACTCTGTAGTATAGATATTTCTTCACTTTCTTCTGGTGCTCAAGATTGCAGAGCAGAAGTCTGAGACCAGATCGGTTTTTGTTCCTTTATAAGTTACCCGTTTTTTTCTGCTGAGCTGTATGTAGAATTTTTTTTTGTCCTTGTAATTCAAAAATATTACCAGGATAAGTCTAGATGTTATTCTATTTTCATTAACTTTGACTGAAATACAGTGGACTTTTTTGATCAGCAGACTCTATAGCTGAGGAAAATTTTCTTTCTATATATACACTTTTGATTATTGTCTCAGCTCCATCTATTTTGGTTTCTTCCTCAGGATAGCCAATTACCTACAAATTGAATCTTTACTTTCTCTTCTCCATTTCCTCATCTTCTCTCATCATTTTCATCTATTTATCTTTGTCCTGGGGGGAAAAGCCTGCTTGGAGAATTCAGTGTCAGACAAAGAGCAAGGGAACAGCAAATGGTAACTGTATAATTATTACATTCACGACCCTCCCTTACTCAGTTTTTATTCAGTGAATGAAGTTAATAAGTTCCATTGGCATGGAACGTTAGGCTTTATAAAGCATTTTGCAGCCATCTTTTTCAGCTGACCCTCATAACAACCCTTGGAGCAGATAATATTATTACTCCTGTTTTTCAAATGGAGAAACTGATGTTCAGAAAGATTAGATAGCTTGCCTCACAACTGCGTAGTGGTGGCTCCAAGAACAGAGACCTCCCCCTGGGGTGGATGCCCAGGTCACTCCTCTTTATTTAGGGCAGCATTACTCCCTGGTTTACTGACCCTTTTAGAATACAAAACCCTGCAAAGAAAGCATTAGCTAAAGAATTTTAGCTTAAGGTATTTACACAGTTGGAAAGCAACAAATCATTATTTGTCACTTTTTTTCCTTTGTTTAGTCAGCTGTCATGGCATTTTCTTTTCTTCAAAAAGATATTCTAATCACTTGAACCCCTTTGAGCAATATGAAGCAATTGTAATCACAGATGTCCTTGGTCCTTCCCACCAGTTCTCATTTCCCAAAATAGAATCCTTGCTCAGGATTCCTCAGAAAATAGTACTGTTGAGCCTTTGTGTCTTAAAAGTCTTATTATTTGAAAATAGCTTTATCTGCAAACTGTAATAACAAAAGCAAAAAAGAAAAAAAAAACTTCACTGCAGATTTTTGACATAGCTCACCCTTTTATAAAAACTGTCTTCACGCATGAAATGGCAGTTGAATATTTAACTGCAAAATTCACTATTTCATACTTATTGGTATTAATGTGATTATGCATTTAAGATCTAAAAGAGATCCTTCGTTACTTGTTAAGGATTGAGGCATTGGATTTCTGAAATCTGTTATATGAATGTTGCATGGTGAATTTATAGATGAAATCTGTCTGTTGATCTGGCTCTTGATCTAATCTATATCTCAGTTGCATGAGACCAGGCTCATGGTGCTGGACTGGTCTTGGTCCCTGCTGCTAGTTCTAGTTTTGTCCCCTGTCTTCTGACCCTTGGGCCTTGTTCACAAAGGCACACGCACACATACATACACACACACGCACACACACGCACACACATCATCATCATCAGCATCAGCATCATCATCATCACATCATGACCTCTTAGGGTCCTGCAGTAACCGAGACAAGACAAAGATTCATCTTGTATGGGAGATTTTTTATTATCCCTTTGAAGCCAGAAGACCTGCCGGAGAGAGCTCTGAGAAGCATCCAGCTCACCTGGGTACATGTCATATTCTTCCTCCATAATGAACAACATAAGCAGAATGTTCTACTCTCTGCCCCTTCTACGGTATTACCTTCTTTCCCACAGCTTGTGGTTTACAGCCCATGCAGTACATTATTCCCATTTTGGACTCACATGCTTTGAGATATCAAGTTCAGGTTAGAGTATGTGAAGATCTCAAAGTGCCTATATTTTATGTATCAGAGAGGCTGAGTCTTTCTCAGGAGAGCCATAAATGCGTAGAGGTTGGAAAGAGATAAATCTAGGCAAAGGTATTCTGAAGCAATTTTATGGCCCACAAAAGGAACAGAAACCAAGTCATCAGGCAAATACCAGGCCATTCAAGGCTGGTCTACATGAAGGAGATAAAGCTACCTGCCCATACAGATTCAGAGGGAGGCCTGAGAAATTTTTTAAGCCCTTGTGCCCCATTCATTTCAACCCCAACTTAACTTTTTTTAAAGGCTGATCTCTGTAGCATTCAGCTCCTTCAATATTAATACACAATAAAATATGTATGTATGTGAGTACATATACTTTTCAAATGAAGAGACTTTGAGTGTCTGCTATATGTCAAGTTAACAAATTAACTAGGTTCAGGTTACCTTACAATCAGAGACCTGTACTTTGTAAAGTTTGCTGTTTTATGCTGAAGGGGAACAGAATGTAGCACCCCAAAATATGCCATTTTGGAATAAGGATTATTTTGTGCTAAAGGTCATTAAGACCCAGAAGACTCAGGAAAAACTTTTTACCTCTCCCTTAACTGCCTAAAAGAATTTAGAAAGGGGGCCTGTACCAGGAAGAGAGCTATTACCAGACATCACTTTTGTATCTGAGAGACTCATCTGCATCTCAGGGCAAACATTTATATACCAAACATATGCTCTTCCCATCTTCCTATGAATTATCCTTCTCCCCTTTGAATCCCTAGATTCTTGTCCCCTTCTTCTTAGCACAGGATGATATATAAGCCTCAAGTGTCTGGCTGCCTTTGGGTGTCTTTGTGGGGCATAATAGGTATGTAATTAAATTTGTTTTTCTCTTGTTAATCTATCTTTATTATTATTATTATTATTATTATTATTATTATTATTATTATTATAGGAGTGTCTCAGCCAAGAACCTAGAAGGGTAGAGAACAAATTATTTTTCCTC
Organism: Eonycteris spelaea; assembly: GCA_003508835.1. Classification (NCBI taxonomy): domain Eukaryota; kingdom Metazoa; phylum Chordata; class Mammalia; order Chiroptera; family Pteropodidae; genus Eonycteris; species Eonycteris spelaea. The sequence continues at coordinate 967,017 of PUFA01000200.1, forward strand.
TCTTACAATGCTTTATGTTTTTCTTCATTCATTTCCCTCTAGGTATTTGCTTATAGTAAAGTTTCTTTTGAAAACCCTCACCTATATCAGTTCTGCTGAGGGCCCTTGGCTTCATCAATACCAAGGTTAGCATCTTTACAGGGCAACCAGTACCTGTGGGGGTTCAGGTGAGTTGGTAGCAGGGAGGTAAGCAGACTTCAAGAATAAGAACCTTCATTGGAGCAAATTGATGCTTCTGGACTCTTTTACTATCCCTTCTGACCAGAGATTTCCTTCAGACCTTGAGGACTTTGTGCTTTGTGCCTTGAGGACTTTGTCAACTCAAGAGGCCACTTTACTTCTGAGGGAGTTTGTTCTCCCATATACCTGAACTCGTCTTACTTTGTTTTACATAATGTATATATTAGGCAATACTTGGGTCCATACCAATAATAAGTCACTTGGTACATGCAGTTCTTATAGATGACACCTTGATATTTTGACACATCTCTTCTGCAGTAATATAATTAATAAGTTCCTAGGCTCAAGAATGGTCTCTTCATAAAGGTGAAACAGTTAAATTCATCAAGGGTATTCTGGACACTATAAACTATTTCTTAGCAAACCTGTCTTCTAGGGTGCAGAAATGCACCCTAGACAGAGAAACCTCATTTTAAAGGGCACGCAAGGCCAAATCAACCATCTTAATTTGACAGATGTTGCTTCCCAAAGTGTTTACAGTACAAATTTCCAAGATTTGAGTTTTGTTACCTTAACTAATCATCTCTGTACTGGGGAAAGTAAGTGAAGGTCAACACAAAACTGATCTCCCAGATGTGTGGTTTTAAATAAATAACTAAGATGAAAGGGAAGCGTAGCTGCTGAAATGCCCTGTGAAGTCTTAAGTCACTAAAATACAGAGCATTTGCAGACTAGTCTTCCCTCACCCCTAAGTTTCTGCATTTAATAAGAGAATGGTGAAAATGTTCATTTTTTTCCAAGTAAATCTGTCAATATTTTTAAAAATAGGAACAATAAAAGAAAAAGAAATAGGTTGTTTGAAGCCAAAATGATCTTAGAACTCTTTGGTTAACATATCAAATGAATGCCAGCCTGTTTTGGACCAATATTTGGTTTTTATTTGTTGCGTGTTTGTTTTGCTTTGTCTTCTATCAGACAGTTCTAATTTTCTTGTGCCTCAAATATCTAATTCTCCTACTTATTCCTGAAACCTGTGCAAATAGAGCTATCTTCTGTAGTTAAAATAGTCACAGGACACTGGGACCCTGAAGGGCATCAGCTATGCTAGTTCCTTTGTTCACCAGGCTTATGGTAATGGTAAAAACTAGCACAGAATCCAATGGTGATAGATAAACAAGCACAGACACCAAATCAGTGCATCTCTAATTTCCCTTTGATCATCATGCCTCTCTTGCTCTCATCCACGCTCCCATTAGCCCAAAGCTTATGTTACAGTACATGGAAGCAAGGACCAGGGCGTCGAAGTATTTTACAGACCCTTTGGTTGAAGTCTGCATGGTTCTGTCACAGTGCTATGAAAGTATCCATCGGTGGGGACGACACCCCCAGAGTATTTTTGTAACTGTTTCATCACCTGAAACCTACTTTTATTTCCTGTATGTACTGACGGCATTTATAAAAGCTATAAAGTTGAAATGGAAAAGGTGATTGTTTAACTAAATGACATGAACGTGTTTACTGACTGAAAATCACGTGGGAAAAAATGTCTCATCTAGGTGTCCGGGGCACTTGCTGCTGTTCTAATCCTCTAAGTCAGCAGTCTCCAAAGCATTCCCTTCCTCCAGTTTTTTCAACCCCCGCTTAGACACAACTCTAATGACAGTATTGGCATTTTTGCATTAATTTGTGCAATTCTTGATAAATATTTGTCTCTCCCACTATACAGTAAAGTCCATTTGGAAGGGACCACATCTGTTTTGTTTACTGCTGTGTCCTCTACCTAGAACAATATCTGGCCCACTGTAAGTTTTCCATTAAATGGGGGAAGGAAGAAAATAAGGGAAGACTTCTATGAAATGGAAAGTTAGGAGACTGTGGTCCGAAGTCAGTTACTCAAATAGTGGATGTGCTGAAGTTCAAATGTAGGAGACTATGGTATGCAGAACAATGGCCCTCCCAAAAGATGTCCATGTTGAAATCCTTGGACTGTGACTATAGTATCTTACATAGCAAAAGGGACTTTGCAGATGTGATTAAGTTAAGGATCTTGAGATGTGGAGATTATGCTAGATCATCCTGGTGGGCCCAATGTAATTAGAAGGGTCTTGAAAATAGAAGAGAGAGGAAGAAGTCCGAGTAATACATGGTAAGAAGCACGTGACTCTATTGCTACCTTTGATGATGAAAGAAGCGGGCCACAAGCCAAGGAATGCAGGCAGCCTCGCAGCTGGAAAAGGCAAGGAAACAGATGATCCCCTCGAGCTTCTGGAAGGACCTTGCTCCCTCTGACACCTTGATTTTAGCCCAAATGAGACCTATATCAGGCTTATAACCTACAGAAATGTAAAATAATAAATTCATTTATTCAGGCTTCTAAGTTTGTGGCCATATGTTACAATAACAGTAGCAAACTAGTATAGGACACATGGGTTTGAAAAACTATAATTCGTAGCATTTGATGGCTTCTGTGATGTTAAGTACTTTTCTCTGCTTAATTCAAGTTACAATGTGTCTTTGACCAGCTCAGAAAATCTAAGAATTTGATAGGCTCTCATAAACTGGTACAAGCTAGCTCTAGCACACTACTTGCCAAGTCACAGAGCAAGTAAGTGATTGGCGCAGGCATTTGTCCCTGGGCCTTGCTCAGATTCTAGGGCACTGCCCCACCCCCAGCCATGAACATGTGCTCCTTGGTGAGGTGGCCTCACTTACCTACCAGCACTGAGATCTCTTCACTTCCACCCTCCTATCCACTTTGAATTTTTAAAGAAGGCTAAACACAAAATACATTTGAATGCACAGCTAATGAATGTAGTAAGTTCATTTGAAATTTCACACTTGCTTCTGAAATGGTTACACTCACAGTTCATTGAGCCTTTAAACAGGCATCATTGCAAGGCTGTGATGGCTTACCCATTAGTGGTTAAGTGATTTGCCTAAGGCTACTGTGGAAAATCTCTTTAAATCAAAACCTCCATATGACATAAATCTGTATTGGAGGAGTCACTAGAACTGAAGGCAGCAGGAATAATACATTTTACTTTCAGATACATTCTTCTGGGAGAACAAAAAGGAATGCAGGTTAGTTATCTAGGAGAAGGACTAGACTATTATTAGCAATGGGCCATGGCAGACTCGTCATCTAGGTTTTAGTAGCACCCTTGTTTGGAACAAGGCCCACTCTTGTCCTGCTAATATCTCCAGTATTCGAAAAAGAACCAACACAATGAAATAGAACTTAAATTCTAAGGGAATTGGTGCTGGGACAGAGTAAAAGTGCCTCATCTAGAGTCACTTTAAAGTAGTCACTTTTAGCACTTAGAAAAGTTGTTTGGCATGAATTTTTTTTTTCATTTGTGTTTTTTTTCCCCCTTTCCTGCTGACCTACTGGAAGGATACGGAGGATGAAAATCTGAGAAAGGTGGTTCTGCTAATCAACTGGAAAGAGACAGGTGGCTCACCCTCTGAGAAGCAGATGCCAGAAACACAATGCATTTTCCAAAAGGCCTAGAAGAGGCCCTTACACATCGGTCACCTGCTCAAATCCTGTTACCATGCTCAGGAGAACACTGGAGTCCTAAGCAAATGCAGAACCTGGGGGACCGGTCCTGGGAGCTTCGGGGGCCTGATCCGGGCCATGGTATCGAGGCTCCTCTGAGGGAGTTTTCAGGAGCAGAACCAAGCTGAATGCCGGGCTGACTGTACCACTGTGGAGTGCATCTGAAGTGCAAGGCCAAGAGATAATGAGAAAACAGGACTCCAGTTGGGAATATCCTTTTGGTATTTAGAGTTCAGGGTAGTGGCTGAGTCGCTATAGCTTTTTTTGTGTGAATGATGCAAACAAAGTCACGCGGTCAATTATTTCAGCTATGAAGGTGCCCCTCCTATTAGAACTGGGTATTCTGGAAAGAGTAGCTCAGGAATGAATGGACCCGGGTTCAAATCCTACCTCTTCCACTATACATGGATTTATAATTTAGGGCCTTGACTTATGCCTGGGAGTCATTTATGCATTTGAACAAGTACTCCAGGTGATTGTCATCAAAAGGCAAATTTGAGAAACATAGCCGTAGTATCTTGTTACTTGAAATATGGGCCGGGCTATCCCTATCTGCAGCACCTTGTTAGAAATGTAGAATCTCAGCTGGAGGACAGTGAGGATCTGCATTTTAACTAGATCCCCAGGTGTTCGTCCTGTCCATTAACATTTGAGAAGCTCCATTCCAATCCCTGCCAAGTCATCGCCTGACCTGTTCTCGAACACCAACGAGCAATTACATTTGGTAGTTTGCTCCAGGGGAGGCAAAGGAGAAGAAGGATGTTGCTCTGCTTTAAATTTTTTGTCTTGTTTTTTGAATCTACTCACCGTCATTAAGGCCGTGAAGGAAATGTAAAACCTCAATATGCAAGTGTAAAATGATTTCAATAGGGTAAAAAAGACCACTGTGATGCATAGTCATGAAGTCAGGCCTCAGCTCAGTACTTCCTTGGAGGGAGGGCTTGCTGTGCTATTTCTGAAGAGAATGGATCAGAAGGCTCCTAGCAGAGTCCATGAGACACTCCATCCTGGCGAATGAGGTAAGTAAGGCAATATACTCCTTAAGCATTTCATTTGGAAGATTAATAGAGTGATGTTTTGTCATTTTCTTTTCAATTCATTAAAAATATGCAACTGGGATGCTCCCTTTCACTGTGATGGAATGAAAAGTGGTCAAGTGGTATGTTTGAAAACCATAGTTTTCTTTATGGATTCAGCAAACTACAACCATCAAAATACGTTTTCTAAAATCTTTTATTTGCAAACAATTTGGGATTTAACAATTCCAATTTCATGCAGCTGTAGGTTTTACCATCTTCTCAGTAGGTCTTAAGCATTTATTGATCTACAAATTGCTTTTCAGCTAGTTTCCAATACCCTTCCTAGTCCACACTCAGCCTTCGGGCACCAGTGTTGGCCACAATGATCAACCCCCATTTAATGGAGAGAAGATTATTTACCATAAGCCTAGCTTCTTGTAACAGTAGCTTTGGGGTTTTGCTTGTTAAATCCCTATTGCATTATTCATACATCACGTTATTTTTTTGACGACTCCTGTCAAAGCATGAGAGACACATTGTTGAATTACAGTTAATAAGTATAGTTAGCACATATCGCTTTACAATTAGTAAAACAATTCAAATACAGGCATACCTTGGAATTCTTTCCTCTCAGTACACATGGGAAAACTAAAATTGAGTTTGGAAAATTGCCTGGTGTCACATAGCAAGTAAACCGTAGAGTTAGGACCCAATCTGGGTCTCGTTATTTTTGATCTAATTTTCCTTCCACCAATCCATGGTACCTCTTAAGAAGTTTTGGATGCTTGCTTTAGGGCTGCATCCTATTGGGAGTGGGCTGAATTGTTTGTTGTCATTCAACTTTACTGCCACTCATTTGCATTTCTAAAGTGAAGGCAACAACTACTCCTCCCTCTCCAGAATTCCCTCTCCCTTGTAGTTCAGAGTTACCATCCAGAGAGAGGTTCACTCACCACAACTGGGAATGCTGAAGAGAAATAGAGGTTATTATTTTCAGGAGACGTTGCAGGCAGACCTGGATTAGAAACCACTTAGTGGGGACTTTCTAGAGACTGACTTGCATCTCGAGGTGCTTCTAGGAACGACTGCTTGGTGGCAACAGCTACATTGTCTGTGCTGACTTTCTTGACCTTTTCTCTCCTAGCATCTTGAATTCTTTCTTGTATATGCCCCTATATCGGGGAGGGGCAGCGGGGGAGGGGGCGGGGCTTCACTCTAAAGTGGCTTCTATCTCCCTGAGTAAATGCTTTCTCCCATCCTCCTCCCCCTGTAGTTTCTACAACCATAACATTCCCAGGGCTGTTTTTTCATAAGTAATAAGTTACCTGTGAAACGTATTTTAATTGCAGAATATTTGGAAAAAACCATCTTTTCAATGAGTACATGATATTGCTTCACATGGGTACACTGTAGTTTACCCACTCATATTCCTGTTGGTGAACATTTGGATCTTTTAATTCCTATTTTTAAATTATGCTATATGCCGCTGTGAGGAACATCTGTGCATATCGATCTCTATCTAAATCTTGTATTTTTCCTTAGCACAAATTCCTGTCTTGGGTCCTTTCTTTTATTCCTTCATTGTTCAAAATACTCAGGAACTGTTTTCAATGGGCCAGACGTTTTAGGCAATAAGAATGCTGTGCTGAAGCACACAAACATTGGATTAACGCCCTAATGGAGCTCACAGTTTACCCAGGAGTACCATGCAGTTACTAGGCAAATGACAACTGGTGTGACCTTTATGCAGAGGAATATATAACAGGATAGAACCTAGGAAGACCTCCCGGAGGAAGTGGCATTTATTGAAATTAAACTATGGATGGGAATGAAGCAGAAAGGCATGGTGGCAGGAGCAAAACATGTTAAAGGCCAGGAGGTTGGAGAACAGGGTACTTGGAAGGAAGCAAAATAAGTCCATTATGCTGAGAGCAGAGGCATAGAAGGGAGAGGGTGGCTTAGGGGAGAGTGGACATGTGCTGAGGGGCCAGATCATTCTGGGCCTGGCAGGCAACTGAAAGGTTTTAGGTTTTAACTTAAGCGTAACGGGGAGCCTTTGGGGAGTATTTAGCACTGAATATTGCCCTTGAACAATGTAGGACATTGACAAGTAGTAGACTGGCCAAGGAGAGAGAATTTTACTGTTGGACACGTCGAAATTGAGGTACCTGTGCGGCATCCAAGAGAAGCTCCCTAGGAGAGTATTGAGTCTTGACCTCTAGAAAGATGTGATCGGAAATCTAGATTTGGAAATCATCATTATATATTGAAGCTTCATATGTTGAAATGTGTATGGGGTCACCTGTGGCGTGCTTTGGCTACTGCCCACATCAGTTATCTGCCGTTTGTTAGAAATGTATAGTATTCCTAAACTCTACTCCAGACCTGAAGAAGCCGACTGTGGGAGCTATTTATGCAATTTTCATTTTTAATAACCTACCCGAGTGACTTCTTTGCACATGAAACATGAAAAGCATGGCCTAGGATGGGCCTATATCAGGAATCCTCAGCCCTGGCTGCACATTAAAATGACTTGGAGGAATTAAAAAATATACTTATGCCGAGGATCATTCTGGGACATTTGTTTTGGCTTCTTCGCAGCTCGGTAGTGCCAGTTTACCCCTCCTCTGCTGAGTAGCCATGTATTATTCCCCACGTCTGCATAGCAATAGTTAACTGTAATTCCTCATACATGCTATCCCGCTTTACGCCACTAGCTGTCTCCTTCTTGTAGTCCTATAAGCTGCCAGTTTCACTTGGCTAGCCCCTACTTCGTCTCTAAGACTCAATTCACGTATCACCTCCTCCAGGAAGCTTTCCATGATGCCCATTACCCTTTGGAGTGAGTACCTTCTCTGTGCTTCCAGAGGATTTTCATATGTCAGAGCATTTAGAACATTGTCTTGGCGTTAGCAGTTTGCGTGTGTGCTTCTCTACCAGCAGGTGGTTCCTCACGACTGTGTTTCATTCTTTTTCTCAGTTCCCCAACTCTTATCACTGTGCCTATCACACAGTTAGCACACAGGACATGCGGTGTTTGTTGTATGGAATTCTGGCTTCACCACTTATTAGTCTTAATGTGTTTGAGCAGATTAATCTCTCAGAGTGCCAATTCCATAATCTGCAACTCACAGATATTTTCTCTCCTGCCTGCATTGTATCATCAGATTGTCATACAGATTGCATGTTATTAAAGATGAGAACACACTTTGTTTAATATAAAGCATTATTAAACCATGAGTTATAAAAATGGTGTTCTCAATAAGAATGTATTTGCATGAGCCTTTTGACTTTGGGAGACTGAATGATGCTGTTGCCACTGCTCAAAACACTTGCGGATCTCATCTTGTGGCACTGTCCCTATCGGTTTATGATGGCAGTAATCTCAGTCTTTAAAGGCTACACCAGCTTTAAAGACAATTACATGGCACTTGGCTCTAGGCACCCACTTAGAGTTGTGACTGCACTTCTCTTCCCATAGCCTGGTGGCTTATACCAGGGGTCCCCAAACCCCGGGCTGCAGACCAGTGCCGCTCCATGGCCTGTTAGGAACCGGGCCACACAGCAGGAGGTGAGCGGCTGGCTGGTGAGCGAAGCTTCATCTGTATTCGCAGCCGCTCCCCAGCACTAGCATCACCGCCTCAGCTTCACCTCAGATCATCAGACATTAGATTCTCATGGCAGCCCCGGTCCCTGGTGCCACAAAGGTTGGGGACTGCTGGCTCATCCTTTTCCTAGGTGGCCAGCATGGTTTTTAGGTCCTTCTAAATCAGTGGCCTTCCCAAAGGGAAGGGTGGCCTTCTGCTAGGGTATTAAAGCTATCTCAGCTGACCTTGAACCTTTAAATGACCAGAGGTCTTACGGTCCCTGAAAGATTCCCTGATTCATTCAGCTTTCTAATCCCTTCTGTGAATGAGTGTAAATAAGTTCTCTTGTAATAAATACCACCTTGATGATCTATCTGTTTAGGTCTACCATGACCGCAGTTCCAAAACGGAGCTCAGACACCACCGCTCTCTCTTCTTCCCTTGCAGTGAGTCCCTGGCATTATCGGGGTACTCATTCTCCCGTCTCTGTTGACAATGGTGGCAAAATTTCAATCCCCAAGTTACATGTTTTTCTTCCATGTGCCTTCAGGTCAGAGAATAAGGTTGATTTATGTCTGCAGCCTCTTTTGACTGGTTCAATATCTTTCATTCAGTAGATGCTTGCTAAATATTTGCTGAATTTAATTCAGAAAACTCCAGTCTTATTACTATACAGTCACACCATATACTGTTACAGAAAAAATTTCAATTTCATATTTTTTTCAAAAACAGAGATTGAAATTGATTTTTTCTCCAAAGCAGAGGATCCTAAGAAAAAAAATGTTACTCAAATGTGCTCTCCTTATATACTGTTCTGTGCTTGTCCTAGTATAAGGAAGTAAGTACATTGAGTTTTTCCAGTAATAAAGTTAAATACACACCAATCCAGCCTTCTTTACTTGTCTGCCTATTCCTGTGGCCAGTGGTTTGAGAGCCAATCTGTACATATGAAGAGCATTGCAAAGCTCATTAACCCAAATGAGGATCACAAGTAGGTCAGGCTCGATATATATATCCCAGCCCCTCTCCCCCACCCCGGGCAGAATATACCTGATGCCTGTCTGTGTTGCTGCTGGCAGGCTTACAACCTTGCATGCCAAAAAAAGTCACCCTTCCTACCTAATACAAATACACTACCTGTGACTAATCTGAGCCACTGAAAAGCAAGCTAGAAAAGAGTGACAGAGCAGCTCTCCCGTAGAGTTTGTCATTTGACCAAATTCATGACCCTTTAGAGGGAGAATGAACCTTATAAAATGTCTAGTCTCATTGCCTCCTTTTACCCAGAGATGACTTGCGTCTTGAGTGAGCACAGCACAGGGGTTAAGAGCATGGCCCAGGAGTCCCATGCAGATCCCAGCTCCAAATTCACAAGCTGGGAAAGTCCCTTTCTCTCTGACCCTTACCCTCAGGCAGGTCAAATTGGTTAATGGGCACCGGGTGACAGGGACCTACATTGCTCTTATCAGCTTTTGTGCCTCAGCTAAGGAGTTGGAGTTTCTGATTCCATGTTCCTTCCTCTTCCCCGAACATCCAGGAACCAAGAATACCTTCCTAGCCTCCGTCTCAGAGCCGGCTTGAGGTCTTCCTGCTCATGTGACAGCCACTCAGCTGACCAAGGAGAGTGCTCAGTGACCTTCCTGCACAGGAGAATAACCTGGCCCATACATTGGAACAAAGGACTTGAACTAGCCACAATCCTGGAACACGAGTGTGGCCACAGAGGTAGGTGGGCCCTGGAGAGCTAAGGCAGAAACTGGAGAGAGAGAAGCTATCTAAGTTCCATGAGTGGGAAGTGACAGTGTGACACATGGGGAGGAGGGAAGAATAGCAGTATGTTAGGGTGCAGGGTGTGTTGGGTGCATGGACAAGGGGGAGTGGGGAGTTCTTACTCCACTCCACTTCAGCCACACTGGCCTCCTTGCTGTCCCCTGATCATGACAGGCTCATTCTCTAATTGGGGGTTTTGCGCTGGCTGTTCCTTTGTCTTGGAATGTTTTTCCCCTGTGCATCCACAAGGCTGCCCTCCTTTATGCCTTTTAAGTCAAATACCACCTCTTCATTGAGGCCTCAACTGGCCACGCTTTTTAAAATCGTAACTTGTCCCTCACTCAAAGGTACATTCAGTTTCCCTTACCCCACTCCATGTTTTCTTTATTTCATAGCAGTTACCACTTTCTAACTTACTATATAATTAACTGATCTATTATTTCTATTATTGTCTGTCTCATGCCCCTATGAGCTAAGCCAGGTAAGGGTAAGTATCTTTGTTTTGTTCACCTCTATATTCCACACATCTGAATTAGTACCTAGTTCAAAGTAAGTGCTTGATAAATGTTTGCCAAATGAGTGAATGAATGAATGAGTGCCTATCCAGATATAACCCAGAGCTATATTTTTGGTATTACCTAGAATGAATGTATAAGTATAGGTATATACACATGCACATATGCATCTCAAAGCAAAACAAGATATCTCAGACTTTGATATTCTATTAGTAGTAGTGTTAATTCTGATGACTTCACAAGTGTGACAAACCTCAGCACTCAAGAACCATGTGCATGGGGAAATGAATAAGGCATGTGGCTCTGTCCTCTAGGAGCTCATAATCCATTGAGGGAAGCAAAGGCATTGATATTTGGGCCTATACAAGCTAGAACATATTTGGTGCTGCACTAAACCTACAAATGGAGTCTTGGGGAGGAGAGATGGATCCTGACCTCAGGCATCTGGAAAGATCTTGGAGGAGTAAGATGTTAACTTTGACTCATTAACTGAGCAGGACTTTGCAAGGGTGGGAAAAAGATATGGTTTGCCTCCTGCAGGCCCGTCTTGCTCTCCAGGTTGGACAGATCTCTGTATCTGAGGGCAAGGAAACATCTTAAATGGAGGGAGCACAGGTTTAGAAACTCAAGCAGGAATGGTTCAGAGGGATTGGAATCAGAATCATTCTGTTTCCTCATAGGATTTCTAGCTCGTTTTTCTTGGTTCAGACGGGAGCCAGGGATTCTGGGCAGGAGTGCTTTCTAGGCATAGACTGCGCACACGGTTGGCCTTTCACTTGTCATGAACCTGCTGGATCTTGACCATAACAAATAGGCTACAGGGGCACAAGGAATCCCTAAGAAGTTGACATACATGGCTTTGTCTTGAAAGACATTACAGCTTAGGTTCTCTGTAATAATGAGTCAAATGAATGTACTGGAATTAAATAGTAAAATATGTTCAGTGGGCATGGATTATCAAAGCTTAGCTTTGGGAAATCCGAGGTTACATCTGTGAGTAGATTATATTCCAGGTCAAATAACTACGACTCTAACCCTTTCTAACAACTATAAATAACTATAACTATAACTTATTCTATAAGTCTGTATAACTATACCCATAACCAACTAAAATTAACCATAAATACAATTAACTGCATGTACAGCCATAGGTTTAACTAACCAAAACTTCAGTTAACCATAACTAGCAACCACAACTAGTTAGAAGCCACAAACCAGCCATCACAACTAGTTAGTAGTCTTAGTAGTCACAAACTAACAACAACTTGTTAGTAACTTCAACCTGGCAACCACAACTAGTTACCACTCACAAACTTGTAACTATAACTATTTAGTGGTCACAAACTGGTAGTCGTGACTAGTTAGTAGTGCTATTTAACAACCACATTAGGTAGTAGCAAAAACCAGGAACCAGAGCTAGTTAGCAGTCACAAAAATAACCAAATACAGTCAGTAGTGATATCTAGTAACAACTAGCTAGCAGCCACAAACAAGTTACTAACTACTTAAAAGTCTAACCTAGTAATCATGATTAGTTTGCCATTACAAAATGGTAACTGAGGTTGTAGCCCAACCTCGAAAGCACAATTAGCATCCACAAAACCTGTAACTACAACTAATTAATATCTTGAAATGGTAACCACATTAGTTAGCAGCCACAAGTGAACTGAGACTATATAGAAGCCCAAACTTCATAACCAAAGCTAGTTTGCACCTACGCTTGGTAGTCACAGGTAGTTATCACCCCAAATCAGTAACCATGACTAGTTAGGAGCAATACCTAGTAACCACAACCAGTTAACAATTATAAACTAGTAATCGTAATTAGTAACCACAATCCGTAACCACAACTAATTGATAGCTATAATTAACAATAGTAGCCATAATAGATCATAATTATAACTAGTAACTATAAAAAGGTAGTAATTATAACTAACCGTAATTATATCTGTGATTATAACATGCTTAACTAGAACAAACTATAACTTTTTTTTACCTGTATTTGAAGAATAAAACTAATGATACAAAAATAGACTACCAAAACTTTTTGAAATTATCTTTAAATGATTTGGTGTTGGGTCATAGGAATGCAGGAATTTGAGGAAGAAGTACTTTGGGAGGGCTGGAATGTCAATAGTGTGTGTAGGTCCTCCTCGGAGGTTTGTGAGGGCGAGTGACTAATTAAAAAATGTTGTCAATCTGATTAGTTCAGAGCTTAAAATTTCAATTGGTGGGCCTGAGGCTGGGTGAGTTACATCAGATAGCCAGGGATTTACCTATTCATGTCTCAACCTTCCCTCTGCACCTATATTTTCTGGAACATCCTCTCACACATGAGTGGCAGGTAGGTTTAGCAATTGGGATGAAGTCATCCTCTTGCCCCCTAGAGAGAGCTTGTAGCAGTATTATTTCATAGTGGGATGGCCACTTTTCCTGACTTCACGTCCTGACACCATGTTAGGGTGAGTTGGTATTGGAATATGGAATGGGATTTGGGGTGGCATTGGATTTAGGGACCACTGCTATGAGTTTAGAGGGAAGTGCCTGGGTTGTCCTAATTGAGCACACATGGGGTAAGGGCTGTTGCCCAGGTAACCCAATGACAAGGTTGTAAGCATCAAGCCTCCGATCTATTCAGAGACTTGCAATGGCTTGGTAACAGACAAGGCATACGATGAGTGTCAGCCAATCACAGAGGAGCCACATTTGGAGGTGGGAGTGGAGAACAACATTCAGTGATCACGTGTTCTTGAGAGGACTTTCTTTTACTGGGTTTCACTGGGGAGTAGGGTGGTGAGATGGGACCAAAGCAGGGTCCTCCTGAACCTGGGTGGTAGCTGCCTATGGAGGTATCACCATACTTACAAGTGCCACCCTAGAGAAGGATCAGATCTGGTAGAAGTTAAAGAATTGAAGATTTTTCAAAACATCAGAAGTGCCTTCCGTGTACCTGGCAGAAGTGCTATATATTGTGTGACCACAAAAGCAGAACTTCAAATAATGGGTAGGAATTAAAACGCACAGGTCTTCAACATAAGGGGCCATTAGGGCCTCACCAAAAATGGAAATGATTCTTTTACATAGTTGAGAGGTAACTGCTGTGTGAAGTGCTTCAGCAAAAGCTATACAAACAGTTCTCAAGGATCCTGTGTCTGAGCCAAAAGATTGGCTGGATGTCTTTTTTACCCTTCTGAGATAATCTAATCCTTACCTGGTAAAAATAATAAAACAATAGATTTACTAAGGTAGCCATGTAAATCGCATCCATATTTCTCCATTTCAGAGTACATTCTCATTCCTCTTATTAGTTTATCTTTCAATAGCAGTGGACACAGTGATTACTTCCTAAAATGCTGTTTTCACCTGGCTTCTGGGACATCAGTCTACTCTGGGTTTCCTCTTATCTGTTTATTCCTTCTCCGTCTCCCTTGTAGGATCCTCCTTACCTCCTCAATTTTTATACATCCAAGTACCCAAGACTTTTTCCTTGGATGTTCTCTTTTCTATTTACAACAATTACTATGTCATTTCATCTAGTATCATGGCTTCCCGTGCTATCCATAGTCTGATGACTCCCAGATTTGTATCTCCTGCTAGATGTCTGTGTTGAATTCCTAATTCACATATCCAGCTGCTTACTGAGCCTCTCCAACTGAATATCTATCAGGCATCTCAAAATTAACGTGTCCAGAACTGTCTTAGTATATTTGGGCTGCTATAACAGAACAGCATAGGCTGGGTAGCTTATAAACAACAGAAGTTTACATCTCACAGTTCTGGAGGCTGCGAAATCCGTGATCAAGGGGCCGGTGGATTCAGTGTCTGGTGAAGGTCTGCTTTCTGATTCTTAGCCAGCCATCTTCTCACTGTGTCCTCACATGGAACTCTCTAGGGCTTTTTTTTTTTTTATTAAAATAAAGGGCATTAATCTCATTTGTGAGGGTTCCACTCTCATGAAGTAGTCACCTCCCTAAGGGCCCACCTGCAAATACCATTACATTGGAAATTAGATTTCAACATCTAGGTTCGAGGGGTGGACACAAACATCCAACCTATAGCAGTAGTGAAAGACTTGATTTTCCTAGCAAAACCTGCTCCTTATCCATTCTTTCCTACCTCAGCAATTGATACTGCATCCTTTTAAATGGATTCACCCTTGTCTTCTCTCATACCCCAACATCCAATCCATCAGCAAATCTCATTGGCTGTATCTTTGTAATGTAACTAGAATATGGTCGCTTTACCCTATGCCCACCATTTTGACTCCAGAGTCTTTACAGTGGCCTACAAAGCTCTACTCTGTCTGCCCCCTTCCCTCTGTGATCTCATATCCTACTCCTTTCCCCCATCACTCCATCAACTTCTGCCTCGTTGGTCTCTTTTGCTGTTACAGACAATAAGCGTATTCTTTACGGCCCTTGTTTTATATTTACTGTTTTCTTATTTAAGAATGCTCTTCCTGTAGATAGCTATATGGCTTTTATTTATTCACGTCAATCACGGCTTTACTCCAATGTCAATGAGGCTTTTCCCCAGCCACTCTATCTAAAATTGCATCTCTCGCCATCCCTATCCTTCCTGCTTTATTTTTCACCATCTAACATCTTCTATATTTTACTTATATTTTCTCCCGGTGTCTTTCCTGCTAAAATGTAAGCTCCATGAGGGTAGAGATCTTTGTTTATTACTATATCCCTAGGGCCTTGAAGAGTACCTAGTGTATAGTAAACATGCAGTGACTATTTATACATCAAAGGCTATATTTGTTAGGATACAGAGTTGGCTGCTACAGTAGATACCCCAAGTAAGAGTGGCTTAAACAAGATGGAAGTTTGCTTTTCTCTCACATAACAGTTCATGGCAGCTGTGATCACTTGATGGGGTCAGCACCTCAAGCTCTTTCTCATTGTTCTCCTGTTTGCAAGGTACTGTGAAATGTGAAGCAAAGGGGACAGGGGTAGGGGGTGCCCTTTCCACTCCCATCAATGCTTTTGGCTATAACTTGGTCACATTGTCACGTCGAGCCCGGAAGGAGGTAGGGGTATACAATACAGCCTTAACTTCTGGGAAGGCCTGTGCACAGCTAAATCAGGGATCTTACTATTAAGGCAAGACGAGATATTGGAGACCAACAAGCAGTCTCCAGGTCTCTGCTATTGCAAGGCAATGGAGATGTGAGGTAAACAGCCAAAGAGTTAATTAACATTTGTTGAATTTGGGTAGGTACATGAATATTTGTTATTCCTTTTTGTTCTTTTTCATATCCTTAGAACATTCCAGAATGACAGATATTTTAAAGGAGAAAAGAATAAAGACACTTCTATTAGAGCATAAAACGTTATTATTTACATGGGCACAAAGGTGATTTCTGTCTACATGGCCTGTGGCTTTAGGCTGATGCCAGCGGCATACATACTTTTTTATCTCTGGAAACAAGCAATGGCTTACCATCCAGTCTTCAGCACCCTAAGCTTTGTCTTTCTCTCTCACCCTTACACCCTCCTTCCACACGCGTCCCATCGCAGAATATTCTTTCAGAAGCAGACACTGTCTGTCTCCCAGATGAAACTTGCTAGGGCACGTAGGAAATTGGGTAGCATTTTCCCTCACAGGTTGAAAGGAGTTTTATGATCATCTACTTTTCTTTCATCTCTCTCCTCTGAAATCCCTGTTTTGATAAAAGCGTCTTTATTTTCTTGTTCTGAGAAATAAATAGTGGAATGGTTATGATGCTCCCTATTCACTTCAAGTTCAACCTGTTCCCAGTTAATTGATGTAATCATTCAAAAATGAACAAGTTTTTAAAAGGTATATATATGTGTGTGGAGGGATCACAGAGTGCGGTTTAAAATAACTACACCGAGTCAGAAACATAGCATTATATTAAATTGGAATGGAACAAATTGGCCCAACACAGCTGAAATTTAGAGGTGTTGCAATAATTTCATAAAACATATGTTGGCAACTGTACCGGTTTACTTCTGCTACCACAAATCTCAAATAAAATGGTTTTCCCATGTGAATATTTTACATATTATTTCTTCTGACTACATTTCATTTTAACTTGGGTGAGGGAGAGGGTCATACATACATGGCGGTGAATAGGGAAAGTTAAAAAAAAAAAGCCATACACAGTGACCAGTAATTCCAGCAGCAGCATTATTTACCAGAATGTCAGGTTACAGTGCCAATTGTTATTTCCTTTATATCGCCAATTGAAGGAAGATTTTCAGAGCAAATCTGCAAAAGCTTCTTGATATCAACTCTCACCAAACCCTGTCCTTCCTACCTGGTTTCCTAAACCCATAAAACTTTCTTTAATGGCTTAATGTAGTTTGGTTTGATGTATCATTAACTACCAACAGAATCTTGACTACTGAATCACTGTAACTGCAGTCAGAAGCAGCAAACAGGAAAGGATTGATACTCTGTTTCAGTAATAAAGAGGGCGCAGGAAAATTTACAGTCTTTGGCTGTATGTAAATATAAATAAATTTTAGTGTTATGTATGATATCAAAGGCCTTAAATATGAATTAACAATGGAGAAATTCCTTTGAGAAAGTAATTATTTTAATAATCTTTAAAAAATATTAAGCTCTTCTTCAGATCTTGCTCACTGGGTGCTGACTAGGCATCCTCCCTCCTATGTCGTCCCGCCACTGCTACTGCTTTGGCTCTCCTTCATTTACCTGCTTCCTCTCTGGCCTCGTTCTGCCTACTGCAGTGTGTGTGTGTGCGTGTGTGTGTGCATGCAAGAAGCAAGAAGGGAGGAATCTGTTGCCTGTAGGGCGTTTCTCAGATTTACCTCCTTACCCCATGTGAGTCCTAGCTCCTTTCCATGTCCTAGCATATGGTCCTGCCCTGGAGGAAAAGAGCTGATTGTTGGGCAATGGGGACTCAAATGAATGAGGAAGTTTATATCTTTTTGAGTTTTCCCATAATATAAGTTACCTAAAATGTAATGAGCTTATCATTTTACAGAGATGCAACCCATAAGCAAATTAACAGCTGACAATTACCCATCAGGTCTCCATATATTTCTTTTAGCTGCCTTGTTGCCCTCACCTAAGGCCATTGTGTGAAATAGGAGCAGGGGGCCCCAAAAGAAAGGGGAAATAAGACAGCAAGGAAAGTACAACTGGGCAGGTCAGCCACATGTCCTTATCAGAATATGTGGAGCTTTGAGTTTTGTTCCAGAAATTTCTGCTTCTAATCCAGATTTGAAGATGAATTTTCTCTTTGAATTCATTCTCAAATTCTTTTATTCTTGCTCAGGCTTTCTCTGTGAAAATTGGAAAAGCTCCTAATAACATTTTGTGACTTGAAGATGGTAATGACATGTGATGTGGAGCTCATAATCCATGATGAGGCCACTGTGGGCACAATTTCTTTATTCAAACGTAGCATCGATTGACAAATGTTATCTCTGCAGAGGCTTTAAAGAAACTGGAATAAAGTGATGAAATAGCAAGGCAGTTATTTTCTTTGTCATCTGCCAGTAGTTTTGACTCATTTTAAACATCCTGCATTCATGTGATTAATATTTCAACTATGCAGATTCTTTAAGATATATTTTTAGAATCAATGTGAATATACTTTAAAATTTTTTGAATTTATGTTAAATATAACTTTCAAATTTCATTTTCCTTTAAAATTCACAGTTTCTCTGAAATATTATATAATGGAATTTTTACATATTGATATTTGATACATTCCGTAGTAGCTCAATATGTATAGATAACTGATCTCTTCCTCTTCAACAACCTTAAAATTTTGTACTTACAGAGCAGTAAGGTGAATACAAAATTTTTATAGGACAGTAAGGTGCCCCTGAGGCTGACATATCTTTTTTGGTGTCAGTTTAAATATTAATTTGATAATTTACAAGTGTAATTGCACCTCATTATAAAGAAAATGGCTGCTTGATTTAGTCATTACATTTGAAAATAATTCTTGATTTTTAGAGGCAATGAGTTTTCTGTTCAGTACTTTGATGTTTATTTTCTGTGGTCAATTTTACCAATATTTATTGTAAAATTAGATATACTGTGCAGCCCTGACTGAAAAGCATCATGTAATTTGGCTAGGGTCCAGGGGCGGTAAATGAGGAAGAAAATGACATCAAATTAGAAAGCTTGGTCTTTGGGAAACCAAGAAACATTGATATTAACATTTTCGAAGACTCAACTGGCAAATACAGGTTGAGCACCCACTCTAGACTAAATAATGTGAAAAGATGTGAGATGATTTCTGAATGAAATGGACAGGAAATCATCTCACATGGAGGTAGGGAGGCATTTGACTTACTCATCCTGGTGAGAGAGTTTTCAGCATCTAGCAAATTGCAGTGTAGGCCTTCAGAGGTTAGTGGGAGTAAACAATGTTGGAGGATTGTACCGTCAGTGTTGCTGCTGGATCTTTCTCACAGGCCTCTGAAGGTTATGCCTTTCTCTGTAGTCCTTTTTCTGTTTCTCTGAATTAAAAATTAAAAAGTGATGCTTTTATCAGCTTTAACACCACTGCAGTTTGATGAATTTATACCTCTAACTGTACCATCTGTCCGTATTAAATTTTGTATTACTTGCATATGACAGTGATTTGGAAGGTGAAAACTGAGTGGATGGAACACTCCTGTAGGCACGGGAAGTGGCCACAGGAGGAGGAGCCACCAAATGACCAGTACTCACAAAAGTAAAGTTTCCCTCACGTTGGGTTTCGCATGTCTCATGGTGGAATATCATCTCGATAAAGAGCTACTGTGAGAGATAGGAGCCCTGAGCAACCATGGCGGTGGAGAATAGCCTGTTCGGAAAGGTGACATTTTTCCTGAAGTGATCCAGGGGACTTGCCTGGCAGGTGACAAGGCTGAGTATAAGCACAGGTGCTCTGAAAAGCAGGGCACCTTAACATAGGAACAGGAAACCCTAGATCCAGTGATTTGAATCTGGTTAAGACACAGTCTCTTTGAATCTCCATTCCCTTCTTTCAAATGAGTATAATAATATCTACTTTGC
Source organism: Eonycteris spelaea (assembly GCA_003508835.1). Taxonomy (NCBI): domain Eukaryota; kingdom Metazoa; phylum Chordata; class Mammalia; order Chiroptera; family Pteropodidae; genus Eonycteris; species Eonycteris spelaea. The sequence goes on from PUFA01000200.1 coordinate 986,662, forward strand.
AGGATTTGTGTGAGAATTAGAAATAATGATGTATGTAAAGCTCCTAGCATATTATCTAATATACAGATTATTCCCGTGAATGGATAGTTATTTAATTTTGGGGATCCCATGCCAGAGACTCGGCAACAAGCAATAGAAACGACATGGAAGCATTAAGAACCCATCCCAGGAGGTTAGGCAGGTGGACTATGGTATTAAAAACAAAGAAGAAATACTAACTAAGATAATATCACCACCACCAGACAACATAAAATCTGTACCTGGGGCTGAATGTATTTTCAGAAATGTCTCTTTGGCTGTCTGTTTTAATCCATCCAGCAGTTCATTGTTTCAACCTTCTTTATGCTTTCCTCTGGTGAAGTCTCACATAAAATAAACTGTCCTTCGTCGAGGCTATGGCTTCAGACTAGGCTCACCATTCAGAGCAGAAAGCACCTGTAGTCGCCTGAGTAATGGACCCTTCTTTATGGCTGATGCATTGTTTCTGCTTCAACTTTCTAGTTCTCCACCAACCAAGCACATGAGGCAATTGACATGGATGTTGGAGGTTAACATGATGTGATCCTCAAATATTTATGTCCTCCTCACTCGTATGGCTGTCTGACCTCTTGCCCAAACCTATTTTATGAGCCATGTCTTTCCATTCCCTTCAGGTCCATTGCTGCCTACAACCCAGCATAATACTGAGGCATCAAATTCATCTCACTGTGAACTCCTGAGTCACGAACTTGTTTCCAACCTCCAGAAATCAATTGCAGATGAAAAGACTATGAGGGGATGACTTATTATTAGGCCAATGGTAAACAGATTTTTACAAGCTTCGGTTTTGTCTGTGCAACAGTTCTATTATCTCTCCCACAAATTATAGAGCTTTTCTGTGCTGAGCAAAAAGGCTATATTGTTCTCATTTAGACACTTTTACTTTTAACTATAAATCCAGCTCAAAATAGGCTCTTAAATAAGCCTGTTTAAACTATTTATGAAAAAGACAGACTTAAGAACATCTTAATATGTATTTATCTTTCCCCACTTCCATTCTTTTCTATAGGAGTCAATTCGAGACATTTCTTCATAATGTAACAGCATATCTCTGACATGGTCTTTGCTCGCCACCCATAACACGTTTATTCTCTAATGGGAGACTTTTTCTTTATTACTTATGCTATGAACTACTTTCGTCTTCAGACACAATGTTGACCCAAAGAAAATGGGGCTTAGATTAACATGAGAAAGAGAAGAGCAGTCACTGAAATCCAGAAGCTAGACTGGTCTGATCACTAAGTCTTTGTGTTGCCTTGGGATATTCTAGCACTTAACTGCTAGGCCTTGGTATTCTTCAGGTGAACTTAAAAAATATCACAGAATATCGATGACCAATAAGGCTACTCTGTGACTATGATGGATGCAGATAAAAAGAAGACCATTCCATAATCGGGTCTGAACACAGACAAAATATGCATATTGTTCAAGCCACAGAATATCAAATAGTCCCCCATCCTGGCTAATATGATGGACCAGTTGCTTCTTAACCAGTTACGGCTTTAGCTCAGTTTTGGTTTGCTGTCTCCATAGGTAAAATTTATTAAAATAGCCAATCATAGAGTTATCACATTTCTGGATAGCATCCAACCCAGAACAAAGCCCTGGTTCCTTACAGCCTCCCCAAATCACCTAACACAAGCCCAAATCCTTTCTATATAAGTCCTTTTTGTAATAAGTTTTCTCTGATACCCTCTTCTAGAAATGTCTCATGGTTTCTTCTCCTTGCAATGAGTAACATATACAACTTGTTTAAACAACAGTGTATTCCTAAGTCTTTGGTTTAGAGGGCATTGACAGAAATGGAGTTCCACTGAGATTCAGCTTATGTACTCTATTCTTTGGATCAGGACTCAACTCAGTAACAGTGAGCATATCTGAGATCCTTTATGTTTCTCCCTGTTTGATATGCTCCCCTACCCATGGCTGAAAGGTAACTTCATGCAGAATTGAATGCCAATTTTCAATGAAGCACTTCAGCATTGGGTTTATGTTGTTTTCCTAGGAGTAAGGTCTCTTGAGATATCTTTGTTACCCACCATCAGGTTTGTATTCTTTCTTGGTAAAATTGTTTCATGTCCTTCAACTACCTCCTCTTATGGTCTTTCTGCTGTCTAGTGGCTTGAAGGTTGTCTTTCCATAAGAAAAAAAGTCTATAGGGAGAAGACAAATATAGTCCAATAAGTAGTAGGTCATGACCTGGTCCTGGGGACTGAGGAATTCAGAACATCTCAGAGCAGCATGCTTTGGACAAATATTGTCATGGGATACCATTTTAAAAACCTTAAGAGGACGTCTTTCTCAGTCTTGCATGTGTCCTAGAAAATGACCATGTTTAGTTTCATCTACCCAGAATTAGGAGTTTTTGTTTGGCTTCTGACTGGTGTCAATCGATCTTTGGCCAAACACCAGAGATACCAAGTTACACAAGCACAGTTCTTACAGATTTTTCAGTTCTCACGGGGGTATTCTCCTTCTACAGCTTTGCCTTTTACAGGCTGGACATCTGCTTCCATCATGTTTTCTCACTATAAGGCTAAATTGTGTATGTTTATTTTTTAACTGGAACAGTTTCTACAGAGATAATTTAGAATAGCAGTGGTCACTTTGAGGAGTTTTGACATGAACAGCGTTGTTCATTTGAGGAGTACCTTAGAACAAAAAGCAAAGAAACCCTCATGAGAAGATTGCCTTGTCTCAAAGATTTTTAAAAAATATATGAGATACATTCCCTCCTCTTTTCTGTACTTTGAGGATAGTAAGTACTCACTTTTTAACTGTATGATTTGATAAAATTGTCTGGGGTCCAAGTTATTTCAAAACCAGCTGCATGCCACTCTTTGTGTGTATATATGTCAAATCTCTTTTTCTGCATCTAAACAGTCTTTCCCTTTTTGGATCTGGCTCCCTTCTTTCCCCTTTCCTTCTTCTCTTTCCCTCTTATGAAACCTTAAAGATTAACTGATCAAAAAATAATTCAGTTATTTCACATGCATTCTGGGATATCTATTCTAGATAAACAATCAGAATTTTTCTTGCCTAAAAGATAAAAGGGGAAAAGTTATTACATGGTGTTTCTTTATGTGGACACTGAAGTGTAATATATATATATATATATATAATACCCTTTGCTACTATAGTTACAAGAGAAGAAGAAAAGGCTTTAGTTTCAAGATAAAATAAGATATTTAGCATGATTCAGAGTCATTATAAAATTAATTTGCCACATAAGATCAATGTTAGCATAGTATTTTGGTTTGTTCTCGACCAGGGTTAAATTCCTTGTAATTCAACTATTCAGTATTTCCTCTATTGGTTTAATGAGCTTTAAAAGTTATTATTTCCACAAACTGTAAAGTTAAAAATTTTTATGTAGAAAACTATATTAAACCAAATTGAATGATAATAGATGTCTATTTAAAGTGTTTAATTTTATGAAATTCTTAAAATGCTATCAGTCATAAAGACTTAATGTGTTAACTAAATTGTAATTTTCAGATCCTTACCTAACTTTAATATCTTATACCTCAGTTAATTAATGAATGATCTTTTAATGCTGGACATCTGAAAAATATGAAACACTGGTTACCAAACTTTTAAATTTATTATTGTTTCTTAAAGTGACAGCAAATTAAATAGATTAACAAACTATCAAATACTTTCAATGGTATTTCAGGGTATAAATTAACATATAAAATCAATTGCATTTCAATATTGAATATACTGACAACAAATGATCTGGAAAGTAAATTAAGACAACAGTTTCATTTATAGTAACATAGAAAGAATAAAATACTTAGGAATATAACTTAACCAAGGAGGTGAAAAATCTACACAAATTATAAAATATTGATGAAAGAAATTGAGAAGAAACTTTAAATGGAAAAGATAACCCTATCTTCATGGATTGGAAGAAGAAAAATACTGTTAAAATGTTTATACTATCCAAAGCCATGTATAGACTGAATATAATTCTTACCAAATTCTAATGGTGTTTTCACAGAAATAGAAAAGATAATACTAAAATTTTATGGAACCGCAAAAGATCCTGAATAGCCAAAGCCATCTCAAGCAATAAAAACAAAGCTGGAGACATTACACTGCCTGATTTCAAAATGTACTACAAAGTATGATAATCGATACAATCGGGTACTGACATAAAAAAGGCATATAGACCAATGGAACACAATGGAGAGTCCATAAACAAGCCAACATATATATGATCAACTAATCTTCAACAGAGTTGCTAAGAACACACACTCAGGAAAAAATAGTCTTGTTAATGAATGGTGCTGGGAAGACTCACATGTAGAAGAATGAAATCAGAACCTTATTTCACATCATATATAAAAATTAAATCAAAATGGATTAAAGACTTAAACATAAGTGGTAAGCTACTGGAAGGTTCTGTTACATATGAACAGGATATTCTGCTGTGGTGATGCACAGTAAAGGAGGAAAGGGTAGAAGTAGAGAAGCCAATAGGGATGCTTTTGTAATGATCTAGGCAAGAGATAAAGGTGACTAAGGCCAGGACAGTAGCAAGAAGTGACTGTATTCTCTGTAGTATTTTCAAGGTGGAGCCAATAAGATTTCCTGACAGTTTGGATATGAGCTGTGTGTGTGAGAGAGAGAGAGAGAGAGAGAGGGAGGGAGGGAGAGAGAGAGGGAGAGAGGTCAAAAAATGGCTTCGGCTTTTTCTTTTACTTTTAAAATATTTTTTATTGGTTTCAAGTATACAGTATATTGGTTAGACATTTATATAGTTGATGAAACAATCCCCCTGATTATTCCATCTTCCCTCTGTCTCTCCACCTAGCCATCACCTTACTGCTGTCTGCATTCCCTATGCCATGCTCCCCATCCCCATGACCATCTATCAACTACTAATTTGTACTTCTTTAACCCTTCACCACTTTCTGCCAGCTCTTCCCCACCTCTGACCATCACTGGATTGTCCTCTATATCTGTGAGTCTGTTTTCGGTTCATTTGTTCTTTCTGTTCCTTAGATTCTGCATATTGGTGAAATCATATGGTTTTTATCTTTCTCTGTCTGGCTTATTTTGCTCACCATAATAACCTCTAGGTCCATCCATGTTTTTTCAAATGGTAGGATTTCATATTTTTTATGGCTGAGTAATATTCCATTGTATATATGAACTATAACTTCTTTATCCAGTCATCTGTTGATGGCCATTTAGGTTGCTTCCATATCTTGGCCATTATAAATAGTGTTGCCATGAGCATGGAGATGCATAGAACTTTACAAATTATTGTTTTGGTTTTCTTTGGATAAATACCCAGAAGTGCAATTGCTTGGTCAAAAGGTAGATCCATTTTTAATCTTTTGAGAAACTTGCAGACTGTTTTCAGTAGTGGCTGTACCAATTTGCAATCCCATGAACAGTGTATGAGGGTTCCTTTTTCTCTACATCTTCGCCAGCACTTGTTGTTTTTGATTTATTGATGATGGCCATTCTAACAAGTGTGAGGTGATATCTCATTATGGTTTTATTTTGCATTTTTCTGATGATTAGTGACCTTGAGCATCTTTTCATATGTTTTGGCCATCTGTGTGGCCTCTTTGGAGAAGGATCTATTCAGGTCTTCTGCCCATTTTTTAATTGGATTATTTGTTTTTCTTGTTGTTTAGTTGTATGAGTTCTTTGTGTATTTTGGATATTAACCTCTTATCAGATGTGTCATTAGCGAATATCTTCTCCTATTCAGCTGGTTGTCTTTTTGTTTTGTTGATGGTTTTCTTTGCTACGCAAAAAATTTTTAGTTTGATGTCCCACTTGCTTTTTTTTTCTTTTGTTTCCCTTGAAAAATGGCTTCAATTTTTGGCCCGAGGAATTGAAGAACTTGTCGTTAACAGATGAAGGGAAGACTAGGAAGAAGACAAGAAGTTTATGTCCTAGTAGCCAATGGAGAAAGTATATCAAGTTAAGTAACAACTGCATCAAATGCATTGATGGGTCAGTAAGATTTAAGACTGAGAAATGTCCATGGCACTTAGCAACATGGAAGCCATTGTTGACCTTGAAAAGAGCAGTTTCAGTGCAGTGGTGGGGGCAAATGTTCGATTTGTGTGTATTTGAAAGAGAACATAAGTTTTCTTTCTGGTACCAGAAATATGTAGTACTAACTTCTGGAATTAGTGAGTCAGAACTCTTTCTGCAGATTAACTGTAGGGTAGAGGAGTGGGGGCGGTAGCTGGAGGGGAAAGTGTGTGCAAGAGAAATTTTTGTTTTTAAGATAATAGGAGAGATAATAGAACATTTATATGCTTATGGGGTTTACACAATAATAAGAAATTGATGATGCAGGAAAGAAAAAGAATAATTACAGGTGTGATGTCCTTGAGTAGGTGAGAAGAGATAGACTCTAATGCCCAGGGAGAGGTGTTGGCCTTCTCTAGATACACAGAGCTAATTCATAGTAACAGAAGTGAAAGCGCCATATATAGGTAAAGATTCAGGCAGGTGGGAGCAGTGAAATAGGACATAAAGTCACCAATTGAAAGTAGGATTGAGGGAGAAGGTGTTGGAGGTTTAAGGTGTGGTGGAAGTGTGAAAATATTTAGGAAGTTGGAAGATGAGATGAACTAGGGACTTATATTGTTATTGCTCTGGCATCAGTGAGTGACTGGCTGAGGTTCTGGCCATGAGGTTAAGTGGTCAGCATAATTTTGTGATTTTCTCTATCAAGTTCAGGTATACATATGGGAATGCAGAGTAGGCAGAGAGTGAATTTAACCAGGTTTGAATTTTGCCACAAGATAATGAGGATGAAAGAGAAGCAAGAGTTTGGGGTGTGTGAAGGGATTGAATCATGGACCTTTAAATTTGGTAAGGGGGGATGTGAAGGCATCAAGGGAGAAGGAGATACCGAGGTTGTAGGATTGGTGGATTGTAGATTCTTATGTGTTTAGGAATTGTTGGTATCAGAAGTTACTGGAGAGTGTGAACTTGAAAGACACGAGGTGGTCATGAGATTGGAATGCTTGAAATTGAAATTAGGGAGGGAGTGCAGTGATTATTAATGATACAATTTAAGGAGCCATGACCATGGGAGTGAAAGAGTTAGATTAGGTCCAAGATACAATTATTCATGAGAGAGAAGGTCAAGGAACTGAAAGTCAGCATGTTGGTGGTATCATCCACGTGAGCCTGAGATCACCAAGAATTATGACAGGAGTAATACTGGGAATAGTGAAAGGCATCTAAGAGGTAAACTCCTCAAAGGTGATGGGGCCTGGAAGAGAGGGGATATTCCCCTTGCTCCCAACTGCCCCTTCCAGCTCTTCCCTCTTTCCTAATTATCCTCTGCTCAGCTTTGAATCCCATGCCATCAGATTGCCATCTTCATCCACAGTCATCTGTAGACTCTGGGCACAGTGGTATGAGGGAAACAAAACAGGCACTGTGGGAGATATTTTCAGGTAGAGAAGTGTCCAGGTTTCAGCTATACTCTAACAAAGGGAAAGGGAATAATGAGAGAAGAAATTGAGGATATCAAGGATTTTGCTGGTAAGGTCCAAAAGGCAGTGTAAAGATGTTAGGAATTGGGGAAGAGTGAAGCATAATGTGAAACGGAGGGATATCTGGGTAAGGCAGAGAGGGAGCTTCTGGGAGTGCTGAGCATCCATCAGTGATAGAGATAATCTGGGATAAATAGCCATATGTAAAAATACATGCACTGTGCTTATAACTTTCTCCAATCTCATCTTCTCTAAACTCTATGTGTGGAACATTATGGAATGAGAAAATGAGTATGAAAATATGTGATCGCTAAAGCACACTACAAAATTCAAATACTACTCTTATTGAGGTTGTGATTATTATTATTTACCGGTACATCTGAAATCCTAGAAAGCAGAGTTTTTATAAAACACCAGAAATTTTCAACCAAAGAAATTTCTAATTGAAAACCTCTAATGTTGAAAGTCTTTAGATCTGTGACTGCTTCGATGAGTATGACCTAAATCGTGAGTGCTCAGAGGTGGAGCTTTTGGAATGACACTTTTTGCAAAAACTGCTCTGTGAGCAAGACTAGCATGTGGTTGACCATAGGCTCTGGATTTGGAATTGTTTGTGTCTTATGAATAGGGCTTAACTAGTCTTCAGAGTTTGACTACCCTGTAATAACAGCCCCGCGGATATCATCTACTAGTCATTGGGCAGCTGGTTCTAAAACTTTCATTAGATTCTCAAGCTCTCCTCTTATTTACTTCTTTATGATATGATTTCCTGCCCCATAACAGTTTGTGAATGTCCCGATAGTTCTTCAAAGACCCGCTAAATGTCATCTTCTCCCCAAACAGGGATATCATCTTTATACTTTACATATAGGCTATTCAATTTACTCCTTTATTTACAGATAGGGAAATCAAAAATCATGAAATTAAATGATTAGGATAGTGATTTACATATACTAAACATTTAATATTTTTGATGGATATAATTAATGATTTTTTTTCCTCCCAGAGGAAGCAACATATCATATTTGTTAGAAGCATTAGTTTTGAAATCAGATAGGCTTGGGTTCCGATCCCAGATCTGCCACTTACTAGTGTTGTGGTTTAGAATAAGTTAGTCTCTTATATTCTTTGAGTTTCCGTGTCTTCTGCTGTAAAAAGGAGATAATAACAATATCAGCTTCATAGGATCATGGACATTTAATGCCCTTAGCACAGTGTCCACCGCATAGTAAGTACTTCTTGAGGTTAACTATGGTTATTAAGTAGCAGGTGTTTTTAGAGCAACTTGAAATTATTTTTTGTTCATCTGGAATTCAAATTGAACTGAGTATTGCATTTTTATTTGCTAAAACTGGCTATCTAACATTGGTTCCTTTTGTGAGGTCTCATTTTCTTAGAGAATACCTGAGGAATATGTTGGAAAACTCATGCAGTTTAAGGTGTAGCTTGTTCTTTGTGTGTGAATCTCTTGCTTTTGAGAAGTCCACCAGATTGTCATCTGGCGGTGGTAAAGCAGAAGTATTCTGATGTCGCCATCTTGAAAAAGAATATCAATTATTTTTGTTTACTCTGTGCCAAATTCAGTGTAATGTGCTTTAATATCATTAACATGTTTATTACTACTATCACTCCCAACAGTCTTGTGTAATCATTGCTATTGATCCTGCCATTTTAATGATGAGGAAACTGAGGTTCAGCGAGCTTAAGTGACATTTGAACTTACACTTGAACCCTAGTAGACTAAGGTGTAGGCTCACACTCTTATGCACTGTACTATGCTGTATGGATGTGTTAAATATGCAATAAGGTCTATAGCCATGGCAGAGAGTCCAGTAAGAAAATACTATGTAAAGTGTCAGATTCTCTTAGTTACTAGATCTCTGGGCAGCCAGTTATCCTGCCTGCCTTGGATTCAAGGCCTGATTAGAGTCCCTTTGCATGTGCAACAGCCTGCTAGCTCAGTTCTCCCCCTTAGATCAAGGTCTGGCTCATTTACCCAATATTTTTACTAGGTTGTTGGATTTCATTTATGAAATTCAAATCGCTGAAGCAGATACTGTAGCCTTTCGTTATCTCTCATCTTTATTAAGCATATTAGTTTTGCATGAAACAGAGGCAGCAACATATAATATGATTCCAGCATGCATTTGTGTTTCATTGATAATCAGGAATATAAACCATATTTTTTCTAGTTAGTCTGTTTTATTTCTTTACAGTCAGAATAGAAACCTCTCAGCATAGCAGTCTCAGAAAGAGGTCTGACTAATCTCGGATTCTTTGGGGAAGACACAAAGGAGGCATTTTTAACTCAAGTTGAAAATATGGTAGAGGCCATATGCAATCGATGTTCAGAAGGATGTGGGAGAGAGTTAATCCTGCCTTTGATGCTATCCATCTTTCATTTTTACAGCATCCTATCCTCCTGGCTAAGAGGTGTTATATCAGGAGGCAGTGAAGCAGGCAAAGGAGGTGCAGGCCTTCAGTAGCCCCTTATTAGAACCTAAGGTACCCAACCAAAACCCTGACTTCAGCGCTGACCTCTGAAATTAGAAGATGATAAAAAACACAAGACAAACATTCAGCCGTAGTACCTTCTGTTATACAGCAGATACCCTCCTTCCCAATTTCTCCCCCTCCCCTGGTTTGCCCATTGATGATCTATCCCTGTTCCCCTTTCTTCATTTAAATTTCAGGCCCATAAATCCTTGCCTGGATAAATTAGACAATCTTCTTGCACTCACCGTGAGAAGTAAGTATCTCTAATTTGTGTTAAGAGAATGCTTTGTTCTCAGATTATTGGTCTGAGCAGAGAGAGCATAATTAGTTTGCATTGCACACCATACAATCTGAGGACAGTCCCTCACAAGGATTTTTAATAAGGGTTTTCTGGCTTAGCTCCAAAATCGAAAGCGTCCTCAATTGCATGCTCCGACGCTTCACTTGCCCTGAAATGTAAGCAGTAGTTGTGGACTTGAGCTCTGGGAGAAAGAGACGCCAGGCTGCAGCTCACGTGTACGGACCCCAGGAGCCAGGTCTAAAGTGATGCACTTGAGTCCAGACAGAGACCCAGTTATGCTGTGCTGTGAGCCGTGGCAGCTGGGCGTCTGAGAAATTTACAGAGATATCCCATGAATCTTTCTAAAATGTTCCATATCAGCCATGCAGCTTTTAAGTTTGGGGATTTTTTTGTTGACTCGGCAATAGGCGTTCTACAAATCGGAGAGTTTTATTTCTCAGAACAAAATATATCTTTGGAATTTAAATTCTCTCCAGTATACCCATAAGGAATAAATTCAATGCAAGCATTCAGGACTAGGGGATACTGCTATTAAGCATTGTAGACTATAAGTCTTACATACTTTCAGAATAAATGTGGTTTCTTCTGCCTAATGGTGCCCTTTTTTTACATTCTCTAATATTTACCCTGTGGAAAAATGTTAGTCTAAGACTGAATCGTTTGTGGTGCCCTCTTTAAAGTTTTACCTTGTGTAAACCCTCAACTGGCCTACAAAATACAATGGGTATTTCAGTCTTTTTTTTCCTTCTCAAAGGGCCACGGATTACTAAATAGCTCTATACATTCAAGGATTTAGAGTTTCCTGTGAGTTCTTTGTGTCCACAAGAAGACATTGAGCACAAATATCCCTTTGAATTGGTAATTCATCCCGGTTTTCTTTGGGCTGTTTTTGATGATATTCATCAATTTAAATGATACCCTGGCAAACAGATCACAACTTATATTTTTTTTCAAAAACTATAGCTTATAATTTATGATAAAGCCATGTGATTATTAGATGTTCTTTGTGTATACTGCTGGTCAGTAACATTTTAATATGAAAAAGCATCTCACCCAGAGTTTCATTACACATAAGAAATTACCAAAGGTTGCTTTAAACTCCTAATATAGCTCTGTGTGAACTTTCCTAGAACATGACACCTCTTCCTGCCACTTTATGCATAAATTATCCTATCAAAGAGCTGGTATTTATTCTGAGCTCTTTGAAATTCTAATCACTTGTATACACCTCCCCAGGCCAGTTGTCTTTTGAAATTTGGATTACTTACAATTGGCTATTCATAAGTATTGGGATATACAATGTAGAGTCTTTAAAAATTCATTGTTTCATTTTCTTTAATGGAAATTTAAATGTTTGATAATGATTTAAAAATGACTCTGCAATTTTCTTTATTTTAATATTAACATCCTTTGTATTATCTTCTGTGCGTATTGAATAGCTTTTTAATTAAACAGATATGGTACCCAGGAATCATAGGCTTGAAACCACCTAAAGTTAGCCATCAGTCAATTTCTCTTGATTCGCCCTACTCAGGGTGGGAATGCTCTGGTGTGTGGGTTCCTAGGCGCATGCATGCGCATGCACACACATACCTCTTATCCTAAAAATAACTATCAAAGAAGGCTTTAGAGTCTTACTTGATATCAAGTTTCTATTTCATTCAGTACTGTTTCAGTAGATTCCTTCTCATATCTGCTTTGATCTCCTCTTCCTGCAATTCTTGCCCTGTATCTGAGGTGAAATATGCTGAAACTCTTCCCTACTTTGTCCCTTGCTGGAGGACCAAATCTGCAGTCACTTGAAGCTTTACTTAGAGAAGGCCATGTGTCACTTTCCATTTATAACCTGAGGTTTTATGGTGTATTGATTCCTAATGCCATCCACATGTAGGTTGGTTCTCATCATTCTGTGTGTATATTACTACAGTAATTTACTAACACGTTTGTCTACTTTCAAGCCTACTCCCCACATCACCCCAACTTATATCCACCCATTTTGCACTGCCAGGTAACCATACTATATAAGAAATTTGATTGGATGAAGTCTTCTCAAAAGACTTCAGCAACTCCCCATTGGTTATAGATAAAAAGTAACTCTCTGCCCCTTGCCTTCAGAATTCTTTGTAGTCTGGCCTCAATTTATCATCCCAGTCTTCTCTTCCTTGACTCACTAACAGAATTCCTACTACTGGGTCCTTAAACACATGATGTTTGTATTTGCCTCTTTGCCTTTCTACATGCTATTTATCCAACTAAAAATACTTAGATCCCCCTATAATTATTTCAGCCCTACCCATCGTAAAAGGTCAGCCTCACTTCCATTCCCTGTATCAAGCCTGCCTCATCCTCTCCAACCCATGGTTCCATCCCTTTCTCTTACCCTCTCCCTCCTCTGAAGTGAACATTTATTGTCATTCTGCCCTCGAGTAGAAATTTGGAAGTTGACATTTATTGTTACTTACCAGCTGCATATGTTGCCTCATCCCCAGTGTCAGAACATTAGATCCTCAGAGTAGGGATTGTGCTTGATGTTTCCTAATATTCCCCAAAGCAGTGACCCATGGCTTTAATTGGGATCATTTTAACTTTCCACTTTTATGCTAGTAAAGATAAGCAACGAAGATGATAGTAGGCCCTTGTTGCAGAATACTCAGACAGAGAGACAGGGCACCGAGGCAATGAGCGGGGAAATAGCGTTTGTTGGTGCTGGCACCAGCTCAGCGGATTCACATCCAACGGCTGAGCGCCGATCACAGCGGGGCTTTCCCTTTTACTCACGTCTTATACTTCCTCATGTTCTTTCTCTATAAGGAAAGTGTATTTTGATTGGTTCGCAGGCTGTAAGGGGACAGACCAGGACTGGTGGTCTGTGCACTGTCAGCTGTGACACTGAAAAGTCCCTTACCTGTTATGGGAAGGGAAGTGAACAACCTTTAACTGTTATCAGAAATGGTTAGCTCAGCCTCTGCTACCATACGCTCAGTGTATATGTGATGTTTTCCTTTACATATACAAGTTTCATAGTAGCTGTGAAATGATAAAAAGATAATATTTTAAATGATTTTGACTGGAATAACTCATGGGTCTCAGAAGTAGAATACTTTCGTTTTTGTCTTCTTTCTCTATTATGATTTCATGTATTGAATCCGAAAAGATAGCATATATTCTTTTTCATTTTTCTTGCCTCTTTAAACAGTCCTCTCCATCTAGACAAGCATCCTCTATGAGCTTATAAAAGTCTAGTCATGAGACTGTCTCTCTTCTCCATAATGAGTTTAGAACACATACTATCACATTCATTTTGGCCCTTCGCTTCTCATTGTCATTATTCTTGGCATTCTCACATTCATTTGCCCCTATGCCTTTCCTCGTGAGTTGTGATTTTGATGATGATTTATTACCTCAGTTGGTCAAACTTCTTAGGATTGTCCTAGCACCCTATTATTTACCTTCTGTCATTATATACCACAACTGAGGCAAGAGAAATACCTAGAACTTTAGGGAGCAGCTTAAAGGAGCTACCTAATATATATCAGTCCTGGCTTACGTGAGAGAACAATCAGATGATAATAACACATTGCTTATGCCTTCGTTATAGATACACTTAGTACTAAAAATGAGTGTCTATACTAACATCATTCTACATAGCCAGAGTTAGCATAGTATATAGTTCATACAACATTGGCCCATGTAATATACAAATGAATTCATATTTTCTGAACAATTTGTGTTATGCAATGTTAGTGATAGAAAAATTGATTATGTGAATTATTCACTAACTTTAACACAACTTAGAAGCTGTTTCTGCATTTCTTAAATGGATTTCTTCCCTTGAGAAAATCAAGAGCTGCTTATTTTTGCATTTGAAGCAAAGAAAGAAAGTGTTTTATTTCATTTTACTTCAGCTAATGATTCTAAACTGAAAAGTTTACTGTTCATTAATGATTCTACACTGGGATATTTTAAGAGATCACAAAAATGTTATCTTTTCAGAGCTTTGTGAAACTTAGATCAACCAAGTTTCATCTTCTGTGAAAAACTAAATTTTGAGCTAGATCATCAACCTATCGAGGCATGAAAGTAAATCTAAGATACTGTAGCAAACCACCAGATTATGATTAAAATGTTCACGTCTCATTTCATATGAGTTCAGTATAATCACAGAAAAGCAACTAACATTTTAAAAACTATCTTAGATTTCTGAAAAATGATCGAAGGATACGTTTCCTACAGTAGGTTAAAATTGAAGTACTAGGATTTTGACTAGAGGAGATTCAATATCAGGAATGCGTATGCAGCAAATATCAGGTTGTATTTTAGAAGGCATTCTGTTTTAACTTTTAAGAATGAAATTTAAGTGCCCAGAAATTAGGTAGAGCATTCACATAATAATCCTAAACTTAAAATTTGGCATTACCTAGTGTATCGAGATGCTTTTGGCAATCAGTAATAGAATATCCAACTGAAAATGGCTTTAAAATGACATTTATTATTTCATGTAACATTAAGCGTGGACCAGGTTCGGTTCATTTAGGACTAAATGAAAACTTCAAGGGCCTAGGCTCTTGCTGTGTTTCTACTCTGCCATCCTCATCTTGTTGGTTTTCAACTTCAGACTTGTACCTTCCCAGTTGTAAAATGGCTGCCAAGCATCACGTTTTCTCTGATCATATGCACAGGCAGGAAATACAGATCATGTTCACAAATTTTGCCTCATGTATCTCTTTTATAAAGGAGGAAAATCTCCAGGAACTTCCTAGTAGACATAATCTTACAGATCATTGCCTAGGATTCAATCACATCCACACCCTGCTGCAAGGGTGACTGGAAATGGACTTGGCACTAAAATGTAAGTTGGGGTGACTTCTGCTTCCATGATGATGGAGTATACTTTACTCTATTTCTTCCATTAAGTACAACAAACCCCCAAGGCATCATGTATGAAACAAACAAAAATAGATTATGAGAAGGAGAAGAAGGTAGACTGGCCATGGACCTAAGAGCGCAAGGAATAACAGTGGTGAGTTTATTAGATTTTACATTTGCTTCATATTTCAAAGATTTGGAGATGAAGAGGCCAATAATCTAGAATACTAGTAAGTACAGATAAATAACTCCTATAAAAGCCTCTTTTCTCTAACCAAAATATCAGGAAATGGGCACGCTAGCAAGACAAAAGAACTTTTAGAAGATGACCTCTCTGCACCAGTCAAACACCACAGAAAAACTACAGGTCCCTCCTTATCCATGCCAGCAAAGGTTAAATGTGAACATAGACTTCCACCTCAGCAGTCTACAGTGAGGCACCCAAATCTCCATCCACTCCTGCCAAGGTTGTGTCAGAGAAGCTGAGTTGGGCACTGGACTTTCATTTCCTCCAGCTGATAACAAGGTATTCCCTCCATAGAGGCCATGTGTAGAGCTAGGACTTTCACTCTCACCAAGGAGTAATAAGGTACCCCTCTGCCTCCCTGCTAGAATGGTATCAGGGGAAGCCCATGGAGACTCATGACTTTGACCTCTTCACAGCAGTGACTAGGCCACCCCCCTGCCCCACCACCACCACAGTGTCAGTGGAGGCCACATGGGGAGCAGTAATGAGGCACTCCTACCCTCCTAGCCAGGGAGGTATCAATGGAAGCCTAATGAGACAAACATCTAATCCTGAGTGGCAGTAATGAGGAGCCCTTTCCCCTCTGTGTCAATGAAGCCCCGCCAGAGTGGAGTCAGAGGAAGCCAGCTGAAACTGAAGGTTTAAATGGTAGTCAGAGTCTCATAACATTTTACCCACAATGTTCATATTTTAATCAAAAATGACTCATACCAAGGACCATGGAGATCTCATACCGAATGAACAAAAAAGAATCAATAAATGCCAACACTTGAGATGACAGAGATGCTAGATTTCTTTGACAAAGATTTTAAAGCTGCCATCATAAAAATGCTTCAAATAAGCACTTATAAACATGCTTAACACGAATGAAAAAAAAAGTCTCAAACAAGAAATAGAAGATATAACGATGAACCCAATGTAATTTTTGAACAAAAAATGCAGTAACTAAATTAAAAAAAAACTCAGTAGATGGGCTCTTACCCCACACTTCTACCACCTTTATTGAGGTATAACTGACAAGCAAAAAATTGTTTAAAGTACACAGCATGAGTTTAATATACATATACCTGGTGAAATGATTACCACAATCAAGCTAATTAACATATCCATCACCTCACATAGTTGTCTTTTTTTTTCCTGTGGTGAGAACACTTAAAATCTACTCTCTTAGCAATATCATGTATACAATACAAGATATTGTTAATTATAGCCACCATACTGCACTTTACATCCCCAGAACTTATTCGTCTTATACCTGGAAGTTTGTGCCCGTTGACCAAACTCTCCCCATTTTCTTCATCCCCCACCCATGCTGGTAATCAACATTCTACACTCTGATTCTATGAGTTTGACTTTTTGAATTCCAAATTTTAATGAGATCACAGTTTTTGTCTTTCTCAGCCTAGATTACTTAGTACAGTTATCTTCCAAGTTCATCCAAATAGTAACATCTAGCAGTATTTCCTTTTTTATGGCTGAATATTATGTGTACATATTACATTTTCTTTATTTGTTCATCTATCATTGGACACTTAGGCTGTTTCCATATCTTGGCTATTATGCATATGCTGCAATGAAATGAGATTGTAGGTATCGCTTAAAAATACTTATTTCTTATCCTTTGGATTTGCACCTAGTAGTGAGATTGCTGGATCATATCATAGTTCTATTTTTAATTTTTTGAGGAAACTCCATACTGTTTTCCTTAATGGCTGTAACAACTTACATTTCCATCAACAGTGTACGGGGCTCCCTTTTTTCCAGCCTCCCCGGCATTTATTACCTCTTATCTTTTGATGATGGCCATCCTAACAGGTGTGAGGTGACATCTCATTGTGGTTTTGATTTGCATTTCCCTGATGATTAATGATGTTGAGCACCTTTTCATGTACCTGTCGGCCATTTGTATGTCTTTTGGAAAAATGTCTATTCAAGTCCTTTACCCATTTTAAAATCAGATTATTTGTTTTTCTGATATTGATTTGTATCAGTTCCTCAAATATTTTGCATATTAACCCCTTATCAGGTATATAGTTTGCAAATATATTGTCCTATCTGTAGGATGGTTTTAATTTTTTTTCATTGCTTCCTTTACTGTGCAGAAGCTTTTTGATTTCATGTAGTCCCATTTACTAATTTTTCCTTTTTTCCCCCTTGGGCTTTGGTGTCATAGCCAAATAATCATTGCCAAGACCAATTTCAAGGAGTTTTTCCCCTGTTCCCCCCCACCAGAGATTTTAATGTTTCAAGTCTTGCATTTAAATCTTTAATCCACTTAGAGTTGATTTTTTTGGATATAATGTAAGATAAGGGTCCAATTTTATTCTTTTGTATGTGGATATTCTCTGTTCTCAATATTTATTGAAGAGAGTATTTTCCCCACTGTATACTTTTGGCTCCATTGTCAAATATTAATTAACCACAAAACATGAATTTATTTCTGGGCTCTTGATTCTGATCTATTGGTTGATGTGTCTGTTTTTATACCAATACCATACCATTTTGATAACTATAGCCTTGTAGTATAATTTGAAAGCAGGAAATGTGCTATCTCTAGCTTTGTTTTTCTTTCTCAATATTGCTTTGGCTATTTGGGATCTCTTGCAATTCTATAGGAATTTTAGGTTTTATTTTTCTATTTCTGTGAAAAAAGGCCATTGGAATTTTTGATATGGATTGCATTCAATCTGTAGCTGGCACTGAGTATTATAGACATTTTCACAATATTAATTTTTCTAATCTAAAAGCACAGACTATCTTTTAATTTATTTGTGCCTTCACTTTTTTCCATCAATATTTTATAATTTTTTGAGTGCAGGTCTTTTACCTCTTCAGTTAAATTCATTCTTAGGTATTTTATGCGTTTTGATACAATTATAAATGGGGTTGTTTTCTTAATTTTTCCTTCTGATTGTCCGTTTTTGGTGTATAGAAACACAACAGATTTCTTCATATCAATTTTGTATCCTGCAACTTTACTGAATACATTTATTTGTTTTAACAGTTTCTTGGTGGAGTCTTTAGGGTTTCCTATATTTATGATCAACACTTAGCTCCTAATGAATAAAAAGAGCTCTGGGAGAGCTCAGGAGTCCACTTAAGAAGCTTTAACAGCATAATGGGACAAAAAAATCTGAGAATAACTGTACAAAAAGAAAAACTCTCTTTTGCCTGCACCTTCCTATCCCCAGAGCTGGCACTGCTCAGGACCAACAGGGAACTCCCTGACTGGAAAGTGTTCCCCTCACTGGAGAAGCAATAGCAGGGTCAGTGACCAGCTTCCTCAGCCTTTCAGGGAACTGCATGAAGGACTTACTTCAAAATAGATAGACACAGCAATCTTGAGAAAGAACAAATCTGGAGGCATTACACTTTCTGATTTCAAACTACACTACAAGGCCGTAGTAATCAAAGCAGTGTGGTACTGGCATAAAAAGATACATAGGCCAGTGGACCAGAATCAAGAGCCCAGAAATGAACCGATGAATTATGCAACCATCTTATATTTGACAAAGGATCCAAGAATATATAATGGGGGAAAAGTTAGTCTCTTGAATAAATACTGTTTGAAAACTGGATATTGGCATGCAAAAGAATGAAATAGGACCCCTATCATACACCACTCACAAAAAAATAAATAAATAAGAATAACTGAAAACGGATTAAGGACTTAAGCCTAAGACCTGGAACTGTAAGACTCCTAGATGAAATCATAGGCAAAAAGCTCCTTTACACTGGTTTTGACAATGATTACTTGCATGTGGCACTAAAAGCAAAAGCAACAAAAGCAAAAATAAACAAGTGCCCCCCAAACAAATACTGTACAAAATCACTTACAGGTAGAACCTTCAAAAGCCCAAAATTGTAAAAACAGAGAGTAAAACGGTACTTACCAGGGCCTAGGGGGTGGGGGAATAGTAGATATGTTGTTTTAAGAGTACAAACTTGCAACTAGTAGAGAAGTAAGTCCTGGAGATTTAATGCACAGTATAGTGATTATACATATCAATATTGTACTATCATCATTGAACTTGTTAAGAGCCCAGATCTTTCATCATGAGATGAAAGTTATCCCTCACATACATTCATGGCTTTTTCATTAAGTACCTAATACGAAAGAGATTTGGCAAGCAGTCTTAACAGATTGTATTATTAATTTTTCTCCTGTTGCATGGTAGTCAGACCATACCTGCATTCAACCCTGACTCAGAAAGGAGGTGTTCCCAAGTACTTCATAATTTCCAAGTTACAGTAACTTCCCCAAATTTCTCTCTTTAGTTTAATCATTCTCCTGCTAAGATTTTAGTGGAAAGGGGGTGGGTGGCAGGTCTTACTGAAAGATGACAACACAGTTAGGTAGAATTCTGAAATGTCCTATCTCAATGTTGATATTCAACATTGGTACCCTGGCATATATGCCTTTTTCTTCTGGTTAACTGACCCTAAACAAAGGTGTGGACAAAACATATGTAAGTAGCTATTATAATTATAGTACAAAATGAATAAAGAAAAGCAATCATGTAGAAGTAATGACATTTAAAACCATTCTATCTTAAGAAAAGAACCTGCTTTTGGGGGAAAGAACAAAATATGAAGTTTTCTACCCTCTTTGAGTTCCCTGCTAATTATATTTTAATATCAATAATTAGTAATATTATAGCTCATTCTTTATCACAATCAGAATGACACGACCAAATTTGTGTTCTCAGAAAGATAATTCTGAATGCCTTGCAAAGGATGGATGGTGGTGAGTCAGTGCCAGAGGCGAGGGGACCAATTTAAAGGTTCTTATAAAATCCTTTAACTTGATTAAAAATCTACCTGACTGCAACTTTTAACAATAAAGTTCTTAATTTTGGAAGCTGTTAAGGCATATAATTTTACTACATTTTGCTGCATTTGGCAATGGTATACCTTAAGTCTAACTGCCTCCTGACGCTACTTCTAATCAATATTTCTTTAATGTGTTAAACCTGAGTTCCTTTATGAATCCTAAAGGTTGACCTTCCCCATCCCCAGCTCATTAGAGCTTTATTTCCCTTTTTTTTTTCAGTACGATATTCAGGAAGACTTTTGAAGTGAAAGTTGCTCCAGAAAAGAAGGACTTGTAGTGCATGGAGATGATGGTCCAGCAAAGGCATCTGTAGAAATGATGGTTATGGAGAAAGATATTTTATGATTTTAGGGAGATACTTTTTTAGGGGAGGTGTTGCGTGGAGCCTGTGTGGAGCTTCAGCTTTTGCAGAGTTATCCTGTTATTGAATCCATTCTGGAGTGCCTTTCCCTTCTTCACTTCTTTTACATATTCTCATACCTCTCTTGTTTCTTCTTCACTGTCATCATCGGCCATACTTTCAAATTTTAAAACTTAGAGTATGATCTTTAAAATTTAATACATATAGACTGGTATAAAGGACTGTATGCAATTCAAACATTATGGGTTTCTATAAAACAAAAATTTTGAGAACACTCTTCTCAACCCATCTCTGACAATCCCACTACCCAGAGTTAACCAATTTTAATAGTATTTTGAAAATCTAAATATACTGTAAATCTATCTACAATTTTACTTAAAATACATGGTGATGTTACTTCCTTAGTATTAGTTATATATTTCTCTCTTTCATTTTTCATTTATGAAATACGTTTTAGAAATTGGTCCCTTCCTGCAAGGTTTTGAGGCCATTCAGAAGTAATGGTCTTTGGTATATTCTGCTCTTTTGCTGACATCTGTCTCCATCGTTTTGTGTTTTGATTACTTCATTAACTTGTTGGATCTCAATGTCTAAATTTATTTCTAAGGACACTCAATTTTATATATTGAACCATTTTATATATGACTGTGACTTTAGGTCATGGTAGACAACATATTAGCTTGTTCATCATGGTTGAATGTCACTGGTTTTTTAAATAATATATATATTTTTTATTACGCTTATTGAGGTAACATTGGTTAATACAATTATATAATTTTCAGGTGTAACGTTATAGTTTGATATGTATATATTCTATTGTGTGTTTACCACCTGAAGTCCAGTTTCTTCAGCTGCCATATTTTAATTCTCTTTACCCACTTAGCCCTCCCCCATTCCCCTATATTTGACCCCTTTACCCATCTATCTACCCCTCTTCCCCACCCACTAATAACCACTAGTGTATAGTCCATGTCCATGAGTCTCTGTTTGTTTGTCCTGCTCATTTGTTGCTTTTAGGTTTATATCCCACACATAAGTGGTATCATGTGATTTTCAGCTTTTTCTGTCTGGCTTCTCTTAGCATGATTATCTCAAGGTCATCTATGTTGTCGCAAATTGTAGCATTTTATCTCTTTTATGGCTGAGTAATATTCCATTGTGTATATGTACCACAGCTTTTTTAGCCAATCATCTATGGTATGTCAGTGTTTACAATTCTCTGGGAAGCAAAAGGAATATTACAAGATTACTTTAAGAAGTAATATTACTTAGTGACTTTTGCTTTTTAAAATTTATTTCTATATACTTTTGTAGAAGCAATGCACTTTTTCCAGGAATTATTAGATTCTTGTTGTCCAAATTTATTTTGAGAAAAACTTTAGGGAGAGCCCATTGTCAATGTATTATAGAGGTAGTTTTGTTATATGTAGAGATATGTGTTTAGTAATACATAAAAGAAGTTTACAATGTGGAATATCAGTAGTATATTTAATAGTTATATTTTTAGATGATAACAAGGTACGTTTTGAATTCTGTTTTCCAGATAGTATATTATTTTATAATTTTTATAAATTTTTAAGTTCATACCTGCATATTGCATTGAAAATCTTTTTACATGCCTTTCCTTGTGTGTGTGTGTGTGCGTGTGCGTGTGTGTGTGCGTGCACACATGCACCGCCTTAGTGAAGAGAATTGGGTTAATGCTTATGACAGGAACACAATATTTATTTTGTTCTCATCTATCACTTCTACTACATATCACCCCATGACAGGCAATTAGTTCCTGTTTTTGTAATTAATTATTAAAATCATCTTATTAAGTTTTTAAAAACTGGCACACAATATAATGCAAATCACTATAATTTGTATTCTAAAGTGTATAATGCTATTCTCTCTAAATTAATGTTCGTATTTAAGGTAAAGAAGATAGTTTTCACCATGTGAAATGCTACTGTCATTTTCTGTAATGCCACCTTAGATTTAGCAATGCTAATCTGTAGCAGTGAACAGGTTTTCCCAGCTGAATAAATGTGCATTTATTGCTAGTTGAAAAAAATTTAGCTCAAATATATTGACATTTGCCAAATTTTTCCAAGACTTTAAAATTATCAAGAGTTATTAGCAGTCCTTTTAAATATCAGGTACAACTTTATCAAAAGTGAAGGTCATCAGGCTTAGATGTAACAACAGAAGTCAGTCCAGCTACTGTACAGTTATAAAGATAAGTGCAGAAAGTTCCTAGATAGGTATATAATCAACAAGAATTTTTCCAGTTCCAACCATGTGCTATACAGTATTTTAGGAAATTTTGTAAGATAAGAACCCACTTGATAGCACTGAAAATTATTTAGATAGCCTTTTGTAGTTTGGAGATTTTGACACATTTGCTAGTATTTAACCACTCCCAAAGGAGGGACCAGACAGGTGAATACATGACTGACTTAAGATGGGGTGTGAGTCTGGCAAAATGGAGAGAGTGCATTCTGTCTAATAAAAGCGATAGTACTCAGCTCATCTTTTTTTTCTTAAGTAAAATCCAGATCTAGTGCTGTAATGACGTCTAATTTTTCAAGTGAAGATGGAATTTAAGATTTTTATGTGAATTTTCCTATTTTATTTTTAATATAAAGGTTATTTTCCCTTTCTAAATCAGAAACAATACTAACTACTAGGGTGGTGTTTTTTAAACAGCTTTTATTGAAAACTAATTGACTACATAAAATTCACCCACTTAAAGTGTACATTCAATGATTTTTATTATATATACAGAAATGTGTAACCATCACAATGATCTAATAATTGAATATATTATCACTCCCCAAATAACGTCTGTACTTGGTAATTGTCACCCCTCATTCTCTCTTACATTTGCCCCGGCAGTCACTATATGGTTTGCTCTCTGAATTTGCTTATTCTGGAAATTTCCTATAAATGGAATTATATAATGTGTGGCCTTTGTGTCTGGTCTTAATTAGCATAATGTTTTTAAGGTTCAACACATTATAGCATGTATTACTACATCATCATTTTTTATGGCTGCATAATATTCCATAATATGGATATATGATATTTTGTTTATCCATTATTTGATTGACATTTGGTTGCTTCCTTTTGGGTATTATACCTAATGCTGCTGTGAATGAACATTCAGGTACAATTTTTTTGTGGACATATGTGTTTATTTCCTTTGTGCATATGCATAGGAATGTAACTGCTGAGTCACATGGTAAGTCTATGTTGAACATTTTGAAGAAGAGCCATCCTGTTTCTAAAGCAATTGACCATTTTACTTCCTCCCAGCAGTGTATTAGGGTTCCAATTTTTCATATCCTCATCAACACTTGTTGTCGGGTTATTTTGATGATAGCAATCCTAGTGGGTATGAGTGATACTTCATTGTAGATTGATCTGCATTTCCCTAATAGCTAATGATATTGGTAATCTTTTCATGTGCTTATTGACCATTCACATATCTTCTTTGAAAGAAATGTCAGTTGAAATCCTTTCCACATTTTCCAGTCCAGTTATTTGTCTGAGTTGTCTTTTTATGGTGTCTTTTGAAGCATAACGTTTTAAAATTCTGCTGTAGAAAACGTTATCAATTTTTTCTTGCTTGTTCTTCCAGTGGTCAAGAAACCATTGCTTATAAAGGTTATGTGAAACAGGTCACATAGATTTTCACCTATGTTTTCTTCTAAAGATTTTATTATTTTAGTGCTAACATTTATGTCTATTATACATTATGAGTTAATTTCTGTACATAGTATAAGGAGGGGTTCAACTTTATTCTTTTCATGTAGATATCCAGTTGCCAGAATTTTTCTGAAAAGGCTATTCTTTCCCCATGATATGATTTTAGGATTCTTGTCAAAAATGAATCGAATAAAAATGTTAGAGTGTTTTTGGGCTCTCAAGTCAATGCCTTATGTCAGTACTACACCTTCGTGTTCCATTACTTTCACTTTGTAGTAAGTTTTGAATCAGGAAGTACTATTTGAGTACTCTAACTTTGTTCTTCCTTTTTATGTCTGCACTATTCTGATCTCTTTAATTTGCATATGAATGCAACAGGTCCTTGAATAAAGTCTTTTAGTTATAATGTTAGAAAAAAATCGTTTTCTAGCCAGGGCCACCAGTCTCTGTGCCTCTGTGCAGTTTACATGTTCTCCCATGTCTGCATGGTTTTCTCCCAGTGCTCCCGTGTCCTCCACATCCCAAAGATGTACATATGAGGTGAATTGGCATGTCAAAATTGTTCCAGTTTGAAAGAATGTGTGTGTGTATGATGCACCCTGAAATGGAAGGGCGTCCTGTCTAGGGTTGGTGCCTGCCTTGTGCCCTGAGCTGTTGGGATGGACTGGCCATCTGGGACCCTGAACTTGAATAAGTGGGTTGGAAAAGAATTCTCTTACTTGTTTTTATTGATCTTTCTCAAATGTGTGTGTGTGTGTGTGTATGTGTGTGTGTGTGTATGTGTGTGTGTGTGTGTGGTGTGTGTAACATTTATTTTGGTGTTTGATATTAGAAGTGCTTAGGTCTTTATTTAGAAGTTGGGTGGTGTTTTGAGACCAGAAACATGCTGTAGGAAGTTAACTTGTTAATGTCAAGTTAATGTCAATTACCTATGTAAAATTGGTTTTATTGTACATTGTTTCACTTAAAGTCCCAGTACCTATTGACTACGGTAAGTTAGGACTTACTGTATTGGAGTAAGTTTTGACAATTTTTATTTTGGTAATGGGGGTGGGGTGGGGTGGGGGGAGGAATCCAGTCATGATATAGATATGGATTGCATTGAATCTGTGGATCAATTGGGGAACTATTTCTATCTTACCAATATTAAGTCTTCTAATCCACGAGCATAGATGTCTTTCCTTATTTTTAGGTCATCTTTAATTTCTTTTAACAATATGTTTGTAGTTTTTAGTGTACCGATCTTGTACTTGTTATATATTTATTTTTAAATACTTTAGATGTATTTAGTATTTGATATTATAAATGAATTTGCTTTATTTTATTTGCAGATAATTCATTGCTAGTTTATAGAAATACAGTTGATTTTTGAATACTGATCTTGTATCCTGCAACATTGCTCAACTAGGTTATTCTATTTTTGCATGCATTACTTAAGATTTTCTATATATGAGATCATGTCGATCAAGTATAAAATTTTTGACCTCTTCCTTTTCAATTTGAATGCCTTTTATAGCTTTTTCTTGACTAATTGCCTTGGCTAGAGCTTCTGGTACATACTGAATGGAAGAGGTGTTATGGGCTGAATTCTATCTATTATATACCCTCCCCCCCTTAAGTTCATGTAGAATTCCTAACCCCCAGTATCTCAGAATGTAACTATTTGGAGGTAGGATCTTTACGGAGGTAATTATAAAATGAGGTCATTCAAGGGGAACAAAATTGAGAGTCCAGAAGTAAATCCCAGTTTATATGGGCAAATAGTTTTTGACAAAGGAGCCAAAAACACACAATGGAGAAAGGAAAGCCTCTTTAATAAATGATGCTGGGAAAACTGGAAAGCCACCTGCAAAAGAATGAAACCAGACTGTTGTCTATCACCACACACCAAAATTAACCCAAAATGGATTAAGGACCTGAAGGTAAGACCTGAAACAATAAATTGAATAGAAGAAAACATAGGAACTAAACTCATGGACCTTGGACTTAAAGAGAATTTTATGAATTTGACCTCAAAGCAAGGGAAGTAAAAGCAAAAATAAATGAATGGGACTATAAAAAACTGAAAAGCTTTCTCACAGCAAAAGAACCATCAACAAGGTAAAGAGACAGCCATCCGAATGGGAAAATATGTTTGCAAGCAACGCCTTCGATAAGGGCCTAATATCCAAAATATACAAAATATGTAGAATCCAATAACAATTTTAAAAATCCAATTAAAAAATAGGCAAAGGACCTGAACAGACACTTCTCCCAAACATATGAAACGATGTTCAACATCTCTAGCTATGAGGGAAATGCAAATCAAAATCACAATGAGATTTGATCTCACACCTGTTAGAATAGCTATAATCAACAGGACAAGTAATAACAAATGTTGGAGAGGATGCGGAGATAAAGGAACCCTTGTACACTGCTGGTGGGACTGCATAATCACTACAGAAAACACTAGAGAGATTCCTCAAAAAACTAAGAATCGATCTACCAAATGATCCAGCAATCCCTCTATTGGTATTTACCCCAAAGACTTGAAAACTCATATCCAAAAAGATATTTGCACACTGATACTCATAGCAGCGTTATTCACAGTGGCCAGGACATGGAAACAACCAATATGTCCTATGATAGATGATTGGCTAAAGAAGCAGTGGTACATATATACAATGGAATATTACTCAGCCATAAGAAAACATAAAATACTACCATTTGCGACAATGTGATTGGACCTCGATAATCATGCTAAGTGAGACAAACCAGACAGAAAAAGTTGAAAACCACATGATATCACTTATTGGGATATAAACCTAAAAGCAACAAACAAATATAACAAACATGACAAACAAAGAGACTCATGGACATGGACAATAGACTAGTGGTTACCAGAGGATGGGGGGCAGGGAGGAGGTAAATGGGGTCAAAGGGGTCTAACATGTGGTGACAGAAAGAGATCTAACTATGAGCGGTGAACACAATTCAATATATATGACTTATTGTTGAATTGTACACTTGAAACTTACTGGATTTCGTTAACCAATGTCACCATAATAAAAAATAAATTTAAAAAGATTTAGGTCATTCAGGTGGATTCTAATCCAATATGAGTGATTTTCTTATAAGAAGAGAAAATCTGGACATAGAGTCATACATAGGGAAGATGATGTGAAGACACAGAGAAAAGATGGCCATTCATAGCCCAAGGACAGATGCCTAGAACAGATCTTTCCCTCATGGCCTTCAGAAAAACCAACTCTACTGACATCTTGATCTCAGACTTCTGTTTTCTAGATCTGTGAGAAAATAAACTTATGTTGTTCAGGCCTCCCGGGTCTATGAGACTTTGTAATGGGATCCCAAGCAAACAATACAAGTAGGAAAAGAAGTCAACCTTGTCTTGGGCCTGATGTTATGGAGATTGCGTTCAGTCTTTCACCAGTATGGATATAGTGATTTCAAAGGTTTCAGGGGTGATCAAAGGAAAGAGATGACTATGAGATGGCAGTATTGTACAATAAACTTTATTGGGCAAAGTATGGGCAGAATTACAGCAAAGGGGAAGCAACTGAGAGCAGGAGATTATCCAGAGATGGGGGCTTGGTCACCACCTAGGAGGGGAAGAGGGCAAGAGATTACCTGGGGAGAGGAGGCTTAGTGTCTAGGTGATTACTCAGCACAGTGGGGAGCGTGTGTCAGGTCCAAAGGACAGCAATTGTTTGGGGTCT
This sequence comes from Eonycteris spelaea, assembly GCA_003508835.1. Classification (NCBI taxonomy): domain Eukaryota; kingdom Metazoa; phylum Chordata; class Mammalia; order Chiroptera; family Pteropodidae; genus Eonycteris; species Eonycteris spelaea. The sequence goes on from PUFA01000200.1 coordinate 1,014,702, forward strand.
TTTTATAGACACAGGGTTTGTTTTATCTAGCAGATGCTGGGTACAATTTTGCAGGATATGTAAAGCAAGCAGGCTCTAAATGGCTAAAAATATTCTTTTGAGGGCTGTATTTAAAGCAATTGGAAGTGTAAAAATTTGAATTTGATACCAGAGGGCTTCCTAGGCTATGATGGAGAAGTAAACAATGAAAGGCCAATATACCCATTTATATAGCAAGTATGATGCTAGCTGTGTGTTTTTATAACCAGTCTTAACAAATTGAGGAAGTTCTCTTGTATTCCTAGTTTGTTGTGTTTTTATCACAAAACATTGTTGAATTTTGTCCAATGCCTTTTCTGTATCCAGAGAGATTACCATGTCACTTTTGTCCTTTATTCTATGATGTGTTAATTGTTTTTCAGATGGTAAACTGATCTTATCTTCCTGGGATAAATACCACTTGGCCACGCTGTATAATCTTTTTTATACGTTGTTGAATATGATTTTCCAGTATTCTTTCTGAGAATTTTTGTATCTCTATTTGTAAGAGATAATGGTTAATGGTTTTCTTTTTCTTTTTATTTAAATTAGTTTCAAGTATACAGTACATTTGTTAGTTCTGCTGTATAGCTCATAAAATGATTCACCTAATTGCTCCCTCCCTCCCCTGGCCCTCCACCTAGCCAACATATTAATGCCAACTGCATTCCCTATGCCGTGCTCCCCATCCCTGTGACATAACTATCAACTACTAATTTGTATTTCTTTAACCCTTCATCTCATTCTCCCAGCCTCCCAATCCCCCTCCCCTCTGTCTGTCACCAAATTGTCCACTATCTTTGTGAGTCTGTTTTTGATTAGTTTGTTTTTTTGGTTCCTTAGGTTCCACATATAAGTGAAATCATATGGTATTTATCTGTCTGACTTATTTCACTCAGCATAATAACCTCTAGGTCCGTGCATATTGTTGCAAATAGTAGGATTTCATTTTTTTAATGGCCGAGTAATATTCTCTTGTATATATGAACCATAACTTCTTTATCCAATTGTCCTTTGATGGGTATTCAGGTTGCTTCCATATCTTGGCTATTGTAAATTGTATTGCCATGAGCATAGGGGTGAATAAATCTTTACAAATTATCGTTTTGGTTTTCTTTGGCTAACTACCCAGAAGTGCAATTGCTGGGTCAAAAGATACATCTATTTTTAATTTTTGTTTTTTTGAGAAACCTCCAGACTGTTTTCCATAGTGGCTGTACCAATTTGCAATTGCACGAACAATCTCCTTTTCTCTGCATCCTCGCCAACACTTGTTGTTCTTTGATTTATTGATGATAGCCATTCTGACAGGTGTGAGGTGATATCTCATTGTGGTTTTAATTTGCATTTCTCTGATGATTAGTGACCTCGAGCATATTTTCATATGTCTATTAGCCATCTGTATTTCCTCTTTGGAGTGATATCTGTTCAGGTCCTCTGCCTGTTTTTTAATTGGATTGTATGTTTTTTTCATTGTTGTTGAGTCGTATGAGTTCTTTATATATTTTGGATATTAACCCCTTGCCAGATGTGTCATTAGCGAATATCGTCTCCCAAACAGTAGGTTGTCTTTTTGTTTCGTTGATGGTTTCCTTTGCTGTACAAAAAGTGGTTTTCTTTTTTTGCAGTATCTTTGTTTGGTTTTGGTATCAGGGTAACACTGGCCACAGAGAATGGTTTGGAAAGTGTTCCATCCTCTTCTGTTTTTTGGAAAAGTTGTGAAGAGTCAGTATTAATTCTTTTTTAAATGTTTGTTAGAAATTACAAAGCTCCAGAAAGGGTCCTCTCAGTTTCTCTTTCTCTTGTTGTCTCTTAAAAATCTAAGTGATCTACCCTTTTATTTGTTACTCACCACCTAGATCTTCAATGATTTTCTTAATTCCCTTGTCTTTGAACTTTCTCACTTTCTCTTCTAAGTCAGTCTGCTTAGGAAGAGCTGTGGTTATCTTTTTTCTTACAGCCCGCTTCTCCACCTGAGCAGAACCTCTGTGCCATTGCAACAGAGATGGGGACAAGGACAGGAGCTTGTTTCTCCTCAACTGCACTCCTGGTCTGTGAGTGGAGAAACTGCTGTGATGGTAGCCCCTGGTCCTTTTACATTGCCCCTTCTGGCATAGAACCTCCATCCTATAAGCGAGCTGGAGCCAGGGCTATTGGATCTCAGTATTTTTAGCCTACTTTGCCTTGTGTAAAACATCTATTTAAATGGAACAGTTAGGTGAAGGAAGCCCAAATCCTCTCAGCTGCACCTACCAGAAGTGGAACTGCAACACAGAGTTGTTGAGAATGAGAGATGCTGGCAATCTGACCCTCCCATTGTGTATCCGTCTCAAGATGCAAATAATTGTGATGCTCTTGAATTGCAAGATGATTTAAGACTGGATTATTAGAAAAGAAAAACTGTCATATTGAAGTTTAGGTTTCGGAAACTTTAAAATATATGGCCCAAAATCAAGTAAATAAATTTGGAGTAATTGAGTCGTACCATAAAAATAGAACTCCATATGGTTACTGAATACAAAATTTAGGCAGAATCTTGGTGTCCGGAAAAAAATTTGAATTAAATAGCCCTCCTCTGTAATGCATGTACTCCATTGAATGTAAAAAATGGTTGCACCTTTGCATTGTCTCTGTTAATAATTATTGCTAAGAATTCTCTGAATTCCTCACAGTTTTCATATCTGTGCTTTCTTAGCTTGATATTTTGTCTTTAATTGAATAGAATGTAAGATATGTTCCTCTCTTCCAAAATACCCTACAAAATATCTTCCATCTGATATCTTGAAAAGGATTTCTCCCTGCCCTTCCCCACACTTCCAGAGCTCTTTAGTGCTCTGTTTTCATAATCTGAGGGGTTTTGCCACATAAACCATCCCTGGCTATGTCTCATAATGAAAGAATAGACATTTCTGTATTGACTCTTAAGTGGCAAATTTCCCCGATATTAAGTAATTTAACCAATGCTTCCATAATAGTCATTGATTTTTAGGCACTTATTCAATCCTCCTAACAACTCTGGGAATACATAATGAGGCTTTATTATTATTATTATCCACATTTTAGAAAATATGCTAATTTGCTATAGGATCCACAGCTGACAGTTGTCATGGCTGGACCCTGAATTGGTGAAATCTGGCCTTAGACACCACACCATTAATTACTGTTATCTATGAGGAAAAGTAAGACGAAGAGAAGTGGAATGAACTGGTCAAAGCTCTTTAAGGGGAGCCAGAATTTTACTTCTGTTCTCTTGAGTCCTTGTCTGGTGTTTCCACAGTTTCCTGTAATCCTCCCCCCGCACCCCATTAGTTTCTCACTCCACTGGAAGGGGCTCTGTAAGAGGTTGGAATTCTTTCTGGATGGCCTCCAGTGGACATCTACTTAATAGCAGAGAGCTAGAGGGAAGCTTCTGTGTATGGGTTCCCAGGGTCTTAAGCTTTATCTATCCTGCCACTACTGCTGTTTGCTTCCATTCCAGCTGGCTCCTCCACCTCTCTTACATGGCTGCCTTCATTCACCTAACCACTGAAGAATCACAGCTGCGCCCCCTTTTCATAATCCTCAAAGCTCCCAAACCAATATTCACTTGAACGAGCTTCTATCACTCTGTACACATACACACCAGAAGCTATTCCTGGGCGAGATGAATGAAATCGTTCTTTGTTGCTACGACAAGTTCGCAGGCGGCCAAGATTTTCCTATCCCATTTAGAAATAGAGGCAGGAAGTTACTAACATCTATATAAGTACTGAAAATTAACTGATTTCACATTAGATGCCCTTGAGGTACTAGGCCTTCAGCCAAAATTCCCATTTCCCCCACCCCAGCCTCAGTACCTTAAACTTTTTGCCAAAGCTGCTTGCTCAGCTGTAAGACCTCACGCTGTGACAAAGATAACTGACTGTATAAATTAAAAATGGAACCTCTAGTAGGCACAATGAGAGCTAAATAATCCCACAATCTAAGGGAATGTTTCACACCTCTCTTGCCAAAGTGTGTATATGTTGGTGAATGAGGACACTCTTTGACAGTAAAAGTTCCTCCTTCTACATTACCATATTGTACTTATTCCTTGTCTTCAAAGGGTTATTTCCTTCTCAGATATTTCCCAAAAGAAAATATGGAGCCAGTAAATACTATAACTATCCAAAATTTATCTCAGTGAAATTCATATTATATCATTTTCCTCCTATAAAACTATCAAATCTCAGACTGGTCTTATCCTCCAACATGGCCTCATTCTTTTAAATCTGGCTAAAGAGTTCACCGTGACTTCACTCTACTCTCCTGCACCATGAATATCCTACACTGCTCACATGGCATTTTCTATATGTATATATAAAATATTAAAAAAAAATTGGGGTTCATTTTTAGATGTAAAATGTTAAGAAAAGTAGTTTTACTAAATTTGAAAAAAATATACCAGACTCTGAGATATCTGGACATTTATATTTAAATAAGATAATAGGTAAAATGCCCAAAGCGATGCTTGATATATAGTGGACATTCAGTAAAGAAATCCTTGTCGTTCAGCAAATGTTTATTAATCATTTTCTGTGGGCTAAATACAGGGCTGGGCACTGTGGATACAATGATAAATAGATAGATATAAGCCTTCCCTTCTTCCAGAGAGACCGGAGTTTGGTAGAGTATACAGGTAAAATAGTAGGCAATTACAGTGCATGTGATCCTTGTTATGGTAGAAAAAGACAGGATATTGGGGCACAGAGCACTTGACTCCGAGCTTGTGGATCAGGGCAAACTTCAAAGGAAGTGGTAGTGGCACCTAAGCTGAGTCTAGAGGGTGGTAGCTATATGAGGAAGATGGGAGAGAAAGAGCAGGAAGTCCTGGTCGGGTTTTAGCATTATTCCTTTTGCAGATTGCTCTTGATTCTCTGCCTAATCTTACTTGTTTGGTACCTGAAGAAGTTCAGAGCATCTATTGGATCATTACCGGTAGTGAAAGGTCCAAAAACTAAGCCTCCACCTGAACCTATGTTGACAAACATCTAATTTAATAGCATTAGTAAATATATTTATTAACTCTTCACATCATTAGAAACCGCTATAAAAAGTTGACACCGTGTTCACTGCTGCATACGTTGGAAATTCTCTTTCTTTTCTTTTCTTTTCTTTTTTGTCTTTCTTTCTATGTCTCTCTCTCATTCTCTTTCTTTTCTTTCTTTCTTTCTTTTTTTCTTTTCTTTTTTTTTTTTTTTTTGACACAGGGACAAGGTTATCCATGCCCTTAGTCTTCTTGCAGAGTTTTCTGGCAAAAAAAATCATTCAGTACAGTATATATTAAAAAACATTACAGGAGCATTTTTGAGGAAATAAATTCCAAGAGGGTTTCCAAAGGAAGCACAAAGACCGAGAATTTATTTGCCAGTGCTAGGTAATAAGCGCTCCTCATAGACTTGAATAAATCTTCTTACAAAAGGGGCTGATTACCTCATTTACCCCTTCATTCACCAAACTCTTGAAAGCAGTCTTTTAACAATACCTTAAATTACTTTACTATGAGATTAATTGGATGAGTGCATAAAGTGGACTACTATGTATCTATCGTCTATGTGCTATGTATATGTGTACATATATAGTATATATGTGAAACATAGGTATATATGTGATATGTATAGTCAAATACACTCACTTTTCTCTGTTGTATGTCTCTTTTTTCTCTCTCTCCCCTCTCCTCCTCTTCTCTCTCTCTCTCTCTCTCTCTCTCTCTCTCTCTTCTCTTCTTCTCTCTCTCTTTCTCTCTCTTTCTCTCTCTCTCTCTCTCTGTCTCCCCTCCCTCCCTCTCTCCCTGCCTCTCCCTCCCTCCCTCCTTTCCTCTCCCCCCCTCTGCTCTCTCACACACACAATACTAGCCTGGGTCCAGCCAATCATGTGTGATTGTTTTGGTTCTGTGCTGTCTATCAGTTGTCTTCTATGCCTCATGCTAATGTGCATTCTGACACAATTCGCATTGGTATGACTGTCTCTATCATCTCCCTCCTACCCACTGAGGCCTGGGAGTCTTTTCTCATTCTACCTGCAGTTCCCTGAGCTCATACATTGATTTCAGAGTCTTCATCCCCTTTGTTTGTATTTCTAAGGTTATTTTCATCCAGTGGATACTCTCTCAAATTTGTTGATTTAGAGCCCCCTCTGATATTCATTATCTCCATTTTTGCTTTGTAAATGAGGTGGTTTTCTTAATCCCTGAATTGTATTGAGGAAGAGAATTCTTAGCAGTTTTGATATAACCTGAAAGAAACTCTCCCATTGCAAAGAAGTTATGAAAATGAAGATCCTTCATATTTCACCTGCATTATACTCCTGACTACAAACATCTGTCTAATGGTTTCTACTTTAGCTTTTTTATGCTGATCATGTGTAGGCTATATGTACTTGACACAGGCATATTTGTGAACCAAAAAGGGTGACAGAAGAGATTTGTCTGGTGCAGTCTCTAAAGCCATCCAATAGTGCTTATTCTCCCCCAAAGTCACCTTAGAAATACACTGCAGAAGCATCTCTTAAATGAGTTACTACTATATTTTTCACTTTTAATTTGTTGCAGTAAGATAAGGAAGCAATATAAAGGAGGCAAACACTTTTAACAATATATTTTATTGAATTACCTCAGATATAATTGTATGACTTTTATGCTACTCTATCTAATGGAAGTTATCCTTTAGAAAACTTTGTATAACAAAGTTACAAAAGGTATCAGTGTCTATATACCTGCCACTTACCGTAACCTCTGATATAAAAATAGAGGGTCAGGAAATTTTGCTCAATGAATGAATGTAAAACAGTAAATCTTCATATTTTATACTGCCAGGACAGTAATTCTTTGCATGTACTTTACATTTCCCTTACTGGATTGTCAGCTTATGGGACATGAGGCAGGGATGTTTATAAATATGTCCCTAGTACAGAGGACAATGCCAGGAACATAACAGGTGTGCAAATAATGTAGCTTGAGTGTGTGGCTGAACAGTTGAGTGGGAGAATGAATGAAAAAATGGTTCAATGAATATGTCTTATTCAGAGTTAAACGTTCTAGTTTGATTCTTCTAAAACAAGGGGTATGCTAAGGCCCTAAGGTATGAATACACTTACCTATTATAACATTTTTAAAAGGAAAATAAAATCTGAATTGCATTGTTTTGGTTTACAGCCATACTGCAAAAGTTTTCTGTTATCCTAGGCTTCATAGTTTATGCAGAATCCACAGAAGTGGGACAGAGGGAGTCATTGTTTCAGAACTACTCATTATTCCCCCTTTCCAAATATTATTACTGATTTATATTTAAGCATCTAGAAAGATTCTTATCCAGAATGATTATTTCAGAATTCATACGCAAAAACAATTTTGAAATAACAGATAAGGGATACAGTCATTATTTGTGTAAACATCAGTCTTTTACTCAAAAGAACCTCAGCCTTAACCTTATACCTTATGTCCACACAAAAGCCAGTAGATGAATGTTCTAGCAGCTTTGTCCATAATAGCCAAAAACTAGAAACAATTCAGATGTTCATCAGTGAATGAACGGTTAAACAAACCATATAGTACATACATACTATAGAATAAAATTAAGAAAAAGAAACAAAGTATTGATAGAACAACGTGAATGGATCTCAAGGACATTTTGCAGTGTGACAAAAGACAATCTCAAAAGGTCTGTGGTATAATAAAAATGTATATATTTGGTATTTATCCGTAGTTCTTGGCACAAAAGTCTTAAAACCCTTGGAGTTTCTTGGGTGATAGGAGTGTGTTTTTTATTCATAACAAGCCCTTTTCAATCACACTGGAGTTTGTGCTAATTAGGTGACTTAGGGTGAACTCTAGATAGCCTCAGGAAGGAGGACCTGGTCACCAGGCTGGGCAGAAGTTAGGGTAGCCTGAGCACCCCATTTGTGGCTGGCATCTGAAATAGGCATAGTCTTATGGGAATGAGCTCTTTACCCTGTGAGATCTGATGCTGACCTGGGTAGATAGTGTCAAAATTGAATGGAATCGTTGGACACCCAGATGGGTAGAACTGCAGAGTTCTCATACTGCATGACTCCAATTATATAGCATTCTCACGTGATACACTATGGAGATAAACATGAGTGGTTTTCAGAGTTTAGGGATAGTGAGTGATTATAAAGGGAAATGATGAAACAGTTTTATATCTTGATTGTCACAGTAGACTTTACACATGTGATAAAATGACAAAGCACTATACTCATACTTCCATAAATGTTAATTTCCTGATTTTGATATTGTGTTATAATTATAAAAGATCTAACCTTTGGGGAAAACTGTGAAATTTGTGGTTACACTGGACTTCTGCTACTGTATTCTCTCTGCAACTTTCTGTAAACCTACAATTATTTCAAAATAAGTATTTGAAAAAATACCTCATAGTCACCACTGACTGACTCCTCCATGACTTTTTCCACCACCGATATCTAATTATCAACTCTTATGCATGTCATTATTTATATTTTTTATCCATCCTCACTACTACTGCCGCAGTGTAGACTACCATAATTTCTTTCCTCAGTTATTACCATACCTTTCTAACTGGGCTCTAGGCTTTCATTCTGGTGCTTCCCAGGCCAGTTCTCATTCTGGTGAAGTAGTATTTCAAAAATACGTATACCATCGTAGCATACTTCCTCGTAAACTTTTGAGAATTCCTCACTGCCTATGGAATTGTCAGTCACTCAGGATGGCATTTAAAGTATCTCGCAGCTTCCTTTTAAGCCCCATTTCCCATTCAACTGCACCAGCAGTCCACTGTTACTACCACACCAGGCTAATCCTCTCATAATGGTAGGCTACACATTTGCTCTGACGTCTCCTTCATCTGGATCACCTCCTCTTACTCTCAAAGGCATGCTGAACGTGCTCCTAGACTTCAACTTCTGTCTGAAATATACTAGTCACCATTCTGCTTTTCTCGACTACTCCTAATTTTAAATTTATTGACAACTTTGCATTCCTTTCTTTATTCAATATAGGAAACTAAGTATATGCTAGGCACTGCTAAATTGCAGAAATGATAAACACATATATACCCTGACTCCAAGTATAACTCCTATTTTTAATTTTTAAAAATTTCTTTACACTTTCTCACATTTCACAAAGGATATTTAAGCACTTATATAAATGTATTTATTGCAAAAATTCAAAATACTGTACTTTGGAGTAAAGTGACTATTTGATCAGAATAGTATAGTAGGAGTGACATTAGTATATTAAGAACTCTGATAATAAAGGTGGTTTAAAAATTTGATGTCTTTTACTATCATTTTGGTTGGAAGTACTTGAGAGATATGCTAACAAAAATTATAATGCAATCTGGCCAATGGTCTTATAGAGTTATATAAGAGGAAAGAAACTGGAAGGAGTGAGTTATCGCCTAAGAAAATCAGGATGTGTTTGTGGTCATAGATGGTTGAGCAGTTTGCAAAGGGTGGAGGATGGGTAGAAACTTTGAAAGCAGAGAGAATGGGGTGATAATGGCACAGGTAAAGGAAAATAGGACAAATGTCAATGTAGCATGATTACAGAGTACCTGTAGGTAAAGTAGTTCATATGGTTGGAGTTAAAACCAGAGGGGTTTATTCCTGGCTGTCACCTCCTTGTATGCTAGGTAAGGTGCTTTTATTCTATCTTTATCTGTTATTAATATAAGCTGTGTTTTAAATCCACGATAACATTTATAATACTCTCTTGTAGTGTATTTAGTTGAGTTCATTTTTGTCTCTCTTCACAAGGCTATGGGATCTTCGAAAGCAATGGACATTTCCTAATGATTTTTTTTATGTCCAACAATTAAAAACTGTCTATTGATTATGCAGAGTCTGTGTTTGTCGACTGGCTGAAGCAAGGAGATCTCTGGTCAGGTAGAATGAAAGGATCTCATAGTTTTTCTCCCTTTTGTTTATAAGCATTTTGTTTTACTACCTCTGATTCAGGGATGCCATCTGCCTGTATTTGTGATGACAGACAGTGTTAAGATAATAAGAATCTTCATCTGTGCTGCAAACTTCGGCTCTGCTATGTCACCAAGTAACATGATCCCCGTAGTTTGCTATGGTAGAGAAAGCTTCCTGCTGCAGAGCTTGTTTATAAACTATTTTTGACGATGACTCAGAAACCGAAATTAAATATTTATAACCATTCATTGTATTGCAGAACTAAAAAAGACCATATAGACTATCTAGTTTAACCACCCACACATTTTAGAATTTGAAACTGAGTCCAAAAGAGGTTTTAAAAAACCACCTGAGTTCATGCATTTAGAGAGTCTGAATTAGAACCAAAACCCAGGACTCCTGTCACTCTGTTTACTGCTTACTTTCAACACAAAGCCTTTTATTTCCCCACTTCAGGGGAGAAATCATTACCACTCAGGAGGTCACTGTATTAGTATTTCTTTAACCAGTGAATGAAAATTACAAAGAGTACTTTTTTTTTAATTGGCTGAATGATGGTCGACATTGTATTTTGTGATCTTCACCCTTGATTTTATCAAAAATAAATGAAAAGTATCTGCAAATAGGGTCACATTACTTAAGAAAAATATACAGTCTTTTACTACCCATGTAAAGTTCTGTGAAGTACTTATGTTGTGGTGTGATCAAATTTAAGACCCACGGAGCCAATTGAGATTAATTATGAGCCTTTATTAGCCGGCCACTGATTCTCCCCTCTAGAGAATTAGCCCCAAGCCTCTAGAAGGAATAGCTTAAAAAGCCCCAAAACCCCTCTAGCCAGCAAGCAGGTTTACAGAAGCGGAGGCTGGCCATTAGCATACCTTACACAGGATAACTATACCCTTAACATTAACATATCTTTTGCACAGACTATCTCCTAGAACTACACCCTGTTTAACATTAAACAATGGAAGCAGAAGTTGGCCATTTGAAAAATTTTCCACCCTTAACACTTACATGTATATGACTTTATATTAATAATTCCCCCTACTTAAAAAATCGTAACTATCAAATTATATATTTTAACTTATACTCACTCATGTTTCAAAAAGAATTGAAAGTATCAAAGTACATATGTTAACTTAAATTCATGTTCAAAAAATGTTTTGCTACATGGCAAATGATTGCCTGCATGCAAGGAAAAAAAATAATAAATTGCCTGATTTAAAACTAGAGAACTGGGTTCTATTTAAAAATTACTTTTAAAATTTTTTTATTATACTTGGCATACAACATTATATTACTTTTTGGTGCACAACAGTGATTCAAACATTTATATATCTTTCTTTATGAGGGCTGATGGAGAGAATGATGGAGCTGTTGGAGGATGGTGGTAGGGATCTTAGACTTGGGGAAGCAGGGACATATTAGAATTTATTATTTCAGTAAGTATTCTTAAGCAGTAATTGTGGGCCAGGAGTGATGATAGTGTATTACAATATACTAGTAAGGGAGAACATTGCCAGCATGGGACCACGTACACAAAGGCTTCAAGGCAGGAATGAGACTGGTGCATTTTAGGGATCAAATAAAGGACAATACTGCTGTTCTGCATTGCTGGGGAAGAGTGATGTGAGATGAACCATAGGCAGTAGGCCAGGGTTTGGAGTTTGATGACATAGGGGTTACAGGTAGATTGTTTGTACCTCAGAGGGGAGGAGGTAATTTTAGGACTGAATGAATGAATAATTGATTGTTCTCATAACATCACTAGAAAGCAAAAAAGAAAATGTTCTCACTTCCCAATTCAGAGTGTGAGAAAACAAGTGGGCTCATTTTGAGAGGGCTGTATGCAAAGTAGCATCCTTGGGGAAAACCAAGGTCCATTTTAAGGTTGAGGTAGAGAATGTTAGAGGAGATTGCTAACTGTGATGTCAGTTACGGAAGGGTAGACACGTGGATGGTTACATAGCAAAGGAAGTTCAGAGCAATGTGAAGATGCGTGGAGAAGAGAAAAGAGCCATCTTGGAGCTTGTAATTTAATTATGACCATACACAGTAGACAGGTGAGAAATGACGGAATTAATGCTAAACTATGTCAGATCTCAGGAGGCGTGATAACTGACAGAAATGATTAGAATTGCATTGAATTGGTTCCTACTTTGTTTTACTGCAAAAACCAGCAAACATGCTGTAGCATGGCTGGCAAAGAGATCCAGGATACCTGGTCTAAATGGGCAGGCGCAGCTCTGCATGCCTCCTGCTCTATCGTGGAGAATTGCCCAGAGTCTGGAGTTCTGTGGTCTCATGTGTTTGAGTAGAGTGAGCATAGTGGTCACAGGCAGGTCTCAAAGCATTGGCAAGTATAGTAAGAAATAAGTCTCACGTTCAGATTGATAATGTTTCGTCATTTTCACAGCTTCAGCATTTGCTGGAGAGCCAGGTAAAACTATGTGTGACCTGCCAGAATGAGACAGACGGCAATTGTCCAGTGTCCTTTCAAAGTATATTAGTTGTGTAGTTGTTTTATTTGCTATTCTTATCCAATCACATAATGCCTTGTAAATGAAACATCCGTTTCATGGTAGTAACAATGTGGCAAGCGGGATGATTTCCAGGAAAAATTCAATTTTTTTAGAGTATATTTTATTATTGCCACCTACTTAATCAGAAAGTTAGGGTAGTATTCACTAATTTCATCAATTTTTCTTAAACCCCATACAAATAAATAACTTTTTAGGTCACAATGATGATACTGTCTGGTGTGCCTCCAAACAGACAAATTTAGTATTATTCCTCAAGCATTCCTTACTTTGATACCAATTTTTGGACTTGATGAGATCAAATTTGAGTGTCCATTATATGATTTTTTTTATTTAAGAAATTACTTTTTGCTCATTTTTTTTCTGTGATGACTGCCATTACTTTTATGTTTTAAGTTGCTTGTTTTATGGTTTTATTTTTTATCTGATACATCTGGCATACGTTATGAAGAGATCTCAATTTGACATTTTTGCTAAAATGTTGACAACTTGTTTTAAGCAGTGTTCGTGTAATGATCGATCCTTTCTACATTGATTACTGATGGTCTTTTTAATCATCTGTTAAATTCTTGGGGTCTGTATCTCAGTTATCTTTTCACTATCATTCATTTTCAATCTCTGCTTACGCTAGTTCCTCACTCTGTTAATTATCGTAGTTTTATGTTATGGGTAGGGATGATTCCCTGCTGTTAGTTTTCCTATGAAATCCTTTTAGCTCTTCTTACAGTTGAATTTTAGAATAGTTTTGACGATATAAAGAAAAAAATCCTGCTCAACTTTTTATTGTAATTGTATTAAACGCATGTATTTGGAAATATTTGGCATCCTTACAATGTGAGTTTTCTTTTCAGGAACCATACAATCTTCATGTTTTCAAGGCTTCTTTTATGTGGATTGATACAATTCTATACTTATTGTCATAATGTGCCACCCTCGCAGTCTCTTGCTAATGAATATTTGCTGTTATTTGTACTGGAAAGAAGGACTATCCTAGAAATGTTTTATTTATTCTCCCCGAAGTTGCAAAGTTAAAGATATTGAAGGATCTATTATTTCTTCCTGTGTCTACCAGAGGTCTCCAGGAAGAATCAAACAAAGCATTTGTGCATACATTAGAACATAATATTGCTGAGTATACTTAGCGGTTCATTGGTTTTCTGAGGAAGTATTTTACTTTCTTTATGCAACAGTGATTTCACTTTTTTAAAAATACAAATATACTGTGAAATTAACAGGAAGGTGAAAAAAATCTTAAAGAGAAACAGAACATCTCTCTGATGTTAACGGACTTAATATAACTCCTTAATGTGACAGTAATGTCTTTGCTGGGAGAAACACAAAGGTACTATTATTCATTCTTTTAACCAATATTTAGAGAGTGCCTTCTGCTTCTAGAGTAAGGTACTGGGGACAAAATGGAAAGGTCATACAAATTTGAGTAGAATGTATTTGTCATAGATGTAGAGGTTAGAGTCTAGTGAAGGGGACAAATACATACATACATATACATATACATACATGCATACACACATATATACATATACATGCATACATATATATATAATATATATATATAAATATATATTATATATATATATATATTAAATACCTACAGCACCTGGTCTTCCTAGGTGGTCTCCCATCCAAGTACTAACCAGGCCCAACCCCGCTTAGCTTCTGAGATCCGATGAGATCGCAAATACATATTTAATACATGATGCAGTATGCAGTGTTTTTCACAGAGGTGATACAAAGTATTCTGGGAATTGTAATGAAGGGAAATACTGGTTTTGACTAACGGGAGATCGAATGTATATGTGATAGTTGAGCTGGGTTCCTAAGGTTGAGTAGAAATTTAACTTTTGGAAATCATCATGAGTGAAGATTTAAAAGTAGAGAGCATTGACATTTTCATATGCTCAGCAATATATAAAGAGTGCGTACTATGTCTGCCAGGCATTGTTCTAGGCACTGGAGATACAGCAGTGCAAAAGACTGACAAAATGTCGTCCAGGGCCTCATTAAGTTTCTTATTTTGGTGAAGGTGACTTACATTAAACAAACAAATATGTCTAATATAATTTTAAGAGTAAATACTCCCTAAAGTAAAGATTGATAGTGGAAAGAGCACTGGAGTGGGTGTGCACATAGGTCAGTTTTTATATAGAATGGTCATTTAAGGACTCTCCAAATAAAGTAAAGGAACAATGCAAGCGAAGGTCTGGGGAAAGAGCATTTGTGGATAGCAGAAATATCAAGTGAAAGGCTAATACAAGAACAAGCTTGGGGGCATATTCAGAGAATAAAACAAGATCAATGTAGCATTTAGATACATTGTACAAGCTTTAGGGTAGGTTGGGAATAGAAAATGAAGGGTCTTGGATGCCATATCAGAAAGTTTAAATTTCTTCTCTGTTTTTCTAGCTCTACTGAGATATAATTGACATATAACATTATGTAAAGTTAACATATACAACATGTTGGATTTGATACATTTATATATTGCAAAGTAATTACCACCATAGGATTAGCTAATACCAGCATCACATCGTCTAATGACCATTTGTGTGTGTGGTAAGAACATTTAAGATCTAGTCTCTTGGCAATTTTCAATTCTGTAATAGAGTAGTATGTACTATAATCATCGTGCTGTACATTAGATCCTGAGAACATATTTAACTTGTTACTGGAAGTTTGCACACTTCGTCCAACATCTCCCTTCCCTTCCCGCCCTCCCCAACCCCACCCCCACCCCCATCCAGCTCCTGGTAACCCATCATTCTTGTCTCAGTTTCTGTGAGTTTGGCTTTTTAGATTTGACATATAAGAGAAATCATGGTATTTGCTTTTCTGTTTGACTTATTTTACTTAGCAGCGTGCCCTCAAGGCACATCCATGTTATTGCAAATGGTAGGATGTCCTTCTTTCTTATGACTGAATAGTATTTCATTTTATATATATATACATATGCATGTGTGTGCGTATACACACACGTAATCTTTATCTGTTCATTCATTAATGGACACTTGGATTGTTTTCACATCTTGGTTATTGTGAACAATGCTTCCATCAATATGGAAGTGCAGTTATCTTGTAGATATTGATTTTCTCTCTTTTGGACCTATAACTAGAAGTGGAATTACTGTCATTTTTAATTTTTTGAGGAACCTCCATATTTTTTTCCATAGTGGCTGCACCAATTTACATTCCCACCGACAGTATACGAGGGTTCCCTTTTCTCCATATCAAAAAAAAAACCCACAGGAAATCTCTTGAAAAAATTCTACACCAAATAGCCAATCTAAATACTCAGGATTTTTTATACACTTTAAAGGATTATTTTTTTTAAGGCCTCCAAAGAGACTGGCCTGGGTACAATGAAGTATATAAGCAATCATTGGACCTGGTATTTTCTAGAAAAGTAGGTCCATTTCTGAAAGTTACAGCGACCAATCACCCAGAGTCTTCTGTAGGTTCTAGTATGGATGAATAACCATCTTCTTAGGAATAGCTTTCCAATTCAGCTGTTATTGATCCTTCAAAGTAAAAAAAAAAAAGTTAGCATATCTCACCTGACAACTACAGTACAGCCAACATCAAATAATCATTTGAACAACACCAGTGCAAAATCTGCCGTGATGGGTCTCCAACCACCTTCTAAAGCTACTACTAATTCCGTCCCTTCACTGCTGCCAACAACACACCTTTCTGTTTCAGATCTTTCAGCCTGGGCATTCCAACTGCATTGCAGATGGACATGGGAGTCAGGATCTATATGTTGACAGTTTCCGTCAAAACATTAGAATCTTTAAGAGCCAGTGGGATAAACATATTTCTTTGGGAAACATGAACCTCTATTTTAATTCAAATGAAGTATCCAAATCTCATTGAAAAGAAACATTTGATGTCCAATAAGCTTGAATATAAATTTATGGAACACAGAACAAAGAACCAAAAGTACAATATTGTGAGATGGTGTAGAAACACAAGACAGATCCTGAAAGATGAGGTAAAGCTGCAAAGCGGATACTGGTGAAGACGTTAAAAAGGTTAGCACTGCCTCTGGGAGACTCGTTCAACATCTGGCCTTCAGGATTATCTGCCCATGTCACTGTGGTTTCCTCTGAGCAATGTCAGCATTATGAGCAGGAATTTAAAGCAGAATATAATGAATATTGGGCCTCATATGCCAAGATGCTGGCTTTATCCAGCATATTTATTAACCTGAATTCAAAAAGGAAGCACCTTTCTCTAGACTCAAAAGAATATCAGGATATTAATTAAAAAGATCTCACTAGAATATCAGAAGATGAGACAGATTAATTCCAATTATTATGCAGGAAAAAATAAGTGCCAGTATCTTTTATAACAAGCTGGTTCACATTAAAAGATTAAGAAGTGGTTATGACCAGCAACAAATATAGTCATAGCCCTAGAACAGTGTTAGGACCAGAATAAATAAATAAAAATATGAGCTTTTATCTATTTAAATAAATTTAAATAGTAACTTAGAAGTTTATGTATTTATTTAACTTTACTTAAATAAATACATTTACTTTTTGAAATTTTTAAATTACTTGTGCTAAGATTCTACATGGATGAAACTTTTTTGTTGAAACACTCAAACTACTATTTTTAATTTTTCTTAAGTATATTTTAAATTCTGTTCATTTTTATTATATGCTGATTTTTATCTTTATGTTTATTATTATTTACTTTTTATTTTATCTCAGTTTTCTTTACTTTCGAATCTATTTTATCTAATCTGTTTCACCCCCAAATTTGTGTTTCACTCCCTTTTTAAAAAAAATATTGAGGATCTAGTGTCTTTGAATCAAAATTGTGCTGATTTAAAAAAATGAAAACCTATAATGAGTAATATAAAATCCTTTTGGATAAACAGCCTCTCTCTTTTTTTTTTTTTTTTACCTTTAATGCAAACCCATTCTTAAAACATAGAAGTTTAGAAATCTACACGAAATGCTATGATTCTTCAAATAGTACATTTTCATTTCATTAATTTGTTTGTTGACCTTGCTTAAAAACTGTTATTGTTTTTTATCTTAGGGAACACAAATTATGTGGTCAAACACACAAAGATTATGTGCTAGGCCTCAAATTGTAATGTCTTTTCAAAGTATTGCCATTTGAAACAGGAAGCATGATCTTTATAAACCTAAGTTTTTGAACATTTTCCAAAATGTAAGGATTATTTTTAGTAAGTATTAATAAGTATTCAAAAGAAAATTGGTACAGACCAAAGAAGAACATTTATGCACAATAGGGAGCCTAACAATAAAATGAATGCATGAACTTACCGACCAATTTAGGGGTCAGAGCATTCCCATTCCGTTACAGCTACTTTTTTCCTCCTCTCATTCTTCCTATGCCCTTGCCGCTCCCAAAGCTGTAAACAGCTCCCCAAATTTACTTTTATCTTTCCCTTGCTTTTCTTTTTTAAATACTTTTACTGTATTTATAAGCATCTTAAACATTTTAGTTTTTTGTCTTTGCAAAAATGAAGTCATACCACACACACACACACACACACACACACACACAGTCATCATCTTGCTTTTTTCTGTCAACCTTATGCAGCTAGGATTTATTTATGCTGATGTTGTGTAAAGCTGTATGTGCACTTTTTCTCACTTCCGTGTTGGGTCATCATATGACCTCAGCATAATTTAGTTATCCATTCTCTCATCACTAGAGATTGGGTCGTGTCTCATTTTTTTGTTATTACAATGTTGTTGTGAACATTTTTGTACGCATTTACACCTTTCCATCGTTTGTGCTCTTATTTTCATGTGTTTTTATTCTCTTTGTATTTTACATTTCATGGGGATATATAATTGTTTTTGTATGGTCAATATTTACTTAGATTTACATGCATTTTCTATTGCTTTTAAGACTTTCTTCAGTTTTTCTTATTTCTGACTGACAATTTTTCTTTTTTTCTTGAAAAGATCCTTTTATTCTTTTTTGTGGCTTGGCTGGAAGTGAATCCTCTCAGGTTTTTGGTGTGCATACACTTTTAATTGATTTTTACTTTTGAAGGACATTTTAACTACAAACAGAATTCTAAGTTGGTGGTTATTTTCATGGCAGTATAAAAATGTAATTTCCGTTTGCTTGGTGTTTTCATTCTTGTTGAAGGATTTGTATCAGTCTTATTTTTCCCCCTTTGATGGTCGTGAATCCTTTTTCTTTATCTGTTTCAGGTTTTTCTTCTTGTCTTTGGTTTCCTTGAGATGTACCTAATTGTGATTTTTGTTATTGATCCTGTTTGTGGTTTGATGCAGTCCATTAGACTTGGAAAACTCTCTGCTCATGTTTCTGTCAATATTGCCCCTCCTCCATTCTTTTTCTCATTTTGTTTGGATTTTCCTTATGTCTCTTATGAACATTTCTGTAATTTCTGTCTTTTCTCTCCATGTTTCAGTCTGTGTATTTTCTCCTAACCTACCTTCTAACTCTCTTACCTCTTTTTCATTCTGACAGAGCCCATCTTTGGTCAGAGGAAAGTTGTTCCTTTATAAATGACTCTATAATAATGCAGACTAGAGGTAAGTAGACTTAAAGTGGGGATGGAGATATTGGAATAAAAGTACAACTAGGAAATGTCCATAGATAATATTCACACCAAGGGACTAGTATTTAAAATCACTGGCTAGTTTACTGATTTTATTTGTTACTCTCATAAATACTGTTTTAAAATATAAAGTAAATTAAACTGAAATTGAGTAATAAGGTCTAATACCTATATGAAGAAATATCAAATTCTGCATAGGAAAATTGATAGGTGTAATTTTACCTCATGTACAGAATTCTTGGATTTGTTCCAACTTAGTAATTAGTTCATTCTCTTCTATATTACTTTTAAATTAATTCAATTTATTCTTTTAATGCTTTATCAACTAATGTAGCATAGAGAAGAGATCATCTGTATGGACTTTGGACATAAGCAATTATGCAGCCTCAGAAAAGAAATTAAATTTTCTGTACCATGGGTTTTTAATCTTTATGGGAATGATAATGGTCTCTAAATCATAAGGTTATTTTCAGGATTTAGCAAGAATGAATCTGTCTGTCTGTCTGTCTATTTACCTACCTACCTACCTACCTACATACCTACCTACCATATAGGTAACTAGCTAGTTAGCTATATTATTGCATAATGGAGTGCTTGATGTGTAATGGACGCTTACTGAATAGCAATTGCAATTAACTACTATTATTAATCTATTACTGTGTAATATTACTACACACTTAGCAACTCAAAATGACAGACATTCATTTACTCTCTCATAGTTTCTGTGGGTCAGAAATCTTGGCATAGTCTATCTGGTTCCTCTGCTTTAGGGTTTCTCATGAGGCTGCATTCAAGGTATTGGCCAGGGCTGGGATCTCATCTGAAGCTCACCTGAGGAAGGATCCACTTCCACGCTTAGCCATGGAATTGTTGGCAAGATTCAGTCAATTCCTTTTGGGTTTTGGACTGAAGCCTCAATTGCTTTTAAGATATTGGCCGATACAGATATCAATCAATTCCTTGCCATGTAGGCATCTCTATGGGGCAGGTCACAACATGACGGCTGGATTTCTTAAAGCTAGCAAGGGAAAGAGTCTGCTAGCGCAAAGTGGAAGCTCTAATCCTACATACTATAACCACAGAACTGACATCCTATTACCTTTGCCATATTCTATTGTTAAAAGCAGATCACACGTTCCACCCAAACTCAAAGAGAGGTGATTATTACATAAGGACGATTATTATATAAGGACATGGATATCAAGAGATGAGATACCTGAGGGCCATCATAGAGTCTGTCTGCCACAACTGTCATTATCTTTAAGCAGCTCAGAAATAATTCTTTTCAGATAATCACTTTTTGGTGTTACTTCTTTTAATCGTCGTTCATTAGATCATCTCATCACTGCATGAATAAGAAAAATGTTTGTTTTCTTATGAAATGCCTCTGGATGACACGTTTTATAAAACATAAATTTGTGCAAATTCAAACTGCCTGTTAAATCAGGCCTCAAAGAATCATATCACAGGAGTTGGTCTTTGAAAAAGTAAACATTTTAATTCCATGTTCTTTAAATCGGTATGTAGTAATATCACTAAATTCTTTATTAACATATGATTTATTAAAGCCCTGAGTTTTAGAATGAAAATAACATTTTCATTTACTAGCTGATGCCATTTAAAAACACCTTTGTGGATCATTTTTACTCATTAAAAGACATATGAATTCCTCTGGGTCACATATTCATTTATTAGCGTTTATATTTACATTCCCTAAAACTGACCTTAAACATTATCTTATATGCGTAATAAAATCTCTTTGCTGTTTCTGAAAGGACAAGGTGGCTTATCTTGCATGACAAGCCGTATGCTTTGACTTTCATTTTCCAAGATGAGGTTTTAGCCTGATGTCATTCAGGCTTTTGAAATTCAGCTCAGGAAGCTGTTCCCAAGAGCATTCAATCTCTGCAATCTCACTTCTCACATTCTCTAGCTGTCCTGATTGGGGATTCCCTCATATAGAAATTGTCTTGTCCCATAGGATGCATCTCTTTCTGTACTGGATTTCAGAGGCTATAACTGGTCTGTAAAGCCTGCCAGGGGGGACTGTTTGGAGATGTGTATTTAACACTAAAAATTCTATTAGCTAAGAGACTGAGAAGCCAACAAATGCATAGAGGAGTGAGTACAGCCTGAAATTCTGAACAAATAAAGGTAGAGTCTTCATGTCTAGTCAAAGTATTTTTTTATGGCAGCTTGGAGGAAAATTGTATCGAAATGTATTGAATGCCAGGCAGTGGTGGGATGCTTGAGAAAATTGATTAATAATATATATAGCTCCTGCCTTCAAGGTGATTTAATAGAGTAAGCAAAGGTGTGAGTAAACTGCTATGACAAGTGAGTAGCCAGTGATGCTGAGAGACAAGGGTGAGCAGGAGAAATCATAGGAGTTGCTTTCATGGAGCATATTTTAGGCACTATGCTCAGTTCTTTATCATAATTTTCTGACTTAATTCTCACTCCAGTGCTGTGAGATAGGTATCAATATGTCAGTTTACAGAAGAGAAAATTATGGCGTATAGAGTTACAGTATTTTGGCCAAAGTTGTGGGACTAGGTAACCTAAGACCTGAGATTCAAACCCAGTTCTGTCTAATTTAATACTTCTACATGAGAAAATCCAAGCACACATGCTACTGACAGATTCCAAATGAACAGATTATCAAAACAGTAACCAAGACTCGTTGCCTTCTATAGGATTATGGCAGCAGATTGGGTTTTGAATTTATAACTGGGATTGAATCCTGACTCTGCCAATTGCTGTGTAACTTCAGAGAAGTTACATGATAGCTCTGGAGACTGGTTTTCCTCACTGTATTTTGGTGATAATACAGGGTTATTGTGCCTAGTACAAAGTAAGCACTCAATGAAAGAGAGCTGATCTTGTTACGACTGCTTCTTCCTCTTAGATGTGGGCAACAGAAGTAGGCACATGTGTATTACAAATCGGTGGGCAGAAGGATTAGCTTCAAAGTTATCTGCAGAACAGGAAATATTTACTACGACTTGGGATCCATAGAGAAACACTTGGGTTAGCAACATGGAAAAGATATCAAATGGACTGTTTGATGAATTCAGGTGCATGAGGTCTCTGAAGTCAATATAAATTTGTAGAGAGGAGTTTCCCTTAGGCTATATAGGCAAAAGAATAAGAGAAGATCTTGTTCTAGTTCATGACCAAAACCTAAGCAAAGCATACCAGCTGGGCATTTTCCTACAGTGTCACATTGCCTCTTAGAAGCATAGGATGAGGTTTTCAGTCTACTTGATTGGTGACTCAAGGGACTAGCATTCTATTTGCCTTTGCTGAGTTTTCTTGAGTGAGACATTTAACAGGGGTATGTTGATCTGACAATTGTAATGACCACATTAGACAGAAGAGCTATTGTAGATGCATTATCTGTGTGGGTGGCATGAGGGATATGCCATTAATAGTAGCGGTCGTTGAGTTATGACATAAGAGAACATAACTGCTAAGGAAGACATAGAAAAAAAAAGATTAATGACTTGCCTTGTCCTGGGGATGGAACGAACATTTTGGGTATAAAAGGAGGAACAGAATCCAGCAGAATGACCAGAGAAGGAGAATGGAAACTTCAGTGGCTAGGAGCCAGGCAAGAAGGTAGTCCACGGTTTCAAATGATATGGAGAAGTCAGCTCCCTGCAGCAGAAAGCAGCATGAGCAGCATGAAAATGCAGAACTATGAAGACCCTCCACAGCCATATGAGGATTCCTGATGCTTCCCAGGGCAAATTAAAACCACACATTGATTTCAGTTCCAGAGACTTTAATGTATTTAACTTAATGGAAAAAGGATGGAATATCTAAATTCCACATGAATGTTCAGCAGTTCTTAGTTTGATGATAAATGCTTATTCTTAGATGGATCAGATCCTTATGCAGTAAGAATCTTTAATGTTTTGTGGCATATCACCTCCATCTGAAGGATATACACACATAGAATACTTAACTGTTCATTTTCCCTCTGGTAGATTAAGAAGCATTTCTCAAAGTAGGTGATTTTGACGGCCAAATTGAAATTTATTTGACATCCAGAATGTGTGTGCTGGTTTATTTTACATAATGATAGTCAATTTAAGTAAATGATGAGCCTGCTCTGTCTATCTTATAAGTTTCATCAAACTTTCACTTTATTCTTTTGACTAAGAAATTGTTCACAAATTTTGGCACTATCATCTCTGTCATACAGTTTTAACTGTCACCAAAATGGATTATTTTTGTTGTTGCTGCTGGAGTTATATACTTGGGATGATGTAATGTTTCAAGAGTCCTGAGGCCTGAGTGTGAGGTGAAAAAGTATTGTTATCTAATTTACAGAAAATAATTTTAAGATATTAGTAAGATTATACACATATTATACTTTGAGAGTTGCTAGTCACATATTTTCTATTTTCATTTTAATTTCTTCTTAAATGGAGGTATTTATAATGTTTGTCAAACATATTGCTTCTCATGTTTTGCAAGACTTTATAGCGTTTGAGAATAGGCATGCTCTTTTTAATTTTATGCAACACTTCCTGTGTAAAATATAACATCAGAATTTAGAAGTTAGTTAATTACTTCTTAATGTCACTTGGAGTAATCTTTAATCATAAACTCGATGAATTTTTTTCCTCTTTTCTCTCTGGGCAAACATGAGTCTCTCAGGTATAACTGAGGTTTAGAGTGACAGTTCTTTGTTAGTCTAACGAGCTCTCCCTTCAGTAGATTGTCCTCCTCTCAAAAAGCTGAGATATTAAAACCTGACTTAAAATCACCTTTATCAGATCCATGCCCTTGTCTGCTATTTGTCTAATTAGGTGATTGCTTGAAACAGAGTTGGCTTTCCTCACTCATTGAAGGTGTTGAACCTAAA
This sequence comes from Eonycteris spelaea, assembly GCA_003508835.1. Taxonomy (NCBI): domain Eukaryota; kingdom Metazoa; phylum Chordata; class Mammalia; order Chiroptera; family Pteropodidae; genus Eonycteris; species Eonycteris spelaea. The sequence continues at coordinate 1,038,667 of PUFA01000200.1, forward strand.
AAGTGTGTGTCTACCTCTGTTTTATACATCTCGAATTAACTTCCACTAGAAAATAAAAAGAAGAGAAATAGTGATGGTCTCACCTACCTGTCTGTTCCAGTGACACCTTTTTGTCAAATGAGTGATTTTCAAATTGAAACCAAATATCTGGCACAGTTAGCTTAGGAACAATTTGTGATTGCTGTCTTGAATATTTCGATGGCTACGCAAGCCTTTGATAAGGGTGATTCAGCTCCAGTATAGAGATGATAATTGGTAACCTGTACTTTTTGTGCGGCCATCAGAGAAAGCTGGTTACTTGGATACAACAGACTTCTAATACCTTTTCATGTGTTTCTCACAACAGAAGCATTTATAAATAGTACAAACATTTTGAACAGCTAAGCATTGTAAATTGGTTCTTCACTCAGCTTCTGATGGAATAGTTAGTAGAAGAGCCAGTGTATTGGACTTATTCCTTTTGAAGTAGTTTTAAAATGATTACAATTTATAGGATCCTATATATGGTTAATTCCCTAATAAGAGATTAATCAAATCAGTACTAGATGAATAAAATATGCTATACAATGTCATCATTTTTCTTAAGATATCTCCATGGGACATGAAACTTTTGATACTGATCTATAAAACTTGAAAGGTAGACCTATGCAATCAATTATTAATGGTGCTATGGCTTGGGATTTATAGAGAAACACTTGAGTTAGCAACACAGAAAAAAATCAAATGGACTGTTTGATGAACTCAAGTGCCTGCAGTCTCTGAAGGCAACTCAAAACTGATAAGGAAAATCTCACCCACCTTATACAGATAAAAGAATAAAAGCAGGTTTTGTTGGAGTTTGTTACCAAAACATCAGCAAATATTTCTATCCAGGCACTTTTTACAATGTCACATTGTCTCTTGGAAGCTGTGTGATGAGATTGACAGTCCAGTTGATTGGGGGGACCCCAGAGACCAGCATTTTATTCCTTCGCCAGATTTTTTTTCAAGCAAGTTATTTATCCCATTTCTGTATCAGCTTCTTCTGAGATGGGTTTGGAAATAAACACCGTTTATAAGTCGTTTTGAACTGTATTGACTACCTTGGTACTCTTCCATGAGTGTAGTTCATCATATTGAGCTTGCTGGTGGAGAGTCTTTGTGACATGATTAAAATTTTTTATAGGTGAGAAAACTAAAACCTAAAAAAAAAAGTGATTGCCTTAATTTAGGGTTTCTTAATCTTGACATTATTGACATTTTGAACGGGATAATTCTTTGTCATGGGGTGGGGTTGTCCTGTACACTGTAAAATATCGAGCAGCATCTTTGGCCTCTATTCCTTAGATCCCAGTAGCAAACTCTCGTAGCTATGAAATATGTCTCTAGATATTGCTAAATGTCCCCTGAGGGGTAAAAAATAGGCCCCAGTTGATACCCAATGGCCTAAGTCACAGCAAGATAGAGGCTAGAATTAGAAATGGGGTTTAGACCTTATGATTTATACTCTGGTGGTATTGTTATTCAGCTTCACTGCTTTGCATGTGAATTGGCACTTTGAATGAGGGTATATATCAGGTTAGTGCCCTAGATTTACAGAGAGAAAATCTTCTCTGGGGTTTGGTCTCTTGTGTTGTTGTGGTACGTAGTCCCACACTAGCATAATAAAAATGTGTAACTAGAAAGAGGCCAAGTTGATAAACGTGAGCGAGTTATTGAAAAGAGCCCTAATTATTTACAATTACTGAAGTGTGGTGTGTGTTTCATTTATGATGAATATATTTAGCAGCGGATGTCTGACAAAATTAGGCATTACAGCAAACACTCATTTCACTTCAGAAGTCAAATTCAATAACTACTTCATAAATACCTTCAAGTGATAAATTTCACTGATATTGATAGTCAAATAGCTTCATAAAACATACATAAAGACAAGTTTCACAGAAGACCTATGTATCTAGGGACTGTACAGGACACTGCATAGGACAATTATGTGCTGAGACATGATCTACCATAACTTAAATGGACTGAATGATGTGGTAAATTAAAATTTATTCAAATGGAAATATTGTTATTATGCATAAACTAAAATGTAGGTATTAATACAGTAATTGTGATATAACCCATTTTTGTAGCATGTCTGAAAGCAATATTAGGGTAGTAAGAACATGTCTGTCTAAGGTGGTAGGGATAATGGCTTCTCTTTAAAGTTTTTGAAATTATCCACAATGTATTAATTTTATACTAAAATAATAAGGTTTTTGGGAGGGAAATGAAGTGGGGTAGAGGAGAATGGGGAGTGTCAGTCAGGAAGATGGAATTCCAGCTTTAAATAGAGTGGTCAGGGAAAACCTCACTGGAAAGTTGATATTTGAACAAGATGTAAAAAAAGAGACGAGAGAGTAGTTCATGCAGCTATCTGGAGAAATAGCATTTACAGGCCTAGGGAAGGGCACATTAAACAGCCACAAAAGAGAAACTTCTGACATGCTTGAACAACATCAGGGACACCACAGTTTTTGAAATAAAGTGAGTAAGAAGTTGAGTTATGGAAGTGGTAACGATGGCCTCATAGCCATTGCTAGGACTTTGGACCCTGGAAGGTTTTGTGTGGAGGAATGTTATGATCTACATAGTTTTACTCTGTAAGAGACAAGAATCAAAAGAAGGATAATATAGATGTGGCACATCATCAATGCAATGGAATATTACTCAGCCATAAGATGAAACACTGCCATTTTTGACAACATGGATGGATCTTGAGATAATCATGCTAAGTGAAAGAAGAAAAAGTTGAAAACCATTTGATTTCATTCATTAAAATATACTATAAGGAACAAGAATCAAAAGAGGGATATTACAGACCAAAAATAGTGGTAGCTTGCTTAAGATAGAATTAGTGGAAGAAGTGGGGAAATTATTAAATCCTGGATATTTTGAAGGCATAGCAAATATATATATTTCCAATGGATTTGGATGTGGAATCCAAGAGAATTAACGGTAGCTCCAAGTTTTGGGCCTGAGAAATGTGAAGGATGGTACTGAGATGGGAAAAAATTATGTGAGAAACAGACTTGGGAGAAAGACAAGGGCATGGTTTGGTACAGGTTGTATTTGAGATGCCAAGAGTACATATTAGTTCTGACTTAAGAGGAGAGGTCCAGGAGGAGCATAGATAGGTATTTTGGAGTTTTCAGTATATGGCTAAATTTAAAGCTGCAAGACTGGACAGTATCACTAAATAAATTCAGGGATTGAGCTCCAAGGTACCTATCTCTTGGAAATTTAGTGAACTACGGAAAAATTGGCTAAGGAGACTGAGGAGAAATGACCAGTGCCAAAGGAAGAACGTTAGGATAGCATGCTGTCATTGAAGCAAAGTGAAGAAGCTATGCAAAGACAGGTGATCAACTGTATCAAATGTTGCTATGATAGAGGAGTGAGACAATGATTGGGTTTAAATAAGTGGAGGTTACTTACAACATCAATTAGTACAGTTTTGGTGTAATGGTGAAGTTGAAGACCTGATTAGAATAGGCTCAAGAAAGTATGGGAGGAGAGAATTTGGAGACCTCGAGTACAGGCAAGTCATTTGAGGAACTTTGGGCTTAAAAAAAAATAGAAGAAGGGCTGTGGCTGCAAGTGGATGTAGGGTCAGAAGTGTATTAAGATAATAGAATTATCTTCTCTTCCCCCTCCCCATCCCTTTCTCCCTTTATTTTCAAGCAACTCCATCAGCTGAAAATAAAGGTTGAGAAGGAAATGTTGGCTATTTGAAGTCTTAAAGTGGAAGGATAATGTACAAAATCAGTTTCTATGACAGTGGGGGAAGGAGTGAATTATAGAAATATAATGGCCTAGCAACATTAAGGTCCCTGCCTAAATTCAAGAGGTGTAGATTAGTAATCTTTCTAGGTTTCCGGAAGAGGAAAACCAGATATTAATTAACAGTTGTAATGTCTATCACACTGATGGGGAAAATGAGGATAGAACTGGGCAAGGTACAGTGAAAATTTACTAAGGGTAATGGGTCTTGGTAGAGAGGGGATGCTTGGAGCTGGGGCATTGGACGAAGTGAACTACAAATATTGGATGTGGTAGACAGAATGGGATACTTGAAATTGGAATAATGGAGTCGTCAGCTCTTTGGTTGTGACAGGGCCTAAGGTATACCCATTGGAGTAGGAGGAAGAGAGAAAGTGGAAGATAAGAACGTTTGGGAAGAGGAAGTCAAGGAAATGAAATTTCAGGGTGTTTGAAGCATCATTCACATGGATAACAAAATTACCAAGAATTATGGCTAGCGTAGTATTGGAGAGAGTGACAGCGAACCAAAAGATAAAATCTCTAGGAAATGATGGAGAGTGACACTGAAGTCTCTAAATGGCTGAAGCAAGGAGTGGTTTAGTCTGATATGATATTCAAAGCGGGGCAATTTAGAGAAGAAGGAAGGAAGATTTAATTAAAATATCTTATAGATTGTTTGAGGCGGCTTGGCCATTTTTAAGGTAATTACAAAGACAGAACGTTGACTTAATCTGATATCATCCTCCTCCTTTAGATAGCAGGAGCCACTATAGTTATTTTTAATCTGTTGTCAAATTGTAGCGTTTATTCAGGGAAAAAATTGATTGTTCAGTGGTCATCTGTGAGTGACCTGAAAGTAGATCATTAACTGTAGAGATTTTTCTCAAAGTGGAAACGTAAAAATGGAAACTGGGAATTATTATTTTAGCTGAAGAATTTGAAAATCCTAGGGGAGTGATTCAACCAAGATGCAAAATGAAACAAATAAAAGTAAAAGTAGCAGCCACAACAAAAACCAGAAAATAAAACAGATGGCCTGTTAAATTTGGGTTTCAAATAAACAGTGATTTTTTTTTTTTTAGTATTAGTATGTCTTACTTATTGGCAGGGAACATTTTTATACTTATGTGTTGGCACCCCTGTCCTGAGTAAGTCAATTCACTTACTGTCTTTACCGCTGTTCCTAGTGCTTTCTAGAAAGTGTGTGTGTGTGCGCGCGTGCGTGTGCGCGTGTGTTAGGGGACTATTCGTCCCCTAACTATTAGCTATTAGAAAAAATGATGATTTGTGTTTCCTTTGTGCTTAAACATGATACCTTTTTCGTATTTTTATGAGAGTCTGAGGCAATTATAACAGCAATACAGATAAGCCAAACAGATGTTGTGGCAAGTAAAATATTTGTTTCAAGGCCACATCATCAGACTAAGTATGCATCTTTTTTTTTTTAAATGGAGTCTCATGAGTTTATAACATTATATGTTTCAGGTGTAAAACATTATAATTCGATACCTGCGTCCACTACAACATACTCACCACCAAAGGTCTATAGACTTTCTATTCGTCACCATACAGTTGACCCCCTTTGCCCATCCCCTCCCCTCGTTCTTTCCCCTCTGGTAAGCACAAATATGTTGCCTGCATCTATGAGTTTCTCTTTGTTTTGTTTCTTATAAGAACTACTACTTCTTCCTTCTTGCCAAGAATAGTTAGAATTTCTGGGGAAAGGAGAAATTCTGTTGGAAGTTCAGTCAAGTATAGTCATTTTTACCATTTTCCTGGCCATGGTTGTTTATATTTATTTAGAGTCATATTATTAGCATAAATAGATGTTATTTACAACCAAGGACAATAAATATTCACCAGCCAACATATATTTTCTGTTGAACCTTTGTCTGAAACTATTGCCTCATTTCTTTCAGTGACAGACCCTTTAGTTTCACAGCTATTCAAATTATTTCTAAAGGACTTACCACATCATTAGAGATTACAACTCTCTCCTGGACAAAATCAATCCATTTAAATAGGAAATGACTTGCTCCCAGATTAACACAACATTAACATTTCAAACTATTGACTAAAAATGTCAGCCTTTCACATTTTAAATGAATAGAATTGCAGTTACCCAAATGATGAGGTGGTTAAACTAACTGCGGTAGGTCTCTTGTTATGTTCCACAAATGGCATTTAAAAAACAGATATGAAAAACATTTCTTTGCTATTCATTTGGCTGTGCTCATATGCTCTACTTAGTTTGAATGGGCTAAATCAGTTATCGGGCATCCTTTTTCTAACATCCTCTTACAAATTCTCAGTCTTTAAAGACACAAGCTAATGTTTTAGTTCCTTAAGATGCGTTTGAAAGGGTGATCATTTCTAAATATAAGAAAATAAATTGGATAAGACAGTATTCAAATATTAATTAGCAAGTTAAAAACCTTCATAAAAATGAATTAGTACCTAAATTGCCCAGTGGTACTGTTAGGTTTAGAAATTGGTATTAGCCTCCTTAAGTTGATGATAATTTTCCGTTTTCTCCTGAGTGCATATATTATAACATTTATTTCTCATAATGAGGCCTTGCAATTATTTTGGGTGTCAAAACTGAAGCTCATAAAGTTAAGCAACTTGTCCAAGTTGTGTAGCTGGCAGATCTGGGATACAAATGCCAAAGCCTGTGATCTGTGGAGTTACACGAAGCCTTTAAAAAAAGAAGTCAATGCTGATTGGTGATGTGTTTTGCAAGATGCTTTCTGATTACCTTGATTTTCAAAGTACTTTTGTTTATACTACCTCGATTTCATTTTAAACTCATATCAACCATCAGAGGTAGATAATAAGGTCAGTATATTTAGCTCAATGTTGTCAGTAAAATATCCGGAAGATTACATGATGTTGCCAAGATCATAGATGAAGCAACAGACCCAGGAATCAGACCCAGATCTCTTGTCTCTCAGATCATCTACACTTTGGAGGCCATCCTCACTCAGCTTGAGCTCTGACAGCCTGCACTAGGCTTCCGTCATTTGCAGACACCCTTATTCCTCCACTTTGGTTTCTTATACCCCAGGCTGGGCCAGCCTTCCATGATGACGCCCACATTACTGACTCTGACAACCATTTCCGTGCCACCATAGCTTCTTCAAAACTCCAAGCATGGAAACTTGCCTTGCTTGGCTCTTGTAATGTCTTTAAAACTGAGCCCTTCTGGAACAGAAGGAGAAGAAAGTCTCTTAGAGCAGCAGTCACCAGCCATTTTGGCACTAATGCCTGATGATCTGAGGCGGAACTGAGGCGGTGATGCTAGCGCTGGGGAGCGCCTGCAAATACAAACGAAGCTTCAGCCAGTCCCCTCCTGCTGTACGGCCTGGTTCCTAACAGGCCATAGACTTGTAACTGGTCTGTAGCCCAGAGGTTGCGGACACCTGTCTTAAAGGATATGTTCCCTGAATGAAAGGAAGCTTCACTCTTAGTTTTCTCTTTGCAGTTGTTGTGGTGCAACACGGAGCCAATTGAGATTAGTTATGAGCCTTTATTAGCCAGCCGGCGACTGACCCTCCCCACTAGAGGATCAGCCCCGAGCCTCTAGAAGGAATAGCTTAAAAAGCCCCAAAACCCCCTCTAGCAAGCAAGCAGGTTTATAGAAGCAGAGGCTGGCCATTCACATACCTTTACACAGAATAACTACACCCTTAACATTAGCATATCTTTGCACAGAATTTCTCCTAGAACTACACCCTGTTTAACATTAAACAAGGGAAGCAGAAGTTGGCCATTTGAAAATTTTTTACCCTTAACACAGTTTGCTGAAAACACTTCCTAGTTTTATGGGGTGGGGGTGGGGGTGGGAATAGCAATCTTACTGAGGAAATAGAAGTCAGAGTTTGGGGCTTTCATAGTGAAAGGACATCGAGGGGGAAACTCTTCAGAGGTGAGAGAACCACAGAATGGGGAGTCCCCCAAACAGTGTTTCTCATGAAAGATACAGTTGGCTTGCTCCAGAAGTGCACAAACACAGCAGGAGACTCCAAGGAACCCAGCAGAGTCTAGCAACTAGGAGGCTAAAGAGTAAGTCAGATTCCAGCTGCTATGTTTTCAAGACGTTCTGTTTGTATAATCATTTGTTTACTTTTCCTGCCCACATGGAATAAAAAGTATCTAGCATATTTTTTCTCCCATCAACCTCTGGATTTCTAAGACCATATTAACATAACATAGATATTAGGACACTTACTATCGTCAAATAATTATATTTCCACTATATATCTCTTCGTTAATAATTATTTTTACATCGACATAGTTTTATTACCAATTTAAATTTGCTTTAAGTTTGAAGACTGTCTCACCTTAAACCTCCTCAACAGCACTTAATAACTGTGAACTCTCCATGCAGCTCTCTGTATGTGGTGGGTTAAGTGTTTGAGGTTAATCTTCAAAAATCATAATTTTGTAATGATTGGCTGTTTGTTTGAAATGTTTTTTAAAATGTGATCTCACATCATATTGTGATTGGAATAAGGGCAAATAACATCACCAAGCAATTGAGAAAGGGAAAGATGCAAAAGACCAGGAAGAATATGCAAAATGTTCAACCTCATTAGTTATCACTGGAAGGAAAATTTAAGTTACAGTTACCACATTTGAAACATCAGAAACTATAAAGAAGAGCAATAATACCCAAGGTTGGCATGGATATGAAAAAAAATGAGTACTTTTATACATGGCTGGGGGAATGTAAATTTGTACAAGGTTTCTGGAGGACATCTTGACAAACTGCATCAAAAATTTTAATGTGTTTGTATCCATTTTTCCAGCGTTGCTATTATTAATATTGTTGCTATCAACATAGTTTAACATGTACACTTGGTTCAAGAGTCTCTTCTAGAGTGGCAGTTCTCAAACTTTGGTTTCAGGACTTCTGTAAACTCTTAAAAGTAATTCAGAATCTCAGAGTGCACTAGTGCGCACTTCTCCCTCCCTCCTGTCTCGCCCTTCTCTGTCTTTTTCTCTCTCTCAATATATGTGTGTGTGTATACACACATATACATACATATACACATGCATATATGTACGCACGTAAGTGTGTATACATTAATACACCATATTAGGCAGTAAAACTGAGAAATCAATATGTATTTCATTTCATTTGAAGATGATAATAAACCAGTTGCATCATATCACAGTAACATTTTAATAAAAAGTAACTAGATTTCAAAACAAAAAAAAATGGGAAGAGTGGCATTGTTTTACACTTTCAAATCCCTTTTAATGTCTAGATTAAGAACAGCTTTTTGAGTTTACATATCTTTTTCTGTACATAATCTCTTGCAATATACCATTTTCATTGAAATAATTTTTTAATATATGCATTTGAAACAATGAAAATTTCACACTAAAAATGATTTAACTGCATTCCCCCACATTTTGATATGCAGTATTTTCATTAATATTCAGCTCATGATATTTTATGTGTTATTATCTCATTTTTTGCCTGTGTTTTATTTAGATCAGTGATATCCTCATAATAAAATTTCAAATTAAGTGCTCCCAAATCATCAAGTGCCCTTAAGACAAATGTAGCTTTTTATGTTCGTTTATTTTCGAGATTTCCATTTTTCCCTTTTAATTTTATACTTTCTCATTAGTTATTTTGAGAAGGTGTGGGGCATTAGTTTCACAACATGTATGTGTATCAACTCATCACAGTACACACCTTAAACTTACATATGTCATATGTCAATATCTCAATAAAGCTGGGATGGGGAGAGGAGGTATGGTGTCAGGGAATATGGTCTGTACGCATAGATCCAATTTTAGTCACTGGAGTGTTGGGCTAACCTAGCCCACAGTTTCTACAAAAGGAAACACTTTTAACATCATCTTAACTATTAGGTGTTTTTTTTTTTCTTTTTAAATTTCAGAAGTTCTATTTGGCTCTTTTATAAATTTCAAAATCTTTTGAAAAAGAATATTTTTCATTTATTTCACATTCTTTCAGTTAAATATAAATACACTAAGTTGTACTCATATTAGATAATTCCATTAGGTACAGATTCTAGGCTAATTGCACAGTTTATTTTTTTCTGTTGTTCTGGATAGAGGTGGATTATTCTCTGGTCTATTATGTATTTGGGATTGAAAACTCATGTAGAATCCAGCTCTTTCTTTGAACATCTTTGAAATCCTAAGTTGAAGACCCATTTCTCCAGAGAATGTTAGCATATGTCTCTTCCAAGAACACCATGTCTCTACAGAGACCACTTGATGTTAATTTCTTGTTTCTTTTCCCTCATACCACAGAGGTGATGTAAATTCAAGCCCCTTTACCTGTATAAGTATTGTGCTGAAGTTATTACTTTTCAGAGGAGACTTTTCTTTTTCACCCAGACTCCAATATGAGACACAAATTTCTTTATTATCTTTCTTAACCATCTTATGGATTTCCCCCCTAATTTATGCAGAGAATTTTCACTTGAATTTCTTACTTATGGGGGTCACCCAAGGTTTGGATACTTTCCCTGACTTTAATAGAAAGCTTCTTGGTTACCCAGATAGACAATCACCTGCAGAGAGCAAGAGATGCAGCTTTAGCATCAGTCCAATATGCTGGTTCTCAGCTTCAATTTGGTTCTTCGTTACTATCTTGTGAGCTCAGATATTCATTAAAAAGTTGTGCTTGGTATTTTATCTGGCCTATCTATCCATTTTATACTGGAGTGATTTTTAAGTTATCTAATATACTGCCAGAAAGAACAGTCTCATAAAGATCTTTTTTTTTTTAGAGTTTTTCCCCCAGCTTTATTGAAATACAATAGACAATTAGTTGCTCATATTTACATTGTACAATTCAGTGAGTTTTGTTCAATTATAGTTGGCATGCAATAATATATTCATTTCAGTTGTACAGTATAGCGATTAGATATCTGTATAACTCACAAAGTGGTCACCCCACTAAATCAGGTACCCCTCTTCCCCCTTAACCTATTTTTTTACAACATTGTTGACTATTTTCCTTACGCTACATTTTATATCTCCATGACTATTTTGTGTTGATCCATTTGTACTTCTTAATCCCTTTGCCCTTTTTCACCATCCCTCGCCAGCTCCTCCCATCTAGTAGCCCTCAAAATATTCTCTGTATCTGTGAGTTTGTTTCTGTTTTTGTTGTTGTACATACAGATCTTTTTAAAAATGCTATTATAAATATATTTTTCAAGGTTGTGGTGAAGGGAATACCTTCTGAACTCCCTCTGGGGTTGCAGAGTGGGAAGAGCACACAAAGAAAATTTTTTTATTGGGCTTTTACCTACATTATACAAAGGAATTTCGAGCATTTCAATTATAATTAGTATGATTACTATTGCTAAGAAGTTTAGTCACCCAATGGGGCAAACAGAAGCAATCTTAACTTTTTGCTAGTCTGTCTGCAAAAGACCTATAATGATAATTTTAACTCAGTTTAAAAATGGTTTTTGTTTCTTGGTTGATCATATTTAGAAACTATCTCCATAATTAATCTCTATATTTATGTGCATAGAAATTAGAAGTAATCTATGTTACATATGACTTCTGATGTAGCATTAGCTTTTTAATTAGTTTCCCCAGAGAATGCTTAGATCTGGCTCTATTACTAGACCTGATGACAGTGATGGATAGGGTTAGAAGTAAGGAGAGTATTGACTTATTTTCAGGAGGTAACTCCCCAGTGATAGTATCTGCAACCTAGAGGATAAAGAACATACTTACATTTATTAAGGGAGGCAGAGATATTTTGAGCGTGGGAGTTTGGGCTTGGGACCTCTGTATCCACTTGGTTTACTCTTCCTGTTATCGATATCTAAATTGTTCCTCTTCACCATTATAGCTTTCCCACCACAGAACTGGTAATGCTGTGGCTTTAGCAGCTCACAGAGTCACACCAAGTAGTTTTTGGTTTTCCTTTTATTTAACCCTATAAATGCAAGAGACAATAGATTTATTTAGCATCATGGTTGTATAAATCCCTGCCTTGATCCTAGAATTCAGAGATGTGAGAATCTTGTTCTTTTTCCAGAAGGTGTCCAGAGCTATTGGAAGTAGCCACATCCTCTCCATGGTCCTTGAATTTCTATATATTGTCCTGAAAAGTGACAAGCACTCCCCCAAAATTTTACCTTTAATGATCATTGCATCCTAGATGCCTAGATGCCTAATTCAAAAATCTGTTTTGTCATTGTATGCCATGGCTCCTGGGTGATCATCCATACATATTAACAGGATCTTTCATTGCATTCAGTCCACACTAAGCAAGATAATTGATTCTAGCTTTCCCTATATCCATGGTTATCTGCAACATGCAGCACATTCATTATAATGATCTCAGTATCAGTTGGTGTTCTTGGTTGCAAAAAATAGGAACCAACTCTAGTAGACTGAAGCAAAAAAGGTCAAGGGTATTGAAAGGATACCAGTTATCTCATGGAACTGATATAAGGAATGAAAACTCAGGCTCAAGGTATAGATGGGAACCAAGGGAAACTAGGGTTTGCCTTCAAGTTGTGTTCAAACTTAAAAGAAATACAAGTGACAAGTACTATGTAGTGAGTAAAGATATGATTTTAAGTTTTTATATGTCATATCAACAGAAATTGTTCAAGCAGTGGAACAAATTACTTTAGGAAAGTAAAGGTGAGTATCAAGAAAAACGACATAGGCTATTATGCAAAGTATAGTATATATACAAAGTAACCAGATACAAGCCACAAGATGATCTTGATCCAAATTGGAAAGAGACAAATAAGAATACAGTTCCCGTAACACATTAGCAGGTTGTTGTAAAATGCAGGTTAGCTCTATGGCTAACACCAAATGACAAAGCTTTGCAAACTGAGCTCTGATCTCAGAATACGACTCTACTTTGTATGGTGAGAAAAGTGGTTGTATGCTGAAAATCAGAGGTAGAGTCTACTTCACAACTTATTTGGGACTTAAATTGCCAACAGCATATATACAAACTGAGTAGCAATAGGTTAGATTAAGTTAGATCAAAACCATCACTTGGTTTTGATATTAAAACTTTATTACAAAGGACCATGAAAACACTGGAAGTCTTTACTGCATTTGGGGGACAAAGTTTTGGTGTTTTGGACTTTAAATTGCATAGTCTTCCTTTTTAGCTGAGTTCTTCAAAACATATTCAAGTACTTATCCCTTAATAATTACTACCTGGTTTCCCATTTGAACTCTCTTTACCTAACTAGGTAATGTCCTTAATATCTGTTATTCTCATCACTATAAGCGTTCTTATTAACCCGGAGAAGGAAAACAGGTGAAATCTTGATTCTCTTGCTTCCTTTGTCCATTTGTACAGTTTGGTCTAATTAGAAGAAAGCTTTGTGGAAATGGTTACACTTTGAGCTCAAAACATGATATTTGAGTAATATAACATTGGGGATGATAATAATTGTTTTCTCAACAGCCATTAACTTAAAGCTTTTAAAAAGCAAATATAAAACCTATTTGAAATTGGAATATTCTTTTCAGCGATCAAAACTGAAAACGAGGTTAAGTTTAAAATCTATTTTCAAAAGTATCATTCCTTTTTCAATCTTCTAGTTTTGATACATAGATTTACCTCAGGCATTCTGTTTGACATTTTCAGTGCCAAACTCAAATGTCATCTTTTCTAAGACTGATATTAAAAATTTAACTTATTTCTTGCCAAAATGATAAAAAAAAAACATGTAAACAACAACTTTTAAGATTTGTCAGGCTTTATCCAAAAGCAAAATTGGGATAAGTTCAGTGATTTTAGGTTTTATCATTTTTGTTACATCTTCGGGGTTTGTGGAAGAATAACTGCAAATGTTTAGTTTTCTTGGGATAATTAAGCTTAAAAATTAAAAGTCATATGTCATAGCACTTACCATACCATTTTGGAATTACATGATATGAGCTGTTTGGAAAGAAGGTATAGAAACCAACCTTCAGTGTGGCTCCCAATAATCCTCGCCTCTTGTATTTATGCTACTATGTTGTCCTCTCCCATAGTGAATCATGACTGACTCTCTATAACCAATAAATTATGGCAGAAGTGGCAGTTTATGACTTCCAAGGTTGTATAAAAAGCAATATGATTTTCGCATTGGTCTCTTTTCATTCACTGTGGGGAAAGCCAGCTGTCATGTTAGAACACTCAAGTAGCTCTGCAGAGGCCCGTGTAGAGAAGAGCGTTCTCCTATTCTCAGCCAGCACCAACTGTCACAGTCTATCATACACAGCCATGTAAGTGGGCAATGTCAGAAGCTTATATCCCAGCCACAATTAAACCTTCAGATGATGGCAGCTATGACTGACACCTGATTGAGAAACAGGGAACCACAACTGCCCAGCAAAGTATTACTGGAAGCTCTGACCCAGAGAAACAATCCGAGATAATAAAAACTTATTGTTGTTTTAAGCCACTAAGGTTTTGTGTTGTTAATGCAGCAATAGATAACTGATCCGTAAGGGAATGTGTGTGACTTAATTTGCAAGATTTGCCAACCAATGTTTTTTTTTTTTTCTGTGAATAAATGAATATCCATAGAAGTGGAGAATTTCCAAAAAGTAGCAGTAATTTATAAGTATCAATTCGCCTGTCAGAGGCACCTTTGGTTGGCCTCTGGGAATATGACTCATTGGAGAAAAAGGCCCCTGCTGAATCTTTCACAGTCTATCATACACAGCTAATATCATCAACACTAGTGGAAACAATAGTGCTAGTGTTCTCTGCCTGATCATTCCTGTGTTATCAGGATACTTTACTGGCCGAAGCTTATGAAGATGACCTGGTTTTTAAATCCCGAATTCCTTTGTAGTTAAAGGGTTATATACTGATTTTATAAGACCAGTCTGCATTTGTCTTTTTATGAAGGCTCCTTTGTTAACATAAAAGTAAACAATTTCATAAAGCACTATTTTAGGCGAGAGAAAAATCCGTCCATTTTTTCTGCCCTTTGACCTTGTGAAAGATGATAAACCCTTTATATTAATGGAAGATTATTCCAAAGCTATCATGAGGCTATTTATGAAATGTTATTTATACCTTATTGAAATCTGTAAAATCTTGCCCTATGACACCTGTTTAATAATTTTGACTGAATAAACTACTTAATAAGCAACCAGCTCTTCAGCTGATGCTTTGTTTTGTGTTTATTTTCCTCCTCATATATCGACTGATCTTGAACTAAGTCAACTGAATTAAGTGGATATTTTAGTGTCATATATGGTGACATGAAAGTATTTATACACTGGTAAATGTACATCTAGACATTATTTATTGTACAAATGGTTCCCATTTTAATTTTGTCTTTGTTTTCATTTTAATTTACAGAATATTTCAGATATACATCAAAATTGAAAAATAGATATGACTCACTTTCAGATTTAACAGATAGTAATTTTTACCTTATTTGCATCAAAATTTTAAAGTCCTAACGTAAATAACTTTTCCTCTTCTCCACATAGAAAAGTTGTATATCATCTCCATGCCAACTTTTAAAATTGTGCTATGTATTTATTTGTGTTTATAAGCAATATATGGTATTTCGTGTTATTTAACCATTTCCTGTTTAGAAAAAAAAAGTGTAGCACACTTCAGCATTAATTTTATTTTTACAATAAACATGCTCATTGAGGCTAAAGCAAATCTGACTGGTTTTCAATGTGAAAATAAGACATAAAAACTGCTCTTAGAGTTATTTCTAAATAGAACTTGACTCTAAGTATCAGCAAACTCTTCCCTAGAGTTGTACCAATATATAGCCTCATTAAAACATGCATTCCTATTTCCTCACATTTGTACCTTAAATCGTTATTGTCAGACCCTTTAATATTTGCCAATATTATGAGGGCAAAATTGTATCTTAGTATTGTTTTAATTTGTATGTTTTTGAATAATAGGCTTTGAACATCCTTTCATTTTTAATGGCCATTCGGAATTTTTCTGTTACTTTCTTAGTCATACATTTTGACTTGTTTTTAATGGGATGTTTATTTCCTATTTATTTTTGGAATTCTGTATTTTAGATAGTAATCTTTTGTTCTTATTATTTGCAAATATGATCTCCTGATCTGTGATTTGTCACTCTTTAATGACATCTACTGATAAAAAGAACTCTCATGTTTTAATGTAGTATAATAAATCAATATTTCCTTTTGAGTTCTGTTTTTAATATCTAAAGGAATATTCTCCTGTGAAGCAATACATACCAAGATAATCTGTATTTTCTTCTGAGTCTCACAGCTTTAATTTTCCTATTTGTCTTTAATTATTTAGAATTTATCCTCCTATATGATGTGCAGTAGTGATTTAATTTTATTTTCTCCCATATAGATAACCACAATTCATTATCGAATGGTCCTTGTTTTTACTATTGAAGGATACAGTAATAAATTTTCAAGTGTCTGTGCAGATCTATCTCTACCTTCATTATTTCCTTTCATTTGCCTTATTTCCCTAATTTTAATGACAATGTTACTGTTTAAATTACTATAGCTTTATAATTTGAATTTCATTAGGGAAGTCCCCCTTTTTCTTTCTTTGAAATCATCTAGACTATATTTGGCCCTTTACTCTTCGAATAGATTAGAAAAGATTTCAATTGCAAGAATTGGAAGAGACATGGTATAAGCATGTCCCTTGCGAATGTGCATGATATAAACATATTTTTCACATACAAGAATAATTCTGATTGTAGATAGCTTCTGGCATTGTCTTAGCAGCTCAGTGATGTCAGAGCTGGTGCCTCTATGATTCACCTGGTCTTTTTCTCAGAGGTGAGTGATGTCTGCCTGCAGGTCCCAGTATCACTTTCGAAGCAAGGAGAAGTGGGGGAAGGGTGGCCTCTACCATGTGTCTCATTAGGGCATCAAAAGCCTTATCAAAAGCCCCCAGCAGATTTCTCTTTGTACTACATCATTGGCCAAAACAGAATATCATGTTCAGCCAATGCTACAAGGGACTCTGGGAAAGGAGTATTTGAATTTCTAATCTTTACTGAGGAAGCAGTCAAAGGAAAACATGACTGAGCATCCATGTGAATAATGCCATGAATAGTCTGTCCCCTTATTCTACATGAATTATTGGATCAGCTTTCCAGTTTGTGAGAAAGCCTTTCTTTAAAAAAAATTTGAGTGATGTTGATTAGCAAAATCCAGTAAGTTTCAATTGTACAATTCAGTAAGATTTTATATATATATATTGCATAGTTAGATTTCTTTCCATCACCACATATTTGACCCCCTTTACCCCTATCTACTGCCCCCTTCCCTCTGGTAACCACTAGTTCACTGTCCATAAGTCTCTATTTGTCTGCCATGTTTGTTTGTTGCTTTTAGGTTTATATCCTACATAGAAGTGATGTCATATAGTTTTCATTTTTTTCTGTCTGGCTTATTTCACATAGCTTGATAATCTCAAGATCCATCCAGGTTGTCACAAACGGTAATGTTTCATCTCTTCTTATAGTTGAGTAATATACCATCGTACATATGTACCACAGCTTCTTTATCCAAACATCTGTTGTAGGACATTTTCTCATACACTGCTGGTGGTGGGACTGCAAGTTTGTACAACCACTATGGAAAAGAGTGTGGAGGTTTCTCCAGAAACTAAGAATTGGTCTACCATAATCCAGCAATTCCTCTATTAGATATTTACCCAAAAAACTTGAAAACATTTATCCAAAAAGATATATGCACACCAGTGTTCATAGTAGCATTATCCATGGTGGCCAGGACATGGAAGCCTGTTGGGTTTTTTGATTGAGCTTTTGAGACTGAATTTATGGCTTAATCTGAGGAGCATTGACACATATTTATTCCCATCTTAGAATATAGATATTTCTGTCTTCTCGTGTCTTTCAATAAACTGATTTTCTTCATAAGGGACTTGAACTTTTATATTTTAATATTCATTCTTAGATATCTTATAGTCTTGCTGCTAATGTAATGGCATATTTGAAAATAGATTTTTTTTTTTACCTCTTACTGGTATACAGGAGTACTTTTAATTCCTGTCTCTTTACTGGAATGTAAGTTTCATAAGGGAAGGGATTTTTTTTTGTCTGTTTTGTTCACTGCTGAGTCTTCAATGCCTAGATTATGCCTGGCACATAGTTTGTGTTCAATAAATATTTGTTGAATGAATGAGTGAGATGATTGATTTAGTGTCAGGGAAATTGATGGAGCTGTCTTTTTAAAATCTTTTTAGTATGAAATGCTTCTTTAATATGTTTTCTTGGAGAAACTTATTTGTCAATAATGGTAGCTTTGCCTCTTCCTTTCTAATATTGTTTTATTGTCTTATGTTATCTATGATTTCCAGTACTAAGTTGATAACGATAATATTAGACCTACTTCTCTTATTCTTGGTATAGAAGAGAATTTTCCTACAGTTTCACCATTAAGTATGATGTTTACTATAGATTTTGGTAGATTTCATTTATTGTGTTAAGGATGTTCTTTCCATTCTCAGTTTGATGTTACTTTTTAAATTAATAATGTATCTATACAATTGAAAGGTTTTTCTTCTTTAATATGGTAATGCACTGAATTCAACATAGATTTTTTTGTCGTTGTTACATCATCTTGGCATTCCTGGCGTCAGATCTATTTGGTCATAATATGTTATTATTTATACATTGAAGGAATCACTTTGCCAATAGTGTTTTAGGTGTATTCTTATAATTGAGATTTCTTACAATTTCCATTTCTCATATGGTCCTCTGTTTTGATATAAGGTTGCTCTACCCTCATAAAATGAGTTGTTGGAATTCCCCCTATGTGCATTGTGTGGGCGGTGGGGCGGGGCTGAGGTGGTTCATTGCAAGACTCACAATTGCTAGAATCAGTGGGTCTCTTTTGGTTCTCCAGAAGAATGCTGGCAGTCATACTGGTGGCTGGAGGCAGGTGAGTGGAGTGGAGGCATACATGCTGAGCTATGAGTTTTCTAGGAACCAAGATGGAAAGTGCTCAATCATTTTTATCTTTTAATATGAGCAGTGTCTAAAAGTTTGGGCTCTGGCAGCAGACTATCTGCTTAATTCTCAGCGTTGTCACTGAAAAGATTTGCATCTTCAGTCAAATGGCTTAAACTTACTATATGTCAGTTTCTTCATATACGATAAGGAGAATATTATAGTATATACCTCATAGAGTGGTTGTGCAGATTAAATGAGCTAAAACAGTTCAAATGCCATCGTAATTACTTAGTGAAGGTCAGTTCTCTTTCTCAGCCTCTTTGACCTCTTTTCTTTATTATTCCTTCTTCTCATCATCACTTCCTCTTCTTTTTTCCCATTTTTAGTACAGTGTTCTAATATCCTAACTAGCCCTTATACCTAGCATTCACATCGCCAGAGAGTATACTCTTTTGCTGGGTTGATACAGATTTAGTCAACTACTTTTTGTGGGATCGGTATGTGGACCTACTCCTTTTACTGACTTTTTTAAGTTTTCAGTTCCAGCCATTTACTCGTACTTTCAATTCTGAATCATTCTCAGATTCTGTGGTCCAAATAAGCTGGTTTCTTGGCTTTCTATACTGCCGGTACCTGAACTCAACTATTCCCATCCCATATGCTTTCCAACTTCCAAATTTTGTTGACTCTTCTCCCTTTTTGTTGTATGTATACCTTTTTAATTTAAAATTTTTTTTACCTTTGAATAGGTAATTGATTCATGTATTTAAACAATATAAAAGTAATTCAAGGAAAAAATCTCATCCTTCTCCTATACACATACATGGGTCAGTACTTTTATCAGTTAGTCTATCCTTCTAGAGTTTTATTAGGCAAAAATAAGCAAACATAAATATATGTTCTTACTTTTCTTTCTATTATGGAAAAAGCAGCATACACTATACATATTACTCTACTGGACATTTCTTTTTCTTTTTTAATTTCATGTATATTATAGATCTTTCCATATAGGTATATGAAAGCACTCTCATTTCCCTGAATTCTTAAAGAGTACTTCATAGTATGATTATAGCACAGTTTATTTAATTATTCTCTTGGAATGTTTCTTATTTTCCATATCGTGAATAATGCAGCAGTGAATTAACTTATACTTTTCTGATATCTAATTCATGCATGTATTTTGTAAAATAAACTCCCAGAGGAAAGATTGTTTTATCAGAGGGTAAAAACACATTTAATTTTAATATATATTTACAAATTACCCTTCAGGGGATTTTCACCATTTTTCACTTCCATCAGCAATACATGTTTCCCCCAATATTGCTAACAGAGTTGTCAAACTTTTAGATTATTTGCCAATTGATCGATGAAATATGTTATCACAACAAAATTTTAATTTCTAATGTATATTTATTTTGATTGACAGTGACTACTTTTTCTGTGTTTAATGACAATTTGTAATTTCTGTAACCTATTCATATATTTTGCTCATTTTTATTGGCTCATCAGCCTCTTCAAAACTATTTTAGGGAGATAAACCCTTTATGTGTAATGATTTTCAAGTTCTTTTCAAATATGTCATTATCATTTGATACTGATATTTTTTCCTATGCAGGAGTTAATGGTTTTTTATAGTCTACTTCATGCATTTTATTTTACTTCATCAAAATTATTTTTCCCAGTTGCTTTTCACTTTTTCTATTTGTTTTTGGTGTGCTACATAATGTTAAATGTGGATTTGTTTTTATTTTTCCTACTAGAATGAAAAATTTTGTTTTTTCCTTCCACCAAATTATTTATTTCATCAGTTTGGAGAAAAAATTATTCACTCTTTTTATTATCTATTTCTAGAATTCGACTAGAAGTATATTTATTCTCTTAACGTCTTACTATGTTTTTCCTCCATTACGTATTCTGGGTAACTGAATAATATGTAGCTTTTCCAGTTCAGTGTTTTCTGTTCATCTATGTTCGATAAGTTTTAAATTGTAATTATTACAAAGTTTTCATTTTAAAAGATTAATTCCATTGTTTTCCATGTCTACTTGTTACTCTTTGGTTAAATTTCGTATTACAATAGGTAAGAACACAGATTCTGTAGCCAAACTGCCTGGTATGCTTCATGTTTCCAGTATTTACTAATTATGAGAACTCAGTACATTCATTTCTCCTCTTAATGCCTCCATTACCTCAGTCATAAAATTAGGATGCAAGTGGTTTCCTGTTGTAGATAATCTCTTAGCTTACTCACTGTATCATGCTTATCTTTCAGCTCTTTCATCCCTTATGTAATCAATTTCCTCATTAAATTGCCTTTATTTTAAATAATGGTTTCTGGTTTCTTGGATAAACAGCTCTTTTTGTTTTTTTTAATCCTCTATTCATTTTTATCATAGGAGGTTTCCATTTCTTTCTTGTAAATTTAGCTATACATTGTTAATAAAATTGTCATATTCTGTTTAGTATTTCTGGATTTTTGTCATGAGAGGATTTTCAGGTTAACTTTGTTGGATGTTATGCCAGATCTGTGCTTTTATATTATATATTATGTTCCAAAGGGAGTTACTGTTATAATATCATAAGTGTGTTACACTCTTGGAAACAGAAGAGAAATGATTAATATACATAATAACATTTGATCTATTTCTCAAGTTTAATGAATTATTTTCTTATGACTGACATGGTTTAAATTTCTAATGGAAATTACTTGGAAAATAAATCAAAACTGACTGATTGATAGAGATGGAGGAATAATTAATATTAATCTAGGAGAATAGCATAAGAAATGGCACAGTTATTTTTTTCTTTACCTGAAATAGAAAAGAGTTGACTAAATTATAGATCTTGCATAATTGAGAACTGTATCCATTGTTGACCATAGACAATTATTAAATGTGATAGGGATTTTTATATTCATAGACATCTCAGGCCTTACTTTCAGTGCAGAAATCATTCATTTTATAACAAATATTTATTAAGCAAATATTATGTGTCGGACATTGTTTTAGGTGCCAATATGCACTGGTGAATAACATGGACAAAAATCACTGCTTTCTGAGTATATATTTTAGAGCAGAAAAACAAATAGAGCAGAGAAAGGGATATTGGGCTTATAGAGAAGGGGGAGTTGGGGACATTAATTAGTGTTGCCAGTATAAGCCTTGCTGAAAAGGTTACATTTAAGCAAAGACTTGAAAGAGGGGAAGGGGTAAGCTGTGGAGATATCTGGAATAAGAACTTCCTATGCATAGTGGACAGACAAGCCAAAAATCTAAACCTGGACATGAGGAAATGCCTGGCATGCTCAAAAATGACAGTACTGAATCAAGTCTTTAAGTGCTTTTAAGATGCATAGCCTCATACAATGCATGAAAAGTAGAAACTGACTTTGCAGATTTGGTCATAATGAAATTTGTTTACAAACCCTACTGATAATTGTTGAAACTAAATGGGACG
Source organism: Eonycteris spelaea (assembly GCA_003508835.1). Classification (NCBI taxonomy): domain Eukaryota; kingdom Metazoa; phylum Chordata; class Mammalia; order Chiroptera; family Pteropodidae; genus Eonycteris; species Eonycteris spelaea. Next base: position 1,060,848 of record PUFA01000200.1, read on the forward strand.
AGCGGGCCGTGATTCTGACACGGTTACATTTGTATGAGTCTTGTTAAAGTAATCGGGGATGAAGAACTCAAGAAGGAAAAAAATAATTAATAGTGATTGTACATAACATCAGATAAATTCTCAAACTAATGAAATAAAATTGAAATGTCACACTTCTTAATAATTATTTTTGATGGAGAGAATTCAAGATGCAGATTGTCATCCTTTGATTGAAGACTTAGTCAAGATAATAATTCATGTCAAAACAAATTAATAGAACGTCAAGGATTCTCATAAATGAAACTCAATTATCATATATGTGCCATCGACCATAAACAAAAAGTTGACTAGGTATTCCATCAACAAAAATAATTTATTCAGGAAAAAGAAAGGATTATAATCTGGTTCTTGTAGCCATGGCGAGCCATGTGCAAGGTTTTTTTAGACAAGGAGGAAGGAAGTTCTTTAAAGAGGGGAAGAGGAAGTTAAGGGGAAGGGCTGTTCTAACCATACAGCTGTGCTGTAACCATAGAGTTCTTCCTGTAGGGCTTTCAGGACTGACATAGGGTATGAGTTCTTCCCACAGGCCTTCCCAATACTTGTCTTAATTAAGGGCTCATAAATTTTGACAGTGCACCATCTTTACAATTATCAAATGAAAGTTTTTTTTAATATCAGTAAGAATACATAGAAAAAATATATTTAAATGTTACTAGCACTCATTAGGTATTTGATGCACTCTCTTCTCTGTAGAGCTGTTGGATTTATTAGGCAGCAAAGATATGCAAGATTAGCCAAAATAAAGGAGATATTGAATTAAGTAAAAATTAACAGTTGGTTTGAAACATTTATGTATTTATCAATGTACTTTAGTGATGTTTTCAGCTTCTGTATGATACTTTATTTTTCTATAGATTAACATTATATTTTGCACTTAAGTTTATGTAACGAATCAAGTTCTCAACTCATTCTGTAGGATTTCTGCCAGTAGGTGTAATTCAATGTCAATTCCTTTTTGTATTAATTCAAAGATTTTTCTGATCTCAATAATCTCTCCAATCCTTAAAATTCAGTTTGAATTATTTTGCAACATAATCTCCCATATAAATTAGGAGGATTTATTTATTCCTCAAAATTATGATATTAAATTGCTGGTATCAATAGAAATATGTATTTTGAATGAGCTAGTGAGGACTCTAAACATAATCATTGTACAAATCTTATGAAAATGAGGCAGTTTTTCATGAAAAACAATATCACAATCTGACTGAAAAACAATTTTCACTATGATTTCTATAATTTATATTGGGACAAAAAGTTTCCTGTTCCATTAAAAAGCAGGTCATTAAATAATCAAAATAATCATGACGTGCAAATAGTTTGATCCTTTGAGAATTACAGCAGCGAAAGTAACATCATGTTTGTGTATTAATAATATAAGCAAAAACATTCTGTAAAGGATCACGGACTGTCTAATTAATGTAATGTGGCCATGTGCAGATACACAATGAATTCCAATCTATATAATTAACCTAACTGGACAAACTAAACACACATTTCATTTATCTTAGTGAGATCACAATACAGATTTTGGGGGAACTGAAAACAATCCCGATTTTTTGCCAGCTGATTAAATAACAAGCTATACAAAAATATGTACTACCAGGAAAGCCCCTTTTTGGAGAAGTTTACTGAGATCTGGGATTTTACATAAAGGAGGGATTTGGGGTAACCTTAGAGGGTCTGCTTTTCTGGAGAAGTCACATGACCGCACTAGTCAGAACTATGGGATAGGCTGAAGAGGTAAGGCCTGTCAGAGTGTATTTGTCATTTACAAGGATTTAATGTTCAAGCTTATAGTGATCAAGAATATAAATATGCAAATTGGAGTGTATGTTATTGTTCAAAATATTTGCAACCACTATACGGTATTAAAATTTTGAAAGTGGATATTTTCATGATTTTATGTAACTTTGTCACTAGTCTTTTAAATGATTGGATATAATATGGGTAATCGGTTGGAATATGCAGACGTTTAGAAGACAGACCTAGATTCCCATCACCATTCTTGTGTTTATCAACCATGTAATCTTGAGCAACCTTGACCTACTGGGTCTCAGACTTCCTATCTCTACAACAAGAATAATACTTACCTCTTACCTCACATTAAAGGAGATAAGGCATGCCTAATGGATTGCCACAGAATACTCAAAAATGTCAGTAATCTGAACGTGTTGCATTTATTGAGATGTCTTTTTGCCATGGGCAACTTGGCTGTCCCTTCTCATTCTTCTCTGTGTCACCCAGATTCTAAGATCACTTGCCTTCGTGATTCCAGATTATATTCTCCTTTGAGACACTTGCATGAGATTTGGGAGGTGGACAAGGAAAGGAAGCAATTTATTTTCTGGTGGGATGTATGGGTAGAAGTTTAGATCTTGGCAGCCTACAGATCATCTTTAGAATTGAAGCAGCAGAAGTTATTGATGGCAGGGATCCTATAAACCCTATTCTTCCAGATTTCCTGAAATTCAGCTATGGCCCTCTTGATCTTTTCTCTCCCAGGTTTTCAGTAGTTTGTAAGCCTGAAATTCCTTGTATTAAAGTACTTTTTTATTCATAATACCCAGGGTAACTGCTGTTTTCATGACTGACAGATTTATTCAAAGACACTATTGTCCTTGTAGTTGTAACTCCTGGTAGATAGTGCCTCACATACTTGACCTCTCTATTGCACTTGATGTTGTTGTTACTTAATGTCTTTTATTTGTTTCTGGCCACGTCTTAGAATGAGCTTGTGCAGAGCCTTTTCCTCCAGTGTCCTCTTAAATGTTGGTGCACCCCAGAGTTCCATCCTTTTTTTAAAATTAATTAATTTATATTTTTATGGTGACATTGGTTAACGAAATCCAATAAGTTTTAGCTGCACACTTTAACAATAAGGCATATATATATATACACACACATTGTGTGTTTACCTTTCATAGTTAGATTTCTTTCTGTCACCACATATTCCAGAGTTCCATTCTTGAGTCTTTTTTTACTGGATACCTTATCCCTCTGTTATTATTCACTTGCTCTCAATCTCAAGAATCTGTATCCATAGCCCAGAAAAAAAAATGAAAGAATAAATGAAGTAGAGAAAGAAAAATTAGAAAAGAAAAAAATATTCCTTTAATGTACATTATGTTTTAATTGAATGTATTGATTCCACCTACAGAAAAGAGAATACCTAAATTCTAGAGGTATTTTAAATATATTCAGGATGTTCAAGTTGCTGTATCTTTAGTGATGAGAAATATAAGAAAACAGGGATGATGCTGATTTCAGTAAACTAAGAAGAAATTAAACTTTCAGGAATTCTGAAAGAATGTGTTTTCTAACTTAACTTGCTATTCTTGAAGTTTAGTGAAAGATAGTGACAACTGAACGTGAGGTGAGCAAAGTAGACCTGCGAGAAAAGTAACATTTATTGTGTTACATGCTACTGAGTTGGCTCTGTTTCCTGATGACCCTGTGAATGAGTGATGAGTGCTAACATTTATTACCACAGACAGATTAATACTCTTGCCAAAATAGTCCATGATCCAGTAAGGCAGAGTTTTCAGACTGGGTCTAAGGAATTATGGGGTTTCTGGTGGGTGCCCTGATATGGTAGGCAGAATTCTAAGACATCTTACAAGATTTCCAGCCCCAGAATATATGTCCTGTATAATGGCTGAGACTTGATGGGATACCACTCCTGTATTCAGGTCATGTTATATGACAGCGTTAACTTTAATGAAGAGAAGTGGTCTAGATGGCCTAGCTAACCACATTAGCCTTTTATATCTGGATCTCAGAGGTCAAGGGGGGGGGTGGGGGGTAAGGAGGAGGGAGGGAGGGAGAGGGAGAGGGAGAGAGAGAGAACTGTCAGAGTGAAACATATCAACTGGCCTGGTAGAAAGCAAGTGGCATTGTTAGGAACTGCTTATGGAAACCACATGACAAGAAACTGCAGGCACACTCCAGATATTGAGAGAAGTCTCCAGCTTACACCTAGCAAGAAAATAGGGACTTCAGCCCTAGAGGTGAGGCGAACTGAATTCTCCCAATGATCTGAGTGAGCTTGGAAATAAATTCTTCAGAGCATGCAGAAAGGAACACAGCCCTACCAACACCTTCATCACAGTCTTGTGAGACCCTGAACAGAGAACCCAGACACACTGTGCCTAGACATCTGACCTATAGAACTGAACTACTCAATGGGTGTCGTTTTAGACCACTAAGTTTGTGGTAACTTGATATGTGCCAATTGATAACTAATATATCTAGGAACCTCTCTGTGAGCAGGGCTGGCTGAAAGGTCAGTGGTCTAGATCAGCGGTCCCCAACCGTTTTGGTAGCAGGAGCCAGTGCTCCTATGAGAATCTAATGTGGTGATGCTAGCGCTGGGAGCAGCTGCAAACACAGATGAAGCTTCAGCCACTCACTTCCTGCTGTGCAGCCTGGTTCCTAACAGGCCATGAACTGGTACCAATCTGCATCCCTGGGCTTGGGACCCCTGGTCTAGACAATCTCTGGATGCTCCAAGTTCAGCAACCCCATGCCCACATTTTACATTGTACAACATGTTAAACATTGAAACAACAATGAGACACCACTACATACCTATTAGAATGGCCAAAATCTGGAACACTGACAACACCAAATGCTGGTGAGGATGTGAAAGCAACAGGAACTCTCATTCGGTGCTGGAGGGAATGTTAAATGGCACAGCCACTTTTAGAAGACAGTTTGGTGGGTTTTTACAAAACTAAACATACTCTTATCATATGATCCAGTGATCATGCTCCTTGGTATTTACCCAAAGGAGTTGAAGACTTATGCCCACACAAAACCCTGTATATATTATAGCACCTTTCATATTTACCAAAACTTGTTAACAACCAAGATGTCCTTTATTAGATTAATGGATAAAATAAACTGTGGTCCATTCAGATGATGGAATATTATTCATTGCTAAAAAGAGGTGTGCAGTCAAGCCATGAAAAGACAAAGAGAAATCTTAAATGCATATTCCTAAGTGAAAGAAGTTAATTTGAAAAGGCCACATACTTTATGGTTCCAAGTATAAGACATTCTGAAAAAGGCAAAACTATGGAGACAATAAAAAGATTAGTGAGTGGTTGCCAGTAGAGCACAGAGGATTTTTAGGGCAATGAATATACTCTATATGAATATTAAATGATGGATATATGTCATTATTTGTTTGTTCTAACCCATAGAATGTGCAACACTAGAATGAAGCCTAAGGACTTGGTGATTATGATGTGTCAGTGTAGGTTCAACATTGGTTTAAAAAAACTATCATTCTGGTAAGTGATGTTGATAATAGCAGAAACTATACATGGGACATGGTGTATATGGAAATCTCTGTACCATCCTCTCAATATTGTTATGAAACTAAAACTTCTAAAAATGAAGTATTTTTCTAAATTACATTGTTTTGTCACTTCTACGTATTGCATTTACTTTTCAGGCAGGTTTTCTTCAAGGATCTAAGCAGAAACAGGCTGAAGCTTCATTACTTCTCTTAACTAAAATCCTGATCCATTTGCAGTACTTTTGCTGGGGAAAAGGGTGTATACTGGAGAGAACAGTATTGAAAAGAACATGCAGCAAGGAAACATTCTCAGAAGCTAGGGAAAGAAAAGCACGAAGATCTGTTTGGTCTGCCTGCAGTCAAAACCCTCGGTTCAGATCCCTTGAAGCCAGGAGCTGTGGGGAAGGGGAATGGGGAAAGATGGTCTAAGGATACAAACTTTCAGTTATGCAAGATGAATAAGTTCTGGAGATCTACTACTATACAGCATACTGTTTTTAGCTAACAAAACTATATTGTATACTTAAAATTTGCTATAAGTGTCGATGTCTTGTTAAGTGTTCTTAACATACACAATAATAATAAAGAGGACAGAAATAAACTTTGGAAAGGATGGATATGTTTATAAAAGTGATGGCAGTGATAGTTTTATGGGTGTGTACTTAAATGTGTGTGTATGTGTGTATACAGCTTTTTATATGTCAATAGCTCAGTATAGTGATTTAAAAATAGATTTAAAAAAGAACCATGGAAGCACCCCAAGTATATAGCAAGCTATCGTAAGTAGCATCCACATGATGCTCCTGTGGAGGTTCCCAGTTTTTCACCAATATCTGTTGTTTAAGCATGGTGGGAGGTAGCACAGCATCAGCACTGAAGAGGCCTGTTAGTGAGGTTTTTGTGGTAATGAGAACAAACAGATAACATATGAACAACGGAGCTCACTTCTCTGAGCGCACTGCTTTGTCTTGCTGGAACATATAATCCTAGGGTAGGGGAAGGATAAACTCCAATAATTACTCAGATAAAATTTGCCACCAAATGGTGTTATAAAAGTTTTTATTTGGAAGACCATTAGAAAAAAATAACGTGCAATTTTCTTACCTACCTGTGTTTTTGAACTTCATAACTGTTACAACCTATTGAGATTTGATGAGAGATTTCCCTGGAATAAAACGGGTTGGCAAACTACCACCTACAGTCCAAATTCAGCCCATTATCTGTTTATGTTAAATAAAGTTTTATTTGGAACACAGTCATGCCTACAAGGTTACATACTGACCATGGCCGCTTTCCCGCTACAATGGCAGAAGTAAATAGTTGGAGCAGAAATCACGTGGCCAGCAAAGTTGAAAAAATATTTGCATATTACAGTCTGCCCTTTACAGAAAAAGCTTGCTGACCCTGGAGTACAAGATTCTTTGACTGTAAATAAATTTGACAACGACTGAAGTAAAGGAACCTCAGTCATTGCAAACATATAAGAAAGCAACATGCCCAAGACTTTGGGTGAATACCAGAGGACTAAGACTTCCAACTATCTACTATTGGATGTTTGACCTCAAATTCATTTTAGTTTTATTCTAATCCTAGGGATAACCGCCATGTCCTCCACTCCTCCACGTATGTAGCATGCTTGCAGATACTTTCATGTAAGTATGTGCAAGCATGCTACATACTACTCAAAATTTTGTAACCACTCATATTTACTATGCGTTTTCAGAAAACTACACACATCACACTCCCCTGGAATCACTCTATTGGACATTTAGGGATATCCTAATTTGATGTGTACATTTTGATTTTATTTGGCTGCACAGATTCTCATATTGATGTGGATTGTGTTATCTGAAAATATAGATGATGTTAATGCTTTGTTTTCCTTCCATTAATAAAGGAGGTAATTCATAATAACTTTTATGGTGAGTTAGAGCTTACAGAATGACTGGATCTAGATGAAGCCAAATTAATAAATGAAAATTGAATTTTTTTTATTTTTTTATTTTTTAGGAATTTCTAGATAGATGAGTCAATGGTAGGTAGTAGCTGAGTGAATCAGATGTCTAGATAATTCATGGAACCTTTTTTTTTTTCCCTCAGGCTACTCAAGTTATTGCACATCTAGTCTTTGTCCAGAAGTACAGGATACACAGAAGAAGTCAGAAGAGAGGAGTGTATAGGAGTGATAAACCTGGCCATGATATCCATAAATTTTATGAGTCTTTATCCATAAACTTTAAAAACCAAAAAAAAAAATTCCAGTTTAAAACAGAACCCCAATCTTTAAGACAATTTGCTCTGCCTGATACCAAGGAAAGAGGTCACTAGTAATTCTAATTTCTTTCTGCTGTAATTCCTGAAGACAGCTGGATGAATTTCAGAGCAAGATTAAAATATCATTCTTCACCTTCATTGATATTAGACTTAAGCAGAGCTTAGCGAGCACTACAGAGCCATTTAGATCACTTTCCCTGAGAAGAAAACTGCATCACTAAGGATTCTAGGCCAAGAACTGAGTAGGAGAGGAAATGCTGCTTCAGCTGGAGAATTTCAAAGGTAATTTAATTTCCAAGGGAAATCTCACAGTCTGAATTCATAGCATCACTTAGCATATGTAGTTGTTGCTACTATATCAAGAAGATTGCTTGTACTAATTAAATAGTAGGAAGAATATAGCACTGAGTGAAAAGATGGAGTATCTCCCCCGGTTTTCACCATTTACCTAAGTCACCTCTCTAATCACTAACGATGGTGATCGAAATCTAATTAATGTTACGCATGTCATGTTTTGAAATCTGAGAAAATATAACAAATTTTGTTTAACTTCAAACAAATTCCCTAGTCAAATGAGGAATTGTTTTTAGGACATACCGAAATAGGCTAACTGTATTTCACAGTAATTTAGTTTGGAAAAGAAATATTAAAGGAGACAAACAGTTAAAGGATATTCAGAACTGTTATCTGACATATACTCTACTATAGAGAAGCAACGTCTGATAGAAAATAAGATGTGAGTCTCATGTAATCCTAAATTTTCTAGAAACTACATTTAAAAAAGTAAAAGAAAATGAGTAAAGTTAATGTTTTGTCTAATTTAAACATTTAAAATAGTATCTTTTTAAAACATGTACTCAATATAAAAATATGAGACATTGTACATTTTTTTTTCATGATTTCTCTTCAAAATAAGCTGTGTATTTTACATTTATGGCATACTTCAATATTGACTGGCCACATTTCAAGAGCTCAATAGGTACATATCACCACTGGTGGCTATTGGTATTGCCATCAAGGGGCTAGTTTTTCCCCAAGCTATGCAATAGAATGTCTTCCCATTTAATACTGATAATCTATGTGCTTCTTTGGTCAGCGTTTGGCTATAGCACTGGAATAGAGTACATCTAGAGAGTATATGGTTTCACGTAGTATTTTTTGCAGTTGAACTACTGGATAGATGGTTTGAACATAAAAGTAGTCATTTTTTTTTGCGTGACTCAACACTTTAAATATTTCCTAATGAAGATGATAAAAGGCTGTTTTAAAGAGGTCATCTTGCTTAGTTGAGCTGATAGTTGCAATGACAAGGGACCTAATTTACTGGGAAGTCTTGTTATTATTATTATTTTTTTTAATTTGGTGATTATACAAAAGGCTGTTAGGTAGTCACAGCCTCATGATGGTGGAGATCCTACATATGTCCTTTTTTTCTCTTCATGTTTTCTGAGTAATTGAGTCCAAGACAATATATGGTTGACCAGAGATATCTTGAGGATGGGCAAATTTTAAGTCAGGGACATCATCAGAAACAAAGGGTTAGAGATCAGGCAAAATTTTGGCAGTGATGTGTTTCTGAGCTTACATATAGATGGGGGTACATTTTTTGATCAAGGATACTGAGACCTGAACTGCAGTGGGATTTTACTGGATTACGTAGTCAACACAGACCCGAGGCTGCTGAAAATCAGACTTTGGGGCCTGGGAAGCGTGCTGGGCATAATTGGGTTTGAGAATTGTTTGGGGACTGAGGTATCACCATCCCAGAGTACCTCATTACACAAACAAATCTAAATATCACCTTTAATTTATCCTTCTCTTTCTCCTGTCACATGCAAATCACCTCCACTCCCAGGCCTGTCCACTTTTTCAGCAAAATACCTTTCATCTACCTCCTTCTCTAATGTCTCATGGATCCTACTTAATTTGGTCACTCATCACCTCTCTAGGATCACTTTGCCAGTGACCTGTGAATAAGAGTCAATGTCTTCCCTCAAAACTCTTTTTTTAATATACATGTGTGAGGCTTGCAGGGTACCTCTTTTTTCAAGTATTTTTTTTTAATTTTCAATTACAATTGACATACAATATATTAGTTTCAGGTGTACAACACAATGGTTATTATATATATGTGTCTATATATATATATATAATACATATGTCTTTTTTAAAATTTATTTTAATTAGTTTCAAGTATACGGTACATTGGTTAGACATCTATATAGTTCATAAAATGATCCCCAATTGCTCCCTCCCTCCCTTGACCTTCCACCTAGCCATCATATTAATGCTAACTGCATTCCCTGTGCTGTGATCCCCATTCCTGTGACCATCTATCAGCTACTAATTTCATTTCTTCATCCTTCACCCTTCTCCCAGCCCCCAACCTCCTCACCTCTGTCCATCACAAATGGTCACTATATTTGTGAGTCTGTTTTTGATTGTTTTTTTATTCCTTAGATTCCGCATATAAGTGAAATCACATAGACGTACCTTCTAGGTCCATCAAAACAATATCTCTTCATCTTTTTCATATGTAGGGGTCTTGTTTTCTTATCCTTTCAGCCACTCTTTCTTGGTTGGAGCACTTCATTATTTTCCATTTAGGGTACCTATTGATAATAATGTAGTTTGTTACCATTCTTTATTCCCTTTTGACACATTTTTTCTTTTTAAAGAAGTCTCTCCAACATTTCCTGTAATACTGGCTTGGTGGTGATAAATTCCTTTAGCTTATTTTTGTCTGGGAAGCACTTTATCTGTCCTTCAACTCTAGAATGATAGCTTTGCTGTATAAATTATTCTTGGTTGTAGATCCTGATCTTCATCCTGTTGAATATTTTCAAGCCCTTCTGCATAGTTTCTTTTGAGAAATCAGCTGCCAGTCTATGGGTGTTCCTTATAAGTAATTATTTGTTTTTTCTTGCTGCTTTTAAGATTCTTTCTTTGTATTTAACTTTGGCATTTTAATTGATGTGTCTTGGTGTGGCCTCTTTGGATCCCTGATTTTTGGAATTCTCTGAGCTTCCTGGGGTTTTATGTCCATTTCCTTCACCAGGTTAGGGAAGTTTTCCATCATTATTTCTTCAAACAGCTGTTCAACATCTTGATTTTCTTCAGTTATGCCATCAGACGGATATTTGGACCTTAATAGTGTCCCATATGCTCCTTAAATTATTTTTATAGTCTTGGCATCTTATCTCTTGCCATTCTGATTGTGTCCTTGGCTTTCCCGTCCTCTAGATAGGATTTGATCCTTTTCTTTTTCTTTATTCACTTTGTTTATTCCTTTGTTTATTCCATTTAATATATTTTTCAGATAATGTGTTCTTCATTTCAGACTGGTTCCCTTTTATAATTTCCATTTCCATTTTATGTTTTTTATCTCTTTTGTGAAGTTCTTACTGAATTTATCTACACTTCCAAAAGTTCATTGAGCATCTTTATAACCAGTGTTTTGAACTCTGCATCTGTTAGATTACTTGACTCCATTATATCTGGATCTCTGTTCTGTTCTCTCATATGGTTTCTGCTTCTTTGTCTTCCCATTTTGGCTGCCTTTCTGTCTGTTTCTATGTACTAAGCAAAGCTCCTAAGTCTCATGGTCTTATTAGTGTGGATTTGTGAAGTAGTGTCCGTGGCCAGTCCTGAGAGGGGTTCAGCTGCAGGCCAAATTTAGCCCAAGCCTCTGTCCCTCCAGGCCACCTGTTAAGATTAGCAAGCAATCCGCAGATGCTGTGCTTATAGTTGCCTCAAAAGGCCACACCAGAAAACGAGGCCAGCTGCCTCCAATGTGAGTCCAGGCGCCGCTCAGCAAGAGCACCTGACTTGCTGAAGATACACCTGGATGTGGCTTGGGTGGGGGCCGCGAGTTGTGGGAGGAATCAGGGCAGAGCGACCTCTGTTATCATTTGATGATGTCACAGCTAAGGTGGCTCTGTGTCTGGCACGGTGGTAGGGGGAAGGGCTGAACAGGGAACAATGGATACCATCGGCACTTCTGTACCCAGCAAGTCTCGTCTCGGCCCTCACTCTGACAGTGTCTTCCTGTAAGTCCCTGGTGCCCCCTGCCAAATCGGCTCTGGTGCTCAGAGCAAGCAGGTCTGTCACTGCAAAAATCCACTAGGGGATGTGGCCCCTTTAAGAGGGGTAAGGCGCCTACCGCTGCTGCAGCCTCTGTCTCACTCAGCTGCTCAGGCTGGGCAGCCCCACGTTCTTGCCCCATCCTACCTTCTGCTGTTGTAGGATGATTTCTTGGATTTCTCCCTAGCTGTATGGTTTGTCATCTAGACCCCGGGCAATTACTCTTTGCTGCTGCTCCTGGTTTCCATCACAACTTTGATTTGGTCACCAGAGGGATGAATAGAGCCTCTATGATTTATGCCGTTTTTTGATTGTCCTATATATATCTTACAATGTGATCACCTCAGTAAACCCAGTGGCCCATCTGACACTGTACAGTTACTACAATACTATTGACTATATTCTCCATGCTATACTCTATATATCCATGACTATTTTGTAACTACCAATTTGTACTGCTTAATCCCCTCCACTTTCGCACTTACACCCAACCCCTTCCCAAAATGGCAACCATCAAAATACTCTATCGATGAGCTTGTTTCTGTTTTGTTTGTTTGTTAATCCTGTTCTCTAGAGTCCACATATAATTGAAATCAAATGACATTTGTCTCTCTATCTGACTTATTCCACTCAGCAAAATACCCTTTAGGTCCATTCATGTTGCAGATGGCAAGATTCCATTCTTTTTTATATCTGAGTAATATTCTATTGTATATATGTACTACCTCTTCTTTGTTCATTCATCCATTGATGGACACCAAGGTAGACTCCATATCCTGACTATTGTAAACAATGCTTCAATAAACATTGGGATGCATATGTCCTTTCGAAGTAATATTTTCAGGTTTCTTCGAAAATACCCAGAAGTGGGATGACTGGGTCCTTTTTTGTCTCTTGTTACAGCCTTTGATTTAAAGTCTATTTTGTCTAGTTTAAGTTTTGCTACCCCAGCATTTTTTTTTCTTTTTCCATTTTCATAAAATATATTTTTCCATCTCTTTACTTTCAGTCTGTGTGTGTCTTTCAATCTGAAGTGAGTCTCTTGTAGGCAGCATATGTAGGGGTCTTGTTTTATTATCCATTCAGCCACCCTGCCTTTTGACTGGAGCATTTAATCCATTTACATATAAAGTAATTATTTGATAGATATGTAGCTATTGCCATTATATTATTCATATTTTTTATCTTTTTTCTTCTTCTTAAAGAAGGCCCTCCAACATTTCCTGTATACAGGCTTAGTGATGAACTCCTTTAGCTTTTTCCTGTCTGGGAAGCTCTTTATCTGTCCTCTGATTCTAAATGATAGCTTTGCTGGGTAGAGTAATCTTGATTGTAGGTCCTGGACTTTCATAACTTTGAATATTTTGTGCTCATCCCTTCTTGCCTACAAAGTTTCCTTTGAGAAATCAGCTGACTCTCCTATAGGAGCTCCCTTGTAGGTGACTAATTGCTTTTCTCCATCTGCTTTAAAGATTCTTTAACTTTTTGGCATTTTAGTTATGATGTGTCTTGGTGTGGGCCTCTTTGGTTCTTTTGTTTAGGGCTCTCTTCACTTCCTGGGCTTGTATGTTTAATTCCTTTACCAGGTAAGGGGATTTTCCTGTCATTATTTTCTCAAATATTTTTTAATCCCTTTTTCTCTCTTCTTCTGGTATCCCTATGATGCAAAAGGTTGGTATGCTTAATGTTGTCCCAAAGGCCCTTAAACTCTCCTATTTTTTTTTTATTTTTTCTTTTTGCTGTTCTGATTAGGTGTTTTCTGCTACCTAATCTTCCAAATCACTGCTTCCATCAATCCTCTGGTTCATCTAATTTATTGTTCATTCCTCTAATGTATTCTTTACTTGTTATTGTGTTTTTAATTTCTGACTGGTTCCTTTTTATGTTTTCTGTCTTCACTTTTTTTGTTTCTATCTCTTTGTTTAAGTTTTCACTGAGCTCATTGAGCATTCTTATAACCAGTATTTTGAATTCTGCTCCTGGTAGATTGCTTGTCTCCATATTATTTAGTTCCTTTTCTGGAGCTTTGTTGTTTTTCTTGTGAGACATGTTTCTTCGTCTCCCCATTTTGGCTCTTTCCTGTGTTTGTTTCTATTATTAGGTAGAGCTGCTGGGTCTCCCAGTCTTAATAGAGTGGTCTTATGTAGTAAGTGTCCGTGGGACCACAGTCACCCTGAGCTGGCTGCTCTAGGTGAGTCCCATGTTTGGGTTGTGTGTGCCCTTTTGCTGTAGTTGAGCCTTGATTGCTGTTTACACATCATTGAGATGAATTGACTCTCAGGCTGACTGGCCGGGAGTACTGGATGTGACTAAAATGGAGGATCTGTTGTGCAGAGGCTATATGGAGCAAGATTTGCTTTAGCAGGGCTCTGGTGCCTGCCCATAATGCCCTTTGGGTGTGTAGTTTGTGGAGGTGGTTGGGTGGTGCTCTAGTGTGGTCTGAAGCTGGTCACCATTTGTGTTGGTTCTGGGGCTCCTTGGGGGAGTTCAATTGTAGATCAAGGTCATTTGCTGCCTGTGCCCTGCCTGGGGCCACTTGAGATGAGCTATAGAAGTGACCTGTGGATGGTTGCCATTTGGGCTTGGAGGCACCTGGGAGAGGCTAAGCCATGAACTGAGGTTAGCTATCCCTACTCCCAGGTGGGGCTGCTTATCAGTAGGTCTGCAGCATGCTGAGGCTAGATTCTTCTTGTTTGGGGTCTGTGAAACTTTGAGAGATTTTTAGAAAGTCTGCCTTATGAGCCAAGACAAGCATTTGTATGTAAAAGCCACTGGAATGGGCTCGGGTGGGCCATGAGTTGGGTGGGACAGAGTCTCAGGGATTCTCTAGGGCAGGGCAACCAGCGTTAGCCAGGTTAATGGAGACTCAGATATATCAGTCACCTGCATTTGGACTCTGGGTGAGGGAGGGCTCACCAGTGGAACAGTGGATTGTGTCAGCATTTCTGCCTGGGAGAAATTGCCTCTTCAGCCCTTAACCTGAAGCCAGACAATTCAGTTCCTCCTCATATGTCCCTGGTGCCTTTTGAGCTGCTGCCCCAGCACTGGAGCTCAGAGCAATTAAGTCCATCAGTGAGTAAGTCCAGGTGTGGATCATTTAAGAGGAATGCCTGGTTTCCCCAGCCCTCTGTCTTACTCAACCACAATCTCTACTGGTTTTCACAGCCAGAAGTTGTGGGGCCTTCTCCTCCGGCACTGGAATCCTGGGCTAGGGAGCCTGGTGTGGGACTGGGACCCCTTGCTCCCCTAGAGGGAACTCCGCAGCTGATAGCCCTCCCAATTATTAACTGCCATGCGCTGGTGTGGGACCAGCCCATTCCACGTCTCTGCCCCTTCTATGAATCTCCACGTGGCCTCTTTATGTTCCCAGTTGTAGGACTTCTGTTCAGCTAGACATCAAGGCGATTCTCGATGACAGTTGTTCTATAGTGTATTTGTAATTGTGCTGTGGTCATGAGAGGAGGCCAGCACAATATTTTCCCTACTCCTCCATCTTGACCAGAACTTCCTCTTCCATCATAACTCTTAGTAGAAATAGACTGGATCTGAATTTTAGGGAGGAGTTTAATCAAGTTATTCATGTTGATATGAAAATAATGGCTGTATTAAAATACAATTATGTGGATTGGTTTAATGAATATGCAGAATGACAAATGTTATTGATGTAAAATGTAGCATAGCCTATATTGCCTAACCTAGTCCCTGTCTATAGTGTTGAACAAGAAGGGAAAAATATTTCATCGGAAAAGGAAAATGTATAGGTTCAGTAATTAGAAGATCTTATTCATAGGAGATGGTATAATCATATGGTGAAAATGCTTGAATATGTTTTTGTGTGTTAGGAAAAAATACTACATCAGTAGAATTAGATTACTAGGTCTTTATGATTAAAAACATCATGGTTAGCAAGATATGAAGATGAAGGCAAGACATAGAGAAAGAGATTTTATACTTCTATTTATGTGACTGTAGAAGTAAAGTCAGCAAGAAACATGGTTAGAGACTAAATAGGAAAGACATTTTGATCAAGGATAAATTTGACAAAAACTACGTGCGCCACCACCCACACCAGGTTGCCCCAGTTACTGTTTCCCTTTAAGCTCATGACATGATAATGGACAGAGCTTTTGTGCCAGTGATAAGTAGCAATGTGGTGTGAAGCCATACCTATTTCTTACAAGCTTTCACCAAAGGGATGGACTAGTGAAGTTCAAGTGAAATGTAGTGGGTTTTTTTTTTCCTTCACACTAGAATCTGCATTGTCTAACTTCCAGTTACAACTGTATTCATGGCAGGGAATATAGATTATGATACAATAGAACTACTGCTTCTCATGATTATGATCAGTTGGATTATCTTGTTGCTGACTTTGTTAGTCTACAGCCTAAAGTTGTGTTATTCCTCCTGTTTTCAAAGAAGACCAAATCCTCCCCGCTTTCACTAAGGAGAATGTGACCACATGGTCACATTCTGAATTTAGACAACATGAGATAGAAGCTTCCCAAGGGGCAAAGCAAATAGGTCAGTATCTATTTGTGTGATTAATGAGCCTAGAAAGTATATTTCTCAGGTTACAGGGAGGCAGTGCCCAGATATATAAAAGTAGGATTATCTTTATGAAAGGAATTAAGGAAGCAGATTTTAGTGCCTGGGTCTAGCTGAATTATGGGAGAAGGTCAGAATCAGAGGAAGAAATGTTACTGTGTGCAGAGTTGGAGGAAGCTTCAGCTAATTCAAGGCTTGCATTTAAAGTCACATGGAAAATTTAGGATGTCTAGAAATACATCCTTACCCTTTTACAAGTAATTATGTACCCTTAAGGGAATGTGGGGAAAGTTAGGCAGATTTTCAGTGCTCCAGGGACGAAGGCTAAAGGCAAATTCTGATAACATTTTGAAGTTTTACCATCGGGTACCCAAAGAGCAAAAATGTTGATACCAAATCTCTTTAAAAGGGGGGGGGTGATAATTGGCAGAAGAGTTTTTCATAGACTATCTCTAGTAAAGTGGTTAAAGAGAGATAGAAGATTAAGAGTTAGTATTAGAAAACATTGAATAAAGTTAGGCCCTTTACAGATCATGGATTTTTTTTTTAATTGAGAAACTATTTTAAAACTTATTATTTAATCTTCCCCTTGCAGGGAAGTCAATAATGGAATCTAAATAAAAAAGATCTTGGGACCATGAAACTAACTTGACCAATTTATTTAGGGTAATTTGCTTTAAGTAATGTATTTGGAGATCTCAGCTTTCAAAACTAATTACCATCTTGGGAAGTGCCATTTCAACACACAAATTACAACTACTTAATTGGGAACATAATATTTCCATTGATAAAAAATTTTAAAAAATTTCAAAACATATTTTTTAAAAACTTATTTGAAGTCTATGGACATGCTACTCTGAATGAGCTCCGTCCCATCTGATCTTGGAAGCTAAGCAGGGTTGGGCCTGGTTAGTACTTGGATGGGAGACCACTTAGACCAGGTGCTGTAGGTGTAAAAAAATAAGGGATTGTAAGCTGCAAAGATCCTTGCAAACTGTGAGGTCAACCAAGGGTTGCCTCACCTCAAAAATAAAAAATAACAATAATAATAATAAAAAATGTACTTGAAATGTATGCCCAAGTCAAATGTTAAGATCTTGTGTCAAAAGAGTTAAAAGGTTGCATTCGTGGTGATCCTGGAGTACGTAAACAAAAATAGAATAGGATCAGCATAATTAATTGCAGTATTATTATAAATTGCCATTTAAGTCACTAATCTTTGTAGTCAACTTATATGTAAGGCCTTGGTCATGTGAAAAAGAGTATAATATTTCTTGATCTTGACCTATCCCTAACCACCTGTTTGATATCTTCATTTGAATATCTGATAACCGCTTGAACTTAATATGCACCAAACCAAGCTCTTCATATTAGACTCTATGTCAACTCCTCCTCTAGTCTTCCTCATATTAATGAATTACAACTTTAGTCCTCAAGTCAAAATATCTTGCTGTCATTATTGACCTCTTTCTAACATCTTGTATACTGTTCATCAGTAAATCTCATCAGCTCTATCCCCAAAATATATTCCAGATTTGACTACTTCTAACTGTTCTCATGGCCATTATCTTGGTCCATACCACCACCATCTTGCGCCAGGTTATTGTAGTAATCTCTTAACTGGTCTCCCTGACTATGTCCTTGACTCCTTTTAGATTAACCTTAACATAAGATGTCAATCAGATCATGTCACTACTCTGTTTAAAACCTTTCCATGACTTCCAAGATCATTCAGAGTAAAAGCCACAGTCTTCGCTCTGACTTAAAAAGTTTTTGAATCATCTGATTTCCTTCCCTCCCTTACTTCTCTGACTTCATCTTCTGTGAAAACTCCTTGTCTTCTTCACTTCAGCCACACTGATCTCCTGGCTATATTCTATTTAAGATATTTGTTTTGAGATTTTATTATTTCCTGTATTCTGCTTTATTTAAACTGTTTATTTTTCTAATTTTTTAAACTTATTTACATTAATTTTTTGTTTTCAATAAAATAGCTACTTTAGCTTCATCTAACAGGTTTTATTATTTTATATTTTGTCTTTTCAGTATTATCCACTTTTATATATTTTCTAATTTCCATCATAATTTGTTTTTGACATGAATGTGTTGTAAAATTTCCAAATGTATGTTTTAATTTCTTTTTTTAAAATAATATTTCTAATTGGAGTGCATCTTGGTTTATAAAATACAGCCTAGATGACACTGAATACTTTGAAACTTGTTGATGGGGTCGATAGCCTAATATGAGGTTAACTTTTATAAATGTTTCGCATATGCCTGAAAAGATAAATTTTCTAATTTGGAAGTACAGGAGTAAGCTTGTAATTTGCGTCACTCAAATTATTATCAGTCCATTTTTTTTTTTTTACTTACTCTGATCACAAATATACTTGGATTTTCTGTTTTGTTTTCTATCCTATTTTAATTTCTATTTTAACATCTTAAAATTTTTTTCTCGATTGTTTTCCTTCCTTTCTTGCTTTTATTTGAATTGGTGTTTTTATTTTCTCTTATTTAACTTTCTTTCCTGTCTGAGTCAGAAAATATACAATATATTCTACCAATTTTTACACTTGTATTTTTTAACATGCCCTAACTTGAGTTCTAAAGTTAGTCATTATCTTTACCATCCTTCTTCAAAATGCAGTATCTCTGTGCATTACCATCTTGGCCTGCTGTGATAAAAGAGTAACAGACTAAGACATAGTGAGTGAGTTTTTAAGCTGAGTTGACTGCTGGGCAAGGCAAACCAATATAAAGGGCTCAGGCTATGGGATGAAGTCTTCAGATTAACTGTTGGAAGAGTATCTCCAAGACAGTTTAAGCATTGGGGATCTACATCTAGGCATGAAGGAGCAGGAACAGCCCATATGAAGACATCTCCCAGAAAAAAGACAATGGTGAGGCTTAGAAAGATGAAGAGAGACAAATTCCAGTGGCCTGGAAGTTCAACGAGGAAATACATCAGCTGGATCTAGAACTTGATACTTGGTTGATGTCAGCCATCTTGGCTGGGAAATTGTTCCCAGGGCCCACAGTATGTAGACTTTGGTCTTTGATATTCATATTACCTTGCATATTATCAGTACTGCAGACACCCTGATATATTTCTTGTTGCTTCGAGAAAA
Organism: Eonycteris spelaea; assembly: GCA_003508835.1. Taxonomy (NCBI): domain Eukaryota; kingdom Metazoa; phylum Chordata; class Mammalia; order Chiroptera; family Pteropodidae; genus Eonycteris; species Eonycteris spelaea. Next base: position 1,080,222 of record PUFA01000200.1, read on the forward strand.
TAGATGTTTTCTAGCCTCTCTTTGGCCAACCTCCAACTATGTAAAACCATGGGGATGGGGCCTCTCCTTAGAGTGTGCTCAGTTCCTTGTCCAGCTTGCTATCCAAAGGAGGCCCCTCTCCGTGGGAAATTTGGATCTGGTACAAACAGAACTTCTATGAGCCATCTGGGTATGCAATAATGAGCGTTTGGCATACTACATGCTGTCTTCTGTTTATCTACTGACAAATTTTTTTCCCCATGAGTTCTATGTTATTTCTGCACTGGTGATGCTAGTGGTGTATACATGAACTCCTTGCATGACAAAAGGCAAAACCATAGTTTTACAAGGGAAAAGTGATTGTTTAGGTCAAATGAGTCTTTGTCTTGCCAGTTCAATATTCACTCGAGTAGAGCTCAAGCCCAAGCCTATTGTCGAGTCCTGAATCTTTTAACTGAGTCTCCATATTATAGTCACATATTCACCGTCTGGCTGTCTTTCTGCTGATTCTAAGTAGTTTTCCCAGAAGCGCTTGCTCTGATTCTTTTTTTTTTTTTTTTGAGGCCCTAATTATTTGCCAATTATACACCCTTCAGGCTCAGAGAAACCAAATCCATATGTACATGGTCAGTGTTCAGTGAAAATTTCCTCTTTTACAACTAAAAAACGACTTAGTAAAAAGATATTTTAGTTCTACCATTCCTTTTGCATCTTAGACTTAATTTTTGCTTTCTTGAATACATCTTTAAGATGTTTCTTAAATGAGACTTTTGATGATGGACTCATTCAAAAATTCTTCTGGGATTTTAATTAGGATAGTATTGTATCCATTGATGAAGTGGGTCTGAATCTGTAGCTTTCCAATACTGCCTTCCACACCAGGACACCCTATCTTCTTCATTCCTGATATTTATTTGTATCTTTTTTTTTCAGCAGGTCTTTCCAGAGGTTGGTAAATTTTAGTGATTTCAAAATATCTTTTGGTTAGATCCCCTCTATTTAATTTTCTCTCTCTGTTTTTAATATTTCTTCATTTAGTATTTCTCTTATTTCCTCACAGGATTTGTTTTGCTGTTTTTCTAATTTTTTTAAAGATAAACACTTAGCCTTTTAATTCTAATATAAGCATTTAAAGGTCTTAAGTTTTCCTCTGATACTGCTTTAGCTACATGCCACATATTTTGATTATCATTTATGGTAAAAATATTATCTAAATGCAATTATTCCTTTTTGCTAATGAGTTATTTTATGTTCACTACTTAAATTTTTAAAAATATAGAAATTTTATAGTTACCTTCTTGTTTTTCATTTCTACCCTAATTGCATTTTGGTCAGACAATATTATCTGTATTCATTCTCTATACATTTGTTGAGATTTGCTTTAAGGCCCTAAATATATTTAATTTTATTGTAATTTCTGTTTTGGCCTTAGTCTCTTTTATCTAATATCACTATTATCAGGTTTCTTTTTGTTATAATTTACTGTATATAGTATCCTAATATCATATCCTGTCCATTTTCTTTCAACACTTATTTTTGGCATCTATATAATTTTAAAAATTACAGCAATACTTTTTTTGGTATACAATTCTGTGAATTTAGACACATGTATACAGTCATGTAACATCTACCACACTCAGTACCAAACAATCCCATCATGCCCTAAAATTTCCCCATGCTGCTCTTTTGTAGGTAATCCATCCCTACAGTTCAAATCCAGGAAGAACACTAGTCTATTACCATATCCATAATTTTACCTTTCTGGGAAATCATATAAAGGAAATCATATAGCATATATCATTTTAAGTTTGGCATCTTTTACTTATAATAATGAATTTGAGATTTATTTATATTATTGTATATATTAATAGTTTATTCCTGTTTATTGCTGAGTAATATTTCCATTGTAAGTATGTACTATAGTTCATTTGTCCATTAACCTATTTATGTCATCTTTCTGTTCCAGGATCCAATCTAGGCTACCATATGGTATTTAGTTGTCATTGCTCCCTCTGGTCTGTGACAATTTCTTTTGTTTTTGTTTGTTTGTTTGTTTGTTTAGGACCTTGGAAGTCTTGAAGAATATTGGTTAGTTATCCAGTAAAATGTCCTATTTAGGTGCATCTGATATTTTTCTTCATGATTATACTGGAGTTATGCATTTGTGAAAAGAATAGTAAGAGATGAAGTGCCCTTCTTGTCCATCATATCAAGGAATACCATGCCATTCATATGACATGAGTGGTGATGTTCATTTTTGTCATTCGGTTACAGTAGTTTTTGCTAGGTTTCTCCACTATAGTTACTGTTTTTCCCTTTCCGCACTATATTTTGGGAATGAGTCACTAAGCCCAGCCCACTCATAGGGGGCGGGGAGACTTTTGCTCCATCTTCTGAAAGGAGAATATCTACATATTTATTTACAATTGTCCTATGAGGAAAGATTTGTATCCTGCCCAGTTTATATATTTGTGCAATAATTCGTATATGTCCAGTATAGACTAAGATAGAAGAGTACAATCCAAAAATAAAATTTTGATTTTATTCCTCAAATTGTTCCATTGTTAGCCATTGGGAGCCCTTTCAGTTGGCTCCTGTAGTCTTTTGACATACCTTTATCTATCTATCTATTTTTCGATGGCTTTCTGTCTTTATGAACTAAAAAGAGGCTCTAGAATCAACATAGTATATCCTCTGCCTCTGTCTTAAATCAGTCATTTTTTTCAGGAATCCTTATTCGGGCTGATTGGTTGTGATGACTGGCTCTGACCAATAGAGGAGCTGTTGTGCAGAGGCTGACCTTACAGAGCAGGATTTGATTTAGTAGGGTTCTGGTGCCTGTCCCAGTCTGCCCTATGGGTGTGTTGTCCTCAGATGTGACCCCAGGTAGTGTTCGAGCCCAGACTAAAGCCGTCTGGGCATGCTGGCTGGCATCCCCTGATAGGGTGCTGCCGCAGGCCAAGTTTCAGCTGTAGCCTGTGCCCTGCCCAGGCCACCTGGCATGAGCCACCAAGTGATCTGCAGATGACCACCACTCATGCTGGCCTTGGATGTGCCTCAAGAGGCCAAGTTGAAATCCAAGGCCAGCTGCTGCTAGTACCAGGCTTAGGGCTGATCAGCAAAAGGTATGGGGGATGCTGAGGCCAGATGCTGTTTGTTTAGGTTTTTTGAACCTTTAAGAGATTTTAGGAAAGTCCTCAGCATGAGTGAAGACAGGCATTTGTATGGAAAAGCCACCGAAAGCAGCTTGAGTGGGCCTGCAAGTTAGGAGGGGCGAGGTCTCCCAGAATCAACCAGAGCAGGGTGACCATTGTTAACTACGTTGATGGAGACTCAGATGTGGTGCCAGCTTGAGTCTTCAGAACAGGAAGGGGAGGGCCCAATGAAGGAACAATGCCCTCTGCTCCCACTTCTGTCTGGGAGAAAGCTGCCCCTCCAGCCCTTGCCCTGAAGCTGGACAAGTCAGTCCTCCCCCTGAATGTCTCTTGCACCTCCCAAGCAGCTGCCCAGTGCTGGAGGTCAGAGCAAGTGTGTCCATCACTGTGTACGTTTGTGCATGGGCCCCTTAAAAGAAATGTCTGTGATTCCAGAGGCCCTTTGTCTCAATCAGCTACAACCTCCACTAGTTTACCCAGCAGAAGTTGTGGGGACTTCTCTTCCTGGTACTGGAACCTGGGCTGGGGAGCCTGGTGTGGGCTAGGACCCTTCACTCTTCTGGGGGGACTATGCAGTTGAGATATCCTTCCCAATTCTCAACCGCCACACATGGGTGTGGGACCAGCCTGTTTGCATCTCTGCCCCTTCTATCATTCTCAAGGTGGCTTCTTCTATGTGTCCCTAGTTGTAGGACTTCGGTTCAGCTAGACTTCAGGTGACTTCCAATGATGGCTATTCTGTAGTTTAGTTGTGATTTTGATGTGTCTGTGAAAGGAGGCAAGCACAGTATTTACCTACTCTGCATCTTGACTGGAACTCCTGAAATCTATTTTTCTTGATAGCAATATAGTAATTCCTTTCTTTTATCATTTGCATGATATATTTTCTCCTTTTTACTTTTAAGCTTTGTATTTAATATTTAAAATTGGTTTTAATAGATAGCATAGCCTGATTTTTAATCTTAAATAATCTTGAAAATATTTAATATACATTAACTTTATTATATTTTGTATATATTGTTGGATTTATATCCTTTTATTTTTGTTTGCTTTGTTTTCTGTTCCTTTGTTTCTCCTTATCCTATCTTCTTTTGGATTAATGTACATTTTTAATGTACTTTGAAAAACTAGGAAGAGAGTACAGAGAGTTTCCCATACACCTCACACCCGTTTTCCTCTATATTAACATCCTACATTAATGTGGTACATTTGTTACAATTACTGAACCAATATCGATACAATATCATTAACTAAATCTACACTTGAATCAGATTTCCTTAGTTTTTGTCTAATGTCATTTTACTACCACAGAATTTCATTTAGCATGCCATATTACCTTTATGTCATTTATCTTCTTATCCTCCCTCTAAGTTCATTGAGCATTATTATAACCAGTGTTTTGAACTCTGTCTCTGGTAGTTTTGCTTCCCTCTATTTATTTCATTTAGTGTTTTTTTTCCCCTCAAGTTTTCTCCTGTTGTTTCATTTCAGCACGTTTCTTTGTTGTCTTATTTTAGTTGCCTCTCTGTGTCCATTTCTAAGTATTAGGAAGATTTGTTACATACCCCAGCCTTGGCCAGGCAGCCTCATGTAGTAGGTGTGGCCTGCTGTCACAGTTTCCCTGATCACCTGCACCTGGGGCTCTGGGCATGTATGTTGCCTTGCATGGTTGTAAGTGTTCTCCTGTCATCGCTAAGCCTTGATTCCTGTTAGCCAGTTGGTGGGTGGGATTGATGCTGGGGCTGACTGGCTGTAGGGATTGGCCACACCCACAGGGTATCAGCTGCTGGTGGGGGCGGACCCCTCGAAGTGGGATTTGCCCCAGCAGGCTCATGTGCCTGTTGAGACCACTTTTTGGATGCACCGCTTATGAAGCTAGTCATGTGGTGCTTTCTTGTGGTCTGAATGCCAGCTTCTCGGTGTGTTTGTTCTGTGGCCCCTTGGGAGGGACTTCCATATAGATCAAGGTCAGCCAGTGCCTTTGATCGTTCAGGGTTCCCTGGTAGGAGCTACAAAGCCATCTGCAGATGGTTGCTGCCTATGCTGGATCTGTAACAAACCGATGTCTTTTACCCAGTACTGAACTCGAGGTGGCTCAGCAAAAAGGACCAGTGCACCTCAAGGCCTAAGTCTGCCTGCCAGCTGCCTGTTAGACTCCACAGCTGGAAGAAGCTTTGAGTGGTACACAAGTTGGGTGGGCAGGACCCAGGGAGTCACCAAGGTGAAGCAAGAGGGTTTCCCCCGGCAAATGCAGTCAGTTTTTTGTGCCATCGTTGAATTTGTGGCTTCCTGTAAAAGGCTCAGATCGCAGCAAGTGCAGCTGCCATCTGTCTCAAGCCCGTAGACCCACGCCATCTGCCCAGGAGACACTGAAGTTTGGGCTTGCACCAGTGGCCTGCCACCAAAAGGCTGCATGCAGGCTGCATGAGCTAAGGGCTGCTACCTGCCAAGGAATGAGGGTCCCAGAGAAGGTACCCCCAGTCCCAGGGTAGGCGGCTGTTTAGCAATGGCTACAGTAGGTAATATGTAAGCTGGGTATGGCGGGATCCCATGGAAACGTAGGGTGGGCGGGACCATCTCACGGCCAATGCAGAATCAGAATCAGCTTTGCCCAGGTTGGGGACGGTCCCAACACTGGCAAGATGGTGCCCATTTGTAGTCTGCCCTGGAAGGTTCTGACAAAGGAACAATGGCAGCTGTCCCTCCAGTTCTCTCCCCAGTGTCACACAACTCAGCCTTTCCCTGTACACCCATGTGCCTCTAGAGCTGTTATAACCTCTGCCAGAGCCCAGGGTGAGTGTCCTGCGAGTGAGTGAGTCTATGTGCGGGCCCATTAAGGGGACATCTGGGTTTTCAGGTTCCTTCCATCTCACTCAGATGGCCAGAATCCCCACTGGTGTTTACAGTCAGATTTTGTGGAGACTCCCCTTCCCAGGACTGGAGCCCTGGACTAGAGAGCCCCTGTGTGGGTCTAGGGCCCTCATTCCTTCAGGCGGACCTCTGCAGCCACATTCTCCCTCTTGGTGCTCCACTCCCACGTTCAGGTGTGGGACCAGCCCACATAGCATCACTGTCCCAGATGCTTGTCTCAATGTGGCGTTTTCTTTATATCCTTAGATGTATGTGTTATGATCATCTAGAGTTCAGGTGGTTCTCCATTTTTTTTTTTAATATAATGTGGTTGAAATTTTAATGTGGTCATGCAAAGAGGCAAACCCTACTTTTACCTAGCCTGCCATCTCTAACCACTTTCTATATATTTTGATATAAAATCTATGGCAAATCAATTTATTAGTCCAATTTGAAAAGCAAAGAGAAACAACAATTAAAAATAAGATAACGTATTAGAGACATTTGGGAAAATAAAAATTCATGGTCTTAGAATTCTATAAGGAGGGGAAGAAGATATTGGGGTAGAAAAGAAATAATAATGAAGAAACGTGGTCCCATATTTGTAAAAAATACATAAATTTACAGAATCAGGAATCTCATTAAACCTAAAACAGGATAATTTTAAAACCATGCCTTGACACATTATAACCACATTCTTGAAAACTGAATGATAAGAAAAAAATATGCAAGAACTTTAAAATGACACACTTATATAATTTCAGTGATATATGTATATCATTGTCATGCATTTTTTCCATTAGCACAAAATATGTTACTATTTTCACATTCAATACTTGTGTATATATACCGCGTATATTTACTATTTTCTACATTTTTCATTTCTTCTTATATTTTAGACCTTCTGTATGTGATCCTTTTTTTGTAAAAATTAATATTCAGGTTCTTAAAAACCCCAGGGAAAAGCAATTTCAGTGGTTAGTTTATCTTTCTAGTAAGATTTTTATCCTGATAATTCCTTACTATCTTTTCAGATCCTTAGTTCCTTGAGAAGATATTCTTGACTAGTGCTTTTAATAGTTTTCACTAGGACAAGTGTCCTGAATAAGCAGCCTGAATTTCTCCTGCTTTAGGACAAGAATCAGAAGTCTAATTTTCTTATTATAAGCTCATTATGTAATTTATTTTTCTTTAAATACACCATTTTTATGTGTCCATTTTGGGAATGGGAATGGGGCTTTTTGCATAAGCTCTTTCTGCCATACTATTGAAACTTTTGAAAAGTTTAAAGGCTTTAGAATAAACTAGATGGGAAAACATAATGATACATGTTTTATAATAAAGCTAGAGAATCTAATAGTCCATAATCTTTTTATATATTTATCTAATGTTTATAATTTGAAGGTGACAATTTTTCTCCTGTTTAGGTATTTTGCACATTTTTATCCTTCAAAGGTGCCTGTGTTTTATCACTGTGGTGACTGTGCAATGGTATATAGTACATGTGTGACACATTTTAATCTGTAAAATTTGGTTATAATCACTAAAACTAAATGGCCGTAAATTTCTCTGGTTGTAACTTTCTGAAATATTTTGTTTTATTTGAAAAAATCTTGGACTGCACTAAAAATATCTGTGAATTGTGATATTTGGGGAATTGTTTCTAAATATAATGTGAATTTGAGACTAAGTAGAATACACTGAATTTCAGCTGAGTGTGTGCCTTTTATGAATTGGTTCTTAGTAGCCATGACTGGATTTTAGAAATGATTTTAGTTGTGGTTTCTGGTCTCGAGTTATAAAATTGAACTATTTCTCTAGTGATTCTTGTTATTAATTCCACTGAATTTTTGATATTCTAAACTAGTTTTGTGGAGGTAGAGTGGTTAAAAATTTAGATAATGGATATATGCATGCATTAAATAACTTCTAAAATCTTCTGGTTCAGGTATCATTTTGACTGAGACAAAGGAATTACTTAGTGGCACCACTAAAAACAATATTTCAATTAAAAACTCCAATAAAATAGTATAGACTCTCTTTGAATACTAAGTACCTTTAATCTTTTAATTTGCTGGAGTTCTCTGGCTTTACATGGAAGAAGTCCGTGACAGTTGGAATAGCTTTATTTTTTTAGAGACTTGATGCTGTATTGAGATAATGTTGACAGGGAAGATTACCTGGACTAGTAACTTTTAAGGCAATTCCAATTTCAAAATGTTAAATGACAATTCTGAATATAGCACATTTGAGTCAGTGAAATAATGTGGTTTAGTTGAAAAGGGGGGAAAGGAGATATATGCATATCTTAAAAAGAGATGTTAAAATTGATTGAAAGTGCTGATGTTCGGATAATAAAGGACTTAGTAAAGTTAAGTTAGAATTCAATATATGAGCAGGTAGCTTTATCAGTAAAACAATCTAAGCTATTTCTACTGTCTTTTTTGTACTCTACAATGAAAACATAGCTAATATACACTTTAACCTGATAATATCATTTAAATATAAGAATGAGAGTGTCCAAGAATTGAAAGATGTGAAAAAATATAGAAAGTCTTCTGTTTACAGGAAAATAAATTTTGAAAGACACATGCAATAAGAAAATGGTTGTCATATTTACCTGAAGACAAACATTGTGCAGAAATAGTAATTCATATTGTGTTAAGTAAAAGTTTGTGCACTATGTTTTGCTTATAAGTTACATAAAATAAACAGGAAGGTATCCTCATATATTTATGTATTTTGGAAATTGTTTGTGAATTAACATACAGGAAACAAATGTACTAAATTAGTAGGATCAGATGAATATGACTTCGTAATAAAGACTCAATCTCGATCAGCAAGATTCATGAAGATATAGGCACAATAAGCTGGAAGAGATTGTATAGTTTTTTGCATTTTAGGGGCCCCCAAAGTGAGCTAATAAGCTCTGCTAACAAATCAGTAGGAATCTGATTAAGTGGAGCCAAAGTCTTAGTTAAAAAGAGACTCCAAGTACTACTGTTGACTGTCCTGGTTCCTGTCATTCTTCCTCATGCTTATGACAGTATAATGGCCCAAATCACATGTTCACAAAGTAAATAAAATGTAGGAGTAGAGCAATAAATGCTGTACGTAGCATGATCTGCCCAAGTGGAAGAAGGATGGTAGAGTTTGGAGGACTTTAAATAATATGAGAAGCAAGTACATTCAGTTGTAAGCTCAATATTTTGCCCCATTTCCTGTTTGTCTCTTCTCTCCAGGGTATGAATGTGATCTCTGCTACCCTATTTCTTTAAGTCTTGGCAATCATGAGAAGGCAACCCTTAAGTGAGATGGAAGAATTCATTCTCTAGAGAGGCTTTCCCAAAAGGGCTTGAGTTTCTAAGCCTGCTGCCAAAGTGACTCTCTCTAACCTCTTGCTGTGCTTAAAGGGGCTTAAGCCTGCCCAGAGTAGGTCCAGTGTGGAATTCAATGTGTACCCTTAATGCCACGTTGACTGATTTGATAATATAGATGAAACTGAGGAGATAGATTGTATTAGTCGAGATAGACTGACCAAGTGCTAAAAGTTTCCCATTATCTAACCACTGACTCGACCAAACTTTAGTTACATTTCTTTCCTCCACATAGGTCTCCAAACTTTGGTTCGCCCCTGCTTAAGTAAGCACCAAGAGGCAGACATCTTTCTTTATGGCTCATTCCATGAATTGGCTGACTGCACAAAAATTTTGTGGTATTTTAAGTGCCTGGATTTTCACCTTCTCACCTCCACCACTTTCCTTCCTCCCCATTAATGTTTCTGTTAGCCCTCTTACCCTTTTCCTATTAAAAAAAAAAACCTTTACTCCTGATTTTGAGACACTTGTAGATCTCAAGATCAGCATGTTCTCCCTATTGCAATAGTATTTATAAATAGTCTTTTGTTACTTAATTCTGATTTGTTATTATTTGATAGCTGTTACAAACAATCTCTAAATTTCCATGGCTTAATACAGAAACATTTACTTTTTTTTTCACACATCACAGACCAAAGATATGTTTATATAGAGATAATATTCTTTCAGGAACCTAGATTCTTTCTATCTCTTTGTTCCATCGTTTTTAGGCTTAGAGTCCTTCAATAGATAATTTGTATTTGGCCAGGAGACAAGGGAAGAGAGTGTGGAGAATTACAAAAGAGGTTTTATAGGTCAGGCCTACAAGCGACATACTTCATGTTCCCTTACATTCCGTTGGCCAAAACTTAACCACCTAACCACAAGGGCCCTACAAAATGTACGTAGAAGCAGTTTTAAATAGAAGAGATTATAGTTATTGCTCAGGACTAGCATTCTTTGCCACATTGTATGTCTCTCTGTCAGGACTAAAAATAACTTTAATAGCCTAGACTGATGAATGAACTCCAAAAATAAATAATAAAAATTTCAATAAAATATTAGAGTTCTAAAATCCAGCTACACAACTATCAGATTCAAAGAGAGTTAGAGTAAAGGGGGCTTTATTTAGTACAAAAACAAGATAGAATGACTAGGCCGATACCTTTTAACATGGATTTGATGTCAACATGTGTTTAAAAGGAAGAATAATGACTCAAATACTATTGTATTTCCCTCTACCCCAGCAAAATCAAAACCTGCTAACAATGACAGGGGAATAACAAGTTTCTTTTGCTAACAATCACAAGAGACTAATTTTAGTATTTTAGCAAAATGTCAAGTGCATTGTGTTTCACAGTTTAGAAGAAAGATTTTAATACCCAAGACACAGGAAGGGCTGGAATCATGGTGGATCTGGAACTTCGGCAGTAAAATGTGTGAATCTTCCTAACACTCTAACACTGACATAATTTGGCTCTGAAGACTCCCAGTCTCTGTTTTGATGTTTTTAAATGCCCCATAGATATAATTTTATTTGGTGTATGAATCAGTCAGCTATAGTTATAGATCGGAAGTTCATTTAATGATTAGTACTGGTTTCCTCTCTCTGTTGAGGTTTTTTTTTTCCTAGAAAAGGGAGGAGTACTGTGAATCAGATGGTTACACAAAGAAGAATGTACTACAGGTTGGAAGTAAAACAATATTTAAGTAAAGCCCAAGAGAAGTGGGAGCTGATAAAGCATGATTTCAATCACACTCATTGGGTCTCCATTTATTACAATGCCCTATGCCGGGAGTAAGTGATATAAAGATGACTTAGACTCACAAAGCCTAATCTGCCCTTCTGATATGCCTTGCCACCAGGCCACAGGCCACATCTCCAAATTCCTGTGCTATAGCCAGAATGCAAAGTTCCAGAGTTCTTGCCTTTAATAGTCATGAAATCTATGTTCACCAGTATCCACAGTTCAAGTAAAGAATGTTGTGTGCCATGAAAAGTATACAAATAAAACTGTGAAGATTTATACAGAAGAGAAAGGGGCAAAGAAGAAATCATGATGAAGCAAAACTGCAGAATCTTGATAGATGATATACAGAAACTAATGCCTGGTTACCATACTTCATTTTTGTTTTCCTTTTAGACACATAGCTGAACTACGTTTCTCAGCCTCACTTGCAGTTAGGTATGACCATATGACAGAATTATAGCCAATGTAGCATTAAAGAATTGATGTCCTGGACCATGAAGATTTTTTCATATGAGTTCTTCCTGGTTCTTTTCCTCTTCCAACACACTTATGACAACTACCCAGATATACTTTGAAGCCACATGTAGAATATGGCAGAGTGACCATCAGCCTGGGTCCATTGACAGTGGATCAGAGTCTCTCCCAACAACCTAGAACCACCCTGGACAGTTAAATGAATGAAAAATTCACCTTTTATATGTTAGGTTATTTTTAAAAAAACATGTTTTGGTATATTTAGCACAAAATATTCCATTCTAATGTGGAAATTGGTATCAGGAGAGAGAAACTACTATAACAAAAAATCTAAAGTATGAGTCATTAACTTCATGGACAGGAAAAGATGTAGCAGGCTGGGAAAGTAGGTACCCTGTGCTATGTAGGGTCAAAACACTTGTCAAACTGTCTTTTTAAATATTTTTAAAGCTAGAACAGATGTATGGATATATAGGCCTATATAAAGATATGTAGGCCTGTACCTCTAGGGGAAGTGATCATCAAGAGACAGTGCTAGTATCAGTGTATTACTGAGTTGACGATTTCTTGCTACCTTTAGCAGGAATGAGCCCAGATACTAAATGATCTTGCAGAACAGAGCTATGAACCAATGCAATCCACTCATGCCAGACCAATAAATAAAAACGAAAACCTTTCCTCTCATGTAAACTTTCATATTTGCGTCTGTTGGTTACATCAGCATAGCCTTTAACTAGTGTCTGTTTGTGTGTGTGTGTGTAGATCATGAACAAAGCTACAGAGATAACTGGGGATGGGGGTGGTGGAGAGCATGAATAAAGCCACACAGGTAACTTAGGTGTACCAAGGAAATATCAGGATGTTTTGTTTGTCTAGACCATAGGTTGGCAAGCTATGACTCATGGGACAATTTTAGCCTGCCTACTGTTTGTCAAAGTGTTACTGGAACACAGCCATAGCCAATTAATGTATTGTCTACTGTGTAGATATTTATTTTATTGTTTATAATATATTGAGTAGTTGCAAAAGAGACCATATGGCCTGCAAGGCTGAACATATTTATTATCTGGCCCTTTACAGAAAAAAGTTTGCCAAGCCTTAATCTAGACTGTGTATTTTAAATAATGGAGGGCAAGAGAAATGGTGCTGCAGAATATTTGCTAAATTCAATGTCGAAAGTCTTAAAAGTCAGAATGAAAGGGGCAATGGTGAACTATTACAGGTGTTTGGAAAGGTAGAATGAGGTCCTTAAATATTTGTCGAAATCACATTGTAAGATGATATTGACAAACTGGAGTGGTCAAAGGGTAATAATGATCCAAATAAAGGGTCTGAAACCAGGTCATAAGCAGGAATGGTTGGAGAATCTATAAATATTTAGCCTAAGGAAGAGAAGATTTAATGTGTACAATATGTAGGTACTCAAATATTTAAAAGCCTGACCGGTGGGGGAAAATCCAATTTATTTGCAAATATCCAATTCAGTGTCTCATCACAAGGCAGTGCTCCTCTAAGACAGACACTTAAGTAGAGCTAAATTGAGATTCTTTGAGAGGTCAAATCAGATAAGTACGAATATATTCTAAAAACGTGTAGCACAAAACCATGCCATCTATTTTTTATGTTGAAATTCCGTGTTACATTTTCTCGTTAATCAACTGCAATCTGACTTTCATCATTACCACTGCCACTCCCCTGAATTTGCTTTTGCCAAGATTACCACTAGCATCTTTGTTGAAAAATTCAATGAGTAGTTTTCAGGCATTTGCACTATTCATTAAATTTTAACACTAACTTTGCTATTTTTTTCTCTCTCTCTCTGGACATTTCATGTCAATCTTCTTCAAAGGCTCTTACTCAAAGTTCTGCCGTGGACTCTTAATACATTCTACCCCCATCTCACTGGTGACTGCAGCATATTCTAAAAGTAGATGCTAAAGCCATAATTGCATCATGCTTTCAAAGTCTTTAAGAATTCATAATGTTTAGGAGAAAATTTTAAGTAAAGTTCATCTCTCTCAATGTCTTTAATTTATTCATTTATAGTTGAGTGCCTCATTGGCTCTCCCCTTGCTGCTGGAGATCCCACAGTTGGAAAAAAAAGATACACCAGTTTCTTGCTCTCGTGGAATTTTCATTCCTGTTAGAGGGGAGGAGCAGAAGTAAACAGAAATTAGGTTAAACATGAAAATTTAAGAGTGCCAAGTGCTATGGAGAATATAGATCATGATAACATCAGGGAGTAACAAGGAAAGTGACTAATTTAGATAGGATGGTCAGATACAATTTCTTTGGTACTTGAATAATGAGAAGCTAAGAAATTTGACCTAGTACCTGGATAATAAGAAGCAGCTAGTCATGTGAAGATCTGGCTGAATTGTGTTGCTAGTGGATTGAATCGTGAGGTCAAAGACCTGAAGGTGGGAATAAGTGTGGCATGTTGAAGGAACAGAAATTAGAATGTATTTAACAATGGGGAAAGTGATAGTTGATGAGAACAGAAAAGTAATGGGAGCCAGAGTATGTTGCACTTCGTAGGCTACAATTGGGAAGTTTGAATTATCCGTTAAGTGCTATGGAGAGCCATTGGGAGAGTTTTTAGCATGGTGGTGACATGATATCACATTACCTGTATTTTTCTATTTGTCAGATGACACAAATTATATATGTTAGACTTTACTGTGAGGAAATTTCAACCCACAGTAAATCTTGACCACAGAATATTGATTAGTTTATAACCTCGTGTTTATTTATTGTCTTATTCTTTTTTTATTTGTTATGATTTTTGTTTAAATGTAGCTTCTGTTGTAAAATGCCTCAAAGAATTTTGGAGAACTGATAACCATATAATAGATTCTAATTTGACATAAGAACATGGGACTTAGATTTGGTAACCTGAATGCTATGCTGGTTCTAATACAGTTATTCATGTGAATTTAGGATAATCATTCAAAACTCTTTGGGCTTTAATAAACTCATCCAAAAATGAGAAAATTAACACTTCTTATTTCTGTGCTTCTCGAGAATATGGTATGGAGAATTTTGAGACTGTATATAGGCAGATTTTTATAAAACTATAAATATTCAGTACATATTTCTTAAGCTTCTCCTATGGGCCAAAAATTAGATATCAAAATTTTGGGATTCAAGATGTACTTTTATAAAAAGCATCTAGATAAAGCTATGTTAAATGTATGACACAAAACATTTTTAATCCATTTATATTTCATATGGAAAAGGAAATATTGGATGTCTTCTCAAGTATATGAATCCTTTCCATCTCTCTCTCTCTCTCTCTCATTTACACACACACATATATATGTATATATGTATGTACCTTTTAAAAATATATGTATTTTTTTTTTAATAAGGAGGTTGAAACACCTGACAAACATGAAATTTAAATCAGGAAAGGTTCAAGTTCAATTCTAAAATTAGGAGAAAAGTTTGAACTAATTCTCTGTATGCATCCTCATCAGAATTACTGCTGATGGCTATGTGCAAAGTTTAGCCTGATGAATTATTCAGTTTGATATCAATTGTGTCTGTTGCCACAGACTTTTGAAACAAAGAATGCTTTGCAGCTCTCAAGAATATACCTTTAGGCAACAATGGAAATATTATTCAATATCCACAGTTCACACTTTTAAAAATTATTTAAAGTAAATTGCATAAGAAGCTTTTAAGGCCTATAGCTTCTGAATAATTTCTTACCTTTTTATCAAATTCGTGTGTATGTTTTGCTATGAAATACTTTCAGCTCCATATGTACGTTAACCCTAGATGGGACTTATTTTGTAAACATTAACATTACGGGGGTGTCTAATGAGAGGACTCTTTAGAGCCCCAGTGCTCTGTGAACCACCTTTTGGAAACCACTGCATGATAGAAAACTACTACCTATGCCTTCAGAGCTAAAATGTGTGCATTGATTAATATCTTTCTATTTTTATCCATATCAAAATTTAAATGACTTTTCATGGCATTCCAGGATTTAAGAAACCTTCCCTCATCATACCTCCTTACACTTCCATGGCATTGCTTTGGTCTCTCCACCTATACTTCTTTCCTACCAATAACCACTTCTTGCCAACTTGAATAGCATGTACCATTAAAGACTCAGCCTTTTCTACTATTATTCCACATGCCTGGAATAGTTATAAATAGTTCTTCCTCTGCAGTGACCCAGGGCTTTGCCAACTGGTTATTTATTGCATGCTGTCTCCACAGCCATCACTAGAAGTGGTCGTGGCCCTGAGGAAACAACCAGTGAAGGCAGGGCAATAAAATGCTTTGTAGAGGAAGTCTCTCTGTAGGGATCTTTCATAGGGTCCCTGAGATAGACAGAAAAGACAGCATCCATGCCTTCACTCCAAATGAAGAGGGACAGAATGCAGCCACCCATGTTGCCCTGCCCCCAGAATGAGCCTACCTATTTTGAATGCCACAAATTATTTGAAGATAGAAACTGTAGTATGTACCTGCATATCTCAAGTTTTCCACATATTATATGGTATAAATGAGGCCTTATATATGTTGAAATAAATTGTAAGAGAAGTCTGAGACATTGCATACCATTTGTTCATATGCTTTTTCATAACATCACTGTTATATTTTTTTTCATTGAATGAAAACAAAAACGGTTTTTCTAACTAGGTAGACTAAGTGACAGGTGTCAAAATTCGGATAAAGAAATTGAAATGTATTTTTATAAAGCAATATAGTATGCAGGCAAAATAATAGCACTATTAATGGGTAGAATATCGGCCATTGCAGAAGCATTAAAACACAATTCTGAAAAGCCCAGATTGGAGTTGAGACAGATCTAGATTTATATGCTAGCTTCGCCACTTATAGGCTATGTGACCTGGACCAAGACTTCAGCTTCCTTAACTGTATAATGAAGATAAAAGTAGTACGTGCTTATGAATATTTAACCAAGATAATGCATATAAAATGCCAAGCACTAAGACATAGCAGTAATTATTGGTTTAGAGCTTTTAGAGGAAAATTAGGTATTGAGTAAAACATTAGGTTAGAAAACTTGATAGATCTACCTTTACATTTAGCATCTAGATCTAGGAAAAGTTCTTACAGTCTGGGCTGGGCAGACAGACTCATGATCAATCTGACCCCTGTCGCCTACTCTTTCTTCCTCTTCCTTTCAAGGAGCTCATTGGCAATAAGCCCCATATAGGCTTTCTCCTCATACCTCATACCCAACTTCAGCTACCAGGAGTCTCTTTTTCTTTTCTTTTTCCTTTTCGCTATGCTGGCTGAGTCCTAGTTCTTATTCTACTTTTTATTTCTCAGTGCCTTAAAGAATGTAGTTTAACTTGCCTTGTTGTTTCATCTGTGAAACATGGTTAATAGCTTTCTTATCACCTTTTGTCAACGAGCATGGTGGGAATTAATGAAATAAAGGTTGGACTCAGCTTCAGAGATAATAAAGTCTAAGAAATATCAAAGTGCATTAAGCCCTTTAGAAGAAATCAAGTTTAAAAAGTATAAAAATAGCAAAATTATAGCACTGATATGCTGAATTTGTTGTCAGAAAAATTATTTTGTCTCCCTAGATACGAAGTAAAAACTGCATGCGTTAATTCACTCAATTTTAGTCAGAAATCAACAGATTGTAGAACATTAGAGTTAGACGGGAGCTTTGAGATCATGCAGTTCAATTCCAGTATGTTGACATGACTCCAAATCTCCCAATGGAACTCCTTCGACCTTAGTGTAGTGTTTCAGAAACACTGTTGTATCAAGAATTCCAAAATGTGGATGAGAGAATTAGCCCTGACACCACCACCACCACCTCCAACTCTCAAGACATTGCAACAGAATGAGAGATGCTTTTAAAAACCTCAGAATAGAGGACAATATGGCGATCACCTTCAGCAGTATAATCTGGAACACAGAAAGTTCTGGTTACCCAGCAAAAACTGAAACCAAACTTATTGCAAGGAACCAAATGCAGTGCCTCATTCTCAGTCAATGACAATTAATATTTGGAATACCTTTGGCTCCTCAATGAACTGTAGCACAAAAATGAAAGACTAATGGAACTATTAATCTTTATTGCCCTAATAGTCCTCAAAGTCCTACTAGGGTAATGAAGATAGAAACCATTTCAGCTTCTTTACCTCATTATGGTCATTGATGACCTTAGAAGCAATCTTAGCCCCTCTCCACATGGATGTCTCTTATTTCCAACTCCAAAATGGGGGGGGGTCTGATTTTCTGAAGGCAGGGGGCAATGCCTTTGAAACTGAGACTAATGTCCACTAGATATTTGACACTCTAGGCTAAAACTTGCAGTAGAAACATGTCTCTCAAGCTATTCAAAACACTCAACAAAATACCTAACGGGTATGCCCCCAAAGAGAATACATATTTAATACATGTTTTGGAAGAAATTCCTTGGTATATGTTTAAAATACATTTAGAAACTCAATTGATGAGATTCTTTGTATTCAAATCCGATTACAAGAACAGTCAGGCTTATAGCTCGAAAACAAAGCTCAACAAAAATTTGGGCATTCAGTGGGAAAAAGAGTAATGTATTATAGCATCAGTAATAAATATTATTGTAACATAGCACTAACCAAATCTTGTGGAGATACTGAGCCCTACTCCTCACTCTTCCTCCCACTGCTACCAATTTTCAACTGTAAAAAACATTTATTCACCAAAACCCATAGAAACTATTCGCTTGATTCTTTAGATCCACAATAATCTGCTTTCTATGCCCTTCAGTATGAGCCTTAGCTGACCCCTGAGTAGTAAAAGACAGAGTGGTTTTCAAGTTCAGTTATACATTAATATCATCTGAAGAGCTTTAAAAAACTCCAATGATTCAGCTCTATCCCAGACCAATAAAGTGAAAAGCCAAGGGTAGGACCCAGGCATGGGTATTTTCTAAAGCTCTTCAGGTGATTGTAATATGTAGGCAGGCTTGAGAATCCATGTGATAGTGTACCTTCTGTGGCACTTGCCACTTCAGAGCCTTGAGGGAACATGTCCTGCCCCCTGCCACCTCCTAACTCCACCACCCTAGATTCCCGAATCAAAAAAGTCTACAGAGGTCTCCAAAGTGCATAGTACATTTTGCTATTGTTTTATTGTTCTGCCACTATTAATGCCAAATAAGCAATAACAGCTGAGTGGTCACAGGATATAGACAGATGAGGACGTAGACTCAAACATGTAGAATACACCCAGTGCCAGAGCAGATGGATATAGGAGGAAGCCAAAACTTTTCTTCAAAAGTCGCAGCTGGGGGCAGATTTGGGAATTATCCAGCTTTGGTTAATATCCAGAGAACTAGGGGAGCTAGCAGATGATGATAAGCGCCCTTCATCTCCAGTGAACAAAGTCAGGGCCAGGATTAGAATGAGGCAACCAAGGCATGCAACCTGGGCACGAATTTTTAGGGGCCATCAGAAACTTAGTAAATCAAGATACACATTATTTTATTGAAATATTTTAAAAGTTGTAAATCAATGACAAGCTCTGTGATAGACAAAATTTTAAATACAGGGCCCAATCCTGTATTTGCATAACTCATTAACTTCTTTCATGCTAATCTGGGCATTGTCAGATCGGGTCACCCTAGTCCTTGCCCTCGGACAAACCCATCCAGGCCCCAAACCCACCTAAAAGCCAGAAGAGGAAGATCCTACCTGAATTCTTCATGAGATGACTGGGCATGAAATAAATTGCACCTTGAGCTTAACTACAGCTGGTCAGGAAAGCAACTCTCCTTTATGCCAAAATAAATCTCATAAAACCTCACCATGATTCTCCCAATTTAAATTAAAAAGCTGTGAAATGAGAAGAAAGGATGAGAAACCTTAGGAAAGGAATTTTCCCCAAAGCTCCACTTGGTGTATTGCAAGGACGTGGAAGAATGCAATGGAATGAATAGAAGGAGGTAGCTGTTTGCCTGTTGCTTTACTCTTTACAGCTGAACCTATTGGTTGCTCTGTCCCGAGATTAATCATCTCTAAAATGATTCTCTAATGGTTAAATTTCAGGCAACCAGCAGCTTTGGGTAAGAGGTAAGGATGGAAAATTTCCAGGTTCTCCCCATGGGGTACTCATTAAAATAATAGGCTTAAGAATGAATAAATGAGTGAATGGATGAATGGGTGGGCACCTGCTGTCTCTGCATTACAATAAAATCTGTTCTCTACATTTTCAAGGTCAAACAAAAAGATATGGTGGAGTCCGCAATAAGAACCCCGGCTTGTCAATTCAATGTTAATTACCGCTCAGAAAATGTTACACGAAATAAAATTGTACTACTAAGAAAAATGTTAACAATAGATATGTAGATTGCTTTATATAACGCTTAGTTGGAAATTTTAAAAGCATCTATTATTTTATAATTAAAACTAGATATTAATAAGAAAACATGCTGATTTTAAAAGTAGGAGCTAAACAGAAGTCATGGCTATAAATATCAAAAATTAGAAATTAAAGCTATAAAACATTGAAAATCGGAATCAAAGAACTACAAAATTAAATAGTAATGACATGCCATTTGCCACCTATTAAATTATAAAAGACCATAAACTGTAATGTTGCTCAATGATGGCAAGATATTTTGAAACAAGTACCAAATATTGTTGGTGGTATAAATTAGTACAAATTTTATGAATTTATGGAAAGGAACAGCGATCTATACCAACATTCAAAAATTCTGAAGCATTATGACAGAAATTTCACTTTGGGGACTATGTCATAATGAAATAATCAGAAGTATAGATATACATTAATGAATGAAGATAGTCCTAGAATTATATAGTGAGAAAAATTTTAAACCTTTAAATACAGGGGATTGGGATAAAATAAATTATAGCACCTTCATGTGATCACATAAGATTCAGGCTTTTAAATTTTATTTGGAAAAATATTGAGAAATGTTGAGTTACCTAATGTAAATGGGAATAAAGCAGAGTACAGAGTTTTGTATTCAATTTACTCCAAAAGAAAGACTGGAAAATAGTGACCCAAGGTGGAAGAGTTATCTCTGGTAATATAAATACGTATATTCCAAAATAATAATGAGCTTATTTTATACACAAACATTAAATAATATTAAATTATTTAATTGCATCCTCATAAAGGAATGGGTTCCTGATCACTATATTTCTCTTTGTTTTCCATACATTCTGCTGCCACTTTACCCGTGAAATGTTTTATGAATTGTGGATTCACTGCCTCTGTGGAGGATAAAAACATCATTTATATACAGCCATGGTTGAACAACTCTGATATTCTCCAATTTCCATTATCAAAATTACATCCACATAATATAATACTGCTTTTTTTAGCTTTTGTTCAGGGAAGTTTCTTTTGTCAGTGATAAATTTACTCAATAAAAATTTTTGAAGCATCTACCATGGACCCTGTACTATGTTTGGCACTGGGCGTGTAATGGTGAACAAGTCATAATCTTGAACTAATCAATCTTAAAGTCTGTTTGTGGAGCTAGATAATAAAGAATACAAGAATAAATGAATAATGAAAAATGGCATACAGAGAGAATAACTATGATTTGTGGACGTAGGAAAAACCTACTTTAGTACTTTACACTGGATGGCCAGAAAAGGCATCAGTGAATGGGCGGCATTTCTACTGAGGACTGAAGGACAAATGAAAGTCTTCCATGCAAAGATCCCAAAAGAGACAGTTGCAGGCAAGAAGAACTAACTGCTAGCACAAACCCCTGAAGCAAGGAGGTGATTGCATATTCTAACACTATCGAGGAATTCTTACAGGAATGTGTGATGAGCTATGGGGAGGAGAGTACAGATGTGGTTGAAAAAATTGGTAAGAGCCAGATCATGTCAATCCTCGAAGCACATGAGAGGAATTGGGATATTATGTTAAAATTTGGAGGAAAGCAATGCAAGTCTTTTTTTTCACCTTTTTCCCTGAAAATTATACTTCTTTTTCTTTTTTAACTAAAATTACTGGGGTGACATTGGTTTATAAAATCCATTAAAATCAGATAGGTTTGAAGTATACAATTCAATAATACACCATGTAAATATTGTATTGTGTGTTCACCGCCCAAAGTCAAATCTTCCATCACCACATATTTGACCCCCTTTACCTTTATCTACCATCCTCCTCCCCCGTTTCCCTCTGGGAACTACTAAACTGCTGTCTGTGTCTGTGGGTTTCTGTCTGTTTGTCTTGTTCATTTGTTGCTTTCAGTTATATATCCCACATGTGAGTGAAATCATGTGGTTCTCAACTTTTTCCATCTAATTTCGCTTAGCATGATTATGTCAAGATCCATCCATGTTATCACAAATGGCAGTATTTCATCTTATGGCTGAGTAATATTCCATTGTATATATGTACCACATCTTACTTATCAAATCATCTTTCAAAGGATGTTTCCATGTCTTGGCCACTGTAATGAACGAAGGGGTGTATATATCTTTACGAATAAGTGTTTTAAAAATTTTAGGTAGATACCCAAGAGAGGGATTTCTGGGTCATATAGTAGCTCTAGTCTTTTTTTTTTTGAGGTACTTCCATACTGGAGAACTATTTCTGATACTCTTTGCTAATTAGATTAGAAAAGAACATGCCCGCTAAATCAATGGTGACATGCAATGCATTAGAGTGCTTACTAATATGCCTTAGAAATGATGCCTTGCCCTGTAGAGTATCTGCAATCAGAATTACTATTTGTTTAACGCTGTTGCAGTCCACAGCCATTCTTCAGAAACCATTTGTTTTCTAGGGGGTTCAGATTTGAAAATTTGAGACTTAAGGACTACACTCCTGTATCCTTTAGCTCTTTACTGGTGACACTGATCTCCACTATACCCCCTCTAATGGTAAGATATTTTTATTTAGTATAATTTTCAGATGGTTTCAGAGGTTTCTATTTGTTCTTCCTTAATATGATAGATCTTACATCGCAGACCATGAGCCCAATGTGGGCCTTCCTCAATATTTCAAGTATATCAATTGTGCATGTGAGGATTGGAGAAACGACCACTGGGTATATTTGTAGATGCAGTAAACTCAGTGTGAGCCACACTTTGGCCAGTACTCCATTTATTATCTGGCTTCTAAGTCATCAATCTGTTGGGGGAGGAGAGTATGATCACAATGTGGGCTTCTGTTTATCAATATCAACTGTGATTAATAGTCTTAGAAATGTCTTATTATTCCCCTTTCCTCACTGTGCAGTCACCTAAGTCAATGACCCTGGGTCCTTTGGGGGACCAACTGAGAATCATCAAGGAATATATAAGGTAAAGTTCTAGGGGGTCAAGCAGTTGCAGAGCTAACATCCTCAGGGGATGCGTCCATCCCATGATTCAGGACTCCACAACTCTGATCTTTGCATAACTGACCTTCCTTGGCTAAGCATGGAAACATATTTAGACCTCTGGTACTCTCACACTTGGGTCTTCAACCTACTATTCAGCTATGTTTGTTCTTGAACTGTAAGTGTTAAGGTCTGCTTTAGATGCTACCACCTATCAACTGGGGCCTCTGACTCTCACACTAAGCTATTAACTGCTTGCTAACATCTTTCAGTCTCTCATCTTTCTGCAGTATATGAATACAAGTTAGCAGCAAACAACCACCCACCGGGAGGGCATTGTACTCCCCACATTCTTCAAATGCCTACACCATTATACCTGACATAAGTCTCCTCCGCTGGGATATTTTCCAGATCACCCCCTAAAAATTCTTTAGCAATTAAACCATCGACTTGCGCTGGAGACTATCTGTGACTTACCTACCAACCAGACCCCACCTTTTCATCTGGACAATAGATGAGCCAGTACCAAATCCCCATTTTATTGCCTGTCTTCTCAGTCCACCCTATTTTTTAGTACTGCTTTTGTTAATCTGGGTCCTAAAAGGCAGACGCCAAGATAATATTAAACACATATGTGTCTTATTAGGGTGAACACTTGTGAGAGGAGATGAGGAGGGCACTAGGAAAGGCTGGGAGAGTCACCGTATCCCATTGTAAGTTTTACCTGGAATAGAGGAAGGGAGGAAAAAAGGAAGTTTGACTGGAAGCATATCAGACTGCAGTTTAGGGAAGTTTCAGCGAGGTCATCAGGGAGCTCTTAAGTCAAAGTCTGCTATCAGAGGAGTCCCATATCCCCCATAAACATGCCTGCCAGAGTATTCTTGCTATATTCAGTCATTGGCTGGGAGCAGTCTGTGGGATATTGAGCCTGTGCACAAAATGTGTGGATAGATTTCAGACTCTCAGGACTTTGTCAATTACACTCCTTGTAATTACAGGTCTATGAGAGTCTCCTCGTGGCTGCCATTATTGAGAAGATTGGGCTGAGGGAGGAAAGACTTGGGAGAATAAAAGAAATAAGTAGTTCTGTGTTGAATGTTGAATGTTACTTTTGAGATTAATAGAAGCTATTCAATTAGAAATATAGGTAGACAATGGGATATTTGAGTCTGAAATTCAAAAGAGAGACATGGACTGTACTTATACCTTTAGGATTTGTGAACATAATTAATGCTTAAATCCATAGGAATAGATGAGATCACTTATGGAAAAGAACATAAAGAGGGGAATGTGACTTGAGGTAGAGCTCAGATGAATTCTAACCTTTAAGTAAGAGAAGAAAAATAAGACAGACACAGAAAAAGAGTAACCAGTGAGGTAGTGGGTAAACCAAGACAGTAAATTGTCAAGGAAGGTGAGAGAGGAGAATGTTTGAAAAACGTGACTGTGGTTCTCTGCGTGGCTGGTTCTGAAAGATCAAGTAAGGATAGACAGAAAGGGGTCCCCAAATTCCATGATTCACTATGGCTCCTTTTTCTCCTCCTCACTGTTGAAAGCTTAGGGCCCATTTCTGTGCCCACTTAGAACTGGGAGCAGCATTTACTAAGCGCCTACTTAGCTATGCCAAGCATTTAGCTGCCATAAAATGAGCAGCATCTCCTGAAGCTGAAGTCAATGCTAAACTACCAGAAGTCTCCAACCTTCAGGAAACACATGCTATAATGGATGGATGCATGGGATCTTACGGTAAGACAAAGAAAGAGCATCTAACTCATCTTTAAGGGCTGAAAGAGAATAGCGTCAGGCAAAACTTACTGAAAGAGGCAAAACTCGAACTGAGTATTCAGATTGTCTCATTTTAATCTTGTCCCGTTTTGCATTTAAGTGTGAATCAGCCTTAAATCATTTTGAAAGTAATCATGACATTTTACTAAAACAATCACTTTAGAGTCTTTCGAGTGTTGACATTTAGAGTATATGCACACTAAATACAATAGTTTCCTGAGTTGGCACTAGGATGTTTGGCACTGGCCTAGATATTGTTTTCATGCACCATTTTTTTTAATCAAAAACTTAGTTTACTGCAGGATAGTCAATGTCATCCTGGTCACTCCTACTGTTTCCTTCAGGAGCCTTTTACTTGGCACCACAGTGATATGTCTTCTTATCCCAAGCTGTTTCCTAAGGGAAGTTAAAAAGAAAAATGATCATTGAAGAGGGTTGTATTTAAGGAGGAAAAATAGGATCCCAATAGTGTGAACTGTGTAACACTGGGCACTGCAGTGTTTCCTACAGATGATGGACACTTACATAGGTGCCCAGAGATCATAGAAAAATGATTTGTTTGGTCTGTAAAACTAAATGTTACCCAACCCTCAATTTCTCCATTTGCCTCAGGAGTTAAAAGAAGAAAGAAACAAAGAAACGAACTCTTACCATATTATTTCTCAGCGCAATTTTGAAAGTTATTGCTTATGAAACACAAATTTTTATTTTAATAATTCAAATAAGAAACACAGCAAGGATGGTTAGTTAGGACCAGAAACCTGCAACATTTTAGGACCCTTTCCAACCTCCCATCAAAGCACCTCCTAAAAGCTTTACTCCTTAAGTATTTGGAGACCCCTGTGACCTGCATCCAGCCTTTATATACTCTGCCTCAGACTTATATATCTGCCCACAATTTCTTAGACATGATATTAGGTCTGACGTCATTGTGGGAAGTATCTGTTCTTCCCACTTTGGAGAACTATAGATTGTAAACTTTGTTCTTCTCTGGTCTGGTTCAAGTGTCCCTCTCTTTAGCTATCACAGCAGCCCTCTCGAGGCGCTATTCTCCCTGCGTTCTCTCTTTTCTCTTCTTGTTATTCACCATAAAATTTACCTTTTGGTATTTACCACATGATTACCAGATCCAGCAGGGCATAAATCTAAATCTCCCCAAGATTCCCATCACCTGGTTATTCAATCAAGCACCAAACCACATATTGCTATGCGGGACTTTGCAGATGTAATTCAGTTAGTAATCAGGTGACCTTAAATTAGGGAGAGTGTCCTGGATTATCCAGGTGGGCTCAATGTAATGATGTGATGCCTTATAAACAGAAAAGGCTGGCCAAAGGAAGTCAAATGCATCAGAAAAGTAGGGGCGAGGCAGCAGAAGGTAAGTCAAAAATATTTCAAGTGTGAGAAGGAATTTGATGTGTCATTGCTGTTTCTGAGATGTGAGGGACTATGTATGAGGAGTAAAATAAGTCCTCTATTCTGAGTTGGTTGAGTTTTTTTTTAATTAAGATAAACATTGGAGTTTGTTAAATGTTTTTTTTTTTTTGTCAGTTGATATGGTCATTTTTTTCTTCTGGAACTTGTTGATGTGGTGGATTACATTGATTGATTTTTCGAATGTTGAACCAGTGCTGCATACCTAGAATAAAACCGGCTTGGTCACGGTAATTGTTTCTCTTTGCCAAATTTAATTTTCAAATATTTTTTTGAGGAGTTTTGCCTCTTTGTTTGCTAGAGATATTGGCTTTTTTTTTTACCTTCTGTCTCTGGTTTTGGTATTAGGGTAACACTAGCCTCCTGAAGTGACTTGGGAAGTGATTTCTCTTCAATTTTCTGGCAGAGATTGTGTAAATTTAGAGTCAATTCCTCTTTAAGTATTTGTGGAATTCTGTAAACCGTCTGGGCCTGGAGACTTCTTTGCAAGAGCGTTTTAATTGCAAACTCAATTTCTTTAATGGTTATAGGACTATTCGAATTGCCGATTTCATCTTGGCTGAATTTTAGTAGTTTGTAGTTTGTAAGGAATTTGTCCATTTCTCAGTTTCCAATTTATATATGTAGAATTGTTTATAGCATTCCTTTATTTTAAATTAACCTTATTATGGTTGCAGGATCTGTAGTGATACTGCTTTTTTCATTCTCGATATTGGAATTTTGTCATCTCTTAAAAAACTTTATTGGTCTTTTTTCAAGGTTTGTCAATTTTACTGATACTTTAAAAGAGCCAGCATTTTTGAGTTTTTTCCATTGCCGTTTGTTTTCAATTTTACTAATTTCTGCTCCTTTTATCTACTTGTACAGGGTTTATTTTGCTCTCTAATTTATTGGGGTAGGAAATATTACTGACTCGTGTGTTCCTAATGTAAAGATTTGTTATAAATCTACCTGTGCACTGTTTTAGCTGACTCCTATATAATTTAATATATTGTATTTTCATTACCATTGAGCTGTATGTATTTCTATTTTCTTTGAGAATTCCTCTTTGACCCAGCAGTTATTTGGAAGTATGTAATTTTCAATCTTTAGAGATTTTTCAATTGTCCTTCTACTATTGATTTCTAGTTTGATTCCACTGTGCTTGGAGAATATACTCTGTATGGCTTTGAAGTCTCTTGATTGCTTTTTCTCATTAGTGCTGTGATTTTTTTTACTGGTTTTTGGTATAAGTTTTTAAAAATTGTGTTCTGGATTTTTTTTTGATGTTGCCATAAACTGAATGTTTGTGTCCCATGAAAATTCATATGCTGAAAGTGATTTCCCAATGTGATATATTTGGATATGGAGACTTTGAGAGGTGATTAGGTCACAAGAGCAGAACACTCCTGAACAGCATATACACCCTTATAAAAGAGCCTGGAGAGATCACTCATCCCTTTTTCCACGTGAAGACACGGCAAAAAGACCACCTTCTGTGAGCCAGGTAAGCGAGCTCTCACCAGAGACCAGATCTGCTGGCATCCTTGATCTTACACTTCACAGCCTCTAGAACTGTCAAAAAATTTTTTTCTATTGTTTATAAGCCACCTAATCTGTTATTTTGTGACAGCATTCTGAACCGACTAAGAAAGGTATATTTTGAGACTGTGGATCATAATTAATAATCTTTTATCACGGAATTCTGTTAGTGTAGTGCAAGACCCTGGTGGGAAAGTGGATTCACCTTCCCTCTGGGCCTTACCAACATCATTCCAGCAAAAGTGGGATCCTGCCTCATGTAGCCTCATTACAGATTGGTAGAGTGGAAGTTGAGCTCAGTCCTTGGCCTTGAAGACCCCTTCAGAGAGAAAATGGACACCAACTGGCAGTGCCTCGTTGCTTCTTCGTGGGAGTGTAAGCTCAGCTCCACACTGACACTGAGGGCGGGGAGGGAAAGTAAACCCCACCTTGCAATACCTCTATGCCTTGTTGATGCCGATTGGGTGTGGGCGCTCAGTTCTCTACCCACTGGCAGTAGGGTAGGAAGAAGGAGTACAGGAATGCCTGCTAACACTGCCTCATACCACATTGTTGAGTCTGTTTGTTAGGTGTGGATGTTCCCCATAGTGCCTACTGTACTCATCCCACCTTGTTCAGTCTTGTTGGCAATTGAGGGTGGAGGTTCACCTGTCTGCTGGATCCTGCTGACACCTGCGACAGGTAGGCGGGAAGATTTGCTCTGATTCACAGAGCTTCATAGTCTCATTGCTGCTAGTTGGGAGTTGAGGCCCAGTTTGCTTAATCTTGCTAATAATTGCACCTGATTTTGCCGGATCAGGGATGAAAATCACGTCCCTGCTCAGTCCCACCTGCACTAATGTGGCTGGGCAATCAGCCCATTACCTGTTTCTGCTGAGCGTGAGATGAAGAATCAGATCTCTACTTGATTCCACCAACAGTTCTCCATCAAGGGAACCAGAACACTTCTGGCTGTTGCTATGGGGTTGGGGAGAAATCAGCTTCTTGCTCAGGCCAGCTGAAACCAGAGAGGGGTGTGTTTTGTCATCAGAACGCTTATCTTCAAGTGAACTTTTAATGTTGCCTGGAAGAAATATCACCTTTCCGTATTCCACTTCACTGTTTCTCTTAGTGATGCAGGTAGATCTAATCAAGACAACTTCCACAAGCCCCCAATATCACTATCTAACAACCTGCATCTGGGACCATATACTTAATCTTCTCTCCCATTATGGTAGTTGAATCTTTCTACTATACTAAGCCCCATCCCTCTAACCTACTTGAAAACATCCAGAAACTCTTCTCTCTTGAATCATCTTTCTCATGACTACATATTTCCCATCAGGATGAAACCTGCTATCACATCTGTCATGTTTACGAAACTGTCCCTGAGACCTTATATCCTTCTCTAGCTGTTCCTACATTGCTCTGTTCCCACCCCTTTATAGTAAAACTCCTTGAAATATTTGCTGTTTCCCAATTTCTCTTATCTCTCCTGAACCTACCTCCAGTAATGTTACCACTTGAAATTAATCCTATTATGGGGACCAATAGTACATCTCTCTATTCATAATTTTCATTATGAAAGTTTTTTTTAACTTGTAGGAAAACACAAAGAATAACATAACAAACGTACATGTGACCAAAATTGTAATGAACGAATCTTAACACTTGCAATTTTTGCTTTGGATTTTTATTAATAAAGTAGATATTCAGTGGAAACCTACTTTATTACTTTTCCTGATCCCTTCTATTTCTCTCCCAATGTAACCACTCTCCTGAAGTTAATATGTTCTAATCCATGTTTTATGCATGTATTTTATAAGTATTTATACATAGAGCAAGTACTTCTATATTTTATCTCAAATTTACATAAATATTTTACTATGTATTCTCAATTTCAGATTTCTGCAAAAATGATGAACTACTGAAATGTGCCTATAATTCTTTGTTCTTTTATTATCCTTATTTTGTATGGAGGCTTCATAAAATAAGTCAGGCAGCTCTTTACAATCTCTACCCTTAAACTCTATGCTATGCACATTATTTATCTGTCTTTAAAATGTTCATTAAAAATAACCTGGTGCTTTATTGGGGGTAGACTTTTGAATACCAGTTTCAAAATGATTATAGGTCTCACTGGTTTTCTATTTCTCTTTGAGTCAGTGTTGGAAATGCATCTGTATCTAGAAAACAGCCTTTTCTCTTGCTGGTCTTTCCTACATGTCTTCTTGTTATGACAAACTATCAGTGCAGCTTCTGAGTACCCTTTACCCAAGCTACTTTTGCTCTTCCCACTTTCCTCCTACGTTCTCATCACTGAAGGTATTTTTAGCTTTGTTATTACATTTAATCTAAAAAAGTAGCCTTTGTATGTTTATTTGAAATCTGTACTTATTACTTATAGGAATTATTTCAGTTAAATTTTTATTGGGCTCATCACTGGTTAATAGAAAAGTTTTCTTATCAGACATAACATGGCTAGAGTTTCTGGTTTAGTAGTGAATGATGTTTGTATTTAAGTTAATTTCTGATCTATGGAGAAACAAATGTGTATGTGGGTAAAGAGTATAATATTGATAATTCAAACAAAATGATGTACATGTATACATAATAAATGCAGAAATTCTCAGCATCACTATCAACTCATGTAATACAGATGACAATATAATCAAATTATCCTTTCACTGTGGAACTGGGGAAAGTACATTATGAAAACCTAGTTAAACAGATATTTATTGCAATATACATTCAACCATTTCAAAAGGCAATTTATATTTACTAAAACATTCGTTCCAGAAATGTACCTTCCACAGTGTAAGAATTAAAAAGGTAGACTAAACAGCTGTATGCTGCTTATACAATAAAAACCTGAACAAAAATTAAATATAGCACAATATTGTTTTAAAATCGTTACATTACCATTCCAGAATTATCTAGAACTGTTAAATTATTCATTAAGGTTATATAGAAAAACAGGCAAGTTTATGAAATGTTATGAAGATATTTATTTATCTTTTTATATTATCTTGCATCCATGTAAAATATAGATATAGCTTATGGGTGAAAACTAGATATAAGTCCAAGGAAACAAAAACTTGGGAGAAGAGATTACAAGTACTTCAGGGACAGATTACCAGTTCACTTAATATTAAGGATTGCCTTAATTAAGTTTGGAATATTAGCCAATCAAGAATTTAGGGTTTGATTCAGTCTTTCTTGAGCCTCTAAGAGGTTTAACTTTCAGTAAAACCTCAGTTTCTATTCTTAAATAACTCTATACTTATAGGAAAACTTATTTCTGTACTCTCTTCAGTTAGGACAATCTGTCAGTGAGGTCTTCAGCCAGTAACATACTGCCTTAATTACTTCAGCTTTGTAATACATTTTAATATCTAGTGGGGTTGATATGCACAATCACCCTCTTTTATCAAAATTTTGCTGGATGATCTCTACTGTTTGTTTTCCACATAAATTTTACTCACTTTGTCAAGTTCCCAAATAGTTTACATCTCAAGTGCTATTGCATAAAACATAGTTTAATTTGAAAGAGTTGGCATCATTACTATGCTGTATCTTTTTAGCCAAAAGCAAAATGTGCTTATTCGTGTCACCTTTTATGTCCCTTACCTAAATTTTGTAGCTTCCTTCATATTGTATTTATGCAGTTCAGGTTGAACTTACTGCCGTGTTGCACATTTTATTGCTGTTGAAAACTGGAAGTTTCTTTTTAAGCTAGTTATCTCTTATCTGTGGAAAAACTACTGATTTCCATGTTATGGTTAAGAAGCCGGTCACTTCAATGAACACTTTTAGCAGCTTTTCAAATCTTCTCATCTGCAAGTGATATTAATTTTGATTTGTTAATTTCTAATCACTTTTCATATTTCAACTTTAATCAGTCTTCGATTTCATGATCTCAGTAAAATCCTATTGATGAAGTTACTGAATTGTAAAACACATGTTACCAATGTCACCATAGAGTGGCCATTAATTAAGCTGGCCATATGGTGTGCTAGAGTAGGCCAGCCAGGCCTCGGTTTACGGCCAGAGATTTCTGAAACCCTGTACTGCACACAAACTCTAAAATGAATCTCATTGTCATTGTTCAATAGAGATGAAAAGTACACTGAATATATCAAATTACTTCTTAAGTCTTATTTTCAATATGGTAAAAACAAATTTAGTGAAATACTATGTGTAGTAAAACTTGGTTTTGACACCAAAAGCACAGGTAAACAAAAGGAAAAAATAAACAAGTGGGATTACATCAAACTTCAAAACTCAGTGTAGGAAAAAATTTGTAGTGAAAAGGCAACTTGCAGAATGGGGTAAGATAGTTGCAAATCATATCCTATACAGGATTAATATCTAGAATATATAAAGAATTCTCATAATTCAATAACAACCCGATTTAAAAACAGGAAAAGGACTTATATAAACATCTCCAAGGAAGATACCCAAATAGTCAACAAGCACATGAAACTATGTTCAGCATCACAAAAACTTATAAATCAAAACCTCAATGAGATGTCACCTCATCCACATTAGGATGGCTACAATCCAAGAAAAAAGTATTGGTAAGGACATGGAGAAACTGGAATTCTGTTGGTGGGATTGTAAAATGGTGTAGTCTCTATGGGAAACAGTATGGAGACTCCTCAAGTTAAAATAAAACTATCATATCCAGCAATTTCACTTTTTCTTCAAAACAGGAGCTTGAAGAGATATTAGCGTTCCTATGTTTATCACAGTACTAGTCACAATAACTGAGCTGTGAAAACTGAAAAGTCCATGGATGGATAAACAGATAAAGAAAATGTGGTGTATACAAACATTGGGCTATTACTCATCCTTAAAGAAATCTTGTCACACACCAAAACATGGAAGACTGTTCAGAACATTATGCTAAGTGAAATGAGCCAATCACAAAATAACAAACACTGTATGAATCCACCTATATGAGGTTTCTAAGGTAGTCAATTTATAGAAAAGAATAGAATGGTAGTTGGCAAGGGGTGGGAGGGGTATAAATGGAAATTGTTGTACAGTGGGTATAGTGTCAATAATGCAACATGAGAAAGTTCTCTATCTGATGTACAATAATATCTATATAGTCAATTTTAAGTGTACATTACAGAAGTGAGAACAGTTTATCACTTTAATTATAAACTTGTTATGTTTTTATCACAATAAAAAATGCAGTGAAAGAAACCATTGTTAAAGAGTAATGGAAGCTTTGCACTATATCACTCAACTACTCAAATCTTTGGTGGCTCCATGTTTGCTTCCTTAACCAATGGTCAAATGGACAGGTGGAGCCCATGAGGAAAGAGGCTACCCAACTGCACTGGCAAGAAGAAAGTAAGCATGAGTTTTAAACATTTTTTCACTCTGATAAAAGAAAAAAAACCTTCAAGCATCATTAAATACAATGAACCATCTCCTTTAGAAATGATTTCCTAGCTAAAGTGATCTCACCCCAGATTTTTCTCTAACTTTATTAATCTTTTATCCATCTCTTATGCTGACTTTTTTTCTCACTATTAAAGTGCTCCGGGGCTGTGTCTTACACCCTCTTCATACTTTGTTCTCTGTATCCTTAATAGGTTCCTCTCTTGCTTCAGATACCATATATATGCTAATGGTGCCCAAAGTTATCTATGTCCTTTATCTTTTCACTGAGTTTCAGATTCAAATCCACATGGCTTCTGAAAGGTCTCTACTTGGACATCTATTTCCCAAACTCATTCTGTCAAATTTCCTCTATCCTCATTGCTACCACACTAGTTCAAGCTGTAATGGTTTCAAATTTAGACAAATGGACCCATGCCTCTGAAGGACCATCATTAACTATTTTAATATTACTTTTTTTTTACCACTCTATCAGTAGCCACATCACCATCGTTATTCTCTGCTGCTGCAATCCATTTTTCTTCATATTAATTGTTTATCCTTTCTTAGTGGGTTATAAGTTTTTTCTTGTGGGCAGAAACTACATTTCTTGCTCAATATTATAGCCTCAAAACACAGTATTGTGCCTGGGTCATTGTAGGTCTTAACTAAACAGTTGATTAAAACAAATATTTGAGCTCTTAGAATATTACAGCAACTGTGGGAGGTACTTTATATGTTATCTTATTTAATCTACACCACAATGCTAGAAGTAGTTATTTTCTTTCTATTTTTACAAATGAGTGAACTGAACTTAATGTCATGCCCATGGCCATACAGCTATAAAGTGTAATTTTGGAACTAGGACTTTTTTCCATCTGGTTACAAACAGTTTAGAATGTACCACACTAGTATAGGATAAAACACTTGAAGTCGGAAACGAGGGTTTTGTTTTGGCAGCTACCATTAGACCACTAGTGTGATCATGGGCAAGATGTATAATCTTTTGTGGCTTTCGTCTTCTCAAGTTCTATATTATGAATTTGTGAACAATTATAAAGTCAAATTTCATATAAAGTATAACATTCATAGTCTTATATCTTCCAGAATTTCTCCAAATGTTATTTAGAATCAAGGGAAAATGTCCTCTCAGCTTTATTTCATGATTTACTCTGTAGTGACATTGAAGACTGCCTCATATGATGCTGGAAATTTGCAGACATATACCAGGAAAGAGCACCTGTACCAATTTATCCTTGTGGCCTATGATCATTTTAGCCTCAGTTCATTAATCATAAGAAAATATTCACTGAATCTTTTCTTACAAAATTTCTCCCCAAGTACTACTAAGAAAAAGTCACTAAAAAGAACAGAATGATTAGTGCCTTCTCTACATGTGACACTTTTTTCACTGAGGGGAAATTGGACATTAGATGGACATTTAGATGGTTTTTAGTCCTGTCCGTACTCTTCTTTGGAAGTTCAGAGCTTCATTTTGAATATATAAAAAATATGAGTTTCTTTTTCCCCACAAGATGCAAAATTTTCATCAGGATACCCGGTCAAAAGGATTTCTATCCTATTACACCATGAAGCCTATCAGTTGTTTGCCCTACTCCACCCTCCCCAACACGGAGCTTCTAATCCACATCTTAGTACTCACCCTTAAATATGAACTGTCAGTCAAGTGTCAGTAGATATTTAGGAAAGCATTTAACCTAAAAGACAACATAGTTAAAACAGTAGGGACTCAGAGGAGATAATGTATAAGCAGAAGGAGTTAGAGATGAAGAAAATAGTGATGAAGCAAAAAGCCTATTTGAAGTGTAAGAGCTATTTGAAATCAAAAAAATAGCAAA
Organism: Eonycteris spelaea; assembly: GCA_003508835.1. Lineage (NCBI taxonomy): Eukaryota > Metazoa > Chordata > Mammalia > Chiroptera > Pteropodidae > Eonycteris > Eonycteris spelaea. The sequence goes on from PUFA01000200.1 coordinate 1,115,061, forward strand.
ATCAAGTTGGTAAATAAAGGGTTGAGATATAAAGGTGAAATAATTTCCCTGAAATACTAACAAAAAAAATGGAAGATTCCATAAACTCAGAGATGAAAAACAGAAAATTTAAGAAACTTGGAGAATCAATTCAAGAAGTCTGATATCAACCAATGGGAGAAAACATGGGTAGAGGAGAGAGAATCCCATAAGTTTTTGAGATAAAACACTTTAAAATAGGTCAGGTTATATACAAAGGAATGAGAATCAAAATGATCAAAATTTTTTTATTTTTACTTTTTAATTACAATTGACATTCAGAATTCTTAAACTGGAACCTAAAGTCAGTGAAGGAAAGAGGGACACTTTTTTCCAATTCATAATTCCACATACAGCCAAACTATTCATCAAATATGATGGCACAATATAGATATTTTAGACATTCAATGTCTCAAAACCCATCTTTCTCTCAAACGTTCTTTCTCAGGAAGCTACTGAAGGATGTGCTACACTAAAAGAAGGGCTTAAACCACTAATGGGGAAGGTTTGGGATCCAGAAAAATAAGAGGTCCAGTATACAGGAGAGAAGAAAGGATTCCCTTGGATAAGGTGTAGGGAAACCTTATGCAGTCAGAGAAGCTAACCAGTCCTGATTAAAGCCAGCTAACTGGGGTAACTAAGAGTGTCACCGAAGGAGAAAAATGGAACTGACAGGTTATGTGTCTGTAATGAAAGTTTAATGTCTGGCATCATAGAGTAGACCACTGTATTTTTTAGTACCCTTGTAATATTTGAGTTTTAATATTATATTCATGTTCTAGTTGGCTTAAAAATAAAATTTATTTAAAAGTAGATACTCTAATATGGAACAAGGCATTAAAAAAATCCCAATTACCTGCAATTATACCACCCAAAGGTAATTGTCAATATTTTGGACTTCTTTCCTGTCTTTATCTTCTGTATCAGTCAAATAGTTTATCTTCGTTCTCCTGTTATATCACATAAAAATAACTAGAACTTATTTAAACATTCAGAGTATATTTGGGGTGTGCTGGTTTAAAATGAAAGCTATGTGACACATGAAATTCACCTGGGACCCAGAAATGAGCATTTCAAAGAGCTAGGCAGATGGCTGAGATATGAAAAGATGCTCAACATCATTAACTATTGGGGAAATGCAAATCAAAACTACAATGAGGTACCATTTCATATCCACTATAATAGCTATAATGAAAATCAGACAATAACAAGTGTTGGTGAGGATGTGGAGAATTGGAGCCCTCGTACCTTGCTGATGGGAATGCAAAATAGTGCAGGTATTTGGAAATATAGTTTACCAGTTCTTCAAAATGTTACATAGTTACCACATAACCCAGTAAATCTCATGGGTATACATGTATATAATAAAATTGAAAATAGATATCCACACAGAAACTTGTACACAAATGTTTATAGAAGCATAATTCATAATAGCCAAAATTTAAAACTTTTACAGTCAAGATGTTTCTATTTTTCTTCTAGTATTTTCCTTATTCTATTTTGCTTGGGATTGCACCTGATAAAATTATGAAGTATATATCTTACCTAACTTTAACAGTTATCTGATCTTCTTAACACCATTAGTGAATAGCCTGTCTTCTTTTCCCAGTTCTTTTATCACAGACTAGGTTTGTTTCTGGACTTTCTAGTTTTTATGTTAAACACTTTCACACACATGATTTTGTGTATATGATTTTTAGAAGAACCAGATAATGCAATTAGACAAAGTTCTAAAATGAGAGGTACAATAAGTAGAAAGGGAGAAATTAAATTGATATTATTTGCCAGTGATGTGACAATGTACATATAAAACTCGGACGATTGGAGAAAGTAAGGGTGACTAAAAGTCTTCCACAGTTCCTTGGAAAATGGTTGATTCTGGTGTTGGGGGAGGGGATTTGAAAGATTGGCCTGGAGCATCTTGTAGTACCAGAAAGTAAGGAAGAGATCAAACCAAGAGGAATTATGAAGTATGTCTAAGAAACGAACTAAAAGACCTTCTAATGTCAAAAGTGAGAACAATTAAAATTAAAGTATTGGATTATAACCCAAATTTTAATGAGTATCTATGAGCTCATAGTACATTTGAACCCTCATTTAATTTTAGACACTGAGATAGTACATAAGGTTATATTTTTGTGATAATGAAAAAATATATAAGTAATATAAGATGTCCTTATAAATAAATACTTGATCATTTTATATATTAAAGATGGAGACTGTTCTTAGTAAATTAACAGGCACATTTCAAGGCCTTTATTTTCTTTACATGTTGCTGTATTACCTTCCAAAATGCTATAACCACTTTAAACTCTTATCAGCAGTATTTTGAAATTAAATGTTGTATTAGTAATGTTATAATAGATTCAGATTTGAATGTTACACTATTGATCTGACATTCTACGGGGTCATTTTTTGCTCTGACTTTGCCAATTTTTATTCCCGCATTTCTCTTTGGCTTACTTAGACTCTTCTGATGTCTCCATTATCTTTTAATACTTTGTACATTGAAGTAAGTGACCTTTCCACCTTAGTCTCTTATGATTTTATTTTATGATTGGTTATCTAAGTTTCCTCTTGATTTTAAATGATCGTACAGAGCAAGTGATTTCTAAACTTTATTAATTAGACTCAATATGCCATAAGCGTAGGTGTGTTTTATTTATCCCCTGACCATGAAATATTTTCAAAGTCTCCATATAATTTCTTCCTGTTTCATTAATTTTTAAATAATGAGTTTCATTCACATTTGTATTTTTCCATTAAACAATAGATTATTTATTTCTGATTAGCCCCAGGTTCTATTTGGGTGTGCTTAGCATTCTTTCTCTTTGGTATTACATTGGAGTTTTGCTTGAAATACTAAGTCACCTGCCATTATTTCTGAAGTCTGGTATACTTTAATAGTGTGGTACTTCTGGACTGAGGGGAAGTATCTTATTTCCCTCTAGTGCCCAATTAGTTGATTCTACAAAGGGAAATTAATATCTGGATACTTTGAAATAGTCTATAGTGCTTTTCTTGAAGAAAGCCGGAAAAGACAAACTATAGCACACCAATCCCTCCTCTTCCAGGGTTTGTTCAGTGTCAACACATTCGCAGGACAAATTTTTAACTTGAGAATGCTGTGAGACTTGTCCTATACGTTCTGCTCTCTACTTCATTGCATTCCAAAAGCGTTAAAAAAAGGGAAATGTTAATAATCATAATGGAGGCTAGGAGAAAGCCTTAGCCTCCTCAGAAAGCACTTCTGATATTATAGACCAGAGAGTTGCCTACTTTATTGTATGCAAAGTGCCCCAGTCAATGGAATGCTTATTCTTCCTAGGTTTTTCTGTTGTCCTGAAATTATTAGTCCCCCATGTCTATTTTATCTTTGGATTTTTTAAAAGATGTTAGAACCTGAATTAATATTCTTGATTTGCATTTCTAATGCAATTATACATGTATTTATGTGTTTCTATAAATATTTCACATGAGCATCGGGGACCTGCCTGTCATCTTTATATGAAAGTCAAAGGAAATTATTTTACAGTCAACACACAATGCGTGAAGTCACTGCAAATATGACCACTGTTATAAAATGTCTTCTGGACCAGAAGCAGAAGAAAAAGTTTATGGCTATAGCCTTATATATGATCTTAGGCTAGCTAAAGAAATTTTTGTACAACTTGGAAAAAAGGAGGACAAGCTTTATTGGGTCCCAGCCAAGACCTAATCACAGGTGGTGCCAGTTCTAGGCTATCGTGTCTCCTTTTTTATCAATATAGATCTATTAGGATTTTACAACTTACAGCCATTAATCAGTGAAGTTACATTTTTATTCCCATTCTTTTGATAAAGTATCTACCCACCAAAAAACAATGTGGAGTCCGTAGGTAAAATGATTCTCAGGCCATCTCAAAACGAAGTCTTGGTTTGTCTGAAAGTTCTGTTTTGCAGAGTAAACTGAAAAACTGACCTTATGATATTTGGTTTGTAAAATTTAGATTTTTATCATTGCAAAAACTTTCATATAGAGGATTGGATGACCTGCCTGTACAAAGGAAATAGCTTCCTCAGTGTTATTGTATTTTCATCAAAGGAGAAACTTTCTACTCCAGGCAGACCTGAGATTGTCCTGTTTGCCTTGCGAACATTTACTCTCTATTGTAGAGGGTTGAAGTATTTCCTTAGTTCCTGATTTTGGAGTTCTCCTTATTTTAAATAGCACCATTCTCTGTCATAGTGTATATGGATTCTCAAACATCTTTGGAAACTAAAATATGTTTAGTCGTTCTGCCCACTAGCTATATTTTAAAGACAGCTTTTTATTTTAAAATGGTATAAACCAAATGCTAGGTTTCATTCAGGATATTCCAGTAAAGAAACACATGCTTGGCTTAAAGGTATTGTTGTACTCTTTTACATGATCGTTTCATAAATCCTGTCTGCTAAAGGGGGCACACACTCTGAATATTTTCAAAATCTACATAGGGGCAACTAATGTACTTTCTCAAACTTGACCAAGTACTTTAGGATAGAAGGAGATTGTCACTCATGAAACTGCAAATGTTGGCACCAGGGAATACCTTGCACAAGTACGTACAAAGTATTCAGTGGCATATAATCCACAAGTGAGCGTTATTGTACCGTAAGTGCCAGGACTTCAGTGATGCTGCCAGTTTCTCCAGGCCTGTGCTTTGAGCTATGGAAATGATGGTTTTTTACAGCTAGTTGGTACCAGTGGCTGTTTTTCAATAACAGTTGGCATTCAGTAGCACATTAGTTTCAGGTGTACAGCATAGTAGTTTGGACATTTATATAACTTAAAAGTAGTCACCCTGATAAACCTAGTACCCATATGACACCATGCATAGTAATTATAATATTATTGACTATATTCCCTAAGCTGTACTTCACATCCATGTGACTATTTTATAACTAGCAATTTGGACTTCTAAGTCCCTTCACCTTTTACACTCAGCCCTCCAAGCCACCTCCTGTCTGGCAACCATCAGCTTGTTTCCTGCATCTATGAGTCTGTTTCTGTTTTGTTCACTTATTCTGTTTAGATTCCACACATAAGTGAGATCATTTGGTATTCTTTTTTCTGTCTGACTTACTTCACTGGCATAATACCCTCTAGGTCTATCCGTGTCATCACAAATAGTAAGATTTCATTTTTTATAGCTGAGAAATATTCCAGTGTGTGTGTGTATGCCATCTCTCTCACTACACACACACACAACCACACACACACACACACACACACACACACACACACACACACACACACACCCTCCCTCCCTCCCTCCCTCCCTCCCTCCCTCCCCCCCATCTCTGTTCCTTGATCGATGGACACTCAGGTTGCTTCCATATCTAGACTATTGTAAATAGTGCTGCAGTGAACATTGGGCTGCATGTATTTTTTTGAAATAATGTTTTGGATTTATTCACACAAATACCCAGAAATAGAATTGCTAGGTCAAAAGGCAGATCCATTTTTAATATTTTGAGAAACCTCCAGACAGTTTTCCATTGTGGCTGTACCAATTTGCAATCCCACCAACAATGTATAAGGGTTTCCTTTTCTCTGCATCCTCCCCAACATTTATTGTTCTTCGATTCATTGATGATAGCCATTCTGACAGGTGTCAGGTGATATCTCACTGTAGTTTTAATTTGCATTTTTCTGATGATTAGTGATGTTGAGCATCTTTTCATTTGTCTGTTGGCCATCTGTATGTCCTGTTTGGAGAAATATCTATTCAGGTCTTCTGCCCATTTGTTAATTAGATTGTTTGAACATTTTTTTGGTGTTGAGTTGTATGAGTTCTTTATAAATTTTGGATATTAACCTCTTATCAGATACATCATTGGAGAATATCATCTCCCATTTAGTAGATTCTTTTCTCTACATATTTCAATGAACATGGTAACTATAATTATTACTCTTGACTAGTAGAATATTTTCACGTGTATGATATGTATCATATATACTATATTTTATATAGAATATATACTTAGTATTATCTGTCATCTATCATTTATTATATAGATCAAATCTATGATTTTGAAAAATAATTAAATTCTAATAGCAAAGTTCTATAGTATTTACTATTACCTGGCACTATTCTAGGTAGTTTGCAAACACTAACTCAATCTTTATAATAACCCGTATGGTAGAGGCTATTTTTACCCTTTTTACATACAAATGAGAAAATTGAGGCAGAGTAAGAAATCAAGCCTTAAGATCAGATTTGAACCCAGGCAGTCTGGCTTGAGTTTGTACTTTATGACACTTTGCTGCCTCGCAAAATCAAAGCTGAGACCCACTGACATAAATCATCATTGAATTATGTTACTCTATCACTCTGAATTATAATTAAATCAGATTCATATTTTATGCTACATGTTTTATATTTCACATATTTATTTTTTACTACAACCCATAAAATAGACATAGGTATTATCTATTTTATAAATAAGAATATAGAGGATCTGAACTTAGAAAACCATGAACCATAACATTGACTCGAGAGCACCCAGGATATTAGACACTAGACAGAGATATGACCTCCTAAAGAGGGATCAAGAGAGAAGACCTATTTCATTATCCTTTTTAAAAATTCTTCTGATATCAAAATATTAACATATCCCTTATTGGGATTTTAATATATTGCTATCAAAAGCATCACATAGAGATTTATATAGCAACTTAGTTTACAGAATGCTTTCATTTCACATTTTTTTCACTTCATAACCTTATTTCAAAAGGAAAAATATGCCTCTTTTGGGTGAAAGCAACTGCTTTAGGATTTGAAATTAGGGTCAGACTTATTTCACTTGTCATATCCTTCCGTAATAACTGGCTGCCTCTTTTCTCACAGCTTTTCTTCACCTCTTCTCATGGAATGGAATGATGTAGCCCTACTTACTTTGGGTGTTACTATTTGTGTACTCTTGCAAGAGATATACTTGAATTTCTGATTATATTCTCTCTCTATATATATATATGTGTATACACACACACATATATACACACGTGTATATATGTACGTACATATGTATGTGTATACATATGTACATATAAAGTGTATATATGTGTATATATACACATATATATGTGTATATATATCATCACGTACATATGTATATACACATACATATGTACATATATACATACATATATATATAAAATTTTTAAGCATTTGACCAGCTACTTCAGTTGTTTCCAAGTCTATAAATTACCTTTGTTCCCTCTTTCCAGATTGCTCTAGATTTTAAAAATTGCTGTGTACAAAATTGTAGATATATCTATAGTACCATAAAATTTCAACTAGACTCTCATCTGTACATCATCTTGAATCATCATGACCTTTTTATTAGAGTATATAATCTCACTAAAATTAGGTTGGAAATGATGCCTATTGTTCTCAGGAATTTTTACAGCACTTCAAGAAATGGAAAGTATAGTTGCTGTCACGATGTGCCTCCAACCTTAGTTAATTAACATGTAATCTGTGAAGACAGATTATACATATCTTGAAATGTAATGCAAAGGGACTTCGAGAAAATGCCAGGATTTCAAAAGGTCACTTATTGCCTGTAATTTAGGCAAGGGCCAAAGTGGATCTTAATCTAACTTCTAAGAGCTTTCTTGAGAAGGAACTCAGAAACTGTAGGTATACATATAATTTAGACATAAATTCTCAATGAAATATTCTCAGTTAGGTATAAATCATGAGGAAGTGCTTAACCTTTAGATTGAAGACTAATAAATCATAGCATTTAATTACTGCATTTTTTGTTACTATTAGAATGAAATAGTCTGACAGATACCAGTTTTGCTTTGCTTTCCATTTTTGCTATTGCATATGAGAGATGATTAACCCTTCCATACTATTTTCTTTTTTGTCTTTGTTTTTCAATTTTTTCACCAAATACTTCTAATAATTGATGGTATTGAGGTTCTTGGGTCAAGGTTAATTCAAACTAATTTATTGTGGACGCATTAATTACCATTGTATAATATGTGCTTTAGATACCCTGCCACCTTATACCCTGCACAGGAGATCCAGAATTACATTAAATGATTCTCCTACTTTATTCTGGATATATGACGTATGCATTTAAGATAAAAAGAATACTGAATTTTTAGTAAACTCTTCCTGTCTCATGGAGCCCCAGTTTTCCTGGCTGAAAAGTGGGCATTTCTTATGTGTATCACTGGATTTTTATAAGAAAATAAGTACCAAAAATAACTCTAAAGTCCTATGAAAATGCTATGTCATTTTTAAAAATTGAAATACTAATTAAACATCTTTAATGCCTTAATATCAAAACTTCATGTTTTTTTAAATTTTATTTTATTAGTTCAACTACACACTACATTGGTTAGACATTTATATAGTTTATAAAACGATCCTCCTGATTGCTCTTTCTCTCCTGGCCCTCCACCTAGCCTTTACATTACTGCTGATCGCATTCCCTATGATGTGCTCCCATCCCTGTGACCATCTATCAACTACTGATTTGTACTTTTTTAACCCTTCACCCCATTCTCCCAGCTCCCCAACCCTATCTGCTTTGTCATCAAATTGTCTTTATATTTCTGAGTCAGTTTTCGATTAGTTTGTTCTTTTTGTTTGTTAGATTCCACATATAAGTGAAATCATATGGTATTTATCTTTCTCTGACTTATTTCACTCAGCATAATAACCTCGAGGTCCATCCATGTCGTTGCAAATAGGATTTCATTTTTTTTAACACCAGAGTAATATTCCATTGTATATATGAAGCATAACTTCTTTATCCAATCGTCTGTTGATGGGCATTTAGGATGCTTCCATATCATGGCTATTGTAAATTGTGCTGCTATGAACATAAGGATGCATAGATCTTTATGATTTTTTTGATTTTCTATAGATAAATACCCGGAAGTACAATTGCTGGGTTAAAAGGTATATCCATTTTTTGAGGCACCTCCATACTTTTCCATAATGACTGTAGCAATTTGCAATCCCACCAACAATGTATGAGGGTTCCCTTTTCTCCACATCCTTGCCAACACTTTCTTTTTGATTTATTAATGAGAGCCATTCTGACAGATGAGGTAATATCTCATTGTGGTTTTAATTTGCATTTCTCTAATTAGTGGCCTTGAGCATTTTTTCATATGTCTATTGGCCATCTGTATTTCCTCTTTGGAGAAATATCCATTCAGGTCTTCTGCCCATTTTTTAGTTAGATGTTTGTGTTGAGTTGTATGAGTTCTTTATATATTTTAGATATTAACCTCTTATCTGATGTATCATTAACGAATATCTTCTCCCAGTCAGTTGTCTTTTTGTTTTGTTGATCATTTCCTTTGCTGTACAAAAACTTTTTAGTTTGATGTAGTCCCATTTTTTTGTGTTTCCCCTGCCCGAGGAGATATATCAGAAAAGAAATTACTATTAGCAATATCAGGGTTTACTGTGTACATGTTTTCTTGATTTTGGGGGGGTTTTGGGTCTTATATTTAAGTCCTTAATCCACTTTGAGTCTAATCTTATATATTGTGCGAGAAAGTAGTTTAGTATCATAATTTGTTGTGTCCAATTTTCCCAACACCATTTATTGAAGAGGCCGTCTTTACCCCATTGTATATTCTTGCCTCCTTTGTCATATATTGTGAGTGTGTAGGCGTGGATTTATTTCTGGGCTCTCTATTCTGTTCCATTGATCCATGTATCTGTTTTAATGCCATTACCATGTTGTTTTGATTACTGTGGACTTGTATAGTTTGATATCTGGTAGTGTTATATTTCCAACTTGGTTCTTTCTCAAGATTGCTGTGGCTATTTGGGGTCTTTTATGGTTCCATATAAGTTTTAGGATTTGTTCTAGCTCTCTGAGATATGCCATTGGTATTTTGATTGGAATTGCATAGAATCTATAAATTGTCTTGGGTAGGATGGCCATTTTAATAATGTTGATTCTTCCTACCCATGAGCATGGTATATACTTCCATTTATTTGTATCTTCAATTTCTTTTTTCAATGAAAAAAGCCTTTGTTTTTAAGTTTGTTTTATCTGATACAAATAGTGCTACCCTGGCTTTTCTTTAATTTCTGTTTATGTGAACTATCTTTTTCCATCCCTTTACTTTCAGTCTGTGAGTATCGTTTGATCTGAAGTGGGTTTCTCGTAGACAGCCTATGCATGGGTCTTGTTTCCCTATCCTTTTGGTTACCCAATGGATTTTGATTGGACCATTTAATCCGTTTACATTTAAAGTGATTACTGATAGGTATATTGTTACTGCCATTTTATTATTCATATTTGTTATTTCTATTTTTTTCTTCCCCTTCTCTTTTTACAGAAGACCTTTAACATTTCTAGTAATGCTAGCTTGTTGGTGATGAATTCCTTAAGCTTTTTCCTGTCTGGGAAACTCTTTATTTCACCTTCTATTTTAATGAAAGCCTTGCTGGGTAGAGTATTCATGTTTGTAGATTCTCGTTTTTCATAACTTTGAATATTTCTTGCCATTCACTTCTGGCCTGCAAAGTTTCCATTGTAAGTCAGCAGACATTCCTATGAGGGTACCCTTGTAAGTAATTAGCAGACTTTTCTTGCTGCTTTTAAGATTTTCTCTTTGTCTTTGACTTTTGGCATTTTAATGATGTGTCTTGGTGTGGGTCTATTTGAATTCCTCCTGTTTGGAACCCTTTGTGCTTGCTGAACTTGTGTGTCTAATTCCTTTGCTAGGTTACGGAAGTTTTCTGTCATTATTTCTTCAAATAGATTCTCCATCCCTTCCTCTCTCTCTTGTCCTTCAGGTACTCCTGTGATCTGAATGTTGTTACGCTTCATGTTGTCCCAGAGGTCTCTTTAACTATCCTCATTTTTTAAAATTCTTTTTTTTTGTTCTGATTGGGAGTATTCTGCTACCTTGTCTTCCAGTTCGCTTATTCGATCATTTGCTTCGACCAGTCTTTTGTTGAATCCTTCCAGTATATTCTTCATTTCATTTATTGCATTCTTCATTTCTGTCTGGTTCTATTTTTATGATTTCTATGTCATTTTTTTATGCCTCCCATCTCTCTTTTGAAGTTCTCATTGTGCTCATCCATTCCCCCACTAAGTTCATTGAAAACTCTTAAAACCATTTTTTCGAACTCTGTTTCTGGTAGGTTGCTTGCCTCCATTTCATTTAGCTTATTTTCTGGAGTTTCACCTGTGGAATATCTCTTTGTTTTCTCATTTTGTTAGCCTCTCTGTGTTTGTTTTTTATGTGTCAGGAAAATTTTTTCATCTCTCAGCCTTAGCCAGATGGCCTAATGTGGAAGGCGTCTTGCGTGGCCCAGTGGCACTCTCTCTCTGATCCCCTATGCCAGGGGCTCTGGATGTGATATTTGTGTGTGTTGCATGTAATCTTCTGTTGTTGCCAAGTCTTTATTGTCCTTAGTACATCAGTGGATGGGATTAACACTCAAGCTAATTGTGGGAACTGGCTGCACCCACAAGGTAAGAGCTGCTGTGTGTGGCTGACCCCGCTGAGTGGGATGTGTCCTAGCAGGCTTGTGTATTTTTTGCAACCATCCTTTGTGCATATTGCTAATGCGGCTAGTCAGGATTTGCTCTCTTGTGGTCTGGTGCCAGCCTCTGGGTACATCTGTCTTGTGGTCCCTTGGGATGGGCTCCCCTGTAGGCCAAGGTCAGCTGCTGCTTTTGATTGCTCAGGGCTACCCGGTGGGAGCTATAAAGTGGTCCTCAGGTTGTTGCCTATGTTGCATCTGTAGGTAAGTGGAAGAGACAACTCTGTAGGCAACAGTCTGGTTATCCTCCATCCCTGACCTATGGCAATTTAGCAGAGGGACCAGTGCTTTTCAAGGCCTGACACTGCCTGTGCATTGCCTGTAAGTCTCTGAAACTGGAAGAGCCTCTGGGTGATATGTGTGCTGGGTGGCACAGGGACCCCAGGAGTCTCCTGAGTCTATGGAGTAAACTTCCCCCTGCCACTGCAGCGTCAGTTTACGTGCCAGCGCTGTCTCTGTGGCTCCTGTACAGTTTTCCAGTTGTTGCAAGGTCAGCTGCTGCCCGCCTTGGGCCGGAGTGTTGTCACCCCAGGGCAGGGGCAGCTGCCTGTCAACGTCCGGAGGGCACTTTGTGTATTGGATGGGGCAAGAGTTGAGGGAGTCCAGGGCCGTCATAGCCTCAGTTTTGCTGCAACTTCTGGGCCCAGGTGTTTCCCGCTGTAGTCACAGATCACAGACCAACTGCCATCTGGGGCGGTCCCATAGACCCCTGCGCTCCCAGGACGCACTATCGTAACTCTTGCAGCAGAGGTCTGCCTGCCACTGCTTTCCCTGCGGTGCCTGCCCCGTGCTAACCTAAGTTTGCCGCCAGTGTGGACTGGGAGACAGAGGTGGGGGAGCAGGCACAGCAGTTTGCTGTCAGTGAGCCGCCTGGGGCAATTTGTGGGTAGGGTGGGGTCTCAGGGAAACAGTGGCTGTCACATCAATATAGCCTCAGTCTTGCTGAAAATTTGGTAACCATTTGCATGGTCCTGAAGAAGTCTCAGATCAGCTTCTGTCTGGGACTGGCCCACGGATCCCCAAGTTCTGCCCAATGTCATGTTGGCAGCAAGTGATCTGCTGGAAATTCTTGGAAATGGCTGCTCACAGAGCCGGCTGCCTGCTGGGAATGTTTGGTCCTGAAGCGGCACAGGGCGTGGCAGCCATCCAGGAACAATAGGCCTGGGCCGTCTTCAGGTAGGGTGGGGCAGCCGATCCCTCAGGCCAGGGCTTCCTAATGGCCCTGTGGGAGGGGTCTGCACAGTCAAGCTGGTGCAGTCTGTAGATTGCCCTGTAGGGGGCCAGGCTAAGGTGCAATGTGTGGCTGCCCATTCAGCTCTGGTTCTGGTGCCAGGTAAAGCAGACTTTCTTGGTATGGATCCCTTGAGCCTCTACCCTCCGCTCGTGTCCCAGGTGAGTGTCTGCAGGTCAGAAAGCCTTTGTGTGGGTCCTTCAAAGGGGTGTCTACCATTTCAGTCTCCTTCCGTCTCCCCAGATGGCCAGAATTCCCTCTGGTTTCTACAGTCAGTTATTGGAATCTCCTCTCCCCTGGGCTAAGGAACCCCCAAACGGGGCCAGGACCCCCCTCTCTTTCAGGGAAGCCTCAGCAGCCTCGGTATCCCTCTCTGTGATCCTCCACCACCCGCAGTTTGGGATCCAGCCCGATTTGTGACTTTGCCCCTCCCACCGGCTTCCCTGTGGCTCCTTTATATCATCCGACATAGGTGGTAGTATCAGCAGGACTTCAGGTGATTCTCCACGTTGATTACTTTATAATTTGGTTATTATTTCAATGTGAACCCTGCTTTGCCTAGTCTGCCATCTTTCTCCAGTTTCATGTTTTATAATGAGTCTTATAGATGTTTTTTTTTAATTGTAAAATTATAACAGCATAACAATAGTATAAGTATAATCCTACATTTATAAATCCCATTGATATTATTATTTTAACTTGCAGAAGACAGTAGTAAAGTTTCAGCAACTAATCAACTGCTTGTCTAAGTGCTTATGAGTTCAGTCCTTAGCATCCAAAGAAGTCTGTTCAAACCCTAGCTCTGAGTTTCTCATCTTTGTAACCTTGGGCGCAACACTCTGCCGTCCTTCAACCTCAGCTTTTTACATCTGTAAAATGTGACTAATAGTAGAGTTTTATGTCTTAGTCGAACTAATTCAATTCTTGGGACATAGTAAGTATTTAACATTAGTTGTTATTAATTTCCTTTTACATTTAAATTGGAGGAAAGGTTTGTGTTGGAGAGAATGGTGGTCAGGTAAATGGTCCACTACTGTTTCAAGACTCAGTTTTTTCTGTCTGAAAATAAAAAATTCTTATTGAATGAACAATTATGAGAACTGAGGAAGACAAGATGAATAACCTCTAGGAATAAAATGTAGTCCTTTAATGTACATTTAATAAACATTAGAAAGCCATCATTCAAAAAATCTGTTAATTCAACAAGTACTTATTTAAGGTCTGCTATCACCATGGATATCTTTCAATATTGAGGATATAGCAGTACACAAAACAAGTCCCTGCCTTCAAACCAATCAAATTTCTAGTGGTGGGACACAGTAACCAAATAAATAAGTAAACATATAGCAAATAAAAGTGTTCATTACTAAGAGAGAAAAAATTACTTGGGGCGGGGGGGTGGAAGCAAGGAAGGAGGTTAAGGAATGCTTGGGCTTGTGGGAGGCGTGCTTTTTATTTTAAATCCACTGAGTCCATGCCTCACTAGAAGGTGAAATTTGAGCAGAGCCAGAAGGAAGTGAGGAGTTCTTATATGTAGGGGAGCACTCCAGTTAGAAGAAAATGCCAAGGCTCTATGTTCAGAATGTCATTGGAATGTTAGAGGAACAGCGAGGTGACTGGTGGCCCCACAGTGGAGTGAGCAAGGGTGCAGGAATCTTAGCAGGTGGAAATAGAGAAACAGAAGGTATACTCTTCTTGAGTTTTGTCACAGAAGGAAGCAGAGAAGTGAAGCAGTAGCTGGTGAATGAAGTTAGGTCGAGAGATTTTTAATTATAGAGGAAATCATCGAGCCATCACATGCTGATGAGAATGGTCTGGGGAGAGGAAAATAAAAGACGTGGGAGAGAAGGGAAAATTGTGACAAGTGAGGATCTTGAGTAAGCAAGTGAGATGGAATATAGTGTACAAGGAGAGGAAGTATTATGCAAGCAAAGATATTTGAAGTACAAAATACCTCTGGACAGGAAAGAAATCACATCCATTATTTTTTCAACTCTGCTTGAGGTTGGGGCATATTTACTGCATCCTGAAAGATGAGAATTTAACCTTGGAAAGACTATCCTAGACAAAAGGGATACCATGTTTTGGAGGAAACGTAATCTTCGAAATGTTTAAAGCAAACAGTATGAATGGGAAAGCTGCAGGAGAATACGCTAGAAGTGTAGGCAAGGTCACAACATATAGGGAACTGGACATTTTAGGAAGAAAAGAATGCCCTGCTTGTCTTTCAGCAAAATTCATTACTGAAATATAATAGGTTTATCTGTAATATTCTTGGAACTCAG
Source organism: Eonycteris spelaea (assembly GCA_003508835.1). Classification (NCBI taxonomy): domain Eukaryota; kingdom Metazoa; phylum Chordata; class Mammalia; order Chiroptera; family Pteropodidae; genus Eonycteris; species Eonycteris spelaea. Next base: position 1,130,162 of record PUFA01000200.1, read on the forward strand.
CATTTTTCTTGTATCATTGTGTGATTTTTATAGCATAGTAAGAGTATGAGCCTTGAGATTGCATAAATATAGGTTTGAACCCGAGCTCTACCACTTACTAGCTGTGAGAGCTGCGAGTCTCTATTTCTTCATGTGTAAAATGAGAGAAATAGCTCCAGTAGGACCCGCATCATAGATTTGTGTGGAATCATGGATTATGCAAATAAAGTCTGAAGCAGTGCTTGTCACATAGGAAGTGATAAATAAATAGTTCTTACTATTTCTCCATCTGTACTTCAGTAGCAGTAAACACATCAATTACATACTTAGTTTCAATGCAGACTCCTTAGGTATAGTTGTTTCACTGGGAATAACCACTTTTTTTGATTAAAAAAGAAGATATTACCACCTGAAACCAGTAATGCACGTTGCTGTTCTGCAATTATGCAAAATGAATGGGACTTAATGTGTCGAGCTATTCATTTAATTCTCAGTTTGTTCATGAGTCATGTACTCTCAGAGTATAGTGTTTTTAAGTGGAGTTGTAACCAGATCAATAAAATTGAAGTTTTAAAGAACCTGGGTGGAGGAAAAAGCTTTTTTATCAAAAGTTTCTTTAGATGGTAGTCATTGCAGTAATTTTAAAGCTGCATTATTTGGGGGATGGTTGATATGGTCAAATCTAGTTACCTCCAACACAAATACCAATGATACACACTACTATGTTACTGAGACCTGTCAATGTTACAAAACTATACAGTTAATATGATTTGTATTTTGCTGATTCAGACATGAAAATCAAGTACAATTATGATTAACCTGTTAACCTAGAAATAATTTTTACTTTGGTATTCTGATTTAATAATTAATGACTACAAAGTGTTAATTAGAAATTATTCAAAAATAAGTGCTTGTTTTTACATATTCATATGACTTTGTTCATCTTAACAGTACTTCATTTACTTTCGTGACTTTGCATCTTTGAATTATAATTTTCTTGTAAATTTTATTCAGTTAGCATAGAGAAAAATGAGTATTTTTCTTAATGCTGTAGTATGGTTTAAATAACTATTAAAAAGGATTTAATTTGTCAAATACTAAAATTTATTTTAAACCAATATAGTATTATGCATATTTCAAAAGCTTACTGAAAAGGAGTCTATCTTTTCATGTATCCTCTGAATAAATGATTAATTTTGTATTAACTAATGTTATTGATGGTATTGAGCATGGTATAATATTAATTTAGAGATGGTACTTAATGTCAGAATAAAATATTTGTTAAATCTAATGCTCAAAATGAAATGCTTTATCCACTTCTAATACTTTGGTGCTCATATATCATCTCTTTAATAAAGCATTTCAGAATTTTGATAATAAATGATGTCAAGATCATTAGCCTAAGTTTGGTAGAAATTACATTTTCTTCCGGAAAATTAGAATATCGTGCTTCAAACATTTCAAAATCTCATTTCCTTGATTATTCAAATATCACAGTAGTTAGGCTATTTCATGTGTGTTTTTAATCCCTTGAGATATGATTTGATTAGGCCAAGAGATACAGCTGGATAACAGCTCTGTATCTTATAATCTTTTTACCCATCTTTTCCTTTGTTTTTCAGTACAAGCAACACTTACCTTAATAGAGAATACAGAATTTAAAATAGGAAGTAATGAGTCTACTTCTGTCTTTCATCAGAACAAATACCATCAGCTCCAAGCAAAGGTATCTTCCTTACTTGGCAAATGAGATTGTCCCTGTAGATTGTGGAGAATGAAGGTTGATGCCTTGCAAATATCACTGTTTAAGGAATGGATGGAGGAAGAACCCACAAATAAGATGTAGAGACATATTAGAGGTAGCATGGACAGAGGAAACTCGACTTTTATCATCATATCAGCAAACTTTTTTCTTTTCTGGATCGGATAGTAAATACTCTTTGCAGGCCATGTAGTCTCTGCTACAATGATTCAATCTGCCTTTGTAGTCCAAACACAGTCACGTACAATACAAAAAAAAGAAGGCATGGCTGTGGGAATAAAACTTTACATACAAAAACAGATGAAAGTGAATTTGGCCCCTGGGCTATAGTTTTCTGACCCCTAAGCTAAAACAGGAATTTGTAATGATATTAGAGGAAAATGCTAATTGTCCCTAAATGTCTCACTTCCTTCTTAGTAGTGAAACCCTCTTGATTTTATTTGGACATGTAGTTGCCCAGAATAAAACTACATTTCTTAGACTACTTTGAATTTAGGCGTAGACACATCACTACGTTCTTGCAAAAGGGGCGTAAGTAGAAATGAGCAACTTTCTGGACATGTCCTTAAATAGGGAAGGCGCAGCCTGATTTGCACTACCTTCTTCCTGCTGTTCTGAAATGTGGCAAGAGCTGAAGTAGCCACCTTGAATCATGAAGTTGAATTCATGAGCTTAGATGGGCATAGTGACTAAAGTCACCTCTAGACTTCACTTATATGAGACAGACAGAAACTTGCTTAAGCCATTTCAATATTGTTGTTCAGGGCACTTGAAGCTGAACCTAAGCCAAACTAAATCAGGAACTATTCACCATGCCTTTCTAATAATACTCCATATCATGCATTATAGAAGCAGAGAGCGTAATAGTTGGCTTGATCAAGGTTTAACATGTGTAAAGTAGGCACAGAGGAAGTATAACAAAACAAGGGAATTAAAGAGGATATTTTTGTACATGCATATCTGCTCCAAGTCAGAAAAGTTTCCTTACGTTATTTGTGTTCTTCACAAGCTTTTTGCTTCTCAAATTCATTTCATTTCTATTTTATCTTATTACTAGCTGACATTTTTCTTGCTGCTTTAGCTTCCTCTTTCTCTTGTGTATAAGGACACATAAGACCAGTTTTATTCTATAGGCATCTTCTAACACAATGTCTTCTTGTTAAGGGTTTTCATTGAATACTGCTTAGCTTTAATACCAAATGCCATAGAATATAATTTATTTTGCAATTCACTGTTTTGTTTGTTTTCCGGTCACAGATTTCATAGAAAAATTTATATTTAGGTCACAAAAATAATACAATATTTTAAACAACTTTTTAAGTTCAGACATAATTTGTTGAATGTCAGTGGCATGTACAAATCTTTAAAACTACACCAAGTGCAATAAAACAGACGTGAGTCATGAAATTCTTTGTGCAAAGATGACGCAGGACAAAACAGATGTCTCCGAGTCGGGGAATCCAAGCTCTGCACTAAGAGAAGAGGGTCCTTTGGCAAGAGAGCGTAGGAAGAAGAATTCAACACACACGCCAAAGTTAGAGTCCAAAGGAAAGTATTAGAAAAGGGGTAACACTCCACAGACAGAGTGTGGTCCCTCTCAGAGGCCAGAGAGTGAGAGGGACCCCAAGTGTTCAGGGAATCCATTCATCATTCTTTAGTTCCATTTCCTTTGATATGGACAGACAGTGAGGAAGGGAAAGAGTCTTAGCCTGAAAGGCCTGAAGGCACTTCTCAGCATTTAATCTGTAGGTTCCCCACGTTTTAACCATAGAGAATGAATGATTTTATTTGTGTAGGGCACCACTTAAAGACTGATTTTTTCCTGTTTCCCCTTCACAGGTGCTGGGGAATGGGTTGTTAGTAATCCAGCAGAATTCTCCCTTTGTTCTGAAGGTGTCCTCCTGGCCGGCTGCAAGGCTGATCAGCATGTTGCATTCCCTGAATGTGGCTTGATTATTATTTTAATTCTCTTGCCTCCTCCCTACATTAAAGAGAGTCCTGTCGCCACGTACACAGTAGTTATTTGAAACCATTTTAATTGTTCATGATCAGGAAGTCATGCCTTAAGTAATTTTACAGACTACATGGTTACAGATATTTGTATGTTTTAGCATTTTTAATCACTTTAAAAGAAGTTGGTGAGGAGTTTGCGCTTGTATGAAATACAATATATTGTTTCTGATTTAAAATGATAGAAAATTAGCTTCCGGTTAGTATTTTGAGCAAAATGATGTTTAAAATGGATTACTGATATAAAGTAGGAGATGTCTGTACTTGAAGCTTTTCATATCAGTGTTCTCTTGAACTCCAATTTAATTTAGAATCTAATCAGTGTTAGTTTCCTTATCTTTCAATTTGCAAGCTCATTGTTATTGCAATGTTTTGTGATTTAAGTTCTAGTTAATCTGGGTCTTACGACTGTGATCTAGTATTACCTTACCTGATATTATCCTTTGCCTACATGATGTCCATAATACCAGCAGAAATGTGGCAAATTCAGTCAAGCTTTAGTGTGTTCTTGATTATCTGCTAAATAGCTGGTTGACTTGACTTGCTTTTCACAAAAATAGGTGTGTAAAAAAAAGAAACCAAATGAATCTAAAATATTGACAGTGCTGCCGATGGAGCTCATTTCTAGTCTGAGGTGTGGTACAGTGCAAACGGTAATTTAATTCTGTGTCCAAGACAGGAAATAGAAGGGATGTTGCTTATATGTCTGAGCATATGAAACACCACAGTATTTCTATACAAAATCCTTTTGTCTGAATCACTTGATACAATGCTAGAAACAGACTGCAAATCTCAACTCTGAATGAAGAATAAAACAAGAACTTTCTATTCAATTCTCAGTTTTCTTTGTGCTGGGTATCAAATATCTAATAAACTATAAAAATTTCCTAGGGAGAAAATGGGCCTCAAAGTACTATTTTGTTTTAGCTCACAAAAAAAGTCTTTCACTTTCTGAGTTCATTCACACTAGGAACAATGCAATAAAAATCCTGGTGTCTTAGGTGACTTTGAAGGCAAAAAAGAAAAATGCTGGTTCTTAAAAATAATTCACAGAAATGCAAAAGCATAGAATCAGCAATGTAGTGTTTAAAGTTGACCCTGTCCCACTTTTATGAATATGAAGACAAGTTATCAGTTTGGTGCAGAAAGTCCTTGGACCACTGGTTTGTTTCTATAACTACTTGGAGACTGTTTTCTTTAACAACAACAACAACAAAAAAACGTAATATCTGAATCCTAGCTTAGTGCAGGCTACTCTAAAACATGAAGTTAATCATTAAAGAAATTCTTACTGGAGAGTCAGGAAATTATTTCAAATTTCCACATGGAAACACAGTGCACTTATTGCAGATTCAATGCATTCTCGTTTTCCCCAGGTAAGATAACAGAATTTAAATTTTGTCTTTAAAGGTATTATTATTATATTATTTGAATATGAAGCTACAGAATTTTTTTTTATGATTATGACATTTAGGCTTTTCCCAGGGAGTAGAAAAATGTCCATGAAGATTTACATATATTAATTTTCTTTTATTTTTATCCTTGTTCCTTTGCAAATTTAGTAGTCTCCAAAGGGACTCTTTGAAATAAAGCTGGAATGTTGTTTAAAATGTTAGTCTAAAAAGACCATCGTTTTAAGGTTGGTATTGTAAATTATCTGCAGAATATCACATTTTATCTTTATGAGGGTTTTTCCTCACTTTCTTTTACATTTTCTTAGGTTGAAGAAATGGTAGGCCAAATCATTGAAAACATTTTGGTCAGATTGGTGGATATCCTGAGATTAAACAAGCAGTGTCATGGAAGCACAGCTAATAGTCCCAAGGAGAAGTTTAAGGAAGCCATGCAAATTTCCAATCAAAGAGTCAGCAATATTGATTTTAAAAATGTGCCTTCTCTATTTCAACTTAAGATTTTGACATTATTCTCTATTGACTTAACACAAAAGGTTGGAGCAGAGGGGAGATGCCTAAATAACTCCTAGAAAACCTCGGGCTATTATTTATGGAAAAAAAAATATCTACCAGAGCTTCTGTTCTGTGTATACTCTCTCCATTGTTAACAAAGACATTGATTGCCCAGTCAGTTTTGAATTAGTTTGTATATAGCTGCGAGATCGTGTTTGAGATTATTTCGTTTTCTTTCTATACAGATACCTAGTAGATTCAGCACTATTTATTGAAAGAACTGCCCTTTCTCCATTGAATTACCTTGACATCTTTAAAAACGTTTGAATGTATGTGGCTGGTTCTAGTTTTGTAATCTATTCTGTTTCAGTGATTTTTTTTCTCTCTGTACACTATTACCACATTGTCTGGGTTACTGCATTTTGCTAGTAAGTCTTGAAGTAGTATAAGTCTTCTAACTGTTTCTTCAAGAATTTTTGGTTATTCTGGGTGCATTTCTTTTTAATATAGATTTTTAGAACCAACTTGTCAATTTACATAAGAATTCCAGGGTGAGGAGGGTAGTGTTGAATCTATAACTCAATTTTGGAAGAATTGACCATCGATTATTTTGAATATCCAATATATAAATACATTGTATCTTTCCATGTATTTAAATCTTCTGTCCATCTGGTATCAATTTGAAGGAACTTCAAGTAAGTTTTAGTGACTGTCTCTTGGTGGCGTATTTTTTCAGCTATTGCTTATATTGAAATGTTTTTAGTTTTAAACATTTTTGAATGTTATCTTTCTGCTGTATATACAACTATAGATTAATACTTACTTTTAGCACTTAAATGTCCTTTCATTTTACTTTGATATCTCTTATTTTAATGACGAATGAGCCATCATTCATATTTTTGTTCCCTAGGTTATGTCATCTTTCCCTCTCTGACTGCCTTCAAGTGTTTGTCTTTAATTTTGGTTTTCATCAGTTTGACTACAGTGTGATTTTCTTTGTGTTTAATCACAGAGCCTCTTGGATCTGTAAGTAAATGTATCTTACCAAATTAAGAATGTTCAACCATTCTTCCAATAATTTTTCACCCTCCCTTTTCTTACCTCTTCTTCTGAGTCTGCAGTGACACTGCTTAACGTTTTGTGTACAGTTCACTGTTTTTTTGCTATTGCTTTTCTTCGAATTTGACGTTCTATGACTTTGTGTTCCAGTCTACTGACTCTCCACCATCACCAATTCACTATTAAAACTCAATGATATTTTTCATATTTCAAATATTGACCTTTTCAGTTCTAAAATTTATGTTTGAAAGTTTTAATTGTTCCTATTTCTCTGTGAAGCGTTCCCTGTTCATGCATGAAGATCATGTTTCTCGATTATGGTCTTGAAAATATTTTTAAGAGCTGCTTTAAAATCTTTGTCTGCAAATTCCAATATCTGTACTATCTTGGTGTTTCCACTGATTTCTTTTTCCTTAGTTCTGGGTCACATTTTGCTACTTTATATGCTGGACATTATAAATGATACATTGAAATGAGCTTAAATTATGTTATCCTTTAAATAGTGTTCAGTGTTTTTTTTTCTGGCTGGAAGTTAATTTTTTGTATTGTCTTCTTGATCGTGTTAAAGTTCATTTTCAAGCATTTAGGATACCTGGAGAGTAGCTCTTGCTCTAGAATAGAGTATGGTCCTTAATCCTAAGTCATGTACCTTTTGACATTTCAGCTAAATATGTAGAGTGTTGGAGATATTTCCATTCTGGAAGGCCAGAACTTTGTCCCTCATGTGACCTTTGATGTCTCTGTTTCTGCTCTCAGCACCAGAGCAACTGAACCACTAGGCGTCAAAGTCTTGCCCTGCACATGTACCATCCAGCCCCGCCAATGCACACCAACTTCAAGGCCCTACCCTCTGTGCAGTTACTCCCAGTCTGGTACATTGCCTCCTACAGATCCCATCCCCTTGAGCAGTCCCACGCTTTAATCTCTGCCTCCACATCTTTTTAGTGGGATTTTCGTGCTTTCCTTGAATTCAGCTTCCATGTGCTATGATCAGGTGCGGAGTCTGGGCGAATGTAGACTTCATCTCCTGTGTTTTGTTCTCTCAAATATTGTATTCTTTGCTGCTTTCATTACAATGTCTAAAAGCACTTGCTGTATATGTTTTGTCCAGTTTTATAGATGTTGAGCGCAAGAAGTCAAATATGGTTTCAGTTACTACATTAAAACCCAGAGAAGAAGTCCAGCTAGGGGTTTTTAATTAACTCGAGGCAGACTTCAGTGCTTGCAAAGCATTTTATGTTCATGTACTCTCATGTTCTATAGCAGCGGTCCCCAACCTTTGTGGCACCAGGAACCAGTGCTCCTATGATCTGAGGCGGAACTGAGGCGGCGATGCTAGCGCTGGGGAGCGGCTGCAAACACAGATATAGCTTTGCCTACCACACACTGCCTGCTGTGTGGCCCAGTTCCTAACAGGCCACAGATTGGTACCAGTCTGCGGCCCCAGGGGTTGGGGACCCCTGCTCTGTCAGATGTACTCAACTGTTGTTTACCAAAGGAGATAAGTCATTATGCCAAATTAAAACAAAAAAGTGAAAACAATACCTGTTGCAAGTTTCTTGTTTAATTCGTTGAATAGATCTGCTCAGTGAATTAATTCTCTAGGTACCCAACCCCTCATGAAACAGCATCACCTGGAAGGTCAAGCCAGGAATTGTTTTGATACCTTTTTCTCCCTCCATCTATTACGTGCTGCCTGCTCTACCTTCTAAATCTCTCTCTACCTGTACTGCTTCTGTATTAGGGAAGACCACAATCCTTGATTTCATTCTCTCATCCTCCCCATACTATATTCTTTATATAGTACCCAAAGTAGCCTTTATCGTACCCTAGCTTACACCCTTTAAATGGCTTCTTAGTGACCTTAGAATACATTTTATGGGTTTTATTTGGATTGCAAAGCCCAGTGCAAATCATGAGTCTCCAACTTTCCCCTGTACTCGTGTTCTATCTACACTGGCTTTAAAAAAAAAGTAGTTTAGAACATTTCTAATTTTTTGCCTAGAATTATCTTCTGGAGACTCAGCTAGAAACACATTGCCATTGTCATTTTGTTTCACTTTTTGTCTTGAAAAATGTCAAGCTTGCAGAAAGGTTTTAAGGCTAATACAAAGAACCCTTGTATATTAGTTGCCCAGAGACTTCATTCAACTTTTACCATCTGTCCCAGTGAGTTCTTTTACAGCAAAAGGATTCCAAGGACATGATTTGTACCCAGTTGTCACATGATTAAGGTGGCGGCTGCCAGGTTTCTCCACTGTAGTTACTTTTAATTATTTTATGGGTAGATACTTTCAGACTATATAAAATCTCAAATTTTTACCCAATTTTAACATCAATTGCTGTTTTATACCTGAATTATTACTATAATTATTGCCAGATGTCGATTTTTCTAATACCATTTTCCTTCCATATTTACTAGGTGTTGACATTGTACTATAAGCAGCTTTTTTAGTCTCCATTTCTATATTTATGTTTATATCAGTATGGATTCATTGATTCCACGGGTTATAATCTATCATCACTATTTATAGATCGTAGATTTAACGAGTGTGTCTTTAAGCTGACTTTTGACATATCTTTCTGAAATGTTTATACTTCGAATGGCATGCTGTCTGGGACTAACCAAGGGATGCCCCTCTACATTCTACATCTAATTAGTCATAACTCCCAATTGCGCCAACTCGTGCTACTCTGTACTAGCTAGAGATGCCCCTCCCAACAGGATTCCTACCATTTGAGAGTATACGGGTAGTCAATTTTCATATCTTTCAGGGTTCTGATCATGCTTAAATGCACATCTAGAGCATGCTCAAACCCTGTCCCACTCTGGCACCTTCATTTCATCTGAGACACTTTTCCCTCCCTCCATTCTTCGCAAGAATATGTTATATTCATCTTTCATCTGACATTCTTTTAAAAGAAGTGTTCCTTGAACCCTACATTTAAAATAGTCCTTGACATCATACTCAGATTATTTTTAACGGTCTCAACACAGATTTTAATTATGAGTTTAATTTGTTCGTTTTCTACTTCCCTCGTGATACTATATGTTCTATGAATTTAGTTACTGGCTTGGCTGTGTTCATTTCCATATCTCTAGCAACTAGCATAGTATATCTAAACACAACATTGGCTCTCAAATACCTATTAAGTGAATAAAAATTGTGATTTGAGGAAAATAACTCAGTTTAACAATTTCCTTAACTGGCAAGTTTATTTAATTTTTCATTATGTTCCCATTTATCCTTGGTACCTGGTCTTTGCTGCATTACTTAGTAAAAAAAAAAAACAGCTAAATTTTAATCAACATAGTTTGCATGTTGTTACAACAGTAGCCACTATTTCAGGTTTAGAGCCTCTGTAAGATGAGGGTTATTTAAAAGCACCACGTTATGTCTATGTTAAAGATATTATATTCAAGAACTCTATATCCTTCTGTTTTTATCGCTATATTAGTTTCTAGGGTTGCCAAATAAAAATACCACCAACTGTAGGTTTAAACAACAGACATGTCTACCAGCTCTAAAGGCTGGACATCCAAGGTCAAGGTGTCAGCAGATTTGCTTTCTCCTAAGGCCTCTCTCCTTGGGTTGCAGATGGCGGCCTTCTCATTGCAACCCCAACTGGACTTTCTTCTGTGTGTGTGCATCCCGCGGTGCCTCTGCCCTCCCTATAAGCACACCAGGTCTATTGGATTATGGCCCCTCTTATGACCTCATTTAACCTTAATCATTCCTATGAAGACCCTCTCTCCAAACACAGTCACCTTGCCGGTTTAGGTTTCAACATACACAGTTTGGGAGACACAATTCGGTCCATAACAGTGGCTGCCTTTGTTTTACTGTTTTCAACACCGTGTCTCTACAGAAAATCGTATTGATTTTTTTCTAGTTCTTTCATGAGATGAACAAAAAACCTCCAAAACACTCAGGTGGATATGAAGGAACGTCGAAATTTATTCAGTATCTTAGAATCGGTATGTTCTTCTTGTTGCTGAATGCAGGAGGCTTCTACTACATTCTCAGTGATTTTTTTCAAGCATCTTCAAATATACGGTTTTTTTTTCTGTTTAGCTTATTCATAAAAAACATTTGACAAAAGCTCACAGGCAATGTTAGCTAGTATGTGATTTTCCCTAAACTGAACAGATTATTTTTTTAAAAAAATGACAAAATCGGTTGACTTAGCTATTTATTTGAATGATGTACATTGAGAAAATACATAGTTAGACACTCTAAGTCCTTGTAAACTATTTTGAAAGGTGATATTCAAATGACTAATGTGTACAGCGTTTCCTTCTGGGTTGATGAAGATGGTCTAAACTTAGATTTTAGTGATGATTGCACAACTTTGTCAATATAGTAAAAAACACTGAATTGTGTACTTTAGCAGGGTGGATTTTATGTTGTGAATTAATATGTGTGAAGGTTAATCCTTTAACTTTTATTAATCTATTTCTTATAAATTATTGTCAACTAGTGACATTTACCTAGCATACTGAATTCAGATTAGAATTATCTCTTATGGAATTAATTTTCCATTACTTGAAGTTTTAAGTTTCTCATTTATTCTATATTCAGTCCTCATCATTCTGTGAACAGAATCTAATAAGTTTTCTTATTAATTTCCATTTACTTTAAGAGAGGAAATTAAAATGCAGATCAGTAATCACATCAAAATTTGGAACACTAGCCATAAGTAATGAAAATGCAGAGGATAAGAAAGGCTAACACATGAAGGACTCTCCAACTTCTTGAAACTAAGAAAACTGGTTTTCTTGGTTCAAAGGATGTGGATCAAATCCCTGAAGTTTAGTCATATCTAAAAGCTTTTTCTGTCTGCCACCCTCATGTCACAAAATGTGCTATGAAAAAAAGCAACTTTCTCATGATTACAAACATAGTTTCTTCTATCAGAAAAAAACAAGGAGTTTTGTGTGACTGGCCATTTTCACTGCTCATGTTTATAATTCAGTATGTTGGTCTTCATCAGGCTTTTTCTAGGACAAAAATAATGCTGTTAACTCAGGATGAGATTTAGGTACTAAAATTCAGAATGGTGAGTTTCACGTCAGTTTGGTGCCTCTCATTGCTTCAATTGCTTTGTCCTGTTCAAGTATAACATGTTCTGACATAAGTATCGTGTTTTAATATTAAGTCGTATTTAAAATTTTTAGTTACAAATGATCTTTGAAAAAACACTTTAAATAAAATGAATAGCAATTAATGTTTACCAATGGTCAAAGTCACCTAAATGCCTGCTCTCAGTAATAGGGGAAAACTTCAAATCTGGAACTTATAGCTCTGTCTTTCTGTTGAGCAAAGTAGTAAATGCAGCTCAGGTCTACTCTTCAAATCCAATAGGTTGACGGCTTTTTAAAAAATGTTTAATGATTTCCTCAGTAACCTATTTATTCCAGAATATCTACATTTCCTACTCTTGCTTCGTGCAAACTGAGCCTATGAGTTTCCTCTCCAAGAAGGGTTTGGCTATTTTGAATGGCCTTTTTTCACAAACTTGAATTGTAAGCTATTCCTCTTTGTTTTCTCTCTGAATGATACATAAGCTTGGGAAAATGTGGCTGGATTACTCTGAGCATAAAATGCAGAGATTCCCAGAATTCTCAGAGCTACTTCAGCCTGGCAGAGTGCCCGAGGGGCTAAGGGCTCAAGGCTGCCTTTGAAAGGAAGGACCTAGAGAAGCCAAAGAAGAAGAGAATCAGTCTATAATTTAAATGGTGTTCCAGTTTGATCGGTTACACTAGCCTACTGTGTCTACATATGGTCACAGAATCTACTGAAAAGCTGATTCATCTGAAATAATAATCACTTTTTGCCTGGCCAATCACATTAGCCATGAAATAGATCTCATTAAGTCACTATTAAAATGCATCTAATTCAGACCCACTGCAGGTTATCCTGAGGGAAATAGCATTTGAAAAGAATTTCTTCAAGCTGCTGTGTGAAGGATGGATGGGAGGGGAGAATCTGGGAGGCTTGCTTTTTCTATGGCTGTCCCCATCAGTTAATAGCCTTCTCAAGCTACTTTCTGCATATGTACTGTTTCACATTTTTTTCTACCACAACTAATTAATTTTTAATGCAAGTAATAGCTTCACCTCTCAATTCAGTTCCTTAGAGAACTCAGCCTAATGGCCCTGAATATGCAGTGTTCCTTGGTAAGAAATCATTTTAATGCCGATTTGGGGCTTGTAGCTTGGAGGATAAATGAAACTCTCTTTGGATTGATTTGGCTCCAATTGGATGGATAGCTTGCCCGCTCTCTTGACTGGTAATACTTCCCTGATTTGTATTTAAAGCTCACTACTCTACCCTGACATACAGATATTTCCTACAGTTCAAAAACTTGGAGTTTTTGTTATGTCTCTCAAGCGCCATTTCCTTTAGCAAATCAGACTGTCAGAGCCGAAAGGAAATCTTAGAAATCATGTTCTCTATCACTGCCCTGTACCAAAAAGATATTCAGAGAGAAGGATGGAAAGTTAGCTTGGATCATGACATGAGGGTCTCCTTGCGCTCGTGCTGAGGAAGTCGTACTTTGTCCTGGAAGTACTCAGAGTCAATTGAGTGTTGTAGTTGTAGTTTTTGTTTTGAGGGGAGTGGGTCAGAGTTCCGCAAGATCTTTCTGGCAGCAATTCAAAGGGCCACTGGGAGGAGGTAAAACTGAGGCCTGGGGAGAGCAGGTAAAGGTTTGGTTTACTATTCCTGGTGAGAGGAAAGGAAGGACTGAACTAGGTCATTGAGTGTCAGGATGAAGACGTGAACACAGTTAAAGTGCTAGTGGAGAAACAATTGGTGAGGCTTTGTGACTGATTTAATGAGGCTGAAAGAGAAAGAGGAGCTGAGTGTTTTCGATTGGTGGGTAAGCCAGGTAGTCATACCGTTAATGTTAATAAGGACTGAGGGCTGGAGAGTTATGAAAATGTGTGACTACGTGGGTGACAATATTAACAATGGCAATGCTAGTAATGGAGACTTTGAGAGAAATACGAGACCCCACTGGGAGATGTCTGATAAATGTAGAATTCAGACTTCATCAATAACATGTATGTTTGATGTAACTTTTAATCCCACAAATCATCTGTCTTCTCATAGCATGTCTTTTCAGTTTTTTAAAAGAGAAACAGCAGTCTTGAACTTGTTAGTGTCATTCCTGCCATTATCTTTAGCAAGTCATTTCATCTCTCTGAGCCCAAGTTCCTCACCTAAACGTGGGAATAAGACCACCTCATTTTACCTTAATTAGTGTATGGATCATTGCGAACTGGTATAGGAAAGTGCTTTAAAAATGTAAAAGTTAATGCACATATAATAACCTATTTTTTATTTAAAAAACGAGGAAGAGGGAAATGTGTATTCCTGTTACAGAAATTTGACTTTAAGGGATCTCCCCCTTGTGTATTCCTCGTGCATTGTGAAAGCCTTCAAAAATACACTTGAAACTAGCAAAACATTGGTATTCTTATGCTCTGTCATCTGGTTTTCAATGTTTCTAAGGAAGGGCATCCACACATTTTTCACCAGAATATTCCGTTATCACCCAGGAAATCACTGGGACTGCTTTGACAACCAGGGTTTTTCTTTGTGATCTATATGTTGGGAAGGTACCTGTGCTGGAATACGGAGGACATACAATCTGTAATTTTGTGGGGAAATTGCTTGCAACTCTAATTTTTAGTTTGTTTAGAAGGACATTTGGAAGATGAATTCAAATCTAAGTGGTCTAGGTTTGCTATGTGTTGGTTTCTTTTCCTATTGTTTATGAGGTGATCACCTACAAGAAAGACATAGTCTTAGATTTAGAACAGGAAGATTGGAGACCAAGTTTTAAAAAAAATTGATATATTCATACCTAAAAGTAAGTCCTTTGGAAGTACTTTTAAATTAGAAATGCTTTATAGTTTTTGAGTAATTTAAGTTCCTAAAACCTATGTTAAACAGTCACTCTCTGCAGAAAGCTTAACTGAAAACAATGCTGGTCTCAGTGCAACAAACTTACTCTCTTGTCCTGACTCAGACGCTTGTGCAAAGAGGCAAAATCTGTCCATCACTTCAAGTTTCTCGTTAGGTGAAATATGAGGAAGAAATTGATAAGATTATACCTGAGATTCCTTCTAGCTCTGCAATTCTGAGTCCTATGTCTTCTCAAAATTCCTAAAATCCTTTCCAGTTTGGTTTTGTGAAGTATATACAGCAAAGCGGACAATTTTTCTGTAATGAGTTTAGGTTCAGCTCTCAATAAAATAGAATTCTCTGTGTTGCATTAGATAGTAGACAAACGTTTAAAGAGAGCTCGTTACCTGCTATGGACAGGCATTTTCAAAAACTACGTATTTGGCCATTATTGCTTTCTATCTCTTCTGACTGTTATCAGGCCAAAATAATTTGTTATTTATCTTCAGGTGGCTATCCAGACATGGTCGATATTTAAAGGAACCATTTGGGGAGGAAAGCTACAACCATATAATATTAAAGATGCCTTGAGCAATGTAATTTAGGCCAAAGGCATAGGGGGAGATATAGTGACTGGGCTATAATGGCACAATCTTTTTCTCTACACTGTATTTCTATTTCATTAAAGCATGTCTTTACTATTTGTTATTTCCAGTTTAGTTTTCTTTTTTATTCACAAAGAAAGCATAATGTTAATAAATACACGGACTAACATCTCTATCTTTCTAGCCTCTGTGGGGCACTGCTTCATTAGCTGAAGTCAAAAGACAAAAAACTATTAATCAACACATCCCTGCTGTGCCTTTTTCCATCATGTCGTTCTACTCAGTAGTCAGTGCTCCTGCCTGGATTCATTTTGCATACAGGTGTCTCATTTTGCCTGCTAATTGTGAAGAAATTTCGGTGGCAATTTTTCTATTAATTAACCTTTGCCTTGTGCAACATTGACCCCAGTCCTTCCGTGGCCATAATATTGCAGCTTAGGAATGCCAACTAAAAATAGGAAAGGACAGTCTGAAAACAATGTGTGTGATGTACAGTGTGACCCAGAAGCCACAGTTTTGCCAGTGTCAGCACTATGTGAATCACGGATGGCTAACTGTCCAGACACAAAATTACAATTAAACTGATCTGGTATAGCGTGGACAAGGAGAAAGGGCACTGCCTTAGGCTCTGCGAGGGGTACTAAGAGGTTTAAAGTACATCTGGGTTCCCACGGAGTTTATAATCTAACGGAAATAAGACAGAAAACTGTCGTCTAAGAAAGGGATGTGGAGAAATTTGCTTTGATATTGATCACGTAATTGTTTTTCTGCACTGATTTGACAGATGTCCCTTATGTCCCACCTAAAGCTTTCCCAAGGTAGTCTACGGCCATGCCACCCTGAATAAGCCCAATCCTGTCTGATCTCAGAAGCTAAGCAGGGTCGACCCTGGTTAGTACTTGGACAGGAAACCACCTAGGAAGGCCAGATGCTGTAGGTGTGGTGTAGTGTAGAGAGTGTGTGTGTGTGTGTGTGTGTGTGTGTGTGTGTGTGTGTGGTGTGTGTTGTATTGTAGTATGTATTTTGTGTGGTGTAAATATGAGGCCCTTGCAATCTGTTAGAGGTTTCCAAGGGTTGCTACCTTAAAAAAAAAATAATTAAAATAGATGAATGAATGAATATAAAATAAAGCAAGCTTTTTCAAAGGTAGAGGAGTTCACTTCTGGTTAAGGGTGTGTTGTGTCGAGCTCCTATTGGATGCTTTCTAGGCCAACTCTCCAGTTTCACCAAGTAACCTAAGGTAGACTGACGGCAACCATTAAAGGCTTACAATAGAAAGAATTTAGAGAATTTTTTGAGACAGTCTTGAGAGATGAGCAGGGTTTTGACAGGCACGGGTAATGACAAAGGGAGGAAGATCAATTTGGGAAGAACAAACACGCATTAAGAAATGGAGGTGGCCAGAAATTGAAGAGTGAGGGAGGAGATTCTGGAAGTACAAGTGATTCTAATTTGGCTGCAGCGGTGGGAGATGAGCTTCAGTAGCTAGGGAGTTACATCATCAGTGAAAGCTTAAACATGAATTCTGGCAGCAGTATATGAAAGGTAGATTTAAGAGTGAAGAGCCTCAAGGCATGGAGAGCAGTTTTAATAATCGAGAGAAAAGAAATGTAAGCCTGAGCTGGTGTGAGGGCTCTAGAAATGGAGATGAGGGTTAAAGGCATGGTGAATGATGTGTGACAATTGATTGGATCCAGGATGCCTTTGAAAGAGAATGTCAAGACAAAGCTGATTTATTTCGGTGAATTATGTCATGGCCACAATTGTTTTACTTGTTTCTGTTCTCTTATGAGTGTATTTTTTCTATTGTTATGGAAATTCTCCTATACCTTTAGAGGTTGTGTAATGAATTTATGCATGTTTATTGTATATGTCTCCTAGCTTAATCATAAAATCTTTAAGACATATACATGTGAAATATCATTAATGAAATACAGATAGAAGACTTTCCAGTTAATAAGTAATTCACCTCTTGTCCAACTTTTCTTTTCACTTGACAGCTGGAATGAGAGAGGGTTTTATAAGGGAGATTATTAAGAAGAGATAAAAACAGATGGGATGCTTTGTTCCCATCTTGGTAAATACCAAAATGACACTCTCTCTCTCTCTCTCTCTCTCTTCTCTCTCTCTCTCTCTCTCTCTCTCTCTCTCTCTCTCTCATATTTCCTAAAGATACATATGTTATAGTTAATTAACCTGATCTCATGCTTGTTCAAAAGTCTTTAAAGCAGTCATCTAATATTAGATGCAGCATAAGGGGTTCTGGCTCATAGCCATTTAGCAATTCATTGAGTAATGGATTGTTATCAGAACACTTGGACAACATCATCACTACAGTGTCTCTAAAATAAGCACTTGGAGAAATCCCTCAACCTGTACTCATCATCTAGTTCTGTGTCTGTATTTCTCAGAGTAAAAGGCTACTACCATCCACCCAGTACGCAAGTGAGGATCAATGAAGTAAGTCCATTCTGCTGATAACCAGTTAAGTCACCAATTTGTCAAACTTTCTTAATATCTCTGGAACCCAATCATGCTTTCCCATGCCCACCCTTCTTCCTTACTTCTTAATATTATTTTCTGCCTAAGCTTTGCATCCATACTCATCATCTTCTTGTCCCTCCTCCATATAATATTGACTTCATTTAAAAACATTATTTAAAATAAAATGCTGATTTTTATAAGAAATAGCTGATTGTTCCTGAGAATTTAGAAAATACAGCAACCGTTCTCAATGAGTTCAATGGAAAAAAAAGAATCCCTACAGAAAATAATTGGGGTAACTGTTTTCTCAATTTCCCAAGACAATACATATTTACTGCTGTTACGGAGGAGTAGAACAGATGCAGTAGAATGAGGCTGAGAAACTACTGCCTGCAGACCAGGTTTGGTAAATAAAGTTTTTAAATAGTTTCATTGGAACAAATCACACCCATTAATTTTATGCCATTGTCTATGGCTGCTTTCACCACTACAATGACAGAGTTGAGTAGTTGTTGTGACAGAAACCACATGACCCACAAAATCTAAAAGAATTACTATCTGGCTCTTTATAGAAAAAAAGTGGCTAAGCCCCACTTTAAACATTAAAGCTTAATGCTCTTTAGTGAGCTAGCCGAGAGGGGTTGCCAAGGAAGTTTAAAGAGAATGTGAAAATCTCACAAAATCATGCAACCCAAATATAATCGCTACTGTCATTTTAACAAATTCAGAAGTTTTGATGCTTATATACATCATATTAATGTAACAATATTGGAATCATTATCAAGTTTTATCGAGTTAATAGTATTTACCAGATTAATAACATTGGGGTCATAGTATTAAATTTTGTATACTATAACTATATTATTAGCTGTCCCTCAATTGTAATTGAGGAATGCTATTCCAACATATAGAATTTAGCCGTTGTGCTGATGTTCAGCAATTAATGTGATTTCTACATTTTTATTTTTGTAAATACACTGCTTTAAAAATCTTATATAGAAAACTCTTGTCAAATATATTTAAAATTACTTAGTCAAATGCAATGTGGTATCCTAAATTGGATCCTGGAGCAGAAAAAGGACATCGGTGGAAAACCTGGTAAAATATGAAGTCTGTAGTTTGGTTTATATTGTTGGAGCAATACTAATCTTTTAGTTTCAAAAAACAATATGGCAATGTAAGATGTTAACTTTGGGAACCCGGGTGAAGAGGATACAGAAACTCTGTGCTGTCTATGAAACTCATCTGTAAGCCAAAAATTATTTCAAAATACAAAATTTAAGATAAAATTACCTAGTGCTTTATTTTTCTGGCAAATAACCCAGGTCTTTATGTTAATCAGGTCTGAATTTGAACTGTAGCTCTGCCGTTTATTAACTTACGTGTCCATGGGCAAGTTGAACACTCTGAAGTTTCAGTTTCCTCGTTTATAAAATAGGGCAGATAGTAGTACCTAACTCTTTAGGCTGCTTATGAGGATTGAGATCATAGAAGAGCTAAGTACAATGCTAGGGTCACAGTCAGTACCTAACACTGTCAGGTAAATTTATGTAGAGTAAATTCCTTGATAATCAATTGACTAAATGAGAACTTTTCTGCAAACTGGAAGACAAGTAACAAAAACTGGTTTGGGATGGGTCACTACAGGCTCTACATTGCTAGAAAGGAGAAGGCCAGGCCAAAGTTCACGAAATGACTCTTGGGGAAGCAGTGGCAGAGGCAGAAATGAAGAGTAGGGGAGTGAGGAGCTGCATTTAGCCTCCCGCGGATAGATACAGCAGCAAGAGGCAGGAGCGGGAAAAGTTAGAACTTAATAAGCAATAATTTGGCAAATTTGTCTCCTAGGAGGTTGGATTTCAGTGAATTGCTTTCCAGCAAATGGACCTTCTCCCAGGACTCAAAGACTGTAAACTATTAAGTTTTCATTTAGGGATGTGGAAGTTTAAACTTCAATATAATTAAAAATTTTCTTGATCAGCTGTTTCTCAAATTGCAAATGAAATGTGCTTGTTGTAACTCCTGAAACAGCATACTACTTCTGTACAATCCCACTCTAAAACCCACATTAACTGCTCTTTTCTCCATGTTCACATAAATACACACACATTTACTTGTACACACACTTAACACTCATAGGCATATACAGTTTTTTACTATTCTCTGCTTTAAACATGAGATCATTCATATATTACATGTTTCTTTGTATCTTTGTTTTTCTTGTTCAGCAAAACCTTGTAAAGTACCACCAAGTCAACTAATATAGCTCCAATTCATTTTTAAAAATTCTGCATTATAGTCTATGATGTTAGTGCATGCTCAATCATTTAGTTATTTCCCTCATTTGGAGAGTGGAGGGTCCCTCCCAGCTTTGTGATCCCAGGAGCAAAGCTTCAGTAAACAGTTTTCTGTATTTATGTTCTAGGACTGTCCTTGGGGAAGAGGCATAACCTTGAATGAGGCAACTCTTTTAGACCAAGGGCAATTCTCAGAGAGGACTGCAGCTGTGAGCCATCAGCAGCCAAAACTCTGGCAGCTGGGAAAATAAGTGCTTTGGTCCTGAAGAGGTATCTAGGCGGTCCACCACCGCAGCATTTACTACAACTAGTAATTAAAAATTCAAATGAAAACAAATACTACCTGACATTTACTGAATGCTGGAAAGAGGCCAATTAGTCAAAAATCAATTTGCCGGAAACCAATTTTTAAAATGATCAATTCACCAAATTATTGAGGATTGCTGGGTCAAAAAAAAGTGGTTTTTTGTTACTGTTGTTTTAGAAGATGCTAGGTTGGTTTCCCAAACAGCTATAGAACTTGCATTTCCATCCACAATGTTAGACCCAGAACTGCTTTATCTTGCTTTGTTGTCAGCAATTCAGTTAACTCTTTTGTAAACTAAATGTGTCAAGGAGTAGGGTATAAGGCAGAAGGGAATGGCATAACCTCTGTTAGACTGGTAAATGCATGCTCAATTTAAAGACCTTGAAATTCAGTCCTTTGAAAGACTACTATGTTGACTTAACAAAGTATATCTGCAGGATTTGCTGCAAGAGCGGGCAGGTAGATGCCCTGGTTTAAAAGGAATATATATACATATATATATATATATATATATGTTGTGGAACAGAAAATCGTATAGGAATGGTTCATGAAGTCACCTGTGATGCTGATTATAATTTGGGGCAGAATGAGAGATTGGAGAGTATTGAGATCTTATGAACAACCAGTATTTTATTTTTTAAAAAACATGTTTTCCCCCAAATCTGTGGAGCAGCTATGTTATGCTAGAACAGGTACTTTCTGCTTAAATACATTCAAATTATGCCTTTAACAGTCCTGAATTATCAAGTTCTGGGCAAGAAGCACAACTTTCTGCTCCCCAGTTGTTTTCTTTTTAAGTAGAAATTTACTTATTTATCGAATACTATATGTTGGACGCTATGCTAGGACTTGGAGTTCAGTAGCAAACCAGAGCCAAGGACCTTACGTATTATTGGGGGAAACAAAAAAAATCAAAAGAGAACAGAAAAGTAAAGGAATTATAAGTTGGAATAAGTGCTCCAAAGGAAACAGGAAAAAGATGGAGACAAAAGTATGTGAAAACTTAGCATGTCACATTCTGCTAGAGAGAACAAGCAGAATAAATAATACTAGGCAGAGGGAGAGAATGGCGTGGTGATAAGAACTTAGGCTCTGAAACCCATCTGGACCTTGTCATTGACCAGCTTCATGACCTTGGACAGCCATTTAACAGCTTCCTGTCTTGATTTTTTTTTTTTGTAAAGTGGTATTATTAGTGTCTACCTCGGAGTTGTGAGAATTATTAAATATAAAGACCTTAGAATGCTGCCTGGCACATAATAAGTGAATAAGTTAGCTTTCCTTATTATAACTTAGTTGATATATGAATTTAAAACTCACCAACCGAGAGTGAAATCATAAAATGAAATGCAAAGCAAGACAATATTTTAAAGAGATCACATGTGTTTATTATACAAGGATGGTGCTTTCTGTGGTACTATCTACCATTGTCCTTGCACTTTGTATTATAGAAATAATGAACTAAAATTCCTAGGACATACAATGCTGTTTTAAGCCTATATGTTGTCGACTGAGACTGGAAGGTCTTCCTTGTCCCATTTTTCTTACCTCCAACATCATGAGTCATCTTTCATATTTGAGGTCAGCTATTGTCTCCTCTAAGAAGCCACATCTGTGTCTCCTTCCTCCCAGAGTCTATCACACTTTCTTCTGTACCAAAACCTGTACTTCACAGATAATGAAAATTTGTGCCCTGACACTGTATTCTGACTTGTTTCCATGGCGCTCTCCTATAAAAAGCCGTGAGCATCTCAAGGATGGAAACTTTGTTTTACACCATCTCTCTCTGTCTACAACTTAACATAGTGATTAATTCATAGTAGATTTTTCATTTGTTGAATGAATAAGTGAATAAATGAATATTTTCATTGGCATGTTTCATAATTGTTTTGGGTGAAATTTCAGCAATTATATAGATGAGTAGATGAATTAATACTGCAAAAAGATAAAAATTAGTACTGTAAAGAGAAAAGCAGGCAATTAAATTACCTGAGAGATAGTAGTAATTGACATTGATTGCTAGCTCTTTGTACATATCATATTTAATCTGCTCAACAACACTAATAGATAATTCTGATTATGATACATGTTTTCAGAAGTAGAACATGAGGCTCGAAGATGTTAAGCTGCTTGCCTCAGATCATAAGCTAGTAAGTGGTAGAGCCAAAAATCTCTTCAAAATCATTTCTTGCTTTGTTGTATGTCCTATTTGAACTTTCGCTACCTAATGTAACATGGTTTTAGAATCATGATACTTGAAATATTTTATGTTGAAGAATATTTCTATGATTATATTTACTTGTTATGGTCAAATAAATTGAATACAACATCTGCCCCTTCAAGATGCACAATAATTTTAGCACATCAAAAACTGTAAAATGTCCTATAATAAAGAACTTAATGGCTTTTCTTAACACAGCTTAGCTTAATTGATGACATAACTTGTTTTTAATTCATGAGAACACTATAGAAAGGGCTTGTGGTTATCATTCCACTGTGTGGGGGGATGGTTTTCCCACCCATCCAACAAGCAATTCTGACTCCAGCTACAATTTATCTCAATTCTGACTCTGTCTACCTGGAGACAGTGTCACATCCTACAGGTTAATGGCTCAGTCCTACAAGAATCTCCGTCAGATGTCAGTCAAAAGCCCAGGTTATTGCCTGTCCTGACCAACCAACTATAAATCCAAGATTCCCACAACCCCTTCCTTCCTTGGGTTTGATTAATTTGCTAGAGCAGCTCAGAGAACTCAGAAAGATTTTACTCAGTAGATCACCAGTTTTTGATAGAAGGATATAACTCAAGAGATTATTGGAGCAAGATATGTGGGAAGGGGTGTCACTCTCCAAGTGTCCACATGTTTGTCATCAAGAAATTCTCCAAAACCTGCCCATCTGGCTTTTTATGGAAGGCATCATTACATAGGCATGCTTGATAAAATCACTGGCCACTGAGAATTGATTCAATTTCTAGTCCTCCTTTTCCCCCTGGAATCACCGGGTGAGACTGAAAGTTCCACCTCTCTATTCAAGGTTGGTTCCCCTGACAACCAGTCCTCATCCTTAGGCACTTTCCATAAGTCACATCATTAATATAAGCCTGGTTGTGCTGGAAAGGGACTCATTATGAATAATAAGACACACATTCCACCTTTATGACTTGGATGCAATTTCAGGAACTGAGGACGAGAGACCAAATATTATATATAAAAGATGCTCCCATTGTTCTTACCACTCAGGAAATTCCAAGGGTTTTGGGAGCTATGAGCCAGGAACTGAAAGAAAACAAATATATATTTGAAGACGTGTGTGTGTGTGTGTTATGAAATATATTTTGGTCCTCTGAATGACCAAATATATATTCATTATAAATCACAATATTGCAAACACCAATCGATACTCAAAAAAGCTAGGATTTTTGAGGAATACATTTTGGGAAGTGCTCACTAATCTTTGGAAATAAAGCACAACATTTAGTCTCAACCGTTTTAAAATATGTTGCGTCTGTTTCGTTCCTAAACTCTTCTGGAGTGAAGAATATGTCTGCCAACTGGAATCCCATCATTAAGAACAAGGCAGGAGTAAGGTGAGACTGCATGCAGGAGGAGGTGACACTTTATTGTCGCATGCACTACTGTCTGCAAAACTGCAAGCGGACATGCAAAGAAACAGAATGATTACCGTCTCATTTGGTGATAGTCACATGGCAATACTTATGGTAGAACATGCCCCTATCAAAAAAGAGCTCATGTAGGTTTTTAGTTTTCATTCTTTTACTTGAAAAACTGATATATATCTCTGCAAAGAACTAAATTTTAGGCTGCATATATAAGGGACAAAGAGTGTTAACAGTCACTTAGAAAAATTCCATTAACGAAGAGAGTGAATCTGCGAAAATTTTGTAATTGGCAGACCTGTGGATTTCCTGACTAACCATCTTGTAACTGAATATTGACACGAGACGTCACCATCTGGGTTTAGTTTTGTAATTGGATTTGGCACCAAGTACTAATACTTCACCTTGAACTAGTGAGAAAAGACTAGGGTGTGGGCTTTATATTCAAGTGAGTCCTTTGCACCGAGTGAAGACCAAATCATGTCATGGCCTGTTGTACGAATTAATGGTTGACAGTGGCTTGACAATAGGAAAACAGTGGGAAGAATTGAAATAGTGCATGTTCCTTGGTATTGTAGATATTACAGAGCCCAGCCATGGGGGCCACAACAGTCAGTAGCGTACACGTTTTCTGCAGTGTTCTTCTTTTCATAGATATTGATTTTGTTATTCAATTAGAATTTTTTTTATTATTATTTTGCAGTACCAAGAGAGCTATTAGAAAAAGTTTGTACCTAGTTTTATGTTTAGTACAGGCAGACTTTAGAGAGAGATTGCAGGCTGGGTTACAGCTAATATCGCAATAAAGCGAGACACATGAATTTTTTGGTTTCCCACTGCATCTAAAAGCTATGTTTACACTATATTGTAGTTTGTGCAATGAATTATGTATGTATATACCTTAATTTCAAAATACTTTATTGCTAAAAAATGCTGACTATCATCTGAGCCTTTAGCGAGTTGTAATCTTTTTGCTGGCGGAGGGTCTTGCCTCAGTGTTGATGGCTGCTGGCCGAGCAGGGTGGTGGTTGCTGAAAGTTGCAGTGGCTGTCACAATTTCAGACAGCAGTGAAGTTTGCCACATCAATTGAATCTTCCTTTCACAAACGATTTCATTGCGGCATGCGATGCTGTTTGTTAGCATTTTACCCAGAAGAGAACTTCTTTCAAAATTCCTCACAAGCTCCGCTGTAGATTTATCAGCCAAGTTTCTGTAACATTCTAAATCCTTTGTTGTCATTTCACCAATCTTTACAACAGCTTCAGGAATCGATTCCTCCTCAAGAAACCACTTCTTTTGCTCATCCATAAGAAGCAGCCCCTCATTCGTTCAAATTCCATCACAGGATCGCAGCAGTTCAGTTACGTCTTCAGGCTCTACTTCTAATCCTTGTTCTCTTTCTATTTCCACCACATCTGCGGTTACTCCCTCCACTGAAGTCTTGAGCCCTTGAAGTCATCCATGAGAGCTGGACCCATCTTCTTCAACCTTCTGTTATGTTGATATTTTGACCTCTTCCCATGAATCACAAATGTTCCTAACGGCATCCAGGATGGTGAATCCTTTCCAGAGGTTTTTGACTGACTTTGCCCACATCCATCAGAGCAATTCCCACCTATGGCAGCTGTAGCCTTGTGAAATGTATTTCTTGAATAATAAGACTCAAAAGTTAAAATGACTCCTTGATCCATGGGCTGCGTATGGATGTTATGTTAGCAGGCATGAAAGCCACATTAATCTCGTGCACCTCCATCAGAGCTCTTGGGTGACCAGGTGCATTGTCAGTGAGAAGTACTATTTTTGAAAGGAATCTTTTTTTTTTTTCTGAGCAGTAGGTCTCAACAGTGGACTTAAAATATTCAGTACACCATGTTGCAAACAGATGTGCTGTCATTCAGGCTTTGTTGTTCCATTTATAGAGCACAGGCAGAGTAGATTTAGCATAATTCTTAAAGGCCCTAGGATTTTTTGGAATGGTAAATGAGCATTTTATTCAACTTAGTCACCAGCTGCATTAGCCTCTAAGAGAGCCTCGAAGCTTTGAAGGCAGGCACTGACTTCTCTCAAGCTATGACAGTCCGAGATGGCATCTTTGTAAAAAAATTTTCAATTACTGTTGACATTCAGTATTTTATATTAGTTTCAGGTGTCAGCATAATGGATATATTTATATAATTTACGACGTGATCCCCCAATCAATCTAGTACCCACTTGCATAATTATTATATTATTATTGACTATATTCCCTATGCTGTACTTTATGTCCCCTTCACTGTTTCATAACCAGCAATTTGTACTTCTTAATCCCTTCACCTATTTCACTCAGCCCCTCAACCCCCTTCCCACCTGGCAACCATCAGTGCTCTGTATCTGTGAATCTGTTTCTGTTTTGTTCATTTATTTTGTTCTGTAGGTTCCACATGTAAACGAGATCATATGGTCTTTGTCCTCCTCTGTTTGACTTATTTCACTTAGCATAATAACTTCCAAGTTCATCCATGTTGTCCCAAGTGGTAAGATTTCATTCGTTTTATGACTAATAGTCCATCGTATATATGTACCAGCTCTTCTTTATCCATTCATCTGTTGATGGGCACTTCAGTTGCTTCCATATCTTAGCTATTGTAAATAAGGCTGCAATGAACATAGCATATATCTTTTCAAATTAGTGTTTTGAATTTCTCCAGGTGAATACCCAGAAGTGAAATTACTGCATCATAAGGTAGTTCTATTTTTAATTTTTTGAGGAACCTTCAAACTGTTTTTCATAGTGACTGCACCAGTATGCACCTTTGCATTCACAAAGGAATATGACTGGCATAAGAGGCCTAGCTTTTGGCCTGTCTTGGCTTTCAACATTCTTCCTCAGTAAGCTTAATCATTTCTAGCTTTTGATTTAAAATGAGAAATGTGCGACTCTTCCTTTCACTTGAACGCTTAAGAAGTCATTGTAGGGTTATTCATTGGCCTAATCTCAATATTCTTGTGCCTCAAGAAATGGGGGGGCCTGAGGAGAGGGAGAGATGGGTGAATGGCCAGTTGGTGGGACAGTCAGAACACACACATTTATGGATTTAGTTCACTGTCTTGTAGGGTGCAATTTGTGGCTCCCCAAAACAATTACAATAGTAACATCAAAGATCACTGATCACTGTAACAAACATAATAATGAAAAAGTTTGGAATAGTGCAAGAATTACTAAAATGTGACACGGAGATACAGAGTGAGCCTATGTTGTTGAAAAAAAACAATGTGCCAATAGAGTTGCTCAACACAGGGTTGTCACAACCTTCAATTTATGAAAAATACAGTGCTTGCAAAGTGCAATAAAGTAACAAAGCAAAATGAGACCATCCTGTACACATTTAAGTAACATCACAATTCAAATATGGCAACACTGAGGATCTGATCTACTCTAAAATAATGGATTACTGTTTTGTAAATAAAAGACGAATGATGTAAATCCTTTAACTGTGGTCCTCGAGTGGGAGAATCTGAAAATGTGTGGAAGTCTGTATTGTCCCAGTGGTGAGAGGTTGCTGCAACTAGCTATTATGATTTAGAGGACAGTGGTTAAATGTCCTGCAAGTGCTCAAAATAGACTTGAAAACAAAGAATCTCTTGGCAAAATGTCAGTAGCGCTTACAAGATTAGCTCCTTCCCTATTTTGGTTAGAGATACATCATAGCTCAGCTCTAGCAATTGCACTAGGCCACACGACCCATACGTATTGATAAATTTAATTCATATATCAGGACCCACAAAATAGAGACTTCCCCAGTGGCCTGGCCCATGTCACAAATATAAAACCTAAGGGTGTCTGCTCTTTTGAGAAACACCTGTCAAAAACATCCTAACATACACCAGTCACAATCCTCCCACTTAGCTATAGCTAGCTCACCTTCCCCTGGAAAAATAGGACCCACTTGCCTTCTAAGGAAATCCCTGGCCTGCTAGCCAATCATGCCCTGTTTCCGTGGTGTCTCTTCTAATGCTCTATAGAACTTGATCTTGCTCCAGATCCATCAGCAGCAGTGTTCACTGCTCATGAGGCACTGTACCCCCCTAATCCATGGATTGTTTTCCTTTGAGTAAAGGCTATCAGATTTGTTAATAAATTGTATTTTTTCCATTTGACAATGTGTATACCAATCTGCCGTTTTGCCTTACTATTCTCCCATTCCCTTTTCCTCTTCACCTACAATCATTTATTTATATCCAAGCTTATTGCATAAAGGATCTGAGTATGATATGTGTGCACGCATATCTAATTGACTAAGCAATCATCTAACTTGGACTGGCATTGTCTGGTAGATCTCTCTATTTCATCCTCTTATACTAGAGGTGTATGGGTCTACATTCATATACAAAGTCAATCTATTTAGATTATGAGAAATATAGATATGTCTATATTGTGACATTTTTCAGTCCTTCTTAGCACGTCGTTCAGTGTTCTTTTCCCCCTCATTTTACTTCTATATAGTATGAATTTCTTAATCTTTCTTTGCCTCAATTTTACCACCTATAAAATGGAAAAAGGGCACATCACTCATTGGTTTGTTGTGAAGAGTAAATGAGAAATAAGTGAGTGTACAGTTTAGGTCAATGACTACCACATATTAAGTGGTTAATAAGATGTAGTTATATAAAGCCATGTATATTTTCCCCAATGTGTACATTTGGAGTTTTGATAGTCCCGTTAGAAAAATTACTGACACTTTAGAGCTCAATAGAAACAAATCTATTGCTACAGTGGAGTAAAGTGTAACACAGAATGGGGAGGCACCCGTGTCTGATATTAGATTGCTCTGGTGAGTCTTTTCGTTTTCGCTTGTATGTTTTCCCACATTACCACCCTTCCACCCTGGAGGTTGATAAAAGTTAAGGAACAGGATGACAGTAGAGTTCATATTATTTACATTTATTTAAAATATAAATGAATTGAGAAAAATGGCATGTAAGAGATCACTTATTTTTAACAACATTTAGAAATAAAAACACATTTTATAAATATAGAAATAAACCACATTCCTTTTTCAAAATCAAGATAAAGCTTTATCCTTTGTGATACTTAAAGATCCACTATAATGTGAAGAGTAGCATGTTAATTGCAAGAACATATTTTGATCATGTATTCTACTCAGTGGAAATTTGGCCAAGAAAATGTTTTATTTACGTCTTTTAAAGGGATGTCTCCCCCTCCCCCAGAATTGTACTGAAATTAGTTATCATTAATCTCTAAAGAAGAATCATTATGTTTTTTTTATTTTAATATGCTGCTTAGCTCATTAAGCCATATTTTAGTTTAACTTTAGAGTTTAAAAAAGCTGTCATCAAAGTAGACAAAATTCTTTTATGTTTTATAAATTACCAATGGGAAACTGTGTTTCCCTTGAAATTGCCTTTTTGTGTGTATAATATACCAACCATAGTAGCCAGGATGTTTCAGCTCTATCACTGAATTTCTTTTGCATTGGGAAAGTTAAACCTAGCCCCGAGCTTCCGTAAGTCATACTGCCCAGCTTATTATCCTTGTTGCACCACAGATATTAAGAAATATCTTTTTAGATGAAACAGTACCCTTCAAAAAGATTTACTGTTATTCCTTCTACAGTTTTTCTCCTTTGATGAGAAGGAAGATAAAAAGCAAGAAAAATAGTAAAATTCTATACAAAATAATACCTTAGCTTTTTCCTCATTTTCATTTTTCTCTGAAATGTATTTACAGTTTGCATTCTGGAAAACCTTTTTCATTACACGATGCATAAACATGAAGAACATGTCGTAATATCCATGATGTTTGTGGTTAGTTTGCTCTTTGTGCTTATATTTTCTTGCCGTTGGCAAGAAATAAAAGTGATTTTGCAGTTTTCTTCACTGCCTTTTTGTGAGTATAAAAAAGTACTTGATCTTAATATTTTTCATAGATCTTTTGCTAATGCAGTTGTCAAAACCTTCCGTCTCTAGGTTGTTTTTATAGTCACAGCCAGAAGGTGGGTAATTTCAATCACTTGGTAGCATATTAGGATTAAAGCCAAAAGGATCTTTGCATGTTTTCCAATGTGCATTGTACACCAAATAAGGAAGAACGGATGCAGACTTCGATCACTTAATTCTTGGTATTTCCTTGCTCATTGTAGGGGAGGAATAATAAGTTTTCCTCTCCTGTTTTATAGGTCTTGGATAAGATTCCCCTGTGATAAAGAACATAGTAATAAGAGAAAAACAAATTTAATTCGTAAGTATGTGAAGCCCAGGTAGACGAGGCTTCTTGACAAGTCAGGCTCTTGAGGTTTATATGCCATCCTGAGCTAAGGAGGAGGTAGGAGTTTGGGACTCCAAAGGGGAGGAAGACAATTCTCAGGAAGATAGGAGGAGCAAATGAAAGGTAGACAAATGATTGACTTGTCATGCAGAGACAAAGTGACAGAGAGAGGGAGGAATGCAAAGAGGTCTTGTTAAGTTTCCCCGTTTACTACAGCCAGCTCCTACCTACCCTATGTAGTTCTCTCTGGTGATAGCTCTCTTTCTGGAATACACCTTCTGTCTGAATTCTCTTAGGCAGCTAAGGGAAAGGTGAAGAAAAACTTCCTGAGTCTGCTGTTACAAATAACCAGCCCCAAGTAATCTGTATGCCAAAGAGAGAGATTTCAGGGTAGCTCCCCTACACCACCAAAGCTTCTGTTGGAGCTGCTAAAGAAGTTACAAAAAATCTAGGCACAGAGGCCATCCTCTGCTATTGCCCACAGTACAGGCAGCCCATAGCAAATGGCAAGAATTTTATTGGGTTCCTTTTCTCTATGCTATTGCATCTGGTCTCATTCATTACACTAGATGTCAGTGAATACGGGCAGATAGAGGGAGGTGATGGAAACATATAGATTCCAAATGGCAAAGTGGGAGGCTATCTAAAAGCATTTTGTGTGTTTGTATTTGTTTCTGGAAGTTGAATGAACACAAAGGCAGCAAGGATTGACATAAAGCATACTCCAGTGTAGGCTGCTGGGGAGTGTTTACTGCTCTGTTTTATTAGGACCAAGTGGCAGGAACACCAGAGAGACAATCTCCATCTTTCCAAGAAGTTGAAATATAATTATCTGAGCATTTTCCACTGCTGTATATTTCCTTTGTAAAATCTCAAATTCTGTTTGAGTCTTCATCTTTGTTTTGGGGATCAGAAGTCACTGTCACTCGCTGTTCTTCAAACTGTACTTCAGTGGTAATTACGCATCTCAGGCTAAGGGATGCCCAGGAGAGAGGAATGACTAGTAGTCTCTACAGCATGAAGAGCCAAGAATAGATTAGAGTCATGCTATCACTGATATCATTGTGCCTGTTTACTGGGAGAGCTAGAAGTGATACGCGAAAACTAAATCCCTGGGAAGATGGAAATAATGATCCTTTATCCACACGTATGAGGTGGACATCCAGCGGTTAC
This sequence comes from Eonycteris spelaea, assembly GCA_003508835.1. Classification (NCBI taxonomy): domain Eukaryota; kingdom Metazoa; phylum Chordata; class Mammalia; order Chiroptera; family Pteropodidae; genus Eonycteris; species Eonycteris spelaea. The sequence goes on from PUFA01000200.1 coordinate 1,161,543, forward strand.
ATTCTTGGTGACTCAAAGTATTGTGTTCTAGATTCCACATGGAAATTCTTCAGGGACGTTTGGCATGTGTTTCCGATGTTTACTTCAAATTTTATTCAGATACTTATATGATTAAGAGGGACTGTATTGGGTATATTTCATATAAGCTCAGGAAATTTGAGATTGAAGAATAGGCCAACCACAGTCCTATTCTCGAGTGTTATTACAAAAATGCACTGAGTGGGGGAAAAAAATAACCGTGCCAACAACCTGTAGTATAAATAGCGATGGCAGAACAATAGCTATCACATTCTCTGCTCAATGAGCGAAAGGTTCAAATTTCTATATTGTGTATTAATATTAAATAGACTATTTAGATCATATAAAATAAGAAAAAAAGATCTGTATTAAGGACTAAATGTGTAACAGGAGGATGGATGGTACAATAGGATGGCCCAGTGAAAATCTGTCTCCATTGAAAAATACGTGTCATGAATATGGGAACTCCTCTGATTGGCAAATGGAAAGTTTGCTTATTCCATGTCATCTATATCATAGGAACAAGCATAAGGAGATAGTGGTGAAGGGTCAGAAAGAACAAAACAAAAAACTGTGGTAACTATGTGAGGTGTGATGGATGTGTTAATTAACTTGATTGTGGTAATCATTTCAGTGTACAGGTTTATCAAATCATCACATGTGCACCTTCAATACAAATAATTTTTGTTTGTCAGTCATACTTCAATAAAGCTAGAAAACATTTTCAGCTCACAGTGATTAAACCTTTCAGTAAAAAAAATATTAATGAATTAAGATGTTAACTTTAACATGTCTATAATTGAATGACTTCAACTATATTAGGAGATAAATTTTGCAGAATTTTGTTTTATATTCTCCTAAAAGTTTTTGAGCATCTTCTGTGCTTTAATATATACAGTACTTCATTTAATCCTATCAGGCAGTCACTATTACTTATTTTTGAGATTCAGAGAGGTCAAATAACTTCTATAAATATTTTTCAGTTTTATTTCTTACATATTAAACTCTGCATGAACATAAGAATTCCTGTGTGCTAGATTAAACTCTAAGTGATGATCTTTCTCCTTCAGCGGTACCGAGTACACCAACAGCAATGAGCCATTGGAACAGAGATAGCCAAAACAGGGCTCAAGGTTTCTTATCTGTGTTTTATATATTGGGGCTCTACATATTATTTTTGAAAAATAATATCGAGCCAATAATAATGGTTGAAAATCATAATGCCTCTCATTTCCAGAAACATAGCATTGGGGGCTGGACAGAGTTTGGGAGTACTTGCACTTATCCCTGACTAGAGTTTCAGGGTACAATTTTTAGCCGAACCTTATTAGTGTGCAGGCTAAGTCATTTCAGGTATGGAGAGCAAAGTCTCAAAAGAGCAAAAACCTAGGCAGCCACTGCAGGTTCATTTAGAAGAAATTGCTTCATGTATCATTTCATTTTCACCATTTCAGTCCTCATACCTGTGTCATATAGAGCTGTCTAGATTGGCCAGAATATTTCAAGGCTCAATATTTAAGAATGCGCTAATGAACCTGAGTTTTGTTTTTGTATCGTGAGAGTGACTATAAACAGCTTAGAACTTTTTGTCACTCTGTGGGAATAAATGTCATTTTGGACTATGGGACAAACGATGTCTGCAGCTCATGAGTTGGTAGACTGGATGAGAGGTTGTGCATATTTACCTGAGGGTTCAGTATGGCAATAACTCATCTTCCAGATGATGATTGAGATTTAAAGTACTTATAAATTATACCTTGCTTAATTCTAAAAGAATTTAAGATACGAAATGAAAATTTTCTTGATAAGTATAGTTAAAATACCAAAAAATGAGTAAACATACAAATACATATACATATGAGAACCTATTTTAAAAGAGGAGTGAGGATCATGTTGGAATCTGGACTGAACGAAGGATAGAAACTGAATAATCAATTTATTGGCCCAAAAAGAAGCAGGATCCATTGGGTAATATTGTGTTCTTTTCTGATGAAAAGAAGCAAAGAATTTAAACTGCCAAAACAGCTGTTTCTTGACATTGAATTCTAAGAAGGACATATAGAGGGACCCTTATCTTCAACTTCAGGTTTTTAATCCAACTTTTTATATTATTATTATTATTATTATTATTTTATTATTATTCATGCCTACAGCACCTGATCTTCCTAGGTAGTCTCCCGTTCAAGTACTAACCAGGCCCAACCCTGCTTAGCTTCTAAGATCAGACATCAGGCTTATTCAGGGTGGCATGGCCATAGACCATGGACTGTGGCTCCACTAGGGTGTGAACCCAGGACTTTCTGCGTGTAGAGCAGACGTGCTAACCACTGCACTATGGAACCACGTCCTAATACAATAAATCTTAAATAGATGTTTCTTAAATAGATTTTCCATAAATGCTGAGTGTCACATGGATTCAGATTTCAGAGGAGGCATTTCTGTGGGAAGCAAAGCAAGCTAGTCCAGGTACAAATACTGCTGATGGAACAAAATGGGACAAGTGCTTAAAGCATCTTGAGGTGGGAGTCCACAGACCCTCTAGTACTTTCTCAAATTTCAGCCTTTGGCTCATAGTAGAGGTTGATTTTGATTAATAAAGAGGGATTAGAGAAGTATCAAAAATCCATCGAATAGTATAAGAGAAATAGAAACTTTGCCCTTCTACCCAGGTGTCAATATTTCTCTATAAAAATTCAGGCTCTCTATCTTGAAGGGTCCCAGAGATTGATTTGAATATAACTTTGGGATAGGACAACCCTTATTCTACAGAGAATGGGTTACAAGGGTAATTTGAAAAGCAGCATTAAGGATTGAAGCTGAGATTAATAACCAGACAGACAATTGACTAGAAAAATTAACCCTAAAGGACTATGGAGAGAGTCATTAAGTGGTATAAGGTGCCTGGATAAACACATAATAGATCAGAGGAGAGTCAGGTACAGAAGAGAGTGCTAGGCATCCTCTGGAGATGCTGCTAGGGAAGCTTGCACGTTTTACGTGGTGCTCACTGGTATACATGTATGAGCCGCCATCTCACAAAGAGAATAAAGGTGGCTCATACACCAGGCATTAAAGTAACTCACAGGTACTTACTAGTTTGAATGTATATTTTCCATTCATGAGAAAGATACTACTTGTATTGTTTATTACTAAATAGCCATTAAAAGGCACAAGGCTTAACGACGAGAAGATATTCAAAAATGTTTGTTGGAGGACAGATTTGCAGTGTGTTTTTTTTTTTGCATTTAATAATGGCCATTTGTAATAAGGGAGAGGTGGCGTTATTCCTGTATTCATGTGGATGTAAGGTAAAGCTTAAGTAACTTATACATCCTACAGCCCCATTCATCTGCTTAATAGGTAGCAGTGGCATCATTTGAACACAGGTCTGCTTTATGGCAAAGTTCATTAGGCAGCACTGTCTCTTTATCAGGCAGACATTTAGAGAATATACTCAGGGCACCAATGGCAGCATTAGGTATTGGAGACACTGCAGAGTTCCTGCAGTAAACACCACGGAAAATTTGCAAGCTTCCCTAGCAATATCTCCAGAGATAAGACATAGCCCTCAGCCTCTGAAGCAGAAAAGCGGAGGGTCAGCCAATGCTACAACACAAAGCTTTCTTAAGATTTAAAGATCTGGAAAAAAAAAATCACAACAAATGACACACAAACACTTAACCTCCATGAGAGAGGATCAGGAGGTTTTGATGAGAAGCTGGCAAAACTGACAGAAGCAGAATTTAAGGAGTCTGTATCCCATATGTACATGGAAGGTGTGGTAGGCAGAACTGTGGTCCTTGTGACTTTCTCTTCCTCTCTTTTCTCCCCCATGAATAGATTATATTGCATCCCAAAATGGACTTTGCAGATGCAATTAAGGTTCTTATCAGTGGCTTTAAAATAGGGAGATTATCCTGGATTATCCAGCTAGGCTCAATATAATCATATGAGCTTGCTATTTGATTTCCACTTTGTTTACTGCATCTTCTTTTTCTCTTTGATCACATTAGCTATAGGATAAGTCATGCATAGATATATTTATCTTGCCTTTTCAAAGTACCAGCTTTTGTTAACTTTTTCATATTTTACATTCTATCTCATTTAATTTGCTCCTAATTGTATTTTACCTATTTTCAGATTTAGTTTGTTGATTTTTAAAGCTTAGTCAAAAGCTATTTTTTCCATATATTCTAATGAGCATATTCAAATCTATAAATTTCTCTGTAAGTTGTGCTTTAGATATATTCCATAATTTTGACAGCCACTACTCCCATTGTTCTTAAACTCAAAGGATCTAATCATTTACATTAAAATTTATTATTTAACATTTTGGTTTATTTAGCATTTTTTTCCTCAAGATGTACGATTTTTATCACTTTTTTATTCTAAGATTTTGATTGTCTTAGTTATGTGTTGCCTCATAAATCAACAATTTTATTATGTTCAAGGATGCCGTGGGACATAAATTTAGGCAGAGCATGGTAGTGATGTCTTTTCTCCACTCCGTAATATTTGGGGCCTCAGGTTGGAAGGGTTTACTGACTGGGACCACAGTCACCTAAAGGTTTCTTTACTCGTATGTCTGGCACGTAGGCTGCAATGCATTAAAGGCCAGATTTAGCTGACAAACAGACTAGAGCAAGTAACCACACATGGACTCTATTTGGCTTAGGCTTCTCACAGAATGACAGCTGGGTCCCAGAGGGGAGCATCCAGAGAGCGAGTGTTCTACAAGACCTAGATGGAATCTGCTTGACTTGTTCGTGACCTAGACTCACAAGACACAAGGAGTGGTATTTATGGTACTCTATGGGTTGAAGCCATCCAAACCAGCCCAGATTCAAGAAGAGGTGAAAGAGATCTCATCTCTAATACTCTGGTCACATTTTAAAACTGCTTCAATTGGACCATGTTCAAAGAGCATGTTTCTGTGTGATGTTAAATCTTGTGGTTTATATGTGCCTCGTATATTTATATCCCCATATCTTTAAGTATATCTTTTAAAGTGGGATATTGTTGGGATTTTTTTTGTTTATTCAATATTAGAGACTGTCTTTTGATTGCCCCACATGAATACAGCTGGTACAGATCCATGTATCCAGGCTTGACCTCTCCTTGATTTATAGTTTTATTTATTTCTTTGCTTTTTCCACACATATTTTGTCTTGTGACGGTTCTGTGTGCTCTGAAACAAGAGCCAGACAGTAATTAAACATCGAGATTTGTACGTGCGATCAGGAGGTACCTCCCAGTTTCATGCCTGACCTAGCCCACCTTAGTTACATGACTGCCTCGTGGCTCTCCAGGACAATGTGGAGGAAATTAATACAAATAGAATTATCTGCCCAGCTTGCCCTTGCCTTGGGTCTTTTATCCTCTCCAGTTTCTATTACTCATTTCTCTCCTCTTGGACCCAAAACTTTCTATACGTCTCTGGAAGAATTTCTCATTTATTTCCAGTATGGAATGTAAGATTGCATTTTGTCAATATCTCAACTTCTCTTTAGTTGCTTCTTTGGGTTTGGAGAGGATGTCCATGATAGTTTGACTTCTTGTCTCAGAATCCTTGGTTTCATAAAAGTGAATCCATCTGATGTTTAAAAATATATGTATATGCAATGCTATGTTATGCATTTTCTCTTTAGCTTAGGAAACCTAGTCACTGTAAGCTAGGGTAAATCTCTCTATATTGTGCACAACACTTTATGGATTTACAGCATCATATGCATTATTGCAGTGCTCAGAACACTGCCATAGTTATAAATGAGTAAACTGAAGGTAAGTGATGTGTCTATAAATACAGCTAATAAGGAACATAAATGGAGCTTAAGTTCACATCCTCTAACTCCCAAATTTCTTTCCAATGCTAAGTTTAAAATATTTAACTGAGTCACAAAAACAGCCACAGAGTGCATGTTTAGTGAAGACATTTTAAAAATGAGTTTTAAAATACTTAATATCAGTATAACTATTGTGAGAGAAAAGAACACTCTTAAGTGATGAATTGACTATATAGTTTCAGAAAACTGCTGACAAAATAGATATACATCTGGTGTGCATGCTTATTTTTTAAATTTAGATTTTTTGATAAATTTTAATACAATTTCAAATTTATGGACCGTTTCAAGTGTAGTATGAGAAAATTACTTTATTCTTTACCAGATTTCACTAATATTTTATCACATTTTCTCCTTTCTCTTTTTTTTTACTAAATCTAGCTATATTTCCCCCAAAACTATTTGAGTTTAAGAGACACTACTATGAATCTTACTCTAGAATACACAGGAGAAGATCCCTAAACATATATCAAGTAAAGTTATCAAAATCAGGAAATGTACATTGACATATACTATTCCCTAATTTGGGGATCTGCAAACCTTAGCCCTCAGCAAGATATGGACCATGCTGCTTGTTGTTGGAATAAAGTTTTATTGGAACACAAGCACATTTTATTAGGAATGTTTTCGATCAGCAATGACATAGTTGAATAGTTGCGACAGAGACTATGTGATATACAAAGCTAAAATATTTTACCATCTGATCCTATACAGGAAAAATTTCCTGATCCTTCCTCTAATTCAAAGTCCATATTCAAATAATAACCTTCATAGTTCTATTTCCTCATTCAGGACCCACCTGAGATCCCTCATTGCCTTGTTACCTTTCTTTTATCCCCTTCAATCTGTGACAGTTCCTCATCCTTGCTTTATGTTTAATGACAATGAAATTTTTTGAAGAGTAAGGCCCACTTATTTTGTGGAATGTCTCGAAATGGGTTTATCAGGTGTTTACTCAGTAGATTCAGGTTTTGCATTTTGGGTGGGAATAACACTGCAAAGATGCTGTGTTCTCAGTGCGTCCTGTTAGTAGTAGGCACGTGATGTCAGTTTCTCCTTTTGTTACTGACATTCATTTTAATTGCTTAGTTAAGCTTATGTTTGCTAAGTTCTTCCAATGTGAAGTTGCTTTTTGTCTGTGATATTAATGTATGACTTGTTGGTAGATAAGTTGACTATATAAATATCTTGTTCTGAATAACGTATCACTACAATGGTTTCAAAATGGTGACTTTTCTAAAGCCTGTATGCATATTTTAATATCTTGGTAAAACGTTGGAAGTCAGGTCTGTGTATACAAAGTGCAGGAGAACTATTAAAGGCTGGAACTCACGAGAAGCCAAGATTCACACAGAGTGCCCGAGCTTTATCGTCGGTGCCTTTTTGAGTGTGAATAATGGATGCAGTACTGAAAACTGGAAACATTTGGCTGATAATATTTATAAAGTACTACATGAACGTTCAGAATAAGTTCTCAGTAACATTCGGAAAATGCAGTGTAGAGATTCAAATGCAATGCTATCAGCTGAATAGGAAACTTCCATCAATCTGAAACGTTTCGTAAGTTGTGCCTGTCTACATGCCAGAAAGAAACGGAACACAACATACAGGTTTGGGTAACAGTTCTCTGCAGCAGTTGTCCACAGCCAAATATATCATTTATCATGTGGGACTGTGAGAAGCAAGTCTACTGGGCTGAGCTGAGATGCAGTTTCCACACCCTTTGTTAGGGTCAATCACTTCGACTCCCACTTTCAAAAATTATTCTTTCAAGTAGTGGTAGCTGATGTACGAAGGATATGAAACTTGTGATTTCACTCAGAATAAAGTTAAAATGAAGGTCACATCATCGTCCTCAAAGTCAGACCTTGTTCAGGAAGTAATTAGAAGACGGATGATTAGGAAAGCAAGAAACAGAACATTTTCTTCCAAGCATTATTGACTTAGCATTGATTAATGTTTTAGTTCTGTCCACTCTCTGATATTAAAAAGAGGATGAGTCAAAGGACTAATTTTGAGTACACCCACTTTCAATTTCCAGTCAACATTGGCTTGGAATAAAGCAAATAGCAAATGACAAGTAAAGACAAGGGTAGCAGACGTTTTCTTAGATGACACCAAAGGGATTTCCTGACACAGCACAAAGGTAGCAATAGGAAAGAAGTCTCACGACATATTTTTATGTGGTTGGAGTATCAGTCTCCAGGTCTCCCCATTTAGATATTTAGATAAAACATTGCAAATGGTCTTGTAAATACTGGTTTTTAGGCAATACTATGTGTGGTTTTAAGATCATTTGTTTATATAATAAGTAGAGAAGGTATAACTTGGGGGTAGTAATGGCCTACCAAGTTAGCTTCTATTATAATATCCTAAAAAGGTACCAGATAGTCACATTCTCCTTATAATGTACAAATACAAGCTCCCTAAGAGAACAAAGTTTAAGTGAAAGGAACTAATTTTACTAGTGTCGAACCTCACAGTATCTTGGCATACACACATGAAGATAAGTGCTAACGTTGGCTGAATTTTTGTGACTATTCAACTGAATCCCATGGGAACTTATTTATAAATCTGTATATTCAACTGTAGGTTCTTTTCTACCTGCAGAAGACAAATGTTTTGGATTCCATGGGTCACAAAAATAAATCTTCATTTAGCTTCTTTGGAAAGTCGTTGATTTTTGAAGGATATGGATCATTATTTTCATAATTCTCCAAGATGGAGATTTGACAGGAAGTTAATTTCAAGTGGCCAAATGTCCAGATTATTTTAAGAGTGGAAATATCTTCTTCCAATCCTTGACAGTTTGCTCTTAAATTCAATTATATATTTATGCAAAATATTTGAGAGCCTAAGGAACAGAAACTTTTCTAGAGGCTGGGTAAAGCCACCTAAAGACAATGTATGTATTGAAGGAATTCAAGGAAGGTTTCATGGTTACATAGCTGAAATTAGAAGTGAAGAAAAATGAAGGTTTTAAAACTAATTCAGGGGATGGGAGAGGTAGACGAAGTAAAGGGAGTCAAATATGCAGTGACAGAAAGAGATCTAACTGTGGGAGATGAACACACAGTGTAAACATATATATGCCTTACTGTTAAAGTGTACAGCTGAAACTTATTGGATTTTGTTAACCAATGTCACCATAAAAATCAATTTAAAAAAACTAATTCAACAATTCACTATGTTGTATTCAAGATTTCCACCAAATAGTTACTTATGATCACACTTTAAAATTGTCTAGTCTTCCTGTGGAAAAATAGTTAAGTTTCCAAACTATAGATGTTAATAATAGTGTATGAAAACTCAGGGTATTGTATATTGCTACTTATCTTGATTTGTTTCAGGATGCCATAATTAGGAACCATGTCTCAGCCAGAATTTCCATGGACAAAGGGGAATACAGGAAGTGCTAAAATTATGGTGGTTTGGAGGTCAGAATCTGCAGTCTGAATTCCAGTTCTGGCTCTGCCATCTACTACTTGTGTGATCATGGGTAAATATGAGAAAATGCTACAACTCTGTGCTGTTTTCTAATCAATAAGGTTATTAGGAGGATTAAATAAATACATGTAAATATTTATAAAAGTGGCACCTAGTAAATACTTAATAATTATTGGTAGTAGTATTAAATGCAGGGAAACTATACATGAGAAAATCCATAGTCCAAAGTTTCACCATTAAAGAAGAATGAATGAAAACAAACTGAAGATGTAATTCAAAAAGTTAAAAGAAACTGAGAAATGAATTAAATTTAGCAACATAAATTATTGGATTGAAAATATAGATTAAAATTAATCGAAGCTTAAAATTAATCGAAGCATTGGCACACTGAAAAGAGAATAGAAATGGGCAATTTGATAAAATCTAATTATGAATTAGATAATACAAGATATGCTGTCAGAAACTTGAAAGGAAATATTCATAATAATGGTGTTCTGTTATCGGTTATCATAGTCTTGTCATTTGCCTTTGGAAAATATAGGTTCTTTGGAGGCCAAAACCAAGTGAAAAGATTCTAAGTCATGTAGTTGAAACATGGCTTCCTTATATTTCTCTGATGGAATGACAATGTGAGCAACTGACTGATGCTCACGGAGTGGTGAATAAGGAAGCAGAGAGGTGAGAGAGTAGGAAACAAAGGTCAGATACCTGGGAAGTTGTCACAGCCCTTAGGAATGTGACATTATTTGAAACAGAAACTTGGACTTGGACACCTTGGTAAGTTTTTGCTTCCTAAATTATTTTTATGTATCTTGCATGTCCTCCCTTAATTCTGAATAAATGTTACTTTTCAGAATGCCAGCCTGGCTCAGCTAGGTTAAGGGGTAAAAGGAATAGGGTTGGGTCAGAGATTTAAGAGGAGTGGCACCACACTTCTGTGATCTAGGTATGATGGCAGCTTTGAAGAACTCGGGGTTTAGGTAAAATCCAGGGGGCTTTGGAAAACGCTTTCCTTTTAGTTAGGAAATTATTTGGTAATCATTTCTGTAGTGTTTCCAGAACCCAGAAAAGTGCTTGCCACATGGCGAATGCTGATTACATGTTTGCTGAATGATTGAGGCCATTTTTATACAGGCAGGTTAGTTGATTCTTCCAACTTATCCTGATATGGTCCTGTGATGGAGATAGCCTAGCCTTATGGCAGAAATCAGACAGAGTCATTTCCAGGTTTCTCTTGCTTTTTAGCAAGGTTGCCCTACTCTGTTGTTAAATATGCCAGTCTCAGCAAGAACTGGTCCTTTGTCTTTGGTGATGTTACCTAAGCACATGTGCAAACAGTATCAGTGATTAAATAGAGCTTTATTTACCAAACACGTTCCATCAGAGAAGATTGTGACCAGAGCAACTAGTGACAAGTGCCATCCTCCTGGGATGTTCCAGGCAGCAATGACAGCACTAATAGCTCTCAGTTACTAGTGTAACCACCAGTATCCAAAGTAGTAATTTTAAACCAAGTGTGACACTATAAGGACTTTACAGGCCATACTGATTGATATTTCCACTAATAACACACAATTACATGTGCATTCAGGCCTGTAACCATACCTGTTCCCAAGATTATTAGGCATGATTCCCTGCCCATAATAAAAATGTGCATCTGTAGGTGATACAAGTCCATGAGAAGTATCTACTGCTGAAAGACGAGGTGGAATCTCTATCACACAACACCCTTAACAAGTCTAGCTGTCATGGCGGAATAGGGCTAGGGACACCGAAGAATCCACCCTGAAGTCCAGGCTCACAGGGCCAACCTAAGACTGAGGCTGGACTAGATTAGAGAACTCCCTTTTCATACTGCTAGCCTATCAACAAATAACACACAACAGCATTCACCACTAGGTGACTGGCAAAATCATGGCGAGAGACTCCCAGTAAGGAACAGACCTACAGGCACAACTAAAAGCTAAGGACAGAACACAAACACTGGGAAAAACTCTTCAGCAATCCTAAGAACTGAATCTCAGCACCAAGAAATGGGCACTGTTGGGAATGCAAACTGGTGCAGCAACTATGGAAAATGATGTGGAGGTTGCTCCAAAATTAAAAATAGAACTCCCATATGATCCAGCAATCTTACATCTAGGTACATACACAAAAGAATTGTAAGCAGGAACTTGTTAAAATAAATGTAACCATCGGAGTGATTAATTTTTAATGGACTATTCTGTCTGTTCCAGTACAGCCAGTAGACCAGAGCCTAGGGGGCCAAGATGGCACGAACCTGTCCAGTTACGTCAGTGTGAAGTGATTGGCTAGAAATTACTTTATCATCTGGTCCACTGTATGATAGTTATCTTATTTCTGATTGGTTAAGGCAGGGGTCCCCAATCCTGGGCCTTGGACTGGTACTGGTCTGTGGCCTGTTAGGAACTGGGCTGCACAGCAGGAGGTGAGTGGCAGGCAAGTGAGCAAAGCTTCACTTTGCTAGCAACTGCTCCCCAGCACTAGCATCACCGCCTCAGCTCTACCTCAGATCATCAGGAGTTAGATTCTCATAGGACCATTAGTCTCTGGTGCCAAAAAAGGTTGGGGCCACTGGGTTAAGGAATGGAGAAGCCAGAGGTTATTGATGAGCTTGCTAAACAGAGAAAAAATCCCTAGAAACATCAGTACAATATGACTGTAAAATTTCCTCCAGTCTTATATGACTTTAAGTTGGAAAATATTAAGTGGATCTGTGACTGAGAGATTCAAGAGTGTGGTATTGTCCACCTACAACTATTGGCCAAATTTGCTGATAAAGCTCACATGTTGCATAGGATGCTCCAAGGGCTGATCTCTGTTGCAATACTGTGTGAGACAGGACCAGTGATGGATGGAGCGGTAGAACATAGAAACAGTAAGCCTTCTGTTACAAAGCCAACCAGTGCCTTTGTAGTAGGAGTGAAAATGCACCTAAGTCCTTAGTAGATCATCCGAAATGTCAAGGATAGGAATCCCGACCCAGCATTTTATAAGTAGGGCTGCACTGAGCACCACATTTATTCCATGATGAAGAAACAAAAGTCAAAATGGGCTGTAATGACACACTAGAAGAAGAAAAGATTATTTTGGAGAAACCAACAAAGAGGCTCCGTGTCGATGCAGAGATTAAAAGCCTCATTTAAGCATAGAAAACTCATCAGAATCTAGGCGGCAACAACCAGCTAGTGGTAGGTGGGTAGAAAGGAAATGTATATTCAAAAAACAATGCAAGAAGTCCTAGAAATTCAGATAATCAGCTCTTTAAAAAATATGACCATAAGATCATATGAAGGAAGTACCTGTTGCTTCTCTTTGTCTGAAAAGATTGATAGAAGCAAAGCAAAAAAAAAATTGTAAAATGTAAATGTATTTACACCTGCAAAACTGTGCCTTGTGTTCAAATTCATTAAAGGCTGATTCTGGAAATGTGAGAACAGGTGGGGCTACAGACATGAATAGAAATTTCAATGAAGAGGATATACAGATGGCAAATGAGCATATAAAAATATGTTCGACATTAACCAAAAGGGAAACGCAAATGAAAACTTCAAAGAAATCACTGCACAGACACTGGAATGATTTAATTTTTTTTTTTAATGATAACACCAAATGCTGGTGAAACTGCAGAGAAACTGTATCACTCATAGATTGCTGTGCAAAATGTAAAATACAGCCACTCAAGAAACAAGTATGGCAGTTTCTTATAAAACTAAGTGTGCTATAACCATATGACTCAGCAATCGCATTCTTGGGCATTTATCTCAGAGAAATGGAAGCTTTAGTTTCACAGAAAAACCTATATATACAACAATAATCACATCAGCTTTATTTATAATAGTCCCTGAATCAAAACAACTAAAATGCCCTTCAATAAATGAATGTTCAAACATATATAGTTGTGGTATGTCTTTCCATGGAATATTAGCAATAAAGGAAAACAAAACGATTGATACAACTTCAGTGGAACTCAAGGGGTTTATGTTGAATGTAAAAAGCTGATAGAAAGGTTACATGTTAAAGGATTCCATTTATATGTAACATTATTTTAATGAGAAAATTGCAGAGATGCAGAACAAACTACTGGATTCCAGGGGTCAGAGGGGGAGAAAGGGAGGGAGGTTGGCGGTGGCTATAAGTAGCAAGAGGGATCCTTGTGATGGAACTTTTCGGTATTTTGACTGTAGTGGTAGTCACAGGAAACTACACAGGTGATGAAATTGCCTAAAACCAAACACAAACAAATACACAAACTTGTGCATGTGAAACTGGTGGAATCTGAATAAGGTAAATGGATCACATAAATTTCACTTTCCTGATTGTGCTATTATACTATGGATATGCAGGATGCCACCACTGGGGGAAACTAGGTTAATGGTATGGAATATCTTTCTATTTCTTAAAACTGCATGTGAATTTACAATGATGTTAAAATTTTTTTAAATGAAATTAAAGGAACTTTGGGGTACCATTTAAATAATAAACAAAATGACAGTCATAACATTCAAAATGTAATATTGATGGGCACAACAACATTGACTCAAAATAATTATGCTGAGTGAAAGAAGCTGGATAAAAATGAGTATGAATTCTATTTATAACACTAGAAAATAAATAATCTAATCTATACAGACAGCAAACAAATCAGTGGTTATGAGGATGGGGGTGCAGAGGGGATAGGAGGGAGTGATTTTCAAGGGGCAAGAGGAAACGGGGTGGCGATGCATATGTTCACTCTTATAATTGTGGCGATGATTTAACAAGTGACCAAACTCATCAAACTGCCACTTTAAGCATGTGTAATTTATGTGAGTGTAATATATCAATTACACTTCAATAGCACCACTTAAAAGATGATCTCTTCAGAGGAATGAGAACACTTTGGAAAGAATAAGGATAAAAGATATTTGGAGGGAAGACTGTTGTTTCAGAATTCTCTGCAGAATTCTCCTTTATTGCTCCTACTGCCACTGCTCCACCCTACATTTTTAAAAATTAAATTTTATTTTATTTATCTTATTGTATTTTATTTTATCTTTTATTTTATTATTTTTTGGCGACATTGGTCGATGAAATCCAGTAAGTTTCAGGTGTATAATTTAACAGTAAGGTATATAAATATTGCATTGTATGATCCCTTCCCATAGTTAGATTTCTTTCTGTCACCACATATTTGACCCCCTTTACCCTGTCTACCTCCCCCCTCCCCCAATCTCCCCACCCTCTGGTAACCACTAGTCTATTGTCCATGTGTCTCTGTTTGTCCTGTTCATTTGTTGCTTTTAGGTTTAGATCCCACATATAAGTGATATGTGATTTGCAACTTTTTCTGTCTGGATTTTTTCTCTTAGCACGATTATCTCAAGGTCCATCTCTGTTGTTGCAAATGGCGGTATTTCATCTCTTCTTATGGCTGAGTAATATTCCACTGTATATATGTACCACAGAACACTAAATTTCTTAAGTGCTCTAATCCATATTGGATTTATGGCTTCTACTGATCATTATTTAAGTCCTTATGGTGCTTTCAGTACCTTTTAGTAGGGTGACATTTTGGGCCCTGCTGAGGACCATTAGCTACTGACATCATAGGGTGGGGTGTAACAAACACCATGATGAAGTAGGTGGCTGAGGTAGGTGGCCTGAAAGTTATTTGTCTACTTTTTTTTTGTGACAGTACTGCCATCACACACCGTACTCTATATAGGTTCTGGCAATCTATGCCCCAAGCATGCCCCCATCCCTACCCCCCAACCAGCCACCCACAGAAATGCGAAGCCTTTTTTCATCTTGTTTGTGGATTCAAGTGCTGAGGAAGTTTGTCTTCAGTGCTCAGTCCTTACCCAGTCCTTATCCTCACTGTCTGATTAACTGTGATTCTGCCAGTCTGGCCCCCAACCTGCTGGACCCCAGGTTCCCTCCCTGCTTACACATCTGCCTCTTGCCTGCCTTCCTCATTCTTCCCATGAGAGAACTCGCAAAAACACAAATGTTCATAACAGCTCATTTTAATCACCATCGGTATACCCTATTGTAAAATTTGATGTTTACATGATCAGCCATTTCTCAGTCCCCAGACTTTGGGGAGTTCATAGAAAATTTTAAGGTCTCTGGCCTTGTTCTGAAGTTACTGGCTGCACACGGGGGTCACTTGAGGTGGTAGACTTCATTTTATTTTAGTCCTGCACTGGCTTATCTTGATTCAGTATCTGATTCAGCCTGTGGTAGTGACCAAATAGTATTGTTTCTCTAGACTTCTTAGTCTTTCCTTTAAGGCTGGTAGTTTTCTTGGAGACTTTTTTTACTAAGACTCTTTCGAAGGGGTCCTTTTGCCTTCATGGTTATCATCAGTACCTAGAAGGACATCAGAGTGAGGCCAAAAGGGCACCACTGGTTTAGGGGAAGATGGGATATCGATGGGAAGGGGGCTTCATGAGAAAGGGTCAGGGCTGAGGAGGGAGTCTGTGCCAGGTATGGAAAAGATAAGATTCCTGGGGGTGGGGGAATTAATAGCAAGAGAAGAGTAGTTTGGGCAGAGTCATCTTCCTTGGTCACCACCTTTGGACCTGGGTTCAGAAGCCTTTATCTTCTTTCCTTTGGCACTTGTGCTTGGTTGTTCCATATCTGTAGTAGGTTCTGGTTGTTCATTGGTCACCTTAGCCATAGTGAAGCCTCCCAGTAGTCTGCTCCAGGCCTCCTGACTGTCCTATATAGATATATACACCAATCCCCATGACAACAAGCCACATCCTTCAGCTCTGATTGCTCAGCAGGTCTCCCCACCAGCCAATTGTGGCTAAGGAGGCTTAGACATCACAAAGCACTACTTACCATACCTTTGTGCACAGGCAAGGTTGATGGAGAGGCTAAGATGTGGCTTAGACATTTTAAAGTACCATTCTTGACACTTCTGTGGGTGAGGGACATTTGACAAATAGGCAAAAGATGGTTTGGTTAAGACAAAGAGGGCTTTTTGACATCCTCAAAAGAGTCCTCCCAAACTGAACTGCCACCTCCCTCATATGTCTATGTTCATTAGCGGTGTTATACATGGTAGAGGATGAACTTTTCCTCCAAACTATTCTCCAAGGCTTTCCATACCCACCGGTTTATTTTGCTGTCTCCACCCTTAGTTATTAGCTAGTGTTTGCATATCTTATCTAAAATTCCTCCAAAGACAACATGGCCACATTTAAATATTGGTGGTTATGGGAATCATCTTACAAACTCACAAAAAGACAGTTCCCATGAATAAACATGTGACATTAAAGACTGCTGATTTTTGATTAAATTATTTTCTACCAACTCTGATTTGTAAGCAGAGATTAACTGCCCACTGATAAAGGTTGCTTTTATCTTTACTTTTATTCTATTCTTGGACTCTATCCATGTTATTATCATTGAGTTTAACAAAGTTCTTTCTCTTATTTTTCATTTTTCTTCTTCCTGGAGTCCAACACTCATTTCCTTCCCACTATTAGGAACCTACTCTGACTGTTTTGAATTATGTTCTTGCATATGTTTGTACTCTTGTGAAATAGATAGCCTTGTTAAATATGTGTGTGTGAGAATGTATAGCATTGTGCCATAGATCTTGTTCTGTTTCTTACCTTAAGCACTCAATACTTTGCTTTTAAGTTCAACCTATGTGGCTATATGTAATCTGTACTTCCTTCTCATGCTGCATGATATTCCATTAGAAAATGGGCACCTAGTTTTGCTTGTCTATTTCTTCCCCTTTTGGGGGACACTTATGTTGGCTCTCCACTCCACTGCCACAAATAATGCCATGATGAGCAACTTCATTCAGGTCCCTTTATGGATCTCTATGTACATTTCTCTGGGCTATATACTCATAAAATTTCTAAATCTTAGGTAGACCGAATCCTTAGTCCATTTCGGCTGCTATTACAGAATACCACAGACTGGGATGCTTAAATAACAAACATTAATTTCTCACAGTTCTGGAAGCTAGAAGTCCAAGGTTAGGATGCCAGAATGGTTGGGGTCTTGATGAAGACCCACTTTCTGCCTACGTACTCATGTGGTCTTCCTTGGTGGGTACATGCAGAGAGAGAAAAGGCTATTTCCAGTCTCTTCCTTGTATTATAAGGCCAATAATCCCATCATAAGGTCCCAGCCTCATGACCTAATCTAATCCAAATTACCTCCTCAAAGCTCCACCTCCAAATCACGTCAGAGCATTAGAATTTCAACATATGAATTTTGGAAGGATATATTCAGTCTATATAAATTTTCCTAAATATTTCCAATTTGCTCTCTAAGACAACTGTAAAAGTCTAACTTCCCAATAGAATCATTATTACCTGTTTCGCTACACACTCACCAATATTCTGTGTGGAAGGCAGCTTCCATTATGGCTCCCAAAGATTCTATCCTCCTGATGATCGCACTCATGTGATTTACAAGTGTGGATTGTACCTACGGACTTGCTTCTAATAAACAGAATTGATAGAATTGGCTTTCTTCTTGTTAGAACTCTTTCTTGTGGACAATCTCTTGCCCTCATTTTCTCATTCTGATGACAGCACATCATAAGATGCTCAGTGAAGAGGCTCACATCTCAATCCTACCAACAACTATGTTTGTAAAGTAGGAAGTGAATCCTTCCCAACTGAGAATTTTAAATAACATCTCGTAAGAGACCCAGAACACCAGCTAAAATGCATCCAGGTTCTTGACTTATAGAAACAGATAATAGATTTTGTTGTTTCAAGTTACTAAGTTTGGGGATAATTTCTTACAAAATGAAAGATAACGAATACACTTGGTATTGAACTTTTAAACTTAAAAAAAAATCTGGTAAAAAATGCAATCTCCTTTCACTTCTATGATTGCTAGTGATGCAGCCTTTGAGATTTTCTATTCTTTAAATTGACATTTGCTTGTTAATAATGTTTCTCATTCTCTTGCATTTCTCTTTTTCACATTGCTTTCGCCATTCCTTTGTATTTGGATATTCTTTGTTAGTGAACTTTTCCTTCGATAAGCTTTATTGAACATAAATCCTTGATATTTATCCAATTTTGTTATTGTCCACATGGTTTTTCTGTACCGTCTGATATGTGGTGATATTTTTATCATACATCTTTTATTTTTAGGGCTATTATTTCATTGATCATGGCCTCTAGTACTAGGTCGAATGTAGATATTTATATCCTGAAGATTATGTGCCTAACATGTTACAGTAATTCAGAGGGTTTTTTTTTTTTTGGTTTTGCTATGGAGACTTTATCATGTTAAAGAAGTTTCCTACCATTCTTAGTCTTCAGAAAGGGCTTTTCAAAAAATCATGTCTTCACAAGTTCTTTGGCTGTACCTGTTGAGATGAGTATGTAAATGAAATATTTCCCTTATTTATTAGGGTGGAGAAGTCACACAGACATTTTCCTATCTTAAATCAGTCTTACATTTCTAAGACAAACCCTATTTGATTATAGTGCATGCTCTTACTATATCTTTGTAATTTATATCTATGTTTTTAAGGAAGATACCACTTTAAATCTCATGATCTGTCCTTTCTCAGTTTTGAAACTAAAGTTATATTAGCTTTATGAAATGTATTGGTAAGGTTTCTCTCATTTTCAGTGTTCTGACTCAACTCGTATGCCAGACTTGTCCCTTGAACGTTTTGCAAAATGTATCCGTAAAGCCATCTAGAGATAGATAGGGCTTTACTGTGTGTGGGGCAATTGGCCCGAGGGGGGAATCTGATTACCATATTTATTTAATTGTTATGGGTATTGGTATTAGTGAGAGAAGCTAATACCTATTTCTTCCTTGTAGAGTTTGGAACCTATTGATGGATACATATGTGTTAGATTCTGAAAAAGCTGACTGCAAGTTGTGACTTTAGATCTCTAGCTCAGTGGACTTGCTAACAGTTCGCCTGTGAATTCACCAGACCCCTTACCCTATGGTAGATCAGAATTCACCTCTCAGCTGGTAGGTCGATCCTATGAGGAGAGAGGATCGGAAGGGGTTGAGTGAAGCATGTCCCCACTACTCCTTAAAAATTTACCAAACCTCTCTCTCCCTTGGGAGAAGTGAACAAAGTGGTGGAGAGAGGTTAAATATCTTAAAAATGAGATCAGAAAAAAGAGGTGTCTCCCAAACAATTGGCTTTTATAGGTTTCTTCTGCAAAATTTGGCCATTTACGCTTTTCCCCAGCTCATTTCTTCATGGGCTTCGATTTTATTGGTATGTACTAATGAACCTATTTTATTACTTTTTAAATTGCGGTACTATTTTTCCTTTTCTCATCCATATTTTATTTGCATCTTAGCTCTTTCTTTATTTCTTGCTTGTGGTTTATCTTTCTAAGTAATCATATCTTGATTTTCTAATCGTTTATTTTTTGGTCTATATTTTTTCGTATTTCTGTCTTTGTGTCTGTTTTCTCCTGATTTCTTTTGCATTTACTCTGTTGCCTTTTCTTCCAGCTTGTTGAGTTGAACATATAGCTTTTTTGTCTGACATTTTTTAAATTTCTGATAAATGTATTTAAAGCGGTAAATTTTTCACAAAGTTCTGTCACAAATCTTCTAGTGCTAAGTATTAGAAATACCTCACAATTTAAAAAATTTCCTCTTTAATCCAAGGATTATTTAGTAGTATCATTTTAGTTTCAGATCATACTTGATTCTTAAGCTATTTTTTTAAAAAAAGTAGTTTCTATTTTTCAATTGTCATTCAATATTATATTAGTTTCAGATGTACAACACACAAAGTGATCACCCCAATAAATCTAGTACCCCTCTTACACCTACCGCACATAGTTATTATAATACTATTGACTATATTCCTTATGCTATTCTTTATATCTCCACGACTATTTTGTAACCACTAATTTGTACTTCTTAATCCTTTCCCCCTTTTTCAACGATTCCCCCAAACCCCCTCCAGTCTGGTAATCTTCAAAACGTTCTCTGTATCTAAGAGTTTGTTTCTGGTTTTTGTTGGTGGTGGTATTGTTCATGGTGGTGGTTCTTTAGATTCCACATGTACATGAAATCATATGGCATTTGTCTTTATCCAACTTCACTCAGCACAATACCCTCTAGGTTCATCACAAAATATCTTTTTCCATCCCTTTACTTTCCTTGTGCGTGTCTTTTAATCAGAAGTGAGTCTCTTGTAAGCAGCCTATATAAGGGTCTTGTTTTCTTAACCATTCTGCCACTCTATTTTGATTGGACCTTTAGTTCGTTTTCATTTGAAGTACTCATTGATAGATATGCAGTTATTGCCATTCTTTATTTAGACTTTTGATAAATATTTTTTTCTTCTTAAAGAAGTCTGTTGAGGGTAATTTTTCTATATACCACTTTGTTCTTATTTATTCTGTTATTCTCTGTCTTTGTTTATTTCCTTATTTCTCTTGATTTTTTAAAAAAGATTTTTGTTAAAATCTAACATACAATATTGTATTAGTTTCCAATTACTTAACATTTACCTAAAAAAGTGATCACCATGATAAATCCAGCAACCATCTGACACTGTACAATGCTATCACAATATTATTGACTGTATTCCCTATGCTGTATACCATATCCCGATGGCTTATTTGTTTATACATGGAAATAGGAAACTCTTATTCTCCTTCATTTTTCCCCCTTTTGGATGTTTCAGTTACAGTTGGCGTTCAGTATGACTTTGTATTAGTTTCAGGTGTACATCATAGTGGTTAGACATTTCTATAATTTATGAAGTGATCCCCCTGACTAATCTCGTACCCACCTGGCACTATACATAGTTATTACCACGTTATTAACTCTATTCCCTATGCTGTACTCCACATCCCTGTGACCATTTCATAACTACAAATTTGTTCTTAACCCATCACATTTTTCAACCCAACCCCCAAATCCCCTCCTATCTGACAAACGTCAGTTTGTTCTCTGTATCTATGAGTCTGTTTCTGTTTTGTTTGCTTATTTTATTTTTTAGATTCCACATATAAGTGAATTCATATGGTAATTCTTTCTCTTTTGACTTATTTCACTTAGCATAATACCTTCCAAGTTCATCCATGTAGTCCCAAATGGTAAGATTTTATTCTTTTTTATGGCTGAGTAATATTCCATTGTATATATGTACCACCTTTTTTTTTTTAATCTAATTGTCTATTGATGGACACTTAGGTTGCTTCCATATCTTGGCTATTGTAAATACTGCTGCAGTCAGTATAGGGGCGCATGCATCTTCCTGAATTAGTGTTTTCAATTTCTTCAGGTAAATACCCAGAAGTGGAAATTCTGGGTCATAAGGTAGTTCTGTTTGTAATTTTTTGAGGAAACTCTAAACTGTTTTCTATAGTGACTGCAGTCCCAAAAACCAGTTTACAATTGGGAAATTTTAAATCAGAATTCCATTTCGTCTTTCACATCTTTAACCTTTGTTATTGTAGTGTGAGCTTTTAGTTAAGAGTACATGAATTTGCCCTCTAATCAAGCGGTGGACACATAACAGGAGCTCACTCAGTAAATGCTTGAATGAGTGAGTGACCACATGAATGCATGAATAAGCATGTAGGCAGTAGTGAAAGTACTGTTATTTTGAAACACTAAACATCAACTTTCAAGTAGTCATCCATGATTATTATAAATAATCCTCTCATTTTGTGTATATAAACAGTTAATTCACAGTAATTCTCACATATCTATACATGTCGGTAAGCCACTGGTGTTTCTTTTCTTTGAAATGCTTGTTATTCTTGTCCTTTTTTGTTGGTGGGGTTTGTCCTTCATTTTTCTATTTGTATAAAGAAATTACCTTTTAATTGTATAGAGTTCATACTATATTATGTAAAATTACCTTTTATCTGTCACAGGTATCTCTTTCTAATATATTGCCTGGCTTCCCATTTGTCTTTTGAGAAATGTGTTCATCATGTTTTCTGACATTTACAAATCTTTAATTTTTATCTAGTCATCTGTGTCTTTTTCTTTGTGGCTTATGATTGAGATGTTTTTTTAAAGTATCATATGATGGTTGAAAGCAAGTACTGGAGATTTTGCCACACTGAGGCTTATTGTTCTCTCTTATAAAATCATTAGCAAGCCCTTCCAGTATTTCCAATATCTTTAAGGCACTTTTTGCCTTATAAACATATGTCTTTTATGCCATTTTCATGAGTTTTAATATTTTATTGTTATTAGTATCTGGCTTTCATGCTAAAAATGGGTAGGAAATTGTCATTTCTGCAACTACTGGTATGCATATATGAAGGCATAGCTTATCGATTATGCCACATTTTCCTGCTGCAGCCTCGGAATCCAGTTAAACACAACATTCTAGCTGGTTCCTACAAGTGGATAAGCATCGACAAAAATTATATAACCTATCTGTTGTCCTGACGCTAGATCAGTAGTCAGCAAATGATGGCCCATGGGCCATATTCAGCTTGGCTCCCTGATTAAGGAGAGAAAACAGCCATACGCGCATTCATGTATCTTTTCCTATAAGTTGAGATGAAACTCGTACACAAAACCAAAATTATTTACGATCTAGCTTTTTGAGAAGAAAAATTGCCCACTCCTGTGCTAGACTTTTGAGTCTTCTGAGGGCAGGGTCTAGGTTTCATTTGTCTGTATATTCCTGCAAATCACAGCATATCCTTAACGCGCTTTGAGACAATAAATAAGTTGAAAATAAGTAAAATAAGAAAACATTCTCAATGAAGGCATCACTGTTGAACACTAACAAATGTATCTGTCTCTCAAATAACATGCTAATTCAACCATCTACAGTATTATCACTGCACTTTTCCTTCAGGCATCATTCTGATTTCTCAAAGAAAGAACGTCGTTAAGTGGACATGGGGACCAAGGGTAAAATTCCATCACTCTTGAGACTAGGTTTCTTGTCCCAGCTGTGACTCTGGGCCATGAAATCAGAAGCTTGTTTAGGCTGTCTTTGTGCTTTATTTTTAGGAAGGTCGATTGCTTATTTCCACAATGAGTAAGACTTGTAAATTGGTGCCAATTCCGTCTGTATTACAAAGTGCTAAAATGGATTCTAAATGCAAATTCAAAGGGAGCCAAATAAAGCACGGAAAAGTTCTTGGACAGGCACCACCATCACTCTTTCACAGATAAAATTACAAATATCTTGCTATATTTCTGTGAGTTCTTAAAATTTTCTCTAACATTTACTACCAATGATTTGTGTCGAATCATGTTCCGTTTCATAATTTTTTCAGTCATTCAAAACTAAGCACACAGTAGGCACTCAAATAATTTGTTACATATAGAAAACAATTACTTTGTGACATGAGTTACTTCCCAGAGGTTTTATAGTAAGGTAGCCTAGAAGAATGTGTTCTGAAAACCAGTATGAAATAAGATGGCTACAAAGAGTGAGTATTTAAAAATGTTCATCTTTACCTAACTCAATATTTATAATTATGTCTTTCTGGAACCTGAACTCACTTTTCAGATCCCAGAAGAACTTCTAAGAGTGAAATTCTAATGAGTGAAATATCCTTTTTGCATACAGTGCCAAGAGATAGAGTCAATGTATGACTGTCAAAAATGACATGATAAAATGATTAATATTCCTTATTACTGGTAACACACACACACACACACAAACACACAAAAAATACTCTTCCTGGTAAAGCAATTTTAGGATATGAGAAATTTGTCACTAAATATAAACCCAAGATGGACAAAAAATAAATAATAGGTTTTTAAAAAATAGTGAAAATGTTTTCCTCTGAAATCAATAATGTACTTTAACATTTTACTTTTTATTGATTGTATCACAGCTTAATCATTTTCAGGTTGTGTTGATGGGGCCAGATTAACAGAGCTTTGCCCCTCCATTATAAACAAACATTTATAGTGAATGCTCCTTTATTATCTTTTTAAATAAGGGCCAAGTGAGATTTATAGAATACATTTAATTTTATATCTCTTTGGGTCAATTATTTGGTTTTCTTTCTTTCTTGCAATTTAGTGTGTGAAAACTGCTATTTTGTAATTTTGAAGAAATCCATTCAATTCTATTTTCCAAAGTTATCTTAGAGTAGTTTATACTTATTTAAAAAAATTTATGTATGTTTTATATGTTTAAGTATATATATTTAAGTATCAAACGGTCCTGCTTGAATTTTTCTTTCCTGATGACAATTATTAAAGTGTGTGTATTCTCTTTCCCCCTCCCTCTTTCCCTGCGTTCTTTGCATATGACAAATATATTTGAATGAAATCCACGAGGTAGATACTGAGTGTTAAAATGGGCTATGAAGAGAAAGCTATGTCGTGGGAAATTATTAAATAATTGCATTATAAACCACTAGCACATTTCAGTGCTTAAGCTGTAAAATATTACTTTACATTTAAAGAAAATTTAAAGAAAATTTACTCTTAATTAAAAATTGAAATAGAAAAATATATTTTTCTAAATCATTTTCTATGGGCTATTAGCAAGTTTTTCAGCATCGACGAATCTTCAAATTCCCCACCATGAAAATGTGATAAGTAGAACCTAATCTTATCTCTCTGGTTACAGTAATTTTAGAGTGTTTTGAGGTTTCCTTTCCCCACTGTAGTCTTTCTTCCAGTATTTTTTTTTTACTTTGTGTCTGTTATTGTTCATTTTCCATACTTGAAGTTTTTCTCATATGTCTGATAATCTTTGATTGTCTGCTCATGATTAAGATTAGGGGAATGAGATGATGTGTAGAAGTCCTGAATGTGTGGGTCTGATTGGTCTACTGAATTTTACTTTTAAATTACATGAGTGCTATTTTTTTTCATTAAGCAATGCCGCATTTTCGTATCTTTATATCACTCATTTTTTTCTGACCAAATTTCACTGAGTTTTCTAATCTCCTGTCTGCATGTGAGCAACACAGTGAGGAAAAAAAACCCCAGGAATTCTCAGTATTCCATCTGACATGGCCCGTGGTCACTTAAACTTCCCTGTTATTTAGTGCATATGTGCTCAACTTCTTGGTATTTCCAGGGAATAAACATCCGGATGTCTGCTGGAGTGGGAGACAGACAGTCCCCTAGGGACCTAGACTGCATAAGGGGATCTAGAAATCTGAATGTTCGACAACGGTTTCTATCTTACTCCTTATTTAGCTTCTCCCCTCACAACCAATTCCATAAATAACTGGGGCCAATACTCCAGTTACTTATGAATCTTTTAGGATTCATGTAATGTAAATCTGGTTGGTTCTCAGCTTTTCCTAAGGCCTGCTGAGATTCCATTTTCTTAGTTCTGCTAAATCAATTATCACTGGTTCATTTGCTTTCCAACTTCCGAAATGTTGTTGCTGTTTTATTTGCTATTGTTCTCTCTGTCCTTGTGGATCCTAGTGGAATTTTCAGAGGAAGTGAAATTATATGTATACATTCCATCTACCATCTTATTATCTTATGCCTCTGAAGTAAAGCAGCAGCGATTTATACATTTAGGAAACCCAGAGAACTTCATGGCAGGGATTCAAATATGTAAACTACATTTAATTTGGAAATGAGATACATCTGAATTGCTCAAGGAATTAAGTCAAAATACATTCACAAAGAAAATAGTTCTTTTTTTTTATTACTCCCAGTTTGTCATTTACCCTTTAATGAAATTGTGAAGACTAAAAACATTTATTTCATATGGAGTATTCTTCTGATGTCAAGTAAAGAGTTTTGTCTCCTATTCATTAGGTTTGTAAAATGATTAGAAACCTTGAGTCCCCCTTCTGGCAACAGGCTTGTCACTTTAAACAGTTCTATGTGAGGGAGGTATTAATGGCATACTTTGCATAAACTGAGGTTATTGGCATCATTTGAAAATAAAAGAACAAAGTTAAAGGAGCCTGGCTGTGTGGTACACCTGAACAGGACAAGAAGCACAAATGTATAGTATCAAAAGAAATTGTGTTCTGTTGGAGTGAAATGAGATGAAAAATGCATTATGAGCTGTAAAGGAGTAATGAGAAAGTTTTTTGCCACCAGTGTGCTCGTTTCTTCCATTACCTCAGTGCTATTGGAATGTTGGTAGCATTTAGGTATCAGAATGATATTTCAACCTGTCATATGCTCCAAATGAATTTCATTGAACACAACGTTAGAAATTAGTGAAATTACTTGTCAGGATCCCTAAAGTCCATACAAAAATGTGTGGCTGCTGTGTTGAGGCAGATCTTTAGAAGGAATAGAAATTATAAAAAATAGTTAAAATTACAGTTCCTCACCTAAAAGAGCTTTAAATGTAGGAAATGCCTGGAGACATAGCCAAAGGAGATACATAACTTTGTGTGTGATAGGAAACCATGAGAAAGTATAAAGAAATTAATATAAGTAGAATGACAGTGGATCAGTTTAGATATGAGTGAGGTCTAAATTGGCCATATATTTTGCAATTTCATTCATTCATTTAATCAACATTGTGCTTGGTGCCTGTGGAATATAAGTGAAAATAATAGAAATCATAACTTCTCTTTACCGAATGCATGCTCTGCAACAGGATTTATGGTAGGCAGACTATTAATATGTACTTTCTTATTTATTCTTCACAACGTTTAGTGGCAGTCATCATTATCCCTAATGACTTTCCTAATATTTATCAGTTAGGGTATCCATAGGGAAGAGAGAACTAATAAAGGAACTAATTATAAGTGTGGGTGGGATAGGGAGGAACTTCCTAGGATACTGCAGAAACCTCAGTGGTGGCAAAACTGTCACCACCCCTAGTGTGAAAGAACCCGGAAGTGGGTAGAATTGTGTAAAGCTGGACTCCCTGAGAGAAACAGTGACAGTCTGTCTAGGGTCACAACCAGTCTGGCATTACCCACATTACAGAGAGCTTACTGGGAGAGTGAATACTTTGATCTTATTTTTCTCCTTCTTTCAGATCTCCTCCTCGGGGTTTTTCATCAACCAAACTCAACCCCAAACTAGATGAGCCTGTTGATGTATTTCATACCAGTCAGCCAACTGGGACAGAGTAGGATGGAGGAGGATGGACAATGGATATGGAGGGAGCTATATATCCAACACACAGGGCCACACAATAAATGACAGTTGCAGAATTTGAATCCAGGTGTAAATGGTTCCAGTGTTAGCGGATTTTTTTGTGAACCATTTCAATCGTACACAGTTCTGCTTTGATAAGATCATATTTGCTGAGCGAGACATACTTGTCAACAACTTCAGTACTCCTAAAAATGAAGTGAGCAAGGTCAACATTTCTTCATCTTTAATTGAAAGCATTGATATGTTTGTTTGTTTGTTTGTTTCCGACAAAGACCATTTATCATCAAGATGTAGTTTTTGTACCTCAAAACATATTTTAGTGAACTTCGTGGAACTGAAACGAAAGTAGAAGTGGAGATGAATCCTCATTCAAGGTAGACTATAATCTTTATCACCAAATTTCATTATTCATACAAAACCTCACTTTAATTTTTCCTCAATATGTTCTTGTAATTCAGCCAAAAGGTGAGAGATTTTAATACAGCTATTAGCAATGTCATTACTTATGAAAAGGAACTCTGCTTTAGACTCACTTCTAAGACTTTGGCAAACTTTTTAGCATCTCTTAATTATGACAGCAAATCTGGATGGATATAAGCATAATTCATACTAAGAAATTCTAAGCTCTACCATTCAGTGAATACTTCATTTAGTTGTTTGCTGTGAATAGGTTTTTCAATAATGAGACTATTTCTCTCTCATTCCTCTCCAGTGATTGCTGTAGTTGACATTAGCAGGAACCAATCCGCAGCCCTGATAAAAGCATTTAAAGGAATATGAAAACTGGAAACTCACTGGAAGCATTTTTAATAAAATCAAATTATTTTCTGTATACCTTTCAGAGTTGGGCAGAGTATTTAAGGTGACTCATTCAATACTTAATCATTTGTTGTCGAATAAACCAAACCTCTGTGAAGGGAAGTGACTTTACAAAGGTCATCTTGTTTTGTTTCCCATTATTTCAAAGTTTAATATAGTGATCTGTCTAGCCATCCAGGTTCATTATGCAGCCAGCTTTGAGTCTTCTTTCTCAAATCTATTCTGCCACCTTCCTACCAAAATGTGTTGATTCCATATGAGAAATATACTTTAAATTCAGCTCCTCATCACTTTTCTATCTATTGCTGCTCTAGTTCAAATTACCATCTCTTGTTATACAGTTTTAAAGGATTGCTTTCAGCTACTAGGAAAATCAACATTAAAAAAAGAAAATATAAAGGTCTAATTAACTCCACCTCAACTACCCAAGCTTCTTAGCTACTCACCACCCACTTTAACTACCCAATCCAACTACATGTCCTATTCTCCATCAACATGTGCTTTTCTCTTCCCCAAGCAGGGAGGTCTTTTACTCCCAGAACATAAGGTTCTCTCTATTCAGAAGGCCTTTACTCTTGCTTGCTTATAGGATCTGTTCCAACTTTTCAGATGGTGCTCAAATGTCATTTCTTCAAAATCTTCTGTACCACCCAGGATGGCGAAGCCCTGCTTCCTCTGTGCCCTCACAGCACTGTGCACAAAGTTGTACCATGAGCCTTTTCTTTTGTTGCAATATTCTTGAAGGCAAGAGACGTATTACTCTACTTTGTACTTCTCATGTCTACTACCAAGGCTGGAACATAATATAGAAGTTTTGATATTTGCAGAATGAGTTGTTTAATGAATTAGTTACAATCAAGATCTGGTTGTAAAGGTCGACATACATGGATATCTTAATAAGTGCTATGTACTTCCACAAAGAGATAGCTCTCTGTTGTCATTTCCATCACCGTTATAGGTCTGACACAAATGGATTAATAGGGACCAGGGGAATTTGGTCTTTAGGTTGCAACTTTGGAGGGCATCCATCCCTACACTTGACAGTTTTATGCAGAGGGTTGCCAATTGACGCTAGCCAATGGAGTAATAGAATAAATGTCTCTGAGTTTTGGTGTGCAAGGCATATGTGGTGAACAAATTGCATACTTACTATGTTATTCCACACTTCAGCTTTGGCTGATTTAGGAAATATTTGGGGGAGTCTCTTCTGGACTCACCTGGGGCTTCTGTCTCAGTCTTTCACTCCAGGGCTGTTAAGGGTGAAAACCTCATTCTCAAAGTGTGCTTTCTGACCTTTTAAACATTTCTCTGTCATAATGTGCAGGGAGATGGGGAAGGGCAATATCTCAGGCTTGCGATTATCTGTAGATCTTGCCATCTGTACATAATGATTCTCAGAGAAATTTTTCTATGACTTGATTCTGTTATAAATTGAGAAGTTTCCTAGATGTAGTAAACCATATTGACACCCACTTTCAGCTTTCTTTCTCAAATGTGTTTGAATAGAAAGGGCTGCATTAATGTAGTTTTGTTCAAAATTGGCACAATTACTGCTGGAGCATGGTGAGGGTCATTCACTCACTCATCCATTGATTTACTTACCAAATATGTTGAACCTATGATACATGACATTGGGTCTACACTGGCTAGACAATGACATACAGGACTTACACAGTCCCTGCCATCTTAGTGTTGGGAAAACCAGTACGTGTTTATTAAGCATCCATTATGTACCCAGAACTCTTCTAAGCAATCATGGTGGTTTAAAAAAATGAAGAGGTACAAAGTACACTATGATGCCTTCAAGGAGCTTGCAATTTTGAAGAAAAAGTGAATTAAGACACTGATCCTCATTGGTCAAATAAGGAACCATTTTATGCATAGTGTGCTTGCTGGAACAGCCTCAGCCATTTATCAGCCTTTTATGCCTTTTCCCAAATTCTTGGTATATGTAAACCTCCATTTCTGTTAACGAATAGAATACTCCTTTGGGGTGCAACATCTCACATGAACCTTTATCTGGTATCTACTAGAGCCTGTTTTCACCATTTCAGACTACTATGAAACAACATCATGTCTGGGTCATGATGATAATATAGGGAGTGTAGAGAGATGCTTTAAAAGTCTATTTCTAAGTATGTAATAATCTTAATTAGAATGAGAAAGGGTAAAGCTGGTATTGGCCTTTGAATTAAATCTTTTTTATTCCAAATATGTTCCCTCCCTTTTAAAAAGAGAAATAGAGGCTAATGCTAAGAACTTGAATAATAAAAATATTTCATTGGAAATGGATTGGGTATCATTTTCCTTGGGTGAGCAATAGCTGGTCAGATAAATGTGTGACATCTGACCTTGTCATATCTTGTTTTCTGAAGTAAACTAAGCTAACTAGACAGTGAAATATGAGTTTCCCATTGCTGCTGTGATGAAACTTTTGAGGCGACGTACCAGTAAGAAGATAGCCCTACCCTATGGGTCAAAACAATGGGAGAGGGCCCTTTTCAGGAGCTGAGGCTGCTGTGGAATAAACACATTTCACTTCAGATGATGCTTTGCATTTCTGTTTGACCCTATCTTGAATTCTCGTATAAAAACAAGTAAAATTTGGGGGCCTGGCATTGAAATATTGGCCTAGAAGAGGTCAACAGTGTAATATCCATTTCCTGAGATGTGAACCCTGAAGAAGTTTATCCAGCTTATGAGAATCTATTTTGGGAAAAGTGTGGGAATTAGGGGATGGAGAGATGGTGACATTTGCAGGTTTTTGCTGTTGTTCTTGCACCCTATAGATAGGTTTCCCTACTTTTTATTTTCTAGCAATTGAGGTTAAAAAGTGCTTATGGTTGAACTGTGGACGGACTTGGGAAAATTGAAATAGGCTGTAAAATTAGTGAGGCTGATGACAGAAAACAATCTAAATAGAGTAGGCACCTGTCACCTTACTCAATTTTCTCCTGGAATCTACTAATAAGAGTGACATCTTTGAAATTTGAAGCATTTCTGAATTACAGTGCAGGCCCATTTCAATCTCATAACTTGTACCTAGCTAACTCATTCTAGAGACAATAGCCAGATCTTTTTGTGTGCAAAGAGTCCTCTGTCAACAAAATTTTCCAGTTGATGGAGCCAAAATTCTGCAAATGGAAAATTGGGGGGGGGGGGCTTATGTGTTTAACTAGAACTGCTGTGTTCACCCATTTGGTGTTGCTCCCTTATTCTGGAAAATAGTAGTTACCTATCCCCAGTCTCCAAAACCTTTGCTCTCATTGGCTATTGACAGAGGAGTTGTGGGAAGCTGCCTAGCTTTTTCCTGTTTTGTGGCCCCTACCAGGTGCCACCTTCTCGTACAGCTTCCAGGCCCTTCATTATTTGTCTCTCTGTAACCTTGAGTATGATAGATTCATGGGTGGGGGAAGGGGGAAGGATCCCAATATCTTCCAAATCACTTTTTGTTTGACTTTATGATATACCAGATACTACTAAATAGAAACTGATGATGTTTGTCAATTTGACAAGGAACAGTAAATTTTGCTTCAGTCTGGATGTCAGTGAATAACGAATTGCTTGCTTTTGCCTTTCAAGTGCCTTATACAAAACAAAAAGCAATTTGGTTTTTTAACATTTCGAATCTAAATAGGATAGCTATGTCTTTTTTAATGTGTAAATATCATGGTTTTGTTAAAGAGCTTTATGAAGGAAAGAATCTCAGTTAATTCACCTAACAAAAAAAGTTTTTTATTTTTACTTCTATTACTAGCATTAATTTAGAGTTAGGGATCTGATACAATTGCCTTACAGATTTTAACTTCCTGAGCACAAATCAAAATTTGACATTAACCAGAATTTCTAGATGCATAAACTATAAAACATTTCCAAAGAGAAGAAATGTTTTCCTAAATAAAATACAGCACTTAAATTGAGAGATTTGCATTTGTTTATTTTGCATTGATTTTAATAACTGAAAAAATGTTGATGCTCAATTGAAAATATTGGGAAAGAAATTTTTAGTGTTTACTGTTACAAAAATCTTTCACATAGCAATTAAGATTGATCATATCAAAGTAAGTCTTTGAAAGGGTTTGTGTATTTTACTAAATGACACAGAATAATATCCATACTGGAGAGCATGGAATTTCTAAAATAAAAGATCACAGGTATGATGGTGGCAATATCAGACCCCTTATTTTACCAGTTGTTGTTTTTTAGTTAATTTTTTAAAAATGAATTTATTCATGAGTCTCTAGCTATCCAGAAACCATTTTTTACAGATTATGTATGAAAGAGCAATCGAAATTTGTTCTCATCGAGCATTTAGTGATGCAGGAAGTACCTCTTCCATTAGAGAATAATGAAATCATACCTAGGCCTTATAACATAGAGAAGAATGAGACTGAGGCACACTAACTTCCTCACTAATATTATACTCATAAGAAGATTCCACATAACATGAATAACAAATAAAGCATTTGGGTTCCAAAACATCCTGATCAAGAAAAATCAAGAATATGTATGAGAGTTTTCTGAGGAATTGAAAATGGCTTGTCTGTCTTCTAAATTCCTTCTCACTGAAAATAAAAACAGACAACCTAGCAATAAAATATATAAAAAATACAAATAGTCCATTCATAGAAGAGGAGATGCGACTTATCAATAAACATATAAAAATGTTCAACCTCATAAATACAAAAGTGCAAATTAAAATGAAATGCCATTTTTCATATTGGAGATTAGCAAAAATATATTTGCTAGTAGGTACTAATAATGAAAATGGGGAATGAGTGACCTCACAGACAGTCGATAAAAGTGTATTTATACACCTTTTCTGGTTGAGCTATTTGGCATTATCAAAATAAAAATGCATGAATTATTTAAATCTAGCAAAGACAATTCTAAGACTCCAACAGAAATATTCACATGGCCATTACAGGGTTGTACACAAATGTGTGTGTGTGTTTTCATGCAAAAATGTACATGTACGTGTGTCTTAGTTCTGTAAGTGGTGACTACACACAGGACAATTCAACCTTTAAATGGTAATAACAATTTCTTGCATTTACATGATGCTTTGGAAACTCAGGGATTGGTATTATCTAAGGATTTTTAAAGCAAAGTTCAGATTCTATGCATGTGAAGCTATTTCTTTAAGAGAAGGGAGCTGGTTTGGAGGACCCAAAGAAAGAATGCATGTGCGACCAGGTCTGTAACTTTCCATATGGGTTGGGTTGAGGGAGGTTGGGAGAGGATGCAGGACTGGGATGAGCTAGAGGAGAAGGGCTGTGAATGAACAAGGCATTAAATGGCCCAAAGTGGTACCTTGGGTACCCCTTTCTTGGCCAGACATTCTCTCTTTCATAATGTCCCATCTGCCTGTTTAGTTGGGAAAATGATGACCTCCCATGTACCCTTCCTCTGACACAAGGAGCTAAACATCTGCAGAGAACCTTAAAAATCAGTACCTCTTCCAAAGACAGCATGGTCTGTAGTCATTCTGAATGTTTCTATACATTACATGTGAAAATATCCTTTTCTTTTGTATCTATCGCCAGCTGATTAAAGGGGGGGGGAACCCATCCAACTCATGGGGTAAATTTGGAAGTTTATGCTTGAAAAAATATCCAGTATAGCAGCACCTGAAGTTTTTTTGTTACCCCCTGAACAGCACTGAGCATCTTTTCACCTTTCCGAAATATCTTATTGAAAAGGAACCTTTGCCAAAACACACAACCACTCTTTCTCTAATTAGCCCTCAAAGAATTGGTTTTGAAGTCTTAATTTCAAGGACACAGATGTAAACTTAAGTTCTAGTTATGAAAGACACGGGCTTTAAAGATTTTTTTGTTGTTTGTTTTATTTTCTGACAAATGGGACACCCCATTGTGTTTTCTCTACAGCTAATTTTCCAAAGGCAGAGAGGAAGGGTTAGAAAGCAAGTGGACTTCCATGAATGGAGATTGTGAAACATGAATACACAACATTAAGTCCTGCCTCAGGAGATACTGCCACGGTTACGCATGAGATCAGAGCAGTCAGACACACATGCACCTGTGTGCACCACAGGCGTGTGCAGCCACATGAGCACTATGTTAACACCAGTGGTGAATAGAAGAGAGGAGGAAGAAAGAACCGTGTTAAAGAGAGAGAAGTGGCTTGGTAATACAGTGCTGATAACACACCAAACACAAAGTGAGAGCTGTGGGATAGGAGGGTTCCTGCAGGGCATTTGGGTTTCCAGGAGCAGAAAGAGAAAGAGCGGAACTAGCCGTGAGTTACGTGGCGTAGATGCCAGGTTCAGGCCGGACCTTGGATGTGACAAGAGATTCTTACTAGTCTGACTAATAAACGTTCTCTCTTTATTCTTTACTATGTCATAATTTTGTATTGGATAACAACATGACCAACTAAAAAATTTTATTTTCCATTCTCCTTTGCGAGTAGAGGTTGTTATGTGACAGTTTAGGCCAGTAAGACATAAGTAAAAGTCATTGGGTAGGGTTTCTGAACAAAACTGTCCACAAGGTCTGAGTCTGCTGGCACACGGGCTTTTAGCCTTCCCCACCCTCTCTCTGCCTTCTCTCTTCTTGTAAAACAAGAAACAAGATGGCTAGATCTGCAGTGACCATACATGAGATCATGAGCTAACCTTGTGGATGGAAGACAGACCATGGGAAGCAGAACAGAAAGAAAGAAGCCACCTAGGACATTGATAAATTCACAGAGCTACTGCAAAAGCCCCAGAATGCCTATCTGCAGACTCTGGTAAAAGAAAAATACCATCTCATTGGTTTTATACACCGTTTTTCAGGGGTTTTTTTTTGTTGTTGTTGTTATTAGTAACTGAACGCGATCCCCAACTGGTTAACAGGGGCTCTGCAGGGAGGATGTTTGAACCAGAAAATGCTTGCGTGTTGAGGGCTCTTCTAATTCTGAATGTGTGGGCCTCTGAAATGGTCCCTCCACTTCCACTAAAAACCATTAAATAATACCTATCAGAATTCAGGGAGGCAGACAAATATCCCACATACACCAGGGACAGTCAACAACAGCCATATTTAACAGCAAGACTTCCAAGGTAAAATGACCATGTATAAGAGCAACCTTAGTTCTCCAAAGTTTCCCAGGACAACATGATTCCTTTCAGCCTATATTTACTAGTTTCCAAATGGATAAAATTGATGTGGAGTGAACTAACTGTTCCAGGATTGCTCTGAACAGTAGCAATGAGAAATGATGGCAAAGCAGAAATTAAAATTAACTCAGAGTTGGTTAGTCCTCAAATGAACTTTCCTGCTGGCATTGGTCGTTTCTTGTCCCTGTCCATCTCTGCAGCCTAAATTTCACCGTATCCTCTTTCTCCCCTCCGCACATCTTCACCTCTAGCCACTTATAACTACTTGTAATTAACACATCACAGTATTTCTTACTTCTGACTCTTCATATATTCTGGTTTCTCTGCTTGCCTGCTCTTTCCTTTGTTGCCCCCTCTTCCATATAACTTGTATTTGCCCTTCAGGACTTGGCTCTTACTCTGCTTCTCTCTGAAGCCTTCTGTTTCTATCCTTCCCATCCTACCTTCACATATAATGGACTGTGTCTCCTCCATTTGGTCCCTGGGCTTACCACTCACAGGTCTTAGTACAGTGAGCCATCATGTGCTCCTTGTTTCTTCTAGAGTTGTTGAGAGCATCAACTATGTAGGAGCCATTTTTGATCTCTAAGCCTTAACACAATAGCTAGTGCTTGGCCGTTAAATATTTGTTGAATGGATATTGTAAATTATTTATAATTTTTTTTTGGTATTTTCCTATATTAGCAAGAGTACTCTAGCATTGATGTTAAATAAAATACGTCTTTAGGGTAATCTGCTGACATGAAGCCAGGAACTAACCAACTTTTACCAAAATGCTGGATTACCTTAAGTGAATCCAAGTTGAACACATAGAGGGAAATAATGTAGAACTTTCTCCTCGATTTTCATATTTATGGCTAATTATTCTGGTGGTTTATAAACTATTTTTTAGTTTTCCTGTGTGTTCAAGTGGGCTCTGCCTGTGAACTACTTTATGATTAGGGACTGAAGGAAGGCGCCATAGTTAAAGAGTTGAGTTTACATATATTTATTCATTTATAGTGCATTGGGAAGGCTGGTTGTCCTGCAGGAAATTGGCAGACCCAGTGCAGTACTCTGGAGGGATCAAGATTGAGTGCCTGACATTAGTCCATTGGCACACATGGTGGACCTAAGTGATTATAGCATTCTTTCACACAGGCCCTATGTATTCCCCTAGAATCTTTCCTAACTTGAATCTTCAATCAATCATTAACAATTAGAGTCAGCCTACAAGCTCTTTGTTTTATCTGGGGTAGAAAACGGCTTAAGGGGCTTAGGAACCAAGAGAATTATTAACCTGTAGATATAAATGGTATATCTATATCTCAGCACATTTAAGAGTGTAAGAATGAACTGTAATGAGATGAGGTAGACCACAGATTGGTCCTAAGAAATATAATAGACAGGCTTATATGTGTCAGCTAGGGGTATCTATTTTCAGACTTGGGTATGCATCATAATCACTTGGAGGGCTTATTAAACTGCAGGTTGTTGTTATTCCTCCAGAGTTTTTGATTTAGTAGGTCTGGAGTGAAGTCTGGAAATGCGCATGTCTGGGAATACACTTTGAGAATCACTACCCTAGGTATTTGAATTTTGGGTGATTCCAAGAAGTTGTTTAGGAGATTGCAGAAATAAACTTATTTTCCCTGAGCATAAAGAAATAGAAAGGCATGCCCCTTTTCTTAAAGAATAAATGGTGTCCTTAGACTTCTAAACAAGCTCTCCTTGAGTGATCTCATTCCCATCCATAGCCCACTGCCATTTCCGCACTGAATATTGGTAAATACCTATTTCTACCTTTGTTAACCCTCCTGAAAATTAGACTCGTGTGTTGAAACGTTCATTGACTTTATTATCTTGATGTCCAATATGTATCTTCCAGACAAGAGGTGGCAAATAGGTTTATCTCCTGTAACAGTTAGAATTGATGGTAGCTGTTCTAAACTGAGAATGATTCTGAAGTCAGGACCAAGTTGAAAGTAGTAGCATTTGGTGTTGCCATCGGAGTAGGAAGCTGTGTTGACCCAAACCATGTCCTCCTCCTTTTTCTCTTCCACTGGTGAATTCAGTGGAGAGATTGAAAGGTGCCTTTTGTTCCCTTTGGGGCTAAAAACCACAGCAAGTATAACCCTAGGCAAACAAATCCACTCTTACATAATTATTTAATGTAAATTATCTTGCTTTAGAACTCCTTCTTCAAATATTTGAGTTTTTGCTATTTTTCATCCTGTAATTCTTTCTAGTTTATTTTTGTTCTGGTCAGAGAAACTTTGCATTATTCAGTTCTTCTAGATTTGTTAATGTTTGGTTCATGTCCATTGAATGTCTTAAAGGTTTTCTCTTTTTTGTTTTTTTTTCAGCAGTTTGATGTGTCTTGTTATGGTTGATTTTGGTATTTTGCTTGGTTTTCTCTGAGCTTCTGGGACACATGGTTTGATTTCTTCCATTAATTTTGGAAAATTCTGTCACTTCCCCTTCCTATATTGCTTCTGCCCCATACTATTTTTTTTCCTCATTCCGTGAGTCCAATTACACATATCCCAGAGCATTTGATATTGTCCCAGCTTTGGGTTGTGTTTTTGTTCCCCATTATACTCTGTTTTTTCTTTGTGTTTACTTTTTGGTGGTTTCTATTGACCTATCTTCAAGCTCATTGATTCCTTCCTTAGCTTCAAGTCTACTGATGAGCCTAACAAAAGAGTTTTTCATCTAATTTTTTTCATTTCCACTTGAACATTTCTTATAGTTTCCATATTTCTATTGAAATTTTCCAGATGATCATGCATATAATTCACCTTTTCAGCTAGTGATATAACAGGCTCATCAGAGTTTATTTTTAACTTCTCTGATAGATCCAACAACTGAATCATATCTGAGTCTGATTCTGTTGACTATTTGGTCGATAGTGTTTTTACTTGATTCTTTGTGTGTCTCATCAATTTTGGTTGAATCATGCGCATTTTGGTTAGGACAGTAGGAAGGAAGGTCTCTGGTATGTATGCCCAGAAATGGGGGTGCCTCTTTTACTTGGTCTACAGTGTGGGAGACTGAGACTACCTGTTTACTAAGTAGTTGAGCTGAGTTGAGCTTTATTAATCTATGATTGCCTTCAGCGCACCTTAGTCTTCAAATTCCTCTAGCGATACTTTGTATTTAGAGTACAACCTGGTTTTCCAGAAGGTTTTCCTTATGTCCGATCCTCCTTCAGCCATAGGTCTTCCCTCTGTCTCAAAAAAAACTTTTCCTGTGTCTCAGGAGAAGATCGTTGTTACTCAAAGCTCACCAGTCTAGTGACAGAGAATTGAGAGTAATCTGTACTTTTCTGGCTTAGCTTCAGGTTGGCTCTGTGTCTCCCTTGGTCTCGTTGTGGGGACTTCTTATTGGTCCTGTTCTCCCACCAGTAGGTTGTCCCTGTTGCTGTGGGACAAGGATATGGTCCTGATTTTTCTGACTCTTTCTTCCGACTTGTAATCGGTTTTCATCTGTGCCTGAGGGTGACAGGGTTTACTGTCATTCCCTTAGTGAAGTAAGACTTTTGTTCCATACAGGCAATAGTGGAGGATAATTCCGATGGAGCTTCGTAACTACTTTCTCCTTTTCTCTGGCCACACCACGAAGGAGGACTTCTCACCCTCTGCCCTGCCTCCAGTCTTTCTCTGGAGAAATCTCAGAGAAGAATCTGCAAGTGGGTGGTTCCCGAAAGTTCTCTACGCTCATGCTGGGTTTCTTCAGGTCAAAGTACAAATCATAGATATTACATTTTTTTCTAATGCACTAATTTAAGCTATAAATTAATTTCTAAACACTGTCTTAGCTGTATCCTAAAATTTGATATGCTTTGTTTCATTGCAGTTCACTTCAAACTATTTTCAAATTTCTTCGTGACTCTTTTGACCTACGTTTGTTTAGAATTATGCTATTTCCAAATATTTTAGATTTTATAGATATCTTATTGTAATTGATTCGTACTACAATTCTGTCGCGGTCAGAGAACATACTGTATTAATTTCAGACCTTTAAAGTTATTAAGACTCAATATAATTTTGGTCAGAGACTATGCTCTACATAATGTTGATACTTTGACATTTATTGAAGTTTGTTTTACGTCCCAAGATATGCTCTCTCTTAATGTTCCATGTCCACACGAGAAGAATATGTATTCTGCTGTTTGTCCTATGTCAAGGAGTTAAGTATTGTTGATAGTGTTATAATCTTATATGTACTTGTTTTGTTCTCTATTTTAAATAGATCACTAATAGCTGGGTTTGAAAATTTCCAACTATGATTGTGGATATTTTGATGTCTTTGGTTCTGTCATTTTTTTTTTTTTTGCTTCATGTATTTTGAAACTCTGTCCTTAGTTGTACAGCGATTTTGTGGTGTTATGTGTTCATGAATAGATCCTTTTTTTCCACTATGGAAAGTCCCTCATAATATCTAGAACTGATCTTTATCTTGAAGTCTACTTTGTTATTAATGGAGCCATCACATCTTGCTTCCATTTAGGATTTGTGTGGTATAACTGTACCCTCTTACTTTCAACTTGTCAGTGTATTTAAATATACTGAGTATTCTTATACTTTAATTGACTTAGATCTTTTTCATTGAGTGACATCCTTGTAGTGTTATTGGACTAAGTCCACACATATTCACTAAATTATGGAAGTGCTTTAATTTAAATTATGCCATTTATTGGTATTTATTTTATATTTATACAATTGTTTTTGTTCCTTCTTCCTGCCTTCTTTTGGATGAGCCAATCACTCTTTAGTATAGCATTACGTCTGCTCTGAGAACTTTTTAGCCAATCTTCATTCTGTTGTCTTATTGGTGGTTTTAAAATTTTTAATGTGTTTTTAAGTTATCATACTTTATCTTAAAAAATTATCACTTCAGGAACAATACAACACATTTAATATAGTGTAATTCCATTTATCTCTCCTCTTATTTTTGTGCTTTTTTGTATTTACATATGTGCTATGAAATTCACAGTACAATGATTATATTTTTGCTTTAATAGTTAATACATGTGACATATTTTAAAGATGTTTTGTATTTACCTAGATATCTATACTTGGTATTGCTTCTTAGTCCTTCCTC
Source organism: Eonycteris spelaea (assembly GCA_003508835.1). Lineage (NCBI taxonomy): Eukaryota > Metazoa > Chordata > Mammalia > Chiroptera > Pteropodidae > Eonycteris > Eonycteris spelaea. Next base: position 1,201,905 of record PUFA01000200.1, read on the forward strand.
AGAACCCAGTTTTATTTAATATCATTGTCCTTTACCCTGAAAATTATTTTTAATCATTTCTTGAGATATTAGTCTGCTCAGAATGAATTATCTGACATTTTATCCTTCTGAAGTTGTCTTTTCTTTGCCTTCACTTATGAATCATCCATTTGCCATAGAGTCTAGGTTAAGTTTACTTCCCCTGTACTTTAAAGATATTTACCCATTGTCCTCTGTCCTCCATTATTTATGTTGAAAAGTCAACTTTCATTTGTGTCACCGCTCCCATGTCTGTAGTGTATCTGTTTTCAGTAGTTTATCCTTTTGAGAAAATCTTGCCCACGTCAATAATAAAGATAGAAAAGAAAAGAGATAGGATTGAAATGTATCAACAAACTATCATTCCCATTCTCTCTGTGATGATAGTGGGGACCTTTCACCTATATGATGACAATTCTCTGAGGATAATTAGTCCCCTCACACAGGGTCCCCTTTCTCTGAGAGGATTCAATAGCTGAGAGCACTATGCCTGGTCCCACACTGCCCAATAGATGTCACTACCCCTAACTCTCATACACATGCACATCTGTCCTCATTCTGGCCACAGAGGCCCTTTCTTGCCCTTTTTAATCAGGGCTCTACAGTAAGGATTAGAAAGCCGAAACAGTCTGCAATATACATTACCATACAGCCAATTCCATAGAAGACCAACCACAGATCACACTTAGAAACCAGGGCAGGAATATGTTTATAGGGTGCATTTTTGAAAATGATTGTTGGAAGTACCAATTTTGATGTGCCTAATTTTTCCAACTTAACATTTATTTTGGAACAGTGCAGGTGATGACTTTACTCCCACAGTAAACCCATGCTTACCCAAGTAACACCAACCCCATGAACTGCCTCCTCTGGAAAGGCTCTAATGAGAATCAAGCCCACAGCTGCAGGTCAGCTTTATGGCAACAGTCTGCCTGCTGGTCTGCGGGAACAGCCCCCTACAGGTGGCCTGAGTTCCCCATGCTTGAGACTCCACAACTAAACTTTAATTTTGCCTTTCACCTTCCTCTGAGATGGTTGCAGAGCACAACTTGGTGACCTCTGATTTAAGGGAAGTCAAAAATAGAATCTTCTCACCAAAAGGCATCTGAGGACAAAATGAACAACAACAAAAAAATGGACAACAGTAGACTAGTATTTTGATCGCAAGAGCCAGAGGCCCTGCCACATTCTAATTGACATCGTCTCAAATTAGATGTCTTTGCTGGATTATATAACTAAATTAATTCACCACTTCATCTTAAAATGAGTTCATTTTTGGTGAAAGATTCATGAAGGGATTAAATAGAAGTGACAACACAAAACTAAGCAAAGCTCACGGTCCCAATTACAATGCTCAAAACCAGGCCAAAGGGAAAAATTGACCAAGAAATTTTTTTTCTAAAAAGCAACTTTGTGTTTGGCTAGATGTTGGTATTTTCTTTAGCCCTCTTAGAAGATTTAAGAGGAAGTAAACAAGAATTAGTACATAAACATGTCAGTAACCATCCTCTACCTGTGGCTCAGTCTGAAAAAGTCAAGAACCGAGAAATTAAAAAGGGTTTATGAGAAATTCTTTCTCATCCCTCTTGGATATTATCTCTCTAGCTTCAAATATACAGGAATGAAACTGGCCAAGGATTTTGGTAAACGTGTGAAAGGACTGTCATTCCATTAGAGCTGTAATTTAAACAAAACTTCAAATTAACCCACATTTGTGGTGGATCTGGTGGAGACTTGAGGGCTGTGCTCATACAGACAGGAGCAGAAAAATTCTCATGAAAGGTTGGCAACAGTATCCTCTACTGCTATAAACCTCAGTGTGCACGTCAGTCAACAGCAAGAAGCAATGAAGAGTGAAGATATTTTACTTTCTGCCACTCGTATTTGAGGTACATGTGACTTAAGGTGCCTGTATTTTTTATCAATGCTTATGGTCCTCACACATATCTTTTAATACTAACAGCATGCTACCAGAAACCTATTAACAGAGCTGAGAATGGTTGCATGTTTAGCTGCAGAATACTAAAGAGGCAACACCTACTCCTACTGTTTCACCATTTCAATTAAAAATATTCCAGTGACAAAGAGTCAGTAGTAAATATTTCTCATTGGAAAAATGGCTTGGAAATCGATTTTCAGTAAAATTTCAGAGTTGGGAGAAAAGCTTACTGTAAATGCATGAATTTAAAATGGCCAAGCAACTGGTGATTATCAGCCAATTATTCTTTAGATATGCAGTTACTAGTCCTTCTAATTAAGCATTAAAGGATTATAACCGGATTGTCTACATAGAAGAAGTGGTTTTATGAACCTATCAAAATGGAACACCATTAATAGAGCAAAAGTAAGTAAAACAAAGTTAAATAGTTTTGGAAAAATCATTTAGGCTTAGAAGTTCCAATATACACAAAAAACACTTCAAAAGTCGAAGAAAATTGGCCTCAAATGTTCGGCTACCTTTCAGAAAAATCTACTTTGAATTGGCCTTTATCTTTTTTTTTTTCAATTACTGTTGACATTTCAATATTATTTTATATTAGTTTTAGGTATACAGCACAGCAGTTAGACATTTATATAATGTATGAAATGATCTCCCGATTAGTCTGGTGCCCACTGGCACTATACATAGTTATTACCATATTATTAACTACATTCCCTATGCTGTCCTTCTTAATCCCCGTGAACATTTCGTAACTACCAATTTATCCTTCTTAATCTTTTTGCCTTTTTCAACCAGCCTCTCAACCCCCTCCCACCTGGCAATCGCCAATTTGTGGTCTATATCTATCAGTCTGTTTTGTTTATTTACTTTTTTAGATTCCACATATAAGTGAAATCATATGGTATTTGTTTTTCTATGTTTGACTTATTTCATTTAGCATAATACCCTCCAGGTCCATCCGTGTCTTTGCAAATTTTTTATGGCTGAGTAATATTCCATTCATTTTTTATGGCTGAGTAATATTCCATTGTATGTATATGTGCCACCACTTCCTCATCCAATTGTCTTATCAATGGGTACTTAAGCTGCTCCATATCTTGGCTATTATGAGTAGCATAGCAGTGAATGTACAGGTACATATGTCTTTTTTGAATTAGTGTTTGGTTTTCCTTGGGTAAATATCCAGAAGTGGAATTGCTGGGTCATAAGGTAGTTCTATTTCAATTCTCTGAGGAAGCTCCAGACTTTTCCATAGTGGCTGCACCAATATGCAATTCAACCAGCAGTGTATGAGGTTTCCCTTTTCTCCACATCCTTGCCAACTCTTGTTTCTTGATTTATTGATGATAGTTATTCTGATAGGTGGGAAGTGATATCTCATTGTGATTTTACTTTGCATTTCTGATTAGCGATGTGAAGCATCTTTTCATGTCTCTTGGCCATCTGTATGTCCTCTTTAAAGAGATGTCTATTCAGGTCCTCTACTCATTTTTAATTGGATTTTTTGATGTTGACTTACATGAGCTCTTTATAAATTTTGGATAGTAATCCCTTTTCAGATGTATCACTGGCAAATACCTTCTCCCATTCAGTAGGTTGTTTTTTCACTCTGTTGATGGTTTCCTTTGCTGTACAAAACTTTTTAGTTTGACGTAGTCCCATTCGTTTTTTCTTTTGTTTCCCTTGCCAGCGGAGAGAAATCAGGAAAAAAAAATATTACTTGGAGCAATGTCAGAGTTTACTGCCTATGTTTTCTTCTAGGAGTTTTATGGATTCAGGTCTTACATTTAAGTCTTTAATCCATTTTGAGTTCATGTTTGTGTATGGTATAAGAAGGTGGTCCAGTTTCATTTCTTTGCATGTACCTGTCCAGTTTTCCCAACACCATTTGTTGAAGAGACTGTCTTTACTCCATTGTATATTCTTGCCTCCTTTGTCATAGATTAAAAGACCATATAGGTGTGAGTTTATTGCTGGGCTCTCTGTTCTGTTCCATTGATCTGTCTTTATGCCAGTGCCATTGCTATTTTGATTACTATAGATTGTAGTATAGTTTGCTGTCAGGTGGTGTCATACTCCCAACTTTGTACTTCTTGCTCAAGTTTGCTGTGGCTTTTTGGTGTCTTTTATTCTGTATAAATGTAAGGATTATTCTAGTTTAGTGAAAAATTTCCCTTGGTATTTTGATAGGGATTGTATTAAATCTATAGATCGTTCTGGGTAGTATGGCCATTTTAACAAAGTTAATTTTTCCTATCCATGACCATGGAATGAACGGGCCTCTATCTTAATCAAATGTGATCAGTTGCTATAAATAGCTAGTTGACCTTTAATTTTTTACTCCAAAATGGATACTTATAAATTAATATTTAATATGGTTATTTTATAATTTTAAACATTCAGGTCCGTATTAAACCTCCATGAACATTTTCAAATGCATATAAATTCTCTTAAAAGGGTTTGTCCCTGAATGGGAAAAAAATAGCTTAACTTCAATGTAAATGTAAAAAGCAGGTTTAAAAAAATCAACATCTCATAGGAACAAACTTCCTAAATTCAAACTGAAAGTCTCTTTGAATGTAGAAAAACCTTACATTCTAAATATTACTCAGTCTGATTCTTATTCTGCGCTATGAATCAAGTCATTAGCCAAGGAGCACAACTGCAAACAGAAATGAGTCTGCGATTCTGAGATGGTTTAAAGATGAATGAAATCCAGGATAAGGTTAAAAAATATGAGCATATTTCAGTCTCTCAAATCTCGAGATCAAGTAGCAGTTTTCTGAGTTAAATCCAAATGCCATTCAGGGTCCCTTCAGAGCTGCGGCCCTTCCTCCTGCTTCCCACATTCCGGTTACAATCAATTCATTGCTTTCTGTTGTGCGAAGCAGCTCCTCCTAGGACAGAACGTCCTTTCAGTGTGTGAAGCCCTTGTCAGGAAGCAGTCCCAAATTAACCCCATTACTCCCATTCATATCCTTCTTCTGGGATGACTCAATCTGCTCCAAAACGGCTTCCCATCACAAAGGTTTACTTGGTGCCAATTCTCTGCAAAGCTTTTATAACTAGACTGTGAGATCACGAGAAATAATCCTGTCTCTCCACTATATCTAGATGCCACATCCTCCATAGAGCTTTCCTTATTCATTTATGTGGAATTACACCATGCATTTTTTTTTCATTCTCATAGTTACTTTGCACCTCTTGCTAATGTATACTTAATTATCCTGCGTGTTGTGGTTACTTGTTCGCATGTGTGACCCACGTGTTTCTGGGTTTATGCTTAAATGGAGTCAAAATAACAAGAGTGAGCTATATTTTGCTGATTTGTTCTTTTCTTTTTAACCTAGTAATTCCAAATCTAGACCTCTACAACCATTCTGCCCTCAATTCTATGCGACAGTGTAGTGGAGTAGTTTATGAGTGCTTATAAATGAGGCCTCCGCTACTACATGATAGCTATCCTGTGACTTCTTCTTCCTCTCTGGCTTTTTACACATTAATCACCACTGTTCCTGGCGTGTCAGAAGCTGCTCCATGTTCTCCAGAATCCCCTGTATTTTTGTGTTCTTGTATTAATAGCTTCTGAAGTCAATTTACTGAAATAGGGTAGAGAACCACAATAGAAACAACCACTCTGCTATCGTCCAGGCGTTGTGGTTATCACACGCTCCCAGCCCTAACATCACTGTGCACAGACAATGGAATTCTGTTCCGACTAGACCAGAGTTCAAGCCCCCTCATATCTAAGGTCAGGGAGTGAATGTCGAATATGGAAGCCAAGGCCTCTGATAAGGAACTCTATCCCTTTGAACTTTGTGAGGGTGAGGGTTCTGTCTCCTGCATCTCCACATTCACCAGCAATCAGTATAGTATTTGGCATATAGTACATGTTCAATAAATTTAGGTTGAATAAATGCATTCTCTCCGGTAACACCTAGTGTGATTACATGCATAATAGATTCTTACTACGTTTTTTTTAATTTATTTTTTATGGTAACATTGGTTAATGAAATCCAGTGTTTCAGCTGTACACTTTAACAGTAGGGCGCATATATGTATATATGTTTACATTGTGTGTTTACCCCCCAGAGTTGGATTTCTTTCTGTCACAACATATTTGTTATTACATTTCTTTAATTTATACATAAACACGTACAGTAGTCACACTATACAAAATGATGCCTTTTCATTAAGGACTTTAAATTTTAGAGTAGGAAATTATAATGTTGTTATAAATCCTGGGGAAATGGTCTTGATACTACAATTTTGAAACCCACATCACTCTGAAGTTATTGTTTTTTCTTTGCTTTTCACTAAAAACTCTTGAAAAATGATCTAAATTTTCTTTCTCTGGGTCCTCAAATCCTGTCCACTCCAAAACCCACTGTAATCTGGCCTGTGCCTTAACTATGACACCAAAATAGTGCTCGACAAAGTCGCCAAAGACATTCTAATCGCTAAATCTAACAGGTTTCATTTCTTGCTTTTCAGCCCTTTACAGGAATTGACTAGATTAACAAAGATTCTTTCTTGAAATATTTGTTTCTTGGAATACATGAGTCTACATTCTCTCTATCTTTTTGGAGATTTCCTTCTCTGCCCATCTTTAAATGTTGATACTTTTGTTCTAGGTCCTTTTCCTTTTTCTAAATATCCCCATGGTTCCTATTACCATGTATGTTCTGAAAAGTATGAAATCTCCAATCCAGTTTTCTCTTCTGTTGGAGACATGGATGTCCAAATGCTACTGGCACTTGTATACCTCTCTCTTTAAGCTACTCAACTCTTTAAGCTACTCAAACATGCCATACTCGTTTTTTTAAAAAAAAAAACACATTTATTTAAATTAGTTTCAAGTCTATAGTACATTGGTTAGACATCTATATAGTTCATAAAATGATCCCCCCAATTGCTTCCTCCCTCCCCCGACTCTCCTCCACCTTGCCAACATATTAACGCTAACTGCATTCCCTACACTCTACTCCGTGCCCTTGACCATCTAGCAGCTCCTAATTTGTACTTCTTTAACCCTTCACCACATTCTCCCAGTCCCCACACCATCTTCCCCTCTGTTCAAAACATGCCATACTCTTCAAGTCTCCTAATTTTGCACCGATGTTTCCTAGGCCTGAGATGTGCTTACCCTAACAAATAATATGTCAGCTTTTAGCTTAGATGACACTATACCCATAAGATTTGGAATTACTTTCAGTTCACAACATATTCCATGTTCTCCCTTGCTTTTGGGTCTTGTAATATACATATTAATTATACCAACTTTTCAGGGCAAGAAATGTGTTTTTATTTCTCTAATTCACATTAAATCTGATTTAAATACTTATCTTGCCTATTGAGAAATCCAATCTCAGCCATTGCTCGAGCCCTTTTCCTGACGATCTTGGCTTTAAAATAATCCAGGTTTACTTTGTGCTGAAAAACGATGAAAGGGGCTTTGTTCTTAGTTATGGTGGTGATGCTAGAAATGCACGTGGTCCAAATTCATATGGTCCATTTAACATGGAAAATACCGATATTTGCACGATGAGAATGAGCAAAAGGATCTTCATCTTAGCTATCAAGGCCCAGTGGCTTAGTGTTCACTCTCGACCACATGCTGTGCCTCCCCCACTCCATCCATATATCCACACATATCCATGACCTATCAGGGCTGCTAAATCAGAGTGAAACTTCAGTCCCCTAATATTCATGTAAACTCCAATCTCTGATTCTGTCCCATGTCTCTAAGAAAAGTCACCATCTCCCCACAAGGTTTTACTTAAAGAACTAGCTCCACCCTCTCGTGTTCTGAAAACATCCATCATAACCCTTATTAAAGGGCTTGACACACTATATTTCCTCTCCTCTGAAGGTGTGACTCAAGATAGAGACAGGTAGAGATGCAGTGGATCAATATGGGCCCTGTTTTTCCAGGGCTGAGGGAAGGAAGTGCTGTATTTTTCACTTGTCCTTGTTTGTCCCCAGGAGCCAAGAAACCAATATGTCAGTCACTCCCCACTGCCGGGCACACACCCAGTTATTCACACTGCTAGGCTGACTCACTTCTACTCACCTTTCAGGCCCCAATTCAAATGTTTTTTTTTTTATTCCAGTAACCCTTTCGGGATCTACGAAAATGTTCGGTTTCTTTTCTGTGAGCTTCCATAACCCCCTGCACATCCACATTATATTCTGTTGATACCACTCTGTATTGAAACTGCTCGTTGGGTTGTCCCATGAAAGCGTGAGCTCCACAAGGGCGAGAACTGCTTTTGGTTCCCTAATTATCCTCACGCCACCAAAGCATCCAGCATATTAATCAAACGTTTGACGAATTTCTCAGATGGCGTGTTACTGAATTAATTTCGTGTAGAATCCATAATAAAGCCCTTATCAGTGACTTTTGACCAAGCGCAGTTTTAGGTTTATGTAAGTAGAGAAGATCCACCTTTCATGTGCCTGTCTACTTTCTCAGTTTATGAATATCCATTTTTCTCTATTGTGGTCTCTGCTTCTGAATATCCCCATTCTGTCTCTTTTTCCTTACAGACAGCCCTAGATTTTGTACCAAATCTCTAGAGGAATTGGGAAATATTTTAGGGTAGGTTGTATTTCTGACCATCTTTCACACCTCAACTTCGCCCCTTTTCAACTAGGACGCAGTGGGAGAACAAGTGTGTTTTCACTCTGCATCCCTCACTGGTCTCAGACCGCATCACTCTCCAATTACATGTCCTTACTCCACATTACATCTTAGAGAAATACCACCTTCAATATGCCTTCTACAGCCTTTCCGAGAATCCACAGAATTGAAACAAATCAAATTAAGCCACTAAAATCCTTGCCTTGAACCACTTTCCTGAGATCTAATCTTAGAGTGGGCAAATATTTGTTCCACTCCTAAGAAGCTACTAACTACCTGTGGCCTTAGGCAAGGTCACCTCAATCTTTGATCCTCAGTTATCTCTTCTGCGAGATAGGGATAAAGTTACATACCCCAAATGGATGCTCTGAGGATTAAATGATATTATGATGAAAATCGAACACTCAGTATACTCCTGGTACACAGTAAAGGGCCAATAAAATAATTATGTGATTATTTGCTCCAACTTTTCATTTCAAAGACACAACTCATAAATTCCTTTTGACAATTTCCATGGCTAGAACTCAGTGACTGTGGTATTTAAAACAATACCATAATTTACCCTTAGAGGAGTAACAACAAATTCTCCAAAACATTTCTCTAGGATCAGGGATCTGGGAAAGGAAAGACCCACGTCTTCTTGCTGGCCCAATAATGAGTTATATCAATTATCTGCAATGCTAAGAATGTATTTTTACTATAAAAGTTCTTACCTTCAATTCACGTAAATGAACAATAACTTGATATATAATTCATTCAGCACAGCATCCAAGAAATACACAGATGTGCCCAGTGAGTGATTCCAGTTGGGTCAGTCTTACAGTGAGACTTGTGGGAGGGTGGGGGTGGAGGACTCAAAAGTGCCTTTAAGAACTAGTATAGAGGCTCTCCTGTCAATTATCTCAATTCTATGATTCCAGTGGTTGCAATTACACCCTCACTGTAGCTTACCAGGGTCCGATGATATGTGATACTTTTGCCAATTTTCAAATAACTGTCATACATCACATCAAAGGCCACACATGGAGAGTGATCAAGAAGCCCTAAGAATCGGTATTGATTTTAATATCATTTACGATGTATGTTTTATGAGCCAAATATGGTAATTGTTTTTTTACGGCCATTACCTCTAACTATATAATAACCCATGACATAGGTATCATCAGTTCTACTTTATAGATGAGGAAACAGAGGCTCAAAGAAGTTCTTAAGTTTCCCACATATGTATATAAGTGACTAAGCCATAACTCAGCCAGGCTCTTTCTACCATTTCTAGCATTCCACAAGGTTTCTTTCAGGAATCTCCCTGTTTGGGGACCACTTAGGCCTTGTTTGCTGGTGGCCAAAACCACTCCTTCCAATGCAATCAAACTTGAATGTAAAAACAAAAATAAAACAAGCAAACAACAAAGAAAGTACAAACAAGAATAATCAGAATATCCAAAAAAAAAATCACATATGTTTATGCAAGGATTTTCTTTTTGCTTTTTCTGTGCAAATACATTATTCAACAATGCTACCTTTAAGATTTTTTCTGCATTCTCCTCAGTAGTATTTAAGGGATTTTTGAACAGGCCAGTCTTATTCAAGTTGTCATCATCACATCTCAGTCCCCTCCAGCAAGTGGTCAGGTTGAAAGGATGGTGCAGATCACTAATGGTGCCCTGCAGCAAACTGCTGGAGGAGTCTCACCAAGGGGACTCTGACTGGCTTCTAATCTCTGCACATCAATGGCAGAGATAGTCTTGTGGTCTTGTTAATCAAGCTGCCTCTCAATAGCGGTTTCAAATGTTCTAAAGGAGACTTGGATGAGAACTTAAAACACAAACATGAACGTTTCCTGGCTGTGCTCTGATTGTACTACTCTTTCATTTGAACCAGAATCGCTGATTTTTTTTGAGGGGTGATAGATACCTTATCGCAGATATTGTCCGTCACTGTCAGTCCCTCAGAGAGCCATCCCTGAACCACACACCCCCCTCACTTAAAACGGTCCTCCCTTCCTCCAGTAACCATCACATCAACTGGCGTTATTTTCGTGAAAGAACCATTGCTATCGAAAATTTTCTTTTTTGGTTTTTGTTTAATTTTACCTCATGCTGCTTGGTTCTCCCTAAGGAAGCACTAGCTAGCTCTGTCAGAGCAAGACCTGTCTGCAGGCTTATTCACGGTCTTCCCTGTTCCTAAGGAGTTGCCTGGAACACAACAGGAGCCCGAGAAACAAGTGTTGCTGTAGTGCATGCCTCCAGAAAGTACAGAAGGTGTGCTATAAGGGAGAGGGAAGAGGAGCTGTGTGTGCAGTTCCTAGACTGAACAATTCTCCAGGTCTTCCCTCCAGAAAGGCCAGACCATCTAAGTGAAACCAGCAGAAGTGTCTTCTCTAGAGCCATCTGGAATTAATTTTTCAGACACATCTAAAGTCTATCCATGGTCACTAAGTATAGAAAGTTCTGTGCATGGGGACACACACACGCACACGCACACATGCAGGCACGCAAAAAGTTTAAAAGAAACCGTTAGCCAAAGGGAATAAGAGTCTGTATTCCTCAAGAGGCATAGTACATTAATGAGTGACATGAAAATAGTGTTTTTCGTATCTCGGACACGGGTTTATGTTCATGGTGAGCAAAATTAGACAAAACTGAAAGGCCAGAGCTCTCCGGTGGCTCTCCACTCCTCTTAACATGGCATTCAAAACCCTATATGTCCTGGCTCCTTCCTGCCTCTGCTCCATGTACGCTGACTTTCTTGGTAATCACTGAAAGCAGCAAGGTCTTTGCCAATCTAAAAAAAGTCAGACTTGCTTTTCCCTCTGCCTGGAAAGTACCCCCCTCAGCTCTGTCTCACACCACTCAGACTTGGGCATCGGTGTCATCTCCATAAATCAGGTCTCTGTTCAAACTTTACCTCACTAGAAAGTGGTACTATTTAATAACTGAATGTTAAGTAGCCATCTAATAATTCTCTATTATATTACCATCTTCTATTTACCTTCAAAACATGTTGAAATATGATATTTTTCTTAGTTATTTGTATATTGTTTGTTGTCTTCCTTCCCTATTAGAATGTGAGCTCTGTGAGAGAAGGGACTTTTTCTGTGTAAGGGAAGAAAACATATTCCTTCTTCCCTCATAGGTTCTTTGGCCTAATAATTGACATAAGACAGATTAACGGGAGAAAAAAAAAAACCATTTAATTTTCTACACAAAGGAGCTCATAAAAAATTAAACTCATTGAAGTGACCAAAGCAGGCAGCTTTCATACTTTAGACAATCATTTGTGAAGAATTGTCAGCACAAAGGAGTTTGGGCTTGAGATAACAAATTAATGAAGAATTAACAAAGTTTGTTTACACAGCTTTCTAGGCCTTGAAATCCCTCTCTCTGCGGATACAGATGCCTTCTACTCTCCTGACATAAGGGGAACACATGGGAGTTTTATTTCCTGCTTTCAGGGGGACAAAGCAAGGTCAGAGCATCTTCTTGTACCGGCTGTTTCTCAAGTAACTTTCATTCGAAATAATCAATATGCCAAAGCCACACATTCTGGGTGGCCTTGGCCTGCCTTGAACCCTGCCATCTATCTTCCAGGGATCCTTTCTGACTCGTTTTCTGATTTATCCTCAATATCTAAAATAAGGCTCGGTACACAGTAGTATCTCAACATATGTTTGTTGAATGGAGAATGAAAAGACATTTATCAAATAATGAAGCCAATGAATATGTAATTTAAAATGTGCTCAGAAGTGCTATGAAGGAGAAATGCAGGGGCTGAGATAAGGAAATATGCTGGTAGGATGGAGAGTAGAAGGAAGCTACTCTAGGCAGACGCATTAGTCAAGTACGTTGAGAACTAAGAAGGAGCCATGCGAAATGTGGCAGGAAGAGATTTTGAAATTTTTCCCTTTATTTTTCTATATTTTTAACTTTTTGCTTTTTGATAAAGTCACAAGAATTTGCCACGATCATACAGAGATGTCCTTTGTACCCTTCATCCATTTTTTTTTCCAATGGTGACATGGGGAAACTATAACTAGAAAATTGACAATGATAGCGGTGTTTACATACGGTCCCACTCTATTTTCTTATATGTGTAGATTTATGTAACCACTACCACGATCAAAATACAGAACTATTTCAACATCACAAAAGACCTCTCTTTATATTTGTTTCAGTCACTTTGATTTTCTACTGTTGAATGGTTTGGTGACTTAGGGTTAAGCCAGTACAAAATTGTTTCTGTCCCATAAATGACTGTTTGTAGATAATGTATCCATCCACAGGATTTGCCAGGTGACTTTGAAAGCAAGTTATCCCCATGGGCCAGATAAACCGTGGCCTGAATAATTTACAAGATGTTCAAAATAGCATAGGTTAGAGTAATAATTCTATGGTTCACATTCAATTCTTGCTGCCCTAAAATCATCAGTCTTTCTCCATTATAAGGTCAGATGCAAATTGTTTTTCCTCTGTGCAAAACAAGTAGATTTTCATAAAACCTAACCTGGTGTGTGCCAAGACAGTTAATTCCATTTGGAGTACTAGCTTCTGCCTTCAGAGCACCTGCATTTTTCCACCTGTTTATTATTATTTTTTCTTTTTCTATCATAGTCTCATTTGGGGTTGAATTCAAAAAGACTTAGGATAAACCTAATTTTTCCTTTTTGATCTATACCGATCATCGCATTACTAATTTTTGTCCTCACTAAAAATGCTTATACTTCTAAGCATGGGGACTAAAACCAACAAAGGAGCATTTTCCATGAGATGATTATTTACCTGACAGTTCTCACCAATCATCACACCACCTGGCCTTTGTCCCTAGAGAAAACGTAAGCAAAGTTTCCCATGCACAATGCTTGTGAAGCTCTGGGCAGCTGCTCTCGTTCAAAAACTCTAAAAAACATCATGAAATTATGTCACCAAAAGCAGTTCCATTGCCAGTGGACCAGCTGCCGTTTTGTGTAGACAGATTTATCAGAGGGTTGAATGCTGAGAATAACCTCAAGTATGGGGACACTGTAATTATGAATTCCAAATGGGAGAATTCACAACTAAAGATATCATCAAAACAGAATGCATCTGAATCTGTGTCCTCTGCTCCACTAGGATTAAATATCACTGTAACCTAAATAGGCAACTTATCTGCAATGTCAGCCTTTAAAAATTGTATTGAGTATCCTTGATTTTTCCTAAATTAAAATTCAAGGGAACACACACACACACACACACACATCATTCACTCGCACATTCACTTTTAGAATTTGAGGGCAAAAGCAAAAGGCATACAAGCAAAAATTTCTCATCATAAAGATAGAAAATCACCATTTTCTTTATTACATACAATGAGGTGTTCTCAAATTCTGCATATTGGTGAGATTTCTAGTTGTCATTTGAAAGGGGATATTAAATAGGGATTAACACAGAAAACATAAGCAGTGACAAACCATCGAAGTTCCAGAGGAACTTCACATTTTGGGGGAGAATTAACCTTTGTATCTGACATTAAAAATTCACCAGCTGTCCCAGTTAAATAGGAGTAATTTGATCACTTAAAGCTGTCTGTAACTCCTGTACCTTCTATAACCATCTTTCTAAAAATAGTAAGAGGCTTTCATTGAAACTCAAACCATAAATTTCAGCTAAATTTGACTTTGTCGATATTCTCTAAAAGAGCCTTTTCTGGTTTTTTTTACATAAACTTCTGACAGTATTCAGTTAGGAGCTGTATCCTTTCTTGTATCCTCATCTGTGGGCATTTCCATCCATTGTTGTCTCTTAAGTTTCATATACGTGGTGACGATTCCCAAATACTCACTTCTAGTCCTGCTCATTCCCTGAATTCTACACCCAAACACTACCTGAAGCTATCAGCTTCAGTTTTTATTATACATCCAGCAATCATCAAAATTTGTCTCCAAACCATAACTTATCTCCCCAACCACCCTAACTTTTTCCAATTACTCAGCTCCTTAGTGCCATAAATAATGTTGTTATCAAAGCAGATTATAAAACTTGTTCAACTTCTACTCTACATACACATGTGGTTAGCAAGCAAATCCTTTGGTTCTTTGGATCTGCACCTCTTTTTTCTTCTTCAAAAGCTGCTTCTCAAATTCTCTTCTTCTTTTCCTGGCATATTGCAGTAGCCACATAACTTTCTACTTCCGGTCCCTCTTTGTGCCATCATTCTTTACACTGCTTTTTGATTTAGCTTCTTAAAATATAGATCTAATCAGGCTACAGTTTTGTTCCTTAAAAAAAAAAAATTTCCCCTAGTACACATACTCTAATGTTAAACCTTATTCAATCTCATGCTAATGTATGTTTTCAGTTTATTTTTCTTTTGGTCATATATTGACCTATTTGCCACAACTCTTCTACTTTGGGACTCTGCTCCATCTCTTCCCCCAGTTCTGAGTCCTGCATGCCCACACCCACACTCTGACAGTTCCCGTCCTGTTTATCAGGCAGTCACAATTTAAATGGTTCCTCCTCCAAAACATCTTCCCATGTCCCCAGTAACACGTAATCTCTCTTTAACATAATGCTTTCAGAACTCGGTTAAAGAACATGTTTATTTTTAAACATTCATTTACATTAGCTCCCCCCCTTTCAATGGAGGATATGTTCTAAGACCTCCAGTGGATGCCTGAAACAGTGGATAGTACTAAACTATATATATGTGTGTATATGTATACATATATACACACACACATACATATGTACACATACATACACATACTATTTTCCCTATACATACATTCCTGTGATAGTTTAACTTATAATTTAGGCACAGTAAGAGATTAACAATAACAATAAAATAGAATATTTGTAACAATATACTGTAACAACAGTTATGTGAGTGTGGTCTCTCTTACTCTCTCTAGTAAATATGATATTTTTCAGTCCAAACCTCTTCCTGAATCTGTGTCACCATCCCCTGCCTGCAGTAAGTGGCTCGGTGTCACTCATTTCAGGGCATCCCTTGCTAAAGTCTTTGTATAGGCTCAATGCCTTCTGGCGCCAACACGCTGCCATCAATAAGAACACATTTTCTGTGCATGTCTTCCAAGCACATCTTAACTAAACACTTGTCACCTACTGTGGCCATAAATTTTACAGTTCGAGGTATGATAGCAAAACTAGCACACATTTCTTTTCCCTTCTTCACAAGTTCTTGGAAAGAAGATTCATTCTTACCATAGATCTTAGCAACCTCAGCATATGATTTTTTTTTTCTCAAATCTAGAACTTTCACCTTTTCCCTTAAAGAAAACTCTTTGTGGCTTCTCTTTGGCATATCCATTTGCCAGAAGCTGGCCGTGTGAAACTAGGAATAAAAAGCATTTCAGACAGAGGCAACAGCAAATAAAAATGTCTGAAGGTGAGAAAAAGTATCCAAGGGCCAAAAAAGGACTGTGTAACTTAAGGGCATGGAGTTGAGATTTAGAGATTTTGCCTAACATTTGCTACATGCAAGGCCCTGAACAAAACAGTGTTTCTTTCAAGTGGTGTCAGTTTAATAGGCCAGACTTACACTGACCCAACAATAACACAGATACATCCTAAAATTGTGCAAAGTACTAGAAATGAAAGGTAAAGCCAGGCACTCTGATATGCCTGTGAGGTAGTAAAATGGAGAGTTACAGCAATTTGTCATATCTGTGGAGGTTAGAGAAGAGGTCTGAGCTATGAATTACCTCGTCCTTACTACTTTTGTGAATAAGTGAAGTTTGGGTTAATAAAAGACCAAGGCTAAGATGTGAGAAAACCTAACACGAATAACCAGTTAGATTATTAATCTAACATTAATATTAAATTTTAAAAATCGGGTAAACCCACTGAAGAGCCTTACAGAAGAAGCCAGAAAGCTAGGCAGACAACCAGAGTACTCAGAACTAAGAGACAGAGCTTCGACAAGGAGTTAAGAACTTTAGTCAGTACTGTTGAGAGGTTAACTCACAAGACATCTGAAAAGTATCTACTGGATTGTGTATCAACACGAAAGTCACTGGTAAAGCTTAAAGAAATCAGTATTGGTGGAAGGTGGGGACAGGAGAGAAACTAGCATCAGTTAAGGAGAAATGGGAGGTAATGAAGTGGAGACATGATTTATAGACATTTTTTTTTCCAGGAGGTTGGCTGTAAGCAGTAGTAGAGAATTGGCAATTAGAATAGCCTTAATTAAAGTGATCGCAACATCATTTGGGTAGTTATTGATTTAAACCTCTGTTTCCTTCTCTTAATTATATGTTGTTAGATTGCCACCATTATTTTTTTATTTTTAACCACTATAAAACAAGTGGGTTAGACTAAATGAATTTTTAAAAAAGGCTTGAGTTCTATTCAGAGGTCCCAGAGCTTAGAAGCTGCAGAGCCGAGGCTGAAGGCCAGGGCTTCTGATTGCAAGTCGAGTGTGTTACACACGACTTCTAGTCAAAACCTGCATTCTAAACCTGTCCTTGAATTATAAAGATGTAGGCTATCTTGGAAGGAGCTATTTACTAACACCTTGGTGAAGGTTAAGTTTGGCCTTAGGAGAAATGTCCCTAGTTTGCAGTGGCTTGAATGAGATCCAGTAGGCAGACACCTGAAGGTACCTGCTCTGAAACACAGATTAATGGCCCCATCATAAAATTTATATGGTTGTCCATAGCCCTGCTATATGTGCTAATTAGTGGGAATTCCCCCAAGTTACTAACTTCATAATATTTATCTGATAACATTCCCATTTCCAAGTATTTTTAGGGAATTATGATGAAAAACACTTGAATCAGTTACATTAAATCTTAAACAGAAAGTATGATGTAACACACATTAAACGTTGGGTAGCTTGTACGTAGGCACTGAGAATTAAAGTGGTGACGATCTTTGAGAAATCCATTTAACTTATTCACCGTCTTTAATATTTTATTCCTTATTCAAGTGTAGGCGTGCAGCCACTCCTGAGGCTTCCAAACTACCTTGATGGTCCCTCTGCTGCTGTTTGCACATTCTGAGACTCTGCTAGGCTCCACTACACGTGCCAAGCCCTGGACATGCATGTTCTCGCTCAGCTCCGTTTCAGTGTGTCCATCACCCACCCTCCCTATCAACACCAGCGGCACTAGCATAGTACATGTTTATGGCTAGTCAGGCACAGAGGTATTTGTTCCTCTGTTTTCCATTCCCCCTTGCATGCATATGGGCATGGATTAGATTATAGTAATATATTTTGGAGATTGTTTTTTAACCACATAGAATGGATGAAACCTTAGTTGTGGAGAAAATTGGCTGCATGAAGTCTCAGTACACTTTAAAAAGTACCTCTATGTTATGCCTAACGGGAGAACTTCTAAACAGAGAGAGTTGTGGGCTTTGAACATTGTCCTTTCAAGATGGCAGGCCAGCTACAATAAAAACAAATCTCTGATTAGAAATTATGAGCCCAAAGTAATACTTAATGCTCTTGTCTGTCCTGACCACAGTAGAAATGAATAATAAAAGGCCGAAGACATCAACAGTTAAATTACTGTCACTGACGTAAAGAAGTTTCAACCATTACAAACTGCAACAAGGGCAAAGGATAGTGTCGGGTTTGTGGCTTACAAAAGAGAAAATAATATATCTAATTGCAATTAGGTCCAGGCTCTGGGAAGAAGAATGCGAGGATAGATCTCTTCATGCCACTGAGTGAGTTGAGAGAATTATTTTAGGCAAGGATTGAAGAAGCTCCTGTCTCATTTGCTGTGTATCAGGAAAACAACTTTCCAGAGCGGGTTTGTCACTGAGCCTCTAGGCGCAAGCAAAGAGCAGGGGCTCGTCCTTTGTATTCTATGCTACCCTGAAGTCAGTTATGCATCAAACTACTAGACATTAGACAGAAAGATACATTCAGATACCTTTTCCTTTCTTATCTGTTCTCCTTGAGAAAATGCTTGCAGTGATGACCAGTTGCTGAGTTCAACCAACTGTCTTTATTGCATCCAACAAGGGAAAGATTATAAGTATTTATTGAGTACCTACTGTGTGACCAAGACCATGGGGAATAGACCATTATTTTATAACAGTCCCCAGCCTTTCCAGCAGGTCTACAAATGCCCATTGTTTCCTTTCAATTCAGTGGGCAGGTAACTTTTGAACAAGCTGGCTCACAACATGCATAATAGTCTTTCTCAAAGAATATCCAAAATAAGTAACTATGGCTATATCAACTTCTCCACACTGTGGGCATTCACCTTTGTCATTATTATGTTCAGAGTGAAGTGATGCGGATACTACGAGATCTTTAGATTTGGCCAATGGATGCTAACTCTTAAAGTAACACCAGCAAAATATACAGTTGTTATGCTTTATTTTACTTATTCACTGAAGTAGTAAAAAATGCACTTGCCAACAGCTTAAACTTAGCTAATGTATTCTAGAATTTAAAAAAATAGATTTCAGGGGAAACAAAATTATGTTAACTTTTAATTAATGACAGAATCAATTTACATAGAACTCTTCATTCAGAGATCATTATAGCTCAGTGAAATGCCACAACTTCTTGCCAACAAAGGTAAGATAGCAGGAACTCCAGTAGTGGCATACACAAGACGTACAAGGTTGATATAAACTTTGGTCATCTCAGGAAAAGAATATGGAAGATATTTTTGGAAAGCTCCATTTTGGAGCTATGTGGATGAATCACACACATCAGACTGACCAAAAAAGCCAAGTTGCAGATCACATACAATTGGATAGTTTTTATGATATTAAATAAAGTACAAAACAATGTGATATACTGCTCAGGAATAAATAAACACATAGTAAAAATATAAAGAGAAGCAAGACAACAGTAAACAACCAAATCAGTATAGTGGT
This sequence comes from Eonycteris spelaea, assembly GCA_003508835.1. NCBI lineage: Eukaryota > Metazoa > Chordata > Mammalia > Chiroptera > Pteropodidae > Eonycteris > Eonycteris spelaea. The sequence continues at coordinate 1,221,352 of PUFA01000200.1, forward strand.
CATTTCTTTAGGGGGTGGAGGTAACTGGTGCAGGAAATTTAACTGAATTGACTATTGTTTCCTAAACCAAGTTTGGATACACGGGTATTTCTTGTATTCATAGCTTTATATCATCACATGTGCTTTAATAGGTTATTTTCAAATGTACACAAAATTAGAGGTGCTAGTAAAATGAATTCTTATATACTCATCTCGTGTATTCAACAATCAACAACATCAAATGTGTTGCCATATTTGCTTCATCTTTGTTCTTTTCTAAGGGTTTTCTTTGTTTTTAGGCAAGGCAACCCTCGGTCGACCTCACAGATTGCAAGGACCTTGTCAGCTTACAATCACTTACTTTTTACACCTACAGCACCTGGTCTTCCTAGGTGGTCTCCTATCCAAGTACTAACCAGGCCCGATGCTGTTTAGCTTCCAAGAACAGACAGGATCGGGCTTGTTCAAGATAGCATGGCCAGAGACTCTAAGGCGTATTTTAAAGCAAATCCCAAACAGCGTGTTAATTTAATTCTTTATCCTTCAATGTACCGATCTAAAAATAACTTTTTTCTCATTTCTTCATTTTCATTTAGTAAAAATTTATATACAGTAAAGTTTACTGTATATAAGTGGCATACAGTTTTATGAGTGTTGAAAAATGCACAGAGTTCTATATACTGCAATCAGGATTCAGAACCATTCCATTGTCCCCTCCCTCCCAAATTCCTTCACGTTGCCCCTTTGCGGTCAACTTCTGTCACCTGAGCTTTTAAAAAACATAATGCTATCACTACTATTAACCAAATTAATAATTCCTTAGTATCACATATACCAAAAGACCATAAAAAACCTTCCCGATTGTCTCCAAAATCCCTTTACAGTTCATTTGTTCAAATCAGGATCCATATAAGGTCCACACGCAATATTTCATTATTAGATCTCTAGTCTCTTTTAAACTAGGGTGTTCCTCCCTGTCATGTATCTTTTCATGCTCTTGACTTTGTGGCAGTAATTGGGTCAGTTCCTCCATGCTGTTTATTCTTCTTTTTTTGTATGTCTTGAATATCGCGCACGTTTTTAAATATTTAAGATGCTATTATGTTGAAAAGGTTAAGCATGACATTCACACAGTTGTTGGTCTTTTGAGGCATGGTGAGATGCTAGAATTGGAGAAGAGCTGATTGTCGCTGTGCATTATGTCTGTTCCAGAAGGTGTGTCTGGGTCTCCTTTGACTAAAGAAAGTGCTGTGCAGTGAGTGGGCACATGCTTAGACGTTAATAGATGAGAGATGCCTTACCCAGAAGCACCCAACAGTGAGAATTTGGAAGAAATGACACTTTGTGAATAGCAGATCCTCTACTTGTCCTTTTTTAAGTGATCAATAATCGTGTGATATTGACAACAAGGAAAGTTTATTTAAATTCGGCAAATATTACTTAACACCCAATACATATATAAGGCATTGCTATATACTGGGGGAGGGATACCAAGAGGATGATTATTGTTAATAGTTAATAACAATAGCTGAAATTTGTGCAAAGAATTAACTATATATCATGATTTAATCTAATTCTCCAAACAACCCTATGATGTACAATTGTATGTCCTATTATACAAATGAGGCTCAGAGAAGTTAAGCAATCTGCTTAGGGTCTCACAGCTGGTAAGTGGTCGAAAAAGAATTACAGCTGAAATCTGATTTGAATTCAGTCTGATTGCAAAATAGAGACTTTTAAGCACTATACTATACTGTACTGCCTCAATTATAACTCCTGTGTAGACTAGAACAAGTAGGACCCCCTACTTCACAGTAATCTGTTTAATTTCGCCCCAAATTCAATTTAACACCAAATGCTGGTCAAACACGCATTCCCTACTTCCTGTGATTTTGCATGACTTAGTCTCTGATGTGCAGTTTTAATGAACTATATTTGAATGGCTATATTATCTTTCAGCATTTCATGTACTTTGTTTAGGTTTTTGTATATATTTTTGTTCCTGTACTTACCCTATCCCTCTTAATTTGGGGGGAAAATATATATATATAATATAATATAGACATGGGCACAGACATAGATATAAATATATATGTCAGCATTTTCAACTGAGTTCCTATCATCGCAATTTTTTCTTGTCAAAAATAAGTAATCTGGCCAGAGGAAGGAGGTGGGGATTATGGAGGAAAATACCTGACTTGAGTCGGAAGCCCTGGCCTTTATTCCTGGACTTGCACTCTGCATGTATGAGACTTTGCAAACTTTGCCTGAGTGTTGGTCCGCTTGTGAATAAAGGAGGAAAATTAGAATTCCTGCCAGGGCTGTTGTGAAGCAAGTAAAACCAGGAGAGCTTAACCACTCTAATCAAACTCCTGGTAACTCTGCATTTGCATCTCAAACGGATCCCCAGAGGCTCACCTCTGCTTCACATGGGTTGGGGGCAGTAAGTCAGTGCTATTCCTCACTCTTTTGGCTGAGAACAGTGATATTTCTGCTTTCAAGAGCTAGAAGTAGGATTACTGTGTACATACTATTAGCTGACGGCACCTCTCATTAACCTCCACGCTAGGATTGGTATATATCTTATGTTCTAGATTAATTTCTCCAAGTAATTCATTTATATTTTCTTGAAAAATCTTAGTGCAAGCATGGGCATTATATATACACCTTGGTTCTCTATCTGCATAGCATCGAATCATATATATTTTTTTATATCAGTACATTGTTATACACACACACACACATGTTAAGTGAATATATGTAAATATATAGATGTATCTCAAATAGAGAGAATGTCAAATTGGAAAATAGAATGCACAGGAAAAACTTTAATACCAGCATTTACAAAGCTTTTTCCCCCCTTATCAGCATCAGTACTCAATCAGAGGCCACGGAAGGTGCTTTCATTTTTATCTTAAACTGCTTGTAAACAAAGCAGTTTCAAATCTTAGGATTTAAATAGGATTTTACTAATATTTTTTTTATCAACTTCCTTGAGGTGTAATTCATATGAAACAGAACACCATTTTAAGTGCACACTGTGATATTTGTCAAATACATCTACATAATCCCTACCACAATCAATATGTGGGACATTCCTATCAGTCTGAAAAAGTTCCCTCCTGACCCATGGTCCAGGCAATCAGTGATCTGCTTTCTGTCACTATTGATTAATTTTACCTTTTAGAATTTTACATAGAGTCCTACCATGTGTCATATTCTGTGACTGCCTTTCTGAACATAGCATAACATTTCTGACATTCATATTGTTGTATTAGGAGCTGCTTTCCATCACTCTGTTCCATTGTTTGCATACATACCAAGTAATGTTTCATTCACCCATTGATGGCTCTTGAGTTGTTTCTCATTATTAACTTTTATGCACTTAGAGGCTTGGTATGGATATAAGTTGCTTGACGCTTGGATAAATACTTAGGAGTGAAATTTCTGGTTCACTGGGAAGTATATGTAATCTTTTAAGAAAATGCCAGATTTTTTAAAAGTGTACCACTTTATGCTCCAACAACATATGAAAATTCCCGTCACTCTACATCTTCACTAATATCTAGCACTTTTAGTGTTTTTAATTTTAGCCATTCTAGTGGGTGTGTAACTCTCTTCCCTAATAACAAATAAACATCTTGTCATATGTTTAGCAGCCAGCCTAATATCTTTCACAAAGCATCTGCTTAAACAATTATCTATTTTTACCTTGGTTCCCTATCTGCATATCATCGAATTGTTATATATATTTTTATATCAGTACATTGCTACAGTACATTGCTAAACATTTTGCTTTTGTTTCATATTAAGTAAATTATTACCTACTCCAAGGGAGAATTTATAGTTTTTGATTTCATGCTTAGTTACATCATCCATTTCAAGTTGAGTTCTGTGTGTATTATGAAGTAAGGGTCAAGGTACATTTTTTTCATATGGATCGGAAGTTGTTCGAGCACCATTTGTCAAAAAGGCTAGCATTTGTCATTGGCACCTTGGTTGAAAATCAGTTAAACATATATATGTGGGTTTATTTCTAAACCTCCTATTTTCATTTTAACTCTTTAGCCATCCTTATATCAATCAGACACATCTTGACAAATTAGCTTATTTCTTGAAATCAGGCAGAATTGTACTCCAATTGGGTCCTCTTTTTCAATGCTGTCTAGGCTAGTCTAGATCCTTCAAACTTTTATGTTAATGTCAGAATTAGTTTGCACGTTTATACAAATATTTTCCTGGACATTGTCAAATCCATGCAAAGTAATCAAGTCTCTAGCCTCTTCAGGAACACCGTAGGTAATGTGAAGGCCAATGGCTGCTGAGTATTTTTCTAATGTAGTTTAGACCAAAGCCATCAAATATTTTGCAAGGGTTTTGTAATGATAATTGGGAGATTGGGTATTAAACAGGTTTTTAAACAGCCAAGTGTTTGTGAGTGCATACATATGTATGCATAGGTATTATGTGTATGTGTATACCCACACACACACATAGAGTCAGAGAAAAAAATATTTCAAAGAGCACATTTGGGTATAATGCTGAAAGACCAGTACTGCAGATTTTGGACTGGTTAACAAAGGGCCCATCAAAAACCCACTGAAATGTTGGACATTCAAGATTAGTAACACTTGACTGTGGAGGAGACTGTTATGCCTTTGGGCCAAATCTGTATTTCTGTGTGTGACATTGAGTTAAATTGTTCTGTGCTTCACCCTTTGGGAAAAATCACCTTAACTTAATCCTTGAAAGAACACTAAAAGTAACAGAGATTCCATCATATTAATTCAATATGTTGTTTCACATGTTTTAATTTCACTCAATTTTCTTTATATACAGATTACTACTATTTCTCAGAGTTCAAGTTTAAGTACTCACTGTTACATGTCTTTATTCTGTCTCCTACAGGCCCCTCCACTGACAAATTAGCCAAGAAAAGTCCAATTTGTATTTTTTATGGTTCAAATTCTGTCAGGATATGCCATAATATCCCATTAGACACCAGTGGTGCAGTGACAGGAAGTTAAAGAGGTTCTGCTCTCAGCTTTGAATGTTGGTCTTTTTGATTAAAAATGTGACAGTTCGATGGACTTGTGAAACTCAAAAAGCCACTTCTAAAATCGCTGGCTGACCCATTCTCTCTGATATAAGATATGTGTACAGTATTTTGGCTCCGAGCCCAAAGACTTAACACTGTGTCACAAAGTAATGTGACATTTCCATAACCGCCACCCTTTTGAAATATATCCATGTAAAATAGAAGCGAAGCTTCTCTGACCCTGTCTATACTGTCAGTCTTTAGAAGATTGTTCCTGAAGAGGAATGTTAAGTCCCACACAGCAGATGGGTCCCAAGAATAAAGCTGCTTTTTAAGGACTGAGGCTAGGAAAGTCACTACTGTATTATGTGAAATTGGTCATGGACAGACGAGACCATCACCATGTCAGAGGCCTTTGCACTGTTCAGTGGGGGACCACAGAAGTAACTGGTATGGAGAATGTGCTGATGGTCTTCACAAATTGTGTATTTCCATGTGGAAGAATGATAGGGAAATGAAAGAAGTTACTTTTCAGACACAACTAAAAAATTTTTTTGGTAATAATTAGAACTGTGGGAGGGGCTACACTATGAAGTGATGAGTTAGAATGTCATTAATGAACAGAGTGTGGGATCCGAAGTCAGGTAAAGAACAGGTGTTGTATCTGGTCCCATCATTTATTAATGTGACTTTAGGCAAGTTACTTAAAATGTCTGAGTGTCAGGTTCCTTGTCTGTAAAATGGCCAACCTGCGAGAGCTGTATTGTGAAAACTGGATGAGATAATGTTTGTGAAGCACGTAGCATAGTTATCAGCTGATAGCACCCTCTTCCCTGTCACTGAAGGATTTCCAGCCGAGTCACATGCTCATGTGAGAAACCAAGGCAGGAATTTTCCAGGGTCTGATAACAAACTGGAACAGATAATCTCCAAGGTCTCTTCCAACTCTATAATTCTAACTATTTTAATTTGTCTTTGGTTAGTTTTGTTCTCAAATCAGTGTGATGCTAATAATACGGTATATATTTCTGTGCAAAAAGTCTACTCAAAATATTTAAGATATTAAATGGGTAACTACAGCATGCCATAAAAATCTCACAGACTCGAGTGATTAACAACCAAAAAATCGGATCACATTTCCTCTGTATATCTAGTTTAATAATTTATGCTTGACTTGTGAGTTTAGAACGAATGCCATATTCCATCTGTATTCAGCATTTGCAGCCAATTTCCAGCTTCAGAAAGTCATAAAGTACAAGGCATGCAATATGAGGTCTGTTCAATTGTCCATCTGAATATTCTGACAGCAGCAAAAAGATTTGATCTGTAAAGAAAGTGCAAGTTGCCCTCATAAGGTTAGGAACCGAGTTTGACTCACCTCATTCGACTGCCTTACATCTTACATCAGAGAATTGCTCTAAACCTTTGCTGAACCTTTTTACATTTTTTAGTCTATAAAACATCTTCATGACCAATGGCCTGCTTGCAGAATGGCCCTGGTCCTGATGTTAGGTTACCATGTGGATTTTAGTGGAAAAGACCTCCACTTTTTTTTTTTTTTCCTAAACCAGTCATTGCTTTACAGATTTCTGTTTGACTCTTCAGATAAAGGTTCCAAACCATTTCCAGTCAGGCTATAATTTCTGCATCTTCACACAGTAACACTGTGTGGATTGTCCATGATTTTTGCAAGATTTCGTTTATCTTCTCAGCTTCTAGATTTCCTGGCACTATTCAGGATTTTGTGGCTTCTTTGGTTGCTTCTATTTCCAATTACTCACTGAAAATCTCTGGGTCCTAAGGGAACCTCAAGGGTTAAATTCAGCACATGGAATTTGACGTCTCTCTGATCTGCCTAAACTTGTTCCTCCCGCAGTGCTCTGTTTTCATTTGTCCTCATGACAGAATCCTGGGACTCATCTTAGACTACTCCACATATTTACCCACCTATTTATCATTTCCTCCTATGGATTCACGTTATCATCCAGTGTCATATTTTGTATCAAGCAGGTCTGGTAGCAGTGAACTGGAATCTTTCAGCTGCCATCTTTGATCTGCTACTGATACCATATACTAGGTTTTTCTTTTGTTACTGTACCCCTTTCAACTATGTCTCCTTTTTTGACTTAAGTTGGCCCCGGGTTGGTTATTTTTTAAGTTAAAATGACTGCTATTTTTTTTTTTAAATAACTGTTCTTAAGTTCTTGCCTTTTTTAATGGCTGTCTCCCTTCCTCTATCTCTTTGTACATTCCAAAAATACTTAAGATAATTTTGAGATTCTTCTATTATCTGCACCATGTTGACAGTGAATGTGACTATTAAGTGTGCTGAAAATCTTTCTTAGAGTGTTCTTTGGGCTTTTCATTTTCAGATGCATCTTCAGTAGTTTTTCTTTTACCCCCATCGCCATGTGTGCGGCCTTCCCTACCTGGCAGCTTTGAGGTTCCCACCACCTAGACTCTAATAAACCACGAGTCATGGTTCTTCCATCTCAGAGAAATAACGGAGATTCAACAGATACTGTCACTAAAACAATGGGATGTTTAGCCCCTTTCTTAGACCCCAAAGATTTCTTTAGTTCCTCTAAGCACATACAGACAAGCTTTATATAAAATCAAAGACTCAGGCAGTGGTCACAGCCTTTTTCAGCCTCTTTGCACAGGAAGCTCACTCTGCCAGTGACCCTGATTTCATTCGGTGAACTTGACTGAGATTTCCAGCAGCATGTTCAATGTTTTCCTTCTTGTAACACTGTAGGCAATTAACTCCCAGTTTAATAGGAGGACCTGCAGCTTAGGTACAAATTTGAGGACTATTCAGCATTATGTGTTTGTGATGTTTCTGGTCCACAGATATTTTTACCTTACTTTCAAGTGTGATGTTTTAAAATTCCATTCATTCATCTATCTATTTATTTTCAATCTAATATGAACTTGGACTCAAATTATAAGGTGGTCATACCATAGAAGTGTCTAATTGGTGTCCCTGTGTGTAAATTCCTCCTGTTCCCATCTAACCTCGAAGCCTACTTGGAGTATTCTCTCTAAAACATGACATTCACATTTTGCTGCCTTAAACATACCTGTAAGAAAAGTCAGAATGCGTTGGCATAGAGTACAGGTTCCTTCATTTCTTGCCTCATTTCTTTACTGTCTTAGTTTCACTTCCAATGAAACCTTCCTCTCCCTCCATACAATGTTTGCTGCTCCCACTGAAAGTTTTATTGTCTGACAACTCTTACATAATTGTTACCCCTATGAACTTGTGTCTACCTGAAATGCTTCCCCATTCACATCTTCATGTGAAAAAAAATGCCTCATCCTAGCTCAAGTATAACTTATCTAACCTCCTGACGTAAAGTATTTCTCTCTGTTCACAATACCTTTTTCATTCCTTTAATATGCTATTTGGCACACTACATTCTAATTATTCATATATTTGCCTCCTGTAACATTTTTGCACAGCAAATATATTTTTCAAATAGCAATAGAAATGAACAGCAAATTTCTTTCCTTATAAATTGATAAAAAAATAGTTATTTTTACTTCTGTGTTAACCTAGAAACCATTATATATCAAAACATGATGAAAAAGATTCTTCTTTACCTTTGGAATGATGTTCAAATTGAAGGTTGCATTCATGATCATGAACTTACACCCAGCAGCCAGAGAAACAGCTATCATTATCTCCTGAACATAAAAATACAAGTACAAACCTTCACATGTATTTGAAATAGTAAAATCACACTGTTTTATTAAATGGGCATCAGCATACTGTTAAAGTTATCTATAATAAGGAGTCCCAGTGCAACGTAGGTGTATTAAATACATAGAATTCACAACTCTACTTAGGTCATTTGTTTGAACAATATTTACAGGTAACTTATGAGAAACCTAACCTAAGCATTTAATTAAGAATTATATTACTTTCTGCCTTAGAATGTAAAAGCTATCAGAGGATGATTTGCATTAAGTTTCTTAAACCAACTCATCCAATTTTACAGACTGTGCTGTCTCCACGGTTCAATTTACCAGAAGCTCAAAAGAATACATTCATTCCATTTTTTTTTTGGAGCAATATTCCCAGTAGGGCGTGTTCTCAATGATGATAATGGTAATTCATTGAGTAATTTATTCAGCAGATATTTACTGAGTGTCTAGTGGATGCCAGGAATTGCCCTAGGTTCTGTATGCCCTAGATCAGTACACATAAAAGATAAAAATAAACTCCTGCCATCATGGAGCTGATACTCTAGTGGGGGAGATGTATAATAAATGGATATATAAATACACAGTAGCAACAAAAAAGATGCGGAGTGCAACAGAAAAAAAGTACAGCGAATAACTGGGTGAGGCAAGTCACAGGGTAGCAGGAGGATGTGGAATTTTAAATAGAAATGCCAGGGAGACCCTCATTGAAAAGGTGACGTGACAGCAAACAGACATCTTGGAGGGAACCAGTCACATGGACTTCTGGGGTAAGAACTTCCAACAGAGGGAAGAACAGTGCAAAGACCTCTATTTTCATTTTCTTATAGCAGTTATTATGACCTAGTATGTTAAAGTTTGCTGATTTATCTTATGTATTGTCTCTTCCCCCCCTCTAGAATGAAAATTGCATAAAGGCAGAAAACTGAATGCTATTTCTTTCTTCATTGCTGCACCCCTAGCAATCTAAAACAGTGCCCGGCACACAGTAGGCACATGGCAGACCCATGAGAAATATTTGCTGATGAATGAATGTTTCTTATTTTGCATAAAGTGCAAAATGTGTTATATTTGATATGTTCTCTACGTGATGAGAACTTAAATTTTAAATTTTTCTCATCTTTTTGATAGATCTTCTCCCTGACACTGAATCCACAAAGGGCCTTGGGGACCAGTCCTTGAACCCCTTCTTTTCTTCTTTGTACTTTACTCCCTAAGTGATCTCATCCAGTCCCATTATCTCTGATGCCACATATATATTTTTGACTCCAATACATATCTTCAGCTCCAACTTCTCCCCCAAATGCCTAATCAATTTCCTAATTAACTGTTTTACATTTTTATTTGGTTGTCTAACACACACCTCAAAATTAGGATGTCTATAAGTAAACTCTTGATTCTTCAGATACATAATATCTCCTTTTCTCAGTCCCTCCCCCAAACTTTGCATCATCTTTGACTTTTTTAACTACCTAGAATCTAATCTGACAGCATATAATGTTACCTCTAGTTTCAAAAATATTCCAAATCTGATCACTTTCCAACATGTCTACCTCTACCACCAGAGTCCAAACCACCAACATCATGCTCCTATGTTAACATAAAAAATGTCCTAACCAGTGCCCTGTTTTCACTGTTGAACCCCTAGAGTTCATCTCCTCAGAGAAACTGGAGTTAAAATTTAAAACATAAATAAGATCATGTCACTCCCATGCTGAAAACTCAACAGTGGCTTCCCCTTTCCCTTTTAATAAAATCCAAACTCTTTGCCATGGCCTGTAAAGGATCTGGCCTTTGTCGCTCTTGGCCCTTTTTCCCTTTGTTCCTGTCTCGGTCACGCTGTCCTTCTGACTGCTCCTGAAACACACACACAGTGTTGGAACTTGCAGTCCCTTTTGCCTGGAATGTGCCTCCATCATGAATTTTCATGGCTTACTCTTCATTTAGTCAAGTGTCTTCTCAAATATCACTTGCGCAGAGATGTTCCCTGACTACCACATATTAGAGTCGCCATTCCACACCTATTCCCAGCCCTCGGTCACTATCTATCTCTTTGATCTATTTATGTTATTTCACAGCACCTATTCACATTTGGATTGTATAATTTATTTACTCATTTATTGTCCATCTCCCCTTTTAGAATTTCAGCTTCATGAGGACAGTTACTTTGTTTTGTTCATTTCTGTATCCCTAAGTGCATATATTCGATAATATCTGCTGAAGAGCTGAGTGTCATACATCTCCTGAGAATAAAAACCCTAATAGGTTATCTTTATGAGTCAGATTCATGTTGCCTAAGCAACACTCTTGTGCCAGGTACTGAGGATACACACACACAGGTGAACCAAAGCAGTATCCATCCTCCAGTAGCTCACAGCCCAGTGAGAAGGTGGACACGTAGGTACGTTATGACTTACATGCAGTCAGCTTTCAATAGTCACGCCCTCTATTGACTGTGCACCTTGGGGCTAGGGGCTGTGGCTAGTTTTCCTCTGTATGCTCGGGCCCTACTGGTAAGAATGTACTAAGCATTCTAATCCAAACAGGCAGAACACTGGGGTGGGTGGGAGGCAAGGGAAATAATAGTTCATTTGAAAGAAATTAAGGAAAATGAAGGAAAAGTCAGAAGTGTCTCTCCCTGTCTCTACCTAAGCTTTTGCTAGGACTGAAAAATTTCTAATCGAGTTTCATACAGAAAACATGCTAAGCAAAGGCTTGCAGAGGATGATGGTACCAAGTATGTATAACACATAGGGCTGGAGCCCTGGCTCATGGACATTGCTTATTGCTTATTGACATTTGCTAGGCATCCTACACTTGCACTGAATTTGAACCCGAAACACATCCAAAGTATTGGATTCCCAGATCAGAACTCTACCTTGGATCACAATTCTACCATTTCTATATTAAATGCCCAGACCAGGACCTATTTCCTTTATGTCAGTCTTTCTAACCACCTATAGATCTGTCCATCCATCCACCCATCCTCCTTCTAGCTACTATTTAGTTCATATTTACTAGTGCAGTCAGATACAGAGGAGCTCAGTGTGGTGAGGGCACAAATAGAGAGACAGCTATTTACTAGGTCTTGGGGATAGCAAAATGAATGAGGTAGAGAACTGGTGAATAAGATAGACATTCTTATACTCAAGGCACTCACAGTCTAAAAGAGAAAGACTAATAAACAAGCAATTACAGTTCAGGGTGTTATGGGAACACAAAGATAATTTAAACCAGCCTAGAGTTACTGTAGAGGCTTTTCAGAAGTAGGAGGGCTAGACATTGGAGGTTAGCCAGGATGGGGATAAATATTTCAAGAAGTAGAAGAAATTTATACAGACCTAGATTGAAGAGAGAGTGGCGTATGCAGGAAATAAAAGTAGTCCACTGGAAAGAATGCTGACACTTCCTTTGTTAAGGGTTTGGGGTTTGTCAAAAAAAAGCAAAAATTAAAAAGGTAACTGGATAGGTACTGTGAGTGGAACTCTGCTGCAATGACTTGGAAGGCAGTTGCTGTGTTCAATTATTCAACTTTTGTTTCCATAGTTTTTTATGAGCTATTTTCAAATGAATTTATATTTTGGGCTTATTAAACATCTAAGGTCATGCTAACATTTTGTCTTTAGCTCAAAGCACTTAGAGAGAAACTTACCAGTTAGGTAACTGGTAAGTTGAAACTGAGAAGCATTATAAAAGAGATTCAATTTGTGTTTCTCATGTTTACTCTTAGTCGAAATGCTGTGTTTTTTTTTTTTTTAAGAAAAAAAAAAAACTAATGTCTCCAGAAGATTTATTAGCTGATGGTAAGCTTTTTAGAGAAGACTAATTTTCTGGTATCATGCAAGATTGAGTCAGGGATTTGAAGCTTTCTTTCTGATCCCACCAATGACTCACTTCAGGCCTATCTTTAAACCTCCTTGTATGAGGGTCAATGTTTTTCTTACAAAAAGAACAATTTTGAGCTCTTTGAAGTGACTACTCTGTCAATATAGGTATAAATGATTTATTAGAAAAGTTGGACATTCAAATCGCTCATAAATAGTATGAGCTCAGTTTGAACCTAGAAACCTGAGCCAGCAATAAAGGAACTCTGAAAAAAAATCAACTAACCCTAAGAGATACATGTGTTAAAATCTGACAAACTCAAATATTTAGATAGCAGGCACTGCAATTTCCAATTGTTTGGACAGTTTTGACATCCAAGGAATCAAAAGTCCCCAAACACTGGGTTGGGGCACAGTCCAAGGCCCAGTCTTGGAATCAACAACAAAGGAGCAAAGACCAAACAAAATTGCAATCTTAAAGAATGAGGCAAAACTGGTAATAAAGAAAGTTTGTGAGAACATAGATTTGGTAACAAGATGGACTTACACTAATGTTCTCCAAAGAAAACAGATCTGAAGTTTATCAGTGAGGAAGATTTGGGGAGAAAAATAAGAGATTAGTTATTAGAACTGGGTAACCAGTTCCCAGGTCCACTAATTTCTGAGTCTGGGGCAGTGTATTAATTAGGGGTCAAGGCTTTCAAGAGAAAGAGAAACAATGGGATATCTAATCTATATATAAAGAGAGACTGAGATTGATTTTAAGGAATTGGTTCATGTGATTGATACTTAGAAAATTCAAAATCTGTAAAGCCAGCCAGCAGGCTGGAGACCCAGGGAGGTGCAGTTCAAGTCCAAAGGTAGTCTAATAGCAGAATTTCCCTCTTCCTCCAGATCTTCAACTGATTGGATAAGGCCCACTCATATTATGGAGGATAATCTGCTTTACTCAACATCTACTGATTTAAATGTTAATTTCATCCAAAAAACACCTTCACAGAAACATCCAGAATAATGCTAAATTATCTGGGCACCATAGCCCAGCCAAATTGACACATAAATTAACCATCATAGGCAGTGACATGTTTTAAGGTCCTTTTGAATAAAGAGTTAATGAGGACCAGGATAAAAATTTTAGAATCCCTAAGCTCTGAAAAGGTTACTATGTCTTCACCATATCTAATTTATTTAAGGAAGTAATTTTCTTTTCTGGTCGATGTAGCTTTTTTATCAATAGACCTAAAGGAATTATCTTGAAAGACCCTTAAAATGTATCTCTACCCAGCCCTACTCAACCTCTAGTCTTTATGTCTCTAATTTTCCTATTGGAGATTTCCAGGTGAATTGAATCATATAGTATGTGGTCTTTTGTGACTAGCTTCTTTCACTTAGTATTCTGTTTTCAAGGTCTATCAAAGTTGTAAGACATATCATTACTTCATTTCTTTTTCTGTCCAAACAATATTTCAATGTATGGATATGCCACTTTTGTTGATATCTGTTTGTCTACTGATGGACATTTGGGTCATTTCCAACTTTGGCTATTATGAGTAATGCTGCTATAAACATTTGTGTACAGGTTTTTGCATGGAGATGTTTTCATTTCTCTTGGGTATATACTTAGGAGCAGAATTACTAGGTCCTTGGTAACTGTTTAATCATTTCAAGAACCGTCAGACTGCTTTCCAAAGTTCCTGTACCATTTTCCATTGCCACCTGCAGTGTATGGGGAATACAATTCCTCACCAACATGACATCGCTATACTTATTACTCTACCATCTGTCATCATTTTGATAACTCGTTATAGCTTTATTCCACTTTGTAGTGTTTTTGGTTAACATAGTACACATATATTGTGATAGGCCCAACATGTTATATTGATAATATTTCATACAATTGTTTTTAAAATCAATTAAGAAAGAATAATATGTATGTATATGGTTCTTTATTATTACATCATTATCATTGTGCTTTGTTCATGTGAATTTGATTACTGTCTGGGGTCATTTAAAACTAAAGAAATTTCTTTAGAGTTACTTCTAAGGCAAGTCTTGTGGCAGCGCATTCTCTCATTTTCCTTCATTTTTGATCAATAACTGTTGGATATAGGGTTGTTGGTTGGCAGATTTTTTTTTGAGCACTTTATATTATCCCACTGCTTGTTTGCCTACGTTGTTTCTGTTGAGAATTCAGCTGTTACTCTTATTTTGGTTCCCTAGTGACACATCGTTTGTTGCCCACTGCTTTCAAGATTTCCTTGTCTTTGTCAGCATCTTTACAGTGATGTGCTATTTGTGGTTCTCTTTGTGTTTGTACTACCTAGAGTTTGTTAAGCTTCCTGCATGTATACATTATTGCTTTCCAGTAAGTTTGGGACATGTTCAACTATCAGTTTTATTCTCCTTTCTCCTCTCTTCCTGGTACTCCCACTATGTGTATGTTGGTATGTTTAATGATGCTACAGATTTCTCTCAGGGTCTGTTCATTTTTATCCTTTTTCTCCCTATTATTTGGCTTGCATAATCCCTATTGATTCATCTTCATAATTGATCAACCACCGAAACCCTGTAGTGAATTTTTGTTATTGTATTTTTCGATGCCAAAATTTCCATCGGTTCTATTTTAAAACCTCTCTTTATTGATATTTATAATTTGCCTTGCCATCTCATCAAACCTTCCTTTACATCTTTAATCATACTTTATCTTTCGTTCTGTGAACATGTTTATAATGGCTGCATTAAATTTTTTTCATTTAACTGACTGTGGTTACTGTTAGTCTTCGCTGACTCTTTTTTCTTCAGTGTCTCGATTATATTCCACTTTCTTTGCATGTCTTGTGAATTTTGTTGGAAACTGGACATTTTTGATAACATATTGCTGCAATTCTAAGTGCTGAGCCCCCACTGTGGCGAAGGACTGTATAGTTTTAGAGATGTCTCCCTCCCTGCTATTGCTCCTCTGGGTGGCACAGCTTTGGTTACGCCCACAGTAACCCTGTGATGACAGTGATATGGGTAGGGCCTTCATTCACTCTTTGCCTTAACACATTTAGCCGTTAAAGGCCAAGATTGCTTCACTGTTCCTAACAATGCCCTGGAGCATACATTTTTTAAAAACTGTATATATTTAAAGTTTATAACTGGACAATTCATTATACATATACATTGAGAAATAACTGCAGTCAAGCTAATTCATAATCTTTACAATACTGAACCTCTCAAAGGCTAAGATACAATTCATCTGTTTATTTTTGTAGAGCTTTTTAAGCCTGCCAAACCCGGCATTGATCACAGCAAAGATTAATTTTCTATACCTCTTACTGAAAAACATTTACCATACAGTGAGTAACAACTCACTGTTCTTCCTCCAGGGTTTAACAATTATTCCTTCTTTCACTGTTACTATTCTTCATGACCAATCAACACTCCTACCAGTAACTTATAGGCCACACTGCCTAACTAGCTTTCATGGTCACTAGAAACTGGGGAACATCCTATAAGTAATGCTTGGCCTAGGAGAACACCATGGCCATTTCATTACCTAGTGCATTATTAAGTGTATAGCTTAAAGGGGGGTCATGGAAATCTACCTTTTGCATTCAGAGTATTCCCAAACAGAAAATAAATTTTTACTGGTAAATATCAGTTAACCCCAACTGATCCCAGTGTGGGATTGTAGCAGCTGCTCTGCACATACTCTTTGGCCCTACTTTTATGTTCCGCACATAGCTTCTGTCTTCTCAGTCAACTGAAGATAGTTTGCTTTACCTTGTTGTTTCTAGTTTTGCCCCATTACTTCCTACTGCCTTCTCTTCCTTGTTTGAATTTACTGGCCTTCAACACCTGTTTTGCACTGGAATGTTGTCCTTCAGGTTTTATTTAGCATCAAATTACTAGTATCAGCCTCTGAGAAGACCAGTAATTGCAACCAATGTTTATCAAGCTCGTAATTATCACACCAAATCCTGTTTCTAATGGCATGTGGTAGATAGTATTTTCACATAAGGAAATGGAGGCTTATCTTTGTTGAATTACTTCTCCCCCAGTGTCACAGGCCATCAAGCAACAAAGTAGGAATTTGAAGACAGGTCTGTATCACCCTGAGAGCCTCATTCTCTTAAAAACGAATAACTCCATAACTCGTAATATAGGCCTATTCCATCCTGTCACCCACTCCTGTTCTTAGATCATAAAGCTCTTCCACACTTATTTACGACTGGCACTCAGAAGAATACTTTTCAAAGGGAATATGTAGTGGTTGGAGGAAGAAGTGGAGTTTAAATAATGGAGATCTAAATATGTTTCCAAGCTAAGAAAAGGATGCCAGGAAAGGAGGAGGGAGACTAAAGATACAGGAAAGAGGATAATTGATGGAGCAAGTTACTTCTTCCTATGAAAAGTAGAATTCTGTGGTTCTGGGAATGACTAGAGAGCTCTTGTTAGAGCAGTTCCGATAGGAAACCAGCTGTAGGCCCATTAGCATGGCATTTTAATGAAACAAGTTTATAAGGAAAAATATAAAGCAAACTATTTAAAGATACTCGTTTGAAATTATGCCAACATTAACTTAATAGCAATTTTAAATGGCAAAAAAGCGAAGGATTTTAAGGATTTTTTAGAACTATTATTGTACTTACTATAATACATCGCCTTGCCAAAAATATTCTCGAAACTGAGCAATTTAAGAAGCTCTTTTGGAAACTAATTGCAAAGATTTTCCATTAAAACACTTTTTTTTTTTTCATTAAAATCTCGAGTAAATACATAGCCAGACATAGAATATTATTTATCATAAGACACATCTCACAGTATAATAAACCCTAGATGAGACTTTGGCACACAAAGTGAATCTAATTCCATTATTGAAGATTCTTTCATTTCCCTAAAGTAAGATCTTAAATCTTATTTGTTTTGTGAATAATCAACTTCTGGCCACAAAGCTTTCCCTTCACTAGACTAATAAATAATTTGCTTTGGCCCTTTAAATCAGGCAAGTAGCTAGTTAACCTTTTTAACCTTATTCTATATTGAATGCAGCAAAGCTAACTGCCACTCATGTCATATAGAATGTCAGGAGGCGCTATCAGGAAATAGTACCTTCTCCATCTCATCTCTAACCAGTCGGTAGTTCAGCAAATGGTCCTGTCATACACAAGAACTGGGTCTTCTGGCGACAAAAGAATAAAAAGTAGCTTTAGATTCTGGAAAAATGGTGGATACATACATAAATACAAAATTTTGCATATAATTTCAAGGAAATAAAAATATAACTGCAGTTGATCCATGAGTCTTCTGGGAGTCACTTAAGAATCCTTATTGTAGAAGGTCCTTCTGACTCTGTCCCCGTATTTTGTTGGCAGTCCAGAATGAGAAATAAAAAAGGCAATTATCAATAATAATGTTTCTCCAACTGAACAGTATGAATTTCTATATTGAACAGGGCCACCCAACACACGGAAGAAAAATAACAGAGACATCATCAAAAAATTTTCAGGAAACTAGGGGTAAAATCATAAAAACTTCATCTAGCAGTTGGGATGCTTTGGCCTGAATAAACTGAAAAGCGATTCTCACTCTAATCTGCTTAAATAACAAGCAAATTATCTTAGTAAATATAGTATAGAAGTAAGTTAGGTTCCAGTAAGAGTATGATCAGAGGCTCAGTTGAGGTCATCAAGGGCCCAGTTCTTCCTTCTTCCTCGGGGTCTCTCCAAATCTGGTTTACTTAATGTTCACCAATATCTGATAAGTCCTTTCTTTCAGTTTCATGGGGTCATTCATGTCACACCCATTTCTGAGCTAATATTGACTGACAGGGGAATACCCTGAACTGATTAGTTTAAACTAGTCTTATGAAACTGGTGATGAGGTAAATACCTGAATAAATTCAGGGTGAATATGCAATGATGTCTATTGCAATTTCGAGTGGGAAAAAAAAATAGAACATGAAAAAACGAGGAATCTGGTGTTAGATTTCTCAACAGTGGAAGATAAAAGACTAGAAGTAACACTTTTAAAATGGTTAAGGAAAATGATTTCTCATGTAAAATTCTATCTTCTTTCTACCCTACTTGAAAAAAAACAATAGAGTACATTTTCAATATTTGAAGTCTGAAAGTTTACCTCCTAGGTATTACTTTCAGGAAGGTATTTAAGAATGTACTCCACCACAGTAAACGACATACCAAGAATGAGGGAGAAGTGGGATCCAAAACAGTGAATTCACATGAACTGACCCAAAAGAAAACTCCAGGATGACAATGGTGCAATAAGCCTGGAGAGTAACCAGGAAGAGGAGACTATAAGGCCCCTACAAGCAAGACTCTAGCCAATAAAAGAGACACAAACTTCCTGGATGAAATTTATGTTGTGAAAGAGAAACCCAGGAATTTGAAGCTCCACAGTGAAAATGTACATGAATAAGAAAAAAAAAATGAAGGCAGAGATTCTTACCTCCAGGAAAAATTGAAAGTTGTTTATATTACTGGTGTCTCTGTGGAGGGCCAAGAAACAGTCCATTTTCTCTACCTGGAATTTGAGCAAATTGAGAAATAAAGAGCAGCAGCTTGGAGGCGGGAATCTCACTATATTACTTATAAAAGTGGAGGATACAGCTTAGTGTACGAGAAAACAGACTTCCCAACAAATCCCATGCAAGCCTGCCCCATCCACTGTACCACCCGGTAAGAGAAGGCCTTCCCCTGGAAAAGAGCCAAGTAGGCCCAAAGTAGCACTGGGAAACAGTGCTTCCTGTGGACAGCGCATTCTGGAGTACAAATGGCAGGTCTTAGTAGAACATGCTCATTTATTTATCTGAATTTATCTAATAAGCACCCTATCCTGGTATGGAATGAGCAAAACAGCAGGAAACCAAGGCCAAGAGTAACCCAAACGAGGCTCCATCCACTCAGAAAAAAACCAGATGATGGGGGAATAAGCAATCATCGAACAATCATTAGAAATCTGGATTTAACTATCTTGGGAGAATGGCAGGATATAGGTGATAAATTTTATCTTCCATAATAATAACGCAGTGGAAAATGTACAATCGGTTAGAACTGTAGAGAGCTGAATTACCAGATAAAAAAGCAAAATGGGTCAAAGGTACTTGGGTCTGGTGTGTGGGATTACAGACTAAGGCTAGTAGTTTTGTTTTACATATTCTAGTACTATTTGATACTTTACTATATATATATATACACACACACACATACATTTGGATAAAACATTAAAGCTATTCTTTAAAAAAAATGGCCAAGTGCAGGACCTTACTATATGAGAATACTGCCTTAGTATACTCCTACTTTAAACCTTGAAAGAGAACGATCCATTCTGGACAAGTCCAAGCTTACCTCAAGTAAAGGATTACTGTTAACTAGAACTGTGACATGTTATACTTTGCGTTTTGCCTAAAATTCTACTTAATTCACACTCTCATTTCTTCATAAACCTTTGCTTCTCACATGACCAATATGTTTTAGTTTTAAATGCTTTGTTATGAAAATCATCAAACCTATACAAGAGTAAGACTAGTTTAATAAACCCCCATAAACCATTCTTGCAATTTCATGGCCAGCCTCATTCCACCTCATTGGATTATTTTGAGAAAAATATTTTTAATTCATCCATAAATTAGTATCAAAGTTCTCTGATGTCCATTATGTCTAAAGGGAAGAGCTGATTCATCAAATATTATATAGGTAGAATTCCATCTTAGAAAATGCCATTGTAACAGAAATTTGTTCAAGTAATGATTTTACATTATGACCAAGTTAGTACTTCATTGATCTATTCATTTATAAAACAACAATGCCAATAAATATAATGCAAGGTTTTTCTTTACTTTTTTTTTCATGGTCTGCCAGTTTGGACTAGTCCTGTGTCTGATTCTGAACGCTGGAGCCAGAATAGTGGTTGGTGAATCCAGTACCACCTGACTATCCTGCGAGTTTACAGGAGCAGAAAGGGTAGGCGTGAAAGAGAGGTAAACATGCAGAGCCCGATGCCACGTACCTGTTCTTACTCAAGGCTGTCACATCGAAGATGAAGACGCGTTGTTTATTGTGTTCATATTGATGGCTGACAGAGCCTTTGTGACTGATTCAGCTGTTACAAGCGGGATTGACTGTAAATGCTGCAAAATCTAATTTCAATATAACTGATTTCTGCATTTACAAAAGTGAGCCATTAGCCAGGAGAGGACAATTAAGAATGTTTGATTATTAATAGGTATCATGAGTGATCCCTCAGTCTTGCTACTTGTGGCACTGTGTACATGGTGTTAAAAATCCCATCCTGCACTGTAGGAGAGACAGATGTGACGGGTACAAACCACGAGCAGCTTTGGTGATAATCAGATACATTATCATGACAGAAAAAAAATTCTAAAAAGCAGTATAAGTTCTCTTTATAGAATTTCATGATACATTCACTTAACAACCACAATTACTCCATACATTTTACACTTAAACGCTTTCAGAGAACTACCTTTGAAGAAATCTGTCCTTATGGCTTCCCCAAGCTTTTACAAATAATTCTGGTTCATGATGGCAAGGCAAAACTGCTTTCGTATATTATATGTCTACATGCATATATATAATATAAACCAAATATGTATTATGTATATACACACATGCGTACCATTTTCTTAGTCCCTGAAATATAACCATCTTTACCTTGAAGTAGTAAGATGGTCTCAAATCCTGAAAATGCACGGATTCTATTGCAGAGGCTGTTCCCATTCTTGAGCCAAAGAAACATTTCATACTATTTGTCTTTTCTGTTGCAAAACATTCATTGAGCCCAATGCTAGAAATTATTTGAAGTGTTTATTTTTACTATCCTGGTTTATTAATTCAATAAACATTTACTGATCACCTGCTATGGGCCAAGCACAGTGAATATGATGTGAATAAAACAAAGTCCTCACCTTCAGGGAGTTTACATTCAACCAGAGAACCCACTGAGAAAAATAGTGTTCACCAATCTTGAGAAATACAATTATTTTCATTGTCACTTTACAAAAAAAGAATCTGAGGAATAGCCTTTTCTGGTGTTATTTTCTCTAGCCTTGTGATTTTTAGCCAACACATGTGCACTTTAGTACTTACCCATAAACTGCAGGGGTCTCTTCTGCCAAGCTCTGGAAGTTCCTCTCTGTGTAGCTCATTTTTCTCCAGCACTACCTGTAATATTTAGCCACCTTGGATTCCTCAAACTCTGATTGCTGTCTCTCCAACTCAGCAAAGCTGTAGGACTCTGCTTGTTTTCCCTCTTCCGCACCATGACCTTGGACATGCCTATAGGAAACAGACTGTGCCAATTACAGGGCTCGTCTTGTTTGATTTCCCTCTCTCGGAGATCAGAGTCCTGTACTACTTTTGCAATGTCTTAAACCACTGTCTCATATTTTTGTCTTGTTTTCTAGCTGTTAATTACCACGTTATGGATAGAAGTGGAAATTCTGGCACCCTTTATTTTTAAAAAATCCTACTTCATGTTTTACAGATTTTTCTTATATGGAGCTTTTTTTTTGTGATTCATGTGAACAGTGAATATTTTTTTTTAAATAATTGCATGGTCCTAGTGAAAATTGCGGAAAACTTGTTGACTTTGAATATATTCTAGATATATGTAGCAATAGCTTCCTCTAATAGAGTTCATCTCCTTATTTTAATCACTCAACATCAAGTGATTTCACACAGCATAAATATTTTCATAAAGATTACTTTAAAGGTTGTATAATGATCATTGCTATACCATGATTTTCTGAAATATGTGAAGGCCATTTTAAAAAAGGAATATAAAATAGTAGTTAATACTTAAAGCTTTGCAATCAGACAAAGATGTGTTTAAAATCTAGTTCCTCTGCTTAACAGTAGTGTGGATTACTCTACCTAATACTAAAAATAAAGATATTATCCTTATAGGAGTATTGTGTAGATCAAATAAGATAATGCATGTGAAGAGCTTACTATAAAATGAGCTATCCACAAAACTTTATGTTCTTGGTGTATACTAGGCTCTACATAGCTTTGAGTAAATTATTTTATTATACTGAGGAGAGGAAAATTAAGTTAGGACTAAATCCATAAGAACTTGGTTTACCAAACTGAAGACTGATTTATTTTCCTACACCTCTCTGATATTGTTTAGAAGTACGTTTAATCTTTAATGTACATCTTTCCAATCTAGTAACATAGAATGTTTGTTCATATTTCTCTTCAAAATACTTTATTTTCTAAACTTCCACATTGTCTCTTAATGTTATTCTTCAGCAGTTTGTATATTCTGTTACTGTTCTGAGTGGCTTGCTTATTTTGTAATTGCATAGTGTTGTTTCACAGGGTAGCTATTGATTTTTATATTCTTGTTTTATAACTAACCACTTTATTGAACTCCTTTTAGTTTTAACAGCATGTCTATTAATCCTATTTATAAGCAAACATATAAATACTGATAACTTATTTTCTACCCTTCTAATAATTCTATTCTACCTTCAAATTCTGAGGCATTTATTACTATATCATCTAATTCATCTGAAAGATATATATATAATAGTAATGACACGCTGATCATTGTCTTCCTAGATTTAATAAGAGTGCCTCTAGTATTTCACCGGAAAGTATGATACTGCCTATTGGCTTGAGATATACTCTGTTACCGCTTTGTATATTTTTTTTCTGAATTAAATTGCAGACATTATAAAAATTGCATTACATTATATGTAACAGGGAAACTCAAAATCACAGATAAGACCATCCCCACAGAAAAATACCTTGATACATACATACACAGTGGTCCCTCATCATCCACGAAGGATACGTTCCAAGACCCCCAGCAGATGCCCAAAACCACGGAGAGTACCAAACCCTATATGTATTTTTCCTAGACATACATATGGTAAATTATAACTTATAAATTAGGCACAGTAAGTGATTAACACTAATAGAATCCTATGAATGAGGTCTCCTTCTCTCTGACCACTTAACTACCAAGGACCTGAGCTCACCCAAACAGTTTTTAAACCTTGGAACACTTTGTTACTTTAAAGGGGCGAGTTTATCTCCAGATGCTTAAAGTGCCAGATCAAGCAGTACAGGAGTGATCACCTATCCATTTTTTTACCACACTGCCAAGTATTTCCAAATTGCCCTCCAAGAGGTTGCATCAATTAAGCATTCTCACACTTTCTCCAAGAATGTAACCTCCCATCCCTGTAATGGAGAGGAGGTGAAAATGAGAGGCAGCTAATTACCTTATGGTGCTATGGTCCTACTCGCTTTGCAGAAGGGTCCACAGTGATGTACTTCAAGTGCTATGGCTCACTTCAAATTGAGAAGTTCACTAAAATGACTGAAATTAGTAACCTGGTTTGTTCCTTTTCCTACATGATCTATAATTTCAGTAAATGATGTCAGATATTTTTGAAAGTGTTTAATTTTGGAAAACCTGTCTTTTATGGTTTCCCTTTTAAAACATCATTTTAATTAATACTGTTCCTGCACTGATTCCACTTAAATGGGAATATATTAAAAATTGATGCTATATGTTTAAAGCGTTTCCTTTTTAAATGTAGGGCAATGTGATATTACAAGCCTCTACTCATTTCAATTTTATTTGCCTTAGAAAATCTTTCTCTATAACATGCCATATGTATTTTATATTATGAAGGGTAACATTTCATCCTTCATGATATAAGACATTCACATCTTTAAAATGCAAGGAATACAAATAAAATCTTTAACTGCTGAAAAATCCCAAGTTTGGTCATTTTTGCTTTAGGATTTTAATGCACCAAACTAAAACAGGCCTAAGATCAAGGATGATGTTGTGTAAATGTTTGAACACCTGGAGTATTTTCTTTAACCTTGTTGCCTCAAGAATGTATTTGCCTTTCCATCTCATTGAATTGTGAATTCACTTTAATAAAAGTTGACAATCTTAGGCAAAAGTTTGATTGCAATTTCTAACTAAACTTGTCAGATCTGTTGACATTGTTACATAAATTATTTCAGTCAAGGGATAAGGACAAAAAGGTAATATTACAAAACTTGTTTGACCATCTTTATGAACTTTTACTCAAGGAAGTCCTATTTTTAAAAGGTCCCTAGACACAGAAGAAGGCAGAGTTGTTATGTCTTTCAGAAGAATGATTCGTTTGAGTAAATGATTTTAACGTGAATTCTCAATATCACAGATGTTTTATTATGGCAATTTTCTTTGTGACAACTAAAATGCTCTCCTATAAATCTGCCTGCTTAAAGTCAGAAGGGCCATATTTTCAATGCTCTTATAGTATTAGAAGCATGTGCCAGTAATCATGATAGGCAAGAAAAATGGCAGGATGATTATGAACCCATTTGAGAACCTAGAAAAACTCTAATATAGATTCTTTGCTATATGGAAAAAGCCCTGGACCAAGTTCCACTTGTGGCTGCTAAATGAATTTTTGGCTAGAAGGAAGAATATGATCAGAAGGAGCTGGTCTGATGAATGGACTAGTATCAGAAAGCTTCTAACTAAACATCATACCTTTGAGCCTCATGTTTGTCATAAATAGTAATGCCTCTACCTACTAAATTTGACAGCATATTGTACAAAGCCTCATAGATATTATAACTGAATATGATTCAAGGAGAAAATCTTAAAACATTAAAAGTTTGTCTAATAGAAATTCTTCAGTTCACCCTAATTAAAAGAGTTAGCATTGTTCATGCACATCTCTTAGTTATTTCTTCATAACTGCAGAATTAGGTGACATAACATTTAGCTCATGATACCAGGCAGGGTCCCCTGCCTTAGGTGGTTCTAGAATACTTAAAACTGTTATTCCTTCAACTTGAATATCTGCACCTCACTGTAAGGAAAACATTTCCTCTGACCCCAGATTCGACAGCTTTCTGATCTTGCCTATTTAGCCAACGAAAAGCCAAGAATAAACGTTCATCCTCACAGCTCTTATATACCTACAAAACTGAAACAATTACAAATTAAACCTTATTCACACCGCCAATAAAATGCAAAGTCAATATTAATTTCATACAAAGGATGACGCCCTCCAACACTCGGATCACTCCTCACAATATGAATGTGGCCATGACTCCCACGTGGGTCATTCTGAGTAGTTAACATGTATGTTCCACTTTGTATTTTGTGGCGACTCAATTTTTTTTACTACCTTTCTCTATTCAAACTACATGACAGTAATTTACATTATTTGAATACTTAATCTATGGCTCCTGTACCATTAGTCCACAATTAAAATATCATGCAGTTAATAGAATTGCAGGAGAGGGCTCAGGTCCAGAGTATTTGATCCAGAATGTGATTTAATTATTTTTTATAGATCATTAAAGGGGAAAACTCAAGGTCTTACAAAAAACTTATAGCCCCCCGTCAAGCATATGATGTCTCTGGACCACGACTCCATAGACCCTCATCTGAAATACCAGGACATACAGTAATGGTTTAACTGTACAAACTTAAACACAGCCTAGATGTTTCAGATGCTGCTTCAAAACATTAGGGCATTACTAAGCTTTCTACGGTTATGATTTGATCTATCATATCAGAGAACTGATTCTTGTTCCTTTCTCGGCCTAATGGTTGGTAACCCGCCTAGAGATAATGCGTTTTCTCTCTATCCTGAGTCCTGACTACTCACAGCAGTTAGACCTAGCCCTGTAAAATGTTCCCAAATTATCCACATAAAACATGTAAAGCTGGGTCACGAGAAACAAAGACTAAACTTCTTGGCAGCATCCCTCTTTGATGACTAAGAAAAAATGAAGTAAAAACTTGTGGGCCTGACATCCTCTTCCCCCTGAGATTTTCTTTCCCCCCAGTAGGTACCTCGGTCCATCCTACAACTAGAGCTAGTGGCCTTGCCTCACCAGCCTGCCATATGTGCCAAGGCATATTTGAATCCCGGGAAGAACACAATGGTCATCAACTGGGTCTCTATCTTTCATGACAGGAACAAGAGATGCTTAACCATTGCTGTATTTTGGAAACTCAATTTGTGTCATGCACTGACACAGGTGGCTGATGCCCTGGGATGCTTCATGGTCTCTAAGTGGAAACATGCACTGGGGACACCTCTAAGAATTCCTGACTACACCAACATTCCAGAAGCATGAAGAAACTAGTTTCCCATGCACAGAAGTCTGTGTGACTGTGACTCTGGCATGCAGCAACGTGAGCCACATCGTACGTAACCTGCTCCATCCCTGTGTGCTGCAGCGCAACAGCCTCTAGCCCACCAGCTCTCTCCTTCTCATGCCTTAAACACAATCTAGACGCACTTAATTGCTCTTCTGCAATACACCCCATGCTGTAGTCTGAATCTGAGCCCCCCCACCCCCAAACTTCATATGTTCGAATCCTAACCCTAAAGGTGATGGTAGCAGTAGGTGAGACTTTGGGACATCCTTAGGCCATGAGGGTACAGTCCTTATGAATAGAATTAGTGCCTGATGGAAGAAGATTCAGGGAGACCTCTGGCCTTTTCTGCCATGTGAAGAAAGAAGAAGTCTGTGACCTGGACGAGTACCCTCATCAGAACCTGACCGTGCTGGCACTGTGATCTAGAATTTCTGCTGTTAATAAGCCATCACTCAATCTATGGTATTCTGTAGTAGCCCTAACAGTCTAAGACATCCTGTGACATTCTATATGGAACACCCTTCACAGCCCATCTACTGCTGTGACTTCCTTTAAGTCCTATGACATGCTTAGCCATCATTCTCCACACCCTAGTTATTTCCTAACATGCAGATTATACAACTTTTACTATCACACTGTTACTATTCTCGGTTCTCTTATTCTTTCCATCTTTAACTCAACTACTAGAGAGAAAAACACTCATAAGTCTACTGTTTTAATGAATAAAGTAGTTAAATCAAGCAACACCTTTGCATGATCATCCTGTTAAAGAATCTTTAAAAGATTTTTTAACATTTCATTAAAGTAAAGTAACCTATTCTTTAACAAATGTTGGAGAGGATGCGGAGAAACAGGAACCCTCATACACTGCTGGTGGGACTGCACATAGGTACAGCCACTCTGGAGAACAGTATGGAGGTTCCTCAAAAAACTAAGAATAGATCTACCATATGATCCAGCAATCCCACTACTGGGTATTTACCCCAAAAACTTGAAAACCCATATCCAAAAAGATATTTGCACACCGATGTTCACAGCAGCATTATTCACAGAGGCCAGGACATGGAATCAACCGAAGTGTCCTACGATAGATGATTGGCTAAAGAAGCTGTGGTACATATATACTCAGCCATAAGAAGAGATGAAATACTACCATTTGCGACAACATAGATGAACCTCGAGATAATCATGCTAAGCAAAATTAGCTAGACAGGAAAAGCTGAAAATCACATGGTATCACTTACATATGGATATAAACCTACAAACAGACTCATGGACATGGACAATAGGCCAGTGGTTACCAGAGGGGAGGGGGGAGGGGGAGTTAGATGAGGTAAAGGGGGTCAAATATGTGGTAACAAAAAGAAATGAAACTATGGGAGGTGAAAACGGTGTGCGTGTGTGTGTGTATGCCTTACTGCTAAAGTGTACAGCTGAAACTTAATGAATTTTGTTAACCAATGTCATCCTAAAAAATTAATAACCTATTCTTTGAGAAGTTGAGATAAAACAAAAAGAGGGCAAATTGTTCCATAAGACACTTGGAAATGAGGTGTGTTCTTGAAAGGAAGAAGAGCTGTGATCCACAAACCTGCATGTATCAAGGTTGGGGAGGGGGCTCCCTACACATGTGTGTAACATAAAGCCTGTTCCTTCCAGCAGGGTCCACAGCTCAGTTGTTTTTCCCTCCCCTCTGTTGGCCAATATAAAGAGTTTCACTTGCTGCCTAATGACATTGCAACTTTTATAGATCTGTGGGCAACTGAAGCCTACACGGTAGGGTACCAAATTGCCATAACCAAACCAGATCTACAACAGTGATCTGATAGGTCTCAGATGATATAGTTATAAAGTATTATATTTCTTGTCAAAACAGTGAATACACTTTGACATTTATTCTATACTTCAAAATATTGGGTTGTTTTTTTTTTTTTTTTGCTTATTAAAATTTTAACTCGATTTGTGAGTTGGCCTGAAGGAGACGGATGGCATTGAATAGCCTTTTCACAACATCACACTTTGATCCAAGTGCTTCTTTCTTTGCTGAAGCCAGATATTTAACATAATATATTGCTGGCATCTTTCTTAAAGGGTCATCCAAGCATAGAAATTATGGATTGCACTATTCTTAGCCTTGCCATAAAGCTATTAAAGTCAGAATTCCAAGCCCAGAAATTGAATTCAGAAACTTCTGAGAACACCGAGTCTCAGAAATATGGATATACTAGAATTCCCCTCCTAAAAGAATATTATTCCTATTAATCAAAAGAAATGATTCAACTAATCGAAACATGAATAAAATCCGTTTTAAGTGCTGTGGCTAAAACCATTTGTTTTAAAAACTGAGTCCATGAATATTCAATTATAATATTTGACTTTGGTACACACAATCAATGTTTGGAGGAACAATAAATACGTATATGAAAAATATTGCTATTCTAAATTAGTAGTATGAAGTGAAACCCTGTGTCTTGGCTACGGGACTCTGCATTAAAAAAAGATTTAGTTTGAGTACCTGGGGGAAAAAATCATACCTTGTGCCATTAAGGTATTTTTATGCTGTAAATACATGCTTCTTGGCATTAAATCAAAAAGGGAGATTGAATATAAGTATACTGGGGAAATCACAGCTCTCAAGTTGCAGGCATACAGCTAATTTTCAGAAACTAAAACTAGAAACTGAAATGTCCATTAGACTTGCCAAATATTCTTTCTCCTCCTATTTCTATGCCTGGTTCATCTATACCAACAGGACCAACAAGATAGATGATGACATAGATATTTTATTCTAGCTGTAGGCAGAATCATTTATGCTCTTGAAGACATTAGACATAAAACATGATCATAGACTACTCCCAGGTTTTCACATTACCAGTCCACCTACTTGAAACTAAATTTTAGATAAACTTCAAAATTCACAAACAATGTTTGGCTAACTACTTATACTTGGCATAATCAGTTGTAGCCAGGGGTATAACTCATGATTTACCTGTAGCTCTTCCCTTGGAAGGATGACAAAGGTTTCAAACAAAGGGAAATCATTGAGAGTTGGAAAGAAATGTAATAGGTGCTGAAAACAGTATGTACGCCAATTATACAAGTAACAAAAACGAGACTCGAATTTTTAGGTTCTTTACCACTGCTAGTAAGTAAGTAAAAAGAAGAAAAGAATGTCATTGCCTGTTCTTTATACTTTGCTCCTTAGAAGGCATCCAGGCCAGATGAGATTCAGTGAAGTGCTGGTACCAGAATATCCATCTAGAAAGTCCTACTGCTGACAGAATCTAAGAGTGATGGCTGAGGAGGCTGATGGAACTTTAGTTCTGTATATTCTCATAGACTGGCCAGTACTTATGAATAAAGGAAGCAGAATCCAATTAAAGGCAGTATCTGCCATTTGCTAAGGACCATTATTGGTCATAATGTACATACTAGGTACCTGTTACAAGTCATACCAAGACCTGTTCCTAGAAAGAGACTATACAAGGCAGCAAAGTAACTGTAGAGTCTTGATTCCTTAGTCTTATCTCTAAGGCTCTCTATAGTCTAGTCCCAATCTTTCTAGTCACATCTGTCCATACTATTTATACAAATACACTTATATTTCAACCAAACCACTTATCACCATTTGCTGAGCATGCCATGTCCTTTCAATGGTTTAAACACAATCACGTCTTTAATTACCTCTTCCCCCTTCTATCGCCAGGACACTGCCGACTCCATTTCTACTGTATAGGCTTCCTCTCTAAGATCCACATCGCTTCCTCTGTCAAGACTTATCTGAAATTACTTCCCCACTAGTTAGAGGTGAGTGCCAATCACAATATATAGTTGTAATTGTCTGTGCGAGTCTGTACGCCCCATTAAAATGAGAATACCCTGAGTAGAGGAAGAGAGCATCCATTTTTTTCTCTATCCATTGCCAGAATCTAAATATTGCTAGATTGATTACCTGGTTAAACACCCACAAAAGCTTATCCCTCGCTCCCGAAAGATTATTTTATATAGATCCTACTCTTTCAACTTGGGTCATTTTGCAAATCTGCATGGCCTACGATGGTTCCCCATAATTTCAGCCTTCTGATTCACACACAATCACAGGTACTTCGCCTTTTTCTGATTGACAGAGCTAAAAAAATATAGGTTAACTGGTATTATGATATTCATGGGACTGAAAGCATTTTTCATCATATCGCTGTGCTTGGTTACTATTATTGGCTTCACATAAGTTTTTCTAATTTTGTTGTAACTCTTGCTTACAGTTAGATCAACCAACTTTCCTTGGCTTAAGGTCCTTTTTTCTATAATGCATTATTTTCCAATTTATCTAAGGAATACAAAACCCATTTAATAAATTAAGAAAGCTTGAACTCACAATTCAGATGAATCTTAGCAATTTGTCCTTCTTTTCTGTCATTTCCAGAACACCACAGCCACTTCCTCAGGAGATCACGCTATCTCTGCCTTGGCAAATCTTTGTGTGCAGGTTTCATCGATCCTACGTTCACCGAGCATTTTCAAATGTGGGGCTCTGGGCTTTGTTGGAGCAAATGGCACCTTCTCCATTAACACGAGGTCTGTAATGTAGAAAAATATTAGAAAATTTATATATGTATATATTAATTTTAAAGAAAGAAAAATAAGCATTATTTATATTTAATATTTTCACTGATGCTAGTCTTGACAGACACCTTTATTCTGTCCATTTATGGACAGAATTATAGGGTCCCCTGAGGGAAGACTGGGAGTTCCACAAACTTTATTCTTTGGTTTGCTTTGACCACAGTGTTACACATCACTTTTTACTTATGCTCGGTTAGATAAAATAATCTGAAAATATAATAATTGTTACAAAGTGGACAGTGGCTTAGAGATATTAATGGAAATAAACCACAGATGATAGAGCGTAGTGATGACTTAAGCACAAAAGCAGCAAAGTGCTCGAACTGACACTTCTCCCTCCCTCGCCTAACTGAATGTCCAAAGTAAAGGTGACATATTAACATTTTTAATTATGAGTGAAAAAGTGAAGGCCTTTTGACAAGAATTAATGCTAATGAAAGAACATTTCAAAGATGGATGTTTGGAATTCTTTCATCAACATGTGATTTTTTTCTTTTGGTCAAACAATGGAAATATATTGTTTGTAAAACTCATGTGTACACATTAAAGACACAATTTTATAAACTTTTATATTCCAAGAGTTTTAGATATCTTAGAATATATTTATTAAATATAAAATGTCAGTTCTAATTAGTAAATTTTCAACTGAGAAAAACAGTTACTTTCTAATTCTCAAAACAACACCACCACAATTTGCATAATTGTTATTTGGGATAGAAAATGTATACCATTAGGTTTTATTCATATGCATCTATGTACCTCTAGGACTTATTTTTGTGTGTGTGTCAGTGTTTAAAACAAACCTTTAGAACTGAACTTTGTAGCAGTCTTAAATTTCTCATTAGATCATTAAAGCAATGATTTAAACAGTAATAATAATGAGCCTGTTTAATCACATTTCTCAATTTCTCATTAAGAAAAGCAATTTGATCTATTAATGATTTTTGATGGTTTATTTCTTCTTTAGCTCACAAAGTCTATTTCTTTGTTTTCCAGCTTGAGGTATAATTGATCAAAAAATATATATTTGAAGTGTAAGATGATTGATAATTTATGTATACATCTTGAAATGACTACCACAGTGAAGCTAATTAACACATTAATCATCTCGCATTTGCCATTTCTTTTATCGTGGTGACACTTAACATTTACTGTCTTAGCCAATTTCAAGTATGTTTATACAGTATTAGCTATAGTCACTGTGCTGTACATCGGATCCCTAAAAACTTAATCATCTTAGAACGGAAGGCTTGGACCCTTTGCCTGCTATCTCCCCATTTACAAAGTTTATTTTTATACGTGTCTAATGAGATAATACTATTTGTAGTTCATGTATGTATTTTATCGATAAGTATACATATATCGGCATTGAGTGTGCATGCTCAGTTATTTTAACTTTTAGATACATGAGAGCAAAACAAAATAAATAATGTGGAACATTGTAGTCATTTAACAATAACTCTCCGAGTTTTTTATGCGAGATGAATAAATTCTAGACATCTGTTGCACAACACAGTGCCTAGAGTGAACAATATGGTGTTGTGCAGTTCAGATTTTAAAGAGGGTAGGTCACATGTTAAGCATTCCTCACACACACACACACACACACGAACATAAGGCATAATTGTGGTGATGGTATCACAGGTGTGTGCATATGTCCAAACTCTTCAAATTACATACATTATGTACAGGGGGTTTTTTTATATCAATTATACCATAATAAAGCTGGTTAAGAAAAGAATATTGAGGCAATTGACAGAGAAGACAGAGTTCAAGTTCATTTGTAAGGTGTTTCATTCCCCCACTCTTCAGCCACTGCGTACCTATTTAATTACCTCTCTTCTTTGTCCCTTCAGTCACTTTGTATCTCTTGCCTTCCATGCTCCTGTGTGCCCAATTTTCTTTGCCTC
Organism: Eonycteris spelaea; assembly: GCA_003508835.1. NCBI lineage: Eukaryota > Metazoa > Chordata > Mammalia > Chiroptera > Pteropodidae > Eonycteris > Eonycteris spelaea. The sequence continues at coordinate 1,254,600 of PUFA01000200.1, forward strand.
CACATTTCTGCATGGAACAGTCTCATTTGTTTCTTGCTGATGAATGCTCATGTCCACTATCATATCGAAATCTCACTCAGACTTCAAAAGCTAGCTCATGACCCTTTGTCAGATCTTGCTGCTTTATGCTTCCATGTAACGCTTTTTATTCCTCCATGAGAGCTCTGATCATAAGTTATCCTTGTAAGATCTTCCACAAATGGCTCTCTCCTCCTACAGATTCCTCAAGGTCAAGGATCACACCCTATTGTATTTTCCTAGTGCCTAGCATAGTGACTTGCCTGGCATAAGCATCGATAAATAGGTTGGAGTGTATCCCCTTACAGGAAAAGAGAAATTAAATAAATGGCTACACTGTGATTAGAACAATAGACTAGTTTGAGATGCCACAAACTGCTTGCCTCCAGCCACAACTGTAATAATGTTTTCCTTATATATCACTTTTCATTTTAATCTTTAGATCGTATTTCTTAGAAGTAAAATTTTACAAGGATTCTGGGAATTGATGTGACTGCAACTGGAAACATTCCAAGGATTTTATTGGCGTAAGAGGCAGCACGAGGACTGACCAGATGTCAAACACTATAAACATGTACCTTGGGCATCTCATTTTAGTTCTGGTGAAATATGGACATGGGAATAATTTTTCAAAATTGCATGTGGGATTCGTATGCACAAAGCCCATTATTTTCCCAGATGTACCTGAAATAATGGGGGTACGGACAGCTCTGCTTCTATGTTGCCTACACACATCTAAATAAGATTGAGACCACAGGGACACATGAGAAGTGCTCAATGGCTTTGCAGTGGTTTGAAATCTTTCCTCAACAAATAATGTCATCCTCAGCATGAAAGCACTGGTAACATATGCAGGGAGGATGGAAAGTTAGCAATGAGGTTGAAACAGGAAACTGAAATCTCTCTATTTTTTATATACTTAGTCTAATGTGGGATTTAAGAAAATGTGATGTAATATATTTACCAAAACACTAAATTAGAAGACACTGACTTAATGACAGTTGTGTTTTAAAAGACCATTGTGTTTCAAAGGACCCAGCCATGATTTACAAAGCTGTATCAGCCACTTACTAACTGTACTATTTTTGGCAAACTGCATAACCTTTTTCCACTCATCTTTTCTTAAACAGGGGTAGTAATAACTGCTTCCAAAGGGTACTGTGTTAAATGAAATAATGGATGCATTGCTTAGCACATAGATGTTTAAAATTATGTGGTATTAGTGCTTATAATTTGAAACTTAAAATATCAAGATAATTTTATTTTCTAAAAAAATTTTTAATTATTCTGAAAATCATGTACTACTTAAACCAAAATAAAGCCAGACTACCAAAGGGAATATATCTATTTTCTAATATAATGGAGATAAGGCTCATGGCAGATTATATTCATGTCTCCCATGCTGTATCCCTTGCTGTATATACTCCCTCTTCTCTGTATGACATTCTGCAATGTCCTTTTGTGCTGGGTTAGGGCTCCTTTCCCACCCCTTGACCCTGACTTTGCCTATATGACTTTCCTGAGTAAACAGACCGAAGTAGAACTAACATTGTGCCACTTATAAATTTAGGCAGCATACATATTTCTACAAAACTCTCTTATGCCTCTACAGGAACCATGAGAAAGGTATATCCAGGCTCACCTCTTGGTCTCAGGACCACAATGAGATACACTTGGAGCAGATTCACCTTTAGCCGACTCCAGCATACATCAAGTGATCTGCCAAACTACATACTGCAGAGATAAAAAGTGATAGTTATATACACATGGAGATTGGGCAGATTAATTATGAAGCAATGGCTAAATTGACACAGAAACAATGGTTGAGAAGGAAGAACCTACATAGTATTCAAAGATAAGAGTGATATGATACATCTATGGTCCCAGAGCACTCTAGCCTAAACATATCACAGCTTCTAAAATCCTCACAACTGTCTATGGCCATGCTACCCTGAATGTGCCCGATCCTGTCTGATCTCGGAAGCTAAGCAGGATCAGGCCTGGTTAGTACTTGGATGGGGGAATCACCTAGGAAGACCAGGTGCTGTAGGTGTAAAAAAATTTAAAAATAAGGGAGTGTAAGCTGACAAATTCCTTGCAATCTATAAGGTCAATCAAGAGTTGCCTCATCATAAAAAAAAATTACAATAAAATAAAAGACTCAACTTCAGCTACTACTCATGGTTATACGTTCCTTATAGAGGTTCCTTGCGAAATTCTATCTCTGCCACATAGATAAATGGAATATATTAATTTATCTGTAAAATTTCCAATATGTTAACATTTATCAGGGTTACAAGGAAGAAAAATATAAAGGCAAGACTCTAACTCAACAGACTCAGGGAGCACAAAGTGGAAAAATAATTGCCAAAAACACAATTTACATCATTCTTCTAAGTTATTCTTCCTTCGGACTTCTGAAAAAGAAAAATACATTATATTAACCTATTTTTTTCTGAACATGATGGTAATTTCCATTTATTTATAACAAAACTTAAGTCTGATATAGTAAAATTACCAATTCCACTCGGAACTTCGAGCACCTCTTTTCCTTCAGGCCTTGTTCCACGGTGACCAGGTTAGCAACACACGTATGTACTGTTCACTTAATCAATAAAAACCCTAAGAAGGTGGTGTGTATCTGTATCACACATCTGTAGACAAAAAAAAAGCTTAGAGAAGTTAAACACAGGAACCGAAAGAGTAGTCTGCTGTCATTCGGCCAAAGGACACCAAGGCACCATCAAGCCAAGGCCGCGTTCCATGCCATCCCGAACCTCAGTGCCTAACGCCACGATCATTGTCATTTCTCGTGATTCCATGAGTTGGTGGGAGTTTCTCCTGGCTCACCTGGGCTCGCTGAGTCAGCGGAGCCGTAGTGGCCTGAGATGGGCTCTCGGATGGTCCAGGTCCCAGCTGGAATGCGGGCGGTTTGGCTGGCTCTGCTCCTAGTCGTTCACTCCTGAATCCTCCGGCTTGGAGAGCAGGTTCCAAATGGCAAAGGCAGAACCCAGAAAGCATCACGGCCTTAGCCTAGGAGGGTGAGCAGTGTCACATCTGACACATCCCGGTGACAGAACAAGTGACAACCCAGCCCAGGATCCCCACACCGGGAAATAAATTCAAACCCTAAAGGGAAGAGAAAAAAGTCCCGTTGCAAAGGCTGTGGTCACAGGGTTCACTGAGCACCATCATCACAACCACCCACCGAGCCACGGGGCAGTGTTCCAACATTTGCGTCCCTTGTACGCTTTATCGTTAAAGTGAAAACCTACAGGTGACAGTGTCAAAAGGCTGGGATTCCCTAATCCACGGCAAAGATCATTCAGGTGTATTTGCCTGGAATGGAGCACCTTTAATGCCTTCCAATTACCGGCAGAAGCCACACGCTTCGCTTCATTATCATACTATTGGCTTTGGAAGGAGCCCAGGTAGTTTGCAGATTCAACATCGCGGGCCGCCCGGCCTTCCCTCCAGCTGCCTGCGAGGAAGCGCTGAGCTCGTAGTTCACGCGTCCCCACCTCGGTGGAGGCAGGAAGTTCTCGGTTCTGTGAACCATCTAGTTCTCCCCTCCCCTCCCCGTCTTCAGGGACCATCACTGCAGACAGACCAACTGACCAGAAATGGCAGGTTTCCTTGTACTGACGAGATCTGCAGTAGGGATGGTCTCAAGGACAGGAGCTGGAGCTGGCGGACTAGAACCCACGACAGCTACCTGGCAGCTCTGAGAGACCTTCTCCCAGCGGCGCATCCGAGGGTGTGTCTGGGAGAAGAGACTGAAGGGGATGGAGGGACACAGAGTGAGAAGACAGACTGAGAAATCGAGATCTGCTGCGTCGTGCTGGTCAAGGGACTCAGGAGGACACCGCACAGCAGGGGTACCAACCTGCCTGCATCCGCCACCCCAAGCCACACGACCGCCATGCTGCCCCTGCCCGCCCCTCTCGGGGTGGGGGGCATAAGAATAATAGGGGTGAGGACCCTGTGTGCGTTCTCCTCCACGCTCACCAGAGGCCTCGGACGAGGGGTGGGATCTAGAATGACTGCCGTCACCATGGAAACGCCCTGTCATTCCCCATGGAGGGCGGCCAGATTGGGAACCAGGAGAAGGAGAACTAGGCATCAGAGGAGGGAAACAGGCTGGTCCGAGCTCAGCACCGACTGGCCCCTTGGGGGGAGAGCCCTTTCCCTCCCAGCTGCTCCTCCCTCTGTCCGCATCGAGGCCCCCATCTCTCTCCCTGCTGGCACTGTCCCGGCGGTGCCCTTCCACGTCTGGGCTGGACGGGGCACGGCCCTCTCCCAGCTGCCCCGGGACAGCCACGTCTCACCCAGCTCAAACGCCTGGTCTGCAAGACACACCACCATTACCGCCCAGAAAGAGGGAGCGCGGTACTGACGACCCACACCGGGTCCGCTGTGTCCTGCGTGGAAGGGGACGAGCAGACCGATTCTCTGGTCCAAGTGGAACTGGGCCGCTGAGGACAGGCCGGCAGTGGTTTCGCCTCGCCTTGCTGATGAAGCAGATCCGAAGCCCAGGGTCCGCGTGCCCGTGTCGTCATGGGGGGGGGGGTGGGCTCTTACCTCCATCTCCGTCTTGACCTCCTTTTCTCCCACCATTTGTGTGGCATCCAGTCCCCCCTCGCTGCCTGCCAGCGCCTCGAAAGCAGCATCATGCTGTGTACCATTTTTCCATGGGCTCGTGTCCACAAATACATGCAAATGAGGCAGAGATCAAGTGACCGTGAATGAGTCAAGGCACCCGAAAGCTCAGATGCCCCCTGCATGCCCGTCACAGCTGGACATCAGGCTCCGACGCTCCTTATAAACTGGCAACAACCTGGGAAGGGGGTGGAAATGTGTGAACAGGCCGACACGGGGCCCACACTCACTCTAAGACCTACACTCACACCGAAAGCGTAAATAAAGCCCACAGGGGTTATCAGGACACCACCACCCCCTGCCCTCCGTGCTTGCACAGCCTCTGGGCAGAGTTGTTCTTAAAAGATCACAGGGAAAGACTTCAAAACGCCCAGAGGTAGCTCCCCGCTCAACCCTAAGAATTCCTAAATGGCATCTCTCGGGAGAAACGTAACACTTCAATAGCAGAAAAAACCCAAAATGCCATTGCAAACCAGTGGTCTGGGTGGAGGAACGCTGTGTCCGTGTGCCACAACTGCGGGGGTGGAGAGGGAAGCTGTTCACGCCGCTCTGACACGCTCGCACACCCGCCCTTCCTCCCTGAGGAGCCACTGCCGCCCTGCTCAGAGCCACCCCTGCCCTCCTCTGTGACACTCAGATGACACTTCCCGTTTGAATCCGCCTGCAGGGAGCAGGGACCAGAACCAGCAAAATCACCCACGCGGGCCGCATCGCTCTTAGCCCAGCGTGTATACACAGCAGACAAATCTGTCAAAGCCTTTTTGGCTGCGACTGAAAATTACTTGAGGAAACCCGAATACCTGCACAGGTCTTCGCGGACACCGAGGCGCACCCGCCAGGGCTGCAGATACCTCCCGCTCCCCCAGGCCGCGAGGCGGCGCTCACACGCCCCGGTGTGCAAACCGGAAGCTTAGGACGGGCCCCAGGTCCTGAACGACGTCCCGACAGGGAGGCCCGGCAGCAGGACGGGCTCCAGCCTTCGCGCCGGCCTTTCCCCCTGCTGGCCTCACCTGTCCAGAGCCAGCAAAGCCCAGCGGACAAGGGACAGGTCCTGGGGACGGTCGGCCCTGCCCAGAGTCCCCGGACTGCCCGCCTCCAGCTGGGCACCCCGAGCAGGCGGTTGACCTGGGGAAGGGAAAGGCTTAGAGCTGAGGGTGGTCAGGGACGCGGGCATGGCTAGGCATGTGAGCTCACAACACGGAGCCCTTACCTTTTCTGGAGTAGAGCCAGGTGTGTGGGGAGCTGCTTTTGAGAGGGGCGGCAAACGGCCCAAACGCTGCCTAGGACACGCCAGAACCAGGCGTAAGGAAACTCACCTGGGGAGGGGACCAGGGTTCCCCCAGTGGCCGACAAGGGTGTGAACTAAAGCACCTGCTTCCCAGACACAAAGGCGCCACTGTCCCCACAGATGGCTCTGGTGTCCTGTGCTAACACCTTCGCTTCTACTCTTCTGTCGCTCTCCCTCCTCCTGCTCCTCCCCAACCTGCACACGCACAACTGAAAATGGCAAAGATGAAGCAGCATTTCCCCGTTCGCAGGAGGTCTGACCTGCCTCCCTTCCCTTCATTCTTCACACAGTAAACAGAGAAAGGACAGTGAAAGCAGACGCGGTGGCAGCCACTCCCCAAGCCTGTGCCCGGGCACTTCGTTCACCCGGCTCTCGTGGTGACAACACAGCTGTGTAGGTAGCTTTCAGATGGCGAGTGGCCATCAGAATCTCTTCAAAAACCTGGCCAAGCAAACCCCCCCGTCCCTCCTGCACCCTACTCAGAGGCCTGTCCCCACTCCTGCCCTACTACACTTGGAAAGAGGGAATAGCACTTACCGCTTTCTCGTCCCCAGGACAAGAGTATCCTTGCCTGATGACTCTCACAGGTGGAATAGACGCCCCCTCAAATGTGCTTTCCTCAAGCGGGGTCGGGCCTGGTCAGTACTTGGACGGGAGACCACCTAGGACGACCAGGCGAAATGAATAAATGAGTGAATTAATTAAATAAATATGGTTTACTCGTCTTACTGCAACTGAAACTAAGTCGGCCTGGAAACAAAAGCCACTCGGGGCGGTGTCCTGTTCCAGTCTCTTACCTTAAGTGCAGACCCCAGAGGAGCCATGCAAGGCCCCGCGAGGACCCAGGAGGCAGGGCCGGCAGAGGGCGCAGGCGGGATGGAGAGGCGGGTAGGGAGTCTGCTCCCCCTGGCACTGGAAGGAAAGAGCTTGGCCCACTCCCCAGGCCACTTCTGTCCCGCCTCCTGAAGCGAGCAGCCTGGGGTAGCCACAAGCCGTCCTTCTTGCAAGGACCAGGACCTCACCTCCCCATGGCCCTACCTCCTCCATCCCCCCTGAGGGAGCATCGCCTGCCTCTGCTGCAGGTTCACGCGTGTTTTTCGAGCCAGAGAGGGGAGGCCGATCCTCAGACTCCGCCACCGCTGCCCTCCGGGCCCCGCACCTCCCAGCCCCTCTCCAGGAGACAGCCACTGCGCATCCAGAGGGTCATCTGTGATGGGAGACACAAGGGAGAGGATCGGGGGCTGTTAGAGAATCTGAGAAAACGGCCCATCTATTCAATCATAGACGGGCACTGACATGCTTCTCCCGGGGCGTTCGTGTGTCAAACCTCGTGGTGCCTGGAAGGAACGGACGTGACCCTCAGGTAGCACAGCTCTGAAGCCAGCGAGCCCCTTCCTGCCCTCTCGTGCTGAGTTTTCCAGGTCTCATCTTCGGAGGTCTGTGGATTGAGAGGCCCTGTTCATACATTTTTATTGCAGTGTACGCGTGTCCTGGATTACAGAACGGGACAACCAGTTACCACGTAAGGGGAGGGGGGAGAGGCTGATGCCGGGGCTCCCCAGACCTACAGGGGCCTCTGCAGGACGGCCACGTTCGCCCAGGGAGCGGGGCTGAAACGGCAGGGTCCACGAGCAGCCCTGCGAAGGCCTGCCAAGGGACCCCCATTTCCCCCGCGTGCCAGTTCCTTTCTTCCTCCCCTACCTGGGTGTCCTCCACTGTGGGGAGGGACTGCTCCGCAGTGACCATGCCCTCTGTCCCTGCTCTCTCTTCAACCTCCAGCTTCTCAACCTTCTTGCCGATTGCATCACAAGAGGCAGAGAGCTGATGGAACTCGCGGGGGGGGGGGGGCAGGAAGGGGTGGGGGGGACGGGTACCCGAGAGGCTCAAAACGCACAGCGGGGATGCTCAGGTCCATGGCAGATACTCAGCACCGATTTTCTGTTCTAGGCCGGGGGCTGGGCCGGGGCTGCGCGTCCGCACAAATTCGCTCATGGATTCTTCACTGCTCTTGGCGCAGTCAGAAAATAAGGAAGAACAAGAACATTCGTTAGGCCATAAGTGTTGTGGACAATATGATGAGTTAATATGCATTGAGTATCTGGCTGGGAACGGGTGGAGCCCAAGGCCGCCTTTGCCTATGTTTTAAGAGGGATGGAAAGGGAAGACAGGCGGGTAGATACAAATGAAAATGGGCTGTTCGACTAAAAATAATGTCTAAAAAGATGTATGTTGTACAAAATGAATGATAGGTCAAATGGAACAAAGAACAAAGGATTGACGATAATTCTTCTAAGGCTCTTTCCACACGTGCTAAACATATGAGCTTACGTTGGACTGTGTGATAAGTCACTGTTGCATATTTTCACCACTAGGGAAACTATGAAAGATTAATATAAGATCATGAAGATTTAAAGCAAATAGAGAAGAGGGAATAATAAAAAAAGTTTATTATTTCAGAAGCAGGCAGAACAAGAGGAATCAATTGACTAATGTCAGGAGGAACAAGTAAAACGCAAATGGACAGGCTTAAAACTAATTATCCCGGAGTCGCATTAAAGGACACTAGAATAAACACTCCGATTAAAAAGATTTTCGACCCATTAAAATAAGAAGTCAACCACATACTGAATACGTGGCACTTATGTTAAATACGATTACACATGTGCACTGAAAGAATATGATAGAAAATCTGTTTTATCTTCAATTGTTTTCTTTTCACTGGGGTATTTACAAATATTAAATGTAGTCTGATGAGTTTTGGGGAAAAAAATGTGTAAACTCAAATCATCACCCACATCAACATATAAAGCTTTTCCATTGTCCCAGACAGTCGCTTTGCCAAAGTCCCACAAACAGGCACACAGTGCTCGGATTCCTATAGCCGTGGGTCACTCTTGCCTTTGCCTGATCTTGCCAAGACTCTGATCCCCCATCACGTATTCAGAGATTCACACAGTCGACCCTGATTCCTCATGGATTTCATATTTGTGAACTCTCCTACTCACTAAAACGTGTGCGTAACTGCAAAACCAGTACTCGCCCCTTCGCGGTCATGTGCAGACGTGCGCAGAGGTGAAAGGGGGCGTCACCTGACACCCGTGGTCCTTGCTGAGCGCAAACGCCGGGATGCTCTGCGTCCTGCGGTCAGCTCCCGTTCTGTAAACAAGTACCTTTTGCAGTGTCACATTTAGTGCCGATTTTTTCACATCTTTGTTCCTGTTCTCGGTCATTTCCCTGCCCATTTATGACCACGAAGCACAGTCTGGTGTTCTTAAGTGGATGAAAGCTGAGCTGTACGTTCTGGAGAAAACGCGCATTACACGATCTGCGTTCAGGCGCGCGCCGCAGTGCTGCTGCCTGCGAGGTCAGTGTGAATTCATCAACACTACATTCAACGCGGCGTCTTTAAACAGAAGCACACGTAAAAGCGTGCTGCTGTTGGCTGCTTTACAAACACGTTTGGAAACGGCTCGCGGGACACTAACGTGACCCTCCCCCAAGAGCAACAGCTAAGGATCTGCTAATTCAGTGTTCACGCTGACTTTGTGGGACATAACTACTCCACGTCACAAAAACGGACCGTGTGATAAGTAGCTCCTCTCAGTCTACCGCCACACTGCTTATTTCTTAACAGTATCTTTGATGAGAAGACTTTTTTGGAGGAAACCCAATTCATCGGTTTGCTCTTACAGGGAGTCCTGGAACCCTTCCGAAGGGAAGTTTTGCCTCCCTCGGGTTAGAGTTGTTTTTTGTTTCCTTCCGAAGCTCTATGGATTCTAGATTTTAGGTGTCTGCCCATGGTCCACATTGAGATAGTTGGGGCGGGTCTGTGAATTAAGGGCCGTGGTTCATGTCACCGTTCTGATGTCCCTTTGTTCCAGCATGATCTGCCCAACGGCTTTCCACTCTACAATGAACTCCGTCGGCACTTATGTCAATAACCAGATGACCACCTAGTTTCGGTCTGTGCATGGAGTCCTTATTCCATTCCCTGCTCTGCTTGTTTATACTCATGCTAATAATGATCGTGTGTCTTGGACAAAAGTCAGCCTCTATTCTTTAAAACCTCTTGAGAGATTAAAATGGATGTGTATTTCCAATTTCCGTAAAACTATAATTACTTATGTCACACACACACACACACACACACACACCTACGCAGACACACACCTTTTTTAATAGGGAACCTCTGGAGACAGACATTCCCATAAGGCAGTGATGCCCACCATCTTTACTGTGATTTAACAGTATTCTGGAAGTGTTAGACAGTACAGTTAGATAAGAGAAAAACAATTAGAAGCATAAGAATTGGAGAAAGAATATATTTATTATGAGATGAAGGACACAAAATTAATGACACGGTATCTCAAAAATTATGAAATATTTAATAAGTGTCTACAAAATTAACATGCAGAGATTAATAACCATTAGGTTTACAAGTTAAACCATAGAGGATATAATGAAGAGAAAATTCCGTTTAGAGTAGCAACAATAAGATAAAATATCTAAGATTAAAATTTAAAAATTTGAAACCACACAAATGAAAGCTATAAAACACTCTTGAAAGAAAAGTAGGGTTAAACAAATTTAAACACATCACTTATTTCTTGGGTAGGATGTTTCAATATCATCACAATGTGAGTTCTATCTAAATTACTTTAAAAATATAATGCAATCCTAGTGAAAATACTAATACACTTCTTTCAGGAGCTAGAGAAATTGATATTGAAGTGGAAAAAATGTGCACGCATAGCTATAAAACAGTGAACGAAGGAATATGATGGGGCATGGGCCCACCCGATGTTAAAACACAATACGAAGCCTGTATTGTTAAAACTGTGTGCGACCAGCCTGTGAGTGGACAAACAACAAAGGAATAGAATTAAAAGTCCAGCAATAGACCCAACTATATTGAAATTTAGTATATAATATAGTATCTTTTATCTCTTTGTCAAAAATAGATATAAATAAACAATGTTGAGAAGATTGATAGCCATTTGGAAAAAGAATAAATTATACTTCTATTCCTCCCATTGGATACACAAACACATAAAGAAGGTCATTTAATGACAATAATGCTCAATTTGATACAGCAATTCCAAATGTTATTCATCTATTAACAAATATTAAAATATATGAAGCATTTGCTTATATAAATTTTCCCTTACACACAGCTTTAGCTGCATTCCACAAATTTTGATATGTTGTATTTGCATTTTCATTCAGTACCAACTATCCAAAAACAAAAGGGTCTCCCAATGAGAATTTTGACCCTGGAAGTAAGGGGTAGTGGGGTTCAATACACCACAGGCCTATATTCCTAATCAATCAGCAATTTGTGCCAGCCTGAGATGCCCACCTGCCCACACAGTGTTTTGGGTCAGTGGTCTTCTTGGGTTTCTTAATGTCTTCATCTCCACTGGTCACTTTATCACCCAGTGTTCACACCAGTGGTAAAGAATCTCTCAGTGGGTTTATTACTTGTGGATGTAGATGGAGTTTGTGAATTATTATCTCACATAGTACACTAATTCACAAATATTTATTAAACATGGATTTGAGTGAAGAACTGCACTGGGTCCTGAACTGATACAGCACCAGAGAAGATATGGCCCCTAACCCCAAAGAAGTTCTAACCCAGTAGAAAAAGTAGTTTTGGAGCTATATACTAGCCATCTCAGGGTCAGAAATTGGCCCTGTGGAATCCTCTCTTCCAGACCTCTGTTTCTATGCTACCATTTTCTGGTCTCAGACTTAGGTCCTGTTTTTCCTTAACTCTAACAATCGTCCCAGGCTGTCCCAAGTTCTGCCAAGGACTAAATCTCCTTCTATCCAAATGGTTCTTCTGTTTCTTCCATCAGGCTCTCCTAAGATGCCACAGACCTCCATTAAGACAGACCCTGATTGCAGAGTCTTGTTTTCTAAGTCTTTTCCCAAATACAAAGTATCCTACTTCAGCCTGGGACCTTGTATATTTCTCTGCAGGTGTGGCTGTGAGGGTAAAGGCATCTTTATTCAGTGAGCATTTGCCATCACAACATTAAGGTAGGGATAGTGTGTGTTCAAAGAGAATGGTGAAGTCAGAAGTATGGTGGTATGAGAGGATCTGCAAGTCTCTCTCCTTGAAATTACAAGTTACAGCTATAATTTAACAAAGAACTCCTTGCTCAATACACAAACACATCTGAGGGATTCATAAATTGAGACATCTGAAGGTGCACATATTGAAGCAAGTAGGGAAGCAGGATGGGGAAAAGGACAGAGACGACATAGACTGGGAGCCGAAGATGCAGTCTGGTGCTTGCCACAGCCCCAACAGATTCAGTGGCAGTGAAGGGTTTGTGTGCAATCTTCACTGGGCAAACCAGATGGGAAGAGGCAGCAATTGGGCCAGGGCAGCTGATACGCATTAAGGCTGAGCCCAGGGTCAGGAGAAGAGCAGTAGTACAAAGGGCGGCAGAGTTCTACAAGCTGTCATCACCAAAGAATGCTGCAGCTGTGCGAACCTGTTCCATTCACCCACCTTGGCCCACACAGCATTAAAAGCCTCACCCAATAGATTGAAAAATGGCAGAAACAACATTCCAGCCTAAGTGGTCTGTATTCATTGCGGCCAAACCTACTGAAAAGAACAAAGCCACAGACATGTGACCCTGCTTCCCCTTGACCACCATTCCCCAACCTATCAAGTCAAAGCATGGTAGAGGCAGCTGAGGCACTTCAGACAGAGTGGTGCAGTTGGCAGCTTCTGACTGCAGGAAAGTGGCACCAGGAACACACAGGCCAGGAGACCCATAGCTCGCCCCATTCCACCATAGGGGTGATGCCATGAGATCAAGGCAACCAGGTTGTAAAGTAGATGCCCGCCTACTTGGAGGATATGAGTTGTTTTCTTTCCAAGGCTGAGGTGATACTGCCCCACAGAGATTTCTGAAGTCCCGGTAGTAAAGGTACGAGAAAGCAAAAACTTATACTACAGTACCACCTACTAGAAACAAAAGACTTCTGCTTTTGAACCTGCTAAACAATTAAGAGTCAAATAAATAAAAAAGATTTTATTCTCACAAATGCCCAGGCAGAGGAACAATCCATTAAACACAATGAATAACCAAGGTAACAAAGTAGACCAGAAAGAAACTGAAAAAATCTCTAGTGAATAAACTTAAAGACATGGAAGACTGATTTAAGTGACAGACAATTCAAGATTGCAGTGCTGAAAAAACTCAATGAGATACAAGAAAATTCAGAAAGAACAATTCAATGAGCTCAGGAATAAAATAAATGAACAAAAAGAATACTTTACCAAGGAGACTGAAACTATAAAAAAGAACCAAACAAATTCTGAAGTTGAAGAACTCAATAAATGAGATGAAGAATGAACTGGTAAACTTAGAAAATATAACACACCAGATGGAGAAAAGAATTATGATATTGAAGATAGAACTCTAGAAATGACTCAGGTAAGAGAATTGAGATTAAAAAAATAAGACTTTGATGAGAACTATCTGACTCTATTAGAAATAACAATATAAGAATAATGGGTAGCAGAGGAGAAGAAAGGGAGAAGGGAACAGAGAGCTTATTCAAACAAATAATTGACAAGAACTTCCCAAACCTGCAGAAAGAGCTGGAACCTCTAATCCAAGAAACTAATAGAACCTCTAATTATCTCAATCCAAAAAAGCCCTCTCCAAGGCATATTACATCAAAGCTGTCAAAAGTTAATGACAAAGAAATAATTCTCAAGGCAGCCAGTGAAAAGAAGACAGTAACCTATAAAGAAAACCCTATTAATTTATCATTAAATTTTTCAGTAGAAATCCTACAAGCTAGGAGAGGGTGAAATCATATATTCAAAATGTTGAGATAAAAAAGTCACCAGCCAAGAATAAAAATCCAGCAAAGTAATCCTTTAGAAATATAGGCTGTTCCAGATAAACAGAAGCTGAGAGGATTTACAAGCCCAACATTATAAGAAATGCTGAAAGGTGTTCTTCTACCTGAAGCAAAAAGACAAAAGGACACAAATCTGTAAGATGACTAATAGATGGAGAGAAGCAGGAAATTGCAACTCTTGTTCATCATAAAGAACTAAACATTTAAATATAACACACAGGTTTAGAGGGGGTAAAAGCATTTAAAAAAAAAGACAATAGCTACTGCAATTTGGAAATGAATTCATAGCATAAAAAGGGATAACTTGTGACAACAAAAATGTAAAAGAGAGGACTGAACTTGCAGAGGTAAATGGAGATAATATGCAATCAGAAGAAAATGGACTATTGTACATATGAAACCTTTTTTGCACAAATCCAATGGTTACCACAAAATAGAAATCTAGAACTGAGACATATAACACTTTAAAAGAGGAACAGAAGGGGAAAAAAATCACAGAATACCACCAAACTAAAATAACAGCAGCACAAGGAAAAGAAACAATGAAGACACAGAACTACCAGAAAACAAAATATAAAATGGCTACAGTAAATTCTCATTTACCAATAATCACCCTAAATGTAAATGGATTGGACTCACCAATTAAAAGGCACAGAGTAGTGAGATGGCTTAAAAAACAAAACCCAACTAAATGCTGCCTTTGAGAGACACATTTCAGCTACAAAGACCAACACAGACTCAAAGTGAATGAGGTGGAAGATGACACCCCAAGCAAACGGCAGCCAGAGAAGAACAGATGTAGCTGTACTTAGATAAAATAGATTTCAAGGCAAAAAAATAGGTAACCAGAGACAAAGATGGATATTTATATAATTAAAGGAGACGATACATCAAGAAGACATCATACCTATCAATATATATGCACCCAACCTGTGAGCATCTATATATATAAAAGCAATCACTAACAGAAGTAAAGCAACAAATTGATAAAAATACAATTATAGAAGGGGACCCAAATACCCCACTTACAGCAATGGATAAATCAACCAAACAGAAAATCAATAAGGATATATCAGCCTGAAATGACACACTAGACCAAACGGACAAAATCGATATTTACAGAGCTTTTAATCCCAGAACACAAGAATATACATTCTTCTCTAGAACACACGGAACATTCTCAAGAATAGACCACATGTTGGACAAAAAAACAGTCTCAACGAATTTAAGACTACAATCATATCAAGTGTATTCTCTGACCACAACACCTTGAAATTGGAAATGAATGGCAAAAGAAAGTTGGAAAAACCACAAATATATGGAGACTAAACAACATGCTACTGAACAACTGGGTCAAAGAATAAATAAAAGAAGATGTCAAAAGATATATAGAGAAAAGTGAGAATGACAATATGACATATCAAAATTTGAGGAAAGCAGCAAAAGTCACAAGAGGGAAGTTTATAGCATTACAAGCCTGCCTCAAGAAGAAAAATATCAAATAACCTAGAATTTCACCTTTAAGAACTAGAAAAAGAACAAACAAATCCCAAAGTCAGTAGAAACAAAAATCAGAGCAGAATGAAAGGAAATAGTGAACAAAATAGAAAAAAAAATTATGCGGCAAAGATCTGGTTCTTTGAAAAAACAAATTTGACAAAACTCTGGCTAGACTATAAAAAAAGATTCAAACAAAATCAGAAATGAAAGAGAAAGTATAATGGACACCACAGAAATACAAAGGACAATAGAAGAAAACCACAAAAGGCTATATGTCGGGAGCCACACAAAGACAACAAGATGGCCACGAGGTTCCTGCTTCACTTCCTGGAGATTAGCTGCAAGCCCGCGCGCGCCAACAATGAAGCCCGCGCGCGCCAACAATGAAGCCCGCGCGCGCCAAAAGATACTCTTCTCTCCCCTCCTTCCCCATTATCATATACCAATCAGAATGTAACTCACTGCGCCACCCCTGCTACGCAGCCAATCCCCTGCCTACAAGTATCCTATAGCCCACTCCGCCCCTGAACACCGGTGTATATCTACCCCCGTCTTACAATAAAATTTGAAGGCTTGATCAGAGTATTGTCTTGCCTTCGCTCTTCTCTCGCCCCCATTTTCTTTCAGGTCGGATCCTCCTCGTCCCCACAAATAACTAGGTCCCGCGGGTCGGGACAAGTGGCGCCCAACGTGGGGCTCGAGGCTCGGATCCTTCGCAGGCGGACCCCCGAGTAAGATATCGTCTGGCCAGACCCCTTTTTTGATGATGCAATAGGAGACGCCTTTCGCCGCTCACGGAGGTCGTCGTCCCTGGTGAGTACCGGCCGCCTTACAAGAAAATGGGAACTAGATTAAGTAAAGAAGCGGTCTTCATAAGAGACCTAAAAAGTTCACTTAGGGAGAGAGGAGTTCGAGTTAAAAAGAAAGACTTGGTAAAGTTTTTTATTTTTGTTGATGAAGTCTGTCCGTGGTTTATTGTTAATGGCCCCGAAATTCACCCTAAAAAATGGCAGAAAGTAGGTAGAGATTTAAATGATTATCTTATCAAAAACGGTCCCGATTCTGTTCCTGTTTCGGTATTTTCTTACTGGGGTCTTATCAGAGATATTGTTGAAACTACTGACCCTGATAAACGCCAACTCTTGTCAGTAGCAGAATATTGCCTTCGCCCTCTGTCTCGGGCGGCCTCAAGATCGTCTCTTTCGGGCGATCCCCCTGCTCCAAAATCAGCTAAGTCCCCTTCCCCTAGCCCGACACCATCTTTGCTCAATGCCCTTCATGATGCCCCTCCCAAATGTTGCATTTATCCGCCTCTCCCTCGAGATTCGGACTTTGTCGATACACAAGAGGTTTTTACGGTCCTGTCCAAAGGCCAAAATGGCAAACCTTTGGATCCGGGAGACGCGGCCGAACTAGAAGGCGAAGCGGCCAGGTATCACGACCCAGATTGGCCCCTTGCCGCCCCGTCGCTTAATCCCCCTTCTTACACTCCCCCTATTCGGCCTCCCAATGTTTGCGCCCCGGCCTTTTTGCCCCCGTCGGCCCCCCCACTGCCCCCTCCGGCTCCCGGTCCTGACCAGCAACAGCTCTATGCGGCCAGTCAGCAGCTAGTCACTGCCCTCCGAGATCGAGGACTACACATTTCCCCAGAAAAAGTCCAGGTCCACCCCCCTCAACTATTTTTAGGCTTTGAATTATTTTCTAATAAAATCCTCACTCAAAAAATTCAGCTAAAGAGAAGCTCCTTAAACACTCTTAATGATTTTCAGCGTCTGCTAGGAGACATCAATTGGCTTAGACCTTATTTAAAACTGACCACCGGAGAGTTAAAGCCCTTGTTTGATGTCCTACGCGGAGATCCTGATCCCTCCTCCCCCGCTCGCTTTCACCAGAAGCACAAAGGGCGTTAACCATTGTAGAGCGGGCTATTTCTGAACAGACCATTAGCTACTTCTCTCCACATTTAAGTTTGTGGCTGCTCATTTTTCCCACTCCCTTCTCCCCTACAGGAGTCCTTTGGCAAAACCATCCACTATTTTGGGTTCATTTGCCAGCCTCCCCCCTAGAGTCTTAGCTACCTATCCTCAATTAGTTGCTGCCCTCTTACGTTTAGGCCGAGAGGCAGCCCTCAAGTTGTTCGGGAGAGACCCTGAAGTTATAACCCTCCCATACAACACGTCTCAGTTACAATGGCTTATTCAACATGATGATGATTGGGCAATCAGCTGCACCTCCTTCCAGGGGACAATAGACAATCATTACCCTGCGGACAGATTAGTCCAGTTCCTTCAAAAGACCCCGGTTGTCTTTCCCAAAAGGACTAAAACCACACCAATTGCTGGGGCCGTAATGGTGTTCTCTGATGGGTCCTCCTCCGGTATAGCCGCCTTCAGCATTAATGGGCAGATTACTCGAATACAGACAGACCTCTCCTCTGCACAGCTTGTTGAATTAACTGCAATAATCAAGGTTTTTGAGCTTTTAATAGATGCCCCCTTTAACCTTTACACTGATAGTGCCTATGTAGCCACCTCTGTTCCCCTATTAGAGACAGTGCCTTACATACGTCCCTCTACAAATGCTTCCCCCCTATTCGCAAAATTACAAAAACTAATTCTAAACCGCGGTGCCCCTTTTTTCATCGGGCACATACGCGCTCACTCTGGCCTTCCGGGGCCGCTTGCCAAAGGCAATGACAGGGTTGATCTGGCAACTCAATTAGTAGCCTCTGTCACGTCAGACTCACCCTTGGTTGCAGCCCAACGGGCTCATGAACTACATCATCTCAATGCTCACACTCTTAGACTCAAATTTTCAATCACCCGAGAACAGGCCCGCCAAATAGTTCGGCAATGTCAAGGATGCCTAACTCTCCTCCCAGAGCCTCATACCGGAATCAACCCCCGGGGGTTAGTCCCAGGAGAGATATGGCAAATGGATGTCACTCATTACCCTCCCTTTGGTAAATTAAAATATATTCATGTGTCTATTGACACCTGCAGTGGTTTTCTATGTGCATCCTTGCAAACGGGAGAGGCAACTAAAAACGTTATTACCCATGTTCTCTCATGCCTGGCATATCTGCCACAACCTAAAGTTTTAAAAACTGACAATGGCCCTGGATACGCCAGCTCTAGCTTTAAACAGTTCTGTGCACAGTTAGGTATTAAGCACATAACGGGAATTCCTTATAATCCCCAAGGCCAAGGTATTGTTGAAAGAGCCCACTTAACTCTTAAAAACATGTTATTCAAACTTCAGTCGGGGGGAGAAGCACTCTACCCGAAAACAGGTAATGCAAAGACACTCCTAAATCATGCACTATTTGTTCTCAATTTTCTTACCCATGACTCCGCGGGTAAAACCGCTGCTGATCGCCTTTGGCATCCCTCCACGGCAGATAACTATGCACAGGCTATGTGGAAAGATCCGATGACCAACACATGGCACGGGCCTGACCCTGTACTCATATGGGGGAAAGGACATGCTTGTATATATGATGCTAAGGTACAAAATGCCCGATGGCTCCCAGATAGACTCATTAAACCCCTAGACACAAATAAAAGCAAAAACAATAATAATTCCAATCCAGGGCATATTAACCCCTGAGAAGCCTTCCCTTTTTGTTTATTTTCAGGAGGCAAAAATGAAGACATGCACGCTACTGATCCTCGTCATGGCCCTTCGCCCCGTTTGGACCCATCAAATTCTCAATTTCACCTGGACAGTCACCAATGAAGCAGGAGACGTCGTTTTCAGTTCTTCCACCTTAGCAAGTACCCCCCCATGGCCCGTTCTTGCCCCTGATCTCTGTGACTTGGCCGCTGGAGCTTCCGCGGCCTGGGGACCCCAGACATTTACTTCCCTTTTCCACCTCCCCTGAGACCTACCCTGAGGGGCAATCTACCACTTCTCCTGGGTGTAACAACACCCTAGGAGAACCTATCTCAGAGAAGCAGAGTTTTATGTTTGCCCTGGAGCTCATAGAGATCGAACCCTTAACTATAAATGTGGATACAGAGACTCCTATTTCTGTGACTCCTGGGGGTGTGAGACCACGGGAGACGCTAGTTGGAAGCCTAGCTCCACCTGGGATTATATAACTGCGCCTCGACCATGGTACCATCGATTTTGGCGCCGTACTTAATATGGCTCATATGCTGGTCAGCCAGAACCAGACATACCCTTAAGTATATGAGGGTATGGGCATCGAGATGAGTGCGAGACAAAGTACCGCAAGGGAGGGTTCTTCCTAGAACCTCTCTGGTCCTCCCTGAGAATACGCCTGGCTTGCATAGAGGTTGGTATCCATATGTACATAAAGCCTTGATATATTAAGATCAATTTGGCTTTCAGCTCTGCCTCTCCTCCCCAAAAGATACCGAGAGCATTTGCAGGATGTTACCCTGCTGGAGGAGCCAGGCCTCTATTCCCTCACTTGATTAAGGCCCACCTTTCTAAAATAAATAGAAAGGGAGGAGATGTCGGGAGCCACACAAAGACAACAAGATGGCCACGAGGTTCCTGCTTCACTTCCTGGAGATTAGCTGCAAGCCCGCGCGCGCCAACAATGAAGCCCGCGCGCGCCAAAAGATACTCTTCTCTCCCCCTCCTTCCCCATTATCATATACCAATCAGAATGTAACTCACTGCGCCACCCCTGCTACGCAGCCAATCCCCTGCCTACAAGTATCCTATAGCCCACTCCGCCCCTGAACACCGGTGTATATCTACCCCCGTCTTACAATAAAATTTGAAGGCTTGATCAGAGTATTGTCTTGCCTTCGCTCTTCTCTCGCCCCCATTTTCTTTCAGGTCGGATCCTCCTCGTCCCCACAAATAACTAGGTCCCGCGGGTCGGGACAGCTATATGCCACCAACTCTGATAACCTAGAAGAAATGGACAACTTCCTAGAAATATATAACCTTCCTAGACTGAATCATGAATTAGAAAATCTGAATAGACCAATTAACAGTAAGGAAATTGAAAGTTATGAAAGACCTCTCAAAAAATAAAAGTCCAGGACCAGATGGCTTCACTAATGAATTCTACCAAACATTCAAAGATTTAATACATGTTCTTCTCAAACTCCCCAAAAACTGAAGGTGAGGCAATACCTCCTGACTCATTTATGCAGTCAAAATTACCCTGATACCAAAAAGACAAGGACATCACAATTTAAGAAAACTATAGACAGTATCTCTAATGAGTATAGATGCAAAAATCCTAAACAAAAAATGCTAACAAATTGAATATAATATTAAAAAGATAAAACGTCATGATCAAGTGAGGTTCATTTCAGGGATGTAAGGTCAGTTTAATTTATGTAAATCAATCAATGTCATACACTGCATTAACAAAGTAGAAGATAAGTCATATTGGTAAGATCATATCAATACATGCAGAAAAAGCATTGACAAAATATGACATCTATTTATGATTTAAAAACTCAATGAAATGTGTATAGAAGGAAAGTACCTCAATGTAATAAAGACCATATATGACAAACCCTTATACTCAATGGCAAAAAACTGAAATGTTTTTGTTGTAAGATTAGGAACAAGACAAAAAATGCCTACTCTTATCTCTGTTATTCAACATAGTACTGGAAACCCTAGCCAGAGCAATCAGAAAAGTGAAAGAAATAAAAGGCATCCAAATTGGGAATGAAGTGAAATTGTCATTTTTTGTAAATGACATGATTCTCTATGTAGAGAACCCAAAGCCTCCACCAAAATACTATTAGAAACAATAAACAAATACAGTAAAGTTGAAGGATACAAAATCAAGGACAAAAATCCTCTGCATTCCTATATAGTAAAAATGAAATTTCAGAAAAAGAAATAGAATGTCAACAAAAAGAATAAGATACCTAGGAATAAACTCGACAAAGGAAGTGAAGGATCTATGCACTGAAAATTACAACACACTGTTGAAAGAAATTGAAGACGACACAAAGAAATAGAAAGATATTCAAGGTTCAGGGTTGGAAGAAACAACATGGTTAAAAAGACCATATTACCTACAGTAATATAGAGATTTAATGCAATCACCATAAAAATCTCAATGGCATTTTTTTGAAGAAACAGAAAAAATCATCAAATTTGTGTGGAACCAAAAGACCCTGAACAGCTAATGCAATCCTGAGAAAAAAGAACAAAGCCAGAGGTATTCTGTCTGGCTTCAAATTATACTACATAGTTAATATAATCAAAACGGTATGTTATTGGGAGAAAAACAGACACACATACCAATGGATCAGAATTGAGAAGCAAGAAATAAACCCACATATATAAGGGCAACTAAGTTTTGACAGAGGACCCAAACCCATACGATGGTGAAAGGAAGCCTCTTCAATAAATGGTGCCGGGAAAATTGGAAAGCTACACAAAAAAGAATGAACCTAGATGGCTATTTGATACCATACAAAAAAAAAAAAAAACTAACTCGAAATAATTAAGGCTCTAAATGTAAGACCTGTAACAATAAAATACATAAAAGATAACATAGATACTAAAATTATTGACCTTTGTCTCAGGCTTTTATGAAGTTGAACCCAAAGGCAAGGGAAGCAAAAATAAATGGGACTACATCAAACTAAATAGCTTTTGCAAAGCAAAAGAAACTATTAACAAAACACAAAAGCAACCAACTAAATGGGAGAAGATATTGGCAAACAATACTTCTGATAAGGTGCTAATATCCCAAATACATAAAGAACTCATACAGCTCAACAATAAAGAACAAACATCCCAAATTAAAAATGGGCAGAGGACCTGAACATTCTTCCCAAGAAGCCATACAGATGGCCAACAGACCTATGAAAAGATGCTCAATTTCACTAGCCATAAGGGAAATGCGAATCAAAACCACAATGAGATACCATCTCATACTGGCTATTATCAACAAGACAAGTAATAACAACCGTTGGAGAGGTCGTGGGGAAAAGGGACCCTCATACACTGCTGGTGGGAATGTGACCTGCTATAAAAAAACAATATGATAGTTCCTCAAAAAATTAAGAATAGAGCTACCATATGACCCAGCAATTCCTCTTCTGGGTATCTACCCCCAAAATTTGAAAACATTTATCTGTAACGATACTTGTACCCCTGTGTCATTGTAGCATTATTCATGGTAGCCAAGACATGGAAACAAGCCAAGGGTCCCTTCGATGGATGACTAAATAAAGAAAATGTGGTACATAGATACAATGGAATACTGCTCGGCCATAAGAAAGGATGAAATACTGCCATTTGCAACAACTCAGATGGCTCTTGAGATAATCATGCTAAGCAAAATGAGTTAGACACAAAAAGAACTGTATGATTTCACTCATATATGGGATATAAAACAGAAAGCAACAAACAAAACAAACTCATAGACAGTAGTATGAAGGTTTCCAGAGGGGAAGGGGGTGAGTGAAGGATGAAGAAGGTAAAGGCGTTTAAATATATGGCGACACTAGGAGACTAGACTTGAGTGGTGAGCACCCAATGCAACATACAGAATTGTACAACTGAAACTTATATGTTGTTATTAACCAATGTCACCTCATAAATTTAATTAAAAAAAAAGAGAATGGTGATGTTGGTTTGGGGTCAGGGACGCCTAGAAAGGGATGAAGGACTTGGGCCAAGGTATGATGGTAATATAGACATTTCTGCATCTGAGACAGGGTTGTTTACATGTGTGGGACATGCAGGTAGGTATAAAGGCTACATGCAGGGCAGTGTCCGGACTCAGAAGCAGACAGAATTAACTAGAGTTTAAAATCAACAGCCAGTTTTGTGGAGTTGGACCCCAGAGTAGTAACCTTTGGAATGTTCACATTTCTTAAACAATGATTTTGTTTGCTTCTCTATAATCTGCTGAATCACATCCAAATGTTGCCTTTAGTAAACATGAAGACAAACTCAGGGGCTGAGGCATATGTCCCAATACAGGTTACAAATGAGAGCCAAAGGACTGGGAAGCACACAACTCAACATGATGGAAACCTTTTTTGAATGCCCAGCCAAATACTATGAACACATCCCCCAAACCCAGCACTGCCAGTGGGGGACTGACCATGAATGGAGGCTGGTGTCCTGTACCTTCCAACTTGGTGTTCTACCTCACTGCTGGTTATCAATGGAGACCTAATGGGAAGTGCCATCTCCATCCCCTAATCCAACAGCAGCAGGTAGCTCAGGAAGGCATTTTGCTCCCCTGCTGGTAACATTTAGTCAGGGACTAAATGTTAGCAGAAGGTCAAGGGAGGCACATTCATTTCCTATCATGGTGTCCCTGCAGACTGAGTAAGGAATCTGGACCTTGACTCTTAGAGCAACTGGTCGGCCAACAGAAACATTTCTGCCCCTGCCAGTGATAACAGCAAAAACTAAGCAAAGAGGTCTGCATTTTGTCACTCCCCAGCACCATATGAAGAAATGGCAGGCAGTATCCCTCACCTGCCCAACTGAAGTGGGATGAAATCTCAGAGAGGAGAGAGCTGGAGCAAGGAATTCTTTAAAACTGTAAGAAAATACTAAAGAGATCCCTGACCAACTCACAGATAAAACAGTCAAATAGACATTTCAAAACGTTTCAGAACTAAAACAAAGTTTGTAATACCACCCAAGGTTTCAGAGTGGCCTCTATGTAGCATACTATAAATCACACTGGAATAGTATCGCAAGGCTCTAAAAACTAGATGTCATTTGAACCATAGCCCGCAAAAGTAGGCCCAGGACCCATGCTCCAAACCGAAACTGGGTGGTTGTCTGCTAAAATAAAAGATTTAAATAGGATCCAGAATTTCCTTACATTATACCAAAATGTTCATGCTATAAAGAAAAATAGCATACAATAAACTAGGAAAATCATAACTTGAATGATAAAACACAATCAACAGATGTCAACGCAAAGATGAATCACTTACTGGAATGATCTGACAAGAATTTTAACTCAACGATGATAAAAATCCTTAAGAAATCAATTACAAGTTATTTTCAACAAATAAAAACAAAAAAGGTTATCAAAGAAGCGAAATTATCAAAAAAGAACCAAGTGAAAATTAGAAACATGAAATATACAATGACCAAAATAAAAGAACTTATTGCGAGGGTTCAAATGTAGATCAGAGATGACAGAGAAAATAATCGGTGAACCTAAAGATAGATCAATAGAATTTACAAATCTGAACATCAAGGAGAAAACAGACTGAGAAAATGAAGAGGCTCAGATACCTGTGGGACAATAACAAAAGAGCTGGCTTTTGTGTCATTGGTGTCACAAAAGGGGAGGAGAGAGAGGGGATGAATGATTAAAGGAAATTCTTTACGCAAAAAAGAAAGTGAAATAGAAGGGGTCTTGGATTATCAAAATAAAAAAAGAATAATGGAAATGTCAATAATGTGAGTATATACTTTCACCCTCCTCTTGAGTTTTCTGAATTATGTTAGAAAGTGCATAAAAAATTGCAACACTCTTATGCAGTTCTCAATATGTATAGAGAAACACAACTAAGAAAATAATTCTCTAAATGCAGAGGATTATGAGAACTAAGTGAAGATAAGTTGTCTATGCTAAGACTTGTAAAATGCTCATACCAGCGTACTATGATTAGTTACATATGTTTAATGCAATATCTACAGAAACCACTAAATACTCTATACAAAGAAATAAATTTAAAAACTCAACAGATAAGTCAAAATGGAATTCTAAAATAAGTTCAAGTGACCCACAGGAAAGGGTGAAATGTAAGGCAGATGAAATCAAAACTGAGGGATCAAACATACACCAAATTAAAAGACAAAGATGATCAGAATGGATTTTTAAAAACACCTAACTACATTTCATTTTAAAAAATAGATTTTTTAAATCTTTAAATTTTCAATTACAGTTGACATATATTATATTAGTTTCAGGTGTACAACATGGTGATCAGACATTTATATAACTTACAAAGTGATCATCCTGATAAATCTAGTACCATTTGACACGATATATAGTAATTACATTATTGACTATATTCCTTATGCTGTATTTTATGACCCCATGACTACTTTGTAACTACCAATTTGTACTTCTTAATCCCTCCTTCTTTTTCACCACCCCCCAACTCCTTCCCACCTAGCAACCCTCAAAATATTCTCTGTATCTATGAGTTTGTTTCTGTTTTGTTCATTTTTTTTGTTCTTTAGATTCCACATATAAGTGAAATCATATGACAATTGTCTTTGGCTTACTCAGCACAATACCCTCGAGGTCTGTTCATGTTGTTGCAGGTGGCAAGATTTCACTTTTTTTATGGCTGAGTGACATTCCATTGTATATATGAACCACCCCTTCTTTATCCATCCGTTGATGGATACCCAGGTTGCCTCCATATCTTAGCTATTGTTAATAATACTTCGATGAACATATGGATTCACATGTCCTTGGAAATAGTATTTTGGGTTTGTCTGGATAAATACCCAGAAGTGGAATTACCAGATCATTCTTTGTCTCCTGTTATAGCTTTTGTTTTTAAAGTCTACTTTGTCTCATATAAGAATTGCTACTCTAGCTTTTTATTTTCCATTTCATGAAATATCTTTTTCCATCCCTTTACTTTCAGTCTGTGTGTCTTTTGATCTGAAGTGAGTCTCTTGTAGACAGCATATATAAGGGTCTTGTTTTTTTATCCATTCAGCCACCATATCTTTTGACTGGAGCATTTACTCTATTTACATGTAAAGTAATTGTTGATAGATATGTAGTTACTATCATTTTATTATTCATTTTTTAATTAAAAGATACAAATTTAAATATATCTTTTGAAACTGGGATGGAAAAAGATACACCAATCCAACTGAAAACACCCAACATCTTCCAAAGGTGATCAATGATATACTTTTTAATGATCACTTTTAACTCATAGATTTAAGCATATTAGTGTTTCTGTAAATCAGAGTGTTGTTTACTGTTGCATAAATTGTACTATTTTTGAGCAGTGGGGTCTTCAAGTATACTTCTAAATCCTTGTAAGAGGACCCCAATACTCACTGATGATTTCCTGTATAATCAGATCAAGTCTAGGGAATTTCCCTGGAGCCCTTCTTGATAAATAGAGAAATTCAGACAGCCAAAATTATTGGAGAGATATCGGCTTATGGTTAGTGATCATTAAATTTTACCTGTAAAACATGATGTTTATAAAGGATACAGAATACTAAGCTATGTCTATAATACTTGACAATGTGTGTATAGAACAATCATTAAAACTTGGGATGAATAGCAAGTATATATGAAAAATATAAGACGATCACCAACATGGAGTAAACTTAGTGCATAGTTTTAAAAGTTATAAAATGGTAAAAAGCATAAAAATGGTACTATACAAAGTATTAACATAATTTTAACATAAAATATATTTTAAAAAGCTAAACTTGACAAAGAGTCACAAGTTCAATATGAGATTTATCTAAAAGTTTTAAAAATCAAAATACTTAAGTTTTTAAGAGGACATACATTTAATATTATCTATTGAAATGCAGATACCCCATTAAATTTCTATAAACTGTTCACATATTTCATTCCCTATATAAAATTAAACTTATGCAGAGATGTTGACTATATATTAAGGAAACACTCCCAAAGGACTCAGTTATAGTTTTGAACTTATCAATACTGACACGCTTTGGTGCTATTAAAATTAGTTACTGTTCATCTTCTTCTGAGTCATCTGTCAAGTTGGGCAATTATTTTGGATAATTATTAGCCTTTACTAAGAAAACACCAAATATTTGAGGGAAGGCGAGATCTTATGTGTATCTGATAGATAAAATAGGAAGTTTGTAAATCCAGGAAACTTTCCTAAAGTTGAATCTTTTCTAAAAAATATATATTTTTAAAGAAGTGATAATATGCAAGAACCTGTGACTTTGGAATTTCTCATTATTAATGAGAAGTTTTAGCCTTGAAGATTATTGTTTATATCTTTGTAGCCAAATTCAAATACACTGGCAATATGCAAGTCCTTCTATTAAAATACAGATTACAATTAATTTAATAGAAGGCTTAATTACTCAGTACTCTATTTTGAAAACAATGTCAGATTTTAAGAATGGCTTCCTTTCTGGAGTTTGGCTTGACTGCCATCTTTTGGCAGCTGTTTGGTGGCTTCTGGCCAACAGGTTGGTTCTCTAAGGTTCTAGTTGTATCCAAATCACTTCGAATTCTATTCTATTGGGGAATAGAATCTTGGCCCCTTAATCCTCTGTTCTACCAAGGCAACTTATTGTAAAGGTATCATCCTAAAGATTAAATCACGATGTTTTGTAACAATGAGTTAAATACTCAGTATGTGCTAATCACTATGTTTCACGTTCACTATATAATGTATCCTTTATAACCACCCAAGAAGTTTGATAAGACATTTTAAAGATTGCCGTGAGAATATGGAGTCACAGGAGCAAACTGACCAAAGTCACAAAACTAATAAGGGACAGAGACAAGTATTAAAATCAGGTCTGTTTGATTCTAGAAGCTATTCCCATAAACACCATGTTATTTTGTCTTTTAATAGCTAAATATGCCTTTTGAAAAATAGACTTTTTTTTTAAAAAAAGCTTTAAGTTCACAACAAAATTGGAAGGAAGATAGAGGGATTTCCTCTATAGCCCCCACACAGGCAGAGCTTCCCCCATCATCAACATCTCCCACCGGATGGTACATTACAATCGATGACCCTCCATTGACACATAATTACCCAAAGTCCATAGTTTACATCAGGGTTCACTCTTGGTGTTGTATATTCTCCAGGTTTGGACAAAAGTAAAAAGACTTGTATCCATCATTATAGTATCATACAGAATATTTTCAATATCCAAAAACTCATCTGTGCTCCACCTAATCAACTTGTACCCTCTCCCAACCTTTGGAAATCACTGGTCTTTTTACTGCCTCCATAGTGTTTGCCTTTTCCAGAATGTCATGTACTTGAAATCATACAGTTCAGATTGGGTTCTTTCACTTAGTAATATACATTTAAGCTTCCTCCATGTCTTTTTATGTTTGATACCTCATTTATTTTAGTTCTGAATAATAGTTCACAGTCTGGATGTATCACAGTGAATTTATTCACCCACTGACGGACATCTTGGTTGCTTCCAAGTTTTTGGCAATTATGAATAAGGCTACAATGAACATCAGTGTGCAGACTTCTGTGCACACATACATTTTCAACTCTTTTTGGTAAATATCAATTAGTATGATTGCTGGATTATATGGTAAGAGTATTTCAGTTTTGTAAGAGATCACCAAACTGTCTCCCAGAATGGCTGTAAGATTTTGCATTCCCACTGGCGATGAATGACAGTTCCTGTTGCTCCACATCCCTGTCAGCATTTAGTGTTGTGTTCTCAGTGTTCTGGATTTTGGCCAGTCTAATAAGTGTGTAGTGGTACCCCACTGTTGTTTTAATTTGTATTTCCCTGATGACGTACAACTGTTTTTCATGTGCCTATTTATCATCTACACATGTTCTTCAATGAGATGTCTGCTAAAGTGTTTGGTCCATTTTTAAGTGAGCTTTTTATTTGCTTATTGTTAAATATTAAGAGTTCTTTGTATATTTTTTTTATGACAGTCCATTATCAAATGTGACTTTTGCAAATCTTTTCTTTCTGTGGCTTATCTTCTAATTCTCTTTACACAGTCTTTCACAGAGTGGAAGTTTTAAATTTTGACAAAGTCTAACCAATTTAATAAATGCCAGATGGACTGCTACTGATTGATTTCCTATATTAATACAAACATGTATCACTGGGATAAATTATACTTGGTGATGATGTAATTTTAGCTCTCACTGTATATCTGTTATTATTTTGTTAATGAATTATTTATGTTAATTTGAATATTTGTCTTTGATATATTTATTTCTTGTAATATCTTTGGTTTTGGTTTAAGGGTAATAACATTATCATAAAATGAGTGTGGAAGTGACCTGTTTTCTTTTATTTTTGAAAGATTTTACAAAAGATTAATCCTATATCTTTTTTAAAAGTTGAATAGAATTCAATAGTGATTTCCAAATGGCTGTGTGGCTACTTGTTGGGAGCCTTGCTTGCCTACAAGCATACTGCCGCATGAGAACTGGCTCAGTTCCTTATCATACACCCTGTTGTGCTGCAACCTAGCGGAGCATTCCGAAGGCAACCCTGCCCAGCTGTGACCGTTGCGATATTGTGCCCCAGCTGCCTTCCCCCTCCCCTCCTGCTACGTCCCCTACCTCTGCTGACCCTCGCGCCACCAGCCATAGACCAATCATACTACAACAAGTACCCTTCGCCTGCCCCCACTATGTATAAATATACCCCTTTGAAAAATAAAGTTTGAGGCTTGATCAGAACACTGTCTTGCCTCCACTCCTTTCTCTCGCCCATGTTCCTTTTCAGGTGAAGTCCTCCTCGGGTTCCATTAAATAACTGCGCCCCGCTGGCCGGGGCAGCTACTCCAAATTTTTTGTGTAAATGTTGATTATTTGTATGTTTTAATATATTTTTTTCCATTTAAAGCTATCATGAAGTCCACACTTTGCCTGAAACATTTTCAAGTTATTATGTTTTCTTCCTACCCAAGTCAGTGTCATTACTCTAATTCTCTCTCCACTGCTACAATTTTTAAAAATAAATTTATTTTTAATTTCAAGTACACAGCACGTGTTAGACATCTATAATGTTCATAAAATGATCCCCCCAATTGCTCCCCCTCCCCTGACCCTCCACTTAGCCATCATATTAATGCTAACTGCATTCCCTCTGCCAAGCTCCCATGCCCAACTATCAACTACTAATTTGTACATCTTTAACCCTTTACCCCATTCTCCCAGCCTCCCAACCCTCCTCCCCTCTGTCCATCACCAAATTGTTCACTCTATTTGGGAGTTTATTTTTGATTAGTTTTTTCTTTTTGTTCCTTAGATTCAGCATATAAGTGAAATCATGTGGTATTTTTCTTTCTCTGTCTGCCTTATTTCATTCAGCATAATAACCTCTAGGTTCATTCATGTCGTTGCAAATGGTAGGATTTCATTTTTTTAATGGCTGAGTAATATTCCATTGTATATATGAACCATAATTCTTTATCCGATCATCTGTTGATGGGCATTTAGGTTGTTTCCATATCATGGCTATTGTAAATTGTGCTGCCATGAATACTGGAGTGGACAGATCTTTACGAATTGTTTTGGTTTTCTGTGGATAAATACCCAGAAGTGCAATTGCTAGGTCAAAAGGTATGTCTGTTTTTAATTTTTTTGAGGAACCTTGACACTGTTTTCCATAGTGGCTGCACCAATTTGCAGTCCCACCAACAATGTATGAGGATTCCCTTTTCTCTGCATCCTCACCAACACTTGCTGTTTTTGATTTATTAATGACAGCCATTCTGACAGGTGCGAGGTGATATTTCATTGTGGTTTTAATTTGCATTTATCTGATGATTATCGACCTTCGGCATCTTTTAATATGTCTGTTAGCCATCTGTATTTCCTCTTTGGAGAAGTATCTGTTAATGTCTTCTGCCCATTTTTTAATTGGTTTGTTTTTGTTGTTGAGTTGTATAAGTTCTTTATAAATTTTGGTTATTAACCCCTTATCAGACGTATCATTAGCGAATATCTTTTCCCAGTTGGCTGTCTTTTTGTTTTGTTGATGTTACACCAATTTTTAAAACATTTATAGGTGTTTTTACCCCTAAGAGGGGCACATCATTCTTCTGGATTTTAGATTATTAGATGTTTTTTGAAACTTCAGCTCCTTTATTTTGTAGTTCATCCTGCTTGCTGTCATTGTTATAATGCTAGTGTTGTTTTCCTACTACTGTTTATATCCTCTGGAAAGAGAAATCTTAAATCCCATCTGTTTCTATTCTTGCTAACTCTTTCATATATGATGTGCACATTTCCCTTATGCTATCTCTTATCAACACCTTCACTTTCTAGGAAGACTCAACCATTATGTAGATCTAGGTGCTCCTAGGAGCCACTCATTTCTCTTTAAAATACAGTATGTTTTAAAACAAATAATATTTTTAAAGTATCATGAAGAGAGCAATAAACTATTTCGGAGGATTTTCATTAATTGAATATCACCTGTTACTTGTACATTCACAGAATATTTGTGTGTGAGAGAACTTGACAACTTGTATCAACCCAATTTACCAAAATTTCCTTTTTGTGTCTTTCTTGAAGCATAATAAATTAAATAATCAAATGCAGATATAATTTGAGTAGTTCCCGAGACTATTGTATGGATAACTATCTGCCAAAATAAAAGTTCCTGATTTGATTAATATGGTAAAAAAATCAATCAATAGGTCAAATAAGTAAAAATCGATTCTGCTTCCTGAGTTCCTACATACACATTACTGGCCTTATTTGGGGGAAAAAAGAGGCTTATATTTAGTCCACATAGTCAAAGTAAAATTGTGACCTATGATCCTATCTTTATCTAGGTAATATCTTAGAAGGTAGATCAATAAATATGTTTAAAATTATCTATAAGCTTACAAAATATTGTACATAGAATGGTTAAAAGAAATGAAGACTGACTTATTTTAGAATGACGGTTTCTTTCTACTCCATCCCTCCCCCTCTCTTTTCATATTCCAAGTCAGGAGCTGTGAGCAAGTTACTGGGAAAGAAATATGAGGAAAATATTCAGAAAACTTAGAGTGGTACGGAATTTTTTTTTAAATCAATTCTACTACTTTCAACAATTACACTTGATTAAAATCAAATCAATACAAACACATCAACTGGAATTTTGAGAAATGTTTATGTTAGTGTGCAATTTAGATGCAGGACTGCACGCCATACTTTTTTTTCTATTAAATACAAGATGATTTCTCACATATTTAAAGCTTATAGCTAACACTTGGCTTTGGGAGATTTTTCAGCAGATTTTACTTGAAACGAAGACAGCCAAATATGCAAAAAAAAAAAAAAAACTTGTCAGCATTTTCTTGTGCTTCTTCTAATTCTTAGTAACAGTAGGATGAAGCAAATTTAGAGTGTCAACGAGGCACTTTTGATGGTCTATTTCGGGTTAGAGAGTTTCAGTGCATGTAAAAATCAATGTCTGCAACAAATATTACTTTGAATGAGATTCATACATTTACGATTTGGTTTTATTTTGATCCACTAGTATTTTGGGGAAAATCACATTTTCAGATCCTTAATAAGCCCTGAAAGATTTTTATGCAACTGAAGATGTCCAGGAGGTTACTGAGCGAAACCAGTTTGAAAAACACCTTTATACATTGGTCAATAGCATTTATTTTCTGAAATAAATATGTATTTAACATTTCTGAGACAAAAGTCTAAGAAAATCTGTTTTAGGAAATAGATTTCAGTGCAAAAGATGGAAACTGTTTTATGATATCTGTTTTAAACCCTCAGGATAGTTGACAAAATGTGGCCAACACTTTACCTCTAAAATGATGTATAGACACAAATTTTGTATATACAGAAGCTCCAAAGGCAGCGGTGCCCTTGAGACTTGTATGCACCATTCTGAGCCAAGGAGAAGTGAGTAGGGGCCTGGGGCAAATCACAGGGAGATAGATGGGAAGAGCAAAGGTTTGGTATGCAAATGCGTGCCTGACCATGCAGTTAAATCTTTCTGATATAAAAAGTTATTTTTGGTATTTGC
Source organism: Eonycteris spelaea (assembly GCA_003508835.1). Taxonomy (NCBI): domain Eukaryota; kingdom Metazoa; phylum Chordata; class Mammalia; order Chiroptera; family Pteropodidae; genus Eonycteris; species Eonycteris spelaea. The sequence goes on from PUFA01000200.1 coordinate 1,287,643, forward strand.
TCTCTTCCTGGTACAAACCCTCTATTTAAATTCTTTTAGGCAGTTAAGAGAGGGGAGGGGGGGGAAGCTTTTCCTGTGTCTTAATTGCCTTCAGCTCAAAACAAGCCACATGCCAAAGTGGCACATTTAGGGATCAAATATTCTGCTCCTCCTCAACAGCAACAGACTTTTTTTTATGAGTTGCACCAAAATGTCAAGCTTCATATGGATTAAGTTGACTTGCAAAGGACAAGACTCTTATATTTATTCTGTTCAAACAATGCACTATAAATCCTTTCCATGCAATCTAAAAGAAGGATTACCATAAATGAGAAAACTTTGTAGAAAGACTCAGTGGAAATCTAAAAAAGATATCTTTTATCTCCAAAACATTCCAGTGTGCCAAATGTTATAATAAACACAATTTTAGTATAAGTTCAGGATAATAAAATAAAAATGAAGCGTTTGAATATCATAAAAGGACTCAGGTACCGGAGAGGAGCAGCACTGTCAACTTAAATTTTGCGAAATGGGCTAAATATCAGAAACCAAGGAGCCTCTTAAGCATCTCATAAAAGATAAAAATCAAAAAATGAGCCACTTGATAAAAAAAAAAGTACCCAGTATTAAACAGAGGCAGAAAAGCAGTATATTGCATGGTGCACATTAAGTGTACACAGATCTGGAAAAGAATACCACGTTTGTTCATTTCTTTTAATTCCTATGAGGAAAGAGAAGAAACTATTATTCATTGAATACTTCCTATGTGTCAGACTATACTGTGTAATTTGAACACATTATTTTACTTATTTCATGAACTACTTTTAAATGAACTTGCTGATACCACTGACACTTAGCACTCCATTATTCCCACTACAATTAGGAAAATGAGACATAAAAATAATCAGTAAATATTTTCAAAAAAGTTTATTCATGGGTGCATGTTTGTTTGACCTTGCATTCTTATTTTTCTAAGATATTTTCCAAAAATGTTCCCTTTAGTTTGCAATGTTTTAGAGAGGAAACCACCACCAACTGCCTAGATCACTTATTTTGCTGGGGCAGAAGCAAATGTGATTGAAGCAGTGTTTCTTAAACATTTACTGTTACTTAATGCCATGCCAGTGCTTAGGCAGATATAAAAGGCATTAGGTATAAACTTTGATCTCATATACTGAGTGTAGGCAAGACTAGCATGGGCTAACTATAATGCGATTAATATTGGAGAATATTTAAATAAGTATTAAGTTGAATACAGTGAAATATAAAAAGTGTTTTAGAAAAAGTTTATGGGTTGATCAGGCTGGGGAAAAAACTTCACGGAAATATACTGATTCTGAGAGGATAATCTTTGCAAAGAGATGGGAAGAATATTTCCAATTAAGGAGATAGCAGATGCTAAGGCAAAAACAAGAGTATGTGTGACAGGTATCGAGGAATTAGAAAATGGTGTTTCCAAGATTAAGGGGTACAGGTTGGAGAGCAGAGGAAGCTAAGGTTAAGTGGACCAGGGAAAACCAGCTTGGCAAAGTGGAATTAATCTTACACGCTAAAATGAGGAACTTTAATTGTATTTGCAGCTATTGTAGGCTTCTTAGAGGTGAAAAATATGAGTATTATTCCAGAAAAATGACCCTTAAATCTGTGTTTTGAGGCAAGAGGGGAGATAAATAGATAAATTGTTGGCAAGGTAATCAGTTAAGGAACTATTGCATTTCTTCAGGTATAAGGAAAGGAGGAGCCTAGATTAGGGCAAGGGTAGTCGTAATTGAGAAAAAAATGATGATTCAAAATTATTCCATTCATAAGATTTTATAACAGTTTATATCCGCGGGGATGAATGGAAGATTGACATCAAGGATGAACAGAGACATAATAGTCTGGTGAGAAAAACGGATTGGCTTTTATCTGGATTCTTCACTAACTGAATGTGTGAAAATAAACAAGTCGCATTAATTCTGAGCTTTGTTTCTCCTGTAAAATAAAGGGATTGTACTGTTTTCCTTAAACATTCTCTAAATAGTTGAATTGGAAACAAAGGCTAAAAAGGAATGGTAAAGAATTTTACAATTACGCTGTTTGAGGTGAAGACAAAATATTCACGTTTGAAATATGAGAGGCGATTTAATACTTATGGATAAGGTCTGTAGGGGAACAGAAGATGTCACCCTGAAATATGTCTCTTTGGCCTAAGGATTATTTAACACAAATTAATTTTAAGAAAGGGCAGAGGAAGCTATGAAAACCAGTAGTTGCTACCCTTTTGTAAGAGACATTTACATTTTTGAGGGCAATCTCCATCCGTAAGGGTGTCTCCCTCTCAGTACCAGGAAGAGGAGGATGACTCAATCTCTAGAGACTCGTGATCAATGGAGAAGCCAGGGACTTAAATCTGCATAACAACGGTACTCTTGTTTACTGAGCTTTGCCTGAAAACCTCCCATAATGGACTCTCCCCAGCTCCAACATCTTCCTTTGTCTTCAGCTGAAGATGGTATTGAACATGGTGGCTTTTGCCTTCGGGAAAGTTACTCAGTTTTCTGGGGGTTTTCCTGTCAATCCATCTTTTATTACAAGGATGTCTCCTCTAGAACCCAGAAGGGTCAAGGGAAAATTATTTTTCCTCTAAAGGAAATCTGCAATGTGCACTTGTGAGTCAATGATAATAGTGCTCTAAGTGGTAGGTGACCAGAGTAAACCACAAATACAAACATCACAGATATACATGTGCTAAAGAAGTAACCAAAATTATCATTCTTTATGCTTATACCACCCAGATATATTCTCCTTTTGGGCCAATGATTATTTTAAAACCCAATTAAATATAATGCACAAGAAAATAATTGAAAAGTTAGCACATGGGACTTAATTTTTTTTCTTTAAAAATAAAACTAAAGTTATTGAATTATGGATTCTCTGAATGAAAAAAGGGGTTCTATAGAAAGTAACCTCAGGGTGATCTGATTATAAATTCCTAACTGGGCAGGTCATGATGGGTGCTCCCATCCCCAGGCCTGTAACTTTAGTAAAAGGTTTATCTTTGCCTTAAGCCAGCCCTGTCCATTGTTTCTGTGCATCTAGGTTAACACACCTTTGAAATGCCCACTTTCAGACCTCTCCTTCTAAAGTAGACCACCCTCCAGAGAGTACAGAATCTTAACTATCATTTAATCAGATCCTTGCCTCGCTTTCTACCACCCTCACGTAATCTTCCTTAAATTCCCTTCTTAATTTCAAATGCATAAAAGAATCTGCAAAACTTATTCTCCAGAGCATTATAGATCTTGCTCCCCAGCATATGTCGATGGTTTGGCTCAAACAAACTCATAAAAATTCTCTACAGGTTTGTATATTTCATATGTCGACAATTCCGATCCTATTCTAATCAGAGACCAACATATTGTAGAAGCACAGAGGAGAGAAGGTTTAGTTCTATTTTGAAAGGAGGGACTGTTGAAGGTTTTAACGAGAAACGTAAAAACTCCACCCCTCGGCCTGCCTGTGTCCGGGTCCTCCTACATAATAAGTGTATGAGGCACTGCAAAGTGGTGGAAAAGCACTGGTGACAGCAATTGAACCTTGGTCACTCGCTCTTACTTTAATATCAGCTCTCTCCACTACAGACAACACACATTCCTCTACTTAGGAAGGGGTTGAGTCCTATACATGCAATTGTATGTTACTTATTTGGAGGTCAGGATACTAATATATATTAGACAGTTACCTTTGAAAATGTAATATCATTTGTAGTAAATAAAGATTGTAAACAAACATTTACAATTCTGGTAATTTTAACACAAACTATAAAATGAAAAATAAGTCAGTAATACATTTGGCTTGGCATAGGAAGAAAATCAGCTTAAATTAAGAGTACTATGAGGCTATACATAGAGATTTTTGAAAGGGTGTAAAGGGGCTTTCTGGCAAGTTGGCAATTTCAGGGTTTTAGAGATTAGGTTCTTTAAAATGTCTTGTTAAATCATATGGGTTTTATCTGCATTGGTAGCTTAAAGCCAAACAGTTATATTTTGTAATATAAAAGGAATCAAGAGAAAGAACATGGAACAGACAGAACTGCATTACTGTCATCCAACCAGCAAAGGAGATGGTAGGGAACACTAGAAGCAATCCCATCAAAGTAAGATGCAAAACAAAGAAGTTCATTATTTATTCTTGTGTTTCATAATGTAATGGAGGTCCTCACTGAACCATTAAGCCACTAAGAAAAATAGAAAATGCATGCATTAGAATAAAACAACACAGCCTTTATTTGTAAATTATGATTGTATATATAGTTAATCCATGATCATTATTAATACTAGAAAGGTAATTTAGCAGTTACTAGATCCAAAAAAACCCAGAAAAATCAATATTTTTCTACATAAAAATAAAAACTATTAGAAAGTATAATTGCATTTCCAAGACAAAAATACTTATAAAATACATTTTTATAAATAACAAAATTATCAAGATTTTTGTGGAGAATATTATAAAATGTTATTCCAAAACATGAAGATCTGAACAAAGGAAAAAATTCTATTTTATCAATAGAAAGATTCACCATCATAAAACTCTAATTCTCCCCATTAAACTATTATATTTAATTCTAATCAAAAATTCCCAAGTAAATAATCTTGTAGTACTCAGCCAACAAATATTAAAAGATTAATGAGCAATAATAGCCGAGATACTTATAAAGAAAACTAAGACAACAAGCCAGCTGACTTGCCTTACCAATTTTTCAGATTTTTGGAGAACCATGCTATATAAGGAGTGTGGTACAGGATCAGTTATGGGGAAAAAAGACCAATGGAATGGAAAGGAGAGACCAGGAAAAGATTGATGCATACATGAACACTTGATATGTAAAAAAGTTGCCATTACAAATCGGTACTGAGACAATAAGTTGCCCTGATGTAAAAATAATGTAAATGAATGACTATATAGCATCACATACAAAAATACATCACAGGGAGTTCCAGCATCTAAAGAGCAGATTTAAAACTATAGAAAAAATACAGAAGAATACATTCTGACTGCTGAATGGGAAAGCATTTGTTAAATAGAAATTAAAAAGTACAAATCATTAAGAAAATGATGGATATAATTGATATGATTTAAAAAAGAACTTTCCCCTTTATGGGGGAGGGGGAGGTAGAAGGGGTAAAAGGGGTCAAATATGTGGTGACAGAAAGAAATCTAACTATGGGAGGTGAACACAGTGTAAATATATATATGCCTTACTGTTCAAGTATACAGCTGAAACTTGGATTTCGTTAATCAATGTCACCATAAAAAAATAATGAATTAAAAACAAACAAACAAATAAATAATACAAAAGAACTTTCCTATTCAATAAAAATTACCCACAAACTGAGTTAAAAATAAACTGCAGACTGGGAAATTTATAAGGCAACTAAATGGCATTTCATTGATATTACGACTGTACAAGATGTCCAGAATAAGCAAATAACCAAGACCACATTTAGAGCAATCACACTGAATAAATCCAAGGAACAAATGAAAATAATGAGTGATCATCTTCACAAGTTGGCAGTAATACAGGAATCTAGGCAATCACATTCACTCTTGATGAGATATAAATGAAGAAACATATCTTATAGGGAAATTTGGCAAGACTAAAAACTAAGAATACTCTTATCCTTTGACTCACTAATTTATCCATGAAGGACTTACAAAAAGTAAATACTCATATATACATAAAGGTATATTTACCAGGTATTGGGACTCAAGACAGGCCGCCCCAAACTATCCTACAATGGCATACTGATTACTTTGAATTAAAATCACCTGATGAGCAGCCAGTGCCAGAAGGGCATCTTAACCCTGTCTCTTTATACAGAAGAATTAAATCTCACATGTTGTTAAGGGTGGAAAATTTTCAAATGGCCAACTTCTGCTTCCATTGTTTAATGTTAGGGTGTAGTTCTAGGAGATAGTCTGTGCAAAGATATGCTAATGTTAAGAGTGTAGCTATCCTGTGTAAAGATATGTTAATGGCCAGCCTCTGCTTCTGTAAACCTGCTTTCTTGCTAGAGGGGGTTTTGGGGCTTTTTAAGCTGGAGGCTCAGGACTGTTCTCTTCTAACCCCGCATGGTAGAGTTTGTTGCTGGCTGAATAATAAAGGCTCACAATTCATCTCGATTGGTTCCGTGGGTCTTAGATTTGGTAGCACCACAACAATGTGAAAGTGTCCTTCCTCCCTATACCTGAAAGACGCCCACATTACTAGAGTTAAACAACTCAGAGCCAAAAAAGCCCGGATAAACAAGTTTTGTTACCTCTTTTCTAATTTACTACTTTGTTTAAATTCCTCATTAATGAATACCCAAACCTTGCTTAGATTCCTTTCTAATGATTACTCTTCTTTGCCCTGTCAACTTCTCAATGTGTATGTCTACAGCAGCGGTCTCCAACCTTTTTGGCAAGAGGGACCTGTGCTCCTATGAGAATCTAAGGCCTGATGATCTGAGGTGGAGCTGAGGTGGTGATGCCGGCACTGGGGAGTGGCTGCAAATACAGATGAAGCTTCACTGCTCACCTCCTGCTGTGCAGCCCGGTTCCTAACAGGCCACTAACTGGTACCAGTCTGTGGCCCAGGGTTTGGGGACCCATGGTCTACAGAGTATAAAAAGGTACCTTATTTGATCATTTCTTTGAGCCTCATTTTATGATCTGAGCATTATATTGTGACTTACCAGGCACATGTGTTAAATTGGATTTTCTCCTGTTAATCTAGTGTCAATTTTATTATTATTTTACTAGTTCAGCCAGAAAAAAAACAAAGGTTGAGGGGAATTCTCTCCCTCTCTAACACACGATATTTCTGGTTTTCATAGCAAAAGCTCGTACATCTATTAGTGTTGGACATTTGGACAGTAAGAGGAATCTAAATATCAATAGAGTACTGGAGATATTAGTGATGATAAAAGTACACAATGGACGACTGTGAAGGTGGGAAAATAGTTAGACACATCCATATTCACACACCTAGAGATGATCACATGCTATATTAAGTGAAAAACTCAAGCGGCAGAATATAAAAGCATGGTTCTTTTTAGGTAAGCTAAAATTGTTATATTTCTCAGTGTGTTTAAAAGTCAAAATGTCCATTCCAAAGTGGTTACACTAGTTACTTGCAGCAAGTATACTAGGAAGATTAGAGGATAGGAGAGGGTGGTATAACAAAAAAAAAAGTTAATTTTTTATTTGACCAACTTATATAGTTTTAAATGTTTAAAATGATCCTAACACTTAATTTAAACATTTTAAATCTAATAAATGATTACAATTTATAATAAACACCTGCATACCCTTAGTCTAGACTCCCCAATATGCAGACAATTATATGATACATTTAGACGAGCATTAAGTACCTTGTGATGATGATGCTCTAGTTATTTTGGAGAATGGCCTTCTTAGGACATATGTGCTGAAAATCACTATCTTGAGGAGATAGGTGCACCCCCATGTTCAATTTAGCCTTATTTGCAATAGCCAAGACATGGAAACTCTCCAAGTGTCACTGACAGAATACATTCTTTTCATGTCGTAACCCCATAATGGAATTAAATTAGAAATCATAAAAAAGATGTCTGGAAAAATCACTAAATATTGAAAAATGAAGAGCATAATTCTAAATAAACCATGGTTCAAAGAAGAAATCAAAACTGAAATTAGAAGGTATTTAGAAATTTTAAAAACCTAACATATTTAATTTTGTGGGATGCTGCTAAAGTATTAGTTAGGGAGAAACTTACAACACTAAATTCTGATATTAGAAAAGAGGAAAGACTTCAAATCAAGGACTAGAACATCCACCTTAAAAAATAAAGAACGAATTGAACTTAAAGTAAGCACATGAAAGAAAAGAATAATAATCAAAACTAAAATCAAAGAACTACAAACCAGAAAAGCAGAAGAGATAATCAGTGAAACCAAAAGCTGATTCTTAGAGAACATCAATATAATTGGAAACATTTATATTTCCAATTTCCAAGGAGAGTGGGAATTATTGGTAGAGATAAATAATAGCTAGATGTCTCAATTTTACACACGCACACACACGCACACCCTCAAACTGGGGTAAGTTTTCTATGACTGACTTTGGGGAAAATGTATTGCTCACACACTGGGTTAACAACCATCTAAACCATCAAACCATTAAAGAACGATTTCTCAACATCAGAGTAATGCCACTTGTGAAAAATACACAATGACATGCAACATTTTATCAGCTGCCAGAAGTTAACTTGTCTAAGTATGAATACAGGGAGAAACCGTGATAAAATGACAGACATGCCTGCTCGAGAGATGATGGAAAATCTATCAGAGAAAAGGTTACCTGTGAGGTCTTCTCAGTATATCACGGATCATGATTTCAGAATGAATACTGGGAAATCAACAGGCTATTAGGGAACAGTACTAAAAGTAATTATCTTGACATTTTTATAAGATTTCACCAAAAGCTATAGAGCAAACATGGGAATCATAACCTGAGCTTGGATTAATTTAAGGCTGACAAAAGGCACATTATTTTTCTTTGCTAATAGTATAAGTCAAAAGGAAACAGTTGCATCAAAACCAGATGTGAGATGTATTACCAGTTCTCAGTAAGCCAGTATCTTCTTTTCTTTGTCAGTACTGCTCAATTATGAAGCAGGTGGTTTGAGAAAATATGTTCATTGTCACTGGTAGAGCACAGTGCAAAAAACTCCCTTTGAACCTATATTCCTAATTAGGAAAAATAACTTCAGTTTTTTTAGGTTATGGTGTAAGAAATAACTTTTTATGGAAATGTCAAGGTCTAAAATTTTAACCACTGGCAAGGTTAGTGCCAAAAAATTGTATAGTTATCTAGTTGTTCATCTGTTTTATGCACATAAAGGTAATTACACTTTTGCATTAATTTGCTTGATTTGTAAAAACCAGAAAATTATGTTTGCTGACATTAAGAATACTGTATCAGCTCTAACAATTTATCTTTACTCTCATATTTTCTCTTGGGTATTACAACTTCTAATACAAATATTCTTGGCTTGAAAGAAACCTTCATTTTCTCTGCAACACTGACTTTAATCAAGTGGTCTGCAACAAATTTATATTCTACTTCTTACTTTAATTTTCTAACATTAGTGATTTTAACTCATATGTTCCCTCGAAGGTTCTCATTTGAGTGGTCTTAAAATCAACTCTTTATGTCTGTAATCAGTGTGTTCTCCCTCCTTTTCATGTTTTTACCTCAAGATTTCAAATGTCTTTCCACACCGGACTGAGATATAATTAAAATATAACATCGTCTAAGTTTAAGGTATATAGTATGATGATTTGATACACTTACATACTGTAAAACATTTACTCCCAAGGGTTAACACTTCCATCACCTCACATAATTATCATTTTGTGGTGAGAACATTTAAGACCTACTCTCAAAGCAACTTTCAAGTATATGAAACAGTATACTAGAGTCACCACACTGTACATTACATCTCTAGAACTTGTTCATCTTACAACTGAAAGTTTGTCCCCTTTGACCAACATCTCCCCATTTCCCCCACCCTCTGGTCACCAGCAACCACCATTCCACTCTGTTTCTATGAGTTTGGCTCTTTTAGATTCCACATATAAGTCATACCATACAATATCTTTCTTTAACTTATTTCACGAAGCCCTCAAGGTCCACCTATGTTGTCACAAATAGCAGGATTTCCTTCTTTCTCACGGCTGAGTAATATTTTATTGTAAATGCATACTTGGTTTCCATGTCTTGGCTATTGTGAATAATGCTGTCATGGACATAGGGGTACGCATAGCTCTGAGATCCTGTTTTCATTTCCTTTGGATATACACACAGATGTGAGATTGTTGGATCATATGGTAGTCCTAATATTAATTTTCTGAGGAAACTCCCTACTGTTTTCCATACCATATAATGTATGTCTTGGTATTGTTAAGATGACAATTCTGCCCAAGTTGATCTACTGATTCCATGAAAGTTCAATCACAATAGTAGAATGTCTTGAAGAAATTGATGAGTTGATTTTAAAATTTATATGTACAAATAAAGGACCAAGAACAGCTAAATGATCTCAAAAAGAATGAAGTTGGTAAAATTATGCTCCCTGGTTTATAGATTTACTATAAAGATGCAATAACTAAGCTAGTGTGGTATTGGGATGAGGATAAAAATATGCAACTATAGAGAGCGTGGAAAGAAACTCACATGGATGTAGTCAATGTTTGAACAAAGGTAGAGGCATTTGGGTGGAGAAAGCAAGCTTTTATAACACCTTATGCTTATGTATTTTTCCCCCACACAGGGTCAATTTATTGCAGTTGAATAGCTCTCTCTACATGGATTTTTTGTGTATCTCTTCATAAAGCATGTTCATACACATGCACACACACGAGCAAGGATCTAGAAACAAAAGAGGTCAACACAGTAATTTCTTTCAGTTGTATCACCTGGACATTCTGTCATGTGTATATTCTCTGGCACATGTTAAATATATGAGATTAATTTCAACATTACAGTTGGCCCTTGAACAACATGGGCTTGAAGTGTGTGTGTCCATTTATACACAAATTTTTTCCAACATACAGTTGGTCCTCTATAGCCTTGGCTTTTGCACCTGTGGATCTGATGCAGGACAGGGTGGATCCCTACCAAGTGGGGACTCAAGTTTTGCATGGAGAGGGTAGAGTGAGGATTTTTAACTGAGCACAGGAAAGAATTCAAGTGTGAGCCAGAGTTAGAAACAAAAGGAAAGTTAATTAGATAAGGAAGAAAGTACTACAAAGTGTCGTCTCCTCTCAGAGACACAGATTGAGAGCAACAGAGAGACCAAGAGGAATTGAGAGAAACCACGAGTGCTTGGGGAATTCAGTTTATCTGTCATTCTTAGTTTCTATAAATCACAGTTTAAAGACTTTGTTTACCCTGTTTTCCTTTGATGGAATGGTATGTAGCATGAAAGATAAGGCTGTGTGGCATGAAAGGCATGGGTATGAAGTGTGAAAGGTATACTGGCAGTCTCGGCCTTTTTTCTATAGGTTCCCCATAGAGAATGACTGGTTGGCTTTACTTCGTGTACTGTTTTCCTGGTAGGGTACGGGTCACCGGTCTCTTGGTAATCCAGCAGGACTTTTTCCTTTTTCTGTAGGTTTCCTGTGGTCTGGCAGCGGCACATTGCAGGCTCTGAATATAGCTTAACGTTTAGTTCTCATGCCTCTTTCCTACATCAGATCCAACCAACCACAGATTGAAGGTATTTTCCAACTGCAGTTGGGACTCTGAAGTGGAGGGCTGACTGTATGCATTGTTCTACGACATTTTATATAAGGGACTTGAGCATTCTTGAATTTTGGTTTCGTGGGGGTCCTGGAACCAATCCCTAGCAGATACCAAGGGACTATAATTAAGTTTGGGGGGAGCCAAAAGTTATATATGGATTTTCAACTGGGCATGAGATCAGTGCCCCTAATCCATACTGTTCAGGGGTTAAATGTATTTATAATTAAAACACTAGAAGGCCTTAGATTTTAAACAAAACGAGAATAAATGAACTGCAGTATGACCTTATATCAAAATTCTACAAAGTGCTAAAAATCAATGAAATAGTTTAATGCATATTAAACTGAGTAAACTCCTGAAGTATCATACTGAGTAAAGATGAAGACATCTAAATATATGTAGTATATAAGACCACTTAAACTTTAAAACAGGCAAAAAGGTATTAAATTTTAATGTATCAATAGATATGTAGAAAAAAATACATTGAAAATGCAGAGGATGGTGATGATCACCAATCTAAAGATGTAGTTGTCTCTAGAGGGGGGGGGTTCATGTGCCAGGAAGAATTACTTGACAGGCTTCAACTGACTCAGTAACATTCTATTTCCAAATAATAAAACAAAAACTTTAGGCAATTATGGCCAAATGCCAATATTTTCCAAAGCTGGGTGGAAGGAACATGAATGTTCATTTTTCTATTATTTCCTTCTGTATACTTCAAATAGTTCATTATTATAGAAAAGAGAAAGCTAAAATTAAAAAAAAATATATTAAAATGTCCATATTATAATGTTGAATGCAAAGCAAAATTAAATTTTATTGTGTTATGGACTGAATTATGTCCACCTAAAATCTGTATGTTGAACTCTAACCCTCCATGTGACTGTATTGGAGGTAGGGCCCCTAAGGATGTAATTAAGGTTATATGAAGTCATAAGGTAGAGCACTCACTAGATAGAACTGGTACCTTTATGAGAAAAGAGGTGCCAGAGCTGTCTGTCTCCATCATGTAAGGTAACAGTGAGAAGGCAGCCTTCTGCAAGCCAGTAAGAGCCTCATCAGAAAATGGATCCTGCCAGAACCTTAATCTTGGATTTCCCAGCCTTTGGAACTGTGAGAAAATAAACTTCTGGCGTTTAAGTCACACAGGCTATGGTATACTATTATGACAGCCCAGGTAGGCTAAGACAGATTGTATGGTCATTTTTTTGTAATATATGTAGACATGATGCAGATATATATATCTGTGTGAGCATATACAGGTATTGGATACTTTTCTACATCTATCTCTGAAGGCCTATGTATATGTGCAAAACCAAAAATATTTTCAGTTGTTACCTTCATGTAAAAATAATGACTATGCATGTGTGATCTATCCACATGCAATGTGCATATGTGTATATATACATATATACACACACACATATATCCTAATAAAGAATATGTTTTCTACTATAGTACTATATATAGGATATAAATGTCTATTCAAATACATTGTTTATATCTGATAGAATTTTTTATAGTAGAATATATTTCCTTATACTATCATGGATGTTCCATTCTCTCCAATGATATAGATATTTTGTTCATACTAAGTACACATTCAGACAGCAATGGCAAGAAATTGAGTCCAACTAGTGGCTCAAGTGACAAAGCCACTAACATCAACTGATATTCTATAACTATGTGTTCAGCTTATAGATAATTATTCTGCTTTGTGCACATTAGGAAGGAGGGAGAAATACATTATCTTCTCCCCAAGGTTAAAAAGAGTAGAATATTATTTGTGTGAAAAGAATCCCCTGAAAGTTTTTGAATTAAAGGATCAAAGCATTATTTTCAAGATTTAGCAAGCAAATTAGAATGTGAATTATGTAAATTGTCTTCCTCTGATAAGGCAAATATAATAATCTTTGCTTTATGAGACTGGTTTATCTTGAGTTTGACTTCCAAAATCAACATAAGAAATTCCCAGAGCTAGACTTTTTATTCCTTAAGTTGTCTTTCCTACTTACTCTCAGGTTCTCTAGAATCTCTGCTAAACAACTCATAGATTTGAGTTCCAATCAATACAGCAGACTGAGCTGGTATAGAAAATAACCCCTGCCATACTCCTGAAAGGACAGAGAAATGCAGAATTACTGTATTAAATAATAATCAGTAGGACCTAAAAGAAAAATATCTGGACACCAGGAAGGGGTAGGGTGGGGGGAATCAAAAGCAAGGTGCTAATTCCTAGCCCAAAGTGGAAAAGGCTGCATCAGAATATGGTTCCTTCAAGTACAGGATTGAGATTTTGACATCCTTGCCACCGCCAAAGCAGAGCCTGCTGTCTCAGATTCAGAGGCTGGTGGCCCTGGGTGTGGGGACCTGGAATTGAGCTCTCTCTGTAAAGCTTTGAGCTGCCAGCAGCCTAAGGCTGCTCTGTGAAATGGAGACTCGAAAACCTCAGCCAGCTGGCCCTTGGGTGAAGAAAAGCAGCTGATGATCCTAAGCTATGAGTGGGAAAAGAGTAATTCATTAGAAGTCGGAATCACAGATCTTTCCCATGTACAGATGATGGGATCCAAACACTCATTACCCACAAGGTAGGAGTCCTCCAAGACTATGAATTAAATATGAGACTGTCTATAACAAGTGAAGTCTACTGAGGCCCAGAGAGGCAAATGTGACTCTCGCCTAAGGTTACCCCCACAGCCAGGGCAAGCAAGATTCCGACAAAAAAACAACTCCCACTGAAGAACTCGGAATTACACACACACACACACACACACACACACCACACACACACACACACACACACACTCACACTCTCTCACTCTCTCTCTCACTCTCTCTCTCACTCTCTCACTCTCTCTCTCACTCTCTCACTCTCTCTCTCACTCTCTCTCTCACTCTCTCTCTCACTCTCTCTCTCACTCTCTCTCTCTCTCTGCATATGAGGAAAAAAAAGTCATTAGATTCAGGGGAGACAAACCCACAAAAGAATTCATGTGCCAGGAAACAGACATTTGTACTATCTAAAAGAGACTGAAACAAATATCTTTGAAAAGCTAAAAGAAATGAGTCATTTCAATGAACTAAAGTGAATTTTTAAAATGGACTATCCTATTTACGCATATGTCTACATCAACCGTGAACTTTTTGGTCTTTTAAGAATTATTTTAACCAGGGGTCTTTTGGCTCCTCACTTTCAGGATGACCAAAGGAATAAGGAACAATGATCGTGCCAAAAAGGGCTGGGGCCACGTGCACCAATTGTGCCCGATGTGTGTCCAAGGACAAGGCCATTAAGAAGTTTGTCATTCGAAACATAGTAGAGGCCACAGGCGTGAGGGGCATGTCCAAAGTGAGTGTCTTTGACACGTACGTGCACCCAAGCTGTATGTGAAACTACGTTACTGTGCAAGTTGTGTCATTCACAGCAAGATAGTCATCGCTCTTGTGACGCCCAGGGAGGCCCAAACACTCACACCCTGATTTAGACCCACAGATGCTGCCCCACAATCTCCACCAAAGGCCATGTAATGAACTATTCTCTGGAAATAAGTAAAATGGAAATTATACTTAAAAAAATTATTTTAAGTCTACGGCCATGCCACCCTGAACATGCCCAATCCTGTCTGATCTTGGAAGCTAAGCAGGATCGGGCCTGGTTAGTACTTGGATGAGAGACCGCCTAGGAAGACCAGGTGCTGCAGGCATAAAAAAATAAAAAAATAAGGGATTGTAAGATGACAAGATCCTTGCAATCTATGAGGTCAAACAAGTTGCCTCGCCTAAAAAAAAAAAAAATTTTAACCAGGGACATAGTGTCTGGCAATAAGACACAATTTAGTTGTGAGACAATAATCCATATAAATGAAAGGCATTAAAGCCTTTTTACATTACCTTATGTAATTATTCACAATATATGTACAGATACACATATGTACAAATGCATGTGTACAAAGTGTGTAATTATATAAATCTTTCTTTATTAACCTCTGTCTACAGGGGACCAAAAGTTTTGCCTTTTGGAATATTGATTTTAAGCTGATTATTAAGAAACATAAGACTCAGAACCTTCGACCCTTCTCCCTTTCCTGCCTAAGAGATTCCAAGGGAAAGGCCTACTGTGGGAAGTCTTAGGATGTTCACCTTAGCCTAATCTGAATTAAGTATGGTAGATAAGATGCCAAGCAGTGGCCTGTTTACTAGATCAGGGTCGCCAAGCCCTGGGCCGTGGACCACTATTGGTCCATGGCCTGTTAGAAACCAGGCCACAAAGCAGGTGGTGAGTGGTAAGAGTGAGAGAAGCTTTATCTGTATTCACAGCTGCTCCCCAGCACCAGCATCATCACCTCAGCTCCACCTCAGATCATCAGGCAGTAGATTCTCATAGGAGCACCGTCCCTGGTGCCAGAATGGTTGGGGACCGCCATAATATATTACCCCACGTCTGTTTCCTGGGTTGCCTAGCAAAAATTTACCTGCCATGTGTTCTCCTCTTCAACTACCTGCAAATCATCACCACGCTCAAATTTCATTTAATATAGTTTTTTTTCTCTCTGATTCAAACTGGTTTTGCCCAGATAACGGTATTGTGACTCATTTGCTTTTCTCCACCCTTATCTTTTCACCTCTGTATGCCTGCTTGTTGTGATCAAGAAAAGTGGCTACCAGAGTAACACCCTTGAACATGTTTGTGTCTCTCCCCAAGGCCAGGTTTATTGAGTGGAACCTTCTCAGATATACCAATCAGGTATCCATGCGGGTTTAACACACAGCACACTGAGAGGAAGAAGTACAGAATCTCATGTGACATAGTGGAGGGATGAAAGTCCTTAGAGTCTCCAAAGGGAGCTCTGTTGATGGGCGGTGCAGAGAACTGCATGTCATCCCCAAGCCAGTGGCTCCAATGGGTTCTCAGAAGGGCCTTTGGCTCTAGTGCACCTCTCCGTGATGCTCTCGGGCCAGGCTTGAGCACTGTCTGCCTAAGGTGTTCAGCTTCTATGGTCCTTACAAGGTGGGATCTTCATGCTTATCAGCTCCTGCAGATGGGGGCTTATCCAGGATAGTCGTGGCTGATGCCTCTGTGGTTTGGGGTGTTCCAGTTACATCTTAACGGTATTCCCCTTATGTGCCAGTTGACATCACTGTCATGGCTCCCATGGATTCCATGTTGTAAAGTCCAAACAGTCCTCATTTCTTTCTGCTCTATGCTCCTCTTTTAATCATTAAGCCACAGGACTTAAGATTAAATGAGCCTCAGGTCCGTAATCATAAGGACAATAGGTTTTAGCTGGACTTTAAGGTTAACATCTTGGCTTAAGATGTGTTTCAGCCACAGGCCCATTAAGGCAGAACCACCCCACCGGCCTTGGGACCAGATGGGTTGTTGAGAGAGCATTACCTGACTTGCAACTCCCCAAAATAAATCCTTACTTTCTCTGCTGCAAAGCCTGCACTTATCTCTTCTTTGGCTTAGCCATGCACAGAGGGATCCATTTTTGGGCCTGGTAACAAAATTGCCCATTCTCACTTTTGAAATGTAAGATCCCACCACACCCCTTTTCTCCTTTGTCCAAAATAACACATACTCCAATTTTACCCGTCTTTGGAATGTTCATGCTTATATGAACTCCCTGTGCACTGTAAAATTTTGATTTTCTCCTGTTAATCTGCCTCTTAATTTGATTATTAGCTCAGATAGAAGAATTTAGGTAAGAGGAAAAGTATTACTTTTTTCAGCCCCCACATATTCAACTATCTACCTATTTATCTATCTATCTATCTATCTACCAACCTATCTGCCTACCTACCTACCTATGAGATAGAGCTATACTGGGGAAGAGAGTGAGATGTGGAGAAAAACAGAAGGTAGAGAGAGATGAGGTGAGATGAGAAAGACAAGAGGAGAAATAGAAAAAGACAGGTGGGAAAGAGAAAGAAAAATGTTTCATTTTGTCTAAAACAAGAGCAAAATGAATTGTAATTGTTAATTATGAAAGTGGGTAAGAATATTCAGCTATTCTCCTCATATGAAAAATAAGGAACAATTATCTTTAGATAACAGATTATATGGCATAAATGAATAGAACTTTCTACACAAGAGATGTGTGGCTTCGCTGGCAGTATTCATTCAGCAGACCCTCTTTCTTCTTTCTCCCATCCAAGATTGTGGGCTTCACAGGTGGACTTTCACCAATAATGTAACAATACTTCCCTCCTGGCTTTTGTACTTCTTGCTGTGGTTCTTGAACCTTAGTTGACAGAATCAGGACTCCAAGCAATACAGAAAAATTACAATGGGGTTAAAAAAAATCACATTATGTGTTGATAAGGCATTTATGCTGGTTTTAAGATTCTAAAGCATCTTTCAAAATGTCTTAAAACTGACCACTTCTTTTTCTTCAGTTGACTTTCTTAGTCACATTTTGAACTTGGATGGTAGTATGTTTATTAATATAAGGAAATATGTTTTAAAAGATGAAGATAATATTATTGAGAAGTGACAGTTTGTCATTTAAAAGTAATTGCAAAGTGAGAATGTGAATGGCAATATTTTGATAGAATTCAAAATTAAGACAAACACTATTTTTAAGATAGTAAGCTACTAATATTGGCATCCAAAGAAGATGGTACTTTTTAAAATGTGACATGTTTATGAAGTTGTAAATTGATAGAGATATCTTGTAATTAAAAAAATCTAAAATGACAAATAAAGGTTAAATAAGCCATCCCATTCAGAAATTTTTTGCTATCTTTATTACAATTTTGAATATCCCCTGAAGGAGACCAGTTTTGTGACCTGAAAGTGCTTTTTGGGCTATTGATTTTAAGCTAGTTATTAAGAAACAAAAGACTGCAAAAAGAATCTTTGAGTCTTTGCTGCCAAGATATTGAGAGGGAAAGACTTATTCCAAGAAGGAAATCTCAGGATGCTCACTTTAGCAGCTTAACCTGACTCGAGCATGGTAGAGGGGAGAGCATCAAATGGGGGCCTGTTCACTAGATCCACCCCTCCTTGCCTCATTGTTTCTGGGCTGCCTAGCAAAAATTTACCTGTCATGTATGGTCTACTTTTCCTCAATTGCAAATAACCCACTGTCACTTTTTATCTTTTTCAATTACAGTTGACATTCAATATTATATTAGTTTCAAGGTGTAAAGCACAGAGGTTAGACATTTACGTAATTTATAAAGTGATCCCCCAATTAGTCTAGTACCCACCTGGCACCATAGTTATTACAACATTATTGACTATATTTCTTATGTTGTACTTTACATCTCCGTGACTATTTTGCAACTACCAACTTGTACTTCTTAATCTCTTTACCTTTGTCACCCACCCTCCAACCCCCTTCCAGTCTGGCAAACATCAGTCTATTCTCTATAAGTCTGTTTGGTTTTGCTGCTGCTACTGTTCTTTAGATTTCACATGTGAGTGAGGTCATACATATAACATTTGTCTTTTTCTATCTGACTTATTTCACTTAGCATAATACCCTCCAGGGTCCATCCATGTTGTCGCAAATGGTAAAATTTCATTATTTTTATAGCCGAGTAATATTCCATTGTATATACCTTCTTTTCTTTACCCATTGTCTATTGACAGGCACTTAGGTTGCTTTCATACTTGGCTATTGTAAATAACATGGCAATGAACATAGAGATGCATATATCTTTTTGAATTAGTGTTTTGGATTTCTTTGGATAAATACCCAGAAGTGCAATTGTTGGGTCAAAAGGTAGATCCATTCTTAAATTTTTGAAGAGCCTCCATATTGTTTTCATAGTGGCTGCACCAATTTGCAATTCCACCAATGGTGTATGGGTCCCTCTTCTCCAAAACCCCTCTGACACTTGTCAATCTTTGTCCTATTGATGATGGCCATTCTGACCAGTGTGAGGTGATATCTCGTTGTGGTTTTAATTTTTATTTCTCTGAAGATTAGTGATGGTAAGCATCTTTTCACATGTCTATTATCCATCTGTATGTCTTCTGCTCCTTTTCAATTGTTTTTTTTTTTTTGGTGTTGTCTGAATTATTTATAAATTTTGGATATTAACCTCTTATCAGATCTACCATTGGTGAATATCTTTACCATTTGGTAGTCTTTTGGTTTTGGTGATGGTTTCCTTTGCTGTGCAAAAACTTTTTAGTTTGGGATAGTCCCATTTGTTTATTTCTTTTGCTTCCCTTGCCTAATGAGATATGTCCAAAAAAATATTACAAAGAGTAATGTCAGAGATTTTACTGCCTAGATTTTCTTCTAGGAGTTTTATAAATGTCTTTTATAAAGACATTTAAGTCTTTAACCCATTTTGAGTATATTCTCGTATGTGGTATAAGAAGGTGGCCAGTTTTTTTTTTTTTTGCATGTATTTGTCCAGTTTTCTCAACACCGTTTATTAAATAGACTGTCTTTAACACTCTGTATATTCATCCTTCCTTTGTCATAGATTAATGGACCATATAGATGTGGGTTTATTTCTGGGCTTCCTATTCTGTTTCATTGATCTATGTGTGTTTTTATGCCAGTACCATGCTGGTTTGATTATAATAGCCTTAAATGATAGGTTGATTACATGTAGTGTGATACCTCCAACTTCGTTTTTTCTCAAGATCGTTTTGGCTATTCAGGGTCTTTTGTGATTCCATATAAATTTTAGGACTATTTGTTCTAGTTTTGTGAAAAATGCCATTGGTACTTTGACAAGGACTGCACATAATGCCCACTGTCACCTCTAAAATCTCAGACCACTTCCCCCCTTTCTCTGTGGTACAAAATGACATATATACCAAATTTTACCTCACTCTTTGGAATTTAAATGCTTATGTGAATTCTCCATGTGCATGTATTAAAATTTTGATTTTCTTCTGTTGACCAGTCTTTGTTAATTTGAGTATTAAACCCAGCTAGCAGAATTTAGAGGGTGGAAGGAAAAGTGTTTTTTGGCTCCTACACCCCCCCATCTTTTATATGGGAATAGAGGTATGACTTCTAGGAGAGCGTCACCTATAAAATTAAATGCCATAACTCTCCTTTTCCAAATATCTTTGTTCTTAATTCAAGAGTAAAGAAATTTTATAAGCAGCATAGTCCTCCATCCCCTCTCCGTCATTTGTCTTAAGCTGTAAGTTTCTATTCTAATTGATTAAAGACCAATGATGGGGCCAAAGGAATACAATAATCACTGATGACTTTAATTGAAATATGGATGCCTATTTTTACTTTAAAGCAATGTTTTATTGTTTAAAGTGAAAGACCATTTCATATAAGGCAGTGGTCCCCAACCTTTCCAAAACCAGGGACCAGTGCTCCTAAGAGAATCTAACAGCCTGATGACCTGAGGTGTGATGATATTGCTGGGGAGTGGCTACAAATACTGCGAAGCTTTGCTCCCTTGACCTTTGCTCACTTTCTGCTATGAAAACCCGCGTCGGGTCTTCTAACAGGCCATGGACCAGTATTGGTCCGTGCGCTCTGGGGTTGTTGGGGAACCCTTGTAATACAGGGGACCATCTAGACATGAGACAAAAAATCGAGTTAAAGAATGAATGTACTAATGCGGATTTTGCATTTAGGGTTGTTTTTCAAGCCAGGATTGGAAGCCGTTTCTACAAGCTAAAGGCCACTTGGCTACATGATGCTCCAGCTCATTAGGTATGTATTTCGACAGAATTAGAAACATGATGAAGAGTGGGTAGCCATGGGAGCAACTATTCTATACACCCAAACCAGGATTGGGTGGAGAGAAGCAGCCATATGGAGAAAACCCAGACCACCAAAGAGTAAATATCAAATAACTCTTCCCAACCACATCTTAATTGGGGCAATGCAGTATATAAACTTTCTATACTGTTCCTATATAGTTACTTTCTAAGTGAGCAAAGGAAAGATATATAGAATGCAAGAGAGATATGCTTAAAAAATCACTTTGAGCTTCTTTCTCAAAAAGGGAAGGCCATACAAAAAATATACACAAACACTTGTGTCTGTGACCTGCTGCATTAAGTATAAAGTAGTAGTTTTGATATTTGGCCACCAGCTTCTACAGAAAACCTCTGCCTTGTATGTCAAACAGTACAATATGTATCACAACTCCATATCCTAAGAGGAGAAATGGTGAAAATTTGTCAAGACAAGATAATAGAATTCAAGCTAGAATTCTTTGTGATGACAACACCATTTTATAAGTGCAGAAACTGCGACCTAAAAGTGAATTGATCTGCCCAAGTGGAAGAGACTGCATCAGATTATAAGTTTTGCCCAGTTCGACTGTGTGTTCCACCAGGTTATTCTTTTAGAGTTTAACATTCAGGAACCTCACAGTAAATCAAAGTTATCCTCCAGATTAAAGAGATTATCTAAGAGCAAGGGAACATCTTCTAAAACTTTCACAGCCCAATGAACTCGTAGTAAAATTACTTTCATCTCCTTTTGCACAAAAAAAAGATAATGTAAATGAAATGGACACATTCCTATGAAGATGCAAAGTACCCAAACTGAGTAAATATGATAAAAAATTTGAACGGGCTTTTAATCACATGCATGTACGTGCACCCTGGCTCCACAGCTACTCTGTGGCTGGGCTTTGACACTGGGCCCGTCTATGTGCTGTGCGGCAGAACTGTGCGGACTCCTCACGTGCCCAGTCTTCACACTCAGCTCCATGGCCGCTCCATAAGCATGCGAGTTCGGTGAGCCATGACCACAGTGGCTTCACCAGTATCCCGATCTTGGAGCCACCGTTGCTCCATGAATGCCTGCACTCTGGACCCTGGCTCTGTGGCCACTCCAGACGGGCTTGTGCCTTACGCATCATTAGCGATGCTGCGGTGAGGGGACCTGAGCCCCAGGCACTGGAACCACCGGTGCCCTAAACTCTGGAGCCACAGTCCCTCCATGCATGTCTGTGCTCTAAACCCTGGTTCCAGAGCCCCTCCAGACACTGGTGCCACTGTCACCGAGAGTGTCCCAAGCTGGACCAGGTGCCAAGAGAGATCTATCTGCTCAGGCACAACTTCCTCCACAGGGAAAAAAAGAACGGGAGGACCTGAGCAGTCTCCACTACAGTAAATTGCAACAGCCCACACTGCCTCTGTGGGCAACCACAAAGTCAGCTGCAGAGGACCTCTGCCATCTTCACCACGCTGACCTCGGCTGATGGAGGCTGCGTGGGGACAATGCTGCTGTACCCTCCCTAGAGCCAGAAATATCATATACCACTGAGCCGACTCCTCACAACCATCCACAGGTGAAGATCTTTTCCCATCAAAACCAGTCTATAAAGTCTGTTAAAATGTCCATACTTTCCAAAGCAAAGCAATCTGAGTCAATGCAGTCTCTATCAAAATTGCAAGGGCATTTTCAGAGAAAAAGAAGAATCAGTTCTAAAATCCCATGAACTACAAAAGACCCTAAGTGGTCAGAGCAACCTTGAAGAAGAACAAAGTTGAAGGCGTCACATTTTCTGATTTCCAATTATATTATAAAACTATAGTAATTTCAATAGTATGTACTGGCATAGTAACAGACACATAGATTAATGGAACGGAATAGAGCGCCCAGAAATCAACCCAGACATAGACATTAAACTAAAATTTGACAAAGGACCCAAGAATAAACAATGGAGAAAGGACAGTTTCTTCAAAAAAAAAAAATAGTGCTGAGAAAACTATGTCTGCATATGAAAGAATGAGATTTGACCCATATCTTACACTGTAAATAAAAATCAACTGCGAACGATTAAAGATTTAAATGTAAGACCTCAAAGCATATAACTCCTAGAAGAAAACATAGGGAAAAAATTCCTCATCATTAGTCTTGGCAGTGATTTTTTTAAATATGATACCAAAAGCACAGGAACAAAAGCTAAAATAAATAAGTGGGACTATGTTATACTATTACGTTTCTATAAAACCATGGAGGCCAGAAGGAAGTGGGATTACATATTTAATGTGCTTAAAGAAGAACACTGTACATCTCAAATTCTATAACTGGTAAAACCATCCTTCAAAAATGAAGGAGAAATTAAGGCTTTGCCAGGTTAAACACCAACAGAGTTTATCACTACCAGACCTGCCTACAACAAATGCTAAAGGCAGTCCTTCAGCCTAAAATGACTAGACGGTAACTCAGTTCTACATAAAGAAATAACATCCGGAAAGGTAATTATGCAGGTAAATATGTTTTTAAAAAATAAATGTAGAAAAAAAAGATAAATGTATTTCTCTTTATAAATCCTTTTTACTACTTGATAAATTTACTACATAATTAATAAAATTATGTAGGTTTCAAGTGTACGATTCAATAATACATCATCTGAATATTGCATTGTGTGTTCACCACCCAAAGTCATAAAAGACAATTTCATAAAGCAATAATTATGAACCTAGGTTGATGGGTACACATTATATGAAGATGTGATCTGTGACAATAACAACATAAAGGTAGGGTACGAAATAGATATATAGGAACAGACATTTGTGTACTATTGAAGTTGTTATCGATATATTCTAGGTTGTTATATATTTAAGATATTTGAAATCCCCTGGGCAACCACTAATAATTCATAGTAAAAGGAACAAATTGATTTAAAAAGTACACAAGAAAATATCAATTTTAAAAAATACACAGTAGGCAGAAAAAGGACATAGACATAGAAAATAGCAAATGGCAGAAATGGCAGTTCTTCCATATCAGCAGCTACTTTAAGTGAAAACGGATTAAACTCTCCAATTAAAAGGGAGAAAATGGCACAACAGATTAGAAAACATGATCCGACTACAGGCTGTCTACGAGAGACTAACTTTAGATCTAGACACAAATATATGGCAAATGAACGAATGAAAAGATATTCCATGCAAATAATAACCTACAGTAAGTTGGAGTGATTATACTAATATCAGACAAACTAGACTGTCAAAACTTGTTATGAGATAAAGAAGGACATAATGGGCTTATAAACATGCCAATGCACGAAGATATAATAATATATACACACACCTAATAACAGAGCCCCAAAATATATGTAGAAAACCTGGCAGAAGTGAAAGGAGAAATAGACATTCTACAATAAAAATTCTTATGACAATAGATACAAAATCTAGACAGATTATCAGTGAGAGAATACAAGATTGAATAACCCTACACACCAAGCAACATTAACAGACATCTACAGAACATCCAACAACAGTAGAATATACATTTTTTTTTCAAGTTTACATATTGCATTTCCAGGATAGACCATGTGTTAGGCCACTAATCAACTCTAAACAAATTTTAAAAGATTGAGATCATACAAAATATCTTCTCCGGGCAAAACAAAATGAAAATGTGGAAACTGGAAAACTCACATAGTCTTAATTATCCAGTGGGTTAAAGAAGTGATTGTGAGAGGATGCAGAAATACCTTGAAGAGAACAAAAACATCACAGCATAGCAAGACGTGTGTGATACAGTGAAAGCCCTGCTCTGAGGAAAATTGAAAGCTGTGAAAGCCTACATTGAAATTGATATCAAATCAATAACCTAACGGTATATCTTAAAGAACTAGAAAAAGAGCAAGCTAAACGTAAAACCAGCAGAAGGAATTAATGAAAAATTATAGCAGAGATAAATGAAAGAGAATAGAAAAACAGAATTAACGAAAATGAAATTCTTTGAAAAAATCAAAATCGACAAATCTTTAGTTAGAATGACTCAGCATAAAAGACTCAAGTTATTAAAAACAGATCTCACTAAAAAAAGGATTATAAAATACTACGAGTTATTGTACACCAACAAATTATTTAACCTAGATAAAACAAATTACTAAAAACCAATTACCCAAACTGCCATGAGAACAATGCCACACACTGATTGAACATATCACTGCTATTGGTTGTTTTGGTATTATGTAAACATGCCATATTTCTGAGGATTTGAACAAGTGAAAAAAATCAGATAGTTGTCACAGGAAACCAGCAGAGATACCTCTTTTGAATATGAAATCCCAGCAATAGCTATTTCATAAGACCTGCTAGATTAGGAGCCAGGCCTCCTAGCTCCTAGTTCTAGGTCCTGTTATTAAGAAGATAAACTGAGACAAGTCCCCTTACTTTCCTGGGACCACATGTTGAATACCTATCATTTCATTTTATACCCCAAACAGCTCTTTGAGCATAGGTTTTATTATACCCATTTTATAGGTATAATAGGCTCAGACAATTTAAGTAACTTGCTCAAGGTTGCAAAGAGCCAGGATTTAAACCTGAAAGAACGGGGCTCGTTCCCCTAGTAATAGGTTCACCTGACAACCAACAGGCTCAAGCACAAACACACACAGGTGTCTCTTTCCAAAATAAGTAAATGGGTACTGACGGGTTTCTTCCTTTACCCACAGTCAGATGAATCTTCATGTGACCAAGAGAGATCAGATTTTGCAAACTGTCCTGTTTCACGATTTCAAGAGACGCTTGGCTCTGAGGGTGTTCTCCCATCCTGCTGGGATGGACCCCGCAGCTTGTGCACGGAAGGGTCAGCATGACGGCATGAGTTGTTCTGTGTAGCGGTTTTGTGTATGTGCGTTGTTTTTTTTTTTTGTACAGTCTGCACGTTTAATCACTTTAAAACCTCTGACAACATCTCCATGCCCATTATATAGAACCAACAATGCTGGGCCTGTTTGTTACAAGAAAAAAAATCTCTGTACCAACCCAGTATCTTACAAAATTAGCCAGGCTGGCCACAAGGGCAGGGTGGCGAGGAGGGGGCACCCGTGGGCAGGCGGCTGGGTGCCAGGAGGGGCTAGGGCAGAGAAAGGAAAGGGGGGTCCCAAATAGAAGGGGACTGTCCTAATGGGAGGGGTGCAAAACGCAATAACCCTTATGAATATAGATTTTAAAAATCCTAAAAAGAACACCAGCAGAGCAAATCCACCAGCACATGAAAATGTAACGTGGCTAAGATTTACATCCCCAGAATGCAACTGTGGTTCAACATGAAAATCAAAGATTAACAGAATGAAGGGAGAAAAAATCACCCAAATGCCCATTTCGATTGATACAGAAAAAAAGCACTTGGCAAAACCCAATAACCTTCCTGATTAAAACAACAACAACAAAACAACACTCAACATGCTAGAAATAGACATGACTTTCCTTAAACATGATAAAGGAAATATATGAAAAACCCGTAGCTAACATTGCACTCCATGACTAAAGTCAGGTACTTAAAAAAGCAACAACATTCATGATTATGGAGCCAAACAAAGTTCTTTCATAAAATAAAATGAGAAAACTTCTGTTTTACCTTTCTTAGCGTCTTCTTCACGCTCATCTGACGTCTCCTACGGCTTCTAGCCAGTGATTAAGTGCGGCTGGGTATAAATACTGGCCCATTCCCAAAGAAGGTGCAGCTGTTCCGGTAAATAACTTGAGGACTCCCCATCAAGCTGGCCCACTGACTCCTAGAAATATGTCACAGTATGAAACTCCTTCTACCCTATTCAGGCATATCTCAGAGACACTGCTGGTTTGGTTCTAGACCACCACAATAAAGTGAGTCGCCGTCTTTTTTTGCTGATGCAGGGTCTTGCCTTCAATTTGTAAAAAGCACAGCTGTGAAGCAAAATGAAGGGAAGCACAGTAAAATGAGGTATGCCTGTTCTCGTTTCTCCCCCTTCCCAATCGCCGTCACATAAGTTACACCTGCTTTGTCTCTGAAGCTCTCCTGCCTACACCTGATTACTTTCCCCACTAGATCTCCTGCATATCTAAACACATCTCAGTGTCTGCTTCTCAGAGGACTTGCACTGAGATACTCTGCATGCTCCAATTACACGCACCCCTATTACGTATACTTGTTATGGCGCTTATCATACTGTCCTCTAAATGATACTTTATTTTCACTCTCGGTAGGCTGCAACCCAGGTGAAAGGAGGCACTGCACTTCATTCATCTTTGTAATCCTCAGAACCTACTGCCTAGAACTATACTGCCTAGAACTATAGCCCAGTATTTATCTTTTTCCATTTTCATATACCTGAAGGATATGATATTTAGATAAAACCGGTTTATCTAAACCGGCTGTGGGCAGAGCCATAGGTTACAAATAGTTTGCAGGTGTATGAAAGTATCAACCACATTAGCAATTGGGACCTGAGGCTGTTGTACCACCTGGGTAAATCAACTACCCTGAGTTGTTTTGTCCATTTATCCCAAGGGGCTATACGAATAGTACCTTTCTCTTGATGCCACGATATGAAATAGTTTGGGAAAGGCTACTATAGGACACACCAGAATCTGTGTTACAGATTCTGCAAATCTGAAAAATGAGCTGTGGAGGATTTTGATGTGTCTGTCCCTTCCCATAATGGAAATCACTGGCTTTGCCCATTGTAGCAGTTCATTAACTGTTTAAGAAATGAAATGTTTCACCATGCACAAAAATTAAAATTGCAATAAATAGGTACAAGCACACAGTATGGGCATAATAAATATTGGGTAAACTGAAAATTGAAACTGGAACGTAGAAAATACTAGAATGAAAATCAGCTTCCCACTTTCAGATGAACTTTATAACTTCCTGTTATCAAATTAACCATCAATTAATTGGCTCTGCCATTAGACAGCTTTTCTGCTAAAGGGGATTATTTCCACAAAGATCAAAGTTCTGAATAAAGTCTTAATGCAAACCAAAAAAAAAATATGCCTGAAGAAATTTATATGCATGAATAATCCATAATAATGAATTGGCAAATAGGATTCCTGGATGAAAACATGACTTCAGAAATGAGTCTTCTTATTTAATTTTCAATGTGTTAAAACTGATTTCTAGATAGAATCATGAAGCATTGAAGCTTGAAGGGGCCTCAGAGATCATCTAGCTCCACTTTCTCATTTTACGGAGAAAGAAATGGAGACTCTGAGAGAAGTGATTGGACAAGGTCACAGAACGAAATGGTGACATAGTCAAAGATAGAATGCAAACTCTCTGGATCTTAGTCCAATGTTTTGAACTGTCTTCTTAGCATTATCGTTATAGAAAACATTGATGTTTAAGGTTACTGATAAAATTTCTCACACAGGAAATGTATGAATGTCAGGTAACTACGTTGGTGGGAAAAGGTAGAGATTAAAATTAAATCGAGGAGTAGCTGTGGAGGAACCAGATTCTGAGTAAAGAGGGAAAAGGAACTTTTAGTTCTATCCCTCACATTTTGATCCAAGAATTATACACTAGTATTTTTTAAGAAGACAGACTTATGGGTTGTTATAAGTTATCTCATTTTTTAAATTAAGGTATACTTCCCATACGATAAAACACACTTTTGGTGTACACTGAGTTTTCACAAACGCACAGAGTTGTATAAGTAAGGCCATCTTCAAAGTATGAAAGAACTGCATTACCTCAAAAAATGTCCCCATTCCCGTTGATAATGAACATCATCTCCCACCTCCATGTCCCGGAAGACACTGATCTCTTTTCTGTCCCTGTCATTTTAACTTTTTTGGGTCTGGTTACTTTGATTTAGCTAATGCCATTCAGATTCACCCACATACTTTCAAATACCAGTAAACTCATTTCCACGGCTTAGTAGATTTCAATGTATGAATGCATCAGAATCTGTTTATCCATCTCTACATTAGGAACACGTGGGTTATTCCCAGTGTTCGATTACTACAAATAAAGCTATAAACATCCATGTGCAAGTCTTTGGTTTCCATACGTTTTAAAAAAATTTTTTTTGTAAATACCTAGGAGTAGAATGCCTGGGACATATAGAAATTGTGTGTTTATTATACAAGACATTGCCGAACTAATGCCCTTCTAAGATCATTTTTGTTTTCCTCCCAGATGTGGAAGATGATCATGAAGGTAAAAATAGCTCTTCTCTAACAACTACCATGGCTATATACATATAATTACATGTATACATAATTATATATACATACATAATCAGTACATACAGATATGTTTTATATATATACACACATAATTATAGACATTTAATATATACATATTATATACGCACATATATACACATAATTATAGACACATAATATACACATATTATATACGCACATATAACACAAATATAGAATATGAGTAATTGTTATATATTACATATACATAAAATTATATCTGTACCTAGAATTTTATGTGCACGCATGTGTGTGTAACATTCAAATTAGCACGTTGTTTGTACTTATCCTTAGTCACTGCACAAGGTATTTTATTTGGAGAACTCTGTTATATAGCTGGCCCCAGACACGCACAAGTTGACTCAACTATGCTGCTTCTCTCTAAAGCCTGGTCTTAATGGTTTGGAATTGTTTGAGCTTGCTTCCAGCGTACTTCCAGTGTACAGCCCCTATAGAAATGCGTGACGCACATGCCCAAGATTTTACACGGTAGCTGACAAGTAAACAATGAAAGCACAGTGAATATAAAGACAAAAAAAACTCAACTTTTTTTTACAGTTCTGTCATTTGGTGTAACCATTTGCTTTTATTTATGTCTAAATCACTGAAACACAGTGAGAACTGCAAGGTGTAAATGTTCTGAAAGGGTGTGCAAAGTTTCACTGTATTAGAACATGCAGTATCTCATTGAATTTGAGTAATATCTTAAAAGTGAAATTTATTATCCTTTGTTAATTATTTTTAAACCAAAAAAAATCCAGAAATTAAAACACATTTATTTTATAATTCAGTAGTTACCAAATTCATATTGTTTACGGTCTTTGCTTTCCTTAAAATTCTTTGTTTTACTATCATAAGTATATATGAGATGTTCAATAAAAGAAAATTTACTGTTTTTTTCTTATTTTTAAAATTCATGAATATTACTAATAATTTTTTTTTTCCGATTTAAAAGGGTATGTTAAAAAATATGCCTCTCTTGGATGTCAAATACTTATTGTGCCACTGGAGGGGGATATTTTATTGCCAAAAATCCTTCATATTTTGGCCTTAGTGTCTGGGTTGTTTTGTTTTCCATTGTTTGTTTTTATTTTAAACAGTTGATTGAGGTAAAACTGACTTATGATAAACCATGAATCTTTAAGTTACACAGTTTGATAAGTTTTGACATATATATGTCCCCATTAAACCATCACCACCGTCAAAAGAGTGAATATTATCACCCCCAAGAGTTTCCTTTTGCCCCTTGACAATCTCTCTGTCCCACCCCTTGCTAATCCTCTAATACCCAAGTTATCATTGATCTCCTTTCTGTCATTATAGTTTAGTTTACATTTTATAGAGATTTATATAAATGGAATCACACAGTATGTACTATTTTATGTCTGTATTCTTTTAAGTCTAACATATTTCAACCAGCATTATCATTTTGAGATGCATTCAGGTTGTTGCATGTATCAATATTTCATTCCTTTTTATTACTGCGTAGTAGTATTACATCGTGTGGATATGCCAAAATGTGTTTATTCATTCACCTGTTGGCGAGCACTTGAGTTATTCCTATTACAAATAAAAGTGCTTTGAACATTTGCATGCAAGTTTTTCTGTGGGTATATACTTCTATTCATCGTGGATAAGTACCTAACAATGAAATATATCGAATATAAGGCAGGTGTACATTAAATTCACAAGAAACTACAAAACACTTTTCCAAAGTGGTGGCACCATCTTGAATTTCTCCCAACAGTATGTGAAAGTTCCAGTTCCAATAAGTCTTCACCACACTTGCTATGGTCAATCTTTTTGATTTTAGGCTTTCTAATAAATGTGTCGTGGTTTCTCATTTTGATTTTAATTTGCATCTCCATAATGACTAATGATGTCCAGCATCCTGTTATGATCACGTTCACCGTCTCCATAGCTATATTTCCTTACATGTTTGAGAGACTTCTCCATTGACATATCTAGGCCTGATTTAGCCTCAGTGATTGGAGCCTTCTCAGTGATGCCGAACCTCCTCCAGCTTAGAGATGTCTTTGAATGGTTTCCAACAGATGGGATCGTACTCCTCCTGAGGAACAGAGATTTTTTTCTTCTGCTCTCTTCCCTAGCTGCAATGGGTCTTCACCTGTGCCCTCAGGTCAACAGGGCTTTGCGTACTTCCACCAGGGGTTTAAGACTTTGATTTCACAGGAGACATAGGGAATAAAGTCCAGTCAGGGCTCAGTACCTTTCCCAAAGCTGCTGGTGCTCCCTACCCTCGGGCCTGCACCATGAAGGAGGCTTTCTCTGGTCATTTCCCAGAGGGGCTCATGGAGGAGTCTGCAGTTGGGTTTGCATTTTCATTGTGTTTGTACATCCCAGGAGTTCTATACTTTCATGCTAGCCCACACTCTGCCTTTAGTAAATCTTAAAAAATAATGTTAGCTGTACTTTGCTTGTGGTTTATGCAACTGGAACCTACCCCAGGTAAGTAGGGCTCACAGCCCATCTCTCCTTAGAGGTACCTGTCCCTCCTTCACTTTCAGCTTAATTGTGTCATGGCATCCTTGGTTCTCTGAGTTCAAGAGAAGTGTCATTTTTCAAATTATCTAGCATTTTTAGGTGGAAGCAGTGCTCTTTCTAGCTTTCTGTACCTTAAATAGATGATGGAATCTATCCTTTGTTCTTTATATTTAATAATATTGTATTCTAATCAGTTAGTATATTCCAAAAGAAGTTGTTGGAATTCATTTGAGCCTAGTATATTTTTGAACGTTCCATTTACACTTAAGAAGAATATGTATACTATTATTGATAGGTATAAAGACATATATGTCCAGAATAAAATATTTCACAACATATTAATATGCATTAAAATATGTAACATTTATTAGACTTATTGATAATGCTATACTTTCTATATATTTACTTAATTTTGTTTCCTTGATCTATCAGTATCTAGTAGGCTATGTTAAATTCTGCAAAAGCAACTACTGACTTATTTCTTCCCATAATTCTGTCAGATGTACTATAAAAATACAATAAAATATATATATTTATACTTATACTTATATTGTGAGTCTGTATTTTAACTTCATGATTGTTATATATTTTTGATCTATTGTTTCTTTACCAGCACAAACTTTTTCTTTGTCCTTTATGATGTTTTTGCCTTCATATCTTATTTATCAGATAATATAATGTTTACCTTGGCTTCCTTTTGAAATACTATGCTGTATTTTTTTACCCTTTATTTTCTTCTTACATTTTCTTATGACATTAATATTTGACCTTAGTTCTGAGATCTTATTTTAATCTTTCTGATTTTGATTTTTTTTTGCAATTTTAATATTTCACCATATGGCATCCTTTTATTTTCGATTTCTATATTGTTTTCACCTTAAATTTATCTTGCATAGATACTTCATTTCTAGATGATGTTCTTCCTTTCCTTCACTCTTATCTTTCATTCTTCTGAGTCTGTTTTCTTCTGCTTGCTTAATGATGTACATTTTACTTTTATTTTTGTATTGGTTACCCTTATCCTATTAAGATCTGACTTATATTTATTTTTTAGTATCAGTGTCTACAGCTTATAAAATATCTATGTCTTGCTCCAAAGAAGACAAAACTTCAGCAATTCAAGTGATGTTTTTCGCTTCCCCTCCTCCATGCCTCTTTAACTCACCATATCGAACATTTTTCTCCCCATTGATACCAGTATACTTTCTTATGTCTTCAGCTTTATATTTTTCCTTTAGCTCTTCTTCTGCTTCTCTTCTCCATCACCTTGCCCTTCATTCTTCTTTTTTTATTTAATCTGAACTACTGGTGTCCAGGGATGTGTGTACCGTAGAAACAATTATAAAGGCTCAACCCCTTCATCTGCCCTCCCCTCCCCACTTCCCATGATATACAAATGCTGTGGGCTATATCAGTTATTCCTGCTACTGGCATGTGAGATGGAGACCCAGTACTTCCTTTGAGCTTAGCCATAGACCTGTGAAATCTAATAACTCAAATGTCACCTTCTTTGGGAAGCCTCCTCTGTCCTCAAGAAATAATTGCTCCCTCTCTTTTCTCCTGCTTACATTTAATTGTTCTTCAAAATTGAATTTAGTGCTACTTCTGACCTTTCCATCTCATCCAGATTGGCAGCAGCTCTCATCTCTCATGAAAATCTTTGTACTTATCTCTGTTATAGTTTGTGTATAACAATGGTCTTTTCTCGCATTTTTTTTCTCTCTGACTATGCTCTCAGAATCTCCATGACAAAGACCATGTCTCTATATGCCTATGTTGTTCTTGGTCCTGGTAAGGTGCTGAGTAATTGTTTAGTGGCACTGCATAAAACTGCATTAACTTTTTGAGATGCTATTTCCACTTTGTGCCAAACTATGTAGCAGTGGAGGGGCCTAAAAATTAACAGGGGCCTCCATGAGCCACATATTGACTAATTCTCCTCTGAATCATCAATGGACTCATCTGTGCTTTTGTTTACATGCAGATGTACTGAGCGGATATCCTATCCTCTGTAACTCTTCTCCACAATGTCTGTGAGATTAGAGATGACATTTGTATCATCACAATTACAGTTAATAAAAGAAATATTTCTCCAGAACATGACGTACCATCCAGACCAATTAACTATAATCTGAAGGAATAAATTCTGTTATAATATTTCTGTGGATAGCACTGTAAGAACAATAATTTATTTTCCAATTACACTGTAAATTTATTTTAAAATAGAAATAAATTAAATTACTTAAGAAGGAAAACTAATAATGCTTCAGAAGACAACCTATATCAAGCACCATGCAAGTCAAATAATAGCAGTTTTGAGGACAATGAAATTAGTATTTTTATATTTGAAAGCAATTGAGATAGATGTTTTTAAATACTCATAAATCTTTATGGTTACAATTGAATTAAATAGATGAAACAGATTAGTTTTAACTGAAGATAATAGAACAATAGAGGAAAGAAGAGATTATAGGTGTGATTCACTCAGAATAGACCTTATCTGTTATTTGGGGGGTGTAATGCAGATAATGCTAAATACATTTCTTCAGCAGTGGTTCTGGGAAATCAAATCTGAAACAATGAACATGAGGCAAATCCCCATTTTCGTCTTTAAGACACTATCAAAAGATTATTCTTTACACTAAATCTTAAAAACATAAGAACTTACGTAAATGAAAATAACCCATCTCTTTATTACATTAGTAATAGATAATTTGTGGGAATACATTTTTACTGAATTTTAAATACTACTATTTAATATGCTTGGTCTGTTGCAGTTAAACCTAACATTTGGAAATCTTGACCATTAAGCTTTATTTTGTTTATAGCAAAAATATGTGCTTCCTCAACCTAAATCAAACAAATATTTTCCAGAATGATTCTTTTGCCATAAACACAGTGAATGCTTATTGAACTATCTTTATTGAAAATAGTTAAAGAAGAGAAAAGTAATGATAATTAGTCCACTTTGTTTTGTGCCTTCCATATGTAAGGCACTAAACTAGGTGAGCCATTTTCATGCATCCCGTGTAGTGGTAATGTAGTAATTTTATGTCTTTTTTGGAATT
The DNA here is from genome assembly GCA_003508835.1 of Eonycteris spelaea. Taxonomy (NCBI): domain Eukaryota; kingdom Metazoa; phylum Chordata; class Mammalia; order Chiroptera; family Pteropodidae; genus Eonycteris; species Eonycteris spelaea. Next base: position 1,322,408 of record PUFA01000200.1, read on the forward strand.
ATGACTCTCTTATTTGAAATTATAAATATACATGCCCAATGTAGGGCTCATTGGACCCTCCCAGAGGACTGACATTGGGGTCCAAACTGTAGGATCCCCTATTTTGTTTGAGGAAACCTCCTAACAGGACATGCCTGAACACATCTCACATAATAAATGGTATGACCCTAAAGTCCAATGTCCTGAACACTAATGCTGATTTCTGAGATCTGCTCTGTAATAACCTGGGTTACAGGAAACCACACCTCACACCATATACAAAATATAACTCTAAAAACATAAAATATCTAAATGTAACAACTAATACTATAAAACTCTTGGAAGAAAATGCAAATGAAAATTTTGAGGGCTTTGGATGGGGCAACAGTTTCTTAGATCAGACCCAAAAAGCACAAACAACCAAGGAAAAAATAGATTACACATCGTCAAAAGAAAAAAAACTTTTGTGAATCAAGGGGCACTATCAAGAAAGTGAAAAGATAACCTAGAGAATAGAAAAAGTAGTGTAAATCTTACATATGTTAAGGTTTTAATATTCAGAATTTATTTGGAAAACTCCTAAACTCAACAATAAAAGGCAAATAACCCATTTCAAAAACAAACAAAAGCTATGAATAGATATTTCTTGAAAGAAGGTATACAAATGGCTAACAAGTACATGAAAGGTTCAGCAGCATTAGTCATTAGGGAAATGCAAGTCCAAATCACGATAAGATACCATTCCATGCTCACTAGGGTAGCTTTGATTTTTAAAAAATATTGGAAAACAACAAATGGTGAGAAAGTAGCTCCTCAAAATGTGAAACACCAAGTTACCATAAGACTCAGTGATTCTACTTCTATGTGTATACTCAAGAGAATTGAAAATATATGTCCATGCAAAATCTTTTTTCATGCCATGTTTATAGAAGCATTATTAATAGTATCAAAAGAGTGGAAATTACCCAAATTTCTATCAGATAATGAATGGATAAACAAAATGTGACATATGGATACAATGGACTATTATCCAGCCATAAAACGGAAAGAAGTGCTATAGTACTGATACATGTTACAGTGCAGATTAATCTTGAAAATATTATGCTAGATCAAAGAAGCCAGACAAAAAATCATCTATATATCATATGATTCCATTTATAAGAAATGTTCAGAATAAGACAATCTATAAAAAGATAAAGTAGTGGTTGCCTAGAGATGGGTGGGATGGGAGGATAGGGGAATAGCAATTAAAGGGCATGAGAGTTCTCTTTGGGTGATAAAATTGTGAAATTAGATGGTGGTGATGATCACACAACCTTGCAAATATAAAAGACATTGATTTACAATAGCTGAGATATGGAAACAACTTAAATATCCATTGATAGACAAATGGATAAAGAAAGTGTGATAAATATATACAATGGAATATTACTCAGCCATAAAAAAGAATGAAATCTTGCCACCTGAAATGACATGGATAGACCTAGAGGGTATCGTGCCGAGTAAGCCAAAGACAATTGTCATATGCTTTCACTTATATGTGGAATCTAAAGAACAAAAGAAATGGATGGACCTGCGTTAAATGAAATAAATCAGACAGAGAAAGACGAGCACCACATATTTTCATTTACATGTGGAATCTAAAAAAAAATGAATAAAAAAAAGAAACAAACTCAGACATAGAGAACATTTTGAGGGTTGCCAGATGAGAGGGGTGTAGGGGACTGGGTGAAAAAGGGAAGAAGTATAAACTTGCAATTGTAAAAACAGTCACAAGAATGTAAAGTACCGCACAGGGAATATAGTCAATAATATTGTCATATCTATGTACGGGGTCAGATGGGTACTAGAGTTATCGGGGTGATCACTTCGTAAGTTATATAAATGTCTAATCACTATGTTGTACACCTGCAACTAGTATGATCCTGTATGCTAATTATAATTGAAAAAATTTTTAATATTTTGAAAGAAGACGTTGAACTATGCATTTTAAAATAGTGAACTTACGGTATGTGAATATCTCAAAAAAGGGGGGGGAGATAAAATAAAGGCATTCCAGATTTTTTAAAACTGAAAAAATGTGTTTCTAGAAGACCTAGCTACAGGAAATATTAAGGGAACTTCTTCATGCTGAAAGCAGGTGACTTATCTGAAAGCAAGATGATCATTTGAATCCAGAGGAAATGACAGAAACTACTATGATAGCTAATTATACAGAGTTACTCGTATATCCCTCTGTTCACTCTTCCCCTTGTCTGTGACACTAGCATTATACTTACTATTTGATATATTTTTAAATGCAAAATTATTTCTATTTATAAAATATATGCTAAAATAATCATCTCATGGATTCAACTTACCATGTGGTGCCATTTCCTTACTCAAATACAATTCCTTTCCACAACTCTGTTCTATTATTGCCAAATGTATTACATTTCTATATATATTATAGGCTCAATCATACACACACACACACACACACACACACACACACACACACGATGCGGAGCATGGCATAGGGAATATATTGGCTAGGTGGCATTAATATATTGGCCAGGTGGAAAACCAGAGGAGAGAAGGAGCAATTAGGGGGATCGTTTTATAAACTATATAAATGTCTAACCAAGTTACTGTATACTTGAAACTAATAAAATTATAAAATTAAAAAATATATATATCACTTTATAAATTACTTTTTAGGGTCAGTTAAGAGATAAAAAAGGAAGAAAAATGCAATGAAGCTATCTTTTATAATTATCTACACCATGAGCTTTAACCATGATCTCTTATTCCCTCTGGATCCCAATGATCGTCTTGTTTTCAAAGGTAATGCCAACACTATTAAATAAGGACTCCTGGAATTAGAGAAGCTGATGGTGAGAAACTCAGATCTACATAAAAAATGGAAATAGGATCAGAGAAGGAATAAATGAAAGTAAAATACAACCTTTTATTTTTCTTATTCTTAATTAGCCTAAAAATGACTTAAAGTAAAAATCATATCAATATATTATGTGATTCTAAGACATAGATAAGTGAAATGAATAACAGCAATGCCAAAAGGCACTGGAGGGTCGAATTAGGAATACTCTGTTGTAAGGTAACTGAAATAAACATAGAATGGCATAGTATTATTTCAAGGTAGACATACATTAGTTTTAGATATATGCTGCAAACTCTAGGGCAGCAATTTAAAGCATATAAAGAGGAACATGAATATAGTATCTTGCAGTTCTGGAGGTCAGAACTCCGAAAACACGCCTTCTAGTGCTAATATCAAGATTTCAGTAGAGCTGCATCGCTATGGAGACTTTGGAGGATGATTCAAGTCCTGCATTTTCTTGCTTCTAGAGACAGCTGCACTTTCTGCTTATGGCCTCTTCCTGCATCTTCAAAATCAGTAAGTAGTACAGCATCTTCACACCTTTCCCACTCTGATCTTCGCTTCCTTAGTTATATCTCTTTCTCTGACACTCTTACTTCCCTTGGATGAGGACCCTTGTAATTACGTTGGGCCCACCCAAATAATCCAGGACATATCCCCAGACCAAGAGCCTTAATTTAATCACAGCTGCAGAGTCCCTTTTGCCACATAAGCTAACACATCCACAGGTACTGGGGATTAAGGAGTGGACATACTGGGGGACCATTATTCACATCGTGACCACAGTTAGGAAAGATAATGTGATCAGCAATCCAGCATTCCCCTGCACTGCTCTCCTCCCGACAGAGATAATCACTACCCTGATTTTTGAGATCAGAATTCTCTTGCTTTTCTCTATATTTCTGCCACTTGAGTACATACTCTTAGATAATAATTTGCTTCATATTGAAGAACTGAGTAGCACGCACAAACCTAGCTGTGTTAAGAAAGGGTAACATTGCACTATCAATTAAAGACTCCCAGAATTAGGTAAGCTGAAGAGTCCATTCTCAGTTTCCCTGAAAGCTTCTTAGAGCCCCTGCTGGTAAAGAAAGTGCAATAAGTTGCGGAGAGCCACACGGGGTCAGGGCATCTGCCAGGAGAGCAGTGTGAGCCAGACAAAATGTGTGGCAGAGATATGGCCAGGCTGAAAATGCATTTTCTTCATCATTTAGAAATACCTGCTCCATCATCTTGATTCCAGGGTTGCTTTTTGAGATCTTTGTTTTGTAAACATATGTGCCTACTCGGTATTAAACTTTGTTGAGTCTTTTGTACTTTTATAAAGTACAAATTTTCTTTCTAACCACAGACTCACTTATATTTTCTATCTACACTCATTTAAATTATACCTTACATTCCTGTATTTATTCCATGAGAAACTTGAGAACCGGTGTTCTAATCAGACACTGATTCTCTTGTAAAGAATGTTTTGCCTACAGAGTTTCAGAGGATTCAAGCATAAGAGCAGGTTATGTTTTATTGTTGCCTGGTATCATAAGGTCACTTCTCTTCCACCTCAAAATACTATTATTTTCCCACTCCAAACTCACAAATATACCCATTCATGCACTCACACACAACCAACCCAGGCAGAGCTGATGCTTATCCTGGGCAACTGCATCCGGCACAGAGGGTTAACCTGCTTTCCAAGTATGCTGGAGTTGTCTCTAGTCACTAGAGGGTAGCAGAAAACCAGGTGGAGGTTGGACTCTACTGGCCGAGAAAGTCAGGCTAATTTCTTATGGAACAATGTAAGTTGGATTTTATTATGAGTCAAATCAGTTGCCTAGAATTGGTTTTTAATGAAGGCATCAATAAGAATGGTACAATGAAATCAGAGACGATTGCCAAGGACTGAATTTTTAAATTTTATATATCCGTGATACATGATACTGAGAAAATAAAGCCTTTATGAGCCTTTAGGGACTTTTAAACAAGAACGTACATGCAAGAAAAAGTGATATGACAGACCATTATGAAACTTTCTAATATCGCTAAATGAATGAGGCTGAAATAGTGGGGGAAATGCGGCTGTTTACACAGAACTACAACACTTTATTAGCATCGATGGAGAGAGGAAAGCATACAAAAGTGCATATCATGCATAGAAAGTACCTGATTTTTATGACTATTACTCATGCACTCACTTCTATTAGCTCAAGTTTCTTTAAATGGAAGAGAAGAAAGCTTGTTAGTTGAGTTCTGCCACTTAAGTATATAAACTCAGAATGTCTTTAGAAATGAGCCAGATCTTTGAAGTTTCACTCTTTGTCTAGACCAGTAATACCAAGGCGAAGAAATGAACTTGACCTCAAAATGCCACCATTTAAAAATGCATGCCTGATTTTTTAGCATGAAATAATCCTCACCTACAGAGCAAAAGGCAAGGAGACTGAAAAACATTTTCCAATATTTCCTTTTCTTCCCATTATAGCTGCAGTCAAAATCAATCCTGGCCTTCTTGATGGTCGGAGAACTGAATGGGACTTGACAGAACTGCTTGGGACCCTTATGGCCACAGGCTTCCTTCTGAAGGCCCCTTAAAATACAATCACCTTTAGTTTATCACCCACTATGTCACAAGTATTAAGCAGACATATACTAGCTCCCTTAATCATAACACTTTCTTCATGACAAATGCATTGATTTTATTTCCATTTAACAGATGAACACAGCTGTGTCAAATAAGGCGAGTAAGTCACACAACAAATCCAAACAAACAGCAAATCCTGTTGGCTCGACTTTCAAAATTTATTCAGACTCCCACCAGTTTTCAACATCCATAGCGCTACCAACTTCACCTAACGCTTGGCAACTGTAACAGTCTTTTTACCTAGTCTTACAACAACCTTATCATTTTCTAGTCAGGTCAGTGAAACCAGAGGGCTTGAATGACTTTCATGAGGTAATTTAGCTGCTTATTACCTGCACCAGAATGACACATGAATTCCGATTCATTTCCAAGACTCTGAAAGTTTTCTTTAACATCATGATGCTTGGTTTTCTAAACTCAACGTCAATGATTGAATGATAAAAAATGATCTCATATGGGAGGCTGCTGCTAGAAAGATGATCTTTGCTTCGAGTGTTTCCTTTGTCTTTTTTGGAAGGAGAGGGACACTTATGAAGTGGTGTGCAATCATACTTTTTTTTTCATCTTTAAAAGCACAAAAGGTATGATCATATTTTTAAAAAACAACTAGTTTATAGGCAGATACCATATCAAAGATTCAGAATGACTCCATAGGAGGTATGTGCCTAAAAGTTAATATCACAAAAATAGGGATAATTCAATATTAGGCTATTGAGAAGTCAAATATTGGAAGCAATTATTTTCCGTATATCCTCAAAAGTACACATTTTTAATACTCAGTTATTAATGTCTGTGGAAAAATTAAATGCATGTACATTACAATTAAAAATTGAAGTGAAATCCATAATATGCATGCCTTTTCATTAGAAACATTAATGCTGATGTGGATACATTTTAAAACTTGGCATTGATTGATTGATTGATTCATTCATTCATTCATTTTCTAAATTTCTCAGGCCCCTCTGGCCACGCTGAGACCTGCACCCCAGCAGGCAGTCTCTTGGCTCTTGTTGTGGCTCACCCTCAGCCCACCCGCCTGTTGTGGCTCACCTGGTTCCTGGTCCCACCCACTCCCCACCAGCTCAGGACACTACTAGCAGGACTTCCCCTTGGATCCCCCTGGGTGGTTGTCCCAGACAGCACCACTACTCAAAGCTTCGCATTTATAGTTCGTTGAGGAATACAGGAAATGAGTCACATGCCTAAAATATATAATTAAGCATTCAGGCACAGCAAACACAAAATTTTAGTCTAGAAACCCATTTTCAAGATAGCAATTCATACTGTTGGAGTACAAAGCTAACTCTTCTGTTTTGTTTTTATTCTTCGTAATTCATTTAGTTTCCTTCACCCTGCCACAGTTTATAACACTTTACTGTCAGAGTTTTCCAAATGTCTGACCGTGATTATGCTAAACTGGATGACTACTCTTGTCTGCCAGAGAATGTTTTGTCATCAAATCCTGTGTGGGCATCGAATTAGATTTTAACCAGTTTCTAGGGTATTATGTAAGTACAACAAAATTGGTAAACCATTAGTTTTCTAAGGCAGGTGGGTAAAAACAGAAATACCAACCAACTTCCACAGTCAATATCCATTTGGGAAACATGATTTTAGAGGGGGAGAAATAATTTAGAGAATGATTGTCCATGTCCATGAGTGTCTGGCTGTTTGTCATGTTCGTTTGACTTATTGGATTTTGTTAATCAATGTCACCATAATAAATAAAAAAAATAAATAAAAAGAAAAAAGAATTATGATTTGGTTATATATGCTAATTAACTGTGGTTTCACTGAACTATTCTGTTAATGGATAGAAGTTAATCTTTGCATAAGAGTGTGAGATATCAGAATATAATTTCATATGATTTCACAACTGCCCAAAGAATTATTTCTAAGCACAACTGGCATCTGCTGAGCCATTCTATTCTTATCTTCAAACTGCTCAAGAGAACTGTTGAAAAAGAAATTAAATACTGATCTATAAAGGCAAAAGCACTGAACTATAATTGGGAATACCTGGACTCTAATCTCAGCTTTGCCTTCTAATATCTAGGTCAACTTAGTTGGATTACTTACCTTTCCTAAGGCATCAGTTTCATATCTTTAAAATGGGTATGCCAGTATACTGTATTATAAATAGTATTAAGATCAAGAGATAATATTTCCAGAAACTTCCTTGTGAGATGGTAACCACAGGAAGGGCATTTAGCAGATTAAAGACAAAATAAGAGTGGGGGAACACTACAACACAGTTAGAAATTAAAGAAGACTAGCATACATTTTCCAAAATATTAAAGGATATTTAAGAGGGAGTGAATATGGTATTTTAATGAAGAAAATCACAAACCACCCTCACCACATTCTCAATGGAAGAGAAAGGATTGTCGGTGAGTGTGGGTTAGAAATACTGGAGGACCTAACTACTAAAAGTTATTTCAATGGCAACAAATTGACATTTGAAAACACCTAATCACATCAATTACAAAGCAAGCAGGACACAAGAGTTCTCCTAGATACCAGTGACAGGACCCCAACGTGCTTACCTGCTATATATTGAGTATGGTATGACAAAACACGTAGTTCCACATGAAAAACTTTTTTACTGATATAATTGATCATACAAACAAAAACTTGCCCTCTATCATAAGAGAGTGGAGTAACAACAATATCCAGAAAAAATGTCAAGGGATCAAAGACTATTCGTGTTAACTTGGGTCAATAACATATATAGACACCTGTCTTACTTTTCTAAGGAAACAAATATCAAACAAAACGAGGTCTTTGTATAGGTGCTACAGCATAAAAAATGAGTTGACCATAACATTCAAAATAGATAAAAAGTATATTAGTTGTTGCAGGAAAAAGAATGTATATTTCGATCTACATCTCCTCTTTAAACTCATTATCATTCAAAAGAGCACGGGCAAGATTAAACAAAACGAGAAGATGAAGGAATAAGCAACAAGATGAAATTAAAAATTAAAGAATGAGAGGTAAATTTAAAATGAGGTGGAATAAATAATACACGAATTTCTGGAGATTAAAAATTAAAAATTGGTTATAAGAACTCCTACACAGAAGAACCAATGTGGCAGAAGATAAAACAGTGTTCCGGAAGACAAATTCAAGAAGCTTTCTGAGCATGCAGATGAAGAGTACAAACAGGTGGTGACTGTATGTTTTTAATCTATCACTGCATTACAAATTAACTCAAAACAGCAGATTTAAAAATACATACATTCCTTATCTGACAGAATCTGCTTCCAGAAAGGGGACACTTTGGCTTCATCCTCTGGATCTATGTTTCTCACAGGCTGCAATTAGGCTCTGGTCCCATCTCAAAGCTCAACACAGGAAGGTTCTGCTTCCTGGCTCATTTACATGGTTGGTGGAAGGATCCATTTCCTCACAGTTGCTGAACTGAGGCCTAACTCCCTCACCAGCTCTTGATCAGACATCTCCTTTGATTCCTTGCCGTGTGGGCCTCTCCACTGAGGCATCCTGACAACGTGGCAGTTGACTTCATCAGAATGAGAAAGTGTTAGCAAGATGGAAGCTACAGTCTTTTGTATTCTGATCACAGAAGTAACATCCCATCACTTTTACTGTAATCTATTAGAAACAAGCCATCAGGCAGAGCCCAAATTCAAAGGGAAGAGATTACACAAGGGTGTCAGTGTAAAGAGGCGGGGTCATTAGGAGCCATGCCAAAAGGTGGCTTCCACAGTAATAATTCCAGCAAAGATGATAACAATTATACATATATTGATACAGATAAAAACAATGATACACATATTCATATAGATAAAAAGTATATTAGATATTGCAGGAAAAAGAATGTATATTTCTTTTGAGTGATATAAAAGAAACATACCATCATAAATAATGAAACATTGTTTTCAGAAATTTATAATCCAACAGCTGAGTATATGACTAGTTTTCATATATTTAGGCAGCAGGAAGTCAAATGCTCATAATTCTAACTGAATTATAACCGAATGCTCAAAATTCATAACCAACGATTTAAGACCCTCATAAGTAAAAAAAAAAAAAAAAAAAGTAAAGGTGTAATCAACCTAGAGGCAAATTAAAATTAAAACCTTAAAAATGGGAAAGTAGTAAAAATATCTTGGCAGTGAACATAGAAACCATTTACACCTAGAATTAAGTTAAAATCTGAATATATGAGTATGGTGGAAATACGAAATGTAATATTATGCTTGGAAGAGAAGACAAATAATGTAAAATAAATAATTTCATATAACCTAATAGTTCCCAAACTCCAAATTATATAAGAAAATAATTAGAAAGTAATAGAAGCATGAGAAGAAATTAAAAATCCTATATTATTTCTTTGATTGGAAGTAGATAATGCATACTAGTTACATTTGACTTTATAATAAAAATACGTAAGTTCAAGGCTCTTCTGAAAAAAGTGAAGATAATTAAAATTTAGTAAGATATATAAATCTCAAAGCCTTTTATAATACAAAAGATAATGAGACCATAGATTTGGCATAGAAAGGAAGACTGAAACAGTGAAAAAAAGTGAGAAATAAGGAGGCATAAAAATAGAACTCATAGAATAGAATTACAGAATTTTGATCAAAAATAGCAATACTAATATGTAGTGACAAAAAGAAATTTAACTATGGGAGGTGAACACACAGTGTAAATATATATGTGCCTCACTGTTAAAGCGTACAGCTGATTTTGTTAACCAATGTCACCATTAAAAAAAATAGCAATACTAATACTGAATATAAATGGATTAAACTATGCTACTAAACACTAAAGGCTCTCAGACTGGGAAAGGACTAAATATAAAGCCATACCATGTAATCCAATTTACAAAGGAAGTTTAAAGTCAAAGGTTGGATGCCATGTACCTACAACTGGCAGGTTGTTCACCACACTAAAACTTTTTATCACTAAAATGAAAATAAATGAATGAATCTCTGGCTCTTAAAACAAGATAAGAACAAATAAGTAAATCAAAAGAAAGTACAAAAAATTAATTTAAAAAAGCTAATGAGGTACAGAAAAGACAATCTCCAAATAATAAAAATATTGTTCTTTTAAAAATAAATAAATCACTAGCTAACACGATCAATAAAATATGGAGAAAGCACAAATTTGAAAAGTAAGATATGACAAAGAAGAACAACAGAAACAAAAAAAAATTCAATCGAGATTAATTTGCAGATACATTGTAAAACCTAGATGAAATGATTAATTTCTTAGGGAAATATAGATCACTAGAAGTTATCCTATGTCTTTAAAAAGTCCTATTAAAGAAATAGAAGTATTATGTAACTATACCCCAAAAATCACCAGGCCAAGAAAAGATTCATTCCATAGATGAATTCTAGCAAATCCTCAATGACTAGATAATCTAATACCCTAAAGATTATTCCAGAGCATTGAAAAGAAAAATTAATCTTCCTAAATTCTTTTCTGAACTAAACGTAACACAGTCTAAAGCAGATGGAGTAAAAAGAAAGACTACAGATCAATATCACTCATAAATGCTAACTCAAAAATATTAAACAAAATATCAACAAACAGAATGCAATGTCATGATTTAGATTTATTATAGTAATGTAAATTGGTTCACTTTTAGACAAATCATTAAAAGCTGTGGGAAAACAGGCAGTCTCATACATTGTTGGTGGAAATGCAGCTTGGCATGACCTTTCCAGAAGGAAATTTGGTAACACTTAGAAGATAAACATGCAATTTACTTTCAATCCAGAAATATGACTTTTAGGAAAACTAACCTTAAAATACACTTCCAGAAATACATATCTACCAGGTTATTCATTATTGCAGCATTATATGTAATGGTCATGTTTAAGAAATAATTTAAATGTCTTTCCATAGTAGAGGAATGAATAAAGTAAGACATATCCACTCACGGTAATCATAATACAGCTGAAAAAAAAAATGTAGTGATTTCCTTCATATATTAATTTTAAAGGAGCAAGGTGCACACACACACACACTCATCTCTGCACCACTTCATTCAATAATAACAGAATTCATGAATTTTTCCAGTGCATGTGGAATATTTCCTAAAACTCAACATATACTGGGCCATATAGAAAGTCTCAACAAAATTCTAATGATTGAAATTATTTAGAGCATGTTCTTTGATCAGAGTGCAATTAACATTCTCCACCTTTCTCCACGCAATGTAGCCTTTGGAATTAAATGTACATGTGTTGAAATGTCTGTTCTGCTACATTATTTATTCATTCCTTCATTCATATATTTATTTAATTGGCAACATTTATTAGTATGTCCTGCATGCCTTATGCTATGTATGACTATGGGAATAAAAAGACAAATAATATAGTCTCTATCATCAAGTTACTTAAAATGTATTAAGGTACATTTGGCATTGAGGTGAACTTGGTATTAAGTGAAATGTATTAAGGTAAATTTGGCATTGCCTCACTGAATCCGAGCTCCTTCATTTGTAAAATGGGAATATTAATATCTAAATTTAATAGGTTTTATAAGAATTAAATAAATATAAAGCACCTGAACAGAACCTGGCACAAAGTATGTGCTCCATTAGTGATAGCTCTTCCTTTTCTTTCCTTTCATTTTCCACATTTACTTTTTATTAAATTGTGTAACGGGAACTGTAAAATCGGTGAATACAATCCTTCTTCAGAGAAACTCTCCTTATTAAGTGGGAATATGGCTTCTCCCAAGATGTATTTCCATGATCAGCTCTTACTCATTCTCCTCCTATTTTCTACTAATAAAATATTAACCAAGATCTTGTTAACACGGGGCATCCTGGTCTGTTTCTTAAGCAGAATGAGAACATGTGGAGCTACCTGGAGTGTGTGTCTTTGTTATAGTTTCATGAATTCGACCCGACCGACGTGTTTTACAACTGAGCTGCAGACCAGGTGTGTTGAGTGTCAGAATATTATAGCTGCTAGTCATGTACAGTTCTAGGACAAGCATTTCATTGATAAAAGACTAAACTGGATTCTCTTCTCGATGTGCTCACACATAAAGCCAATTTACAGGTTGTCAATAATGTTTTCTGCAACTTCTGGGAGAAAATTTTACATGATTACTGGGAGTCATGAATTTATTCTTCCCATATTTTTCTAGTTATATGACTGCGTGAACTATGTAAGAAATGAGGTGATTCAGATAGCTAAGGTTTAATGTTATCACATCAATACAGAATCTGTATTTCTCGTGTTGACACATATCATTCATTATAACTTTACATGCCTCCTAGACAAAGTATATGTGGCTTTTTCTCATTTGTTAATCATGTGCACCATCAATGTATCATCCAAATAATTTCCTTAATCTTCTTCCCACCCAAATAGCAACACAATATTTATGTGAACCAGCCGGCTCAGCCCAATTTTATTTTTCTGTCTGTGCCATACAGTACAAAATCAGTATTTGCTTTCTCATTTTCCAAAAAATGGCCTCTTGGTGTTGATATGTATTTCCAAAGAAAGACAATATAAATGGGAAAAATGATTTTTCAAAATGCTAATATTTTAAGTTGGATATTCAAAGGGGTTAGTTGTGTCCTATAGGGATACTTCAAACTTCAAGGTTATTGAGACAATGATAAATCTAATAATAAAATAAAATATAAATAAGATGATATTTACTACAAGTATCAACCATGCCAATTTTCCACAGTAGCTCAAAAAACCCAACTGCAATCTTCATTATATGTTGATGTTTTAGATTTTTTTACAAACATTATATTGATAAAGAGACACAGAAGGACCTGTGTAACAAGAACACATTTTTATTCTCTGCCTAGTATTTAATTAGCTGGAGATATTTTCTCTATCCAGTATATCCTTAAAGTCCATTTTTATCTTTTGAGTCCACAAGAATTCTAAGGAACTCCAGGAAAATTTTGGAACAAGTGGATATATTTTTTTTCCAGAAAAGATACTTAATTTATAGGAACCATTTTAAACCAATAGCTAACATGGTGTATCTAAATACTGGGGTCATGTCATAGCTACATTCATGCCTAATTAATATTTAATATATATTGACTGCATGTCACTCTGCTAAGCACATTGCATGTTATTAACACAATTCATATTCACAATAGCCTATTTGGTAAGTACTATTAATATTATTCATATTTTACAGATAAAGAAACTGAGGCAGATAGTTTAATTAATTTGTCTCAACTAATAGGAAAAAAATAAAAATCACTTGCTACTTACAGCTACTTAACAAATCAACAGTGCACTAAAGGACATCCGAATAATGATTTTCTCTTAAGTAGCTCATATTATGACCCTGTAATTTTATTATCCCTTCATTAGCTACTATCTCTTTTGAAGCCCTGAGAAAATCACAGTAAATTCTAAATAAATTTATTGTGAAGTAATTCCCTTTTTCCACAGTTCATTTTTGAACACAGTACCTCAACAAATATTGATGAATTAGACTAAGGACCAGGAACTTATTTGATTTGATATGATCATTGTGATGGCTAATTTTATGCATCAACTTTACTGCACTGAGGGATACAGAGACAGCTGATAAAACATCATTTCTGTGCGTGTTTGTAAGGGTGTTTCCAGAAGAGATTAGCATATGAATCAGTAGACTGAGTAAAGAAGATCATCCTCACCAGTGTAGGTGGGTATCATCCAGTCCATTGATGGCCTAAATACAATAAAAAGGTGGAAGGAGGGTGAATTTGCTTTCTGCTTGAGGTGCGACATCCATCACCTCTTGCTCTTGGGCACTGGCGGCTCCTGGTTCTCCAGCCTTCAGGCTCAGACTGGGATGTATCCCATCAGCTCTCCTGGTTCTCAGGCACTCAGCTCTGGACTGAAACGACACCACTGGCTTTCCTGGGGTCCCAGCTTGCAGATGGGAAACTTTTCGGCTTTCATAATTGCATGAGCAAATCCTTCATAATAAATCTTTCTATATATTCTATTGGTTCTGTTTCTCCGAAGTACCCTAACAAAGTTATATTCCATTTATATCCTACATGTATTGTAGTGGATAAATCTGGACTTGTATTTAATGAGTGATTTATAGCTCTGTCCTTAAAAATGCTGTGACATTTTGGCGGGGGGGGGGGGGGGGGGCGGGGCGGGGGGGTTGACTTAGAATCTCTGAGCCTTTGTTCTATAGGGGAAGAAAACACTCCTTTCTTCCCTTCTAGGTTCTTAGGCTGGTCTAATAATTAAATTGACATTAGGGAGGTTAACAGTAAAAAAACAAATTTAAATTCATATGTATGAGAACACCAAGGATATAAGGTTTAAAGAAGTGACCAAAGCAGGCAGCTTTTATATCTTTTAGATGAAGAAACAATAAACTTGTGAAGAATTGACAGGACAAATAAGTTTGGGCTTGGGTAGTAAATTAGTAGAGAAGTAACAAGGTTTGTTTATACAGCTTTCTTGTCTTTAAATTCCCTATTGCAGGTGATAAGAATATCTTCTACTGTCCTGGGACGGAGAGGGTACTTTCACATGGGAGATTTATTTTCTGATTTCAAGGGGACAAAGGAGGTCAGAGTGACTTTCTTGCATTGGCTGATTCTTAAGTAACTTTAATTCAAAATAATCAATATGCTAAAGTGACATATTTTGGGGTAGCATATTCTGTTCTCCTTCACATATATCAAAAATAAAGTGAAAACATTAATCTTACAGAGAGCATTTATAAAGCATACATTATGGTGCTCAACATTATCTGTCTGCAATAAATAATATATTATAATAATTACAATATAATATAATATAAGTTCATATTTAATCTCAACTTGATTTCTGTATATCCCCGTAAGGATTTACCTTAAGTTTTCCATCTTGTTTTCCCTCACCAATACATAATCAACAAGTACTTAATTTTTGCTAGGTCTCTTTTAATTACTATGAACAAAACTCTGAATAAACAAGATCTTTGATCAATTATTTTTGTTTTGTTTTTGTTTTGTTGGCTGACAGACTCACTGAATTGTTCTCATTACTTGATATTCTTCTGGGAGATATAGTTTAACTCTAACAGGAATTCCTCTTGACTACCCTGTTTTAATATCTGTTTTGATTTAGTTATTTCATTAGAGGACAGCCTTAACACGTTTTTTTCCTCAGGTAAAGATGTATGGGTGGTATACCCTCTAAATCTACAGATATCTAATTTTTTTAAAAAATTACTCTCCAGAAGATTGCTGTTTTAGATGGGTATAGGATTTCAGGATCACAGTCTTTATCTTCTAATGACTAGTAAAGTGTATTCTACTTACTTCCTACCTCCTGCATTACAGTTGAGAAAACCACTACTCTGAATCCTTTGTAAACCACCTTGGAAGTTTTTAAGACATCGTCTTATTATCGGAATTCATAAATTACCCTAGGGTATCTCTATGCGTATACTTTTTCTCCCATCAATCTTCCCTAGGAACTCTTTCAATTTGCTGGTTCAATTAAGTGTTTTCACTGAAGAGTCCCTTTGGTTTGAATCAAGTCTTCGGGTAAAGCTAAATTTCTTTTATTTGTTTAATTCATCTTTCTTCCATATGATCCATTTTCTCTTTCCAGAATTTTTTGTTTTCCTGGATCTATCTTTAGAGTTTTTCATTTTCCTTTTTATGAGTTTTTGTTTCTACTCTATTTTAGATTTTCTTCAATGTGATTTTTTTAGTCTACTAATTCAGTTTGGTTTTCAGCATTAATCATTTTCTTTTCCATTTTAACTATTGCAATTTTGATTCAAAATCATGTTCCAAAGAAATGCTTGCTATATTCTAATTTCATTTCTTTAAGAGCTCACTTCTGTATTTTCCACTAATTCTATTTAAATAAAGATAAAATATATTGAAAGTTACATTGAATTTCCTCCCACATGTTACTGAGACCCTATAAATGAGTTCTATTTCTCATTACTTAATCAGTTTTTGGTTTTCCCCAGCTCCCATAAATGTCAGTTAAGAGGGTCTTTTTGAGAATGGCAAACCATCCAGAGGTAGAAGGTCACCACAAAATGAACAAGAAACCATTAGACACTCTACTGAGATGTTGGGAAGAAACACTTAAGCTCTCGGATTTCTTGGAGAACAAACTAAAATCTAAGAGTTGAAAAGAAAGAGTAATTCCTTCAATTCAGCACACTGATTAAAATAACTGGCTTTTAAATAGACAATAAGTTGATACAAAGTTTATCATAACTTTAAGGAGAGAATGTTAGTTAAAACACTGAAAGCAGGACAGAATTCAAAGAAGAGATAGTTAAGGAGGCTTTTAATGGGCTTTCTTTTAAACTAATCAACCACAGGCACAGACAATGTCCTTGAACCACCCTGGATGTCCTCTTTCTGATGTTGAAAGCTGTCTCCTTCTTTGTGTAGCTACAGGTCCCTGTCAACCACACGTACTGGGAGAGTTTCATCCAGTGGAGAAACATCCCACCCCAATCAGTTTTACTGGTTCATCAGTGATTGGGAAGAACAATTCAGTACTATATAAAGTAAATTAGTAAGAATACAAATTCAGTCCTTCTTTGAAGGGATTCATAAATTGAGGTTCCTTAGGAAACCCCGAAATACTAGTCTTTACCTACAAACTTTGATGGAGGCAAATCCTCTCTTCTGCTACTACTCCCTCAACTCATATTTGGCCTCAAGAAGATAAAGTCTTGTGGATTGTCTCTGTCACAAAGATCTCAGAGAACTGGCTACCTTAGATGGCCCCCCTCCAGGCTCAATGAACAAGGTGATTCTACTTGCTTTTTCACTCGAAATACAAGTTCTAGAGGAAAAAGGAATCAGTACTCGAGGATCCACCTTCCAACACCATCCAAAGGAGTAGAAGATATAGAAAGGCAACAGAGAATATTCCTTCATCAGTTGAAATGGCCAAATTCAGATGCTTACTCAACTTAGTGAGAATCTATCATATTAATTTTTAAAATATGAAAATGGTGTCAGGGGAAAATGTGATCATTTTTTGACTGAAGGCAGGTGTGTAAGTAGTCAATATCATGGAACCTAAATTAACTGTGACACTCAGAATACACTTTAAAGATGTTTATAATAAGTAGTTTGTTGTGATTGAATCTATTAATTTATACTAAAATGAAGTAGTGCCCTACTAACCAATTACCACATAAGAGCATTTTTACTGAAATGCTAATTACCTACTAACAGAAGAGCCTAGATAAAAAATAGAGCATAAAAAAGGAAAAATCTAAACAGATTCAGTAACAGCAATCTCAATCCTATTGATATCATGTTTTAAAATTGTTGCTTCCAGCTGTAAGTTTTGTACTAAGCAGAAAACAGTAAGATAAAATAAACCTAGAAGACAATAGAAATAGGGTATGTCCTTTTTATTTTTCTAGTGAAAATTTAGTTTAGCTTTCTAGGATATACCAGGTCAGAAATTATTTAACACTTGATTCTGCTCATTGGTAGAAAAACAATTTGTTGGTCGACATTTTTTTTAAGTGCAAGGAAAATAATCTACTCAATATCAATTGTAATTCACTGATCTCATTGTATTAGGGAAAATCCCAGTAAATCACAGATCATAGCCACAAACCAGTCCTTCACATGCCAGTCAAGTTCTTTGGTTTTGATCTCCTTAGGGTTAAGCTTCAGGAGAATGATGCTAAGACCCCAGAGAAATAACACTAGTGTGAGAAAGGGAGCAATCTCCCCTGTTGCCCCTCTTAGTTCTTCTGGCTGGCCTAAGAATTAAATAGACATGAGACAGATTAACAGGAGAAAATAACCACATTTAATCACATATTTGCATACAGAGGTTCCATAAGAATATGAGACCTGAGGACATATTGGGCAGTTAAGGCTTATATGCCATTCTAGACAAGGGAGAGGGAAACAGTGGTCTGAGATTTCAAATGGAAAGTAAGTAGTTAACAGGTGGATGAGAATTTGGTAAACAAATTCTTGCCTCACCCCTAGAATGGATGGGACACAGAGAGGAATCTAACAAACAGAATTGGCAAGATTCCTCTTTGCCTGCCACAGTTAGTTCATATCATGGCAAGGTGATAGCTCCCTTCCTAGAGCAGGTTTTTCTATCTAAATGCTTCTAGGCAGGTAAAGGGGAGGTAAAATGCTCTCCGTGAGTCTTTTATTTCTTAAAAACAACCAGCTTACACCAGAAAACAAAGCCTATATCATATATCAATAATCACCCTAAAAGTAATGTACCGAACTTACCAATACAAAGGCACAGAATAGCAGACTGGGTCAAAAAATTAAACCCAACCATATGCTGCCTTCGAAAGACACATCTCAGCTGCAAGAACAAATAAAGACTTAAAGTGAAAGGGTAGAAGATGACAGTACAAGCAAATGGCATCCAGAGAAAATCAGGTATAGCTGTACTTATATCTGATGAAATAGACTTCAAGATAAAAACGGTAATGAGAGACAAAGATGGACATTTCCTATATGCTCCCAATTAGGGAGCACCAAAATATACAAAGCAACTACTAACAGAACAAAAGAGAAAAGCCAAAAAAACCCCACAATTATAGTAGGGGACCTAAGTACCCCGTTGACAGCTATAGATAGATCATCCAAACAGAAGATGGCACATGGAACATTTTCAAAGATATACCATAAGTTTGGACACAAAACTAGCCTCAACAAACTTAAAAAGATTGAAATCATACTAAGCATATTCTCTGAACACAATGCTTTGAAACTGGAGATCAACTGAAAAAAGAAAACAGGAAAAACCACAACTATGTGGAGAATAAACAACATTCTACTAAAGAATAACTGGGTCAAAGAAGAAATAAAAGGGAAGATCAAAAGATACATAGAAACAAATGAGAATAAAAATACAGCATAAAAACTTTTGGGATACATCAAAAGTGGTAATAAGAGGAAAGCTTATATCCTTACAGGCCTACCTCAAGAAACAAGAAAAATCCCAAATAAACAACCTAACATTACATCTTAAAGAACTAGAAAAACAACAAATGAAGCCCAAAGTCAGTAGAAGGAAGTAAATTATATAAATTATAGCAGAATTAAATAAAATTGAGAGAAAACACATGAGGAAAAATTAATGCAACAAAGAGCTGATTCTTTGAAAAAAAAAATCATAAAATTGACCATCCTCCAGGTAGACTCACTAAGGAAAAAAGAAGACACAAATAAACAAAATCTGAAATGAAAGAGAAGTTATGACAGATGCCACAAAAATACAAAAGATCATACTATAAAAGATTATATGCCACCAAATTTAATAACCTAAAAGAAATGGACAAGTTCTTAGAAACACACAACCTTCCTAGACTGAATCACAAAGAACTGGAAAATCTAAATAGACCAATCAGCAGTATGGAAATGGAAATGATCATCAAAAACCTACCAAGAAGTAAAAGTCCAGGAACAGATGGCTTCACCAGTGAATTCTACCAAACATTCAAAGATGATTTAATACCTGTTCTCAAACTTTTCCAAAAATCTGAAGAGGAAATACTTCCTAACTCATTTTATGAAGCCAACATTAACCTGATACCAAAACCTGGTAAGGTAGCACGAATAAAAAAATCTACAGACCAATATCTCTGATGAATACACATGCAAAAACTGTAAATAAAATGCTAGCAAATCAAATACAACAATACATTAAAAAGATTACACATCACATGAAGTGGGGTTCATTCCTGGGGCACAAGGATGGTTCAACATACATAAATCGATCAATGTGATACACCACATAACCAAAATAAAGGATAAGTCATATGGTCATATCGATAGATGCAGAAAAAGCATTCAACAAGATAAAACATCAATTTATGATTAAAACACTTAATAAAATGGGTATAGAAGGAAAGTAGCTCAACATAATAAAGGCCATGTATGACAAGCCCTCAGCTTACATCATACTTAAGAAAGAAAAACTAAAAACCTCCCCTCTAAGATCAGGAACAAGACAAGGCTGTCCTTTCTCACCACTCTTATTCAATATAGTGTTGGAAATCCCAGCTAGAGCAATCAGGCCAGAGAATGAAATAAAAGGCATCTGATTAAGGAATGAAGTCAAATTGTCACTTTTTGCAGGTGACATGATTCTCTATATAGACAACCCTAAAGACTCCACCAAAAAAACTATTAGAAACAATAAACAAATACAGTAAAGTTGCAGGGTACAAAATAACGTACAAAAATCTACAGCATTCCTATACAGTAACAATGAAATTTCAGAAGAAGAAATGACAAAAACAATTCCTTTTGCAATTGCAACAAAAAGAATTTTAGAAACTTAGGGCTAAACCTAATGAAGCATGTGAAGGACTTATACACTGAAAACTATAAGAACTATAAAAAGAAATCAAAGAAGACACAAAGAAATAGAAAGATATTTTATATTTATGGATTGAAAGAATAAACATAATTAAAATGGCCATAGTCCTCAAAGCAATATACAGATTTAATGTAATCCCCATCAAAATCCTGATGGTAATTTTTAGAGAAAGAGAACAAAAAATCATCAGTTTTGTTTGGAAACACAAAAGACCCTGAATACCCAAAGCAATCCTGAGAAAAAAGAACAACGCCTGCCTGACTTCAAATTATACTGCAAAGCAAAAGTAATCAAAACAGCATGTTATTGACAGAAAAATAGACACACAGACCAATGGAACAGAATTGAGAGCCCAAAAATAAATCTGTATGTATATATGGGCAAATAATTTTTGACAAAGGAGCCAAAAATACACAGTGGAGAAAAGAAAGCCTCTTCAATAAATGGTGCTGGAAAACTGGAGAGCCACATGCAGAAGAATAAGCTAGACTGCAATATGTCACCATACATCAAAATTAACTCAAGATGGATCAAGAGCTAAAGATAAGACCTGAAACAATAAATAACATTGAAGAAAACATAGGTACTAAACTCATGAACCTTGCACTTAGAGAGGATTTTATGAATCTGACCTTAAAAGAAAAGGAAGTAAAAGCAAAAGTAAATCTAAAGGGGACAATATCAAACTAAAAAGTTTCTGCACAGCAAAAGAAACCATTATCAAAACAAAGAAGGCATCCAACTGAGTAGGAGAAGATATTCACAAACAATTCTTCTGATAAGGGGCCAATATCCAAAATATATAAATAATTCATACAACTCAACAACAAAACCCGAAACAATCCAATTAAAAAATGTGCAGGGAATCTAAAAAGACACACAGATGGCCAATAGACATATGCAAAGATGCTGAACTTCAGTAGCCATTAGGGAAATGCAAATCAAAACCACAATGAGATACCACCTCACACCTGATAGAATGCTATCATCAACAGGACAAGGAACAACAAATTTTGGAGAGAATGTGGGGAAAAAGGAACCCTCATACACTGATGATGGGAATGTAAACTGGTACAGACACTATGGAAAACAATCATTTCTCAAAAAATTAAGGATAGAATTACCATATGACCCAGCAATCCTTCTGGGTATATATCCCCCAAAATTTGAAAACAGTTATCCATAAAGATATAGGTACCCCTGTATTCATTGCAGCATTACTCACAGTGGCCAAGACATGGAAACAACAAAAATGCCCTTCAATCAATGATTAGATAAAGAAGCTGTGGTACATAGATACAACGGGAATGTTACTCAGCCATAAGAAAAGATGAAATACTGCCATTTGCTACAACATGAATGGATTTTGATTGTCACGCTAAGCAAAGTCAGACAGAAACAGTTAATATGATTTCACTCATATGTGACATATAAAACTGAAAGCAACAAACAAATAAGACAAAAAAACTCATAGAAAACAGACAATAGTTTAGTGGTCACCAAAGGGAAAGGGGGAAGGGTAAGGGTAAATGGGTCAGATATATGGTGACAGAAGGAGATTTAACTTTGGGTGGTGAACACGCAATGCAACGTCCATATTAATATATTATTGAATTGTACACTTAAAATCTATGTAGTTTTATAAACCAATGTCACGCTAATAAATTTAATAAAAATACCAGCTTAAAATAATCAATATTCCCTAAAAAGGCATATTTTGGGTAGCAAAACTCCACTCTAGCTTACCAAGTCACTGCCAATATGCGTTTTGGAATCATTGAAATCCTATTGAACAAAATACCAAAGGTTAACTCAATGGAGAGATAACAGTCTTTTAAGCAAATGGTTCTAAAGCAACTGGATGTCAATATATCAAACAGAAAAACAACGAAAACACCTATACACACAGTTTACAGTTTTACTAAGATTTACTCAAACTAGGTCATATATCTAAATGTAAAATGTAAAACTTAATACTTCTAGTAGAAAACACGGGAGTTTTTACTATCCAACACCAGAAGCACCTAATGAAAGAAAAATTAATAATTGGGCTTTATTAACATTTAAGAAAGAAAACAAAACTTCTGCTCTAAGAGAATAAAAAAAATTAAGCCACAGACAGGAAGAAAATATTTATAAAACATATATTTGGTAAAGAACTTGTATCCAAAATAAAGACGTGTTAAAAATAAAAAATAAGTAAATAAGAAAATTAAGAAATGGAAAAAGACATGAACAGACACCTTACCAAGGAAAATATACAGACTGTAAATAATCACATGAGAAGAGGAGGGTAGATAAGCTGAACAAGTGAAGCACAGAGATGCTAACATTGTAGAAAATTAGATAAAGGGTATATGATATCTCTGTGTATTACTTCTTACTGCTGCATGTAAAACTACAATGATCTCAAAACAAAAGTTTCACCGAAAAAAAGAAACCAGATGAAACCAATTTTAGTAATATATCTCATGTAACCCAAGCTACCTAAATATCATAATTTCAACATGTAATCAGTACAAAATAGTATTAAGATGTTTTGTGGTATTTTGTATTGAGCCTCCAAAGTCTGATATATGTTACACTGACAGCTTATCTCAAATCAGATGCTCCATTTCCTCAGGAATGCTGACTTCTTTTTACATTTCATAAAATTTGACGTTGTAATTTTATATTCATATGTTCAAGCTATCACAAACACACTTAAATATCTCCAATAATTGACATAGTTACAAAAAAAAGCATTTTCCTTTAACATCTCTATTATGTGGCCAAAACTGGCTCTTCTTTTTTAGAAAAATTGATTTTATTTTGAAGCAAAAACACATCAGTTTCAAATTACATTTGTTCGAATGAATTAAATTCACTAAGTCTTGTGTCAATTCAATAATATCAATATTGAATTCAAAGAAGTATTTCATAAGTAACTCCAAATGTATCGACATATAAAATATTTTTCACATTTTTCTTGTAGTTTTTACAATGTCTTTAACGCTGTCAATTACAAGTAATGCCTTCCACATGTTGATTTATGATAGGAAAATGTGTAATGTCATTATTATTGATATGTATTACGAAAAGTTTCTATTTCCACATAAATTTTGTATACTCTCTGGCTAAGTCACAAGCTTTTCCTTTCTTCGGAGCTTCAGTTCTATTTCATTGAAATGCAAGGTAGTGTTGGTGAGAAAACAAATCACAGTATTAATTATGTCTTTGATTATGAATATTTGGCAAGGGTTCCTTTTTTTTAAAAGAAAATCTTGAATTGGAGTTAATGGTACAGTAGATCTTTGTAACATTCTTCCATAACTCAAGCAACAAGCATTGGAAAGAGCATAAAATCACTAAGTTTGCTGTCGTCTATTACTTTTGCCATTACTGGTGATTACTCATAACATTGCAGGCATAAACTAAATGATTTCACCACCATACTCTTGATATAGATTTTGCTTCAGAAAAGTCAGCCGAAACATTTCTAATATGCATCATGCAGGGAATGAAGTTATAAGGGAAACATCGTCCATAGATCCAGATGTTTTGCCTAACATAACTGGAACATCATATTCTGATACAACTTGTTTTTCTTATCTGGCTGAATCTCTTCTTTGATGGATGTAAAAGATTCAAAACTATCCCATGAGTTTGATTTCTAGGCTGAAAATTAATATTTCTTCACAAACAGAAGTACTTTGCCTCAAAATATATTCAAAGTATTAATTGGCCGTGTCTTATATCACATGGACTAGTGGCCTCTGAGTTGAGACATGTCCAGTAGGTCTTTTGGAGTGCTATGTGGGCTCCATAACTAGAAGAATCACGTCAAAAAACAAGGGAGTCCAAGAAGGGTTAAAGAAGTACAAATTAGTAGTTGATAGTTGGTCACAGGGATGGGGAGCACAGCATAGGGAATGCAGTTAGCATTAATATGATGGCTAGGTGGAGGGCCAGGGGAGGGAGGGAGCAATTGGGGGATCATTTTATGAACTATATAGATGCCTAACCAATGTATTGTATATATACTTTAAAACTAATTTATATAAATAAATTTAAAACAACAACACAACAACAAGGAAGTCTGTGTCCATGATTCACTATACGTGGTACTGACTGCAAATTTAACCTAAGAGCTCTCTGATTACCGCTATCTAAAAAATGGAATACGTCACATGGATAGATTGCAAAGTTTTCCAGATTTGAACCGTTAATTGCAGTCAGGGTGTTTACTTGAATAGGGATCCCACTTGTTCTTTTTGATCGGTATGGAATTGTCAGCAGCAGGCATAAATAACAAAACCCATTCTCTTTGCCCTGCCTACTTTATCTTGATACTAGCTAGAGACTGGATCCAGAGCATCAGGAAAAATATCTTCTCAAAGCATCCTTTTCCTTGTGGTTGTCACAGTACCTAATTCTATAATTCAAACCATAACAATAGAACCTAGACAGAGTATTGTTTCTTATTATGTTGAAAGTAACTTGTCTCTAATAATTCTTTACCTGTATTCATAACAACTGGAACTACCTTTCAATGCAGGTTTGCTCAAACTGCATTTCTTTGGGCCTTTTATAACCTCAGAAAAATACTTGAGGAGAAAGATAGTCTCACACCACATCCCATCAACTCACAATACCTACAATCAACATACAAAAAAGTGGCCACTCAAAGCAGTGAATACAATTTGTCTCCAGAGATAGGGACATCAGTCAAATTATTTTGGTTTCTTCTCCAACCTTAAGCAGATTAGGGCCAAGCTATTGGTCTTCAAAAAACTTTTGCTTTGCTGCACACCCAGTAGAAACATCAGCTCCTACCTGTCCGTGTCTGTTTTTGCCTATGCAGAAACCTTTGACTCTCAGCTATTTTATCGGACTCTTATTTGTGAGAGACAAGTATACTTCTTGGTAATTAAGAGACACCGAATAAATAAGAAACATTATTAGTAAACTCTACAGTGGACACCACATATTTTGAAGCAGGAAGTATCTTTCTCATGAGCACTGAGGTACAATATTTGTTTCCATGTTGCCAAGATTTTATCACCTGAAAAGTCAATCACCTCCAGGCATGTCTACCATGCAGAAAACGTCAAAGATGAATGTAAGAGATTTAAGGTTTCTTGCATTACCTTTGTTGGAATGAAATTAGCATAATTTTTGTGTATAGGTTCATATTTTCAGTGACTCTTCAGATATGTGATAGGGATGCTGATCAATGCCTTCAAGTGAGACAAAGGAAAAAAGGGCCACATATAGTTTTGGCATTTTACAGACTAAAAAATAGAGAACCTGGCACATTTTGTGAGTCCTTTAAGTTCGTTAAAGATAAAATAACTATTGTTCACAAAGTGGTTATATCATAAGCAATTTAGTTGGGTCAACAATCTAAACCTGACCAATTCTCCTGCCCAGTTATAACTGGGTATCCACAGGCCATTCTTTTCTTCTTGAGTTTCTGTACTTCTGAGCATTGAATCTCACAGGCATAGCATCTTCTTCCTGGAGTTCTCTCCTAATAATCTCTCCACTTTCCTCAATTATGTGTTTCCTCTGTTTAATTTTTGCCTCCCTTGGAGAGGCTCCCTTGATGCCTAGGCTTTAAAGCTCAGAAAGTCTATAGCAATTTTTTGTGAATAAAGACTTGAGTGGTATTTATCACATGCCAGGGACCAAGCCTTCTATCCTTTCGTGGACCCAAGACCTAGCACAGGGCTCTACAAACAGGAGGTATGCAGTACATGTGTGCTGCTGCACTCAGATAAGCTCATCACTATTCCAGAGTGAAACACTCCTTTTACTGGATAAAAGAATTAGGTGATAGAATATCACAGTGAAGAGAATTGTCATTTTTTTATAATTTCAAATATATGAAATGCTGCCTTTTTAAAATGTTATTTTATTATTAGTTTCAAGTATACAGTACATTGGTTAGACATTTATATAGTTTATGAAATGATCCTCCTAATTGTTCTTTCTCTCCTCTGGCTCTACACCTAGCCATTCCATTACTGCTGACTGCATTCCCTGTGCCATGCTCCCCATGCCCGTGACCACCTATCAGCCACTAATTTGTACTTCTTTAACCCTTCACCCCTTTCTCCCAGCCTCCCTAACACCCCTCCCTTGTGGCCATCACCAGATTTTCCTCTATATTTGTGAGTCTGCTTTTGATTAGTTTGTTCTTTTTGTTCCTTAGCTTCTGCATTAAGTGAATTTCATATGGTATTTATCTTTCTCTGTCTGACTTAATGAAATGCTGTCTCATCTACAACCTACACTAGACCTAAATAGTGAGGTACTGTCATCTGCATTGCCCAAACAAACAGAAAACAAATAAATAAGCCAAACCCCTACACAGCATGTCTGGATTGAATATTGGAACTTAACAGCAAGCTGTTTGTATCTTTAGGCCAAGTAGAACACTAACTTTTCCTTCATGTCCCTCCCTTGGAGTGTACAATCTGAGCTTGGTGAGAGCACAGACTATAGCTTAGAAGCCTCTCTAACCTCCCTCAGCACAGTGTTTAAACTACAGACTTATACAATACATTGTTCAGAGACTGAATGCTAAATTAATGGGTTTTAATGTGAGGTACATGCCCTTGGAGTACACCGAGAAATTCCAAGGGGTCCACAGGCATGGCTACATCTAAGGGCATCAGAGTCCCTATCCTCCACTTCCTTATGTACCCTTTCTCAAACTAACCTGCCTGACCACCTCTCTCGTCTGGGCATCATGTAGGTTCAGCTTTCATGTGTCCAGTTGGAAACTGACCTTGTCTCACTTAACAAAAGAAAGGCATCAAATTACCCATCTGAAATCTTACTTTAGTGCCTAAGGTTATACTGATGGCCTCCCAGGTGCTAAGCATAGGGGGAATTTGGAATATCAGTGGAACTTCCTTTAAACAAAGAGTGGTATTAGATGTGGGATTTGACCCATTTTGGGAAGTTCTAAGTCTAGATATATGAGAAATGGGGTAGTTATGAAAGAAATTTTGTTTATTGAATTCTCTTCCTCTATATCCCAAGAATTTTCAAAAATAATCCATCGATTGGTAGAATTTTGTCAGAATAAATCAAAGAGAACATTGTTAAGAAATATGGACGGCAATGATGCTCTATTTAAGTTAAGCGACAAACTCAAGGTAATGCCTTGGGCCTTATCCATCTTAGATTTAGAATTCAAAGGGGAGATGCCCTCATGGAGGCTGTATTAAAACACTTATTTCAATTGGAAAAAAATGAAGTCAGACTTTTCCTGACAGAGTCTGATTGGTTAGACAGTGAAGACTGTCTTTGGTAATCAGTTTATTTGACAATTTGATCTTTAAATTTTGAACAAGCTATAGCTATAGCCCCACATTTGAGAAGCAATATATTCAAAGTTCATGATAAGGTGAATCATTTTATATTTAAAACCTTTTATTTTCAAAGGTGAGTTGACATGAACAATACTTGGATTCCTCCAAACTTTCCAAGTATATAAAGGTGCCTATAAATAAAAGAGAAATACCTGTAAATAGGACATATTTAAAATTTTCAGAATAATTATAGGCACATATATCCTATTGAGCACAGGGGTTTTTATTTTATTTGGCTTGTTGCTTTATAATTTTAGTCCACAGCAGTGTCTGACACATAGTAGGCACTCAATAAATATTTGTTCATAAATGAATAAATTATTTTGTATTTACCTGTTATTGGTTCTAGGCATGTTGAAGAAACAGCATGATTTCACATTTTGGAATCTTCTTTTACTCTTTTACAATTTGCCACTTTGCAAAGTTGACATAGTTGAACCCTTCACTTTAATTTAGTGATGTTTAGTCATCTTTTTCTCCTGGATTTCACTCATAATTTGTTCCTTATTAATTTTTTTTTATTTAAGGGAAACAAAAGTTTTGTGATACGCCTTCATTCAATCTTGCCAACCCAAGCTTTGGAAAGACTTTTATGTCTCCCATATTTATTAGAAAAATGAAAACAAAGAAAAATTCAATGACCTGAATGCACTGCTATTTTTAGTCAGTGTATAGTGCCCTTGGTTGTAATCACAATGTGCTCTCTAGGGAACCAACTTTGCCTAACAAGAGTTGCATCAAAAAAATTACCTTGGAATCAATTTAACCAAGGGGTGAAAGATCTGTAACACTGAAAACTATAAGACATTGATGAAAGAAACTGAAGAAGACAAGTAAATGGGAAGATAGTCCATGCTCGAAGATTGGAAGAATTAATTTTGTTAAAATGTCCATACTACTCATAGCAATTTATAGATTCAGTGTAATCCACATCAAAATTCCAATTGCATTTTTCACAGAAATAAAAAAAAGATTTTTTAAAATTTGTGAGGACACACACACACACAAATAGTCAATCTTGAGAAGACACAACAAAGCTGGAGGCATCAAGCTTCCTGATTTCAAACTATTCTACAATGCTAAAACAATCAAAACAATATGGTACTGACATAAAAACAGACACATAGGTCAATGGAACAGAATAGAGAGCCCAGAAATAAATTCATGCACATATGGTTAATTAATTTACAACAGAAGCCAAGAATATACAATGGAGAAAGGACAGTCTCTTCAATAAACGGTGTTGGGAAAACTGGACAAGTATATAAAAAACCAAAACTGGATCCCTATCTTTTCCCATACACAAAAACCAACTCAAAATGGATTAAAGACTTGAACATTAGACCTTAAACTAGAAAACTCCTATGAGAGACATAGCAGGTTAGATCCCTGACATCGGTCTTAGTAATGATACTTGGATTTGACACCAAAGCAAAGGCAACAAAAATAAAAATATTTAAGTGGGACTACATCAAACTGAAAAGCTTCAGCACAGCAAAAGAAATCATCAACAAAATGAAAAGACAACCTTCAGAATGGGGGAAAATATTTGCAAATCATTAATCTGATAGGAGTTAATATCCAAGATATATAAAGAACTCATACAAGTCAGTAGCGACAAACAAACAATCCGACTAGACCGAAAAATGGGCAGAGGACCCGAAAAGACATTTTTTCCAAAGAAGATACGAATGGCCAACAGATACATGAAAAGGTGCTCAACATCTTTAATCGTCAGAGAAATGCAAATCAAAAACCACGAGATGTCACCGCACGCCTGTTAGAATAGCTATTATCAAAAACACAAGAGAGACTAAGTGTTGGTGAAAATGTAGAGAAAATGGTAGGAATGAAAATTGGTGTAGGCACTATGGAAAATAGTACAAAAGTTCCTAAAAATAAAAATAAAACTACTACATGATCCAGCAATTCCACTTCTGGGTATATAGCTAAAAGAAGTGAAAACGGGATCTCAAAGACATACCTCACTCCCACGTTCATTGCAGCATTCTTCGCAATAGCCAAGATAGGGGAACATCCATCGACAGATGAAGGACAAAGAAGATGTGGTACGTACATACAGTGGAATATTATTCAGCCACGAGAAAGGGGAATTCTGCCATCTGCAACTACATCGATGGACCTAGAGGGCATTATGCTAAGTGAGATAAAGTCAGACAGACAAAGACAAATACCATATTGACCTCAGTGATAAGTGGAATCTAAAATAAAAGTCAAACTCTCAGAAACAGAGAGTAGAAAAGTAGTTTCCAGGGATGCAGGTGGGGGAAATAGGGAGAGGTTGATATAAAAACATGGGGACTATAGTTGATATGACACTGTATTGTATAATTAAAATTTGCTAAGGAGTAAAATTAAGTGTTCTCACTAAAAGAAGATAAATGTATGAGGTGATAGGTGTGTTAATTAACTGGACTGTGAGAATCCTTTTACAGTTAAAAAAAGAAAAAATTGTCCAAGCAAACACACTAGCTTACTACTCTGATACGGGTTTGCTACATATGGATCATTCAGGGTCAAGCAAAGAATTCTATTATATTTTTTTTTATTTAAAAAAACCCTCAGAAATCTTAAATTGTCCTTTTTCTGATACACAGAAATAATACAGGTTATATACTTTGTTGCTTTTGAAACTAAAGGTTTGTGCCCAGATATGAACTCATTGCTTCCTTTTCTTGTTTTGTGAAATTTGTTTTGATTGTTTGCTTCTGGAATGAAAGCTGCAAAAGATCTGCTCCATTAAGTGCAAAGTCCATTGTCTACTTCATATTCTTTCCCTAAGTTCCAAACATAGGTTCCGACATAGAGAAGATGCTCAGAAACATTTATCAAATGTATGGACATATGTATGAACATATATATACAGTGGATTTTCTAAACAGTACAAACCAGAACAGTAAAAATCTTAAAATTATGCAATATAAAGAAAAGTTGAAACTTGGTCATTGTTTACTGTGGAAAGTAGAAAATTCATGGTTGAATGACAGCTATCATTTTCTATGTGAAAGATAGTCAGTCATATGTATACCACAATGGGATTTGGGCAAATGATTAAAAAATGATAAGAACTATAAACCAAAAGAAGGACATTCCTAACAATTCAGGCATATAACTAGAAATATTCAATTCCCTATAACTAGAAAAATTCAACTATCATTTTCAAGGATGTTGTAGGTTATATTTATTTTGAAGCATAATATTAGATATCTTTAATACCTGTTATTGAACAAAAATTCCATTATTCTATGAATTCTATGATTCTCTTCTGTTGAACATATATGTGCCCATCACTGACCGATAGTCTTAATTATTGTTTTCTAGTCATATGTGAGAAACCTTATTATCACCACTCTTTTACATATTAGTAAACTGAGGTATTTTAAGTAATGTCCCCATGCTACCACAGGTAGCTAGTGGGTGAGTTAGGACTTGAAATCTTTGCAGGCTGGCTCTAAGTTTAGATTGACTAAAATAACTCTCACCTGTATTTTTTATTGTAAAAACTAAGTATTTGGTGGTTGAGTGGAGTAAATCACCATTTTAGAACAGGAAATGTTTGAATTCGCAAAATCTATGGTCAACTTATCTAAGATTATATAGTTAATTATTAGCATCAAAACTGGATCTTGAACTCAAAATCTCCAACTCCCAGTATAGATTTGTACGTAAGCAGGAAAAGCCAAACTCTAAACTTTTTAATTGTAAATGCCGTGAATTCAACAACCCAATGACAGTTGATGTAGGAGAATTCTTTAGTGTTAGCAATTACAACATCCTCACAGGGTTTGAGCCTTCAAAATCCCTACCTTTAGCCATGATGTATGAACTGAGAAAGGAAGAAGGAATAACTGAAGGCCTTTGGGAAGATTTATATGATCAGCACTTGTGCCAAATTGTCCCATGGATTCTCAAGCTCAGTGATTTTTACATTATGTGAAAATTTAAGTCCTGTAGTTTACAGACATTTCTGTCTTCTGTTTTCAGCAGAAATTGGAAATAAGTCATCTAAAACTTGTATGATAATCCTCACCCTGCAAACCTTAGATAGCTTTAGTGAAGTCCAAATGATCAAAGCCAAGGTAGTTTGGAAACTTTATCTATAGATAGAAGAGTGTCAACCTATTCTGAGAAAGCAGTAGAGGAACTGGTATTTTTCCTTTAGGGAGCCAACAATTTATTCTATCGATTATCCAGTTATATCTTAGTTGAAGAGTTCCTTCATTTTGTTTGCTCAGAAACAATAAGAAAACTGATTGCTTCGATGTTTGAAGACAAATTGGTATAACGAGGTGCTGACTGTGTCAGAGTTTTGTTCTAACTATGTGGCTGTGTGGCTAAGAAAAAAACAAGTCCTGCTTCTCAGGTAATTGTTCATCACATCAGCAATCTCTGAACTCTCCAGTACATTCTCAAGATTAGCTTTGAAATGAGAGTCTTGTAAAAGTTTGCCATTGGCAGCAAGATGCCCCCATGGAAGAGAGAGCACATGAATCAATCTTCACAAAAAACTCAGTCAGAGGTCATATTTTCCAACATTTTTTGAAACCATTTCTCTCAGCTATTGATTGGATTTTGAATTGTGTTTTTGCCGCCAAGATAAAAGTTTATATGTACAATAAATTAAATTGATTTAGAGGACTTCGTGTTGGAAAAAGAAAGGAGGGCAGTCAGTTGAGAGATAATATTACTTTTTAGGCTAGAATATAGCTCAAATGCAAGCTGATAAGAGTTTTTTAATCTATTCTAACTTTTGATAAGTTTTAAGCTTTAATGCTGATACTGTAAAAGGCTATGTGTTTCAAAAAATTGATAAACCAATGGCTTAGTGATCAAAAGAAATTTGCTGAAAGCATATCATAGCTACTTTTTGTAGTGAATTATCATCATGTAATGCCACAGCACCACACAGTAGTTATCCCCATAGCTCTGGTGACAATTACTGAAAGGCCACAGGTGACAATCTAGCATGTCTTTTAAGAACAATATATTAAATCCTCTCTCTGGACTAAAGCTATAGAATTTTTCCTTTATTCAGTTCATCATAAGAATATGATAACTATTTTCATCTTTGAAAACTAGCCAATTTTTACCCGAGCTTCTTTCTTTCTGAAAATGCCTTATTAAAATATTTGAGGTCTAACACAATACAAGTGTAACCAACACATGTTAAATTCTGACTCTCATCAACTAATTCCTCTGGAGCTACAGAAAGAGTAAGCCTATATTCTGCCTTCCAATTTATTACAGGTCAGAGTTTTATTAACTATTTCCAATAGCATGCTGTGTTCTACACATTCTAGTCTGTAATATGTTTTGTCACCATCCACCGCCTGAGATCTAAATCTATAATCTATGCCACATAGTTTAGTTTGTTTGATGCCCATTTTTTATGTCACATTCTTTGTTAGGGAGGAAAATAATGCTAACTGCTGTAACAAAAAAGTTAAAATCCCATTGCTTTATCACAGTGAAAATATATTCTCACTCATTTCACAATACAATAGGTGGTTCCAAGCTGGCAACTTCTACTTGGTTTTTCAGAGAGTCAGGCTCTTTCTACCTTATCAGTTTTCCTCTTCTATGTCCTTGATGTCATCTTAATAGAGAGAGTAAATGAAGAAAGAGAGAGGATACAAATTACCTGTGTAAATTATACAGGCCAAGACATGGAAGTGCTGTTTACATTCTATTTGCTAAAATTCAGTAGAAAAACTGGCTTACAGTAGGAAAAATATACAGTAGAAAAGGGCTACATTTTGCTCTTAAGAAGATGAAAGGTGGATTTTATCACACAAAATACCAGTAAATAATCTTGTTGCGATGGATACAGATCATGAATTCCCCTTAAATCTGAGGCCTTCTTTAACTGGTGCATCCACAAATTTTGCAATTTTACATATACCCTCTTTATATATCCATAATAATAAGGCACACTAGGTCCCATATGTCTTGAGAAGTTACACAAACAGGAAAGGGATTTTTCCATGGCAAAATTTCCCAGGTGATACCATTAAGAGAGAGGAAATTATAGCAGTAGGTTAACCTTATGATACTTATACTTTCGTGATTCATTAAAAAGTAAAGTAACCCTGTCAAACTCAAATGTGGGTAATTTTTTGGAGAAAAAATCTGATCAGGCTCCAAAGGTAACTCAAGCAATGTTGAAATCGCTAAAAAGCAATCCCAGGATAGTAAAATATCCCTCTCATAAGAATTTATTCCATATGTGATTCAAGACAGATATTTAAAAAATAAAATAGTCTGGGGAAAACAAAACAAACAAACAAACAAAACATACAAATAAACCCCACGCTTCCTTCCCTGAGGTGAAATCCTTTATTAAGATTATATTTTATAATTATTATCAATTCTGTCTTTCAATTCTTCTTCCTGAAACTCATCCTCTTTGACTACAGAAATCTGGTGAATCCTCTTAGTTCTAACCTGTACTGTCCTCAATCTGTTTCAATTAATTTCATTAAAGATATATTGAGTGTCCAATATATCACTGTTAGACAGAATCATGTGTAAAATATGCTCTAGATCTTTCCCCAAGGAATTTACATTTAATTGAAGAAACAGACATGCTCAAAAACAAATAATGACAATTACAATAAGTACTTTCCCCAGCGCTTATTATCTTCCAGGAGCTATTATAATTACTTTACGAGGGTTTTCTCACATAACCCTCTAAAGTACTATTTATATATGATTTTCACAACAACCTTATGAAGTATTATAACCACCCCCAGTTTATAGCAGATCAAAAAAAGGTAAAGAGAGGTTAAGCAATTTCTCCAAGGTCACAAATCAAATAAATATATTTTTCAAAAGACAGAAAGTGATAAGAAAATATAGATCCACCCAAAGTATCATTTTAGTACAGAAAAGAGAGACTTGTTTTGATTAAAGAATACAGGGAAGACTTCCTGGAGGAGGTGGCTTTGGAGTTTGGCCCTAGATACTGCATTCTAATAGTTCTATTTCTCTTCCTGCTTCTTTCCACAGCACTGCACTAGCTCCTTTCCTATTGCTCATCACTTGAATTTTGGCTCCAAAGTTAAGTCAGGACTTCTCTTTTTCTCTCTTCTCTTCCTTTTCTATATACCTGTAATGATCTGAAGTATTCCTGGAATTTATTTCATTCCTTCTTTAACCATTTACATTCTAAGACTTCAAAGAACTTTTATTTATGTAGGTTTTACTTCTCAATATCTTCCATATTAAACATTAAAACTAGGAAAATTTAATACTAACTTATTAATTAGCTTTTAAACAACAATAATAATAAACAACTACATTTCAACATAAGTGGCATATAAAAAGTGATTATACTTTCCAAAAACCACAATAAATGTATAGTGAGAGCAACATCATTGTTTTAGATTTTTTCATAATATCCTTAATGTCTGGCTTAATAAAAGACTACTGGGTTTTCTATATGTTTCTGCATTCAGTCTGCTGTCATAAATTGTTTTGGTTGAAATACAAAAAAAAAAAACTAACCTCATAAAGATACCTAGTTCAAAAATGAAGGAACATTTTAATAGTCTTTTCAGATAATTAGATACTTTCCTTTGATACTACACAGAAACTCAACAAAACAATTGTTTCAAAAGGTTAGGTACGTTGTAGACTCTGAAGCCATATGGATTAAATTTTCATTATTGGTTACATTAAAATCCATCGGCCTATCTTGCTCTTTGAGTGGGTCTTTTATGCATATTTGATTTCTAATATCATGAATGAGTCATTTGGAAGATGTTCTTAGGAGTTACGCAGTTCTTCCAACCAGTAAATATTTCATTATACGATATCAAAAATCATATTCATTAATATTACCACTGGTCTCATCAGAAAAAACCTTCATGTATTGGAAGCTGTCAAACTTACAGCGACAGATACACAGTTTCCAAAATTATATTTTTTCACTCAATTTACCACTGGGAAGAAAAGTTATCAGTTATTGTCTTTGAAGTTATATGCTCATTTACATCATTTTCAATAAATGTCTGCCAAATCCAGAGTCCGAGTAACCATAGTTTGTCAGTCAGTTGTTATTTAATGAAAAAATGGTATTCCATAAAAGAAAGCAGCTAGTTTGGCACTCAACTCAGTCACGTAAAGAAAGTCCTTTCTGTTAAGAGGTAACCATAGTACTGTGCTATGTGGGCAGGGCAATTTATCCAAAAAGCATGACTCCTAATCCCTACCCTAAGAGACCAGACAGCAGAGGTAGCTGCTCCCTTCTGTTGAGAGTCCTTGATGTCAGAAGGCCGCAAGATGCCTTACCTAGATGGGAACTAATGAAAACTGAATGAACCACATGATAGAGCTCTACTTAGCACCTTCTAATGTCCAGTCTCTGACTAACGCCAGAGACCTGACTTTGTAAAACACCAGATGCTGGAACCTGCAGAGAGGCAGACATGAGTAACGTGTTCAATTTCTTATTTCCTGCTATTGGGTTTTTTACCTTCCTTGGCAATATTACTGACAGGAGAGCTTGAGACCTTCTGAATTTTGGGGGAGGAAGGTGTTAATGATAATGTACATCCTATATTTCAAACCACCGTCCGTCAGTCTGTTCAGTCTTTATGAGAATGCCATGTGCCTCCTGCCCCACCACCCCAATCACATGTTTAGATATTCAATTGAAGGCATATGCTATAGTATTTGAATACTAGGGTATGGTAATCTCTTTCAATCTTTCTTGCTGTAGACTGTTGCAATCACTATGTTGCCCACTTCCTAGTCTCTAATATTGGCCACTGCCAGGGCATGCTACAGAGCCGTATCGCCAACATTGTTTCAAATGCAGCTCTAAACACATTCCTTCCTTGTTCAAAAAGTTCTCTTAGCTCAACTTGCTAGAAATCCCTTCAGTCATCTTCTCTGTCCCGGGAAATGAAAGCTCATTCTCCAAGGTTAAATGTTTATATTGCTTGTGACACAGCAGTGCTTACTTAAAGCAACCATCTTGAATACCTAAGTGAAAATATCATTTTATTCCTGAGACCCTCCATGATTACCCAGTCTATGTCATTTTATTAAAAAAAATACATATATATATATATCTCGAATACCTAATCTATAAAACACACTATTCTAGAAACTCATAGAGCAATGAACAACATACATAATGATCCTGCCCTCAGGAAACTTACAGTCTACTGTGGAGACAGGCAATAAAAAATAAATCCATGACAAATGTTGGGTAGTGATAAGACCTATGAAGAAAATAAATGAGCAGCTGAGGGTTAGAGTGGTAAGCTCATTTAGATGGGAGTAGTGGTGAGGAGGGCTTCTCAGGAAGATAATATGTGAGCACAGAGACAGATAGCCAAGAAGTGGTGAGCCCTGTAGAAATCCAGACATGGAATTATGGTAGCTTAAACTAAGAGTAGAGGTGGAGTACGTATATTGATTTAAAATAATTTATCATTTTCAGCAGAACCTGAGCACTTTGGTTTTATGACTATTACTACAATATGCTTGACATATAATATATAAATCCAGATCGCAAGTGACTTGAAAGCAAAGACTGTATCTTGTCTCTCTTTGTATTCCCAGTGCCAAGAATGGTGCCCGGCAAAGAGCAAGAACTTGGTACATGCATACTGACTCTTCGACTCCCTAAACATTCCTGCCCTGCCTGTCTGCACAGATCTGTGACACTTGCATGACTCCTGTATAGGTCAAATCTATTCTGAACCTCTTGAATTCCTCCCCTTAATGTTCCAGGCAGGCTTATAAGACACCTTTATAATAATGAGCTTACACAATCACTCTATTAATCACATACGATTATTCCAAATTAACTGTATGTGGAAAAATTACACCCTCAAATAATTATTATGTGTCACCGGCTGTTTGAAATCACTAAACAAGGTTTAAGTGGTCATCTAACCCATAAACTGGCCCCAAAAGCCACCAGTTGGCTAATTTCATGTGTAATGAACTGTGTCTATTATTTCACCACCTACAGTTAATTGTCTATAGATAACTATACTTTAAGAATGAAAACTGCCCTTGGAAGTTTACCTAAGCTGGTTTCCAATATACTATATGTAACAGACCATTTATTTTAAGCAAGAAAAAAGAATCAGGTGAGAAGCAATTATAGAGGGATGAAGATTATTTCCTCAAGTGCGAGGGTGTTTTTAATATATCAG
The DNA here is from genome assembly GCA_003508835.1 of Eonycteris spelaea. NCBI lineage: Eukaryota > Metazoa > Chordata > Mammalia > Chiroptera > Pteropodidae > Eonycteris > Eonycteris spelaea. Next base: position 1,360,798 of record PUFA01000200.1, read on the forward strand.
TTTCCACCAAATTGATTTGCATGTAAGTGTTGACCTAAAGTCTTTGCCCGAAAAGCAGCAGGCACAGGTCATCTTTCAGCATTTCTACCAACACCCCTCATTCTGAAGATTTATACAGATGATTATGTATAGGATTTCATAAAGTATAACCAACCTATTACCAGGCTGGCTCTTATTAAATCACCATTCAAACCAACCAGCTGGGATTAAACAGTCTCATAGTAAAATAAAGCTGTTCTTTAGCAGATGTTTGACGAGCAAAGTCAAGAGGGATGTGGGACTAAAATCTTTGACTGTATTTAATATTTGATAAAATATTCTTAATACAAATTACAGGACACACACACAATTTAAAATGTTGCTCAAACAACACACTAACTGCTAAGTATTCCTAAAGGCAGTCTATGTTAATTACATACTCCATCATTGAGCCTGTGACTTTCGCATGACCCCTCACTGCCAACTTGAAGTTCAATGCCAAAAGAAGGTCATTTAAAAATGAATGAGTTTCAATATGTTCATCTTTCAAAGGCAATGCCTCATTTCACTTCTTGTATAATGGGAGAGAAAAAAATTCCACAATCCTAAAGTTGTTCAAATTAACAGCTTAGAAGCTTTTTGTCAATAAACAGTGCCAGTGCGAAGTTATTGATATTCATTTTAAACCAATAGAAAGAGCTAATCAATTAATTCACACAGTGTGGTTAAGTGGCGGGGGAGGGGGGGAGTCAACAGATGGTGTGAGAAATCTGAGCTCCATCAGTACTGCTACTCTTTAACTTTATTATTTTGGGCAAAGAATTTAACCTCTTTGAGCCACATCTGTAAAATGAGAATAATATTGACAATTTAGCAGAGCATTTGTGATAACTGAGATAATAGTGCATATTTTTAACTGTGTTATGGAATGTGATGTCCTATCGAAATGTAAGATATGTAATGGTATAAGAGAAATAACATTAACATAGAATGAGAAGATATGTGTTATGTGCTAACACTGCCACTTACTGGATATGTTCCTCTGATGAATGTGTAGATGAATAAACGCATAAATGAATAAATGAAGTGCACCAACCGTTGTTCAGTGAGTCATATGATACTAGCATTCATTAACTCATTTCCTGTTTGGAAAAAAAATGCAGCTAGCTGCCAGCATTAATTTAATTTTAAACACACTCTTGGAGGCTGAAGCAAATCTGACTGGTTTTCAATGTGAACATAAAACATAAAAGCCGTTCTTGGAGTTATTTCTAAACAGAACTTGTCTCTAATCCTAATGTAACAGGAATATATATGACGATCAGTATCTAATAACTGTTTTGGTGTGGTAAATTTCAAAGCCTAGAACAACACAGAGCAGAACATCACATTCCACACAAAAATATCACATTTCTTTCCGGATCTTCTCGCCATCCTTGTTGTGTGAGCAGCAAACTTTGAAGTGGCCAGTTTGGTGGTTTGCTCTTGGGGAAATGTCTCCCATACAGGCAGAGGGGTGTGACATGATCATAGCACGGACGATCTTGAAGTCATTGCTGCCCTGGCCCGTGATGCTTTTCCAGCATGCTTTCAGTCAACGTCAGTCTGAAGTTTACATGGCTGATCGAGTGCTCAGGATGGTCTTTCTTGAACAGGATGGAGGAGTTCAGCACTGTAATGTTTAGAAGGTGGCGAAAGAATTTCTTATACCAAAACGTGTGCCTTTTGCGCTCAGTTGGATAAGTGAGCATCCGATCGGCTGAGTCCACTGCTTCCATATTCCCGTTACAGTCTACACTGACACATGGCTTCTTAGTTTTCTTTCCATTTCTGTTGTCTACTTCAATCACAGTATCATTGTGGAATGTCGACAACATCGTCACCTCCTTCTTGTCACACCATTTCAGTGCCATAAGTTCACCACAGAATCTGGCTACAGTGTCCCCTTGTCAATCCTTTTCTTGAGATCATATGGCATCTATTTTCTGTTCAAACGAGTTGTCCCAACTGTATCGGTCCCGTTTTGATGTAATTCTCTGAAAAGCATGGAGATGGATGGCAAACTTTGGGGGTGAGGTTAGGACTGTAATCCACGAGTTATCTTGGGGTAAATGCTGCAGCCACAAGTGCCACCGGTGAGTATTCTCAAGGCAAATGGGAAATGTGTTAAGGCACCGTTGATATAGAACTGAATCAGGAATCGTCTCTTTCCCACAGGGAGCTGACACTTTAAGAAGGAAGACTAACAGAAAAACAGATGTTTTCTTATGCAGAAAGAGATAAACGGAACATGAACTTTGAATCCAGCTTCACTGACATTTTGATGTTAAGCCCATCACTTGAACTTAACTGTACCATAATCATCTAGACATAAGGAAATTTTAAAAATAAATAATTCCCACATGCCACGTAAGTAAGGGTAATGGCAAACATTCAAAAAGAAAAGGATCTACAGGTTATTATCAGGTTTCCCAGGGTTAAATGAATAAATATATACAGGATCTTGCAGTCATAAAAACCACTAATATTTCAGAACAAAAGAAAAAGTAATTAACCAAAGCATATCTCATTATAGACTCATGAGCCAGTTGAGCAAGGCTCCTCCAGTTAAATGTGAAGTTCTTTCAACATAAGCCTGAAAGAAAACTTTTTTATAATCATTGTATTCCTTTCTTTTGGACTCACTAATATTAATTACTTTTACTACATTTAGGTTATTAATCCAGACAACATATTACGTTACCTACTCGCTGATAATTTCCTGTTTTAACACTTACTCATATTTCTCCAATAAAAAATAATTTTGTGTAAAGTTATAGTTTTTTGAAAATTATAATTAATTTAGAGAAAAAAGAGAAGCCTGCTTTGTTCTAAATCCCAGATGATTTTTTTTTCAGGTAATTACAATCCAAGAGAGCAGAATTGGAATGCACTCAAATTTTGGGGGAGAAAGTATGATTGTTAAGCCTATGAATGGCAAGTTCAGATATATCATTTCTTCTGATTATCATAGCATTGTTATAAAAATGGTGAGAACAGAAATTCATCTGCTACTTTAACTCAAGGCTAATGCCTATATGACAAGGGAGCTGATAAAAAGTACTGAGAATTACTTTAATTGCAGTGGGCAAGACTTGCGGCCTCAGAAATTACTTTCTCTAAATTTGATATCCAAAGTTTGAGTAAAAAGCAATGCAAGCTTTGTGAAGAGAAACACAGTGCCATGTCAAAACTATGAGGCATTTTCCCCAAATTCCTATTATAACTCGAAAGCAAAAAATAAACTACATCTTGACTTCACATGCTCAGGTTTACCATCTCTAATCATTTCTGTTCACCAGTCTGGAGTAAAGATTCTCTCATTCATCCTAGCCCCAACACGTAAATCATTGCCCTGTTCCGAAGGCCTCTAAGAAGATGTCAGGACATGAACCTACTCCAAAATTGTGCTTGTACATGGTCCGCGAGTTTGCCCTGAAGCTTTCAAGGAGCGCTGTTAGTAGGACAGAAGCATAGCCCACATTAGGGTTCCACATTCTTCTACTGCCCCCATCAAACCAGATGACTTTTCTTCCTACTTTGACTCCAAGTTCTAGGGGCGCCCAAAGTCAATGCCTTTTTTTCTGCTTTAGTATTTGTAAACTAATTTGTGCTGCCATTTTTGAATTTTCAATGTAGTATGAAAATAGAGCAGTGTTATCTAATTTTCTAGAGCAGCAGTCCACAACCTTCTTGCCACCAAGGACCGGTGCTCCTATGGGAATCTAATGCCTGATGATCTGAAGTGGAGCTGAGGCGGTGATGCTAGCGCTGGGGAGCGGCTGCAGATACAGATGCAGCTTCGGCTCGCCCGCCTGCCCTCACCTACTGCTGTGTGGCTCGGTTCCTAACAGACCATGGACCGGTGCTGGTCCACTGCCTGAGGGTTGGGAACTCTTGCCCTAGAGGACTTAAACATTATTATAGCATTCCCCCCTTATCCAGAGTTTTGCTTTCCACAGTTTAAGTAACCCATGGTTTCAGTTACCTGTGGTCAACCATGGTCTGAAATATTAAATAAATTCCAGAAATAGATAATTCATAAGTTTCATATTGCACATCATTCTGAATAGCATGATGAAATAGCAATGTTGTCCCATTTGGGAGGGATAGAGGAGAGAGAGAGAGAGAGAGAGAGAGAGAGAGAGAGAGAGAGAGAGAGAGAGAGCGCACACCCCCATTCACATAACTTCTATTACAATATGTTATATTAGTTATTAGTTATTGTTGTTAATCTCCTACTGTGCCAAATTTATAAATTAAACTTCATCACAGGTATGCATATAGAAAAATACATAGCATATATAGGGTCCAGTATCCATGGTTTCAGGAATTCACTGGGGGGTCTCAGGACGCATCCCCCGCAGATAAAGAGGACCACTGTATTATTCATAAAGTGAGCAAGCAATGTGCTTCCCCAATCTTACTTGACCCTTACTCCTTTATTTTGTTATTTTTAAATTTTTCTTTGTCTCATATATCAAACATTTATATAGCACCTGTCATGAGCCAGGCATTATCGTGTGTTTTAACTGTATAAACTCATTTAAACCCAATAATGATTCTGAGAAAGTACACCTGTCCTTCGACTTATGCAGTACTTTTTTACGTGAGTTTTTTATGCGCAGTAAATATTCCCCCCATTTACATGGACATTTTACATGCGGTTTCCATTTACATGGTCTCGTTTCACACAGTTCTTTCTTTTTCATTTCCATTACTGGCAATTACTCTTTCCAAAAAATAACAGCTTAACTCAGTAACATACAAAGAACTAATACTTTGTATGTTTTACTAATACACAATTGTTAATGATCTTCCTGTTCATTGGATGGCAAATTAAAAAAGCATGGGTGACTACTGATGTTTCTCAGGATTGGTTTTACAAATGTTTCACTGTAGAAGCTGAAAATTATATGAAGGAAAAATGCCTGCCTTTTAAGATACTTTTACTTTTAGATAATGTGCCTGGTCATCCACACAATTTAGAACAACCAAATATAAACGTTGTATATTTGCCACCAAATAAAATGTCCTTGATCCAACCTTTAGATCAAGGCATTATTTCCACCTTTAAGATTAATTATATTAAACTGAGTTTCAATGAAATTTTTAATAAACTTGAAGATAATGAATCACAGTTACATAAGCCTGGAATAAAACACAATTTTTAGCTGTATCAAGGGTATTGTTTTAGCTTTGAGTGATATAAAGCTGACAATTTTAAGTGCTTGCTGGAAAGCAATATGGCCAGAAGTGGTTGTACCAGGGAATTTGGTTCCAGCAACAGAAGAGGGATTAACTGGCATTATTAATTTATTAAATATATTTCAAGAAGAAGGCTCTGACAATTTGAATGTAGGTGATATAAGCGAATTACTGGTTGATCATGAATGAACTGATAAAGAATTAATTCACTTAATGTCTGAAGCCCATCCTCACGATGAATATACAGTGACCTTGAACCGGTTTCATTCACTGCAGAGAATATTTACAAAGTCTTCAGTTGGTCACAAAACTGGAAACTGCCATTCTAGATATCAATTCAAATATTCAATGAGCCTTAAAATTTCGAAAGAAATTTTTCAAATGTTGCAGTGAATATTAAAGAATTTATGAAAACTCAGCAAAAGATGCAGTTTAAAAATGATTACCCTAAATCATAGACATAAATAATAGAACAGAAGTAGTTCTTACAAATATTTTGAGCGATGAAGGTAGTGACCTTGTGCCAGTTAAAAAGAGAAGGCTGATTGCTTTAGGTTACAGTACAGACACATACAGCAGATAAAATTTATTTTGGCTTTTCTGAATTTTCATTAGTATTTTTTTGTGAAAATATGTAAACTATTTTTGATGACTTATATTGGCTTGTTTCATTAGTATCTTTTTTTCATACTGGTGGACTCTCTTTACATGTTTTTTTTCCGCACACACACACACACAAAAAGACACGTGGAATGGATAATCCGCATAAATTGAGGAATGGGTGTACAGTTACTATCCCTATCTTATAACAACAAACTGAAGCACACACAAGTTAATATTTTAGTGTATGTGCTGCCGAAGTAAGCAATGAAACACACAAAAGTTAAGCACCCTGCCCAGGGTCATAGAGTTAGTAAGTGGGGTTCAAACTCAGTCTGGTTCTGTAGATTGTATTTTAATCAACATACATCTTATCTGGGAGTCAAATATCAAGCTAGAAATGCAAAAGAGGAATATGAGTGTTGTTTATAGTGCTGGTCTCATGATTATAAAGTGATATTAGATTAATTAAGACTTTCTGAGATGAGTGCCAAATATTTTATTCATCTCTGGAATTATAAATGATTAGTTTAAGAAAATCTGGGGTATTTGGGGGAGTACAAACTGATTCAAAACTTCTAGCAAAATTTCCCTTCATATCGACTACTAATCAGAATTAATACCCTTAACTAAATAGAGTTTATTTCTTCATTTCTCTAAATATGTGGTAATACTATTGATATTGATGAAAATCCTATTCAGAAGGACACTGTACATCTCACAAGAATTAAAATTTTATAAATCCAATTAAATAGAAATATCTTTATTTTTGCATAGTAATCTAAGACGAACTTGATCTCAATTTTAGAAAATCCCCAAAATATTGCCTTCCATCCTCCTCTTAACTCTTTATTACAAGAAGCTGTTCCTGTAAATCCATGTGGCTGATTTTTCCCAGGTTTAAATATCATTTAAAATTCATTTTATCATTTGTTTATTCCTTTAGATTATATAGTGTGTCTTCCAAAATATGACTGAAGACAAGCTGCTCGGCTTTTGAAGAGCATTAACACCTAAGTATGATTGACTTTTTCTCCTCTTTTTTGCTCTTGTCTTCAAAACAAATGAAAATCTTAAAATCTCACTTTTGAACTGAGACTACTAGAATTTAGAGAGAAATGATATTGAGGGGTGTCACCTGAAGTACGTTCTGTAAGATGCTAACAAATTTTCTATAAAAGCCAAACTTTCTCCATGCCCTAAATTTTGGCAAAATTACACACTCTATGTCATCAAAATTTAAAAACTGGAGGCATCGAATGACACTAGCAAAAGAGTGACAGACAACACAATATATGATAAGGCTCTCGTATCGAGGATATATAAAAATCTCTTACAACTCAGCAAGAAGACAAACGACCCAATAAAAAAAAAATGGGCAAAGAGCTCGAATACACTTTTATCCAAGGAAGACATAAACATAGCCAACAAGCACGTGAAAAGATGCTGAACATCATTAATTAGTTCAGAAATGCAAACTAAAACCACACTGAAATATCACTTCACACCCAGTAAGAGGGCTATAATTTTAAAAAGTGAAAATAACAAGTGATGGAAATGATGTCGATAAATTGGAGCCCTCATATATTGCCAGTGAGAATGTAAAATGGTACAGCTGCTACGGGATACAGTTTGGTAGTTCCTCAAAAGTTAAATAGGATATATAACCCAGCAATTCTACTCTTAGGTGTATATCCCAAGGAACTGAAAACAGTTGTTCAAATAATGCTCATACTAGCACTATTCACAATAGCCCCAAAGTGCAAACAATCAAAATGTCCATCAACCGATTAAATGATAAATAAAATGTGGTATATCTATACAATGGAATATTATTCAGATATAAAATAAAGTACTGATGTATGCTACAACATAAATCAACCCATGAAAATATTATGCTAAGTGGCAGGAGCCACACATAATATGTCACATGTTGCATGATTCCATTTATATAAAATATCCAGAATAGGTAAAACCATAGAAACAGAAAGCAGATCAGTGGTTGTCAGGGACTGGTGGGATGGATAAATGTCCTTTGGTTTTAGAAGTAAGAGCCATTTAGTGGACAATTGTGCCCATAAGTAAATGATTGAAAATTTCAGCATATTCTCTACTTTGAGTCACAGACCTAGGTAGAGGTGTATATGGGGGTGTGTAAAAACTGTAGCTTAGTTGTCCACTTGGAAGGCCACCATTCAAATAGTGAGATAGTTTTGCAAGAAGAGACTAGTATCTTAGCAGAGAATGCTAATACTTTCACAAGTAACCAAGAGGAACTTGATTCACTCTATAGAAACTGTGGATGAGAGTAGGCTTGAAGTAACGTTAGTCTTGACAGCATAATGAAAGAGTATGCATTTCCTTACAGGTTTACTAATCATTGGCTAGCTTGACTATTTGGTTGGATAGAGCATTAACATGTGAGTATTCACTCTCTCCCCCATGCACATTTTCATTCTGCTAGTTCAGCTCTTTCCCCTCCCCAACTCCATAAGTATGGGTCTATATTTGCCAAACTGACTCATGAGATTTTAGTGAAGCACTATTAAGGAGTAGAAAAAAAAAGCTAGAAAAGAACCTAAATGACCTAAATTAAGACCTGAAAAAGAGGAGAGAGCATGAACAGGAAAGCTGTCTGGTTATCAAAGAGAGAAAGCCTGTGTTTGGTGAATGAGAAACTATGAAGCAGTTTCTAAGAGTGGAGATGGATGAAGAAGAAAGACAGTTCTGAGAAATGTCATTGTGGTGTCTGCAGCCAATGCTTTATTGTGTTTGTCAAGGTGATGAAAGTCAAACTGGAGTTCTTTTAAAATTTCTTTTGGCAACTATACACTTTCTATCAAGCAACTCCCTGCAGAGACTTGGCTACAGAGATCCTGGCTCATATTAAGAATTCTATATTGATTTTTCTCTAGGTGATGAGATTTCGATGATTGGTTTTCTCCCCACATTTCTCACTTACTTTAAAAAAATACTATAGGACATGGTTCCATAGTGTAGCAGTTAGCATGTCTGCTTTATACGCAGTAGGTCCTGGGTTCATACCCCAGTGGAACCACAGTCCATGTTCTTTGGCCACACCACCCTGAACAAGCCTGATGTCTGATCTCAGAAGCTAAGCAGGGTCGGGCCTGGTTATTTCTTGGATGAGAGACCACCTAGGAAGACCAGGTGCTGTAGGTGTAAATTATAAAAAAAAATAATAAAAAAATAAAGTATAAAAAATACTTTATAGTGATAATGCATTGTTTTTATATTTATATAACTTCAATATTTTAGACCAACATTACTTTTCACTAGTTGAAATAGTAAACAAAATATATGAAAATGTGGGAGCAGGGAAGCAGCAAAATGGCAAGTTAGTAAAGTGAAAGAAAGTTTTCAAGTACGATATTTATTTAAAATGTCAAATGTTTCATACTCGCTGACTTCTAAAAAGTGTCTGCATCACTACATAGTAACCCAATATATGAGTGGGATTTCAGAACAAGTCACTCCAAGATGCTGTCTCTGTACTGTGCAAATTATTTTGAGCGAAGGGAAGTAGCTGCAGGTGCAAGATAAACATCTGCCCCTCCTATAATTACCTAGAAGAACTAGCCCATAATAAGCAATGATCAGAGATAACTTCTTTTGATCTACCTATAGGGCAGGACAAAGTTCTTTTCCTTAAGCAAATGCTTTCATCATCCTGCAATGACCCTATGAAGTTTTCAAGGCCCCCCTATCTTGTTCCTAGTTCAGGATGTCTAATATACCTATGTTCCTTTTCTGTCTCTAAACCTCTTTTGCATGTGGGGGTGTCTGACTCTCTCATGTATGCGGGGTTTCCATACATATGTGTGTATTAAATTTGGTTATTTTCTCTTGCTAATCTGTCTCACGTCTATTTGATTATTAAACCAGCTAGAACAACCATGAGGGTAGAGAAAAGTATGTTCTTCCCCCACACATGCATCATATTTGTAAACAAATATATATTTAACATATATATATGTTAAATTAGCATGCACATGTATTTTAGTATATATATATATATCTAATAACAAACATCATTTGTGCTACTTAAAGAAAACACTGATTTTAAAAAAGCATAGAGGATTTTTTTTAAATCACATTTTTCCTTTGACTCATTTAAATCTAGCTTATGATTCTACACTAAAAATGCTATTGTCAGTTACCGATGACATCCATGTCGCTAAATCTATGAAAATGTTTCTATTTTCCCTATACAAAAACCCTTAGTAGTGTTCTATGAAGTTGCATTGTCCTTCCTGGGGCAATATTCCTCTTTTAGAAGTCCTTTTTCACCCCCCCATCAATCCACGAAGAAAATTTTTTTCTATATCAAAAATGATTTACAAATGTTCTCATATAGGCTGACTATTCAGGTTTAAATCTTATCATTTCTTTGGATAGGGTCAGTTATTCTGACTGGCCTTTCTTATTCTTCCTTCTTGTATTGTGGCAAAATACACATAACATAAATTTTACCCTCTTTATATCAATAGTGTTATTATTCAGTGGTATTTAGAACAGTCTGAAGTTGATTGCTGCATTTATCCTACCTAGCTGGCTTCAGGTAAATACATGGGAATGAGCAGGCAAATAACTGCCCTTGTGCCCTGATTTTCCTTGTGCCTCTATCACAGTGAAAGAAAGTAATGGCCACAGGTTCAAACACGAGCACCAGGCTGGCTCTTTGAAGAGTCAGCCTAATAAGAAATATAAAATGTTTATGCGTATCTAACAAGATTCTTCTTGTGAGAAAAAGTGACCTCAAGAGACAGAACTACACCTGCATCTTATCAGGAAAATCTGTGAAAGACTTTGAAATGGACCAAAGAGGCATATTCAGGAAAAGTAGTCTTGCACCTATTTGTAAATTCTATGTCAGCATTCCTGATTCATCTATGATCTGGGTATTTAGAATTTTCATTGAGCCAGCTGTAGCATCTTAGTGGTTCTTTTGCTAGTCAATCAATTAATTAATTAATTAATTAAACCTTTGAAACGTTTTCTTTTAACATTTATGTGAGAGTCATGATTTTACCTTTTACTTTTCAATATCCTTTACTAATTTAAAGGTCCTGCTTTGATATCCCCACCTGATTGTGTTGCTGAAGAAGCATATCTTATTGATAGCTTAAACCCTGCCATGTATTTTCTTGGCTCCCAGAGGTAAATCCCAAGTGTCAATGTAACTTTGTCAACTCCTTGTTTGTTTAGTCTTTTTTCCTCACCTCTCCAGTGGTTTAACATTTTATTTTTGTTTCTTTTATAGCTGATTAGTTATTCTCCATTGGTGGCAGCAATGACTGGGAATGTGGTTTTATGGTCTGACCATTTGCGGATCTCTATAAATGGATTAATGGATTATAAAGTTCTTGTCTCTGGTGGGTAAAAGACAACAAAGAATAGGGCTTTTCAGATACATTGATTAATGGAACAGAATAGAGAGCCTAGGAATAAACCCATGCCTATACACTCATTTGATATATGATAAAGGAGGCAAGAATATACAATAGGGTAGACAGTCTCTTCAATAAATGGTGTTGGGAAAATTGGACAGATACATGCAAAAATATGATATTAGATCACTTTCTCACACAATATGTAAGAATAGACTCAAAGTGGATTAAAGACTTAAATGTAAGACCTGAAACCATAAAACTTCTAGAAGAAAACAGGCATTGTCTCTCTGATATTGCTACTAGTAATTTATTTTCAGATACTTCTCCTTGGGCAATGGAAACAAAAGAAAAAATAAATAAATTGGACTACATCAAACTAACAAGTTTTTGCACAGCAAAGGAAATCATCAACAAAATGAAAAGACAACCAACTGGATGGGAGAAGATATCCACTTATGATGCATCTGATAAGAGGGTTAATATCCAAAATATATAAAGAACTCATACTACTCAACAACAACAAAAACAAACAATCCAATTAAAAAATGAGCAGAAAATCTGAATAGATATTTCTCTGAAGAGGACATACAGATGGATAATAGACATATGAAAAGATGCTCAAGGTCAGTAATCATCAGATAAATGCAAATTAAAGCCACAATGAGATATCACCTCACACCTGTCAGAATGGCTATCGTCAATAAATCAAAGAACAATTGTTGGCCAAGATGTAGAAAAAGGGAACCCTCATTCACTGTGGGTGGGATTTCAAATTGGTACAGCCACTATGGAAAACAATCTAGAGGTTCTCGAAAAATTATAAATGGATATACCTTTTGATCCAGCAATTTCACTTCTGGGTATTTACCCAAAGAAAACAAAACAATAATACATGAAGATCTATGCATCCCTACGTTCATGGCAGCACAATTTACAATAGCCAAGATGTGAAAACAACCTAAATGCCCATCAACAGACAACTGGATAAAGAAGTTATGGTTCATATATACAATGGAATATTACTCAGCCATTGAAAAAAAAAATCCTACCATTTGCAATGACATAGATGGACCTAGAGGTTATTCTGACTAAAATAAGTCATACAGAGAAAGATAAATACCAGATGATTTCACTTATATGCAGAATCTAAAGAATAGAAGGAAAAAATTAATCAAAAACAGACATAAATACAGAGGACAATCTAGTGACAGTGTGGGGAGTTTGGGTGACTGGGAGAATGGGGTGAAGGATTAAAGAAGTACAAGTTAGTAGAGGGCCATGGGAATGGGGAACACAGCATAGGGAATGCAGACAGCAGTAAGATGGTGGCTAGGTGGAGAGCCAGAGGGAAGATAGAGTAATCAGGGGGATCGTTTCATAAACTATAAAACTGTTTAAGTACTGTATACTTGAAAATGATAATAAAATATAAAGACATTATCAAAGCGGTGATAAGAAAAAAAAAGAACATGGCTTGTTAGCTTCTGTCTGTCTATTATCCATTCTGAGGTCAAAAATTAAGAATTTTGTACCCACTGAGAAGGAATTGGGCTCTTTGGTATCTGGACTGGTGGGTTCATGTTTCTTGATGTTAATAACCTAAAATTGGAAAATTTTAGCAGGAAGTTCTTTCTGTCTCTGTATGATTATATGCCTATAACACAGAAAGGCTATTCTCACTGTGTTTGAGTATGAAATGTTTTATCTCCAGAGAGAACTGAAAAATTAGATTATAAAGTCTCTTGTTAGATTAAAAGAGATCTTGTTCTTATTGGTTTATATAGATAAATAAGCACATAGAAAATCAAATATACTTAAAATTCCTGGAAAATAGAGAGATTAAACTTATGATACATTAAATATGTCATACTTTAAAAAGATGAGACTTATAGAAACTAACTTGGAAACCTTTTAGGAGTCCAATTTCATATAATGGAAGTAAATCTTTAGTAAACAAGAATAGTTTAATAATTTTAGTTAGATAAAACATTTATGTCTTTCTGACCTATCAGCATTAAGTATATTACACGAGTATATACTTTATTCCACTCAAATTTGTTTTTGATCAAGTAAGGTAACATCTCCCCTCAATAATTAAGATTATGAAAACTGTAACCTGTGCTCAATGGTATTGAACCATTATCCTGACAGACTTTATTTTAACAGTAATTACGTTTTGTAGTATGTCAGTATGTCAGCTTGAGGATAATTGTCAAGGTGGTTAAGCAACTTAAAACCCTGAACTGTTATTAAATGGAGTAAAAATGTGAATATTGTTGAATACCTACGTAAATTCTAAGCACTGAGAATATTGAAATATGAAAAACTACTAAGCTTAATTTTTAAGCTTATATGCTTTTGCCTCTTAGATTTGTATGCTATAGAGAGTTTAAAATGTGAACCGTGTTAATGTGTTGATTTTTCTAATTTAAGAATCTGTATAAAAGATTTGTGTGGCTATAAAGAAAAGAGTACTGTGTGTGCTCCTGAGCTTTGGTAATTGGCTGAAATGTTTCCATAACATGGTTCTTTATTATTACCTCCCCCGCCCCAGGTTTCACTATGAAATACTGTTTGTTACATTAGTGAAATAATACAATTAATAGGAATAGTTGATTCTGTATTTTGAAGCAAAGATGATAGAAAAACACAATTATGTATGTACTTGTGTACCTAGAGAAGAATTTGGACTTGCCCTGAGGGACGATCTGGTCTTTATCCTTGGCATCTGGGACATAATCTCGAGGACCTTGGAATGTCTAAGGAATATTTGTTTCTGTTTGTCTGGGGGCCTTGTTTGAAACTGCATAGTCGAACACTGTAATTTTGACTGGAAGCTAGCCATAGCCAGAGAATCTTAGGGTAGAGACTGAGCATACCAGGCATTATCTGAAGTGTCATCGATGAGAACGATGCTCTTTAACTCAGGTAGGACAAACCACTTTTAATGAGCATAGGTTGGCTTTACCTTTGAAGCCGAAGTTTATAAAACATTCCTAGGAAAAAAAAATGGCCAGCTACCTGTTTTCAGGGTGCTAGACTTAACAGCTTTGAAGGAAAGAGTCCTTTTTGTTAGGCCAGGAATATTAAGACATGTTGAAGACCTTGAAAAAAGAGAAATTCACTCAAACCCACAGGAATTATAGGTATAACCTGTGAAGCGTGTGTTTTTTGAGACTTGTTCCTTAGACTTGGAGTAGCAAAAGAGAGAGACTTAGAAATCCCAGAGCCATTTTAAAGTCCAATGTGAGATTAATTATGAAAATATCCAGACACAGAAATTAATTTTATGGTCTTAGCAATTTTTCAATGCCATATGCCTCTAGATTTGCAAAGCAAACTCAAGGAAAACTATATGGGAAAAGTAGCACTATTTTTGCATCTAAGTAAGTAGTTGGGACAAACTACTGAAATAAGCCTTATTTTGTGACTAAGAATAACCTATTTTTTCCCTCAATTATTATGTTCAAATTGGTGGCACTGGTAAGAAACATTATAAAAAACTTTGAAACGGACCAAAATAATTTCTGTGTCTACAATGGAAATCTAAATGTTTCCAAAATCTGGGTTTTCTGATTTCAGAGGTATTGCTTTTAAACTTTTTACCATTCTGTACCTTGTAGATAACCGACAGCCATGCAAATAGCTCTTGTCCATAGACATGAAAATGAATTCTATGAATTAGAGGAGCAACTGAGGACAGAATGAGGTTTTTTTTGTAAGTTAATTTCAGTGTTCCTGATCGACTTGACATAGGTGTGGCACTTTGACTTCTTCGAATTGGTCATTATTAAGCCAGATAATTTATATCCTCAGGAAATATCTTTAATACAAAATAGGCTTGTAAGCTAGTTCAGAGTAACAGCCACAAAAAGGAAGAAGTCACACAGCACCCTGTTAGCCATCATAGAAATTGCAGGACATGTTTGACTGCTGGGAAATAAAAAACAAGTAACCAAGACAGCAGAAATAATCACAGCATGCAATAAGTAAGAGTCACAAAATGTATAGCTTCCACTCCTGTACACCAAGGTAACTTATTCATACACAGAGTTAACATGTTTTTTTTTAACCTCACAAAGCATAACAACCACCCCACCACAATCTCATAGAAACCAAACAAGAGGGAAGATGCAAATTAACTGCCTACCCAATCAAGGACCTGTCAGCAAGACTCACCACCCCAAACTCCTTACTCGTGATTATTCATGATTTTTGCTCTATAAAACCTCTTGTCTCTAAGCCATCCAGGCGTTTGTGCTTCTAAGCGATAGCTTTCCTGTGCTCCTAGGTCATGCTACTTTCAATGAAAAAGCCAATCTTTCTTCACTACAAAGCCAGGTGTCAGTTCTCATTGACTGGCTGGGCAGAGGAGGGCATAAACTCTCATTTTACTGGTTGATTACAATCACGTCTTACTGGTTCCTTCGTTAATTAATTACTTAAAGAAAAATCACTGACCTGTATTCATTTTCCACTTGTATGAGAGTCATGATTTTGTCTTAACAACAGCAACAACAAACAACAACAACAACAACAACAGGCCATGTTTCAACAATCTTATCCAGTTCCTTTAAGTCTGTCGCTGCATCTAG
The DNA here is from genome assembly GCA_003508835.1 of Eonycteris spelaea. NCBI lineage: Eukaryota > Metazoa > Chordata > Mammalia > Chiroptera > Pteropodidae > Eonycteris > Eonycteris spelaea. The sequence continues at coordinate 1,376,633 of PUFA01000200.1, forward strand.
GAACTGAGCTCTCTATTCATCAATTACTTAAACTTTCAAACACTGGGTGGAAAAGTTTCCACTTTTTTGTTTGATATTTGTCATCACTGAATATATAAGCTTTTCATATGTTTAGATACAATGTAAGAATAATGAGACGCTTTATTATGAGACTATAAAACATTCCTTAAAACTCATTTTGTTTGCCCCAAAAGGAAAAAAAAAGGAAAAAATCTCACAATTATGTAATTAGGATTATAGATTAAAAGGGTCCACATAATTTTGGAGTCCACTATTTTTCAAATGGACCACTGTTGCTATTTGGGGAGAGACAAGCCTTCGAGCCCTTGGTCTGCCTCACTGCCCTACATTTTTGTGGTTTATAGTTTCTCTCACCCTAATGCTAAACACCAGTTGATAATCCACACACATTTTGAAAACAAACAAACAAACAAAAAAAAGCCTTTCACACATTTCCAAAAGCTCCTACTAGTGCCCCTAGCTTAGAATCAACTAGTTCCTATTTATTCGATTTAAGTAGACAGGTAAACAGATATCTCAGTAAAGTTGCTTTAAGTCTGATAATTTACAATGACCCTATGAAATAGATAATTTGTCTCAGGCCATGAAGACCTAATGTTATCTGTCTGCACGCAAGTTATATACATTCAAAAACAGGCATGATTGCAATAGTAAGTGGTAACTGCCCATAAATTTTAGTAACAAATAGGTGAACGAAACCAATTCTTATTATTCCTCAAACCTTTGGAATGCTCAGATTGGGCAAAATAACCTTTGGACCGGGCCTAAAGCAGCATTGCATTTCAAACAGCTGTTTGCAAAGCTAACAGGAAAGCAGACATTATAACTACAAGGCTGAAAATTAAAGACATCCTTTACAATTAGCACCACTACATTAGTTTATCATCGCTATGTTAGAAATACCTTCCTTAGCTTGTTAACAACCATAGAAATTCCTTCCTTCTATTCATGCAGTAATTCTCCTTCCTTTTCTCATAAATACCCCTGGCCTTCGCTTCCTAAGCAAAACAGTATTTTGAGTTTCTGCCTGAATCAGTGCCTCTGGAATAGCTATTCTTTTGGATCTCAAATAAAGGCTTGTTGACTCTTACTTAGGCCTTTTATTTGTAGTTTAACAGTATTTAAACAGGCCACATGGCCCCTGGAATGGTCACGTAACTATGTCATAACCAGCTCCACTGAACATACAGGTAGGAATTTTGTTTGTCTCTTTGGATCAAAATAAAGAATAGACCAACCTCTGTATCCATATCATCAAAGAAAAATATTTAGAAGTAGCACTAACTTGTCTTAGAACTAACTTTTTAGTGTCTCATTTAGGAAGACTGAATCAAATAATTTAAGAAAGCTTCAAAAGTCCAGAAGGTACTATGCTACTGAGTCACGTTTTGTTTTGGGGAAGCAGCGAAAGTTATGTTCAGAAACCGATTCTGTCTTTGCCAGCAATTCATCTTGCACCGGTTCACTGTGGGAATTAAAATAATTTCACAAACCAATCACAAGCAGGATAATACTCTTAATAATCCAAATAAAGAAAACATACTCCAAACAAATGACAGATTAATGACACTAGTGATCCAGGCAAGGGGAGAATAAAGGAATAAAGTCCAAATTTAATAAGAGGTGTATCTTTTATAGGAGTAGGCACTCAGTAGAGATGACCAATCAAGGCTGATTTCCAGATGCCAGTGCAAAGTAAAAGTTCCCTGTTGCTAGAGAACGTTGCTAGGGAATGAAGATGCTGGTGTTTGCAGGTAGGCCAACTTCCTTCTTGGGGTTTGCTGCTGGCCTTTTCACTGTTGCTGATAAGAGAGTAGCCTTTAGTATGGCAGGAGCTGATGCCTCAAGGGTCTTTAAGAGTTTTAGGTTAGCAATCCAAAACTCTCTGATAGGCCCCACAAACTCTACTTATAGTCTAAATGTCCCCTTGCCATAGTTGCTTCTCCACATGTTCTTGTGACATGCCCTCCGCGAGGTCTTATATCAATATAAGGGTTTTTTTGGTGGTGGTGGTGGGGAATCTTTGTCATAGAACAAATGGATTTAAACAACAACTTTGCTTAAGTAATAAACAAGTGAATCAGAAATCATATTAAACCTATACACAAGGAATAAGGTTGCCGTCTATGGCAACCCTGACCAGTGCCTTAAGGTTAGGGAAGACACCTTTCTTGGAGACGGCCTTTATTTACATTGTGTGTTTATTCGGGCGTGTCTTGGGACAGGCTGGCTAATGTGAAAACAGCGTCTTTGTTGCAAATGCCATTTTTAGTCAAATCTCCTATTCAGTGTCTCCCACCTTCCAACAGATTGTTAAGATTATCCAACAGATTGTATGGGTGTGTGCGTGTATGTGTGTATGTGTGTGTATATATATATATATAATATATATATATATATATATATATATATATATATATACACATACATAAGCCTTTCCCCTGGTTATTGTGAAGATTCAAAGAGGTAATAAATGTAAAAGTACCTTGGAAACGAATGTAAGATGGTATATGATCAGATGAAATTACCTTTAAGATGTCTTTGAAAGCCCTTTTAAGTCTTTGATTACGCGATTCTATGTGAAGGATAGTGAATGGCTGAGTCCAACATATTACACAAAGAACATTAGTTCAATTGGGTCTTAGATTTTTATGGGGAAAAAAATGATTTGAAATCAAATAAGCATGGAGGATGCTGGGTTAAAGCTGAGCAGATATCTTTACTGAGTAACTTCTTATAGCCTTTATAGTATCTAGAACGGCTCCAGGGAAGAAAGAACAGGTATTTTGTAGATAACGAGTAGCCACGCAAATGGCTCTTGTCCATAGACATGCACATGAAATCTGTCTAGGGGAGAAACGACTGATTTTCCTTTTTGGGAACAAAAATGAATTTGGGTCTATTTCGGGAAAGTATTTGGCAATTGGACCCTTTCCTGTAGACCAAGAAATATATTTTGCAACTGTTTGGCTTAGTCTGAAAAAGATGAGCCTCTGCCGGACTCTTAATTATTGTTCCAACAGCCCTCTCGATGGGCCCTGTGTGTGCCTCTTTCATAGCTAATTACAAGGTAAGTTCTGAGGTACATGAAGCAAGAAGTTCAAATGGCTGCCCGGTTTTGAGTATAGTTTAGGCTCAGCTGTGATTTTGATTGGATTGACCTCTTGGAGAGTAATGATATTTGCTGAAGTGTGTTCTATTACTTACTACTTGTGGATGTATGATACCCAGGGGGCTTATAAAAATAAAAATTTCCTGGGTTCATGGGAGGTCACGGAATCTAGATACTACCAAACTCTTCAAGTCATTCTTAGGGACATGAAATAGGGATAGAATCACTATCTGGTGCTTCGCAAAGGGGGAGACCTATGAAATTACTATGGCTTCTGTTGCATTGCAGAAAGCTTTACAGAATTTGGGTGGATTCTGGTCAAAATTGTCTTTATTTTTAAAATTTAATTTTATTTATTTTATATTAGTCTGGTCAAAAATTTCTGTTATCGATGAAACTGCCAATACCACATCATCTGAGAGATCTTCCATTTGTCACTATATTTCTTTAAAAAGATACACTATAATTAACCATCTAAGTCTTCATTGCAGCCATATCCATTTTCGTACTGATCACTATACTCACTTTGCAGATATATGGATTTAACTTCTTTAGAGGCAAGGTATCATTGGACTGGGATATCCAAAAGCACCTGCATTACCTCCAGGCAATCTTTTTAAGTGGATACAGTAACACATTCAAATACCTGGACAATGAGAATTTTAATTGAGAATGGATTTCAGAAAGTTACTATCTCTTTTTGAGGTAGAGTTGTTTATTAAAGATAATTTATGATTTTGTGGCAGACTAGTGACACTTTAGAAATGGGAAGGGGTGAAATTTAAGTAGGAATGGAGAAGAGATAGGGGAGTGGGAATACAAAGGACCTTTAGAACATATCAGTCATGACGGGAAATTCTGTATTATTTACATTAATATCGGTCTTTCCTGTTTTTAGGGTTTAAGCATCTAGTATTTTATGTGGACTGTTATAGTAATTCATTGGGTTGCCCATATTAAGAGAATTAGCATCCAGGTAGGGTGATATGGTTACAAATTATCTGTTGGTGTTCCTTCATGCTGAGGATAAACTTTCACAGGTATTGAATTACTTCTTTCAATTTCTAATAAGCAAAAATTCAGTGGTCCCTTTGAATTTCTGGTTAAGGCAGGATATGGTGTTGAGAACATGGTACATTTTTTCACATTAGTAGCTTGGAGAGTAGTCTACGTGTAGTTATGCAAAGCATACTGACCCTCAAACCAGACATTCTGAATCCTAGCAAAAAACTGATGTAAATTTCTCCTGAAAAGAAGCATTTTACATTTTGTGGAAAACATTATTTCAAAAGGGTGGTAGATGGAAGATCTTTATTTACAATTATATACGAATGAAAAGATGCCATTCTCTCAAACTCACATTAGCACAGTGGGACCACGTTTCAGTGATCCTGAAGTAAAGTATTTTGTCTCCTATCATCTTATAGTAAAAAATGCTGTAATCCCACAAAAAAGACAATCCAAACAATTGTGATGGTTATACTGTGAGCTGTTCTTGGTTGTCACATAATGTGACAAGATTTTATAAAGCTTAATGGATGTAAACACTGTTATGTCACCCATTTGCAGAAGAGAGACAACTCTATTTATGTTACATCTATTCTGGAACAACGAGATGTAATTGAAATAGAGCAAACACAATTATCTCCTTCTAGCCAGCCAGTGAAATGCTTCTCCCATACAGAGAAAATGAAAGAAGAAACTACAAAGGGCATAGAAGAGATAAGAAGTAAGCTCTTCTTCTTGATTCTGACAGCACACACAGCTCTCTCAACAACTATCTACTGAGTACCTACTATGTGTCAATGAGAGAGACAGATGATATAGGTACGAATACAAATCAGGCAAACATCTTGCTTTCGAGCAGCTAGTTATCAAGTATGAGAGACAGAAAACGGGAGAAAAATGCAGTAAAGAAATTTATAAAAGACTGGGAGCAGAGGATAATAACCAGCTAAGCTAAGAAGCTAAGGCAACTCAGGGAACGTTCTGTGGAAGAAAGGATCTCGGAACTGGTTTTCTAAAATGAGTAACACTTCATTGTGGAAAATGAACAGAATCACATTTAATACAATTTACATTTAAACTGTTGCTTTTTTTTAACTTAAAATGTGTTTCTTTTCAAGTAGAGTCTCTTAGCAAATCCGATTATCTCTGCCTGTTACATAGCTTAGGTGTTTTTACATTTACAAAAATTATTGATATATTTGCTCATCTGTCATGTTGTATTCTGTCCATTGCATGTTGCTTTTTTCTTATTTATACATCTTATGCATTTAAAATGTGTTCTTGTATCCAATGGGAGGAACAGAAGTATAATTTTACTTTTTGCAAATGGCTATGAATCGTCTCAACATTGCTTATTTATATCTATTTTTTACAAAGTGATAAAAGATACTATCTTTATTATATACTAAATTTCAATATAGTTGGGTCTATTGCTGGACTTTTAATTCTATTCCTTTGTTGTTTGTCCACTCACAGGCTGGTCGCACACAGTTTTAACAATACAGGCTTCGTATTGTGTTTTAACATCGGGTGGGCCCATGCCCCATCATATTCCTTCGTTCACTGTTTTATAGCTATGCGTGCACATTTTTTTCCACTTCAATATCAATTTCTCTAGCTCCTGAAAGAAGTGTATTAGTATTTTCACTAGGATTGCATTATATTTTTAAAGTAATTTAGATAGAACTCACATTGTGATGATATTGAAACATCCTACCCAAGAAATAAGTGATGTGTTTAAATTTGTTTAACCCTACTTTTTCTTTCAAGAGTGTTTTATAGCTTTCATTGTGTGTGGTTTCAAATTTTTAAATTTTAATCTTAGATATTTTATCTTATTGTTGCTACTCTAAACGGAATTTTCTCTTCATTATATCCTCTATGGTTATAACTTGTAAACCTAATGGTTATTAATCTCTGCATGTTAATTTTGTAGACACTTATTATGCAAACCTATTTCATAATTTTTGAGATACCGTGTCATTAATTTTGTCCTCTCATAATAAATATATTCTTATCTCCAATTCTTATGCTTCTAATTGTTTTTCTCTTATCTAACTGTACTGTCTAACACTTCCAGAATACTGTTAAATCACAGTAAAGATGGTGGGCATCACTGCCTTATGGGAATGTCTGTCTCCAGAGGTTCCCTATTAAAAAAGGTGTGTGTCTGCGTAGGTGTGTGTGTGTGTGTGTGTGTGTGTGTGTGTGTGTACATAAGTAATTATAGTTTTACGGAAATTGGAAATACACATCCATTTTTAATCTCTCAAGAGGTTTTAAAGAATAGAGGCTGACTTTTGTCCAAGACACACGATCATTATTAGCATGAGTATAAACAAGCAGAGCAGGGAATGGAATAAGGACTCCATGCACAGACCGAAACTAGGTGGTCATCTGGTTATTGACATAAGTGCCGACGGAGTTCATTGTAGAGTGGAAAGCCGTTGGGCAGATCATGCTGGAACAAAGGGACATCAGAACGGTGACATGAACCACGGCCCTTAATTCACAGACCCGCCCCAACTATCTCAATGTGGACCATGGGCAGACACCTAAAATCTAGAATCCATAGAGCTTCGGAAGGAAACAAAAACAACTCTAACCCGAGGGAGGCAAAACTTCCCTTCGGAAGGGTTCCAGGACTCCCTGTAAGAGCAAACCGATGAATTGGGTTTCCTCCAAAAAAGTCTTCTCATCAAGAGATACTGTTAAGAAATAAGCAGTGTGGCGGTAGACTGAGAGGAGCTACTTATCACACGGTCCGTTTTTGTGACGTGGAGTAGTTATGTCCCACAAAGTCAGCGTGAACACTGAATTAGCAGATCCTTAGCTGTTGCTCTTGGGGGAGGGTCACGTTAGTGTCCCGCGAGCCCGTGTTCCAAACGTGTTTGTAAAGCAGCCAACAGCAGCACGCTTTTACGTGTGCTTCTGTTTAAAGACGCCGCGTTGAATGTAGTGTTGATGAATTCACACTGACCTCGCAGGCAGCAGCACTGCGGCGCGTGCGCCTGAACGCAGATCGTGTAATGCGCGTTTTCTCCAGAACGTACAGCTCAGCTTTCATCCACTTAAGAACACCAGACTGTGCTTCGTGGTCATAAATGGGCAGGGAAATGACCGAGAACAGGAACAAAGATGTGAAAAAATCGGCACTAAATGTGACACTGCAAAAGGTACTTGTTTACAGAACGGGAGCTGACCGCAGGACGCAGAGCATCCCGGCGTTTGCGCTCAGCAAGGACCACGGGTGTCAGGTGACGCCCCCTTTCACCTCTGCGCACGTCTGCACATGACCGCGAAGGGGCGAGTACTGGTTTTGCAGTTACGCACACGTTTTAGTGAGTAGGAGAGTTCACAAATATGAAATCCATGAGGAATCAGGGTCGACTGTGTGAATCTCTGAATACGTGATGGGGGATCAGAGTCTTGGCAAGATCAGGCAAAGGCAAGAGTGACCCACGGCTATAGGAATCCGAGCACTGTGTGCCTGTTTGTGGGACTTTGGCAAAGCGACTGTCTGGGACAATGGAAAAGCTTTATATGTTGATGTGGGTGATGATTTGAGTTTACACATTTTTTTCCCCAAAACTCATCAGACTACATTTAATATTTGTAAATACCCCAGTGAAAAGAAAACAATTGAAGATAAAACAGATTTTCTATCATATTTCTTTCAGTGCACATGTGTAATCGTATTTAACATAAGTGCCACGTATTCAGTATGTGGTTGACTTCTTATTTTAATGGGTCGAAAATCTTTTTAATCGGAGTGTTTATTCTAGTGTCCTTTAATGCGACTCCGGGATAATTAGTTTTAAGCCTGTCCATTTGCGTTTTACTTGTTCCTCCTGACATTAGTCAATTGATTCCTCTTGTTCTGCCTGCTTCTGAAATAATAAACTTTTTTTATTATTCCCTCTTCTCTATTTGCTTTAAATCTTCATGATCTTATATTAATCTTTCATAGTTTCCCTAGTGGTGAAAATATGCAACAGTGACTTATCACACACAGTCCAACGTAAGCTCATATGTTTAGCACGTGTGGAAAGAGCCTTAGAAGAATTATCGTCAATCCTTTGTTCTTTGTTCCATTTGACCTATCATTCATTTTGTATACAACATACATCTTTTTAGACATTATTTTTAGTCGAACAGCCCATTTTCATTTGTATCTACCCGCCTGTCTTCCCTTTCCATCCCTCTTAAAACATAGGCAAAGGCGGCCTTGGGCTCCACCCGTTCCCAGCCAGATACTCAATGCATATTAACTCATCATATTGTCCACAACACTTATGGCCTAACGAATGTTCTTGTTCTTCCTTATTTTCTGACTGCGCCAAGAGCAGTGAAGAATCCATGAGCGAATTTGTGCGGACGCGCAGCCCCGGCCCAGCCCCGGCCTAGAACAGAAAATCGGTGCTGAGTATCTGCCATGGACCTGAGCATCCCCGCTGTGCGTTTTGAGCCTCTCGGGTACCCGTCCCCCCCACCCCTTCCTGCCCCCCCCCCCCGCGAGTTCCATCAGCTCTCTGCCTCTTGTGATGCAATCGGCAAGAAGGTTGAGAAGCTGGAGGTTGAAGAGAGAGCAGGGACAGAGGGCATGGTCACTGCGGAGCAGTCCCTCCCCACAGTGGAGGACACCCAGGTAGGGGAGGAAGAAAGGAACTGGCACGCGGGGGAAATGGGGGTCCCTTGGCAGGCCTTCGCAGGGCTGCTCGTGGACCCTGCCGTTTCAGCCCCGCTCCCTGGGCGAACGTGGCCGTCCTGCAGAGGCCCCTGTAGGTCTGGGGAGCCCCGGCATCAGCCTCTCCCCCTCCCCTTACGTGGTAACTGGTTGTCCCGTTCTGTAATCCAGGACACGCGTACACTGCAATAAAAATGTATGAACAGGGCCTCTCAATCCACAGACCTCCGAAGATGAGACCTGGAAAACTCAGCACGAGAGGGCAGGAAGGGGCTCGCTGGCTTCAGAGCTGTGCTACCTGAGGGTCACGTCCGTTCCTTCCAGGCACCACGAGGTTTGACACACGAACGCCCCGGGAGAAGCATGTCAGTGCCCGTCTATGATTGAATAGATGGGCCGTTTTCTCAGATTCTCTAACAGCCCCCGATCCTCTCCCTTGTGTCTCCCATCACAGATGACCCTCTGGATGCGCAGTGGCTGTCTCCTGGAGAGGGGCTGGGAGGTGCGGGGCCCGGAGGGCAGCGGTGGCGGAGTCTGAGGATCGGCCTCCCCTCTCTGGCTCGAAAAACACGCGTGAACCTGCAGCAGAGGCAGGCGATGCTCCCTCAGGGGGGATGGAGGAGGTAGGGCCATGGGGAGGGTGAGGTCCTGGTCCTTGCAAGAAGGACGGCTTGTGGCTACCCCAGGCTGCTCGCTTCAGGAGGCGGGACAGAAGTGGCCTGGGGAGTGGGCCAAGCTCTTTCCTTCCAGTGCCAGGGGGAGCAGACTCCCTACCCGCCTCTCCATCCCGCCTGCGCCCTCTGCCGGCCCTGCCTCCTGGGTCCTCGCGGGGCCTTGCATGGCTCCTCTGGGGTCTGCACTTAAGGTAAGAGACTGGAACAGGACACCGCCCCGAGTGGCTTTTGTCTTCCAGGCCGACTTAGTCTCAGTTGCAGTAAGACGAGTAAACCATATTTATTTAATTAATTCACTCATTTATTCATTTCGCCTGGTCGTCCTAGGTGGTCTCCCGTCCAAGTACTGACCAGGCCCGACCCCGCTTGAGGAAAGCACATTTGAGGGGCGTCTATTCCACCTGTGAGAGTCATCAGGCAAGGATACTCTTGTCCTGGGGACGAGAAAGCGGTAAGTGCTATTCCCTCTTTCCAAGTGTAGTAGGGCAGGAGTGGGGACAGGCCTCTGAGTAGGGTGCAGGAGGGACGGGGCGGGGTTTGCTTGGCCAGGTTTTTGAAGAGATTCTGATGGCCACTCGCCATCTGAAAGCTACCTACACAGCTGTGTTGTCACCACGAGAGCCGGGTTGAACGAAGTGCCCGGGCACAGGCTTGGGGAGTGGCTGCCACCGCGTCTGCTTTCACTGTCCTTTCTCTATTTACTGTGTGAAGAATGAAGGGAAGGGAGGCAGGTCAGACCTCCTGCGAACGGGGAAATGCTGCTTCGTCTTTCCATTTTCAGTTGTGCGTGTGCGCGCGTGTGCAGGTTGGGGGAGGAGGAGGAGGAGGGAGAGCGACAGAAGAGTAGAAGCGAAGGTGTTAGCACAGGACACCAAAGGCTATCTGTGGGGACAGTGGCGCTTTGTGTCTGGGAAGCAGGTGCTATAGTTCACACCCTTGTCGGCCACTGGGGGAACCCTGGTCCCCTCCCCAGGTGAGTTTCCTTACGCCTGGTTCTGGCGTGTCCTAGGCAGAGTTTGGGCCGTTTGCCGCCCCTCTCAAAACAGCTCCCCACACACCTGGCTCTACTCCAGAAAAGGTAAGGGCTCCGTGTTGTGAGCTCACATGCCTAGCCATGCCCGCGTCCCTGTACCACCCTCAGTGTTTCCCAGGTCTAACCGCCTGCTCGGGGTGCCCAGCTGGAGGGGGCAGTCCGGGGACTCTGGGCAGGGCCGACCGTCCCCAGGACCTGTTCCCTTGTCCGCTGGGCTTTGCTGGCTCTGGACAGGTGAGGCCCAGCAGGGGGAAAGGCCGGCGCGAAGGCTGGAGCCCGTCCTGCTGCCGAGCCTCCCTGTCGGGACGTCGTTCAGGACCTGGGGCCCGTCCTAAGCTTCCGGTTTCCACACCGGGGCGTGTGAGCGCCGCCTCGCGGCCTGGGGGAGCGGGAGGTATCTGCAGCCCTGGCGGGTGCGCCTCGGTGTCCCCGAAGACCTGTGCAGGTATTCGGGTTTCCTCAAGTAATTTTCAGTCGCAGCCAAAAAGGCTTTGACAGATTTGTCTGCCGTGTACACACGCTGGGCTAAGAGCGATGCGGCCCGCGTGGGTGATTTTTCTGGTTCTGGTCCCTGCTCCCTGCAGGCGGATTCAAACGGGAAGCGCCATCTGAGTGTCACAGAGGAGGGCAGGGGTGGCTCTGAGCAGGGCGGCAGTGGCTCCTCAGGGAGGAAGGGCGGGTGTGCGAGCGTGTCAGAGCGGCGTGAACAGCTTCCCTCTCCACCCCCGCAGTTGTGGCACACGGACACAGCGTTCCTCCACCCAGACCACTGGTTTGCAATGGGATTTTGGGTTTTTTCTGCTATTGAAGTGTTACGTTTCTCCCGAGAGATGCCATTTAGGAATTCTTAGGGTTGAGCGGGGAGCTACCTCTGGGCATTTTGAAGTCTTTCCCTGTGATCTTTTAAGAACAACTCTGCCCAGAGGCTGTGCAAGCACAGAGGGCAGGGGTGGTGGTGTCCTGATAACCCCTGTGGGCTTTATTTACGCTTTCGGTGTGAGTGTATAAGGTCTTAGGGTGAGTGTGGGCCCCGTGTCGCCGTGTTCACACATTTCCACCCCCTTCCCAGGTTGTTGCTAGTTTATAAGGAGCCTTGGAGCCTGGTGTCCAGCTGTGACCGGCACGCAAGGGGCATCTGAGCTCTCGTGGCCTCATTCATGGCCACGGCATGATGCTGCTTTCGAGGCGCTGGCAGTCAGGGAGGGGGTACTGGATGCCACACAAATGGTGGGACAAAAGGAGGTCGTGACGGAGAGGGAGGTAAGAGCCCCCCTCCCCCATGAGGACACAGGCGCGCGGACCCTGGGCTTCGGATCTGCTTCATCAGCAAGGCGAGGCGAAACCACTGCCGGCCTGTCCTCAGCGGCCCAGTTCCACTTGGACCAGAGAATCGGGTCTGCTCGTCCCCTTCCACGCAGGACACAGCGGACCCGGTGTGGGTCGTCAGTACCGCGCTCCCTCTTTCTGGGCGGTAATGGTGGTGTGTCTTGCAGACCAGGCGTTTGAGCTGGGTGAGACGTGGCTGTCCCGGGGCAGCTGGGAGAGGGCCGTGCCCCGTCCAGCCCAGACGTGGAAGGGCACCGCCGGGACAGTGCCAGCAGGTGAGAGAGATGGGGGCCTCGATGCGGACAGAGGGAGGAGCAGCTGGGAGGGAAAGGGCTCTCCCCCAAGGGGCCAGTCGGTGCTGAGCTCGGACCAGCCTGTTTCCCTCCTCTGATGCCTAGTTCTCCTTCTCCTGGTTCCCAATCTGGCCGCCCTCCATGGGGAATGACAGGGCGTTTCCATGGTGACGGCAGTCATTCTAGATCTCCACCCCCTGGTGAGCGTGGGAGGAGAACGCACACAGGGTCCTCACCACCCTATTATTCTTATGCCCCCCACCCCTGAGAGGGGCGGGGCAGGGCAGGGGCAAGCATGGCGGTCGTGTGGCTTGGGGTGGCGGATGCAGGCAGGTTGGTACCCCTGCTGTGCGGTGTCCTCCTGAGTCCCTTGACCAGCACGACGGCAGCAGATCTCGATTTCTCAGTCTGTCTTCTCACTCTGTGTCCCTCCATCCCCTTCAGTCTCTTCTCCCAGACACACCCTCGGATGCGGGCCGCTGGGAGAAGGTCTCTCAGAGCTGCCAGGTAGCTGTCGTGGGTTCTAGTCCGCCAGCTCCAGCTCCTGTCCTTGAGACCATCCCTACTGCAGATCTCGTCAGTACAAGGAAACCTGCCATTTCTGGTCAGTTGGTCTGTCTGCAGTGATGGTCCCTGAAGACGGGGAGGGGAGGGGAGGGGAGGACTAGATGGTTCACAGAACCGAGAACTTCCTGCCTCCACCGAGGTGGGGACGCGTGAACTACGAGCTCAGCGCTTCCTCGCAGGCAGCTGGAGGGAAGGCCGGGCGGCCCGCGATGTTGAATCTGCAAACTACCTGGGCTCCTTCCAACTCCAAGCCAATAGTATGATAATGAAGCGAAGCGTGTGGCTTCTGCCGGTAATTGGAAGGCATTAAAGGTGCTCCATTCCAGGCAAATACACCTGAATGATCTTTGCCGTGGATTAGGGAATCCCAGCCTTTTGACACTGTCACCTGTAGGTTTTCACTTTAACGATAAGCGTACAAGGGACGCAAATGTTGGAACACTGCCCCGTGGCTCGGTGGGTGGTTGTGATGATGGTGCTCAGTGAACCCTGTGACCACAGCCTTTGCAACGGGACTTTTTTCTCTTCCCTTTAGGGTTTGAATTTATTTCCCGGTGTGGGGATCCTGGGCTGGGTTGTCACTTGTTCTGTCACCGGGATGTGTCAGATGTGACACTGCTCACCCTCCTAGGCTAAGGCCGTGATGCTTTCTGGGTTCTGCCTTTGCCATTTGGAACCTGCTCTCCAAGCCGGAGGATTCAGGAGTGAACGACTAGGAGCAGAGCCAGCCAAACCGCCCGGCATTCCAGCTGGGACCTGGACCATCCGAGAGCCCATCTCAGGCCACTACGGCTCCGCTGACTCAGCGAGCCCAGGTGAGCCAGGAGAAACTCCCACCAAGTCATGGAATCACGAGAAATGACAATGATCGTGGCGTTAGGCACTGAGGTTCGGGATGGCATGGAACGCGGCCTTGGCTTGAGTGGCAGCCTTGGTGTCCTTTGGCCGAATGAGAGCAGACTACTCTTTCGGTTCCTGTGTTTAACTTCTCTAAGCTTTTTTGTTTGTCTACAGATGTGTGATACAGATACACACCACCTTCTTAGGGTTTTTAGTTGATTAAGTGAGACAGTACATACATGTGTTGCTAACCTGGTCACCGTGGAACAAGGCCTGAAGGAAAAGAGGTGCTCGAAGTTACCGAGTGGAATTGGTAATTTTACTATATCAGACTTAAGTTTTGTTATAAAACTAACAAACGGTTGAAAATATTTAAAATGTATGATAACACAAGAGTTAAAAGTATGGATACATAAAAAAAATCTCAAAATCAACCAGAAAAATACATCATGGTATCGAACATTGGGATTAAGATCATGTTTCAAAGAATATTTAATAGGTTACTTAATATCTTTGCAAGTTAAAACTGGAAAAAAATCTTTACTCCTTTACTATTTACTAAGACTTTGGTTCATGCCAGGCTGTTTCACATGCTAGGAATACTGTAGGACTAGACATCTCAAACACATGCTCATGGAACTGTCATTTTTATCGGAAGACACATAATAAAAGTAATTAGCAAAATATTTTGCAAGCACGGAAGTGATAAATGTTATGTGGAATATATAAACTGGAAATTGAGTTAGGGAGTGCTGTAAAGACAGGTGTTGAGATGCAAATGCCTTTAATTAGGTTGAAGACTTTCACTTGTACTTCTAGGTTGATAAGATTTAATTTTTATTAAGAAAATTAATTTTTGTCAGCTACTTTAACTACCTCCTTTAAAACATTCATTTTTTTATTCTTTATTTTCTTATAGTGCAATACATTGTTTGATTTTTGAATGTTAATTCATCCTTGCATTTCTGGGGTAAATGCCAAAGTGTCATGAAATATGAAAACTTTCATAAACTGCTAAGGAGAATATGATACCTTCTTAAGGATTTTTGAATCTGTATTTGAGAGAAATATTGATTTGTGGTTCTCTTTTTTCATGATATCTTTGCCTATTTTTGAATTAGAGAAATATAGGATTTATAAAATGATTTCAGACATATTTTCTTTTGATGATTAATTTATTCAAATTTAATTAAGGTGAAGTTATTCATGTTTTACATTTTTTCTTGTCCATTTTGGTTGCCTGTGCCTTTCAAGAATCTTGTGAATTTTATCAAGTTTGTAAAAGCAATTAGCATCAAGTTTTAAGTAATATCCTCTAATTATAATTTTGATGTCTCTGTATTGATATCCATTCTTTTATTTCTAATATCAGTAATTTTTCTCTGCATTCTCAATAATACTTGGTATTGTCAGTGCGTTCATTAGTAACCTCACCTCTTCTTATCTGAAATGTTCTTTTGTCCATATGTATTGGTGTTTATTGTTTTTTGTTTATTTCTTATTATCAACTATAGAGTGTTCTTATTTTATTACTCTGCCAGCTTTGAGATATAATTGAGATGTGACTTTGTGTATATTTAAGGTGTATAATATGATTTGATATGTGTATGTATTGTGAAATTACAAATTAAGGTGAGTTAACACATCCGTCACTTTACACAGTGATATTTTTTGTGTATAAGAGAACATTTAAGATCTATTCTCAAAAAAGAAAAGATCTATTCTCAGCGAAATTCAAGTGTATTATACAATGTTGTTAACTATAGTCACCATGCTGTATATTAGATCCCCAGAACTTGTAACTGCATGTTTGTACCCTTTGATCAGCATCTCCCCATTATCCTCCCACTCCCCGCCATTCCCTGGTAACCAGCAATGTACTCTCCATATGTATGAGCTCAGCTTTTTTAGATACCAGGTATAAGTGAGATTATGCATTATTTGTCTTTGTCCAGCTTATTTCACTTAGAATAATGCCCTCTGGGTTCATCCATGTTGTTGAAATGGCAGGATTTTCTTCTTACTCACGGCTGAATATTTTGAGGAGGGGTGTGTGTGACATTTCCTACATCTATTCATCCATGGTTAGACAGACACGCAGTTTCCATGTCTTGTCGGCTGTGAATAATGCTGCAATTAACAAGGGGGTGCAGACTCTTTCTGAGATCCTGATTTCATTTCCTTTAGTTACATATGCAGAAGTGGGATTGCTGATTCATATGGTAGTTCTATTTTTAATTGCTTGAGGAAACTCCATGAATTTCCATAGTTTCTGTGCCAATTTACATCCCACCAATAGTGCACAAGGGTTCCCTTTTCTCCACATCCTGGCCACTTGTTATCTCTTGTCTTTTTGATGATAGCCATTCTAATAGGTGTGAGGTGAGATCTCACTGTGGTTTTGATTCGCATTTCCCTAACAATTAGTGATGTTGAACACCTTTTCATGTACCTGTTGGCCATTTGTATGTTTTCTTTAGCAAAGTATCTGTCAAATCCTTTGTCCATTTTTTAGTCAGATATTTTTTTGCCATTGAGTGGTAAGAGGTCTTCATATATTAAACATATTAACCTCTTATCAGTTATATGGTTTGCAAATATTTTCTCCCATTCCATAGGTTCCTTCTCATTTTGTTGTTTCCTTTGCTGTTCAGAGGCTCTTTAGAAGAAAAGATAACCTAAATACAACCACTATAACAAAAATTCGATAAAAAACAATTCTTACACAAGATGAACCAAATTCAAATAAGCATACTTGCATACATACACCTAAAACCTTACACAAATATACATACATTCATAAATACAGGCAAACACAACAGTCCCCAGTGAAGTCTCTGACATTCAAAAAACAAACTTCAAATTAAGTACAAGCACAAAGGCATACCAATCGCTAAGAAACATACAAAAATGTCCAAAATGGAGTAAGATTGATACTCAATAAGAACATAAAAAGTCATATTGCGCATATGCACAAAAGATAAAGACAAAAAGCAATTCAGCTGTTACATGTAAATCCTACAAAAACAAATATCCACAATTTAATATAAAATTTTACAAAACACAATGTGGAAAATAAAATACAGAAATACATTGCTCTGGGCTGATGTGTATCCCCCAAAATTTGTATGTTGAAAGTCTAACACCCAGTGTAATAGCATTAGAGATGATGCCTTTGGGAGGTAACCAGGTTTAGAGGAGCTCATGAGGGTGGGGTCTTCACACTGGAATTATCATTGTCTTTGTAAGAAGTGACACCAGAGAGCTTGGTCACTATCCAAGTACACACACCAAGGAAAGGCCATGTGAACACACGGTGAGAGGTGTAAGACAAGAAGAGAGATTTCTCCAGAAACTAATTACACTAGCAGCTTGATCTTGAATGCCTAGGCTCCAAAACTGTGAAAAAAAGAAATGTCTGTAGTTTAAACCACCTAGTCTATAGTATTTTGTTGTGGCCGCCTGAGCTAAGACATGCATAAACAAAGAAGTGAAATTAACCAAATAACAAATAGGAACACTCATTTAAGTGGCAAAAATTACTACCCGAATTGATAAGAAAACAAAAAAAGAATACCAAAACATTCAAATCAAGCAAATTCCCTCTAAACAAGCTAAATGCGCCCACAAACAGCACAACCAAAATGTTCAGGACAAACTCCAAATGAATGCGATCACAATGCAGCGTATGTTATAGGTAGTTAGGATACATCAATGCCCTAGAAAACTGAGTGCAGAAAGGAGGGAGGTGGACCTGTGAGTAACAGATGGGTTGTACACCGTCAGATGTGTCAGGAAGGGAAAACAAAGTATTTCTACCCTCTCGTTTAAACACCTAAGTTCCCCCAAGTGCTGGGGTAAGGTGAGGTACGTACTGCTTGGAGGTTATCCGCAAATTCGCACAAACGTGTTATCCGTGGAACGCCCTGATGTGATTAAAGAGAGATCGCCTATGAGGGGGCATAAAGAGAGCTCCCGTTTCTCAACACAGGGATGTAAAATTAACAGCCTCCTTCCCTAGCATACATAGCTGTCTAAATAAGCCACGCAGGGAAAGAAAAATACTCTATGATTTAACTTATAATGTGGAATCTAAAAGTCAAACTCATACAAACAGAGTAGAGGGGTAGGGGCTGGGGGAGATGGGGAGATGTTAGCCAAGGGAGATGTTACAAACTTCCAGCTATGAGATGAATAAGTTTTGGGGTGTAATTTATAGCGTGGGACTGCAGAGAGTAGATCTGAGGTGTTCTCATCACAAAAAAAAATGTAACTCTATATGAGTTGATGGATGTGTTAATTAACTTGGTTGTGGTAATCATTTCACACCGCCTACATATATTATCATGTTTTACACCTTAAAAATCATATCCAACCCAAATGCATATAATTTTTTTTTCTTTCAACTGTAGCTCAATAAAGCTGGAAAAAGTAAGCCGATGTGTTGGTCTGAGAGGATAATGGACTTCGGCGTTAAGCGGCGGAGGAATACGAGGCAGGAGTATTTGGGGCGCACTGAAAGAGGAGTCTTGCAAATGATGAGAAGTTGATAGGTGAAAAAAGGTTTGGGAGTTTGGCAACATCGAGGGGACAGTCTCAGCTGATAAGCGAGGAAGGCTGTGTCCCAATACCATGGTTTTCCCACTTTAGTCAAGCCTCGTTTGGCAAAACTATATAAATTCTTGATGAACCTGTTTTTCCAGGAGCCCACTAAGGTCTTGTGTATATTTTTGTGGATGGCATGGAATGCTCCCTGAGGTAGGTAGCCTAGCATCTCGGTGCTTGCAGCCACAACCCCATTGCCAAGGCCACCAGTCCTGGCCTATATGTTGTACATTGCTCTTTGCTAAAAGGCGCCATTCATATTTTAGTGTCCACAAATGACACCTTCTTGCAAAAGGCACTGCACACTGAATGGCTTGATGTGGCTGCCCCATCCGCTTACTCCCCTCCGCCCCCACATCCATGCAGCTCTCGTTCAAGCCTTCACAGCTTTCTGCCTTTGCAAGGCACTGAGCTAATAATCGTGGGCCCATCAAAAGAAAGCTTTATCTCTGAAAGTACTTCATTGTGTTTTCCCTATTTGAAGCATTGCTATTTAACTCTTTCTTACAGTTTCTATCTCTGTGCCAAAGTTCCCCATCTGCTCACACAAGATGTCTAATTTTTGTACTAGATATTAAGTATGGTAATCAGAGTTATGGTATATTCCATGTCCGAGAGTTCTAATATCTGAATTGTGTCTGAATCTAGTTTTATGGATTTCGTTGTCTCTCGGTACCAGGCTTCCTTGCCTTTCTTTTGTGTGTGTGCTTTAAGATTTTTATTTGATGCTGAACATTATGTGTAGAGCAGTAGAGAATGAGGTAAATGATATCTGTACCTGGAAATGAATACACTGATTCTTCTGTCAGGCCTGCCTTATGTGATAGGGGCAGGTGGATCCATCTTGTTAGTTATTAACCTGGGGTTGGGTTTTATTGTTGTGGCTCACTTAAATGCCATCAGGCTTTCAACTCCGCTAGCATGTTAGGGTGATGTCTAGGTGCCAGAGGACTTTTCTCAGTGCTTCGGCTTTACTCATTGATCTCTGACATCCATCACACCCAAGCCACATAGGGGTCTCTCTCCAAGTCCTTTGCTAGTGGGAGACTGCTCTTACTTGTTCCTTGGGTACTTGCTAGCCCAGTACAATTACTTCACTTCCTCTGTCACTGGTAAGCCAATCTCTATATCCCATTTCTCCTTGGAGGTAGCTATCTTTCCTTAAAATCAAGCTACTTAATAGATCAGTAACCTTGGATCTCTATGGCATTCAAGAAAAATCACGTTAGGTGTTTATCTGACGTTCTCATATTGTTAGGTTGAAATCCACACCTTTCATTGTTCAATATGCCAGGCAGAAGCAGAATCGGATGTATGCTTTCTAGTTGCTGTTTCTTTGTTTTTCTTCCATTTAGTTTGGAATAATTTTCAGTTTATAGAAAAGTTGTAAATCTAGTACAGAGCATTCTCATACACCCATCACCCAACTTCCATAAGGTTACCATCTTAAATAAGCATGGTATCTTAGTAAAAAGTCAGAAAGTAATAACAGAACAATAACATTAACAAAACTATAGACAATATTTGGATTTCACCACTTTTTCCATTAATTCCTTCTCTTCCTCTGATCAGTAACATTTCCCATTCCTTTTTGTTTTTCATGCCCTTTACAGTTTCGAAGAGTAATAGCCAGAAATTTTCTAGACTGTTCCTTGAGTTTTTCAGATTTTTTCAAAAATCAGACTAGGGTTCTTAGTTTGAGGAATACCACTGAGATGAAGTACCGCTCTCGTTGCGTCATATCAGGAGGTGTATTCACATAACTTATCACTGATAGTATTAACCTTTAAATTCTTGGTTAAGATGGTATCTGTCTGCCAGATTTCTGTAAAGTCATTACTTTTCACTTTCCATGCACTATATTTTGGAAATGAGTCACAGAGCCCAGCCCACATTCAAGTGGAGAGGCATTCATGCTGTTTGGAGAGGGGCGTATCTACAGATATTTAGAATTCTTTTGTAAGGAACTTTTGTAGCTTCTCCCACATATATTTACTTAGTCTATAATTTATTTATATCAGTAAGAGCTCATCAATATTAATTTTATTATTTGAGTTTTAACCTAATACTAGTGTTATTGATTTTGCGATCAAATCGTTCATTTTGGCAACTGGAATTTCTTTCAGGCTGGGTCATTTTCCATGCCCTGTTTTTTTTTTGTTTTTGTTGGAAATACTTCCTTAATTTCTGGTATTCCAAATAGCTCAGGACTCATCTTGCATTTCACCTTCCCTCACTCCAAAATCAATCATCTCTCTAAGGATTCCAGGTTCCTGTTATTAGAGAATTAAATATAAAAACTAAAACCTGGAATATGATTTTTGAGATAATATTTTTCCATCTTTACATTTGAGACATATGTTCCAGGGGCTATTACCTTGACCAACTAAGAACTGGACATGGTGTAAGGATATGCGCAGAAGATGTGTACACACAAAAGATATTTTTTAAAAATAATGTACTAAGCCCACACCTCTCACACCATCAATGGATTTCTGTCCAAGAAAGGCTCAAGGACAATCAATCCAATGGCCTGATTTATCAAGTGGCTTGGCATAAATTAAAAAGCAACAAGAATAACATTCTGTCCAAAAGGATATGGTTTGGACTAGTATCAGGCTGCTAAGGTGAAAAGAATGCATGGAAAGGTGTCATAAAGTAGGAGTGGGCATGATGGTCCATAGGACAGGGGAAATTATAGTCCATGAGAAACCAGAACCCAATAGGTGGAGAAGCACCATGGATAGTGGATTAAGTAGCCAGTTGGTGGAGTTCCTTATTGCTGGTATTTATGTTTCTAAGGATGATACATTTAATTTTCTAGGAGTACCATCAGTCAATCAATAGATAAAGTTTTCCTGTTGAATTACTATGCATTGTAATTATAGGAGTGAGAATGTACACGTACAAAAAAACCCCTAAGACAAGAAAAAATGTACTAAAGTAACCTATGGACTTTAGGTGCTAATTATGTGTCAATGTAGGGTCAACAGTCATAACAAATATATCACTCTGGTGAGTGATCTTGATAATGGGGAGGCTGTGCCTGGGTTGGGGCAGGAGGTATATGAGAAATCTGTATATTTTCTTAATTTTGCTGTGAATCTAAAATTGCTCTAAAAAATAAAGTCTTTAGAAATTAAAAAAAATTAAAAATTTGCATACAGTAAGAGCATATAGATGAGAACATAATGTGCAGTAAAATTGAAATTTTTCATTTTTGTATGGTCCTATGATTTTGAAACATGGACAGATTTCGGTATGCTTCACAACTCTCAAGGTAAAGAATAGTTGCATCATCTTAGATACTTGCCTTTTGTTATAATTTTGTGGTTACACCCTCTTCCACTCCTAAGCCTTGGAATGATTAATCTACTCTTCATTAATATCAGTTTATCTTTTTAGGAATAACATACAAATGGAATCATGCAGTATGCAACCTTTTGAGACTGACTTCTTCTAATCAGCAAAATGCCTCTGAGATTCAACCAAAATGCTGTATATATCAGTGGTTCATTTATTCTTATTGCTGAGTAGTATACCAATGAATGGATATACCACACCTATTGAAGGAAATCTGGGTCGTTTCCAGTTTTTTTGCCCTTACAAATAAAGTTCTCTAGAAAACATATACGAATGGTAAGCAAACACATAAAATGCTCAGCATCATTAGTTATCAGGGTAATACAAAATTAAACCACAATGAGACAATACTTTACCCCTAATAGGATGGTTAAAATGAAAAAAAAAAGACTGAATATATAAGTGTTGTTAAGGACACAAAGGAACTGGAACGGTGGAGATGTAAAATAGTAAAAGCACTTTAGAAAGTAGATTAGCAGGTTCTGAAAAAGTTAAATACAAATCTCCTGTAGGATCTTGCTATTCTAAAACAAATGTTTGCACAAAACAACTGTACATCGGTGTTCACTGCAGCATTATATATAATAGCTGAAAACTTGAAACAACCCAAATGTCTATCAACAGTAAGTAGATGAACATGGTTAATATATATTGGAAAACCACTCGGCCATTCAAATGTTTGCATTATTGATACACAGAACAACTTGGATTAATCTCAAAATCATGATGCTGATGAAGGAAAGCTAGACAAGAGTTATACAACTTTTTCTGAACACAAAAGAAGAATAGCAGTCACCAAGGCAACATAATGATGTGGTTTAAGAGAGGGATAGCCTTGGGGGAAGATGTATGTATGTATGTATGTATGTATGTATGTATGTATGTATGTACGTGTGTGTATATACCTTTTAAAAAACCAATTTCTTTCTGCCTTTTGGGACTCTGATATGAGTAGGGACACCCCCAAAAAATAAAAGGGTAAATAAAGTCAATATAAAATCTCACTCTCAAGAGTTCTAATCTAATATTCAACAAAATACCAGCAAACCAAATCCAACAGCATATTAAAACCAAACTTAAACATAAAAAATAATAGAAATATAAAGAATAAAACTCATAAACTTGGTATCAAAACCAATCCAATGAAAATATCCACACAAGAAGCACACCCACATATAATTACAACCCCAAACCAAACGTGCATACATATTACTCTCACCATTACCATCTAAACGTACGAAAGTGAGGATTAACTCAGAGTAGTCACTGTACCAGACAAGCATATGGGACATGGTGAGAGTTCAGAAAGGAGCACATAACGGTACCACTGGTCACGTGAGGTGCCCTTCCTATAATATTAGACAACAAAGAACAATTTCTCTATTACAACCTAAATTTTCTCCCATAGCTTGGAGTGAGGGGTAAGCTGATATGAATAAGATTTGGCCACAAAAATTCACAAAGAGAAAGGTCAACTCAACCCTACATGGTTTAAATGAGCTTATATCAGAGGTGACACCAATTTCTACCCCATTTCCCAACAGAACGATATAACATTGACAATTTACCTTCAGGACCTGCTGTGGCTCTTGATGATAATCTTCCTCTCGCCTCTTTCTGTCTCACTTAGTCCTGTATTAAGAAAGAATAATCCAAGGACAATTGAGGGGGGGGAAGCTAATGCAGTATTTACTCATACTCAAATGATTCTTTTGACACTTCATCCCTTCACACATAATAGTTTTAAAAGTTAATATTAAAAATATAAGGAGAGTAACCAGATGAGAAGTTCTGGGTACCATCTTCATCTCATATAGTGACATCATAGAGGAGTTTCTAAGCACTGGCAAAAGTTCTAGAGTCTGAGAAAGAAGGTGGAATAATGAGTGGGAGGGTAAAGGGATTTGGCGTTCAGATGGAAAGGTTTCTGTGTAAGGACAGAATGTGAGTGATTCCACAGCAAGAGACTTGAATAACATAAAATTTATTGCTGAGAACAAGGTAGGTTCTTTACCCGGTCCAATTGTTTGTGCACTGAGAATAGGTATTGTCTGTGAACTGCAAGAAGCTTCCAGAAATTTAAGTACGAAGTGAGTTTGGGGGAAGCACTGACATGTCTTTGTGTTCACTGCCGAGCTGTGACTAACGTGCCTTCTGGGGGAAAGCACCACTGTAACACCGTGTAAAATTAAAACCTTAAGAAACAGGCATGAAATCCTCAACTCAGAATTTACGGCAGCTTTGCAGCACCGAACATCAGCCTTTTACCCAGATCCACCAGGGAGAAGGGACCTCCCCCAAACTCTGTGACAGACAGTCTAATTCTAGAATACCTGAGGTGCTAAATGCTAGTGAAAAGGTGAGCTTTGCATGAGATGAGGAAGCTGAGGAGCTCAAGTCCTGACATCTGGTCAACGTGTACATCACTGTACTCACCTCCATCCCTACCAAGGGACAGGCAACTGTTCTGTTTATTATACTTTTCCACATACATGTCTCTTCCTCTCTGACCTGACTACAGGCTCCTTGAAGGCAAGTCCCAGCTCTTATTCCACTATGTATCACTTCATATCAAAAATCTCTGTTAGAGACATTCTGCAAATGCCTTTAAATGTGTAAAGGGACAAATTTGGCACAATTATGATCCACTCTTCCTAATACCAGCTGGACACTTACCTAAGATCCAAACTTATAATACTGAGAAAGCACCTGTCTTGGATATGTAATAAAAAAGATTGTGGTGATGTGCATCTCCTTGCACATCCTATCATGAACCTACCATGAAAGTACAGCCCCCCAAATGTTAAATATTATAAAGTAAATTTCTCATAAAAAAACAACTGGACATAAGTCAAAAGCAATGAAAAGACTCTCCTCTAAACCAATGAGTTTTGATTAGTGATGATTTATTCAAACTACATAGTCAGATCGGTGAAATTTAGGAACATGGCAAGGGAGAGTGAATAGTGCAATGTGACATGGTCGTAACACTATGGCTCATAGGCCCACCCTCTTCCTCCCTTTCTAATGAACCAACTACCTGCTTTTAGAGCCATTTCTGTGTTATTTTTTCTTAAGGATTTTTGGATGGCTTTTCCCATTTAACCCCTGGCAGCAGAGCTTATGTAACATAGCATCCTAAACGCAGACGGATTTTACACATTACTACCCACATGATCGCAGGTAGATAATAATCAAATTAATTCCTCAAAACTTTTTCAACTGACCAACGGATATTTCCAAAGAACTATTAAATACTAAAATCCTCAGCGTCCCTCAGAATTCTCTCTTCAGGCAGCCCAACACAGGCTCTCTCCTCGAACTGTGGACCTTCTCACCCATTTCATTTTATAAATTACATATACATACACACATATATATTTACTTACTTGTGCACGTGTGTTCCACCTGATTGAAGTCTCAAGCTGTAGACTTCCTCTGACACACTCTTAGAGGCTCCAAGCTCTGCATCTCCCTCTTAACCTGCAGGCCCTCATCCCAAAAGACAGTAGAGCATACAGTTAAGATCAAAGAACAGATACACTCACTGCTTGACAGCACTATCATTTAATGAGTGTACAACTTTGGGCAAACTCTGGAACCTCTCTGCCTCAGTTTCCTCATCTATGAAACAGATAACAGTAGTTGCTGCAATAAGTAAGCTGATACACTGAGGAGAGTATCTGGTGTATGGCAAGTAATCAATAAGCTGTATATCTTATTTCTATTATAATCATCTAGGCTACATTTACTTGAATACAGAATTGAAAATAAGAAACAGAAATATCCTGGCTTTTCTTCTACTTCGACTTTTTCCTTAATTTAAATCCCCAGCCTATTTTCAGTAATGGATCTTTCTATAATATACAAAGAAGAATGCAAATGTAATTGGAAAATCATGTTAATAAAAAAAATAAAGAAAATTATATACCTCTTAAACCAGGATTCATCCTATTGGTATGAATAACCTTATTGTTTGTTATTATTTTCAACTCACCAAGAACCCTGATGTTTCACTTTTTTATGGCACTACTTTCTATAACTCCCACCCTACAATTTCCTTTACTATAAAATACTTCATACTAACTTCTTTTTCAAGATAAACGACTTCTATGGCCTGAGGTAATTAATCTAGAGATTATTTCTGACTTGAAGATTTTGCCAGCAAGCTCAGATTTCATGTAAAGGAAATCAAGGAAAAACCTGATACATATGGGTAGGTCAAGTTTGTTGCTTTTACCAAAAATTAAAATATCAACAATTCTAAGTGTTAAAATGCAAACACATGCACTTCAGATTTTGGGTTGGATATATTTGTTTGTAGTAGGCTAACTCTCTCTCCTTGAAACAACTAGATAAAATATTATCTTAAAATTAAAGTCACTGGAGGGCTATGGAAGAAAGAAGAATAGAATGAATAAAAATTCCAGACAGGTGTAAGCCCTCCTAGGTAGCCTGATCACCAATTTTTTTTTGCTATCCCGAAACATACGACTCAAACACCTGAGCAGCCAATGTTACTTGATCACTACTGCTCTTGAGTCTAAGTAATGGCTGACAGGCAGTGTCAGGAGTCACGCTGCTCTTAAGACTAAAGGCTATGGAGAGTTCTGGCCAGGTTGTGGGGTATGCACAGTGGCCCCAGAGACAAGAGTAGAGGGGGCTGGTGGGACAGGGGCAGCAAATGGTGTGCAGGGTCATCTGGGGTGCCACCAGCCACAGGGGCCTGCAGGCTCCAGCAGAGGCCTCATGCCTGGGCAAGATAAGTGTCACAAAGTAAATGTTCTTCTGACCCTGTGTTCCCCACAGATGCCAGGCCATGCACTGCATCTCATTTCGATCTTCTTAAATCTGTTGTTTTGAGACCTAACATATGATCTATATTAGAGAATTTTCCATGTGTACTTTAGAAGAATATGTATTTTGCTCCTGTTGGGTGGAATGTTCTTTATATGTCTGTTAGATCCAGTTGATTTATAGTGTTGTTCAAGTCCACTATTCCCGTATTGATTTTCTGTCTGGGTACCCCATCTATTCTTGAAAGGATATTAAAGTCCCCTGTTATTACTAGATTGTCTATTTCTTCCTTTGGTTCTAATATTTACTTTATATACTTAGGTACTCTGATGTTGATTACCTATATATTTATAATCATTATATAACCTAGTGAATTGTCTTAGCGATATTGTCTTCCAATCCATGAACACAGTCTGCCTTTCAATTTAACAAGTTTAGAACTTTTTAAATAAACACATTTAAATTTATTATTAATTTATGTAATTTCTGCCAATAATTCTCTACAGTTCTCATTGTACAAATATCACACAGTTTGGTTACATTTTTCCCATGTATTTTATTTTTCTGTTTGCTGGTTACGTTTATAAAGGTTATTTATTTCTGATTAATTGACTATTTACCATTGTAAACTGTTTCTCATTTTCTCTAGAAATAATTTTTCTTTCAGTCTAGTACGCTGAATGTTAGTACAACTACTTCAGCTCTCTTATAGTTACTATTTGTATTGCGCATATTTTTCCATCTTTTTATTTTCATTCACGCGTGCAGAGTCTGAGCATAGCATGACCCTCTGGCTGTTTAATAGGATTTCTCTGTAAAACTTTTGGCTCTTCTGCCACTGTAAGCCTGTCTCGCCTAGTTTCACTGGGATACAAGCTTCCTCTGACTGTTGTTTTAGACAGTGGCCCTGGGAGTGGGTTTTCCCATGATTTGCTCTATATAAAGTCAATCACTTCCGGCAGAACATCAGAGATGACAGTCTCATTGTCCTACATCACTTCTCTTTGGGTAGAACTTCTGTGCCACAGAGCTGGATTTGGAGGGTGGAGGAAGTAAGATGCCAGTCCTGAAAGCCTGTCTTAACATCTGAGGTAGAAGTTCTGCACCACGGATCTGGGGTGCATGATGGGAACAACTCCTGGTTAAAAGGCCACAAAGAGATGCCCCAAAACACAAAAAAAGAAAAGCCAATGCAATATTTCCTAATTTTCCACAGGTCTGAAACAGGGGTTACTTGTGCTTGCTAGGGTGGTGGATCCAGGCTACAAAGGGAAAATCAGACTGCTGGTCCTGAGGTGTGGAAGAGTATGTGTGGAATAAAAGAGATCCCTTAGGGCATCCGTTGGTCTTACCGCTCCCTATGACTGTCAATCCCTGTGACTGTCAATGGAAAATGACAACGACCTCCATCCAGGCAGTACTACTAATGTCCCAGAGCCTCTGGGAAAGGTTTTGTCCCTGCCCCTTGCAAGTTAAGAACCAAGACCAGCTGAGGTGCTCACTGAAGGCAAAGGGAATAGAGAATGGGTAGTGGAAGAAGGTAGTTATAAATAATAGTACGACTGTGTAACTAGTTACAGAAATGTGCAATTGTACTCCTTTTTGTTTTTTTAAGAATATATTTGCATATATTATATGGCAAACATTTTTTTCTTCCTTCTATTACCCCTTTATCATGTAAAGTGAGACGTACTGACTTTAAATCATAATAATTACATATTTTAAACTTTATATCCTATTGTTTCAGGTACAGGATACCGAGAAGAAGAGTAAACATCAAGGACTTCACCTCCTCTTCTGGGGAGTGGGTCAGTGCATATTCGGCTGTCTGTGGAATAGGTGTAGCATGTTAGGCAGAATTATGGTTGTGTTATGATCTTCCTTTGGAGACTAAGTAGGCTTTAAGGAGATGCATGTGGGTTCCAGGTAAACAAGGGGTACACTTGTGATGGTAAGATTTATGTAACAACTTGACTGAGCCACAGTGTGTTCAGATATTTGACCAAATATCTGGGTGTTTCTGTGTTTTTGGATAAAATTAACATTTAAAACTGATCACCCAAGTGAAGCAGATTACGCTCTCTGATGATGGTGGGCCTCATCAAATCAGTTGAAGGCCTGAATAGACTCCAAATGGTCACCCTTCACTGAGGAAGAGAAAATCCTGCCTGACTGCCTTCAAGCTAAGACACGAATTTTTTCCCTGCCTTTGGATTTGAACTGAAACATCAAATCTCCCTGGGTCTCCAGCTTGCTGGCTTTCAGAATGCATGCACGCGATTGTTTCTTCTGAGTCACCAGCTTGATGGCTCACTCTGTAGATCTTAGAACTTAACATCTTGGGACTTAATAGTCTTTCTAATAACGTGAGGAAATTCTTTGTAATAAATCAATGTCAATCTCGATAGACACTGGTGTGTGTGTGTGTGTGTGTGTGTTGTGTGTGTGTATCTATATATATCAACTGATATGATGATATCATTGAGGCTGCAAAGGAACAGTCAAAGGAATTGGGGAGCATCTAAAACTTGAGAAGGGAGACAGCGTCATTTCATAAAGGAGTTTGGGGTTCAGTAGGACAGGGCAGGAGGGTGTTTGGCCTGTCAAAAAGAAGGCTTGACTACTGTAAGGTAAATTCTAAGATATAACCTTTTAAGGAGTTTTGAAGGCAGGAAGTGTATCTGGATTATGCAGAGGAAAGACTAAGACGCACAAAGAAGGAGGCACATGTTCCTACCCAAAATATTGTTCCCAGTGTGGTCAGTTCTTTTGTGGACAAAGAGCTATAAATACCTGAAGAACCTAGATGGGAGACTTTTTCCAGGAGCCCTAGGTCTCTGAATGGGTGCTTCGGAGAAAACTGGGAGGTGGCCCATCACTGAAGGGCGAGTACCAGGGCTCAAGGGACCACAGCACTGTGGCTAAAGCTCCACCCGCCATCACCGATGCCACAGCAAACGTTGTCCAGAGTGCCCAGTACACTACTCAGAAAGGTGCCATTCATATATTTATCTACATTATGTGAATGATGCCTTCCTGAGTAGGGAACTGAACACAGTGCAGCTGAAGGTGGCAACCCCGACCTTGCTAACAAAGTGATATGAAACCCTGCACAGCCTACAGCTGAGGCTCTTCCTGGGACGCTCCCTGCCTAGGTTTTAGAAAGCTCTTCAAAGTGTCCTGAGTTGAACCAGCACTAGGTGGGTGGTTCCGAGAGTCAAAAAGTGACAGCTATGGGCAGGTAGCCATATGTCCAATCTAAGGGCAGAAGCGATGTCGTACTTGTTGTGCATTACTTCACTCTAAGAGGTGCCAATCATAATTTTAGTCACATGGATGGCACATCCTAAAGTGGAGCACTGCACAGAGCTGAGCTGAAGGTGGGAATCCTGCCTGACCCCAAGAACCCTCCCTCATTACGCCAGGTCAGTCAACACCCCAACACTCAGTCAATGAGGGATCAGCGGAATATGCCCCAAAGACCTGGAAAGCAAGTGCTGTGCTCCCATCTCTCTTCTTCCTTTACCCGAGTGCTTACCCCTTAACTGCTGTGCATTTAATGGCACAGATTCGAGGACTGAGAGAAACGGGCCTTCTTCCTTTCCTCTTCCCCCTTCCTCTTGGACTTCGAACACCTGCCTACATTATTCTTCTTGTTTTCAATATGACATAGTGCACGAAAAACTACTTTCTATTTCCCCAAAGTCAGTTGTTAAGCAGAAAGGACCACATAACTCACTCGTCATATCTAATTGCAGACTTGCTAGAGCTCAGCTGGAATAGTGCTGGACAGAATCATCACCTGCTTCACACCATGATTCTTCCTTATGCCACCACGTAGGCTTTGGTTTGGCATCCTCGTGTCAGAGATGGAGGCCTGCAGCAACAGATGAAGGGGCAACATTATGTTCTACAAAGTCAACATGCACACAAAGCAACACATGCAGCACATGCAAACATATGTAACTTGCAAGCAGTATGCACGAACACAGGTAACACATGCAAACACATAGAACACATGCAAATAAAAATGCGGATAATGAAACTGAAAGATAATCCATGCACAACAGTACAGTGCAAACAATAAAAAATTAAACTACTACTGAAAATTCTAAATAACACACATTTAAAAAACATCAGGCAACAGAGCAGTAAAAAGGATGCACGAAATACAACAAATTCAAATACACAAACCCCCCAGAAAACAAGCAAAGAAATGATAATAAAAAACAATGCATAAACCAAATTTCAATGAAAAGATAAAAGCAAGAATTCTACAAAAAATAAACAACAAAAAGCATAACGTATCCTGTCACACATGCAAATAAAAACCTCCAAAACATATACACTAAAAATGACTTCACTCCTCAATACACACAAAACCTTAGGACGAACTGCAAAGAAAACCCTGTTGCAACCTGACCCATATTAGAGATAGATGCTGCAGCCTAGGGCTTGGTGCCCGCTCACCCTCTCCTGTGACA
Organism: Eonycteris spelaea; assembly: GCA_003508835.1. Taxonomy (NCBI): domain Eukaryota; kingdom Metazoa; phylum Chordata; class Mammalia; order Chiroptera; family Pteropodidae; genus Eonycteris; species Eonycteris spelaea. Next base: position 1,407,443 of record PUFA01000200.1, read on the forward strand.
GCTGTGGGTTAAGAGTGACACCTCAGATGCGCAAGAGAATTGGCATAAAAACAGTCACATACACCAAAGGAACAGAATAGAGAGCTCAGAAATAAACCCACGCATATATAGTCAACTCATCTTTGACGACGGTGCCAAGAACACACACTTCAATACATGTTGCTGGGAAAACTGGATATTCACATGCAGAAGAATGAAGCTGGACCCATACCTCACAATGCTCACAAAAATTAACTCAAAATGGATTAAACACTTACAAATGTAAGACCTGAAACCATAAAACTCCTAGAAGAAAACAGGTCAAAGCTCCTTGACATTGGTGTTGGCAATAGTGTTTTGGATAAGATACTAGAAGCACAGGCAACAAAAGTTAAAATAAACAAGTGGGACGACATCAAACAGAAAAGCTTCTACACAACATAGGAAACAATAAATAGAAAAGGCCACCTTTAGAATGGAAGGAAATATTTGCAAACCACATATAAGAGATTAATATCACAAACATATAAGGAACTCGAACAATAGCAAAAAAAAAGCAAATAATCCAATTAAAAAAAATGGGCATAGGGCCTGAATAGACATTTTTCCAAAGAAGATATACAAACAGCCAATAGGCACATGAAAAGGTGCTCAATATGACTAATTATCAGGGAAATGCAAATCAAAATTACAATGAGATATCACCTCACACCTGTTACGATGGCTGCCATCCAAAAGATATTAGATAAGTGTGTCAAGAATGTGAAGAAAAGCGAAGTGTTGTGCACTGCTTGCGGGAATGTAAAGTGGTACAGCCACTATAGAAAACAGTACAGAGTTTCCTCAAAGAATTAAAAATAAATATATCATATGATCCAGCAATCTCACTTCTGGGTATTCATCCACAGGCAACGAAAACACTAACACAAAAAGATATCTGCACCCCCTTGTTCACTGCAGTGTTCCTTACAAAAGCCAAGACACAGAAACAACCTAGGTGCTCATCAATGGATAAATGGATGTAGAAAATGTGACGTACATATACAGCAGAAAATAACTGAGCCATAAAAAGAAGGAAATCTTGCCACTTGTGACAACATGGATGGACCTTGAGGGCATGATGCTAAGTAAATTAAGTCAGACAGAGAAAGATAAATACTGTATGATGTCACTTATATGTGGAATTTAGAACAAACAAACAAACAAACATAAAAGCCAAATTCATAGATACAGAGAGAGATTGTCTGGTTCTCAGAGGTGAGGGGTAGGGTTTGGGTGAAACGGGTGAAGGTGGTCAAAAGGTACAAATTCCAAATTATAAAATAAATAAGTCCTAGGGATGTAATGTACAGTGTGGTGACTACACTTAACAATACTGTGTTGTACATTTGCAAGCTGCTAAGACAGTGGGTTTTAAAAGCCTCATCACAAGAAAAAATATTTTGTAACTATGTGGGATAGATGTTCAGTAGACCTACTGTGGTAGTCATTTTGCAATATATACATTAAGTTGTGCACTCGAAAATAATATATCTCCATATTTAAAAAATTGTTTTGCCGCCGCCAATGTAATCCTCTAAGAAAAGTCAAACGGTACCTCAGCATTTCAGGCTCTTGCACCGCAAATTTCCTGATGCGTCTTTCAGTGTTATTTAGCTAAACTCCAATCCATAGCAGAGCCAATGAATAACATTGAGAACCTCCTTGAGAGGAAGAGGGGTTTTAGGTGCCAGGACCATGGGGTCAGAAAGCCTACTTCCTCCTGAAGTACAGGAAAAAAAAAAACATCCCATATAAACAAGCAGAAATGGTTTACAAAATAGACTTTCTGGGACTTTCTGTGAGAGCATTTTCCCCACATTTTCATTCTGTCTCTCTAGGTGTTTTCAACTTTTGTGACAATAGGCAACTGAATAAACTCAGAATGAAGTTCGGGGCAAAGAATTTCCCATAACAAATGTGACTTTGAGAGAAGAACAGCCAGAATCTGAAGTTCTTGGAGACAGGGAAGTGAGAGGATTTGGGCAAATCCATACCTAGCTGCAATACTTTTCACAGAAAAAGGAAGACTGGGGTGAAGTAAATAGATCCAAACATCCCCAGGTCCTTGGCCTTTCTACTTCATTACCCATCATTGATAATAAAAATCTCAGAATAAATAAGACAAACAACATGAGGACATTGCAGTTCTGATGGGGCAGTGATTTCATTTCCATGAGAAAAGGAGAAGGATGAGGAGTCTTACCTAGCTTGCCTCGTGTTGCTTGGTGAGAGAATGGGAAACCCCACGCCTGAGTCGACGTCTTCTGTTGGCAGGGAGCCATAGGGTAACAGGCAGGTCTACCATTTCTCTCCAAGCCTGAAGCTCCTAACCAGTTCACCTTCCTCTTTCCACCTTTCTGAGTTTTCCTTAGTTGCCTCTTCTGTTATTTCCAGCATGAGAGGTGGACTTAGCTGAGATGTGCAGGGCTTGGTTTAAGCCGCCTCGTCTGAACTTGAAGTTTCATTGACAAGATTTGAACTTGCAATGATTTTGAGGAAAATATTTTGAGAATCTTGGTTTGAAGCCCATGACAACTACCGTAATAGTTTTGATGATGAAGCAGCTACTTTCATCTCCCTGTCGCATGCATCCCTGGAGAATGTTTTTAGAGCAGAGAAAAGAGGTGGTAAGTGATAGGACATTCACGACTATCTAGTCAAAAGCAGCTGTCACAAATACAATAGGAATGAGAATGGGAAATAGGAGTACAGAATATCAGATGTACCCATGTCTGCCTTCATCCACTACCCCTATTCCACACAACTTCTACCCTCATCCCGGCCCTGACCCTCTCACTGGACACCTGAAGGCAAAGGTGGCAGACCTCTTTCTCATCCCTTCTGTCTTAACCCATTCGGCTGCTATAACAAAGTACCAGAGACTGACTGGCTGGCTTGTAAACAACATAAATTTATTGCTCACAGTTCTGGAGGCTGGGAGTGTGAGATCAGGAGCGGCACAGTCACATTCTGGGGAAGTTTCTCTTCAATTTTGCAGATTTTCTTTAGGAAAAGATTTCTTAGATGTGACATCAAAAGCACGATCTATAAAAGAACAAATTGAAAAATTGGGTCTCATCCAAATTAAGTTCTTCTGCTCTTTGGAAGATATACTAAAAGAGAAGGAAAAGAAAATCCACATGGGACAGAATGGCAGAAAATATCTGCAAATCACATATCTGATAAAGGACTTATATTCAGAATTTGTAAAGAACTCTCAATACTCATTAATAAGAAATCAAACATAATTAAAAATGGACAAGATTTGATTAGATGTTTCACCTAAAGAGATATAGGGATGGAGATTAATCACATGAAAAGATACTCTAAAGCATTAGTAAACAGGGAAATGCAAAATAAAACCACAGTGAAGTACCATGACGCATCCATTTGAATGGCTAAAATTAGAATGGTAAGTAATTAAAAGCACCTCCAAAGAGGCAGAACAACCGAAACTATCATAAACTGGCAGGTGAAATGTGAAACGGTACAACCACTTCAGAAAGCGGTTTGTTAATTTCTTTAAAAAGAAAGACATAGGCCTACTATGTTATATGACCCAGCCTTCTAAAGAGAGTTAAAGCATATTTTCATACAGATATTTTACACCAAGGCTCATAGCTATTTTATTTCTCATAGTCAAGGTGAAATCACTCCAACTGGAGACAAATGCCCATCAACAGGTGACAGCATTAAAAAAAAAAATCTGTGGGATATCAACACAATGGAATACTAATCAGCCATAAAAATAAATGAACTATTGATTCACATAGCAATATGGATAGATTTCAAAAATAATCATGCTGAGGGAAATAAACTAGACAAAAAACAGTATATACTCCATGATTGCATTTTGATAAAAATCTAGAAAGTCAAATGTAATTTCTAGTGACTCAAAGCAGATCGGTGGCTGCCTGGGCATGCAGTGGTAAGTGAAGAGGAAAGAATGAGAAATCAAGGGGCTGGAGGAATCTTTTGGAGATGATGGATAATATTCTGTATTTTGGTAATGATTGTGGTAATGATTTCATGGCTGCATAAATAAGCCAGAATATAACAAATTGTAGATTTCAAATTATACCTTAATAATGTTTTATAAATGGAAATATAAAGAACTAGAATAGCCCAAAATAAGTCATTCCCCAAAATAAAGTCATCCCTTAATACAAAAACCTTCTAATAATACACACTCATACACAAATAAAAAATTACGTAAGCTAAATAAATTAACAAATACAAATAATCCATTCCTAACAAAACAATTTACACTTCAGTGTACCAAAACCTTTATAAACAATAAAAAAGTCAGAAAAACAAGGTACAAATAAATCAATAATAAAACAAAACCAATAAGAGTTTAAAAAAAAAATCCCTCCCAATAATCCTCCATGTAAGCCAAGCTCAATAAATGGGATATAAAAAAATAAAGTTAAGACAAAGTCCAAACAAAAAGAATACATGAAGATATCGTTAAGAAAATATACTGGAAATACCAAAAAAATATATAAGCATACAGACACTGGAGCAAAAGACATGGAACCCAAATAAACTCCTACAACTTGCGCGAATCAAACCTCAAAACAATAAACACACACAGATACCCACAGAATGTAAAGAGCCCCCCACAAATATTAAAGGGAAAAAAACCAAAGCCCACCCAACAATAGTCATACAAATTTGAAAAATCACAAGGCACAAGAAAAATGCACACATAAATACATACACTCACACGTGCAAACACAACTAAAACTCCAAAGCACCTCTCAGAACAGATCAAACAAAACACATAAATCAAAACCAAATCAGAAAAGGCAAAGAAACCCAGATTTGAACCAAAAACAAATAATTAAAAAGACACCCCCAAACCCAAAAACAAGATGAATATTCACTAATTAAGACAAAATTCTAACTAAAAAAATCCCTCAAGCATACAAGCAAACAATAACAAGCCAGGACGTCATGTACAGAAATAGAAACAAATAAACAACAACAAAAAACTAATTAAAACAGCAAAGGCCAGATTCTAAAAACAAATACACACAGACTCTGCAAATGACTGCATAATTATAAGCAAAATGATCAGAAAAAGGAAAGAAACAAATAATAAAACCAGGTACCAAAGTCCAAATAAATATTACTAACCAAAACCGATCTGAAAGCTCAAACCAAATTAAAATATAATATGTATGTGAACAGTTCAACTAATGCATGAACGCCAACACACACACACACACACACACACACACACACACACACACTAACAAATGAGCTCTCGCACCTTTTCAAAAACGGGCACACAATCAATTCTGAGGACAATGTGCAGTGGCACCACTGTCACTTCCTGGCATGAACCCGGGGACGTGAGACTTTCTACGCAGGGAAATCCATAGAGCTCATGAGAGGGGAGCGAAACCCTTGAGCGGTAGACACTGATTGTATATAGGTGGTAATGTAGTAATATCAGGAGATAGAATAGACTCCCTTCCTCTTGGGCGTAATCTAAATTTCCCCAAGATCTGGAGTGGGGTACAACATATAAGTGATTTGAGATGAGAGCAAAATTCCACAGACTTCCACTCGCCCATTCGATGCACTGATACCACGTGGTTTATGGGACATCATCTGGGCATCAGGATGAAGGAGCCGCAGCCCATTTCCCAGTGCGGCGGCACAGGCCACCTTCTTCCCACTCACCGCTCCAGTCCCGCGCATGGTCTCCAAGGGTCCAGTGTCATCCCCCTTCTCTTTGTGAGTCTTGTTTTGTTTTGTGAAGACGTTGGGTTAAGAACGAACAAGCCTAGGAATGTGGAAGGGAAAAGACAAAGTGACATGGCCTCATTTTCTAAAGGTCTGACATTAGTACCCTCTCTTCCTTTTATCCTTTCAGAGAATTTATAAAATAACATGTTAAATAGCATAAAAGGAACTAACCAAATGAAATATTCTGGGCATCTTCTTAACCCCTATGGTTATGAAGCATTTAAAAAGACTTGATATAGATATATGAAGATACATAGATACATACATATATATGTATTTAAAGATTTTAAAATATGCATATTCTTACATACATACACTTTAAAAGAAAATGTATGTATTTTTCCCAGTAAGAAAGTGCACCCCAACCCCTGGAAGACTGACTTGTCCTCAATCCTGAGAGAGCAAAAGGGCTATGGGGTATTAAAGGAAGCTTCTGAGGCAGAAGGGAATTTGAAAAGCCCCAAAGAAAAAGGGCAAAGCTTGGGCACTATAAGGAATGTTGGCAAGAAAAAACAGGGGGGCATACAGAGTACTTGGGTTCTGCCAACAGGAGGAATTCTGACAACACAGGGAGGAAGCCACACCCTCACTGCGACGTTTACACGTGAGCGGGCACATCTCCTTTGGACAAGGGTATCGAATGCCTGGAGAACCTCCATGGGTGACTTTCCCCACCTGCTAATGAGTCAGTTGGGGTAGCCCAGCAGTGGGAGGGCAGCTCTGTGTACATAGCACATACACTGATCCCCACAGCCAGCCATATCTTACATGATGGGCATTACTCTACTTAGAAGAGGTGACAATCAAGTTTTAGTTGATGAGAATGACATCCTTTGGAATAAGACATTGCACTCAGCCGAAGGCGGTGGCCCGGCCCAAATACACACGCATAGTTTTCATCCAGTGCATGTGACTTTCCAGCACATGAATGACCGGCCCCCTGTCATCTTTCCCTCCCTGGGTATTTCCTTACTTGCTGCAATATTTAATGTTCTGGTTTTGAGACCCGAGAGATAACAAACCTTCCCTCCATTTTTCTCTTCCTCAGGTAAGAGATAGCAACATGGACTTATTCCCGTGGATGTTCAAATTGTTAGGTTTCCTTTCCACCAAAGCTAAAATTTCCCCCAACACACCCACCATACCCCTCTGTCCCCCAACCTTCCCAGCTGTTCATTCAAACTTCTATAATTTAACTCCAAGAGCCCAGGGAAAAGTGGAGACAATTTAGTTGTAGCCAGATCATAGGGAAGAAATCTCATTTTCTCCACCATTTCTGTAGAGGTTATAGACCATTCACCCTGCCTGGAGTTAAGAGAGAAGATACTCGTAGGAGTGCGTGATTTTTCCTTCCCAGCCCTGGATTTTCTCAACTTTTCCTAGAGTCCCCATTGTTGGGAGGATCTCTCCCAATCTTTTCATTTGGAGGCACAAACCTCCAGGGGTCCTTCATTCCCCTTTAAAAACTGAGGCTGAGAGAAGGTAGAAGCAAGAAGGTGAAAGAAATGCACACACCCCAAACCAGGTCTATTTTAAGAGCTAGGGAGATGAGTTAAACAAGAGTCTGTAAGAGAGAGATGGATGGACTTAGTAAAATACACAATTAGCTAAATTATTTGCCATGGAGAGAGAGGGAGTATGAGGTGAGAGACATTTAATCTGGATGCCCCTGAGTCCCTCAGCATCCAGGCATCTCCAGTGCTGTTTGTAGATGTAAATGACTCGTCTAAGTCTCAAATTCACATCTATACACACATAGAAAAATCAAACCTGAAATAAAATATTTTTTAAAAATTCCTAGTCAATAAGCACATGAAAAGATTCTCAACATCACTAATCATTAGGAAAATGCAATTTAAATACCAAGTATTGATGAAGATATGGAGAAAGTGGAATTTTTGTGCATTGCCAGTGGGATGACAAAATGGTGGAGTGGCTATGGAAAAACATATGCCAGTTCTTAAAAAAAAAATTACCATATATTCCAGCAATTCCACTTCTGGGTACATGCCCCAAATTACTTAAGGCAGAGACTAGCAGAGATATTTCTACAGCCATGCCCACAGCAGCATTATTCATGATAGCAAAAAGGTGGAAGCAACTCAAATGTCCACCATCAGATGAATGAACAAAACATGGTCTATACATATAATGGAATATTGTTCTGCTGTGGAAAGAAAGGAAATTCTGACAGATGCTATGACACAGATGAACCTTGAAGACATTATACTACGTGAAATAACTCCTGGCCAATGCATGGCTCTGCAAAAGAATTGCCTGGAGCCCACATCATCGCCCTGCACTGTTTCCCGAGGGACCATCCCAAGGGCTCTTGCTAGTGACAGAGCCCTGGAGTCATGCGTTTGGGTGGTCTCCCTTTCCCCATGCTGAACTCCGGCTTCCGCTCTGCTCCCAGCTCCCCCATCGCTTCTCACCTCCCGACACTCTTAGTTTCACAAAATTCCACAAATCCTCCCGTTCTTATCTTCCATCCTGAGTTCTGTTTTCTGATTACCCACACCCAGAGGGGAACACTGAACCATGCAGCAGATCTGCTGACCTGGGGAGGCAGTGTGCCAACAGCTTAACTCCCGATGACATCTAGACCATAAGTAAGCCTGGGGGCTTCCATGCAGTCTCATCTGTGATAGAGCAACCTCCATAATAAAGGCTCCTTGGTGGGTGACATAAACGAAGACAGAAATGATGTGGTGATAAAATCTGAGAGTTGATAAAAGTCTTGTACCTCACGCAATGGGAGATATAAGATGTCACTAGCCTCTTAGCATTGTGAAGGGAGGGACTCTGTGCTGTTCACCTCAGCATCCCAGTGTACAGGCCTTGGCACATAGTAGGACTCCAACAAATGCACACTGATGAGGTGTCCCAGTTTATGCACAACACAGAGAGATTCTAACAAGATGGTAAAAACACAAACCTATAGGACTGTTTAAGTCATATTACTCCTCAAAGACCAGGTAGCTAGTTATTAAATCACACATTATTTAAATAACGGCCTTTTCCATGTAGAAACAAATTCCATTTACAGCTCTAACAGATGTTGTATCCTCTACAACTATAATGTCCTTTAGAGATGAATGATGACCTTTCATCCCTTTTGTATTCTTGGCATCATCTAGAAATCTCAATAAAGTAGATGACCCATTATAATAACTTCCTTAATTTTTCCCACCAAGTAGACCCCACCACAAAATGACATAATCAGCCATATCCATGTGCTGGTTAAAGACAAGGATAAAGATGAAATGAGCCCAATTACTGGAGTTTTCCAAACCTATCTTTTCCATGATCTATGTTCATCCCTTGATTCTCCAAAGAGGACAAAATTCACTGCTTGGTGCCCTAAAGCAGATCTCAAAAAACCACATATTCCTCCCCACCCCCCAGTCTTATCTATGGCTGCAATGAGTAGGATACTCCAGCTCTATCATTTTTGACATTGTGTGGCCAGTGTTGTGCTCCCCTGGGGGACTGTTAAAAACCTAAGAGCACACGGATGACATCAACAAGATGGTGGGCTGGGAGGTCCAATACTTGTCTCCCCACAAAAGCAACAACAACGAACAGCTGCACACCAGTGAAAACAGCTCAGAGGAAGCTAAGCTCTGGACTACAACGAAGCAGCAGCAGAAACCCCGAGAGGCACGCTAACACCAAGCATGGAAGTGTGCAGGAAGCATTTTACCTGCATCATCCATCCCATCCTGCAGTCCAAAGCAGCTCTCACCAGGAGGGGTCCCCTGGAGAATTTCACCCCCATGGGAAAATGAGACCAGAAGAAGCCAGCAAGCCACACTGCCTTCGCTACTGAGGAACCCCCTACCTGCTAGTCTTCACCGACACTGATCCCAGTGGTCGGGCAGCTCAGAGCCCCTGTCTCTGTGTCCACCTGGGGCTGGAGCTGTTGCTGTGGTGAGATCTGTCCCCAGGCTCCCCATGTTCTGCTGTTCCCACTCTCCAAAATTGGGCCACCACAGTGGGCCGCCAGAGCTGATGCTGCTCTGTACCCTGCCCGCAGGGCCAAAGTCACAGGCTTTGACCACTCTGTGCCCTGATCTCGGCATCCTAATTTTGCTGCTTGAGCCACCAACACCAGGTGGCGCTGTGGAGTCCTGTACCCCACCCTATCCCACCACACCCTGGCCCCACCCCTTGCCAAGGTCCTGAGTTAGAACTTTGATCTGCCATCGCCAGAGTGTGCCGCTACTGCACTATGTTCCCTGGGCCCAAGCTACCTCTGCACCTTGTCATCTCAGGGTCTGTGCTACTGTTCTACCCTCCTTCCCATCCTGAGTAACTGTGACATGTCCCTGAGACCCACCCCATATCCACGGGAGACCTCGGGCATGGTGGCCTCACTACAACCACCTTCATGGGAAAATCTTTCCTCACCAAAACCAGTCCAAAGAAGGCTAGAAGAGGTGACTGCTCCCTCAAATGTGCAGATATTGACACAAAGCCACTAGAAACACAAAAAAGCAAGCAAACGATGCTGCTAAAGGAACACAGTGATTTTCTAGTAATGGACCCCCCCAAAATTGAGATCTGTTTGTTACTTGAAAAATAATTTAAAATAATGATTTTTAAGGGAGCTCTATGAGAATCAAGAGAAATGAACTCAGGCAAATAATGCATGAACAAAACTGAAGTTCCATCAGGCATTAGATTCTCATAGGAGCACTGGTCCCTGGTCCAAAAAAGGTTGGGGACTACTGGATAATCCCTTTTATACAAAAATAACCGAAACCAACCAAACATGTGTATAGATGTATAGGAAAAGGCCTAGAAGGATACAAGCCAAACCACCAGAAGCTAGGTCAGAGGTCCCCAATCCCCAAGGTATGGACTAGTACCAGTTCATCGCCTGTTAGGAACCGGGCCACACAGCAGGAGGTAAGTGGCAGGTGGGTGGGTGAGCGAAGCTTCATCTGTATGTGCAGCCGCTCCCCAGCACTAGCATCATCACCTCAGCTCCACCTCAGATCATCGGGCATTAGATTCTCATAGAAGCACCAGCCCCTGGTGCCAAAAAGGTTGTGGGCCATTGCTCTAGGGAACTAATTTATCCTCCTGACCAAAACAATGAAAAAGAACTGACATAATATAGAGTTTACCAGAAATCAGGCAGTAAAGGGACAGTGATCCCTGAGAGACTCAAAGCCTGGTGACATCAGGATATATACTAATTTCCTAACAGACAAATGCACAATACACTTACTGCTTCCCATGAACTACGGCAGTGCTGAGATGGCCCCCAGGACTGTGATGTCTCTCTTCTAGTCTCTCCCTGAAGCAGCTGGGTTAAGAATAGAGAGGAAAGCCTATGCACTATGTCTTTTTAGTTCCAAAGGTCTGAGAAGTGAAACCTCTCATCACCTCAACGAGCATTTATATTTCACACCGAACACAAGACATAGTTAAAAGAAGGTGTACAAACAGACTAACTGAATGGAAAGTTCTGGTCATCATTTGAATTGCTGCCGATATCGTGGTATCAGAGAGGATATGAACAAAGGAAGAGCTACCAAAGAAGTGGCATTAGGGTACAAGAGGGGAAAGGGTGAGTGAGGGGCACAATGGACTCAACCCAGATCTTGTTCCTAGGCACTCAGGACCATTTTGGACAGAGGTATGTAAATCCTTCAAGAACCTGGATGGGAAGTGTTCCAAGAGCCCTGAGATCTTAGGTATGGTCTTTCCAGAGACATTTAAGAGACTTCAGAAAGAATGGTGATTTGGCCAAAGTGAGCACAGCTGTGCCCAGAAAACCACGCCACCCGCCTCACTAGGACTGCCACATGTAGTTGAAAATGTTGTGAATTACCACACTCGAAAAAGTGCCAATCATATTTTAGTGTACCTGAATGGCACTCTTTTGAGTGGGGCACTGCACAAAGAATGGTTAAATATGGTGATCCTGACCAAATGCTCCTGAGCCATGTTCCTTTCAAAGTCACCTATTGTTTCCAGCCCATGTGTGGCCCCGGGATTTATACAAAAAAAAATCTAAAATCTATGAACATCCATGCCAGTGCCCTCTCTCCTCTGTCTTCCCCTGCATTAGTATCCCCTCACCTGCTGCAGGCTGGATTTGTAGGTTTTCTGGCTGAGAAAGATGGATCCTTTCCTCTCTCAGAAGAAATACATCTTCATCTGTGTTAATCTGTTGGTTTTCAAGTCTTTAGAAGTGATGCTTTATATATGAGCTGTTCTCCTCCAAAGCTAAAGTTCCCACCAACACACCCACCACATCTTTCTCCATCCCAAACGTCAGCTCATACTTCCAAGTCTCTTAGGGGAAGGCAGGATCCTAAGACAGTCTTGAAGATGAGCCCCATGCACATGTCCTGCATAATCTTCCCCCTTTAGAGTCAGCAGGACATCTGAACTTTATGGGCTATCATTCCCATGACTATGTTTTATAGCCAAAGGGATGTTCCAGATGTAATTAAGGTCACTCATTTTTTGAATCTGATTTATTCAAAGGTAGATTATCCTGAGTGACCTGACCTAATTAGGTAACCTCTTTAAAAGAGGATACAGAGGCCAGAGACAAGAGAGCAGCCTTGAGGCAGCTAACTGGTCTGTTGCTGAATCACATGGCAAGGAACACTAGGGATCTCTAGGACGCAAAAGCCTCCATCCTATGGCTGAAAGAAAATGAAGTTTGTCCATCTTGAAAGAGGACCTCAAGCTTCAGACGAGCTCACAACTCCAGTTAACACCTCGATTTCAGCCTTGTGAGATCTTCTGCCAAGGACCCAGTGAAGCTGCATACAGACTCCTGACCCACAGAAACCGGGATAATAAATGTGTATTGTTTTAAGCTGTTAAGATTGGAGTAATTTGTTAAGTAGAAATTGCAAATTAATACACCTTTGTTTGGAGTTCCAAACCTTAATGACAAAAACAAAAAGCAGCAGAGAAAACATGCATAAATCTCAAGGGAGACAAGGAAAGAGTAACTGGTAGTTGCCAACAAGTAGAAAGTAGAAATCCCTTTTACTCCTCTTTCCCAGAGAAGAACTAAATATGAAATTTACCTGGACCGATTTCCAAGAAAGAAAATGAGCTTAGAGCCCAGAAATGCTCTGTTTCTCCTCTCATCCTTGAAGTTTTTGGCTTTTTTATCTGAGTTCTGGGTGTAGAAAAGACATTTTCCAAACTTTCCATTCTAAGCACAGGCCTCCACGAGTATGTGTTTTTTTCCGGCTTGCACAGACACCCTGAGATAACATGGGAGAAAGCAGGTAAATGAGTGTCAAGACCAAAGACATTCTTGGTTTAAGAACATGAAAATAAGGTTACAGAAAAGCTTATGGTTGACAAGTTAGAAAATTCAGAAAACTACATACCTGTACAAGTTACTTACTGTAAGGAGAGAAAGTAAGTTAAGTTAAGAAGTGAGGGGCACTTAAGCTAGATTTCAGAATCCAGGGGCCTATTTCACCTTCCCTAGCTTAAAAAATGAGTCAAGGCTGTACATCATAACCATAAATACAGAAGACTCAAAATATTTATATTCACCCAGTCATCTATGGTCCAAGTTGGTTCCTATTTCTGATCATAGCCCCTTCTCCTTTATTCCAAGTAGAAATATTATTAGATGAAACTGAGAAGAAACTTGCCCAATAGGTATGGACTCTGAAGCTTCTGAGTGAGCTGGCCGGCAAAGAATTTGACACCAATCTCTCCCACCCACTCCAACTCAGCCTTTCTTTACGTTCATATTAGAAGCTTTGGGACCTTTGGTTCCTAAACTTGTCTATGGGAATTCTTCTAGAGTCCCCTGACCTGGTCCCACGCAGGGGACGGCGTCAGGGGAATCGCGTGTCCCCAGGGCAAGCAGCCCACTGGAGGGCTGAACGCTCCCTCGGCACCACCCACAGGGGCGCCGTGCACGTTGCATATGTCATGTGTTACTCCACTCACAAAGCTGTCAATCACACTTTATGACACATGATTGCCAACTCTGGAGTGGGGTAACGCACAAAGAATGTCCGAGGACGGCGGCCCCGCCGAGTCACCCGTCCGCGCTCCTCCTGAAAAGCCCGCCATGCCCCGGCTGCGAGTGGTACCGGCCTTCACCCCAAACCGTTCGCCAGCGCCACGCCGCTGTCCTGCCGCACCTGGCCTGCCCCGACTGGTGTCCCCTCCTCACGGTCTGGGCTTTTCTCAAGGCAGTTGAGAGACTAAGAACCATTAAGCCCCCTTGTTAGGGTCTCCTGCTCAGGGAAGAAATATCCACCTATGCCTTATCCTACTCCTTCCCCCAATGTTACATAAAAAGCATCAACAAGCAGCATGTATCCCCCGGACCCTTTCATTAAGCAGACTTCATGTCAGCCACCCAGCTCGCCTCGCCTGCTATGAGTCCCTCTACCTGAGTTACCTACCCCAGCTCCTGAGACAAAGGCATCATCAGGGAAAACATACACAAGACTAGATGTAAAGAACAAGTGAACCAGCAGTAAATGGTGGGGTGGAGGGAATAGAAAGCCCTTTTCTTCCTTAGACCCTAGGGTGTGAAAAGCCCATATGACTTCCTAGGAGTGACTCAGTAAATGGAACGTGTACCTGATACCTGAGGATGTGCATACATTCCTTCAGCTCTTATGTTTTCTTGGTCTTTCCTTGGAACAAGATTGTTTAGAGCACATTATTGCATTTTTGTGAGATATGCTGTGTGTTGCCTGCACTTCTCTGGGGAAATGCAGTGTGAGACGCCATAACACAGATACACAAATATGGTGTGTGGATGCCAGAGGCTGGGGTTTGGGTATTTAAGGTGACTGTGGCCTACAAAAGGGGTTCTGTCTCCCTCTAGCTCCCATTCAAGAGTCGTCGTGTACTCTCGGAAGCTGCAATCCTCCAGCATTTCTCATCCACTCCATAAACCCAGCTTAACGCTTCTGAGGCCAAACACCAGCAGTGAGAGCTCGTGGGGCTGTCCCGCCACTCAGCCTGCCATCATGGAGTGCAGGCTCTGTTGTGGGCACAGGGCATGACAGCACTGCGTCTCTACTCCCCCCAGCTTGGCCACTGGATGGAGGTTCCGCATGATGTGGAGCAGGCCAAGGAGAACAGTATCTACTGCCACTGAGAAGCACCCTCTTTGTAAAGCCGAGGCGTCACCCTGAGAGAAGCAGGCCACTGCCTTTGGTGCCAGCTCCAGATGAGTCTGTTATTTTCCCTTTGTGTGAGAAGCTGCCCTGGATCCCGGGTGCCCTTAAGGCTCTCCCTGAAGAACATGACTTTGTGTTTGACAGCGTGTGGGGAAGGCCGCACCTAACTAACCACGGTCTCGAAAACAATGTAGATTTTGGTCATCGGTAAATGAAGTGAGACTGTGGCACGCTCAGAGCTATGCGCTAAAGACTAGTCCCGCTTGTTTACCAGGGAGAACCCGGGGGAGAGATAGCTCGTAAGAGCCCTCATGGTGTCTGAACAAACCTCAAAGATTTTCCTTGAAACTATTTAGCTCAAACTCTGGGGCATGTTTTGCCTAAAACATTTTGAAAACTATATAACAATCAGCCTGTGATTAGGAAGGCTAAGGGCTGGATGTGACACACACAGAGGCAGACAGCTTGATAGACAGAGCAGGAAAAGAAAGAGTCAAAGGGGACGCTGCAAGCACCACTGTCTTCTCAGAATGGCTGCGCGCACGCGGAGTTCTGTGCCAGAGAAAACACGAGCCACTTCGCACTGCTGACACGACTTCACTAATACGGCATTGCCAAGGCGATGAGCAGGCAGAAAACAACAACGAAACAACTCCGGGGGGGGGGGGGAGCGTTATCTAGTGTTGCTATAATTTAATCATCTCAAATGCCCAGCTTTCAACTGAAATTATGCGATGTGCAAAGGAAAGGAATGGAAAATGCATCCCATACATAGGAGAAAAACCGACAACAGAACCTTCCTGTGAGGTGTTCCAAATATCACACTCATAGATCATGACTTAAAGTAAACGTTACAAATATTTTAAAGGAAGTAAACGAGCCATTATTTGAGAAGTAAAGGAAGCTATGAGGGCATGTATAGCAAGACATACCCTCTTATAAAACATGTATATACAAATAGGTATAAAATATATTTTAAGAAAAATAATATTCTAGAGTTTAAAAGCACAATATGTGAAATGAAAAAAAAATCAATAGGGGTTCAATAGTAGATTGAATTAGAAGGAATAAAATCAGTAACTCGAAAACAGGTTGACTGTGATGGCACTTTATAAAATACAGAGTAAAATGAATGCAGAAAAAAATGAGTAGAGCCTCAGAGAAAGCTGGAACATCAGAAAACACAACAAAATATCATGATGGAATACCAAAAGCAGAGGCGAAAGGGAATGGATCCGAAAAAAATCTTCAAAGAAATGTGGCTGATACTCCTCAGATATGCTAAAAAAAATTAACCTATACACATCGAAAATGTGTGAGAAACCCAACATAGGATAAACACAAAAAAATCAGACTGTCACATATTCTACTCAATCTCTTGGTGCTGGGTAGTGGGGGTTTGGTGGGGAGGGGGGAGGGGGCGAGGGAGGGAGGGAGGGAGAGGGAGGGAGGGGGAGAGGGAGAGAGAGAGAGAGAGAGAGAGAGAGAGAGAGAGAGAGAGATACAATTGAGAAAAAGCGATTTTATTTTCTGAGTTTTCATCAGAAACGATGGTGGTCAGAAGACACTGGGATAAGATATTCAAAATGCTGAAAGAAAATCTATTAACATGCAGATATCTAAGATGAAAAGCTCTGAGGTATCACATCGAAAGCAAAATTTAAAAATGTATGTTTAAGAAAATTAGATCAGTAAACCACAGAGTGAGAGAAATTTATGCAAATCACATTTCTGTCAAGAGAATTATAATCAGAGTATATAATAAACTCTGAAAGTCCCACAATAAGAAATAAAGAACCCAATGCAATGGGGAAAAGTTTCAACAGCACTCACCATAGAAGATTGCGGATGGCAAATAACATAAAAGATACTCAATCCAGTTAGTCAATAAAGAAACACATGCCGGTGCACTGCGACTATCGGTTTAACAGGCAGTTGCAACCCCTTTAAGAGAAGAGGCTGAAGTCTCAGTCTCTGATAAGGATTCCTTTGGGTCAATATTAATCGGTACTGGCAACAGCATAATTTAAAGTATCTTCAATTACTTTTTCTCTTTGAAAAACACATTCGGTTTCTTACTGGTGAATTTTGGAAACCTCCCAGGCAAGAGCAAGGCCCCATACATAAAGCATCGTGGCAACAGCTACTTTGTTCTTATTTCCCCCACCTCCTATCCTCCTGTCTTGGAAATACATTATCCAGCTTGACAGCTAATCTTTGTTTGCGCGCTCCTCTTTCTTTCTCACTACTCCAAACCTAGTGCGCCTCAGTATTTCCATGAATTCGCATCACAAAATCCCTTGGAACGGGACGGAACTGTGTGGGCTAGAGGTGAGTATGAACAGCAAGAACAGATTATTAAGAGGAAAAGCTGAGATTGTCTTTCATTGCCAAAGAAGAGGGGAAGTCTTGGAGCACTGAGAGATTGGAGATTGATTCCATCCGTTACCTAATATAGGACTTGGCTCAAATAGCGCCTCGTCAGAGAAGCCTTCTCTGACCACTCTGTTTAAAAGTGCCACATCTCCTCCTTCCTGGAGCACTGCCCAGCCTTCCATATGCTTTATTGTTTCTCCATAGTACTCTGGACTGTTGCTCAGAGTTCCCATTCTACTCACTTACTAGCTATTGTATATCTGTACTGATAGCACGTCAGCTTCTTCAATACAGGAAGTTTTTCCTGTCCTGTTGGCCTGCTGTATTCGCAGCACCTCACGGATTGCACTGGTATTCAGAAGGCATTCGGTGATTTTTCAGTTGCATGAATCAGTGGACAGTCCGTCTAATCTCAGCTTCCAGGTCTATGTCCAATCTGGGGTTTTCAGATGTCCTGTGCATATAGGGGGCCTGGCTGAAACCATGCTGAAATTCCAACATGGTTGGAAAAGCCCACCAGGGAACTCTGTTGCTCTTATGAAGATTGAGTGGGATTACGCTATTGAGTATAGACAGCAGTATATTGACAAGAGTCTAGGTATTGTCTAAACCAGGGAGTTTTAATTGGCAGAATTAAAGAAAGGCTATATGCCCAACGCAAATCTCATTCCCATTGGCCTTATGTCTTTACAATAAAGAGTTACAGGCTATTCAATGACTTCTTTGGATGAATTTTCCACAGGAACTTCAGCCACCACACAAGTTGGACTCGTTGAGCATTACTCTACTCAGGAAGGTGCACTTCATAATATAGTAATTGTGAATGGTGTCTTCCTAAATAGAGCAGTGCACACAGCAGGGTGAAGGTGGCTCTCTGCCCAACCCACCCCATACCAATGTAGTTCTTCTCAAACCTGCCCGATCCCTGCCACCACAGCATGACAGTCATCATTGTTCTCTAAGAACTCAGCACTTCCCACTTTAGTGCCCCCCACCTTCCATCTCTCCCTGAGTAAGGTCCCCCTCACCTGCTCTACATACCCATGGGAGGTTTTTATGCCCAAGAGAGATTAAGCCTCTTCCTGGTTTTTCTTCTGCACTTAAGAAATATCTTTATTTTCTCTAACCTGCTGGTTTTCAAGTTATTAGGCACTAAGTTTTGAAAATATCTGCTTTCTGCCAAAGTGAACCAAACCACCCTCCAAAACAAAACAAAATAATTAAAATACCCCTACAATTTCTTTATTGTAAAGCCACATACCATTACTGAAAACATACTGAAACCCTTCAGAAGTAATGCAGAGATCAGTCGAGGGGTGCTAATATTGAGAGCGCATTTTATGAATCTCTTGAGAGGAAACTAAGCATTTAACTCACCATTGTTGAATTCCCAGAGATGTGAGCTTAAATCCCAGAGATGTCCTCTTTTCCTCCTCTCAGCTCTATGTTATCTTGGCCCTTGATCGGTGGTGTGGCTGTTGACAGTATATTTCTCTACTTTTCCATTCTGTGATGCAGGTGTACAGCACTCTAACTTTCCGATGACCAACTGACCCTGAGAGATAACAGAGAGTGTGTAAAGTGCATGTAAAGGTGACAGGAGACCACAAATGAGTCACAGCCTAAGAGAATGGGAGCCATGTTATCCAAATCTCACAGAGAAAGAGGAAAGGATCCGGAAAGACAGCTCTAGCTAAGTTAATCGCCACAGAGAGAGAAGACTCAGGGAAGGGACATTTAAATTGGGCCTTCCTGTCTTTTTTCATTTAATAGACTAAAAATTAAGTCAAGTTCCTGTTTTACAAAATTGTTTTCACATCTTCAATAAATAAACCTGAGCCATCTGTGACCCTAGTGTCTGGTCTGTGATAAGTTTGTTATGGGTAAAATCCCAATGGCCTCTCTCAGCTCTGACAGTCTACTTACTGGTACTTACTCCACCTCAGCTATGCCCTGCAGCTGATTATCCCAGTATAGGAAGTGCGATGGGACAGACAGAATTCTCCCACCTGGACTGGACAACAAAGAAAAAACAGCTGCATCCCTTCGTGTTTGTCTTCAGGCAGGAGAGTAAGAATTCAGAAAAATTCTTTGAAGTAGGCAGTTCAATACTGAACTTGACTATATAGTAAACTTGAATGTTTTTGTTCTGCTAGAGACCCAGGAAAAAAGACTAAAATAATATATTCTCAGGCTTCCAAATCCCTGGGCTGACTGACTGGTCCCCTTCTCTGTGTGAGATGAGGGGCACCTACTCTGAATGCCCAACCCCACCAGTGAACAGAACACTTGCCTTGGGCCTTTCTGAAATGGTGTCTACGAGAACCAGACTGTGTCTGTTGTGCTGCTCGTTTGTGATTTAATGTCTTTATCATATGGTTAATGTGTAAGGAAATAGAATCCTCCCTAACACACATTTGCAGTCGTTTCCTCACTCATAAGGAGTCCATTCCCTATCCCTCTAATCCGTGCCCACTCGCTCTTCCCCTCAAGCTTCCTGTCAGGTCCCACCTTCGCTAGAGAGAAAAGAAATGGTGGCCAACTCACCCTGCTTCGCTGTTGCCTGGTAAAAGTGGGAGCTCTGCCCCCCACTGGGCCCTATTGCCCTAAGGAGAGGAGGAAAAGCAAAATGCCAACTAGCCCCGCCTCTCTCCACTATCATTCTGTCTCTGATGTCAAGAGCAGGTAAGGGCTCAGCTTCCCTTTGGGCTCTTGATATTCTCCAATAAAAAGGACCAAGGCTCCTTGGATAAGTGGTAAATCTAGGGATGGGGCAAGGAAATTACGAGACAAGCTGAGAGCACCGTATAGTATCAGAAAAGTTATGAAGTGCTCAAAAAAACTCAAGGACGGGGACACGTTGAGGGGACACAGGGGCCAACCTAAAAGAGCTCCCAATAGCCAAATCTGGAACAACTGGAATGACAGTAGCAGCAGAATGAATAATGCAGTATTTCATTATAACCCAAAGTACAAAGTAAATGTATATGAATCCATATCGATACAAATTAAATAAATGAACAAATGGGGAGAAGATGCAAATCTTCTTTACAGAATGATTCCAAATAATAGATATATACAGTGCCACTCCAAGGGGTGTCACTTACTCCATCTCCTCCTCCCCCACAACCCTTTCATGTGGGCTTTACTTAGTAACCAACTTTCAAATAATAAAGTGTGCAACGAGAAACTACATTAACATCTCAATGGCGAAATCTGACAAACACTAACATGAGCAAGTGATCAAGGCTGACATCATCGGTGATGCCATGTGTATGTCATGGACCCCCTGACGTGATGTGCTGGGAAGAGTACTTCACCTGCGTGGCATTTTTTTCTGAAACTCAGTATCTTGAGTCTAATCTTGAGAAAAGAACAACATCAGAGCAATTCAAATTGGGTCAGTCAAAAGGGTACCTTATTACTATTCCTCAATATTATGAAGGTCATAAAAAACAAGGAAAGACTAGAACATTGTCACAGATTGGAGGAGACAGAAGATACGAAGACTAAATACAATGATATCTTTTGGATTAAATCCTGGAACAGAAAAAGGATATTAATGGGCCAAACTAATGAAATCAGAATAAAGTCTGACATTTAGTTAATAGCAATATGCTAATGTTGATTTCTTAGTTTTGAATAATATATCACAGTAGTGTAAGCTGCTAACATTAAAAGGAAACAAATCGAGTGAGGGGTATATGGAAACTCTCTGTTTTACCTTTGCAACTTTTCTGTAAATCTAAAATTATTCTAAGATAAAGATTTATTTTTTTTTAAAATTAATTGGTATATTTTGAAATAAGATTGGAACAGTTAATATTGTTTAGATTCCAATTTTTCCCAATTTTGTCTATAATTCAAAAAATGTGAGTCAAATGTGTCTGCTGTTTTTTTGTAGGAATTTACCAGGTGAGTCTTAAGTCTATATGGAAATTAATCTAATTCAGGGGTCGCCAACCAGTCCGTGGCCTGTTAGGAACCAGGTCGCACAGTAGGAAGTGAGCAAAGGGCCAGGGAGAGCGAAGCTTTATCTGTATTTGCAGTTACTCACCAGCCCTAGCATCACCGCCTCTGCTCCACTTCAGGTCATCAGGTGTCAGATTCTCATAGGAGCACCTGTCCCTGGTGCCAAAAAGGTTGCAGTGCACTGATCTAATTCATTGAAGACAAAATATAACCAAAACAATCTTGAAAAAATATAACACATTTGTAGGTATCACACTATTCAATTTCAAGACTTACAATGAAGCTAAAATATTCAGGATGAATACAGAGATTTCATCAGTGGAATAGCATAGAAATAAACCCACAATTATACGGCCAATTGATTTTGACAAAGGCAACTAGGCAACCTAACAGTAACAGAAAAATCTTTTCAATAAATGTTAATGTAAGATCTAAATATCCTCAGGGATAATATCAACCTAGTTGGCTTGCAAGACCAATCATGCACCTAAACATTACAGTAAAACAATAAAGCTTGTAAAAAAACATAGCAAATATCACTGTGACCTTGGGGTAGGCAAATCTTTCTCAGAGAGTACATAAAACCACTGAACTAAATCTAAAATAAAATATAGATTTTTCAAATGCTCATCAAATTAAATTCTGTGCTCATCAAAATATATCATTAGGAAAGAAATGTTCAGAACAAAGAGCAGGATAAAATATTTTTAGTGTAACCAGAATATAGTGTTCTTACACCTCAAAAAAAGAAAAACATCAGAAAAATTAGCAATATATTTGTATTGTTGTCTCACAAAGATAAAGAAATTGTCAATAATCACATGAAAATATGCTCAAAACCATCCATCATTACAGAAATGCACATTACAACCATAATTAGATATTACTAAATATGTATTAGAATACCTAAAATTAAACAGCCAGATGATGACCAAGTGTCAGCAAGAATGTGAAGGGCCTGGAACTCTTGCGTATTGCTGGCGAGAGTTTGGTGGCATAACCATATTAGAACATTATTTGGCAGTTTCTTGTAATGTCAAATTACATCTCCCCCATGACCCTGCAATTCAATTCTTACGTATTTACCCAAGAGAAATGAGTATAGAAGACAGAATTCGAAGTACAAATAGTGATTTTTACCCACAATACCTAAACACATTTCAGTGCACAAATATACTTTGAAGCAGGTAGGGTGTTTTATCTTTTTTTCTTTTTTTCAATTGGCAGTATTTTGCAAAACTTCTCATTCAAAGGTGGATGACATGAGATACATTGCTGTATAATTACTTAGTAACTGTGAACAAGGGAGAGAGTCAATCTGCACATATATGTACAAGAACACATTTTCTGAAAGGGTGGAGGGGGGAAAGAATGAGGCAAAGAGAATATCGGCCAAGATTATCTGAACAGTTGCCTACATTTTCTGACTTGGGTTTCCAATTTGCCTCCTGATATGTATGTTCTTACACTCAGGGTTTTCAAAAAAAACCACTATTTCATTGCAGAATCATGTCACAAATGTTTGAACAAGGTGATCAGTGCAGAATAACATTCCCCGAGGTTTAGAAATAGGATTTCCTTACAAGTAAAACCGTTTTGAGTTCCACAGCTAGGTCTCTGGGAAGTTGTAGGGCTAAGCCCATTAATTTAAACCCATAGGTTCTTTTATCCACTGTAAAGGTTTGTTTATCATTGGTGAATTCACTGTAACCACTGTATTTGAAAAAGGCTTTGAAAGGTATAAAAATGTAATGGGACATAAAAGAGAATATAATAGAAATGAATGCCTGCATGTCTTGATTAGAAAACCAAATTTTACATAAGAATGCCAATCATTGCATGCATTTTCTTTTATTTAAAAATTTCAATGTTCTAAATGGATATGTCAACTACTTAAGTCTACTCCAAAATAATTTTATCCTTTTTGTGTGTGGTCATAACTGTGGAGAACTGTTATATAATCTACTGTATCACTGGCCAAACGACTTTTTTCTCTAATTCCTCCATTCAACAATCATTTAGTGAGCCAATGAATGGCTAAAGAACATTATGGCTACTCTCAAAGCTAAGGGACATTCACTGACAAGCCTACAAGCACTGGATTCAGGAGATTCTTACTCCCCAGCCTCTGTAATCCTATCTGGTTCTTATTCTGATTCAAGTAGCTTTGACTCTCTTTTTGTTCACCCTCCAGTTGACTGTTTTTACTTAGTGTGAATTTATATAATGATAAACAAGAATTTATCTTTTAAAATCTATGGTATGTCTGTGGTAACTGCAGAAGTGTGTAAGCGGACCACTGAAATTATTCTCTGTTCAATCCAGCACCACCACTGAAAGCATTCATTGTTAGAGATCAAGTTTTGATTTGTCCCTGAAAATTGAATTAATGTTTTTCACACAGATATCATCAGAATGACACCCATAGTTAAGTAAGAAACTGCAAACTCCAGTTCAGAAATTAAAAAAAACAGGAATCGATTCTCTAAACCTGTCAATAATCTTTTATGAAAACTCATTCCAAGGAAAGATTTCTGTGACAGATATAAAAGACACTGACTCTAGCTAACACGAGGATCTCATGAATTTTCATATTAGTTACAAATTAACACCTGCTGGCAAAAAGTACTAATTCTTTAACAAATTGCAAATTAGTGATTGCAATTGCAACAGGGGTGCTAATTTTCATTTACTAAATGCTGTTAAAAAAAACCCTTTTATAATTCAAGTCCCTTAACATCAATATCATCATACTTTCATCATTTTTAAACTGAAGGTGTTACTTTCTGAATTTCTACGTAGAACCCAAACTAAAATACAAAAAGGGAAATAAAATTATCAAGTGAAGGTATGTTGCATGTATATGTAGTTGTGTCTCTGTGTATATGTGTGTGCATACATGTATAAGACAGTATATATGGGCGCATGGCACGAAGGTGTACGTGCATGTGTGTGCACATGTGGGTAAGTGAAGGAAATATATTTAGACTTGACAATAATTACATAACCTGTTTTATCAGTTATAATTAATTTATCATTGGTGGCATATGACATTATTAAATTGGCATGTATTCCAACATTGTGTAATTGTTGTTTTATTTGAATGTGTATTAGAAAAACACTAATTAATAAACAAAACTTTTGGCTTCATGGATATTATTTGCCAGAAAGAAACCAAATATAAAAAGTGATTTAATATAAAGAAGATAAGAAGTAAATTACCATAGAGGTAAAATATGAATATGACAGAATTGTAAATAAGTTACAGAGGCCCTGAAGTTTAGGATACAATGATTTAAATCTGCTGTAAAAAAAATGGAACACAAAATAAGTGCCTTTATATTTTATATTTGTATTTAGCCAGCAGACTAAGTTATTTTCATTCAGGTGGTAATGAAATAGTTACGGCAAAAATATTCTATTATAATATAATTGGCATTGTGTTTATACCTATGTTGTTGTTTACAAGTGATTACAAATGCTATAGTACAAGCATGAGGTAAAGAATTACGTGAATGAGCTTAGTCAGTTATACAGTAAAAGACTATGAAAAAGCCACTTGGCATAAGCTGGAGAAACACCTGTGATGATGCAGCTTCTTAGATCACAGTAACGGCATACAGCCACTCAACATGAAGACTGAAATGGGTCACCTGATATCTCACTGGGATTAAAGATGCATGTACCAAACTTTATTACATCAAATCATATACCATTTTCCCTGATTATGTATTTATTTCTATGGCCAACTTGAGGTCTGGAGGTTTTACAGAACTCACTAAATCTGGATCACTAAAGCTGGATTTTTAATTGTTGTATAATGAGCCGGAAATTATGTTGGGAATCGGTAAGGATGAAATGTACTGACTGACACATGCAGAATGAGAAATCAGATAACACATGGCCTAGCATATTTGGCAGTACCCAGTTATATGATTTATAGATAATACATAATGTAGACAAAGGGTTTTGAGAATTTCATTGGAAAACTGTCATAGATCAGCTAAATTTGATTTCATGAGCTATTCAAATCTTTATGGTATTGTGTTCCTTAACCAGGCCTATAACATTCACCATAAACTCTTAGATCCATAAAAGACAAATACTGCCAGGATTCTCTGGCTCCTAACACTTGTTATTTGTTTATTAACAAGATTAGAATCTCTTTTGGTCATTGATAACCTTAGTGAGACCTATTTTAGGTTAGGGAGTAGAAGTGTAGTATAATAAAGAGGAGAGGAAGATATAGGATCAATGAGTACAAAAACCTCCCAGAACGTAAGAAAAAGAAGTGATTTGGTAGTTGGTAAAGGTAATACAGAGGAGAACATGTTTGGTTCATTTGCAGTCACCACCTGTCATTTAAGAGCCCTCAGGACAAATGTCACAATATCGAATGGCATGAGTTAAGAAACAGACTTTATTGGGGAGAAGGAAAAATTGCAAGAACTGAACCAGCACAAAATGAGAAGGCACAAGTCCTCTATTATTCAGTTCTCCCACAGAAAGATGGGTCAGTGTCTCACTCTGTTGCAAACACGGGATGAGCTAAGTTAAAATAGAGAGAACTCTGATTGCTATCCCTCCTTCTTTCAGGCACATGTGAGAATGTGACCTTGACAGATGGGATACAAACAGATTCCTGGCACAAGGTGGTCTGTTTTCAGGTGCTGGCTTTACGTAGGAGCTATACGGGAAGGGTATTGGCTCTCATTACTTACATTCAATGTTACAATGGGAGTCTTGGCAAGATAAAGCAAAATGAATAAATTTATTAATAAAGACCTACAGATGATGGAGAAGGAAGTTAAAATTGCCTTTATTTGCAGATGGCATGCTAGTGTATGAAACAAAACCTAAGGAATTTACCAAAGTTACTAGAACTGACATGTGAGTTTAGCAAGTTTGCAGGATATAAAGTATACGAAAATTGCTTGCAATTTAATTGGAAATGGGAAAAAAGGCCACTTACAATAAGACAAAAACGGGCAGTACTTAAGTTATTTTAGCCACTACATTTTATTCTAAATGGAAATAGACTTTCATTATATCTTCAATGAAATTAATCTTGAAACTTTCTGTTTTTACATTTGGGGGAAAAATATAAACCCATTAACTTCATGCCTTCTAAACAATGCCTTGCACATACTGTTTACTTTATAAGCCTTAAACTTGCCTTTAGTCAAAAGTAATAATCTTCTCTCTGTAAGATTAAATTAAGTTAAAATTATTGGCATTTATTAATATGTATAGCCATAGAGGGGCACAAAGCTGAATCTAGTGTTTGACTGACTTTGAACTCATGCATTCAAGAAAAGTGGTCATTTAAATGCTTCATGACTTTTATATAAAATTAATATAATTCTATAATTTCAAAGGAGGCTTATAAAAATCATTAATGTATAGAGCTATATGTATGATTGTTTTACTCTTTAGAGTAAATCGAGTTAAAGAGTTTGAATCTGTTAAATATTAATATGCTATGGCAGAATTAAACAAAGTAATTGAATACAGACTTCTCAAAATAGTTACATATAAAATAGAAAAGTTTTGCCTAATTTCATCAGATTCTCTGCCACTAACATTTGAGTGAAAGGGCTTCTTTCCATGGAAATATTTAATAGCTATAGACTATAAACCTCACCAGGACAGAGACTTGATTTAGTTCACTGCTGTATTCTCAGAGCCTACTATCTGAATGCCTGAGAGTAGCTGTCAATCAATACTCATTAAAGAAGCAAATGCGTAACAGTTTTCTTTGAATTTATCTACTGAAGAACTTCTATAAAGCTGAAGATTTCTGATTAAAAATGAAAAACTAAAGTGTTCAAGAAGAGAATAATGATAGTCTTCGAAACTATGACCATTTATATTACATTGATGATAATAACAAAATAATAAAATAGTAAGGTAAAAGTGATGGAATAAATTTTTATCGCAACAAGAATAAAGGAGAGGTATGCTATATTACATGTGAAATGCCTATTATAGAGTTTGATTCATAAGTATGAGCTCACTAAATTAGTCACTACAGAGACACAGGTAGCATAAGATAATCAGAGATGCAGAGTCCAAAGAAACACAGGATAAGGAAATTCTTCAACGGATAGCCTCCAGGAGACTATTTGGGCATTATTCATACCACCCTGAACCCTTCTTCTCTGTCCCATCTGCCAGTATTACAGTTGGCATCTTAATTCAAGAAGTTCCCAACAACCTGCCACTAGTAATACCTTGAAAGTCTTATTGGTGTAGCTGATCTGATGTCTCAAAGCCACATGTTCCAACATTTAGGACCTAGAACATCCCATCCCATTGGTTTTCTTTCCTCATGTGTGTGTATGTATATCTTTTTTATATACTTATATGTATATAGAAAATTTGAGTATGTATTGGAACATATATGCATATATATTATTCTGAATTATCAAAACTTAAACGAGTTTGCTTATGTATTTTAGCAAAGAAAGTGATTTTGTTCAAATATAAGATTGCATTTCAGCCTCAGGGTATGTAATCCAGCCATAGTATAGTATTGGATTTGTGACATTCAAAAGAATAACTTAAGATGCGGAGGGGTTTTAACTAAAATAAGATGCTTTAAGTATTGTGAAGTACCTTCTATCTTGAGTTAATGAGATTGCTCCATCACTTCCTCAGAGAGCTGAAAACCAGGGAAATGAGTAACTCATTGGAACTTGTTTGAATCATTTATCGCAACATTTTTAGGAAGTTCAAGATGGCTCCTGGTTCTATGTTTGCACAATTGTGAAGATTTTTTTAGTGTTTACACAAAGTATATTTTCCTCTTGTAGATTTGCATATGATTTAAGAAGGATTGCTTTTCACATGAGGCTCTTCCCCTCCATTTCAACGTACTCTTTAAAAAGCTGCAGTGGGCACAGTTGTTACATGGGTGATGATTTCTGATGGAATGGCAAATGGATCAAGTTCATTTAATATGAGTAAAAGAAACTAACTCATTTTACTGCACGAACACAGAATCTAGAGGACCTCGGAGCCTATTTCCAGTCAGAATGAAATATTTCCTTGGAGTCCTTGTGTATTTCCCCAAATGTGCTTATTAGGGTTAGTACCAGCTGAAGTGAGAAATCTCAGAAGATTTTCTATATAGACAGAGAATAACAGTTTAGATTAAGATTGAATAAACAACAGGGATATGCATATGTTATAGCTCCATTTTTGTACATTTCCATGAATTTTACTAGGCAATTTGCATTATGGAGCCATAGATCTATTTTCCTGAACTTTGAGCACTATCTAAAAACACAGAATAAATCCTCTTAGTACAATGCTATATTTAGCATTTGACTTGATAATATATATTATGCAACACTGATTCAGCATTAAGCACTCAGACTGTAAATAGACATGGTGAATTCCTGGTAGATTTCCATGTGCAAACCATTTCCACATCATCCACTAACCAAATTTGGGACTGTGTGCTCCTCTGCCATTTGAATCTACTAATTGTCTCCTCACTTCACTGGTAGCCCGGACAATGTGATGACTTTGGTCCTCTCCATGCAATTGGCCCTTCTGTTTGACAGAGATTCAGTTTCTATGCCTTTTAGTCCTTCAATATACTTTCTGTGAATTCATCTCTGCATTCAAGTTGTGTAACAAAGATTTTTTTGTCATCTTTAAATCTACAACTCCTGTTATTGCTATCCTCGAACTTCACAAGCTCCTCCACTTCTCTCAAATTCCTCTTATTTATTTTCTTAGCAAATATTTGCATGCCTACAACATACAAGGCATTGGCAATACAGCAAGTCTATACAAATTACATGTGGCAGGGGATTACTGATATTGTTATCTACTGGGATTGCTCAATTATCTGGGTGTCCTGTCAAACTGTAAATTTTGAGAGAGCAAAGATCCTGCATCGCCACCTTCAGTCCCAATATTGTCACAGCTGTCTGAACTAGATCTAGATCATACCAACATGGTCTGGGCCTTCTCGCATACGAGCCTCGGCATTAGAATTGTAAAGACTGTTTTCCCCTTTGGGTTGTCTGTGCCTGTTTGTGGGTAAGGACCAGTTTTGTTTGCAGTTTTGTCAGTTTACAGATTTTACAAGTCTGTGCCTAATAAGATGATATTAAGGTGATGCTGATAAAGATTCAGTATCTGCCTGAAGTGGGTTCTCAAATTTGACCACGAAACTTTACTCATCACAATTCATTCATTCATTCATGAAAATATTACTCAGTGCCTATCATATGCCAAGTACTGTCCTGGAAACTAATACAGCTCAGAATTCAAGCTCACCATATCCCTTACTCTTAGACATGGGACAGTATATGGACATAAAGGAGACTGTAAACAATGCTGTAAATGAGACTCTCTCTTTCTTGGCAGCACAATACCATAAATTACCTCACGATATCCTACTTCCTTTTATTATTGGAAATGAAATCGAAATCATTTCATATTCAAAACTCAGCAGACCATGTGCCGCAAAACCCAGATGTTTATGATTTTATTATCTGAAATTCTCTTCTGCTATAATGCATTGACACAAATAGACATACAGCCAGCATCAGTGTATATATGCAGAAAAAAATACACTAACAATGTTACTGGAGGGATTAGTCTGTAAATACTATCATTTGAATTTAGGTTATTTTTATCTGCAATTGTTCTCGTTTGGTTATATATTTTATGCAGATATGTAGGAGCCACATAAATTATCTCTAGATATCTGGTTTACAGCATATAGCACATGGCAAACTTTATTTTCTAATTTCTTAAAAGAGATTGTAAATCTTTTGGGGGGGGGTGTACCATAGGAACAATGTTGTAGAGACAGATTAGCTCACAGCTTTATATAAAGCCTTAATTGTCCTTTCCAGTTTCCTCAAACTTTAACACCTTTCAGGAGAAAGGAGAGTATTAGAAAAATTGAAGAAAAATTAACTCCGTGCCTTTACAGCGCACTGCACTGAAGGACGCTCACAAAATATTTGTTGATTTGATGAAATGAGAGGCAACTCAACCTAACCAATGGTATAGCTCAAGTGTCTGTTATGTAATATGTATGTAAGCCAGTGAGAGAGGCCACAAGAATCTTAATAATAGTTGACTTTCCCACTATAATTGGACAAAGTTAGGAAGTCAGGGATTTTGTGTTTTGACGGAAAGTCTAAACGTAGTAATACATTTATATAACATTTAACGAAGGGTCTTAGATCAAATCTCTACACTTTAGAATAGACTGAGAATAAGTCTTTATTTGGAAATAGGGAATGTTCATCTCATTCCTCAGAATTATTCAGAAAATTACAATGTGTTACTTCTAATTCATGAGAAATTCTTAACCCCATGAATATGCAGTTTCTATGTTCAGATATTTCTGACTGGATGTGTATTTGATGTTCTTTTTTAATTTAGATTTTATCCTTTGATTAGTAGGCTGTAAGAAGAAATAATGTTCTTATGATGATAAAAATCTTTGTTTTGAATATTTTAGTAACTTGTAATGGGGTACTCTATTGACTTGATTCTCAAATACTTTTACTGATAAACACCGTTTCTGCTTCTTGCCTGAAATCCAGACTTCTATAATTTCAGTCAAATTTCTATAATTTGTTTATTCATTAATTCATTTTCATCTATTTCTGAATCAAATACGTGCTGAGAACCTACTGTGTGCTAAGCCCTGCCCTAGACATTTATACATGTAATCTTCCCTGTACCACCCCCCACCCAGCAGATGCTTTGAGTTTGATTCTGCAATGGCATACAAAGGGGTTATGTTAATGTGATATTTCTAGGCATTTTCTTACTGTTTATCACTATTTTATTTTTCTGCCCCACTGTCTCATTCATAGACCCAACTGTGTATACAAGATAAAACTCTCTTGATTTCCTTCCTGATTCTGTAATAGACAGAATCAAAGATGACTCCCAGTTGCCTTTGGTAGTCATGTCTTTCTGAGTACAGATGAGACCTATGGCTTGATTCTGACTAAAGGAATACAGCAAAAGTGATGGGTGATGATAGTCCACTTCCAGGAGTACACTATATATAAATGAGGCATCTGTGTACCTAGGAGATTCTCTTACTTGCCGGCTTTCATGGGGCAAGTGGCTATATTGGGGAGTCCCATATGTCAAGGAATTGATGCTGACTTCCAGCTAACAGCCATCAAGAAAATGAGGCCCTCAGTCCAACAGTGTCTATAAGAAACAATTCCACCAACAAACACATGAGCTCGGAGGTAGATTTTTCCCCAACTGAGCCTCAACTAAGATCACAGACCCAGGTAGCACATTGATTTCAGCCTTTTGACACCCTGAGGCAGAGGACCCAGACAAGCTGTGCCCAGATTCCTGACCCACAGATACAGTAAGACAATAAATGTGTGTTATTTAAACATTAAGCTTGTGGTAATACTGTTATGC
Organism: Eonycteris spelaea; assembly: GCA_003508835.1. NCBI lineage: Eukaryota > Metazoa > Chordata > Mammalia > Chiroptera > Pteropodidae > Eonycteris > Eonycteris spelaea. Next base: position 1,439,149 of record PUFA01000200.1, read on the forward strand.
AACGATAGTTCATTAACACCAGTACTTCTATTTTAGTGTTCTTCATTGGTTCTACCTTTCTCCATCCTCTCCTTAAATATGCATGTTCCAAAATTATACACCTCGGATATCTCCTAGTTTTTCTTCCTAATTTATATAAGCGCTATTTATGTAAAGCCATCATCTCTTGTTATTATCTAATAGAGCCTAACTGGATTCTATAACATCATCTCCCCGTTTTTGCACATCTTCCCTGTTTTCAGAAGTGTTACTTCAAAGATCAGATTATGCCATCTCCCATCTTTGAAAAAGCACTTTCCTTTCCAACTCATTTGAGACCGCTATTACCCTGATCTCAAAAACAGACAAAGACATTACAAAAAAAGAAAGGTAAAGGCTGATATTCATTATAAACACCGATGCAAAAATCCACAACAAAATTTTAATAAACTAAAATCAGCAATACATTAAAAATATCATTCACCATGATCAAGTTGGATTTATTCCTGAGATGCAAGTTAGGCACACTATCTTCAAATCAATTAATGGCATACATGACATTAACAAATTGAAAGATAAAAATCACATGATCATATCAATAGATGCAGAAAAAGCATTCGACAAAATCCAGCATCCATTTATGATACAAACTCTCACCAAATTAGGAACAGACATATTTCAACATATTAAAGGTTCTATAAGACAAGGCCACAGCTACCATCAAACTCACTGAGAAAAACTCAAAGTGTTTTTCTTAATATCAGGAACAAGACAAAGATGTCCACTTTCACCATTTTTATTCAACATAGAGTTGGAAGTCCTAGCCACCACAATCACATGAGAAATAAAACACTCCCATTTAAAGAAGCATCAAAAAAAAAAAAACACCTAGGAATAAATTTAACCGAGGTAAAAGACCCATACTAGAAAAATCATGACACTGAAGAAAGAAATTGATAAAGATGCAAATAAATGGAAGCATATACCATGATCGCGGATAGGAAGAATTAACATCATTAAAATGTCTCTACAACCCAAAGCAATCTACAGGTTCAATGCAATCCCTATTAAAATACCAATGTCCTGTTTCAGACAACTAGAATAAATAATCCTAAAATTTATATAGAAGCACAAAAGACCCCAAGTAGCCACAGCAATCTTGAGAAAGAAAAACAGAGTTGGAGGTATCACACTACCTGATATTAAACTATACTACAAAGTTATAGTAAGGAAAACAGCATGGTACTGGCATAAAAACAGACACATAGATCAATGGCACAGAATAGAGAGCCCAGAAATAAACCTAGACCTATATGGTCAATTGATTTATGATAAAGTAGGCAGGAATATGCAATGGCATAAAGACGGTCTCTTCAATAAATGGTGCTGGGAAAACTGAACAGATACATGCAAAAAATGAAACGAGACCACTTTTGTATACCATATACAAAAATAAAGTTGAAATGGATTAAATATTTAAATATAAGACCTCAAAGCATAAAACTCCTAGAAGAAAACACAGGCAGCAACCTTTCTGATATGGCTCTTAGTAATATATTTTTGGATATATCTCCGCAGGCAGGGGTAACAAACGAACAATACAAAAATGATACTACTTCAAACTAGAAAGCTATTGCACAGCAAAGGAAACCATTGACAAAATGAAAAGACAACCCACTGAATGGGAGAACATATTCATCAATGATACATCCAATAGCGGCTAATATCCAAAATTTATAAAGAACTCATACAAGTCAACACCAAAAAACAAAACAAAATAAAACAAAACTAACAGTCCAATTAAAAAGTGGGCAGAGGACCTGAACAGACCTTTTTCCAAAGAGGTCATAAAGATGGCAAATAGACACATGAAAAAATGCTCAACTTCACCAATCATCAGAGAAATGTGAATTTAAACCACAATGAGGTATCACCTCATACCTGTCAGATTGGCTATCATCAATAAATCAAAGAACAAGTGTTGTGAAGGATATGGAGAAAAGGGAACCCTCATGTACTGTTGGTGAGATGTAAATTAGTACTGCGCACTAGGGAAAAGAGTTTGGAGGTCCCCGAAAAACTTTAAAATAGAACTACCTTATGACCCAGAAATCACACTTCTGAAATCTAAAATACTGGGTTCGAAAAAGATATATGCATCCCTATATTCACTGCAGCATTATTTACAGTAGCCAAGATATGGAAGCAACCTAAATGTCCATCAAAACATGACTGGATAAAAAAAATATACATAATGGAATATTACTCAGCCATAAAAAGAATGAAGTCTTACCATTTGCAACAACACAGATGGACCGACAGGATTTTACGCTAAGTGAAATAAGGCAGACAGAGAAGGACAAATGCCATATTATTTCACTTATTTGTAAAATCTAAAAATCAAAATAATCGAACAAGTAAAACAGAAATAGACTTGTACAGAAACAAACTGATTGTTGCCAGATGAGAGGGCAGTTGAAGGGCTGGTTGAAAAAAGTGAAGGGATTAGGCAGTACAAATTCATAGTGACAGAATAGTCACAGAACGTAAAGTACATCACAGGGAAGAGAGTCAATAATATAATAGCTATGCATGGTGTCAGGTAAGTACTAGACTTATTGGAGGAATCACTTTGCATATTGTATAAATGTCTATCCTTTATTCTATACACCTGAAACTAATATAATATTGAATGCCAACTGTAAGTAAATACAAATTTAAAATTTGTAAAATGTAGAACTATGAAAAAATAACACAGGAGAAAAATCTTTGGGATTTAGGGTATAGCAAAAATTTCTTAGGCTTGACATCCAAAGCACAATCTATAAAAAGAAAATCGACAAAATTTACCTGATCAAAATTGTTTCTATCAAAAGAACTGTAAATCAAATTTTGCTCTAAAAGCTCATTTGAAGAGGATTAAAATACAAGCTATAACTGGGAGAAAATATTCGCAAACTAAATATTCAATGAAGTACTCATATACAGAATATATTTTAAAGACTATCAAAATTCAACAGAAAAAATATTAGAAAATGTGACAAATATATAAAGACATTTCACCAAAGAGTATATAAAGATGGCAAGCACATGAAAAGATAGTCAACACCATTAGCTGCCAGAGAATTGAAAATTAAAATAACAATGAGATGTCACAACACACTAATTAGAATGACTTAAAAAAATAGTGCCAATACCAAATGCGAGTAAAGATGGGGAGAAACCTGGCTCATTCATACATCACTCATGGGAATATAAAATGGTGCACTCACTCTAGAAAGCATTCGGCAGTTTCTTTTAAAACTAACTTGTAGTCCAATATAACTCGGCAATTGCACCCTTGGTCATTTATACCAGAGAAACAAAACCATGTCCACACACAAAAAAGTAGCAACTTGACTTGTAATAGTCAAATCTGTAAATATTATTGATGTCCTTCAACAGATGAGTAGTTAAACTGTGATACATACAAGCCATGGAATATTACTCAGCAGTGGGAAGAACTAAACTATCGACACACATAAAGGAGTTACAATCCCAAAAGGATACATGCTAAATGATAGAAGACAGATTAGTATGAATTAGAAATCAGGGATTAGGTTTCGGGATGGGACTGGAGAGGGTGGTGGGTGTGATTATAAAGGGCAACAAGAAGGATGCTTATGTGGTTGGAACTATTCAGTGCTTTGACTGTGGTGGTGGATACACGAACCTACACAGCTAATGATGAAATTGTAGACAACTTCACACACACCCACAGAGGAGTATAGGTGAAACAGAAGATCTGAGTAAGATCTATAGATTGTACCAATCAGTTTTTTCGTTGTTTTTTGGTCTGAAAATTTTGCAGAATGTTACTAGGGAAAACTGAGCAAAGTGTACATGGATCCCTGTGTCTTATTTCTTCTCTCAACTTCATGCGAATCTACGATTATCTCAATAAAAATGTAATTAAAAAACACTTCAGGGGTTCTTCCAGCTTACAGAGCCTGGGAATAGCAGAAGTGGTGTTCTCGCTCCAGACGTGTGCACATGAGTGATATAAAATTTCACAAAATTCATTCCATCAGACACAGTAAGTGCAAGAGCATGGCGGAGGCAGATCACATAGAAGAGGGAAGGGTACAGCAGCTTACCAACAAAGATGGCTGATCCCTGTAATCAACAATAGGCACTTTTGTTCGTGTTTTTAATTTGATTTGTAGAAAACAATTTTTGGTTTACATTACATTCACCGAGAATTAAATTCATTTTTAAGCTGTGAATGTTTTCAATAACGGAAGTGAAATTTTTCATGGATGAGAAAGGACTTGTTAATGGACAAGCAGCAAAAGGAAACAAAAGACAAGGACATCAGAGTTCCCGCAAGCCCCTTATTGTCACAGTGCACATGGATTGGCGGGCTTTGCTCTCAGCTTCCTGGTTCACAGCTGGAGCGTTTTCCTGCACTGTCATGGACAAGAGGAGGGCTTGTCTGAGCATGTTTTGCTCTACAGTCCCATGACAGTTTGGTAGGCTTTGGAACAAATCTACGAAGACGAAAGAAATACACACTCTGTGTTTACTGCACATGACAGTAAACTCATATGATCCATTTTATAGGACTGGACTTTAAGGCTGTTTAATCAAAGATGAAGTCAAGTTGGAAGGTAACATTCTTAAGAGTGAACAGAGGTCCACATTAGCATATAGGCCCTCTCAAAAGGCTGGTGTAATTATTTTCATCACTGCTATTTTTAAGAATCTCACTGCAGGGTCTGCAGAGCAGAAAACTGATATTTTCCTTTTGACGATAATGACCTTGAGCTGAACTGCTTCTGGTTTACCTATCAAATACTTTTAACATATATCCATAGACAAAAGAGTTAATGACAAACAGCATGCCTTGAACAAGGCTGTACTTAGAAAAAAAAATTTGCTTCAATATGCCTAGAGGCCCCTTACCCATATTTTCCTCTCTCTCCCCCAATCAAGAACTATGATTAGCTAACAAGTCTTCACTTCCTTTGACCCTCAACCACAACGATTCACAATGGAGTATAATGATGATGATAACTATAATTTCTTAATGAACACTTATCCAGCTCTACACCCAAACAAATAATTATATAAAGAATTTATTTCGATTGTGAAGATGATATTGAAAATTAAATTGAAGGTTTTATGGGAGTGCAAAATAGAGGTAGCTCATGTAGTCTGAGATGTCAAACAAGGCTTTCCTTTAAAAGTGGCACTTAACCGAGAACTAAAGGACAAGTAACTAAGGAAACATGGGTGGAATAAGAGTGAATCTAAGATTCTAGTCAGAGTAAAGATCATCTGTTAAAGGCGTGGAAGTCGGAAGAAGCATTTAATGAAGCTAAGGCTAGACATGAAGAGGAAGAGAAGCCAGAGAAGAATCTGAACACGCAACGAAGTTCCAAGGGATGCAGGGAATTGTAGGGCAATGGACGTGCCTTGTAGATTTTCTTTACAAAACATAATAAAAAGACGTTCTGTATATCCTGAGAGACTACCTTGTAAAGGGGGGTTAAGCATGGATAAACAAAGGGCAGGTGGGAGGCTACTAAAAATATGCAAGTCGGAAACGACGGTGGCTTAAAACAGGGAGGTGGCAGTTCTACGGGGTGGTTAGAGTCCAGATTTTTTTGGAGGCAAAGTAGGCCATTGTGAGGCGCAAGGCCTGGGGATGGGGAAAAGCATGGCTCAAGGACTCCGTTTGGGTTTCAGACTTATGTAGCTAGAGTGGAGAGTGATCACATTTTCAGATATTGATGTTTGGTAGATTCAATTTTAGACACGTTTAGGTTGAGGTACCTGTGAGCTATCTAAATTAAAATGTGTAATAAACATCTAAATATGGATCTTAAATTCAGAGAAGAAGTCTGGGATGGTTAATTCCTAGAACTTGTCTCTGAGAATTCATCTAGAGTCCCCTGAGCTGGTCCCACGCAGGGGATGGCGTCACGGGAATCGCGTGTCCCCAGGGCAAGCAGCCCACTGGAGGGCTGAACGCTCCCTCGGCACCCACCCACAGGGGCGCCGTGCACGTTGCATATGTCATGTGTTACTCCACTCACAAAGCTGTCAATCACACTTTATGACACATGATTGCCAACTCTGGAGTGGGGTAACGCACAAAGAATGTCCGAGGACGGCGGCCCCGCCGAGTCACCCGTCCGCGCTCCTCCTGAAAAGCCCGCCATGCCCCGGCTGCGAGTGGTACCGGCCTTCACCCCAAACCGTTCGCCAGCGCCACGCCGCTGTCCTGCCGCACCTGGCCTGCCCCGACTGGTGTCCCCTCACGGTCTGGGCTTTTCTCAAGGCAGTTGAGAGACTAAGAACCATTAAGCCCCCTTGTTAGGGTCTCCTGCTCAAGGAAGAAATATCTTTGTCTTATCCTGTTTCTTTTCTCACTGTGTGTGTGTGTGTGTGTGTGTGTGTGTGTGTGTGTGTGTGTGTGTGTGTGGGTGTGTGGGTGGTGGGGGGGGTTAAATTCCTCAGATCCAACAGTTCATATGATATACTCCATATCACCAACCCCTGCTTGTCATCCAAACATTTGAATATTTCTACCGAAGTACTTAACTCTTGAACCACAGAATAACAGGGAAAATATAAAGGATTGTAGAAGCAAACCACTGGAGACTAATCAGTGTTGCTGTGATAAAAGGAACAGAAATCCCTCTTTCTTCTGAGATCAAGGAGTAAATTTAAAAAAAAGCCCTTTTGATTTACCAGGAATAATCTGAAAGACAGAAAATGTTACATGCACCTATAGATGTCCTTATATTGTTTTAGTTTGCGAGATTTCTGAGCCTTTTCCTTGAGCAAGATGTTTTTGTATTTTCCTTGGAAGACATGTAACGAGGTGCCCTTGTTTATTACCTGGGCAGATGAGTATGGGGCACCGAAACATATGGACAAAAATGTGGTAAGCAGATGCCAGAGGCTGGGGATCGAAGGGCTAAGGTGAATGTGGCCTATTATATGGGGTCAGGTTCCTGGAGCTCCTGGTCGAAGATTACAGAATCCTCATGAAAAGAGCCAGTCACCAGATTTGCTCATCTGCCCCACTCCTAGCTTTGTGCTGCTGAGGCCTAGGACCCGTGCATGTGCTGACTGGCCACTACATCAGCGGGGAGACACTCCGTGTTTGTGACTGGCTGAGTCTCGTGCCTCTGCTCACCTCTGCCCAGCCCAAGATAGACTATCGGGCAGAGCTTCAACATCAGGACAGGTAGGCTGACAAGAACAGAATCTACTACTGCCAATGAGCATCCTGGACAGATGGCAGGAGTGTCGCTGTGAGAGAAGCAGGCCAATGTCCCTACCCTGAGCTCCAGAACAACGAATCAGAGGTTTCTGCCCAGTGCGAGAGGCTGGTCTGAATACCAGAGGGCATTAAAGCTCTTTAAAAATTCTTTTATTTGTAGCAGAGTGTGGGGAAAGTCAGGCCTAATAGCACTTCAGAAAGCAATGCAGATTTGGGGATAAGGAAAACAGATGAGACTGGTAGCTGTATGACAGAACTGAGCTAGGCACAGGCCCCTTCGTCTACTAGACGGTACCAGGCAGACAGACACCTAATAAGAGCTCACCTAATATCAACACAGCTGACTTGATTCTTTTTTTAAATGACTTACTGAAAGCAGTTCAAATTATTTTGATTTAACTCTGAGGTCCCCTGTTTTTAGTAAGCCTGTGCCCCTGGACCGGGAACTTCCCAAGTTTTCCTAAATATTTTCCTCCCCTCTTGGAAGGATAGGATGGCTAGAGTAGGCTGCAGTTAGGTATTTCTGTTCTCCTCATGGCAGGTTGGAGCCAAGTGCAGCCGGGCGTTGCCCTTCCTCAGATCGGGTAGGCGCTGATGACCCCTCAGCGGGTTAGGCTCTGCTTGTCTCCTGAGGGCAGGCCTCATTAAGAAGGGCAGAATGTTCTGGCTTACTACAGAGCTGGTGTTTCCTTCCCTTTCCTCCTGCCAGAAGGCCAAAAAGATACTCATCTGCTATTTACCATAGGAATCTTGTCAGTCTCCTAGAGGTAAATCTTACAGAACTGTGGGCCCCTCTATGACTAGGTTGTCCTGGAGTTTTTCACTCTTAGAGTTGCCCGACTCATTAAATATAATTCAAGTTTTCCTACCTTGGCTCTGGTTCCCACATGCTTTCTCCTCCCGAGTCTTGATTTCAGAAGCTGAGACTCTCTGTGTTTGCTTGTTTGTCTCTCCAATCTTGGGTGAAATCATTCGCTATGTGTCCTCTCCTGCTTTTACGAATCCAAGAAGAGTTCTTGATTTTTCAGTCTGTTCAGTTTTTACTTGTAAGGATGATGTGGCGACTTCTAAGCTCGTCACTTGCAGAATTGGAAACTGCTGTTGACACTCCTAGATATATAAACAAGTTAAATGAATCCTGTGTGCACATGCACATCTTATGCAAATACAGAGTAGCTCTATTCATAATTGCTAGAAACAACTTGAAAAAAATCCAGATATCTTTTACCTGTGACTGGTACCCTGCTCGGTAATAAAAGGAAGTAGACTTTGGATCTATTGATTCTCCATGTCCTTCTCTTTCCCTTTCCACCCTTTTCTCTTTTTCGCTCTCTTCACTGCATTAGGTAGGGACACCAAAAGGAAAGAGCAAAACTAGACACAAATATTTTTTTAAGTGACAACAAAAAAATAATACCAGAGTACCAATTTCTCAGTATGATGCATATACCCAAATAAACTGATGACTTACATGGGATTCCAACATTCTTTCAAAAGAATGAGCAGGTTGTAGGCACATGTAGAAAGACCTCTGTGCATGAGACACAAAGTATTCTGTGCTTCAGAAGGTTAAGGAGAAGCCTTAAAAATGGGGAGGGGATCTAAAAGAAGACAACAGTTTAATTGGTTTGTTTGGATAGAGAATAAGTTCTACAAAAGGAATTAGACTATCCACATAGAATGGGACAATATAACAGGATGGAAATCAGACTGGCAGACGTTATAGTCAATTTCTTGGTGTTGGGTGATAGGGGTTTGGTGTGGGAGAGAGGGGGGGACAAGAGGAAGAAAGAAATAGATATATACATATTGAGAAAAAGGGATTTTATCTTCTGAGTTTTCATCAGAAACAATGGTGGTCAGAAGACACTAGGATAAGATATTCAAAATGCTGAATGAAAATCTACTAACATTCATATATTTAAGATGAAAAGCTCTGAGGTATCACACTGAAAGCACAATCTAAAAATTTATGTTTAAGAAAATTAGATCAGTAAACCAGAGTGAGAGAAATTTATGCAAATCACATTTCTGTCAAGAGAATTATAATCAGAGTATATAATAAACTCTGGAAGTCCCACAATAAGAAATAAAGAACCCAATACAACGGGGAAAAGATTCAACTGACATGTCACCATAGAAGATTGTGGATGGCAAATAAAATATAGAAAAATACTCAATCCAGTTAGTTAATAAATAGATACAAGTGAGGGGGAGAATATATTTGCAAAGAATGCCTCTGATAAGGGGCTAATATCCTAAATACACGAAGAACTCATACGACTCAACAACTCATACAACTCAACAATAAAAATAAACAATCCAATTAAATGGGCAGAGGACCTGAACAGATACTTCTCCCAAGAAGACATACAGATGGCCACCAGACATATGAAAAGATGCTACACTTCACTAGCTACTAGGGAAACGCAAATCGAAACCACAATGAGATACCATCTCACACCCGTTAGAATAGCTATAATCAACAGGACAAGTAATAACAAATGTTGGAGAGGATGTGGAGAAAAAGGAACCCTCATACGCTGCTGGTGGGACTGCAAATTGGTCCAGCTACTATGGAAAACAGTACAGAGGATCCTCAAAAAACTAAGACTGGAATTACCATATGATCCAGCAATCCCTTTTCTGAGTATCTACCCCTCAAATTTGAAAACATTTATCCATAAAGATATACACACCCTGATGTTCATAGCAGCATTATTCACGGTGGCCAAGACATGGAAATAACCAAAGCGTCTTTCGAAAGATGATGGGATAGAGAAGCTGTGGCACATATATACAATGGAATATTACTCAGCCATAAGAAGAGATGAAATGCTGCCAACATAGATGTGACAACATGGATGGATCTTGAGATTATCATGCTAAGCGAGATAAGTCACTTGAAACCCAAGTATGTCCCAATTCAGCATCTATAAGCTTAAGTTATTCTTTGTAATGGTTTTAATATTTCCATTGGCAATCTTATTACATGAATATTGCCAATAGCAGTGTTTCATGCCACAAGACAATGATAAAGCTAATTTTAAAAAAAGACTAAAGAAATAGGAGGCAAGAGTTTTATATTAAGCCCAAGGAAAAAAGAAAGTGAGGGCTCCCTTGCTAAGAATAGCTAAGAATATCTAAGAATAGGCAAATCCTAAAATTTCTTGGAAAATATTCAGGGCCTATTCGAAAACAGCAACTAAAACTGAAAGGGATTTTGGCACAATCCATTCTGTGGCTGGATGCAAGGGGCACTGCAAGGTATGAAAAGAGCAGGCTGGGTCCTAGGAGCTCTCAAAACAAACCAGCTGAACTTTCTCTTAAATGCTTTTCATCTTTCTCATTAACTTATTTTTTAAGTTCATCCCTTTCACATTTTATTTCCCTTAATTAAGAAGCTTCATCTGTTGTGATTATTTGGTCTTGTAATCCTTCTAATTTAATCTTTATTTCTAAAATGACTTTTATTTATAATTCTTTTCTGGACATAATCACATCATCCCAAGTTTATCTAATTCGAATTTACATTTGTCTTTTATATCTTCTATTTGTCTTTCTACTTGTTAATTCATTTTAACTTTTTTTGAAATATTAGATAACATATTTTATTTGGTTTGTGAATATGTCTTTCTAGAAATGCTTTCATTGCCCACAGTGGTATTATTCTGCTTCTATTTTATTTTTACATTTATACATTGGTATAGTATCCTCCCATGATAATTTTCTCATCATTTTTGTGAAATTCATTTTCCTAAACTCACGACTATGAAGTTCCCTTTCTTTGAATTTTGCAAAGTGTTCATACTAAATGACCATATATTTGCCATAAACTCCTGGCTCTCTTTCCCTACTGCTATATCAACCATCTCTTCCTTTTGCTCCTAATGTCCCTGTTTTACTGAATGGGAATTCTACTCCCAGGGACTACTCTTTAGCAGAGGGCTTTGTACTGATTGGTACACATTGTGGGTGCATTTTTAAGTTGGAGCCAACAAGATCTGCTCATCGTTAGGTGTGGGATGTAAGAGGAAGAGAAGATCAGTGGTGCCTCCAAGGTTTTTATTTGGCCTGAGCATTAGAAGGATGGAGTGGCCTTTAATGGGCATAGAGGAGATGGACTGAAGAGCAGATGAAGTGCAAGAGAGACAGGGGTTCAGAGCTCAGATTTAAGCATGTTAGTTTCAAGCAACACGTTACACATAAAAGTGGCAATATCAAGTAGGAACTGGGTCTGGGTTCAGGAAAACTGTCAAGGCTGAAGACACATATATGTGGCACTGTCAATAAGTATACAGTTTTAAAACTATGACACCAGATGACATAAGGAGATGAGTGGAATTTATAGCACGTAAATAGAAAAGAGATCCGAGGACTGGTCTTGGGTCACTCCAAACAAAGGAGACTAAGAAGGAGAGGCCAGTGAAACAAGGGAAAACTAAGAATGTGGTACTTTAGAAGTTAAAGGAAAGAAATTATTTCCAGATGGAGGAAGTGATCACATATGACAAATGTTGCCGATATCTACAGCAAATAAAAGGTACCTATGGGCTAAAATACTCTTACTTTATGTCTTCTTGTGATCTCTCATTAGTTCATCCCTGTCAATATACAGACAGAGGCTCTGATGCCCAGACTGGGGAAATAACTGTTTCAAAGCCTTTCAGGTAGTTAGAGGCAGGCCTAGCTTCATACTCAAGTCACCTTACATTCAATCTAGTGTTGTTTTTTTACTAACATTCAGTGCTAAATCATCCAGGCTTTCTTTCTGAGAAGTCTCAAATTATATTAATGAGTTGATATTTCCAAAACTGTAGTCTTTAATGAATACTAAGCATTCTGTCTAGGTTTATTTAATACAGTTCATTTAAATCTGTCTAAATCTCTCATAAAAATCCCTCCTTAAATACTCAGGAGAAGGATCCTAGATCATCTGGAATCTCACACCACCAGATATGCAGAAGAGCAGGGTGCAGTGAATGACAATAATCAATGCTAAAAATAATTAACGTCATCACATCTTTTTGGAGCAGGGGTTGTCGTGTGCCAATACTGGGAAGATGGCAAAAGCATGGCCCAGTGTCTGCTTGGTAAGATAGTGATCAACCTCCAGATACAAATGGGACAGTGTTCAGTCATGAATTTTGGCAGTCAGAGATGGGGGGGGGTAACCCCCAAAACAGACAAACAACATTAGTGAAGACAAGTGCCTATAAGGAAATCCTTCCTGACACTGTAAGGATCAATCAATAATGTTTTACGAAGAGACTTAAACATTTCTCTGGACCCATTTGAAACACTTCACTCTTCTGTCAATGTAATTAGCCTTTCACAGCATGTGAATTTACTTTTATGCAGTCATATCTTTCTTTACCTTGGCTGTCTTATGCAAGTCACATACTCCTCTGAGCTCTAGGGTTATTTTTTTCAATTTGGAAAAAAGAGACTAACAATGCAATAAGTACAGAGACCATTACAGCAATCATCTATTTACCCACTGCCTAAAATGTGACAGATATTACTATTTTGCTACACACGTCATATTTTTAAAATAGAAGCAGCTAAATTTCTCTGATCATTTTTGTCTCTAGAATTTCCTCCTCAATCTCATTTTCCTATCTTAGCCCCTCCCCAGAAGAAACCATGAATTTTGTGTTTGTCCTTCCAATCCATATATTATTAATATGTATTTATCTCCATAAATACGATATATTATTGTTATGCGATTTTAAATTACATAAATGATGTTCATACTATATGTATCTTCCTACAAATTATTTATTTCCCTCCATATTAGATTCTGGAAATCTATCATGTTGATGCAGAGAAATCTAGTTGATTATTTTTTACTGCCATAAAACATTATACTCCATGAATAAACCAAATTTCATTTGTCTATGTTTCTACTGGTGGACATTTATTTCCAGTCTTCATCTATCACAGACTGCGCTGTGTTGACTTAAAGATGCATGCCTCTTTGCACTCAAATAGGAGAGTTTCCCTAGCAATTATATCTACAAGTGGAATTACTATGTTATAGTGTATGCACATATTTAGATTTTCCAGCTATTTCTGAATTGCACTCTACAAAATGGTTGGCCTAACATACACACTCACAAGTACATACTTGTAATTGCCAGATTTTATAGTTTTTGCCAGTCTGAAGAGTATGGAATGGTATTTCACTGATTTTCATTTTTATTCCCCTGATTACTACAGAGGCATAGCACTTTTTCAATTTTCTCCACTGTGAATTACCTATTTTTATTATTGCCTATATTAATACTCTATTCACTTGTAGAATGTCTTCATATATTTTGGATTCTAATTATTCATCCATTGTATATGTTGAAAATATCTTTTCCTAATCTGTCCTTTGTCTTTTAACTTTTTCGGGAGATCTTTTTTTGTCACATGAATGTTTTAAATTTTGATATTGCCATTTTTATCTTAATTAAATGTTTTAAAAATGAGTATCTTAGAAGAAATCCTCTTTACCCAAGAGATCATGAAAATATTTCCCTATATTTTAAACATGTTTAAAGTTGTTTGGTTCACATTTAAGTCTTTAATCCATGTGAAATTTATTTTTGTGTATGGTGTGAAGTAAAGATCTATCATTAGGGTTTCTGTTTTTCAGTTACCTGGTAACTAATAGTCGAAGCACCACACGTTAAATAGTCCACCCTTTTCCTACTAATTCTAATACCACCTCTGATACATACCTAATTTCCTCATATGAGTTACTGGTGCATTCGCGTCTGGAACTGAAAAACTGCGATATTCATTTACTACAGGGAATTCCTAAAAATTCTGCCTCCGATGGCCAGAAGTGAGAAAGTGAAATGCTTTAGTACAATCCTTTGGATTTGCCTTTTTATATTCACCCTCTAGTTTCAAGACAGCTGTCAAGTTAATAGAACACTGCACTGTAGAATGATGAGAACTAATTCAGCGTAGGTGGCACTAGGAAATGTCTGTTATAGCATGGGGAAGCCAGGGTCACTCATTAAGGAGATAAACTCTATCTAACTTTAGATTATAAAGCAAACATAGGTCCCTGACCAGCAGTGTAAATCTGAGCAAGGTATTTAACATTTCAGAGCAGTGTTGTCATCTATCAAAAAATCATAACACTTTTTTAAGGCAGAATGGTTATGAGAAATAAATCAAACATGTATACAAGATGCTGAGCATAGTGTCTGGCACATAACAAGAGTTTAGTCAATGTAAGTTTCCCCACTCAAAAGGGATGAACATTTATAGTTGCATTTAACAATTAATTCTGCTCACTCAGTTTCATAACAATCTGTTATTCTGGCAGCATCCACCTCCCTTTGTTGAGCAAGTTCTAAGAGGTAAGAAGAATTCTAGGAACTGTAACGAAGGAGGAGACTTACCAAATGCTGTCCACGGCACTGTTGGTAGAGAAACGCGTGTAAATGTAGCTTTTCCAAGTCGGCATCCACTCTTCACCCTTAGGAGAGAACAGAAGAATGCTAGGCTAGTGATGGTTCTCAAACTTGATCATGCATTAGAGTGTCTTGAAGGGCTTGTTAGACACAGATACTGGGCCAAACCCCCAGAGTTTCTGGTTCTGTAGGTCTAGCAGGTCTATAGGTGGAGATCTAGGAAATCAGGCATCTCAATAACAAGTTCCAGAGAATGCTGGGTGCTGCTAGTCCAGAGACCACACTCTGAAGAACGCTGCTCTGTAGTGTCACACATGTGTGTTACTGCCATTAAACACTTTCTGTTATTGTTCTTTTTTGAAATATGCTGTACCAGAGAAATCTAGTTACAATTTGCCATGCAGTGACCTTCATATCAATCTAGAGAAGATTTTAGGAGAACATATTGTACGAAATATGTTACTTCAAGTCAATTTGTAACACTGTTTGTAAAAAGCTAACTATTTAAAACTGTGAAACAAATACATTGCTGAGTTTCCAACTGGGTAGAAAATGCAAACTCTTTTAACACTATATTTGTGTAATTCATTTGGTCAAAAAATCCACAATGACACATTCAATGTGCTGTATACCTTACTCATAGCAATCTTATTAATATTATATCTCAAATGGAATCATATAAACAAAACAACTGGATTAGAAGAAATGCCTGCTGGGACTAGTTTTAGATAATGGAAAACAAAAGAAAATCTGCTTCTGGTAAAACATAAAATGCTGAATGAGATCTAATCGGTTCAAGAAACAGTTTGGGCACAGTTAAAATAACATTGCATGTGGAATCAAAGCCGGTGTCTAATTACCTAATATTCCATTAACTAGCCATATAGGCTGGGAAAAGCATCCTGATCACTGATTTTCAGTTTTCTAATCTGTAAACTGGGGATGAAAATGCCTAACTTACAGGCTCCTTGTAAAGATCACGCATAGTATATAAACCCACTTTCTAAACTACAAAGGGCTATCAATATTAAAGTATGTATCATCTGTCGATCGACAGTAGCTTGAGGCAGATAGCAAGGAACTGAATGAAGAAGCAAAGCTGACAATCCCAAGATCCCCCAAATTAGGGCTGCTGGATTTAGCGACTAAAAACACAGGACACATCAATTAGAATTTCAGCTAAACAACTGATTTTAAGTACTTCCCATATAATAGTTGGGACTTATGTATACTAAAACTTTTTATTTGGTTTATATCAAATTCAAATTAACTCTATGTGTTAGATGTCACTGAGAGGATATGACTACCGGTTGGCCCTTGAGCTGGAGGAAACTGGAGGCTTCTTACCCTCTCCCCTGTTCCTGGGGTGGCGGGGGCAAGACAAGCCTCATTTGTAAATTCCCTTGCTCCTTAAACCTGCCACCTACCAATCTGGGTGCCAATCGACAGTATCTTGTATTTTATCTCATAGCCCTATCCAGAAAGCTTACATTCCTAGAAATCAGGGAAAGATGATCCAATGTTTCCATTTTCTCGAACTTCCAGTCACTTCTACAACCATTGGCCCCTAACTCCTGCAAGTGAATGACCTCTTTTACCTCACTGAAAAAATGCGCTTTTCTGTAGGTCAACTCTGGGAGCACTCACACCACTCGCCTGGGAATGTCTGATTCCAGGAATTCTCCATTTGCTCCTGCTGCTGTGATCAGTCCTCCATTTTCAGCTACCTCACGGAAGATGGCATACTAAACTAATTAGATTCTCACAGCAACTCTGAAAACTTAAGCCAGGTGTTATACTATACTCAATAGAATAATAAAGAATCTAAGGATCTAAAAATTAAGAGAAATGCACAATATTAGGCAGAGCGAGAACTAAATGCCTTTTTTGAATACTTATCTAGGGCTCTTTCCATTCCACTCACATTCCCACCCCAATCCCTGACACGCTACCCATTACCATCACCAGAAGGAAGAGAAAAAAGGGAAGTTTTCTGGTCCTATAGGTAAAATTGAATTAAGAAACCAATGGGCATTAATATGTATAAATGAGAGCTAATTGAATGAAGGAACTGATGGAACTTGACATAATGGCTTAAGGTAAAACAAATCCATCCATTTCAACTGATGCATCTTAAAGATTCCAGGGACCCACTTGAGGGCATCCGCAATTTTCCATGGCTCATTAAGCACACCTGACTTGCTCATATGGCAAGTTCAGCCATGCATGCAGAAGGGAAAACAACTAACGGCAGGATTTTAGTACTCAGCATAGCAATAGGTTTTCACATTTGTGTTTCCAAAACTCTTTTATCATTGCTTGTGCAGTTTGGAATTTTTAGGTATCCTGGTGTAGAAAAATATATATACCAACATGGAATGCGAAGCCATACGGATTTGAAACTGGCTGACCATGCCACAGGCTAGAATCAAATACACGCTTGACATGCTGCCATTGCCTTTCTTATTATCTTTTTTTTTCATATGATGATCACATAGCAGATACTTCACCCCTTGGAAGAACCAATATTACCATTCCCTCCTATAGCTCTACGTTTTCTCTAATTTCTCTTAAGTTCTAAAAATAATAAGGCAAATACTTAAAATCTAGTTCATGCCTGAACAGAGAGATGTGTACACAAATCCTGTGCAACAGTGATTCTCCAACTTGGCTGCAAATCAGAAGAAATTCAGGGAGCTTTAAAAACACTACAACTGAGTCTCGACCTCCCTCCTTTTTAAAATTTCGATTGGGTTGGGGTATGGTCTGGACATTTAGTTATTTCTTAAAGGTGCATGAAATGGACAAACAAGTTTGAGAACCACTAATTTAGGAAAGGTTGGCTACCAATTAGAAGGATTTGAAGGAGCTTTTACTCCCACCTCCCAATGCCCAAGGAAGACCTCAGACCAATTAAATACAAATACCTCAGGGTGGGACCCAGGCATACAATTTAAATGTCCCACGTGATTGTAATGTGAAGTCAAAGATAAGAATCACTGCTTTGGCTTTAGTGCCTTTTCATGCCCTCTTCCTGGCATTTAATTCATCAGAAGAGGAGAGAAGACAATTATTTGTTAATCTATTCAAACTCACATTTGACTGAACACAGGGAATTCTGACTCATCCTGAGTGCTTAGAAAGTATTTGTTTAATGCATGACCATATCTGAAGATCTTAATACATTGAAGACCCAGTGAGTTCAACACATGGCTAAATATACTATCTTGACAATATGACAAGAAAATACGTATCATATATAAAATAACTATATGGTAGATGACAAAATTAGGTATGAGTATGTGGTATTAACACAATATGAACTTACTCTAAATTTCTCAATTTTACTTTTCATGTAACTAAGATGAGATGGGGGTGCTTGTACATGTTCCTGAGTCAAAACAAACCTACATGTGAGTGATGCTCCACCTCTGTGATCAGTCTAGCGTTGTCAGATTTAGCAGGAAAAAGAAAAGAGATAAAAGAATAAAAATGAAAAAGAAAAGGACTCCCAATTAAATTTGAATTTCAAATGAACAATATTTTTAGTGTAAGTATATTCCATGCAATATCTGAGACATACTTACACTAAAAACATACCTATCCTTTGTTTCTCCAAAATGTAACTTTAACTGGGTGTCCTGTATTTTATCTAGCAACCTGAGACCAGTCCAGACTGTTGAGCATGCAAATGTCTTTAAAATAAAAAAATGAGAAAGGTAAAAATACCAATAAAACATTACCTGACAGTTGCAAAACTGCTGAGATGTTATCTTTTAAAATTCATCTTGCAGTCCCTAATAAAAATAAGACCTTATGAACTTTAATCTTAAATTCAACGTCTAATGATTTCATAAACCCATCTGGCACAAGGCTTTTAATTTAGGACATAGGTAAAGTTTCCAGGTGGCAATTAATCACCCACAGAAGCACTATCGTTTTTAGGAGCAACCTACTTTAGGTTTTCATCCTATTTAATGTGCAGTACATTTGGGAGCAAATTCAGAAAATAACAGTATTTGCCTTACTTGATCTTCTTCAGAATTATAAGTGGAATATTAGCAGACAAGACAGAAACCATCAAAATGAAATGTATTTAGAGATCATTGATGAGGCTTACTTTAATATAAAATGGCATACACCTTTCAATGGACTCGATACATACATGTGTGATTTTTTTTTCTATTTCAAAACATCATTGATGTGTGCAAACCAAAAAGATGATATACCGCTTTAACAACTTGCCACATATAAAGAGGACTTACTAATAAATCTAAGAAAAGGGATTAGGCAAATCACTTGCTTTTTGAAGTATCCCCATTCTACAGGAGAGACTGCATGAGAGGACAGATAGACTGGGTCTAGGACTGACCGTACCACTGGGTTGGTCTTTGGACCAGCGATATCAGTATCACTTGAGAAATTGTTAGAAACACAAGTTATTAGGCCTCTACTTCGATCGATCTGCTGAATCAGAAACTCTTAACCCAGAAGAAGACTGCTGTAACAGGACCTGCAGGGACTTCTGATGTACCCTAAAGTTTGAGGACGAAGGTTTGAATCCTACCTGTCATCACCGAGCTGAGTAACTTGCATAAATCCCAAAGTTATGGAATCTCAAGTTCATCCTCTTTAAAAGGAAATTAATATCATGTACGTTGCAGGCCGGCCTGTCAAGATAATTCATACAGATAATGAACATGAAAATGCTGTAAACCTACAAGTAAGAAATGTGAGCAATCTATTATCTATCATGTGGAAAAAAATTTTAAAGCTTTTGAAACTCATAATGACACTCATTAAGATGAGTATCTTGTTCTTATCATTATTTTTGGTCATTTTGACCATCAAATACAGATACTAAAATAAAAGGAAAATATTCAAGATTAAAATGACTTTGAGGCTTAAGCTATTGTTTCTGTCTGCTAAAAGCATCCTATTGAATCCTCAATGCTTTACCCAGACATACATCCCTTATAACCATTTCTAAATGGAACAGTTCTAATGATGACTTTCCCTGCATGTAAGTACATAGTCGGGAGACTCTATAGTGGGGTCCAGGCTTACTGGGTTCAAGGACTGGCTCTGCAGGCCACTCACTGTATAACTCTAGGCAAATGCTTGCCCCTCTAATACACGTTCACCACCAGTTTGGAAAGATGGGCTTTGTGTGTTCTTTAAGCTCTAACCACTATGCTAGGAATATTTTATCATCTTAAGGCAGACTGTTCTCTTTCCCTGGCAGCTAGCACCTGAGAGAGAATTACCTTGATCCCATTGACATTAAACTTTTATAGGTTCCAAGATGGTATATTGTTCTTAGAGTGTTCGGGAAACTCTTAAAGAAAAATGTATCTCTAAAAGCATTTGTCCTTTTAAAAAGTTTTTCAGTGTCTTCAGCCCAAATATTTTATCTGACTAAATCTGTATGATAAAGGCTTATAGAAAAACAAGCTTGGAGCTTAGTCCATCGCAGCTGTGTCACTGCTTCCTAAAATCTAATGTCTACTCCATGGAGACAGAGATTTCATTTAGTGGGTATGCTGTGTTGCCCTTTACAGTAAAAACCCTAAGTAAAATATGCTTTAGTTCTTAGAGCTTTAGATGACTGCTTTAAGCAAGAAAATCTCAAGGGCAGAAATAAAACTTTTGCAAGAGACATATAATTGAAAATCAATACTTCGAGTAAAACATACTGGCTTTGAACATGCAAATCATTATGTATTCAAAAATATTAATGCATAGTCATTTCTCCAGAATATTCATTGACTAGAAGAGTATCCATTTATTGCTTCAATAATCACAGCCTTTAGAAAATGCAAAGGGTGTTGAGCTCTATATTTCAACCCTTTTAAAGCATCACTTTAAGAAGCTGTCAGAGTAAAAATTCTCATTAGAGAACCATTTTTTGACCATGTACTGTAGTTCACTTTAAACTAAAATATGGACTATTAATTACCCTGTCTACAGAACACCATTTGTCTAGGTCAGAAAAGAAAAAAAATATATAGGCATTATCCATGTAGATTTTCTATATGATGTTATTCACTTTTAATTATTATTTGTGCCCACATCTTCTAAAAAGAACCCTAAGCAGATAGTCAGGCAGACGACACATGTTTATTGAGTATCAACTATGTGCTTGGTCCTAGGCCAGGTGTTATAAATGCAATGGCTAATAAAATATATGGTTTCTCCTGTCACTGAGCTTACAATAACCTGTAAGAGAAAAAAAACACACACACACACACAAGCAGGTGAATATATAAATAAAAGTCACAATAAATGAACTGAAGGAAATAGAGGGTGCGGGAGTAGTGAATGGATGGGGATCTAATTGAAATGGTCAGGAAAGAACTCTCTCTGCATACTTACTGTTGAGCAGAAACAGGAATGACGAGGTGAAAACAGAAGGTCAGGTCTGAGGTGGCCCTGAGAGAAAAGAAAAAAAACAAGATGTCATTCTGAATGAAGATAATAACGACCAGTAAAAATGAAAACAATCGTGAACAGAGTTCCATCCTTATCTTTTATGGAGCGTAGATATTAAACAGATAATTACTGGTAATGATGTACATGTTGGCCAGGTACTGTAATGTAGAGTTACAGGGAACTTTGGGGTCAGAAAATAACAGGAAGTGCCAAACCTGGATTGTGGGAATCATGAAAGTCTTCTTTGAGATAATAATGTTTAAATCTGAGAATTAGGAGCTCAAACTCATAAATTCCACATGTAATAGAAAAGATGGACCATCTCTAGGGGATTGTAAAAAAGTCTAAGGCTAGTATGAGATTTCAGGGAAGAACTACAAAGTAACTTGCAAGTTTAAGGCTATGACTAATCCTTATGGTCATCTTACCAACTCCAAAATTCTGGTAATAATTTAGCTTTGGAAGAAAATGAAGACATTGATATTAGTATAAAGGCCCCCCCATATGGTTAATATTCTCACTGTAATTAACATAAGTTACCTTTAATGATAAAAAGTTCATTCAAATATAGACATTTTTATTAGGATTAGCTATGTTTGTAAAAAAAACCCAACTTTTCCTTAGACTCTAGGCTAAGAAAAAGTAGTTTGGAGCATTTCCAAAGATTACTCACTACCAATGCAGGTGCCATGATGACCACGTGAATTTTTGTCTTTTGGGGGGTCTTGTATCTATCTTTAATAGTTAAAAAAAATTGTTGTCAAATACACATAACAAAATTTGCCATTTTAGCCATTTTGAGTGCACAACTCATTGCCATTTATTACATTCATAATGTTATACAACCATCACGATTACTCATTTCCAAATTTTTTTCATTACGCCAAATAGGACTTGGTAATTATTAAGCAATAAACCCATTTCCCCTTCCACACAGTCCCTGATAACTGCTAAGCTACCTATGTTTTCATGAATTTTTCTATTCTCAATGTAAAATATTTTTTTCAATTGCAGGTAGCTGAAAACTTTTACAAATAAAAAGAATGGAAGAGACTAATGGCGACATCTCTGAACTAATTGCACGTGGTTGCTATCTGACCAACTCTCAAGACCGAGGATGGATAGTGACACTTTCAAATTCCTAGAGTAAATAAAAATTTCATACTCAATAAGAAACAAAAGACAATAAATAAAAGGTAATGCAATGAAGGAAAACAAGGGTTTGGGGCTCAGAGGAAACTGGACTTTAACCTGGCTCAGCAACTTACAAAATTATCTGTATGTATCTGAGCGAATTATTTAATCTCTCTGAATGTCTCTATTGTCACATGCATAATGGATGAAGTTTCCGATGACTATGAAAGGGAAAAATAGCAAATTGATTTTCATGGATCAATCTCAGGTTAATAAGAAGGCACATACGTTGGCGATAAGCTTGGCCATCTAAATCTTTCTCAATCAGGTCCAATAATGCATAATGGTACTTGCCATTTAATCCCTTTCAAAATGCCCAAGAATTTTAGACCATTAAGAGGATCAACTACACTTTCTGAGGAGCCCTTTATATTACTATTTACATATAATGTCTTTGACACCAAGACTGGGATACAGAAAAAGGTAGTTATGATTTCTCATTTGTTTTGTGACCTTGTCCAAGTCAGCCATTTTCTTTGTAAAATGTCCACACTGTCCCACAGAGTATTCAAATGAGTATATAAATTATAAAAGGTTCAAATGCATTGGAAAAAAGAAACACATTGTTCACGGAAGACCAAATTACATATTATGTGCTTAATGCAACAATCTAGACATAAGAAGACTGGTTTATAATACAAAATATTAAGATATTATAGCCAGTATATGTTAGAAGGGTATGGAGAGATAAAGGACAGCGTTTTTAAGCTTCAATTTTATCTTAAGATTTCATTTTGCCAAGGTACTCATTAGTAAAAGAAGCACATCCCAAAAGCCCCCAAATATCATGCAGCTTGGTAAGGGAGGCTGATACAACAACTTGCACAGGCATGCAGAAGTGACTTTTCACAGTCTCTTCCCAATTCCTGTTCAGTGGCTGCATATTCTTACCTTGACATCAACCATGGTAGGAGTATTCACACCAAGGAAATTGGTGAGCTGCAGGAATCAGGACCATTTTTTTTTCTCTCTCCAAATGTCACCACCATGCCATAGGTTCTCCATCACAGTTACTTACATTATGGCTACAGAAAAAAGGAATGTAGAGGCAGACATCCCTACTGGGCCAGATACTCTACACAAAACTTTTTCTAGGATGTGGAAACACTTTTGGTTCTTAGAAAGAACAAAGGAGAGGAAGGAGGGGGATGGATAAAGGGGGAGGAAGGGGAGGGAGGGAGAGAGAAAATAAGAGAAAGAGAATAAAGGGAGTGTGGATCTGTCTTCAAAGCCACGAGGAAATGAAAACAGCCTTAATTCACAAATTTTAAACATGTCTCCAAAACACTATGGAATATGAGGCAAAATAAGGGAGAAGATTCAGATATAAAGCACATACCTCTTTACATCTTGAGAAGGATTCAGAGTTCCTCCAGAATAATTATCGCTATCCTTGGTGTCCTATTCAACAAACCTTTTGAATAATTAGATTTAGAAGGCTGGGCATACAACTAGAGAAGCAGAGAATATCTCTGCAGAAAATCAGATTGGCACCGCAAAATGGCATGAGATATAGACTTGAAGAAGAAAGCACACTGATATAACATGTTTATCTCCAATCTTACCTTATATCCAGTTAGGACTGCCAGAGGGGAAATGGAGTAAATGACAGAAGAGAAACAATAATCACTATAACACACAAAAGAGTCCACAGCTTAAGGGATTTGCTGTGAAAGACCAATCTCTTGAGTGCCAGTAACTTAGAGAAAACATGCCACTAGAGAAAAAGGAATGACATTTGTGGTGAGGAGTTGGCGTAGGAAATAAACACGTATCAAAGATCTTGGCATCTCTACATCAGTATCCTGCCCCCACCCCTGAAATATGGCTGACCCATTAAAAGTGAGTAATAATCTTGAATAAATAAACATTAAATTATCCAAAGAAATAGAAAAAAAATGTTATTTTTAATTAATAGAAGAAATTAAGACATAAGCAAAAGGTCAGAGAATAACACGTCACAGGAAAAAATATCCAAGGAATCAGAAGACAGATTAGACAAATATTTCTTCGCAGTCTCAAAAATAAAATAGCATAAGTTGGATAACAACAACAAAAAAAGAAGTCCAATAAGAATAAAGAGGTTCAAACTTAGGTTATACGACGATGGAGGTGAGAAGCTAGAACCCAGAAAATAAGTGGACAAGAAAGATCTAAAGAGTCCAGATACAAGATCATATTAGAAACAACACAATTATACATAAATTATTAAAAATATAGTGGAATTTCATGCAAATGAATGAACTAAGTATACAAAATAGAAGCAAAATGCAAAGGAGAGTTTAAAATATTAAAAGCTATACCTGAAGACCAGACACAAGACTTCCAATTCACACAGCACTGGTGTTCCTAAAGAATGAAGCAAGATATATAAAGGCTAAGAAAGCTCTGGATATGTAGATTAAAATGTAACACTGTATCTCAGGAAAAATGGTACAGAACATTCAGCATGAGAACCTACTGTGAAAGAAGTTACTGAATCTCAAGGACAAAGAAAGATACATTTAGGTATTGGGGAAGAAAAACAAGTCAATCACAAAGAGGGTTCTATTCTCTACTTGCCCTGACAGATTTAACTTATACTAACCTTTCCTGCTGTGAAACGAGAAAACTGGATAAAATATATGAAACAATTGTTTGCAGACAGTGGATAACAATCTGTTTAGGACTGTGACATCCAAAATAAGGAAAAATAAATGCAGCCATGGGTCTGGAGGCATTTCTGGAGCACTAATCAAAGATGGAGAAGTAAAACTAAATAGTGGTCTTGATGATCTTTGCTTAAGGCTGCAAAAGTCATAGTCTGGGGAATATGAAGCATTGAGAAATAACAGAGTAACTAGAGCGGCCTGCGGGAGATAATGGAGAACAAGAGCTGCAGACTTCAGCATAGAGGTCCCTTGAGTTTTCAGCTGAATATTAAGCTGTGCAGGTATATGGCATAAAACTAAAAGAGGATAAATAGCATATCCTGGAGATTGATACACTTAACAGTTCCTAGAGTTTACATAGGACAAGGAAACTTTTGAGTTCCAGCCAGCCAGAATGGAGGCACTATGTTGATTACCCAGAGCATTCAGAAGAGACCCTAGAAAAATGATGCCTTAGGAGTAGGTATAGAATAGCCCTAAAGTTTACTAATAAATATGATGGCAGAAAGCGTAACACCAGTCTCTGAAGAATTGAGCAGGTCTGCAAGTAACTTAGAGCATTGCCAAATCAAAAAATAAAATATGAAATATAAAATAAAATAAATAAAATAAAATAAATGAAGAAATATTAATCCTCTTTTAGGAAGACATCAAAATCCAGAAACTCAACAATGCACAATTACAATGTCAGTGTAAAATAAAAAAGGTCCCAGACATGCTAAGCAGCAGAAAGATATACTCATGGCTGGGAGAAAAATAAGCCATTAGAAACGGACCCAGATAAGAGAGACATGATAGAAGCTGCAGAAAAAATGGATTAAAATAGCTATTACAACAATATATATGTTTTTTAAAGGAAGGCACAAACATAAAAAGTAGAACGTATTAAAATCAAATTGAATTTCCAGAGATTTCAAACACAACACTTGAAATGAGAAATTCACTGCATGTATTTCTTAAGAGAAAAATCAAAATGGAATAAACATTGCTAAGAGAGGCTATCAGGGAAGAGGGGCCAAGGTACATCTTGTGCCTCGGTTCTCAGAGTTGCTATTAAAAGTTGCTAACCTGCCGCTGAACTCAGCTCAAGGCTGAGCCAACCATCCTGGAACTGCTGCACGGACACACATGCAGGTGGCCTCCTACTCGCGGTTTTGCCCCCCTCTCATTTGAATTTTGGCACTAACCGAATCCTGTTCATCGAGTCAGCGATCCTCCATCTGCCTTGGTTTTTGCCTTTCTAAACTCTGCCTTTGTCTGTTCTTCCCGTACACCATTTAGGTGGATACCTAAATTCGTGTTTTCCAGGCTGCAGCTCCTTTTGCTCAAATAAATGCTTTTCATTCTTCATTACAGCCTTAATTATTACATTTATTGGGGGGTGATATTGGCTAATAAATTAGCCAATACAGGTCTTAAGTGTGAATTTCAATAATATAGCATATGTATATTGCATTGTGTGTTCATCACCCAAAGTTAAATCTCCTGTCACCACACAATTGAGCCCCTTTACCCGTATCTACCTCTCCCAGCCTTGATTCCCTCTGGGAGCCACTAATCACTGTCCGTGGCATGAATCTCGGTTTGCCATGTTTGCTGCTTTCAGTTTTATATCCCACACATGAATGAAATCATATGATTCTCACTTTCTTTTGTCTGACTTATGTCACTTATATTACAGCCTAGATTTAATTTTAGTTGACAGGTTTAATGACAGATATGACATTGCCAGCAAAAAAAGTAACTGAACCTGAGGATGTGACAATAAAAACTATTGGATCTAAACCACATGGAGAAAAAAGAGTGTAAAAACAGCGCCTCAGAGAAGTATATGGAAATCTGTAACAATTTAACATATGTGTGATTATACATGGAGAAAGGTCAGGGGCAGAAAAAAGTTTTAATGAAGAAGTAAAGGCTAAGTTTTTGGCAAAAGCTGTAGAATAAGAACTTATAAAAAAATTCTATCCTCCATAAAATCAATGTGAAAAGTAAAAAAAAAAATGCCAGAGTAACTGAATTGTCCCATGATAGATGACTAGCTAAAGAAGCTGTGGGACATATACACAATGGAATATTACACAGTCATAAGAAGAGATGAAATACTGCCATTTGCAACAACATGGATGGACCTTGAGATAATCGTGTTAAGCGAAATAAGCCAGACAGAAAAAGTTGAAAATCACATGTTATCACTTATATGTGGGATATAAACTTAAAAGCAACAAATGAACAGGACAAACAAATAGAGACTCATGGACATGGACAATGGACTAGTGGTTACCAGAGGGGAGGGCAGAGGGAAAAAATAAATACAGTGTTTTTTAAAATGCCAGAATCAACAACTGCAGAATTCTGGAAAATAATAAAAGTATTGCAGCAAACCAGAAAATACTTATTCAACAAAAATGGCTAAAATTATATTAGGTCAGTCCTCCATAAAAGCATTAACTATACTGGCAAATAAATTGACAGAGCCAACTTTAATAAGTGGAAATTAACCAAAGGCTTGTGGTGCTCTAAGGAGTATTTTTTTCTCCCAAAAAGCAGAGAGGAATGTTGTTAAGAAGAGCAAGCTTTGGCATTTTTACTTCCTCTGTTCCCAAAGTCATGTATGCAAATATTTATAACAGTTACTAATAATCACCAGAAACTGAGGGGAAAAACCAAGTGTTTATCAAGTGATGAACAGATAAACATATTGTGATAGAACTTCATCTTCCCATATTAACTGAAACGCATCCCAGTCTCAAATATACTAAGGATAAAGAATAAAAGCAAAAAAGAAACACTTCCCTCTTCAACTTAATTTCTCTAGCTAGTACCTTCTCTCTCTTACATCCCTTCACAACTTTTCGAGAGGTTTGCAATGGCTGTCTCCTTTTTCATCCATCTCTCAAGCTGCTCAGTCTGGTTTCTGCCCACTCGTTCTACTGAAATGGCTCTTGCCAAGTTAACTGATGGCCTTCGTGTCATTAAAGTCAATAGAAACTTTTGAAATATGGCGGAGCCGCATTCTCTCAGAGGCATTTCCATACGTTAATTCAAACATTTCCAGGTATTAGGCTTTTTTCAGCATTGCGCTTAAAATATAAAACCTCAGAAATTTAATATACTCAGAAAAATGCAAAGTGCTCATAATATGTTTCGCCAATTACTACTGCTAACATTCCTTTCAGGTGATATGGATTATGTTTTTGAAAAGTGAAAGTTATTAGGGCTGATACATTTAATCCTGCACCATAGCAACTTTCTGGATTTAATCCCATTGTGCTATAATTGGATGTATTTTGTATTTATTATATTCAGTGACTGAGGTAATAGAAAAAAAAGTATTAAATGTGTTTACATTTCTTCAAAAAGGGCACACTGTCTTTTCTTGGCCCACTTTTAGAATGTATATAATCTGAAGCTTTATTAAGAATTGTCATATTCAGGTTGAAACTGCTCGGTATAAATTGCATTATTGTTCATAATATTTACCCGTTAAAACCTTTAAGAATAAACAGTCTTCTTTTAAAATGAATTCATGCTTTTAAAATACTTAAGTTTTATTCCACAAATTGTAGCTATGATGATGACTGTGTTTTGTAAAGCTTAAGACCTCGTGAGACCGTTTGCACTATACGGCCATGAAGCAATCCTGTTAGGTTGCGGGTCTGAAGTGTGACAGCTCACCTGGTCTCTCCACATGTGGTAGCAAGACAGTGTTTCTCATTGTCTACTATGCCCTCCCTACTCGCGTTTCTCTCCTTGAGCAGTATTTGAAGTTTACTGTTGCTGTTTGTTTCCCTTCCAGGAGATCTAAAAGGCAACATTAATGAGTAGCTGAAAAGAACTGAATCCCCTCCCAATCAAGAGAATAAGAGTGATCAAGATCAAGGTCAGGGCTGCTCTCTGCTCTTCAACACCAAGCTCTCTAAGTAAGGGCAAAATCTAGTCAAAACGGATACAGAAATATGTCCTTTCTAGTCCTGGATTATTTCCTCACTATTTCATATTTTTAAATCATTATCTTTTGATATGTCACTCACTGATTAATCCAAAAAGGCATTTTTTTAAATCTCCACATCACATGAAACTACCTAGTTTAACTCCTAGAGGAAAATTTATTTCAAAGTTCTGAGGAATTCCTCACTATCGACCCAATGTACAAATGAATCTTCTTCCAATTTTGCAAAGTATTTCATGAAGCTACCTCTGGATATGTCTTACTAAAAATCACCTTCTAGTGCTTCAGTGAGAAGTTTCAAAGACCTTCCTTTCCTTTACCAGGTAAGATAATATCTTCCCATTTGAAAGTTAAATGGAAGCGTTAGTCCCTATTCTGAAATAGTTTATACTATGATTATTCCCCATGTCATATCAGTAATCCATTTGTTACTGCTGGGGCGATGTGAAATCTGGTGTCACCCCGGCATCATGGAGGGGGTCCTTCATTCTTTTGCGCTGACTCAGTAAAGAATTATGGGTCAGTGAGATTTCGAAAAAATAAGATTTATTGAAAGCACATTTTTAGAAGGAGATGGGCCACGCCATCTCCTTCTGGAAGGCTGCAGCCCCGTGGAATTTGGAAGGGGTGGGTTTCAGCAAAGAGCTGTAACAGTGTAGAATTCAGGAAGTAAACGTTCTATTGTGGCTGTGATGGGTGGTTACTGGGGTAGTGCTAGATGATTGGCATGTGAGGTCATTTTGATTGACATTTGGCTGTTATATAACCCTTTGCTTATTGAGCATGTGCTTACCCAGTATTCAGTCTGTTATAATTAGATTCATGAACTTCTGGGCACAGTAGTGATATTATAATGATGGTATAACGAGGCTGAGGTTACTGGCAGGTTAGGGTAGTACTTTCTGCACATGCTGTTCATACTGTTTTTAACCAGTTATTGGTTTATGGCCTTTCATTCCTTTGTTCCTCAGGATGCAGGGGTGATTTATAACTATGAAAAGGGTGTTGTAGGGAGGTTTCTATGGTTCAGAGCTGGGCCTTTGTTTCTGTCGCGCATGTCTCCCTAACTACCTAACACATCTACCCCATGTCTCCCACCTAATAGCAGTAACTCCAACTCTAAACTCTGTGTACTGCACTAATCTTTTCTTTTTCTTTTGTTTTTGTACTTTAGCCTTTTATGTTAACTATATGTACATTACACTGAGAACTCATTTGTCCATAGCCTAGCTTTTCAGATCCTGTGCATCAATAAAACTGAAATATTTACTATTGTGAAAAGTTGTCATTAAGTGGAACCATTTTAAAATGGAGCTAGAGCAGCCATTCCAGAGGAACTGCCTTGCGCATCTTACTCCATGACCCTCTGCAATGTTTGAAGGTGGCAAAATAATCCTTGGACGGGGCCAAACCAACATTGTCATTCAAAAAACTGTTTGTGAAGCTAACAGGAAAAGAGATCTCCTGACCACAAGGACTGATGATTATGGATATTCTTTACAATCAGTAATCAGCCATTTATAGATGAAATGTAACTTAGCTTGCTAGCACCGATAGAAATTCCTTTCTACTATTCATGTAATTATTTCCCCTCCATTTCTCATAAACCTCCCTTTCTTTCCCCCTATAAAGGAGACTCTATTTTGGGTTTCTGCCTGAGTCTGTGCTTCCTGGAATTGCAATTCTTTGATCTCAGATAAACACTTTTTACCTCTCGCTTTAGCTTTTCATTTTTAGGTTAATACTACATACTCTATTCCTGCCCATTTTTCTGAATCTTTGTCAGCAAACAGCTGTGCCATTCACCTCAACCCTGTTCTGTGTGATATAAGAGAGCCAGACAGATTTGGGTTTTAGCCCCAGGTTCACCACTCCATAAATATGTGACCTTCCTTGGACAATGGTCTAACTCCTATAAACTCAATTTCTTCACATGTAAAATGAAAGTGATTACTGGTACCCCCCTGTAGAACTGTTATGAAGACTGAGCAAAATTATAAGATATTGTCATGTAGCACAATATCTGGCATACAGTAGATGATAAATAGTAATAGTTGGAGTTTTAGGATGCCAGTGAATAGCAGTCCTTCTTTCCATGTGCAATGATTGAACCAATAGCTGAAACAGACCAAGAAGTCAATTGATGAACAATAAAGAAATCTCTTATTACTGATAATGCTAATATTGAAGAACATGGTTTAAACTTTTGACAAAACAGACTTCCTAGTACTCTATTCTAGAATCAGGCAGACTTACCCCAGCTAGTCCCAGTCAGCACTGAACAATCATAGGCTTATTCCTACAGAAGGAATCATGTAAAATTTACGGCTTGCAAAAATGTGACAAAATTTGCCCTCTATAATCACCCTTACTGCTTAAGGAAAGCAGAATATGCCACCCCAAAACATCCCTCTTTAGCATAAACATTATCTAGAACTTGTTACTTTGAAGAGACAGCAGACAAAGGAAAAACTCTGAAAACCTGGTAGAAGTTATCCTTTTGGAAGAGACATTTACATTTATAAAGGAAATCCCCATTTGTACCAGGAAGAGAAGAATGACTCTAAATTTCTAGAAACTCTTATTAATGGAAAAGTTCCCAACTTAAATCTTCATAACAACCATGCCATTTTTTATTGTGATTTTTGGTAATCTCCCATTAAAAGGCTTGCCCCCCATACCCAACATCTTTTGTCTTCAGCTGAATAAGGTATTTAAGGTGGTGCCTTGAACCATTCCAGTGAGTCACTCAGTTTTTTGGGGAGGTTTCTCCCATGAATAAAGGAGGTGTAGAGTTATTAAATTTTTGGTTTTCTCCTGTTAATCTGTCATTTATTACAGGATTTCAGGGGGTCTCAACCAAGAACCTAGAAGAGGGAAAATTATTTTTCCTCCCCCATTGATCACTCTCAATGTGCCAAGAGCTCGTGAACATGATATAGTTCCTATCTTCTTGGAGTTTATAAGCTGGTTGAGGAGATAGACAATAATTTCCTTGAGGGCATCATCTGTATCTATTGTCTTTTTCCTGTAGCCTTTTGATGCCTAATATTTGCTCAATAAAATTTCATGGAATGAATGAGCAAATAATTCAAGATAAAAGTCACTATTTGCATGGGATTCAATATAAAAGCAAACAAATTTTCTCTATTTGAAGTGTCATATTTGCAATTAATAAGGACTCACTTTATACTCGAAATATGTGAATTACTAGTGATTCTACAGAACATGTTCACATAAAATATGAAGTGCTAATAAACACAACTGAATCTCATTAATATAATGACACTTATACACAAACAAAGCATCTGATGTAATACTTCCAAGTCAGAACCAGCTGGAATACTCTTACAAAGATATCAGGATCTAAACAGATGACCAAATCACTGAATGAACCACTGCATTACACAGCAAAGGAATTCAGAACAGGCTCCCCCAAGATGTAGCACTTTGGCATGCGAATTATTTTGAGCTAAAGTCAGTCAAGACCCTACAAATTCATGAGAAACTTTTACCTCTCTTTTGAAGAATTTAAGTTAGGAACTTTACGCATAATAAGAGTAATCAACAGCATTAACTTTTATGAACTAAGTATAGGACAGGGTAAACTTCTAATTATCGAACAACTGCTCTTCTCATCATCCTGTAAATGACCTTCCTCCCCTCTGAAGCCCCAAGGTGCCTTACCAAATCTTTAGCTCTGAATGTCATGCCATATATACTTCATTGTTCCTTCCTATCTCTGACTCTCTCATGTATGTGGGGTTCTCATATGTACATATGTAATTAAATTTGGTCATTTTTTTCTTGTTAATCTGCCTCAAGTCTATTTGATTATTTGACCAGCTGAAGAAATTAGAAGGGTATAGACAAAAGTTTCTTCCTCTTCCACCGTAGCTTGCAGACAATTCCAACAGTATGAGCAGTCCCACAATTCACAACATGCTTATTAACAAGATATCTACAAGGTAACCACTTAAGTAAAAAATCCTGTGTAGTGTTGAAAATTTAATGTAGATCTCATGCAATATAAAAATATAATTCAAGCTCAGTTATTTCCATGATAAAACACAATCTCTACCACCCAGACTTTAGTGCGCATATCATTTGACTAGTAGATGTTATTAAAATGTCCTTTGCTGGGCTTCATCTCCAAATATTCTGATTCCTTTATAGGCATGGGAGATCCTTATTCAAGTGGTCACTGGACCGTACAGTACTTGAGAAACATTGTTCTAGATTAAGAATCACTTTCCAGACATCTAGACAGATTAACTTGCAGATAACTTCTTCTGAAAATAAAATAGAACTCCATCATATGTGGGGGAGGAAATATAACTTTCTGTCTATCATTCTATATATGTGGCTGAGAGCCCCATGTAATAAAAGACAGATGAACAGACGAGAAACAAACAAAAGTTTAATAACATGAATACCTACCCTTTATATGGGAGAAACCCAGGAAAACTGACTAATTCTGAAATGGCTCAAGCTACCATCTTAAATACCATCTCCAACTAAAGACAAAAGAAAAATGTTGGGGGAGGGGGAGAGTCGGTTATGGGGAGGTGACCAAACAAAACAACAGTAAACAAGGGTATTGTTGTTATGCAGATTTAAGTCCTTGCTTTCTTCATTGACAAGTTTCTAGAGATTTAGGGTCACCCTCCTCTTCCTAGTACCGACAGAGATACCATTACAGATGGAGATTGCCCTTATAAATGTAAATGTCTCTTAAAAAAGAAAGGGTAACTATGAAGGGTAACTTCATAGTTTTTCCTATGTCTGCTGTTCTTTAAAAATAATCAGCCTCAAATAATCCTTATGCCAAAGAGGCGTATTTTAGGATAGCAAATTCTGCTGCCTGAGGTAAGTGATATATAAAGATACTGAAAGGCGGTGTCTGTTAAACTTGACTTTATGTTGAAATCACATGGGGATATAATTATAAATATAACAATAAGTGGACACCTCTCCCCAAAACTTTGGTTTAATTGTTCTGGAGTACATCCTGAAAATTAGGATTTTAAAAAGTCTCCTCAGGTGATTTTTATGTGAAACCAATGTTATGAATTTTTGATATACTCAAAGTACTTCTCTCTCTCTCTCTCTCTCTCTCTATCTCTCTCTCTCTCTCTCTATATATATATATGAAATAATTGGAGACTCTGTTAAATCTTGTTTTGATATGGCAATTTAATCTAACCTTCCTGATAACTATAAACTGTACAAAGTCAGAAGATTATAAAAGAGGGAAAAAAGCATATTATGGAAGGGAGTCAAAACTTGATTAAGCAACAGACATGACTGAGTTCTTTTTAATCTTTTTTTCAGCTTTGCCTCGAGAATGGGCCATAGTACCAGAGTAGCATAGCACAAGCAGTTAAAACTCTAGTAGAAACCTTATTATTTTTCTGGCTGGAAGAACTAAAATGAGGAGGCTGTCTAACCATGCCCAATCTCTGGATAGTGAGGGGGGACCCCTAATGCTATGTATAAACATACACATCTCAGACTAATCCCTGAACGATGCATGTGCAAGACTGATTCAAAGCAGAAGGAAGGCTTAAAGAACCAAAATGACATTTGAACCACAGCCCCACAGAAGATGAGCGAGCCATAGCTAAATTTGAATCTATCGAGATTAACTGACACCAAAACCAAAAGTATCATCCATCCTCAGAGTGTCTATACAAGGTAGTATTTACACTGTCGAGGATAAAACTATAAATAACACATCATCATCATTATCATAATAAGAAAAATGCGATCCTTTTACAAGGAAAAAAATGCAACAAAGGTGAATGAACCCCAAAATATCAAAGAAATTATAATTATCAGACCAAGAATTTAATGTAGATAATATAGGTATGTTAAATGAGGTAAAGAAATGAATACAAATAGGAAATAACAGCAGTAAAGACAGAAAAGAACCAAATGAAAATTTTTAAATTATAGAATGTAATATTAGAAACAAAAATTTTACTAGATAAGTTTAATTACAGAATGACAGAGGAAGGTGCTAGAGCACTTGAAGATAAATAAAAATTATCCAATCTGAGGAACAGAGGAAAAAATTAAATTAAAAAACAGTCTCAGGGACCTAAAGAACCTTGGGCTATCCCTAAGGATAGGCCTATGACAATATGGCCATCGTAAATCTAATTTGAGTCCTACGATTACTAGAGAGAATGTGGCATTAAAAATATTATCGAAATAATGGCTGAAAATTTCCCAAATTTAGTGAAAGATAAATTACAGATTCATGACCAGTGAACCCCAAACACAATGAATTCAAAGAATACCATACCTAGACACATCATAAGTGAACTACTAAAATAAGATAAAGAGAAAAAAAATGAAATAAAGGTGTAGAAAAATAATACTTTATATACAGAAATGAATGATTCAAATGACTGAAGACTTCTCATCAGAAACACTAGAAGTCAGAAAAAGAGTATAATATTTTTAATGTGCTGAAAGAAAGGGGAAAAAAACCCTGTCAATTCAGAATTCTATATCGAGTGTGCAAAAAAGTAGTAACAGAAATCTCATTTAAAATGAAGTAGGGAGGCCAGAAAGGGAGCTCTCATGCTCTACACCAAACACAAGCACAATGGGGAGGACTCTGTTCATAACAACCCTCCCAACTTCCTCTTCCCCCATGGACTTGCACATGGCCTGCCAAGGTTGCATGTTCCAGATTGCAATTCTTTGTTATTCCTGAATAAACCCATTTTACTGGAGAAATATCTGGCTGACTTTCTGTTTAAGGTCAACAAGTGAAAATAGTCTACAGGAATAAAGCTTCTTCTTTAAGATCATAAAAGCAAACTAAAACAGGATGTTCTTAGCATACTTGTATTACATGAAATACTAAGGGAAATTCTGGCTGAAGGAAATGATATCTGAGAAAAATATGGAGTTTCCAGAATACATGAAGATAACTAGAATGACAAACATCTGGGAAATGTAAAATATTGGGGTTTTATATTAAATCATTAAAATTCTTTAAAAATAACATCTCATGAGGTTTTCGTACATGTAATATTTATGACAGCTATGAAAAAGACAGCAAGAAGGAGAGGTAAAGAATAATATTAGTAAGAAGCTTTTATATTTTATATAAAGTAGTACAATATTAAACTCTAATAAACTGTAAGAGGTTAGGAATATAGATGGCAATTCTTAGAGCAACTAGTTAAAATTATAAAGAAATATAACTAAAATAATAATAGATTGCTATTTTTAATGCTAAATTCAACACTGACCGCAATATAAATTAGACTCAGATATAAATATTCTCTCTAATGTTTTATCTGAGAAAGCAAATATATCCATCAGCAAATAGTACTCACAAACATCAAGATATCAAAAATATTTACAGTGCTATTTGAAGAGAACTTTTCTTTAGAGAATCTTTTAAGTGATTTTAAAAAAAATCAAATGCACTTCTATTTTTAGAAAAATCAGAAAAGACTACTTCAAATCCTTTGTAATTTTAGTTTTTCCCTTCAGAAAATGTGGAGCTATGCATTTGGGAAGGGATTAAGTTGTAGTTAGATTGATTGATAAAAGATTAATAAAGTGTGAAAAAAGGAAGGCAAAAGTGAGCTGCTTCAACCTAGATGACTGAGAAATCCAGGCAGCCCTCTCTAGAGTTTCCCTATTCCTCTAAGGGAGGATAGAGGCACTGAATAATGTCAGAAGGCTGTCTACATCCTTGCTCTGACACTATTTCTGTAATCCTCTAACAAGACATTTAACCTATCCGCACTGTGCTTTCTTTATCTCTAAGAGAAGGTTACTATCTGTCTAATCTATCTCCCAAAGTTATTCTGAGAACCAAACAGGATAACAAAGATAAATGTGTGGCTAATTGTAAATTGTACTGAATTATAAATTATTCCAATGACTCAAGGTGACGCGGCATCGTAATTATAAGAGCTAAGATTAAATATTCTAAATATCTGGCTCTGGGACAAGAACATCACTAAATATACCCTTATCCTGCGTACATTTTGTCAATGACGTATCAGTAAACTCTAAAATGCCTCTCCCACTTCCGCTCCTTAGCTGAGAGCCTGTCCCTACTTCCTGCCTTTTTTTGGGTGCAGCATATGCACATCAAAAAGGGCTCCAGGAGAAGAAAAGGCATAGCGTACCATTTTTTTTTACTTAGTGCAGAAAAATGCTAAATATGCTTTTAATGGTCGTTTTTCATAGAATCGCAATAGAATGCTGTATAGATTTGTTTTCTATTGCTGCTGTAACAAATTAGTTAAAATGACCATTTACATCACAGTTCTACAGGCTAGAACTCTGACTTGGGTTTCACTATGCTAAAATCTAGGTATCAGCAGATATGTGTTTTCTACTGGGGGCTCTGGGAAAGACGCCGAGCTCACTGTTAGCAGAATCCAGTTCCTCGTACTGTGTTTGTAGAACTGAGGTCCCCAATTCAAGCATCTTCAGAGTGGATCAAGTTCTCAGCATGTCTCTGATTTTTGCCTCCTGCTCCACTCTTCTGCCACCAGTGGGATAAAGTTCTCTGTCTTTAAGGAGTTATGTGAGTTGACTGGGCCCGTATGGAGAATAGATAATCTCCCAACCTTAAAGTATGTAACTTTAATTACATCTGTTTACAAAATCATACATACGTATGATTCCATATTATGAAGTCCCTTTGGTAATGTAAGTTAACATATTTACAGGATACAGAGATTAGATTACGGACATATTTGGGGAGCCATTATTTTGTCTACCACACAATCTCTGTACGTTGATGATTTTTTCCTACCAAATGGAACATTATTTAAAGTAAGAGTGTACATATATTTGAACAGATAAGTTGATATTGCATGGATGACAGTGACAACAGATACTCCAGTTCTTTCATTTATTAAGTCCATGCAAACAGTCTTCATCTGTGAATGGGGCGAGGATGTTGAGAAGATAAAGCATTAAATATTGGGTCATTTCTCCAGAAAGTTGGGATTAGTCTATTTTTGTTATTTTGTGATTAGTTTTAATTTGTACTCAAATAAGCAAACAAAAGGATATTTAGATTTAAACTTCCATATATAACAGGAAGGAAACAGAAGACATCTTAATTCTTTTGATTCAAGTATAACTTTTGAGGTTAATTGTGTGTATATACTAGTCACGATTTAAGTAAGAAGCTAACATAAATTTAGAACATAAAGAAATAAAGAGATTGGCTTCTTTGATGACATAAAAGGAACACAGCTCAAGGAACACACCTTTGATGAGAAGGTCCTCGGGCCCGATATCTAGAACCCAGAATATTTATTAGTGACAACAAAACTGCTCTCTTGGAGCGAAGTTCGCATGGTTAAATCATCTGATCAGACCATAAACTCCAAAGACTTTATGGACATTTATAGCAAGGCTCATGTAACAGGGAAACAGCAAATAAAAATAGAAGTATATATCCTGTAATTGATAAAATAGGCTAATTGTATGTGCCTAATCTCTTTTATGAGATGGAAAACTCAAGAAAAAAGATACTTTGTACAATTCAAAACAGAGTATTTCGAAAGAGATATTAGGAAAATAAAATGCATGGTTCATAGCTTTTCAAAGTGTGTTTATAGAGCACCTTATTACTTTTACCTTGGAGTTAAAAATTTTACACTTAATGAAACTATCCCTGTGAATTTAGACTTTTAATGTCATTAAGATAAAATCTCTGGTTTTTACTTATGTTAAAATCAAGCTATTTAATCTATAAGAATAGCAGTTACATTCTATTGAACTATTTATATATTCAGTTTACATCATGTCATGTTAAAAAGTGAAGAATTTATTATGCATAATTCCATAAAAATATTTCTATAGGAATATGTATTTGAAGCAGATGAGAAAATAAAAACATAGACTTACAGGATAACCTTGGGTAATACATGTTTGTTGAGAAAATAGCCTTTTTAATCAGAGCTTTCAAGTATATCAGCCTAGAATAATATAAACTTATTATCATATTTTATTTGTGGCTATAATACTGACCTTTAAAAATGATGACTCATATATCTCTATTCTTTCTTCTTGAAACTTACTCATTAATTTGTCTTTCATTGCTATTTTCAAAACCCAGATCCTTTTATTTAGTGATCACATGATTTTAATCTATTGGTAATTCAATTTAATGAATCGCTCTGGTCTCTTTCGAATCTTACTTCTTGCTATCCTTATTTTCTTTCCTAGCTTCCTGAATTAAATACTTAACTTAGTTTCAAGTCTTCTTGCATTAAAATAAGAACATTTAAAGCTATCGATTTTTCTCTTACTACAGAATTTGTCACATTCTCTATGGTTTACACTGTAGTGTGATTAATTCCAGTGATTTCCTATAAAGTCAAAGATCAAAGTTTGGGTCACTGCTTTATTCCAAGAATTATAAAAAAAGAGTTTCAAAATTTCCAAATGAGTTTGCTTGATTCTTGCTGATTTATTTAAAAATCCATTGCTAGTTGCATTTTCTCTACAGGTTCTGTATAATTTGTGTTAATATTATTCCTTTCTATTTTATCATTTTGCTGTTATGGGAAAGAGTATCTGTTCTTCCATTGATTTTCTAAATAGTTACCATTTGCATGTAGGAAAGCTATTGATTTTTATATATTAACTTTGTGATCCACCAACATACTAAATTTTCTTTTTGTATTGAGAAGTATTTTTAGTTGATTTATGTTTTGGATTACCTAGTATATATTCCTGTCATCTGTACATGATGACACTTATTTTCTGTTCTGCTCTTTTTTTGTTTACATGCAATTGTATTTTCTTGCTTATTTGCTATTTGCATTGACTACGCCCTTTAGAATGTTCAGAAAACATGACAGTCGGCATCATTGCCTCATTTCTGATGTTAATGAAAATGTTTCCAGCATTTCACAATTGAGCATGTTAAGAAAGCATCCATCTAGTCCTATATCAACAATGAGAAAAAATCTGAATCGATTTATTAACATGGTGAATCACATAAGCATACTAATACTTTCCCAGTAACAAATAATCCCTACATTCTGAATATATCTTGTTCAGCTGTGGTAAATTAATCTCTTAATACACCACTGGCTTCTCTTACCAACATTTTACTTAGGATTTATATATTAAAATCTTCTGGGATTTTCTTCTTGTCTGCTATCTTTGAGTTCAGCGTTTTGTCAATTTCCTAAAAAAAACTGGCAGTACTCATTCTCTTTCTATGCTTTGAAACAGTTTAAGTAGTTATTGGGACTATTAGACCTTCAAATATTTGAAATAATTCACTGTGAAATCAGCTTGAGCAGGGAATAATTTTAAGGGAGGATTCTGCCTCAGAATTCATAAAATCCTTCTCCAATTATTTTGGGCCTATTTGAGAAAAAAATGGGAAATTTTTAATGTATTGTGTTTATTATTTGCCAGGTCTGCTTCTATTGGAAGCAGTAGGAGACAACAGTTGGAGTCAAACATATGTCACTGAACTAACAATTGATTCATTTGCCAAATGAATGATTTGGTAAATGAATGAATTTATTCAGTACCTACTAGACATTGTTATATGCTGAGACAGAGTGATAAGATAGATATGAACTCAGTCCTCATAAAGCTGAGCGTCTAGTAGTGAAGACAGTCATTTAACGAATATCTATACGAACAATTATCAATTGCTAGAAATGTTGTGAATTAATGAAATAGGGTTACCTTGAGGAGAATCCTAGATTTGGGGAGCACACTTGAGTTTGGAACTGGGCTATTTTTTGCAGAGTCCGTGACATTAAACTGAGATTTATATAATAGTTGAGAGTTTGGGGAAACAACATGAGGCAAGAGTGCTCCAGTCAGATGGAATAGCATGGGGAGGTCCTGAGCTGGGAAACAGCTTGGCATTCTCAAGGAACTGAAAGGAGTCAGAAAACTTCTCACAAACAAGGACAAGTAAGAACAGTGTCAGAGGAGGCTGGAGTTAGAGGCAAGGGGAAGACCTCACAGTTTTCCACCACCCTCTCCCCATAAACTAGGTGGGGTTCTTGCTGCTTGCTTCTAGCCCTCTTCCTTGACCTTTGGTAGGCAGTTGAGAGGTCAAAGAAGTCCACTCTAGGGAAGTGATGCTTAAGCTGGGCACTCAAAGTGAATACGACGTGCAATTTCTCTGTTTCTTTAGAAGCTTTCAGTTAGTTGGAATAATGTTCGCGTTCTCTAATTCATATGACTGCTCATGTTAGGAACCCATTAGGGTGGCAT
This sequence comes from Eonycteris spelaea, assembly GCA_003508835.1. Lineage (NCBI taxonomy): Eukaryota > Metazoa > Chordata > Mammalia > Chiroptera > Pteropodidae > Eonycteris > Eonycteris spelaea. The sequence continues at coordinate 1,480,300 of PUFA01000200.1, forward strand.
CGAATACTGCCAGGTCAAGAAAATGCTAAGAGGTAGAGGTGGATTCTTACTCTCGGTGCTCGCACTAATGCACTGATAGATTGAATTTGGATCCCATGGACGACCCATCATCCTGCCCTCTGCTGTAGGCCCTGCTGCTCCAAGGCTGAGGCTTCAGGGTTCTGCCTAGCATTGCATTCGCTTATTTTAGGCACACTCGACATTCAAAGACTTACAAGCTGCCTTGTTCTCTCAATATTTTATGTTCTGTACTATATTCTGAAAAAAATAATCAATGTTACCTACTTGTGGATAATACCTTTCTCTAGTTGATATCCATGATTTTTTTTCTTAATTTTATATTCCCTTTTCAGTTTAATAGGGATTTGGGAGGGGAGTCAGGCATATTTATTCAGTTGGTTATTTTGAACTAAAAGTTTGAATAGCATAACATTTGAAAAGATATAAAAGAGAAGAAATATAATGCTGCTCTTGATTCTCAGTTAAATAGGAGAAAGCATCTATTCTCAGAAGAGTTAGAAATGGAGATGAGACAACAGATTAAGATGCACAGGATATTGGATGAGATAAGCAATAAACAAATAAATTGTAAATGTCATGAAATAATTTTAAATTGTATAAGATTTAGTATTAACCAAAATTACCACTGTAAGAATGTGAATCACACATGCGGAAATAAGCCCGAGAAGCCAAAAAATGCTGAAGGATATTACAGAGAAAAGAATATGACAAAAGAAAACAAAACAGAAACAGACTCCTGGATATAGAGAACGAACTGATTGCTGCCAGATGGGAGGGGGGTTGGGGTGCTGGGTGAAATAGGGGAAGGGATTAAGAAGTACAAATTAGTGGTTACGAAATAGTCACGGGGATGTGAAGTACAGCACAGGGAACGTAGTCAACAATATTGTAACAAGTATGTATGGTGCCAGGTGGGTACTCGACAAATGGGGGATCACTCTGTAAATTACATAAATGCTATACAACTGAAACTAATATAAAATTATATTGAAAGTCAATTCTAATTGAAAAATAAAATTAAAAACTAAACTAAAAAAAAGGTATATGATAAGAGGGAAGATCACGGAAGTAGGTGAAGATAGAGAAAGGAGAGTCAACAAATGGATAATTTGTGTTCCTGCAGAAAAGACCAGGATGTAAATTATGGAATCAATTTACATTATTTTGTAATAAAAAAGTCAAAATTTTAAAGCAATGCAATAAACAGATGGAGGCAGAGAGGGGTAGAGAAGAAAGGGAGAGGGAGAGAGAAATAAAGAAGATAGAGACTGAACTAGATCTAGATTCTTAGTATTCATACTCTGTTAAAGCAAAAACTATATTCTCAGGTTGTCAAATTAAGCTTGGTATTCCCACTTGCTATATTAATTTTATTTATTTATTTTTAAATTAAATTTATCAGGGTGACATTGGTTAATAAAAATTATACAGGTTTCAAGTGTACAATGCCATATTTTTAAATGGAGTTTATTGTACAGTGTTTGTTTCACTGGAAAATTAAAGAAAGTATAATATGTAGAATATGATTATTCTATGGTTCTAATTTCTGTCCACTTTCTCTTCATATAGACATCTGTAACTAAGTCAAGATCGACCAGCAAATACAATTTTGTATTCCGATTTTCAACTTCATTTTGCCAAGTTATCAAAATTCTTTACAATGGCTGCTGAATTTTCCATTGCTTTAATAGGAAAACTGTTAACATTAGTTCCCTTAAAAATGAGCACCTACCTTAAGGCAGCAGGGTTTTTTTCAGTCTAAGTAGAGGAGTTTCCCACTGAAAAGTGTAACGGGAACTTATATAGATAAGACTAATGATTAGAGGAAAAGAAAATCCCATCAGCACAAATCAATGCCTATAGGGGGCGGTATGCTGTACTTCAATGATAAATGGTTAATGCATATCAGAGAGAATGGTTGTGTAACATTATTTCATCAATTTAAGTAATTTGCATTATTATTCATTCAAATTGATGGTTTACATCTAAAATTGTATCATGGACAGTAGTATGAAATGGTCACTTTTTAGTATAGAACAGTTAATACACAGAGCTGAGATGGAAGAGTTCCATATACGTGACCTAAAACAGGAAGCGTATTTAACTTCCAATAAAATAGTTTTAAATCAAAAGCCAACATTTCATACCTAATAAACCAAAGGAAACTCAGAAGAAGTGCATGTGATAATTTTAAACATTTACCTTGATATCCAGATGTAACACTTTAATGGTTATACTCAAAATCATTTAAACCTGACACTTTTTAATTTATCATTTTCTTCTCAAAACGGCATTGTAATTTAACAAGAGAGCTAATGTTGCATCTTGTCATATGCACTGTGTTTAGCAAATAAAACTAACAGTCATCAACATATGTGGTTAGAGTCTCGCCATCATGGTTTACTATTCTATGATGTATGGAGAATAACATGAGTTTTCTGAGAAGATAGTGTAGTATGTATAGTCTTTGCAAGCACACATACCTATACTCCAATCCAATCTATCTATCAACTAGTTAGGAGACACTGGAAAAATTCCTTAACCTCTATGAATCGCATTTTCATCATCAGTAAAACAGAGATATTAACCTACCTCACGAGGGCAGTTGGGTGCATTGCATAATAACAGTACTGGTACTGTACCTGGAACACAGTGGATGTGCGGTGACTGCTAATCTTGGCCTCAGTTTCCTAATCAATTTCCTACTCTGCAATTAGTCAAGATGAAAGGAATGAATGAAAATATTTATGATAACTAAAACCACACCATTTTAATATATTTTTTAATGCCATTGCTATAGAAGAGCACATACATTGTGTGCACACATATGCACACACAAAATCAACCTGTATGGAGAAGCACATTTTGTCACTGAATACACAACTTTGAATGTGCACACGAATGCAAAAAAGGCAACTGAAATGCATTCACCACACCATTATCAGTTGTCCTTGCCTGTTACATCCACTGCATAGCTACCTTCACGATGAATAGCCAAGTTAATGTAATTATAGATTGAAAGCAGCAAGAAGACAGTTGGATATAGCCCTTCATTTAGTTCCCACTCTGTTTCCTAGACACCTACTCCTTGGAATTTCTAATGTAATATGACTTGTTGTCGTCACATAGTCTTCCAAATAAGAGGGAAGGCAAAACTAAAAAATGGCAAGGAACAACTGAGACTGTATAAGTGAAAATAAAGGACTTTTTCTCTACCAAGTGGAAAAATTCTATAAGAAATATTGCTGAGGCGAGACACACAGCGGCGCAGGGTCGAGATGGCGGTACCTCGGGGCCATCCTGCACCCTCATCCGCATGGCCTGGCCCTCCGTTGGGTCCAAGACCACAGTGTGGCCTTTCAGCTCATTTGCCCTTCCGGCCAGGAGGCCTCCTACCAGACAGAGCTGACCCTGCAGTACCGTGCACGAGTGGAAGGCCTGAGCCAGAAGTGTGTCCTGGGCCAGCAGCCTCCAGGTCCACCGCTAGCCCTCCACTCTGCCCGGGGCTCTGATGCCAGGGCCCGGGGTACAGGGGTTGGGCTGTGGGCCAGGTGGGGTGCCCAACACTGGTGGGGGTGCTTCCTGGTGCTGCCCCTAAAACCCACCGTATCTGCCTGGAGCCCTGGCTTCTCTACCTCTGAAATAGTTCTCTCTTAACCTATGGGAAAACATTGGAATTATTATTATAACTGTGGTTGTTAATATATTTTTAAAACTAAGGTCCTACACAATGTGCATAATCACTAATTCACTAAAACTCTCAGAAGTATGGCAATACACTGCCACTCCTTACCTCATATCCTTCTCCAACTCAGGTAAGATATCAAAATAGAAACTTCCATTAATATAAAGAAAACATTCATCATTCATAATAGATGTTTTAACATGTAATTAGGAGAGTCCAGAATTATACCACCTTGTATTAACACTGAGAAAAAAAAAATGAAACCTGAAATTCAACAAAGTCTCTTAGCTAGGGAGTTATAAAAACAAACAGTGGCCTGAAGGTAGATAATGTAGTTACACCTCTATATTGTTATTAAATTATGCAATAATATAAAATTAAAGCAAATCATTGAGTCGCCGTTCAAATGCCCAGCCTTGTTTAAAAATGCTGATATCTCTGTTCATCACAGCAGCCACAAACTGTCCATTTGAAATGTCCATCCACTGGTGAATGGATTAAATAGCTTCTGCTATATCCATAGAATAGAAAACTACTTGGCAGAAAAAAAGGCTAATATGAAGGAACCTCAAAATCTTCACGCTGAGTGAAAGAAGCCATACTTGATTCCACTTACATAAACGCCTAGAAATAAAAACTAATCTCTACTGTCAGAAAGCAGATCAGGAGTTACCTGGTAAAGCAGAGGGGAGAGGTTGGAAGGGAAGGATTATAAAGTGGCACAAGATTGGTGGTGAAGTATATATTCATTACCTTGATTGTGGTTATTGTTACATGTCTGAGTGTGTGTGTATGTGTATATGTCAAAATCTATCACGTTATATACTCTAAATATGAGCAGTTTACTTTAAGCCAATTATACTTAATAAAACTATAAATTGAATAATCAATAGACTTAATTACATACAAAAATTCACAAAATTTCAATTACAAGGCAATAACCTCAGTGAAATTATTTCTTCTGATCCCCACTTTCCAGCCTTCAGAAGGGGAAAATAATAGTGCATCTCCACAATACCATCTGGTGTACAAAAGAGATAAAGCATGTAAAAAGCTGAGCCCTGTGTCAGTTACATAATCCATATTCAATAAATGCTAGCTATTATTAATTTTAATATGGCAAATACACACAGGGATCTGAAAAACAAAGTGCTAAGCTAAAACTGATTCTATAGTTACACTAGAGTGATATACGCCTTTCTCAGTTACCAAGAAGTTTGGATATTGACAGCCAGGCTAGAACAGAACATGAGGGCTTGTATACACACAAGGTGAGCAACAGACGCAAGATCTCTGCTTTAAGCCCAGAAACTCTAAGTCCTACACCTGATTAAAAGGTCCACCTGCAGGCAAAAATAGGTAAAAGGAAACTTTCCTATTCTTTATGGTCTTTGAATAAAAAATTCATCCAAATATTGGGAAAGTCCAAGTTAACAATTACCTTAAATGAGTCAAGGCTAGTTTTTGTTTTGACCCTAGGGTAATTAGTAGCAGCAAATACAAAATCTCCATGAATACAAATATCCTCCAATCAGCACTCTTGGGATTTCTACAACTCTCTTGCTAAACATAAGCCACAACTTATATTTTAAAAAGATTAATGCTGGCTAAGTGGAGGGCCAGAGGAGAAAGGGAGCCATTGGGGGGATTGTTTGTGAATATTAAGCTAACCAATGTACTGTATACTTGAAACTAATTTAAATAAATAAATTTATTTTTAAAAAAAAGTATGACAGAATAGAACTTAAATGTTCAACCGGGAGAGGGGGAGGGATGGATGTACGTTTTAAAGACCTTATAATTTTATATGTCAATTATATCTTAATAAAGGTGAAATTTTAAAAAAAATTAAATGAGATAACACATGGAAAAATACATGTATAATCAAGCTACCATGAGCAAGAATCAGAAAACAAATAGCCAAATTAGTATGTTTAAATTGCTTGAAGAAATTAAAAAGGAATAAAACACAGGAAGGAAAGATATATATCTTTGAAAATTAAAAACTCGTCTTCATGCACTAGACACTGAATAAACAAATTAAAGATGGGTGATGGCAGATTAGAAATTACAAAGAATGTCACTCATTCTCGTTAGTGTAAAAACATGCTATATCTTCTATATTAAAAAAACAAAACAAAACAAAAAAACTCCCACTGGTCTTGCTGCTTCTGCCCTTGTTCCACCAGGGTCTTTCAAGGATAATCCTGCTCAAAAGTAAACCAAATTACATCAGCCTCCTACTTAACACCCTCCAATGCTGTCTCATCTTAATCAGAGTGAAAAGCCCTACGGACTGGTCCTGGCTCTTTGCTACCCCTCTGACCTCATCTCATACCATTTTCCCTTTCCTGCTACTCTCCAGCTCCAATGATATCTTTGCCATCTACTCTTAAACATGTCAAACATACTCAATTCACCTCAGTATTTTCACTCACAATGCCCTCTGCCTGAAATGTTCTTCTCATGGATATTCACTTGGTTTCATCCTTCACTTACTACAGGCCTCGAATAAATATTCATTAAAGACAGGCCTTCTCTGACCACTCTACATAACACAGTACACATACATACAGTCTTTCATGTTACTTATATACTGCTTTAATGTTTTAGAACACTTTTCACTTTCTGTCATATTATATAATTTTACTTTTCATTGTGAAATATAACGAAATACTAAAAATGCTCATCAGGTAATTAATATGGTATCGGCATTAATGTAATCACCACCAAATCAAGACATAACCCCTGACAGTATCGCAGAAGACTCCATCTGTCCCTTACAAGTCATTAACCTGTCCATCCTCCCAAAGGTAAAAATGATACCGATGTTTATAAAAACCTATTTCTTGCTTTTATTTAGTTTTTCCCCATGAATGTCTTTAAATAATAGTTTAGTTTTACCAATTTGATCTTATAAAAACCCAAACATACTCTATATGTATGTGTTCATTTGTATCTGGCTTTACTCTTTCAACATTACTTTTAAGAATTATCCAAATTTCTGCACATAACTCTGTCATTCATTTGCATTGCTGTATATAATGTCATTGAATATATACACTAAAGTTTATTAATTCAGCTATACTTTATGAGCATTTGCATTATGTCCAGTCTGTAGCTATGATAAATGATGCATCTATACACATTCCCTATGTGTGTACCTGATACATATATATATGCCCACATTTCTCATGAAAATCCTTCACTATATATTTTCACAAACATTAGATATTATCTGGTATTTATTGAGAGTAGAGATTTGAAACAACAGTTAAGAAGGTTAATCTAAAGAATATATAAAAACTGTGCCCCAAATATATTAGAGAAAACATATAGAGCATATATAATAAGTGACCATAAAATTCATCAATATGCCATAACTTAAATCACAATAAATTTCAAAGGGCCGTTATACCAACCATGTTCTTTTACCACAATGCAACTGAGTTACATAGATCAAGGGGGAAAAGATCAATAAAAAAGACTTGAGAAATTAGGGAATTTTAAATATACTCCTAAATACCTCATGACTCAAAGAAGAAATAATGGAAATTGAAAAATCTTTAGATCTGAATGAAAATATGGCATATCAAATGAAAGTATTACATTTCAAAACTTGTGGAATTTGCTAAAGCAAATATCCAGAGAGAAAACATCGCCTTAAGTAATTATGTGAGAGAATAAATGCTAAAAATTCATGAGCCATTATCTAACGTAAGAGTTATGTACAGTATTCAATCAAATCAACCCAAAGAGAGTTGGAAGAAAACAAAAACAAGGGCAGAAATAATGAAATAGAAAAATGAATATAATATCAATAAAGTCAACAGCTACTTCTTAGGAAAAACTAATGAAATACATAGATCTCTGTCACTAAGAACAAGAAAATATATCGAAAGCATAAAGGACACATAACTAAATAAAGCAGTTATTGAAAAAATGATGATCAGAGGTTATGATTAACTCTAGGCCCATAACTGCCAAAACTTATACAAATGAACAGTTTCCTTGAAAAATAACTTATCAACATTGACAAGAAATAACCTATAAGCAAGCATTAAAAAGGTGACTAGCCCTTAAAAATTATATGCACCATCCATCCATCCATTCCTCTCTCTCCCCCACTTCACTCCCACAACACACACACACACGGGTAGTTATACAGGAGGTATAATCTACAGATATTCCAAGAAGATATTAACATATATAACTTTTACAGAGAATCAAAATAGAAGGAACAATTTAATCAGGATAGCATAACTTAATACCAAAACATGACAAGGCCATCAAAAGAAAGAATAATCACAAATCAGTCTGATATAGTGCTATTCACTTATTTTTGCTTTTACTTCCCTTGCTTTTGAGGTCGAATTCATAAAATCCTCTCTAAGTCCAAGGTCCATGAGTTTAGTACCTATGTTTTCTTGTATTTGCCAATAACTTTTAAAAAAAATGAATTGTTAAAAAAATCAAAAATCTACCTCTCAAACATTGAAGCAAAATTCCTAACTATAAATAAAATTCTACACACATATATAACAAATTAAAAATATATATAAAATATAAATATATAAATATGTATATTATATATAATACATAAAATATATAAAATATATATTAAAATGTCTAAGAATATATAAAATATACTATGTGTGTGTGTGTGTGTGTGTGTGTGTGTGTGTGTATGTTGGTTGTATCCTAAGAGACCCTAATAGTACAAAGATAGTATTAACGTTAGAAAATCAGTTAATGTCATATCCTACATTAACAGATAAAAGGAGAAAAGCCAAATAATCAGACCAACTTAAAAAAGCTAGGGTTCTTACTTCATACCAAGTACTTTACTGTCTGGATCCATAACCTGGCTCCATCATTAATATTAAATTTGAGCTAATTTCTATATGAGCTAATTATTAAGGGAGCAATTTAGTAATATAAAAATAATAGTTTATGAATTAGCGAATTGAAAATTTTATAACACTACTCACCATCTCATTTATAAAATAATGGGTTTGTCTTGTGAGGTACAAAAGCATACACTGATATAAAATGCAGGATTTTCTTGCTGACTAATAATATTCTTTGTAGAACATCAAATTCCTAGTGATAATTTTTTCATTCTTGGGCTGAAAGGGAGTTTATAGAAAAAAGGAAACATCTTTAAAAATATAAACATATGTCTCCAAGCAAAATACACTTGATAAAGATAACACATTGTGGGAACAACTGATTAACGCATATTTCTCAGAAAACAGAGCAGTTTACAAAGAAACAGCACTTTTTAGTTTCCATTAACCATTCTCTCTCTCCTTGCTCCGGAATTTGGGTTTCTACTTTATATAAAATTGTATTAAACAGAGTAATCTTAGCAGATAATAAAATAAAAGGTATCTAATTATGAGTGCTGGAAAAATGGGTTTTGTTCTTTGAACTAGAATTATAGATTCTTTGCTCAAATGAGAAAAAAATAGTAATTTATTTTTTTAGCCATATTTCTAGTAGATAAAATCATCTTTAAACCCAAGACCCTGCTTCACAGGGGTGTTGAAGTTTCATCTAAAAGATGTTCCATGCTGGTTTTGTCAAAATGGTCACTTGCCTTGAAAGCATTTTTAAATTTCAGCTTTGTACATAGCCTGGGAGTAGGCAGACTGTCATACATTTTCCTGAGACTGGGAGAGAATGTTAGAATTAGACAAGAAGGTTAGAAGGATCAATTGCTTTCTCATATAAGATTTGATTTTCTTTAACTTGAGCCAATTTCAACAAACCAGAACATGTGTATACTCCTGATGTCAGAAGACAAGGCTAATTTTTGTGATCAAAGCCTTCTACGTGACTACGTGAGAAGGCATGTGCTTTGGGGCTCACTGGAAAATGGAATTCTCTTCTACAATAAAATATGAGAGATTAATTTTTAAATGATAATTTCTATATGTCACAAATCATAACCATGGATAAAAACAATGTCTCCAGTGACTTGAAAAAAAGTTAAACTTTACTATCTTATATATAATTGACACTTAAGAGCTGAACAATATTTTCCTTCCTATGTAATACTCATTTTCGCTATGGAGAAAACTGAAGCTCAGTAACATACTTGCAATAATACTATTAGCAATGCTGACATAACATTTATTTAGTGAGTCTTTACTCTGTGCCAGGCAGGCATCCATAAATGGCAGCATGGCAGCAGCTGCTAGGTTGGCTTCCCACAATTCCATCCATTTGACAAGTAAGGCGACATCAAGCAGAGAAGGACTTACTTTACTAATCACATAGAGAACAAAAGCAAAATCAGCGTGGTATCACCTTCACATGTCCCTGGACCCTTAAGATGACACTGACTCAGAGGGGCTAGATGACAGATGGCTCGAGTAGTTCACTTTACAGCTAAACAGTTTTGTAGATCTACACAGAAACTTGGAGCTGTATCCTAAAGGGCAGGGCTAAGTGAAAAGTCCTGTGCCTCAGTGGAACTGGTAAGTCAGATGATGAACTATATTATGGAAGCCTTCCACAAGATAGGGAGCCTCCTACAAGATGGGAAGGAAGATGAGAAATGAACTCATGACCATCTTCACAAGAGATCCTTCTTGCTATATTTCTGGGAGGATCACAGAGTGTTCGGCCAAGGTTCGGGTCACATTGTGGTTGAGCCTCACCTCCATGGCCTATGTGGATACATGCGAAGTCACCAGGGTGCTATGATGGAGAAATTCCTCTACACGTACGTTACATAAACTAATGGTCAAAAAGAGATTATTATCTCTAGTTTACCAAGAGGGGCTCAGAAGCTGAAAATGGTTAAATACTTATATGTCCAAGAGCACAGTTTATGACTTCGGGCTTTGAGGGTCTAAGTAACAAAACACCTGATTTAAAGATGCTTAAACAACGGAAGCATTAATTTTCTCACCAAGATTTTGGAGAGTTGGTGATTCCAGAGTCAGCCTGGCAGCTCGATTATGTCATTAAGAACTCATATTCTTTCCATAATTCTAATCTGCCCCCCTTTAGCGTGCCTTTAGCTTGTTGCTTCATGGTCACCAGATTGCTGCTGCAGTTCCAAGTATCACATCATCACAGGACAGTGAGCGAATGAGGGAGCCAGAAATAACAGGAAGGAGGGGAGGTGCTGCCCTACAAAGTCACACAGAACTAGTCAGTATTGGAATTAAAACTAGAGGAGGAACTCATATTTTTGAATTTAAGTCCACCATTCCCAAACAGGACACTTGTTCCTACTTGCCTATCTGCAAGAGAAAAGTCTGATTTCCCTTATTAACGGTACCCACTAAATGGATAGAACAGATTTTATTATCAACATACCTTATCTAGTAGGTTAATCTGTTAGGCTTGTCCTGCGTAAGTCTGAAGAGAGCAAAATAGAGGCGACTATATCCTCATGCTAAATCGAAAGTTTCAGGTGTGTTCAGTAAGTGATCAAGACCACGCTTTCTTTTGTCAGCAGGCATAGCCACACGACTCCTTTTGACAAGTGGAATGGGATTAAATATGGTGTATTTACTTCTGGACAGAGAACCCTTTAAGAATGGGTTGGCAAACATATATTTTTTTTCTATAAAAGGCCAGATAGTCATTATTTTAGGCTTTCTGGGCCATATCCAGTCTGTAACAGAGACTCGACTCTGCCTTTGTGGTGTGAAAGCAACTGTAGACATAGATGGATGAGTGTAGCTGTGTCCTAATAGAACAGATGGTGGGCTAGAATTGGCGAACAGGTTGTAGGTGCCAACCATTGCTTAAAGAGATCACGAACGAATCATCATGTTTCCTTCCTGCTGGCCAGGATGAGAAGCAATGTTCCAAGTAGTGAAGAGTCTGTCAGCCCCGATTTCTCATGAAGGACGATGTGGAGCTGAACACCTGGTAAAAGATGGATGTGTCGCAGGGGTAAGAAATAAACTTTCTTTAGCTCTCTGAGATCTTGTGGTGCTGTGTTCCCACAGCATGATCTAGCCCACCTTGATGATATGACATATTTATTCCTTATTTCATTATGTTCTTTCAGTAATAAAAGAGAAAATAATAAAAATGAAATATTTAAGAATGGGAGAAATAGGAAAGCTTCTTAAGTTGCCAACATCCAACACTAAAACTTTAGCATTCCTGCAAATGAATGTGATTAATTAGTGTCTTGGCCTGACCCAGTTTCTCAATTTTATTGGCAGATTTCTTTTTGACTCTATGATTCACTTTTATAATCCCATTTAATATTTATAACATTCTGGGTAGGCACCCAAATACCTCAGACCACAGAGCCCATCTGTAAAAGAGAGGAGAGTATTGAAGAGACAAACTATGAAATCAGATTACTGAGAAAGCAGGAAGGGGCAGAGACCAAAGCACAGGTGAGGCATCAGCCTGGAATTGGAGGAGCAACCCAAGTGTGACCACGGAAAAAGCTGTCAAACCCAGCAATAAGCACAGTCGATGTTAGAAACTTTACCAACCATATTAGCATATTTTATTCATAACGTTCTCTGCTTTATATACTCTTCACAATAACTTTGCAAATTGAGTAGTATCCCCTTAAGTGTCCTTACAGGTGAGGACATTGTATCTCAGAGAGGTCAAATAATTTACCTAAGGTCACATGACCAGGAAATGGTGAGTAAAGATTCAAATCTTAGGATTCTCCCCCCCATGGTTAATCATAATTTTAATTAACTTTTCCTTGTTTAAATTACAGTTGATGTTCAATATTATTTCATATTAGTTTCAGCTGTACAGCACAGTAGTTAGACATTTACATAATGTACAAAGGTATCCCCTGAACGATCTAGCACCCACCTGGCACTATACATAGTTATTACATTATTGACTATATTCCCTATGATGGACTCCATATCCCTATGACTATTCTGTAACTACTAATTTGTACTTCTTAATCCCTTCACCTTTTTCACCCAGCCCCCCATGCTCCCTTGCATCAGGCAACAGTCAGTTTGCTCTCTGTATCTATGAGGTTTTTTTTCTTCTTATTTTGTTCTTTAGATTCCATATATAACTGAGATCAAATGGTATTTGTCTTTCTCTGTGTAACTTATTTCATTGAGCTTAATACCCACTATGTCCATCTACGTTGTCACAAATGGTTAAGATTTCATTCTTTTTTATGGTCAAGTAATAGTCCATCGAATATATATACCACATCTTCTTTATCCAATTGTCTATTGATGGACACTTAGGTTACTTCCATTGTTGGTGATTGTACATAATGCTGAAATGAACATAGGGATGCATATAACTTTTCAAATTAGTGTTTTGAATTTCTTTGGATAAATACCCAGAAGTGAGATTGCCAGGTCATAAAGCAGTTCTCTTTTGAATTTTTTGAGGAACCTCCTCCATATTGTTTTCCATCGTGGCTATACTGATTTGCACCCAGTAACAGGGAACAGGGGTTCCCTTTTCCCCACATCCTCACCAATGCATGTTGTTTGCTGATATACTGATGATGGTCATTCTGACAGGGGTGAGGTGATACCTCATTGTGCAAACCTGAAGCTTCCTGATTCCAAAATGTGGGTCATAAAATTGCTCAGCTGTAAGCTTCTTGAGGACAAGAACAGTGTTTTATTCCATACTCTAATAGTGGTTCTCAATTAGGGGTCGATTTTGTGCCTCAGGGATTACTCAGCAATGAGTAGAGACAGTTTTGGTTGTCAACAATTGTGCATGTATGTGTGAGGGTCACTACTGGCATCTATGGGGGAGAGATCATGAATGCCGTTAGATATCGTACAGTGCACATGACAGTTCACCGATGGAAAAAAAAATCTCAGCCCCAAATGTCTGTGGTGTGGAGACTGAGAAACCCTGCTCTATACCTTATCTGCCTCAGCATAAATCTTATAGTGGCAGCAGGTGCCAATTGATTGTTGATTGAAGAGTGGCTTGTTTCATGGAATAACTTCTTTAAATGAAGTTTATTGGGGTTAACCTTGGTTAATAAAATTATATAATTTTCAGGTATACATTATAATTTGCCACCTGTATATTCTATTGTGTTTACCACCCAAAGTCCAGTTTCCTTCAGCTACCATATATTTAATCCCCTTACCCACTTTGCCCTCCCTCTACCCCCTCTATATTTGACCCCTTAACCCGGTCTACCTCCTCCCTCCTCCCCCATCCCCTACCTTCTGGTAACCACACTAGTCTATAGTCCAAGTCCATGAGTCTCTGTTTGTCCTCATAGAATAATTTTTATTTCATGAAAAATGGAGAAGAGTCTTTCTACGCTGGATTTACCAAAATGATAATCTTCAGATACCACTTGGTAGCACCACTGTTGGATAACATCCCATTTTTCTGATAATACATAAACAAACAAAACAGCTTGATCTGGCTCCCATAAATCAAGGTAGGGGCGTATGTTTTATTTATCATTCCTTGCCAATGCTCTCCAGGCACTTTAGTATTCAAACTATTAAGCACTGTAAGACAATTAAAACATTAAAATGCAGCAACAAACAAATATTTTTAAACTTAATTTTAAATGTTCCAGCAAACCGAGTGTTCTGAATACCAATAGCTTGCTGATGCCGCAGCAGATTCCTGTAAATGAAGTATGTTCTGGCCCTTGCTGAACAGGATTATAATTAGCAAACACTGGGGAATCAGTTCATTCTCACCTCAGTAAATACTCATGAACTTACAGAGATCAAAAGTGAAAATGCTGAAGTAGCTGTGATAATAAGGACTCCATAGGCAACGGGACAACCTTTACCGAAAGCTAATATAAATAGGTGTGTTGAAAATTCTGAAACGCTAAGATCTTACTACTTTCAGGCTCTCCTTCCCCATTCCTTCTACCGTATCAACCTCTATCTTTCCCGTATCCACCTACCATAGTGTGGCTTGATGAATGGATTGTCCTAAACTTCAAAATGTCACTTACTTGGGCAAAAGTTCTGCCTATGAAATAAAATACCAACTCGTTAGACTGGAATTCAACGCCATTAACAACCTGGCCTCTTCCTATTTCCCCTAGCCCATTTTTTTGCTTTAGCCATTCTCCATGTACACACCATGCCTCATTTCCTGAGTATTTCCTTTACCTGGCATACTTCTCAACCAAGTTTCTCTCCATGGGAAGTACCCGCCCACCACCCCACATCCTGGCACTCTTAATCATGATGAATCCATTGCAACAAAATGCTGTACTGTTTGTCCTTTAAATGGTGACCTTAACAAACTGACACACAGGTGGCACTCAGGAATGGAATTTTTATTTTTTGGCAACACTGTCAACTGGAGTACAGTTATTTTTTTTTTAATTTTAATTTTTCAATTAGAGTTGACATTCAATATTATTTTATATTAGTTTCAGGAGTATAGCATAGTGGTTAGACATTTATATAATTTACAAAGTGATCCCCTGGTAGCCTGTAACTAAATGTAGTTATTACAGTATTATTATTTTCCTTATGCTGTACTTCACATCCCCATGACTATCTTATAACTACCAAGTTGTACTTCTTAATCCTTTCACATCTTTCACCCAGACCCCCAACCCCCCTCCCATCTGGCAATCACCAGTTTGTTCCCTGTATCTATGAGTCTCTTTCTGTTTTGTTTGTGTATTTTCTTATTTAGATTCCACATACAACTGAGATAAAATGGTATTTGTCTTTCTCTGTCTGACTTATTCACTTAGCATAATATCCTCTAGGTCTGTCCTTGTCGTCACAGATTAAGATCTCATAATCATCAGAGAAATGCAAATTAAAGCCATAATGAGATATCACCTCACACCTGTCAGAATGGCCATCAACAAATGAACAAACAAATGTTGGCAAAAATGTGGAGAAAAGGGAAACCTCGTGCACTGTTGGTGGGATTGCAAATTGGTGCAGCCACTATGAAAACAGTCTGGAGGTTCCTCAAAAATTTCAAAATAGAACTACCTTATGACCCAGCAATCCTACTTCTGGGCATTTATCCAAAGAAATCCAAAACACTAATTTGAAAAGACATATGCACCCCTATGTTCACTGCAGCACTATTTACAATAGCCCAGATATGGAAGCAAGCTAAATGCCCATCGAGAGATGAATGGGTAAAGAAGAGGGAGTACATACATACAATAGATTATTACTCGGCCACAAAAGAAGAATGAATTTTTAAATTTGTAAAGTAATTAAGTAATGAAATATAGAAAATAATCATTCATGGATAAATATTGTAATTGTATATCTGGAGCCAAGGATTATGATGTAATCAATTCTATGTATTTGAGGTCCATAGGATAAAGATAAAAAGAAGAAAGACATTGACTACATTATTTTAGCTATTGAAATAAATTGAAAACTGCATTTAGGGAGAAATAGAATGAAACCAATATTTTTGAGATGCTATTCTCTTCATAAAGAGGCAGTGGACTGGGTGCTACTGAATTATAGGATATGGGATAAATTTTAAAGGCACTGGAAGAAAAACAGATCTTAAGTTTAGAGTGTGATTAGAGAGGAATTGTATATACCTACGCGTTTTTTTAAGTTAAACATTTTGTTAAACATCAGGTGCTCTTTCAGAAACAAGTTGATAAAATCGATAGTAGGAAGTATTTTAAGCATTTCCCCCTAAAGATAAAAATTCCTTCCAGGACAAAAGTAAAGAAGCTAGGAAAACATAGTACATTTAACTCAAATATATTTTATCAAATAAAAACAAAACATTAAAATGATAAAAACAGGGTTACAATAGAAAATAATACCAAAGTGAACTGATTCATTACTATGACACCACACACTGACGAAGCTTCTTTGTTAATCAAATCTTGGTCAAGCTCCCGAACTTCCTGCTAGGCCAACCTGTGCAATTCCTTACACAATTCAGTTTTAACAACCATCCTAGGTCAGTTTAACCAGCCACCCTAGATAGCAGTTCATTCTTGTCTTAGGCAAAAAAAAAAATCCTGTTAGGTCAGTTTAGCCTGAATCCTCCTTAAGTTTGATTTCCTCTTAGTAATTTTCCATTTACTGACTCTCCGCTTTGCCCCTTGGCTATAATTTCTCAGTTGCACACAACGTATTCAGATTCGAACCCAATCTCTATACCATATTGTAAAATCCCAATTGCAGTGGTCCTTAAACCTAGCACGAGGGTCCTGAATACAGTCTGCCTTACCATCTTTAACAAGTGTCACTGGATATTTTCTTTAACAACATTTCATGGCAAACAGTGATATCGCCAACTCTTTATAAGAATATTAACAGGGCCTTTTGTAATTGTGTCAGCCAAGAAATAAGCATACAGTTGAAGTGAATTTCAGCATTTTAATGTATCTCCACTTTCAAGGAAGAAACCTAAAATCAATCCAAAGAAATCTCTGAAGCCGGAATTTTCCATGCTACTCCTTCTAGTGATTTAATGTATTCCAAGCAAAGTTTTAAAATGGAACTTAAAAAACTGGGTTTGACAGTAAACCATAAAAGGCACAGGCATTTTTGAAGATAATTTTTTCAGTTCTTTTTTGTTTCAATTTTGTATCATTCTCCTCTGCAAAATATGTAGAATGCAGATACTGATACCCCAGCCTTCTAGTTCACTGGACATTACAATTGTTATTGTTTTTAAGTGGAAGGACTTCTTACCTTGAAAGAAGGGCATTTACTGAAATAGTGCTGACATGATCAACACAACTCAATGTAAATTTTTAAGATGTCATTAATCATCCACATATTTCTGCACCCAACGCGATGCTTAACACTAAAAACAGCAACCTCTGTACCTGCTGATTATTTTCCAGATATTAATACCCAGCTTTTACTGTTAGATGATAAATTATAAAAATGTTATGTTTCCAAAGAGACAGAATTGTTTACTCAAATATTAGCGTTTTTTGTGTATGGGCATGTTTTTGAGTTTTCAAAGTGTTTGTACACAGTTAACTCTTTAACTATGTTTAAAGAAGCTCTTTAACTTATTTGAAAGCTGCACACAATTTTTCCTTTAAAGTATAACTTGTCTACAAGGACAGGATAGCTGCAGTTTCTGTGACACATACTTGATTCAAGCATCAGCATAATCAGTTTATATATAGATGTGGCTCAATTATTTTGTGTGATTTGAAAGTTTTATTAGTCTGATATTGCACAAAAAGGCAAAAATTGTTTTTAAAGCTTTACATTAAAGAGGAAGCATTACAGAGTAGATTATTTCAAAATCAGAAAGATTTTCCTTTATGTAATAGATGTACGGGTTTATTTTATTGTGGTAAGATAAATATAACATAAAACCTATCTTAACCATTTTTAGGTGTACGGTCCAGTGATATTAAGTATTTTCATCCTGTTGTGCAACCAGCATCACCATCCATTCCCAGAACTCTATGAGTAGACTATCAGGCTCCTACAAATAGTAATTAATAAATAAATATATTTTTAATAAAAAATAGATATGTAGAATCTGAAATGGAGAAAATGACGTGTGAATCTATAAATGATAAACTTTACTCATGGAATAAGGTAGTCTATACAATGCATCACTTAAAGTAGGATTCAAGAAAGTTGAGCAGTGGTACTGAATGGAGACTATGTTTCTTACACAATTTGAAACCCTATACAGTTAGTGAGGTTCTGCGAACAGTTAACTAATACGTCAAAACGGATATCTATTATAAGGTATAAGTCCCAAGTAAATGTAATTTTGAGAGTCTCCATTAACCCTTACTCTCTACTATCCAGTATGTTCTTGAAATATAATATCTAAAATGTCCACTTGTAATCTAAAAACTATTTCTATGTTTTTAGGGTAAGGTAGAGGCATCATGGGGACATTACAAATTCAGTGTTATTTTTTGTCTGTGTACGTATTGGGATGTGGTTGATAATTATAGCATAGCTAGTGTTGGTGATTATACTAATAACCATGGTTTTCATTGAATCACAAACTATCAGATTTAGGCAGGACCCTAGAGATCACAAAGTCTGTATCTTTTCAAACTTCATAAAGCAACAGAATGAAATCTGTCACAAAAGCCCAATATTCACTAGTGATAAAAGAGGAACCACTGTGTTGGAAGCCCATTCTGTACCTCTGGGGTCTTTGTGAGCCCCTTGTATTTAATTGAAAAGCTATTTCAATACGAAGCTTTTTCACTAAAGAAAACAAATTCTGGACCCCTTTTTCCCTACTTTCAAAATCTAACAGTCTATGTAGATGCCATACTGCACGTTTTTGGAATGAACTATGTTTTCTGCAGCCTTAAAAGAGAAGACCAAATTATACCAGTTCATTATCAATGCCAGGCCACATGCACCATCAGGTACATGAGGTACTAATCTGTCACCCCTTATGCAGAAAGAGCAACCCAGGAAAAGCAATAACATTTTCACACACACACCACACACACACACACACACACACACGCACGCAGAATACTGTACTACTGCCCCCCCCCATGTATACACGCATAGAAATGCATCAGACTTTGTTGTATGACAAAAATGGATGGCTTTTAGGGGAATTGTACTGAGATAAGTCGGACAGAGAAAGACAAATATATGGACTCTAAAGCAACTAAAGTTGTGAAAACAGAATAGAATGGTGGTTACTAGGGGCTGAGGTGGAGAATTGGGGTGATGTAGTTCAAGGGTATAAACTTACAACTAGTAGATAAATAAGTTCTGGAGTTCTAATGCACAACATGTGATAATAGTCAATAATACTGGTTTATAAACTTCAAAGTGCTAAGAGACTAGATCTTAATTGTTCTCACCACAAAAAAAGAAATGATAAAGATGTGACAAGATAGGCATGTTAGCTAACACTACAGCAGTAATCATACTACAATATATCTATGTACTGAACCGACACATTGTACATCTTACACTTACTCAATATTATATGTCACTTCTATCTCAACTCAAAAAAAATGGCTTCCAGGGATTTCCACTTATATGTTCTTTATTTAACTTGCACATTCGTCATTCATTTAAGTACTTACAATGCATCAGAAATGGTGAAAGGCATGGTATGGTCCCTGATCTTACATTCATCGAGTGCCTATCTATTGTGGGCCTCTTTTCAGAACTGAACCTGCAATACAGCCCTACAATGTATGTTGAAGAGGTAAGTTTAAGTACCCCAACCCCAAAAACACCCACAATCCTCCAGTTGATAAGAACAGGACAGAAGTACTATATGTTTAACTGATGCAGAGAAAGGTAATCTATTGATTGGTCAAAATAGCAGTTTTTCACCTGAATCTTGAGACTCTGAATACGGGAGGAAAATGGTGATGGTGACTTAAACTGAACTATTTGAAATCAGTTCCCTGGGGAAGCTGGGGGAAGGCATTTGGCAATTCATACGCCGATGAAGCACAAAGGGAAAAAAAAATCTACAGAAAGAACAAGAGAATGAAAGACCACAAGGTCCCAGAGACACCTGGGAGAATCCTTTTAAAGCCCTACTTTAGTTTTTTTAGACTGAATGAGTTCATTTTTCTTGAAGCTAAATAAATGTAACTAAAGCAAATGTAAGAATACATGTTAGCACTCTCGGGTGGCTAGATTATGGATGACAAATCGGTGGCTTTTCTATCTTCTGAAATACAATTTCTACATTTTCCAAATTTTATGTAATGATCCTCTATGGCTTTATAATTAGATAAATGTTCATTCATTCATTCATTCATTCATTCAACAAATACTTATTGAGCACCTACTATGTGTCATGCCTGGTCCTAGGTTCAAAATATAAAATGGTAAAAAAAAGTGGACGATGTCCCTGCTATCCCATAGCTCATATCAGAATTCATAATTTACCACAATCTTTCTCCTGCTTCATGGTCAAGGTGTACAATTTCTTAGAGAAACTGAATGACTTCAAATGACCTCTTTAGTCTGGCTTCGTTGGAAGTTTATGTGTGTATGTTTTTTTAACATGGAGTTTTTATCAATATTGGCAGCTGCAAACTGAAATTTCTCCTAAAATATAAAATCTTTTGAAACAAAAATGATAAATAGAAAGAGAGAGAGAGAGAGAGAAAGAAAGAGAGAAAGAGAGAAAGAGAGAAAGAGAGAAAGAAAGAAAGAGAGAAAGAAAGAAAGAAAGAAAGAAAGAAAAGAAAGAAAGAAAGAAAGAAAGAAAGAAAGAAAGAAAGAAAAAAGAAAGAATGCAGTGCATGTATACACAAATACACATACATATATGGTACCACATTAGAGCAATATTCTGGGGATTCATAAACATATAGTCGGTTTCCTACCCACACCCCCTGCCCAACTTTTTTGTAATATTGTTTTACATCAACCAGACAGACAATTATTTCTTAAAGGCAGCTGTAGCTGTGTCAAATACATTGCAGATATTTCTAACTCTTTGAAAAGTGTAGACAAGAACAGAACAAAGACAGGCTATGAAGATCTAAAAGCATATCTCAGGAAAGTTATCTGCCTGGGAAAGCTAGGGTTTGCTTTGCTATAATAACCTATTTTCAAGGACAAAGTTTATACAAAAAGATATAATTTGCTGAGCAATATTATGAAGAATATACAGTGTGATTATAATTTTTATCAGCAAGACAAGATATTCTTCAAATAATTTTTGAAAGCAACAACAGGATTCTTCCTGCCTTTCTGATTCATAGCGTCCTCCATTACAAGCTGTTAACCTGCAATTGTCTATGGGTTTATGCACATCTAAAAAAAATACTGCAAAATGAACTCTTGAAAATTAAATATGCTCATGCATAATATGGAGCAATTTATTTTGAAATTGACCAAGAAATGGGGTTAAGGGTTTTATATGTGGGGTCTTTAAATGTAACTCACACCTCCCTTTCCTTTGTAACTACAGAGAAAGGGCAAATTTGATGATCTTCCATTTCATTTGTAGTCAAACATAAATGCAATACTACTTACTTTCATCTATCAAGAAGGACATATGTACTGGTGAATACCCACTCAATATAAATTAGTTTCCTGTTTCAGATTGGGAATTAGGCTTACTGGAAAAAAAAATTCTCCCTAGCCCTCCCCCTGTCAATATCATTTACCTAGTAGTTTTGGTTTGTTAAGAGATGGGTGGGGTGTACAAAAAGAACAGAGCCATTAATTAAATATTTAGTGCATTTCATGTACTTTATGGAGGACCTTATAGCCATCTTCTCATTGGATCCTCTCAACAAGTCCATTAGACAGGTACTATCAGCATCTCTGTTTTACAGTAAGTAAATAGGAAAAGTAAGTAACTTGCCCAAGGTCCTACACAGCCGATACATAGAAAGGCTAGGATTTGAATGAAGGACAGTCCATCTGCAAGCCCCTACTCTAAACTACTATGCTATGCTGATTAAATGCAGAAATGGGATACTCACAAATTTATTCAATACCTCTTTGTTGACTACTATTATGTACATTCCAGGTCCTGGACTAGGTGTGACAGAAATGAACAGGATATGTTCTCTGCCCTTGAGGAACACAAGGTCCTACACAGGAGACTAATATATTGATAGCTATAAAATGAGACAACCATAATAGGTAAAGGGTACGTACTGCATACTGTGCAAATACCAGCAGGAGAGCAACTAACTGTTGTTGGTGGCTAGATAGAGGACTTCACAGTAGAGAGTGACATTTGAACATTGACTCAAAGGCAGAGTGATAAGGGGAGTTTGGAGGAGGAATGGCAGGGTAGGTATACTTAGGTAGAGCATATACAACACATGAAAATATTTCTTTCATTCTCATAATACAAATCCATGTTGTATAATAGATCACCAAAAGCTTAGTGGCGGAGGTTTAAGACTAGAGAGTTAGGAAGGGTATATGGTGTAATGAAAAGTTCCCTTGAGAGAGATAAACTGCTTTGTATCACCTGATGACAGAATCAGTCATGGTTTTCCCTCTTCAAAACTGAGTATAAACCATAATTTCTTTTTCCAATCATCTGTTGATGGGCATTCAGGTTGCTTCCATATCTTGGCTATTTTAAATTGTGCTGCCATGAATTTGGAGTGCATAGGCCTTTATGAATTATTGTTTTGGTTTTCCTTGGATAAATACCAAGAAGTGCAATAGTTGAGTCAAAAGGTGTATCCATATTTAATTTTTTTGAGAAACCTCCATACTGTTTTCCATAGTGTCTGTACCAATTTGCAATCCCACCAACAATGTATGAGGGTTCCCTTTTCTCCACATCCTCACCAACACTTGCTGTTTTTTAAATTTATTGATGATAGGCACTCTGACAGATGTGAGGTGATAGCTGGTTGTGGTTTTAATTTGCATTTCTCTGTTCATATATACAATGGAATATTATTCAGCCATTAAAAAAATGAAATCCTACTATTTGCAATAACATGGATAGACCTAGAGGTTGTTATGCTGAGTGAAATAAGTGAGACAGGGAAAGATAGATACCATATGATTTCACTTATATGCAGAATTTCAGGAACAAAAAGAACAAACTAATAAAAAACAGACTCACAGATATAGTGGACAATTTGGTGATGGACAGAGGAGAGGGGGTCGGGGGGCTGGGAGAATGGGGTGAAGGGTTAAAGTAGTACAGATTAGTGGTTGATAGATGTTCATGGTGATGGGGAGCACGACATATGGAATGCAGTCAGCATTAATACGATGGCCAAGTGGAGGACCAGAGGAGGGAAGGGAGCATTTGGGGGTATTGTTTTATGAACATTATAGATGTCCAACCAATGTATTGTATACTTAAAACTAATTTAAATAAATTTATTTTTAAAAACAGTATTACGACTGTTGTTGTTCTGTAAACTTTGTGTGTTTTTGTTGAGAAAGGGGAAGTGAAAAAAAAGAGGATAATGTTAAGAACTGCCATTAGTATGTTTATGGGATTCTAAAGGTCAGCCTCTAAGGTTTTCACAATACGCATTCAAAGGTAGGGTCCTGTCACCAAGATGGGCAGGCCCAACTACAAGGTGATGCTGACTGATCACAATGCCAACTCCAAGGTGGTACCTCAGCGTTTACCACTTATATGAGCATAAAATCATTAGCAGCCTGCGCTACACAGAAAAGAATAAAGGGAGTGATAAGAAAGGCTCGTTGGCAGTTGAAGCTATTGTTTTGCAGGCTAAAAGGACGTTTGCTACATTTATAGTTAATATGATAATCCATTCATTCGGAATAGCAAGTTAAAGTCCCACAACTGTTAGCTCCAAACTATTTAGAAATAGTTTTTCTTTTCCTGTTTGGTAAGAATTAGACAAAAAACACCCACGTGTGCACATGCATTCACTCTCACATGTACACATGGACACATGCATAACACAATTAACATGTTTTCTTCAGAAGAGGAGCATTCATGGAAATGAACCCCAACTTTCTCGGTTTATTGTTTCCTCTAAAGAAAAGTAAAAAGTTTGCCACGTCATAAGAGTTCTCTAATTTGACCTCTGTTATTTCCCTTTCAGCCTGGCGAGGGGGTTACCAGGTTATATAACAGGGAAGATGTTTTTAAAAATCTATTCTCATATAATTATGTATGGTCAGCAAGAATTCCCCATTGGAGAAAATGAACTCAGGTCTGACTCTGAGATCAGGACCTGAGCTTTTAGTGTTTTGTTTTTCATTTAACTTTTCTAATTTAACTTTATTTTTATTTGACATAAATTGGCCTAGAAAGGTTGATAAGTGAGCCTTATCTTGATGGATTTACTGTTTACAAACAAATTTTTTTCAAGGCCTGGATGTTAGCCAGATTGAATAGAACAGGCTCAATATATGCTAAAGAAAAGACGGTTTTTGTCTTAGAAATTACCCTAATAACTATATTAGTTAAGACTATTTTAAAATCTGATAACACCATAATCAAGTGATTAGACAAATGTGATTTGGCCCTTTTAACAGCTGAGTGCCTTCCTGGACCCATCAAGAGTACTACGGATCTACTCTTTTTTACATTTACATAATTCTTCACGGTCTGATTGATATATTAGTCCATTAGACCATTAGACTGTCCTAATAAACAATTCCAAAATAATAGGGCTTAATAAACTATTCTGGCATGTTCCACATGGTCAATAAAGAACGGAGACTTCTTCCATTGAGTGATTCATTCCACTGCCCTTAAGCCTAAGAAAAATACACTTTATCCAGTTTCAAACGGAAGTGTGTACAGAAGATCACATGAGAGTTTTTTGGAGCCAGCCCTGAATGTGAGGTCTATCACCTGAGTTCACAATCTATTTTCTAGATTTAGTCCAATGCCTCTGACTGATTATGAGGATAGGAAATATAGTCTAGCCGTGAATCCATTAAAAAAAGAAAACATAATTTGATAAACATATCACATTTTCCTTTATAAAGTCCATTTCCAGTGAATTTCCTGTGATTGTTTTTGGGGCTGGTT
The DNA here is from genome assembly GCA_003508835.1 of Eonycteris spelaea. Classification (NCBI taxonomy): domain Eukaryota; kingdom Metazoa; phylum Chordata; class Mammalia; order Chiroptera; family Pteropodidae; genus Eonycteris; species Eonycteris spelaea. Next base: position 1,505,381 of record PUFA01000200.1, read on the forward strand.
ATTAGATAGATAAGTTCTGGCAATCTAATAAACAGCACAGTGCCTATAGCTAACAATATTGTACACAGTACATAAAGTTTGTTAAGAGGTCTTATGTGTTCTTCATACATACATTCATACATACACAATAGTAATAATAGAGGGGGCAGGAAATAACTTCGGGAGGTGATGTTCAGGTGTGTTTACTTATCCCCAAACTCATCAAATTGCATACATTAAATGTGGATAGTGTTTTCTATGGTGAAGATATCTCGATAAAATGTTTTTTTTAAAAAAAGAAAAATTTCACTGAGCTCTTTGGAATTCATACATATTCTTGCTTGAGAAGAAAAGGTAACAACAATGTAGATGTCATCTTAGAGTCTGACAATGTCGTGCTCATCTAGATTTTCACATGGCAGTTTAATAGCCTGGCATAATTCAAGCATATAGGTTAAACATGGCAAAAGTTAGAGGTACCAAACATAGGGGGAAAAATTCATCATAGGCTTTATAAAAATTTTAGGACGAATTCTTGTTGTAATCACAAAAAGAAGCATATAGAGCAGTGATTTTTTTGGTCACATAGATATTGCATGGAAAATTTAATAATAACTGTGGGCCCTATTCCCAGAAATGCATATATACACACACAAAGAAAAAACTGAATAAAGTTGCAAGAGATTAGCATACTTTCTTGTAATATATTAGACCAAAGCACTTTAGGGGACATACATTTTCTGTGGCCAATGTAGGTTACATGTTAACGGGCTTACTTCCTCAGATATTTTAGGCTTTCTTTGTCACCACTACTCACATGTCCCATTGTAGCATGAAAGCAACCACAGACAATACCTAAACAATTAAATGTGGCCATATTCCGACAGAATTTTATTTATAATGGCAAGTAGCAGGCCAGATTTGATCTGTGCTTAATAGTTTACTGACCTCTGGTTTAGGTCACCCTTGGATATTCTAAAGTCTCTTCCAAGTGATCAAACAAATCTAAGTTTGAACAACTTAAGGATGGAGAGCTCATTATCTCCAACGAACGACCCTTACATACTAGGACACTGAATATTACCTATGAAAGCAACTTTGACACTCTTTTTTCAAAATATTAAAACCTATAATTACATGTTGCTTTCATTCAAAAACATTTGAGTGCCTATTAAGTAAAAGACCAGTATAGCACTGGAAGACATCGCTTGATTTTATTAACTGAATAGTATGACTTTTTTATCGTCTACAGTGCTTGGTATTCTTAGGTGGTCTCCCATCCAAATAATAACCAGGCCTGACCCTGCTTAGCTTCGGAGATCAGACGAGATCGGGCGCGTTCAGGGTGGCATGGCTGTAGACCTGACTTTGAACATAGCGTGTTCTCACATCAAAACTTTCCCATTGTAAATACGAGTAGTGTATATTAACAAAATGGCTGACACTGTGTCAACTGGAATCGCTGATGAGCAGGCTGGAAATTTAGTTCACATGAAAGGATAAATATATCTTAATGTGGTGCTTTCAGGAAGTAGTAAGTACAGAAAGAAACAGAAATCTATATACATATTGCATGGAGGCTGAACACTAATTATGGCACTCTATGCTCTGCACATGTTTCTCTCCGCGTGACTATGGATGCAGCAAAGCAAACTGGACATCACAGCAGAAATAAAACATACTAGGGGAATACCCATTCTCGAATAAAGTACTGAACAAGAAGTGTTTGTAAAACAAAAGAAAACAGATCTAGGAAAAAGTAAGGAAGAAAAATATCTCAAGAGGACAGTTATGAAGGCCAATGTCATCTGTTTTCTGATCCCGTGGATGCAAGCCAGAAAGGAAAAAAAAATAGAGAAAACCATGCACCACAAGAACTATAAAACAGGTATGAAGTTCTGCTTAGGGAACACTAGTCCAGACTCTCTGGTGAAGTGGGAGATAACTCGTAAGATATCAAAAAGGAAAAATAAACCCTTAATGTGGGTGGTGTCACATTACAATTTCCAGGAGGAAGAAAACTGCATGGCTTTTGGCCAAAGTGTCTATCTATAGACAGGGTGAGACTTAGAAATACCTGAGAAAGCAGCAGAAAATTCTAAGACTGAATTTGGAAAACTAGAGTGTATGGAAGACACCAAAAGTAGACAAAGGATAACATAATGTGGAAAGTGACCACTGATTTTCAACAGTAATAAAGCAAGGAAAGGAGCCAGAAACAACACTTTTGGTCTCAGATGCAAAGGAACAATAGATGAAAAGTTGTTTTTCAGGAAGATTAACCAACCTACAGCAATGTAAAGGCTACGTTAGGAGTAGAGAGTCTGCAGGCAAGGAGGTGATTCACAAGATACAATGTGAGAGGACAAGGATGTATGCAAAGGTGGTAACCATGGAAATGGAAAGGAAGAGATGGGTGTAAAATCACTATAGAAGAACTATAGAAGAGGGTATGCAAAACTTGGAGCTTTACTAAATGTCATGATGAGAGTGGCAGAAGGCCAGATTCTTACAGCTTGAATTAAATATCCTATACTGAATATCCTTAGCTGACTTACTGTATGATTGAAATCCACGGGTCCCAATTCTTACTTGGTTCAAGATATACAGGGCAACCGAAAGACAATGAACTACTGAGAACTGTGATCAAATTTGGATTTGTAAGTGTGAACCATATTAATCCTGATTTTTCTCTATAGACTACAAATCTCTCAGTCTTGCTGTAAATTAGGTTTACATTCTTTCACTGGGCATTGTTAAATCTCATCAGACATAAACTAATCACTATAACATAATAATTAAGTCTTACTGTCAGCTATCAGTATCTACTTTTTTCTAGGGAAAAGAAAACAACTGGAAATGTTAGGATTTGGAGGAAATTCAAAGGAAGTATTTCCCTTCACACTTTAGCAGTTAAGGAAATCTTTGGGTGTGCTATGGCTGTTATGTTAAAAAATATGAGGCCAGGTAGTATTTTGCAAATTCATAAGAGAAATCCATAATTTCACCAGGTTAAATTATAAAGCCAAATTCATAAAAGGAATTATAAAACTATGATCTTGAATGTATTTTATTTGCTGATCATGAAATCAGACAATTCTATAATATATGTTGCCAAATTTTAAAAACAATTACTGTGTATAAAAATACACTGTACTTTAATGTATTTTATTTATTGTCATATGTTCTATTGCTTTTTTTCTTAGTTCTACTTTTTGTTTTTTATTTTATTTATTGTAATATATGTTTTATTGCTTTACTCACGATCTTTAAAAAAAAGAAACAGGGACAGAGAGGTTTAGTCAGAAAAGATCAGACAATAAGTTATAAAAAGAAATGAGAAAAGGATCCAAGGTCCATTCTCCTTCCTCGGAAAGGTGTGGGTGGACAGCAGCTCTAGCTGGTGTGCTCATGGACTGGAAATTCTTCCTGGATTGCTTACATAGATCTGATCCAGAAATCTCTTCAAACAAGGCATCTAATTACTGCCTCCTCAGCTTCACATATTATCACCATAAATGAGTAGAGTGAACTGTAAGAATTCTTTATTGCTAAGAATTCCTAGGTTCTTTTTAAAATTTGCTGGTCCTTCTGTATACTCTCAGTGATAGCCGGTTTTATTGCCTTCATCTTCTCTTCCGTTAAACATTTCCTAAACAACGATTTTACCACACACACACACACACACACACACACACACACACAGTCTAAAACTGTTTAATTCTCACCCACAATCCCTTGCTTCCTCATGTTTTTGGTGACGTGTTATTGCTACTGAACTTAACTGTTCAGAATACTGATGGTATACATTGGGTTGCATTCTTCCAAAGAGAACTGGTGTCTCCTTCTGCCAGAAGACGAGGAGTACTTAGAAACCTATGACACTCCAGCCTTCCTCAGTGGTGCAGAATTAACACACAAGTCTCACTTTGATCAGGTCTACAACCACGGCAGTCTCTTGCTCACAGAGCGACTCTAACTTTGATATTTTCTTACCCACCTTTAGAAGTTTCAGTTCTTGATTTTTTGGATGAATCTCCTTTTTGAACGCTTACTAGCTTTCTTTGCTTTCATGAAACATGGTGGTGCTTTAAAAGTGAACATGTTATAATTTGTCCGTAATCTGATTTTATTTTAATGGGAGAACCCTTCAAAATATTTAGTCCATCATGCTGATCGAAGTGGAATTCATTCTAGAATTTTGGGTACTCTACATTTTATATGCTTACAACAACTCATAAATGAGTTACGCTTCCTTGGGAGATGTCAGGCTTTTCGGGGAAGGCTTAATGTTAAGCCTATAAACACAAAACCGAGGCGACGATGAGTCACAAAATTTGGCCTCACTTTCTTTCAGTGATACATGTTCAGAATATTTATGTCTTGTACTTTGTTAATGCTATAATTTAGTAGTATACCGATCACCTTTAAACATATTTGTTTTTCTTCTTTCCTTATTTATTTTTAACTGCCTTGTCTGCTATGGTCTTCTGTGAGTGTGCAGCTACAGTATCTGGTAGTAACATATAAGAAGTAATGCTTTTATGACATCCTCTACTCAAGGACATGCCAGATACAAACCTAAATAATTCTGATATAGAGCTGACTATAGTAAGTGCTATTATAGCAAGTTTAGAAAGATCCAATGGCAGTTTCAGGGAGACAGAAGTTCACCATGACTGATGAGAGTTAAAAAAATACATGTTTTCTTATATTTTATTCATCTTCCCCAAATTTGGAAGTACATTTTATTGTTTTTTTTTAAATGACATATATCTTTCATCTCTTCTTTTTAAACAAAATTCTTGTTTAGATTTTTTTCTGAACCAGTTTTATACAAGTTCAAAATCCGTTGTTTTTCTTATATTTTAATTTTACTTAAAATATCAAAAATCATCAATGATTAAGTATATGACTTGAACCAACACTTCCCATATTATAAATTTTCTGTTTCTAACAATACAACGAATCCTACAATACAGTATACTGGTGATTCAAACACTAATACATTCCTAACTACTCTGAGTTTAAGTAATTTTTACATTTAAGTACTACAGTCCTTCACATCACTGCAGGGGAGATCAGATGAGGATCAGAGCAGGAACTGGATCCAGGAGCGAGAAACTCCACACTGAGCCTTTCCTTTGTAAGCTACGGAACAGCCAGAAGAGAGGCTTGACCTCGAAATAGAGAAATCACTGTCCTTGGAAGCCACCGAATCATAAATATTGTCCATCTCAACTTCTCTCTTACCTCATCTAATCCTCAGGCTCTATTCACAGTGTCAATGTACATATAGCCAGATGAGGGGGGAAAATTCAAAAAGAACACTGCTGTAAGAAAATTGTTGATATCAATTTTGAGTTGTATAGCAAAATATAAGGATTATAAATGTGATGATCTTCTGCAAGCCAGGAATTTATATTTCAACTCTTAAAAAAAAAAGGAATGTTAAAATCTTTTCACTTTGGCTCTATGGCTCATACTTTATCAAGAACAATATGGAGGTCCAGTGCATCTCCCCAGATAAATTAGAACTCTAGCAAGGAAGGATACTACCATGCAGCAGCTCTGGTCCTGTCTTCTCATTAGTTGCATGAAGCCACGTCAAAGTGGTTCGATGGGACTTAAAATAGGTATGTGTAATATTTGTTAAGTGTCAGGTACTTTTGCTGTGGACATTAAACATATCGTTCCATTTAATACTCAGCAAAAATCTCTGGAATGTTCACTGCTAATTTTTACCCACTTAACATATGAAAAAACTAAGTATTTGAGAGGGTAAGAAAGTGTCCCCCGTCCATCTGATCTAATAAACCACACTTTCCAAGTCTAAGACGGTAAGTTGTAACAATGCAAGAATCAAGGAGCATTTAATGGGTCGGCATAAGGAACACATGGCTTCATGTTTCACGAGAGGGAAGCTCACTGGGCTAGACTTTTAGCCTAGATAGAAGCACAGAGAAACATTTAAATCACAAAGTACCTTTGCTCCTTTCTGGTCCAGGGAGGCTAATGTGTGATCAAAGAAGTCATAACAGGATCACTGCGGAGTGGTACATACGGGCTGCAGTGTGAGCATCTTGGCTTTGAAGGCAGATTGACCCAATATTGATTGGCCTGCCTCTAGCCCTTGCTAATTGTGTGAACTTGTGAAGGTACTTAACCTCTCTGAGCTACAAAATGGGGACAGTATGGACATCTATAGTTCTCTAAGTATCCTCAGCTACAAAAAGCAATAGATGATAATAATTTTTTAGGTTGTTGCAGAGATTGAAATAATGGATGAAAAGAGCCTAGGAGTGTTGGTCATAAGATGAACACTGAAGAAAAAAAAGGAAAATGAATGCCACTGTTAGTTGTCAGCTTTCATATGTTTAAACTGCACATAAACTGACCTTTCAACCAGTATACATTCAGACCCTTATTCTAGCTTCCCTATAGTAACTAGCAAACAAGGATTTCAATCTATCACATGATGGCATATCTGCAAACCAACAAATGCAGTTTGGTTTCTATATTGTCCTTCTATCTGTCCATCCTTCCTTTCCTTCCTCTCTCCCTTTCTCCCTCCCCCTCCATCCCTATAAAGATATGCATGGGGCATCTACTATGTATTAGATGCCATCCTATACACTGGGGATGCAGCAGTGAACAAATTGACCTGGTTCTTGCACATATGGAATGTAAAATCTACTAGACAAACCAGACCCTAAATGAGCAACCTCAGATAAATTTATAATAATAGTGGAAAGAGCTATGAAGAAAAATCGCATGGCCATGGTAGATAATATTAAAGACAAAGCCCTATGTCTTCATAGTGCCAACCAGCTTGCATAGAATACATCAATTTTAAAAGCAGCTATAATAAATACATTGTGACAGTGCCATGATAGGAGATGTAAAAAGTGTTCCTGGCAGAGAATAGCAGAAACTGGCCCAATCCAATCTGGAGAAAAGTTGGGGTGTTCCAGGTAGTGTATTTTCTCACAGTGATGTTTAACCATAACCAGGTGAATTAGGAAAGAAATGCTTTAGGTAGAGAAAAATTTGTGTGCAAAGGCTATGAGGCCAGAGAAAGACTGGTGCATTTAAAGAACTGAACAAAGTTTAATACAAAGTTTAAAAGATGATTGAGGAAATGGAGAAATGGGGAGCTATTGGTCAGAGGGTACGAAGCTTCGGTTCTGAAGATGAATGAGTTCTGGGATCTAATGTAAAGCACGGTGACTGCAGTTAACAATATTACTGTATCGTGGAAATTTTCTAAGAGGATAGATACTAATTGTTCCCACACACAAAAAAAAAAGAAAAGAAAAAAGGAAAATGTTAACTATGTGAGGTGATGATTTGTAAATTAGCTGATTGCAGTAATCATTTCACGATGTATAATGTATCAAAACATCCAGTTAACATATATCTATATCCATATCAATCAATCAATCAATCATCTATCATCTATCTAATTATAACTCAGTAAAGCTGGGGGAAAGGATAACTGAGGAAAATGATGAAGCTGTGGAAAGGGGTATGAGGATCCTGGTGAGAAAGTGGTTGAACTGATGCCCTATAAACTTGCATAGAATTTAAGCTGGATACAGGTCACCCGGGGGACTGAAAATTGAGGTGAAATTTCACTAGATGCTCCAATGAAGACAAAAGGCAGCTATAGTGAAAATGGATGAATGAGAAAGCTGGAAGGGAAGGATATTAAAGTCTGAGAATGAATTGACATAATTTATATCAGAGTTTGAGACATCATGGCTGGTAAGATCAAGGTGAGGCCACCAGACCAGGGGACTGAGATGGAGGGGAAGAACAACAGCTTATTGAGGATGAAGAGAGAGACCAAGGGGTGCGGACAGTGAAGTCCTCTGACAGTGAAGCCCATGATCAGACTAGGGATGGACAGGGATACTGTGAGCTGGGGACACTTTCAGTGAAGAGGGACAAACAATGGAAAACTCCTAGGTTAACTAATGAGATTTTTGCCACCCAATACTGTAGCCACCAACCAGATGTGGCTACTGAGTGCTTGAAATGTTTCAAAGGCACTGTGGCAAATAAAACGTATTTTTAAATCAATTTCAACTGTTTGTTTTTACTTGTTTAATGTGACAAATAGAAATTTTAAATGTACATATCTGATTATATTTTTATTGAATAGTGCCTAATAAGAAGAAGAATTAGAGAATTCTTTGGCTGAATAAAATTATGCTCAAGGAGCTGGGACTATTTTCTATGTTATATACAGCAATACCTTTTGATGCAATTAGCTAAATATTTTGCTTTCATACACCTATTATTACATCATAAAGATGAGTAGAAAATGAAAATGTCAATGCTAGTGTTAATACAATTGTGACAAAATTGGCATAATTACCTACACCAAAACAGTTTAATCACTTAGCTTGAATTGGATTCTCACTGACCAATAAGATTTCACACTTGAACACACAGATAACCCCTTGCCACTGAGTAAGAGATGTCGCAGGTAATTTCTGGGAAGAATCTCAAGTTCTCTGTCACTCTGTCATTTCTCTGCCCTTGGTACTGGTGGGTGAATTGAGGACTAGCCTTTCTTTCCATTTGAGTGATAAAATCTATGTCTAAAATAGGCTTAAGGCAAGTGGACCAAACCAGTTGCACAACTCAGATAAAGGAGTTTAACTCACTATTTTGTTTAATTTTCTAAAATTCCCTGTTTTGGGAAGTGGGGAGAAACAATGTAGCCACAGCCAAAAGGAAAATATCAGTTTCCCTCGATTTTCACCCATTCCAAGGATAAAGTAAAATAATAAAGTAAATGAACCAAAGAGCAAAAAAGAAAAGTTGGAAATAGATCATTAAAACTGTGCCTAAAAGACAAGGTACAATGTTGTTGTATATGAAAATATCTAATTTTAGAAATCCAATCCGAATACAGAAAAGTCCACAAGTCCATAGAGCTTTGATAGTTTGCATGAGGTTCACTAAATTAGAATCTCTGGCAATGGGGTCAATGAATCTGCATTTTTAACAAGCTCTCCAGGTAATTCCTAGGTATATTACAAGGTAAAAACCCTAACCCATTCAAAACTGCTCATTCTATTAATAAGGAATTTGACACCCAGAAAATCTTAGTGATTTACCCAAGGTCACACAATCAAGTAAGTAGCAGATAAGGACTCAAACTCGGGCCTCCTAATCCCTACTTTAGGGCTATTCCCAATGACTCCACACTGCCTTTCTCACTCTAGGTACTGATCGTTACTAATGGAGTCCACGCTTCTTCCCCTAATGTTTGTGATGAACTTTTCCAATGGCTTCTTCAAGCTGAGCTAGAAATTTTCAAAAGAATCACAGAGATTCAAAGTGAAAAGTTATCATAAAAATATTTTCCTTCAAAAGGGCTCTAGAATGAACCTCCTCTTTGGCATCCTCTTCAAATGCTCATCTTTCCTCTGCTTGATTACCTTCACTGACAGTAGGTTCACTACTTTTCCAAGGCAACTGTCACCAATCTTACAAAATTTGGAGATTCAAAAGCATTGTTTATTTGTAGTTTAAATCTATCTTCCTGAAACTTCCACCTATTCTTTGCACTTACGCCCTAAAAAAAAAAAAATCACACAGAACCAGCCACTCCTTCACCCATGATATGTCTTTGCTGTCTGAAAGTAGGCCTCAAATTCCACCATCCTTTTCCCGCTGCCCATGAATCAGCCTTCTCTTCCACAGTCTAAAAATTTTACCTCTTTCAAACATTCTTCATGACAGTTTACAGAATCTTTCAAGCAACCGTCACAAAGTGGTGGCCCGCAGGACAATTTTACCTACACTGCGCTTAAAAAAAATTGTGACCTGGCATTTAAAAAAATCAGTACGTCACACACACACACAAAATGTGTTTTATTTTCTATAAAAAGATAAAACAACCAACCGGGCCTGCATCCCTGTGCTATGTCAATAGGACACACGCTCACCAATCCACTGGTCACACTCACAGAGTGTTAGCCTGTGCCCTCACACCTGGCAGTCTTCTCTCGTCTTTGTTACTTGTCTAGCCCCTGAAAGCATGTGAGTTTGCTACCCATGCTTTTGGCACACGTCTCGTATCTGATCTCTTTTAGAGTGCCATACCCAAAACTGAACAGAAAGCTCCAGATGTCATGTGCCCAGCGGGAAAAAGAACAGGAAGACTGCCTTCCTTGTCCTGGACACTACACTCTGGTGCATCTGCACACCTATAGGTTATCTCTTACCTGGACTTGGCCATTGCTGTGCTAATTGCACTTCTTAAATCCCATCTTCCTCTATCTCACAATCAACCGCCAAATAAATTTTCCTAAAATATAACCCTGATCATGTTTCTTTGCTGCTTGCAGATCTTGGATTGCTCCTACTTGTTCATTGGACTGCTGGTAAAGGATTTTCACACTTTTAATTTTGTATGTGAATTGTTTACAGCCCTGTTCCCCTGGCTATCTGTGATTCCTGTGAGGGCAGTGAATGGCTCTTACTCCCATTTTTAGCTAAATTGTCTTTGTTCCTAAACCACCCCATTGTACCTACACAGGACTACACCTTGTGTATATAAAATCTATTGTTATTGTCTGCAGTGCAAATCATCCATGAAAGGAGCTGAACATCTTATGCATGATTATATTCTATTACATGCTGAGTTTTAAATAAGATATGTATTCAACTCATATCTGAATCTTTTTTATTCCAGGAATGCTTACATTTCAAATCCAAATGGGAGCAAGTTTTATGAAGCCAATACCCTATTCTCTTGAGATCAAAAAATATTTGTTCTAAATGAATAACAATTATCTTGAAATTAAGTTATTGGAAAATATCACAGAAAAGAAATTATCTGTAAATTAAATGATCTACAGAAGGTATATAAAACAATTATGAATTAATTTGAAAAATTAACCAATTATGGACATGTAATACAATCTAGCCAATAGCCCCCAAACCAAATGAAAAGTTCCCACATGTGGAGATCATTCTCAAAAATAAAAAATGACTGACTGTCCTTTGCGATACATGTTAGGCTTTCTTTAAGATTTTAGGTGCTTTACCAGCTCTATTGAGAGAATCCCTTTGAGATTGGAATTTTCCTTCTACTTTTGCATAGGTAGAAATGTAAGCAGATGGAGTTTGAAGACATAATATGCCACATACCATAACTGAGATAATTTAAATTGAATTCTCTAGAAGTAGCATGGTGTAGTGGTAAGTACACTGGACCAGGAGCCAGGACCTGGATTCTAGCTCCAGTGCCATCATGTACTACTAATACAGTGAACTCTTTACACTCCACATTCTTCAAATGACTTCCGCAAATTAAGAAAAAAATACAATATGGAAAAATCAGTATTTATATGTAGGCCTTCAGACTGCAAATGATGAGCTATTTCCATTATATCATAATGCCTAAAAAGATTGTTTTCTTCATAAATAGTTGAGGAAGAGGAGTGTTCAGATTATAAAGTAGGAGCAATCTAAGAGGACTTAGACCCAGAGACTCAGGCTTGAATCCAACCTTTCCATTTACTAACTTATGTGTCGTTGGTGATCATTCTGAGTCCAAATTTTCTCATTTGCTAAATGGTAATACCACTTATACCACAGGTGGTTTTGAGAATTGATAGTGCCTCATCCTGGCTGATTGTGTAGTCGATATTAACTCAAACTACAATAGTGGCTTTTAAAGTACTTTCAAAGATTTTAATTTGTTTGTACATTAGCCTTGCTCTAAATTTGCTTCATTCCAACCATCTGGTCCTAACAAAAATTGGAAAATTTAAACTGTCATCAATGACAAATTTGCAAATGCAAATCTGAGTGGGTTTGACTAGTGATCTCTAAGGTCCACTTTTATAGAAAGTAATTTTGCCATTGGTATAAATTAAATGATTCCAGTCTTAAGTTAGAATGCCAGGGGCATAAATTCAAAGAGTACCACTTTGTTTCATTTGTCCCCAAAGGACACTTTGGTATCTGAACTATACAACTGGATGCAACTATGTACTGTGACTTAAAACATTTCTGTAAGTGATTGATGGGGAAATATCTAACAGTTCTGCAACTCCAAAAGACTCCTGTTATCATGGGGATTTATAGCTTATTTCATTACTACATGAGCTAATTCGAATGCTATGAAAAAAATTCAACTCTGTCTCCCACTTAAGTTATAAACTTTGAAAGATCTGAGATTTTATCTGATTTGCCAATTAACAAAGTAGCCTATATGTACATATGATACAAAACCTCTGGGTTGGAGACAAAGCCCATTACTCACAACAGAAGCAGCAGTCTGAGCGACATCCTTGCACCAGTTTCTTGGGACCAAATCTTCATGGGGTGACACAGTAAGGGTCAGATGGTACTTGCACATGCAATGGATGAATTTTTCAAATTCATTGCATCAAAGGAGAGGAAGCCGAAACTTAGGAAATTCTGGTTTTATCTAGGGCTGCTGGTGATCCTCTCCTGGAGAGAGAAACCTTATCTAAACTCTGGGTCAGCAAATGTCTCTGAGGAAAGGAAGAAGAGGTCTTTATCTTTGTTAATGTTGACTATCTCCAAAGAGGGAGATGTCTCTAAGCTTTACTACCCCATAATTTCTCCTTATACAAACATTCTTAATTTGACTGCAAATGATCAGAGGATGTGAAGCATGCAGAAACATGAACCGGTCATGGAGAATTATTTCCCAATAATCCCTTCTTCCCACCCACTATATCATCCAAAGAGAATTCAAATGTTCAATCTCAAAACAATGTATTTGCATTTTAGCTCTTTTTCTTGGGTTGTGAATATACAACATCAAAACAAAGACTAATTAAGGCAATTCAGAGGGAAAAAATGTTACTATGGAGGCAGCTCAGCACAGTAAAAACCACAATGGCCTGAAAGTCAGAAAATGAGAGAGAGAGATCTAGCTCTGACTGTGGTAGTATCTTACTGTGTGATCTTGGCTAAGTTACTTCTCTCTGGGCCTCTGGTTCCTCATCTGTAAAACTGGAATATGGAAGGGGTTTAGACTAGCTAGGTGCTCAGGTTACATTCTGCCATCACTTTCTATTCTACCAGGAAATCAAATCAGTTCATGGGCACTGTGTATACTGATGTCTCTAACTTTTCTACATTAGGATCATGAGCAGATTTAATGTGTTGAACATGTTAAATAACCGTTGCTTGCAGCTAATATACTGCCAAATGTGATGACTTATATGAGAAGACTGTAAATAAATATTTTTTGAATCAATGAATAAAATAAATGAAATATACTTTATAAATCCTTACACTATGTCTACATGAACTCGACTATTTGAGTACTTGGAGTATTTAGTGTTCTGGATACCTGAACATTTTAAACAAGGAGTTCTATATATCACATATAGATTAGTGATTTTTTTCCAATTATTGAAATGGCATAAATACACTTGGCATTAAAATTATATTGACTATAATATTATTAAAAGATACTTAATGATAATAAGCCAATGATTGATGTGCTGTAGAAATACTGTGATATAGAATAATTTCATGGGACACAGTTTTGTGTCCACCTGCTATTAATTTACCTCTCTGTCAATAAGTTCCAGTCTATCAGTGCCTTACTGTTCACCTCATAGCTTCCCATGTGCTTGTCATCACGAGAGTTTGACTAGCACATATTAAGTACTAATAAAGTAAAGCTTAAAAGCTATTTTATCCCCAACTTTATTGTATGCTTCTTAAAAAAAAGGTACCTTTGAACGTACTAAGTAGCTTACAGGACAGCTAGCATAATGCTGCATCTTTGTAAAACACTCATTACAATTACTGAATTTCTACACTTTGCTGAGGGTGCAAAGATGTCTAAGATACACTTTCTGTGAGCTCACAATTTACATGCTGATAGACTGATCAGCAATTTTAGAAAAAGGCCCTACTATAGTCCATATATCATATGTATATACTTACTCTGTAGTTACACTTTCAATCTTAAGTAAATTCTCTTTATTGATTTTTTTTCAGATATAATAGCATATATCCAAAATTAAAATATAGATTGCAGTAGATTCTGCTGGTTACAATATTTCAAGTCCTTTAAAAGCTAAGAATGAATGTGAAATGATTTACTATTTCAGGATAAACTCAAGATGATAAAAGATGATAAAGTTTCTTTTAATGTTACCCAACTTCTCATATGCATGGATTATTTTTTTAAAGCTCATTGTATTTATGTGTCTTATTAAATACATTCATACAAGCATTTTAAATTTCATGGCTAGCTCTGGGATTTAAAGAATAAAACTATGCCACTGAAATAACTGATTCTATAGTATTTCTTTGGGATCAATCACTAATTTATTACTGTATATAAACTGGGTAGCTAGGTTTGTAGGATATATAGCTACTGGGATTAATTTGATAGCCTACCTACTTATGAGAACCAGTGACCTGGCAAATTTATTTTGCCTTTGCAAACTAGAGATATAAAATACGAGAAGTAGCTTTCTTTACTTATTCCAAATGCCTTTCCTCTATCAAATATGTCAAGGTCAATAGGTCAATGTTAGATACAGTGATTAATACACTTAGGATCTTATTTTAATGACTAAACTAAATTCCTGTGTAGATATAGACTATGAATGTACTGGATTCAGAAGAGTCTGGAAGAGTTTTACAGATAGGAAACCTAAGGCTAAGTGAAGAAAAGTGTTTAGTGTATGTTCATACAGATTTCTGTGACAGCAGCATAATAATACCCTATTTAATTTTTTTTTCTAATCCAATTATTTTTGCCATGGCCTACTACTATCAAAATTGTTTCTTTTTAGGCATAGTCCAATACACATAGAATAGTTTTGAGCTTTACTTTCAAAGACAAATTATTAATGTAACTGTTATCTTATATTGAAGCTTCTTAATGATATAAGTTATAAAGAAAACTGCTAGACAAGCTGATCTACCTCAGGAAGCCTGTATTAGTTTCTTACTGCTATTGTGATAAATTACGACAAATATAGTGGCTTTTTGTTTTAACAACAGGAATTTATTACCTTACAGATCTGGAGGTCAGAAATACAAAAGGAGTCTTATGGAGCTAAAATCAAGGTGTCGATAGAACTGCAGTATTTTCTGAAGGCTATGGGGAAGGATTCAGTCCTTATCTTTTCCACCTTCTAGAGGATGCCTGCATTCCTTGGCTCATTGCCCTGCATCACTCCAATCTCTGGTTCTGTCATCACATCTGTCTCTGACTCTGATCCTCCTGCCTTCTTATAAGAACTTCTTATAATAGACCACTCAGAAAAATCTAGGATGACCTCCTTGTCTCAAATTCCTTCACTCAATCACACATCTACAAAATCTCTTTTGCCATGTTAGGTAACATATTCACATATTGGAGGGATTAGGGTGTGGACATCTCTGGGGGACATTATTCAGCCTACATAGTTCTAGCATAGGGACTGGACCCAACTCATGGAGATAGGCATGGAGAGACAGGTTATGAGGGGCCTTGTAGGAGATGCTGCAGTGTTTGAGATTCGTCCCACAAGCAAGGAAGACTTAGTAAATGGTTTTAGGCAAAGGAGAGCCATGATCCAATAGATATTTTTGGAAAGTTACTGGATTAAGTGTGAAGGAGAATTAGGGCCATGAGAGTGCAGGGAAACCTTCCTGAGGAGGATGTTACTAAACCTGATGGCCACCTGTATTTAGGATGAGAGAGGAAAGGAAGTATGATTATGAAAGGAAGAAGCTGCTACTAACTGAGGCAGGCAATACAGGAGTGAATTTGGGATGTGTTAGAGATAATTATTTAGTGTTTATGTTAATAAAGCTTTTCATAGTTCAGAGAAAGAAACTTGGACATAGTAATTACACAATGAAAAAAAAGAGAAAGATTTAAAGAACTTTAGATCAAGAAAGTGTCTTAATATATTTCTTTGACTTATTTCCAAGGTAAGGGAACTGAAGGGCAGAATAGAAAAGCCTACGTAAACACCATGTACAAAGGGCCAGCTTCCTCCAATTACAGAATTTTCAGTTTAAATTACAGCTAGTTTTTATTAAATTTATGACTTCAAGAGCATTATTTTTTTTTATTGTTCAGTTTGTTTTTTTTTCCCCCACATGCAAAAATTTTAGTGTGTTTTAATGGAACTTACCTTTAAAATATTGCTTACATTGAAACACAATTCACATTGAATGATTTGCTGGTCAAAATATATGGAATTTGAGTCATAATAATTTTCCTTCACAAATGTAGAAAAAACATAAGATTTATAATGATGGAGGCTAAGCCAGGTCTCAAGCCCAGACCTCCTGTTTCCTGGGCTTCTGTTACATCATAGTTTGGCTTTTTGGAAACCAGAGTTCTTAATTAGTGAATATGTGTGCGCAGTGAATGCAGCTTCATTTTCTCTCCCTTTCCTCCTCAGCGGAACCACTGCCACCATCACCCGCAGTTCCAGGCAGGGAGAGGAGGCACCAAGAGAAAAATTAAAAGCAGGATTCTTTTTTTTTCAGTTGTGTTGCAGCTTCTGATGCTGCTTTCTTTCAACTCTACTAAACTCCTTCCTTAATTTCCAGTGATTCTGTCCAGCCACCTTACACCAATTCTATATTTAGCTAAAGAAGAAAATCCAAAAAGTAGATAGCTGGGCCTTGGGAGGAGGGCACTGAGAGGTGCACAGCTGAGTCATCATTTGCCTTTTGACTGTTAAATACTTACACATCCCCATAAGTGAAGGGAAAAGTTATGAGGAACGTCTTATCATTTCCAGGGTTGTGAAACAGACATAATTGCAACACTGTGTGGACCAACGCCAAATAAAAATGTCACAGAACTCCATACGACTCCAAATCACAGCACAAGAAGTTTTTTCACGGACTACTACAGAATTCACAGTAGGTTCAGCCAGTTGCAGGGTGAAGATACTGACCGAGAGTCCCAGTATAACATTATGGACAGGCAAAGGTCATTTTCAATACCCCACCAAACAAAAACCAAATGGAAATTACTCAATATACACAATTCCAAGTTACAGAAGTTTTCTGTGTATTTTAGTTTTTGAAGCTGCAAAGTACAGATTGCAAAGTTGCAGGAGAAAAAAAAAAAGTAAACAGCAGTATTTCCGAAAGCATGTTCTGTAGAACATGAGTCCAGTGACACGTTCTGGGAGGAAAAAGGTTTAAGATTAGGTTCCTAGAATATTTTACCTGCAGCAGCAGGAGGCATCATCATCATTATCACTATCATCATAACACAGAGCAATAACTACCAATTTTATTTAGGGCTTACTACCTGCCAGGCATTCGCCTACACACTTCATATGTACCATCTAATCTAATTTGTGCAGCAATGCTGTGAGTTAAGTATTACCTTGTCCTTTTTTACAGATAATGAAACAACACAAAGAGTAAGTCATTTACCTGAAGTCCACAATTCAGCAGAAGTCATTAATCTAGGAAGTCCTACAGAAAAAAAACCTTCTTTATTTCTCTTGGTATTTCTCAAACTTATTTGACTCAAAATCCATTAATATACGGTAATGTTAACATGTAGAAACTCATTGTTAAACAACAGTACTGAGCATACATGTGATTGTACTTTCTAAGTCAGGATTTTAACAAACTAAAAAAAAATTATTTAAAAAAATGCAAGCCACCAGCTAAATAAGTTCTAAGGATTTAATGTAAAAGAGTGACTGCGGTTGAGAGCTGTAAAATTGAAATCTGCTAAGAGAGAACTTAAATGTCCTCACATAGAAAAATGATAAATATGTGAGGTGACAGATCTGTTAATTATATGTGGGTACTCCCTTCAAATGCACACTTTAAATATGCTACAATTCTTTGACCAACATATTGGAATATTGACCATTGTTCTGCAACTTGATTATTTCATTCAAAATCGTGTTTTCCAGATTTACCTATGTTGCTACATATAGATCTAGTTCATTCCTTTACAGCTGTTGTGGAGTATGAACATACTGTGATTTATGATTCTGTTCCCTTACTAGTAATATTGGGTCTATTGATGCTTTTCACTATTAAAATTTTCTTTTCAGTTGAGAGTTTTTCCATAATATATACATATGAGTGAAATTTCTGGGTTATAGACTGTCACCTTCAACTCTAATAATAAAAATTCTTCAAGATGGTTTTAACAGTTTAATTCTACCTCAGTGGTGTATGAGAATTCCTGATTCCACACGCTAATACTTAGCATCATATATCTTCCAAAATTTTTTTTGGCAATATCATGCTATAATTGGCATCTCACTGCTGTTTTAACTTGTATTTTTCCAATTATTGGTGAAGTTAAGCATAGTATCATGTTTATTGGATAGTCTGTTGTGTGACTTTTCATTCTCTCTTTTTTTTTGCCCATTCTTCCTATTTAAACTCTTTGTCTTATAATTTGTGAAAAATATCTTCTCCATTTTATGGCTTGTATTTCACTTTCTTCACAGGGCACTTGTCATTTTGATGTACTCAAATATAACACTCTTTTCCTTTGTTGTTTTCAAGCTTTATTTAAGAAACTGTGGTGAAGCAAGACGCTGCTTTGGAGAGGCCACATGCCAAGGAACCGAGGGCAGCCTCCAACCAACAGCGGGAGAGGGACTGGTTTAAATGCTGATTACATTGCTGCAACCTGTTGATTGGTGTTGGCTAAACAACTGAGCACCATGCTTGGCCAAACTGACACATAAAATTATCCATCACAGCTGGATCTGAAACCTAAGTCTGACCTGGAAGTTTCTGCCCTTAACTGCTACATTATGCTACTCCCTCGAGGACAGACGGTATCTCAGTCATCTCCACACCCCCAGTGCCCAGTGTTGAATCTAGTAAAGAGAAGGCCCTTAGTGAATATTCCTTGAATAAGTAAATGAGCCTATATTGAAACAGCCTTCTGGAACTTTAAAAGGAGTCTGGAAAGAAGTAATGGGTGAGTCTAGGCACTATTCAGTGTATTCAAACTGAAAATTTTAAATGACAAATATAACAGGTATATAATTTGCCCAGTACTGGAGACAACGTGAGGTTTATAAATACAAAGAGCTGGGGAGAACAAAACAAAGACGTGAAACATAGGTGTTCTGATTCCAGAAGTAGTAAGGGAAAAATAAATCCAGACAGAAAAATAAACAAAAATGACAACAAAGGAAAATCACTAGATGACTCTTAGAAATAACCTAGTAGGTAAAGCTCTGTGAATCCTTCTGTGAAAATCAAGGTATTTTGTGTGTGTGTGTGTATGTTTTATTTAGACTGCCCCAAAAATATAACTGTTGATAAGATGCAAAACATCAATGGTCACTTATTAGCTCCTGTGAAACATCCAGCAAAATCCAAATATATCAGCCAATGAAGCTTGGGTACTGCTGTTAAATAATATCAAAGATCTTTAGAAAAAAAGATGAGATAAATGGAATATTAGCCCCTGAGGAGACACCTTGAGTGATGAAAGTTATTGTCAACTCAAATCAATGGAGACAGTAGATCACAGAAGCCCCAAGTGCCTGAGCCACATATTCTTTCTGATCTGTTTGAGTACAGGAACTCAGGGGAGCATGTGAAAAGAATTTCAAGTAAATGTATCATTAAAAGTATTATGCTGGCAGATGGCTTATACTTAAAAAATTGGCCATGACTCATGGAATTACAAACATGTACAATTTAAACTTTCTTTACTGAGTTCCAAATTTAAATTCGAAATCTATTGCATTTTTCTAATGACACAAATAAAAAAATCTTGCTTTCTTGTTAATTGAGGTCAATAAAACACTGTGGCCTACTTATGTCAATGTCTAATGCATCTTAAGTCAAACCATGGAAGTAGTGACAAAGTCGTTCCTTGCATAATTATCACTGCATTCATCCTTTTATCAGAGACGATCTAGGAGCAGATATTTTGGCTGTGTTAAAACCAAGCCATGGCAACAGTCCAGAGATACAAGATGAGATTAATACCAGCCAAGGATCTAGGCAACAAACGTTTGTGTTCCGATAAGTATAAAATTTATAAGCTAATGGTATCTACTAATTATACTGCTTCCTCAAGTGTTTTATCACCTTTCACTAAAACTTGCATTGTGGACATTAATTAGCAAAGAGTATCTTCCTAATCTCTATCGGACAGAGGGAAATTAACCAAAAAATTGTTAGAATGATGAAGGAGAAAATCACTCCCTTTGAAAGGGAACATTCTTCCTCCTCATGCATCTTTTCAGGCTTTTGGGGGATTAACCTGTATGTGTGACATTATTTCCATGTTTATTTGGAAAGTTTTTCCTATTTTCATTTCTCTACATTTCAGAAATTGCTATCCTCAAGGATTTATCTCAAACCTCTCCAGACTTGATGTCATTTTAAGAAACATTCCAAAGAACATCACAGTGTTTCATCTTCACTCAACAATCTGCTGCCTTCATGTAAGATGTGTTCCTCCTGACTTCTCTAGCACTATTAAAGATGCCGCCATCCTTCCATTTGATTAGTCACAAATATTCAGATCTTCCTTGGTGATATTTGCTCCTTCACCCACCAAATCCAAGGTGTTACCAAGTTCCATTGATTCCACCTCTATTACATCTGTTGTAACTGTACCCTGCCATCACTAATGCTAGCATTTAAAAGGTACCGATTTACTGATGTCTAATTGAAGAGTTATTCTTTCTGTTAACACTGATTATTTACATTTGCATTAATTGATATCTTTATAATAGAAAAGAAATAGCCTTTGTTTACCAATAGTACTGTTTCATAAGATTCTATGTGTTCTCAAGATATACGTAGGTTTTGTATAGACTCTGCATGATACTATTGTGCTTTTTTTTGATGTTTTCTGATATTTAATGTACATGGCCTACTCGATTTTCACATTTAATGGCAATATATTACATCATTACACTATTATACGAGCTGACCTTTTAATGTGCTCCTGACTATGGACAAATGGCAGTCTCTGCATCTATGACAGAGATTTCCTCTTCCCCTCCCCCAAGCATGATAAGCCATTCTGGTCATGCCCACGACTAGTGGGATGTATTGAAGAATTAACATCACCCTGGAACTTCTCTTAGGAATTAGAGTATCAGTACAGCGTTCTATGAGTGGCATAATTCTGGGGTACATCATATCATTTTTTCATATTTTTCCCATGGAACAGTATCACCCTCACTGGTAGCTGCCCCACTCTCCTCCTGGTGTCCCTTTCACCACCCCCCCCCCCAAATTAACGACTTTTACTTCCATCCTTAGTCCCTGGATCTGTTTTCCTATGGAAATCGAAGCTAAGACATTATATGATTCTATCGCTATTTTAACGATTCCCCAAACATATTAGTTTTTTTAATTTCCAATTTGTTATAGATTGTGCAGCTATAAATATCTTTGTATGAAAAAGAATTTTTTCCTTTTGATTCACTTTCATGAGGTATATTTTCAAAAATGGGTTCTTGGGTCAAACTATATCTATGATTATTTATACTTTTCGAATTGCATATTACCAAACATTGCACATTGAAAAGACTGTAGAACATCTAAACTATCAGAAAATCCAGGGTATTTGATTGAGTATAGACTCATTGTAGGGTTTCATGAGTTTTACTTTTTGTTAATTTAGTGGGTATATGGTGATAACTACTTGTATCTTCCAGTAGAATCTAAATTCCCTGAGGGCAGAAATAGTGTTTTATTTACTGTTATATCACCACTATCCGATGTGTAATCGGTATTCAATAAACTTCTTTGACATGAATTAACTATTGAATCTTTGTTATTTCTACTGGCATTTCTTTGATTTTCATTAGTGAACTAGCAGATATTTCTGAGGTAGTAAATGGGAAAAAAGTGAAGTATTCTTTCACCCCTCAATCCTCATGCTAACTTCAAAGATTATGTAACAAAAAATTTAGACTAATTAGATGAGTAATGATCCTATAAGGAAATACAGATACTGTAATTATTTTTCACAGAAAAAATGAATTAGGAAATTTTGAACCTTGTTTTGTGTTTTTTGTTTCTGTTTTTGTTTTTGGTTAATACTCAAAATCTCTCACAATCTCTGTATGAGCGAGAATTTTTAACAGTCCTTAATGTTCCCGTGCAGTCTTACGCAGACTTGGAGGACGTTATTATGTCACTACCTCACACTCCCCTTTCTCAGTATGGTCCCCTGGCTGACTTCTAGCAGTCTCAAAAGAAGAGAGATATTTCAAAATGAGAGTATCCCAAATCAGCATGATTCTTTTCTCTCAACGTTTCAGAAAAATAGAATTCTAGTCTCAGATTAATCATTATTTCCAACTCATTTTATTGGTGGCTAGGCTCATTTATCAGTTCGGGGTCAAACATAACGAGAAACAACAACTATCCAGCAAGAAGGTTGCCTAGGGTCCAGATTGCAGTGAATGGGCAGAGGTCAAACAGCTGCAAATTAGAATCTGGGAAAATTAAAAGTGGCAGAGAAGAAAGTACAGTAAAGATGGTGGGCACAGTTGAGTAGTTGAAACATCGAGGAACAAGGCTCACAGCAAAGGAGATGGTACAGTCGAAGGAGCATTAAAGAAAGATTCATTTATCATCAAATATTTCTTACGTGTCCACTATGTTCTAAGAATTTTTCTTGGTTCTGCAGATACAGAATTTTATAATACAGATGTGGACCCTGACCTCACAGAATTTACATTCTAGCTGAGAAGTAGACAATAACCAAATATTCATACAATTAAATTAAAATACTTACAAGAGTGAATACACGCTGTGGAGGAAGCAAGTAAGGGTATTTATGAGAATATCAAGAGAGAGGTGTCTATTTAGATAGTGCAATCATGGATAGCCTCTCTGAGGTTACAATTAAGCTGATCTAAAGTATTGGAAGAAACGAGACATGCAAAGAATGGAAAAAAGGGACAAGAAACATCATAGGTCTTAAAGAAGGAAAGAATTTGGCATAGACAAAAAAATCTGAAAATAGACCACTTTAACTAGAGCTCTGTGGGTAAGAAAGAGACTAATAAAAGATGAGGCAAGAAGCTAGACTATGTAGGGATTGTAGGCTGTGGTAAAAAGTTAGATTTTTATTACAAGTATAACAAAACCATTACAGAATTTGGAGTTTGGTAACATGCGCATATTTGCAATTTTAAAGATTATTCTATGTTTTAGTCCATATAGGCTGCTATAACAAAAATACCACAAGGGACATTTATTTCTTATAATTCTGGGGCTGGGAAGCCCAAGATGAGGGTGTTGGTGGATTTTATGACTGGTGAGAAACCTCCTCAGGGTTTCAGACTGCCATCTTCTATAACCTCACATGGCAGAAGGGGCAAGGGTTCTCTCTGAGGTCTCTTTCATAAGGGCACTAATCTCAATCTCCACCCTCATGACCTAATCACCTCCTAAAAGCCCACCTACAAATACTGTCACCTTGGGGGTGAGGCTTCAACATATT
Organism: Eonycteris spelaea; assembly: GCA_003508835.1. Taxonomy (NCBI): domain Eukaryota; kingdom Metazoa; phylum Chordata; class Mammalia; order Chiroptera; family Pteropodidae; genus Eonycteris; species Eonycteris spelaea. The sequence goes on from PUFA01000200.1 coordinate 1,528,821, forward strand.
AATTTTGGGTGGACACAAATATTCAGTATACAGCACTTTGGCTATTACATGAAGAATGAATTGGAAGGCAGGCAAGAAAGAAGTAGGAAGACCAAGTCGAGGGGTATTGTAATATTACAAGAAAATATAATTTTTGAATAAGGATATTGACAATGGAAATGGAGAAAAAGATAGATTCGAAATATATCCTGAAGATTATATATTTTGTATATTGAGTTAGTTGGTGTGGAATCCAGGAACAAGTATTTCGTAGTGCCATCTACTGAGAAGGATAATACAAGTTAGTAAGGATGAGGATGAACTGATTCTGGAAGGCAGGGATCATTCATTCAGTTTCAGTAAGTTTGAGATATCTGTGATGTAGCTAAGTGAAGATGTCAAAATCACAGCTGGATATGCAAGTGTAATTGTCAGAGGAGGATCCTGGACTGAAAATATAATGAAGAAGATGAAAAGGACTGTATTAGTTTCCTTGGGCTGCCATAACAAAATAGCACAGGCTGGGTGGCTAAAAGAACAGAAATTTATTTCTCATAGTTCTGGAGACTAGAAGTACAGGGCCAAGTTGTCAGTGAATTTGGTTTCTGCTGAGGTCTCTCTCCTTAGCTTGCAGATGGCTGCCTTCTTTCTATGTCCTCACGTGATTGTTCCCTCTAGGTATGCACCCTGATGTCCAAATTTGCTCCTCTTATAAGGACAACAGTCAGATTGCATTAGGACCCACCCTAAAGGCCTCATTTTAATTTAATCACGTCTTAAAAGGCCTTCCTTCAAAATCAGTTACATACCGAGAGTTAGGACTTCAACACATGACTTTTGGGGGTCATAATATTAGCCATAACAAGGGTAGTCATAGCCATTGTAATTGATGAAATCACTTTAAGAAAAAATGTAAAGGGAAAAAAAGAAGAGATCCTAGAACTAAATCCTGAAGAACCCCAATATTTAGAAGAGAAATTGCTATCAAAAGGACTACATTACACATCCAGTGAGACAGTCAGAAGAGTATGGCATTATAGAAGCCAAGAGTGGATAACGTTTCAAGTAGGGAATGGTCAATACTGACAAATGATGCTCAATATTCAGGAAATAGAGATTCAGATGTGTCCTTTAGGTTTGGTGACAAGGAATGCGTTTGTAATCTTGAGTAAACCTGTTTTAATGGAGTGGTGTTGGGAGAAAGATGACTGCACTGGGTTCAATATGGAATGTGAGATAAAAAGAGTCAAGAAATTTGTCTCTTTTTATATTTAAAAATTTTATGGCAAAATCCATAATTTATATGGTAATTAAAATGATAAAGTAAAAAAGAAGAGTTGATAGTCGACTTGGTAAGGCCTTAAGAAAGCAAATGAGGATGGCATCTAGAATACAAGAGCTGGCCTTTGATAAGAGAAAGTCATCTTTTTTTAGGTTGTAAGGTAAGGAAAAAAGAAAATAGATACAGACTAAGTATTACTGTAGCCTTAATTCCAGGAAAATGAGCAATGCTTCTGATATTTTCAGTTTTCCAGTGAAGTTTGACACAACGTCACTGGCCGAGAGTAAGGGTGGCAAAAGTACAAGTGAGAGTTGAGAAGGGAGAGTACCTGGAAGCTTGAAGTGCATGTCTACAGATGGCATTTAGTCTCCTCACCTCTATTTCACAAACTTGTAGGCTTAAAGTTTATATGCAGTGCCTACCTGCTTCCCTGCAGGGCACTGAAACTCTGCAAATTGGTCTTTGGGGCTAAGTAGAGAGGGAAGCTTAATTGAGAGCCTTTAAAATAAGTAAGGTAATAAAAGGAAAAAAAATTTTTAACTTTTATTATGTTCAAAAACAGTAACTTCAAGAGCAATTAAATTGAAAACCACATTTATTGAATTAACAAATCATGAGTTAAAAACAATTTAATTTTTAAAGACTTTCATTGAGTTCAAAAAATAGTTCAACCACTTTATTAATTTAATTGTTTTGAAGTCAATGTTTTGGAACTCAATAAAAGTGTTTTTATTACTTTCATTTTCCTAAGCTTTCCTCCATACTCAGTCAGGTCCCCTTTGTCAACAGAGCTGGCCCAACTGTAAACAGGGAAGAGTCTACATATGAGGATAACATTTCTCATGTCTTTTTTCGACATTTACACTTTCTTTTCCATTCTTACCTCCAAAAGTCTTGTTAGGCTATCACAAGAGACAAAGAAAGACCCAGTAATCCCACTTGTGGATATTTATCTGACGAAACCCAAAACACTACTTTGAAGGGACATGTGAATCCCTATGTTTGTGGCAGCATTATTTATAATAGCCAAGATATGGAGGCAACCTGAGTGTCCATCAATGGATGAGTGAATAAAGAAGAGGTGGTACTGTACTGTTAAGGTTGGAAAATTTTCAAGTGAGCCAATTTCTGCTTCTGTAATCTGCTTGCTTATTTAATGTTGTTAACCAGGGTGTGGTTCTAGGAGATGTATTGTGCAAAGATATGCTAACAGCCAACTTCTGCTTTTGTAATCTGCTTGCTTGCTTGTTCAAAGGCCCACCAGGATGTGGTTTTAGGCTTTAAAAAATGCCTCCTCTGGAAGCTCGGGGCTGATTCTCTGACCCTGCATGGTGGAGAGTTAGTCACTGGCTGGTTAATAAAGGCTCATAATTCATCTCAATTGGCTCTGTGGGTCTCAGAATCCATCACATATATACAAGGGAATATTACTCAGCCATAAAAAAGAATGAAATCTTGCCATCAGCAACAACATAAATGGGCCTAGAGGGTATCATGCTGAGCAGAGTAAGTCAGACAGAGAAAGACAAAGGCCATGATTTTACTTACATGTAGAATCTAAAGAACAAAATAAACAAACGAAACAGAAACAAACTCACAGAGAATATTTTGATGATTATCAGGGAGGAGGGGGCTGGGAGTGTGGGCAAAAGGGGAAGGGATCGAGAAGTGCAAATTGGCAGTTACAAAATAGCCATGGGGATGTAAAGAGTAGCATAAGGAATACAGTCAATAATATTGTAACAATTATGCATGGTGTGAAATGGGTACTAGATGTATCAGGGTGATCACTTCATAAGTTATATAAATGTCTAATCACTATGTTATATCTGAAAATATTATAATATTGTATGCCAACTATTGTATGCCGTGTGTGTGTGTGTGTGTGTGGTGTGTGTGCGTGCGCATGCGCATGCACACGCTGCTGTGCCAGTGATTAAATGTATCAATTAAGGTCCATTCAGGAGACATACGAAAACCACATTAGTACTTTGATTAAGTATAACATAAGTCGTTTTAAGTAGTTCAACATGGCTGACTAGTAAGTAAAAGAGGACTTTAGGTTTAAGGGAGATGGAACAAGGAAGGCACTCAAACTTAGAAAAGTCCCCACCCAAGGGAAGATTCAGACCTGAAGGGAGGGAAATGACAACCACAGAAACACAAAGCATGCTGTGGGCAGAAACTTGCTAGAGGCCAAAAGCTGCAGCTGAGCCTCAGGGCAGCCAGTCCAACAGCCTATGCAGTAGAAACTGGCTGGTGAGCATACACCAAGGCTAACCAGGAGGAGTGCCGGGTGCTGGCAAAAACCATGCCAGGAGATGTGGGTCACTGCTGAAATGAAGGCTACTGAGGTTAAGCTATCTGTGTCCCTGACACGAATCACAACAGAAAACAGCACAGGGAAAGAGATCTGTCTCCTTCCTCCCTTCTAATGTGCGCTGTCCCTCCAGCACCCTCTATTGATACAACCTGATACAACCTAACAGTAAGCCAGCTGGCAAAGAAACATCCTTACAGTCCAGCTACCTTATCACAAAGAAAGGCAAAGAGGTGTGGATTCAGAGATGAGAGAAAATAAATGAATAACTATCACATTAAGCTACTGTCTCTTGGCCCCAAATCCACTCTTGCATACTCTTGCCATTTGGGGGCTGAGTGTAAGGCTCTCCTCTGATACATGATGTATAGATCAAAGATTCTTGTCTATGGCCATGCCACCCTGACCGTGCCCGATCTCATCTGATCTTGGAAGCTAAGCAGTGTCGGACCCTCTCTTCCTCCCCTAGGAAGTCAACGTTTTGAAAATATCATCTAATGTGATTATGTTCTTTTATCAATATAGTAGTTCTTTCAGTCATCTACTAAGGACAGTAAATCTATATTTTTACAAACAAGGAGGTATAAAACACACTTGTAAAACTTTGGGGAAATTTCCAGTCGTTGTGAGGAAAAGCTGTCATTGTGTTATAGCCAAACGTGTTTTTAAACTTTGGAAGGGAAAAATAAACAAAGCTTCTATAAAGAGACTTAGCTAGGCAAATGAGGGCTGCGAGTCTAGTTCGGAAGTAATCTTAAATGGTTTCATGTAAATTATTTTCAATTTACAAGGAACTTCAGGAGTAAGTAACAGAGCAGCTAGTGATGGTTACTATGGTTTCAAAAGTAACTTTATGCTGGTTGGTGAAAAGGAGTTGATGTTGGATGTTGGCCATTGGGTTCTTCTTGTAGGGATTTTAAACTGTTTAAATAACTAGGAGAGAAGAAAAAGAGGGTAAGATTCAGGGATTCAGCAGGTCTGTCTGCAAAAAGAAACAGAATTTGCTGAGGAAAGCTACCTCTAGTTCTCACGAGCAGAGAGGCGAAAGTGATACATCGCCTTGACAAAACAGTGGGATGAGAGCCTGCCTACAGGGGTTTTTGAAGACCCAGACGCAGCTGATTCCAGCCAAACTGCAAGTAGGGAAGTGAGCCAAGGTGACAGAATTTCATATGGAGGCTGCTCAGTACCCATGAAGGCTGGATCCGTGTGTCAGCTCAGGTGGGAAAGGTCTTTGGTTCCACAGAGTCAATGGAACCAGATGTCTGGTTGAGATGGGGCACATTCCCTCTGCAGGAAGAATTAGATGAATTCAGGTGAAAGGGAGAGCCCTTGGTAAGTCTTCCCTGTCCCCTGCGCATAGAGAATCCTGCTCTTCCCCAGGTATGTGTGTTCCGGAGGCATTTGCAGAAAAAACAAGGGTTGTGGAATTTCGACAGATCTGGATTCAAATCCAGGCTCTGCAGATGATTTACTCTCTCAGAGTTAAATTCCCTTGTGATAAATGAAACCAGCAGTGCCTACTCGTAGGTTTGTGGGGAGATTAAATAAGACGTGCAACACAAGTAAAGCACCTAGTTACACACCTGGTGGTGTACTGATGCTTGATAAATGGTGGCTGCTGCTACTTTTGCTGCTGCTGCTGTTACAACTACTATTGCTATTACTACAACTACTAGTAGTGCACCATTACCGCCACCCTCAAAGCAAGAAACAGGTTCTTTTTTTGAAGGGAGAACCATGGCAAAACTAGCTTAGGGACTAGATCTCTAATATGTGGCATTCTACCCCCGCGGCTTGGAGGACAGACTGGATTGGGCATAAACACACACATAAACCTCCATCATACACCCAAGCCTCACCAGTCTTCACGGCCATCTCCCACTTCCAGAGGCATAAAAGATACAGAGGTTGTGCTACTAGCGAGATAAAATAGGCTTTTATAACAGAAAACAAGGATAAAAGATTTTTAAGAACTTAAAATAACAAAAGTATCTAATAACAATACTCAAACATGAAATGGTAAGTGGAAATAATGGTTGTAAGCCAACCTTATTTGTTACAGGGTCTACCACGAGATCAAATTAAATAGGGGAACATACATGAAGAGTCAAAATGATAAAATATTCTGTGAATTAAACACTATAATACAGAAACAAATCAATGAAACCTAGAAAGTTAAAGAACAAACAAGTAAAATGTATCATTAGCCAAAATGGCACACTAAAAATATTGACTAGTAAAACAAAGTAGTTTAAAATAAAGAATCTGACAAAATCACATGATGTAAAAACATACAAAAATCGTCTTAGGATCAAACCAATCTGGAGAAACAGCCCTTTTTTTGCATGAAAGGCTGAAGTACATCTTAGAAAAGGACACATGACAAGAGAAGACACACAAGAGGTGTGCGTGTCTAGCCCAGACATGATGGTCCAGTCACTGAAGGAACAATTCTGAGGACAATGCACACTGTGTCCCTCAGCTCTCATATGACAGTGGGAATACAAGTTAGTACTATTTTACAGCAATTCCTACTAAGGGTTGAGGTTGGGCTCTGGTGAGAGGTAGACCTGGGTTCATATCCTGGCTCTACCACTTACCACTTACAAGCTGTGTGAATTGGGACAAGCTGTATAACCCCTCCATGTTTCGATTTTCTCATCTATAAAACAATGCAATGCACAGTGCCTTCCTCATAAGGTGGCAATGAGATCATCCATTTAAATGGCTTAGGTTAGCCTGCCCAATTAGCACAAACTCAATAAATGATAGGTGTCCCTCTTGATATTATTAGCTTAGGTAACAGAAATAGTACAGGTGGGGTGGAGCCCTTTAGAACATGACACACAGTGTCCTGAGCAGCTAATTGGACTGACAAATGATATAATGGAGATATGGAGAGACAAGAAATACATGGCCAACGCAGGTACCTTCGACATGAGAGGAAAGGAGGGAAATGACAAATGCCACATAAAATTTGAAGGACGTAATCAATAACTGTACTTGAGACCTGCTATCCCATAAGGATAAAACACCACAGGATAAATGTGAGGAGTCTGGAGTTCCTACAGATTGCTTAAGGGGAAAGCCAGAAATACACTGTCTTGTAATGTCTGTCACGGTCAAATGTGTGCCCCCAGCCTACTGTGACCTGGAGGAAGGTATTACGACAGCTACAGCGGAGACCAAGGATTAACAGAGACCTTTGGATGAGAAGATGCAGGGCACCAGACTGGCCCCTGTAAATGCCCTAATCATAGAATTCTCAGCAGGAAGTTCTTTAGAATTAAGTCCCATGCAGTTATGTCCAAGATCGAAAACTCCTGACCAAAAAGCCCTTCAGCTGTTACTGACGTCTTTAAAACACCAGAGAAACATTTCCAATTATATACAAAAAGATGCCAGTGAATTTCCCGCCAGGCCCCGAAGGAAAACCAGGACAAGCAGACAGTCATTCCAGATTCACTCTAGAGAGATGAGCCTAATTGCATGCGTCTATCAAAGGAACTTCACATTATAAGGAGAGCTTGGTGGTGGATTAGTTATAATCTCAGTCAGGTCCATGGTATAATTTTTTAAATAATTAACTTAAATGATCTTTCCTTTTGTTCCGCATATAATTTAAAATATTTATTTATTAAAGTACTGTTGACATACATTAGTATATTAGTAGTTTCAGGTGTACGACATAGTGATTTGACATTTATATAGCTTACAATGTGATCACCACAGTAAGTTTAGTAACCATCTGTCACCATATAAAGTTATCATGATATTGTTGTATATCCCTTGTATACTCCTGTATGTTATATCCCCGTGACTTATTTATTTCATAACTAGAAGTTCGTACCTCTTATTCCCCTTTGCCTGTTTCACCTGCCCCTCAACCCCTGCCCTCAGCTTTGTTCTCTGTATCTATAAGTCCGTTTCTGTTTTGTTGTGTGTTTTTTTAATTCCACATATAAATGAAATCATACTGTATTATTTTTATCTTGTTTTTGAAGTACACGTACACACATAAAATTATACATGTTAAGTGTGCCAAGAATTTTCACTAACCAAATACACTCACAACCTTCAGACAGATCAAGGTATATAACATTACCTGCACTCCTTCATGTCCTGTCCTGGCTGCTACTCTTCCAAAGATCACTATCCTCCTGAATTTCTAATCGCACAAGTAAGTTTCTGCCATTGTGTACTTATTTAAATACAACCAAGACAGTATGCACTTTCTGTGTGACGACTTCTTTTGCTCAAAATAACATTCTGTGATTTCCACATTGCTGTGAAAAACTGCAGATCATTGATCCTCAATGCTGTCCGGTATTCCACTGTGTAAATGAGTATGTATTTATCCATGCTATTGTTGATAGATATTTGGACTGTTTCTAGTTTGGGGCTATTATAAATAGAATGCTATAAACATTCTTGCATACGTCATTTAGTGAATGTATGTATGCATGTTTACTGATTATTTACCTAATAAAAATTTTCTAGGTCATAGGATTCTTTAGGGTTTTAATGTTTCAAAAGTTGGTAATACGAGATAAATCTTCCATCTGAAAAAAAGTGATAGAAAAAAAAGTGATACTAAAGCTTGGGCATGCATAATCTACCAGTAGAGAGTTTGCAACAATGCTGAGGATAAATTTACGCAATGATGCAAAGCTTCTTAAAGATTATAAGTTACCCAGAAGAAATAAGACTCCCAGGGTTTACTTTGAAAATCCAATCTAATTTACTTACTTCAAATGTCTTAACGATTACTTTTTAATGTCTGGCTGCGTCATGGGTTGCTATATATTAAAAACACTGGCAAATTGATGGACATCAATGCTATATTCCTACACTAACATAACAAGACTGGATTTGGTATTTGATTTCTTAATTTTTCCCAAGAATTGGTTGGACCGTATCCACATTTCCTCTTTTTTTTTTTAAAATAACTTTCAACAAACCTGTTAACTATATGAAAAAGAAAACATGAAGAAAGTCATCTGTTTAAGTCTTCATACTGAAACTACTTTTTCCAAACTACTCTTAAAATGTCCAGTCTGATTAAAAACCAGAAAGGTTCTCAAAACTGTGAAGCTGCTAGGACTCGATAGGAATTAACCCAATAGCGTTTTTAGAAAGATAAACATTGCATCTGGGAAACAAAGTCTCCTGATGTTTCAACCGTGATTAGCAATGCCCATATCTCGAAGGAACACTTTTGGTTTAAGTGCAGCTTCACCAGTATTTATGGCTTTATCATTTTCGGTAAATTACTCATACTGCTTCCTAGAATCACATCCCTTCACAACATGAAGGGCCCTGAGAAACTGCCTCTAATCCACCTCTCTCCTCCATGTCTATTTTACTGATAAGAAAACTGAAACTTAGACAAAGAAAGTGATTTGCCCAACCTCGACCAGCATATTTTTTAGCAAAACAGTGCTGGAAGACCTGTGACTAGATCCCGGCTCTCTTTGCCTACCACACTCTTTTATACCTCCATTTATGGACATTAATTACTTCTTCTCACTATAGTAGCTACCAACAGTACACACAACATTCCAGACATTACACAATGTCTATATATAACCAAACATTCCTTGTCATACCTGGAAAGACCTCATATAAACTTAAACAAAATACTCATCGCACATACACTTTAGTAAGGCAACCTAGTAAACATTTATTCACTTATGCATTCACTCACTCAGCAAATACATTGAACATCAATTATATAACAAGGCGTTGTACTTGGAATTTGGAAAAGTGATCAGCCAGTATATCTGACCTCAAAGGGTTTATAGATTTGTTGGGACTATGATCAAGAAAACAAATAGAAAACCAAGGAGATGAATGTTATGATGAAAATATATGCAAATTTTTATGGGGGTCACCATATGAGGAAGTAGGGACTAAATCTGCCTGGCAACCAAAGGAATCATAAAGGGTTTCGCTGAGGAATTAGTGCTTGACCTGAATACTGAAGGATGAGTAAGAAAGAAACTTGCCAAGGGACAAGGACAATAGAAACGAGCGAGAGCATATTCCTGACAGAGGTGACATCATGTAAATCATAGCACGTGTGAGATCACAGAACATATGTCAATCACAATGCCTGGAATAGAGAGTGCCACATGAGGTGACGACTAGAAAAGTGAGCGGGGAAGATCACAATGGGCTTTGGGCTCTTTTCCATCGATAAAGCAGAACCCCTGGGACCTTTTAAGGGATAGACAAGGTGCAAACTGTTTTAGGAAGATCATTTCAGCTGTAGCATAGAGACACAGTCACAGGTTAGAAAAAGGAAACTGGAGGGAGAGATCAGCTGAGGAGAACTGAGATATGGTAGTGGCTTGATTGACTGCTAAATAGGCGACGCACAATGAAGACACTTTATTCTGAAAGTAATGGCAGCTTAACAACTCTATAACCTCATGTGAACTATTTTTACATCTCCTTTGAAAACAACCTTGTAAAATGATTTCCTAATCTTATCTTTGTTGTCCTTTACTGAAAACATACCTAATAACAGCATGAGACCCCCACATTCATTGAAATTCCCATCTCCACTGGAGAATCTTCCAAAAGCTGACTGGGGAAACGCTCAGGGTGACAGCCCACTATTGACCTTGCTTCCCTGCCCTATGTCTCCTTATGAAAACTCTGGGGTGCTTTCTATAGTGGAAAGTGCATGACAATTGGAATGAGGTGGCAAAGGTTCAAGTCCCCTAGTCACTGTTTGTTTACTTTATGACCTTGACTAGCACAGCTCTCTGAAACTGAGAATGTATAAAATGGAATTACTGTATATTCCTACTCAACTCACAAGATTCTTATAGATTAAATGAAATAAAAATTCTGTGTGCTATTACTTTGAAAACTGTAACATGCTATTTGTTGCTAGCATATATATCATAGATTTCGTCCTTGAACATGAAACGAGTGACATAGTATTTCTTGCTCTTAGCCATACACATAAATCACAAAAGCAATCAACAGAAATCTGAAGAGCTTCTAGATTCTTCTATTACCACCATAGGAACTGACTTACTACCTAAAAGCAAATTTCTGCTAAATTCTCAGGGCTACCTCATTCCATTAGAAACCCCAGAAGCAGAGATTAGAATGGCATTCATCTGATGTGCCATCATCACTCATGGAACATTACAATGAAACTATTTTCCTTAAAAGCAATGTTCTCCTCCTCATATCTGTAGGCTTAGTGGGTCAAACTGGGAAGCGTATGAAGTCATGAGCCCATGCCACTCATTCATGGTGGTCACGTAAACACAGGTTGAAATTAAGTGGCCCTATGTCTAGACTTATTGCCTATATCTTCATCACACTCAGCCATGACCAGTCTCCAACTGCACATGGTAGAGATCGAGGTTGAGGATGGCAACACTGAAGCAGCATCTCTTAAGAAATAACTGTGGCTTGAGGGGAAGGGACAGTTGGAGCAGGCCACGCTGGCCAAACACCAAGGTCTCCAATAAAGGATTCATCCACACCCAGGAGATTTTTCACCAGTTGTGCAAATTTTATCCCAATAAACCCAGTATTCTCTGATGAGAAACATTCCCTGTTATTCTTTCCAGGATATGTACAAAGACAAGAGATTGCTTGGCATGTAACAAAGTCAATAAATATGTATCTGTTGTTGATTGAGATCCAGGAATGTTCAGAGTCTCCAAGGGGCTTGACCAAAACAGCCAGATAAATTAATACAAACCATCCTTCAGAGGCTTTTAGAAACCGTCTCTAAAGTGCTGAATAATGAGTGTAGTAGACTGCTTTGGTTTGCTGCCCAGCATCCATTTCCTCTCTTTCATGATAACAGTATCCCAAACTTTCTCTCCTAGGTGATTTGTATAGGATTAAGTTTATTTCCAACCTCTGGAGGTGAATTCTGAATATCTTAAGCCAATTAGCATTTTCCAAACAACTGAACACAACATTGTCCCTGGGAATGGTAGGACACATTCATTCTCTGTCTTGAAAAGGAAGCATTTCCCTAGGGAGCTACTCACAACCATGTGTGACCCTGGAATAAAATAACTAGCCTTGGGATGAAGATAACCCCATGGAAGAGTGAAACAGAGGTCTTTGGTGATGCTGTTTGGTCACTAAATCAGACTACCTAAAGCTCACAGCTTCTATGCATTTTTCAGTTATGTGAGTCTACAAATTCCCATTATTATTTAACCAATTTTGAGTTGGTTTATATGCTATTTGTAGTTCAAACCATCCCCACTTATACTCTGGTAACTGTGAAATTAAATTGATACTGGTACTTAGGCTAAGATTTATTTTCTGAGTGACACAACTGGAGTGTCTTTTTGGAAAGAAAAATAAATAAGTGACAAAGGTTCTGCATAAATCCTTGTAAATCCATGGGATAGTTCCCAAGACCTTAAGGTACCCCTAGAAGGGACTGAAGTCCTTTTTGCACCCACTGGTGAATTATTTCTTCAACTATTGGTGAGTGATAGCTCTTTACTCCTTTCCACAGTACAATTCTGGGGGCCTGACACAGATTCTATTGCTTATAATGCACTGACCTGAATGTACTCCATTCACATCACTGGCTTCCTTGAAAGACTCCTCCACAAATGTTACGACATTGTAAAAGCATAAATATTGGTCAATATGAAAAATACAGATCTATTGACGGGAATTACTGGACACCTACGGCTGCTCTGAGAGGTATGTATGACCCTGGGCTAATAATTCACTAAGAAGATCATGAAAGTCGTAGCGTGTAACTGGATCTAAAGATAGGACTTCAGTGGTAAAGATGATAAGTCTACCACGCACAGGAAACTATGTAGCCAGAGACAGGGGCCCTCCTTAAAACCCACTGCTATGTATGTGGAGGGCCAAAAATCCTTTCTAGTCTTGGCAGAAGCAGAAAATATGTATACTAATAATGGTAACTATAATGTATAGATTTATGAGTTGCACATTGGATTATCCTAATCATAGCAACTTTGAGACACTTGTATGAAAAGATATAAAACCTGAGGCTTAGAATAGTGTATTCTTTTTCAGGGTCACATTACAAGTAAGTGGCAGATCTGGGATTTGATCCAGGACCATCTGATTCCAGAGCCTAGACACTTAACCACCCTTCCACAGCACTCCCCAAAGCAACACTAGGTTGGAAACCCTGAAAGGCAGCGCAATGGAGAAGAGATCTTCATCCTTCCTCAACTAAAGCAAGGTAAAGGCAATGTTTACTAGGTTACATGATGGTACCAGTTGAAAATCTATCTGGAATCCTCAACAACAAACTATCCTTTTTTCAATAAAGTGTCTTGCAGTTTCTCCTCTCTCCTACTGTAGGAGTTCTGACAATTCTGCTTCTTTGTCTTCTTTCTTGATTTCCCCCCTAGTTCTCAATGTAAGTTTTAGAAATGATGTACACATTTTATACGATAATTACTTTTGTACCTTGTCTTGCAGCAAGGCAAAGAAAACAGAGATGCTTTGGAATGACAATGACATTTTCGAAATGACAAGAGGGCATTCATTTAGGAACCTGTGGTGTGGTAAATTGTATGGAACTGCTCTTCTCAGGAGAATTAAGAAGATAAAAGGGGGTTAGTAAATATGAGCTAAAGGTGGAATCTGATTCATACCTATAAAAAGCAGCAGCCAGGCGTGTTGATCCACCACCGAAAAGGGAATGTGCTTGGTGAGTACTGATGCAGAAATAGACCATTCTAGACAGCTTTCGTTCACCCTAGGATCCTAAAGGAAAAAGTCCTTCAGGAAGAGCATTTTAATCAGCAAGTTTTTAAGCAACTAAATGCCATCTTCAGAAGCTTTATACATTAGGAATCGAATGTATAGTTATGAATGTTGAAGCCTTTAAAGAAAAGGGAATGAAAGCTGTATCAAAACCAACAAGGCATCAGGACCGCAACATAAATACACAATTATATTGAAGTAATAAAACTGTCCATAAGTGGCGGATCATAACATAAATCACAGTGACTCGAATAGAGAGGGATACGAGGTGAGAACTAGTTCATCCTTGCATATTAGCGAGACATCACACTGAGAGGTTCATTTTGTCAACAACAGTAGGAGTTGTTTGCTGCAATCGTATTTCCCCTCACATACCTATTTATTTCTCCATTGTCGAATTACACCTGTTAACTGGTTTGAGGATCCAACCAGGTGTAAAAATGCATATGTTTAAGTTTTTCAGAAAAAAAACCCAACAAACTTCTCCTCGACTTTTCTTGTTCATTAGTTACTAAATCCTGCAAACTATTTGGAAATAAAAAAAACCTTGTCATCCTTGTCTTTCTGTGATCATTTCCATGACCCTAAACTAGCACCCATATCCTCACGCCTACTGGAGAGTGCACTAACCCGCTAAGTGGTGATCCTACACCCTGCCCATCCTACACATGGCTGGCCAAACGCATTCAACAGTTACTGAGTGCCTTGTATGTATCAGACGTTGTCCTACGTGCTTGGGATCCCTTTGTAATCAAAGAGCCTTGACCCTGTGGAACTGATTTTCTAGCAGTAGGAGATAGGTAATGAAAAATATGTATAATAAATAAGTCACACTTTGTGTCGTGCTGATGACAACTGGTAAGTGCTGTAGGAAAAAAAGAAGAGAAAGAGGAAGGTACATAAGATCTTCCCCAAACAGCACTTTTCATCGTGCCATTCTGACCCCACCCCGTTTATCTGCCTTCGATGGCTCCGTTACACGTTTGTTTAAATGGGGACTCTGCAGCCTCTCACTCGCTTCTGTTTTCTGCCGCACACTCAGGATTCCACCACTTCTTTTCTATGTTTATCCTCTATCACTCCACATTCACAAGCTTTTGCTCTAGCAAAGCCAGGGAGCTTACAATAAGGAGCTCATAACAACAGCAGCAGCAGATAAAAGAAATGAGCACTTACTGTGTGCCAGACATTTGCTGAACTCTTCACACGGTCTACTCATTTCATCCTCACATCCTCACACTACTCAGTGAGGTAGGTATTCTCCTCCTCCTTTTGCAGATGAGGAAACTTAAGTACAGGGAGTCATGTGGTCAAGGTCATGCAACTAAGTGGCTGAGCTAGTGCTTGAATTCAGATCTCTGACACCAAAGCCTATGCTCTTCACCAACATGTGCTGGATTTTAAATGATGACCTGAAACCATTGCACTAGGGCCAGAGCTGGCAAATATTTTCTGTAAATGGCTGGATGGTAAATATTTTAGGCTTTGCAGGCCACGCAGTTGCCTGGATCAACTACTCAACTCTGCCATTGTAGCGTAAAAACAATGCATAGACAATATGTTCTACAGCGCTTGGAAACCGAGTCCCAGAGTCCACACAGTTTGTAAGTGATGGATCGAGAATGCTGACTTAAGCAGTCTGACTCTCAATCCAACAGGCTGGCCAGCCTTTCAATGATTAAATAATGTTATACACATAAAATTCTTATAGAGTGCCTGGCACGTAGTAAGTCCTCAAAAATATTGGTTATCTTCATCATCTAAAAAAACTCACTGAGGTATAGAATAGTGAGGGCTATTACAACCAGTTTCAAAACAAAAATTAAAAAAAAATTATCTTTTCCAGCTTTATTGACGAATTGTTAGCAAATAAAATTGTATACATTTAAAGTATACAACATGATGACTTAATATATGTATAAATTGTAAAATGATTACCACGAGCAAGTTCATTAACACATCTATCACCTCACATAGTGTGAATATGTGGTGAGAATGCTTAAGATCTAATCTCAGCACATTTCAAACACATCATACAGTATAATTAACTATAGTCACCATACCGTATGTTATTAGATCCCAGAGCTTATTATTTTTTAAAAGATTCAAGCCTGACAGGACCGAATGAAATTCATATCAGTCTTGATGGGTGATACACTCATGAACAATCAACAAAAGACAGCACAATCTGATCTCAGTGTCCATCCTTACCAGCACACTTCGGTAGCACAGTACTAACCTCATCTGTAAAAGCCGAGTTTCCTGCAGGAGTCGTCTAAAGTATCTGGTGTTAACCCGGGGTGAGGTCAGGGTGTTATCATCTTAGAACACAGAAGAACAAGACCCAGAAACCAGGCCAGGGCCTCCAAAGTTTCTCTCTGGCACAAGATGCAGCATGGATGGTCATCAGAGTAAAGTGGTTCCTCTTGAGGCCTGGCTGCTACCTGATGAGCCATGGGTATGTATTTCAGCTTTGCTTTGGGTTCTCATTTTTGGTTGGGCACTCAAATGGCTTCACTATCACCCATCTGACACCTTCTCTTATAAAAATGTTGCCTGGTCTTGGCTCCTCTGTAAAACCCCTCCCTGGGGCTGTCCTACCTACCACTCACAGGCAAAGGAATCAAGCAGCTTCTTTCCTGCTATGTTCACATTCACTCGTCAACACCAACTGCGCAGGCCTCAGGTGAGGTGTGGAAGATGCCACCTCTGGAATGCAGCAGTCCAGGATATTGTGCGAAGAGGCAGGTAGGTAGATTGACAGATGGATCGATATGGAGATATATTTTTTTACTGGCAGAGAAAAATAATGTATTTTATGTGTGACAGGGATCTGGAATTAGAGGACTTCCTCGAATGCAACTTTCTATCATTATAAAGCATCTACTCATGAGGCAAATTACTTTTTTTCCAGACTTCCTATAGGATAAAACATACGTTCAAATACTGTTAAATGTTGTAGGTAAATTGTTCTGTGTTTAAGATCAGAAAGTGATCATTTCTTATTTATATTAGCCTGATTCCTAATTGTTCATTTGTGAGGTTATCATGACTACATGCATAATGGATGTATTTTTCTAGGGACAAAGCAGAGACATGAAATAAAACAACATATAAAATACTATGACTTTTTGAATTTAGTGTACTACTTTTATAACTCCAAAATCCAAAATATCGGAGTCGACTTTGATATCCAAAAATTTAATTTCCCAGTTTTTAGTGAAACTAAATATCTCTCGATAGACAGATACACTGTTCATGTGGTATTTCCAGTCCAACAGTCCTTACTATTGGAGAGACAATAAAAAGTCAAACTTAGGCACTGCTCTGGCATATTTTACAATTTAATAGAGAAGAACAAGACATACACGAAATCATTCCAAAACATGTGGCAAGTGCTATGATTGCAGGAATTCAAGGTACTAGAGAGAACGAGAACAGGATGGCTTTGGGGAAAGAAAAGTGGTTAGGGAAGCTCTTCCTGGAAGAAGTGACACCTAATGAGTAATGAAGTGTAAGTATGAACTAGCCAGGTAAATAAGCATTTTCCACACGGAAGAAATGACAAAAAGCAGGAAGGAAGGTTAGAATGAATGCTTCGATTACAAGAAAAAAAAAAACAAGAATCTCTGAACCATGAGATGGTATAGCTTGAGGAAAAAAGAGAGAAGTGAGACAATATTGAAGATATGCTAGGAGTTCACATCCATCCATTCATTTGTTCACACACTCCTTTACTCATTAAGCAAACTTTTAACTGCATATCTCCTTTTACACAAAAAGAAATAAGACTGTCATTGTGATGTTTATCATTGAGTGGAGGAAACCATTAGAACAAATAACTACCATCCAGTGCAGCGAGCATTTCCTATATAGAGGAAATTTATCCCCCAATCAAATATTATTTCTTCAGAAAGTTCTCCTCAATCACCCCCTCTGAGGAGTGGCCCTTCCCTTCCTATGCTTTCCCTTTGCATGTATTCTTTTACTGCTTAGCAAACTCTTAAAATATTAGGCCAATTATGTGAACTGGCCATTTTTATAGGTCAAAATCGGTCAAATATCAATAATTTCACGTGATTCAACTCAATATATATTTTTTCAACACAATATATTATTTGGGTAGTCACTTATTTTTATTGCCCCTTATGTCTACGAGCAAAGACCATATCTATTTTCCTCACCACTACATGCTCAGTATATAGCACAGTGCCAAGTACAATGTAAATATTCAAAAAATGTCAGCTATTATGATTAATATTGCTATCATCATCATCATTATTACAGCTCTATAAACATTTTTGGATTAATATGTGCTAAAATGGTATAATTTGAATAATATGGGAGCACATAGGAGGAGAATCTAACCCAGAATTTTCTGGAGGGGAGCAATAGGTTAAGAGAAAAAGAGTTATTTAAATCGAGGTCCCAACATGACCGGTAGTCAAAGAAAAGAAAAGTTACGGTAAAGGGTGTTCTAGAAGAAAACTCCGCAAGTGTAAACGCTCACAGATGAGAGGGAGCACAGCCTGCATTTCAAGGAACTGAGAGGCCATTGTGGCTTGAGCGAATGAAGGGCATGGGGAGAGCAAGCTGAGACAGAGTGGTGGGCAGGGGACAAATGATTAAGCGCCTTGTAAGGGTTTAGGTTGCACTGTAAGGGTGACTGGAAGCCACTGAAGAGTTTTGAAGAGCAAAGCAACATATTAAGGCCAGTGCTGAAGCTGTGTGTGCAGAATTAAGAGTGGAAGGATGAAAGGAGATCATTTAGAAATCTGGTACACAATCCAGGTTAGAGATCAGAAAAATCTAAACTCTGAAAGGAGGGGCAGATTCGAGTTATTTAGGGCTTTGCGAAAGGTTTAGAAGTGGGAGGGAGAGGCTTCCGACTGGGCAGACTTGGTAGGTGGTAGGGCCATAACTGAGACGGGCAGCACTTAAGAAAGAACAGAGGAGATAAGGGTCATTGAGATCAGTTTTGAACATGTTGAAATTCTAGAGTTACATTCCTAGCTAAAGAAGAAGCCATGCAATTACAGGAAGGACCAGCTGTGGCTTTTGCTAAACTATTATTTCCCATCAACTTTTGCTTATTGTACAATAACTACAGTTATCCTAACACAGAATTTATTAATTTGGAGTAAAATTTTACCATGACAAAATCTTAAAATAATATGTGGCATTGGTTTAGAGGGGTGACAGCAGGCAACAGGTTATAAGAAAGTAAATTTGGAAAGCTAAAAACTGGAGAACTATATCATGCCATAACAAAACATGTCATAAAACTTTTGCTTTCGATAATTTTGGAGGCAGACCATATACATGCTGAACTAGTAGCTCTTGGAGAAAACATTTTGAAAAAGTGAGTGTTGGTCTGTGTTAATTGTTGTTTCTTATGTTTAGCAAGGTGAAATTGCTCAATATAATTAGGTAAATACTAAAGGAAAAATATGACATCAGGAAAGAATACTCATGCTTGCAAGCAAAGATGAAAAATAGTAATGGAGTCCAAAAATTTAGTTTCCATAGGATTAGAAAGGCTGACTGCTTTTGGAATCCCAAAAGTATAAAACAAGACTGACAAAGGCTTTGACCAACAAATACCCATAAAAACTTTGCAGTTACACAAACTCACTCAGTTTAAGGGTGTTAGCTTCCTGCAAGCCTATAATCTCAGATGATCACAAGGTAACAGTGTCAAGTTAAGAGAGAGGAGCATAGGAAAGGTAATCAGGAAACAGAGAAGATTTAATGATGTCTACAAAAGAACTTGGGGTATAATTACTGGCACGCTGCAGTGCTTGAGAGCAATACACATACCTGTTTTTTTCCTCAATAATAATTTCGAAAGGTATATATATGTAAATTAACATATATATATGTAAATTAACATATATGTAGTAAAAAAAAATATTGGCATCAGCAAGAAGCATGCTATAAAATCTGTACATTTCCCAAACAGAGACTGTCCCCGTCACATTGATGATAAAGCCCAATAGCAAAGGCCACCAGGAAAACTGCTGTAGTCAAAATTCATTTTTTAACTCACTGCAGCAAGGAAGACTACATACCATGGGGAATCAGGGTGCCTCCACAAGAGCCAGTCAGGATGGAGTATGAGCCTGCGAGGGTTACCACAACAAATATCACACACTGGGTGGCTTAACAAATGTATTTTGCACAGTTCTAGAGGCTGGAAGTCTTGAGATGGAGGTGTCGGCTGCTTTGGTTTCTTCTGAGGCCTCCCTCCTTGTCTTGCAGGTGGCTGTCTTCTCTGTGTCCTCACATGGACTTTTCTCTTGTATGCCTGCCTCTGACGTCTAAGAGTCCTAATCACGTCTTTTCAGAAGGATACCAGTCAGATTAGATGGGGGCCCACTCTAAAGATCTCATTTTAACTTAATTACCTCTTTAAATATAGGATCTCCAAATACAGTTACATTCTGAGGCACTGGAGGTTAGAAATGCAACATGAATTTATTTTTTGGTGGGGACACAATTCAGCCCTTAGCAGATGGGAATGTTTGGTCTTGTGCTACAGAATTTAGGGAGGACTTAAAGAAATGGGTATGTGTTCTGGATTAAATGCTATCAGGAAACAGGGATAAATCTGTAATTTAGTATTGTGTGTTTTATCTAGGAGGTAGAGAGAATGATATGGGCTAGAGTTGTCATTGGTAAAATAGTTGTATTACCAGGAATGGGAGGTTTTCAGTTATTTTACGTGGGTGCGGGGTGTTCTTGTTTTTTGGCTGCATTTAGTCATGATTACTGAGAAGCCTTGTTTTTTTCTTTTATTTCATCAAGGTCACGGAGTGATCTCTTTTCAAATGCTGTTGATATTGTATGGAACTGTTTATTTCAGCAGAGAACACCATGGCCTAGCTATTTAGCAGTAAACACCATGGCCTAAATTTAGTTGCCAGGCCCGCTACCAGCTGTCAGCTGTCAGGGCTGTTTATTTCTTTCTCACCCACTTTCGATGTGGCAATGAAGAATAATGAACAATAAAGAACATCCTGGAATGTGTAGCCAGGTGCCACGGAGAGTAACTGAAAAAAGGAATTCCTCCAAGAAAGCAGAATTAGGGGTTTATCGCGGACGTTTCTTCATGGCCATGGCAGGGAATTTCACCGCATCCTTTTCCAAACAGGTTTCTCACTGTGTTCACCCTTTCCTACTCCATCATTCTATTTTGGGTACAGCAAGGTGAAGATACGGATAATTCAGCTTTTCAGGTCATGGGTAATCAGAACGTAAGGAACTATATTGAGATCGGATTGAGCTACATTTGGTGCCTGCATGAGATTTTGGGGTATGTCACTTAAAGAGTCTTGAGTGTGTGCCATGTGAGAGAAGGATACAAAGGAATATTTTGAACCAGAATCGCACACATGACAGAGACTGCCCGTAATTTGCATAGTGGTAAACGGCACTTCCCAGCCTCACTTGCATCAGGTGTGGTTATATGAATGAGATCTAGCTAACGAAATGTAAGAGGAAATGCTCTGTGCCACATTAATCCTTGATGCATTAGAATCTCTCAAATAAATGATGCCCTTTCTCCCTTCCGGCTGATTTGGATGGGGATCACCATGGAGATCAAGGAGGCCAAGTAGGACAATGGTGAAGTCTTTGTCAGCTTGAGCCACTTAATGACTGTTGGAGAAGCGACCTCCCCAGCCAGAGCATCTATCTTGTACTTTTAAATGAGCAAGAAATAAATCTATATTTTGATCAGGCTATTATACATTTGGCTGTATATTCTTTACAGCAGGTGGTGATTGCCTAATTTGAGCCCTGATTAGCATAATTATTGATTGATGAAATGGTTAGTTAGTTGTTGGTTGACTGAAATACTAGAATAAATGATATAAACTCTTAAAAGCATATAATTCTTGCGAAAGGTACATTTTTCCTTACATATTTAACCATACCTGGGTTACAATCATCTGGCACCTAGAAGTCGTCATTATAGAACTATAAAAATGTCTTTGCCCTTGGATTTCCTAAGCATAATATGTCACTGCACAGGGGAAAACCATGGAGGATATGGCTACTAACACTCCTCTTAGCGGCCCTCTTGACAAATTCCTCCTAGAGCCTCTGGAAAGAAAAAAAATGCTTATTTCCCTGATGGACATTTAGAACTGAGTTTCATCATAGCTATCTTCTGACAGGGTCTTTTAAAAATTTAATATAGTCCCTTCCACCACTTGGTTTATGTGTTTTATCCAACGTGAAGATTTTTCCTCCTAGAGAATTCATACTTCTATGTACATTGCCTTCCACCTTTCTTGGAAGCAGACATTGGATATTTATAGATTTATAGATTTTTCTTTCTCCTTCAATTCCTCTCAATGTTCTGCATGATCCCTAAAGTTTTCGGAGGAAATAAAATTTTCCTCAGTAATTCCAAACCTTCCTATTCTATGTTATTTTTCCCTTTTTGAAATCATCCAAAGTTATCGGTAGAAGGCTCTGAGTTCCCAATAAGGTTAAAAACCTGGAAGCAGTATGGGGTGGGAAGTATACTTGCATCTAAAATGGTAGAAGCAGCAAAGCGTATCTAGCTACTTCTAACTGACCAGTGGGAGCAGAAGGCAGAACGAAACACTTTTCCTCATGCATCCAACTCAATCCTTCTCTAGCTCACCTTTTTTCTCACACCGCCCTGGGATTCTTGGCTCAGACAGTGTGGGGATTATAGTGATTTTCATGGAGAAATAAGAAACACCCACAGGTAAAGCGAGCCCTTCTGGTATGTGCTTTCCGTTTAGAATGCACTTGAAACCTGAGGGAAACTCTCGAGCAGTGACTTGGGACATTTGTACTGCCTGGTCTTTCTCTAGACTTAAGCTGTACTTCAAATTTAAGAATGGAGATTCTAGAGTGATATTGGCAACATGGCTGAGCAAGATGTCCCTCATTCATATCTTCCGCCACCAACAATTTGGCATCCACCTACAGATAGAGGTGGCTTTGCGGGAGCTGCAGGATCCAGCGACGTTCGCCAAGGGACCCAGGAGGAGTCTCGCTCACTCGTTTGTTGAATGACAGGCATACAAACCTCGGTCTCCACTGTGGACCCTTCGGTGGCCTATGAACCAGCTCTAGCCCCTTGCAGCTGTGGCCCCAGAGCCCCTGGAGAATACTGTCTTAAACAGAAACAGTCACATATGGATAAGGGAGCCTTTGAGGAAGTCCAGCGCATTGTTGGAGCAATAAACCAAAACAAACAAACAAAACCCCAAAACAACAACAACACAACCACATGAGTGTGTAAGCATTCGATAGGATAAGAAGACAAATTTGACTTTACCTGAACCACCCCTCCCCCAAGGCGATACCACAAAGTGCAGAGAATTCTTTTCTGCTGTGATTTCTCCCACGAGGGAAAGTGAGTGCGTGAGTGAGCACCTGGCTTTGCCAGCTGTGTGGGATGCTGCTAAAGGCACCCACTTCTCTCTCATCCCATACAGAGTACTGAACTGTGAGCTGCTTGACTGGGGTCAGGAAACATCTGGAAGAGCAGCAGATGGTGCTCTCGGAGGACATCAAAGGGAGGTGTGTCTTATTAGCTGCTTCACAGCTCCATCAAGAAGCCTTCCTACAAGCTACTGGGGATATTCTGTCTCCATGTCCTCCTCAGCTGGCCCATGGGCACCCCCGGTGCCCCACACATCGCAACCAAATGTCTGTCTACATATGAGTGGATAAAGACGTGGCATGTATATACAATGAGATATTGTTCAGCCATGAGAAAGAAGTAAAACTTGCCATTTGCAAAAACATGGATGGACCCTGAGGGCATTATGCTAAGTGAAACAAGTCAGACAGAGAAAGACAAATACCATACGATTTCCCTCATATGTGGAATCTGAAAACATCAAGCTCATAGAAACAGAAAGCAGAATGGTGGTTAACCAGGGGCTGAGGGATGAGGGAGATGGGGAGATATTGGTCAAAGGGCACAAACTTCAAGTTATAAAATGAATAAGTTCTGAGGGTCTAATGCACAACGTGGTGACTGTAGTTAACGATACTGTATACACCCTTAAAAGTTGGTAAGAGAGTACGGCTTAAATGTTCTCACCACACACACACACAGGTAACTATGTGTGGTGATGGAGGTGGTAACTAACTCTACTGTGGTAACCATTTTATAATAATATAAGTGGATCAAATGATCATGTTATAGGCCTTAAACGAATGCAATGTTATATGTCAATTAAATCTCGATAAAGCTGGAAAAAATAATCGAAATTCTAAATTTTAATAATACTTTTTAAACAAACAGTAATATTTCCTCTACTCCCACTCCTTTTCTGTTGCTTCCTCATAATACATAAACACGCTCACCAAAATGTTTCGGCAAAGCATTCTAGAGATAACTTTTAAAAAACAGAAGAAATTAATGTATTTGTCAGAAATGTGGTAGCTTATATATGTAAGTAATTTTGACACTGTTCTCTATTATCAAAGTTTGAGAATTTGTAATGTTAATGAATGCTTCACTATTCTCTGTCTATACCCCGCACGCAGAGGTGTGATAGAAACTAGCACCCTAAGAGACTGCAAACAGAGCTTCCATCTGCTTTTATTTTTAAATTCCTCCTAAGGCTCTCCAAAATTACTCTCAATAATACACTCAGGACAGAATTCCAAACTGAAAAGAGCTGGAAAGAACCTTAGAAGTCATCTACTTTAATCATCTTCTTTCCTGTTTTTTCTTTTCTTTACTTTTCTTTCTTTCTTAATACACAGAAAGAACTTTATTTTGTTGTGTGTTAGATATTTTTGTATTCTTATAAATATTTTCAAGCCTGTTCTCAGATGTAATTAAGTTGCTTGGAAGTAGTTCGATCTCTGATCCATCCAGGTCTTGCTTTCTGAGATTTGGTAAGCGAGAAAAAAAAAAGCAATGTTTTCTCTACGGCTTATTATTCCTCATGACTCAGGCAAGATCCTTCTGAGCGCTCTACTCAATGACCTGTCAATCTTGAGTATTTCCCACGTGGATGTTGGGAACAGGCACTGTTACCAGCCCTGTGTGAGCTGCAGGCATTGATGCTATGGGAGAGTTCCTTCTCTGGCCTCAGGTAATTGCACACACAAGTGTCAAGCAGTATTATACTGAAAGCTCAAGGGAGACTCTCTACAGAACTTCAGAATTCTCTATGTAGCTCTGAGAATAATTCAGTCTCATTGTGATTCCTTTACTCCTGTGTAAATGTGGTATATGGCTTAAAGCCCCTTGCTGTTGAAGGAAGTTTTGAATACTACCTCAGAGAAATTAAGTTCTTTTTAAAAAAAACCATTACCCAATAGATATATTTAGTAAATAAAGTAAATGCTTATTTAACTGTTTACTGGTAATTATAATGCTGTAGATATTAATCTAGTAAATATACGATTCCCATCTTTTTTAGTATTTCTCTAAGAGGCTCTACTCATTTTTCTTATGCCCATCATTTTCCACACTGTTGATCTGAAGAAGGGACTATACTTTCTATCATAGATAAGACTCTTTTAAGGGAGAGAGGAGAGACTCGAGTACTAACTAGCGAGCTTCTGTGTTTGAGTGTCTATGGGAAAAATTGGGCTGGATTGCAGTGTGTGTGGGCATGAGTATGTAGGTGTGAGGTGAGTGTGTGTATACCGACACGTGAATCAGACTGAAGCATAATTACATATCTGAGGGAATGGTATTTACTACGGCTATGTATCTATAAGGCCCCCTGTGTGGTTATGTGTCTCGTGCAAGGGAACTGGACTTCTGGGGAATGATGTGAGATGGGGAACTAGGCTGCCATCAGACAGCTGTGTGGAAATGACAGGTGAGGTGGGGACCAAGGCTGTGTGGTGATAGTGAGCAGGCAGAGCTTCTGATTCTACTCTTCCATAGCAATGAGATTTCATTCTACCTAATTCAAATTCAATTATGATGTCTTGAAAGCCCTTCGTTCTAGGGCAAATTCTGAAAAATATATGAAGATTACAGAGCATACCCACCAAAGGTTCATATTTGAAAATGCTTAATGTTTTGAAATTTCATTTTGAAGTAACGTCTATGCTGCAGCAGCATTTAAATAAAATTTGGATGACCTCTAAAAACACCCAGCAAAAGAAATGAAGTATTAGGAGCAAAGAGGTAAGAAGTTGAGATCTATTTAAATACGATTTTGGTGTGGAAGATGGTTTTACTTGCCAAGTTGGAGAGAACCTATCTTGGTAGCTGCTTTGTTGTCAGATGTAGGACATCCATGAATAAAAAAGCAAAATTAATAGGTGGAGAAAGGGTCATTTAAAAAGAGCCCATTACTCCCATTATTTCCCCATGTCTTACAGAAAGTAGCCCAGATCAAATTCATGAGCCACCTGGAGAATCATGCAATGCTATTCTTTTAGAGGAAAGACTCTGGAAGATACTAGAAGAGAACCCAACAAACGCCCAGTTGCTGACTGTGTGTGAGACCATTCACCAAACAGTTCCTAAACACATATTTTCATTGTGCCTGGCAAAGTGCTAGTAGAGTAGATAGAAGCTGGCCAGACATATGACCCTTACCCTGATGATCGACTGGAGACCTGTCTAGCAAATATAAATGAGGCAGAGCCTTACCCTGAAGAATGGGCCAGGTTTCCTGTTCTCCGTTCAACCCTAGCACCATGCTGTACTTGGCATAGGTAGGACAGCATCAAAAGATCCAATGTTAACACAGGATGACCTTCGTTTGCTATCTGCATTAAATTTTGATATTTAGATAGCGTTTTTCAAAGATATATGAGTAATATCTGATTATCAAATTTTATTCAAAGTTCACGCAACAAATAAATTATTGGATGATTATTATGTTCCAGGCACCGTTCTAGGACATTAAGGTACAATGGTAAATAAAATACAACAAGATCATATCTTTTAGTTGGGGAGAGAGAATAAACAATAAATATCATCTTTAAAAGGCAGCCACCTAATATGGTAGAAGATGATAAATGCCATGGGTGGGAGAGGGTGGGGGAGGAGGGTGGGAGACTGGTTAAGAGGGGTCAGGAGTACTGAAGGAGCAGTTAGAGATTAGTTAGAGATTTAAACAGGGAGGATGGGGGAGCCCTACTTGAGAAGATGATATTTGAGTGAAGCTATGAAGGAGGCAGGGAGTTGGCCAGGAGACAGGTGGGAAAGGGTGCTGCAAGCGGAGAAAACAAGTAGAGAAAGATCCCAAGGTGGGAGCATACACGGTCTGCTCAAGGAACAGCAAGGGGGCTAGTGGGCTAGATCAGAGTGAGGAGAGAGTAGGAGAGGAAGTCAGTGGCGGAGGGTGGCGGGATGAAGACGGTAATGGTGCAGATCATGTAGGGCCTTGGGCAGTCATTAAAGGGACACCAAAAGAAGGTTGTAATAAGGGGAAAGAACACTACACCCGGAGTCCGACAGATCAGGTTCAAATCCTGTTCTACACATTTCTAATGGTATAACTTTAGGCAAGTCCATTGTTCAGGGCCTAAGTTTCCTAGTCGGTTCAACAAATATGTATGAGGTGCCTTCTCTGCACCAGTGGATTCAGAGATGGAAATCCTCCCAATGGGAAGTACCCATTTGGTCAAGAAGCCTACAGACTCTTAGGGAGAGAAGACAAGGAGACAGATAGGTCCAGTAGAATAGTCAATGTACAAATATGAGTGAAAGGTAGAGAGATGGAGGCCAAGGGGAGGCTTCCCTGACCACCCAACTACCACCTGCATCCTCATTCTGTATCATAGCACCTTGTCTTCTTCATGGCACATGTCACGATATGAAATTATTGTATTTATTTGTTTGGTTTATTGTCTCTCCTCACTAGAAAACAATTTCAATAAGGGCAGGACTTTCGTCAGGCTGCTTCATTGCTTGATTTTATCCCAAATCCCCAGCACAGCGCCAGGCACAAGGTTGGCCCTCCATACTGTGAAAAGAATGAAAGGAGAGTGTATAAGGAAAAGCCTCACAGAGCAGGGGACACTTAAGCTGGGTTTCAACATTTATGTAGAGTTTAGTAGGCAGACAAGATGGAGTAGGTCACTTCCAGAATAGGAACGAGCTTGTGCAAAGGCAGAAGAGTGAGTTTAGCAAGAGTCACACATCTGTAACACAGGGGGATCATATCAGGTGTCTCATAAAATGGTTATGGGCATTCGACAAGATCATGAATCTGAGTGGTGTGGAATGGTTCCCCGTAGTTTCTGTTGGAGCCATGTGAAGAGTATTTGTCACACATGGTTTTATCTATGTGTTGCCAAAAAATCTCTTCGACAGAACTGTTATACAATTGCCTGGATGATTCAGTGCCATTTAATGCTGCTGTTGTATTGGCAAGAAGAATTTATGAATAGGTTGCTGCTGCCTTTCAAACTTGACAAGTGGGTATCAAAACCCTGATTCCTCCTTTGACGTCTCCTACTATCTCAGCATCACTGAGCTAAAACTCTAATAAATAATCAATATGGCTTCTCTCAAGGAAAACGCCACTCCTGCAGTCCATGAAAGATCAATGTTGCTGTAGCCTTGGAAAGAAGTCACCTTTATGAGATACCTATTATACCAGTATGAGGGATCTTCGGGGTGAGAAAAAGAATGCCAACAGGGGATTTCAGCAGACTCACACAGACCAATCCAGAAATGTTATAAAACAGTATACACAAAACCCCACCAGACGTCAAGGAATCAGCATCTGTAATGCAATTGGGATCCAGTCTTGTGATGTTCTCACATGATTTTTCACACTACTGTTTTAAATTTATATCCAAAGTGACAGTTGAAAAGATTTTCAGAAATCTATGGCCATAATGAATATATTTTTTAGCATTTTCTTGTACCTAGTGTTGGAATAACGAGACAAGAAACAAGATAGGAAAAAATATAGAGAGGAAGATTGTTTTTGGAGCCCTTGATTCTATATAGGCTAAACACTAGAAAAATAGTGGAGGATCTGAGGTGACAGAATATTTTAGTTCAAATCCTGACTCAGACACTAAAAGCTGTTTGTCAGCAAGTTATTTAGTCTCTAAGCCTCTTATATAATGGAAATAATGATAATACCTGAACTCATGGAGTTGACAGAGGAACAAATGAGATAATAGATGTGAAATTGATTCTTTAAAATGTGATATTATACACAATGTCGTTTATTTTATCATGCCAGTTGTTATACTTTCTACAAGTGTTAACTGGGAACAGCACAGGTTTTACAGCAGTTTAAATTTCTGCTACTGACAATGCATTGCTAGTAGCTTTGTATAATACTCTTTTTTTAATGAAAAGCTGTGCTCGTGATCATGTTGCTGCTATACTGCTTTGGATAATCCCTTGCCTGTAGACCAAAAATTCTATATTTAGCATCCAAGAAATTTCTCAATATTACATGAATTTAAAGATTGTCTTGTCCATTCGTCCATCACCACTTTCTAGACCAATCCCTGGCACATAGGTGGTACTCAATAAACACTTGTTGACTGATGAATTAGTTAACAAACCTACATTTTACCTTATTTCCCATTAGTCTTCTTAGTATCCATCCCAGAGTTCAGCCTCATTAAATTAGCTTCTCCTCATATGCAGTCTACTCTCTCAGGTCCAAGTCTTTGTTCAAACTTATTCCTTCCACCTGGAATGCCCTCCCACCATTCGTTTTCATGTGTTCTTATCCTAATCTAGAAATCTTCACTTTCGTCCCAATTAGAAGTAATAGCTTCCTTTTCTGGGCTCCTGGAACATTGTATTTGCATTTCTCATGTGATGCTTGTAACATTGTACCTTGTGGCAAACAAGTCAAAGGATGTGTTTTATTTCCCCAACTAAGCCACGCCCTCACTAGATTCAGGATTCCTAATGGATTCATTGATACATTTAACACAGCGCCTACCACAGTACACTGCACATAATAGATGCTCAATAAATATCCACTGATTATGAGTGGCAATATGTGAATGAAAGGCTAACAGAAGATAGAATTACAAGTTTCCAACTCGTCAGGTAAAAAACACAGGAAGTGCTCCAATTCTACTTAAACCAGAGTGTGGTTTCTTGAGGAAATAAGTCCACAGTTTGCTATTGAAAAATTAAGACACAAGATCATTTTGAATTCAACACTCATATTAAAACATCTTGGGAGCTTATATTTTCTAATTTAATGATTCAGTAGAGATGAAGGAAATGTATATGATGCAAATTTGTTAAAAATTCAACAACCTATGTTAACTAAATCTCAATCTGGAAGTCTGAAAGCTTCTCTATGATAATATTCTATTCAATGACCTTTTATATTTATCGCTTGGAAATTATGCTTAGACTTAATAACCCAACTTACTCATTATCATTTATTTTGACCTCAAGATTAATTTTGTAGCCTGCTGGGGAAAACTAGTCCCACTAATTAGTTCTTCTTGGTCGTATTCCAACAGAAATGACAAATTTTACCTTGTTTACAATGTATCTTGATACTGGCTTAAGTCAACTGAAGAAACCATGTGTAATTTTTAAATTCACATATTTTCCCCAAGAGAAAGAAACCAACATTTTATTCAAACATTTCTCACTTTTTAACACCATTTAGCAACATACAACTTGGAACCCTGGTATCTGTTAGCATAATGAAATATAGTAGTAAAATAATTTGGAAATCACATACTAATTTCAGCAAATTAACTCGAGTCTGACTTTCATACTCGATGTATTTCAAATGATTGCTTTATTACTAAAGTCTACCTGTATTTCCTCTCTCAGGTTGATTATACACTATTAAGTCTACTGTAATTAAGGGATGTTTCAGTGTTGAAGTGAAATACTTTATTAATGGATCTGTGTTATGAGTGGCAGTCCTTAGCCATTTATTTATCCTTTTAGAAGGAGACAAAGAGGTACAATTAGTGATTCTGTTCTATTCTACATTCCCTACTGCTTCAAAATCCTTGGAGATGATTCAGCTTTTTAGAGTCACCTATTTTGAATAGTGACATTTTTATGGGATTGACAAGATACATACTTTTGTGTTGCCAACACCACCCTCTCAGATGTCCTTTTACTGTCATTCTGTTAAACATCTCAAATCAAGAAAGTATATCTTTTCTACTTTCCATTTATTGATGCTTTATAAAAAGAGATATTTGGAAAACCTGGGTTCGATTTATCAGTTTTGCCACCAATTCGTGTGTTTTTTTTTTTTTGCCAATATTCTCTTCAAATCTCATTGCCAAAAAAAGATATTTAACATTTCTCTGCCCAATTTCTCATTTATAAAATGAATATAACACATGTACTACCTTCGAATTACTCCCAACACTTTGCAAACACAAATGTAGCCATGTTATCTATGCTTAAAACCCACCAGTGGCTTCCTGCTGCCTGCAGGATGAAGCCCATACTCGTCATCTAGGTAATCTTGGTCCTCCTTGATCTGATCATATTTATCTCTGCAGGTTTTACATCTGCAAAATGAGGTGGTCCAACGAGCTCACACTATTCCACGCCAACTGACATTTCTTTGGTGATGTGAAATCAGCTATGACGGGGGTATTTCCATCATAGAAATCAATGACTGGGGAGTTTGTTGTTCAGCGTTTAGCAGCACATCTCTGGTGTTAGGCTCTTTAATCAGAGTGGCTCTGATTCTAATCCTCCGATAACAGCCCACCCAACTCAAAAGGAAAGCCAAAATCTTTGCAATGGCTTGGGGAGTTTTATGCACTTTGCCTCTCATTACTTCTCTAATTTCATCACCTCTTCTTCTTTTCTTTTACATATGATGTTCTAACCACATTAGTCTGTTTACTGTTCCTCAAACATACTGGGCAAACTCAACTAAAGAACAACCAGACACCTGCTTGCTGTTCTTTCTCCGTCAAGTACAGATCTTCCTGCAAACTCCTGCTCATCTTTTAAGTCAAATCTCAAATATCACCTTTTCAAAGACATCTTCCCTGATCAGTGCTGTAGTCTTTTTGTGCAAATTAGAACAAAGTCCCCTCTTGGGTGGGTTCATCCCTGCAAGGACAGGATTTGGAGAGAAGACAGTATCTTTGGAGGAAGTAAAAGGTGGCCCCAACTCAAAAGAAAATGCAACCTGACATAGGACACTCAACTTGGCAAGCAGTGTTTGCACTGTTTCAGCCCTCACTCGCACCTCTGTGCAGTGCCAAACTACACAACCATGCATGGGGCACTGCCCCTCACCAGTCTATATGAACAGCCACAGCCTCAGTATCCTCTGTCATAGCACCTACTCTGTTTCCTTTCTACCACCTATCACGACATATAATTACTGATTTGAGCCAACTGAAAAAGCGCTGTACAATCTTTAAGCTAGCATATTTCCCTCATGAGAAAGAATCAACTTTATCCAAACATTCCTTCCTCTTTAACACTATTTAGCTACACACAACTTGGAACTCTTGTATTTAATTGTTAACATAATGAAATGTAGGAGTAGTAAAATAATTTGAAAACCACATACTAATTTCTAGCGTCCCACTTTCATCCTTGGTTTATTCTAAATGATTTTTTTTTTTTTTTTTTATAAAAGTCTACCCCCATCTCCTCTGTCAAGTTAAACTGTTTATTAGTTTAGTTGTTGAATAGCTCTCTCCTCCAGTCACAATAGAATGTGACCCTTATGAAAATAAAGACCCTCTCTTGTTCACTGCTGTATTCAGAGCTTTAGAGCAGTGCTCAACAAAGGTTTATTCATACTGAAAGAAAGTTGAAACAACAGGCTTCCATGTGATATTTCATTTGAATGAAGAACATATTTTTCTGCCTAAAAGTATAAAAATCATTTGAACTAGATTATCTTTATAGCTCTTCCAATTCTAGGATTTGATATTATCATCACTTGGAAAAATTCTTACCACAAATAGGATAGCAAAGGTGGAGTGAGGAATTTTAGTGCGACAAGTTTCCAAGATCATGGAATCCGGTTCCTCTGCTTTCTTGAGGTGGAAAGTTAGTCTTTTAACCCCTAGTTTGTGTACTTGAAAAAATATGTTGCTCTTGTTATGCCTCAGTTTTCCTCATCTGCCAGATGATGGGCTGGGGAAAGCTGATCTTAAGGGGAGAAAAAAAAACTCCACTTAAGAAAAACTTTAAACAGCAAAAATGGTCTCCCCCACCCCAAAAAAAATCCTCCTGGGAATCCTAGTATGTAACACAAATTGAGGAGTTTCTGCTCTGGTTGAAGTGAGGGCAGGAGGGCCCAGGCCTCATCAAGTCTACAGAGCACAGAGTGGGAACTCCTGCACTAGATGCTCCTGAAAGTCTCTGTCATCTTTAACATCCTATGACTTTATGGTTTTGTCATGTACCAGATTCCAGGGGCAGTGAGGGATATGGGCAGGCAATGATGAGTTGAGAATTCATTCATTTAACAAGTATTTGAGTGTTTTCTGTATTCTAGGTACTATGTCACATGAAGGGGTGGGTGAACAACATGAAAAAAGCATGGAGATTCTAAGATCTAATAGGATGAATTTCCTAAACCATTCTCTCAAGACTTTTTCTATCCCATGGTACCCATCCCCACCTCTTCCAAAAAATGGAGATCACATCTAAACATGTGGATGAAAAAATACCATGACCTTTCTATACCTTAGGTCATAGTATCTTAGGGCCTTCATTTTTTCCATTACAGCAGTAATCTCTTCTGCTTAAATAAGTTTATTTGCTCAAACCTTTTCAACTGCAAAATAAGTAATCTAAATATGACTCCAAGATAATTTATGGGACTTTCCCCTATACTTTGGTCACTGGAGTGAAGCCCATTGTAAATAACTAAAAAGCAATAGCAAATGACCCAAAAAGTTCATTGGCTTGCAAAGTTCATCCAATGTACTTCGTATGACATATTTAGTCAATAAAAAGAACTAGACTAAAAAGTAAGTCCCCAAAGAGCCAGACTACAGATTTTGAGTAAGATTTTAGTTCAAGA
Source organism: Eonycteris spelaea (assembly GCA_003508835.1). NCBI lineage: Eukaryota > Metazoa > Chordata > Mammalia > Chiroptera > Pteropodidae > Eonycteris > Eonycteris spelaea. The sequence continues at coordinate 1,562,116 of PUFA01000200.1, forward strand.
CCCAATTTACTATTCTAGTTTTCTAAAAAAGAAAAAAAACAACAAACAAAAAACAGACAGAAGGTAGTTGTACAGTAACAACAATTGGGTTAGATATGCTGATGTCATGAAATGGGAAACAGTAGTCAGATAAATTCTAAAGATATATGGAAAGTAGACTGAGTAAGATGTTTTATTTCCTGTAGATCACAGAGGGAAGGCCGGGGTCATGGGTGAATGTTTTACTTGAATGACTGGATAGACCAGGTGATACCCACTGCTGAAATAGGAAACGCAGGATAAAAAGATGCTTGAGGTAGATGAAAATGAGTTTTGTTTAGACCTTTCCGATTTAACTTTCCCATGGAACGTCTAAACGAGGCACTTTATCTCAAAGCGGGGTCCACAGACATATTCTCAGGAATCTTTTGTTTTCATTAATTCTGTTTTCACTTTGATGGTAAAAATTTATAGAAATAATAGCATTTTTTTTGGATTATCTACCAGGTTAGATTAGATAACAAACGATGCATTTGGCCATTTATATGTAAAAGAAGTTTCGTCATGGAGTAAAAGAAGACATGTGGTGACAGAACTGAGTCATCTCGGAGCACACAGGGAAGGCATGCTGAACTCAAAAGAATCTGACCTTTAGCAGTCAGCACCATATCCACGATGAAGGAAGTTATTTAGTTTGAGCAAAGAACATTATCTGTCACATTATGCTGTTGTTCTGCAGTTTTTATTATATTTAACTTGAAATGTTGTCATTTTAGCTTTAATTATAAAGAATACTGTCACACACAGGATTTACATCTTTAAAGCATTCTTATAAGAATAATATAAGAATCATTAAAGTCAGTGCTCAGGCATCTGCACAAATTTTCTTTCTTTCTTTTAAAAAAGAACCAGTCCATTACTTAAGGTTTCAAAGCGAATGTGAGAAACACTGGGTTAATGCTCAAGGCTAATATCTGAATTGAAGATACACACACACACACACACACACACACACACATTTTTAAGAATCAACTATGTTGATGGGATAGACACCATGAGACTAGGATGGAGAATAAGTAAAAAACAAGAAAGAGCCCATTTCAGAGCTTTGAGAACCATTAATATTTAGAAGAGAAGCAGAGAGGGAAGACGAAATAGTAGAGGAGATGGAGAAGTGGCAGCTGAAGAGGCAAGGAGACAACTAAGAACGTGTGGTGTGCTGACAACTAATAAAAGGTGCGTTTCAAGAAAGAGGTAATGGTCCCCCAGCACAAAGGCTGCTGAGAGGTCATGTTAGAAAGGACTCAGAATTGACCATCAGCTCCAGCTGAATTCTGTCAGTTCACAGATATGAAACAACTCGTTTTCCACTCACAGCGCACATCCCTATTCGTGGTATATAGCCCATAGCTGACAGCAGGCCTTAATAATTCCTCCACCAGAAGCATGTATGTTGGCTCTTGTCATAGGTTTGTTCCTTTCTGCAACCAGGCCCAGTTCCAGCTGCTTGACGGCACCGACTTGATGCTGATTCTTGCCTCCCTGAGTTCTAATATCTGACTCTTTTGACATTTGACCTGTTTTCCAAAACTTTTGCTGTGGCCTGGTTTTGGGGTCTCACGTAGTCTGCATCAGTGGATCAGTCTGGTTTGCAGGACTTGGCCCCTGTCTTCACCCATTCTCATGATACCAGCCATGCATCAATTCCAACATAGAGGACTCGTGTAACTTCATTTGTTCTACACAGATCCCTCTGACCTCTTTTTCAATCCACCTGATCTACTTCTCTCCTCAATTCCCTGTCCCTTGTTACCAACATTCTGTTATAGTGATAAGTCAATACTCAAATATCTTCAATATTCAGAATCAAATCCTCAATTCTCTGTGTTCCTTACATTTTCTATTTTATTTCTTTCTGCATAAAGACCCAATTTTTATATAGTGTACTCTACTCTGTCTTTGAATCTACTTTATTCCAATGCAGCAGCAAAGAAATGACTGTCAGCTAAATTATGCTCTTCATTTTAAAAAAAATTAACTAGCTTGTAAAAGAGAGCAAGATGACATAGTTCAGACCAGTCACTACATTTACTGCAGAGCTTGTTTATAAAAGTCAAGGTAGAACTTCAAGACTATATGTGTGGCTTGCTCGTGGGTCATTAGGACATATTCTGCAGGCTTCAGCAAGGTGATTCTGTGAAAATCCACACACGTTAATGAATCCAAGTTTCATTAAATCGTTAATTACATTCAGCGAGAAACTATGTGGTGTTACTTTCTACAATTACTGGAAATCACAGCAGAGGAAACTCTCGGAAATTGGAAGGGCAAGTGTATACAAGTTACCAACATTCATTCCTTTTGGTTTTGCCTCTTGTTAACCTTGAGCATCACAGCCAAGGGACTCTAAGGTAGCTTTGGGAACACTTGCTGGGAAAATTCAATGGAGTGAATTCCAAAATATAGAAAAATCATTCAAGGCAATTCCATTTAGATCTGACACACTTCAGGCTGCCCAAACTTGGGCGTAGCCCTGGATTCCTAATTGTGATTGATGCTTATCGTTTTAAGTACCAAGAGAAGCATCTACGGAAGTCAAGGAGAACAGGTTTCGGTCCTGGTTTTTTCATAAGCTATAGAAGGAAAAGTCAGTTTTCCTTTCTTAGGGGCAACTTCCTCCTTGTAAATGGGGCATTGATCCCCTTTGGCCACCTGTGTTTGTGAGGGTCAAATGAAATCACATCCTTTTAGGGAAGGGCAGTTCACCACCAGCCCTGCCCTGAGCATCCCTGCAAGTCCTTGCTGACTGTGCCAAACTGCAAGGCTTATCGGTCTCCTGATGCTAAGTTACTTCTGCGGCTACTCACATAGGCAGCTAAGTAGGTCAAGGCGACCACAGCATGAATACTGTGGAAATGCTCACTCCCTAGGGAAATGTCACTGGCTTGGCTTTTTTGCTGCTTGCTACAATGTTTGTTTCTTGCTCAAAACATGCTGAGTCCTTGGCCTTTGTTTCTTTGGCTATGGTGCAATGCCACCCACTGTGTGCCTAGCATCTATCTGGGCCTATCACGTTGTCACATGGGGCCTGGAAGCAGGAAACTATATGACTATGTTGATGTTTACCTTGTTTGTTGTATCATGAAAAACAAACTTTTGCTTTAATTCATTCAGCACCATTATCTACTTTCAACACTTGTGAGGTTGAAACAGGCTTAGTCCTTGGCATCCTATATGAAGTTGGGGTTCTCTTAAAGCCTTCAACCCTCAAATCCTCTTTCTCATACAGTACCACAACTTCAGTTATCATCTATATGCTACAGATCTCAAATTTATGTCTTCGGCTCTTCTCTCCTATGTTTCTAGATCCCATATCCACCTGCCTACTGAATGGCAACCCTTGATGTCCTACAAATACTTTCAAGTCCACCCGTCCACACCTGTTATTATCTCTTTCGCCCACTACTCAGATCTGCCCTTCCCTTTTGCCTGTTATGGTTAATGGTGTCACCAACAGCCTAATGTCCCCAGTTAGAAAATGTGCATCATTCTCAACCACTCCTTCCTCTTTTCAAGGCCCCCAAACACACACACACACACATTCAATTAGTCAACGTATTCCCTAATTTCGATCCTATGTCCTGATTCCAGTCCTTCTCTCCCATCCCCATTGCCACTGCTCCAATGTCATCATCTTTTGTCTAAATATACCTTTCTTTCCCCAACACTTGAAAAACTTATTCCTGTTTTGGGAATTTACATTTGCGTGTCCCTCTCTACTTGTTCAAACAGTATAACATGTCATCAGAATCTGGTTTCTACTTATCTCACCAGCATTATCTTCTGCCATCAGCCTAACATCACCACCTTATGGAATAATAATAATAACAATAATAATAATAATAATAATAATAATAATAATAATAATAATATAAAAAGTACTTACTGGTTTCTAAATTTGAAAAGCTATTTCACTCTTACCTGTCATCTATAATGCATCACCTAGATCCCTCTTCAAAGAAGGGCTTTCTGCCCCAGCTTCTGGGAATCTTATCAGTGGACAACCTTCCACTGGCAGCCCAATGACAGATTGCCTCAGTTGCGGACAGCTGCCTTGCCCAAGGTCACACCCGTTCCCAGGGCAACTCACATCTAAATGACCAACGCAGGATATTTTTGCCCAAGAGGGGACAACTCACAACCTTGTAAGGCCATCTCAGCTTCTGAGATCCCTGTGGTATCCTCCTAGACCTGTATCACAACTGGTCTTCTCCCCCTGACCAGTCCTGCTTCTCTTCCTTCCTTGCTTCCATTAGTATTGAACCTTAATAAATAGCCTGCACACTAAACTCCAACTCAGAGTCTGCTTCCCAGGAAACCCAAGCTATGACACCCTCACACTTGCTCCTCACGTATCCTCATGGTGAATACTTAATGATCCTTGAAGAATCAAATCAAGCATCATCTCTTCTGTTACTCCTTTCTTGAACTTTCTCCTCCACTGTCACCCCCATCCAGTATATAATTAAATAATCTTTCTTTTGTGCTACTATTCAGTTTTCTAGAAAATTCCATCAATTCACTCATCGCAGAGTATTACTCATTGATCTGCCTGTATCTCTTCATTAGACCATGTGCTCCTTCATATAAGGATCTATACCTTGTCTGTCTTTACATCCCCACCATCTAGCACAGTTACTGGCACATGACTAGGGTGCAATAAATACTCATAGGATTATAATATTTCAGTGAAGAATAGGGGAATGACATTTCATGTTGGTTGGATATGGATTTTATATGGATATCATATAGAAAGTCACCAAGTCATTGGAAGTGCATGATGTGTTCATATATCAGTTAACATTCATTCACTCATTCATTTAACAAATACTTTTTGAGTACCTATTATGTGCCGATCACCCTATTTTTACACAGACAGAGATACCAAAACAGATATGGTGTTTTTGCAATTGTGAAAAGAAGACAGATACTGAATACGTTACTAGAAGAGTTATGACAGTTACAAAGGAGAAGTATGGATGGAGCATTATAGGATTCTATAGCAGGATGGTCTAATTTAGCCAAGAGGGCTTAAAGTTAAGGCTAAACAGAGTAATTAATTTTTAAGCTGAAACCTTAAAAGTAATAGTCAGCTAGGTGAAGAAGTGAGAGCAAGAGTGATCCAAAATGATTAAACAGCATGTGTCAGGATCCTGAAGTGGAAAAGAGTATGACATGTTCAAAGACGGGAAACAAGACTGGAAAGAAATGCCAAGAACTGGCACTAGAAAGATAACTTGGATCCAAAGCATTAAAAAATTTTAATTAATGATAAGACAGACTTTTATTTGGTAGAAATCTGCATCTACTGAAATATATTTTAGTCAAAAATCAACATGATTATCGGCTGCATTGATAACAGATTAGAAGGGAGAGAGACTGGAGACAGAAAAACTGGTTAAAATGTTGTTTACTAATTTATTTATACTTTAAGAAATATATTTAGGTGAGAAATGATGACTGAACTAAGGCCATGGCAGACAGGAAAGAGATTTTGCATAGTAGAGATATCTCTAAAGTGGAAATGGAGGACGTGGTGACTTGTTAATGGAGGAGATGGAGAGGAACAAACTGGAAAATGCCCTACACGGTCTTGCAGAATACTTGAGAGGAGAAATTAAGAGTTCTTCTATGCCAAGAACAAAGACTCCAGAAGGAAAAAAAGTAGATTTATATGGCTATGTCTAATCAGGTGTTTATTGATGATAAATGTGATTTTCTCTTTATATAGAAGTCGAAATACCACTGCAGTAGGATCTGGCATTTCCCCCCACCCAAGCTCAGGTTATTTATTCATGCACCTAATACATATTTATTAAGCCCTGCCTGCCATGTGCCAGGCAGCAGGCCAGGCAACAAGGATAGAGCACTGAAAAAGACAGATTCATTCCCTGCCATCACAGAACTTAATTTTACCAAATGAATAATCTGATCAATTTATATTCCAATGGTTCCCTGTTCTATGTATTTTTCTTTAATTCCGAGAGATTGTCATCAGCGTGGGCTATAAATATTTGTCATCTTGTTAAATTGTAAAGCTACTAGGAGAGATATATGCATTGCCAGTATTTATTTTCAATTTTCATTTAATATGCACTCTTCTTTATAGTGACAAAAAGGCTGTTTAAAGGAGCTTTGCAAACTGATTCCAAGCGCCGGACCGAAATATTGAGATTAAGTAGATTAGGCACTGTCAGCATGAGGGTTGCTTTTTCAATTAAAATCAGTGATGGTTATTTTAATATACACTTCTCTTTGGGGAGAATTTCCAAATACAAGTGTTGCTAAATGAAGTGTTTCTGCCTGTTGGTTAGACATAATTTTGAGCATGTACAAAAGGTAAAATGCTCAACGAAGGTGAAAAGAAGGACAGAGTCTATTTCACAGCCCCATATTCTTTGCCTTCCGGTAACTTGCTATCATGGCCTAAAAATGACTGTGGCAGTGGCTTGCCAGGCCCATCCTTGGTGATGCAAGTGCAACGTTGAGGTCTCTGCAGGCCCATGTTTCAGTAACGAGTTCACCATACACCCTCTTACTGTCCAGCCTGAAAAGCTGGCTATCAAGAAAAAGGCGGCAAACGGGAAATGCTTTGCTTAATCCCTGCTCCAAACATCATGATACGTGATGCCCTCATTGGCATGTTGGTTTCATCTGCGAAATTTAAATTCTCTGTAGAATGATGAACGGGTTTTTAATAAAGCAGGAAAGTAATTAACCGTTCCTGAGGAGTAATGAAATACCTTCTAGTAGCATACATTTTTCTTTCATGGCTGCATCATTTTAAAAACAAAATGAAGGGCTTTTACAATACAAGTCCTACAAAGCAGAACACCTAATATCTAGTTTTTCTATGTGAACTAGAGCAACCATTTAAAACCAAAAGATTGTGAAATAGAAAAATCCAGCGACAGGCAGTGTTAGATGCCCTTCCTGGAGCTTTAGCTGCATTACCTCATTTAGTACCCACGACAATCTTCGGAGCAGCTATTATGGCCTCCACTTTTTAAAATGAGAAAACCGATGTTACGAGAGCTTAAATGTCTTGAACAAAGTTGTCCAGCTAGTTACTAAAAAGTTAACATTCAAGCCTACATCCTACTCCAAAGTCTGTCGTAAACCATAGAGCTCTTTTCATTTGAAGATGCTTACTGTGTTCCTCCCAATAAAAGCAGTGATTTACTTAAGCCCCTTATATGATTCACCAATCACATTGGACTGGAAACTATGAAATCACCTTATATTTCCTAAAATCTAAGAAATTACTCCCTCTTGGACATTCCCATATCCGTTTGCTAGGACAGCAGGCGCAAACACAGAAGCCACACAGTTTCTGGAGCAGCTGCACCAGTGGCGTACCTATCTCCACGTTCTTTGTTACATGAGAAAATCAAGCCCTTAAGTGCTGTGACATTTTTTCTTGCATCCAGCCAAATACAATTCACTGCAGCAATAATGTCATCCATTAAAATGTCTGGGACCAGGGGTTTTCCTATAAAACACACACACTTCAACTGAAAAAAAGTCTAAACATGCATGTGACAAACAGGCAAAGCTCGTTTAATAACATATGAACATGGCATAAATCCCAAACAATAAAAAAGGATGTATGGTGAAACCTAGTTTTCTTTCTGCCCCCCAAATCCAACTCTCCCAGTTAGTTCCACTTGAGAGGCAACTGATAAGTTTCTCCCGTACCTTCTAGCATTTTTCTATGCAAATCAAGCCTAAACTAAAGCACGCGCTACAACATCTTCCACCTTGACTTTTCTCCCTTAAAAAATATATCATAGAGATCACTCCATACCATAAATCCCTGTACTCCTTTTAATGGCTGCATAGTATTCCACATATGGATATATTGTATTATTTGACAATTGCCCTATAAACGAACATTTAGGTTGCTTCTGGTCCTTTGCTTTTATAAACAATGCTACAGTGCTATGGCACACCAAGCATGGAATGGGAGACAGTGGGAAGAAACTACCCTGACAAGCAGGGTTTTAACACTGACATAGTGTAGAATTAGCTGTTCATGACGATAATAAAAGGCAGACCAATGTTTAGTCATATGTTTATTGTTCTTAAATTCCTTACCAACAAGGTATTCCTGTACTGCCTCTCCTTCCTTGGTAAGCAACTGTTTTAGTGAATAACCTTGCACAGACTGTCTTGTACATGTAGTCAAATTTAAATGCTTATGATTTTGATAGATGTTAACAAATTGCCACCAAAAGTGGTTGTATCAGTATACATGTTCATCAGGAAGAAATAAGAATGCTGGTTTTCCTACACTTCCAACAACACTGTGCAATGTTAAACTTCTCGGTACCTTTCCATTCTTACTGGCAGAAATGGTCTCTTGTTTTAATTTACATTTACTTCATTATGCATAGAGCTTAGTATCATTTCAGGTGTTTATAAACTACTCTTCCCATCAACTGTCTGTCCATGTGCTTTGTTTACTTTTTAAAATATAACTCACATGTCATAAAATTCACACATTCAAAGTGTTCTATTCAATATTACTTAGTATATTCACATGGTGGTGCAAACATCACCACTATCCTAATCCACAACATTTTCATCACCCTGAAGTACAGCCAACACAATATCTGCAATCATTCTGCATCACCAACTCTCCCACCCAGCCCCTGCTGACCACAAGTATACTTTATCTTTTTACGGATTTGCTCGTTGTTGACATTTCATGTAAATGGAATCATACACTATGTGGCCCTTTGTGTCTGGGTTCTTTCACTTAGAATGTCAGGATTCATCCATGGTGCAGCATGGTGCAGTCCTTTACATGGCTGAATAATATTCCATCATATGGATATAGCACATTTCTTTCTCCATATATCAATCGATAGACAATTTGGTTTGCCTGCTCTTTATGGTCATTGTGAATAATGTTGTCATTAACATTCATGCCAAAGTTTCTGCGTGTGCATGTTTCCGTTTCTCTTGGGTATATATGGAGGAACGGAATCGCTGCGTCCTTTGGGAACTCCATGTTTAAATATTTGAGGAACGGCCAAACTGCCGCAGCAGCTACATCTGTTTACATTTCTATCAGCAATGTATGAGGTCTCCAATTTCTTCAAACCTAGCCAACACTTGTTGCTGTCTGCATTTATTCTAATCACCGTTTAGTGGGTGTGAAGTATGGTTTCACTGTGATTTTGATTTGTCTTTAACTGATGGCTAACGATGCTGAGCATCTTTTCATGTGCTTATTGGACACTCATATATTTTCTTTGAAGAAATATCTATTCAATTCATTTGCCCATTTTTAACTGGGTTATTTAGTTTATTGTTAAGTTAGAAGACTTTTTAATATAGTCCGGATGCAAGTCCTTTACAAACATGATTTGTAAACATTTCTCCCAGAGGGTTGTCTCTTCACTTTCCATTTTGTCCTCCAAATACAATTTTTTTTTAATGAAGTCCAATTATTTTTATTTTGTTGCTGGTGTTTCTGGTGTCCTATTCTAAGAAACATTGCCTAATCCAAGGTCACAAATATTTATGCCGGTTTCTTCTAAGACTTTCACAGTTTTAGCCCTTTCATTGTGGTCTTTGATCCATTCTGAGTTTTGTGTATGATATGAGCAAAGGTTCTAACTACTTTCTTTAGCATGTGGACACCTAGTCGTCCCAACACCATTTATTGAAAAGACTATTCTTCCCCCCATTTAATTGACATGGCCTCCGAGTTGAAAATCAATTGACTATGAAGTTAAGGTTTTATTTCTGGACCCTCGATTCTATGTTATTGTTTACATGTCTGTCATTTTGTTAGCACACTTTCATGATTATTGTAGCTTTGTGATAAGTTTTGTTATCAGGAAGTGTGAGTCTTCCAGCTTTATTCTTCTTTTTCAAGATTATTTTGGCTATTCTGGGTCCCTTGCATTTCCATAATAATTTTAGGATCAGCCTATTGATTTAAAAAAAAAAGCAGCTGCAATTTTCATAGGTATTCATTAAATGTATATCAATTTGGGGAGCATTGTCACCTTTACAATATTGATTCCCTATCTACAAATATATGGTATTTTTCCAATTGTTTAGGTCTTAATTTTTTCAACATTATTCCTAAATATTTTATTCTGCTTGATGATATTGTAAAATAAATTTTCTTCTTTCTTTTTCAGATTATTTATGGCTAGTATAAAGAAATACAACTGATTTTTTTTTTTGTAAATTGATCTTATATCCTGAAACCTTGCTGAATTCATTTATTAGCTCTAATATTTTTGTGTGGATTTCTTAAGATCCACATACAAAATCAATTTATCTCCGAGTAGCGATGATGTACTTCTTTCTTTCCAATCTGGATGCCTTTTATTACTTTTTCTTACCTAATTTCCCTGAATAGACCCTCTAATACAATGTGGACTAGAATTGATTTTTAAAAAGTCATCCTTTTCTGATTCCCGATCTTACAGGAACAGCTTGCAGTCTTTCACCAAGAAATATGATGCCAGCTGTGTATTGAGCATAGATGTCCTTTATTAGATGAAGGAAGTTCCCTTCTAATCCTAGTTTGAGTGTTTTTATCATGAAAGGGTGCTGAATTTTGTCAAAAACATTTGCTGTATCAACACAGGTGATCAAATGTTGCTTTTCTTCCCCTTCATTATATCAACATGATATATTACACATACTGATTTTCATATCTGGCACCAACCTTGCATTCCTGGGATAACTTTCATTTGGTCATGGTACATAATCATTTTTGTTGTTTCTGGATTTTGTTTGCTGCTATTTAGTTAAGGATTTTTGTACATATATTCAAACGTGGTGTTAATCTATAGTTTTCCTGTGAGGTCTTTTCCCTGGTTTTGCTATCGGGTTAATATTAGCATCATAAATGACTTGGAAAGTATTCCCTATTCTTCTATTTTTGGAACAATTTGTGAAGATTTGCGTGAAAACTTTACAAATATGGTAGAATTCATCAGTGGATTGATCTGGTCTTGGGCTAATCGTTTTTGGGATTTTTTTAAAATTACAAATTAAATCACTTAACTTGTGAGAAGTCTACTCAGATTTTCTCCTTTTTTTCTTAAATAAGTTTTGGTAGTTTGTGTTTCTATGAAATTCTAGAATCTGTCCATTTCAGCAAGATTATCTAATTTGTTGGCATACAATTGTTCACAGATTCATGTCATTTAAGTAATTGTCTATCCCAATTTTATTAAGATTTTTATGAGAAAACATTGAAGTTTATGAAGTATCTTTTCAATATTCACAAAAATGCTTATATGGACTTTCTCCTTCAATCTATTAGTGTGGTGAATTATATTAATAAATTCCCTAATACAGAACCAGTCTTATTTCCCACTTGTCTTCCATTTTTCTTTTAGCATATTGACGTATTCTACTTGATTACATTTTGTTTCAGGTGTTTGCTTTTAAATTCAAGTGTGATTGGTTTATAGTTTTCTTTTTTATGCTATGTTGTTGAGTTTTGATATTGAAAATAATAATGGGTTTATAAAAATTGAAAAGTTTTTATTTTATGTCTACGTTCTGGGAAATTTTAAATTAAAATGAATTTTTCTATTCCTTGAATATTTAGAAAAATTCACCAGGGAATCTTCCTAGGCCTAGTGTTTTTTAAGTGGCAGCTCTTAGATAACTTCTATAACTATCTCCCATGGTTTTTCATTCTCTGTTCAGTTGATTTCAAGAAGGTAACATGTAAGAAATTATATTACAGTGTTATTTCAAATGAGAAACAGTCTCCATGAAAGGTTTCAGCCTAGGAGTGTTGGATCCATTCTTCTTCAGAGCTTATCCAAAATATCTATAGTTTCCACTCCTAGACATGCTTATTCAGTAGGGCTGGAAAGGAGCCCAAGTTTTTGTGTTTTATTTGTTTGGTTGGTTGGTTTTTAGTTTTAACAAGGGTCACAGGCAATTCTGGTGCATTTGTCAAACTTTCTAAGTTTTCTTTCAGATCTGGTATTTTGACTTTATGTCTTATGATACCTTCTTTAAAAAGAATAGAGTACCTAATGCCAAAGAAGCCATCCACTGACACTATGAGACATTTCCATAACTTTCGGCTCATTGATATCTCTTATAATTTTCAAAAAAAATACATAGAAAAAGACTTGTACTAACTTAGAATCACTTCTTCTATTACCCCCTACTCCTTCCTCTACCATCAACACAAACATGCACACACACTCAAAAATACGCACATGTGCACATGTGAACGAACACCTGTGCACACATACCCACATATGCATACTCACATGTACCTGAACTTGAAACTGCACATAGACACATGTGTACAACATGTGCATAATGCTCATATGCACACTCATACATGCACAAGACATTCATGTGTACCACACATTTATACCTTTCTTCTAAAAAGGTATAGTGAAAAGGACAAGGGTCAGACCTTGTCCCAAGTCCTGGCTGTGCCAATGACTGGTCATAGGACTTTTCTGACTCTCGGTTTGCTCATATTATTATTATAAGCCCTGCCTTGCTAGACTATAGTGAGAATCAAGACATATAGTCGTCTGTAAGCAATCTGTAGCTAAAAAAAAAACAACAAAATTTAAGCTCTACTTAATTGTGTATTCCTATACAACGATGTTATTTTTTCAAGAGACTTGTTTTTCTTTACAAAACCATTCAGTGTGATTTAGACATCTGGTAGTACCTGTCTCTTACAGATGAAAAATTGAAGGCACTGAGAGTTTTAACTTAACCTATAAAGCAAGCGTGGTGGAATTTGTGTTCTAATCCTGTTCTTACCTCTGGGGGCCTTGCTCTAAGCATCATCAGTGTTGTATTGCACCTTCTGGAGCAACCATGCCGATGCCATAAGGATACTGCACTCAGATGGCAATTTAAACCTAACCAGTTTTAGCTTTTAAAAATTGGCTTAAGACAATAAGTGGAAATACTTCCTACAGATGTGACTCAGAAGACTACAGAGCTCTCTGCTATACCTCTGTTTCTTCTTAAAGCTCCCCCCCCCCAAATAATAGATAAGAAAAATGCATTGGTGGAGCATATAAAATTATATTGCCATATGTTTGAATTTGAAGGTACACTACCTTGAGAAGGCTCAGAGTTGCAAAGCATGAAAAATCTATTGCTTTGTTCTCTTGCCCAGAATAGCGTTCATGCCATTGTAAATGTCACCAAAGTACATTTATGTCAAAAGAAAGATACCTAATCAAATTGACAATGACTCAGTGATCAGCACTGGACAGAAATTATTCTATGCGGTATCTGCCATGCAAATTGATGGGGAACTTAACAAAGATGATATCTCATGTCTCATCGGACATCACAGTAATTTCTCAGAGGCAAAAATGTGCCTATAAAACTACAAGTTCTTTTGAGGTTATATGAATGATCTCACTACCTAGAACAGATTTTGCTCACAATTTGTAGAAAGTTTATAAATATTCTATTTTGCATTGTGATTATTAATTTTTTGTTAACTCGACTGGGCACAAGGTGCCCAGATATTTGTTTACTCGTGTTTTTCTGGGTGTGTCTGCGAGGATATTTCTGGATGAGATGAACATCTGAACTGGCGGAATGAGTAAAGCAGATTTCCCTCCACCATGGGGTAGGCCTCAGCAGAACAAAAGGCTGAGTGAGAGAATTCTCTACCTAACTTTCTTTGAGCTGCGACATAGGTACTCTGCCTTTGGACTCAGACTGAGAGTGGAACTTACACCACTGGCTTCCCTGGGTCTCAGGCCTTCAGGTTTGGACTAGAACCGTACCACTGTCTCTCCGGTGTATGCACTTAACTATGGGTTCCGTTTCTCTGGAGAACTCTGATTAACACATGGATCGATGCAAAGCTCTCTTATCGCCATTCAAGAAAACAAAATAGAAGAAATAGCTGTAGATGTTCAAGACAAAGAATATCAGGTGAGTTTTAAGTGTGTAAATAAATTGCACACTCTTTGGAAGCTAATTTATTTACAAGAATAAATATGTACAGAAGGAAAATATGGGTCTGCTAAGAATAAGAACAAATATTTTATAGCACTTTAGAGTATACAAAGTACTTTTCCCTATATCATCTCATTTAATCCTCAGCACAACTGTGAAAAACAAGAAAAACAAATATTGTTATCATTTTTTAGACAGCAGCTGGGCTCAGAGGTGTTCGCTAGTCTGACTCCAAAGAGTCTTAAAAGCAAATAAATGGAGCAGGAAAGTGTACAAAAGCGATAAGAAATAAAACAATCTCTAGAATGCTTTTCTACCTTCAAATCTGATTCAAAAATATTGAGAACACTGATTTTCAAACTCGGCTGTGCACTGGAATCACCTACGGAGTTGTAAAAAACACTGATGCCTGCATTCCATACTCAGTGATTCTGACTTGACTGGTCTGGGCCACAGGCTGGGCACGATCATTTTGGAAAACAATCTAGGCAACTATAATTTGCAAGGATTTAGGATCCCGTGGCCCAGAATGCCACACCAGGTCTTAGAATCAAGATCTTCATCATCTCTGTTACTGAATTAAAAATGCAGATACATTTTAATGTTCAGAGGAAAACTAAAGAACTGAAATTTTCTTTCATTCGTGGAATATTTCATGGCATTATGGGAAATCAGACATAAGTTCTACATCCGAGGATTCACAGCATAGTGAAAGAGACAGGCGAGTATTCCAGTACTCCTATGAGAATTTGGTGCATGTGTTACTTATTAACAAATGTGCTATAAATTTCAGAAAGCAAATGGTTGATTTAGATGCTGAGAGAGGTTGGGGAATTCCAGAAAGAAAATGGTTGTGGATCTGGACTCTAAAAGATAAGTCAGAGTGCCAGGGTAGGATATTTGAGATGGGGGTGGGGAACGGGGGGTGGGGATGCGGGTAGATTGCAAAATGATTAAGAAAACTGGCAAGGGGAAGGGAAAGTAATCCAATTAGGCTAGAGCCATACAACAAGAAGAGACCAGGCTGGAGAGGTGGGTTCACGCGTTCATTTCTGGTTTCATATATTAGGTTCACATAGTGTTCAAATGTCTATTTAATAGAGAGTTCAATTCCTGGTTCCGAACTCCCAAATCCCTGTTGGTAGTTTTTGGTACATCATTTCCACAGCAATTTTAAGAATACACACAATTACTGTGTATAATTCTCAGCCTTCAGGGACAGACATTTAAAATATGGAACTGTAATTCTCCCATATTTGCCCTTAATTTTTATGTGAACCTCAATTCTATCAGGTAGAGGCACTTGATTTCACCTAAGTCAACAATGTACACAACGCGCATGTGTGCACACACACACGTGCAGAGTTTTCCTAGATAGCATCCTAGTTCCAGAAATTTAAATTAACTTGGTCTCGACCTTCAAGAAAGGAGGATAGCGACATACATTTGGTCTTAGTTATCATCCATCCAATCTGGTGGTCCCAGAAAATTCTTCCCACCTGCTTCCCCTCCTCCCCTCTCCCTGTTCTCTAGCTCTTCTCCCTCCTCATTCTCCTCCTTCTCCCACTGCGCCCCTACACACACTTCCAGATTCTAGGATCAGACCTTGGAGGCTCCTGAACCCTGCTAAGCTCTGAGGAAATTCAGAAACTCAGGCCTTTTGCACTTCTGTGCTGTTCTGAGGAACAGAGGAACCACTTACATCCCCCACCACCTTCCTGCAACTCAGGAAGAATTCTCTGAGGCCAGCTCAGGTCTGCAGCCT
This sequence comes from Eonycteris spelaea, assembly GCA_003508835.1. Taxonomy (NCBI): domain Eukaryota; kingdom Metazoa; phylum Chordata; class Mammalia; order Chiroptera; family Pteropodidae; genus Eonycteris; species Eonycteris spelaea. The sequence continues at coordinate 1,577,870 of PUFA01000200.1, forward strand.
ACGCCAGAATTACAAAGTGGTAGCCTGCGTATGAGTTTTACGTGGCCACACAGTGTTTTTGTTTGTTCCTTATTTCTTTGCTTTTAAATGTGAGCTAGTTGTCAACATATAAACTTAGGATATTGCTAATAAAAACCTAGATTTCTAGCATCTCTTGAATAATTCAATCTGGCACCACTGGACCTATAACATCACACAGCAATAATTGGCTGGAGCTAGTCATCCAAGCATGAGTCCTCCACTTTCATTGTTCCCAAAGGGCCCATGGCATCCATTCACATTACTGGCATATTACCTGTAGGTATTTAAATTTGACCTTCTGCCATAAACACTTCACACAACTTTTCTACTCTAGGCTCTTGCTTCTTCCATAAACTCTATTTGAGAAATATTTACATATCCTCGGCCGCTTTTCAACTCTTATTAACCATAACCTGTCCCAAGAACTCGCAAGATCTTTTCCCTCCAGGTACACTCTTCCCACGCCCCCTCCCACCTCCCATAGTCCAGGGAGTAGTGTCTAGTCCTGAGGTGATGACAAGTCCCACTCTCAGCTCATCTGAATTTACACAGTGCTATCGAATGGTCTATGGACTTGTATTTGCCCTTTCTCTTTCTCCGAGAGAATCTAGGTTTTTGAAACTTCAATGGCCAGAAAAATGGTTGGTTTTTCTCTCCCAGACTCTCCTTTCCTTCAGGTAAAAGGTATACAGTGCCTGAGCTCTTGGCTAAAAGAGAAAAGGTAACAGGGTAAAAAGAGGTAGGAAAGATGAGATTAAGCAAAATAAGTCAGACAAAAAAGTCGAGAGCCATATGATTTCACTCATACGTGGGATATAAAACTGAAAGTAACAAAGAAATAAGACAAACAAGCAAAAACCCATAGACACAAAAATGGTTTAGTGTTGACCAGAGAGGGAAAGGGGGGAGGTAGGAGGTAGAGAAGGGTAAGGGCAGTCAAATAGATGGTGATGGAAGGAGATGAGATTTGGGGCAGTGAACTCATAATGCAATATTTATATGACATTGTGAAACTGTACATTTGAAACTATATAACTTTATTAATTATCCAATATCACCAAAATTTTTTTCAAAAAGTTAGTATATTGTTTAAATATATGGATTATTTAAAATAATCAAACAGTATATACATGTTTCACCTATTCCTTTTACACAACATAAGCATATATTTGCAATATTTTTCTTTTAATTTCCTTTGTTTCATTTAACAACCTATCTTAAAAACTGTTCCACACTTATATGTGTATATATATAATTTTTATCAACTGAATAATATTCCAATATGTAGATATGCCATAATTCATTAACCCAGCCTCCTGCTGGCAAATGAAAAATTTCCCATTTCTTACACTAAACGTTCTAACAAGGTTCTCTCTATGCATAGACAAATATATCTACTAGAAAAATCCTATAAGTGGTACTAAGTCAAAGGATCAGTGGCTTTTAAGTTTTGATAGGTATTACCAAACTAGTCACCAAGGAAAGCTATACCAATCACAATGCCTTTGACAAAGGGCATACCTGTTTCTCCATATATTTACCAACATGTCATCTTTTCATTTTATCTTTTGCAACCTGATAATTAAAAAGTAGAATGTAGTTTTTCTTTCATTCTACCTTTCTATAAACGTGAGGGGATTTAAACAGCACATGAGGCCAAATATGTGATTGGTGGCAGGCAGAGCAAGCATGTGGCCTTTGTCTATCTTCCCCATATGTCTTATAGCCTTGCTTTTTTATCTTTACAGACTTATCGACTGGTCAAACAAAAGTGCCACTTCAGGAGGATCTATTCAGAGGAACGGTTTCCGTCATCCTTATCCAGCACTCCAGAACGTCCACTATGGGCAAGCCCTGTCCAGATACGCCTTTGGCAACAATCAGAATTCTGTTTTAGAGAAATGACTCTGGAAGATTGATTAGAAAGGCAAGAGAATGAAGGCAGGGCAGACCAGTTAGATGGCTTCCCTCATCTAAGGGAAGAGAAGAAGCCCTAAAATATGACAGAAGAGGGACTAGAAAGGAGAGATGACATCTGGAGACCTTTTAAAGACAGAAACTCATCGGGACGTAGTAACTACTTTAATAGGAGGGCAGAGAAAGAGGGAGGTTCTGAGAGGGTGCTAAGACTGTTACTGCAATGTCAATTATGAAGCCATTAACCAATTCAACATGCACAGAAAGTGGAAGAGAATTGCTTTACTTTATGGAGGATAATTCATCTGCTTTTGAACATTTTGAGTTTAAGATGCATATAAAATATCCAAGTGGAGAGGCTCATTTCAAAATTAGGGTCTGCAATGCAGAGAGAAAAGAGAAGTGATATGTATTTAAAACCTTATATAAGAAAAATTGGGTTTAAAGAAATCAGCATAAGTTCTATATTTAAAACATATCGATGCAAAAGAAGATAAAATAGAAGTCTTGAAGAAGAAATGCCTGAGGGATTATACTGAACTAGAATCATATAAGCTTACATCTTTTATTAAACACTTTTAAAGTTTTCCATCTTGCGACTCTGCTATAAAACAAGGACAAAAAGGAAACAATTACTTGAATGGCACAATAAAAATGCTTCACACAAAGACTCCCACAATCACAAGGCAAGCATGGGTGTCTATTCTATCCCTCTCACACCCCTCCCTGAAAAGGGACAACAATAGCTACATTTTCATAAAATCTTGGAGCAGAGGGAGACATTTCTAAGCAGAACATAAAAGTAGAAACCTTAAAGAAAAAGATTTGACTCCCTGAAAATGAAAAGCTCATGCATGACTACGAGAAAGCATTAAAAAACAGCAGGCAGATGATTACATGGATAAATGTCTGCAAAATATGACAAAGAGTTAGGATCTTCAATATGTAACAGAACTTTTACCAATGAACGAGAGAAAAATGACAACTATGTCCCAACTCATACCACCTTCCTCTGCTTCCTTGCCACCCAGCAGCGCTGACGCTGACGTTTCGATATGCCTCATCCCCAGGGCAGCCAAGTAATGGAAACATCTGCTCTGCCTACCTCACAAAGCGGTTAAAGGAATTAAATGAACGATAAATGTGAAAATGCTTTGAAAACTGTAAAGATTTATTCAAATGTTAGTGTTTCATCTTATTGTTTACGAACAGTTGTTAAAGGTAGTTTACTCTCCAGATCCTTCAGAGAGAAGCCGTGAGCTTGGAGGACTGTGAACTTTGTCACTTTTTTAGCACCTGCCTGGTCTGTTTTATGTTTCAGAAAAAGATTTAATTGCTCTACCTGTTTTCCCCCATAGATTGGCACATGGTTTTATGAAAGACCATGTAAACATGTTTTCTCAGACTCCACTGAATGATGGTGGCGTGCTCTGGTTCTCCATCGAGGAGAAAAAGCTGAGTACTCAAAAGGCAGAATGTTGAAAAGGTCACAGTAGTAGTGCTCACTTTCCTAATTTATATACCTTCTTCCAAATCATGAAACCTGAGTGGCAAATGGAAAAAACGCAGGACAATCACCACTGCCTGAGTCAGAGAGCATTGTGGAAAAGCGGGAACAGATGTCAAATCATCTATCTCCCAGCTAGAATCCTGGGATCTTCTTCAGGTCTACAGTCAGTACGAAACCTTAACAATACCCATATTTTACACTGTTCTTTCTTGAACGCGTTGCTAGTCTGTCATCCAACATAAAGAATTTTCACCATTCCACTGAACAGTGCTTCTCAGTGCTAAAGAAGAGACTTGTTTCCAGAATAAATGATATGAAGAACATATGGAAAAATAGCACCCTTAGAGTTCCCTGACAAGAGAGTCCTCCTGAAAATCTACCCTAAATCACAAGGGAAAAATGGTTTTCAATTTACATGTATTTCTCCCCGTCCGTATTCCACGCAGGAATTATAGTGACAGGTTCAATCACTTCCAAGTGGCCCCACCACTGACCATGTCTTATGGGCACCACTATAAGGCCCTTCCACTAAAGGGATGCACCAGCCTGCTCCTGCCACTTTCACCCTCACTCTCAGCCCATTTGTAAGGCTCCAGGCCCTTAAACCTGCCACTCACGCTAAAACAAAGTATTCACGCCAGGGGAATGGAGAGGCGGAAACGGGAAGGTCCGGGCCCTGACACACTTCTCAAGGGAGCAGCTCCTGTAGGCGGTTGCAGCCCCTTTCTGTGCTGTTTCCTCATTCAAGGGATTCTTCTCTCCGTATAACCTCACAGCTTCAAGGAGCTCATTTTCCTCCTCCTCTCACACATTTAAATCAATGTGCGGCTTCTCCCCTGACTCATTTTTGACTTGGGAGTGGAAGATGCTGCCCTCCATTAAATAAAATTCCAGATAAGGGAAATATTAGGGAACTAAATTCTACATTAGAGGTCTATAGCCCCAGAATTACACCAGTATACAGCGGCCTCTTCTACTTCAGTATGTGACAGGACCAGCTGAGCAGAGTGACTAAGGGTCCGGACCCTCAGTACACATGCAGGTGGCCCACCTCAGTGGATTTAGATACATGCTTTGGAATGAGTCACCTCATTGAACCATAATTCCCCCATCTGGGATGAGATAGCATCTATTTATAAGTATGTTCCTTGCTTTCTGTGGAATAATCCTTGTAAAACATTTCCCTGGTATGTGGTATGAGTTTTATAAATTATTAATAATTGTTATGGCTTGAATTGTGTCCCCGATTCATGTACTGCAGTCCTAATCTTTGGTACCTCAGAATGTAACCTTCTTTGGAAATGTAAAGACTTTATCTGGTCTTTACAAGGGTAACCAAGTTAAAATAAGGTCACCAATATGACTGGCATCCTTATTAAAAAGGTAAATGTGGAGACAGGGAGGAGGCATACAAAGAGAACGCCAGGTGAACACACCCAGGGAGAGACAGCCACCCACACGCCAGGGAGAGTGGCCTGGAACAGCTCCTGCCCCCACAGCCCTCAGAGGGAACCAACCCTGCTGACATACCTTGATTTCAGACTTTTAACCTCCAGAATTGTGACATGATAAATTTTGTTTCAGGCACCCAGATGGTTGTACTTTGTTACAGAAGACCTAGCAAACTATTACAATAATCATCTGTAATAAATCTGACTGCATAATATACATCTCTTTTTGGTCAGTATGTATGCTTGGAGATCTCAGAAAATAGGGTATATAAAAATAACTGTATTCTGTTTGGAAGGTCGGGGTATCCACGTCTGTCAAGTTACAGGCAGGTAAAGGTAAAGAGAAGTATTAAATAGGGTAGCCATATAATTTATCACCCAAACTGGGATAATTTTGAGGATGAAACGGAACATTAATAAATAGACTCAATACATTATTAGTAAGCATCAAAACAGGACAGACCAGGAATTGTGGTCTCCCTAGCAATGGAGAACAAGAACGTATATGCCCCCCCATCTCCATCAGCTGAGTTTGCTAACACATGATTCACTAGTTCCACTAGAGTAATCTCGTTAATTTAACTATAGCTATCAATTAGCTTGCAAAAATATGAGTTAAGTTCAGCATAACATCAGCTCAAGTTAATTACCTCCACATAATTGACTTTGACATTTTGTTCATTTCCAAAATATCCTGAGGGTGACGGAGCTTAAGTTCCGAGATTTGGACAAATTTCAGGGTAGGGAAGTGTATACCCATCGATGATCTATTACTTTCCAATTCTCTAACTTGGAATGAAAGAACAAGATAGGAAGGTGCTCGAAATAATACATATTTCTTCTCAGAACCAGATCACTGGCAAACTGAAGGAACGAGTCAAAGGAGGTCATTATTTAGTGGGCCAGGGGAGAGAAAGTTGTTAGCTCAGAAAATTCTGTCCCCCTCCTGGGCAAAGGACAGTTAGTATGCCCCAGGGGTTGCTTCCCTGGCTTGGGTTCCTCCCCACTCACCTTGATTGTCACATGGCCACCTCTGTACAAAGGGGAGTGCTCTAAACTGGAGATGGTTGTGAGTAAAATATTTGCTCTCCATATTAACTGATCTTTTAAATTAATCACTTCATTTAGAATCCATTCAACCTAGTAGAGATGAGCATTCATCATACTAGGAAGACCCTGAGCTCTGAGAGAACATCCACGGCTGGTAATTAGTATATTAACTGGCTCAGGAGTCTTTAAATGGGATTGAAGCCATTTTTATGAAGTTAAAATGCCATGCAACATTAAAAAGTTAAATAACCTTGGTTCACAAAGTGAACCTATTTGGAAAACTTTTTTTAAAATTTTATATTAGTTTCAGGTATACAGTATCGTGGTTAGACATTTATAAATAAGTTACGAAGTGATTCCCCCAAATACTGTAGCACCCATCAGGAAAATTAGAGTCAGTTGATTTTAATACTGATAAAGAAGAGATTAATAAATGGACATTCCCAAAACTCATAACTGCTCTCTGCCTATAGAGGGGCAATGTAGTATAGTGGAAGGATGTGTCTTGCAGTAGTAGGTAAACCAGGACTCCGTCATTTTCTAGAAGTTCTGTCTTGGTTCTTTCTGAGCCTTAGTGTCTACATCTAAAATGAGGCAAGGACTATCTCTCCTTCTTAATTTGTAGGGCCCTTATGAAGATTCAGTGAGATAAAGTATATGAAACTTCATAAAATAAGAACTATCTCATAGTTAATTGTATTATTGCAGAATTTTTTGAAAACACAATAGTTATTTATAAACCTAAATAAGTAATTGTTGGGATGCTGAAATAAATGCAATGCTCCCATCCTAGTCAAACAATGGATGAAGCAAAGGTATAGTCGATAAAAAACCACAAATCCTCATAATCTCCCCTACCCTCACCAAACTCACCATAAATACAGCACTATTAATGAACAACACATCTCAAGAAAAGGACTTCAGTAAAGGTCACATGTGACAGAGCAGGCCTGCTAAGAACTGCCAGAGGAGCAATGTCCAATAGTGAAAGGATATATATGATGTGCCACAAAACATTTAAAGCTTTAATAAAAACAGGAAATTAGTGTTTTAATAAAAGTGTTACACTTCAAACCAATAAGTAGGCTGCAAACGATAAAATAGTAATGAGTAGCGAAGGTGACAAAAATTTAAACACATTGTAGAAATAATCAATTATAACTAGGTTAACAGAGTAACTGAATACAAAAGTCCAGATTCTAGTTCATTGAGCAAGTTTATATTGCTTATTAAAAGCTTTTGATTAAAGCAGAAAGCAAAATTGTTTTTCCCCAGTGTTGTGAAAAAAACACAAGCATGTTTTCTTCCATTCCCCCCAAAAAACCCTTTTCTTGTCATGTTATTCTTAATCATTGCATTCTTATCACATTGAAAATGGCCCTTATACTTAGAATGAGAGCTTAAATGTTAGCACCATATGAATCTTGTGCTGTAATGAATATCATTAATACTAAGAATCTAATAAGAGCTTATTATCAGAATAATAATTCCATTAACAGCTTTTAATGGGATTATGCTAACTCTAAATGGGATTCTAATATAAACTATTCCAAAACAAGTGCCATTTTCATATAATCACTCCCTTGGAATATAGCAAAATGATAGCCTCAGCGTATAACTCCTGAATTTATTGTAAATTCCCTTTTGTGACTTTCCTGGATATTACTAACCATAGAGCATTAGAGCCAGGAAGTTCCTTAGGATCATTTAGTTCATCTTCCTCATTCTGCAGGTCAGAAAGCATTCCATTCTTAATGAAATTAAAATTTAAAAGGGATTGTCTGTAAATAAACGAGCTTGTTGAAACGCTATAAGGCTAGCAGCCTAGCAGAAGTGCATGTGTGTTGGAAGGCTGGTGGTGTTAATAGCAGACAAAGGACGTCATGGCTTTGGGTCTCATAGGAGCAAGCAGATGTGGGTTAAAACAAATAAAATATTGAAAATAGGCTAAGAGTTTAATTGCAAAATAAGGGAAATAAGGGACTGGGGCTGGACAAATGCTTTCTATCGGTATACCTATACCTCTATCTATCTATCGCCCTCCCTCCCTCCTTATGTAATCCTTACAAGAAGCCTTTTACACCATGGGGAACTAAGGCTTAGTGGTATTAAAAATCCTGCCCAATGACATAAAACTAATGAGTTCAAGACTAAGATTTGGAGCCAGTGTTCTTCCCTTCACAACATGCTGCCTGGCTCACTGTCAAGAGTTCATGCAAAGGCCTTGTTCCTTTGCACTTTATTTTCAGATTTTCTCTTCACTCCCTCTCCCTACTCTCATCCACAAAGAAAGCCACAATATTTTTTATATATGTCCTTAAATATATATGTATATTTGAAAATACATGTTCTGATATATTGTGTATGTGTGTTTTATCTATAAATGAATCTTTATAGATTACACGTGGTTACTATTTTCCATTTAATACCGTGGTTTTTTAACATTCATTCATGTTGCCATATGTACATCTAGATCATTTCTTGTGACAAGTGCATAGTATTCCATGATATAAATCTACCATCAATTTCCCCAATGATGCACACCAATGGATCCACAAAGCAGAATTATCTAGAAACTCAGAGGGTTCCTAAAGACATCCACAGTTTTTTAGGACATTGCCAATTGATTTTGTTCAACCTCACTATTTTATAGATGATAAAAATGAAGGAAAACTATCCAAGAAAGTCCATAAGAATTAACCAACACTATCAGTTCACAAGGCAATCATTAAGAAACAAAATTTACCGTCCTATTAGGAATTCCCAAATGCAGAGAGATCACTGAAATCTGGTGATACCGAAAAATAAATGTCTAGTGTCTTTGGAGACCAGTGTCATGCATGTAGGCATACATACACTTGCTTATGCAGACCAGCAGAGACCTAGGTGAAGAAAAGATAGAGGTCCAGGCTCCCTGACGGTGTGACTGTGTGAACTTAGGCGAACTTAGGCACCTTCCTTAGTTTACTGTATGGGGTAACAGCATGAATCCGGAGCTAGACTGCCACGCTCCAAGTGTCAGCTTTACCAATTAAGAGCTCTATGACTCTGGGAAAGCTGCTTAAATCCTGGATGCCTCAGTTTCCTCATGGGGTAAAATGAGGATTGAGTTAATATTGTCAATGCTAAAAGCTGTGCCTGGGGCATAGGAAGTGCTCTTGTCTATAGAGGTTTGTGTTTTTTTTAATCCTCTATAAATAAGAGCTTCACATTTACAAAATACTATCTACCTCCCATGCATTTTATAGGGGGATAAATAAATGCATTAAGTACTGGCATACCTCAGATGCTGCGGATTTGATTCCAGACCACCACAATAAAGCAAATATCACAGTAAAGTGAATCGCACAGTTTTGGTTGCACAGTGCATACAAAAGTTATGTTTAAGCTATTAAGTGTGCAATAGCATTATGTTCCAAAGTGCACATACCTTAATTTTAAAATATTTTATAGCTAAAAACTAGTAGCCATAATCGGAGCCTTCAGAGCTGTAATTTCTTTTTTCCTAGAGAATGGTCTTGCCTCGATGTTGATGGCTGCTGACTGATCAGGGTGGTGGGTGCTGAAGGTTGGGGCTGTTGTGGAAATTTCTTAAAATAAGACAATGAAATTTGCCACATCAACTGACTCTCATGAATGATTTCTCTGTAGCATGTGATGCTGTCTGACAGCATTTTACCCACAGTAGAACTTGTTTTCTAAATTGGAGTCAATCCCCTCAACCCTACTGCTGCTTTATCAACTAAGTTTATGTAGTATTCGAAATCCTTTGTTATTTCAATAACCTTCACCAGAAGATTTCATCTCAAGAAACCACTTTCTTTCCTCATCCAAAAGAAGCAACTCCTCATCCATCAAAATTTTATGAAATCATAACAGTTCAGTCACATCTTCAGGCTCTACTTCTAATCCTAGTGCTCTTGCTATTTTCACCACATCTGCGGTTACTTCCTCCACTGAAGTCTCAATCCTGAGAGTTGGAGCCATCTTCTTTAAACTTCTGTTATGTTGATATTTTGACCTCTTCCCATGAATCACAAATGTTCTTAATGGCATCCAGAATGGTGAATCCTTTCCAGAGGTTTTTGATTCACTTTCCCACATCCACCTATGGCAGCTGTAGCCTTGTGAAATGCTTTTCTTGAATAATAAGACTCAAAAGTCAAAATGACTCCTTAATCCATGGGCTGCGTATGGATGTTATGTTAGCAGGCATGAAAGCCACATTAATCTCGTGCACCTCCATCAGAGCTCTTGGGTGACCAGGTGCAGTGTCAATGAGCAGTACTATTTTGAAAGGACCGTTTTTTTTTCTGAGTAGTAGGTCTCAACAGTGGACTTAAAATATTCAGTAAATGTTATAGACAGATGTGCTGTCATCCAGGCTTTGTCATTCCATTTAAAGCACACAACTAGAGTAGATTTAGCATACTTCTTAAGGGTGGAGGATTTTCAGAATGGTAAATGAGACTGGCTTCAACTTAAAGTCACCAGCTGCATGAGCCCCCAAAAGAGAGTCACCTTGTCCGTTGAAGCTTTGAAGCCAGGCGTTGACTCTCTCCTCTCTAGCTATGAAATTCCTAGATGGCATCTTTCAATAGACGACTGTTTAGTCTACATTGAAAATCTGTGGTTTAGTGCGGCCACCTTCAATGAATCATCTTGGCTAGATCGTCTGGATAACTTGCTGCAGCTTCTACATCAGTGCTTGCTGCTTCACCTTGCACTTTTATGTTACAGAGATGGCTTCTTTTCTTAAACCTCATGAACGTCTGCTAGCTTCAAACTTCTTTTCTGCAGCTCTTTGCCTCTCTCAGCTTTCACAGACTTGAAGAGGATTAAGGGTCTTGCTCTGGATTAGGCTTTGGTTTAAGGGAATATGGGTGGCTGGTCCTCTATCTAGACCATTAAAACTTTCTCCATATCGGCTTTAAGGCTGTTTTGCTTTTTTAGCATTCATGTGTTCACTGGAGTAACATTTTAATTTACTTCAAAAACTTTTCTTTTGTGTTCACAATGAACTGTTTGGCACAAGAGCTTTTGGCCTGTGTTGACTTTTGACATTGCTTCCTCACTAAGCTTATCATTTCTAGCTTTTGATTTAAAGCAAGAGATGTGTACTCTTCACTTCAATGCTTAGAGGGCATTCATTATAGGGTTATTATTTGTCCTAATTTCAATACTGTTGTGCCTCAAGGAATGGGGGCCAGAGGAGAGGGGGAGAGTTGGGGATGGCGGTCAGTGGGACAGTCAGAACACACACACATTTACAGATTAAGTTCACTGTCTTACACGGATGCAGTTTGTGGCACCCAAACAATTACAATAGTAAATCAAAGATCACAGATCACTTAACAAATATAATGAAAAAGTCTGAAATATTGCAAGAATTACCAAACTGTGACACAGATACACAAAATGAGCAAATGCTGTCGGAAGAATGGCACCAACAGACTTGCTCAACGCAGGTTACCACAAAACTTTAGTTTGTAAAAATGCAATATCTGTGAAACATAATAAAGTGAAGTGCAATAAAACGAGGTATGCCCGTATATCAAATGTGTGTTACTATTCCATTATATTCTCGAGGAATACTCTGATAAATAACAGTAAGAATAACAAGGTCTCATATACATGGAGCGATTCTATAATCTCATGGGATTGGTAACGAATCAAAGAAACAGAAGTAAAATCTGGCTCACCTTGGACTCAGGTGTGTAGCTTCCAGAAGGCAGAAATTAGGTTCAGCACTCATGGGGTACAGTGGGAATTCACTCTACCAATGATGTAGGAAGGAGTTAATCGAATAGTTGGAAAAGCAAGGACACCAAAAGGCTAATAGAACAACAAATTATTTGAATGGCTAAGTGTCCTTTAAAAATGGAAGTGAAGCCCTTTGCTTAGTTAAGGGGAAACTGAGGCACACATTTAAAAAAATAACTCGTTCAAGGTCACAGAAGCACTCAGTTGCAGTACTTGGCCAGTCAATCGAGGGTTCTTTCAGCCAAGTCATGCGCAAACTCAAACTCCCATTTATTAGAAGTTCATGCACTAGATTTTTTTTTAAATCATACAAAGAAGATAAATTGCGGGAAATTATTCACTTTGAAATAAAAAGACTTTGCTTAAAAAAACTCACAGCAGGGTTTTCTTTTTTTTAATATCGGCTCTCTTCCTGCATTTGAAATTAGATCTGACTCTGACTGAAAATGAGGGAGCCCTGTACTGGTGCGGAGTCCTGGTTCCCCAAACACTAAATAAAGACTCTGATGAAGCTGGAAATTAATTTCATTAGCATAAATAATCACAGTCATGACTTTACAAGCATATAAATCAGAGAGTAGTGGAGATGAGCATTTGGTATTTATATACAGAAAAACTGCAAAGTCAGAGAGCCTTAGGGAAAGGCACATTTGGGTTTGACTTGGTGAGTGATTTTTTCTTGGTTTGTTATGAACAGCCCTTCCAGAGCAGTCATGTTTGTCACTCACACAGCCATGTGTCACTCCCTCGGGAAAAGTGGTATTTGTGTCTTTCTCTCTGATTAGACTATGATTTCCTCAAGGGCAAGGACAAGGACAAAGATCTTGAGGTCCTCGTCATTGTATCCCTATTCTTCAGGACAATGTCTCGCACTGAGAAGAAAGAACGCAATGACTGTCAGTTGAAGCAAATTTGAGGGAGTTAACTAATATTTCTTCAAATTAAATATTTTGTACATATAAATCTCTAAGCAAATAGACATGTGATGTTTTTGTAGATAGAACTGATAGGATAAAAATAAATTATACAGTTCATCAGATGGTGATAAATGCTGTGGGGAAACAAGCAGGGCAGAGTTATAGAGAATACTGGGAGGCGGAAGGGGGTTGAGATTTAAACAGGAGGTCAGGAGAGGCCTCACTGTGAAAGTGGTATTTGAGTGAGGATTTGAAAAAGGCAACAGACTAAACTGTGCTGTTGAAAGGGAGAAAAGCATTCCAGGCAGAGGCAAAGACTACTGCAAGGGTCTTAATGCGAGAGCTGCCTCTCTGAGGAACAGCAAGAAACCTGTGTAACTGGAGGATGCTGAGCAGGAAGAAGCGTTGTAGGACTTAATTACAGAAGGGTGACCGGTACAGTATCATGAAGGATCTGGAAGGCCACTGTAAGGGAAGCCAGTGGAAGGTTCAGAGCAGGAAACTGACATGACCTGACTTATGTCTAAATAAATCACCTGGGCCTCTTGATTGCAATATGCCATAGGAACAAGGGATGAATGAGGAGTCCTATCAGGAGGCTATCTTCAATAATTTAGTGAACTTTATGGTGACTTGGATCAGGTTGGTAGCAGAGACACAGTGGAAAGTGGTCAGATTCTGGATACATTTTGAATATGGAACAGACAACATTTGCTGAGGGATTAGACCATTGGTATGAGACAGAGAGGAGTTAAGGATGACACTAATATTTGTGCCTAAGAAACTAGAAGGATGAAGTTTCCATTTACTGAAATGAGGAAGACTAGGAAGGAGCAGGGGTTTCCTTGGAGGCTGGGTGCAGAGAGCAGAGTTTTGAAGGATACATTATATCTGAGATGTCTGTAGACATCCAAGAGGATTCATAAAAGTAGGCAGTTAATCAATGGCAGGGCCCAGGCTGGAGACATAATTTAGAATCATCATCATACAGATGGTACATAAAGTAAAATTTTTAATGGAACCAAGAGTACAATTGTGGCCCTTGCCCAAATTCTATGTTAAAGTCCTACCCGCTCCGCCCCCATACCTCAATGTGACCTAATTTGAAGATAGGGTCCTTACAGATGTAAGGAATTAAAATGGGGTCATTAGGATGGTTCCACTCTAATGGACCGGTGTCCTTATAAAAAGGGGAAATTTGAAAACATACACATACACACAGGGAGGATGCCGTGTGACATGAAGGCAGCCATCTACAAGCCAAGAGAGAGGCAAGGAACAGATCCTGCCCTCGCAGCCCTCAGAAGGAACCAACCCTCTCGACATTTCATTTTGGACACCTAGCCCCCCAGGGCTGGAGACAATCAATTTCTGCTGTTTGTTGCAGCAGCTCTAACCAACTACTACATTAACGTGACGAGTGACTGTGGATAGAGAAAACTGTCCAAAACTGAATTTGAACCCTAAGTCGCTACAACTTTTAGAGTTAATGAAAAGAAAAGTAACCACTGGAAGTGAGGAGCAGCAGCCAGCGACATGAGGGAAAATAGAGAACTACTGAAAGCGAAGTTCAAGGAAATGTGACAGCAAGAAGGAGGTGATGAGCGATGAGCTTCATCCGCTACTACTCACAGGTCAAGTGCGATGAGGGCTAACACCTGACCATCGGACTTAGCAACGTGGATTTCATTACTGAACTTGAAAGAGCAGTTTCGGCAAAATAGTGGGGGTGAAAGCCGATTACTGTGGGTTCAAGAGAGAAAGAGAGGAGAGAAATTGGAAATAGCAAAGGACACAACTCTTTTGAAGAGGTTAACTAAGAAGGAGCAGAGCTGTGAGGTGCTAGAGGAAGGGCTGTGTGGAGAGAGACTTCTTGCGATTGGAGAGATTACTGCATCTTGGTATTAGAAAGGATCCATTGGATTAGAACCAGTAATGTTATGGGTGGAGGGAATTGTCGAAACCATATCTCTGAGGAGGGGTTGGGATTCAGTGTAAATGGAAGGGCAACAAGAAAGGAGGACAAGTATAATATAGTATAATACGGTATGGTGTAGTGTAGTGTGGTGTGGTGTGGTGTGGTGTGGCGTGGCAGTACAGAATTTTTGCAAGAATTTAATTAGATAAGACAGTGAAAGCCCTAACCCTGGCACAATGTGATTATTCAATGAATATTACTTAATATTATATAAATGCTACTGAACTGATCTCCCCTGCTCCCCTTTTTTCACTCTCGTTTGTGCATTATTTACACATAAGTATGGACACCTACATGTATGATGTCATAGGTGTAACAGAGATCATCTGAAGAGTACAGACACAAGAGACCTCTGAGTACTTCAATATTTAGAAATCAGATAGAAGAACCTGAAAGAGGGCCTGGAGAATGAACAACCTGAATGGCAGAAGAGAAACTGTGCAAGGAAACCAAAAGGAGAAGTATTCCTCAGACTGGATGGAAGTAAAAGATAACAGAAACCACGAACACCTAAGTCTCTACAATGTCAGTAAGCTGCAGGGAATCCTGGGGCAGAGGAAGGTGGTGGCTCACTGAAGAAGCAAAACGATAAAAGGGACTTAATGCTCTGTTCTCATCTCATGCAGGTAGAGGCAAAAGGAGGAGGAAATGGCCTGGGCTACTATATAGTCACCAAACCTCATGGTAGTCCTCATTGAGGTCACATCAAGGGAAGGAAATCTGGGAATTCCATATAACATTATTCGGATTTTCAAACTACCAACAATACTTCCCTTTCTGCAGCATGATAAATCTAGAGTGTACCACTTTAATCAGATTAATTGAATGCATCTGTTCACCAAAGACATTGTACATTTGTGGATGATCCATCCTAAAATTTTGGCCAGCAGTTTCAGTGTTCTATTCTATAAATGGGAACTATGTCACATGCCAAGAGAAGTTTCCAAAAAAGTAAACACGTCAATTTCCAGACATCTTGATAAGTTTCTTAGGTTGTTCTTCTCAAGACTGACATACATCAGTGCATTTTTTATTTATTTTATTTACTTTAATATTACGTAGTTTTCAATTAATGTGTTCCAACAGCTACCATTTACACATAAAAACTTTGATAAAGGTTGAAATGAAAGAAAAGGCAAAGATTTGACAGGTAAATGCAAGTGAACTTAAAATAGGTTCAATAATATCAAAATCAAACAAAAAGAATGTAAAGCAAAAGGGCACTAAACTGGGAAAGGTCATATTTCACTGATGAAAAGAACAGTCACAATAGCTAATATGAAGACGCTATTAGAAATGCAAAGAAAATAAGAAATCATGGCATTGTTCATAACAATGGTAAACTGGAAATAACCAAAGCTAGATAAACACACAGTACTAAATAAAAGACTAGAAAATGATAAGCAAAATACATCAGAACATTATCGATGATAAGGCATGGAGTAATATGATCAGATTTGCATTTGATAATAAAAAAGATTCCACCCACAGTAGCCTAAATTAAAACATCATATCCATATAAAGAGAATATTAAGTTTTCCTGGCAGCATAAAACCTTTGAATAAATGAAAAGATATACTATATTCTTGGATGAGAAGAATTAATACAGTAAAAATGTCAACCTCTCCTTAATTATTCATAGGCTTAACACAATCATAGTTTAAGCCCTTAATAAAATTGAACTAAAGTTCTTAGAGAAGACTAAAATTCATGTGGAGAATATTAGAGAGTAATTTATGAAAATTCTGAAAAGAGGAATGATGACTCCAGAAGTGTCCTCTCAAAGGCAAGTGTACTTGGATAGTTCAAGGACTGGCTGACATAAGGCAGAACCCTAAAACGGACCCTGTGAACTTAGGGCTGTCAGAGTTAGCAACCAAACGTAATCAAACACGTCGGAGACAACAGCAGAAACTTCATCGATGCCTAAAAAAAACTTTAAGGGAAAGAAACTTGGACACATTTCAACGAATATGGCAGATAAGACAACAAACTGTTAATGCCCTGTTGTCTACAAACCAGTAAGAAAAGGGTGAATACAACCCAAAGAAAGTGGCAAAGGATACAAGCCAAAATTTCACTAAGAAAAAAACGCAAATGGCCAATAAGTTCAAAACAAACAGCATGTTCAACCTTACAACTTTGTGCTGTTTCCTGGATTTCTCGTCCTCCTTCCTGTTCTTTGTGTGACTACTGATTCCTTCTCACTTTTTGGCTCCCTGCTTAATTGGCACCTCCTCAAAGAGAACTTCCTGTCTTATTTAAGTAGCCACACACGCCTCCAGCTGGCACACGCGTTTTTCACAATTGAAACACGGTGTCCTTCACAGCAAAGACCTTAAGAATATATTTGTTTGTTTTCTCTCTACACCACTACATAAAAAATTTCATAGAGTAAGGAGTATATTTTTTTACCAGTATATATCCAACACGTGGCATGGTGTCTGGCACAAAGCAGGTACTCAATTACTTTTTGTCAAACAAATAAATAATGAAGGTTTTTTGCTCCAATTGCTTTGTTTTTATTTGTTTTAGTACAATATGTAGTTGGTGTGAGGCAAGATCTCTCATATACTGCTGGTTGGGAGTAAAAATTGGTACAATCATTTTGGAGGGAAAATTGTCTGTATTTTGAAACATAAGGCACACATTCTTTGTTCTCTTCTCAAAACCTTCCCATGAGCTATCTCCCTCAGAGTTGAAGCTAATGTCCAAAAAGGCCTACAAGAGTCTACATGATCTGTCATCTCCCATCCCTCTACCATTCTGGCCATATGGGCTACTGGCTCTCTCCCCATTCACTCCGTTCCAGCCAAAGTTCCTTCCTCATGGTTCCCCCAATACCTTAGACATGCACCTGGCTCAGAGACTTTACACATTTGCCATTCTCTCTGCCGGGAATGCTCTTCTCTGGATATATAAGTGTCTCCCTCCCTTCCACCGTACCCTTACTTCAGGTTTCCCTTCAAATATCTCCATATCTTCTCCAGCCACTTGATAAAAAGTCATTCGACCCCATGCCCAACCCCAGACCTCCCCATCCTGCTACCCTGCATTATTTCTGTCCACTTCACAGACTAACCTGATATATTCTATATTCTCCCTTTTTTTCATTGCTTGTCTTCCCTCACCCAATGAGGAAAGGGATTCTTCTTTTATCCACTGCTGTATACATAATCCCTTTAAGAGAGCATGACACATAGAAGATTCTAAATAAATATGTGTTGAGTGAATGAGTGAATGAATAAATGAATATCAAGAGCCTGAAAAATTTTCATGCTGTTTTACCTAGTAATTCTATGTCTAGGAATCTATGCTAAGTAAATAAATGGTCTAGTTGGACTAAGGTCTATATTAGGTTTCCCTTCATGACACTACCTATAAGAGTGACAAATTAGAAATACTCTTCATGTGCTGTTGTTATAAAGGAGAAGTCAAGTAGAATGTAATACAAAAATTAAAATGGAATAGTCTGCAATCATTTAAAATTATGTCATTATAAAAATCATGACATGGGGAAATGTTCACAATGGAATATTAAATGAATAAATCATAATACCATGAAGTACCTAGAGCATAATCCCAAATATGTAAAACTAAAAATATAGACACAGTAATATGATAATTTTTATATGTATGACAAATACATACATACTACATATATTATATAGACCTGTATACTTTAAGGACAGTAATATATTGAATATATGTATATATAGACGTTGGGGGGTAGGGATATAAGTAGAACTTAAAATGCCCACAAGGGTTATCATCGAGTAACGGGATTATAGAATTTGTGGGTGATTTCCTGTGTTTTAGAGTTTTTCTGTACTTTCACATTTTCTATAAAGGAGGGTTAAAAAGAAAATGATGTTATAATGAGAAAGAAAAAAAGACCAATGATATTCTTGTAACCTAGTTTTCTAAACAATATCACTTTTTGACTTATTGGCAGGATTTTATAGCAACTAAATGCACTCAATGGAACTGACAAATGGACAGGAAACTTTTTAAAATGGAGGGCTTAAAAGATCTATTTTGTCCAAGTTAATGTTAAGTAGCTCCTGCTAAACATAGGTAACAGGGTCATTTATCTCATAATAATAATAATAGGTAACAGGGTCATTTATCTCTTAATAATAATAATAATAATAATAATAATAATAATAAAATCTACTGTTGACTTATAGATACTTGTCCTTCTGTTTTCAGGTCAGAGGGAAAATAAACAACCAATTTATCAAAAGATGGAACAAAGCCCAGAATGTAGTTATTTAGGAATAACTGTGTTGTAATGCACATGCAGTAGATGTGAAATGGGTAAATACAGGTTAGACAGTTCCTTTGATGTTATATTTGCTGTGGGGATATTTGTCCTAATAGCCAAGAAGTGACCAGGAAAAAAAAGTAATGAGTGAACATGTCCTAGGAAGTCTTCAGCTCAGGAGGAAATTCTTTTTTCTTATTAAAACAATGCAGTTTTTACTACAAACCCTCACCCTGCACAAGAGCAGTAAACATTCCAGTACAGACACAGAAAGCATTGTGGAGCTTTATGGGGAGTTAACACAAGCAGAGAAGAATCACATGGTATATGTACTTGCATTTAAGAATAAAAATTAGCCAGGAGAGCACAAACAATGTGATCACCAAACTCTGTGGAATGGAGACAGGAGACCTGTGTACTATAAGGAAAGAACTTTGTGCAAATGCAAATAGACTGAGAATGTTACTCCATGGGTACCAGCCTGTCTGGAGGGACCTGGGTCGTATGCAGACACAGGCGCCATAGGTCAAAGACAGGGCCATTAAAGAATAGAGTCCAGATGAGAAGGGTGACAGAGGCACTGCCAAAACTGAAGGTCAAATACAGTTGCTCATAATGCCTTAACATAAGTTAACTCTTATAATAATAACCATAATGATGACAAGAATTTATTTAGCATGTATTATTATTATGTACCAATTGTGCTGGGTGTCCTTGGTCAATTTTATATTTATCAGCAGAATCACTTTATTTGATGTCAACTCATTAAGACATGGGTGAGAGTGCCTGGAACCCACATTCCCACCTTTTTTCATGGAAAGTGTACTGCTCTCCCCAGGTTTCAGTTAATTTCTATTGGAATTACATTCTCTTAGTTACTCGTAGCTCCAACATCTTTCCCTTCCACGGCAGGATATATACAATTCGAGGTAAAACCATTATCAGTTACCCTCGTACGGGACTGGATGCACACCTGATGCGGCATCTACAGTCTCTGTCCTGAGCCCTCTTGATGTTGGCCAGGTGAATAAGGCAAGTGGACCGTTCCCAACAGGACAGTCTAAGAGGGCCTCTCAAAATTTGTTGTCTCTAATGCGCCCCACTCACATATCATTTTAGATTAACCATGTCCAGATCCTCTAAACTGCTCCTAAACTGGACAAGTGTTTGACCACCTTCCCTGAATGTGCTCAGTTTTGGCTATGTCCCCTTAAAACGCTGCTCTAGAATTTCTACACTTGGGGCTATTGGGTGGCAATCTGCTTGAAAGGAAGTGTGCCAGTCAGAGACACTATATGTGCGTAGCACTTTATAGAAGATTAAGAGAATGACAGTTCTCCAAAACAAAGGTTACAGAGACATGTGGGGAGAAGGGCCATTGGAGGTGATGAAAGGAGGGCAAAACAAAAACGAAAGCACACGACAGCAGCAAAAAAACCAGGCCATTCCTGGGCCTGGTTACAACAGGAAGATCCAATCAACACTAAGAGTAACAGTATTATCACTTCACCTGTTCTAGATTTTACACATCTATTATTGTAG
Source organism: Eonycteris spelaea (assembly GCA_003508835.1). Lineage (NCBI taxonomy): Eukaryota > Metazoa > Chordata > Mammalia > Chiroptera > Pteropodidae > Eonycteris > Eonycteris spelaea. The sequence goes on from PUFA01000200.1 coordinate 1,598,286, forward strand.
ATAAGACTGACTTATTGAATTTATGATCAACTAAAATTCTCATTTCAAAGTCTATCTCTCCTGTCGAGTTGGTTTTTGGAACTTGAGCACAGTGGACATTTTTTCTTTATTATTTTGTTGGAATTGGCCATTCCTTCTAAGCTGTCAAGATCTTTTTGGAACCTAAGGCATTAGCTATCTCTAAAGCCTTAGCAATGTCTTCCAGTCTCATTTTATTTGCAAATTTGCACTGCAGAATCATTTGCTTGGAAAACACACATGCACATGTGCACTGAAAGCTAAATAAACGTGGTTAGTTTTCACTTCAAGCATCCCATTCAATTCAGCCTTCTTGGATCCCTAAGAAGGCAACAGTTGTCTTAATGACTTAATCACTTCATACTATTTAAAGCAAACATATGGCCTTTAATGCAAAAGGTACCAGAAGTTAAATATTTGAATCTGAAATTAAAACATAGGTTCTGTACAGCCTGCTACTGGGACAATCGTATCCAACACTCTGGGAAATAAAATAAACTCTAGCTTGAGGAAAGAGGATGGTGAGAGTTTACGGATGTGAGACATACCAAGTGATACTTTCATATTTGAACCCGACTCACACAAAATGTCAGTGAGCAGAATAATTACTATGGAAAGCAAAAAAAAAAAATAAAAAGGTAGATCCCTTCTCTTACTGTAAAGGCATGAACCAGATTCGTGTGCCCTGAGCACATTCTCACTCAGAGAGCACTGATGAGTCAGCATTTTCTACCTCCTGGTGCAATGGCCTCCTCTGTAGTGTAAATTTGCACATGGTAAAAAGCAGATCGAGCGTATTAGGGGATTTGTCAGTATGTATTCCAGAACTGCACATTCTAAAAACAAACCAAATCTTGGAGTCTGAGGATTCTGATGAATTCTATACCTAGGCATGGTCTGCTCACTCAGTCCAAAGCAAGACCCGGAATCTCAAATTCGTGGCTTTGAGTCCTGTATCTTAAGGGCTTTGTTGGAGCTGAGAGACCTGAATTTTGGTACTGCCACCAACTGGCTCTGTTCCCCCGACAAAGAGCTCTGTAAAATGAGGAGTTGGATGAGATGGATGATTTGCAAACTCTTCTAATAACACTGAAATTTTTCAAAATTTAAGTGGAATCTTATGAAAACTCAGTTAATAAATGACATTAAAAATATACAGATTTTTCTGGGTAAAGCAAGATGGTAGCCCAGATACTTGCCAACTTAGCTCCAGAAACACATTTGAGAGACTCCTAAAACTTCTGTAAGCACAGTTTGAAAACCGTTAACAAGGCCCTTCCAGTTTTATAGAATTCTATTCTGGCTTATGATAGAAGAAATCGAAGCTACTTTTCAGCTCCTGCATTCAAGGGTGTATAAAGCAGAGGCTGGGCAACCTATAACTGATCATCAATATCAGTAATAATCATAATGAGTGCCATTTGTTGAGGTATCCTGCTGAGGAAGCCGATGATCTCAAACATCTAGTGGCAAGGCCAGGTTTTGAACCCAAGTCTGATGTATTAACGGGTAAATATACTACGGCATGACAAGTGCTAAAACAGCTCTAGCTACCAAATACGGGAGGGTCACAAAAGAGATGTGATCAGTTCTACCAAGGAAGTAGGAGAAGCTGACCCTTGATCTGGGTCTTGAAGGATCAACAGCGATTTACCAGAAAACAAATTTGGGAAAGGACTTAAGGGCCGTGGACACAATATGTGCATTGTCGAGGAGGTCATGCAGCAGGGGAGACTGGCTGGAGATGAGAATGCAGATACAGGAGGCTCATCTCATCATGAAGACATCTGCGTCTCACACTAAGGGATTTAGACTTATCCTCTTGGGCCAACACCACTGCAGGCCAGATAATCCCTCTTCCTGGAACACTTTTTCTCCAAGTCTCTTCCTTTCTCACCATTCAGGGTTTGGCTTACATATCATTGACTCTGAAATGCATTTCTTACCCCTTATCTAAAGAGAACCTTCTTTTTCTCCATCCTCATTAGAACCTAAGTTCCATGAGAGGTGGCGCCTTGACACCCTGGTTCACCGTTTTATCCCCAGCAGCTAGGTGAGTGCCTAGCATACAGTGTAAATGCTCAATAAATATTTGTTGCATGAATGAAAGAAATGAAATTCTGTCCATAATGCTTGGACTCACAGTCATCCTTGCAATGTCTTTTTGTCTGAGCCTGATATGTTAGTGACTCCACCTTGAAATAAATAGGGGATGATAGTGTGTTGACAGTGGCAAGGTAGCTGACAAATAAAGAGGCAAAAATGAAAACTATGCTGTCTCACTATAAGAAAGGAGGAGTCTGTGTCTATAAGATTCCTTAGTGGCCTTAAAATGATGATGTCTATCCAGATATACCTACCTAACTACTGGGGGACTTAAGTCCTGGGGAAACGTACCCTATTATCTTGTACTTACAGAAGCTCTGATGACTTAGAACCTGACTTAGTTTATGCATTAAAGTCATAATCAAATCCTTCCAAATATCAAAAATGCATTCCATCTTTCCAACCAAAATAAAGTACAATGAACCTAACTGGCTGGAAGGAGGCTTATTATTATTTTTGGCAAGTTACTTTGGCTCAGTTTTCTCAATCAAATAGAAACTATAGTAACATTTCCCTCATAGGTCTGTAGTAAGGATTAAACCAAATGATCCACACAGTGCACTTCACACAGTGCCTGGCACATAGGAAATGATCCGTCAGAGTGAGCTTTCGCAAGCATTATTGTTATCCGTGGCATTTGAACACAGTGAAGGCCTTTATAAGAGCAAAGCATTTTTGTGAAGGCAGCTCCATTTCCCTTTCATAAACCTGTCCCTCCCTGTATGGCAGGTTCCAGACCCTGACCACAAAAACCGCAGTCTTGGTATCTGTTCTTCGCTGACGATATCCTCAAACCTCCCTTTCATTTGTCTTTCTCTCTGACTAATAAACCGTTTACTGCTAATTACTTATAATCATTTTCTGCTGCACAGTTTTATATTTGTTTATTACGTTCACAGCTGTCTTACTTAGCAAGGATAGAAATCTATTATCTCATTATACCCAAGTCCCCTGATCACAGTGTCCTTGCCTTCCATTTCTTCCTCTGAAAATGTCCTTTGGCAGGACAGGATTTTCCTTCTTCCTCAACCCTTCCTTTCTACCCCCCACACACCCTGTAAGGAAAGAAGGGTTTGGAATAGACAAACCACATAACTAAACTTGCTAAACTATGATATCATTATGCTATAAAAGATGGTCAAATATCTGACTTACAGAGACTCCACTCTAAAAGAATTTATTAATTTATTCATTAAAAATATTTATTTAGCATATCCTATGTTCAAAGTTCTGGTGATTCGGCTGTGAACAAAAGCAGATTAAATCCTTCCCTTTCATGAAGCAGATATAATAGGGGAGACAGACAACAAATATGCATCATCAGATAGTGATCAACACTGAATAAAACACAATAGGGGAAGAGAATGTGCTGAGTGCACTGCTTGAGTTGGTATGGTCAGTGTGGGCTTTAAAAGGAGGTTCATTTGACAACTGGAAGGTTTACTTAGAGACTCAGGGGTTTGGTGCTTCCTCCTTGTGGGATGAAATCAAGATTCAGGGAAAAGAGGTGATAAAGTCCAGAGGATCGTGGGGAAGGGGTGAAATTTCCCAGATTTCATTTAAGATGTACTCTGCATGGAAAGTGAAAGAGGATTGTTTGCAACATGCTGGATATTATTTAAAATAAAATAAAAAAAAACTTGCTCAATTAATAGTACAAGCGCTGGTGGGAGCATCCTGGGCTTCCAAACCTGTATCATCAGGGGCATTAGTTTTAAAGTTTGATTGAGAGGACAGTGTGGACAATGGAAGGCAGGGACTATTGCTACACCATCTTCTCCCAGGATGCAGTGGAGCAGGACGGCAGATTATTGCATGGACAGAGGAATGGCAGTTCAGGAGTCCTAGGGGGTGACTGTCAGCCACTTCAAGAAGTCACAAGAGGCAGGAAAGTAAGGAAGAAGTGAAGAGCAAAACCTGATTGCTCTTGTAGGCCAGGGAATGCTGGCCCTTAGAAGATGAGGGACAGCTAGGCAGGCAGCCACAAACATTTCCATTATCATCCTAGAGGTATTTAAGTACTTAAGTTATAGTTTAAAAAGTAGTTAATTGTTTACAGTAACATATAGTTTCACTTGACCTTCTGTGAGAGCGATAAATCAGGCACTGTTATCCAATTTTATGTATGAGAAGCTTAAAATGAGTGGGGAATTTGAACCCAGAACTTTCTGCTGCCTTAACCAAGTGCTTAGTGAACTTCTACTACCTTCAGTCCAGCAATGTTTGTAGCACCAATAAGATACTGAAATCATCCAGAATTATGTTTGTACAAACAATTTCTGGGAAACCACTGACAATATGAATTAAAAGTTAATAGAAATCCAAAGGAAAAAACCCTCTACCCAAACATTGCACTTTACACAAGATTAACTTAAAATGGATCATGGACCTAAATGTAAAATGCAAAACTCTAAAACATTTAGAAAAATAGGAGGAAATCTTCAGGACCTAGGGCTTTGTGGAGAGTTCTCAAATATGATGTCAAAAAGCATGATATATAAAACAAAAAATGGATAAATTAGACTTCATCAGAATTAAAAACTTTTGCTATGCAAAGGACCCTGTTAAATGGCTAAAAACATAAGGTTATAGACTGGGAAAAATATTTACAAACCACATATCCAAGTATAATACCTCTCCTAAAAACTCAACAGAAAAAATATCCATTTAGAAAACGGACATAAGACAGGAATCAATTTCACTGAAGAAGTTAGAGATACCAAGTAAGCACATGAAAAGATGGTCAACGTCATCAGGGAAATCCAAATTAAAACACAATGAGATCACTTCAGAATGGTTGAAAGAAAAAATAGTGACACCACCAAATGCTGGCAAAGATATGAAGACACCAGATCACTCACGAATTGCTGGTGAGAATGTAAAATGATGCAACCACTGTGGAAAACAGTTTAGCAAAACTAACGATGGGCTTACCATATGACCCAGCCACTGCAGTCTTGGGCAATTGCCCTAGACAAATGGCAACTCATGCCCACATAAGGATGTACACGCAAATGTTTTTAACAGCTGAAAAGTGGAAACAAAGCACAGATGTCCTTAAACAGGTGAGCAGTTAAACAAAATGTGGTACATCCACACTATGGGGTACTACTGAGCCACAAAAAGTAACAGATTACTGATATACTCAAAACTTGAATGTACCTCAAAGATATTATGCTGAATGCAAAAAGTCAGTCTCAAAGGTCACATGCCATATGATTTCCATTTGCATGCCATTCTCAAAATGACAAAAGTATAGAGAAAGAGAAGACATTACCATTTGCCAGGCATTCATGATGGGGTGAAGGAAGGTGGGTGTGCATATAAAGGGTTAACATAAGAAATCTTTGTGATCATGGTGCAGTTCTGTGTCTTGATTGTGGTGGCAGTTTCATGACTCAACACGTGTCATAAAATTACATGAAACTACACACATACACACAAGTGAATGCATGTGAAGCTGGTGATATCTGATAAACTTTTGGTCTGTATTAGCGTCGATTTCTTGGTTTTCATATTGTACTATCATTATGCAAGATGTTAACACTGGGAGAAGCTGAGTAGAAGATATATGGGACTTCTAGGTCCTATTTTTGCAATTTTCTGAGTATCCGTAACCATTTCAAAATTAAGTTTTTTAAAAAAGTAAATTAATGCGACCTTTGTGTACTTCTGAACAGAATTCCTTCTAAGACGAAACATTTTGGAGAACAAAAACAGCATGTGACAGTAAGTTATGATGGGAAGAAGGGGACAGTACCGAGAATGGGAATATTTTTAGCCATGATTTAACCTCTGTGATTTCTATAGTTGTCTTCTCTGTAGCTCAGCTTCTAGTTACAGACCTTGCTCCCCTGACCACGTATGTGCCTATCTGAAAAAGGCCAGGTCAATCACAATCCTGTATATCTCCTTGAGTACAGATTTTCATTCAAGAAATGGCATGTCCCAGAATCGTTCTGTGGGGTTTCAAGAGTTGGTGCTAAGCAGCGTGGTGGTTTCAAACCAGCAAAGATAAGACCCCCCCGCTTCCCTGCTAAAGCTGCCAGTAACCATGTCCCTAGCTAATTGAAGAAATCTGAGAGTAAAAGACTACTATGCAAACAGAAACTGGAATAGGACCTGGGGAAAGAGCAAGAAAGAGACCAAGGAGCAAAAAAGAGACCATTAGCCACATGAGCCCCTAGATCCACTAGCTTCTGAGGCCAGATCTGCCCAGTCTTCTCAGATATGTGAACAAATAAATTCCTTTTCAGCAATTTTGAGTGTATGTTGGATTTGCAACTAAAAGACTTCTGAACAGTACAATCTTATGGAATCTCAATCTGTGCATCTATAAAATTAGAATAAGAATATCTGATGTTCTTGCCTCACAATTCTGCAGTAATAATCAAAAGACCACACATGAATGCTCTTTACAGCATTGTATAAATGTAAGGGACTGATATTATTATAGACAAAAAAAATTGCAAAAAAATTCAGCCTTTCCTGGTGATATCATCATTGCATTCCAGTAATTTCCAAAGCAACATTGAGAGTAAGAACCAAACACAAAATGCCACCATAAATAAACAGATTATTATGATTCATGTTCAATGATTCATTTATGAGTCAGAACAAATCAACCAGAAAGCAGTATTCAAAATATATACAAAAATCTTCTCTAAAATTTAAAAATCAAAGAAAAGTTTAAATATGTGTGTGAGAAGAAGCTTCTGTGTCAGAACTTTTTAAATTGAGCTATATTTCCATTTTGAACCAACATGCTTATATTATTGCATGGAACCACTTTTATACTCTGCACATTTTGGCCAGAAAAAATTACCTAATTCTTAATTGGACTAAAATCCTCAACAAGTAGTTTCTTTCTTTTCACATTAAATGTGACAAATTTCAATTGAGTTCAAGATGTCTCCATTTTCCTAAATTATAAGAAGCCCAACCAGATTACTATATTGATATCAATTCAATTTGATTTAAAGCTTGACATCTTGGCTATTGTAAACAGTGCTGCCATGAACATAAGGATGCACAGATCTTTACAATTATTGTTTTGGTTTGAAGAGTTAAAGAAGTACAAATTAGTGGTTGATAGATGGTCACGGGGATGGGAAGCACGGCATAGGGAATGTAGTCAGCACTGAGGTATTGGCTAGGTGGAGAGCCAGAGGAGAGAAAGGGCAATTAGGGGGATTGTTTTATAAACTATATGTCTAACCAATGTTCTGTATATTTGAAACTAATAAAAAGAAAGAGGGAAAGGGAAAAAAAGCTAGACATCTAATTGAATTGGTAAGTCCATGAGACAGCTGGAGCTGGGAGGGCTTTGCCCAGCAGTGACAGCCTAAACCCTGTGCACAATGCAGCTTGTGGGTAAATCCACCTCACTCGATGCGATGTTCTAGCTGCATCTCAGGAGCTGCACGCAGCGCAGAAAAGAAAGGTGTAACTCCTACCAGTCATACCTAGCTTGTGCTAGAGGATATATGCACTGGGTGAGGGTGGGTAATCAAGAGCACCAAAGCCACGAGAGAACAAGAGAACAATGGGTATCAGCTACCCTGCTAGCCTCTGAAGCGTCTGGAAACATCAAACCTTTAGCACCCACAGCGAGGCTAAGTAGTACTTGAAAGTGTGAGGGGGAAAGGAACCAATGAAAAGGGTGGTTGAATTACAAGGAGAGCTCTTGGTAGATGTACTCTTAGAAAGTGGTTTATTTCCATTCTAGCAACTGCCACTCGGTAACAAGTAAAGCCCTAGTTACCAAGCTCTGCTTCTGATATTTCCTAGAATGGAAAGGAATGAACATACATTTTCTCTACTATCAAATATCCATGGTGAGCCAAGTCAATGCTCCTTTTCACATCACGGAGCCAAAGCAATGGTCATAATGCTGATCAGCATTCACAGCATTCTCCTTCCCTCACTGAAGTGGAAACTACCTTGGCTCTAATCCCAATTCTACCACCTACTAGCTATTAACACATCGATGTGTCACTTCCTTCTGTGTCTGCTTCCTTGCTGTGGGATGTCAGATATTGATTGTTCTCCCTTCCAATTCAGAGTTGCCATCACCTCCCTGGTTTTGTGGGTCTTTCTTCTCTAAGACAGCCCAAAGAGAAGAGCAGAGTCTTTGCCCTTACAGTTTCTGTCTCTCTAAGCGAATCTACACCTTTCGGTTTTGAGAGGCATGCTCTTACTGTACTCTCTGGAACAACAGTTCACGAGAACTACTGAAAAAAAGGTAGTCACAACTAAGAGACAGTAGAAACACTCTTTTGGCACCAGACATTTCAGGGAATTATGGTTACAAAACAGAATTAAAATGATAAAAATAAAACTGACACTGTAAAAATGCTAAAAACTTGATAAAGTAAAAGCAAAATCACTGAGGGCCATCTTAGGACAGCCTACCACAAAGGTAGTTTTAAAAATAAGAATCCCAACCCCTCCTTTTTCATAATATTTTTATTATCTTTAGAAGTATAGCGTCTAATATTTCTTTTGGAAAAGCAATATTTATTTGAAGTTTAGAGATATCTTTAGTTACACTGTTTTTTTCTGTTAAATTAACTAGAATTCAATTTCATACCTATTATTAAACCATCCAGTATAGTACAACCCCAATTTGTAAAATTATATCTATGTATCTAGCTTTATAAATGCATAGATCAACACGTATAATTATCTTTATTAATAAGTGTGTCAAAATGAACCAGACTACTATATCATAAGGTCGAGGACACCTAAGGGAATGCTCAAGAAAGGAAAATCTTCACCAAGGAGACATTTCAAACCCAAAGCATCAGTCACTGATGCTTCCAAAGAAAGACTTTCGTCACCACCTTTGTTTTATGGATTAAGATCTTGATATGCATTTAATTTCCCTCACTGGCAGAAATAAATATGAATTCATTGCTCACCAGTCATTTCCAACAAATCAGATTAAGGAGCCAACATTTTAGAGAACACAGAACTCTAAATATTTGCATCCTGGTTATGTCTCTACCACTAAACTGCCATGTGATCATGGAAAGGTCTAGATTCCTTTCTACAAAATGAGGGTCTTAGACTAAGCCATCAACAGAATTAGTCACTCAAGATGATCCAGGAGACAAAAAATGGCACCTTAGTCAAGAGCATTTGGAAAATGCCAAATACTATTCTTCTGGAGTTTCCCAGTGAACGTTATTATACTTAAATATTTAAGTACTCCTGAAGTAAATGAGTTTGTTTAAAACTATTTAATCTAAAGTTTCTCAGTTTACAAAGCTTTTTATGTCATACACACTGTCTTTAATATCACTATTACCTCCATGAAGTAAGCATCATTACTTTCCAGATGAGAACAGTTTTACTATTAAGATCACTTTAAGCAAATAAAAACAATTATTTTATGCAATTCAGCTTGTGTTTCCATCTGAAAAAAGATATAACTTACATCTGAGTCCCAATTTTACCAACATAAACATGCACTAACTGTACTTCAAATATGTGACTAGAGATTAGAACATTGCTGTTTACAAATATCGAAATAACCACATTTTGAAAAATAGGGCAATAACTGACTCTTTCACATGAAGCCATGGTGAAAAATCAAATCATGCTTTGTGCAATTGCTTTATTTTTTATTTCTCCACTAAATCCTTCCATTGCTCATAAAGTCATTTCCAGAAGCAATTATATTTTAAATCATTTAATTTTCAACTGACTGTATTATTCAAAAAGTGATAACATATTTCATCTGTTGCCTCACGAATTCTGTTATTTTTTAATGTTGCAAATAAAGGTGAAAGAATTAAAGTTTGAAACTGCCCATAGACTTAATAAGGATACTTATCAAGTAATTACAAAATGCAATTGCAAGGCAAGCTTTTACTATGTTATGAGTAAAGAGTAAAATGTCTGCATTATTTCAAGGGAGGGGACACTTTTAATAATAACAATAATAATCACTGAATACTTACTATATGACAGGCACTGAGCTGAGTGCTTTACATGTTTCCTTTCATCCTTAAGACTGCCCATAATTTGGGTACTATTATTAGTCATTTATAAACCAAAAAAAAAAAAAAAAACAACTAACGTTCACAGAGGCAAAGCGACTTATGCAAGGTCACATAGCTAGCAAGTGGTAGAACCAGGACAAGAACAAACATCCTTCTCTTAATTTCTATGACATAATATTCACAATCTACCTGCTTTTCAAAACAAATTTAATGTTTAAAGAAATGAAGAGACATTACATAATTTAAGAGAACCTTGGTAAAAAAAAAAAAAAAGACGAGAATCTAAAATGGCCATCATCGACAACTCATTAATATATAATGATGCATTCTGACACTAGGTGAGTTCATACCATGTTAAACTGAAACCAGTAGGGGCCCATGGTAGCCATCTGGTCCTGCCCCCCATCTGGTATTTTCAACAGCCTTCTTAAATGCCACAGAGCCTTATCTTGCTTGGTCCTAATGACATGAAATTCATTACCATGAAAGGCAGGACATTTTACTTCTAAATATCTTTAGAAGTATTAAAATATATAGTCTTATTTTGAGCCAAAATTGCCATTCTTTTAAATTTTACCCATTGATATTGCCGTTGATATAACCCAATACTTGGTCCCTCTCCATGACCATGCTTTAATGGGACCCCCCCAACACACACACACAAACACCATCTATTAGTCACCTCTTCTCCAGTTTAGGCTGCTTCAATACTTCCTAGTTGAAAGCAGCAACTTACCCTCCTTTGAAGGCATCCAAATTTGGCATTGTTCCTTTTAGATTGGAATATAATATCCCTGACATGTTAGAATCAATATAACAGTGGTTACGTATTTATTCTGTGATCTGGACGTTGTAGTTCTGGTGATACCAAAATTGCATCCCCTTTTAACAGTCACATCAAACTGTTTGCTTACAAAAACTTACAATGCTTTTTCACATAGACCACTTCTAAATCAGACCTCTGTCTCGTGATGGCAATTTCAAAATGAAATTCATGGTTAAACAATTATTTTTATAAGTTTCTTCTTGCTGACTGCAGTCCAGCATTCCCATTTGGGTCATATTAGAGGATTCTGTCACTTTCACTGTTGTTGAATTACCTCATGCTAAATCCATAAGAAACACTGTCTAAATCTCCATTTGCCTTCTCAGAGAAAAATACGGGTAAATGTGTCTTTCGTAGGGAAAATATGTTTAAGGTTTCATTAAACAACCTTGATACTTGATACTTTAACTTGCAACTTGTTTTTTTCTTCTTCCCCCTCAGCAATTCTAAGAATCCTAACAGCATATCCTCCACAGAAATGCACTTCAGATCATCACACACGACACCTCAGTCTGGGGCACGCTAGTTTCATTCATCGACAAGATGTAAGAAGTTCAAACTTCTTAGATTCACTAATAGTAAGAAAAGTAGTGTAACATCAAACTATTTTTTAAATCTCTAAAATAAAACCTATAAATCCATATTTGTGGTCTATCTGGTTATGATTTCAGTACTTTTTTTCTTTCCTTTTTTTCACCTTCTAACTTTGAATCCCATGTTCAACCCCATTTAAGAGACACACACCCTAGTACCTGCATGCCATGCTGGGGACCCAGTGGAACCACTCTGTGTTAGGTACTGCATTATGTGTTGGAGAGCAAGGAGGGTGGAGAGAAAAGCAGCTTTGAAGGCATACATGCAGGAGAGAGTTTATGCTCAGAGGCTAGTATAACTAGAGACTAGAGAACATACAAAAAGAACAGAAGCAGATAAAATAGGAAAGAGAGAAAAGTTGGGTAAAGGATATAAGGCCAGTCTAGGAAGTAGTAACTTGATACTTTAAGCAATGGGTAGGGGAAAGGGCATCAGAAGGTAAAATGATCAGACTTATGTTTTGGAAAGATTCTCTGGTGGCCATGTGAAGAGAGCTGGAGTGTCGTGAGGAAAGACTGATGGCACAGAAGGTCAGGAAGGAGGCAATAATAAGTGTAAGTGGCGGACAGTAAGGGCTTGAATTAGGGAAATGGCAGTGAGAAAGGAAAGAGGGAAGCTTTGAATGTTTAGGCTGAGGGAGAGGACAATAAGGTTTCAAGTGTGGGTGACTGAGCTGATGTAGTAAGAGTGGGTTTGGAGTGGAATATAGTGGGAATAATGAGTGCAATTCTAGATTTGCTGAATTCGAGACGCCCATGACACATCAAGGTATAAACATCCAGTAAAGAGTTTAAAGTATGGATCTGGACCTCAGGAAAGGAATCACATCTGAAAAATTAAAATAGCTGATACCTTTGATGACAGATACAGGATCCAAAATGAATTTTCTGCTCAGACTGGAGAAATTCATGAGTACAAATGGAGCTCTCTGTGAGGCGGACTCTGAGCTAGAAATTAGCATGCAGGAGATTCATTAGGGAAGGCTCTGGGTATCAGCACCTGTGAAAGGAAGAGAAAGAAAGCAGGATAAGTGGAGAGAGGGACTGATGTACTGATTTATGATGCAGTCCCAGTGAAGGTCCAGCTCACTCCCCCAAAGGAAGTACTGGACCTGAGATTAACCTGAAAAGTTGTACCAAGCGGGGTGGGGTGCTTTACACCTCTGAGCTGATCAGTCAGTAGATGACGGCTGCCCCCAAAAGTAAGTGTGACACTGCTGGCAAGGGAGGAGTTTTTGGCTGAGGTCATCTCCAGGGACTGCTGACAGCTGAGGGTTCCTGACAACAACATTCCCAGCAGCAGGAGAAATAAGCTCTCCACCTCTGATGAAAGATCTGGCATCATGCGCTGAAGTTATCAAGGCTTAATATAAAGTCCTGACTTGATCACCCAAACACAGGAGAGGTATAACACTTGTGGAAAAGATTATGGCTCTTTAGCTGACTGGAAGGGCAATATAAGTATTGGTTTTAAAGAAATATAACTACCATTTTAAATATAAGTACTGTTTTAAAGAAAAATAAAAAGCTAAAGTAATCTCAGGCTCTGTCAATAAAGGTGTAGCATCCAGAAGTCAGGAAGTGAGCGTTCTGCTCAACTCTGTTACCGATAAAATCCCACCGGAAGTGTCCGTTTCAGTTTTGGGTACAACCTCAAGTGGATCATTGACAAACTGGCACATGTCCAGATCCAGATAACCGGGACAGGGCAGAAAGGAGACCTGAAAGTCTGCCATGAATAAATTAATTAAAAGCCAATGCCGAAAAGTCTATGTAAAAATAAGAGTTTTATCTTCAAAGATTTACTGGACTGACACACGGAAATAGAGTTACATGTACTGGTAATATCCTACAAGTAGAAACCACGGCTAAAAACCAATTTTGTCACACCATAAGGAGGAACTTCCTAAAGATGGTCAACCAACAGTGGAATGGACAGCCTCAGGAAGCAGGAGGAAGGGGTTCCTGTCACTGACACTCCTGAAAGAGGCCCAGAAGCCAACTGTGGAGAAAGAAGTGAGGAGGGGCAGTGGCGAGGAGAAAAAGAAGAATCTAGCTGGAGGCTGTTCTAGACGTCTCCGTGACCCGCTGCAGGCCTCGAGTGTGCTGACTTATATGTGATGAGTGATTTCTTTAAAAAGTAATAAATGAGATACCAGTAGTCAGAACGTGTTGGTAAATTAAAACTATCTATGTCCTCCTTCTGCTTATTCCTCTTCCTCAGTCTGTATTCTCAGTGGAGAATTACTTGTTCACACAAAGAAATAATTTCGTAGGAGGAAATTAAATGTATTTAATCAAATCTTTGTAAATGTCATTCTGAATAAAAGTTGCATGTCTTCAGAAATAGGACATGTCATAACACTCAATGCATTAAACAGGCTTGGTTGAACAAATACGGTTAAATAAGAATCTACAAGGAAAGGCAATGGACTAAAGAACCCAGAAACTATAGGGACAGGGGAGACTGGTTATACAAAAAATCCCCAGCCTTGAAGTGCATGTATACAAAGACTGTGAGAAACTTAGCATTGCAAGTGATGAGCCACATTCTGGAATCCAACTCTCAAACTCTTAGCTGCCCAATACTGCAGACGCTAGCCGTGTAGCTTCTTAAACTACAATCGAAATTAATCCCTCGGTCACAATAGCCACATTTCAAGCGCTCAGTGGCCACACTCAGCTAGTAGCTCCCACACTGCATGGCACAGACATAGAATATTTGCAGCACTGCAGGAAGCTACATTGCATAGCCCTGCCTCAACCCTTTCCTGGGGAGTTAGCCTCACTACAGAAAAACTGCAAACGAGGTTTCACTTCTCCTTCGCTTTATTTTCTCTGTTCTTTTTTCTTTTTGTTTAAAGCTCTCACAGTTCAGAAATAACTTCCCCAGAGCAACTTCTCTGATAAAGCGCCCACCCCTCCTGCAGGATCACTCCGAATTATCCTGCTGGACGCGGGAAAAGGCCAGGTTCACTGTGGTAGCAGGTGGCTCGACTCAACAAGAAATCATTGATTTCTAGCCACTATGTATTAGTTAAATACCATTTATTTACAGATTTATATTAAATAAAATATTGGAAAGGTCTTGAGAATATTCTTCACCAGTGGCAGTTTTCCTCCTTCCCCAGATGTCTACTCTTGCTGTGAGTCTCTAAAAGAAAAATAGCTTTAGCAAGAAGGAGATGAAAATGCAAGTCATAATATTGTACGTTTTCCTTATATAGCATCTAGAAGCCAAAGGCACTTTTGGTTTGTTGCTAAAATATAAATGCACATAGAAAACATACATCATAACCTATGGGTCTTTTGAGGGAAAGATTTTAAGAATGAAAACTACACGGGAAAAAATTTATAAATGGTCATACATTAATGTCAACATTTCCAAATTTCATGCCCAGGGTAAAGATCAGACTGATTTGGTGGCAATATGTGGTGGCTGGGAACAAAGAGACACAAGGTTCCATTCTGTCTGTAAGGTAATGGGCTAACTAGGCCTGCAGGTTGGAGAGAGACTGGGACAAGGGAGCCTTCCCTAGGACTTAGAGTGAATTCAAAGGATCAGAACTCAATAGCAAAACCAAAGGTCTAAAATGGTCGAACCTGATAACACAAGGCTTCCTGTAGGCCAAATGAATGTAGCCAGGTCAAGGTTGGTAAGTTTAAGGAGTGCTGGGAAACAGAGGTTATCTCAGGCAGGCCAGGCCACCCAGTACTTCCCTGGTATCATGTAGGGAGCTCAGAAAAATCTGGGTTTAATGGCAGCAATACAGCTATCAGAGTGAGGAAAGGCGGAAACAGAGACAATGGTGAATGACATACAAAGGAGTCAGGGGTTGTCGCCTTTGTCTATGGGTTGTGGCAAGCTCCGACATAATGCAGGCAAAGGCCAATTCTGCAGTTTGCCTTCAGGCGGACAAGTGGGGATAAAAGCAGGGGATTCGTGAAGCAATCAATGCTCACATGTCCCCCAGTGCAAGGGCAGTATCATCTAGAGACCTGTTTACACATGGCAGTATCATCAGCCAAAAGGCCAGAGTGGGAAAGGCAGCATCCATTTCTGAGGAAAGGGATTGCCAAAAACCAAATTAGTCCATAAGAGGACCAAGCCTTAAAGGGCAGGGTACATGATTCAGGGCTGCCCCTGGCCCAAATCTCCTTGGCAGCAATAGCTAATATAGGGAGGTGACAGAGAGAAGAATCCACTGACAACTGGATCCCTAATCCTAGTTTTGAGAAATCACCTTTATTCCCAAGACTTTGTAAATAGAGAAGATGGGGAGGTGGAGGCTACTAAGATACATAAACTTATTTCTTACCAGGGCTTTCGAAGAACTGGATGTGCCTAACAGTACCGGGGGCCAGGAAGAGTGTGAGTGTGAATGTGTGTGTGTCTGTGTGGGGGGTAGGGGACAGGGATGAGGGAGCTGTTGAATACAAGAGACCCAGGCCAGGCTGACCCTCCAAAACTGCAGTAAATCACCCGGATATACCGCCCTTTCTGTTCTGCTCATCCTGCCTTATATCTCCTCTTGCCCAGTACTCAGAACTTCCTGACCAATAGATGTTTGCATTAATCTTCCTATTAAACATTTCCTGGGCATAACATGGTGAGAACGTACCAAAAGGAGCTGGAGTAGGTTTCCAATGTCCCTGCCTGAGCCCCGTTTTCCCCACGGATTAATTAAGAAAAAAAGATAATCCTAGGTTAAATAGTTTCCAAGAAAATATTTGAACAAAAAGATGCAAAGCTATGACACATTTAGATTTCAACTTGTCATAGTGTTCTTCAGACATCCCCAGGGGGGTGTCATTCTCCAAAAGCAAACTCAAAACATCCAGGAAATAGGAAGGCACCATATTCAATTTGACAAGTACCTTTTTTTTTCTGAATTTTATGCCACCCCCATCCAACTGTAACTATTATGCTTGGAATAAAAAGCAGTAAAAATGAAGAGGCTCAGCTAGGACGTGTTAGGATCATGGCTGAGCTTAGGAAAACATTAACGGAACTGCACTGGCTGCAGTGGAGCTTGCCTGCTGGGAACTTCGGCCCCTTCTGGCTACCCAGACATGGGACCCACAAACAATGAGTCGATTGATGCAGCCCACTGAGAATTCAGGCTGCTCAGTCTGGCCCAAGTGATCTCCATCCCATTTGTATAGGAGAAGCATCTGCAAGCTTTTTTTTAAACACTGACAGCCTTGGCCATCCCCCTACATACACACACCGCCAACAATTAAATCAGAACCTCCAGCTCTGAGGTCCAGGTATCAGTTTTAAAAAAAAGGGAAAAAGAAAAGCTTCTCAATGGATTCATGTGCAGCTCGGGTTCAGAAGCATACAAAGATTCTCCTGAGTTGGTTTTGGTTTTTCATTTGTCCTGATTGTAGATGAGCTTCCTGATCTTTGATAAATTTCCTGACTACAAAACAAGGATAATGTATACCCTGTGCTACTTTTCTCAAGTCTAGTGTGATTATATGAAACTATCTCACGTAAAGAAAGAGCATTAATAGTAAGTGAGCACTTACAGCCCATGTGGGCAGTTACAAATTGTCAGATCTTAACAATCATTCTTCTGTTCTTACTATTGCTTGAGACATAAAAATACCAGAATAAATGAATCCCTTAATTTAGAACTGAGGAAAATGATGCTCAAGTAGGTTAAGGGCTTCTCCCAAGTTCACAAAACTGTAAGACTTACCTGTTCTACTTTAAAACCTAAGATCTTCCTATGACCCCCAACTCCATCTGGACGAGGAGATCCTGAAATTTAGTCTTGATTCTTGCACTAACTGGATGTTGGGCCTCTCAAGCCAGTTACTTTCTATAGTGTTCCCTTTCCACGAGTGCAAAATAAGAAAGTTGAACTAGGCCATTCCTGATGTTGCTGTCCGGTCTAATATTCTATAAGCATGAGATTTGATGTGTGAGGACAGGTCAAGTCCACATATTGCTGTTGACCACATATGTGTTTTTCATTTTAAGTATGATGCTTCATTTAAATTATAAGACACTTGTCATGAGGAGAAAGCTACCTAGTATTAAAGTTATCCCTACTTAAAGACAGAATTACTACATGTAGTAGTTACATATTAGAAGATTATAAAATTATCCTACATTCTATGATGGTAAATGAAACAGTCTATAAGAAAATAGACATGCAAAAAAATTGTTGCTGTTGTTAACAGTGAGAAGCAAAAAACTGATTCCATCAGCCAAAATTTACTATATTAATGGTATGCTTTGGTAGATGGAATAAATTTGTATTATATGTATTATATATATAATATTTTATTTTATATATATATAAATGTGTGCATATATATATATATATATATAATGTATATACATGGTATTGTGAACATATTTCAGGCACATACCTTGAATGATTAAAAAAAACAGAAACAGAATTACAGATACAGAGAATTTATGGTTGTCAGTGTGAGGGGGTTTGGGAGGCTGGGTGAAAAAGGTGAAGGGATTAAGAAGTACAAATTGGCAGTTACAAAATAGTCATGGGATATGAAGTACAGATTAGGGAATATAGTCAGTAACATTGTAATAAACTATGTATAGTGCCAGGTGGGCACTAGCTTAATTGGGGAATCACTTTATAAATTATATAAATGTCTAACCACTATGCTGTACACCTGAAACTAATATAAAAAATATTGAAATATCAACTATAATTGAAGAAAAAAATAAAAAAAAAAATAAAAAATAAAAATAGAAAATAGCAAAAAACATTAATTCAGTAGTCAAAATGAAGTGAAAACCAATTGTAGTTTTTCATCCAGATTGTATCCTTGTCTTTGGGAACAAAATATGGAATAGAGCAGTAGAATTCTCATGTAAAGCACAGCCAGCTCCCTTTCTGTAGACACTGCACACCGGCTCTGGAAAAAAAATATGTATTTTATTGCTATCTTCCATTTCTAGTGAGCAAATTTATTTGGTTCACGTGTTGGCTGTCCATTAAACAGTATTCTCATCTGACAGAGTAGCAAATCCTTCCATTCAAAGTAAGTGATCATTAGCTAAAAAAAACACTGTTTAAAATATTAAATACTAAACTTTGACATAGTATGATCCTGCCTTGCTACCTTAATATTAGAATTTTTTTCGGTGTTGATTCCTTTTTTGAGTTTACCAGCCATGAGAAGTGACAGTCTCCACAAGCGCTCCTTCACAAAAGAGGTGGCAGGTCTGCCCTTATTAATTATACGACTGCATGTCATCTACCATCAAGGTTCCTCATCTATAAATAAGGATAGTAACACTGACCTAACAAGGCGATCATAAAAATTAAATAAAATCATTTATTAACCACACAGAAAATTGCAAGTTACTGGGGTCCTAACCCTTAAAAAATCCTATAAAATGTTAGCTGTAATTGCACTCATTATTCTAACCATTTTCCCCCTCTAAACCTACTCTTCTCCTGCAGTTATTTCTGTCACCAACATCTTACATTAATGTAATACATTTTCTTACAAATATTCAATCAATGTTGACACCAAAAAATCAAATAATTAGATACATCTCTAACAAAATACATATAAGATCTAGAATGGAAAAAGTGTAAAGCTCTGATGAACAAAATCAAAAGAGATCTAAATAAATGGAGAAACAACCCATGTTCATGAATAGGAAGACAATATATCTAAGCTGTCGGTTTTCCCAAACTGATCTATAGATTCATGCAATCCTAATCAAAATCCCCACAAGTTATTTTGTGGCTAGTTAGAAACTGATTCCGAAGTTCATTTGGAAAGGCTAAAGACTCAGAGTAGTCACTGCAGTATTGAAGAACAAAGTTAGATAACTGACACCATCTGACTTCAAAACTTACCATAAAGCTAGAGTAAAACAAGACAGGGTGGTATTGGTAAAAGAAGAGATAAATAGATCAATGGAACAAAATAAAAAACCCAAAAATGGACCCACACAAATACAAGTCAACTGATCTTTGACACAAGGGCAAAAGCAATTTGATTGAGAAGAGATAATTTTTTTAACAACGGTGATGGAAGAACTGAACATGTAAAAAGCGAATCTAGACGCAGACATTAAACCCTTAGCAAAAATTAACTCAAGGAGGATTATACATGTAAGTGTAAAAAACAAAGCTATAAAACTCCTAGAATATCGCATAGGAGAAAATCTAGGTGATCTTGGGTTTGGTGATGACTTTTTAGGTACAACGTCAAAAGCAAAATCCATGAAAGAAAAACTGGTAAGTTAAACTTCATTAAAACTAAAAAATTATGTTTGGCTTAAGACGCTATTAAGAGAATGAAATGACAAGCCACAGACTGAGAGAAAATCTTAGCAAAATACATATCTGATAATGGAATGGTAGCTATAACATCCAAAAAGAAGAAAACTCTTAAAACTCAACAGAAAGAAAATGAATAAAGGAATAATTAAACTTAAAAAATGGGCCAAAGATATGAACACATACTTCACCAAAGAACAATGGCAAATAAACATATGAAGATATGTACAACATCATTTGTCATTAGGGAATTTCAAATTAAAACCATCAGATACCACTACACACCTATTAGAATGTCTAAAATCCAAAACAGTAACACCAAATGCTGGTGAGGATGTGGAATGATGGAGAGCTTCTTTCGTTGCTGATGGGAATGCAGTTTGGCAGTTTCTTACAAAACTAAACACACCTCTTATCATACAATCCATATAATACAATCCAGCGATCATACCCTTTGGGTATTTACCAAATGAGCTGAAAACTTATGTCCACACAAAAACCTAAACATGGATGTTTATGGCATAATTGCCAAAACTTGGATAAATAAACTGTAGTCCATCCAGACAATGGAATATCATTCAATATTAAAAAGAAATGAGCTCTCAAGCCATGAAAA
This sequence comes from Eonycteris spelaea, assembly GCA_003508835.1. Taxonomy (NCBI): domain Eukaryota; kingdom Metazoa; phylum Chordata; class Mammalia; order Chiroptera; family Pteropodidae; genus Eonycteris; species Eonycteris spelaea. The sequence continues at coordinate 1,618,739 of PUFA01000200.1, forward strand.
GACATGCAGGAACCTTAAATACATTTTACTAAGTGAAAGAAGCCAATCTAAAAGGGCTACATACTCATGATTCCAATTATATGGCATCCTGGAAAAACCCTGGACACAGTAAACAGACCAGTGGTTGTATGCCCCACTCTGAGTCCAAGGGTATGCTTATCACCATTTACCATCACTGTTGTCCCGTTTTTCTTATAATAGAGATAATAATATATAGACAAATCTAGAAAAGTTGGATAATTAAATCTTGCCGGTTTTGTCTCTTTTTACAATTTAATCTTAAAATGCAATCTACAGTATCATGCATGTTATGTTACATGTTTACACTATAATTCAGTAAAAAATTTTTAAAAGCTTCACTTAGCTTTCTGGTAGTTTTTAAAAAAGAAATAATATACCTGGTCTATTTGTTTATCTTCCCGGCCGTGGTAGGCAGGTCAGTTTGCAATCCCTGCTCTATGCCAAAGGAAAAATGGAAAAGTGCAAATGATTTTCAAACTACTCTGGCATCTGAGTAGAAGAATGGATAATAGTAGGGCAGGAGTAGCAGCAGGGAGAGCAGGTAGGAGACTACACTAGAGGTTATTGAGTAGAAAGAAATGGATATTTTCAATTTAAAATTTTGTGATGAATTTGGTCAGAATAAAATTTGGTAAGTAAAAACTGGGAAATAACAGGTTTGGGGCTAGAAGCTGGAATTCCATTTTGGACATATTAAGAGTGAGCTACCTCATAAACATCTAAGTGGAGATACTGGGCATCCCATTATATGTACATGCAGTATTCACTGGATTGATGACAAGAATTTCAATGTCACACTGGTGTCATGAATATTGACCTGAACAAAAGGACATATTTTCACAAAAGTCAGAGATCATGGTGACTTGAAGAATAAATGGGAGATGAGGAGGTGTTATCCCAGAAACTACCCTACTCTTTCAAAATGTTTTGATGTAAAATAGAGACTAGAAATGGAAGAGTATATGGAAGGGGATATGTGATCAAACAGGTTTTTGTTTGTTTGAAGACAGAAACTAGTACAGCATGTTTGTATGCTGATTAGATGACGTAAGGGAAAGAGAAACTGATGATACAGGAGAAAGAAGGAACAATTGATGGGTGATTTCAAACCACAGTAATGAGAAGATGAGAGGTCTCTTCTTTTATTATTTTTCAATAAAGTATGATGTACAGTCATCAGCTCAGAGTTTGTGAAAGGGGAAGTTTGAGCAAAAGATGAAGGTGAAGAAAGAGTGTTGATAGAAAGTGATGAGCTCAATAGACTGGAGGTCTCAATTAGTATGTATGAAATTGAAACTTCATAAGTGGTACAAGGGACTTATGGGCCATTATATGAGAGTGATTATATTTTACCTAAAATACAAGTTTTATGAGGGCAAGACCTTTATTTTTCTCACTACTGTATCCAAGAAAAACACATAGCAGCTGTTCAGTTAATATTTAAGTGAATGAATATAAAAATGGCTCAGCTCATAATATATAGTGAATAAGGAGATACTTGAGGTCAGAATGGGGAAGCTAATTAAAGAGAAAGGATAAATTAAATTGTATCAGTGCAAGTACTGTAGTAAGTAAGGATAAGAGGAAATAATTATTGAGAGTGGCATGCTTGAAATTGGAATTTTGGAATTGTCAACAAGGAACTGTGTGGCTGATTTGGGCTTGAGGAAAATGACCAATGATAATAAAAGCTCACTCAACTGGAAGGGCAGAGTTGAAGAGGTCATGCCAGCAAAAATGCTGATAGAAATAGAAACATAGTGACCCAGAGATATAATAATGGGTAATATGGACTTATAATGTGTTTGAAAGGAACAGGAAAGTCTGAAGCAAAAATTTAAAAAACAAATATTTGGAAGATTCACTGCCAATGATTTTGATTCAATCGGTTGATGAGCTAAAGCAAGATTGGCATGACATCAAATTCTTTTTGTCGTTGCTATTTGCATTGCCTTAGTCCCCATGGTAGCCATAATAATGCCCCCCAAATGTGTCCATGCCGTAATTCCTGGAAGCTAGAAGTTATCTTACCTAGAAAAAGGGACTTTGAAGATGTGATTAAGGACCTCAAGATGGGGAGATTATCCTAGATTTTCCAAATGGGCCCATTATAATCACAAGAGTCCCTACAAGAGGATAACAAGAAGCTTATAGTAGTAGATGTGATGACAGAAGCAAGAGGTTGGAATCAGGTGAGGAAAAGGTCACGAGCCAGGAGATACAGGTGGCCTCCAGAAGCCAAAAGAAGCAATAGAACAGATTCTCCTCTGAAGCATGCAGAAGAAACACAGCCCTACTGACGCCTTGATTTTAGACTTCCATCCTCCGAAAGTGGAAGGGGGTAAATCTGTGTCATTTTAAGCCACTAAATTTGTGGTGATTTGTTGCAGTGGCCAATAGGAAACTAATACACCATTACAATCTAAGGGAGAAACTGTCACCTCAAGGTGACATGGCAAGCTTCAGGCCAGGCAATCACTCTCTAGTATCCCAAGATGATGTGACACCCTGCCCCACACTCATGCCTGTCACAGTCCTTTATAGCACATAGTGTAAATGCGTATAAATGTATGTGTGGTGGTGTGAGGTCTCTAGAGGAATTAAAGCCTTCCTGTAGCCTCCCTGCTTTAAGTCTTGCATGTACAAAAACTGTTGGACAACTCCCGATAGTTTATGGTAATTATTTAAGCATCCATCCATCTTTGCTCTTAGACTGTAACTTCCCTATAGTTTTCCTATATATTCTCAATCTCCCTAATCTCAATGCTTTAGCAAAAGACTTGTCATTGTGCTCAACACATGTGAATTAAGCAAACTTGAAGTAATGGAACACTAATGGGGTCCAGAAGGGATGAAACATACACTTCCCTGAAGAAGCCAGGAAGAAAACTCAGTGAGTAAGGCATGGGCTCTGAAGTGGGGAGAAACAGACAACCTGGACCACAGATCAGGGCTGGAGAGCGGCAAAGAAGCCTTACTGCTGAGATCCTGTTTGCTTTTTAGATCCCACCTGCCTGAGGTCAGGTGTGGTCCTACAGCCTGACATGCCTTTTGTGAAAAAACACAACCCAAGCATGAGATATGAGTGATGTGCACAATATTTTAGTAGATGTTCGGCTTATTCAGGAAGTCAACAAGTCTGAGTTGTACAGTGACTTCAAAGATGAGCAAAATAAAATTTCCATGGCTTTCATTAAAAATGTCACTCTGAATTGCGCTCTGAGTCAGTTTGTGAGTCACACAAGAAAATTGGTCCCATTGTTTAGTAGTCACACCTTATTTCTGAGGGGAAAAAAAGGAATTTGTTGAATGAATCGATGAATGAATTTAATGCTACTAAAAAGACTTTAGACAAAGTCCCCACAAACAAACAAAAAACTTCAAAATACAAAAAAACATACCACAAGATCTAAAGGCTTCTTTCTCCGAGGTTATTTGGAGAAATTAGTGCCATTTATATTTTGGTCTCTGTGTTAAAAATAGTTGTATTCCTTATCCTGGGTCACTCAGTGGCACACTGAAAATGGACTCTGCCAGTTCCGGAAGTGGCTTATCTTAAAGCAGGCTCTTGAACTCAAACCAAGCAGCCTTAATTTTCTCCCACCAAAGCTGCCTGTAATTCATTCATTAATTCAACAAATATTTAAGTGCCCGCACTGAGCTAGGCACTGAAAATACCATGATAAACAAGACAGATTCCATACACCACTGAATTCCTAGCCTCACCAAGGAGGTACATGTTGAATAAGCAGTCTCCGTGATCTTGAGCTTTATGTCTTGGGGAACACAGGGTACTATGGGAATATGTAACAAGGATTTTCACCTAATGTGGGTTTAGGGAAAGTTTCTCTGAGGAAAAGATCTTGAGCTGAGATCTAAGTAATAAAGAGGAATTAGCTGGGTGAAAATGGCAGCAAGGAAGGAAAGAATGGGCTAGATTTCAGGCAAAGAAGCAGCATGTGCAAAGGCCCTGAAGCTAGAAATAGCATGATTGTTTGAGGAATTAAAATAATTCTGGAGTGGTTGGAGCAGAGAGAATAAGAGGAAAAAGACGGGTGGGTCATAGATGATCAGGTCCCCAGGTCCCTGTAGCTCATGGTAGGGGTTTTTCTCAGGACCAGTCAAGTAAACAGGAAGAAAGAATGCCATCCAGATCTGATTCTGTGATGGATTTAAGTTGTATTTCTGTTGTGGTTCTCATTTCAGCTAAATATATAAAAGAATGTGTTTCAGAACAGGCAACTGGAATCGGTAAATGAAGACCATGTCACACGCAGATCACACCAGAAAAAGCACCTAAGCTGGCTCAGCACCTAAGCTCCACCTGGTAACAGCTACACCAAACTGCACGAACTGCCTCTCACAGAGCAGTTACTCACCCAAAGCCTTGTCCAAACAGTATGATGTCTATTGGTAGTGCAAGACAGTCCTTGCCCAGATGCTGGATTCAGATTCTTGCCAAACCATGGGGGAAGTGATTTACCCAGCGGCGTACTGTGCCATGAATTACTGTTCTATTTTCTGGTGTGTATTTGCATTAGAATGTAAAATGTGGGCATCTCTGTCCTCTTCCTTAGATCCTTAGTGTACAAACAGATGTGGCTCGCAAACAGCTGATCACTTTCATGTGTTGCCAGCAGCATAGGCATCTACACTGACATTACATGCAAACGGTTCCTCCCCTGCTAACAATGGCTAACAGTTGAGGGACACCCTAAGAAAATTAAAAACAAACAACAAAAACCAAAAACTCCATTTCTCTTCATCATGAACACCTTAATTATTGGTCTAGTCATGCACAGCATTCATCCTAGATAGGACCATTTTGACATTTAAAGTTCCATGTTGCTTGAAGATTAAATAGCTTCAGAGTGAGAAATTATTGCTATAGTAAACAGATTATTCACGTTCTTTTAAAAAAATATTCCATGTCAAAGCAAGAATCCATTCAAACTCTAATAATAAGCAAGCAAAATGAGAAAAGGGTGGTGTTTAAAAGCATTGAATATGTTCCACTTTTACTTCTTAAAAAAAGAAAAAAAACACGTAACCATACCTAGAATAGAAATTTTGGATTGAATCAAAGGATTCCCATTTGCTCAACATGAAGGGGAACCTTTGTTTTTTAAGCATAAACATTTCTTACTTTTTACACCTAGAATTTTAATAAAGGGCACAACATTTGGAAATATATTTGGTTCTTCTGAGAAGAGCAAAGATTTCTTTTTTAAGAGACTGGCTCTTAACTAAAGAGAAAGAGATGTTATAAACATGGGATGAAGTTAGGTTGACTTCACTCTTTCTTCAATTCTCTATTTATATGATTCTTTATGTGACCTTAGATAACTACTTTTCCCTTTTTCTGTGGGTTAGGTCAACTGTCTGAGAAATGGGCAAATGTTTTGAGATACTTTACCCAGTTAACTTAACTCTAATAGTCAGCATTAATCAAGTGGGTCCCCAATCGCTCAGGATTTACAGAGACACAAGCTCACATCCCTGGTCCGTCACCCAGTAACCTGTGACTTTGAGCTAGGCCTTTCAGTTTTCTAAACTTCACATACTTGAACTATTAAATAGGATTTATAATTGCTGCATGCCTTATTCCACACCATTTTTGAGGGAGGATCAAATGAGGAAGGAAATGTGAACATACTTCCGCAACTCTCCAAAAGTAAGAGATGATAATTGCATTGCTCTCCTTTCTTACAAAGAAAAGTTTCATCATTAGGTAGATGTGTGTGAATTTCTGTACTCTTAATGTGTGGTTATAGATGTTGGTTTTTCTCAGAAGAGACTGTGTTTCTTAGCCAAAGAAGGTGAAGTACTTCTGGAGCTACTTCTAGCTTATAGTTAGGTCTAGAAAAAAAAAGGGGCGGGGGACTCTCCTCAGAATAAAGTCTGATTGGAAGAGAAAGAGCTGAGTGAAGCTGCTGGTAATTTATAATTATTTTTTATCATTTTATAGATGAGGAAATCGAAGCTCAAAGAAATATTGTTTCAAGTCCAAGGTACACGATTAGTAAGGGGCAAGATTCAGCCTAAATCCAGGTCTTGTGATTTTTTTCAGTCTGGTCTCCTTTTCACTAAAAGAACTCCAGAGAAAATCTGGATGAGACTTGAATGCTAAAAGGATGAGAAAGTTAGCCTTCAAGACTGGGTATAAAATCTTTCAGTCAGTTCAACATCCAAAGACAAACTGTGAATAGGAAATGCACTCCTATCTCAAGGACCAGGTGAGGTTGTATATCTCAACCAGGGAAACGTAATAAAGTTAGAACTAAGCATGAGGGAGAAGGGACACCAGAGGCCTCTAATATTTTTAAAGGAAGTACCACCCCTGAAAAACAAACAAAAAAATGAATGTTAGCTGAAGCAGGAAAATCATGGTTCAGTTTTCTGGCTTTAAGAGACATTTCACCAAGATTTTTACCTATATGAAATAACTAACATGTAACTAACATAAGATCACACAGCTGACATAAGTCAGGAAAAATTATCTCCCACTGCAGAGTAGGCACAGATCTTCAATCTCAATGGCAAAGGGTAGACGGAGGATGGGGGCCCCTCCTCAGTCTGTAATAAGATAAACTGGAGCTCCTCTTGGATATAAGTTGAATTCTGATTTGACTCAGAATCACTACACTGGGCATGTATGATTCAATACTGCACTGAAAAGTAGTCATAATAGAATTGATTGTTGTACCAGAACTGAGTATTGATGAATTTCTCAGAGATCTTTGTGCACAAGAGGTAACTAGGTAGGCTCGTGTGTCAACATGTACAGGGAGTTGACCAGCCTCAGGGAGAAATGGGCTGAGCGCCATCTAGTGTAAATGCTTTGGAGTAAATGTTCTTGAAATGGGAACTACTCACGAGTGCCATCTAGTGACAAAGGGAAAAGTACCCAGGATCAGAGAATTCAGCTAAAGTCCTTTTATGAAGTAAAATTCATCTGGTGATGATAAAATCGGTTTATTTTCAATCTCCCATAAATAGGCATTAAGTCGCATTCCTAATTGTGAGTGTATTATAATGTGAGTGCATTAGCCCCTCTGACCTTCCCTCCGGCCCCATCCCCTAAAATATGACCTTGTCCACTGAGCATCCTGGCACTTTGTCCATGTCTCCCACACTCTACTCTCAACATAAACAGCGACCAGACTTGTTATTTTTAAAAATATAAGCCAAGTCATGTCGCTCCTCTGCTCAAAACCCTCTCATACTTCCTCACTTCACTTAAAGCACAAATCAAATTTCCTACAAATTCCTACATAATCTGGGCCCCAATTACCTCTCAGAAATATCTCCATCTCCTCTCCCTTGCCTGCTCAGTTCCAGCCACACTGGTATTTTTGCAGTATCACAAACACATCAGGCACGCTCCTGTCTTACTTAGCCTTGTTGATCTTTTCCCTCTGCCTGGAATTTGTCTTACACGCGATATAAATTTGGATTTGGGATAACTGGCTTTTCAGAGGATGAAGATAGTACAGCATAGTGGTTAACAGCATGGGCATCGGCGTCAAACACACCTTGGTTAAGTCCTGGAACCACTCCACACTAGCTGTGTGACTTTGCACAAGCATTCAATCTCCCCAATGCTCAGTTTCCTCATCTGAAAAATGGGAATGATAATAAAACCTATTCAGAAGGTTGTGGCAAGAACTGCCTGATTAAAAAAGGCTTGTTCTCAGCAGAGCATATAAATAGAAATTCCATAAATATTGCCCTGTTGCAGTTAAGATGGAGAAATGCCGGCTGATGATGGGTTTAATCAGATGGTGTTCTACTTGCCTCAGCGACAAGACTGTAGCCAAAGCAGCTTAAGCCTATGCCCTGCACCTTTACCAAATGAAGACACAAATGACCTACGCAGCAAAACTAGAGATGACACGAAGAAATAACAGCAAATGGTAGTGTCGTGGTGCTATGAGTTCTTCCCAAGCAGGAATGCTGGGCCCATGTTCTCATTAAGAAGGATAAACAAAATGTTTAAGTCCAAAATCTCAAAAGACATAAGGATAGGAGAAAGAGTGGCTTAGCAACAGCATGTGCGAAGATGGCAGGGATTTTAGTCGTCTGCAAGCTCAGTAGAAATGAGAAATGCTGTGTGACTGCTAGAAGGGCTAATACGACCTTGACTGCAGTAAGAAAAACACAGCGTGCAGAACAAGAGATGGGCCAGCTCCATCCTCCCTGTACAGCTGAAGCAGTTCATCTGGGCAGCACTCTTTAAGGGGACACACACACTAGAGAGCAATCACTCAAATGCAGAAGGGAAGACGGACATATGAGAAGCAATCTAAGGCCTTGGGACGTTTAACCGGAAAGTGTGTAGATCCGAGAGCACTGTCTTCCAGTCCCTGAGGGCTGTCACGTGAGAGAAGGAATAAACTTATTCTGCTCCTTATTCTGGATGCCTTCATTCAGTAAATACTGAGGACTTTAAAAATACCAGGGAGACAGATTTGGCCTTGAAAAAGGAAATCATCTCCCACTTGAAACCGTTCCCCCATGTTAAAACGTACTCGATGGTTTTATCTGCAGACTTTCCAGTAGAGACAGGTATGGTGAATATTGCAGATGCTATTCAAGTGTCATAGAGAAGCTAAGTGCGAAGTTTCTGATCCCAGAGTCTATGAGACAGCTGACAAGGGACAAAACAATTTAAACAAGAGATGCCAGAATCAGATATGGCTGGAGGGTGGGAGGTGCATAGACATTAAGGCTGAGAGATGCAGAAAGAAAATGAGAAAAGTTTGCGGTGTAAGGGATTTGATGCTAATTAGAGGAGACAAGACACCAATGTCAGCCCTGTCTGAGTCTTCAAGTCTCCTCCTTGCTAGTTTACGGCTCAGGGCCCAGAACCTGTTCCAGAGTGAAGCTCTGTGTCGCCAGGTAGACATCCCGAGTCAGAGTTTTCTCTGTTCCACACCTGCTCCCCACGGCACCCAGTTCAGTTTCCCCCATTAGTAAGGTCTTGCATTTCTGTGGTACATTCCTTATAATCAATGAACCAATATTGCTACATTACTATTAACTGAACCCCATAACTTACATTAGGGTTCACTCTTCATGTTGTATGTTCTATGACCTTTGCCAATCGCATAATTTCATGTGTCCACTATAACAGTACCACACGGAATCGTTTCACTGCCCTAAAAATCCCGTGCTGCACCTACACACCTCTCCCCTCTCTGAACCCCTGACGACCACTGACCTTTTTACTCTTTCCATAATTTTACCTTTCCTAGAACGTCACATAGTTGGAAACACACAATATGTATCCGTTTAAGACTGGCTTCTTAGCAATATGCCTTTAGGGTTCCTCCATGGGTTTTCAGCTTGATAGCTCGTTTCTTCTTAGCACTGAATGATATTCCACTGTCTGGATGGACCAGGTTATCTATCCATTCACCTACTGAGGGACACTTTGGTTGCTCCCAAGTTTTGGCATTATGAGTGAAGTTACCATAAATATTTGAATATGGGTTTTTGTGTGAACATAGGTTTCCAACACAGTTGAGTAAATATCAAGAAGCACGATTGCTGCATCATCTGGTAGGAATATGTTTAGTTTAGTAAGAACCCGCCAGTATTCTATAGTGGCTGTACCATTTGGCATTCCCACCAGCACTGAATGATAGAGTTCCTATTGCTCTATATGCTCACCAGCATTTGATGTTGTCAGAGTTCTGAATTTTGCCTGTTCTAATAGATGTGCAGCAGTATCTCATTAAGGTTCTAATTTGCATTTCCCTGATCACATATGATGTGGACCATCTGTTCATATGTTTATTTGCCATTTGCAGATCTTCCTTGATGGGGCATTTGTTCAGATCATTTTGCCACTTTTTAATTGGGTTTTCTTATTTTGAATTTTAAGAGTTCTTTGTATATTTTGGATACAAGTCTTTTACCAGATATGTATAGATAAGGAAAAAATTTTATAGGCATCAATTCATTAAAATTAATAAACAGACAGTTCTGTGGTTAATTTTTTTCTGGATTTTCTCTTTCTAAAATAGGTAACTTGGAGTGATTTATCTTCTCATTTTAAGTCAATATTCATGTTCATTTCTAATGTTGTAATCTTATTAAGGAAGACCCCTCTAAAATTATATAAGCTTCAGGCCCTATACAACCTGGATCTGGCTCTGAGTCCTGGCTCATGGCAGCCAAGGACCTTGAACTCCAGAGTTATCTGCAACTGTGTGAGTAGGGAATAAAGGGTAAGCTAGACTCCAAGGCTGGTCCACATAGGTTTGCAGTTACCAAGAGTCACACCAGGGAGTGACACCATTGTCAGAGGCCAGGTTCTTGGGTCAAGCAGGCCAACCTCTGAAATCCAAGTGTTTCCCATTGCATCCCATTCAGATTGCCCAAAACAAATAGTCCAAAAAGCAGTTTCTCTGTTTTCTTCTCACCCAACTGCTCAAGCCAAAAAGTTAGGTATCCTCAAGGACACTCTCCCACCCCCTTCTTTAACCTTATTAATCAAGTTCAGTCAATTCTGTGCTGTAAACATCTCTCAGATCTATACAATTTCCCTATTCTCCACTGCCACCACCATGCACGTTTCTCTCCTCCCGACATGTCCCCTAGCCTCCTACTTCTAATTCATTCCCAACACAGCAGCCAGTGTAAGTACGTCCCGATCATGTCACTCCCTGTTTACAACTCCCAAGTAGCTCCCACTATTTATAATTAAATTCAAGCTGAACATGCCATAAGGGCCCCTTGCAATCTGGTAATCGAGACTCTGCTGGCCTCTCTATCTTATTGTTCACTTTTCCCCTCCAGTGTTTCGGCCAAACCTCTGGTCTTAGTTACTCCATCCAGTCAAGCTCTCTCTCAGCCTCCACATCTGCTGCTTCCTGTACTTTGGAATGCTGTCCATCCAAGCCTGCAAGCTGACTGCCACTCAACCTTCAGGAATAAACACGGATGTCATGTCCTCCAGAAAACCTCTTTAGACGTACAAGTGGGTTAGGCACCTCCTCCTGTGAATCCCCGCAGCCCCTAATTGACCCTTATTGTAAACGTGTGACATGTTGTGCTATAATTGCTAAGTTTTTAAAATTATTTTTACTTTATGGGATTTTTAATTACAAAAGATAATTGCTCTTTATAATAAGCCAAACATTACAGGGATACACATGGAAAAATTAATAAGCTTCCCAGTCCCCTTGGCTCTAGAGAGATTTAACTCATTGCTGTTAATAGCTCCATTATACCATAGCAAAGATCTACTATAATTTATCCAGATAGTCCTCTATGGATGGACATTCAAGGCACTTATACGGAATTTCTACTGCTATAAACATCCTTGTACTGCAAGGACTTTTATTTTTGTAAATTATATTCCCAGAAAACCAAAAAATATGCATTTCTCATTTTAAATAGATATTGCCCAATTACTTTTCCATAAAAGGTAGCAATTCACCCTTTCGCCAGCAATGAGTAAGAGTGTCTACGTCCCACAGCCTTCTCAAGATTGACACCACTCTTTTCTTTATCTGATAAGGAAAATGACATTTCCCTATTTTATTAATTTACACTTCCCTGATTATTTGAAAATCTTTTTATATGTTTATTAGGAATATATACTCTCATCTGTGAATTGAAAGTTCATATCCTGGGCCTATTTTTCCTATTGGATTCTTTATCTTTTTCTTAGTAAGTTGTAGAAACTCATGCTCATTGGGGTTCTTAACAATTTATCCTATGTATCACAAATATTTTTGCCTAGTCTCTAAGAATTTAATTTTTTTTAAACTTTGTTTTTACTTTTATTATGATGTATTTTACAATGCAAACATTTTCAAATATGTATGTAATCAAATATCTTTATTTTTTTCTTTATGGTTTCTGAGATTTTCATTCTTGCTTAAGGTCTCTCTCACCCCCTATGTTTACAAATATTTATTATTTTGAATTTGCTCCACTGATATTTTTATATCTTTGACATATTGTGACATTAAACCTGTCAGAACTGACCTGCCTGTAAGTTCCTTGAGGCTAGAGATCACATCTGACTTATTGATCCACCTATCTTCAGTGCTTAGCCTAAGGTCTGGAATATGGGAGATTCTCAGAAACATTTGTTGCACTAATAAGTAAATGAACAAAGTCATGTGTGTTCTCTTTCACTACACCAACCTATTTATATCCCATGTACCTCATAAGTGGCCAGTACTATGCTAGGGGCTAGGGACACAGTTCTTCCCTTTTAGAGAGTCATTGATTAGTCATAGAGGAAAACATGATATGATCACATTTGGTGATCGTAACAGCTGCTTTTGTACTTTTTGTCACTCCGTTACCAAAAACATTAGGGCCATTAGATATGTAGCACTCATGGACTCAGGGAAGAGGTTACAAGGAAGACAGGCAAACGAATTATATTTTGGCTTCTGAGTTTCAATAATCAAGATCTAAGTCAAAACATTTGAAGAAAAACTATGCAAAAAGTCAGAACTTCTACTACCTCTATAGTTTACACAAAATCTTAATGGGAGAAAGGGGAAAAGGGAGAAAATAGCTCTAGGAAGGCTTAGTGAACTTTAGGATTCATTGTTTCCACTCAGCCCCATTAAACAAAGGCACATGGTGGGGAGATTCCCAAATGCGAGCTCTAACATGTTAGACCTCAGTCATCACTTTCAATGAGACCCCCCTGCCCCATCCCAGAGCATCCATCAGGCAAGCTCTGCACACAGCTAAGCAGCCAGCTCAGGCTCTCTCTCCTCTCTTTGACCTATTTTCCCAGGTCTCATCTAATCACCAACTTCTTTTTATCTCTGATCAGTGTGGGTGAGAACACCCAAGTCACGAAGCTAAGTGCTTTAGACACATGGGAATGATGTCCCACTTTAAGAAAACAAGTATAGTATAGATGATCCCAAACTGCCCACCCAAAATATATAAATTAATTTTCCTTTAAAAATTCATTAACTTTGCAAAAATACTCACAACAGGCCCTCTGCAGTTCAATTATGAACCGATCTATAAATATTTGCAGATTGTGCATAAGTAAGTATATTGCACAAAAGGAGGTTCGCCTGCAGAGAGCAATTAAAATGGTTAGACTGGAGGAGGAAATGGACACATTCATTCTTATTAACTGTACTTTCAAAAGTAGCTCCACTTTGTAAACGCAGAGCGACTATCTGACAAAAAGACTTGTGTCCAAAATATCCAAGGAACTCTTAAAACTCAGAACACTGTGGTCAGAATAAGGGGCATTACATAAGGAAAAGTTTAGATATCATCTATTATGTTGTATTTTAGTTAACGATCAAAAATATCTGGCATTTTAATGTCTGCATCTGAACACTCAGATGGGTGGCTCTCATTTTGTTCAGAAAGTTAAAAAGTCAGATATTGAATTGTTAGGCTGTCATTTTATTTCCAATAATTCAACACACTTTTGAGCAATTATTATGTGTCAGACACTGTGCTAAGTGTTTATGTGAGATAGAAAGATGAACGAGACACAATCTACTGTAGCACTTAAAACAGGGAGAAAGTAAAACGTCAACTGCACTCATAACTAGAGACAGAATGGGGATCACACTGAAATAGACTCACCATGTCTCATGTGTATACATCATCTCATTTAATCTTCCCGACAACCTTTGAGGCACACATCATTACCCCCACTGTTACAGATAAGAACAGAGAGGCTCAGGGGTGTTAGCTAACTCACCAAAAGGCACATAGCTGGTAAATGACAAAGACCGAATTCAAAATCGGGTGGTTTTTATGACTCTAAAATTCTTGCTCCATTCACTATGCTTAGCCACCTCATCTACTACTGGAGGTAGAGTGTGGGAGGAGCAGCATCAAGAAATATAATCCCAAATGTCGCTTAGTACCAAACTGCAAATACTTGGAAAGCTATAATAAGGAGTTTTCACCTGTGCCATGAACAACAGGGATGCACTGAAGTCCTTTAAGCTGAGCAGAGACAATGTCCGATTTCTATTTCAGAATGAACACTCCTTTAGAATGGGCTGTAGGAATAACAATAATGCGAATAAGGATACCATGAGAAGGCGGTTGCACTAGTTCACAGGAGCAATAATGGCGGTCTAGACCAATACAATGGACACAGAAAGCAAAATATACTAATGATGCCCCACATGCAAAATCCATCTGATCTTGGGGACTTAATTCCGAAGACAACTAAGTATGAGAAGGGAAGACTAGGGTGCCTGGGAGAATGGGGTGGCTATTAACAGACACTGAAACAGAGGAGGCAGCATGAATTTAGGTGATGAGAGGACTTACGGTTCCTTGGATTTTTTCCATGGGATATATATTTATTAGGGTGAATTTTTATGATGTTTAATAAGCAATATGTTTACTCAATAAAATTTCTAGCCAATTTAGTGAAAACAGACCAGCACTGCAAATTATTTGGGATACACACAGTGGCGCAATAAGTGTAAAAGACAATTACATCTTAGAAAGTGGATATTCTTCTGGTCAATGTCCTCTGACACTTAGTTGTCTAAGAACTTGCAACTATGTTCAGAGCTCAGTAAACTAATAGATTCAGTTCACGGCTGCTTTCCAGAAACTATCAGAAGATACCTGAATAGGGACAGTGATCCACTGCAACCACCTAATGATTCTCTTTCACAGCAACTGAAGTTACGTACGTGCTTTTCATACAGGACATCGGAGGCCAGGTAAGAGCAATATCTCTAAAACTTGTCAGGTCTTAAACAGCATGGGAAAGGGGAAAAGCTTTTGAACACTGGGCCTTTAAAACAGTGTTCTCATCACCCTTTCAAACGCCTTATCTTCTCAGAAAACCTACTAAAAATCATATCCACTTTTAAATGCAAAACATTCCTGAAGACTGCATTCTAAGAGCGTTTATCAGAAGATAAAATTCTGACTGTTTGCTTCTTTTATCCTAATATTGATGCAGACAGAAACCTGAATATGCGGGTAAAGGTTCCAGGAAATGATAATTAAGTAACTTCCAAGTAGTGGAGTGATATAATATGAATCAATTTATTCATTTGTACATTCACCTGAAAAAGCAGCCAAGCCCAGTATTCACAGGCTTCGGAATCAGGCAGACGTGGGTTTAACTCTCACCAACCTCCTAGTTTTGTGGATTCAGGCAAGACACTTAATTGTACCTTAATTTTCTCATCTGTTAAAATGAGAGTGATGCAATACATGAGATTAAATGAGATCATGCAAATAAACTGTTTAATGAAATACCTGGCACAGAGTAGACAGTCAAAGAGTAGGGGCTTAACTCTCATTCGATAAATATTTATGGAGTGCCTGCCACATGCAAGACAATGCACTGCATGACATGGATAAACAAAGAGGCCCCCACTCTCCAAAATCCTGCACCTGGAAACCTGAATTGGAATAAGGAAGTCCCATGAGCCTCTTCATTCATAAGGCAGACATATTGACGCCAATGCTGCTTTCTTTCCATGTCAACACTGCTGCACACATTATTCCTTCTCTGGGACAGGGATTCTTGGCTTTAACATTCTAACCTCTACAACATGATTAGGGAAGAAGAGGTTTTGGAAGAAAAAAAAAATACTAGTGAATTATTCATCTTCTACTCTCAAGAAATAGCACGATGCATTTCTACGCTTTCAAATGTAAGACTCAAGTCATTAAAACATTAAGTGCATTTTGAGAAACACTCTTCCATGAGCAATTTTTGCTGCACTTGTAGAATCATTTCAATGCTTAATTTGTTTAAATAATTGTGCATGTCTCCAAATGCGTAAAAGGTACAAGCAATCTCAAAACAGTTATAAAAGTAGGATTTGACTCTTCAAGAAAATATTTGAAGCATGAGTTAATTATCTTTCAGTCTCCAAAACACACATTCCAAAGGAGGCCCTCTTTACACTTAAATTATGAAATAAAGAGATATCCAGAGGAGTGAGAATTCTCTATTTCTGGACATACTGGCCTAATGCAAAAACAAAAACAAACAAACAAAAAACCTCATTTGCTTACATGAAGTATTTGCAAATAACTAAGATTTTAATCTTTCAACTTTTTGGAGTAAAATCAGTTTCTTGATATAAATACCATAATGATCTCATGTTTTCTAAATCTAATTTCCAGACGGCATTTCTCCAAAACATTTTGAGAAAAACAATAACTGAAGACTGAAGCAGCTTTCTACCATAACTTGATCTTGCATTCTTACAGATGAGAGAGTTTGTTGCTGGTGTTGCTCAAATTTTAGTTTCATATGTAGTGGAAACGCATATTTTCTAATTAAGCTATACCACAGAAAGATGTTTATAGATTTACCCCTATAGGACCCGTCATTAAAATAAATTATTTCACTCCTAAGACTATCTGGTGCATATAATTTTAAATATAATGTCTAATTAATGGTTTCCTAGTTGCGTGGCAGCACAGGCTCCCATCAGAGCACAGATCCACATTGATGACAGGATCAGCTGAAATCCAGAACAGACTCCTGCAGCCAGAAACTGAGTCTTCACAACAGACTGATAACTAGCAGGAATGTTCCCAGTCTCCAGAGCAGCTTCTTGACTTCTAAGAGTTTGAAAAAAACACTGAACCTAAAACTTTCTACTCCAGTAGGTTAACCAACAGGCTTATTGCATACTTTAAACTATTTTTTTTCTGTTCTAATGCATTTTTAAACCAGGCTCCAAATAGCCCATTTCTGCATTCATTACTAGAATTATACATTCCACAGTGAGATTGACCATAGATTAAATTTCCCTGTGCCGTTTGCAGAACAATATTTTCTCTTTCACTTTCAAATGCCTTTTAGCCATATAAAACAGTAATCTCTAGAGACATATTCAGTGATAACAACTGAATATGTTCTCTCTCCAGCATGTATTTCCTAAGATGATGCTTTTTAATTAGCTCCACAAATTCAAAAAAGCTGGCAGGCCCTACTTTATGCCAGCGCTCAAGAAGTCATAATTTTCTCATGACCCTTAATATTTTCTTTTACTCCATGAGCCGCAAAACATGTCACGAGTGCTCTGACCTCAAACGTCTCCCATAAAACAGAATGTTGAAATTCAGGTAATGAATTCACGCTGCCAAATCTCTTGGAGACAGCTCCTCTGCTCATCACTTCTTGCAGAATGAGTGCAAGTAAGGATCAGATTCAGTACTCAGATACCAATTATGTGGGCCGTGTGTTAAATCCAGGGCTTCTCCCAGCTTGTCTGCTGAGTACTCTAGCCATGATTTCAAAAAGCTTCTTGAAAAACAGAACTTTGGGATATTAAAGGTGGTTTCCAAAACCTAAGCAAAAAATTACTGTCATCTGTCTATCAACCTATCCATCCATCCATCCATCTGTCCATCCTTCTCCTCTTTTCCTTCACCACTCCTGCTCCCCAACATTATGACCAACACATATGGCAAGGGTACTGTGTTAAAATACTCTTTCATTTTCAAAAATAACTCCATTTCCTGCATAGTTTCACATATATGTATAAGAAAAAAACACTGAAAAGTAAAATATTTCCATACATGTGTCCCCCTGATAAATTTTTCTAGGGAAGAAAAAGGTGACTTGGAGCTTTTAGTAGCAGGGGAGGGGGGATAAGGGAGTGCTGCCATTTAAATTGCTTTAGTTCTGTCTCTTGAACACTTGCTGTATTATACACAATGCTGAGAATATGTAAAGGACAAAGTAAGTTAAGTCTGTGCTCTTAAGAAATGTATAATACAACAGGAGTCACAATGAAGATACATAAAAAGTTCCAAACCACATAACTCAAAAATGTATTTAGCTAACTGAATAAAGTGGTATAAAGATATACTCCTGAGAGGGGTGGGTTTCCTGGAAGAGAATATCAAAATGTATGAAAGTCAAGTTTAAAACAGGCAAAGGGAAGTATGGTGGCAAGGATATGATAAAGCATTTAAAACTGGTAGAATGCCTTACATGAATGATCAAAAGGAACAAATAAACCCTGGAGGAAAGTAGGCACAGATGTGCCCTTACATATAGGGTACAAGCTCAAACATCATACACACACACAGCAAAAATCAGGGCAGTTACATTAAGTGCGGTCTCTGTACACAACACTTTTGCAAACACTGTTTCATTGCAACCTCACAACAATGCTATTAGGTAAGAGAAGTGTGGTAGGTATCCAGTTCCCCAGAGCAAGGACCTAGACAAAGTCTTCACTCTGAATTTACAGATGTGAAGAGATCCAGAAGGATATGCCAGCTGTGATCTGTTCACCTGAATCACCCACATGCATTCTAAGGGGATCATGACTGAGAAGGTTTAGAGAGTTGCCCCCCAAGCACTGAGAGAACAAAGGTACCCCGTAAACCTCCCAAGCAGCGAAGAGTGTGTGTGAGAGAGAGTGAGGGTCCAGGCTAGAATGCGCATACTATTGGGAATTCAGTGGGGGTCAGAGGAAAGAGATTATTTTTTTTTTCAGAATCTCATGGTCTCAGGCTACACAGTACCCCAGGGATACTGTGCCAGGCCTTTGGGGATCATGGGCTGTAACAAAAAATAAAGAACCACGTTGCTCCTGATGACAAAACTGAGACCATGAGAGTAAAAGCAGTGGTGAACAGACTAAAGAGGAAGCGCAGAGCACTCCCTCACTCTCTCCCTCCAACCTCTGCAGTGAGATGGCTCTTGGGAGGATGTAGGAGAGAGGGATATTCTGGGGAGAGGGAATCCTGAGCTCAAATCCTCGATTCTCTCTTCCTGACAAGTCTTTGAAAGACCAACTGAACAGCCACATTTCCCTGACAACATGCTGGAGCACAGACAAGTTCCATGATGACATCTGAGATACAGTGGCAACTGGGAAGAAGATATGGTTGTAGAACTTCATGAGTTATATTGCTGGGAAGTGAGTGACCTAGAAACCAGAATTTGTAAAAAAGGCTTGCCTCTCAGGCTTTGGAGTTGCTGGAGAAAGTGATGGATGAGAGTAGGGTAGAGTTCAGTTTACCCCGGTGGGTTCCCTCACAGTGGGAAGAGAAACATCTGTATGCAGCGTGGGGAGGAGCCAGCTGTTTCAGTCCATGTCAATCCATCACATCCTTCCTGTCACCAGAGAGACCTCCTCACACCAGACTTGCAAGAGTCCTATTTTGTCAAGCTGTTGACTGCTTTCCCTCTGGAGGATAAACTCCCACCATCTCTCCTGTTGTCTGTTGATACAGCACTACCCAAGATATCACAGCCTTAACTTCGGGTATATTGAGAAAAATCTTGATGTTAATAAGACTAAAATTAAGACCCCGCTCTGTTTAAAGGAGAATGATCTAAACAGGGTGGTTCTTAAGGAGACAGAGTGAAAGAAACAGAAAAAAATAATAAAAGTTCAATTAGGTTTTAAGATGATTCAACTTATAAACAAAAAAGTTTTCAGTAACTGAAAATTCGATGTCTAAATTAAATTTATAAAGTCCTTAGTAAATTCAAATTGATTTTCTGGAAGACAAAAAGAGGAACAATTCCATTGCACAGGGCAAAAAAAAAGAAATGAATCTAATGAATAAAAATAAAAGACGCTGGAGAACGAGCCAGGTAGCCTAACATGATTACTAGAAGGTCCAGAAAGAAAAGAGGAATAGATAGAAGAGAAGTAAACCATCAAGGATATAATAACAACTTTCTTGAACTAAAGAATAACTTAAGTTTGAGGCTCTAAAAGCTTGCTGAGACCCAGGCAAGGTTAATAAAGTACAGACATAATTGGACCTACCCTGATTAAATTTCTAAACTTCAACGTTAAAAAAAAACACTCTTAAAAGCTTCTAAAGAAATAAAAGGGTTTTTTTTTTTTGTTAAAGGGAGATAAACAGAGTAGCATCCAGTAGCTCATGTGTGATACTAGAAGCTAGAATACAATGCAGCAACATTTACAGTTTACAGAGATTCAAGCATTGTGACCTAAGAAACCTATATTGGTCAAGGTCTCATTTATATGAAAGAACAAAGAAAAGATCATTTAAGATTTGCAAGGGCTGAGAAGGCACTTCCTGAAGAATTCACTCAAGGAAGTATTCTAGCCAAATGAAAATTAAATAGGAACAAAAATCTTCTGAACTAAGTACACAAAACGGCATTGAACAATGGATATCATTTTTATAATTATGTCTAAATGAATAAAGATAATGATACTAGAAACTAACAAAAGGGTTTTGTAAGGATTTTTGAAACAGAAGAGACATTTCTAATTGAAAATATATAGAGTTTGGAATTAAAATTCTAAACTATCTCAGCAATACCCAAGATATATAAGTGAAGGTGGGGGAGTAGGAGGGTGTTCAAAAATAGGAAAGTAAAAGATTTCTAAAGGTGTTAATGGAAATGAAAGAATGAATGAGTAAATGACTAGGGAAGAGGAAGCGCGGGTCTATGTAAATGTGATATACTGATAGATAAATGTACATAAAATGTGCATACTACTACGCAAAACAGACTCGATTTTAAAAATTTGACAATTCAACTACATATACATCAACACTTTCTAAATGAGAAAAAAAGCACTTTAAGACAAATGAACTGAGAAAAAGATTAGCCACGTATACCACCAAAAAGTCCTAATTTTCTTAATCTATAAATGGAAACTTTAAATCAATAGGAAAGGACGAATGATTCAACAGCAAAATAGGTTAAAGGACATGAACAGAGAATTCTCTTGGAAGATATGCAAGAAACTTGACTATGGCTGCCTCTGGAGATAACGTGGTCTCTAGGAGACAGAGGGGAAGGATGAATTACTTTACAATGTATACGCTTGTGTACTTTTTCAATTTCAAGCATTGAAAATTTATTTCCACATCAAGGTAGATTAAATACTATGATTCCCCCACCAAAACAAAAACAAAAACAAAAAACAAAAAACCTAGATTCCCTCATGTCACAATGCACTTGGGTGTTCTTGAAGTTTTCCATACAAGCCTCAGGCTCCCTCCATTGTTACGTCTGCCTTCCACTAGGACCTCAAAGTACTTTTTGGACCCTCTGAGTTTAGTCAGCCCATGAACAGAGAGAATGAGTGAGATATAGGATCATAGGAGACCTTTTAAAGGCGAGACTTTTAAGTGACACGCATTACTTCTGTCCATATTTTATTATCAGACCAGTCCTTTGTCTCCATCTTGATGTAAGAGTGCTAGAAAATGTCGTCCAGCTATTGACCCAGAAATAACAGCCAGTTTTGGTGAGTATCAAGCCAGACTCTGCACCAATTACCTATTTCCAAACACAATGTTTTTTAAAGAGTATAAAGAAAATAAATAAAAGAGTATGTTATTAAATCAGGCAAATGAAAAGTCAAAATATACATATCAGAGGGCTACCCTAAGTTCTAAAGTATTAAATTGGATGGGGAGAGATTTTGTGAAG
This sequence comes from Eonycteris spelaea, assembly GCA_003508835.1. NCBI lineage: Eukaryota > Metazoa > Chordata > Mammalia > Chiroptera > Pteropodidae > Eonycteris > Eonycteris spelaea. The sequence continues at coordinate 1,640,160 of PUFA01000200.1, forward strand.
CTGTAACCCACAAAGTTAATAAAACTAGACTAAATCATGATGCAACAAACAGCTTAACTACTGAAACATTAAGGAAAGCCTTCTAGGTAGACAGCAGAGTCAAAAAAGAAAATTCCTAGATTACTATTGGGACAGGAGTGGGAGCAGGCCATACCAAAAATACCTTGTATAATATTTGAACATTTCCTCATGTTACTGGAACATTAATAAAAACTGTCACATACCTAGCCACAATAAAACCCAATTAGACTCAGGTCGGAAGAAGATGGCGGACTAGGTAAAAGCGGGGTTCGCCTCCTCCCAGGTCCGCATTGAAATTACAACCAAATTATAAAATAATGTGTAGAATCACCCAAAGTCCAGCTGATCATAACACCTACATCTGATAATATAGAAGAGCCACACTGAAGCCGGTGGGAGGGGCAAAGTCAGGAATTGGACTGGACCCGCACCCACAGGTGGAGGAGGATCACCAGGAGGGAGAGCGAGGCTACAGAGGCTCCCCTGAAGGAGAAGGGGGTCCTGGCCTCATTTGGGCTGGGTCCCACCCCAGGGAAGAGGAGATTCCAATAACTGTGACTGTAAAAGAGGGATTCGGGCCATCTAGGTGAGACAGAAGGAGACCGAAACCTTAGACGCCCCTTTGAAGGACCCGCGCACAGGGTCTCTGACCTGCGGACACTCACCCAGACACCGGCGAAGGGTCAAGGCTCGCGGGATCCATACCAAGAAAGTCTGTATTACCTGGTGCCAGAACCAAGGCTGAACTGGCAGACACCATTGCGCATTAGTCCGGCCCCCTACGGGGCAATCTACAGACTGCTCCTGCTTGACTTTGCAGACCCCTCCCACAGGCCATTAGGAAGCTCTGGCCTGAGGGGATCCGCCCGCCCCACCCTACCTGCAGATGGCCCAGGCCTATTGTTCCTGGATGGCTGCCACGCCCTGCGCCCCTTCAGGGGCGAACTTTCACAGCAGGCAGCCAACACTTGTGAGAAGCACATTTCAGCAACAGTTTCAGGCAGATCACTGCTGCCAACACGAACTTGAGCAGATCTTGGGGATCTGTGGACCTGTCACAGCAGCTAATCTTGCTGTGATCTGGGACTTTTGTGAGAACACATGAACCTTTACCAAAGTTGCAGGAAGACTGAGGCTTTATTGATCAGACTGCCATTGTCTCCCTCAGACTGAGCCCCACCTTACCCACAAATTGCCCCAAGCGGCCCACTGACAGAAACTGCCACTACCATGCGCCCCCACCCCCATCTCCCAATCCACCCAGGCAACAAACTTTGGCTAGCTCACGCAGGGCGGGCACTGCCCGGAAATCAGTGTCAGGCAGACCTGTGTTCCCTACAAAAACTGCAATGTCATGTGGGGGAGTGCAGGGGTCTGTGGGACCGCCCTAGACGGCAGCTGGTCTCACTGTGATCTGTGACTACTGTGGGGACATGTAGACACAGAAATTGCAGAAAACTGAGGCTACTGGCTTGACGGTGTAATGGCTGAAAAATAACTGCTAGAAATTTATTACTTGCAGGAAAACTACTGCTTGGCTATGCCCATGGGAACATGGCTAGGTCCATGGGAACATAGGCTGTCACCCATAGGAACATAACATTCTAACAGTAAGTAGGCTTTCTGCTTCTGTACCCCCGCTTACGCACCTGACCTGTGAGTTGACAGGTAATGAATAGAAGAAGGATAGACCCTTGTGCTTAGAACAAAGAATGGGATTTGGGGCTTAAAAACCCTGTACCGCTACATTTCGGGCTGCTTAATTCGGGGTCTGCGTACCCCTGGCAGACTCAGCTGGCTGAATAAAGAGTGTTACCTATAACTCACTGAGTTCCGGTGGTCTGTGTGTCTTTCCGGGGCTGGTGGCTACAACGGCCCTGGACTCCCTGAGCTCCTGCCTCATCCAATACCACAAAGTGCCCGCCACACACCGAAAGGCAGCTGCCCCTGCCCTGGGGCGGCACATTCTGTGCAATGAACAGATCTCAGCCAGCAAAGTGAGCAAAGTTCAGGGAATACAGTGACGGGAAGATCACTGCTGCCAGTTCAAGATACAGTATTGCCTGGGCAGATCTCAGGTGTTTTGTGGGCCCATCACAGACCACAGTATGTGGTGCAGTGATATCTGACTGCTGGGAGCCCACAATCCCAGAACTGGCAGCAAATCTGATGCTGTGTAGGCTTCAATAACATGAAGCCCCACCTAGCCCACAAATGACCTGTGGCCAGCCTGCTCCCAGGCACCCCAGGCCCATGCTGTGCTTTCCTTGGGTCACAAATTAAACACCAGACAACAGTACTCAGTTCATGCGACCCACGCAAAGCTCATTCATCTGGGAGAAACATCCGGTGGCGGGCCACAAACTCATGCCTACGAGCTTCAGTAATTCTTAAACAGAGCTTAGGTGTTTGCAGGCCTGAGGTGGGCAGCAGCTGACCTTGCAATAACTAGAAACTTGTACAGGAGCCACAGAGACAGCACTGGCACGTAAACTGACGCTGCAGTGGCAGGGGGAAGTTTACTCCATAGACCCAGGAGACTCCCAGGGTCCCTGCTCCACTCAATACGCGTATCACCCAGAGGCTCTTCCAGTTTCAGAGACTTACAGGCAACTGATAGGCAGTGTCAGGCCTGGAGGAGCACTGGTCCCTCTGATAAAACTGCCCTAGGTCAGGGACAGGGAATAACCAGATCGCTGCCTATGGTATTATCTCTTCCACTTACCTAAAGATGTAGCACAGGCAACAACCATCTGCGGATCACTTTATAGTTCCCACCGGGTAGCCCTGAGTAATCAAAAGCAGAGGCTGACCTTGGCCTCCAGGAGAGCCCCTCCCAAGGGGCCACAAAGCCAATGCATCTGGAGGCTGGCACCAGACCACAACAGAGCAACTCCTGACTAGCCCCTAAGCAGTGCACACAAAGGGTGGTTGCAACAAGTACACAAGCCTGCTAGGGCAAATCTTATTCAGTGGGGTCAGCCACACAGCAACTCTTACCCTGTGGGTACAGCCAGTTCCCACAATTAGTCAGCCTGAGCATTAATCACGTCCACTGATGTACTAGCAACAATAAAGGCTTAGCTACAACAGAAGATTATACACAACCCACGCAGAAATCACATCTCAAGCCCTTGGCATAGGGGATCAGGGAGAGTGTGCCACTGGGCCACACAGGACACCTCCACATTAGGCTATCTAGTCAATGCTGAGAGATGAAACAAATATTCCTGACACACAGAAACAAACACAGAGAGGCTAATAAAATGAGAAAACAAAAAACATGCCACAAATGAACAGGAGAAAACTCAGAAATAAACTAAATGAAATGGAGACAAGCAACCTACCAGAGACAGAGTTCAAAATAATGGTTTAAGGACGCTAATGAACTTAAGAGAAAAGATGAGCTCAATGAGAACCTCAACAGAGATACAGTAGCATAAAAAAGGATATAGAAACCATAAAAAAGAACCAGACAGAAATGAAGAATACAATAACTGAAATGAAGAATACGCTACAAGGAATCAACAGTGATTGCACGAAGCAGAAGATCAAATCAGCGAACTGAAACAAGGTAGCAGAACATACCCAATCAAAACAACAAAAAAAAAAAGAATTTTAAAAAATGAGGATAGTTTAAGAGACCTCTGAGGACATGAAGCATAACAATATCTGGATCACAGGAGTACCTGAAGAGAAGAGAGAGAGCAAGGGATTGAGAATCTATTTGAAGAAATAATGACAGAAAACTTCCCTAACCTGGCCAAGGAATTAGACATACAAGTTCAGGAAGCACAGAGTCCTAAACAAGGTGAACCCAAAGAGACCCACACCAAGACATGTCATAATTAAAACACCAAAATTTAAAGACAGAGAGAATCTAAAAGGCAACAAGAGAAAAGCAGTTAGCTACCTTATAGGAAAAGGAATTTCACATAAGACCATTAGCTAATTTCTCAACAGAAACTTTTCAGGCCAGAAGGGCTTAGCACAAAATATTCAAAGTGATGAAAACCTAGGACCTACAATCCAAATTACTAAGCTATCATTTAGAAGCAAAGGACAGATAAAGAGCCTCCCCTACAAGAGAAAGAGTTTATCACCACAAGCCAGTATTATAAGAAAATGTTGGAGGGACTTAAGAAGAAAATATGTACCAAATATATGAATAAAGAATGGCAATAACTACAATATCTATCAACAAATACTACAAATGAAAAAGAATTAAATGCTCCAATGAAAAGGCTGAATGGATGAGAAAACAAGATTCTTACATAGGCTGCCTACAAGAGACTTACTTCAGATTAAAAGACACACACAGATGGAAAGTAAAGGGATGGAAAAGATATTTTCTGATGGACCTAGAGGATATTATGCTGAGTGGAGTAAGTCAGACAGAAAAAGACAAATGCCATATGATTTCACTTACATGTGGAATCTAAAGAACAAAATAAACAAAAAAACAAAAACAAATTCATAGATACAGAGAACATTTTGAGGGTTACCAGACGGGAGGGGAATTCAGTGAAAAATAGGGGAGGGATTAAGTACAAACTGATGGTTACGAAATATTCATGGAGATATAAAGTATAGCACAAAGAATATAGTCAATAATATTATAATAACTATGTACGGTGTCAGAGGTATACCAGGTTTATGGGGGTGATCACTGTGAGTTATACAGTTGTCTGATCACTATGTCATACACTTGAAACTAATATTTTATACCAACTATAATTGAAAACTAAAATTTTTTAAAAAGGAAAAAAGAGAAAAATTTAATATAAATATACTAATATTCATCTAAAAACCTAGAAAAACAACAACAAAATGAACCAAAAGGGAAGGATAAGGTATGTAGACAGATAAAAGCTGAAATTGCTGAGACTATAATAAACGTGCCTGAAACTATGGATGCAGGTTGCCCTTGCTGAACTGAGAGGAAAAAAAAAGGAGGGGGATCCAGGTTACAGAGATTTTGCTGGTGGCCAGAGTCAAAGACAACCATTTTGTAAAATTCTCATGACCATGGAGTAAGGTACAGAATACATGAAAGTACAGCTTAAGTTCTCAAAGGTCATATCTTTCACCAGATGAGTTATACCATCATTCATAATGTTATTCAAAAAATCTTAGTGATTTAATGAATGTGAGTCAAACACTGTTCATCCCCTATAAAACCGCTGTTCGACTTGAGAGAGAGTATCCTCAATTTGTAGTCACATAACAATTGTACACATCACTGTCACATGATCACATTGCCTCATGAGTTATGCTTTTTCTTGTGACTCCCTTAGGCGGCAGGATCATGTTGTTTCCTTGGATTCTCCCCAGTAACCCCCAGAGCTCCAATCTACGAACTATTTGATAAACAACTAAATAAAAGTATAAATGTACAGATACTAATTAAGAGTCAAAAAGTACAGAAATCAAAGTCTAGTCCCTTTATGCTGAGTGACCTAGAAAAGAAGATGCCATAGCCCATTAAATTTACAGACGACAAACTCAACTCACACTAGAACAATAGAAGGAAAAAAAACAAACAGATCATGTAGAGAACCCTAGGTAACATTTAACTCAGAGACAGTGTGTTTTTAAGACTATTCAAAGATTTCAATCGATTATTTACTTTTAAGCCATTGTCAGCCCCCAGCACACATAGTGCAATTTTAAGCTTCCTGGACAAATCACTAACGAGACAGGAAACTGTCTGACGTCCGACTAGGGCTACCTCTTTTATCATATTCATTATCTTCTTCTTTTCTCCTAGGACACTAGATAAATTTGAGTCAAAACGTAAGAAAAACAAAAGCGAAATGTGAAGGTTAGGTAAATGAATACTGGCTCATCAAAAAGAGAGAGAAAAAATCCATCACACATCACCTACACTACCCACATTCACACAGATCAAAAAATCTGGGAAAAAAGTTGCCTTTAGTAGACAGGCCTATTGCTACCCCGCCCCTTCATTCTATCCACAGTTCCATTAAATTTGTTTCCTAGCGAGGTCTCTAAACATCCAAGACAGATGTGATGGTTTTTAACAGTATACAGAACAAGTGAACTACCAAGTTGTGGAAAGCCCTGAATGATATGGCTAAGGGTAAGCCTTTCTTGATTCATTAGGGCAGGACCTTCCTGGTTCAGGGCCATTAATCCTTATACCTGCTCCCTGTGGCCAATTACACCACAGGAGCTGATAGGATTGGATATTTATGATGGCTTTGTGGCTGCGAAGGAGGCTTGGCTACGCCACTTTTTTCTGAATTGGCTGGAGAATTGGAGGAAACAACTGAAGATAGCAGTTGTTCATCACCCATTAACAATTCTGCATAGAGATCCAGGGAAATGCTTGACCTGCTCCTACATTCCTCCCCCTTGTCTGTAACTTCCATTCCCTCTTTTACCTCTCAGCTAGCTTAGACATCACCTCTTCCAGGGAGTGGTCTTTCTGGATTTCCTAAACTAGTCCATAGCACCATCTTCTACCGTCATATGTCATTTCATTGACTGATTCATGCCTGTCCTCCTCCCTACAGACCATAAGTCTATAAGGGCAGGAGCTATGCCTAATTTGCATCTGAATCCCTTATCCCAAGCACATTACATGTAAAGTAATACTTAATAAATGTCAAGTAAATGAATCAATCGACAAATCAATAAATAAGTAGCAGAGTGGCCTAGATTAAGTAGGCCAATGGTCAAACTAGGTTTATCTAAAGAAACTGAAAGACTGAAAATTCGTATTATCCTGTATATGAGTGATTTTGTTAAGCCTATTATAGAAATAAGGAAAACAAAGCCCAGAGAAATTAACTTGTTCCAAAGGAAGAAAAGTAAGCAAATGAGCTACCTTGTCCTGTGGATCCTACGTCTCAGGTCTGATTACTTAGGCTCAGAACAGGGATGCTGAACACTGGTCATTATCTGAGGGCCTCCCCAGCTCTGAAGGTTGGTGAACAGCCACATGAATAGCTGTTTTTTTAATTGTGTCCAAGTAGTAGGTTTGTTACAGAGCAGTTTAGTATGGTGGGAAAATATGCAGTTTGCACCAAAAGACTTATATTTCACTCCCACTCTATGTTCCTATTTATAGATCACCTAGTAAGGCTTGTAACCTCTCTAGACCCACTAAATTCATCTATGAAATGAGGAAAATAAAAATACTATTTTGCCATGTTATTCTGAAGAGTAACTGATAGTACCTAGCACAGTCTGACTCATGGTATATATTCAATACATTTCTTAGAATGGACTAAAATAGAATTTAACTGAAATATTCCTCTCACAACCTGAAAACTAGGAGTTTCACTTACGATTTCCTCATTCGTGACAGAGTGGGAGCTCTGCAATCAATGAATTGAAATTGGATACCCAGGCTCAAACTGAGAGGTTAGGATTAAATTCTGAACTAAGTAGGCATACTCTTTTTAACTTGTTTTATGACTGCTGCTCGAGCTGAGGAGATGCTCCTCTACAGAAAGAAGGCATTTCTAAAGAGGAATCAGGTCAAGAAATCTTCATTGAGCACCTCCTATATGCAAGGCCCTATTCCAGGCTTACTGGGAGATCATGGAGGGAGAGTGGGGGAGAAGGAGAAATGGGGACATAATAATACCCACAATCTCTCTAAGCAATTGGTCTTTTCTAGGCCACTATTGGCAAGTCAAGTTCATTGGGATGGATTGCTTTTCTTTTCTGAAAATACCTTCGCTTTCCTAGTCTAGTCCCCATCATTCCTACTTAAAGTGTAAGCTGAATCTATACTCATTTCCTATGTATTTGCTGGAACTGAGAAATGGAAGTCAACTGATGCTGGAAAGTCATGCAGTTGAATTCATTAGGATTTCCTTTATTAAGAAAATCACCTGAAAGATTCAAGAGCATTGAAATATAATTACACTCAATCTTCTGATCTGATATACTTTTAATTTTCATTTATTAGAAGAATAATTTGACTGTCATTGCTCCCTTCATAAGTATTGTACATTCTATTTTAAATGTGCTGCCTCCAAGCTATTACCCAAGTAGCCTGGACAGGACATCTTCATTTTTAGAGATGGATCATCATCAAGGACCACTCACTCTTCCCTGGATTTGGTCCAGCTCTCTATCATTGAACTACAGGCTTTAATCTTCTCATTTATAAAACTCATCTATAAATTTAAACCTATAGAAATAAAATTTTATAGTGCAGCTGACAACCTATATGAAAAGTATCAGTACCATGGGATTTATAAACACCTAAAAAACTGCATTTTTATAATAGATTTCTTGACAAGCCTTTAATTTATAATGCAATGAACACCATTAGGATATTATGACAGACTCAAGATAGATTTTGTAATTCTTCTCTGAAGACAGGACAATTACTAAGTCTCTATTATTTACGTGGGAGTTCATCTTTGCAGTTAAAAAAAAACCTGGCTTCCTGACAAACTCAGAATGTTGATATCTAAAACACTGGTTTATACATGAATTCTCTAACCTAGGACACTGAGATGGAAATTACCCAAGAGAATGTTCATCCATGACTTGAGTTACTCTTTTTTTATTGGAGGGAGGAAGAAATAAATGAGTCAATGTCTAAATTGAATCATAGTAAGACATCTGAAATAACAGACTATTTGTGTTATAAATGGCCTCTGAAACCAGTTGCACCAAATCTCTCATTCTACATTAGAAGAAACAGGCCTGATGGAGGGTATTTTCATGTAACCATTTAATTATTATTAGTAGAGATATGGAGTAGGAGCTGGCTTTCCTGATTCCCAAACCAGTATCCACTTTATTACAGAGGTATATACCAGAAATCGCAATAGAAAGGTAATAGGAAAACAGGCCAAAATAAAAGGTAAAGGAATAGAAGGAAACATACAGGAAGAGGAAAGAGCTGGAAAGGCATTTTACAATTTACTTTGTCTTAGTCTGCTGAGGCTGCTATAACAAAATACCACAGACTGAGTGGCTTATAAACAACAGAAATTTATTCCTCACAGTTCTGAAGCCTGGATGGAAGTCTGATATCAGGGTGCCAGCAGTTGAGTGAGGGCCCTTTTCCAGGTTACATATTTCTCTTTGTATCCTCACATGGTGGAAGGGGTAAGGAAGCTCCATGAGGCCTCTTTGAAAAGCACTAATCCCATTTCCTGAGAGCTCCTCCCTTACGACATAATAACCTCTCAAAAGGTCCCACCTCCTAATACCATTGCCTTGAACATTAGATTTTAAAAGATAAATTTTGGGGGCGGGACACAAATATTCAGACCATAGCAACCATGGAGTGAATACTGACAATCTGGGTTTTGTGGGGATGAGAGGTTGTTTGTGTTTGTGTGTGTATGTGTGTAAATGTATTATTTATAATTTATTAGACTAAATAATACATGTATGTGCAATTTGGAGAAACCAGCAAATTATAGGTCATGGGCCAAATCTAGCCCACTGCCTGTTTTGTAAAGTAAGTTTTATTGGAATACAATACAACCAGTTGCTTTCATGCCATGACTATAAAGTTGAGTAGTAGTAACAGAAACCTTATGATCCACAAAGCTGACAATGCTATATGGCCCTTTATAGAAAAAGTATGCAGACTCCTACTTAAAAAATACTAATAAATACTAACGACACATATTCATACTAGTAATACAAATAAAATGAACTCCCAAACACCTTACATCCGAGTAAAAAAGGAAGGCATTTTCACTAAACTCTTAAATATTACCAATACTTTAAAAGATCTACGAGCTCCTCCCTTCATCTATACATTGGTTTGAAACGCCAAGTATGAAGCATAAACCCAGCTCTAAAGAACAGGCAATATTACCATTGTTAGATAAAGAAATTCAAGAGAGGGTAAGCTGAATGGAAAGTTTACAAGAGCGTTTTCTGGGGTAAAAATGAAGAGGGTTATGAGTGAGACCTGGGAAACAAAAACCTCACCACATGGGACATCTGGCATGGCTGTAAAGTGGTCTGCTAATGAATGTCTGCCAGGAACATGGTCGGCGAAGAAGGTAGCTCTAGTTTTTGCTTTTAGGTTCCTCCTGGAGAAAGAAAAGAACACCTCTGTAGGGTGGTGTCATCTGCTGACATAGGCAGAAGGACTTGAAAAAAAGACTAGGAAAATTTCCAGCAAATGGTGATGCCCAGAACAGATCAAAATCTGGGCTAGCCTTACATGGGAACTCTGTCCTTAGGTTAAAAAAGAGGGTACAGTGGTGGCAACATATCTTGAATAAAAGTGCTGTAATTGTGACTGGTTACACATCAGGGCATGGCTGTCATCCTGGGACTCTGATAACCATTCTCAAACTCTCTTCACCCCTTTCTGGTGTCACCTGCTTTTTCTATCCCATGTCTTCCTCTCTCTTGATTTTCTCTTTCATTTGGTGGAGAACGGCCTCCAATAGTTTCTTAAGACAAGGTATATGGGAGGTAAAAGCTTCTAAGACCTAGAATTTCTGAAATGTTTATATCCTATCACATATTCAATTAATGATTTGGCTGGTATAGGATTTAGGTTGTAAACTACTGACACCCATGCATTGTGTGTGTGAGCTATTAATTCATCATTTATTTGGTCAGACATAAGGAATTTAATGGAAGCAAAGAGGCCACACAGAGCAAGAACAGATGTAGCCTATCTTGACATAGCCTCTCCTCCAGCCCACTCGCCCAGGCCACTTAAGGAAGAATTTGATGACACTCTCCTCACAAGTAGTGGACTGTGAGAGTTGAGAAAACAGCTGGATTCTTCCTTGCTGCTGCCCTTTTATACCTCCAAATTATTCCACTATAGCGAAATAACCCGTACAATCTATGATCTTGCATTTGAAACTGTTTGCAAATACCAAGCCGTCTTGCTTCTTGAACCATATTTAGCAACTGCAAACCCATATATACCACTAGTAATGAGATTCCATGCAAATGATAATAACATGGCTGATAATAACAGTTCAATCATTAATGGTACATCATTCTTTCATATACTCTCATCTTATAAAAGGCAAGTTCATATTCATGTGTTTATGAGAATCCAGTCAGCTTGATTATGTATGTTTTTCTTGACAATAGCAGCAAGTTCTTAAAATGTAAGTCTATAAAAATTTCATTTTTATCACTATCCTAGAGCTATCTTTATATAAACCTGGTTAAATATTGTTGTCCCTGGATGATGAGAATTGAAAGAATATATATTATACATGCATATACACCTTAATACATTTTGATCTGAGAAAATACAGAATCTCATTTCAACATGTTCAAATAGATGACAGTATAGCAAAGGGGCTTTCAAATTATATAATCAACTGAACCAAATAACTTATATTAGATCCTTATTGATAAAACTGTCATAACAGCCCCACTAATTACATATATAGGCTACCTAGTCCCACAAGCATGAAATTAAACTGAAGATGGATATTATCTCCAACAAATACAAGTTCACCCAGAGCAAGTAACCATGCTATTAATAAATTCTACTTCCACTTCTGCCTTGGGCAAATTCTTTGGTGTTCCTCTTCATATCAGCTCCTCCAACTAAAAGAATTAGCCAAGTCTCCTGAATGGATTAAAAAACAAGACCCATATGTATGCTGCCTACAAGAGACCCACGTCAGATCAAAAGACATGCATACTGAAATAAAGGGATGGATAAGGATATTGAATAAAAATGGAAATGAAAAAAGAAACAGTGAGGATGCAATACTTATATCAGACAAAACAAACTTTAAAACAAGGGACGTAACTAGAGCCAAAGGAGAGTATCATAATGATGAAGGGATCAATCCAACAGGCTATAACTCTCATAAGTATCTATGCACCCAAAGTAGGAGCACTTAAACATATAAAGCAAATATTGACAAAAATAAAGGAAGAAATTGACAGTAATACAGCAATAGTAGGGAACTTTAACATCCGTGTTGACGTCAATGAATAGATCATCCAGACAGAAAATCAACAAGGAAATAGGGGTCTTAAATGACACATTAGATTAGATGAACTTAATTTATTTTTCAAGGACATCTTACCCCAAAGCAGCAGAATATACATTCTTTTAAAAGTGGAACATTTTTCCAGGACAGATCACATGTTAGGACTCAAAACAAGTCTCAATAAAATTAAGAAGACTGAAATCATATCAAGCATCTTCTCCGATCACAATGGTATGGACTAGAAATCATTTACATGAAGAAAACTGAAAAAACACAAACATGTAGAGGCTAAATAACATGCTACTAAACAATAAATGGGTTAACAATCAGATCAAGGAGGAAATCAAAAGACAGCTTGACACAAATAAAAATGAAAACACAATGACCCAAAATCTATGACACACAGCAAAAGCATACTCAAGAGGAGAATTCATAGCAATACAGGCCTAACTCAAGAAACAGGAAAATTTTCACATAGACAATCTAACTTTACACCTAAAGGAACTAGAAAAAGAATAAGAAACAATGCCCAAAATGAGTGGAAGGAAAGAAATAATAAAGATCGAACTTAAATAAATGAAATAGAATATATTTCATTGATCAAAAGATCAATGAAACCAAAAGCTGGTTCTTTGAAAAAACAAAATTGGTAAACTTTTAACAAGACTCATCAAAAACAAAAGAGAGGACTCAAATAAGTAAAATCAGAAATAAAAGTGGAAAAGTGACAACCAACACCTAGGAAATACAAAGGATTATAAGAAAGTACTACGAATGATTATATGCCAACAAACTGGACAACCTGGAAGAAATAAATTCCTAGAAACATACAATCTTGCAAGGGTGAATCAGGATGAAAAAGTAAATCTGAACAAATGATAACTTCTAATAAAATTGAATCATTAACCAAAAACTCCCTAAAAACAAAAGTCATAGACCAGATATTGTCACAGGTGAATTTTACCATACATTCAAAGAAGAATTAAGACCTATTCTTGTCAAACTATTGCAAAAAATTCAAGATGAGGGAAGGCAACCAATTCATGCTACAAGGCCAACATTGCCCTGATATCAAAAACAGATGAGGACGCTATAAAAGCTTCTTTATCCAATCATCTGTTGATGGGCATTTAGGTTGTTTTCATAACTTGGCTACTGTGAGCAATGCTATGAACATAGGGGTGCATAAATCTTTACAAAATGAAAATTAAAACCACCATGAGATATCACCTCACACTAGTCAGAATGGCTACCATCATTACATCAATAAACAAGTGCTGGCAAGGATGAAGAGAAAAGGAACTCTTATGCAATGTTGGTGGGACTATAAATTGGTGCAGCCACAATGGAAAAAAGTATGGAGGGTCTTCAAAAAATTAAAAATAAAAGTACCTTTAGACCAAGCATTTTCACTTCTGGCTGTTTATCTGAAGAAACCCAGAACACTAATTCAAAAAGATATATGCACCCCTGTATTCACTGCAGCAGTATTTACAGTAGCCAAGATATGGAAGCAACCCAAGTGCTCATTGATAGACAATGAGTGAAGAATAGGTGGTGCACATATACAATGAAATATTTCTCAGCCATAAAAATAAAATCTTGCTATTTGCAACATCGCTGATGCTAAACAATGGATGCGGTTGCCACCACATCAATATTATGTCTGTCAGCACAGATTTTGCATAATCTCTGCTTTATATCATTAATATGCTTCTTAAATTCTGGGGTAGTGTAACTGGTATAGCCTTGGCTTCAAAGGATATTGGAGAAGGAAGTATCAGGCATTTTCAGCCACACTACTCTGCTGCAAAGAAAGCTCATTAAGTAGGCTCTGCCTCAAACATAGGAAAAGAATCTAGATGTTGAGCAGCAAAAGGCAGGCATGCTAATTGTCCACTACAGTGTGGGCTTTCTATTTCCTCTACCTTGTTAACCCATTTCCTTTCTAGGTGATCAAATGGCTATGTGGTATACTGGAGGGAAAGATGCCCCCCATCTACCCCAGGTGCTATAATGGTATAATGGCTACTGGGGACATAATTTGGAGGTTGGGTGGGAAGACTTGATAGATTATTAGAATTTTCAAAATACTCCCCATTAAATTGGCAAATAAAGAAGTCGAAATCACTATTACATAAAGCTTTAATTTAAAGCAGTTTTATATTCCAAGCACTGCACATTATACACAAGAAATTATTTTGAGATTCAGAGTTTGGATTTTAGAAATCTTAATTTGAATGCTTATCTAAACATATACTACCTAATGAGTCAGGCTCCAATCCTTTAAAATTAGCAATGCCATTTCCCTGTGGGTTTATCATTAGAGTAAAAATTTCTAGTTTTAGAGGACAGACTTCATCTTTAGAAACAACAAGGCTTGACTATTTTTTGTTTGTTTTTGCACATGATATTTTGCCTTTGTTTAAATCACAATTAAATGCTGACATGTAATTGTTAGAACCATGTAAATTTTCTATATTTATCCAAGATTTCAGCTGCATTGATTCAAAAAGTTGAATGTAAGAGGGTGAAGATGACTCCTCAGCAGATTATGCCTGGGAATAATCAAAACACAGGTACATTTCCATGTGCAAGTCAACACTTTGGTAAACTTTCCTTTGTTGCATGGGAACAGTAGACAGACAACCCCAGTAGCAAACAGAACTCTTATAAAGTGTTGTCCTTAAGGAAGCATGCCTATGTTCCTGAATCTCATAAATACTTCGACACATGCCCAAGCAACATGATATGTCTCTTTCTATCAAAAGCACAGAGCATTCTTATGGTTCCAAATAAACAGTCAATTATGAAAAATTATGAATAGATAAGAACAATGAATGTTGATGAAGATGTAGAGAAATTAGAGCCCTGAGACATTGCTAATGGGACTGTAAAATTGCGCAACCTCTTTGGAAAACAGTTGGGCAGTTCCTCAAAAGTTAACCATAGAGTTACTATATGACCCAGCAATTCTATGCCCAGGTATATACCTAAAAGAATTAAAAACAGGTACTCAAACAAATACTTGCACACAAATATTCAAAATGGCACTAATGACAAGAGCCAAAAGGTAGAAACAACCCAAATATTTAACTGGTAAACAGATAAACGAAATATACTATAACCACACAATGGAATATTATTCAGTCATAAAAAGAAATAAAGAGTGACATCAACAAAATGGTAGAAAAGGAAGCCCCCAGCTCTAAGCCCCACTTAGAGCACAAAAACCAGGAATGGACTCTTTAGAAGAGTAAGAGGAGCCATTTCATTTTGATCATATTGTCCTTCCCCCAGGCCAGCACAATGCCATCTCAAGAGAGATTCTCTGGGCCTATGGTTTCTCTAATGGAGAAAAGAAAGCCTGAGGCAGACATCTAGCTTCCTGACAGTCCCAAAGCACAACCCACAAGGCCCACTTTGGTCTCATTGCAAGGGGAACACTGGGGAAATAGGCAAGGCTAGACCATGAAGAGTCAGTTGAAAACAAGGAAGGGGAATTCACAGTGACCAGTGCACAGATCTTGGTGGTGACACAGCACCGCTGCCAGAAGCCTCACCTGACCAGAGAGTCCGGCCATCAGCTCTGCCTTTCCATGGAACTGACACTGTAGACCTGTCTGGCCAGGAGTAGAGTAAGAAGTCCTGCCCAGTATACCAGCTTCAGAGACCGGCCTAAAGCTCCACCAGATCACAGAGCACAGCCAGCGACACCACCAAACCACAGAGGACAGTCAGCGACTCCACCCAAATGTGGAACTCCCAACAAAGAAAAGCCCAGGATCAGATGGCTTCATGGGTTAAATTCTACCAAACATTTACAGAAGGTAGGAACTTCTCAGGCTCTCCCAAAAAAACTGAAGAGGAAACACTTCCAAATTCATTTACAAGGCCAGCATTACCCTGATACCAAAGCCAGATGAAGACACTACAAAAAAAATAAAACTACAGGACAATATTCTTGATGAACAAAGATGCAAAAAAAAAAAAAAGCAATATGAATTCAACAGTACATTAAAATGGTCATACACCATGATCAAGTGGGATTTATCCCTGGGATGCAAAGATGGTTCAACACAGGCAAATCAATAAATGTGATATACCACGTTAACAGAATGAATAAAATCAAATAATCATCCAAACAGATGTGCAGAAAAAGCATCTGACCAATTTTGACATCCTTTCTTAACAAAAACACTCAACAAACTGGGTATATAAGGAATGTACGTCAACATAATAAAGCAATACATGACAAACCTATAGCTAATATCACATTTAATAGTAAAATACTAAAAACTTCTCTAAGCTCAAGAACAAGTAAATACTGCCCATTCTCACCACTCCCATTCAACACCACAGTGAAAGTCCTAGCCAGGGAAATTAGGGGGTTGGGGGAAACAACCAAATCAGAAAGAAAGAAACTTGTGTCTATTTGCAGATACGATCTTATACATAGAAAACCCTAAAGACAAAAATTGTTAGAACTAATAAATGAATTCAATAAAGTTGCAGGTTAAAAAATTAACATACAAAAATCAGCTGTGTTTCTACCAGGCATCCCCAACCCCCAGGCTACAAGACAGGTACTGGTCCATGGCCTGTTAGAGACTGGGCCACACAGCAGGATGTGAGCAGGAAGTGAGCCAGTGAAGTGTCATGGTATTTGCAGCCTCTCCCCAGGAATAGCATCACCTTCTCAGATCATCAGGCATTAGATTCTCATAAGAGCACCAGTCCCTGGTGCCAAAAGTTTGAGGACCGCTGCTATATACTAACAACAAACTATCTAAAAAAGGAATTTTAAAAAATCACATTTATAATTGCACCAAAAACAACAAAATACTCAGAGATAAATTTAACCAAGTAGGTGAAAGAGCTGTCCATTTAAAACTATGAAGCACTGATGAACAAAATTGAAGACACAAATAAATGGAAAGATATCCTGTGTTCATGGATTGGAAGAATTAATATCATTAAGATTTCCATATTATCCCAAACAATCTACAGATTCAATGCAATCTCTATCAAAATTCCAATGGAATTTTTCACAGAAATAGAAAACAATTTATATGGAGCCACAAAAGAACCTATAGAACCAAAACAATCCTGAGAAAGAGGAACAAAGCTGAAAGTATCACACTTCCCGATTTGAACTATATTTCAAAGATATAGTAATCAAAATAGCATGGCACTGACATGAGAACAAGTACAGAAACCAACCGAACAGAATAGAGAGCCCAGAAATAAACCCATGCATATACGCTCAACTAATTTTTAGCAAGCGTGTGAAGAGTAAACAGTAGGCCAAGGATAGTCTCTTCAATAAATGCTAATGGGAAAACTGGATAGTCACAAGAGAAAGAATAAAATTGGGCCCCTATATCACACCAATCAGAAAAATTAACTTGAAATGCATTAAAAACTTAAATGTTAAATGTGAAACCTTAAAACACCTAGAAAAAAATATAGTGGAAAAGCCCCCTGACATTGGTCTTGATAATGATTATTTTAAATATGACATCAAAAGCACAGGCAACAAAAGAAAAAGTAAACAAGATGACATCAAAAGAAAAAGTTTCTGTATAGCAAAGGAAACAATCAACAAAATGAGAACACAACATAAGGAATGGGAGAAAATATTTTCAAACCATATATCTGATAAGAGAGTAATATCCAAAACCTATAAGGAACTCATACTACTCAATAGTAAAAAGTCAAAAACATAAAATCAAGGAATCCAATTTTAAAAAATGGACAAAGGAACTGAATGGACATTCTTCTAAAAAAGACACAAGCATCATCAACAGATATATGAAAAGGTGCTCAACATCATTAATCAGCAGCGAAATTCAAATCACCACC
Organism: Eonycteris spelaea; assembly: GCA_003508835.1. Taxonomy (NCBI): domain Eukaryota; kingdom Metazoa; phylum Chordata; class Mammalia; order Chiroptera; family Pteropodidae; genus Eonycteris; species Eonycteris spelaea. The sequence goes on from PUFA01000200.1 coordinate 1,657,985, forward strand.
ACAATGAGATATCACCTCACACCTGTTAAGAAAACAAGACTATTATCAAAAAGACAAAAGGTAAATGTTGGTGAGGCTGTGGAGAAAAAGAAACCCGTGTTTGGTGTTGGTGGGAACGTACATCAGTGCAACCACTATGAAGAACAGTATGGAAGTTTCTCGAAAAGTTAAAAATAGAAGTATCACATGATTTAGCAATTCCGCCTCTGGGTATATAGCCAAAGGAAATTGAATCAAGATATTGAGATATCTGCATGCCTATATTCACTGCAGCCTGATTCACAATAGCCAAGACATGGGGGGAAAAACCAAGTCTCCATCAACAGATGAACAGATCAAGACAATGTAGTATATACATTCAATGGAATATCATTCAGTCATTAGAAGAAAATCCTGCCATTTGTGATCTGGAGGGCATCATGTTAAGTGAAATAAGTCAGACAGAAAAAGACAAATACTGTATGATTTCAATTATATATGGAATCTATAAAAGCTAACCCTGTAGGTACAGAAATTAAAAAGGTGGGGCCGGGGGATGGAGAAATGGAGAGACGTTGGTTAAAGAGTATAAACTTCAAGAAATAAGACTGATAAATTCCGGGGATCTAATGTACACCATGGTGATTATTATTATTAATACTCTATTATATACTTGAAAGTTGCTAACAGAGAAGATCTTAAATGTTATCACTAGGAAAAGGAATGGTAATTATGTGATGCAACAGAGATACTAGCTAATGCTACAGTGGTAATCATTTTGCAATATGTAAGTGAATCAAATCAAACAAACTTATGCAATGTCATAAGTATCTCAAAAATGTGGAAAAAAAGAAAATTAAAGAGGTGAGGAAAATGATGAATAAGTTCTGGAAATCTAATATACAGCATAGTGATTATAGTTAATAATACTCTATTATATATTTGAGATTTTCTGAGATCTTAAGTGTTTTCGTCACACACACACACTACAATAGTAACTATATGAGGTGACAGATGTGTTCATTAACTTGACTGTCATAATCATTTTGCATATATATGTATATCAAATCATCACATTTTATACTTTAAATATATGTAATTTTATTTGTCAATTATGCCTCAATAAAGCTACAATATATACAAAAGTTGAAAACATTATGCTAATTGAAAGAAGCGTGACACAATAGGGCACGTATTGTATGATTTCATCAGTATACATTGTCTAGAATAACCAAATCTATAGAGACAGAGAACAGATAAGTGTTTGTCAGGAACTGATAGGAGAGAGACCATGGAATGACTACAGGATTCTTTTCTGTGCTGATAAAAATGTGATGGAATTAGACAGTAGTAATAGCTGCACAATTCTGTAAATACACTTAAAACCACTGAATTGTATACAGCAATGTGTTGCTTAATGACAGGAACATGTTGGGAAATGGTCATTAGGTGATTCCGTCATTGTGTGACCATCTTAGAGTGTACTTACACAAACCTAGATGGTCTAGCCTACTACTGTAATTGTACGTGCCAGACAGGCACTGGTGAGGTCTCCTAATCCAGTCAGGAGCAGGAGGTGCTGGAGCTGCCAGATAAATTTTGGAATCAAGATTAAGAAGACCTCATATCCCACTTTTCATAACTGTGGCTCTGGGAGGCAAAAAGACTCACAGAGACATCTTCAAACTACCGTGGCTTAGAAGAGGAAACATCTCAGCGAGTAGCAGCACAGAGGGGTGAGGATCACTGGAAACAAGACAGGAATGAGTACATTTCAGGGCAGATGCCATCCTAGGGCCTGGTATCTACCCCACTCACTACATGTTTAGCACATGTTCCCTGGGAAAAAAGTCTGACACAAATTTTCCTTGAGAGTGTGATCCCAGGGATCAAGGACGAAGTACAGAGGAGTAATGCAGGGAAAGGGCAGAACCAAAATAAGAATGCATTACTGTGAATCATGGCAAAATATAAGTGGCTATTTGATCCAATGTAAATTGAGCAGCAATTATTGACTCGTCCCCATGCTGTATGGGTCAAAGTTCTGCCCCACTGGGCATGAACTCCTCCCAATTTCCATCCTGTATACATACAGGCTCTAGGTTATTTCTGAAACATCTCACACTTGAGCACCAATAAGACAAGAAGTGCTGAAGCTGATGACAAACTGGTCTCCTCTTTGGTGGCTGAAATAGCAAGAGGCTCTGAAGGGATGCATAAAAAGTGTCAGATACACCTAAGTGAGCACATCTGACCTAAGTGCCGTTGTAGAGAAAAGGTGGGGGAAAATAACCCTAAATTGACTGTGTATTCATTCCAAGTCAGCTGCAAAAAGCTGAGGTTAAAAAGTTGACCTTAAATTGTCAAAATTAAGTTTTCCTCTTTGGAGCTGAAAGGGAGTTCAAAAATAGAGACTAAATGGGGTTATTCAAAAAATCACTACACCTCTTCAATATCTGAGTTTAATGGCCTATAAAATGCAACTCTACTAGGTATTATATTTAACAATATTCATTTAAAAAATATGTATTGATTGCCTGCTGCATATGAGCCCCTGCACAAGGTGTCACACGAGTATAAAGTAAAAGTTAGCATCTGTCCCCGACTTGTTCACAGTCAAGTGGGGAGAATGACAGCCATACCTCCAACTATAACCCAGGAGGAAGAGCTAGCTATATGTGACAAAGCCAAGCCCTTGACATGTCTGGTCCTTGGGGCCCTCATCAGTAAAATGAAGTTAGAATAGCCAATTTCTAATATCTCTTCCCTCACTGAGATTCTGTGAACCTCTAAGTGTCACATAAAACCAGCTAACCCCAATGTAAAAGCTATACTGTTTAGTCCAAATCATGCTCCCAACTTCCTCTTGCAGGGAAATTGTTCTAAAAAAGCTGGATGGGAACCTGGTAGCCATGCTCATTTGTCCAATATAAAGTGTACACTGGCTTTAAAACAGCTGACCTACAAGTGGAAAATTCTAGCAAAAGTATATTCTAACCTCATACAGGTAGAGTAAAAGATTTTAAAATCCAATCTAACTTTGTGCACATAATACTGTCATAAGCAACTGTGAAATACCTTTAATAGCTGAAGAGTCAACCAGCATGATAGGTTACTAATGATGGAATTTATTAACTGCTCTTCTGACACATCTCCCCTACTGGTTAACCCAATTAACTTCTCTATTCATTCAAGTGCTCATTCGTGCTCTCCAATTCCAATCCACTCTTTGCTCAAATCCCACCTATACCAACCATCCTTTCGTGGCTCTCCAAGTCATACTGTTCAATGAAATATTTTTCTTTTTGACATATATTACATACTAAATTTTTTACATACTATATTTTTAGTTACTACATAATAAAAATTCTAATAGGAAAAAGTACCAATGACAATGAGTGGTAGTTGACGTACTACTGGATAGCCAATAGAAAGCCCTCAAATGTAATACCACTGTACAATTATGACCTATAAAATTTTACTGAAATATCCTAGGTAATACCACTTATTTTTCAAGCAAAAGTTTAATAGTACAAAATATTGGATCTAGGTAAAATTCCTGACACATACACCTAACTTTTGAGGGTTAAACAGATTAAATACTTTGAAATGTACCAACCTAATTAATCAGCCATACTTTTACAAATATAGTTGAATTCTCTCTCACCCAAGATTGAATTTATATAGATTTAAGGTGTATCTCCAGTTTTACCAATAAGGGCACCTTTATATTTCAGACTTTGCAATGAAAAGTTTTTCTTACAAATGTTATCTTTTTCATTAAATACAGGACAAAGAACATGAAATGTACAGCAACATGTCCACCTTTACACACTAGAGCACATTTAAAACTAGCATAGGAATATTTCTGTCTCATCTGTTCTTTCTAAAATCTAGTGATTCTATGGAATCACTGCATCATGGTGTAAATGATATATGAAATGAAAAATGGTGAGTTTCTTTGCATGGAGAATATAGAGGCTACTTTTTAATTTACTTCTAGACTGGACTATAGTAAAGATAGTTTCTCACTCTCAGGTTGCCTTGATGCAGTATTCTATATAAAGTTCTTCGATAGTTTAGGGAATGCGATGTTAGGGTCCCAGTAGAAAAAAGCATAAAGCTACCAATATGGATGACCAGGTCACTGGTTTAATTTTTAAACAGTTAGGCAGCCTTCAATTGTTTTAAATCAAATGTGCACGATGCCACACCAATGTTTATATTTGGTAAATTAATGGAGACAGTAATTTAAAAAGCTGAAAGAAGTATCAGTGTTTTGTTATGAATGTGTTAAAATGTCACTTCACACTTACTTTTAGATTTGAATGCCCCATGGGCTTGTGTACATGGCATTTACACAGAAGCAGGGACAATATTAATACTTCTCTTTGGATGGTAATATAAAATCTGTGGAATTACACACTATTCCAAAATAATATATATTTCCCACTGTCTAGTCAAACTCCCTCACATATTCTTGTGAGATAGAGTATACACTTAATAAAATGCTAGTCATGTAAGCAGTTATAATAAATATGGAATGAACTCTGCTTCTGTTACTAAATACTGTTTTCTTACAAAATGTCAAAGCAAACTCAAGAAGCTATTGTGTAAAGTATACTCCCATATTGTATTTTCAATAAATATAATTTACTTTTTAAATTTACTACCTCCTGTACTAGGATGACATAGAACACATTTTTCCAAGATAAATTACTCAGTGATTGGAATCAACTGTCATATACAGGTTCCAGAGCTGAGAAAAAGCAGAATTTAATGAGGTCACTATCAAAAAGATTGCTGCTTAACTGTTCAAAGTCATTTGTGCCTAAGAAGACTTTATACTAAACAAAAAATATTTAAGACAGTGTCAGTAGAAGCCTTGCTTGATTGCTTTAGCAGAAGCTAAAGGGTTTGGTAAACCCATCTGGGAGAGAACTATTTCGGAGCCCAGGCGGAGGGTGAGGGGAGACAGAGAAGAGACCTGGGGAACAATGGAGGGGCCAGTAGCTGAGGAAAGACAGGGGACAGGTTGTGGGCTGGATACAGACCAGCAGCCCACCTTTCCACTTCTTGATCAGGCCCTATTGCTAAGGCAGAAAAAGACAGTGTGGGCAGCTGGGTCACTGCCAAGTTCTGCCTTTTGAATTTAGTCTAAATTGAATCAGGTGGTGAGAAGGCACAGGAAGAACTCGTAACTGCTATAGCAGAAAAAAAACAGGCTTCAAATAAATGAAGTAGTCAGTTAGCAAAAGAAAAAGGCAGCTGTGGTTCCTAAGAGACTTAAAACTCAGCAGTTCAGGGAAGCGGGGGCAGAGGTGCAGGGCAAAGGAATGTTGGAAAGCTTCTGATTAGAAGAGTAGGTTTAAAAGCAAAATGTGCTATAACTCAACGTTTTCTCAGAGTCCAGAGCCAGGGGTTTGGGTTTGGGTGGGGTGGGGAAGGGGTGGAGAGGTGAAGGGGTGTAAGGGTTTTTTGTGTATTTAGAAATCACCTATCCTTGATTTAAAGCCTAATAACATGTCTTTCTTATATCCTTTATTAACTAACAGTAAGTCTCTCTTAGTGGTTTTCTTTACATAATAGTTTCTTTTCACAAAACAGTCCCCCAAAACAGTATAAGTTCCACACAATATTTAGATACAAGGTAAGTAAACCAAAATGAATACTTAGCTATGGACCAGAAATAACCAATTAGAAAATCTGAATAACCTGCTAACTGCATTAACAGGAAACATAAGAAAATTGTATGAAGAAAACTAGAAAACATTGTTGAGAAATATAAATGATTTTAATAATGGGGAGACAAACTGAATCTGAATGGAAAGAGTGACTGTTAGGAAGATAGCAATAGTCCCTAAGATATTATGTAATTTAAAAATATTTCTAAGTATAATACCAATGTAAAAAATACTGGCAGGATTGTTTGAAACTTTCTAACATTAATCTAAATTTTATCTGGAAGAGAAATCAATCATGAGTTAATATGAAATAGAAAACTAAACCAAAAAAGGGAAACTTACTCTGCAAAATGTTAAAATTTATTATTAAGCTATAATACTTAAAATATTGGAGAATAACATAGAAATCAAAGAAATATCAAGGGGAAAGATCAGATGGCCTAAAATGGACCCTAACACACAGATAATCTTAGCAAACTGTGAAGGAATTGTCTCAAATCAAAAAGGAAGAAATGAATTTTTCAATAAATGGTATTGTGAAAATTAGCATTTTGGAACAAACAAAACTATTCATTCTTACCTCATGCCATGAGCCAAAATAAAATCCAGATGGATAAAAGATTTAAGCTTAGAAAAAACTGAAACCATAAAATGAATAAGTGAATATTTAACTGTCTTGGAATGGGAAAGGACTCCCTAAGCATAGGATCAATGAAAGAAATCACAAAGAAAAAAATACATAAATCTGATTACACAGAAATTTCAAAATTCAGTTCTAAAAACTGGGGAAAAGACCAGATGAAAGGAAGAACATTTTCTTCAATTATGATATAAAAAGGGTTAATATCCTAAATACAGAAATAACTCATACAAATTGAGATCCATTAATATTCCCCCCAAAACATGCAGAAATATTCAGCTTTATTAGTAATTGAAACTGCAATTCAAATCAAAATAGAAATGTCATTTTCCTACCTACTAAAGTGGCAAGAAAAAATTTTAATGCAATTCATGCGCACCTCCGAGATATTATGGGTTCCATTCTGGACCACTGCAATTAAGTATTACAATAAAACGAGTCATAATCTTTTTGCTGGTGGAGGCTCTTGCCTTCAGTTTGTAAGAACACAACACCTGTGAAGCGCAATAAGGTGAAGCGCAGTAAAATGAGATATCCCTGTACTCTATGGCTATGCTATGCATTATGGTAATGACCAGCCACTCGAAACATGGCTAGTCCCAAATGAGATATACTGTGAAGTGTAAAAACATACACAAGAATTCAAAGGCTTAGTACAGAAAAGAAGTAAAATATCTCAATTTTATGTTGACTGAATATTCAAATGATATATTTAAGATACAATGGATTAGATAAAATATATTATTAAAATTTACCTGCTTCTTTTTGCTGTTTTAATGTGGTTACTAAAATTTGCTGATTGGTTTACATATCCACAGTGAAATGACTACCACAGTCAAGTTAAGATATCATCTCTTCACATAGTTACCATTTCTTGTAGGAAATATTAATTTGCAGGTATGGCTTACACTGTATGTCTACTAGAGAGTGCTGCTCTATGAGAATCAGGGGGCAAAGAAATCGTTACAATCATATACTGCTGGTGGGTGTACAAACCACCACAGTAGGATTTCTGGATGGCATTTCACAATATGTACCAAAAGTGCTTATTTAAAAATGCACTGTACCCCTTGATTCAATCATTTCTTCTCTAGGGTTAAGGAAGTAATCAGAAACAGAACAATGAGAAAGATAGATAATTAGTATATAGAATATAAATATTAATAATGAAATATTAGAAAAGCAGAAACATTCAATAACAGGGAATAATTAATTGTAGTATGTTTCTTTAGTGACATGATGTAATACATACGATACAAAGTTAGTGAAAAAAAGCAAGAACTAAAACTGCATATGCATTAATCTCCCAAATGTATAAAAATCATGTATATACATACAATCGCAGAAATAAAAGACTGAATGAAAATAAACATATTGTTTCCTCTGAGTTGTGAAATTATGAATTTTTTTCTGTATATGCATCTGCAAAGTTTTTATAAGCGTACATTCATTTTTATTAAAAATTAAATTGACTCTTTGAAAAAAGTCTTCCAGTTTGTTCAAACTGACACAAATCACAGCTAACAAGGAAATCTCTTAACTAGCCATGAAACCCTTGAAAAGGGGCCACATGTTTACTTGTGGAATAACTTAGTTGTGTTTAAATGACAGCTCAAAAATAGTTTAGGATACTCAGTGGGGTCAGGATTGAACATGAAAGTCAAACCAGTTTAGCCAACCATTTACTCTGGTCTAGGTTTTTTTTTTTTTGCCTGCTGATAGGTTAGGAACTTAACAGTCTAGACCCAGAGCAGATGACTAACAGGTGCAATAGACATGAGGTTGAATGTTTCTTACCTCATTGTTCAACATCAAGTATTTTAAATGCCCGCATATTATTCATCTGTAGAAATAACTAGCCTCATTTCCCAGTGTAATCTGTAAGTAGTTAGTTTGTTTCTCACACTCTCTGTTGGTAAAGGGGTCAGGGGTATCTGCTGACCGATAGGAAAAGATTGAGTTAACTTAAGTCAGGGCAAATTTCCAACTCTGTCCTAGATCACCCAAGTTGGCTCACGCTCATTCTGAAGTCTTCAATTCACCCAAAAGAGATGTGCTAATGTCATGTAAGTGGGCATCAGAAAGTCTCTCGGATCCAAGCATTTGAGGCAATGCCACAGTGAAGATTCAATTTGAGAAGCCAAAAACATGCAGTGGAGCTAGTTAGGTAGATTTATGTACAGCAACAGAAGTGAGGAATGGCTTGGTTTGCCATAAAATACTTGAGCATTTTTGAGAGATATATTTTAAGAGTTAGAGAATTTTATTACTTCTTGCAGAAGTCTCTTCAAAATGATCACACCAGTAAAAATAATTTAATCTTGAGCAAAATAAGTTAGGAAACCATGAAACAGCCAAACATTATTCGACTGATTTGAGAAAGCAATGTTGTTATTTGAATTCACACTGACTTCTCTTGCTATCTCTACATCTCCTCTTTCCAGGTCTTTTTCTTTCCTTCATTGTTTCCCTTTCCATGCATTTCCCTCCTGACTTCTCATTCTGTTCTGCAGTTCTTTCTCCAGCTCTTTTCTTTTTTTTCCCCGGTTGCTAAATATTTTGCCTTTCATTGCCTTCATAATGAATAAGCCTGTCATGAAAGCAAGTGTCTTCAGCCAATTATTGAAAATATCAATTTCCTGTAGTTTTGATCTACCTTCTTTCTCAGCTTCATCCAGTTGGTCTCATAATTGCTGCTCAGCTAGTACTTTTGTGGCTAAGCCTCTTTCGAGTGTAATAAGTCAATCTCTGTGCCAACAGTTTTGCTGAACTTGTTTTAATTGGTCATTGAGTATCTGTCTTTCTAGAATAAGTCTTCCAAGCATTTGCTGAGGCTCCTGTGATTGTTGCTATAGATGGGTGATTTCCGCAAATTCTCAACTCTCTAGATCTGTTTGTATTCTCAATTTCTTGCCTTTGGGTGGTCAATCGACATCTGATACCTTGAAGTTTCCTTCCAGTTCATGCTTTTTATCATTTAGAGTGTCTAATTCAAATTGCAAAGTCTTTTTCTCTGTTTTCAGTGCAACTACGTCTTTTTTTTTCTTTGATTTAATAATTCCTGTCTTCAATTTTATTCCCATTCCAGATGTCATCACCTTTCAAGTTCTCATTTAGCAGCCTCTCGCCTCTTGATTGCTCTCCTCCTCTCCTACTTTCTCTGATGTTCTAGTCTAGTTCCTGCTGCTTTTCCAGCTCTTTCTCAAACTCCAGCTGTCTTTTGTGCTCTTGTTCCCGATACGTCTGCTCTTCCCTTCCCTGTTCTCCCCACTCCAGCTGTGCCAGGAGCTCTTGCTATTTTTGCTTTAGGTCCAAGAGAGCCTGTCCTTGTTTCTTCAGTTCCAGATTGTCATGTTCAAAATGCTCATGCTGCTTATCTTTAAATGTTACAGACAATTCTTTTCCAGTTGTTGTGTGTCTTCTAAAACTGGTTCTCCTGATAACCTCTGGACTATCAAAATTAAGCTATGACAGATAAACCACTGCCAGGTGGAATATATTCCGGAGGCAGGACAGATGGCAGTGGTTGGCCAGACATTGCTCCATCGATTAGATGCATAGCCAGGATAAATTCTTCTGATGTGAGTTTTCCATATTGATCAATAAGAGAAAGATTCCATTTTGAAGTCAGCTGTGACTGTGGTAAACTTGATTACATAAGAATAGTTCTTTCTTGGGGACCTGTTAAGGGTCCACTCATAGTTTTGTCACGGCTATTAATAGCTGTATATCAGTCAGGATGACATAGGAACAGCCTATTCTGTTACCGGAGGGGCTCTAGCCTTGTCAAATGACTGTGCCTTCTGTAATTTAGTGTTTAATTGTGACCCTGGACCAGACCTACTAAATGTGGCTGCAGGAGAGCAAACGTAGGCAGATGTCATATGTCTGGGGAGCCCCATTAGCCAGGGAAGGCACTGCTGCTGGAGGAACAGAAGATATTAGGGGTGAAGACATTCTGACAACTGGAATTGATCCCACCGGCACTGGAACAACAGCTGTAAGTGGTGGCATGTGGCCATACCTCCTATGCCAAACGCTGGTATACTAGACATAGCAAAAGGTGGTTGTTTCATGATGGGATGTGCAGAGGGGAGTTGATATCCTTATGGCTCTTTTTTGATATGTTTCATAGCTATGGAAAACTCCACTTGATCCATTCCTCCATCATTATTCATATCAACTAGCAAGTGTCTATGCTAAAACAAGTTGAGGTAACCCAGACTGGAAAAAAAAAAAGGTTTGAGCTTGATCCCAGTAATAAATTCTGATTTTAGCTTATAACTATGGAATTGTTGATCATACTCTGCTCTTTCTTCTACAGTTATGGCCCAGATACCCAGGCCGCCACCAAAAGGTGTTGGAAACTGAGCCATGGTTCTGTTACTTTCACCTTGCTAATCCACGCCTTATCTCCAGGCCGTCTGCACTACTACCCCAGCAACAAATCAATGTAGCGCCCACTCGCTGTCTGGAGGGGCACATGAGCCCAGGAGCACAGCCTCGGACACCATTCCGCCCCACAGCCTGCCTCTCAATGCATCCCGGGGTCTGCTAGGAATTCTCCCCTCCTCGAGCAGCTACAGCGCAACCAAGCTTCACTGCCTCCCCTCTCCTCCGCTCTTCTCTACCTCCTTCACACACTCCCTCACTACCTAGGAAGAGGTATTTTAAATTGCACAAAAGACACATTTTCAGTCGCTAACTGCTAGAGATCTACATTGTAAATCCCACTGGCTACTATTTGAAACAATACCTGTGCTACTGTTTGCAGTCAAAAGCATTCTGATTGTAACATTCAAAACTGCTCAGTGCTATAGTGACTTTGCTCTTGTAAGTGAAAGAAAGCCACTCCACAAACTTGGGGTCGATCCACTAACACTAAAAAACTTCAGGCATCCTTCTCAACTGGAAATTTGCCCTAACACTTACTGGCTTATTACATGTGAAAACAAGAGTTAGAGAGATTGAGTCTAGGCAACATCTGATCTCCCTTGTTCATCTCACACAGGAAAAAGTAAATTGTAATCAGCAAAAAGAACTGACTTGGCCATCACTCTCTGAGGCTCAGTTTCCTCATTTCTTCAGTTCTGACAATCTGTGATTTGCACTTCCACTAGAAAATCAGAATCATACTACTCTATGTCTTTGTGTGCCAATAAGTCATATAGGCAATATATACTACATAACCATGTAAATAAAATAACTTATTGAAAATATCTCTTGCTTAAAACAGTTTATACTGCCTCTCTAATTAATATTTTAAAAAACTCAGTACAGAATTAACCTTTATAAATATGATTGTGCACCTTCAGATTTCCTTGGCCCCTCAAACCATCTGTAAATAACCAGGTTGCCAAACACACACACACACACACACACACAATGTCCCAATACTGGGTAGTGAATGCACCCATCATATAATTTCAGTTCAAACTTAACACAGAACAGTCTTCTCAGATTTGACCAGTAAAGAAATTAGTGTTCTCTGTCTGCAGAGAAATTAAACTTATAAGGACTATATAAGTGTATATAGTCATTAAACATCAGCATAGGGATGTTTTATCAATGTAAAAATCTGATATGCAAATCTCATGTCTTATTTCCATCAAAATACTTAAACTTTTCAACAAAATTGGCTCAAACAAGGAGTTTGTTTTTCAACCCATAAAATAACTGTGTGCAAATAGCCCTGTTTTACACACATGAATTTATCATTGGCTCATTTCTCTTTGTGATAGATGGATTTTACCAGATTGCCACCATTTTAACCATTATTCTTTTAAATAATTCAAAAGTACACTTTCAGAAAGTGCCATGTCTATATAATTCGTATCCTGCTAATATTGTCTAAGTAAATAATGGGAAAAATGTTTTTGCCTAGCAAAAGAAATTTTAAAAATCATGTGAAATACCATAATTACATGATTCAAATGATTTTAAAACAGACTACATGGTATAGTGACATGAGCACCAGGTTTATAATCCACCAGGCTGGCTTTCCCAACTCAGCTCCACCACATACGAGCTGCCTGACATGACTCAGTCTGGGTTCCCCCTGTCTTTCGAATAAGGATAATAGAACCTACTTGGAGTCTGTTAGAAGTATTAAAGAATTGCTAATATTGAATGGATATTTAGGACTTTTGCTTTCACAAAAGGCAAACTAAGCAATTTAGTCATCTCTACCACTGAGGATAAGTAAAATGTTATTAAAAATATTAAGAACATCTTTAAAAGCATTGAAGAGCTAATAATATAGTTGGAAATTGCCAGCAGTCAAAATCTCAGGGATGAATAGAACCTGGAGAAGAATGCAAAGCCCTCTTAATTCAAAGGGTATAGAGTGATAGAAAAGGAAAGTAATTGAGCTGCACTTTTCATGCGTGGCTTTGCAGGCCTAAAATAACAAAAGTCAGGCACTCTGAAAAACCATCTCCCTTTTAGGCTAAAACACCAAAGTTAGGACAAAACAAAAAACAATCTCTCACACTGAACTTCAGCCCAGTTTTGCAACATCTGGGATGTCCAGGAAAACGACCTCAAAAATAGAAACAAAACGTATAATTTTGAAACCAGTAAAATGGAATGATAAATAATCAGTATAGCTGAAATGAAGACAGGGAAAAACAAAATACAGACCAGGCAAGACAAACATATTAGTAGTTATAATTAATGCAAATAGATGAACTGCTCAAGTTACAAGAAGAGGATTGTAAGACTATTTAAAAAAATATCAGCATTGGCTCTTTCTAAGAAACAAATCTAAAGCATAAAAACATCTAATGGTTGAAAATACAAAAACAGAAATGCATCATGCAAACACTAACAAAATTGTATTAAAAGCTATATTAATAACATATAAATTTTACTTTTAGGCAAAATCATTACAGAGATAAAGATGATCATTGTCTAATGATAAAAAGCTTTAAATAACAAGCAAGCTTAAGAAATCCCTAAACTGTATACAACTAACAAAAAAACTAAAATACATAAACCAAAAATTTATCATAACTACAGGGAAAACTAGACAGATCTACAATTATACTGGAATATTTTAACACATAACTCTCAATAATTGACAGAATGATCAACAAGTAAAAATACAGAAACATAATAACAATTAAAAAAAAAATGACCTAGTGGAACTATTTAGATCACTGTAGAAAATAAGTACAAAATTTACATCCGAGAAAATGTAGAATTTTTACCAAAAATAGTATGATAATGTGTGCCATAAACAAGTCTCAGTAAATTTTAGAGCACTGAAACCTTACAGAGTACGTTTTATAACCACTGGACAATTAAGAGATAAATCATTTTTTATTTCAAAAAAAGCAGAAAAATCCCCAAATGGTTGACTATTAAGAAATGCTCTTCTAATAATCCATAATCATACTGAATGTAAACTGTAATTGAAAAATAAAAAAAATTTAAAAAGAACTGACCTTAGAAGAAAAAAATAATCCATAGTCAAATATTAAATGATAATGGAAAAGTTTAGTAATTTTCCTGGATAAAATATGAATATAAAATAATCAAGTGTCTTTTTCTACATAAGCAACAATAATTTAAAAATATTTTTTTAATTACCATGAAAAGTACCATAAAATATTAATTACCTAGGAATAAATCACACATAAAGGTGCACAGGATCTCTAATGTAGAAGATTATAAAATTTAAAGACATTTAGAAGATATAAGTGAAGAGATATGCTACAGTTAGAGATTTGAAGACACAGTATTTTTTAAATGCTATTTCTCCACAAGCTGACATAGAGATTTAATACAGACCCAAAATCACAACATGAAGATTTCTATCACTGACCAAAATGGAGTAAGCCCCTCTAGCCTATCTCTCCTACTGATTACAACTAAAACCTCTGGACGAAATACAAAACAACTACCCGAGAGTTTGTAAAAGGAAACAATAGAAGGCAGATCTGTGAGATGATCCAAACTTACAAAAGCAACTGATACAGAACTAAATTTCTCAGGTTTATTTTCTCTCTTATCTTCCAGCTTTGACATGGATTATGGCTTAGTCATGTAACTGTACAGGCAGGAGGCAGCCAAAAATCTGAAAGTTTGTCTTTTTAGTCAGAGGGCCAGGAGAAGGGGCCTGGGAGCTAGAGTGTGTGAGGGGAACACAGACTTCGAAAAGGGATCTCATAATTCTGTATGTGGACTGGAACAAGTCCCAGGCTCTGCCTTGACTTTCTGGCCATAAAACTGAGGAAAGGAGCCAGTTGAGAATGAGAGGAAAATCCCATTTTTTTGTATTTTTCTCTCATTGCCAGTCTCCTAGGGAACTGTATGACAGCAGCATGAGCAGCTAAAACTATGGAAGCATCCAACATTGATCGCCAGGAATTAAAGAAGAAAAAAGAAAAATGGGAGGATCCTATTATCCAAAGAGTGTAGGGGGTACTCTCAAGATTTTTTATGTCTTTCAATAGATATCATCCAATCTAGAAAAGAGAATTTAAAAAGTTTGAAGAAAAACAAAACCCCAGAAACTCAAAAACCTGTAGAGCAATATCAAATTACCTGAAATTCATGTACTTGAAGTTCTATGAGAAAGAAAGTGATGAAGTATTTGAAGAAATAATGCCTAAAAGTCCTAGATTTGGTGAAATAGATAAATGTAGATTTTCATGAAGCTCAGTAACTCAAAGCAAGAGAACTCAACAAAACCATGAAGAGACACATTGTAATCAAACTGCTAAAAACTAAAGATAAAGAAAAAGTCTTGAAGCTGCCAGAGAAAAACCGACACATTACAGGTAGGGCAATACTGACTCAAATGGTGAAATTTTCACCAGAAGTTATGAAGACCAGAAGACAGTGGAATAACACCTAAAGTGCTAAGAGTGAAAAACTACCATCCCAGAATTCTGTAACTAGGAAAAATGTCATTCAAAAATTAAGGTGAAATATAAATATTCTCCGATGAAAGAAAACTAAGAGTTTGCCATCAGTAGATCTGCTCTAGAACTAAAGGAACTTCTTCAGTCTGAAGAGAAATGATACCAGAGGGAAGCTCGAAAATTCAGGAATGATAAATATCTGTGTAAACATAGTAGACTCTTTTTCTCCTCTTACATTATTTAAAATATGTACAACTGTTGAGAGAAAAATTGACTCTGTCTAGTTTTCAATATATGTAAATGTAGTACACCTGAAAACATCAACATAATGTAGGGAGGGCAAAAAAATCTATATGGTTTGAAAGGTTTTACATTTTCCTTGAAGTGGTAAAATATTAACTCTAAGTAGACTGTGAAAAGTTAGGTAGACATGTTGTAATTCCTCTAGCAACCACTAAAAATATACAAAAAGTGGTAGCCAAAAAGCAAATAAATTTACTAAAATGGAATACTTAAAAAATTCAGAATATAGAGAATATAAATAGACCCAATTCAATATTTCAACACATATTGTAGTAAATATTGGCTATTCATACAGAAAAAAAGAACTCCATCCCCCTTATCTCACACTTAGTTAAAAATTAACTCAAAATGGATTAAGACTTAAATAGAAAATGGAAAAATTCCTAGGAAAAAATCTCAGTGACCTTGGGTTAGCAAAGAGTTCTTAGATTTGACAATAAAAGCATCATGCACAAAAGAAAACTGTTAAATTAGACTACTTAAAATTTTAAAAACTTTCCTGCAGAAGACAACAAAGAGAATGAAAAGATGAACCACATACTGGGAACCACATACTCAGAACTCAACAACACAAAGACATAAAACCTAATTAAAAATTGGAGAAGATTTAACAGATCCTTCACCAAAAGAAGTTATACAGAGAGCAAATAAGCAAATGAAAAGATGCTCGACCTAATTTATTTTTAGGGAAACACAAGCTAAAGCCTCACTGAGATACCACTACACACATATTAGAATGGCTAATAATAATAAAATGATGATGATGATGATGATGATATCAAATGCTGATGAGGATGCAGAGCAACTGAAACTTTACTACTTTGCTATTGGAAACATAAAATGATACATCCATTTTGGAAAACATTTTGGGCACTTATAAAGTTATAAGTATACTTACATATGACCAATCCAGCAATCTCATTCCTGAGAAACAAAATTTTTGTTCACACAAAATCCTACACATGAAAATTTATAGCAACATAATTCATAATCTTAAAAAATCTGCTCATGGACATGGACAACAGACTCGTGGTTACCAGAGGGTGGGGGGAGGTAGATGGGGTAAAAGGGGTCAAATATGTGGTGACAGGAAGAACTCTAACTAAGGGAGGTGAACACACAGTGTAAATATATATATGCTTTACTGTTAAAGTGTACAACTGAAACTTATTGGATTTTGTTAACCAATGTCACAATAAAAAATTAATTAAAAAATAAAAAGTTTAAAAAATTAAATTAAAAAAAGAAATAACATTTGATTAGCCTTACTTGTAATTACTTGATTTACTTGAAGTGATTAATGTAAATATTTGGGAAAGTTGGTTTCCAAGAAATACATAAGTACATTGAGGATTCTGAAATTTATCTTCTAATTCTCTTGGGAATGCAGAGTATGGGAGTAACCTAAATATTAAGAGACAGAAATTGTTCGACAATTGGAAGGCTGCAATTGAAACGCATCCCTGTTAATTCAGTGTATCAGGAAAAGCACCTGGAAATTATGTGTGTGTATGGGAATGTGGACATAAATACAAATAACAATGACAGAGTGGATGTTCCAAGAGGATTAAATTTTTTTTAATAAAAATTTTTAAATAAAAAACTGCAACTACCCAAAAGCCCTTATATGTTAAGTGAATAATTAACAAATTGTGGTACATCTATGCAACTAAATGCTACACAGCAATAAAATGGAATGAATCACAGTAAAGGTGGTGAAAGGATAATCTTTTGAGTAAATGGTCTTGGGGTAATTGAGTATACACACAGGAAAAGTGGAATTACACTCTACCTTGTATAATCAACTCCAGGTGGGTTACAGACTTAAAACGCAAAAGGCAAAAGTATAAAACTTTTTCATAATAATATAAATAATATAATAGAACATCATATGTGGAAAGATTTCTTCAGAGACACAAAAGGTATTAAGCATAAATAAATGATAAATTCTCCCAAGTTTAACATATCAGAGTTCCATAGCTCTTTTACATAAAACTACCTTAAAATGAAAACTATCAGTCTATCAAAAGACACAGGAGACAAATTGTAGAAATAATTAGTAAAGGACTCTTACTTAGAATATAAAGAGCTCTAAAAAAATAAATAAGAAAAAAAATTAGGCAAAAGACAGGAATGAGTCCAAATAGTATACATATGGAAGGAGTGCATGATCAGAAAGGTCTCTTGGAGCATCTAGGTGCTGGCAGGGAAGGGGGGGTGGGGTGGTGTGGTGTGGTGTGGTGTGGTGTGGTGTGGTGTGGTGTGGGTGTGGTGTGGGTGTGGGTGTGGTGTGTGTGGTGTGGTGTGGTGGGTGTGGTGTGGTGTGGGTGTGTGTGTGTGTGGGTGTGTGTGTGTGCGCGCGCACGCGCGCGTGTGTTTAATGATACTGATACTTGCTTTACTTTTGCAATGTTCTGTTTTATTTATTGATTGCTGGTTGCACAGATTTTGATTTATAATTGTTCATGATTCTCTGTTTCTGTATGTATGTTTTATAGTTCATAAAAAAATATAAAAAAGGTAAAATATATTTATATAGCCAGTTGTTTCTATAGCATTTTCAAGTAAAAGTAGATAAGATAGTAAATTGTCCTTAGCTTTATTTATAATAGGCATTTACTTCAGATGAAGGGTGGAAGTTGCATTGTTCTAAATCACTGGGGCTAGAGAAAACCACTTTTTAAAGACATTTTATTTTATTATTAGTTTCAAGTATACAGTACATTGGTATAGAAAACTACTTTTTTCACTATTTTTAATGATAATTTTTAAGTGAAAAGTTTTCTTCCTATTCAAATTCAAATTACCTGTGCTTTCACCCATACTTACTTTTGGAGTAAGAATATATATGAGTTTATAATCTAGCTAAACTACTTCCTACCTCTGGGATCCCAGCTGACAAAGTTTGCCTCTTTGAATCTATTTCCCTTTCCTTATGTAGGTAAATAATTGTATCTATGTCTTCTGGTTCTGGTGAGGGTAATATAAAAAACCTCATGTAGAGAGCTAGCGCAGTGCCTAGCATGTAGTAGACACTCAGTGCTTGGTAATTATAATAGTAGTTGTTGTTATTATAATACTCTTCCTCCCCAGCCAATTTAAGTAAGGGCAGTTGGCTAGTCCTGGATTGTATTCTGGCCTCTGCTACTTCACAGTTAACTGGTGATCTTGAACAAGTTCTTCAACCTCTCAGAGCCTCAATTTCATCATATGTAAAATGGGGATAAGCATGCCTCTTTCAGTGTAGGACTCAAAGGGGAATATGTATGCAAAATCTCAGTGTCTGAAATACAGCAGATATCACTAAGGCAGTTAGTTACATCACTGCAAAGGAGCTCAGAGAGCGAGCTGTCAACTCAGATTTCCTAAATGGTTCCCCATAGAGCCTCTGCTCCTTGAACATTCTCAAGATGTTACAGTTATAGCTGTTCCTCTATTTCTCATCAACTATGACGGCCCTAAACCCCACCACAAGCTTTCACTTTGTTCATGTATCTTGGTATACTAAGAGAAATTGTAAAAAAAAAAATTGCACATTCTGAAAATTAATTATAATCTGTGTACAGTCATCTGTCACTTGACTCAGATGCTCATGTCAATTCTATGACCTCAAGTGATGTAACATTCAGGCTAGTTACCTCTCTGGACATGTTTCCACATCTGTAAAAGTTGCATTAAAACCTTATCAAGGTCTACTAATGCTGGACACTAAAGCAGAGGCTTAATATATTAGCACTCTTAATACCCATATACCATAAAAGGTAAATATTACTATTGCTTTATTTCTATTTTACATATGAGATAACTCAGGCAGGTTAAGTAAATTGCCTAATGTTATGTTGGAGAAAAATCAAGATTTGAGTCCAGGTCTCTATTGCCAAAACCCAATTTTACTATACTTCAGTGCTTCTCAGTTAATGGAATACCTGCTAAGTGGGAGGCAAGGGCTATCGGTTATCGAATGCTTGACACAGGGCCTGACAAAGTTTATATATACACACAAAGTGAAATGCCTGTAGCCTTCCAACTTTCTTCCAGTGCTCTTTCAAAGAACAAAACAGGTAAGACACTATTCTTTTGATTGGATAACAAAAGCTGCAAGGCCTCTGTTCTTCCCACATAACTAAGGTTGAGTTCCATCTGACAGTACTATATGGACTAAAACTGTTACAAAAATATCTTGAAATGTAAACAACTGGAAGCACATTTCACATGGAAAGGAATCAAATGGACTTACTTTTGAAACTGAGCAAAAAAATGACACAATTTTTTTTTCATATCATAGCAAAAATTCATGAACTCATGAAGATAGTCATTCTGGGGGCTTCAGAGTTTCCCTAAAGTTGGATGCAAAATGTGTATGTTTGATCACCAGCTCATTTTTCTGGAAATAGGATTCTTCCACAAGATTTATATAGGATTCTTGATCCCAAATGCTTCAGAAAAAACTATCGTAAAATAAATTCAATTTTACTGTAGCCCAGATATTTTAGGAACTGCACTTGGTCCCTGTGATAAGGAGAGTCGTTTGGCTAGGGGATCTTATTAATAGGAGCAGAATGGGGAAGGGAACTTGCAATTAGACCAGTCAAAGCCCTCCTGATTTTGTCAAATATCAAGGCAACATATAAAATTGGTCCTTAATTTTAAGTCTTACACCACAGTAGGTTGGTAAGATCAAAAGTCTTAAAAATATACATAATCTTTCACCCTGTAGCTCCTCTTTTAGAAGTTTGTTATTATGAAAATAATCAGATAATTGCACCACAAGTGATTGTTTTTAATAAAGAAAAATAGAAACAATGTGAGTATCTATCATTGGGAAAATAGTTTTTAAATTTTGGTACAAATAATGGAATGCTATCCAGCCTTTCACATAATGCAGAGGGAAATAGAATGACATAAAAATATAATGAGATAAACAGGTCCAAAGAGGTATAAACAGGTTTTTTAGAACATATATTATTCTATTTTCTGTGTATTTGCATAGAAACAATGCTAGAAGAATATGCACCAAAATATAACTAGTGATTCTCTCTAGGTGGTAGGACTGCAGATGATTTTTATTTTTTCCTTTTGCTTGTATACATTTTGTGATGATGTGTATTGTATATAATACACATATACAGTGTATGTTTATGACTACATATTTTGTGACTATAGTTAATAATACTCTATTATATATTTTAAAATTGCTTATAGATCTTAAATGTTCTCACCACGAAAAATGAAACATTATGTGACAGGGATGGAGGGGTTAGCTAACACTAAGGTGGTTGTCCTATTGGAATCCACGTGTATCGAATCAACACATATACCTTAAACTTGCACACATTGTGTCAATTACATATCAGTAACAAAAATGAATGCTAAACTGACCTTCAACTTTTCAAATTGGCCTGTGAGATATCAGTGTGCTGAGCTCAATTAATGTAAGGGTTTACCACTATAGTTCATTTTCATGTAACAAATTCTATTCTGGCTCTACTTGTCACGTATTATGTATTTAAACAATGCCCTTTCTGTAAGAGAGATGCAACATGTCTGGTTTTGAAGATGGAAGAAGAGGCCATGAGTCAAGGAATGTAGGTGACCACGAAGCTGGAAAGGCAAGCGAACAGATTCTTCCCTAGAGCCTCTAAAAAACTGCAGCACTGTGGACATTAAGTTTAGCCCATTTTGGTGGGGCTCACTTCAAATTTCTAACCTACAGAACTATACTAGAAATGTGTGTTGTTTAAGCCACTAAGTTTGTGCTAATTTGTTACATCAGAAATAAGAAACTAAAATGGTGAGCAAAGAATTCTATCACTTTTCTAACACCCTCCCTCCTCCAAAACCCTTTTCCCTTCCGAAGTGATTCATAACCACATGAAAAGCTGGGAACTTAGGGAGAAAGATAAGGGAATGGCAAACGACACAGCTCCAGCTTTAATAGATTTCTTCTGTGAAGATGCAAGAACTAAGAAAACATATTTTTAATCTTTTGCTCACTTAAAATTAACTAGAAAAATATTGTGACAGATGGTGTCCCTCATGCTGCATAAGCATTTTGGCATGTTCCATTTAATACATCTCCTATGCTCCCAACTCAGAGCGGAAAGTCCAATTACTATAAGGGCATTCTAGTGTTTTTTGACAACTTCACTTCAGTACATTTTAACTGAAAAAGCGAGTTGACATAGTGACCAGTTACAGGTGAGAACCAGCAGAGCTGGAATGTACTTCGAGCAAACAGAATGAACATTCATGTCTAAAGCTGTGAGCCACTGCTGAGGAGAGAGCCAGGAGAAGAGTGTAGCGCTGCATTGTACTTTTACATAGTTTTTAAAGGTGTTCACAACTCATTTGACAGGGGAAATAGTTGAGGGAAAAGAGAGAAGGAGCTGGAGGAGGTAGGGCCCAAACTTCATACAGTTTTGATCCTCTGAAGAGAAAGGGAAGGAAGGAAGTTTATGTAGGAAGTCTCAGAATGCAGCACAAATCTAGGAAAGTTCTGACCAGGCCAATGAAGAGTCCTTAAGCCAAAGCCTTCCATCACAGGAACCCTGCATCTTCTAAGAATGACTTGCCTTAGCATCCTAGCCGTGCTCAGTCATTGGCTGAGGGCAGCCATGGGAAGCATGGCTTTGGCATAAACTTAGCGAGTGATTTCACAGCACAGCAGCTAGAGCTGTCTGTCAATTCTCTCTGCAGCACGAGATCTCAGAAGAGCATTTTCATGAATGTCAAAGTGGTGACATGTAAGGACAGAGCAGTGAGGGGGCCAGATCTCATGGGTCCAATTAGGCCATCCTAAGGACTTTGGTTTTTACTCTCAGTCACATGGGAACTGTTGGAGAGTTTTGAGCAGGGGAGTAATGTGATTTAAATTAGCCAAGAATTAATTTAATTTAGTTATATGGGGGAGTTATGTGATTTAAATGAAGAGGGATATTCTGTTATGTTGAAAATAGTTAAGGGGAATGAAAGGGAAAAACAGAGAGATAAGTCAAAGGCTATGTTATTAATTCAGGTGAGAGACAGCAGTGACATGGACTATGACTTTAGCAAAGGAGGTGGCGAGAAGTGGGCAGAGCCTATATATATAATTTAAGGTTCAGCTGACAGAATTTGTTTAAAGATAGGATGTGGGGTGCGAGCAAAGAGAGTTGATAACTTAAAGGGTTTTGGCCAGAGCAACTGGAAAAATGGAGTTTTCATCAACACAAAGCTAGAGAAGATTGTGAGAGGAGATTTGAAGAGGGTTATTAGGTTTTATTTGGACAGGTTAAATTGGAGATGACCAAGTAGAGGTGCCAAGTTAGATGTATGGGTTAGGGGAGAGAACCAGGAGACCCAAATTTGGAAGTCATGTTTGTACAGATGGTACCTAACGTTATGAAACTAGATGGAATCACCAAGGGAATTCAGACAGACAAGAGAAAACCAAGAACTGAAACCTGGAGCACTCAACATTAAGAGGCCAATAAGATGAGAAGCAACCAGCAAAGCGTGCTAAGAGCAACCAGTGAAGCTAGAAGAAAAGCGGTGACTCAGAAGCTGAGACAATATTCGAACAGTGTCCAACTGTGTCAGATACTGCTGCCAAGTCAAATAATATGAGGACTGAAAATCTGACCATGGATTTCACAACACTGGTGTTCTTGACAACAGCAATTTCAATGAAGGTAAAAGCTTGGATGGAATAGACATTTTTTTTTTAATGCGAGGAGAGGAATTAGTACAGAAATCTGTTTTCAGGAGTTTTCTTCAAATGGTAGCAAAGAAATGTTCTAGAAGTATGATGTAAAGTCAGATAAAGGTGTCTGGCCAATTGCTATAACTTTCTTTAAATGGTGCTTTACACCAGGAGTCAGAAAACTGTTCCTATAAAGAACTAGACAGTAAATATTTTCAGCTTTGCGAGCCATATACTCTGTCACAAATGCAGTCACACACTGCATAACAACGTTTCGGTCAAAGACAGATCACATATACAACGGTGGTCTCATAAGATTATAATGGAGCTGCAAGATTCCTGTGGCCTACTGATGTTATAGCTGTCCTAATGTCATGGAGCAACACATTACTCATGTGATGCTGGTGTAAACAAATCTACTGTGCTGCCAGTTGTATAAAAGCACAGCACAATTAGGTACAGTACGTAATGCTTGATAATGATAATAAACAATTATGTTACTGGTTTATGTATTTACTATACTATACTTTGTATCATTAGTGTACTTTTTCTACTTTTTAAAAAAATATTACTGTAAAACTGTATGCCATGTCACACCCACACCAGGCTCTTACATCTCGTGTTTACCACCTCTGTTGATTGCATCATTTTCTCTTATGCTTCATTTACTTCCATGTTGTTTATAAATTTACTAAGAGCACAGTATTTATCAAGTCTACAGGATTGCACAGTCATGTCCTAGGTCTTGACATTCACTCACCTCTCTCAGACTCACCCAGAGCAGCTTCCGGCCTCGCAAGCTCCATGCCTGATGAGTGCCTTATTACAGGTGTACCTTTTTTATCTTTTATACCATATTTTTACTGTACCTTTTCTATGTTTAGATAAATAAAAATCACTGTTACAACTGCCTACAGCAGTCAGTACAGTCACATGTTGTACAGGTTTATAGGCTAGGAGTAACTGGCTATACCATACGGCCTAGGTGTGTAGTAGGCTAGACCATCTAGGTTTGTGCAAGTTCACTGTTATGATAATCACACAATGACAAAATTATCTAATGATGCATTTCTCAGAATGTCTCCCCATCGTTAAGTGGTACATGACTGTCTCAGCTCAGCCACTGAAGTGCACAGACAATATGTTAAGTGAATGAACATGGCTGTGTGCCAATAAACTTTATTTGCAAAATCAGGCAGCAGGCCAGGTTTGGCCTACAAGCTGTAGTTTGCTGACCCCTTATTTACAAAGTCTAGCTCCAGTAACTATAATGATCAGACTGCAAATACGTATTAACCACCTACAGTATGGCAGGCACCTTCCAAAATGTTGTGAATATAGTGGTGAATGAGAAAGACAGAGGTCCTGCTTCCAGGAGCTTCCACCCTAGGCGTAGGCAGATGATACAGGACTCCAAGGCAAGATGTCGGCCCTCACTCCCTGAGCCTCCTCCTCGCTCCTCCAGTGCCCTGCCCCCAGGCCACCTCCGAATTTAGTCACATGAGCCTATCCAGAGGCTGCTTTTACCTCTGCCAAGAGGGGACTAAGCTCCTTATCCCACTCACAGTTCCCTTTCCTAAAAGAAGCAATTCGCTATGTTCATAAAGCAGCAACTTTTCTGTGACAACCCTGCAATATCCTTTGCAGTTTTAAGGAAATTAGGAAAATGTGGCATTTCTCTAGCCTCTTCCAGCTCCAGAGATTCTCTCTCCCATTACGTGAGCGCGGGCATCTGTCACTGTCTGAATGTGACAGCCCAACTCATCATCTCTTCTGGCTGACCTGCCAGAGTACCTCATTCATCTCCTGTGGCAGCAGGTGCTGCCATGTCTATGGAGTCTGCGTTCTTTGTGTGCTTGTGGAACAGTCTTCCTGAAATAGCGTGGTCTCTGGGAGGTCACGCCATGTGACCAGTGAGTAGAAAGGTGAGCGTCTCTCCAGAGTCAGTTTTAACTGGACTCTGTAGGTTTCAGTGCCAGTTATCAGACCGCTTCAGTGGGGGATATTATCACATCCCTCCTCCATCGTCCATAATCCCCGAGTTTCCGGTTATGTGTCCTGATAGCAAATAAAGCTATGGATGTGAAAGCTCTTTAAAAACAGCTGAGTTCCATACAAGGTCAAAGTCAGAATCCAGAATATGGCTATAAACTACAAATTTTAGGGAAAGTGATTCTAATCTACAACAGCAGAGCAGGCTGCAGCCACACAATGGAGAGAACGCTGAAGTTGAATCTCAGCTCTAATCACCATGGGAGCATGGGCAAGTCCCTTTAACAAATCTGATTCTCCATTCTTCAGTTGACAACATAGGAATAGAGCCACCCCCACTAAATACAGTAACCTTTGCAAATCACCAGGTTCACATAAAGACACTCAGTAGATGTTGTGGTATCTGAAAAACAATCAAGGAGAGTCTGGTGTGTTGGCTGGTTTGTGTTACAGTTGTCTGTCACTTCAAGAAGTCACTACTATGGCTTCTGGTTCTAAAACCATGCCAGCATTGCTTTCTCACCAGCCAAAATAGATGTCTCACATACTCCTCACACTCCCTTACCTCAGTTCCAGGTTAAAGTCTCGTGTGAGTACATCTTATTGGCCAAACCAAAATCACAGCCAGAACCTCAGCTACAGGAGAGGATCTAGCCTCTGAAGTAAAGGGAAACATACTCCCAAAAGGCTAGGATGGCTGGTAAGTGAGCCAGCACCCAGTTTCCTGCACATTCTGTGTGGTGAGCCAAATTTTATCCCCCATGACATTCACCCCTAGTGTAATGTCTATGGACATGTTACCTTACATGGCTAAAGAAACTTTACTGGTGACCTCAAGGTAGGGGGACTGTTTTTGGATAAGCCAGGTATAATGACATGAGCCCTTCCTTAAAAGCAGAAAAGGAAGTAGAAAGGTGCTGCAGATGATGAATTTTAGAGAGATTTAAATCCTGAGAAGTATTCAACCCACTGCAGTTGACTGGAAGATAGAGACCACCATGTGAAAATGGTGAAGAAGAAACTGAATTTCTGCCAACAACCTAAGTGATCTTCAAAGCTGATTCTTCCCACCAAAGAACCTTAAGAGCTCAGGCCAGCCACCATCTAGGTTCTACCCTTGTGACACCCTGAACAGAATGCCTAGTTGAGACTGCCTAATCTTCTGAATCTACAGAATTGTGATAATGGATGTTGTTTTAAGCTGCCAATTTGGTTATGGTTTGATATGGCAATAGAAAACTAACACATTCTCAATTCCATTACTGAACTCAACCCCTTAGCATCACCTTCTACTAATCTTTCTTCCTCATCCTTACACAATAAATTCACCATCAAGTCATTTTAATGCTCCCTGGGGAATAGGTCTCACATTCAGCCTTTCCTACACCATTCCTACTGCCCTGGGTCAAAAATCTTCCTCTTGGGCTATTGGAACAGCCTCTTAACTGCTTATTCACCATCTGTCCCTTCTAATACTCATCAAACTGTTCTACATCCATCTGTTATCCTAACAAAGTACTGATGTTGCGCATTTCTGATTTATTTATTTCTTTACAAGAAGAATATGCTTCTCTTGTAATTAAAAAAAAACAAAATCACATTACTACTGTCAGAAAAACAAAACAAAAACTTGTCCATTCATTTACTTAGTGAACATTTATTAAGTGTCTACAAAGTGTCAGGTGCTAGAAACAATGAAAGTGACAGACTGGCAAGCTGTTTATTAAACCCATTCTTCTACTCCTGGGCATACAGATTACATTTCCCAGCCTCCCTTGTAGTTAGGTGTGGCTACATGACCACATTCCAATCAATGGAATGCGAGCACAGGTGTTACATGTCACTTTCCGGCCTGGCCCTTGATATCTTCCTATAAGCCATCTTCCTCGTTCTTTCTCCTTCTGCCAGGTTGATACGGAAGAGCATAAAAATATTGGAGGCTATGTGTTAAAGATTATGAATCATAAATAAATAAGAGCAAAAGTGACAAATGGCTCACTAAGTCTTTTGACTTCCAAAAGCAGTCTTCTGGCCTCTTAATGGCCTCTAAGTAACATGAAACACTACCATTGATTTAAAAAGTATTCATATTTCTTACCCTCAAATGGCATTTAACGTACACATATACATAGACACACACACCTGGTGAAAGATGTGTGGATGCATGAATGAGTGGTTCTTAACTACTGCTCGTTCTATTCACTGGAAGGTTTTGGATGTTAGCACTATTCTGGGAACTGACTAGTATGAAGTTGTGCACTATTAAGCCTGAAGGCTTGGAAAGTCCATTTGTGAAATTAATAAATATGAATAAAACACATACTCTGTGCCCAGCTTGACTTCTGTCCTGGCCCACAGTCTAGTGAACATGAAATTAGCCTGAGAGAAGTACTGTTAACAGAGACAGAAACAGAGACCAGAAAACAGAGAAAACATAGGTTGGACAAATTTTCATTAAACCCAGAAAAGACAAGAGAAAATCAATTGTACAGGGTCATAGATCCTGAGGACAGAGCAAACGTCACCTAAGAAATTGCATGCCTAAAAGATATCTTAATAGAAATGATGGTTGTGAAAGTCTCTTAAATATTTTAATATAAAGTTGCTATGATCAAGATAAAATGAATAAATACCATAGAATCACAGATTTTTTTGTTATATTTTTTTTTTTAATTAAGTTTATTGGGTAACATTGGTTATACAATTATGTAATTTTCAGGTGTATGTTATAATCCGACATCTATATATTCTATTGTGTGATTACCACCTAGAGTCTAGTTTCCTTTAGCTACCATGTATTTGATCCCCATTACTCATTTCACCTTCCCCCTACCCACTACAGATTTTAAGAACTAGTAAACACTTTAGAGATTACCTAAAATTGTAAAGCTCACCACCCCACCTCTGCCAGCACTTCAAAATTCTCTCACTGGACTCTGTTTTGTCTTTTCCATAGCATTCATCACCTTCCAACCTAATAAAACATCTTATTATTTTTATTGTTTATATTTGCACTCCCACCCCCAGCTAGAATGGCAATGCCATGAGGACAGGGATCCTTATTTGTTTTGTTCACTAATACAGCCTAAGCACCTATGATAGTACTTGACACACAGCAACTACTCAATAAGTATTTGTTGAATCTATCAAACACAACTAACAGTCCTCCTTTTTACAGTTGAGGAAACTAAGTTCCTGACAAGTTCAGTGCCTTTCTTGAAGTCACACAACTCATCAACAGAGCTATGGCTAAAATCCCAGTCTAGTCCACTTTGACACCACAGCGCTAAATAAAGAAATAAGAGTTAGTTTAAGTGACCCCCATTTGACCCCTCCCCCCCCACACACTTTACCTTTTACAGGTATTAATAGAACTCAAATGTTTCTCTCCTCCTAAAGAGCGCCTATACATCATAAAGGCTTGGGTGGTGCTACCACACATCAAACAAGAAAAACATATTCATATGGTTTGAAATGGTAACTTTCCTAAGTGTGGTAAATGAGATTTTTAGAAAGATGTACTCTCTTCCTCTGAGGCATCCCAAGTAGCATATCATTATACAAACTGCCTTATCCACTCACTGTCTCATGGGTCAGGTAGCAACACAACTTGTTGGCCAGGCAACATTCTAAACACATTTGCTGGCTTTGCTGTGCTGCACTCAGATCCCCTAAAGGACCTGTGGCTTTCTTTCAAGGAGAAAAACAAAAGAATTTGACATTTTTTGTTAACGATTTGTAGAAAAATATCCTGTAAACCACAGAATTGGGCACATCCCCTAATCCAATTGTCAACAGGAATAATATCAAAAATTTTTTTGTTAAACCAATTTCCTGACTCTTCCAGTATAATTAGCTTTGGGTTTTCTATAGGGGTTTAGTTTTCTAATTGTGGCAACTCTAAGTACATCAAAATGCATTCACAACAGGGGGTTATTGCCTTACCTGAGCTGCTTTTGCATCTGTTATATAGAAATAAAGCTACATATTTCCTTCACACATTAAGCAAAGAGGAAGTATATTTTTAGAACAGAGACAATAGAAATAATTCAGCTCAAATTTCTCCTTTGCATCCGAGTTAGCAGAATCATCTCCAAGCACAACAGAGAATCACACCTTCTGAAATACTGCTACACATGTGTGTTGGGAAAGGGTGGGGAGGAGTCGGGGAAAGAAAAAGGGCACACAAACGAAGCACTAGGAAACTGGAAAGTAGGGCAAAGGCAAAATTCTTACTGGCGACCTCTGCCCAAGAGCTGGCTTCAGAATGTGATGTTGGCATGTGTTTTCAATGATACATGGTGGCAGAAAACACCCATACTTGAGACCACATTGGTTGCATGTTTGCCAGCAAGTAAAGGCAGAACAAATCCAATCCCAGGAGGCAGACATAGTGTTAGGGAAAAAGGTCCCCTTTGGGAATGTGGAAAGGAATTTTTCTCTATGCTGATATGGCTGGGTTGGTGGGCTAGGCCTGACTACAGATGATCTGAAGTAACAGTACCGTCAAATCATGTTTCTTTGGATTTTCATCAAAAAAAGTTCTGTGTGCAGTTTCACGAATGGCCTGAGAAAGCCCCCTCTTCAGCCTGGGCAATGGGAGTTTTCTTCTTCCCTCAGGAGTCTCTCTCAGGCCCTATTTAACCTCCTGGCCAAAATAATATTCCAAACCTGATCAAACTCATTTACCTGTGTATGATGCCTTACATCTGGCAAACTTTCACACACAGCATTACTTTACTTGATTCATAAAATCATCTTCGAATATCTCAAATCTGACACTTCTTACCACCTCTAATGCTGCTAGCTGGTCCAGGTCACCATCATCTCTCACTTGGATTATTGCAAGAGCCTCCTAATGGGTTTCACAACTTTAACCTTTGCCCCGCTACTGTCCAGTCGCAAAACATAGCCCCAGCGATCCCCTTTAAAACTTAGGTTATGTCACTCTTCTACTCAAAGCCCTCCAATGGCTTCCTATCTTACTATGACCTACAAAACCCTACATGATCTGTCCCCCCTTACTTGAATGCATCTCCTATCCCTCTCTCTCTTACAACCTTGCTCCACAAACCTGAGCTTCCTTGCTGTTCCTTGATCTTACAAGGCATGTTCCTGCTTTTAAGCCTATGTTCTAGTTGTTTGTGGAAACAATGATCAATTCTCTTCTTCTGCGGGGAGTCCAACAACCTCCTTCTAAAGTTCAATGATACACTAGAAAGAATGGATTCAATAGTGGGCTCTACTCATGGCCAAGATTTATCACAGCAGAAGATACATAGCAAAAGCAGCAGGAAAAAGATATGCATTAAGAGTCCAGAGAGGTCCAGCATAGGTTTCTGATGTCCTTCCTCATCCAAGGCCACACAGGATGAGTTTTTTTCCCCCCTTTGGCAGCAAACTACAGGGACAAGTGTGGGAAGTTTCTGCCAAGAGAAATCCATTTGAACCTCAGGGCCTGAGGCTTTTATAGGAGGTTGGTCACATAGGCACCTCTTGCTAGCAATCAGCCATGACAACTGAAACTCAGAATCAAAATAATGAAACCAGGTGCACATCGTCAATCTGGATGTTTGTGCAAAGCAATGCTGACAAGCTACTATGGGATGGTTTATTTCACCCAGGTGTACACAGCAAAATAATTGATCCATTGGTGATATAAAAAAATTCTAAGGGCTGCATTCTCAGGGGTTGCCCCAAGAGTAAATCCAAGACATGTGGAAACCATTAAGGAATGCACAACCACTCCTGCTGTGTTAACTCTTAATACTCTCTAATCTTGCCATGCTTCCCTGTGGTAGGATATATTTCCTTGCCCTGATAAGCTTAAATACTTACAATTAAGTCTAGAGTGAAGAAAGTATTTTAAAAAATGATGAGAGTGTCTATCAGCCACATAATGAGTAAAAAATAAATGTGTGTGCCTGCCAGAGCCTAATATATCAGGGTTGTTTCTTGCTGCCGCAGAAGCAAACTAATACATTGTTCCTTCTGTCTGAAATGCTCTTTCTCCAGATATGTCTTACTTCATTCCCTCATCTCCTTCCAGTCTTTACTCAAATCTCACATTCTCCATAAGGCCTATGCTGATCTCCCTGTTTGATACTGTAATCGGCTCCCAGAGCCCTCCTGCAAATTTCTGATTTCTCTTAACCCATTGCATTTTTTCCTTAACACTTATCACCTCCTAATATACCATATAATTTACTTATTCATTAAGTCTCCTCTCCCACCACTTTCTCCCACCACTCTCAACCTGGCTAGAACAGAATCTCCAAGAAGGCAGAAATATTTATCTGCTTTGCTCACTAATCTATTCAAAGAATCTAGAATAACACCTAGGAAATAGTGGATGATGAATAAATACTTACATGTATTGAATAAATTAGGTAAATCATGTCAGGGATTATTATCTCATTTTTTTCAGATAAGGAAATTGAGGCACAGAGAGGTTAAGTGACTCAGGTGAGTCATTTAGTAAGTGCATAAAGCTGAGTCTAAAATCATTCAGTAGAATGACTTAATAAAGCTGTGACTACAGAAAGGACAAATCCAAAGTAACATGCAAAATTAAATTGCATATAATTTGAATATCTAAGGAAAGCATAATTCTATAATTATGTAAGAGTGCAAGATTCCATAAAGTTCAAAGATCTTTCAAATTAAATGGAAAACTACATTCATATCTTAGAAGGAAAATACATATAATGATTTTAATAGTTAATTTACCTGTATAAGTACATACAAGCCAGGGACTATTCAAAGAGTTTTTACATATAGTAACACATTTAATTTTCGCAACAAACCTTTGAGGAACTTTCTGGTATTATCCCTATTTTACAGATTAGAAAACTGAGGCACAGATTGTTTAAGCTCCTGTCCATGATCAAACAGCTAATGAGTGGTAGAGCCAGGATTTGAACCTAGACAAGCTGGCTCTAGAGTGCAGGCTTGGGCACTAAATACTATAACATACCTTAAGAAGCACAGAATTGCAAGTGGTCAGTGTTGGTGGGCAGTGCTGGACTTAAGAAACAAAAAATCAGGTAATGTGAGTTAAGAGGCCTATTTCCTTTTAAGTAGAGTCAACTGAGATACAGTGACTGTATAAAAGGGACTCAGAATGACAGCATGAGTGGTCCACAGAGCTGCAGTTTCAGGTCTCATACCTGGCCAACATCTCTGGTTGTAAGTAACAACAGGAATTTAGAATGGTAGCTTATTCCTTTGTGAGTACAGATTTCTTAAACATGCAAAGATGTAGAATGAAGAAAATAAAGCTTTAAGAAGATCAAACTATATTGTTTTATTTTTGTATATATTTCATATCTACATTCTTGCTATTTTAAGATAATCCGGCCTTTTAGAGTGACAGCCTGGTAACTCCAATTTAAAAATGTAGAACCGATTAACTGATCATACCTCTGCTTTTAAGAAGAATTTTATTGCATTCTTTAAAACTACTGGAGCATCTAAGAAAACATTTGGTTCACTATAGATATAAATTCAATTTACTGTAAGAATTATTTCATACTGTAGAGGCTTTGTTTATCAGACAATTAAAGACTTAAGGAAAATGAACACTGCATATTAAAATGTGTAAGTACAGTTTAAAATATTTGAAGGTGTCACACTAAGTTGGTAAATGGTACTATACATTATTTAAAAGCCCTTTAAGGACTGTTAAAATCTATCAGATTTATAAAAAGAATAATAAGATTTGCATGCAGAACTCAAAAGAAAAAAACTACATTCAGGGATTTGTAATTTTAATAAACTAAATATAAATATTTAAAACCCAAAGAAAACTTCTGAATCATCTGCCTCAAGAAGACCAAAAGTTCATTTCCAAAACACCTAGGGTCTCTGAACTGGGTCCAATGTACTTAAGTTGTCACCATGTTCCCAGAAATCACAAATCACAGTTATGTATTTTCTATGAAATAGGGAAGAAAAACCTTCTCACTCCCCAAGCTATGTCCTTACAAAATTAAAATGGATGCATTTATTCCCCAGCGAGAAATCTGATTGTAACATCTGTTCTTCAGTCCCAGGCCAGACTGAGCAGATCGAACCTATGAACAAGGTGTCATTTTTAGGAAAATATCTCAGAAGTTTAGAGAAATTCCCATGAAACAGGAAGTTTTAAGATTAAGAAGCGTACATTTATGTTTCTTTCCTCTTCCTTTTCTCAACCCACAGTCTATTCTGCCAATAAATTATCTTCATTATTTAGCCAAATGAAAGATTTGCAAATGTTGTAATACAGCTTATTTTTGTGGCCCATTTTCCCTCTAGGGATGAAGTTATTCAAATAGTGTTCCCTGTTCTAGTGATTCATATTCTCAACAATCAACACTTAGTACTTCAATTTAGATTTGCTTGAATCTTTAAATTGTTTTTAATGTCACAACCCCAGGAGAGTGGTATGTGTCAGAGAAATCTAATTCCATTAAAATGTAGCTGTCAATTCACTCAAATAATTTTAGATCGAATTGAAGTTTTTCTAAGTCCTTTCTAATTAAATCATAAATCTGAAGAACAACCATCTGAAAGCCATTTGGGATGCTCCCTAAGTAAAGAGTATGCCATTCTTCAACCATGTATCTTATAAATCAGAATATCTCCAGGTACCTAATGTATAATGCATGCGGAAGGTTATTTAAATTCAGAAAGGTACAGCTATATTGCACACATCGTAAGATAAATTTAATTGTGAATCTGTACATAAAAGTACAGAATTTGGTATTTAATAGAATTTGTAACTCAATTCAAAGCCAAAAGTATATGTTTAGTGTGAAGTGAAATTCAACGAAAGAAAACTGAAAGATGTGGCATGGGAAGACCTGGACCCGCGACTCAGTCTTTAACACCTCTTGGGCAAGTCATTCACCTCTTTGAGTTTCATATTTTTCATCTACAAAAAAGGTATAGGGATCTCTGACCTGCCTACCTCCACAAGTTGTTATGAAGATTGCATGTTCTCTCTACCCTTTATTAATTAAATTATGGCTTCCCCTTCTCTGTAAAATATTGGGCAGCACTGTTGATGTTTGCGTAAAAACGGAGCAGGGTAACTGGCCAAATGCATGAAATGATACACACATCATTAATGTTCCCAATGATAATGTTTGATTATTTCAGGGACTTATTGGCCCTAATCTAACTTCCTTCAATGATTATGGTTTGAAGGAACATTAAGCCCCTTATGATGGATGAACTCTTCCATTGACTAATCTGGTATTAGAACATAGAATGACAACATGATGAAAAATAGATTACATGCTGGGTTCCATTATCACTTTTTTGGACAATGGAAATGATTATTCTCAGTTTTCAATTATCTCTATTTTTACTTCACCAGTCTTTTTTAAGCTTTCTTTCCTAATTGCTCTGTATATGAGAAAGAGATATCAATAACATTCAGATATGATATAGCCTACATTTTGCAGGACTCAAAAAGATTTGCTATCACACAAAAACTAATTACACAGAGTTTATAAAAGGGTCTCAGTCTTCATAAAGGCACAACTATTATTATTTCCCTAGTTACTTTCTAATTGCACTCTTTATTACTGTTGACAAATTCAGAAGCTAAAGATTCAATTACGGAGACTGCCTATTGACTGCAACTGTCCCTATTAACTGTTCGTATAATAAAGAATTAGCAAAACTGTCAGATTCTAGCTCTAATTTATGAGAAACAGTTCCCTTGATGAATTAGAACTTAAACTATCTGATTAATGGCCTCTTCTTGGAAATATATTCTTTTAAACTTATTTTCAAGTCATAAACTGGCAATTTTCCTGTATTCTGAAGTACAACTGATGTAATTCTTTTATTTTTGTATCTGACTTCTGTCACTGTGATTGAATTCAAGGTTGGTTATGACTTTTTGCATGCAGTGTAAGACTTTCTGCTGGTACAAAAACCAGAGAATCAATAAAGCTTGGTTTACACTGTCTAGCCTTACATTATCATCTCTGCGTGTGTGAAAATCACTCTGAATTGCGTGAAAGGGATAAAAGAGCAGTAAGAGGTATAATACAGAAGTCTTAGTGTGCCATGTGCTGGGAGGAAGATGAGATCTTACCTCTTGAGACTTGCACTCGTTTTTTCATCCCACCCTGACCAGGAACTTCCACTTTGACATCCTAACCTTGGTTTCTTCTATTAAACGAGATGTTGGGACTAAGTGATTACAAAGGCCCCTCCAGCTCTAGAATTTTATGATTCTATACATTTGAATTTTTTACATTGAAATAACATTGGTTAATAACATTATATAAATTTCAGGTGTACAAAATTCTAATCTGTTATCTATTTACTGTATTGCATACTCCCCATCAAAAGTCTAGTTTCCATCCATTACCATATATTTGACACCCTTTACCCATTTTTCCCTCCCAACTCCCTTACCTCACCCTCTTCTCTGGTAACCACTATTCTGTTGTCTGTATCTACGAGTTTTTTTTAGTTTTATATGCCACATATATGTGAAATTGTGAAATCAAAAGTTCTTGTCCTTTTCCACCTGACTTATTTCACAGACTAGCTGGATGGATTAAAAAGTAATACCTAACTATATGTCAAGCTTCAGGAGACCCATCTCAGCTCCAAAGATGAACATAGGCTCAAAGTGAAGGGCTGGCACATGGTACTCCAAGTAAATATCAGGAGAAAAGCAGGTATAGTCATACTTGTATCAGACAAAATAGACTTCAAAACAAAACAGGTAACAAGAGACAAAAATGAACATTTTGTAACAAGGGGGACAATCCACCAAGAAGACTTCACATTTCTCAATATATATGCACACAACCTAGGAACACCAAAATATATAAAGCAATTATTAACAGACCTAAAGGAAGAAGTAACAGCCACACAATAATAGATTTTTAATACTCCACTTACATAAACAGTCAGATGGGGTTAATAGATTCTATATATAACAAAAACAAAGATGATACTGCCACAAGAAAGTGTTCTTTATCCTTTGCATTCCGAGTTTCCAATTTATGGTTTCTTTCCAGAAGAGATCTATGTCTTACAGTCAATATTTCTAATTTTAATATTTCTATTTTAATAATTTCTCATTTCCCCCCAAAGTCACCAACAGACTTTTATCATACACTCTGGAAGAATGCACTCAGATTAATAATAGTAAAAAATAAGAACCACATTAGACTAAAGCTCCCATAAGTACATTCGGTTTTTCCATCCATGTCTTCCCAATAATAGCATATACAAATCATATCATCAAGTCTTATAGAAGAGAGGGCTTATCTTTTTTTACCATACACGATGTAGAAAATGGAGACAGTTATCTAAATAACTCCAGTTCCCTTATACCATACATATACACTCACATCTCTTGCTCCAATTACCCAGATATTTCAAGAGATAATGTGAGCAGAGCACTCAAAGTTATGTTAAACCTGCTTTTACAAATTAGAAGACTGCTAGAGAGGAGATTTAAATACTTAGGAATAGGATCAAACTTCAAGGTGTCAGACAAGTCTACAGTAGTGAACAGTACAGTGGCTAAGGAACCAGAAATCTTTAGTTCAAGTCCAAGTCTGGTCCCTACTAGGTACGCAAAGCTCTTCCCCACCTACGGTCTGAGTTTATAAAAAGAGTGTGGTATTCTGCCACCCTCACAGACTCATTCTCAAGGACTGAATGAATGTCTGTGAGAGCATTATGGGCTATGAAAGTGCTATGCAGTATGATTCCAATCCTGCAAAGCTTGACTTTCATACCCTTAATGGTGAGCAACATCGTTGAGAGGAAAACTCTAAACTCACTGTAGAAGATCCAGATTCCATGTCCCACAAGGTTCCTCATTAACTGTTTCCTTAGCTCTCTTAAATCTGAAGCCAGAAGTCTGCTAACACTCCCATTCAACTTCTCCCTTAACCACTAAGAGAAATCCAGAACCAATAACTGGAAACCTAGCTAGAAGAAAGTCACAGAATGGCTAAAGTGAATTCTAGGCTGTCATATTGAATTTAAAGGCCTATTTATCAAATTTATGGAATAATGAGTGTAAGAAAGTAATCTTTTTAGATATACCCAGAGCCTGATGGAACAGAAATTGATCTTTACAGTTAGATCAGAAGTGTAGAGAAGGATGACTAGGTTTGACAAGATGAATCTCTTCTGGGAAGAAACTGCAAATCATGGTTTTTGAACTTCTTTCAAGATACATAAAATACAACCTAGTAAACTATTTTAACTATATAAATAATTACATAAACTAAAATTCAATGTCTTGCATTCTGTTGGTTGCTCCTTTGAAGTCATATGCAATAGTGGCTGACTCACTTGACATTTCTTAGAAATAATCATGATATCACCATCTTTTATGTGGACATATAAGGTTGTGGTAGGCTGAATAATGGCCCCAAAGCTATCCACATCGTAACTACCCTGTAAATGTTACTTTATATGGCAAAGACACTGCAGATGCAATCAAAAACCTTGAGATGGGGAGACTGTCCTGGATTTATGCAAGAGGAAGACCTAATAATAGAAGAGAAAGTAACAGATATGACTATGAAAACAGGCTAAAGTGATGCAAGAAAGGGGCCAAAGGATGCATACGATTCCTAGAACCTGAAAAAGTAGACTCATCCCTAGAGCTTCAAGAGTGTTGCCCTGCTGAGACCTTACTTTTAGCCCAGTGAAACCCATTTCAGACATCTGACCTCCAGAACTGTAAGATAATCAATCCGTGTTGCTGCAAGCCTCTAATTTTGTTGTAATTTGTTATAGTAGCCAAAAAAAAACTAGTACAAGAATGTTCAATTCACTCTGGCTGTGTCCTTTTGACACTCTTGACAGCTAACTTCACCACCTACAGCTACCCTCAGAAAAACTGGTCAATGTGTGGGCATCAGATTCTTGTGTTCATCTTCCCAAAGCCTTGGAGCAAAGAAAGCCAGATCTCATGTGTGTATACTTCCTTCCAGCTAGGATTGTTGTCTACTGAGGCTTATCAGTTGTCTGTGGTTATACCATGTTGAGAGCTAAGAAACAAGATACCCTTTACCTTTCAGACACTGTGAGATTAATTTTATTCAAAATATTTTAAATGCAACCTAGTGAATTATTTTAACAGTTATAAATAATTGCAAAAACTAAAATGCAATACCTTCTATTTTGTTGTTTTTATAAAAAGTGTTGTCCCCTTGAGATCATATGTGACAGTGGCTTACTGGTTTGGTATGTCCTAGTAATAATCATGATGCATCTTATATATGTGCAGCAATTTACAGTTTATACATATTTCTTCATCCTCACTATACTTCGACTGGGGAAAATACAATCACCCCCATTTTATTGACAAGGAAACAGACTCAGAGAAAGTTTCCCAGTATCTCAAATCCTAAAGAAGTTACAGAGCAAGGACTCCAAATTTGGTCTTCTGACTATAAAGGGCATAGAACAAAGCCACTATCCAAAAAGTTAAGTGGGGTGCTCCCAGCATTTCTAGCAATGAGCAGGCAGGATTAATAAAATTACCCTTCAATATTTAACAAAATTATAATGTTTTGTCAAGTAATATATACTTCCTTCTTTGTTGTGTTCACAACTCAAAATGACTACTTGAGAAGCATTAGGATGTTCTTGAAAGAGCAGAATGTAGAATAACACACATGGGCCTTGAGACCTTACTGTGACTCTTTTCATCTGTAGGACCATATAGCATCCAAAAGGTAACTTCATTGTCTAGGCTTCAGTGTCCTACATTACTTACAATGTATAGATAATCGATCCCACTTTACAGATGAAGAAATATACTGAAAGTAGTTATAACTAATAACTGGGAGAGCCAGGACATAAAGCAGGTCTTCTGAATTCATTCATTTATTGAAAAAAGTTATTCAGTGTCTGTATCAGCTAGCTCTTGGAAATACAAAGATAAAAAAACACAAAGATGAAAAGCTCCTCACAGAGCCTACAGTCTGAAGAGAAGACACATGAAGGTAAACAGGTAATTACAATGGAATATAAGTGACATGGTCAAGGTGCTACAAAAGCACATGGGAGGGCTTCTCAGAAGTGACATATAAATTGAGGCATGAAGAATAAGCAGCAATATGCCAGGCAAAGTCAGAGAGGTAAAGGGAGGGAGGGTCTTCCTGATATAGATGTATGTATCTTGCATGTAAAGCCTCAATTCACTGTATTATGCACACTCAGGTCTACTCGTACCTCTGGCCTTGAAGCTTAAACCAGTGGTCCTAGCCACAGTTTTGTATGGCCACTAGGGTATGTCCATGAGCCCACAACACATCAGATCAACACACACAGAGAGACTGAAGGTAAAGGGATGAAAAAAGATGTTTCATGAAAATGGAAACAACAATAGCTATACTTATATCAGACAAAATAGACTTTAAAACCAAGGCTATAAGAAGAGACAAAGATGAACCCAGTAATTCCACTTCTGGGTATTTATCTGAAGTAACAGTAATTTGAAAGACATGTGCATCCATATGTTTACTGTAGTATTATTTACAACAGCCAAGATATGGAATCAACCTAAATAAATGAAAACAGGCTCACAAATATAGAGGACAATCTGGTGACTGTCAGATGAGAGGGGGTTGGAGGACTGGGAAAAAGGAGTGAAGGGTTAAAGAGGAACAAATTAGTAGTTGAAAGATGGTCATGGGGATGGGGAGCACGGCATAGGGAATGCAGTCAGCAGTAATGTAATGGCTGTGTGTAGAGCCAGATGGGTGATGGAGTAATTGGGGGGATCATTTCATTAACTATATAAATATCGAAACAATGTAGTGTATACATAAAATAATAAAAAACAATTCCCACTAAAAAAAGATAAGATAAATGAATAAAGAAGAGGTGGTGTGTATGTGTATGTATGTGTGTATATACATACACACACATGCACACACACAATGGAATATTACTCAGCCATAAAAAAGAATGAAATCTTGTCATCTGTAAAAACATGGATGGACCTAGAGGGTATTATGCTAAGTGAAATAAGTCAGACAGAAAAAGATAAATACCATGATTTCACTCATTTGTGGAATTAAAAATAAATAAACAAACAAAACAGAAAGACTCAGATACAGAGTAAATTTTGAGGGTTCCCAGAGGACAGTGAGATTGAGGGCTGGGTGAAAAAGGTGAAGGGATTAAGAAGTACAAATTGGAAATTACAAAACAGTCACAGGGACATAAAGTATAGCATAGGGAATATAGTCAATAATATTGTAATAACTATGTACAGTGTCAGATGGGTACTAGATTTATTGGGGTGATCACTTCATAAGTTCTATAAATGTATAATCACTGATGTATACCTGCAACTAATATTGTATGTCAACTGTAATTGAAAAGTAAAAGTTATTTTTAAAAAATGGCTACAATTGTATAGCATACATAAGATCAATTGCCTGGCTCTAAATGTTATATATTCTCTCCTTTGAATATCGTTGTTGGGGGAATAGGGATACCAGCTGGGTGTCACATTTTAAAGAAATACCACATTTAAAAATCACCAATGGTGATCATTTTTGACGTCAAAGCAGACCGTGACACAAACATTCAGAGAATTCATACCAAGAGGGAGCAGCTCCGGACATCCTCAACAAAAAGGGCAATTGAGAGTGCTCTTCAAGACCATCTGAGCTGTTTTACACTAAACAAGATTCAATATATAAAAGTACCTGGACAAGTTTAAGATAAAACTCAATAATTTCCATTTTTCACATGAAGAACACATTTCTCTGCTTTAGACACTTTCCCATCAGATCCAAAGCAAAGAATAAATCAACTAAAATACTTTTTTTGAAAGGTTTAATG
The DNA here is from genome assembly GCA_003508835.1 of Eonycteris spelaea. Classification (NCBI taxonomy): domain Eukaryota; kingdom Metazoa; phylum Chordata; class Mammalia; order Chiroptera; family Pteropodidae; genus Eonycteris; species Eonycteris spelaea. The sequence goes on from PUFA01000200.1 coordinate 1,698,977, forward strand.
CATCATTCCAGTGGATGCCTTCTTTCACTGTAATAAGATTTTCAAATGGTACATATGCCCCCAAATTTCTGTAATATATATCTCTGAATCATAAAACTGTTTTTACTTCCCATGTAACAGACTTAATTGAAAAACAGCAAATTTTATATTCCACAGTAACCAAAAAAATGAAATCAGAACAAAGCAGCACTGATGTGTTCACTTCATTATCCAACCTAATTTCTTAAAAATTAAATGAATTTTTGATTAAAATCTCCTTCTCCATGACTAAACCCTTTAACAAGCTATATTTTGACTTTAGAACAATCTGAACTGAATTTTGAACATCTGCTTAATCTTAGACCAACTGGAAAGCTTTCAAAGCCATCCCTCTGTGTCTCTGCTTGCACTGAAAAAAAAAATGAATTCTCCTTCTTTGAATACTAAGTAAAATGATCTTTCCTAGACTCTTTCCTGGGTACAAATGTATTTGAATAGGCCAACAGTGCAATCCAACAGTTAACAAGTGCCAGAAAAATCTCTGTCCTAATTCTAAAAGTAGAAAAATGAACAAAAAATTTCAAGCTTACACAATGCTGATTAAAATATTCATACTTGTTTCATCCTTGAATTCAAGGAAAAAAAAGTGTCGTGTGTTATGAAGTTGTATAGACCTAACTAAAGAAACATGCCTCATCAGATTCCAGACCATGTGCTGGTAGTCTGAGCAAGCTGTGGTGACGGCACATGGTATTTAGATGCAGCTGTTTTGAATAAGACATTTTTTTGTCTTCTGCTTTAATGCAGCAATTTTGATGCCTGGAACAAACCATTAAACTTGCAGCTTAAAAAAAAATCACTAAATGTGTGAAGCACAGACATCCTCACTCATCACTTCACTTCTCCTTCTGGCCCACCTCCATCCCAGAGTATGTATGGAAGATGAGAGCGAATGCAGGGTGGATTGAATCTCAGAGATGGGGTGAGGTGAGTTGAGTAGAAATGGGATGAGTGGGGGTAGACATCATCTGGTAGAAAACCCACATAAAACTAGAAGTCATATGCTTACCATATTCACTCATTGAAAAAAGTGGCACTTACCATTTTAGCAATGTCGCAGAAAGCAATTGTTCCTTGAATGCTATTTATCCCACATTCTCAGGTTCTGATTTTGAAGTTACAATAGTTGCATGCAGTTACTTGCTAGACAGAAATAGATATGGATACAGATGTAGTGTAGAGACAAAGTCAAAGAGAGATGACCTGGTGGTCTTAATGGAACTATTTACTTGACTGTCTTTCTGAATAGGAATGTTGTTGGCGAATCACATGTTAAACACTGGGATGGGGGTCGGCGGTGGGAGGCAATATGGAAAGCTATTTGGACGACAACATGACTTCTTATTCTCTCCTCCTGAGGGCACGGGAAACTCTAACATGAAAAGTCTAACATTTCTGTCACTATGCAAATCTCAGCCACAAACTCTGGTTTAGGAGAAATAAAACTTTACTGTGACTCAAGTTGATTTCTATTTCGAAACTTCCTTCTTCCCACTTGGTAGAAATTTAATATCAGTCAACTCATGGTTCCATCTCCTTTGACCCCTGTCATATTTAAGTTCTGTAGGGACCGCTATTTTCTCCTCCGCTATACTGGGAAGTCTTGTTGGTTTTACAAAAAATAAAAAAGTAAAAACAAAAAAAACCCCACAAACAAACAACAAAAAAAAACCTTTGTGCCAGGAATCTCCTTTCCCCTGACTTTTGGATGCCAGGCCAGGGAGCCTTTGTTTCTGTGTTCAACCATGTCAAATCCCTCCCCTGAGGCAACTGATTCATTCAACAAATATTTACTAAGATCACACTACATTCCAAGCACCATTCCAGCAATGAACAAAACAGAAAAAAATCCTTACTCATATGGGGACAAACAGAAAACATGCACGCAACTATGTAAAATGCATAGTATTTCAGCCGCAGATGACGGGTGCTATGAAGAAAACTCAAGCAGCGGAGAGAGTAGGAAGTGAGGTTGCCTTTTCGTAATTTTAGATTAGCTGGTAGACCTCACGATTAGAGTGACATTTCAATAAAAACCTGAAGGCAGGGAGGATGCATGCCCATGTGATTATTTGATGGGAGTATGTTCCAGGCCCAACAAACAACACAGTGAAGCCCCTAGGACAAAAATCAGCAAGAAGGAGAATAGTAAATGAGGTCAGATGGAGGAGGCCATCGTCACAGAATGGTCTCACTCAGCCATGTCCAACAGAAGCATAATGTGAACCATGTGTGAAATTGTAATTTTCCTAGTAGCCACATTAAAATCAGGTAAAACTGAGTTTAACATATTTTACCTAATCTACTATATCCAAAATATTTCAACATATAAGCGATATAAAAATTATTAATGAACTACTTTACTCTTTTACACTAAGGCTTTAAAATTCAGTGTGTATTTCATTCTTGTGGCACATGCCAAATTGGACTAGCCACACACATTTCAAGTGCCCAATACCTAGATGTGGACTGTGACTATCATATTGGACAGTGCAGTTCTAGCTACTTGAATGAGGGAAAGGCAAGGAGGGGATATGCCAGGGAAAAAAATCAATTACTATACCATTGACATTATGCTATCATACATACTACATTCTATTTCCTATAATAATACCCCTTTATGACGCTGGCCTAGGGAGATGGGAGGACTACTGTAGAGGCAGCATTTTCTTAAAGATTTTCTTTTCTAATTATAAAAGTCATATGTGCCCCAAATATTCAAACAATACAGAAATGAATAGTGGAAAGTGAATATTTACTCAGATCAGGTGACAGTCAGGGATGGAAGGAGGTTCAGGCAGCCTGTGGCACACATTATGTGCTCAGTACCTGTGGTCTGACACATTGACATGCTGTTTTGCTGTGACAATTTTCTAAATTCATTTTTTCTAAAGTGGAAGTTTGGAGAGCCCAAGATCTATAGACAGAAAATCTTCAATGAGATTGCACATAGTGCCATTATCAAGACTTACCTATATAGCTCCAAACTGATGTAGCAGAGTGCCATCTAGAGATTAGGTTGTATTTGTTTCTCCTCTTCTACATAGCTAGTATTCTCAGGGCAGCTCAAACTCGAGGAGGGGTGAATAGAAGCTTAGCCAGCAATGCGTAGAAGTAGGAGTGTCATGGAATGGTCAGGTTAGTAAACCTGGAGCTGCATTGCCCAGGAGAGAGTGCTGGATCTGTCACTGACAACTAAATGCACAGAAATGATTCCACTCTTCTCTTGTAGGTCTGTTTCAAGCCGCCTTCTGTCTCCTCAAACCTTCCATACCCATTCTTCTACAATCTTAATTTCACCAGAATTTCAGTTCCACACGGATTATTCCTTGCTGTATCCCCAGAGCTTAGGGCAGTGCCTGGAACTTGGTGATATTCAAAAAAATAAGTTGGGTGAATGAACAAAGCAGGTATCATTAGGCTTGAACGCCATCATTTTCCCAAAGCCAAACCTGCAAATCCTCCCACACTTGCATCCTTTTCTATTTTCAGTAGTGGCCCTTGCTCTACTCCCCCATAAGGAAACACTACCACTGGGGTTCTGGGCCCCAGCCTTCTTCTTGGTTTCTCAAGGCGTCAATTCTTCCCTAGCCCTTCTCCTTCTGTTATCAGTATCTCCCAACTTAAAGAAAAATCCTCTCATAACTACATATTTCTCCCCACTATCCACCCCCTACTTCTTACATCTCCTTTATAGCTAAGCTACTCAAAATATTTGTCTATACCAAAAGTCTCCAATTCCTCTCCCATTCATTCCCTCTTGAGAGATGTCTTTTGCCCACACTAATGACATCCAGGCTACCAAAGATCACCAATGACATCCATATTACCTACCCCAACAGATACTTCTCTGTATTCCTCTTCTTACCCTATTGGAAATCCTTGACATAGGGAACCACACTCCTGACTTTCTTTTTATCCTAACAGTCACTCTTAACTCACTTTCACTGGCTCTCCTCCCGCGAAGTCTCTACAGGTGCTGCCCCAAACTCCACATTCATACTTCACAGCTCTCTTTCTCTCACCACCACATTCCGTTCATTAGCAAGACCTGTCACTTCTATTCCAAAAAGATATGTTGATTTTGTCTGTTTCTATCCCTCTACACCACCACCTCTCTAGGTCAAGTCATCAACATCCTCATTTAAATTATAACCTAAATTGTCTTTCTGTTCCCATCCGGGTCTATTCTCAGCCAAGTACCCAGGGAGATTTCTTTTAAAACCCAAGCCAGATCAGTCACTATCCTGCTCCATGGCTTCCAATGGATCCCCATTATGATGACAGTAAAATCCAAAGTCTTTACCAGAACTCCTTCCTATCTCCCCATTCTTCCTCTCCTACCACTCCCCGCCTTTGACTGGACTCCAGCCACACATAGCTTTCTTGCTCTTCCTCAAAAACTCTAATCTTTCTTGCCTCGGGATTTCTGCATATGTTATTCCTTCTACCTGCGAGGTTCTTCCCATTTTCTTTTGTCTGGCTGGTTCCTTCTCTCCTGAAACTCTCAGCATAGATGTTTGCTCTGCAGAGACCTTCCTTGATGACTTTAACTCCCTCCACTTTCCAATCTTCCTTCTCGAGCTATGCTGCTTTTTTTTTTTTTAACTCCATAGCACTTATGACAACCCATGATTATTTCACTTGGTTTTTCCTCTTTCTCCCCCACTAGACTGTCAGCTCTTTCAAGTTAGGATCTCTCAACCTTGTTCACTGTTGTACCCCAAGTGTCTAGCTCAGTGTCCTGCATATTTCATTACAAGTGCTCGGTAAACGTTTCTCAAATACATGAATAATTGAATGAATGAAGACAGACATATAGTGATCTAGAGAGATGCTGGGGAGAAGCTGACAGAGGGACGTGCTGCTGAGTTCCAAATTCAAATAGTTGACCTCTGTACCTCAGACTAACTCTCATATTTGGACTGTGACTGAAAAAATGCTGGAGGCAGTGGGTCAGAAGAAAAACTAGACTCCCTAGTAGCTATACTCAAACCAAGAGTTGACCCAGTCCACAGGCCCTTCCTTTATCACAAGCCTAAACTTGCAAACTGGCCAGTTATGGTTTGATGGTATTCCCAGCCCATTGGTGCTTCAAATCCTCATTGTCCAGACTGTTTAGCCACAGGTCAGGACAGTCTGTGCCTTGGGACTTTGTAAGCTATTAGAATCAACAAAGTTGTGGACACAATGGGGTAAGAGAAAGAGAGATTGGAGCAAGCTCAAAGCTGGAGGCGGAGGAGAGATCACACTTCTGTTACAATTAAATTTCAAGGGAAAATGCCTTTTGAGAATAAGAAAGCAAAAGAATGAAATATCTAGGTTCATTCAGTAGTCTTAATCTATGTTGCTTATACTTCCCTTAATGCATATTCTACAACTAAATAGTGGCATTCACTGACCTTAATATTTGTAAAATGGAGTTAATAGCTACAAAAGTTGTGAAAATTAAGTGAGATGATTCATGTAAAATTAGCACAATGTTGGTGCATAGCAAGTGTTCAATAAAGATTTAGAACTTTGATTAGTAGTGGTAATAGCTATATCAAATGGAACATTTCTTATAGCATAAGATGCAACTAGATGAATCTAACTTACTATAACACATAGCACTTAGTATGTGCTCAGTAGATGGTAACAATCATTAAGATTATTTTACTTATATATTATTTATTCTTATTCTCTCAGATGTGTGAATAAGTAAAGGTAGGTAATGCCATTTTAGAGAGGTAGGAACTGAGGCTTAAAAATGTAAACTGACTTGCCAAAGTTCACACAGATAGTAGGTGATGGAGCCTGGGCATAAACCAGATCTTAACACTCGGGTCAATGCCATTATGATTACTAAGTGTATTGACTGTGTCACAGGTAATATTAGGCCAGCTGTTTTTGTAAATAAAGTTTTACTGGAACACAGCTACACCTATGTGTTTACATATTGGCTATGGCTACTTTTATGCTATAACAGCAGAGTTGAGTAGTTGTGACAGAGACCATATGGCACGGAAATTCTAAAAATATTTACTATCTGGTCCTGTACAGACAAAATGTAGACCCATGCTCTAGATCAGAGATTATTTAATGACATTGTGAACTAACATTATATATAATCATTTTATAAATTACCAATTATGAAAGGAAACATTAGAAACAGATTGCCGAAATTCAGTCTTTTCTCAAAAGCAGAACACAAATGTGACAGCAGCCCTGTGGCCAGTGCTCCTTGATGCTGAGCAGGAAGGGCTACAGTGTAAAAAGCAGATCGCTAGAGAGATTTTACTGCCATGGACCGTGCAAGGCTTCTACTACCAGGCGACTGCAGGTGCCCTTTGACCTCAGGCCTAAGTGCCACCTAGTATCAACCTTTTCAGACACACCTTCAAACTAAAAATCACAACACTTTTACCCTTTCCTTTTTATTTCCCTTTAATAGCAGTAGTTGTCATCCTAATTTGCTTGACTCCAGAAACCTGGGCTGGCAAATTTGAGACTGTAACCTCAGCTGGCACCACGAACCACCTGGCCCCAGCCAAAGAGTACGAAACAAATGGTACTGTAATTTGTGGTAATGATGCTGGTTGCTCTGCCCTAGATGTGTTTTTGATTACTAGCCCAGAGCCCTGTCCCATCTGGAGGTCAAGACACTGCAATTCTATTAAACGTTTTCAGCCTCAAGAGACAACACTGTTCCCATCAAGGAAGAATTTTCCTCAATCGGTGTAAACTTGGCCCTTCCATTTAAACAGGTGGTATGGAGAAAGCATCTTATCAATCAAATCTTTTGCCTGGTTATTACATCACCGTCCCTAGACAGCAACTTATAATGAGTGATCTGCTATAAAAGTTACTGAGAACAACTTTAACAAATATTATTATGACGAATTCACTGACTTCCAACATACGGCTCTGAATGTACGTGTCACCGATGCTCTTTTCCCTGGTGATAAACTTAAGTAACATATCCTTGTCACTGTTATCAAACTTTTAGTATGAGGCAGCTTCCTGTGACTGTGCTGTGCCCAGGCTCTTCATCACTTTAACACATGCAGTTGACTGTGTACAGAAAATTGGTGGTGGTGGGAGGGGGTTTCCTCCTAAGTATGTCACTATGAAAGAAAGTGAAACTGACTGGCAGTGGGGATGAGGAGACCTTTTCTTCCCGGGTGAAAAAACACATTGATATTTAAATGCAGTTAAAATTGGAATGTTTAGTTTACGTTAGCTTAAACTCTATGTAAGGAATCAGTACACTTGGTTGCTGAGATAGACTGAAATCTGTAGAAAGGCCATTTCTGAAAACGTAAGAAAAATTAACTCCAAGTAAAAGACAATACCAGAGCCTCAAAAGAGTCATCTTTAAAGAACGCAATACACTACGGTATTTTAATTCCGAAATATCATCCATAATCCAGACATGGCAACACCGAGGAAACAACTGAAGTATATTTTTATGCTAATTATCCTAACAATATTCAAGCCTTTATCATATTTATTTTATCATATTCCTTGAGGACTAAATTCTGGTTTATGTTCTTGCTACTGAAATGAGATCAGAACCAGAATAGCATTCAAGAGACAAAGATTAACTTAAGCAGCAGCAGTAATGTGATTTTCTTGGCAAGGATGCATGCTAAGAGAGTTGATGTTTTAGTTACAAACGATCTTTTTTGGAAGGAAATACACAATCCATTTAAAGAAACCTGGGTGTCTCTAGAGAAACTGTGTGGGAACATAATAGGCATTTGTCATTCTTTTTAGCATTCCAAGACATGAACCACCTTCCAATGCACTGGAAAATCCTTACCTCATGATCTTTGGTGTGAGATAGGGCCCACTTCTTCCTTAGAGAGGTTGAAAATGCCAGACACTGGCTTTGTCAGGCTCCCTTCTGCTGGAGCGTACTTATCTGTCCTAGGAGAGTACTTTTCTAACTACCCTGATGATAAGAACCACCTGAAGCTCTCGTTAACAGTTACACAGCCTCTTCTCGTGGAGATTTTGACTTTCTGGCTCTGGGATTATGCTGGAGAAGGTCTACCTTTAACAAGTGCCCAGGTGATTCCTCTTATCAAAGAAGTCTGATAACCAAACATTGGCCTGGAATAGAACAGTGGTTCTTTACCACGGGTGTACATTAAAGTCAATGTGGAGCTTTTAAAACACAGGATTCCTGGACCCCACCCCAGACCAAATGAAACAAAATCATCTCTGGAGTGGAGTGGAGTGGAGTGAGTGAGTGAGTGTGTGTGTGGTTTCACAGGTGATTCTGTTACAGAGTGAATTTTTGAACCCCTATTTTAGGCTAAGAATTCACTAAACAGCTGCTGGAACTCTGATGTAAGAGTGATGAGAGGAGAGAATGACTGTGAGCAGGGGTCAGTGGTAAGTGCAGCACAGTCAAATTGCTGAGGTGGGAGAGACTCAGGGCTTACAAAAGCATCCATCAGCCAGTAGTCCATCATCGGTGGTCTCGACATAGCATTCAGTAAGGTGGGGTACCTATTCAGTCCATTCTTTGGTCTGATTCTGAGCATTGCTTAAGGCTGCATAGTCCTAAGAATGACTTTCCAATATCCCAAGTGATTAAATCCCTTCTCTACCTAAATCAGCCTGAACTGGTTTCTGTTGTTTTCAAATAATAATATAATAATATAAAGTATTATTAATACATAGTGGTCAGGAGAGACTCCAACTTTGCAGTAAGGGGACCTAAATTTGAGTCGTATGTGACCTGTATTACTATTTCCTTATCTGCAAATTGGGAATTCCACCTAGTTATACAGAGCAATTGTGATTATTAAATAGTAACTCAGAGTGCTTTTAGCAGCCTCCAGAATCTCATTCTGAGAGGGTCTTAGTGACAGCAGTCTGGAAAGGGGTGAGGGATGTATCTTGAAGGTCTATGTGCATAGCAAACACAATATATTTGTGTTTGCTATGCACATAGCCACTCCTGGGAACTGCCATTAGAAAGGGCTTGACACGAGCCATTAAATGTTATTTTCCTTTCATTCCTTAATAGTCAATGTGCAAATCTAGTTGAAGAACTAGATCCTAGGAGAGCAAGATTCCAGAGTTTGTAAAAAAAAAAAAACAAAAACAAAAACAAAAAAACACTATTGTTCATTGTCTTAGTCACTAGTCTATTGAATAAATAATTTTGAGTTACAAAATTTCCAGTATATTTAATGAACATAATTTACACACCCCACATATTTTTTTTCTAATATGCTTAACTATGGCCCCAGTTCCTATTTATATAGCCCTTACGTATGAGATTAAGTATCTAATATGTGGCCAATGTCTTCCAATCATAAGGCTGTATTTTGAAGTCTCAGACAATATTAACTCAGTCAGGTCCTGTCATTAGTTGGCTGTTGCTATAGCAAAATGGAAATTAAAACTTGAGAATTCTAAATCTGATATCTGCTAGACGGGTAGGATGCAGACAAAATACATTTCTATTATGATGAAGCTTTTTTATAACTTTGCTCTCCACTTCCTCTTCTCTCCCCCTCACTCCAGATGATCCCCAACCCACCCCCTCTTCACAGGAAGATAAACCACTTTAACCACCTCGAATTCAATCACCCATCTTTTTCCACATTCATAGATGCATGCCTATATATATGTCTCATATACAGGCTTTTTTCTATCAGTGATTATTTATAAAGATAAGATCATAAACATACTCTTCTGCCTCTTGCTATTTTCACTTAACAATACTGTGTGGAAATCCTTTCAAATATTTTTTTCTTAATGGTTCCGAAATATTCTATCATTTAGATATACCATATTTTATTCAGCCTTTCCCCTATTGACAGGTGTCATTTTTCTTTCAGCTTTTTACAGTATCAAAAATCATGACAAGTATATGTAAACATTCATAGAATAGATATAGAGGTTTCTATTCAATATAGAAAAGGAGCTGTTCAAGAGCTTCATACACCAGAGTTCTCTGGGCACAGAAGCTCCTGGGACCCACCCAGACTCACCTATGTACCATTTCATCTATCTGTTCATCTGTATCCTCTAAAACATCCCTTATAATAAACTGGCAAAGAATGCTGGAAAAGCCCAGGCATTAGAGATAGCAGGCATCACTGATGGCAGGGTATTGGATTTTTCTGAAAAGCAGGACAGATTGAACATCTGATTGAGAATCCCTTACATATGCTGATGGAGGTATACTGGGGAGAAGCTGATCCAGAGAAATTTTGGATTTTGAAACACCAGTCAGAGCCAAGGATGAAAACACCTAAAGAAGAAGAGAATAAAGACAGGGGTACCCACTACAGCTATTAATGGACAGCTTAGTAACACCATACATTTGAGGGAGAGCTCCAAAGTGAAAGAATCAGTCAAAAAGAATGATGCACTGAAAAGGAAAATGAAAAAAAAACAGAGCTAACGTAGGAAACAATATAAATTTATAAAACAAAAACAAAAATAGGATAATATAAAGAATATTCCAAAAATAGCTTTAGGAAATAAAATACGACAGCAGAAACTTTAAGATAAACATAAAGAAACTTTAAGATAAACATAAAGAAACTTTAAGATAAACATAAGGAAATCTCCCAGAATATATAGCAATAAAGCAAACAGAAAGAAAGTCAACATTTTTTAGAAATCTGAGGTTACAGGAGTTTACTCCCTTGAATACTTTTGGGAAATCTACTGAGTGTGTGTGTGTGTGTGTGTGTGTGTGTGTGTCTGTGTGTGTCTGTGTGTGTGTTAAGAGAATACAATGGTGTTATAATGTAGGTACTACAAGCAAACAGGAGAAAAAAAGATATTGGATCAATGCAGACTAGAGAGCTGTATAAGAAAGGAAATATAATCATAATATGCTACATGATTTAGCCATAGATAGAATTTCTGTTATAGTAATAATAATATAAAGAGTGACTGTGGATTTAAATATAATTATAATATAACCATATCAGAGAAATAGGAGATACATATTAGACTGAAAAGTCTGCAAACTATTTAAGAAAGCCAAATTCTTTTTGTTCAAATTTGAAAGTGAAAGATAATATATGAAACTGAATTATAAGGAAATAGGAGTATATCTTATTTATATATGGAGATAAATATGACAAGAAACACATAAAAAAGGGTTTTAAACTGCATCTGGGAAATGGCAATGGGGATTGAGAAACACTGGATAGTTCATGGCTATTTTTATAGAATTTATAGAACTATTTGATGTTAAAACTATATATATATATATATATATATATATATATACACACACACACACACACACACACATATACATATATATATTACATATATCATATATATTATAAATGTATAAAACTGCGATAAAAAATAAATAGAAATTTGAAAAGGATACTGAAAAGAAACACATCAAAATGCCAACCCGGGTATATCTAGGTGGTGAGACTATCACCACCTAGATATTTTTCATCTTCATTATACTTATCTGGACTATGAAACTTTTCTTCAATGAACCTGGGTTACTGTTCTAAACAAATTTTAAAAAGACAGGAAAAAAACAATTGTGATTAAAAATACCTTACTACTGTGAACAAATTATGACATTAAAGAAGAGTATTTTCTGGAAATAAATAAATATATTGATTTCTTAAAAAATGGAGTTGTTCAATATGGGATGTTTTGGCCATAACAGAACTCTCACCAACAATGGCTTATACCAGGAAGATATTTACTGTTTACTGAATAGGAAATGTAATGGAAAACAGTTTAGGTTTTGTTTGAGTGCTCAAAGATATAATCCAAAATCAAGCCCTTTTTGTCATTCTAGTCCACCATACTCAGGCTCGTTGCCTCTGGGTCTCAAGGTGTTTGCTGCAGCTCCAGAAATTCACACAACAAGATTCAAAGCACAATAAGGAAAGGGGGAGAAGCTTTTTATACAGATCTCTGCGAGGGAGAAAAATCTTCCTCCAGTAATCTAGGTGGCCAAAATCTGTGTCACACATACCCATCTCGAGACCAGTCAATGGTCTGTGGGAACAGTATTCCATGACTGGTTTAGACTGGGTACATCATCACCTTAAAAGACCAGGGTCCTGTTAGCAAAGAAAAAAAAGGTGGAGGAAGTGACTTGGAAAGGCAATTGAGAGTGACTGCAACAACAATGTATGGAGTTGATTGACATATTACTTTAGACATTCTCAGAAAAATATCTGACCAGTGTATATCTGGAAAAAAAACTATGATTCTATCTTACCAAAAAGATACACAGAGATATTTTATATAGCATGTTCTCTAGAAATAATTGAACATTTAAAAAGCATGTACTAAGTAATCCCTAACTATAAGATGCATTGTGCTAAGCACATTAGTGAACGTAAAGGTGAAAAAAAGGAGCCAATACCCTATACAACCTCGATATACTAATTCTGAAAGAGCCACGACAGATCCAGTGATGGTTCTCAATGCTGGCTGCACATTAGAATCATTTGGGAAGCTTGGTAAATGCTGATTCCAGTACCATACACTAAACCAATTAAATCAAACCTCTGGGCAAAGCTGGGTCAATGATTAAAGCTCCAGGATGGCTAAGATTGAGAACAACAGCAACAGTCAAGAATCAAAGTTTTCTATCTTGTTTCCATTCCTTTCCGCCTCCTGGTCACATATCTTCATGAGAGGCCCTGACACACAACCCAGATACCCTGTCCCCAGAAACACCCCGAGACTTATCGGCTTTCCCTTTTCCAGGCTCCCCAACTCCTTTCATCAAAACGAGCTACCCTGTGGCCATGTCCTGTCACATGTGAGGTCACAGTAGCTGACCTGCCACATTAACTCAAACTTTGCATTTTATGGCTTTCTGGGATTCTTCTTGAAACCTCAGCTTAATGGCAGGTAGGGCTGGGGGATGATGAGGGAATAGGTTATGGAACGAGACTTTATAGTCTGGTGTAGACAGATTCCACCTGCTCCATCTTGATGGCTCCTCTCCTGCCTTTCTCCACCTGGCAAGATTTTGCCCATCCTTCATAGTATGGTTCAGATAGACTGCATGCTTCCTTCTTGAGCCCGAGGCATGATTTCCCACACCCTCTTCTCTGCTCCCATAGCACTAAATGCCCACCACTCAAAGTGCACACTGTGCCACCACATTAGAGCAGAGTCATTTGTTCCCACCCACGGTGGGCTTCTTCAAGACAAGGATCTTATCTTACTGCTTCTGACCTCCAACTCCAATGCCTTTGGCCAAATCTTTTGAAATCTAACTTAGTTTTTAAATCATACCATAAACAAACTCTAAGAGAGCCAATATCAGCTCTCCAACTGCTGTTGTAGAATTCTCCACTGCAATAACAAACCTTTCTATGCTCAAATTTTCTTTGGGATACTCTTACTTCTTTTACAGTTTTTTTAATTCTCATATTTTAATACTCCACCTTACTTCAGCTACATAAAAAGCAATGGGGAGAGATGATGAGACATATGTTGCAAGAAGACAATTGTAAAAGGTGGATCAAATACAAACAAAATCTTGAAAAAAGGTAGGTATGAATTACCTAGTCCATTACCCAAAGGAAAAGTTAATAATTTTTTTCAGATCTATCATCCAATTTGTTAATTAAATATATTGAGTTTTAAATTTCACTTATATTTTTATTACTATAAAATGTTTCATTATTTTTCAAAGCTTCCTGATAATTTTTATAATCTTATGTTCATAATTTTATTTCTTATAAATTTAAATATAATAAATACTTTTAAGTTTAGTATCTGATAATTCCAATATCTAAAGTTTTTCTTTCTGAATCTTCTGCCATTTCAGGTGACTGTTGCTCATGATGCCTTAAATTTGTCTGTTTTTTTTTCTGTGAATTCATATTTATTTGAATTTTAATTCTGTGAATTGAGGGAAAGCATTATGGTAGATTAGCTACCCTGAATGACCCTTCCACTTAAAAGAATTAAAAATGCTAGACAGACAAAATATGAAATATATATATTTTTAAATGTATTAATGAGCTAGCAAGTAAAGAATATGCAGAGGCCAAAAAAAAAGTGGGAATGCAAACTTAGAAAGGTAAGTCTATATGCAAGTCAATCCCTGGACACCTAGTTGTTCATTGTTCAATCTATACAAATGTGGCAGTCCTAGATAGAAAGTTAAGATGTCCTCACCTGTCATATTAATACAATATTGAAATCTTCGCTTCAGGCCTGAAGGTCAGGCAAGTTTTCACAGAATGGTTTAGACAGTAAAAAAAAAAAATCACACATTTTTACAAGAGGCTAAATGTAGTCAGTTAACAAGTGAGAAAAAAAAATGACTGCCCCACAATAGCATAGCCTGTGTGGACAAGATTGATGAAGCTTATCCATACCCAGTTTGTCTTCTTAGGTACACAGAATACACTTCCTTATGCCTCTTACATTAAGGGAGGAGCATGTGAACTAGTTTTGGCGAATGAAATATGAGAAGTGATGTGTGCCATTTCAAGGCTTGAGCATTTAAAAGCCTCTACAAAACCCTCCAGCTCTCTACCCCTACTGGATCATGGAGGACATGTGTTGAAGTGATGTAGCCAGAAAATAGCCTGATATTGCTAAGTCACTTCATGGTGTAGAGCTGCCCAGAAGAGTCACTCGACTTGCATTATACTCACAGGTGCAAGAAATAAAGCCTTTTATGTTAAGTCATTAAAAATTTCAGAGGTAATTTGTAACTGTAGCATTCTCAATTAATTCCTTCCTACAAAAGCCAAAACCACAGATATTTCTCCTGGACTATTACAGGCATAATGCTAATGATAGCAGGAGAGGCAGCAGTTACAACAACTATTACTGCATCCTTTTTGCCAAACATTGTGTTAAGGACTTTGCATGCTTCAATTCTTCCATCTCCACCACAACCCTATTAGATACTATCAATATCCCTCTTTCAACTTATAAGGGACCCAAATCTTAGATAAGTTAGGTAACTTCTCCACAGTCACAGAGCAGGTAAGTTATTCTAGGCTGACAAGAAATCCCACATCTGCTCTGACACTACCTCTAACACTTTTTTCACTCAAGTATTTATTCAGGGCTTACCTAGTTCTAGGCATTTAATTGCTGCATTTGTTAAGCCCAGGAATCAAAATGGACACTCCCACTACTGTCTAATTTCACACAGCACACAAAATCGCATATAAAAGTTCTCATGAACAATCACATGTTTTTCACACATAGTAACACAGAGATCATTTTTTGGACCAGTTCACAAACTAACAGGCCTAAATGCAACTATTTATTCTTTAACACTCATCAAACAAATGCCAGGCACTAGGAATACAAAGTCAAGAGACATACACAGTGCCAAACCTTAAAAGAGATTACCTTTTAGGACATAAATCAATCATATAATCTTTCTCTAAGAAGAATGGTTAAGTGGAGGCTACGAAGAAAACCACATGATAAACTCAAAGTTTTATTATACTTACAAGTCACACCTCGATCTTTGTCCAGCATATATTTAAAACTCACACACTCTCTGTGAAGTCAATGGGACTCTGGATATGTTAATAAAGCTTAATAAATTCATAGTGACAACTGCAGCTTATCTCTCTCAGAACAGAGGTATTTTCACTGTTAGACACCTTTTTTATGATTAGCAAGAAACCCAGTCCCAAGACTTAATAATACTATTATTACTAATAACAATAATATGCTAAGCTATATACTTTTTGCATTTCAAGTATACAATACATTGGTTAGACATTTATATAGTTTATGAAATGATCCCACTGATTACTCTTTCTCTCCTCTGGCTTTCCACCTAGCCATTACATTACTGCTGACTGCATTCCCTATGCTGTGCTCCCCATTCCCATGACCATCTATCAACTACTAATTTGTACTTCTTTAACCCTTCACCCCATTCTTCCAGCCCTCCAACCCCCTTCCCTCTGGACATCCCCAGATTTTCCTCTATATTTGTGAGTCTGTTTTTGATTCGTTTGTTCCTTCTGTTCCTTAGATTCCACATATAAGTGAAATCATGGTATTTATCTTTCTTGATTTATTTCATTCAGCATAATAACCTCTAGGTCCATCCATGTAGTTGCAGATGGTAGGATTACATTTCTTTATGACTGAGTAATATTCTAATGTATATATGAACCATAACTTCTTTATCCAATTGTCTGTAGATGGGCACTTAGATTGCTTCCATATCTTGGCTATTGTAAATAGTGCTGCTGTGAACATAGGGGTACATAGATCTTTACAAATTAGTATTTTGATTTCTTTGGATAACTTTGGAAGTGCAATTACTGTATCAAAAGGTAGATGTATTTTTAATTTTTTGAGGAACCTCCAGACTGTTTTCTCTAGTGATTGTACCCATTTGCAATCTCACCAACAGTGTTTTTTTTTTCATTTAACCCTCATATCAATCCTATGAAAGAAATGCTGGATTATCCCACATTCTTTAGACAAGGAAACTAAAAATCAGAGGTTGAATGATTTCTCTGAGGTCATATAGCTTGTATCCCCATCCCACATATACACTTGTTCATTTTACAATGTGTATAGTTAAAAACCCATCCTCACATATAAGTGGGAGTTAACATCATTTAAACTGACCTCAACATTGAGATCATAACCTGAAATTTTACAGGAAAAAATGTCAAGAAAACTGGAATAGAGAAAGGTAAAAGTAGTAGATGATGAGCTAAAAATTTTATTTTTAGAAGAGATAACAGATGTCTTGTAGACCATTGTACACTGATTTGAGATGGTAAACTACTATAGGCTTTGGAGCAGGCGATTGATACTATCTGACTAAAAGTTTTAAAAGATCGCTATGGAATAAGGAAGACAAGGTAGCAGACTATTACAATAATCTGGAAGGAAGATGGTAGAAGTTTGGACCAAAGTAGTTTAAAGGTGAGAAGTGGTTGAATTTTGGGTTTAATTGGCAATAGAGCCATAGGATTTGCTGAGATATTGGATGTGGGATGTGAGAAAGGAAAAAAAAATTAGAATAACTTTAATAATTCTGGCCTATGCAACTAGAATAAATTTGCCATTTTCTGATCTTAAAAAATGAAACAGATTGGTCAAATTTGGGGAAAAACATCAGGAATTCTGTTTTAGGTGTCTTAGTCTATTCAGGCTACTTTAACAGAATAGCATGAACTGTGTGATTTATAACAACTGATATTTGTTTTTCACAGTTCTACAGGCTGCAAAGTCCAAGATCAAGGTGCTGGCAGATTTGATGTCTGGTGAGGGTCTCCTTCCTGCTCCACAGATTGCTATCTCTTTACTGTGTCCTCATATAGTGTAAGAGGCAAGGGAGATCTCAGGAGTCTCTTTTATAAGGGCACTTACTCCAGTCATGAGGGTTCCACCCTTATGACCTAATCACCTCCCAGAGGCCCCGCCTCCTAATGCCATCATACTAGGGGTTAGGTTTCAACATATGAATTCAGGGCAACAAACATTCAGTCCATAAGAAAAGTATTAAGTTTAAGATACATGTTAGGTATTCATGTGAAGATGTCAAGGTCACTGGATATATGAGTCTGGAAATGAGGGAAGTAGTTCTGGGCTGGAGATACAGAAATCGGAATCATTAACATATAGATGGTATTCTAACCCATGGAACTGGATAAGTCAAGAAGGAATAAATACAGATAGAGAAAAGAACTAAAGATTGAGTTTGGAGCAGCCTTAGGAACAGAAGATGTGGAAGAATCAGCAGAGGAGATGGAGGAGTGGCCAGTAAGGTAGAAAGAAAACCAGGAAAGCATGGGTCCTAAAATCCAGCTTGAAGAGTTTCAAGGAAGAAAAAAAGATTAACTGCCTCAAATGTTACAAATAGTTCAAGTATGATCTATTTACCACTGATTCCAACAATAAGAAGGTCTTTGACCTTGACAATAGCTGTATTAGCAGAGTTGTGAGGATGAAACCTGATTTAAGGAGATTCAAGAGGGAATATAAAGAGAGGAAATGGAGACAGTCAGCACAGGCAACTTTTTTTTCCAAGAAGTTTTGCTATAAAAGACAGCAGAAAAATGGCACAGTGGCTGGAAATGAATGTGGGGCCAAGGTTTTGGTTTGCTTATGAGAATGGAGAAATTACAACATATCTTTATACTCACAGGAGTGATCCAGTTAAGAGGAAAGAAGTTGATGATGAAAAGAAAGAGAAAATCGCTAGCATTGTCTTTGAATAGGTGAGAATGGGTGAAACTGACAGCACAAATGGAGGATTTGGCTTTAGGTAGGAGCTTGCATGGGCCATCCATAGTACTAGAAGAAGGCCAAATATATGGGCAGAGATAACAAAGCTTGGTGGAATGGATTTTATCAGATGGTCTCTCCTGATAACAGGAAAAAAGAGATGCAAATACTGAGAAAGTAGCAGAGCCCAGTGAATAAGAGTTGTGAACTGGAGATCCATGAGTAGGTTCAGCTAAGAGTGTGTGGCAAGAAAACCCAATCCTTGGAGCAGCTCCCTTAGTTACTGAGTGACAGCTATCTGTAGGTCTGCGGAGGTTACTCCTCGTCTATATTCTTACAACAAACCCCAGTTACTTAAGATATCCTGAGTGCTTCTTTGTTCCTCAGAATCAAGGGAGCTTAACACACTTGAACAAACTTTAGTCCCAGGTGTGATAACTGAGCCTGCTTATTCTCCACTCAGCAGGATCTTAAATTGTATTTATTCCAATCCTGTTCTTTATGGTTTTAACACCAAAACAAATGTTAACTATGTGACTTTTTTGGCCCCTCCCAACCCTATGAGACTTTGATATGAGGAATATCTGGCATTATGACAGGTACATGATGAATATGAGTCTGCTGTTCTATTGTGGCTATTTTTACACTAGCTATTTGAAATTACATTGTTCTTTTCTACTGCCATTTTTACGTGTCCATAATAATCTATCCTCAACTTTTCATTCATGCAAAATCATTTTTAAGTGATAAAGATGTGTATGCCTAGATTTTGATGTCCATAAATTTTGATGTCCGCAATAGTAATTTTACAGTAACACACGGCTCTTTTAGTATACCTCCAATGTCTGACATCCTTTATGTAACTGTCAGTGATTTCCATATCAATTCAGTGCATTAACAGCAATTTAGCACAAGTATTGACTACAAATAAAAGGGAAGAATTAATTGTTTAGGATTATGAATTAATGGGAAACTTCTTTAATCAACAGAGGCATCTGTTGTATTCCCTCTATGAGATAATTGAAACTTTTATGATCTGCATTTTAGTGTCACCACAAAGCAACCATGAAAATGTTGATATCTAGCATCCTTATAATTAGCATGACAATCAGTACCAAGTAGCCTTCATCAAATACTACATCTCTATATCAGTAGCGTCATACTAGGCCATGGTAACAAATATACTCCAAAATTTCAGGAGCTTAATACAACATAAGTATATTTCTTATTCCTATAATAGTGCAAGGTGGGTGTATCAGTTCTACTGGCAGCTTTTCTCCATGCAGTCATGCAAAGATCCAGGCTCTTTCAACCTGTGGCTCTGTCATCCTCTAAGGGCATTACTATTTGCATCTAGCCAATGTCGAAGGAAAGAGAATAGAAAAGGCACATCCATTTCATAAAAGCTTCAATCCTAAAGTGATGTACATCATTTTCACTCCCATTCTATTGCAAGAATTAGTCAATGACCCCGACTAAAAGCAACAGATTCTGGAAAATATCTTTTCTGGCTGGTCAGCCACTGTCCAGTAGCACCTGAAGGGACATGAATTGTGTTGCCCAGCATAGAAGCTAATCTCCAAAGAGGGACCTGAATGAGCCATGCCACACGTCATTCATGCCTTTGGGTAGCCCTCTCACACTGAATCTGACTTGCCCTGTGTTTCCCTTTATACAATAGAATACAGCTGAAGTGCCCCTGTGTCTGTTCAGAAGAAAACCTTAAGAAGACTATGTGAAAAGGCCACATGAAGAAAGGGTGACCCAGCTGTCCCAATATTCCAGCCAAGCCCAGCCTTCAGCCATCCCCACAAACACGCCAGGCTACATAAATAAAGGCATCTGGTGTGTTTTAGCCCCAACCATCATCTGACTGTGGCCATGTGAGGGAGTCCAAGCAAGTCCAACAGGGGAATAACCAGACCAAGCCTAATCAATCTAGGGAAACGTGAGAAACAATAAAGTGGTTGTTGTGCTAAGCTGCTAAGTTTTGAGGTGGTTTGTTATGCACTAATAACTGAAACACACAGCTGGCCATCTTTCCTACAGTTGCCAAACAAATAACCATCCTTTACTTTAATGGTTTTTCTTGACAAAGATCAGAGAGCTGTATTTTTCTCAAGAGGGAAAAATAAAACTTTTTTCAGAGTAAGTCTGCAATATCACATGAGGTACCAAAATGTCCACAGCACCCAAATGGCCACATCACAATGTCCTTCTTTGGAGAGTCAGGAAATTTTCATTGGGAGCAAAAGGACCCGATGATATTTTCCTAATACTACTTCATAAGCAGCTGTTTAGACTTCTTACTTGTAAGCTCATCTAAGGATAAAAGCAGCAGGGAAGAGAAAGAAAACATAAAACAGGAGATGGGAGAAAAAGGGAGGAGGAAAGGAAAGAGAGAGATCTTGTGAGTTGCCAAGCAAATCTAATGAGGGAGGAAAGTGACAAAGAAAACCAAAGAAGTAAAGAGCTACCTATCAAGTCAAGAAGATCAAAGAAATTGAACAGCATAATGTGCAGTTCGAAATGAGAGAGTGAAAGAATAGTATATTTTCTTTATCTTAGAGTAGCCTGATTTACAGTAATATGAACTGAATATAATACATACATTCCACTGCAATGTGGAATAATTTCCAGTGATGATGCTCAATTTTGAGTGAGTTTTCCCTTCACAACTCTTCTAAGTCCGTTTAGCATTTCTCTGTACGCTACTGCATATTTTCCACATATCTGAAACAGTAGAAGCCTCAATGAAAGTCCAAGGACTGACAATATTTCATTCATTGAAATCCCACAGTACCAGGATGAATCCTATATGACGAGTCCTATCAGAGTAACATGATCATAATGAATTACCAAGTTAGGTCAAATGTCTGGACTTCAATTTTGTAAACTCTGAATTCTGATTTTATCTTTTATTAGCTCACCTGAAATGGAATGGATTTGTCTCTCAAGGGCAAAGTCACATTAAGCAAATCTGCAGACACTAATAAAACCAGAGGCCAGTGTACTAACTTGTAATGAGTAATGTGGTTATCATTAGGACATCATTTGCCAAGCTCCTGGCACTAACAACCCAAACAGCCTTTGTAAAAGCACATTCTTTCATTTCATATGTTATTATCAGACTACATTCAAGACCTGCTGACCCATGAGTCATTCCATTACTTTGTGGTGACTTTGCATGCCACATCTCCTTTATTCAAAGACACCACTGATTAAAATGTAGAACTGATTTAATAATAGCCTATGCTAAAATAAAAGAAATACTGCATGGAATGCACCTATTAATTCCAAGTGGCATGTGGGCTTTAGGGGTACATTATTTGTACCTCTCACTGGGGAGAGGGTCATTGGTTACATTTACTGAGTACATATTGTGCAGCAGATATTATTCTAAGCTTTAAGAATACGATAGTGAGCAAGAACATGTATGATCTCTGCCACCATGGAGCATATATTCTAGTGGAAGAGTTAGATATCACATCAGTCACAATACAGAGTAAGAAACTGTAGTAAATGCCATGAAGGAAGCTAACAGGATGCAACAAAAGCTAAGCTGAGTGGACATAGTAATGGAAAAGTAACCTGTGGCCTTAAAGACAGGTAAGAGCTGCCAAGTAATGAGCTTTCCCAAAAGATAGACTCCACAAAACCCCCGAGGCAGGAAAGAGTTTGTCATGTTATGTAACTGAGAGGCAGCCAGTTTAGATGGAGCAGAATGGGCATAGGGTAGAGGAGTAGGAGATAAAATGTGAGGGACTTTGGCTTTTTAAGTACACTGAGTGAGATCAGGAGCCACCTTGGAGTTTTGAGAAGAGAAGGGGCATGATCTGACTGAAGTTGTTAAAGGACTCCTTGGATACCGTATGCATGATGAACTGAATGGGAGCGAATGTGGAAAAGGGAGCTCAGTAAACAAGCATGAGATGATGATGGCTTAGACTAGAAGGCTGAAAGACAGTTAAGATTTTGGATGGATTTGAGATGCTTTTAGAAAGTAGAATTGACGAGCCAATATCCACTCACTTGATGCTACAGAGGAAAATACCTTCTCAATCTTATCAACTAGTAGCTTCAGTCCACATACTTCCAGCCTTGCAATTAGCAGGCATTCAAGAAATATTTGTTGAGTTGAATCTCTTGAACATTAGTGCATCGAACATTAGGTTCTACCCTTTCATCAGCACCATATGGTGTAGAAAAGCAGCAGGCCTTCCTCAAAAATCTAGGCTTAACAGTTTAGTTTCAATAGTGGAGGGTGGTGGGCAGAGAAGGCAAGACAAAATCTTTTCCCCTTTTGCAAGGCACTGTAGTGAAAAGAGGGACCTGTGCCTAATCATGTCTGTTAAATCATATGCTATGGTATGTGTAGCATGATGCCTCACCTGTGCCCCTTCCCAAGGAACCAAACAAATGCTTCACAACACAGACCACGATGATGTTTCTCAGGGCAGAAAGCATCACACTGGGCTGCCAAACAAAATATTTTAACTATCTCAAATTGTCAAAGTCTGGTCAAGACTTAACTACTCTCCAACTCATTACACCAAATATGCTCTCTCCCAATCACTCCAGGATCTCTCTAAATTTTATATTCCATCAGAAAGCATTTCCTGCATCCTTATTTTATGCCAGGCCCTCTGCTGAGAGATGTACAAGACATAGTTCCTGCTCTTGCAGAACTTGGAATCTAAGAGGGATGAAAAAAACTGCTGTCTTTATCAATATTAATTACAGTTTAACTATAGATTTTTTTTGAAAAGTTCTGATCTTTCCCCCCTGTTCTCTCTCAAGGATAGCCAGGGGTCTGGTATTAATCCACAATCTGTATTTTAGCTTGCTCTCCAATAAAATGAAAAATGTAAAATCCGACATATCTATTTACCAGGATGATTTTAGATTTGCTTCATCTTAATTTCTGATTGGCATTCCTTCAGCAGGGGCTTTTAGTTTACACCTCTGTTAAGTAATTAACGACCTATAAACAAATACTTGAGAGGTCCCACGTTTAAAGGACTTGTCATCCTTTTTGTAATGAGAAAAATCCTTTTGTCACGTGACTACGTTCATCCTCACAATGTATTTGTTTGCAACCAGTAATTAGCAAGGCCCTCCCTCTTTTTCCCCACTTTTCTTTATCATTTAATTGGGTTAAACCATTCCTCTAGAGAGCTCAAAGAGAGCTAGAACCCATGAAAGCCATCTTGAGGTGCCTGTGGATGGTTGGGCAGCTTCACGGATGATACATGCGGCAACCCTCTGCCTGCTATTCACAAAGCTGAAATCATTTCCTTTAATATTTGTTTTCCTGATATTTCAGACTTTCCCCTCCTAATCCAATTATATTTCTTATAGTATTTATGTTCTGAGCTTCCCAACTATTCCTGCCTCTTCTGATTTTCCTTTTAATTTCTCAAAGAAACATCTCCAGTAAGTGAATGTGAGAAGCAAAAGACAAAGACACCTTCCCTAGAAATGCATGCTCCCTCATCAATAACAGAGTCTGGCACATGTTTCACAATGTGTTTTCCTATTTCAAGTAAAAAGCACTTTCTTGACAGCCCTCTCTTAGAGGTGTTTTCAAAGTGAAGGCTGTTTTGCTGTTCCTAGGAGCCAGCTCCTGCCCTTCTACTGAGTGAGCGAAGAATGGAAAGTGTTTGAATGCTCTTCCCAGGAATGCTGTTAGATCACCTGCCCTCTCTTACTCACATGAGTGTCTCAGCAAATCAAAGCCACTCCTCTTGAAGATAAACTGTGATGTACTTTCTGTTCAATATCATATCGTTTGAATAAATGCAAATTGGAGTAGGACTTATGCTTGAAAGATGAGAGCATTTCCTTTGTGGTTTCAGTGAATGGAATGCCAAGTGAGAATCAAGAATGATCTATAAGTATAGTAAAACTGTGATAGACGTGTTGAAATAATGTAAAGGAATCTCACAGAAACATGGCTATGTTTCCTATTCTGGATAGAAAAAACTGTGGACAATTCAACATTCAAATTTAAAATCATTTACAGAAGCCCATGCTAGGTGCCATGCACTGTACTGGGGGCAGGATCCGCTACATAATTTGCAGAGTGCAGAACAAAATGGAAATGAAAATGCAGGGCCCTTGGTTCAAAAATCATTATGAATTTTAAGACAACGACAACACAACATTAAACCAAGTGAGGAATTCCTCTAAGTGTGGGGCCCTGTGTGACCACAAAGGTTGCATGCCTTACTTGTGGACTGGCTTTGTAACGATATAGAAAAGGAGAGGTAACAACTGATTTGGCTCTGCCTGTGGGTGTCCGGGAAGGTTGTACAGCAGAGGCAGTAACTGGGAGGGCTTTTGAGGAGGCATTTTCTAGACAGAGAAAGGAGGAGGACCCAGAGAACAGAAAAGCATTCAACAAAGAGGGAACAGCATTATTCCCACGTTTACCAGATATTGAGCTCCCACTTAGTTCTAGACACTGCGAGGACACAAAGATGAAAAAGATATAATCTCTTCCTTCTAACAATTTAGTCTTAGCAGAAAAGACAAACAAAAAACAGGGGGTTATACAGTGGCTACTACAGATGGAATGTTTGTCTCTCCCCAAAATTCGTATGGTGAAACTTAATCTACAGTATGATGGTATTAGGAGGTGATGAGATCATGAGGGTAGAGCCCTCACGAATGGGATCAATGCCCTCATAAAAGACTCTGGAGAACAACCTTGTCCCTTCTGCCATGTGAAGACACAGTAAGAACAAAGCCATCTATGAACCAAGAAGCAGGAGGATCTCACCAGACGTCAAATCTACCAGTGCCCTGATCTTGGACTTATTAGCCTCCAGAACTGTGAGAAATAAATGTCTGTTGTTTAAGCTACCCAGTCTATGGTTTTGTTTGTTATAGCAGCCCAAACAGATTAAGACAGAAGCATTCGTTTGTTCTTTCAACAAATATTTATTGAGCTTCTACTGTGCGCCAAGCACTGGATAGTTATCTGAGATACAATTGCAAATATCTAGACTTAGCCCTATAGTCTATTGGGGAAATGGACAATTTAGCAAGCAATTATAATGAAGTGCAGTATTTGCTATAATTGGATAACTTAGAAAGAATAAATAATCCAGTTAGGGTAGAAGTGGGGTGCAAAATTAAGGAAAGTCTTCCCGTAAGGGTTGAGGGAGGAAAATTGTAAATCATGTATAAAATTGTATATTTTAGACTTTATTCTAAGGGTAATGAGAAGGTATTTAAACTTCCAAATAAGGGTAGGACATAATGATTTTAAAATCACTCTAGCTACTGTGTGGATTTTTTTATTATTGAGAATTAGTTTATTTTTTAATTTAAATTTTTTTCAATTACAGTTGACATTCAGTACTATATTAGTTTCAGGTGTACAGCACAGTGGTAATACAGGCAAGAAAAAACACAGTATATTTGAGGATTAATATTCTGAAAGGGAAAGGCATATATTTCTATCCTGCTATTAATAGCTAACAAGCAAAAATGGTCTTATTCAGTTATTTAAGAAAACGAGCATCACCTAAGGCTTTTTTGAGCATATTATCATAAGCCGGGCTTGGCCAAAAAGAATAGCAATAAGTGTGTGTGTGTGTGTGTGTGTGTGTGTATGTGTGTGTGTGTGTGTGTGTGTGTATTTGAGAGACAGAGACAGAGCCAGAGAGATGAACCTAAGGGTATCATCAAAACCCATCATTAGCTCTTTCAAAATGCAGGCATTTTGCAAGATTTATAAGTGATTACGGTGCATACATTGAAATAAACAGTGCCCATACAGGTTATAGACTAAGTCATTCTTCAGCCAGGGACCAGGTTTCTTATTTTTGTTTTCATTATCACCATCTTTTGGCACATAATAGGTGCTCAATAAATGCTTGCTAGCAGATTTTTCTGCTCAACATTTAAGAGCATTGCTCCATATGACATTTGGCATACGATTTTATGCTCGTACTCCCAAGCTGTTTCTTCATCTTTGTTATCTGACACAGTGGGAGAATGTCTGCCATGATATTTGAATGTTTTGAAAGAAGTTGTTGATGGGAATCTCCTTTTAAATCAGTGACAGATGTATTGCCGGCAATATTTATCAGTATCACTTCTGAAGAGATATGTGGTTTGTGACGTGACTGCAATCAGGACTGGAATAGGGTGGGGTGACAGTAAACATTCCTCAGACTATGGAAATGGGGAAAATAAGGTTACCCTCTGACTTAAACTGTAAAATCAATAGGTAATGATTTAGAACAGGGGTATGCAATCACCTTCAAGGTACAAAAAGTCTCCCAAGTCTGAAGGACTAAACAATAACCAGAAAGAATCCATTAATGTAACTAAAATAATTTGCCCATCAGAAGAATCCTTGATACCTAAAGAAGCAGAAGACACAAAAAATAGCTGAGGCAAACATTGGCAGCATCATCCAAACCCTGTCATAGGCTAAGTTTCTAACCTCATCATCAAGGCTACCCTTGCAGTGACAATGAATGCCTGAACACAATATACATTCAATTCATATAACTCATTCACTAGCTTTTGGTTCCATTATCATCATGTAACCTTCTGATTATTGTTTTGCTTCCCATGGAGATCAGCCTATAGTTTCTAATTTAATTGATTTGCAAAATGGCCTGAGATGAGGCTTGTATAAGCTCCCCAGGTGAATCTAATATGCAACCGGAGCTGTGAAATCACTGGCTTATTAGAAGATAATATGTGGTCCTACAGACTTAGGGCACTCTAGGTACTCTGTGACGGGTGGCTGGTATGAATTCCTACTCATAAACTGAGAAATCTGGTAAAAAAATTAAAAAACTAAAATAATTGCTTCTTTCCCACAGCTGTAATTATTGCTATTTTGAATCCCAGGTGAGCAAAAATTTATCTTGGCTGCCTCCCTTTCTCCTGAGTTGCTAAGTTGGCAAGAAGACATTAACACTATCGCTTCAGAGTTTTGTCCTTGGTTACATGTTACCTCACTTACATCTACTGAGCTGTCTTCATTTCCATCTAGTCTTTGGTCATCTGTGCACACAGATCACTGCCACAATCCCCTTGTCCTGACCACAAGACTTCTTCAAGGTTACCATTTCTCTATGCCATGTCTGTGTAGTTCTCAGGTACTCAAAAAAATACTCTACTGCTCTTGCACTACCTTGGACTCAGGATATTCTGTAAGAAGTTCTCAAGCCCTCACATTAACTTCACTATCAGATATATTTACTTTAGGGTCCCATTGCTTTACTGTGTGGGAAAAGGGAGCAGGAAACACTGGTCTCTGCTTTCAAATTCCCCAAATTATTTAAAATCATAATTGTCTTCCCACACCTCTGGGGCTCAACCTGAAGAGGCAGGCATAAGTTTACTTACTCAAGGACCCAACCAAAACCCAAGCTCTCTTTGACTTCCTTTAGAGCGGGAGAGAGGTCTATGATCCGATATTAAGACAGTGATAGCATGTTGTGTACAGGCATATGTTTTGGCACTTAATAGCTCTACTAAGTCTTCCACTATACACACAGATACCAAATTTGACAGTCTGGATGGGTTGTTCAGCCACTAAGATAAATGAAAAGACATTGAGAGTCATTCACTGTGAAAAATACTTCAGCTAGCTGCTAGAGTACAGAAATCCAAGGCTGCTATTTACCGCACCCACAAATTCTCCAAAGCACAGCATATTTTTAAAAACCTACAAATTAAATTTGGTGGACACAATCCCAGACTGAGGAAAAAGAAACCAACATGACATTGTGAGTACATGACTCCACAGGAGTTACCTCTTATTCCTTGATGTGTAGGAGGAATCTGTAGCTGATAATCATTTTCTACTTTGGAGTAAGTGAAGACGGAGAGACTTCTGGGAACCTCACTCAGTCTGCATAGAACTTTAGAGATCCATTATAGGAAATCATGCTGGTTTCCTTCTGAAAGAACATACCTATCTCATGGCAGGCAGTCTCAGGAGCCTTCCTGGGCTCAAACAGCAGAGAGTGAGCAAGAAAGATGAACTCCAGCCATAGAAATAAATTCCTTCCTGTCCCAAGGAGAACTAGTAGGGGAAACTGCCCTCATGTGTGATAAATCAGAGTCAGTCAGGGAGGGAACATGTGCAACTTCCAAAGCAGAATTTGAGGGTGTGCTTCCAGAGTGGGGGTATGGGAGAGAGGACTGAAACTAGTGAGTCAGAGTAAGGAGATTAGGGCAGGGATACTGCCTTTAAATTAAAGGAAGAATATAGAACTATATAAATTAAAATTATTGTCCTGAGTGGCAAAGAGAAGAAAATCATCATCTAGCATTCAGGCTCAGCTCTACAGCACATGGAAGTCTAGAGAAAAATACCACCCACATAGCAGAACACTGCTTGGTGTGTGGGAATTTCCATTCCAAGGATCTAGATGGAAAACAGAGCTAGAAGACCTTGGGAAAATGCTTTCCATTCCCTGAGATGAAATAAAAAAGGAGATGAAAATAAAAAGTTTCTTAATCTCTACTTTAGTGAGAAGGACATCAGGAAATCATCTTGGTGGTATCTCAAAAGACAATCACCTTTAAGCTAAGAAAAGAGGAATAGGCAGAGATAGAAAACATGCCCCTCTGGAACAGGCTGAAAATATGAGTCCCATCAAGTTCTTTTAAGAAAGTATAATAGGATTCTGAGGGAAGAATAGAGGATGTTGCTCAGGTCAATAATGGATGGACACTTGAGTACATTTGGTGCTGCACTTCAGGTTGAGCCTAGGAGGAGCTAGGACCTGCGGGATGGGAACTATGCTGAGTCTTGAGCAACAGCTAGCAATGAGGATCTACCCCAGTATGCAGTCTGGGTTATAGCCCACCTTGACAGTCCAGCATTCTGATCATTTTCAATTTCATGGATGCTATGGAAGACAAAGCTAGCTAACCACCCAAGTCCCTACCTAAGTCACATCTCACCTTCCCATTTCTATACTTAGGTGGTGGTGGTCATTGTTTACCTTAGGTGCTGTGGACTAGAGCTGACGTTTGACACTCTAAGGATGGACTGGAGAATGCTAGTGCACCCAACACTGGGGGAATGAAGGAATGGCTATCCTCTTTATATCCAGTGACCCAGGATGGTATGGTAGAAACACACAGATTCTTGGAGCTGCAGTTATCCATACGGCAGGCAGTAGCCACATGCAGGTGTTCACATTTAAATTAATTTAATGAAAATTTTAA
Source organism: Eonycteris spelaea (assembly GCA_003508835.1). Lineage (NCBI taxonomy): Eukaryota > Metazoa > Chordata > Mammalia > Chiroptera > Pteropodidae > Eonycteris > Eonycteris spelaea. The sequence continues at coordinate 1,728,428 of PUFA01000200.1, forward strand.
ATGCAGTTCTTCAGTTGCAGTAGGAACATTGCTACTATTTCATAGTCACGTGTGGCTGTTGACTATTATATGAGATAGTGCAGATATAGAATATTTCCATCAATGCAGATAGTTCTTTTGGACAGTGCTGCTCTGGCCCAAATCCTGGCCCTGCCATTTCCCAACTGTGTGCCTTTGAGAAAATTATTTTAGCTCTCTGAGCCTTAGTTTCCTTGTCTGTGAAGTGGGATGCTAAGAGAATCTACCTCACAGATAAGGATCCAGTGAGGTCATGAGGGTAAAGTACTCAGCAGAGTGTCTGGCACATAATAATGACTAGTCATCTCGCCAAGTAAACTAAAAAATACTTGAAAGGAAATACCACCCATCTGATTCACTGGCGTGCTCTCCAGAGTCTTACAAGGGGCAGAACTTGGCAAATGTTTGCAGAATTCCCTACTAGACAAAACAGTTGGGTAAGAAATGGAATTGCTCTTTTTAAACTGTACCCAAGAAGAATAAACTGCCTTTGATACTTCCTGTTTCCCATAGAAAGAATTGTGGAGGCTTCTAGTGAGCTGTCTTTCATTTTGAGAAGTGCCAGATTATTCTGATTTCATAAGAACAGGCTTTTAAACCCAAGAGCAAAGCAGAAAACCAACCAGGTTTAAGATAAGCTCAGGAATTCTTAAGGAACAGGTAAACGACCTCATATAGTTCTTCCCATAAGTGGCCTGAGGTGACCTCTGAAAATAGTTCATTATTCACTTGACCCAGAAAACCCCACAAAATCATGTAAATTAGGAGGTTCAAATCTTTGTGTTCACTTTAAGAACACTTGTGAAACTGCCCAGGCCATCAAGGGAATATATATCCAAAAAGTCATCAGATATCTGAAGGATGTTACTTTATAGAAGCAACGTGTGTCATTCTGTCGTTGTAGTGATGGAGTTGGTAGGTGTACCCAGGCCAAACAATGGGGCTGAACACAAGGTCGGTAGCATAAAAAGAATGCTGAATTTTTGCTGCACATGCTTAAAAATGCAGTAGTGCTGGACTTAAGAGTTTAGTTGTAGATTCTCTGGTCATTGAGCACATCCAGGTGAACAAAGCTCCCAAGATTCGTTGCACAACTTACAGAACTTGGGGCAGATGACCCCTACGTGTGTTCTCCTTCCCACTGAGATGATCCTCACAGAAAAAGAGCAGATGGTTCCTAAACCAGAAGAGGAGATTGTACAGAAGGAAAAGATGTGCCAGAAGAAACAAAAACTTATGGCCCAGGAGTAAATTTAGCATAAAATAAATGCTAATAAAAGTTAAAAAATATATACCTCCTATAAAAACTGGCAAAGGGAAGCAGAAACCTCCTGGGAATGATGAGCTTGGAAGCATATTGTATTCAGGCATTGACATTTTCCCAAATGCTTTTAATTATTATTATTTCCCCATACACTTGCAAGAGAAATCTTCAAGCAGACTTCCTGGGCTGACAGGAATTATTACTGGCGATCCTGGCCGCCATCAGCTGAGGCTGGAGTCTATCAGCTATGGTCGGCACACTCTGTAATATTTGATTCGGGTTGCGCAACTTCCCCCACCCCATCTTCACTCTGACTAGCTCCCTGACCTCTGCTCACTCCAAACTTCGCCCTATGTTCAGATTATAGTCCCCACCGCCCCCTCATCCCACATCTCTCTTCAACCATGGCCCCATTTCTTGGCTTCCCTTAACAGCACAACCTTTTTGCCTCAACCACTCCAATCAGGCTTCTGTCCCCACCTCTCCTCTGAGACTACTTCAGGGCGATGATCTCTTCCACACTGCTGAATCCAATGTCAGTTTCTGTTTCTCATTTTACTTGATCCCTCATCAGTTTTAAACACAATTGGCCACATTTTTCCTTTTGAAACTCTTTTTGTGCCTTCCTCAGCTAGAGTTCCTGTTTCCCTCCCACCTCCCTGGCCACTCCTCCTCTGTCTCCCTTGCTCATTTCCATTCTTCACATGGGAACTTACTCCAAGTTAGATCAGATTATGTTACTCCCTCTCTTGAAGCCTTCAAAAATCTTCCTTCTACACTAGAATACAATCCTGACCTGTTCCCTAGGCCAGCAAGGCTTTCTGTGACCTGAGTCTTAATTCCCTCCCCAACTCCTTATACTACTTCTTCCTTGCCTAACTGCCTTCGCCCACATTGGCCTTCCCTTTGATCCACAGGTGCCAAGCTCATTCCCATCTCGCGATATTTGTCCTAGTTTTACCCTCTGCCTGGACTGCTCTTCTCATGATCAAAATAGCAGGCTACATCTCATCATTCAGATCTCAGCTCACACAGTCTTTCCTCTGAAAGGTAAAAATCTAACCTGATCTGACATGAGGCTATTTATAGTATCTATTTATAATGTGAATGTTCATACATTCTGCTGCAGAAATATTAATGTATTGATTATAGGATGCTGTCCCTAATCTTGTTGAAGGTGTTACATAAGAGACATTACCTTTCCATGATTATGATAAAATTAGAATTTCCATACATATCTGGACTCAAGAGTTTCGGATGAGGGGTTACAGACCTGTATGACTCCCAATTTTACACATGAAGAAACCCAAATTCCAGAGAAGGGAACTGAATTATCTGAGGTATCATAACTAGGTTGAGGTCAGATCTCTTATTTCCTATATCAATGCTATTTCCACTATACTGTGCTACTACCCTATAGATACCGGCACATACCTGGGGTCTTGCAAGAGAAATTTGTCTTGCATCATTTGACAAACAGAAAAGTTGATCAAAGGAGACCGATTCTCTTAATCTTCAAAGTTACCATAATGTTCTCAAAAGATGGAGAGGAAAGTCATAGTTTCGAGAGGTGCTTTGGGAATGGAGAAGGAAGGAGTGATGTCAGAATTTAGAGCAAACACTATTCTTCTCTCCCTTTAGCCTATTACCCTCCATAGTTGTGGGAGTGGATCAGAATGTTTTTAAAAGTTGTAAGCTATGTATATGGGAATAAGAAGGGGTAGTGCCACCCACTCTGCCTTAATGACAGGGCAGTATCATCACAAATCAGTCCTGAACAGTATTTGAGAATTAGGTGAGTTTTAGCACCAGGACAAGGGAGAGTCATCCCTTCCATAGCCGGCTGTCTCTCTGCATCAATTGCTCACTAAGCAGAAAACCCTAGACTTTCCCCTCCTTTTTCCACTGCTTTCTTCCTATAAATTAAAGTTCAGACTTCATCTTTATGAAGCTTCTATACCTGGACCTACTATGCCTGCTCCATCAATCAAGAAAGAAAATTATGAGCCAACACCTATCAGGTATGGAGCAGGCTGGAGCCATGGATGGCAAAAATAGTCTCCCAAGGGATGGTCACACCTCAAAGGTTGCTAAGCAGAGAGAGGACTCAAAGGTACAACAGAGAGCATGGAATTTTGTCCCTAGACAGGATGATCAACAAAATAAATCAAGGCAGTATACCGATGATAATAACAATAAATATAGCTACTGTTGCTTATCTACACAGTGCCTCTCAGGTTCTGTGGTGAATGTCTCACATATAGCATGTAATTTCATCCTTACATCCACTCTAGGAACCAGTTAGAGCTTATGGAGAATTTATGGCTACTTTGTATTTTAAATGGAAAGGTTAAATACAGCGAATTAGAAGCTTTGCAACCTTTAGAAGGGCTAGGGGAGTGCAAGTCAGGATGGCCACTTTCCAGAAATCTGAAAGTGCAGAGATCTCAAGGCGGCCACTGTGATGATCTCAGCTGCTACTGCACTTCAGTGGGGAAGTCTCAGGAGGACATCGAAAACCAAGGAAAGCTACTACAGATGACCCACTTTCTCCTTCTGTTTTGCTTTTGAAACTCACACAAGTCTTTCCCACTGCAAGGTTATAAACCAGACTCATGGTGCTTTGGGAATAGAGAAGGCAGTCTATGAAATGTTGCTCCATGTTTAAACCCTATAAACCAGAGAAATTTTAGAGAGGGGTGGGAAATATGCTAGGTTGACAACAAGCAATCCAGTCAACTTGTAAGATAGGCATTTTTGACCCCTATTTACAGACGAGGAAACTGTAAATGACAAAGGTTACACAGGTAGAAAGCAATAGAGTTAAAGCCAGGTTTTTCCTACTTTGTCGAGCTGCCTTTTCTAAAGAGAAGACTAGTCAATGAGTCATGTCTACTAAGAAAGCACTGGATGTGAGAGGCTATGGCACCCTCAAACAGAAATAAATATAGTCCCTGCTCTCAAAGATCTTAGAGTCTTGTGGAGGAAGAAGACTGAAATAGAAGCATGGCAGAATAGGACACAAGATTAAAGGAGTAACAGATTATCTGTCAATGTGTGAGTTTTCCTAAATTAAGCCAAACAAAGGGTAATCATATGTCTCAGTTGCCCAGAAAAGTCTTGTTATATGCCTATTGTCCCAGAATCCCATTTAGTTTAGCATTTGTCCTGCTGATATTTTTAATGAAGCATTATTAATGATTGCATTAAAATAAGCCTGGGTTTATTTAGTACACTGTTTTTATTGATCCAGCTTCTGCCCTGGTTACCTCTAGAAGTGCCTGAGAGACATGCTCACTACATAGTTTAACTCATCATTAAATTTGAAAGCTAATCAAATAAAAAGATGACTATCTCTGCTGATCTATGATGAAGACTTTCAAGGACTCACTGTCGCACAATCACTGCTGAAATGAAGTGCGCTGATTTGAGGTTCTAGCTTCCAGTTTCAGGTAGAAAAAGGGAACTATTTTATCTCTGTTGCCCTAGTCAGACACTTGATGTACCAGCCAGTAGTGCTGTGGCCCAGGCCTTGACCCACAAGTTGCTCAAAGCAGGACATTTTAGGAGTTCATGAACAGGAAGCAGAGACAGCAGCCTTGCCATGGAGTGTATAGAAAGTAGCCTGACCACTCTCGCACAGTGAATCTGTTATTTACTATGTGGTACAAATGTACAACTACTTATTATTCATCAGCACTTTTTTATTTTGCAAGAACCACTTTGGGCAGCAATAAACTCAAAATATTAAGGTGCACATTTCATGGAAAATTTAGCACCAAATTTCTGCTTCTCAAGAAAATTAATGATGAATGGGAAACTTGCACAAAATGCTTGCCAGCATCTACTTGCCACCATAGGAGCCAAAGTGATTATCACTGTGCCCACATGACAACCAAAAGACACAAATATGCTGAAGAAGCATCAGCATCTTCTTCAAAAGTTAGTAGTTATTTTAAGGAGAATCTGTCCAAAGAAAATGTGCAGCTGCAGAAGGTAGGCTTATATATCACTCTATGAAATGTGATTTTCATTTAGATCAAATGACTGCTCTTAAATTAATTTATTTTCCATTCCAAATTTCCTAATACTTTGAGGGAAAGTAAAGCTACAGCTGTTAATGTATTGGTTCCATTAACAGAAGAATTGCCCAAAGAATTAAAAGATGCTAGTAGCATCTGGGTCATCAGATGCTTCAAATATCCAATAATTATTTGATTTTCTTCATTCGCTTCATGGAATCAAAATAAAGCTATGGATATTAATTCGTGAAACAGCTGACTTTGTTGTGAATTTGACTGTAAGTTCAATTAAAGCTTTGACACTGAAGATAAAATACTTGTTTTTGAGTGGCAATACAAGTACAAAACATAGATGAAGCAAAGTATTATTGTAAAAATGTTGTTATTACTAAATAAAGAAGAAACTTATGGAGCAGAAATGTACTTTGATTTATTTCTGATGCACGCATAATTCATATGTATACCCCAAAAAGCTGGGTGTCTCCCTGTTGAAATGGAAGCTGTACTAATCAAAATGTACAAGTATTTTTAAATATACACAGTTACATAAGTCAACTACAACATTTTCATCAAGAAGCTAATGTGAACTCCAAAACTTACTACAGTATATTGATGTGTGCTTTCTCACTTTGAGGATCATAATCTATTACAGTTTAGACTTTTGTCCATCTCTGAAAAACTACATTTTTAAATCAACTCCGTGTCCTATAAAATTGATTTTTTCCCCTAAATTTTGGTTGCATTTTGGTCAAAATCATTTAAAAATATTATCCAAGTCTTTAATAAATGAATTGATAAAAACTTTACCTTTTGAAACTTTTGGCAAATTTTATTTATTAAAAATGAAGTTTGCAAAAGACACTAAAGTGTGTTTCTACAAAAGCAAGCTACAAAAGCAAGGGAGGAACTGAAATAAACCAAACAATGACAGTGCATAGACATGTTGTATAATTTTTTATTTTAAATTTTGTGTGTTTTGGGTTATTCCTGTTTTTGAAAAGAGTTTTTTTCAAGGAGTTCCTCTTTTAATTATTTAAATATACATTCTGTAACATAATGGAATAAATCGAGAAGGCCTATGATTTTGCTCCATTTAAAATTGGCAAAGAATTCGAAAATATTTTAAGTTTAGACAACATTTGACAAGTTATTTCTTAAAAAAATATTTGTTGGAGAAAGCATCTGAGTGAAGACAAAAAAAATCAGTACCTATAAAAAATTTGGATTAAAACATGTATAAAATTATATATAAAAATAAGAATGGAGATTATCCTCCATTTAGGAGAATTTGCTCTGAATTTACCAGACACAAGATATCTCTGCACTCACAAAGACTATATTTTCTCAATTAAAAATATATGGTTTTTCTATGGCCATGCCACCCTGAACAAGCCCAATCTTGTCTGATCTTAGAAGTTAAGCAGGGTTGGACCTAGTTAGTACTTGGATGGGAGATCACCTAGGAAGACCAGGTGCTCTAGGCATAATAAATAAAAAATAAGGGATTGTAAACTGACAAGGTCCTTGCAATCTGTGAGGTCAAACAAGGGATGCCTCGCATAATGTGTGTGTGTGTGTGTGTGTGTGTGTGTGCACACGCCCGCATGTGCGCGCCGGCAGAGAAAAGGTCAATCAGATATCTCCATCCATTCCCTCCCTCTGGCCTTCTTTGCTCATTTGCTTCAGTCTTCTCTCTCTGCAAAATCCCTTTCTTCATGTGGCAAAAACCTGGCATTAGATGCCCCTAAATTTACATCTTATTTCTTCAGCCATTAGGTGGCCCTCTGACTCCCAAATTCACAAATCCAAGAGAACAGATTCATTGGTGAAGATCTGGTTAGGTGCTTTGGGCCATTCAACACAGGATGTCATTGTGAGCCATATGGAAGGCTGAGAGAGGGGTGGTCCTAGAAAAGGAGTGCTGAACAAGCAATTCATAGGTGTCCTCTACACTGCAGACTCTGGTGCCATTCTCAGGTACAGAGAAATCAGGAGGAGGAGCTGGTTTGGGACCAATGGGGAGATCATGAGCTTTTTTGCCCAATAACTCATTATTAAAATTTTCAAATATAAAAAAAACTTGCATCATGGTACAATGAACATCTCTGTATAGCAACCATCTAGATTTGATCATCGTTATCATTTTCTTATATTTGCTTTATGTCTCTACACATGCTAATGTGCATGCATGTGTATTTTTCTGAACTATTTAAAAGTCAGCTGCAGCTTATCAGGATGCTTTACCCTCAATTGTTCAGGAGGTATTCCTAAGAATAAGGTCATTTCCTTACAAATCCACAATAGTATTATCACACCTAAAAAATAACAATAATTTCTTGGTATCATACTTAGTCCATATTCAAATTTACCCAATTTTACAAATAACGTATAGAGCTGGCTTTTGAAACCAAGATCCAATCAGTATGGATTTATTTGTATATATGTGCTTTAAAATGACTGTTCAGTTTTAGATGTTCAGCAGACAGTCCAAGAGCAGGCCTGGAGTTTAAAAGACAGTCTATAATTAGAAAGAACAAAAGAGAATAATGAGGTTCCATACGAAAGAGGAGGAACAACATGAGAAGCTATGGAATGAAATATCAGTGAATCAAAGGAAGGAAACCAGTGACTAAGAGAATCAAATACTGAAAACCAGATGAAGTGGATAAGGTCTGAGGAGAAACCCATTGACTTGGCAAGCCAAATCCTGTGGATGGCAGTTTTGGCAACAGAGTCACATTACAAGGGTTAAGTACTAGCGAATCACGAAGAGCTGAAACCACAAGTATAGTCCTCTCTCCAGAAGTTTCACATTGAAAGGTAAAGAGATTAGATGGACCAGAAGTTCCCATTTTCCCCATCACCATGAGCCTTTTTCACTTTTCTCTCCAGTCACCAGCACTACTACCCTGAAGGCAATGTTTTGAAAGGTACTGTTTATCAAATGGTATTTAATGATAATGAGGCTCATAATTTTTTTAAATCTAGGCTAGTTGTCTAGTTAGAGCTTCTCATAATCACAGATGAGCGGTCCCTTAAAGAGAAGAGCTGGTAAACAATGTAGTGAGCCTTGCCAAAAGAGAAGGGACATCTTTTTTTCCAAGACACAAGGGAAAGAGGAGACAAGGAACTGCTGAGGTAGAGAGGGCACTTGTAGAAACAAGCGTTATAAGCTGTAAACTGCTGTGCAGATTGTAAGAAAGTAAAAGTCAGATTAGCAAGGTTGCCTGTTTCAATTCCACAAATAGTCATCAAGCATTTATTATGCTCCAGGCACTCTGACAGACCCTCGGTTACAAAGACACACAAGCCAGACTTCACTTCCTTTCTAACAAGAAATAGTACCCTCCTACCCTGGTTTTCATGACAATGTACTCTGCTGCTTTTCCTCCTGCTTCTCTATCCTCCTCAGTCCCCTCCGAGGGTCCCTTTTCTTCTGTGGTTCCCTTAAAATTTAAGGCTGAAATGTTGGCAGACACCAGATTTCCTTCCTAGGCTACCTTCTCTTCTCACTCAACATGCTCTCTTTGGGTGATCGCGTCCACTCTTACTGCTTCAAGTAGAAGCTGTCTGTTGTTGAATGCCAAACCTCTACCTTCAGCCCTCTCTCTCCAGACTCACATAATGAAGGGAAACAAGTGGACATTGAAAATCAAAACTTCATTTCCCTTCTAGGGGTATCATTCATATCAGTGGTGAAATAACTCTTATACTCCTCCTTCTTCATACAGACATACGTGGCAGGTGGGGAAGGGCTGGAGGGAGAACCCAGAAGACAATGTGCACTGTTATCAGAGCACGTTACGAATCTTAGGATATGTAAAGATAGCTTGAAGAAAGGAACTACAAAAAAAATCTTTTTGCATAATACAATGGGAAGTTTTGTTTTACTTTGCTTTTGTTTGTCCATTTCTGTTGCTAGGAAGTGCTGAGAGAGGGAAAATAGTGGGTAAAGCAATTCAGAAGGAGGCTGCCACCCAGGTTGGCAGGTTGGCCAAGAGCTTCTTAAGAACAAGATGACAGTTACTCATTTTTAAATTGTACTGCATTGCAGCCATCCAAACCCCTTTCATCTCCACAAATCATGAGTCAAACCTGCTGCATACACAATGGCCTATGTGGTTGAGTTTTTGGTTCGGGTTTTATGAAAATTAAGGGAAAGTAGCTTAGTTTAACAGCTGGGGGAATGTGGCACAGAATCAGGACAGGGAGATGATCCATCAACTGAACTAATTCAACAGAGACCAGAGTTGAGGTCTACAGGCAATGAGGAAAAACATTAATCACCCTCTCAAGAATCTGTGGAGACTTCAAGAAGCATGTAGTGTTCCCACTGCACGTGGGATGGAGTTGAATCATTTCCATTTAAATTCCATTTTAAAAAGCCAGTTTATCTCAGCAGACTGGTTATACACAAATCCAAGTGATTGCAGGACATCCTTAGTTAGAGGCTGCCCATGGGGCACTCCCTGCAGCATGGCCACAACTGACCTCATGCTCTCATCCCTCCGCCCCCGACACACACCCATAGCCAGCTCCACCTGCGGTTTTCTATATTTCAGTGAATGGCAGGTACCACCATTTACCCAGCTGCCCATATCACTCTTCCTTATCCCTCTGCCCGTGCATCCCACCAATCACTAAGGCTTATTGTTCTTGCCTCCTATATACCTATCAAATTCTCCCTCCCTTCCCTTATTCCCTCAGTTTAGGCCCCCAGTGTCTCCAGCCAAGGTCTCACTGATATCATGGGTTCCATTCTCACTCTCCCACAGCCCCTTCTCCACACAGTCGCCAAAGTGGTTGTTGCAAAACACAACTACATCATGAGATTCCAATGAATAAAACCTTTCAATGGTCACTCATTGTCCTTGGGATAAAATAAAGTCCAACTTCCTTAGGCCCTTTGTAATCTGGTCCTATTGACCTTTCCGCCTTCATCATGATTCCCTCTTTCATTTGTATTCCCCACTGCAGTCGCAAAGAACTACTTTCAGTCCCAGGACTGCTTCATATTCTCCCTTTCACCTCTTGGATTTTACACATGCTTCTTCCTCTTTCTAAAGCACTCTTCCCACTCAGTCCGTTCCTTCATGAAGCTAACTCCACATCAACTTGCAGGTTTCAGTCTAAATGTCACTTCTTCCAGGAAGGCTTCCATGATTATCTCCTCCAACTGGTCTGGGTTATGTGGCTCTCCTATATGCTTTCTCAGCAACTGGTGTTTCCCCTGATCATAGCCCTTACCGCTCTCTATTTTTAATCACTTGTTTATTTTGCCTGTCTCTCTCCACCAGCTTGTAAGTTCCACAAGGGCCGGGACCATGATTCTCTACCTGGTTCACAGCTATATCCCTACCATCCATCAGCAAGCCTGTAAAAGCCAGTAAAGAAATATTTACTAAATGAATGAATAACAGGCATGAAACATGTTGCAGTTTATAAAGTACAAATTCATTTTCACTTCACTACCCTGTGAGAAAGATATTATCACCTTGAAGCAAAGCTCCATGTCATTTTTACATTTAAGTTTGATGTAGACTACATTGGTAAAGTTTTATTTAAGTAATAATTATCTGAAATATTAACAAATCTGATTTTTAGACTGTTTTAGAGGGAATTTACCTTACATAAATCTTTCAAATTAGCGTTATAATAACTAAATGCTAACAAATACCCTAAAGGCTACCCTGTTAGATGCCCTTTAATGAATACGGGACACTCCGTTGTGCAGAGCAGAGTATTCTTACATTCATAAATGTTGTGCTAAAGTCCCACAAAACTTAATACTCTTAAGTGAATTAAATACACCTCCCGTGATCTGATTTATATGGTGAATATGCCAAATAAAACCTTCCTCCACAGAGATCAGATTGTAAATTCAGCTGAACTCTGATAAAATTATCATAAATTCCAAAGTAGTGGAGCCCAAATTAATGAGATTTTGCTTTAAGCTCTTCTCATGAAACGGGCAGCCAATCTGTGTTAAACATTTTAAATGTATCAAAACTGTTCTAAAATCATACTGTTTAATATAGTAGTCAGTAGACACATGTGGCAGGGCACTTGAAATGTTGTGTGTGAGCAGTATGAATAAGGATTTGAATTTTTAATTTTACATCATTTTAAGTACTTTAAATTTTAAAAAAACGGTATAATTTTATATTGATAATATGCTAAAACGAAAATATTTTGGAGAGACTGAGTTAAATAAACATTTAAATTATTTTTACCTGTTTATTTTTACTTTTTTAATGGGACTTCTAGAAAGTGAATTTCCTTACGTGATTCCTATTATATTTCTGTTGGACTTTCTCTTCTAAACACACTCTACTGAATTGTACTTGCACTTTTAAAATGTGTTATTTATCCCCAATAGTAAGTTAAACTCTTTGGGCTAGGTGGTTTCTAAACATCTAGAAAATGTTCATTGCCTCCCAACCCTGATAATACCTTCATAAAGCATGTTCTGGGAGAGGGTAACTAAGCACTTACCTAATTACACCACCACATTACTTATCCAGGTTTCTCTTCTGTTTTATTTGTGTAGTTGTTGCCTTTGCTTTGTTTTTTTATTTGTCCGTTTATAGGTCTGTTAATAAAATCTGGCCTTCAACGTATGAGATAACATAAAGGGATACTGCTCCAAGTAGAATGAAAGGAGAGTGTGATCACTGGCCTCCCCCTGCCACGAGCCACAACTCTAACACTACCACCACTCCCCTACACATACACACACACCTCCTGGCTGCCTCAAGCATCCTGCAGAATCCTAGGGCCCTGCAATAATAAAGAGTGTAAACAGCACTGCTCTAGAACACAGCCTAGAATTGGGACAAAAACAACAAGAACCCCTGTGCATTCAAATGAGATGTGTCAACATTCAGACGATTCTGTTCCCACGCTTCCCTCCCAAGAGTGCTTTTTGGGACCCTATTAAATATGGTCATTCCACCATCCTAACATGCTCAGTTTATAGTTTCCCAAGCACATAATAAGAACCATAGGAAATTAAAAGATGGGCCTTGAGGGGTTGGGACTGGGGTGGGGAGACTGCAGGAAGGACTGCAAGCCAAAAAAGAAAAAAAAGAGCAAACAGGGAAGTGATTATTGCAACTGGTAGCTCTGAGTAACGAAAGCAAGATAGAGAAAGAATTTTCCAAAGCAGGTACCAGAATTCACATAGCATGGCCATCTGGAGCTACTGAGTATAGAGATTTGTTGTCCCACACCCCTTAATAGTTCCTGAGGAGACTTCTATGTCACTGATGCTCACATTCAACCTTAAGTTTTAAAGAAAGGACCAGTATGGTTTATCCTATCAACGTGAAGGCAGAGGAGTATATAATACATAAAAAGGCTAAAACAAACCAAACTTTGGTACTTAAAATGTAGCATCCAGCTACCTGAATGACTCACGTAAGTGAAATGCTCATTTCCTACCAAAGTCTGGCAAATGAGGTGTTACAAGGAAGAAAAGAAGTATCCATGATTACAACATATAACTTACATACATCTCCAAATGGCCAGCACATGCGTAAAAGTATCCTGTGCCTATGGACTGTGAACTTGGCAGCTGAACAGAAAGCTTGCTGCTGTAACTCATTCATCCTACACAGCTATAAGGCGAGTCTGTATTCTGACAAGTATTTCCTGAATCAAAGCAGCTGTCTAGGAACTGGGTCCAGATTGCTGTGTCACTGTGGAATGGTGTAACAACAGATACCTTTCAAGGCTAGGGGGATGCTGGTGGGGAGGGAAGTGGATGGGGACAATCACGGGGAGCTCAAAATGGATACCAACTGGGAATGGAAAAGAGCACACAAGGAAAGTAGCAGCAGTTTCTTTGCCAAGAAGAAATCCTTGTAGGTCCTCACCTTCAGCCCTGGAGCCTACCAGACCATCATAGCTGTTGGTGTAGAAGTAATCTGTTCAAGAAACAAAATGCCCTTCAGACAGTGTTTATTATTCTTTCAACTGGTAGTGTGCTGAACATGTAGGCAATATTATATAACCTTGATATGACCAGATTAGAAGGGACTGGTAAGAGACCTTGGCATTTCTGTTTTGCTAGAGTTAGAATTCAAAATCACAGGTGGTGCAATATAAACAGGAGAGAATGCATCTGGTAGAAAGGGTGTTGGCATATCATGAGCCCTGTCAACTGGTCTCCTTAATAAAGCTACTATTCTTTTGGGTAAGACCACCAGAGCAGTCTAAGAAAAGTGCTATTATAAGGCTGCAGAGTTTGCAATGATTTTCCTTGTATTTATTGAACATAGAGTTCAAACACTTTACATGGTATGCTTAAGGAATACATGCAAGAGTCATGATGAACCATTTCTTATGCTAAGAAAATCATCAGACTAAGAAAAAGATTTGTTGTGCATCCTTTGGGTGAGTCAGTTTGCCAGTATCCTGTTCAATGAAATGAGGAGATTCAATACAATGACCTCTAAGTAGCTCCTGTTATGGTTCTAATAATACATAGGATAGGGTGAGATAAACCTCTGTATCTAGCATTAGGCAGAACTCGTGCCATTATCCCACTGGCACACTCTTCAGTCACTAACACTACCATTACTACATGATGTTGGCTTAGGGTGTTTTAGGACAGAATGTCCTTTATGACTGATGGCAGCAGGCTCACTAAATGTGTAGATGTGGCTGGTAATATGCCAACTTTTAATGGACTGTCCAATTGTTCTGATGAATTTATGAAAAGATTAAGAATATCTTATTTCATAATGCTTTCCACATTCCCTTCCTGGGAGCCCCCTGTTACTCATTTGGGGACAATCTTACTTCCCTTGTGACTCACATTTCAATCATTAATTCAGACAGGACAAGGGAAATTGCAGGCAAGTATATTTGTCTCCATCCTCAGTTCAATTATCAAATGGTCACAAAGCCACCCCACGTATGAAAGAGACCTCATTTTACATTCATACATTTCATCTCTTTGCCTCCTTCCCAAGTTGAGCAATTTTTATTTGATAATACAAAAACTACAACAGTTAATTAATGCTATTCCAGGCTTTTACATGCCAATTTAATGCACACTGATTTCAATTGAAAGTTGATTTTAATGACAATAAATGCATAAATCCTTCCTTAGTCTCCCCTAAGTTGATTAGCACCAGCAGTTCCCCAAACACTTTGGCAGTAGTCAAGAGAAATTTAATCTGTGTGGCCAAAATTTATCTGAGAGCTCTGAGTTTCCTATGGACTAATGCACCCTATTCTTAGGATGGTTTTCAATGTAAACCTGTGTATATGCTTAGTTATATCCAAATATCCTGCCCATAGTAGGCATTTACAATATAGCTGGCATTAATCAAATAATCAGTAAGAATCTCATGCTGAATAAATGACATCTCAGGAGGGGATTAATTATTTGAAGAACTGACTTAAACTCTTTAATGCCACTAAGTTTCTATTTCATAATTATTAATGTTAAATAAATGATTATTAAGACATATGTTTAAAGGCTCCACAATTTACAAAATCTATTCCTATTTTAGAAATGAGGAAATCAAGATATAGAGAATTGGTAAAGCAATTTCCATTTATTAATGTTTTTATCTTTGGACCTGGAGCAGTTACTCCATAACTCAGGTGTTGAGTGATGCCAGCTCATTTTAGGTCCTTTTTCTTTAATTCCAAAATAACCTTCTGATAGGAGTAGAAGGGGATAGGTTTTCAGTTACTCATCCCACCAGAGTCAATTAATAAACTTTATTGGAACAAAAGTTCTCTATAATGTTATCAATATTAATATAATAACAAAGGAAAAAGCCAATCATATATTGGTAAGAACTGTGCAACTCAAAGGCAATGTTCCTACCATGTTGCATTGCTATGTTCCTTCACGCATTGAAGTTATTTCCTCCTACAGCATCTATCCAGTTATAGACAATAAAAGGCATACCCGACCAACACCTCTCAGTGACACCTCCCCCCATCCTCGTCTTTAGGTACCCTGCACTTCCTGTTCCAATCTTCCTCCCACCAAAGCAGAACAGGACCTGATATTAGTTATTTAGGGAGAGTAGGGATGCTCTGGAAAGGCTCTTTCACCTGTTGGTTCTGGGGAACCACTCTCCAAATGCAGATTAAGCTACAACCCAAGGCCTGCTGGCCAGCTCCGAATCTCTAAGAATGTCAACAATATTAACATATCTGTGAAAAAGGCTAAGGAAAGGGAAAGTAAAAATTAGCGTATCAACTATTTTCCTCTTTCGGTCTGGTGATATGCTTGGATGTCTCACTGGCCCAAATTTTGCTTATCAGTCAATGCTATGTTCCTCGTCAGGGCAAAGTATAGCCACAAGAATTTCATAGTAAGGGGTTTAGAGTACAGATAGAAATTTACAGCTAGAAATGATCTTAAAGATTTTCTAGTCCAACAGTTTACTTTAGAGATGAAAAATATGAGACTCCAACACAGAGAGTAGCTTGCCCAGGCATGGCCTAGCAAGTGGCAGAGAACAGAAAGACAGCACTCAGATGTCTCGGGCTTGCTTCTCCTACCCTACCTATTTTGACTTGTGTCATTGGCCAGCTGAGGCTCTGGAGACTGCTGCAAGATCCAACCTAAGGACAAATTGGGAGGCCAGGACCCAGTCTAAACAATCACAAATAAATAATAGAGCCCAGCTCACCTGTCTGAACCAGTGACCAAGATAATGACAGTCACCCTCTTTCTTATAAAAGGCTGAGATTTCACTGCAGTTTAGGTGACAGGATATTGCCATTTACTCATTTCTAACTCCCCGTGTGCTGACAGGTTGCCCCACCCCTCTCTTCTTTCTCTAATTCTACCAAAATCACCTTTATGTTTCCTGGTACACTACATTTTAGTTTGCAATGAAGTTTGTTTTATTGTCATCCCCAATCTACCTTTCATAATGTTTTCAAGTGCATTTTTTATGCCTTCCATGGGTTTTGTCTTATTTGGCAAAAAATAAAAAATGTTTAATTATTATACCAGAAAAAGAAAATACAGAGAAGCAAAAATAAAATAATCCCTAATCCTACCATCTCTGGAATTTCCACTGCTAACATTTGCAAAAAATTCTGAGGATGATTTCTGAGGATGTGGGTTTCCTCCAGTTAACAATGGCAGGGCTAGTAGATCGATGTACCCTATTCTATCAAAAAATGACAATTACCTTTCCAACAATGACAGCACCAAGTTTATCTCTGCCTCAGGACCTTTGCACCACCTGTGCCCCGTGGCTCCTTTCTTGTCATTTCAGGTTTCTGCTCCTTCAGAGGAGCCTTCCCTTACCAACCTCCTCACATTAGAACACAGTCATTTTCAATCAAGTTAACCTATTCTATTTTCAACATAACACTTATTACAATCTGATAAATTTTCTTCTTTATTTTAGTTCTTTATTGCCTGTCTCCTTAACTCTGTCCGTGAAAAGAGACCATGTGTGTCTTGTTCACCATTAGATTTCCCAGTACCTAGCATAGTACCTGACACATGTTAGGTGGTCAGTAATCGTTTGAAAGAATAAACAAGCCATAAGAAGACCTGTACTTTGGGTTGCACTGAGTCATCCATACTCTTAGGTTACCTCTTGTAGCCAGTAGCACTGGGATGCCTGTGAAGTCTATGGCATTGAAAAGCACTAACGGCCTACTCAGGATTTAAACCTGAAACTTATTAGTATTGTCAATAAGAATGTTTCAGCTGCCTCTTTTACTTCAAATCAGTCATATCACTGGAAGCACCTTGAATTCACTGACTACCATATAACCAGAGGCCACTTGAATAGACACAAATAGTGAAGATAGCCTTTCATAGTAGTATCCTATATTCAACTGAGGCTGTTTGAACAAGCATGTTTCTCATAAGTAGTTATAGTTTCTATACCACTTAATCAGGACCTACTATTATAGTATGAGGTAAACATGAAACTCTAAGTCTAAAAATGTACCATAAGCCTAAATATTAGGAATGAAATCAATCCTGATCTTTAGCATACTGGTTGCTCAAAGAGTTCCCCTTCCTTCAGACAATAGGACCTTTTGATACATAAAGTCCACCTGTCTAAATACAATCTAATTTGGAGGAAAGACAGAATAATTTTACTTTTGAGGCCTATATTCAATTCGACCGCACTCATGTACAAATTAATAAACATTAGAACATTCTTTGAAGGAAATAAAATTCTCCCATTGTAGGTGGGTATTTGGGAGTCATGTCTAATCTAACTTTTAGGGGAGAAATGGCTAATATCAATAGACAATTATTGAAGGCATGAGCTTTGCAGTCAAGAGTCCTGGCTCAAGTCTAAGACTGACCATTTACCAGGAGACCTTGAACAATCTGCTTTAACCTCTTTAAATCTAGCTCATTCATCTGTGAAATAGGGAATAATAGTGCACACCTCCCAAATGGGTTATAAAGGTTAAATAACACACACAGCATTCTGGAAGGTACCTACTACACAGCAAAAATTCAACAAAGAGTAGCTACTATGACACTATAGATAGAAATAATATATTTTTAACTTCTTCGCCAAATGTAAATGCATACTCAGATACACATAATATAAAACAGGAATTATCTAAGATACAGGACAAATCAGTGTGGTGCCATTTCCCAAGGGGTTCACAAGGGTGCAGGGGATGAGACACACATAGAAATAACTAGAATCCAAGGGAGACTGTGGTTAAGTGCTCCAAGATGTGAAGTTGCATGGTTAAGGATTCTTCTGGCTGAATGTGACAGAAACCCAACCCAAAGCAGCTTGAGCATAAGGGTGATAGATTGGCTCTCAGAATCAAAGAATGAGCCTTGCGGACTTGGACTAGAGACTTCATACTACTGAGTAGCCCAGTCTCTCTCCCTCTCCCCGTTTCTGCCATCAATTACCCCTTTTTGCTTGACTGTTCTAATGCAAGTAGAGTTCCTCCTTGTTATAGGTATTATGACTATAATTAACCCTCAATTCTAATCCTTACAACTTACCCCTGGACCAATCAATACGGCCAGGAGGATGAGGTATTATGATCAGATTGGTTTCAATAATCTACCCACCTGTGAACTGCAATGAGAGGAGAAAAAACTCCCCAAAGGAAGTAGAGACAGGCTGCTAGAGAGATATAAAAAACAAATGACCAAACGCAAGTCAACAAGTGCTGGTGAAGCTATGGAGAAACTGCATGCAAAATGATACAGCTACCATGGAAAACAATATGAGGGTTACGTAAAAAATTAAAACTAGAACTACCATATGAACCAGAAAGCTCACTTCTGGGTATTTAACCAGAAGAATTAAAATTAGGATCTCGAAGAGATAACAGTACTCCCATGTTCATTGTAGCATTATTCAAAATAACCAAGATGTGGAAAAGTCTAAATGTCCATCAACAGATAAATGGATAAAGAAAATGTATATGCATAAAATAGAATATTGTTCAGCCTTAAAAAAGAAGAATGAATCTTTAGGATATTATACTAAGTGAAATAAGCAATCACATAAAGACAAGTACTGCAAGGTTCTACTTATATAAAGTATCTAAAATAGTTAAATTCATAGAATCAAAGAGTGGAATGGTGGCTGGCAAAGGCTGGTGGGGGGGAGAGAAAAAAATGGGAAATACAGAGTTAATAATCAACGGTAATGAAGTTTCAGTCAAGAAAGATGAGTAAGCTCTACAGATCTGCAGTTAAACACTGCCTATATTCAACAATACAACTTAAAAATTTAAGTGAGATCTCATGTTAAGTGTTCTTACCACAATAAAATAAAATTTAAAAAAAAAACAAATGTTCACTAAAACAGTGGTCAGATGAGTTAGCCATATTACATCATACCAAAAAATCCTGTATTATTAGTATGAATATATTTTTTATTATGATACCATTGGGAAATCTTTTAATGTCAAAACAAGTGATATTTCTCTTTCTGGCTTTCTTTTCTGTTGTTTATGTAGAAGGAGCTGGAGAGAAAGCCAGAATTAAAAAAAAATATGCTGGTTATAACAAATTCAATCTCTATCAGAATCTTTATGATTTAGAAGTCTTGTGTAGTCCAATGGGTCAATTAAAAAAGATAGAAATAGATTAAATTTCACTTAAGAAACTATAACCAAAATCAGAATAACCAGTTAATTCTCTCCAAAATCATGTATAAGCCATCCAGCTGATCATGAAGAATACTATTGAGAAATATTCATGTCTATGAGGTGGGGCAAATTTCATAAATCCATGAACAGAAAAAAAAGTCCCATCATCCTAGAGGCATTGTTGGAGTTTGATGCTATTGTACTTCTGAGAAAGGTTAATAAAAGCATCAGGTAAAGACAACATGAGGCAAGCATTCTTCCCTAGCAGTCCACACTTAAATAAAGAAGAGACTATTTGCCTCCCTAATATCCATTCTTCCCTTCTTTCTTAATAAAAGCACCCCAATCTTTAAGTTGGACACATTGCAACTTAGCTAAGGAAAGTACATTTCCAAGACCTCTTTTCAGCTTGGAATAGCCATGTGACTGAGCTCAAGACAAGTGGAAGGCTGGTATGGTACTTCCAAGAAAAATGGAGGTGACACCCTTCATGTTCCATCTTCCCCTTTTCTGCTGCAGGGAATGTAGATGCAACTGCTGGAGCCATCTTCATCTCTGAGGGAACTGTGGGAATCTAAGCCAAGTGTTGCTGGCAACCAAATAAGATAAGCCTGGGTCCCTGACACCATGGCGCTCCCATTCTAGCCTGAATTGCCTCTCATCAGACTGAAATACATCTATATCTTCTTTAAGGCACTAATTTTCATATTTGTTACTCACAGCCAAATCTAATTCTAACTCATGCAAAAGGTGTTCTTAATCAGAATACCTTACTTCATTTGAATTAAGAATGCTAACAGCCTTTTTCTTTGTGAATACACAGCCTTATATAACCCTGAAACCAGAAGACACGTGTCTAATAGTCTTTGAGCCATTGCACATCTTTTGTAAGTTTAATGCTTCTGTTACATGAATGATAAACCTAAATTAATACAATGGTTTTATGAAGAATTTTTTCATTTTTCTTTTAAAATGATAAAATACAAAATAAATATTAAAATAAATCCAATATTTTATGTCAGCTCTTTATAGATTCATTGTATAACTGAATATTTTAAACACCATTTTAGATGAGTCAGCTCCCAACAACCTAGCTCTAAGAACAATTAATTAATTGTTCTATCAATGCTTATACATTTTATGTTAATGTTGGAAGGTCCCTTCATGGAAGTATTATGTTCTTATTTTTAATATGCTGACAACTCTCTTGAGGCGGTAATAGAGTCTGAACCAATGACAATGAATGAATGGAAAAGCTGGAATTTTGGAATTTGTTATTTAGAAGTGGTGATACTGCTGAGACTATAACCAAGTCAAACCCAGAAAAGTTACCTTCTCTCTCTTCACGGATAATGAAAACATACAGACCAATATCAGTGAAGGATAGACCATGAATCCTTCAACAGTGTCGACGGGTTTAATTTATGTCTACACTAGATGGTCAAATAAATTGACAAAGCAATGATTTGACTGAATTTAATGAACATTTCTAGTACATCAGTGACTCATTCATATATCCACCCAGTCAATGCACTGTGCTTACTATGTGCCAGACAAAATGCTAGGAGTTAAGGGTGTAAGGGTAAATAATACATGAAGAAAGGGAAATAACCTAGTGTGGCTTGGAGGAAAAGGTACGTGAGAACATAAATCAGGATATTTTTCTATTCATTCATTCAGTCTACCACTCAATTAACTAACAATTACCGAATACCTATTATGCACATTGTTAGGGTGGCTACAGAATCAATTCAAGCATAAATATGTCCTATAAAGTATTTAATTGACTAGAAAGCTGATTATTACCTGTGTAGTAGCTAAAATATTGTCTATATATGCAGAAGACTTTTTTTATCCATCTAACTGAAAGCAGACAACCCTTATTCAGTAAGGTTCTTAGCACATATCATATGAACAATAATGATAACAAATAACTATTAATATTACTCCTGTATAAGGCCTAATTCTTCCTGCATAAATATGCCACAGGGCCTTATTCTCAGGAATATAGGCCATTGTTTCATTCATTAAGTACTGACTGAGCACCAACAATGCGAGGGGCACTGGATTAGACACTCGAGGTACAACGGCGAACAAAACAATGACCCCTGCCCTTGAGGAGCTTACATTCTAGTGGAGAGAAGCAGGTAATGGATAATAAACAATGAAGTATATAGCATATTAGAAAGTGATCAATGTTATGGAAAAATAAAAAGAATAGAAAGGGAGATGAGGAGTGCCAGGGTGGAGGCTGACTGCATTATTTAAAAGGATGGTCAGGGAAGGCCTCAATGAGAAGGTCACATTTGAGCAAAGATTTGAGGGAATCAAGGAAGACAGCTATGCAGATTAATGGTAGGAGAGCAGACCAGCCAATGCAAAGGCAGGAGTATCTGAGGAGCAGCAGAAGGTCAGTGCAGCTAGAGGAGAGTGACTGAAGGGGAGAGTAGGAAGGAATGAGATCCAAGAGGCAATACGAGACCAGATTACTTAAGGCATTGTAAACTATTATAAGGACTGTGGGTTTTACTCTGAATGAATAGTGAGCCACTGGGCAGTTCCAAGTGAAATAGTGATCTGATCAGACTTAAATTTTTAAAGGACCATTCTGGTGCTAATATTAATCTAAATTGAAGACTAGGGAGAAAGCAGTAGACTATTAATAGGCTACTGTAGTAATCCAGGAAGATGATGATGGTGTCTTGGACCAGGGTAGTAGAAGTGGTGAAAAATGGTGAGATTCTGTATATACTTTGGAAGTAGAGTTAATAGTATTTTCTGGAGTATTGGTTGTGGGATATGAGAGAAAGAATTCAAAATATAATCCTGAAGTGTTTAGCTTGAGTAATTGGTAAGATGGTGTTCCTGTTGATAGAGAAAGGGCTGTTGGAAGAACAGGTTTAGTTGCGAAAACATTCAATTCAGGTCAGGACATTGTGAATTTTAGATGTCTATTAGTCAACCACTTGGAAATATTAAGTAGAAAATTGAGTCTGGAGTGTGAGAGATGTACAGGCTGGAGGCATCCCTTCGGTCTATGGTATTTTGTTATGTCAGCCTTAGCAAACTTATATAGGGGGCTACCCATCTATCCCATTTGTGGAAGATACTGGCTCACCTGTGTTGTCCAGATTACTTCCTTCTTTTACTACATTGTGGGAGGCGGGCAGGGGCATCAGTCAATGCCGGGTCTGGATTATCTTCTGCTCTTGGGTGGGGAAGAGTCAGATAGTCCAAAAACCAGTTTGTGTTGTTCTTACAATTTTTCCCTACTTTTCAAGTTCTTGTTGATTGCTTCTTACACTATCTGCAGATATTATAGTTGTACTTAGTGGAGAAGAGCAAGAAGGAACCATCTTGTCCAGACTGAAGTCCTAATACAATCATTTACTTAGCAAAGGAATGTGTTTACAGAAAAGTAAAGACAAGTGGGAAGTCTCGTAGTGCCCACAGTACCTAATCCAGTGTTGGGCATCTTGTGCAAACTCAATAAATGTCCTTGCTTTAGAATTGAATTCAATGCCAGTAAATGACTCTTGTGCCATTCTGTAGCACATTCCTCTAACACCTCGATAACCTTTTCATCAGTGAAGCTGTGGTTACTTAGCCCTAAACATAAGCTCAGTCTCAACCGAGGCTTTGGGACCATGTTAACTGACCATCTATTCCAACCAAGAAATGTAGAGAGATGTGTTCCAATGGCTTGACATGAAGAACTTTGTCTCTAATCTTGTAGCCTGGTTGTAATAGCTGAGATCTTAAAATTTATTCACATTCTAGTAACTGGGCTATGTCCATTTACTGCCTAACTCCTGTGAGCTACATAAATCCAATGATGTATGCGCCCAATTTCTTTCCCACTGGGGTGTTGTTTTGGTCTTGGGGTCTGCAGACCTTGGGGCAGTACCCTTACTGCTGAGTCACACAATCAGGCCTCTCTGACTACCTGAACACCTACCTAATGCTTACTGCTATACTTTCCTCCAGCCTGGAAACACATGACCAGCCGATTCCTGGTCCTGGAGCATGGGGTGCAGGCCCAGAACCCCTCAGATAATCAGCGCCAAGAGGCCTAGTGCCATGTGATTTGTATTGCATCAAATGGGAGAAGTATACTTTCTCACCCCATTGATATTGTACTTGGCCAATGGGACATTAGTGGACACATCTGAGAAGTCTTAAGCTAAACTGCATGGTACAGCTCTGTTTCTTGAACTTTTCCTTGGCCATAAATGTAGCACATACCAAATAGGGACTGCTCCTTCAGTCTGGATCCTAGAATGAGAAAATACATGAAGCCAATTCATAGCCAAGAGCATACACAGATCCACCAATATGTAACAAGAGTGAGAAATACATAATTGCTATAAGCCACCAAGAGTTTGGGGTTGTTTGTTACTGCACCGTAGGTGACTAATACACACAGGATGCCTAGGCAGTGGCCGGAGGCAAGGTGGGAATGAAGAGGAGGGGACGTGAGAGACAAATACGTTGCAATCATTTTTCTCACTTCCCAAGATCCACTCGGGGAAACTCAGTCCTTATATCAGAGAGAGGCATAGCTCTTTCAGTGCTGCCCCCCTGGGACTGGGGCTTCACCATATTTCTGGGGGATCTAGTATTCATTCCTGGAGGTCATTCTCAGTCTTCGGGTCCCTTAAATGGGGAGTTCATGCCAGTAGAGTTCTATATGAACAGATTATTTTTCTCCTCCTCTCTATTATCCTCACTGTAAAAATAGAAAATCTGAGCAGAGCTGTTTTAGCAGTAGTGAGAAAGGATGCAGTCACCCAGCACAATATCTCGAGTGATTCATTACAGTTCATTTAAATATTTACTGCCTCACAACACTTCCTTGCATTACTTATCACTGGAACATCCTATATTTTTTAAAAATGTTCAGCAGTAGAAGGTGAGCAGCTGTTCTGAAGCTGTTACCCTCAACCAGCCGCCAGTCAGTGTAACATGGTCAGCTCAGTTTATGCAAAGGTAGATTCACATGCGAACCCTTTTTCTTTCTATTAACATCTCTTCTCTTTCCATTTCTCATTTTGGTGCTTCCAGATATGAAGTTATCATTTATTAAGTACCTATTTTTTGTATTAGGCGATTGAAGTATGTAACTTCTAATCTTTTCAACAACTCTTCGAGGTAGGCAGTTATTCCCAATTTACAAATAGTCAGTAATTTGCTGTGCAAGCTTTCTACTGATGCTGTAAAAACCTGCCCCGAACTTAGCTTAACACAACATCCATTTATTATCTCACAGTTCTGAAGATCGTAATCCAGGGATGGCATGGCTGAAAGAAGTCCTCCGCTTAGACTCTCAGAGGCTGAGCCAAGTTGTTGGCAGGGCTGCGCTCCTTACTGGAGGCTCTGGGGGAGATTTGGCTGGCAAGTTCCTTCAGGTTGTTGGCAGAATTCAGTTCCTTCAGTTGTGGCTCTGGGATTCCCATTTCCTTGCTGGCTGTTATCCAGGAGCCTCTCCCAGCTCCTTAAGGTTCCCTGTTTTCTTTGTCACACTGCCCCTCCATCTTCAAACAAGCAAAGGTGAGTCCAGTCCCTTTCATGCTTTGAATCTCTCAGACTCCCCCTTCTGCCAGGTCTCTTCTGCTTCCCACTTCCCTGCATCTCTCTGACTTCAACTGGAAAAAGTTTTCTACTTTCGAGGGTTTGTGTGATTCAACTGGACCTACCTACATAACCCAGGATACTCTCCCCAGCTCAAGGTCCATAACCTTAATTACATATAAAAACTCACTTTTTCCATGGAAGGTAACATATTCACAGGTTCTGGAGATTAGAGGGTTAACACCTAGTGGGGGGCATTATTCTGCCTCCTACATTACCCAAGATCACATATTTAATAAATGAGAGAGGTCGATGTAAACCAGGTCTATTTAGCGTTAAGGCTCGAACTCTTCCAATGAGTCCACCCTGCCTTTCTAATATACAGAATGTGTAAGAGCATATAATAAATCGGAAAGAGGAGGAAAAATGTCTTAAGCAAAGCAGATATGTATTTAGTAAATAAAGTCTGTTTCTAATCTTCAATATGATTTATACCTTTGGAATAAAGTATCAAAATAGTCAAAGTTGTGAATAAATAAATGTTGTTTCACTCTATATTCCAAAGGAGTAGTGAGAGTGTATATTAAATACATATATATATAGTATGTATACACTATATATATATATATATACACACACACACACCCAGGGAGGCCCCTTCTCAGCCTCTGGACTCCAACCTCCACTGCAGAGGATCCTTCAGATTACCCGTGGTAGAGGTGGGATGTTGATCACCCGAACTGCCCTTTCCTGTCATGTCTTGCACATGAGAGAACCCCTGGCAAACAGCAATCCCTGCATATTCATAGCAGCATTATTGATGATAGCTAAAAATTAGAAACAATCCAAATGCCCATCAACTGATGAATGGTTAAACAAAATATGGTCTAGCCATATATTATTATTCTGCAATAAAAGGGTGAAGTACTGATACATGGTATAAAATAGATGAACCTTGAAAACGTTATGCTAAGTGAAATAAGCCTAACGCAAAAGACCATATATTGTATGTTTCCATTTATCTGGACTATCCAGAATAAGTTACTCTATAGAAACTGAAAGTAGGTCAGAGGCTGCCTAGGGCTGGGTTTATTTTTTGGGGTGGGGGGTGTAGGGTGATAGCTAAAGGATGCAGGGTTTCTATCTGGTGTGATGAAAATATTCTAAAATTATATCATGGTGATGATTACACAACTCTATGAATATACTAAAAACCACTGAATTATAGACTTTAAAGGCTGAGTTTTGTAGCATGTGAATTATATCTCAATAAAGCTATTATTTAAAATAACTTATTGAACTCTTATGGGCCAGGGACTTCACTAAATTATTTACATGCATTATCTCACTTAAGTGTGACTATAACCCTGTGAGGCGGTGTAATGTTTCATTCCATTGTACAGTTGAGGAAGCTGCAGCTTACAGCTGGTCCCATAGCACCCAGCTAACCAGCAGCAGAGTTAGGATTCAAACCCAGTTATGCTCGTGCCAGTGCCTTCTTTCTTAACCTCTGTGCTGGACTGAATAAGCTCTCCTGGTCAGAGAGGTCACTTGGTGACAGTCTGGAGATCTCTATTACAAGGCATCTGAGAAGCAACGAAAGAGGTCATGGAATCCTGGGTCACACAGCTGTGACCAGCTTCGCTCCAGCCTCCACCCAAGGCCATGAGACCTGTAGGTGTCAAAAGCTTGTCACCTCTCTGACTTCATTCTCTGACTCCAGGAAGGGAATGTAAATAATCAGAACACTTTCCACATCTCTCTCAGTTGTTTAAGAGCAGCCAAAAAGATAGTAACTGTGGCCACTCTTGGGACCGTGAAAACACTGTGCATAGGTTAGGGATTATTAGAGTCACTACTCCAAATATTTTTATACAAAATTCTGAACCGATGTGCACAAATATGTAGTTGCTGAAGAATTGTTAGTAATAGTAAAACACGTGGAGACAACCTGTTGTCTATCAACAGGGGAATGATTAAATAAATTATGATATATCCAGACTCTGGAGTGTTGTGTGCACTGAGCTGGTAGCTTTATATATGCCGACATGATAAAATAAGTGATAAAATAAAACTGCAAAGCTACATGTATGCTACCATCCTAGCTTAGGTTTTTAAAAACTATACAAATGATTTTTATCTTGATCTAGGTAGTGGTTACAAAGTTATACACAAATGTAAAAAGAAGCAATATTCTTAATACTTGTGCACTTTTCTTTGTATATATTACATCTCCATAGAAATAAATTTATTCATTTGTTTGTTTGTTTATACTTAGTCTGTACTCTGATAGAAGTTTGTAAGTACATACATCAAACTGTCAATCGAGGTTATTCTTGAAGAGTTAGACTGGGGAGGCGTGGAATGAACAGGGGCTTTCTTATAATTTTATATGTTTCTACCTTGTTTGAATTTTTCAAAATAGACACATATTTCTTATATTACTCAAAAAGAATAAGTATTTTTAAAAATAGCCAGGAATCTAAATCCTGAATTTTATTTGGGCTTAATTCAGACAGCACCTGCCTTCAGACACTTCCCAGCAGGCAAAATTCTTAGCTAAATGGAGGAGATGCATGTGCATATAAGGGAGCTGAAGGAGCCACCCACCCTGACAGCTACTAGGCTTGAGGCACACTTAATGATGGCCTCTAACCTCCAAGTGCCTGTTTTTAAAGGGCCTCTGTTCACAGGCCATCAACTGTGGTGGTACCTTCAAGTACCTACCACATCTAAGTATTCAAATTCAATTAGTTACATGTGTCTAGAGGAAACCACAGCTTGGGTTCAGATCCCCAGTGGGTTTATGAAACTCCTACGAGGCCAGACATCTTCTAAGTTGGTGGTAAGCTGGGGCATGGCCAAACAACTGGGGCATGACTACAGAACAAACAGGCATCAGAGCCACTCTGTCCACTGGACACCACTAACGAAGCGCCCTTTTGAAGGCCATTCTTTGATCTCCTCCTAGAACTGCAAAAGAGTATTGGCTTCATTTGTGTGCTTGGCAAATAATCACTGGTAGGGCTCTGACAGGATTTGTGTTTTACCAAATACTGACATCTGCTCAGATGACGAAGATAAGTGATTCCTGAGAAGGTCTCCTTTCTCTGCCCTTAACATAAATTGTTTATGTGGTAAAATTAACTCTGGACCAAATTCAACCTTCGGAGTGAGTCTAGGGTAAACCTCATTCCAGCTTTATACTTTGGGCAAGCTCCTTATCTTTCTGAGCTTTGGCTTCCTCTGATGTTCAATGGACATGAAACTATATGGGGTTGCTGAGAAGCACAAATAATATACGTGAATGGGTTTCATACTGGAAGAACATTCACTAAAATATTAGCAGAGGTTACTTCTGCATGACATAATTATAAATAAGTTCTTTTCTTCACTCTGGTCATCTGTGCTTCTCAGATTTCTACAGAAAGCTAGAGGGGAAAAATAACATTCTTATAAATTACAATGCAAATATTAGAAAGTGTTTCTACATAACAAATTAAGTTGGAGAATCTAATGAAATAGTTTTGAGAGAGGGCTAATTTAGGTTTGGTACACCAGAGAGAGCAGGCATAGGTGGGGAGGATGCACTAATCATCATACATCCTTGAATGACTCACTTAACCTCAGTGATCCTCAGTTTTATCATCTGTAAAACAGTAATAAGTCCTACCTAAAAATATTTTGTGATGATTAAACACATTGAAAAGCATCTAGCACAGGACCTGACCCATAGCAGGTATTCAATATGTCTGTTTGGCTAGAGGGAGTGAGGGAGAGAAGGAAGGAAAGAAGGGAGGAAGGTAGGAAAGAAAGAAAGAAGAGAAGTAGGGCAAGGAGGAAAGGAGGGGGAAGGGGAGGGGAGGAAGAAAGGAGTCTAGCTCTATAAATCCACCCTACCTTAGTGTAAGCACTTTTTAATTAATAGAGAGAGCTCTAATTGAGAAAGCATAAAGGCATCCTAAATCTCTCAGATAAAAAACACGTGTCATCTATTTCATGTCTCTAGGAAAAGGGAAATCGATATTTGAATTAGTGGAAGAAATTAAATGGCTGCAAAAATAGTTTTTGAATTTAACAAGTTTCAACAAGAAAGTAGTTGGTAAGTGATGACACAGAAAACAACAGAGCACCTGCCTTTAAAACATTCCTCTCAAAAGTTCAGATAGAAAAATCAATCTGTCCCTTGCCCAGTAGGTATATTCACAGACTAGCAAAACTAATAGACCCAGAGTAAACCCAGGTGCCATTAGTCACCTAAAAGTCAAGCCATCTAAGGAGTGTAATTTTAAAAATAACAGCAGATTAGAAATTGAAGTACTGAGCTGACTGGGTTTAGACTCTGTAGCTGCTTAGCACATAAAACCCTAGGCTGTCATTGCTGAAAGAGCCCACAGAGATGGAGCCCAAGAAACACTTCACTTCACTTTAGAGATGGGGGATGAGTCCAGAGAAATGGCATACTCAAGGTCCTTGAGCTAGTTATATAGGCTGGGACTCAAGCCCAGAACTCTAGACTTGCGGTCTGTTCTTTTTTAACTCCTACTCTTTGGAGCTTAATGTCCAGCCAACACAACAAGATGAAGAGAACACGTGCCTGAAATTATTCTCAAGGTCATTAGAAGAAAGATGACTTCACTGCTGCTCCTCTCCTCACTCCCCTCCCATTTACTTTTTGGAAGTGTCTCTCTGTGAGTCTCAGCTGGAATATGGTGCCTCAGGTCTGAGTCTTCCCTCCCGACAGTGCTCCCTGACACTTACTTATTCAACAGTGAAATCCCTGCCAACCCACAAGTCCAAGGGCAAAACAAAGGCAGAAATGGAAAAGCAAATTGCAAGGTCAACAGCCCATTAACAGAAACAAGATAAAATCCAGTTGGTTGAGGAAGTGGTTCAGAACAACCTGGGAGAGTGAGTGGGGTCTGAAATTGTCTTCACACATGGTGGTTAGTTTCTGTCCTAGTGCAGATGGTGGCGCTTAAGGGGGGCAAGTAGACTGGCCATAACGCCTCCCTCATGAGATTTGTGCACTGCACAGTTGTGTGGATCTAAGGGTAGCCTTGAGAAATGAAAAGTTACAGTAGCTTGTTTATCATCTTGTTTTGATCTCAGTAATGTTACATAAGACTCTTCTTAAAATTATATTTGTGTTTCCTTTACCCTGATAACAGGGAGAGCAAAGTCATACCAACCACATCTTAGTTTAAAATGTCCTGGTCAGTGAAGCCTGGCCACCAAAGCTTCACTTCTGCATATTAGTTAACCATCTCTCTGTGCAAGATAAAGTGGCTGAGCCAACAAAGCTTAGATGCCCACTTTCTCAGAAGGTCTTAGGCATAAACAGGCCAATAAGAAAAAGTTCCCGTGTTCCCTGCTTAACTATTCAGGTGACATGAACCAATGAGAAGCAGAAGGAGTTTGGGCCCTGTCAGAGGTCTGAATCTTCATAAAGAGCTAGTGAGGGGTATTTTCCCCTAAGAAAGAGTGTGCTAAGCAGACTGAATAACAAAGATCCTCTAGCCTACACACACTCTCACTCCAAGTCTGGCCCTCAGGCCAGCAGCTTTGGCATCTTGGGGAGCTGGTTAGAAATGCAAAATCCCCTCAAACTTAGCAATTGGAATCAGCAATTTATCAAGAGCCCCTGGTGATTTGTATGCCCATTAAAGTCTGAGAAGCCCTGGACTAGTAATAATAATAATGATAATGATAATAATAATAATAATAGCAAGTAGCATTTATTTGAGGCTTATTACTGCTGGGCACTCTAAGTGATTTACATACATTTTCCTGTGGTTAAATGGGCTTAAGTGCCACAGAGCCAGAGGCAGAGGAACTGCTCAGGAACCCCTGAGAGCTAATTCTGTTTTGAGCTGGTTTTGAAAAGCTGTTACCTGGCTTTTACCTAAGGACCAGGAAAGGCCAGATGTCTCTAACCCTTCCTTGAAATATTTAGGAATATTTAGTGTGTAGGCTCTCTGAGTCAGTTCTTTGGGAACAGTGGAATAAGCCCCAAATATAAAAAAGACTGTGATTCAACATAGTGCTGGACATTCTAGACAGTGCAAAAAGTAAAGAAAAAGCATACAAATCTTAAAGAACAAAATAAAACTTAAAACTGCCCCTATCTGCAAAGGACATAATAGTCTATGTAGAAAATCCTAAGGAATATTACCCTCCCCCCCACCGCCAAAAAAAAACCCTTCACAGAACTAACAAGTAAGTTCAGCAAGGTTGCAGGGTGTAACATACAAAAATAAAAGAAAGAACTGTGAAATAGCGCAAAAATGAAGCTTCAGAAATCTGACTGGACTTTATCTTGAGTGACAGCACCCCCAGCAGCTGGAATGCGATTCTGGGGTCTTGGAAAGCCATACTTGCTCCTCTCCTCTGTGTGCCCCATTACACTTCCTGTTAGGATTTTGGATCCTTTTGGAAATGAATCAGGAACTTGCCCTGACCTTACTTTGAACAAAGGTAGTTGTGGGTTCTGTTCCCACACTCCACAGCCCTCCAAAAAATGTTGTGATCTCATTAGAGTCTTCTGATAACGCTCTGAAATTGTCACTATTATCACTCCAATTTTTCAGACAGGTAAACCGAGGCTCATGAAGAGTAAGCAGGTTGCCCAAGGTTACATAGCTCTTAGGAGTCAGTCAGGATTCTAACCCAGCTCTACTCCAGAGTCTGTGTTCTCAACCATTTTACACAGTTTTAGTCAATCTTTGCTTTTCAGAGACATAAAACGTTTTAATTCAACTACAGCATCTCAAATCCTTGTGGTTTTTTGAAACTTTAATGGGAAAAGAGAGGGTTACAACAAGATCTACTTCATGAAGGCTACTCTTAAAAAAAAAAATGATTGAAATACCAGATCCCCCCCTCAAAAAAATGGTGGGCCATTGTACTATTGTGTCTTACCAAGAAAACTGAATCTTGGAATATGAGAGCTAGAAGGTCCTTCGGAATTGTTTAGTCCACCCTCAATTTGCAAACAGGGGAACAGGCCCACAGTAGGGTAGCTCACCCTGCATGGTTCATAAACCCCGACTCCCAGCACAATGCCCTGTCTGTGCACACTCCTCAAGTGCATGCCAGAAGGGAAGTCACCACGCGATTTCCAACTGCAGGAAATGTTTATAATTCCTGGAATACTGTGTCCTAGGAGCCTCAAAGTTCTTCCATATGTCGAGCTGAAATTCTGCTTCCCTCAAACTCCCTCCCCATCAATCCTGGTTTGACTCTCCAGAGACATATTCAGACATTCTTCAGACATTCCAATTTTAAAGCCAGGAAAATATCTGAGTTTGGGTTATAAATTTAGCTGTCTTATGCCTCCATGTGCTCATTTCCTCATAACTTCTGCAACTTTAATTTATGCTATATAATGACAGTTTACACTGTCTGCTTTCCTATGGCCCAACTGATGCTGTCTTAATCCCGGTGGCCAATGCAATGCAATCTGACCCACTTGGCCTTTAAGCAAGGCAGACTAGAAAATCAGTTATTTCCAGTAGGTACAATACACACATGGAGCCCCCAAGCAACACTTCCCCAAAATGCAAAGTGCATAAAGCTCTAGATCCTCGAAATGCAGGAGTCTTGAGAAAGAGAGGGATGCTTACAGGAACTGGCTCTCTTTTGCACAAGCTCATTTTCCATTGCTTTCTGCACTTAATCTGTGTAGAAAATGCCCCATAAGGTACCTTATAAAGCAAGCTGAGTTTTCTGTCTCATTATGGGTACATATATGGACTTGAGACATTGGCAACCATGCTCTAAATATGCCTTACTGGCACTCAAAACAAACTCACTACCTCTGCTTAGCCACAGAATCCAAAAATATCTGAATGGAAGGAAATAAGGAAGGCATCGTCCACTTGACTCTCCCACTTGATGCAGGATTTTTACCTACCATATCTCCAGTAAGCATCCATTAGGCCCTACTCCTTAGGCATAAATAGGCCATTAAGAAAAAGTCCTGTCCTCCCTCCAGCTCCGCCCCATCTCTTTTCTCAGCACACTAGGATGTGAGAGGGTAACAGGACTGAGAGAAGGCTTTAGGGAGGTGAGACAGTTTACCTTCTCAAACAGTTTTGTAACTCTTCCCCTTCCTTTTTAGCCATAACCCCCAAAAGGTCTATTCTTTCTATGTCCACTTATGTCTTAATTTCTAGAAGCCTGGCTTCTCCTCCTACCTTTTCAAAATTGCTCTTCGAAGTCTACTAATGTACTCCTGACTGCAAAACCCAGTTATTTTCCTATCCCTCAAGTTCCCAGACACTTCAGTTCTGATGCTGCTGACAACGTCCTCTTTTCTCAATCTTTTCTTTTAGCTTCTAGAACACTCCATACTTTCACTCTTCCTTTAACCCACCCCCTCTCCCGGCCGGGCTGCTTCCTTGTATTTTCATTGTCTCCTCTTTCTAATTGCATATGTGGCTATTCTCTTTAACATTCTCTTCTTCAGCATGCTCGATTGCTCCTTGGCTTCATGAATTTCTTCCATGTAGACAACTTATAATTCCTAACCTCCAGCCCAGTTCTCTTTTTTGAGCTCCAAACTCACAGCTATTAGACATTTCTATCTGGATGTCACCCTGACATATCAAATTCAACATGTCCAAAAACATACAGTATCTTAGCTTTACCTCTAAAATCTGATGGTCCCACCATGTTGCTAATCTTGCTTCCTAAAACTAACATCATCTAGTGACTCAGGAATAAAATCAACATCTAACTCCACTTTCATCTCATACATTGCAACTGTTGTCAAGTAGAGTTGATTCTACTGGTTCAATGTTTCTCTCATCTGTCTCCTCCATTCTATTGCTACTGCTACTACTTTAGTTCTTAACATCTACATTACACTCCAAAGCCTCCTAATTAATCTTTCACTCTCAAATCTCCTACTAACAACTTTTAGAATAATTGTCACAAGATACCACTTTGATTTGTCATTCTTCTGCATATTTTCAACTTCCCATTGCCTAGCCTAAGTGTCGGCAAACTTTTCTGTAAAAAGCCAGATAGCAAGTATTTGTGGCTTCGTTGGCCGTATGGCTTCTGCTGCAAGTACCCAACTCTGCTGCTGTAACATGGAAGTAGTCACAGACAATCTGTAAATGATTGAGCCTGGCAGTGTTCTAACACAATTTTATTTACACAAACAGGCAGCCAGCTAGATTTAGCCCAAGGGCCATTGTTTGTCTACCCTAGTCTACACGGAATAAATTCAATTTCCAGAAGTTGACATTAAAAGTCCACCATAAATCTATAAGCCATTACTTCTCAACATAAACCTTATTTTCTAAACAAAATGTAGATATGTTATCACCTGAACACACTTTCTCAACCTCGTGTCTTTTTCCATGTAGTTCCTTCTACTTGCAGTGTTCTCCCTTGCAGTCACTGAGTCTCAAGGGACTTTGAAATGTCGAACATTAGACGTGCTATCTGATTTAAAGAGCAAGAAAGCAAAGCGCACTAATAGAGAGACACATCACTTGTGAAGTTCATAAGGCAGGATGCTAAGAGTGCTCACATTAACACACAAATTCAGCATTGTGGGTGAACCTCAAATATTTAGTAGGATGATTAAGCTCATACATCATAGAAATAAGAAGCCCAGCACTAAGTTCCCCAAATGTTGACATTGAGCCTCTGGAGGGTAATGGCAAAGGAGAGACATTTGGCCTTCAGATGAAATGTAATGTCTGTCTGTACAATCCTTTCTGAATTGCGAATTCCATTTTTTCCCACCTGCTTATGTTTTCTACTGTGCTTTCTTTTGCATATGAATATACTGTTACTTATTCTAGGAATACCACAAACGTGTGGAAAATATGCAAAGGTGACTGCAAATGACAAATATGAAAGGCAATAATTATTCTTTTATATACTTTAATGTATACTTTTACCTGATGAATTTTCATAATTATCTGTAAACAATAGCATATGTACTTCCACAGGACTGCCAGAAGCTAAAAAACTCAGTGTTAAACTCCAGTATTATCCACCAAATAGAAGATCCATTCAAGATATACTAATTCAAAAAGATTTCCAACTCGATAAAATCTATTTATTTGGAGAGCAAATAAATATTGCATCCACATTTGGCACAGACTAGAGGTCCTTGAGTGGTCAAGTTTATAAAGTGTACTCTTAGCACTGGTTCTCTGGGTGTCTATCTCATTATCAAACTAGAAAGAACTGCCATAGCTCTTAATATCTAATTCTCAATGGAAGTTAAATGTCAAGTATTAGTTTGATTATAATAATCACTGCCCGCCCCCCAAAGAGAGATCTATCCCTTGGGACAATACTGCAGAACTCAAGATCAATTTTTATTTTAAGCATTTCAGTGACTGTTCTTAGGCCTGCATAACAAATACAAGAGTGGACCCAATGCCCTTAAATTGAACTAATCTAAATGCCACAGCAAGGAAAATATGGTGTCTGTTAAATTGATTCAAATTACATAAAACCCAGGAGAACATCAGCAAGATTTTCCTTCTAGGGTAAAAAAAAATGGAAAGAACTTAGATATGAGGCCTATAGCCAAAACCATTATAAATAAACTTTGGGAGAGAATGATGGTCTGTCTGGCAGCAAAATAGCACTGCTACCTGGAGTTTTCTCTGATCCAATTTTTCCAATTAATACTCCAAGTACAGCCTTTAGGGAGGAAGAACAGAATGGTCTGGCCTAGAAATGAGGGTAGGAAATCCATGAGACCTTTATCAAGCATCCACATATTAAAATGAGTAGAGTTTCATAGGTTATTTGGCAAAAAGCACCCAAAGCTTGCTGCTGTATCTTAAAAACTCAAAAAGATATGACTCATCAACGCCACTGCTGGCAGTGACATCCTGTTGACCTGCCACCAGCTTAGTCTTCCATCCAAGTATTAACTTCACACTGTGCTACGGTGATTAGGAAATTTTGTGTATAGTGATGTGTTTTCATAGGCAAACACTGCTATTTGTCCTGGGCAGACCTTGGACATCATTGAGTAGAACTGATTTATAGAGCCAACAGTATTCGTTTTGCTTCAGTCTCTTCAAGGCAGTAGATTGTACTAATACAGAAAACTTTTTTTTTCTGCATTAAGGTTGTTTCTCAACTGGAGGTTTTTATCTCTGGAATATTTACCTTTATTAAATGCTTTAAGTAGAACTTCCTATTTTCTAATGGTGAACAGATTTATGGGATATTAATTCACAGATGAGATTTTTCAAAGTACACACATTTCCCAGAGATAGGGTGAGAATCAACTCTCATATTAAAACCCCTAGACTTGGTAATCTCTCTGTTGAAGTTCAAAGACACTGTACAGAGGATAGTAAAGCAAAAATTACCAGAAATGGTTAAAAGAACACTTTGTAAATCCCATCCCAGCTTCCCTGGGGAGAAGGCACTGTGGCAGCCATCAGGGACCTACAACTATGGAAGATAAAGCCTGGAAGGAGATAGAAGGTTGCCCCACCCTCCCTGGGTAGAATGAAGAATTCTATCACACACTCTCTCTCCCCCAGTGGAGGGCATCACAGCATTGAGTGATTAAATGGAATCTTTCCAAGGAAGACTAAAGCAAAGGATTATTAAAAGCTAAAAGGAAGATGTAAAGGGTCCCTTTCCCCCTTCTGTTTCTGAGCTTTGTTTCTGAGGTACTTTCTTAGAGGTATCTTTGACCTTGAAGAGCTAAAAGAAAATGAGGTAGGGCCTAGATAAAAGACGGTAGGGAGCTGGATTCCCAAGACTGGCTATGGGCTCTAAAGACAGAGAGAGAAGAGAGACACGAGTTTTCCTTCTAGGCTGCCCATCACAGATCATAAGAGAAAAAAGGCAAATGGAGTTTGAGGGACAAAACATGTGTTGCTCCTGACAACATGCTTAGCTACAACGTCATGTGTATGTGTTCAGTCTCCCAAGAGCCTTAGTCTGTGAGTGAAAGACGGGAAGCACCATCGATAGAAAGAGGGGCCCCTTCCTCAACAGTCCACACTCACACTGTGGAAACCTTCACCCTGTACTGTATCCTCATGGCCTTAAGCTCAACCTGGGCTCTAAGCAAGAAAGGAATGGGTGCCTAGAAAAAAACAGAGTGTACTTATTTTGCTGCAACAACACAATTCCAACACTAATTCAATAATCTCTACACTTATAGGGTTTTGAAAAAGGCACAGGGTGGGATTTTTTTGAATAACATTTTACTGACTTTCTAAATAGCTGTTACTGTTACTAAAATGTTACTATTACCCCCATCCCTGCACTTTGCACACAGATTTTTTTCTAAAAAATATTGCATTGTGCCTGCCTGATATGTCTAAAGGCAAAGGGTTATTATGAGATTACAGAGAAAAATGTTCATGATTGTTCACCAGCTCAATCTGAGGCCTTGACCAAGTCGTTGAATTTGTCCTTCAACTTCACATTTTAAAGAAATGTAAAAGAATGCAATTTGAACCAAAGAGATGCTCTCACTAAATGTTGATGTGGATACACATTAGGGTTCGAATCTGTTATAGCACTCTCCATACTTTTTAAATCTTTTTATTGCATGGTACTTTTATCTGACTAGTCACAGACATAAGGTTATTGCAAACCATGTTTCCAGTTGCCATAGTACTTTCTATTTTAAAGGAGTAAATGCAACTCCCTCTTTAATGAAAATATTTTTCTCCAAGAAATAGTAGCTATATGATGTACTACATGTCCTACTAATGTCTGCTTGGTAGGGGAAATTGTAGAAGAACCAGAAAGAAGGGGGGTTTGAAATTTCATCGCCTTCCTTCAATTCCATCAGTCACCGTTGTCTTCTAACCTTCATAGGAATCATAATTAACATTTCTATAATTTGCTGGTTACATATAAGTATCATGAAAGATGTCTATCCTTAATTTTTAAAGAAAATACGTGCAGACATACAGAGGGAAGTCAGAAATAGGACTGTGTGCTGGTCTTTGACCTAGATTCTTCTTTGTCACCTTGCCTAGACAAGGCACCCTGGGTCCCCCTGTACAGCTTGGTGGCAGGGCTTACATGGCTCCTCTGCTTGGAACACATCACTGAGATCTAGCAGTTTGCTAGCAAGAGAGCGCCGAGGTGGCCAAAACCCCCAAGAGGACACGCTTCAGTTGTCTGCTCCGTCTGCTGCCAGCACTCTGAGCTGCCACTCCCAGACCCCCAATTCCACACTTCTGTGGGACTGGAGTTGGTATTGCTCAGCTTCTGATTGTGCCTGAATTGGTAACTAGTATAACTAGCCACTCCCTCACCCATTTTTCCTTTCTCACGCCAAGGTCTGTTTCCCACGTTCAGACACAAGGCAGTCAGGGAAGGCTGCAGTTAGTCTGGTCATTTTTTTGGAATGATCAGTCAGGAAGTCTGTTCTGCAGCTGAGCGCTGGAAACTCCTTGGGCCGCACAAGGCCACTGATGGTGTTCAGGAGATTCCTACTGCACTTCAACTTCCTTAAACCACCTGACTCCCCCATCCCACTTACAAGCATAGTTTCTCAACAACAATGTCAAGGGACAGAGGGATTCGGGAGGAAATTAAACCTTTCAACCATAACCAAAACCCCCGACTCACAAATGGAGATTCAGAAGATAAAAGAGTCATGAGGCCACGTGGCAGAATTAGACCAATGCTGGAGATAAGTTTGCTCAGGGTTTCCCCTTGAAGGCTGTGGCCTGGTCTTGGCTCCTCCAGCTTTATAAAAGCTATAGGAACTGAGTGAGATAAGAGCTAGAGAGCTGATTTCCAGAGGAAGCATGGCAGGGAATGGGGATATTGAAAGAAAATAGAGATGGTAAGTGAAAAAATTTCCATAGTTTACTGTGTGATTCTATGTCTGCTGTGACATCTTTAGTAAAGTTCTCATCACATACTACTGTTTTGGGGAAGAGGATTCTTCAACAGAACATGATGTGGAGTTGAGTCCTACATCTAGGTTTGTTCAGGGCAAAGCAAGAGATTCAGAAGCCAGACCACATGATATCACTTATATGTGGGACATAAACCTAAAAGCAACCAATGAACAGGACAAACAGAGACTCACAGACATGGACAATAGACTAGTGGCTACCAGAGGGGAGGAGGTGGGAGAGGAGGGGGTGGTAGACGGGGTAAAGGGGGTCAAATATGTGGTGACAGAAAGCAATCTAACTATGGGAGGTGAACACAGTGTAAATATATATATGCCTTACTGTTAAATTGTACAGCTGAAACTTATTGGATTTCGTTAACCAATGTCACCACAATAAACAAACAAACAAATAAATTTTAAAAGCCGACATTAAAAAACTAAAAAATAAAAATAATGAATGAATGAATGAATGAATGAATGAGATGCAGAAGCTGGAAACAAAGTTGAAATCCACATTTTGGTTACACAAAGAAATAGAAAGAATACTGATCGGAAAGGACGAAATCTCCACCTCATGCCATTGATGTTGGTAGAAGTAATTTGCATATACACAGGAATCTCTGGAACAAGTTATGGCAGCCATCTAGAGTGTCCCTCTGCACCGTGACAATAAGTATGTACATTAAAGCAAATCCCCACTCCTTTAGTAGAGAGCCCAAACTAAACTAGGGTGGGGAGGACCGAGTCTTTATTGTATACCCCAGAAAACTCAGGGTCACATTTCTGTGTGATCCATCTGCTGGGCCTCATCTGCTAACTCATCTTATTCTGCCCTTTAGTATCCCTGGAAGATGAATGTGCTCAAGGCACCAGATTGTCACAGTCTTTCTTTTCAAGCCAAACATCTGGATATTTCTAGATGTTCAGCAAATATTCTTGGAATTCCTCTGTGTTTTCAAAACTGTTTTGAAACCAAACATGAGTGGAGATATGCCATGCCTGTCTTTTCCCCTGCACTCTGCCTCTGAGACTTATCGGTCTGGTCCAGCTGTCCCTGCAGAGAAAACATGCTCTGGCCTTCCACTGAAGAGCTCTCTCAACTCTGCCCCCACTGTGGGTCTGAAATGTAGGTCTCATCAAACCTATACCTTTTCTAAAGCATCTGTGGTAGGCAGAATAATAGTGCCCCCTTTCCAAAGATATCTATTTCCTAATCCCTATATGGCAAAAGAGATTTTGCAGACGTGATTAAGTTAAAGATCTTGAGATGGGAGATTATCCTGAATTATCTGGAAGTCGGATTATCTGGTGAGCCCACTGAAATAACAGTAAGAATCCTTATTAAATGAAAGAGGCAAGAGGTTCAGAGTGGGTGAGGGGATGTGAATTCCAGTGATGTAAAGAAGGGCCACAAAAAAGGGGATGCAGGCAGCCTCTAGAAGCTGGAAAAGGTGAGGAAACGAGTTCTCCCCTAGACCTTCCAGAAGGGACCAGCTCTTGACTTTAACTCAGTAAAACCTAATGTGAACTTCTTACTTCCAGAATTGTAAGAAAATAAATTTATGTTGTTTAAAGCCACATAATTTGTGGTAGTTTGTTACAGCAGCAACAGGAAATGAATACAGCATCTAGGCAGGCATGTGAATTTGGGAAACACTATCAGCTAACAGAAGGAAACAGGATAAACAAAAATACTTAATGCTATTTGCCCATCTACTTAGCGCCAGGCACTTGACGTGCATAATCTCACGGACTTTTTGTAACAACTCAGTTAATTTATTCCATTTCTCAGAAAAAGAACCTGAGCTTTAAAAGTGAAAAAATGTTGCTCAGGATCCTATAGTTACCATGTAGTGAAGTCAAAATTTCATCATCTCTGTCTGACTCTAAAGCCCAGGCCCATAGTATACTACGTTTCACCTTAAAAAATGAAAAGAACAATATTCGTACATTCCACAAACATTTATTCAGTGCCTATTAAATGTCAAACCTTGCACTGGGCATTGAGGATGCTTTAATGAACAAGACACAACGCAGTTCTTGCCTTTAGCAGAATTTACAATCTAGGTTGTGGGGGTGGGGGGAAAGAGGCAGGCGATCAAACATGCACATATAATTACAACAGTGAGCACTGCTATGATGGAAATAGGGAATTATGAGCTACAAGAAAATTTAATAGGAAATTTATTACCTCAGGGGGCAAGTGAGTTTTGGATTCCAATCTGAAGGCTGCAAAGGAGTTACTCGCTGTGGCATCTCCCAACTAATACTGCTTCATCGACCCACCTTCCACAGCTACATCATGGAACCTGGCAGGTGAGGGTATATAATTTTCAGAACACACACTATTGGTCCCATGTGGTAAGAAAGAATCCCACAGAACTACACTCCCCCTCCAAGATCAGATGGGGTCAAGCTTCAGGCCCAGCTCCAGGCTAAAAGAATTTTGATTTATGGTGGATGGCCCATTGGTGACACCTACCTCATGAAGGCAGTTCCTAAAAGCCTGACTCCTCCTATCTTATCTGCCCATCTGCACTGGTGGTATTCATACCCCCTAGCACCCAGTTTTCGATCTTAAATCTTGCTAAGATTATATCTAAGCCATCCTCCTCACCTTTCTACTCACCTCAGCCTCATCCTCAGCCTCGTCCAACTCCTGTTTAGCCACTCGGTGACTTAGGAACCAGGTAGGGATGCTGACCTGCTTAGGCCAATCCCGCCCATTTCCACTGATGAATGGTCCTCCTATATCTAGAATAAATATCTTTGCTGACCTATTGATACAGTTTCCAGTAGGATCCAAATGGCATGAAAAAAAAAACAATAAAAGCTAATACTATGAGTGGACTCCTCTGCAGCAAAGTAAAAACCTCTCCTCACAAGAACAAATGGACGCCTCTGCTAAAAAGCAGTGAATGCTTACACCTAAGAATGAGTGTGGCTAGCAGTGTAGAATAGCATGAAGTGCTTGGGCTTCAAATCCAGGATGACCTGGGTTCCAGACCCCATTCTGCCACTAACTAGTGCAAAGCCTTAAAGCTGAGATGGAGCTGACTGTTCTTTCACCTTCTTGGTCACCAGGGTAAAGTAAATGGATCTGACTGGCCAGGCATTGCCTTCCTCCTTTTTCCACCCCATCTGCATCCTGCTGAAATTCCCACCAATAGCTCAAAGAAAACAATTCTCCCAGATAAAAGAGGACCATTCTATTTCTTCTATCAGTGCGGAGTAGCCTTAGTTGCCTACTTAAATTGTCTGAAGCTTAGTTTCCAATTTATAAAATGAGGATAACACTTTACGTGGAAGGCCTGGTATGAGGCTAAAATGAGAGGGTATCTAAAGGGTCTTATATCTCAGAGGTGCCCTTTGTAGTCAGATCTTATACTTACATTTCCAGCAGAGCGAAGTGGATTCCATGGACGATTTTCCACCTTAAATACCACCACCCTGACAAGAGGTGCTCTTCTAGAATGCAGTAAATAAAGGGAACCTGATGGGTAGCTGTTGCTAGTAGGCAGTATTTGCAGTGTTATACACAGGGAGCCACGGGAGGACAAGCCCCACCCTCTGAGGCCAAAGCTAGCACAAATCAGCATGTGCTAGAGGAGATAACACTCAGGGAGAAGAAACATCTTGCCTACAGCTTATGGGATTTCTAAAGCATCCATCAAAAGCCCAGACTATCTCCTGGGAACTAGAATATAAATGTGAAGATGTAATTTACTCAATTGCATGGTGACTAGATTGTCTGAAGCAGCTATGTGGCAACAGATGGGTGAAGCCTGCCTGGAGCCAACCCAAAGAAGCCAAAGAATTAGACTGAATCCTGGGTATATGGCCTTGCCCAAGCCCAGGGGTTCTGCTGTTTGACAAAATAATTCTTATCTCAGTGCTGGTATCATCAGGATATAACAGTTAATGACAGTGAACCATGGAGGCCATCAGGTTTCTTCTCCTCTAAGTCCATGCACACCAAGTCACATTCTAATGGAAGCTTTGCTACCTCGTATACAGTTTCCTAAAGGGCAGAGATTGGGGCCATATTTTTCAATTTAAATTGGATAGTTGCA
Organism: Eonycteris spelaea; assembly: GCA_003508835.1. NCBI lineage: Eukaryota > Metazoa > Chordata > Mammalia > Chiroptera > Pteropodidae > Eonycteris > Eonycteris spelaea. The sequence continues at coordinate 1,771,337 of PUFA01000200.1, forward strand.
TTGTGGTCGATACTCTTAGGGTCTCTTCAGCAAGAATTAGCTTTCTCTTTTAAGCTTCATACTTAATTCTTTAGTGTCTTGACTCAAAGTCAGCCCAGTTACTATTTCTTCACAGTTATTCTCCTGGACTCCTTTAATCAGCTGCCATTTGGTGACTATTTGTGATTCATTCGTCTAAAATAATTTTCTTTCCATCTATGTGATATGCAGTTCTGAAATTCTGGGAATTTGACTGATTTACTGATGCCAAATGATGGGGAAGGACCCAGGTCAGTCACCAAAGTGATTAAGAAAGCCCTATTCCTTAGGTCCTTATAGGGAGAGAAATGCAAGATGCCAAAGTACCCTGAACAAACATCTTTCAATTATTAAATGTGTCATTTTGGAGTTAGGTGGGAAATATTAACAGCTGAGCTGCCATGGCAGTAGAGACACCATGATATCCACAGAGCTTATGAAGAGGCTGGCAAACCAGGCATGTGTCTGTTTTTCTTTCAGCTTCCCCTGAGCCCCAGGAGTCAAAAAGACAGAATAGACTGAGGACTCTATCAGTCTCCTGTGAATGTGGTTAATTGAGTCCACCCCAACAGCTTGATGCCCTCTCATTCATTGACCCCATCCAGGTCCTGGACTGGTTAGGGCTGCAAACCAAATCTGGAGCTGTGGTGACCCTACCAAGGAATGCCACCCCATGAGGCTGACTCTCTCTTGGATTTTATTTTTAACTGCCAGAGGAGGAATGCAGAGGGGTATCCTGGGCTCTACCAAAGGGGTTTCTATAACATTGAATGCAAATGCTAGAAAAGATCTCATGGCTCTAGCCATCTAATTTCAGAAATATAGAATTTGCAACTGAGAAGTGATGTGACTTTCCCAGGGTCACAGTGACTTACCTGCAGAGCTATCACTTAGACTCAGTTCTCCTGGCTTTCCAATATGCTTTACACCTCATCATACTGCCTTCTGTGTCCAGGTAGCTCTGAGTGAGCTAGCCCTGAACATATTCCAGAAAGAGGAAAAGAAGAAGTAACAGTGGGAGCCTGCAAGCCCTGGGGCCCTTTACAATCCTGGTAACCACGCTGGGTTAAGCATGTCTTTTGAATGGTACCTGTTTGTTCTTTCCTTTCCCTTTCTGGTCCCTCTGATCCTCTTCCTGTTGAGAAGGGGTGGCTTACTTCCTCTCACAATAGAAGAAGAGAATTGGGACCTCAGATTTCCCTGGGGTCTCCTGGTTCTTTTTTGGTCTCCGCAGGGGAATGGCTTTGCTGTTCTGGTCTTTGAACTGGAGACCACTAAGATGTAACTGGTCCTGTCTGGCCTTTAGGGTTTATATGCTCACCCTTAGAGCCCGTCTGTCACAATCTTGACATCCCTACCTAGAAGCACCTTATCAGCCTGACCCCAGGCTTCTGTTGATCTTTTGTGTATGACACCTGGAAATTTCTAGATCTGCTGCATACCATGTGCAGGCCATAAAGAGCCAAATTCATTTATGTAGCCACATTCCCCCATCACTGTGGGGGTATTCTATCACTTTTCCACTATTGCTGGGCTCTAAACAGGGAGTGAGGAAAAAGTTTCTTTGCTTCTAGCTTCCCCTGTGTAATATACCCTCTCGACCCCAGGACTTGAGCCTACAGGGGGTGCTCAGGGCTCACGTGTCTCATACAACCTTCTTCTACATCAGCTTCCTTTCCTTTTCTTTATTTAAATGCCTACTTTATTAAATTGTGTGCATTCATTTTAATGTGCATTAAATAAAAATTCACCAACACATTGTTTAAGAAGAGACTCCAAAAAAAGTCTATTTCAAAAGCAAAATATAATGTACATTACAGGCACTGTCCTAAGTGGTTCACGTTCACCATGTGTGAGAGTTACATGGGAAGAACTGAAGTCTAGAATACATCAGCCTCCTTTCTCTTCCCAGAATCCACTTAGGTAAGAGAGGTGAGCTTTCTTTTCTTTTCTTTTTTCTTTTCTTTTCTTTCTTTTGTGGTAGAAACTTCCCTTGTGTCATAGCAAACTCCTTCTTCTGGGGCACTAAGGCTAATAGCTAAGCCTTGATAGTGGATGGAAGGAAGACTAACTTTTAAAATATTATGGAAGAAATCCCATGAGCTGTGTTGGCCAGGCATAGCTTTTGATTCCGAAGCCTTGGGATGACTAGGAACTAAAGATTAGGAAGGAAGGAAGTATATTGGCTTAATATTCTCAAAATATTATATCTAATCACACAGATAAAAGCAGATGTGCTGCGGCTGAAACAACAGAATGGGCCCGGAAGATGGCCAATCAATACCTCTCTCACACTGGTGGCCCTGAAAGTACCTCCAGGGCTCACCGGGATTCCAGGGAACACAGGTGGAAAAGGACCATGCCTGGGTGAACCGGGGGGGGGGGGTCCCTTTCCTTTCCTGGACTTTAGTTTCCTTAATTGCAAAATAAGGAATATGAATTAAATAATCTGCAAACTTGTCAAATATTCTGGTTAAGTAGGGGTTTTTTTCAATATAAACACAGAAACAATCTGCTTAGCACCAAAGCTCTGCTGGGCAAAACTGTTTCTTTTCTGATGAGTCAGGAGACGCTGCGGATCTTCAGCACCACAGGGTCATCAATAGGGACATCAATCCCCATGCCCTGGAGCTGCATCAAAATGTGGAGCTGCAGGAATTTCCAACTGGCTAAATGCCAGACAAATCACCCTTTTGTGGCAAGAATCTTCTCTTTACTCTATCCGGGAACTATTCTTCATAGAAATTGACAAAATTTGTATATGTAAATTATTTAGAAGCTATACTCACAAAAATCATTTTCTTTTTCTATCTTGGATTTTTTTTTAAAGATTTACATATCTGATGTAGCTATAACAAAACTAATAAATAATGAACTCTTCTTATGAAGATGATACATGTGAAACCCCTCTGTGGAAGAAAAGAAATACTTGAAATTGTCTTTGATTGGATTGTTCAACAAGTAAATTCCACAATGAACATCTTATTTTTCATTTTGGGATTTTCTTTTGCTAAGGCAAAATGGAGCTCTAAACTTGACCAGAAATGTGTTTGTGGGCTCTTGTGGGGAACAAGATAAAGACACCTGCAGAAAAATAACAATTGAGAACCTTTTTCTCTGAAGCAAAAGTCATGCTTCATTCCTATCTGAAAAGGTCACTCCTTGTTGGAAACAACACTTTACTCTTATCTACAGTGAGATAGCAGCTCCCCATGAGGCCTTGTCCAGAACTGAGAGAGAGAGAAAAACATTATTGAAGATAAAAGCAGAATTTTCTAAGATACCCCTGTGAGTTTGTCCCTTGAATCTCAGGATGGGTGTGAGTGTGTGGTGGTTGGAAAGGTGAGAAATTTCATGTAATGGTTTTTTTTTGGAAATATGCTGTTCTCTTTAATGTTTCACTGCATGAAACTTGTTGAAAAAAAGTTGTATTCTGGTGAAAATGATAAACAACAAACTCAAATATTTTAAAACTTAGACTTTTCCATTGGATCCACTGACTTTTGTGGTAATTCTAAAGGGAGTTAGAAAAAAGAAGGGATAAGGATGGGAAGGAGACAATGAGAGGATGAGTGAGGAAAAAGGAAAGAGGAGCTAGAGGGGAAAGAGTAAGAGGAGAAAAAAGTAGGGAAGAGAGTAGCCGAGTGAAAGTGGGAAGACAGAAAAAGAAGGAAAGAATAATGGGAGAGAGAGTGTGAGTACAGAAGGAAAGAGGGATGGAAGAAGACAGAGGAAAGGAGATGGGGAGGGAAGCAGAGAGAGGAAAAAAATGAGGAAGCAAAGGGAGAGGAAGAAGGGAGGGAGAGAAGGGAGAAAGAGCTGGGAGATAGCAAAGAAAAGAGAGACAGAGAGAGAAAAGCCAGAGGCTGAACTTCATAGGGTTGGCACCTCAGCTTTGCTCATTCAAGCACTTCATTTTCTCAAAGTCACTCACCCTCTTGAGGACCTGATTCAGATCAAACAAGAAAAGCAAGCCTGACAAAGCAGAAAAGCAAGGGATTCATGCTGTATGAAGGAGACAGGTTCCTGCCATGTGACTGGTGTGTACAGCCCCACTGCGAAGGAGGTAGCTGGGAAACCCAAGTTTCCACAAGTTACTTTTCCAGTATGGAATGAGGACAGGGGTCTGGCCTAGTTGCTTGGCCACTGTGTCCAGGCTAGAATGAGGGCTGGAGAGTTCTTTGCCCCACTCCACTCCTGAATACACCTCGGGAGCAGCAGAGTTGTCTGCAACACCTCATGCCTGTCTCCCTTGGCCAGGCTGAAGGCATACTGCCAAATTCTTGCTCTTCAGTTCTCTCTTTCGCTTTCCAGCTACATTAACACCCTATCTTTCTGTTATGACAACACGACAGGCCCTGGATGGGATGAGATCCAATGGGTCTCTCTGGTAGATGTCAGCGGTTGCTCCAGTCTCATAGATGTAGACCTTGGAAACAAAGCCTCCTCCTGCTACCCACCAAGGTCTCAGCAGGAACAATGACAGCCCTTTTTCAGTGTGCCTTACTGCCGGGCAGACCCTTTCCCGACTCATCTGTTCTTACTTGATTACACTTGGTTTCCTCATCAGCAGGTGATGCAAATGTCCCTGATCCCTACCTAGTTTTGGCATTACATTCCACTTAACTGGACTGTCCTTAAGCCATCTTTTAGGGCCCAAAGAGGACAGCCATTGGTCCCACAGTTGATGACTAGCAGAGCTCTGATCTGGTTTTCACAGCACCTTGCCTATTATACCTCCCTGGTTCACGCACAAATTCTTTTCTGGCCTCGCTCTCTGACTACGCTCCTCCCTAAGGGGGAAGAGTTCACCTGGAGCCCAATGCGGACACCAGGACCCAAGAATTCACTCCCCGAACACCCTAAGCCTGCTTCCAAGGCTTGCTCAGGCATCTTCTTGAAGTATGTCCTCCTAGGGCCAACCACACCAAGGTGCATGTACCCCGAGATCTGAGGGATCACCAAGGCATGGCCATGTAGAACACATGGCCTGGGGTATCCACATGCTTCTGCAGGATATGCCCCCTGAGGTGGGGCTGAGCTGGGTTGGGAAGAGAAGTGTGACATCACCTTCAGCTGCAGAGCACTGAGCAGTCAGAATTTTAAATTGAATCGTATCTTCGATATTATTATGAAGGTAGATTTGTCAAAGAGGAAGAACAGAACACTTAAAAGCCTGTTTGTGGGATTTACAACTTCTAAATGTTTAGATAAAATGATATGTGGGCATCCATTTGTACTCTTGTCCCAGGCTTGGCAAATGTTAGGAGTGGGCCATGCTGAGCACAGGTGACTTTCCAAAAATGATATCTAAAAATTACTTTAATTATAGATACAATATTTCTTTCTTCCATCTCTTTCATATTTGAAATGTGTCTTTGCATCTAAGCACTCTATATGGGCTCTTTTATGGGCTGAGAGTTTAGGGTAATTTGTTATAGCAGCCCTAACAAACTAATACAGGCTCTTAAAGGAAGACACTCAAAATGGAAGTCCTTGGTGTCCTTCCATTTATATACTCCACATGGAGAAAACCTGACTCATCCAAACACAGCATAATTGTCTTCCTATCTTTATCTGAACTTCCTGTAATGAATGCCATTTGCTCTTTATTCGGCCTCCCTGCTTTGGACAGACAACAGCATATACCTTTAGGGCATCCGATTACTTCTCTGCAAAGTCTCCAGTGGTGGCAACTAGTTAAGTGTATGGTTGATCAACTTCTCGATGCTGTCTTATTGACCTAATCGAAAATGTTTCCCAGAAGGAAGGCTTGCAGCTCTTCAGATCAGGAAGCCCTTCATTACTGGGAATCTTTGTATTATTTAGGTCAAGGGGAAGGCTTTACTCAGCTTTTTCTTATCCTTCCCTCTCTTCTGACACAGTTAAAATTTCAAAACATGTCACTCAACAGCAGAAACAAGCTGTTGACCTGACTGAATATATCTGAGTCTGAGTTTTCAGAAACAGAATATCCAAGAGAATTCGTAATTTGTTTTGCCACTTTGTTGGTTTTCCGTTCTAAGGTAGATTTAATGTCAGAGTTTAAACTTCCAGGTGCCATTCTTCTTGCATGACTTGACAGTATAAGTCCTAATTAATGCTGTAAGCATTGCTACTTGTCCTTTAACTAGTTTTTCTCTCAGATGATCCTCTTTTCTTGTGTGTGTAATGTGCACACACACACATAAACACACTGTAAACAAAACAAGTGTGTTAAGAAATAGAAGTGGAGGAGAAAGGGAAGCAGATGCTATTCACACAGACTATGATATAAATGGTGCCCCCCCTACAGCTGTTCAGTGTACAGCCTGCAACCCATATGAGGAGACTCTGAGGGGGACAGAGTGACAGGAAGAGAAAAACATGTTTGGGAGTTCTGAGCTATTGAGAGGCTGACAACGTGGGATCAAACAGCCAATGTTAATATTAATTATATTTTATCACAAACTAAAATTTAATCAGTGGGAAAAAATGTTAGCTTGAAAAACCATCTTTACTGTAAAACTATATCTTTCAACTAAGTATGTATATATACATACCTTATATTCAGTAGGGTTACACCATGTTGAACAATTACTTAGTTAATTTAACCAATGAAGAAAATCAAATGCAGTGATTTGAATGTAAAAACACTTTAGTCAGAAACATCATTAAGTTATTCATGAACAGATAATGGAATGAAAAGACTGGCTCTGGAGCCAAACAGACCAGAAATGAAATCTTAGATCTTCTATTTAATATCTGTGTAGCCTTGGGCAAGTCACTTACCGTGAGTATCAGTTTACTCATCTAGAAAATGGCAGCAATGTTACTGGCCTGGTGCAGTTAGTATGAGGGTAGTCTGTAGAGTGAGTGCTGTATACAGGCACGTAATAAATAGTACTATCCTGCATGACTACGTACAGTAACAAGAGTCACAGGTCTCAGATCACAAGAGAGGAAAGGGTGTTAGGAATTCAGTACATTATAGGGTCTGGACTCACCCAAGAAGCTCTGAAGGATCCAGGAGGAGGACAGTGGCAATGCTAAGGAGGGCCCTGGGTTGGTAGAGCCCGATACACTGACTTCCTATTTGAGACACGGATCATGTCACAAGATTCCTGATCCATCAAGGCCATCCTCTGTATTTTTATCCAGGAGCCAAGATTATAGCTTTTGAAAAAGACTGTATTCTAAGCTAGGCCTTCATGGAGACTGCCAGATTTGGGGAAGAGAGGGTCTCCATAGTATAGCCCTTCTCACCACCTTCCCTCATTTGTGTGTGCACCTTATTTTTCTGCCACACCAGCCTCATACTGTTCTCATCACCCGACACCTGGCAGCTCGCAGACAACAGGTTTTTCTGGAAGGCCAGTCAGCTTGCATTGGTAAAACAATCCAGAAGAATTGACAAAGCAGGTTCCTGAAACAAGAATCTCTCAGGAACCTCAAGAGAACAGCCACAGTTTTATGCTCCGTTGGAAAAAAAAAAAAAAATATATATATATATATATAGATATATCTATATATATATATACACATATAGATATATCTATATATATGTGCATATATATATATTTAGATAGATAGATAGATAGATAGATAGATAGATAGATAGATAGATAGATAGATAGTTTCCTGACAGTAACTCTTGCTTTGTAGAAAAAAAAAATTCAATCAGTCTCCTGTTTCTGGGTATAGATGGGGACATGGGATCCTAACCTGTTAGTAGAAAGCAAAGGGAGCTCAGTAGTTCATTTTCATTCAATCGGTCTCCCTCTCCCACCCTTCCTCTCCCCTTTCTTCCCCGCTCTTTCTCCTTGCCCCACCCCACATTCTTAGGAAAGACTGCTCAAATTACATCTCATAATATAAATTCCCTTGCATATGACATGGTTGTCAAAGTCTTAAATGTGTTCGCCAATAGCAAAAGTTTTAACCAGAGAAGTTACACAACCTAAAATATGAGATGACAACATTGGAAATACAGTTGCTTTTAAAATGGGAAATGGTATTATATGCACATGCAGTAACAGAATCTTAGAAGCTCTGAGTTACAATGGACCTTTCGAAGTTATCTTATTCAATTCATACGTGATGCCTGGATTCCAACTACTTTATCCTAAACAAGGGGTCAGCTAGCCTCTGCGAGAACATCCCTCCAGTGATGGGGAAATCAGAATATTCTGGGGCAATCCAGTGGATCATAAAGGTCATAAAGGTCTTCACAAAATTACAAAACCACGACAGCTTCATAAAAAGGAAAAGTTGTACAAGTGGAACATTAAAGACAATTATTTACATTTGAAATAATCAATTCACAAACTTTTTCTAAACGCTGTTTCTATTACCAAAAAAAAAATCTACGGCGATAGTAATGTTCAAATTTTTAAGCTACATGAAACGATGCATGATGGGGTAACAGAGAAGGTCAAATGGTTCTAGGAAAAGACCCTAGGATTACATGGGATAGTGTCTCTGAATTAACTACAGAAGAAAACGTGTAACTTCTCTGGCTAACAACCTTACCATTTCACTCCCTTGACTACAAACTTTTCCATGTCTTCTGAAAAGTTCTCTACCAAGTAGACCATCATTCATTCATTTGACACATATTTATTGAGGTATATGTAGATGCCAAATGGTGTTTGAGTCACTGGTGATGTATCAGTGAACAAAACAGACTTTCTGGTGATATTTTTACCTTATCCTCTTTACTCACTGACCACATTTCTCTATTTAACTTCCACCTTGACCTGCTACTTTTCTTCTCATCCAAAACTCTCAAAAGAGTTGGTCACACTTACTGCCTCCACCTCCTCACTTCACATTAAGACTCCAACCCACTGCTGTCTGCATACACACCCACAACTCCATTTAAACTGTTCTTCCTCTAGCCATCATGATTTCATAATTTCCAAACCTAACAGACTTGATCTCTCAACTACATCTGATGCTGCTAATGGCTCCCCACTTTCTAAAACCTCCAATTCCTTTGTGTCCATGACATCTCTCCTAGCTCTCCTTTTTCCTCTCCTTTTCCTCTGCCTACTACTCAAATGTTGATAAATCTCAGGGGTTAATTCTCAGCCAAATGCTCTTCTTGCTTTACATGTATTTCCATGGTGATCTCATCCCTTCTCTGGGCTTGAACTGCAAGGTCAGACCTTCTCTAGCTTTGAACCCATATACCCAACTGCTTACTGGACCTCTCCACCTGGGTGTCTCACGGGCACTTCAATTATAAATATTCAAAAATTTCTTCCATAAAAGTTCCCCTCTTTTTCCCAAATCCATGAATAGCACCATTATCCACCTAGTTACTCATACTAGAGACTTACACTTTGTCCTGGGCTTTACCATTCTCAACCTCCAAATCCAATCAAGCACTACTGATTTTATCTTTTGTTTCTAGAGCTCTCTGTACACTCTCCTCCATCCCTGGTACCAGTTTATTTCATGCCCTCACCATTGCTTGCATCTACACACCTGCGACTGTCCTCTTACTAGTGTCAATGTCCTCTAGCCAAAGACCACTAGGAACACACCAGTAGTTGAACAAGTCGAACAAGTTGAACAAGTCTTCCCCTCACTGCAGTGGGGGAGAACACACACCATGGGGAACTGTGGGTTATCTCAGTAAGAGAGTGCACAAAAAAACAAACCTATTACAGGATTTGGGTTTAGTTGATCTAAATAAGTAGGGCTTCACTCTGGATTGGACACTGTCATAAAATGGGAAATTTATGATTGGGTATCTCAGTAAATCTTATTATCTACATGGAGGACAGACTAAAGCAAAAATAAAGCTGTAATTAGAAAAGAAATATCAAGCACTCATTTCAGCAGAAAGAAGAGAATGTTTGGTATTTTGTGGGTGGCACCGTAACCTTGATTTTTTATGTGCTTTAGACAAAATTCTGAAGTGACCTTGTTTTGTTTCACTTTATCACATTCTCAGGGTAACTTTTCCTGAGGTCGGTGTTCTGTATGACTGTTTATGCCCAATAGGTCATGACTGCCAGGCCAGCTTCCAGACTTCAGGGCTTGCTCTTTTATTTTTTTTACTTCTCATTAGTATCTCTATTTTAATCCTTGTCTTCTTCTGATTCATCTTCCACACTTCAGCCAAGAGAATCCCATCTAAACCACGTCTGATAGTATGTCACCTACAGTCATTTCCAAAGTCCTTTCCTAAAACCCCTGCCAGATGCAACTTCCATTTCCTTTGAGAGAGCACACTTTCACTACCATTGTGCTGGCACATATATTTTTCCTTCTTATGTTACAGTTACTTATGTTTGACTCAGTACACTGCCCCTACCTCATTCTAAGTTTTCAATATGATGAAAGATGTCTATAACTTATTATTTCAAAGTCATACCAATTTGGTTGAGATCACCAAAACAAAGGCTACAGTACATTGCTAACTTGTCACCACAGATTTTAAAGACTGATATATTCAGTAGATGGTGTTAAATCATCAACAAATGTATTTTCGTTCATTGAGCACACATTCACATGATGCTGAGATAAGAATTCATCAAATTGAGCTAAGCAGACTCTAGGAATTTACAGCATAATATAACCAATCAAAGTCAAGACATACATATTAAGAGTAGGTATTAAACAACTAAAATGTTAAAATTAAGTATGTATATTATGTATACAAAATAAATAGTAAGTAAAGAGTAGTGAAAAGGAAAGCAAGAGTTATAAGGCTTTTATATTAGAGTACAAGTAACTCTCAACATATTCATTAGCACCCAGCAGACAGGCCAATAAGCCAATGGCCATGTGTTTGGGCAGACAGCAGGGGACAAGTGAGCAGGTTAGCATGGGTCAGGCAGGTAGACAGGCAACAAGCAAAAGAGAAACAGTCAGGGGCTCCCCTGTGAGGGGTGTGGAATCCCTCCAGTCGCTGCCTGCTGGGGCCTAGATCTGTGCCTTAGAACTCAGTGTCCACCATATGGAAAGCTGGCCTGAGTCAGGCTGCCCTCCTTTTGGAACTAGATTTCCTTTACTGTGAACATGAAAATACTGTCAGGGAGTTTGTAGATCTTCTCTCCCCAAAGTGATAAAGAATGGCTGTTTCATGGCATCCTCTGTATTTAGAGATCTAACAGCAACCCTCAACGTTCAGTGGCTTAGTGAGAAGGCTGGTCCTGTCACCATCAAGTATTGGTACATGGCTCAAAAAGGCCTCAACTTGGGGAAATTCTAGAAGATGGAATGAGAGTTCATCTAATTGTGAATTATAGATTAAGTTAAATCCAATAAATATGTATCCCCTATCATAGACATGGCACGGTACTCAACTCTAAAGAAAATGCAATGTTAAGTAAGGCTAAGTTCTGGCTTTTGAGGAGCTTACAATCTAGTAGAAGCAATAAGACAAGCACACAAACAGCTGCCAGACAAAGTATGATGTAATGAGTGTCAGCTAAGAGGTGAGGGAAAAACCCTATGGAGTCTCAAAAGAATGAGAAAGTCTATCTTGTTGGGAAAATAAGAAGGTTCCACAGACAGGTGTTCTTTTTAAACTTGGCTTTAGAACAATTCCAATAGCCAACACAGTTCTGAACTTCAAAAAGGAAGTCTGATTTAGGTTTGGAAGTTAGAGCCATAAGTTGGAATAAATTTATCTCAGAAGAGTTGAGATTAGCACAGAGGATTGAAACCCTGAGGAAAACCCATGTGTAAGAGGTGGGCAAGGAAGGCGAAAGAGCCGCTGACTGACAGTGAGGAGGAATGTTAAGAAAACCAAGAGGCGAACAGGACACTAGTGTGAATGCTAAGAAAGGAGACAATTTCAAAACTATGAGACCGCCAATATAGTGCAAAAAGCTGCAGAAAGGTTCAGAGGAATGGAGACTGAAAATAGGCCATTGTGTTGGTCATCAGGAAGTTCATGACAACCTTGGTGTGAGCTTCACTGAAGTAAATTGACAAATGAATAGAACATGGACACAGTGAAAAGAAAATTCTCTTTGAGGGGGCTAGCTTGAAAGAGAAAGGATTGAGTGTCAGAGTTCTTTTTTATGCTCATCGTTGTAAGGTTAGGAAAAAAGAAAGAATTACAGGAGAAAGGGCCAAAGGGCCAGAGGAGATAGAGTCCAAATGATACTTGCATAAGCTGACCTAGGGGGAAGGAAGTACAGAAATCAGAAGAACGTAAGGATGTAAGGATATAAGCGTAGAAAAGTCAGGAGAGGGGAATTGAAAAAGCTCACCCCTAATTGCCTCTATCATCTCTTGTCCATCTGAAGTATGAAGCAAATCAGCATGGCTCTGGGCTTCACAGGCCTGGATTCTAGTCCCAGTTTAGCTAAGTGTTATCTCCATAACCCTGAGTATATTATTTACTCTCTGAGTCTCCAGTTTTTCATCTGTAAAATTGAGGAAACAATTATTTCCTTGCAGCAATGGTTCCATAATAATAACACATGTAAAGGAAATTGCAGAGGGCTTGGCACTTAGTAGGTACACAATACATGAAAGCTATTACTGTTATCATTATTTATAGCATAAGAAAACTTTCATTATTTTCTAACACATTAAGTGGGGAAAATAATACTTATCACACAGGTTTCCTGGGAAAATAAAAGATGATTTGTGTGAAAACCACATCAGTATTCTCCCTTGCAAGGAACACCTTCTGGGACAAACTGAGAAAGGGATCATCCTACATGGCTTCCTGAATCTCCCACCTCTCAGGTGCTCCTCCTGGCTATACTCTCAGCTCAATCATGAACCACTTCTTTCCCGGATGCTGTTCGCCTGCCCATCACCTCCAGAAACACTTGAACATACTGTGTACTATATAACAATATAGCATGATGCTCTCACATCAGCAGTAGGACCATTGTGGGGCAATTCACACTTACTTGTGCAACTTTGTCCCTTTACTCCTCACACCTCCACGACCCAAGCTGATGGCAGTTGCGTCTTTAACGAGGAGTTGTGAATCATTAAAGGGAACCGCAACATAGGAGGGAAAATATTTAAAACTGCACTCTTCATATGGCTGTTCCTGTGGCCCTGGAGAAAAGTACCCCTAAAAGTTAAACTCTTCACAGAGTTCCCATCTTGAATATTCTCAGCTCCCAACCTTTCTGCTTCCTCCATAGGTCCTTCCTCCAGGACTGTCAATACAACAGTCTGGGTGGCCTTTGTCCTCTAAACCTGGTCCCCACTCCCCCACTCCAAGATCTTCCTGCCAATGGAAAGAGCAGAATGAGGAGTCATTCTGCCATTAAAAGGGCAGTAGAAACCAAATACACACTGCTCCCTTACTCCCGAAAAAACTCCCCCACATACTTAAGTCATATTGAATTATCTGAAGGTGACCTGTGTGGGTGTGTGTGGGGGATACCCCTCTTGCATAATTTCTTGCTTTTAACCCCATCTTTACGCCCGTGTTTGCATCCACCTCCCTGCACCCACATACTGTCCTTCAACCAGATCGGATTATTTAAAGGGCTTCCATATACTCTGCTTCCTATCAATTCTTCCTATCACCTCTGAGCCCTCCTTTTTTAATTTTGATTTTTCAATTAGAGTTGACATCACCTCTGAATTCTCTTAAATGCTGCTGTTTTTTCACACAAAATCCTGACTGGAAAGAGTTCAAGGGAGAATGAAGAGAAAGGCTATATGGAAACAGACACTGTCACACACTGCCAGTAGGATACTTGTGGTCCCAGCTCCACGAAGGGCTCTCCTACCCAATGTCAGTTGACTGTGGGACCTAATTTAGCAGTTAGACTCCCACATGTACCAATTACACAGACATTACATACACACGATATCTATACATATCTATACATGTCTTCATATGTTGATTATATATATATATATATCTAGACCAATTTGAGTATGAAAATTTCTCTAAGTTAAACATGGTCTGCACAGATCTCTCTCTAAACCAGGAAAAAGAGCAGTGTGAGGGGAAAGGGGACCAATTACCAAGCTATTATCCACCTATCAATGGCTCCACAAACAACCTCCACAAGCTTTGAAATTACCTCTTTCCTGCACCTAATTGTCACCAAGCTATTTTCTCTAAGATGAAAGGGAGTTAAATAAGAATTTATGAGCCTCCTGACCAAATCCACTTCTCTAATTACATGTGTAAAGAAGCTGCTACAGCGCCAGGCACACAGTAGCATTTATTTAGTCACAATGTCCTGACTGTAGCACCCATAAGTTGAGAAACGTGAGCTCCATCCTTTCTAAGAGCCCCACACTTTTCAAAGCCTAATTCTCTTAATAAAAACCTAACCTCACAAACTTTGCCACCAAAGTTTTTTTTTCTTTTGTAAAACTTGTTTCATTCAAAGGTTCTTTGGAGCTTGTGAATACAAAGCACACTCATCACAGACTGTCAAACAGTCATCACTGTGCCTGTTCTCTTTACAGTAAGATTTTTTTTAAGTGAGTTGTTAAATGTTACTCACATTCAACTACGTTTTGGGCAGATGTGATTAGGTTAAGGCAAAAGAAACCCAAATGCTGACATTTAACCTCTTGGGTAAAACCTTTACAAACAGAGTTCAAGCTAGTTAGTTGTTTTTCTCTACATCATTTAAGTTTTACAAAGTGATATATTTCAAAGTTAAAATACATATCAATTTCTTTTACTTGGTTAAAAAATGTCAGATGTTGAATGAAAAATATCAGAAATATCAGCTATATTAGAATATACCAGCATGCTAAATAGTGGGTTCAGAACTGAAAAGTCATGACCTTGGCTTCCAATTTCCCTTTTGGAGTAGGGAGCCCTCATCCCTGGTACTTATGTTATTGTGCTCTGAGGTTAACTTTGGGCTTTCAGAGAAACCAAAGCATTTCCATCAATTTCTCATCCAGCAAAAGGTTTACTGGGTGATTGTTTCTTGCTGGGTACTTCTATAAGCATCTTCTCATTTAATCATCACAACAATCATGTAATATAGGAATCATTATATGAACTCCTTAGCTGAGAAAATGAGCTCAGAATCTTTAATAATCTATTCAAGGTCACATCTTTGTTACAAATGGGCTTTACAACCAACCCCAAGTTACTGCAGGTACTGGAAAATTGTCTAAAATTCTGCTGCTGCTTCTTTAATTCAAACAAATCTGTACTCAATTCAAGTGAGTGATATCAGACTGTAGTTCAAAAGCAATTTAATTTGCATATGATCATTTAAAGCCTCTTTTTTTAAAAAAAACTTTTATTCTACTTTTTCATAAAAAAGTTTATATAATATATACACCTTTGTCTCTTGGTTTCTTTTTCCTTTTTAAAAAACATGCTCAGCTCTCTCTCATCTGTAGAAGTAGACCGTTAATATTAAATGATAACTGACCTTATTAAGGATTATATACAAAGTATGAATCTCAGGCCACAATGTCAAATGCACAAGAACTATCATTTTCTTTGTTTTTCCACAGTGCAAATTAATTTCTATTTTGAGCTCCATTTAACTGGATGGCAAAAACATAATCTCAGTCAAGTTCCCCCTACTTCCCTAGGGTTGTATCTACATTCCAAGGACCTTGTAAAATGCCATGACAAAAGAGGAGTGCGGAATCTGGCCCCTGAAGCAGGCACACACCCCTTGGATGCCTTTTGTCACCTCAAGATCTTAAATTAAGTCTCTCTACAGATTCTGGACCACGCAGGTGTCTTCCTGCTGCTTCTGTGCGAGAAGGACAGAGAACTTGAGAGTTTCAGACGCTTTAAGAACTTAAATACGAAAGGTCTAACTTTAAAACTTTAGATATTGTATAGAAAAATATATTTATAAATTTCAGGTAAGAAACAATTTATTAAACAAGATTTTAAAAGTTCAGTGCTCAACTCAACAGCACATATGCTAAAATTGGAACGATACACAGAAGATTAGCATGGCCCCTGTGCAACGATGACACACAAATTCGTGAAGTGTTCCATATTTTTATAGACAGTGTATTAGTGGCTACCAGAGGGAAGGGGGCTGTAGGGAGGTACATAGGGGTAAGGGGTTAAATATTTGGTGACGGAAGGAAACCTAGCTATGGGTGGTGAACACAAAATGCGATATATATATATAACATACTGTTAAACTGTACACTTGAAACTTATTGGATTTTGTTGATCAATGTCATCCCAATAATTTTAATTAAAAAAAAAAAAATAAATAAAGAATTAATTTCAAAAAAAGGTTTTAAAAGTTCAAACCAGAAAAGAAAAGGTTGGTAAATTTGACAATTTTAAAATTAGGAATGTCTGGCCAATTAACAAAAATGACACTATATAGTGACTGATAATTCACAAAATGGGAGAAGATATTATATTCTCAATACATATAACTATCAAAGGCTTAGTATCCAGAAATATAAGAACTTGTATAAATCTATAAGAAAAAAAAAAATAGAAAAATAGGCAAAAGACACGCATAGACATTTCACAGAAGTAGAAAGGAGAATGGCCAATACAAGATACTCAACCATATTAGTAACTAGGGCAATATAAATTCAAATCACAATGACATCCCATTCCTCCCTTCTTAGACAGCCAAAATTAGTGTTTGCTGATGCTAAGATGATGACTAAGTGGAACCAATGGAATTCTCATACATTGGTAATTAGAGTAAAAATTGCTAAAATCACTTTAGAAAACAATTTGGCATTACGTAGTGAAATGTGCATGTACTCTATTAATCAACAGGTCTACTTCTAGATATATTTGGAGGTAACACTCAAACTGCATAACAACCAGTGAATCATAGGCACCAACCAATCAGAATGGATGTCAGCAGCCAGTATCCAATACCAGTGTGGATCTATTAACTATTAGTTTCAATACACATGGCAGAAGCTCTTGCACATAAGTACTAAAAAACATGTACAGTGTCTCCAGCAGCATTGCTTGTAATGTCCACCAACAATTAAGTGGATGACAATATTGTGGTATTTTCACACAATAGACTACTTTGCAATTGTAAAAATGAGTAAACTACAACCACATGCATTAATATAGATGAACTGCAAAAATGCAACAATGGGTAAAATAAGCCAATCTCAGAAGAATATATGTAGATAGAATGATTCAATTTATATCAAGGTCAAAACCAGGGAAAATTTGATTTCCACCACTGCACTCTAGGAAAAGAGACCTAGTTCCTTGACCTCTGGACCTAGAGGCTCAAAACTTAAAGAAGACTTTTGGAGTTATCCAGCTCACGCATGTCATTTTTTGGCATGAGGGAGACAAATGATTTAAGAAAATAAGTACAAGACTTAAATTCATAAAACTTAGATTCCAGCCTTGGCCCTCTATGTAATAGCTTTGTGACATGGGGGTAAGTTACTTAAACTCACAGGGGATAATAGCTGTCTTCCCTATTACTACAAGCATGGAATACTGCTATAGAGGAGATAATAATGAGCATGTGATTTTAAAAAGTTTATTATATGTGGTAACTACTACTTTGACATTAGAAAGATGTACATATTCACATTTAATCATATACACTTAACAGACTGTTGCAAATCCAAAAGGCACACATGACCAATTTTGAAGGCACATACTATTATTCAGTTAAACGCATACCTGTAAATAAGTTAAAGTGACTTAATGGGCTCTTTGGTGTCACAGCAAATTCTTGCTGACAGATGCGGTGTGGGAGCATTGATGAATGAGATAAGATTCATTAAGAATTGTCAGATCAAACTGGCAAAGATGTTTACCTGAAGCAGGCTAATGGAAAAAAGCCAAGTAAGGTCAAGGTCACAGCTAGGGAAAGGGTACCAAGCATCAAACTTCAAACGGGTACAGCTTTGATAGAAATGAGAACATGAACTATACAGTTAGTAACTGGAGAAGTTAGTCCTAGGACAGAAAAGGGTATGTGGAAGGAGCCAAGGAACTTGATTCCAATCTAAGTCTGGGAAGAGCAAGTGTGGGTCAGAGCCGGGCAGGGCTGAATCCCTTACACAGGTAACACAGTCACTTCCTGTCTTGATACACAACTGTATATAAGTCTTCCTGTCACTACTCATACAGAAGTAACATTATAAAGTATGGTAGGTTTTAAAGCAATGTTCCTCTTCTACCAAAGAAATGTTCTAAATCCTGAAAGGATTAAGAGCTAGTACAAACTAATAACCAGCATTTTTGAGTGCTTACTATGTACATTATGATAAGCACTTTATATGTGTTATCTTGTTTAATCCGCAAAAACATTCTACAATGTAGGTACTATAATTAGCTCTATTTTAGGATGAAGAGACTGGCCTGGGTTCATAAAGCTAGAATGGGGGACAAACCAGGACTTGACCCTGGCCTGTATGACTTCACCCCCATATCTCCTTATTCCTGCTGAAACGGTACTTTCGGCAGTCTCAAGTAACCATTTATAGCCCCATACCATGTGCTATTTTAAAATTAGATGAAAATGGATTACCTTTTTAGATTTTAATAAAGGCAGACGTGAGACTACTGACAATGAGATGTTTTCCTAATTACACTTCAGTTTAATAATATAAGCATGGCTGAAATTTGAGCAAACTTGTCTTTGCAGGTCCTCTTGTGGTACAAGTCAACTACTACAGTTTGGATCTTTTAGATATCTTATAATTTTGGAGACTTTCCAAAAGTGAATTATAAAAGATAAAAGTCAGCATTTAAAGGCCTGGAAACTTTAATCTAGAAAATTTATTTTTGAACAAAGTATTTTTAATTTGCTTTTCAACTGATCATATTAATAATAGCTGAAAAATACCTGTCTTCAGGATGACATCTATACTTTATTTTCAGTTATAGGTACCACACCACAAAAGCTGCACTGTCCAACGTGATGAAAATGTTTTAGATCTGTGCTGTCCACTATGGCAGGAGCTGGCCATATGTGGCTGTTGAGCACTTGCGACGTGGCTAATGCAACTGAGAAACTGAATTTTTTGTTTTACTTTACTGTACTTGATTTTGGTTAATTTAAATTTTAAAAACTGATAGAGTTTATAAAATATTTCTGTTAAATTTTCATCATTTTGATAGAAGTACATTTCATTTTAACCACTAAAATTTTAGCATCCAAATTAAGATGTGTTATATGTGTAAAATACACACTAAATTTCAAGTATTTAACATGAAAAAGTCAAATATCTCATTAATAATTTTAAATGGATTACATGTTAATACATTTCTAAACATATTGCTTTAAATAATATAAGCAATATATTAGAGCTATTTTCACCTGTTTTTAGTTCAGTTCCATTTAAAAAGTATATTACTTTATTTTATATATTATTACATATTATTTTTCAAGCTTTACCCTCAATCTCTACATCTGTGTTTACATCTGTTTCCCTGCCCTCCTCTATATCCAACACTGCACTCAAGTCATATTGAATTATCTGAAGGTGACCTGTGTGGGTGTGTGTACCCCTCTGGCCTAATTTCTTGCTTTAACCCCATCTTTATATCCATTTACTTCCACCTCCCTGCACCCGCAGGCTGTCCTTCAACCATATCAGATTATTTAAAGGGCTTCCATATACTCTGCTTCCTATGTTTGAAAGGCTCCTTGTAATTCCTGATCGAGACTTTTTAAAAATCATTCCTGATGAGAAACTTTGTACCAAATGTGAAATCATTGTTTGTAATTCAAAATGTATGATAGTTGAAACGATATGAACAATTCACAGCTCATTTATTTCATTGACAAATGTCATTCTGATTTCAGTTAGTAATATAAGGTATTTTTACATCAAGTATAAAAAAGAAATGCAAGAACATCTGTCCATTCTTAGAGCAATCCACATGCAGCCACCATTGACACAACTAAAAGGTCATATCAGCCACGAATGGACAGAAAATTCTAACGTATGTGAGGACAGAGACTGGAGCCAATGCTCAGAGCTGTATATGTCGAGAAGCCCTCTGCCAAAACTGAAAGTTAAGTGGTTACCTTTTAGAGAGAAAGTAAGGAACATGTGTGTGAGAGAAGCATGGAACCTACACTTCTCTGAATATACTTTGTTTTTGCAGATTTGATATTGGAACTACAGAAATATTTTACATAATTATAAGGCAAAATTAAATTTTAAAAAACAACCCATAAAAATCAAAAGCAAAACAAAGCAAATGAACCTAACCGTATACTGAGTTGCTGGCATAACCTCACAGGGAGGAACTATACTATTCTATTTTTGTGTACATCTGAAATTTTCCATGAAGAGTGGAGTGGGGAGAGAACAGGGAGGAGCAGAGAGATATGAGGAAATGATAAAGAATGTGGATTCACAGAAAAAGATAAAGAAGATGGATTTACAGGGAAAAAAAAGAATGTTGATTTGCAGAAAAAGAATGTGGAATAACAGAAACCATTCTTTAAGCTGGAGGGGATAATCAAAACAGTGGAACGTTGCCCCAAGGTCAAACAAGAAATGTGAAGTGCCCATGACACTGAGCAACACTTGAAGAAAGTTGGTGGAAAAAATAAAAAACAGTACATGTGGTTTGGAAATGGTGAATGTGTTCTCATTAAAACATAATAGAAGGTGAAATCAAGAATGCTGTGCATAATCCAGGATGTGCGGATGTGGTTCTCTTACCTGTGGCCTCCATGCTTCCAGATTCTAACCCTAACACCATTTTCTTATTCCCACCCATAAGACAAGTCTGACTCCACCAAAATGAGACGAGCTCCTTTTCTGAGCCTCTGAGTTTCTGAAGGCCTCCAAAAGTCTCTGAAGGGAGCACGGTATATTATTCTTGTTGTTGGTATTATTTAACAATATTAATACCATGCTTACTATGTACCAGGCACTACTGTAAGCACTTTATAAATATTAACTCATTAATTTGTCTTAAAGACCCTATGAGATGGATACTATATTACAAGGTTTGCTCTGGCTTTATTACTTTCTTACCATGTGACACTGACCAAGTCGCTTCTCTGTTCTGTGCTTCAGTTTGCTCTTCTGTACAATGGAAGCTTTGGGGCTAGGATTTCGAAACTTCTTTTCAACCGTAGATTCTGTGAGCTGTGGTGATAAATCAGCACTCACCACTGACCTAACATGGCGGGAGGAGAGTAACACTAACCTGCCCTCATTTTTTCCTTCATCTCCCGGCTTAGAGTTCTATTATCTGTATTCTGTTGTTCTCCCTAAAGAAAGTGGTAAGTGGTCAATATAATCATCCCTCAATATCTTGGATACCAAAACCCACAGATGCTCACGTCCTTTATAAAAAATGGTGTCATACTTGCATATACCTATGCATATCATCCCATGTACTTCACATCATCTCTACTTACAATACCTAATACAATGTAAATGCTATTTGAATAGTTGTTATACTGTACTGTTTAGGACATAATAATAAGAAAAAAAGAATGTACATGTTTAGTACAGATGCACCATTATAGGCCTAACTACACAGTACAGCAGATCCTCAGATAACGTCCTTTCTTTCAAAGTCATTTTGTCATGTTGATGAGATGACAGAGGAACTTAACTCTTGCTTATATCAATTAGCTAATGGTAAAATTCATTATATGTTACTTTGCTCAAAGTCACAGAATGTATTGACAACTTTAAGTGAGAACTTACTGTACATGTCAGCAACCACGTACCTTTTTTCTGAATTATTTTTGATGCACAGTGGGAGGAACCGGGGTGTGGAACCCATGATTACCCAGGGCTGACTGTAACTACAGTCTTTGCCTTTTAGTAAACATTTAACAGATATTTGTTGACTAAATTAATGAATACAAAATTAAATTAATTATCCTGACCCTCTTTTTTAGAGACACTATGACACTTTCCATACAAAGAAAGGCCAATGTCTTGGCTGTGTGTGTGCATGAGTGGACCATGTGTGTGTGTCAAAAGCCATGCTGCTTTCCTGACCAGATTTCTTTCGCTCAAGAAAAAAACTGTTGACATTTTAAAACTTCTAGTAAAAAATTTTTCTGCAGCAAAAAAACCAAGGTCAGATACTAAAAGAACAGTATTTTGGGAGCGCTGAAAAGTGACCTGAGGCTCTTAAGGTTGACTAAGTAGTTTAAACCCAAAGGAGAAAACGGCTTGCCAAGGTCTGCTGTTGATGGATTCAACCGAATGGCTGTTGCTTCAGGCTGTACAGGGGTTTGTTAAAGCATTCTTAGGAATGTTTACTTTTGGATCAATCAACAAATAATTAAAACTATAATCTCCAATCCTTCAATGTTCTCCTATAAAAATTACTAAGGTAAAAGAAAAATGTAGGGGCCCCATGCCTTAAGGAAACCAAAACTCACAAAATGGATAATTTACTTTCGCTTTACCAAAAAAAAAAATTCGCTTTACCAAAAAAAAAAAAAAGTTCACAGAATGCAAAGTCCCTTTAAATAGCCTGCTCCCTCGGTGCCCTTAAGATGTGACTGGATTTTCCAAAACTGTATCTACACAAAGCCTTTCAGGAACACACATGTTTTGAAAAGTGAGGCTCCTCTGTATTTAACAATTTACAACTTTAAGCTATTGTGGTGTGTTTACTAATTTTAAGATTTACTTGGAGTGAAAACTCACCTTGGAAGAGGTAAAAAGTAAAATCTCCCCACTGGAAACTTTCCAGTAAACACACTATAGAAAGTTCATATTTCAGGGGGACAGGAAAGTTGCTTTTATTAAATACTTGCTTGTCTCACGTCAGAAGCACTGCATTTTATTTCACAGTTACACATTAGTTTCTGGGTGATATGTCCCATGACTACATTTCAGTACAAGTCCTTCTAGGTTGGGGTTATCAGAAATCCTTGGAAATTCTTCTTTGCTCTTCATTAGTTTTTTGTTTTTGTTTTTCTAATGTGGCAGTCACGATTACCTTGACATCTCTTAGCAATTTTCATTTTGTGAAACGTATGTATGTACTACCTAGTTTCTATTAAAGATTGTGGACTGAAAAGGAACCTGCATGCCATGGCAGAGAAAAGAAGGAAGATTTAAAGCAGGAACATTTGAAACTGAGAAGCAGAAAAAGTGCTGCTCGTGAGGGAACGTCTTTCTCCTGGCCTGCTGCCCAGAAGCTGCTATTCCTTCCTGGCTAAAGCCACAGAGAAGATGAAAAGCGGAGTCCAACAAACAGAGCCAAATTGTGGTGGGAAACAGAGCTTCATGGAAGTCGACAGTCTGCAAAGCTGGGGTGTCCGGTGTGAGAGCAAGACAGGACAAGGGGCTACACTGCTCAGTCAGTGGCACCTGGCAGGGCGGCATGGGAGTCAGGGCCATCACTCAGAGCAGAAAGCAGTGTCTGCAGAAAGGGTGTGATCCTGTGGTCATGCGACCAAGGCGGAGTTTCTCAGGAGGATCATGAGACCTACTGCCTACCTTTTGGAGGGATAGAGCAGCACTGAGAAATGATGACAGGCAAAAGATGGAACACACAGAAACCAGAACCCAAAAGACAGCACAAGAAACAGGTGTGCAGAGGCCAAAAGAAAATGGTGTAAACAACAGTTGCCACAAGAGCAGCAGTAATGGCAGCAGCAGGGAACTAGCAGATAAAGAGTACATGATTTTGCGTCAGAATCACAGACACTGGGAAATGCAGAGGGAATCTGGGAGCCCCAGATGTCCACTAGCAAGTACTAATGAGATATCCAAAACAGGGATGACATACACTGCCAAGAGGA
This sequence comes from Eonycteris spelaea, assembly GCA_003508835.1. Lineage (NCBI taxonomy): Eukaryota > Metazoa > Chordata > Mammalia > Chiroptera > Pteropodidae > Eonycteris > Eonycteris spelaea. The sequence goes on from PUFA01000200.1 coordinate 1,794,988, forward strand.
AAATAAAAACAAAAATTTTAAAAAAAATCAGAATTGCGACCTAGCCTACCATTTTCATCTTCCTGATGTGGCAGAGCAGGAACTACATAGGACAGACAGAACCAGGACCTGGACGAGGTGTGTCTGCCCTAGTGGGGCACGAACTTCTTGTAAAAGCAGTTTCCCCAATGACTTCCCCAGCGAGAAACGCCCTCCTAACAGATACTGTTCCCTCAAACCAGCCCCATCCAGCTGGCTCTTTGGTAGGTCAAGATTTCAGCTGCAGGGGCCACTCCAGCCGCCTCCTGCCTGCAGTTAAACTCACTCCAGGCAGGCTGGTGCCAGCAATTAACCCTATGGGTCATGGTTTCCCCCAGGGGATGTGACACCTGGTTCTGCAGTTTCAGCAAGATCTCAGGCTGAGTTCTCTTGCATTCCACTGGCTAGTTTATTAAGCCCCGCATCTACTAAGACTGTCAGAAAATTTTCAAGCTGGTTTCTCATGACCAAAAACATAATCCTATAATCCTAAAAAAATATTTTGAACAGATAAACAGTACAGTGTAATATGTGACACAGCCAGGCACCTGCGGGCCAGACATTCCCTAAAGCACAAGCCTCCCCACAGTTTCCTCTACTTAGTAGGCCCCTGCCAGTGCGCTTAACCCTTTCATGCCAGTCAGGGTCGCACCCTCCCTTGGAAGTGGGGTAATGTTTTAATCTTTTCTGGTAGGATGCCTGTTACATGTAAAAAAAGAATAAATGAATACTGCTGTATGGAATAGGTGTTAATTTTCAACCAAGAGTGTTGTCGTTTGACTCAAGTGCCTAAATGGGGTACTTTGAAGGTCATGTTTCGTTATGGTAAACCCAAGTACAGATGTTTTACCTCTGGATAATTAAAAGTTGAATATAAGAGTCTGTTAGAAAAAAAACAACTCTCCCACTTAATGAAAGGTTTCAGGGTTTGTTTGTTTTTTTCATTAAATCTTACTTAAAATTTGATCTGAGGTAGTTTTGAATTTTGAAGTCCCACATGTACACCTGAAAGAATACTGATAATGAAGCAAATATGGAATGAGTACTCTATTCCACTTGCCTAGTGATCTAACTTCCAGCAACAATTGAAGCTCAAACTGGACCTTGAAAGTAAATGGAAATGCATCTGAACCTCTAACGAAACAGCTGCAACCAAAGGGCATGCGCTTTATTATGTAGTACACAAGGAAGCTACCCTCTGCCTTTTCAACTAGAAACTATTATTTTTGAATTATGTGTGATATTTAACCAGTTTCCTTATCTGGTTTCCCCTGGTAACCTTCCATTCTTTCTAAAATTACAGTCAAATTAGAAACGATGAAGGGGTGGAAGAACGCTGTGAGAAATAGGTTCACTAATAAATGAACCCCAAACAGAGCAAAGAAGTCACAAAAGAGCCATAAGAGCCTCAGCAAACAACCCTCCATGCCTTAGTGACCCCTGAGTACCCTGACGGGGCTACAAGGAGCAATCAAAAAGGGTTAACTGCAGTTCAGTGTTTATGTTGAATAAAGCACAGAATGTACACATGGAAATTTATAAAGTCTTCAACTTTTGGCAAACAAAGAAATACACTTCCAGTTACATCAAAAATGCAGTCACAAAGAATACCTCATTCCCTCACAGAGAACACCCCATCCCTTATAGAGCTCCATAATAAGTAGTAAGAATGGTTCTCACTTATAAAGCAACCTCACTGAGAGCCTGAGCTCAGGTTCAAATCCAGGATCGTCAGGCTCCAAATTCTTTCTATTATCCAACAACTCAACAGTAAAAAGAATACTTGATTAAAAATGGGCAAAGGATTTGAACAGACATTTCTCTGAAAAAAGATATAGAAATGGCCAATGGGCACATGAAAAGACACTCAACATCAACAGGTTATCATAGGAATACAAGTCAAAATCACAATGAGATACCATTTCACACCTACTAGAATGACTATGATCAAAAGATGTATAATAACAAGAGATAATTAAGGATGTAGACAAACTGATACCTTTATACATTGCTAGTGGAACATAAAATGGTGCAGCTGCTTTGTAGAACAATCTGGCAGTGCTACACAAAATTAAACACAGATAGATGACCCAGTAATTCCACTCCTAAGTATAAACCTGAGAGGAATGATAATAAATACCCACTTAAAAACTTATACACCAGTGTTTATAGCAGCATTATTCATAATAGCCCAAAATGGTAGCAATCCAAATGTCTACCAACTGATGAATAAAGAAAATGAGGCCTAGCCATACAATGGAATATTATTCTGCCGTAAAAACGAATGAAGTACTGATACATACTACAATGAGGATGAACTTCAAACACATCATACCAGGTAAGAGAAGCCCGATACAAAAGACCACATTTTTGTATGACTCCATTTATAGGATGTCAACAGGCAAAATTGTAGAACTAGAAAGTAGATTAGTCGTTACTAGGGCCTGAGGGAACTGGGAAGGTGGGGGGAATAAGAACTAATGGCTAAGTGGTATGGGATGCCTTATGGAGGTGATGAAAATGTTATAAAATTGATTGCAGAAATGGTTTCACAATTCTGTGAATATACTAAAATTGCCTGAATTATACACTTTACATGGGTGAATGATATGATGTGTGAATTATATCCCAATAAAGCTATGATATCTGAAAATATAATTTTTGCCTGAACCAGTAAATATGAAGGTTCCTTAAGACTGAGTTTCTTGCTACTGAATTTTTTAAATTGCTTATGAAATACTGTTGGTTTGGAGTAATAGTCAATGATGTGCTTTTGCTTCTGTGTTTTAAGTGTGTGCTCTTCCAAGGATGCTAATTAAAGCCAAGATTCCATGTTGTTATTTACACCCAGCAAAGGAAAAAGTATTTAGTAATTTATATTTCATGGTACAATGTATTTGTGCTAAGGCACACAGGCACCTCTATCTTGGCATGCACGAATTTTTTCTTTACATTTTTAATTTATAAAAGTATTGCTCTGTTATAAACTAATATATAATCAGCATAGAAAATGTGGGAAAATGCAGAAGTGATGAGAAAAAAAGCCAGTCAACTCTATTCCCACCCACAAGATAACAACTGTGAACATTCCGGTTTATTTTTTCCCCTTGTTTTGCAATGCATATTTTTTTCACATAATTATGATCAGATGGTATACTTCAGCATGTATCTACTGTGTTTTTATGAGAGCTTTGAGGAACAAACCTAGTGAAACTTGAACCAGAGCACTGATCTGTCTCTCAAGCTTCCTCCTCCCTCCCGTCCTACCTTCTTTTTCCTGGAGCTCAACACACCACCCACTAAGCATGAAGACAACAAAGCCCTTAGGAATAAAAGCTACCAAACGAGGCTTGAAGTGGCCATCATCTTGAGCTGCCCCTCCATCAATGTGAAGTTGACTGCTCTCTCTCCCAGGCTTACACAGAATAAATCGACACCGCAGCAACGGTTCAATTTCATCCTTGCAAAGAAGGTCATGAATACAAATGGAGACTTGGCTCTCATCTAATCAAGTATGTGACCCCTTACCATCTCACAGGAGATTCGCCATGCTGTTGCCATTTCCTCAACAGGTGACCTCTTTAACGTTGTTAGAGAGAACAACACACACAGTGATCAGTTCTCCAGAAAAAGGGAAGGCTGCTTCTTCACGATCATGAATAGTGTAGGATCATTCCAGGCTGAACTCTGTATTTCAAAAGCCAGTGACACAAATTACATCTATAAGCAGTGCGGAGCCAGCTCAAAGCATCAGGAAACAGAAACTCCACCTATTCTGAAGTCCCCAGCCAGCAAGAAACGGATAGGTCGAGAGCTTGCGGGCATAAGGTTCACAAAGACACCATACACCATACACAGGAAAAGTGCACTTCTAGTGCATGTGTGCTGTGGTGGTAAAAGTGTAATTAGGTCCAACAAAGCCCAGAGCCGCACAACTGAAAATGCCTTGCGAAGGTAAAATCCACATGTACTCTGTGAGGTTTAACAAGGCAGCACCTGAAGAAGTTGCTGAGTTGTTTGGTAGAACCAGACAAAAGAGACTATTCTAATACCTTATGAATCCTAAGTCCCAATTTTCTCTATTATGTGCTCATGATTGAAGTGCCTTAGCTTTGCTTTTATACAGATGGAAAAACATGCTAAAAAAGGAATAAGACATCTTAAGCCAGTTGTTTTTGGATCTAGCTGTGATCAAAACAACTATTAGGACAAAAGCAGAAAGAAACAGGAAAAAAAGCCTGTAACATTAGTCACTAATAGCATCCTGTGGGAGAACCAAATGTAATAAGATGGGTACATAGTATGATGTCAACTAACCATCTTCCCAAGGACCACTGTACTAAGAAAGCAAAATGAAATGTATAATTGTGAATCCAAAGGTTGAAAGTTATAAATGAAGCTCTCAATTGATGCTTTCCCAAAATGACCTTAAGTCGAAGTAGCCAGTCCATTAGACAGGAAAATATTTGGTTAAAATATAGGAAGAAGTCTAACTCAACTCTTGAGAAATACTGAGTGCCATAAAGACCAGCTAAGGAGGATAATTAGTTAAATGGATGTTTTGGAGAGTTTTCTACCGTCACCTTAATGAACAAGTACCTCTGAAATAAACTGAAGTCTCAAAGAATAGGCATCATGTGCCATAAATGATGACCAGAAGTCAGTAAACTAGTGACTGAATGCAAAGGCCCATTCCAAGGCTAATATTTGTCAAAATTATTAATTTCTATCAAAGCAACCAGGGCTCCAAGAACCCCATAATCTATCCAATGCAGGAAAGACAAATAAACATGGAGAAATAGTGCATCGTCATACAATATTTCGTCTCAATTTAGTCTTGCAGTTTCAAGATAACTTGAATAACTGTGATGCTACTGTTTGATGTCAGGGGGTGGGAATTTACAGATTATTCTTTAGGCATTCTGTAGTTTCTATTTGGGCTGAGAAAAATAATTTGGGAAGTTCATTGTCAATTGCAGTTTGTCATCTTTCTCTATCAAAGACAGATGGGATTAGATGCAAACATATGGGAAGATATTTTTTTCTAAGTCTAAAATGTCTTGTATATTTGTATATTCTCTCATTATTATACAGAGCTGGGTTGTCACTTGGCTGTCACCTTAAAGTAATTTCGTCTGCGACACAGGGTGTCCAGACCTAGGTTAATTCAGAATGTAGGAAACGACATTACTAAGCAAGGGGTTTTTATTCTCTATCCTTCATAAAAACTACTTTTGACCACTGTGCAGTTCCAGCTACACTTTTCTGGTGCCCATGTCTGAGCAAATTTGGGACCCTACGCTAGGCTAACAGGATTTTCCACAGCACAGCTGCTTACAAAATTAGTCTCTGTGTTGTCTTCCCATCTGTATATTCATACTCACCTCTTATTTCTGAAATTGAATCAGTGTCTTTGTTTCGTATTCTCTCCAGTCAGCCTTTGAGGTTTGTCTGCCACAAAACATTTCTTGCCTTTAAGTGGGCCCCCAAGAATCTACCTTATTTACTACCCACTATTGAACATTTTAACATGAGATACTTTCTTGCATAGTTTACAGGACTGGGTTGTTTTTCCTATGTTCCGTGGTACTAGATAATTTTTTTTTGCTCTGTTCTTTTGCATCCACCTCCCTGAGTCGCTCCTTTCCCAGTTTCAGATAAGAAGTCAATTAGAGTGCCATTCCGGGTTTAAATTAAAATGGAAACATAAAAGATCAAGAAGAAAGTATAAAAAATATTCATCTTTTCTCAGAATGCACCAGGCTTTTGTAAGCACAAGAACAAACGAAGAAAACCACAAAATGAAAAAATGTATAGAATGGACAATAACAAATATCAATCTCTGCACAGCTGGAACAAAACTAAACTGCAAACAAGAAGCTGGAAAAATACATTTGCCTAACAAATCTGAAACAAAGGGGTTAACATTGTTAATGTTCAAAAAATTTTTACAAATCAATAAGAAAAAGACAAACATCCTAAAAGAGAAATAGGCAAAGGACAGGCACTGTTGATTTTCTGACTCAGCAAGCATTCCCAATCCACTTTTCTCTTACCTGGCTCACTGACCACTGGGAAAAGCAATGTGACACGATCTTGTGAGGAAGTATCTGCTGGAGGAGAGGGGCACTTCTAGGAAAATGTATGTTCTCTTGATTAAAATTACAGATCTCACACATACTCCTTACCTCATTCTTCCTTCCTTGGACAAGGATGAGATGGATGGCTGAAGCTAGGGCAGTCATCTTGCAAATATAATATCATCGAGCTGCTGAACCAATACCACCAAGCTGGTTACTTCCAGACTCCTATTTGTGTGAAGAAAAAAATGAACCCTTATTAGTTTAAGTCACCGTTAATGAGGGTTTCAGATATTTTGAGCCAAAAATATTCCTCATGGATGTTCCTCTTATGATTAAGCAATTCATACACAAAAAGTGAGATACAGATGGACAATAAGCATATTACTGTTTCACCTGACAATAACATATAGTTAAAATAAAATATCAACCTTGAAGACATTATGCTAAGTGAATAAGCCAGTCACAAAAGGACATATCTTATGATTCAATTTAAGTGAGCTGTTTGTGGTGAAGGGGAGGGGAGAATGGGAAGTTTAATGGACAGTTTAAGATGGGGAAGATAAAAAATTCTGGAATTTGAATTTTGGTGATAGTTGCACAACAACGTGAATGTACTTAATGCCATTGAACTGTATGTCTACTTGAAAATGAAGAAAATGGTAAATATTATGTTATCTGTACTTTATTTAGAAAAAATAAAATAGCAACAAAATAGTTTTTCCATTTTAAAAACTGACTACATTTAAAAATTTTTGTTAATGATGATACACAAGGTTTCTGAATGTGGGGAAACAAAGATTCTCACATGCTCCTAGAAGAAGTCTGAATTAGCCAAACCACTTTAGAGGAACCATGGTAAATTGTACCCCAAAATCTTATTAATATTCATACCATTTGGCACAGTGATCCTACTTTTAGGGATTTAGCCAATTAAACAATCAGAAATATAGAGAATGTTTTAGGCCCAAAGTTGTTCATAACAGCATCGTTTGTTATACCAAACAATCTAAAACAACCTATGTGTCCAGAAAGTGGTTTATTTAAACACACTGCTGTCCATCCCTCCCATGGAATACTGTGTTAGCATGATGAACAGTGGTGTAGGTCAGTGGCTCATAAACTTTGCTACATATTGGAATCACCTGGGGAGTTTTCATAATTCCCAAGGCCACAATACTTCCTATGTATTCAATCAGGACTTCTGGAGGTAGAACCCAGACATCAGTACTTTTTAAGGTCCCCCACCACCACTCCAGGGGTCCTAACATGCAGCCAAGATTAAGAACCACTGATGTTTATTTCTATTTATTTGACATGGAAACAACATAAACATTCATTAGAATTTTGTTTGGTGATGAAAGCAGATTATAGAACAGTCTGTATAGCATGAGCTCATTTAAAAATATAAATGTGTAGAATTTCTGAGTAAAGATGATGGATTAAACACCCACATTTGCTTTTATTTCTTCCTGAAACTCCACTAAAACAACAACCAAAAGATTTTTTAAAGGTACAAAACTAATGAGAAAAATAATGGGAGAAACAGCAACACAATTTGGGAAGCTAGAAAGTATCTGAGCAGTGACTTAGTAGAACCAAAAAGGCTGAATTCTGAACTGATAGTAAGGAAAGCTGAGAAATAACACATTTATAATGCAGAACTCCCACTCCAATGAAAACATAATTGGTGGAAGCAGGTACCTCTGGCAGAGTGAAAGAAAAGGTCACTTGAAAGTTTATTTAGGATAGAGTTAAAACTCCAGACCCTCTCAGCTGGAGCTGAAGGTCTTTTCTGGAGAGGTAAAATAGAAGGTCTCTAGACAGAGAAGATCAGACACAGTGGTTAGCTGAGGGTCCTATCACTAAAAGCTGACAGATGTAGTTAATGCTGAGATCTCCAGCTCTCTTCCCCTACTCAGTTCCCAGTGCTGCATTGGCAGGTTTATACTTCCCAGGCAGAGGTTTGGAAGAAATCTATCACAGAAGAGAGACACCTAAAGGTACTTGTTTATGAACTGAACTATGTCCCCCCAAGATTCATATGTTGAAGTACTACCCCCAGCACCTCAGAATATGATTGTATTTGGAGACATGATATTAAAGAGGTAATTAAGTTAAAAAGAACTCATTAGGGTGGGACCTAATCCATCCACCAAGATTGATGCCCTTATAAGAGTAAAGTAGGACACAGACATACAGAGGAGACAATGAGAAGACACAAGAAGAAAATGACCATCTACAAGCCAAGGAGAGAGACCTCAGGAGAAACCATACTGACAGCTTGTCTTCAATTTTCTAGCTTTCAGAATTGGGGGACAATGAATTTCTGTTATTTTAAACCACCCAGTCCTTGGCACTTTGTTACAGCAGCCCTACCAAACTAACACAGTATTATTTGAGAATTCTCCCCAAATGGCACAGCCATACCACCCTGCAGTGAAACTCTAAGTTGACAAGGCCCACCTTACACCCTCAGAGCTTTAAATTGATTTTTGGTCCTCGACTCGTAAATGTCAGCAGATACCTGAGGATTATCAGACATCTATGGAACACTTTCAAAATAAAAGAAAGAATCTAAAGCAAACAAACAAAAAATAAACAAACAAAAATGATTCAGAGAAAGCAGGGCTATTCATGAAGGAGGAAAAAAACCATGGATAAACCTGGAAAACATTATGCTGAGTGAAAGGAGCCAGGCACAAAAGGCCACATATTGTATGATCTGTTTATATGAAATGTCCAGAAGAGGCAAATCTATAGAGACAGAGAAGCAAGATCAGGGGCTGAGGGGAAGACAACAGGAGAGGACTGCTCATGGGTACTGGTTTTGGGGAGGAGTGATGAAAATGTTGTGGAATTAGGAAATAATAATGGTGTACACAACTGTGAATATACTGAAAACCACTGCATTTTATACTTCAAAAGGGTGAATTTTATGCGTTATGTGAATTATATCTCAGTAAAACTGTTATAAAATTATAATCTCAGAGATAATGAAAAGATAGTATACATATGTGTGCGTATGATACAAACAGAATGCTATACATAAGAAATATTCAAAAAACAAAAAAGAAGTCCTAGAAATTGAATTACATTATGGTTAAAAATTTCAATCCAATAGAAGTAATGGAATATAAAGTTGAAAAAATTTCCCAGAAAGTGGAGCCAAAAATGAAGAAACAAAATAACTGGGAAAAAAGGTGAGAAAATTAGAAGAACAATCCAAGAGATAGAGCCCACAAATGATGGCACTACAAGAGAGAGAACAGAGAGAAAAGAGGAAAAGTGTATTAGTTATCTATTGTTCCATAACAAATTTCCCCAAAACTCAATGGCTTAAACAACAATAATGAGTGTCTCTTGTGATTTCTGTGGCACAGGAATCCAGACAGGGGACAGTGTCTGGGCCTCAGCCGGAAGGGTCCAAGGCTGGAGACTAAGAATCATCCAATCATTCATCCATATGTCTAGTGATTGGTGCTGGCTGTGGACTGGGGTTGTCAACTGGTACACCCATGTGGTCTAGGCTTCCTCATAATGTGGTGGCTGGATTCCAAGAATAAGTGTTCAGAGAGAGAGAAAAGAGAAAGAAAGAGATCCAGGTGGAAATCATATTTCCTTTTATGACCTAGCCTTGGAAGATACACGGTGTCACTTCTGCTACATTCTACTGAGGCAGTAACAAAGGTCCACTCATACTCAAGGGGAGGGAATTAGACACTACCATTCCTTCAAGGAATGCCAAGGTCACATTGTAAGAAAAATATGTTAAATGGGAGATGTATTAGCATTGTCAACTTTAGAAAATACAATCTGCAACGCAAGAAAAACTTCACAGAAATAGCAAAATACAAGAAAAATTTTCCAGAAATGAAGAACATGAGTTTCCAACATGAAAAGGTCCATTAGGTACCCAATCCAATGGATAAAAATAGAACCACACTAAGTCATTTTATTGAGAAAATTTCAGAACGCTGAGGACAGAAGACTCTACGAACTTCTGTTAGTTTTTTTGACTGTCCTTTGTCCTTTCTTTTTGGAACCTTCCACTGCCCCACTGGGGAGACTTAACATAATCACACACTCTGTTTCCCCTACCTCTGAGGAGTGCACTTATTTGCCCCAAGTCACTCAAGGTACCTCATACTCTTGAGCATGCTTGTTGGATCGGGGCTGGACACATTTCACAAATAAAGCCAAGCCTGGCTTTTTTTCAGGGACTGATACAGACATTGGTTATGAAAGGGCCTCTTCTGAGATTGTAAAGCATCAGAGACAATGTAAGCCTGGAGCTGCCAGAGGCTGTCTTTGCAGCCAAGTGTGAGACGCCTGCTTGAGAATAAAGCCAACACTAAGAGAAGTAGAGCCAAGAGATAGAAAGAATTAAAATGATATTGTTAGAATGCCTGGAACCAGCTCTACCCTTGACCATCCATGGTTATATAAGACAAACAACCACTCCCCCTTTTTTTTCTTAAGCTCATTTGAGATAAGTTTCTATCACTTAAAACTAAGAATCCTGGCTAATTCAATAATTCATTTCATCAGTATTTCAAAGAATAACCATATGAGATAGTAATCACCAGAATATTCTCTTTGTCAGTTTCCCAAGAGTAGATTCCAATTGGACCAAGCATTCCTATGACACTCAAAAATTCAAATAACAACGATAAAAGCTTTTGCCCCTCGTGATTTACTTATATTTTAATGAGATCTTTTAAGGATATAGAGAAAGATCCTACTGGTCTATCAAGCAATTTTGTATTTTTAATTCAACATTGGTGATGTGTGTACAAAAGTTAATTTTAAAAAGGCAGTGTTATATTCAGAAATGGCATATATTCCAAATGTGAGCTCTGAGATATATGGTACAGCTGAAGATGTGATAAAAGGAGTTTATAATTCTGATCTGGTGTTTCACAAATCCTTTGGAATCTCATTAATTTCCAAACATTACGTTTTAATCATTATAATTTAGTATTCATAGTCCATATATATGTATTGTCCTCAGGATATATGTTCGGAATTAAAAGAGAAAAATGTTTTCAAACACTGTTGGTAAATAATAAGCTTATGTGGGACTCAGGTTAGTGTGAGGTTCTATATTGTTATTTTTCTTGTGGAAACTGAATATATGTATTTTCCTTTCCAGAATGGGGGAAGGAAGGAAAATAGGAAGGACACAGAGGAGAAAAAAGCAAAGGAACAAGAAAAAAAATGAGACTTGAATTATGTGTTAATTATAAGCATAATTTCACATTTTCAGGTATGAAAACACAAGGCAGAAGATTTTTGCATAATTATCATTCTATTGAGCCAGGTTCCCACTGGGATGTGTTCTTAACTTGATATAAACAAATAGTAACTCAGGGTATGCATTTCCCCACCACAGTATCTCAGAAGAAAGTTTCAAACTCAGCCTTTACCTATGCAGTTTAATGCTATACTGTTTCCAGAGAGAAGAATCAAATAAACCATGTATTACTAGACATATGTGAAGTCAGTTTAAATGGATTTAGAGCAGTCAATACACTTGATCCAGATTTTAGATTTTGTTTATCTACATTATTCACAATAAAGGATATAAAGTCAACTAGGATTTTAAAGGGAAGTTAAAAACCAAACAACATTTTAATCACCAGACCACAATTCTTTGGAATTAACTTTCAAAAAAGATAAAATACATGAAATTATAGGCTTTTGTCATTAAAAAGAGGTATTTTAAAGCACATTTTCCCTATGATCTATAGGAACCAGATAGCTGTTTTGTCACAGACACTGCTTAAGCATTTTATAAATTTTATCATATTCATTATGAAACCCTATGTGATGAGTGCTATAATTGTTTACATTTTAGAATAGTGAAAACACAGGCATAGAATTATTAAGTAACTTGCCAGAGGCCTGACAGCGAGTAGAGGAACCAGGACCCGAACCTCCAGCACTACGGTCCCACAATTTTAAACACTTCTCTCTAGGGCCTGCAACTCAGAACTGGTTTGAAAATGCCCCCTGGAAACAGATGATCAATCTAAAAAAAATCTTAGTTTACCCTGTCTGACAGAAAGCCACACTTAATACAAAAGCCGAAAATACCAGCTGCCTAATAAAATAAAATCTCCTATTCAGTAAACATCTACTCAGATCAAACTGTTTTTAAGAATATAAAACATAAGGAGATTTCATTGTTATTAATATCCAATTCACAAGAATAAAAAAAAACATCTGGTTCTAATTAATCATTATAAGCTGTATTTTCATATTCAAATAGCAATCAAATTTACTCTGTCCACAATCAGCTAAGAATGAATTATGGTAATTCATGCATATTAGCTTATCACAACACATAACAAAAAGCAGCTTTCCCTGTTTTTATTTTTATCAAAGTAATAAATGTAAATGGTAACAAACCAAAGGGTACAGAAAATCCTAGGACAAAAGGCTGTAGACCCCCACCCACCTCACCCTTCCTCAACCCTAACCTCACTTCTCCAAAGCAATCTATTTTCAACATTTCTCTATTTCTTGATTTGTATCTGTTGATGCCCTAATAGCCCTGATATAAAAGAAGCACTTAATTCACAAGATCCCTCTCATCTTCTTGGTTGTTGATCTTTGCCATTTTCAGTTCTCACTCTCTTGTTACTTTGGTAACTTTAAATACTGTACTTAAAGCTCTATTTCTAGTCCTATCAAATTTTGATAGTACCTCTTGGACAGAATGTAAATACCAATAATACTGAAAATATAGAGGATGGAATATGGACGAGGCCAGCTTCCTGGGCAAGTGACTTGTGCAATCACACAGAGCCTAGAAGCGCTAAGTGCTTGGTTTAATGATCAACTGTCAGTGTCTTGAAATCCTTAAGATAGTAAAGAAAATCTTAAAAATAGAAAGGAATATCTTGTTCATGGTCAAGAGATCTATAATTCAATGCAATTCCAACTAAAAACCCATCTGATTTAAAAAAAAACACTCAACGGGGGCATTCTAAAATGTATATATTCTAGAATATCTAAGGTTTGCCTTTGCTATATCAGATGTCAAAAGTTATTATAAAGCAACATTAATGTGATATTGGTATAGGAATAAAGAACTGGAAAATGAAACAGAAAAGAGTGTGGAGAAATAGATCCATGGATATATAGAAATGATATATGCCAGGAATGGTAATATAGAGACAGGACAGAGTATTCAACAAATGCTGCTAAGACAATTAGATAACCTACCATATGCCATACTCAAAAACCAGTTGTTAGTGGATTAAAACTTTAATATGAAAAAATAATTTTTTTAAAAAATGTAAAACACAGCATAGAGTTTTATCAACTCAAAGGGAATAGTTCTTAAATAAGAGGCATAAAGCAATGACAAAGAAAATATTGACAAATTTGACTCCATTAAAATTATTAACTTCTTTTCATGAAAAAAGAAAGTGAGATGACAAGTGATAAATTGGGAGAAGATATTTGCAACAAATATGCCTGACAAAATATTAAAATCTAGAATGTATAAAGCCTTACAACTCAATAAGAAAAGACAAATGACCAAACAAAATTGGGCAAAAGACATGAACAGACATTTCACAGAAGGAAAATGAGTGGAACATAACCATGTAAAAAGATGTCCAACCTTGTTAATAATCAGAGAAATGTAATTTATACAATTGGATATCATTTCACACCAACCAGGTTGCCAAAAATTAGGAAATATAACACTGAGTAATATTCCATCATATATATGTACCACCTTTTTATCCACTCATCCATTGATAGACACCCAGGTTGCCTTCTTATCTTGGCTATTGTTAATGCCACAATAAACATGTGGATGCACATGTCCTTTCAAAGTTCTATTTTGGGTTTCTTTGGATAAAACCCAGAAGTGGGATTACTGGGTCCTTCTTTGTGTCTTGTTATAGCCTTTGTTTTAAAGTCTATTTAATCTGGTATAAATATTGCTACCCCAGCTTTTTGTTTGTTTCCATTTTCATGAAACATCTTTTTCCATCCCTTTACTTTCAGTCTGTGTGTCTTTCCACCTGAAGTGAATCTGCTGTAGGCAGCATATATAAGAGTTTTGTTTTCTTATCCATTCAGCCACTTTATCTCTAAATGCCATATGATTTCACTTGCATGTGGAATCTAAAAAAACAAAATAAACAAACAGAAACAAACTCATAGATACAGAGAACATTTTGAGGATTGCCAGATGAAAGAGGGGTTGAGGGGGGGTGAAAAAAGGGAAGGGATTAAAAGTACAAATTGGCAGTTATGAAATATTCACAGGGATATGAAATACAGCATAGGGAGTATAGTCAATAATATTGTAATAACTATATATAGTATCAGATGGGTACTAGATTTATAACTTTGTAAATTATATAAATGTCTAATCACTGTTATACACCTGAAATCAATATAATATTTTATGCCAGCTGCAATTATAAATAAAAAATTATTTTAAAAACATATGATAACACGAAATGTTTGGTAGGATGCAATTCACTGGGAACTATTGGTAGGAGTAGAGATAAGTATAAATATTTTGGAAAACAGGCCCTATGTTGATAACAGTCACATATTCTGAAGCAGCAATTCCACTCTTAGCATACACACACACACACACACACACACACACACACACACACACACAATCTCCTTGTATATAGGCACCATGCTCATATCTACACAGTTCATAATATCAAAAAATAAAAATGAAAAAAAAAATCAAAGGTCTAACCACAGGTGAATATAGACAAATGGTGGTAAATTCAGACAACAAAATATTATACAGCAAAGAAAATAAATTCACTGTAACTACATGCAACAACATAAATCTTCTAAACACAATATTGAGTGGAAAAAGCAAGTCACAAGACTTTCAGTATTTCATTCTTATAAAGCTGAAAAATAAGCAGAGATTTATGTAAACACAAACACAAAATTAAAGATAATAGCTACTTCTGGGGAAGGCTTGAAGATGGAAGAGGAAAGAAGTACACAGGTGGATGGATGTACCATCCAGAGCCCTGTATGAAACAGACAAGTTTTCTTGTTCTCCCCATTTCCTGGAAGATGAAATTTTTTCTAATCTACTTTTCCATTGGGATGCCTCAGCTTTATTTGGGACTTCAGTTCAACTGTCCACATAATTTAGTTTCATTATCTCCTGTCCTGCCACAGTCACTGTATTCTAAACCTGTTGTTACTGAGATCGGCATGACTGATAGCTTCAGTCCCAGCTCCAGTTTACCCGTCTTTTCAGTTCCACTTGGCTTATTCCTTAGAAATTGCCCTTACTTCCTTTTGAGCTCAGATGTGTTTTTGAGATAGTGTTTATGATATTTATTCAACATTCTCTTGTGGATTTTGCCATGGTACATCTTAAATCACTTTTCTGATCTTTCCTATGAAATTGATCTTTTCCAGTTTTCCACTTTGACTTTGGTCAATTTTGGTCATCATATACTAAAAAGAAATCAGTAATTCCTCTATGTTTTCAGATCTGCTGCCAAACACATGTATATAATACTGACATAATTATATCACTATATGTTACATATGAGTTCATGTCTCCTTTCCTATGCTTATGAATTTTACTAATTTTTGTTTGTTCCATTTTTTTCTTTGATCAGTCTAGCAAAGGGTTTATCTAATTTATACTTATTTTCAAAACAAGCTTTTGGATTTTTATCCTTACTACTACCATTTTTGTTTTCTAATTTATGAATTTCAGCTTTTATTTTTCTTAAATGCTTTCTCCTAGTTTCTTCTGGTTTCTTTCATTGTTCTTTTCCTAATATTTTTAGATTGGTACTTAGCTTCTTTATTTTTTAGCATACTTTATAAAAACAAGTATATTTTAAGGCTCTGGACTTTCCTCTGAGAATATATATTTTAGTATGAAATACTCTCATTGCTTTCTAGTTTTCACTTTTGCCTTTGATCCAGAAATTACTTAAAAATGTATTTTAATACCTAAGAAAATAAGAGTTATCTTCATATTATTTCAGATTTTATTTAAAGTGGATCAGTGAATATAATCTGTAAAGACACTACTTTTAAAATTGTGTTTCAACTTTCTTTTTGGACCAACTCATGATGGATAGTATTAAATGTTCCATTACTTCCCACCTTATCCCCAAAATAGTATGTCTACCTGTTCACACATAGCTATTAACTCAAGTCTATTTATAGTTATTCAAGCCCTCTATATATCAGACAGGAATTGAGTTCCACTACTAGAAAGAGATCCAATACAACAGTAGCTTAAACAAGATAGAGCTTTATCTTCTCTCACAAAAAAGGAGCAAATTTGACAATAGGTGCCCAGGACTGATATAACAGCTCTATGATGTTATTAATGCACTAATGTGTTAGGTTCCTTTTATCTTGCTTTGCGATTTTGAGTTCTACCTTCTATCCTCAAAGTTGCTTCATGCCCAAAAGATGGCCCAAAAGATGACCGTTGGGGTTTCAGTCATCACATTCAAGAAGGAGGAAAAGGAAGGGGCAAAAGTCAGGCTTCTTTAAAGAGCTTTCTTAGAACTCCCGCCCAATGATTTCTATTTACAGATCAGCAACTACCCCTACTTTATGTATTTAGCTGCTATGTTTACTGCACATAGGTTCATGTTTATGTTTATTATAGCCTTGCCTCTTATAATTACCTAAGTCCTTTGTCCTCTTTGGTGCTTTTAACTTTAAATTCCTCCTACATTCTTTAATTGTAATTGCCTAATATTTTTTGCCCATCTCATTAATTTCAATCCTTCTTTATCACTTTAACTGTATTTTTAATCCACTTAACAGTCTCTATATTTTAATGGAAGAAATCAGTCCATTCAAATATAATGTATAATCTGATGTGCTTCATTTTGTTTTGCATCTTACTTTATATTTACTATTTATTTTCAAAGTGTTTGCTATTTTTCCTTTCCTCTAAAATACTATTTCTTTAAAAAATAAGATATCAAATGTTGCCTCCATAAAAATGTTCCATTTCTTCCCCAATCTTCCCCCATGCCATTAAGACAGAATATTTAGAATATTTTCGCTCTACCTTTCTCTCCCCATCTTTTGAAAGGCCTTTATTTCCTCTCACTTCCTATCCTCCAGACTAGCTCTACACTTAGTGCTGGAACAATTCAATATCCATTTGAAAGAAAAAAAATTGAAGTTCAACCCACACCTCGCAAGCTTATACAAAAGTTAAGGTGGATGACAGACCTAAATCTAAAAGCTAAATTATAAAATATCAAAAAGATAATATAGGAAAAAAGTTTTGCCACCGTGGTGCAAGCAAACTTTTTTTTTTTAGGTAGGACACACAAAGCACAATCGACAAAGAATATATAAATAAGTTGGACTTATATCAAAATTAAAAATCACTGCTCTTCGACAGACACATAAAAATAATGAAAAGACAAACTACAGACTGGGAGGAAACATTTGCCAAACACATATCTAGCAAAGGGCATATACAGGACATATACACAGAATAATAAGAGAAACAATTAACCTAGTCTTAAAATAGGGCAAAAGATTTTGGGGCAGTTTACCAAAAAAGAAATACAAGTGGATAATAGCATATATACTTAACGTGCTTGCTCATCAAGGAGGTATAGATTACAATCGAAATGCAGTATCATTGCACACTTATTAGAATGGCTACTTTTTAAAAAAGCAATACCAAGTGCTGGCAAAAATGCTGAGCAACATGCATTTCTGGTGGAAATGCAAAACAGTATAGCCACTTTCAAAAATAGGTTGTTCATTTCTTATACAGTTAAGTACACATTTACCATATGACCCAGCAATTCCACTCTTGGGTATTTACTTGAGAGAAACAAAAACTTGCATTTACACAAATACCTCCATGAAAATGTTTATACCAGGTTTACTTATAATCTCCCCAAACAGGAAACCACCCAAATGGCCTCCAAATAGCAAATGGATAAACAAACTGTGTATGCACATAATGTGCTACAACTCAGCTATACAAAGTAATAAACTACTAATACATGCAACAACACAGATCAATGTCAAATGCATTTTGCTAAGTGCAAAAATTCAGACTCAAAAGGCTACACATCGCATGATTCTATTAATATGGCATTTTGGAAAGGGAAAAACCCTAAGAAAACAGGCTGTGAGAGGGGCAGGTTGCAACAAACAACAGTTACTGTTTTTCAAAACTCATAGAGCCATACACTAAAAGAGTAAATTGTACTTTATGTACATTACACTTCAGTAATAAAAACAACCCAAAGAAAGAAAATAACCTAACTGCACTCTGGTTTTCTCATGATCAACACAGTGATAAAGCAGAAAGTCCTTGCTTTCCGAACAATCTAGTGAAGACAACCCATAAGAGGCTCAAGTATGGGATATGGTTTTGACAAAACTGTAACAGGCCAACAAGGGGTTGACATTCCTGGTTGGGACCAGGACCAGTAAGGTACTCTTCAGGAATTTAATTGTTTTAGATGAACCTTTTTCCCTTTTCTAGGGGCGGGTAATACCAATAGTTCTCATTTTGCATGTCCCATCAGCACCTGCCTTCAGCAGCAATCTGGCTTGGGGGTCAGGGCTCAGTCAAGTTTGTCTCCCCAGAGTTCAGTTTTATAAACAGTTTTTTTTTTTAATTCTACACCTTCCCTATGCCTGTGCTCAGACTTTTCTCTGAGCTCTGGAGCTAGGGAGTACAGTTTCTCTCCACCAGGTCTTGTTTGACTTCCCTGGTCTGTCTGACCCACGATATCATTATTCTCCTTGGCTGCCTCTGGCTGGGCATGCAGGAAAAGCCCACCGTGACCTGGCAGGGTGAGGCCGTGGAGGTTCTCAATTGTCTTGCTGGATTTCCTCCCCTTACTCTCTGCTTCCCTGGTGCCCAATGCCGGAGCTACTACTGCACCATGAACACAGCAGATTTCTGTCCTTCCATTTAACACCCCTCTCATCTTTTACAATCTGCATTTCCCCCACATTTAACACGGGGATAGTCCAAATTTTCTATTTGCCAGCTCAGCTACCTCAGGCTCAAGGCAATATTTTAAAAACATTCTAAGAGGAGGAGAACAAAAGAAAAGCAAACAAATTACTCTGTTCCCAAGACTTGTAGCCTTGGAGAGGAACTACTCAGTAATTCTCTGGGTTTTACTGATGAACACCCATCCCTACCCCGATCTCAGCTGGGTCCCACCCCAGCAAGATTATCTTCTCCTTTAAAGAAAATAAAGTGCTTATCTGTTAAAAAATTATATTTATTTTAATACTTTGGGTAAATTGTCTCAAGGCCATTTTAGTTCAGTACACTTGGAGAGATCACAGAAATGATGAAATTTAGAGATCAACTGCTCAGAACCATTAAAAGTCCAAACACTGATCTACGTGCGCCAAATGCACACATACATTCACTCACTTTTTAAGTAAAACAGGCATAAATTGTTTTGTACCATTAACCAGTGGAACTTGCACGTCTCATTTACGTATACATTTTTAGAGGGTCACATTCCACACAGAAAATCATTTCTAAATCCTTATCCTCTGACCATCGTTCAAAAACAAAAGAATTCACATACACAAATCAAAGAGCTCAAAGATTCCAGCTGCCTTTAAAGGGCAAAGGTTTAAGTACATATTTTAAGAGTTACTTCTAACAACAACAAAAAAACTTTAACTTGAAGCCTGTTCCCTCCTTAGCAACTTTTTAGGTAGTTAATAAAAGCTTCGCTTTTAGAATTTAATTGGCATTACTATTATACCTTCCTACATTTAAAACTTCAGGTATCCATTTAAATCCCCCTGGTTTTGTAATCTCTGTATTTCACAGCATTTCTACAAGGAGGGTTAGCTCCAGAAAAGTTCAAGCTTTTTCATCGCTGCTATCACCACTTCTAAAAACCCTGGATGCTAACAAATCCCTGCCTGCAAAGTTAGCAACTGCTCATAAGTTGGGTTGCAAGGTGGTCCTCAAGACACCCCTATTTCCTATGTCACCATTTGTACTATCAGGACCTATAGCATACACCTGAGACACACCTGAGACACTTAATAAGGCCTCTGCCTGAATATCAGGCATCCCCACCTATCAGGGTTCCAACTCCCTTTTGCTGTTAAAAAATAGAAATAATAAATAAAATAGACTAAAACAACAACAAAAAAAAGATGGCAGAAATCTAAGATGCTACCATGTTCCCAAAATGGGAGAGAACCTGAAAGATTTGGTAAACAGTACTAATGCTACCACAGCATGGGAGCAGATGCAGTATAGTTTGCCATGGTTTTCTCCTTGCTTCTAAGTTCTATCTGGAGGCAGGGGCAGCTGTTGGTGGCACTTTCCATGCAGGCAGGGTCCCCCATATCAGAGAAAGTAGCTGAATTGTTGCTATCACATTGCGCTTTTATTCTCAAACTCACATCACCTTCTGGACAATTTGAATAATCTGGGTGTTCTTTTTTCAAGGCAATGTTTGCAAACACTGAGCTCTCCTGGCTCTCGACTGGAACTTGGCATCAGTCAGGACATGGAGCAAAGTCAATGCCCTGGTGTTCCTGGGCAGTACGTCATCCTCCAGCTTCCTGGTGTCCTGGAAAGCCCATCTCTCCTCAGTGACTCTTCCTACCACCCGTCAGGGACGTGGTGACCTCCTTCAATCTACAGCCTCTGGTCTTTCTTCTCTCGCTTCTTTATTCCGTACTCTCCTCCACTTGTTCCTTTTTCTCTTCCCAGAACAGCTATCGATTTGCACATTAAACCTCTTTCTCTGACCATGTATTCCTCTGATCATGCTCCTGTACAATTCTGAGGAAATGTGTCGGCCTCTTCAGTTTCTCAAAAATATTTCTGGTGAGACCCCCAACTGTGCTTCACGTGTTCTCCTAGAATTTTATATTTTATATTTCCCCCTTCTCCTGTGCTGATATCTCCTATCACCAGAACTGTGTTAGCACTGCCAACCGGAAGCACGTCTGCTAATACATCCGCTCTCCTATGACACCACCGATGCTCAGGTTAAGCAATGAGCAAGCTAAGATGTGCACTCCCATCACTGCTGAAATGGCCAGCATGGTGTCCATTGCTTGGAGAAAATCTTGGGCCCAATGCAGTTGATACTTTACATCCTCAGTAGTCCAGCTTTATGAACTTTCTTACTGCTTCTCTTATATCTAGAACTCTGGCACGATGCCGAGGCTTCTAGAGCCGGGACAAGCTGAATGACTGATGTTACACTGTACTTAGAATCAGTCATCCTGCCCCATGGGAGCATAGGTCCTTGAAGCACATTTGCTTGATCTCTCAACTCCAAATATAAGTTCTTTCCTTATAGGCTTCTCGTCTCTCATGAAAAACAGAAACATGATGAGCTGAACTCCCATCAGTCTTCTGGACATTCCTAAATTCCAGCTGTGAATATGTCTTAGGTTCATAGCAGCACATTTGGATCCCATTCATTCTAATTACAGTTGCCGTTAATGAAATGTAAACATCTAGTTTGTCATGTAACAACTCTTTCCTCCAACATTATTTTTAATAAACTTAATTCTTAATAAACTGTTTATGTTGGAATAATTTTCAATTTACAGAAAAGTTACAAAGATAATATAGCAGGTCCTTGAATAATGTCATTTCTTTCTACGTCATTTCATTTTGCCAATGAGGAAAAAATCAATTTTTGGCCAGGGCCACCGTCTGGGTGGAGCCTACATGGTCTCCCCACATCTGTGTGGGTTTTCTCAGGGTGCTCTGGTGTCCTCCCACATCCCAAAGATGTGCACGTGAGGCCAACTTGCCTGTCTTATGTTGTCCCAGTCTGAGTGAGTGTGGGTGTGTGTGATACCCCTTGCGATGGAGGGGCGTCCTGTCCTGGGTGGGTTCCCGCCTTGTGCCTTCAATAAAAAGAGGAGCATGAAAACTCTAGAATGTTGCTTTATAATATAACAATCACATTATATTTCTGAGATTGGACTTTCCTTTATTCCTTTGAAACAGGCAACCTTGTCGGAGAGGCCAGGGGCAAATATCTCCACACTTTGCCTACACCCCCTGCTCTGTTGACTAGTTTGTAACTGTGAGCCAGGGCCTCCCTACTATATATTACTGTTCCATAGTTGACACTGTTGATGCAGAGCGTAGTACACAAAGCTAGCTATGTACCCAACACCACTCTCATCTTCTTCCAAAACAAACCTAGTTTTGTTTAAAACAGCAATGTGTCTCGCCAAAAAAAGGGAATCCTCAGGCTTCTTTGCAGCTATGTGTGGCCATGTGACATCATCCTGGCCAATGAGATGTAAGCAGAATTCTACCGGATGGGGCTTCTGAATAAGCTAGTATTTTCCTGATTTAAAGGGGAAAAAAAGGAATTGCTGTATTCACTACTCCCAATCTTATTCTTTTGGGAAAAGGACATAGAAATCAAGTACAATTTATGCTATTCTGAAAACCTTAAAAAGTGTGTTTCTATTGAAGGAGTCTTGAGTTTTGAACAAGTTCTTCAAACTACCGTATCAGATGTCATTCCAGACAGAAGACCAATGACCTAGTGAATAGTGGAGCTAAGGAGGACTCAAGGTGACCGTACCCATATTCTACACTGGAAACAGCCTCATTTGACTCATTTTAATTCAACTCTCCTGCCACACACACCCACAACAAATTAATAACCAATTTTCATAGATAATTATAATAGTTGCTATTTATTGGACACTTATTCTGTGTCAGGCATTGTATTAAAAGCTCTATTCCTCTCAACAAACATAACTCTTTGAGGCAAGAGCCATCTTTATACTCATTTCACAGATGAGGAATCTAAGGCCCAAAGAGGTTATGAAACTTGCCCATGGTCAGGCAGCTGATAATTATGGAGCTGAGATTCTTTTCCATGTACCTTCTCACTGCACAGGCAACATTCATAGCCCCTATTCTCCAGGGCAGTATTTCTCAAACTTTCTTTTTAACCACAACCTGGAGAGAAAAAAATACATTATACATCATAACCCAGGACATAGCTATAGGTATAAATGAAGTTCCAAAGAAAAAAAGGTGGGGGGAGCAGCTGCCATGTGCTTTGTGTAGTCTTCCCTCTTTTTCCTGCATGAAATATAAACTCAAGGCCTGAAGAAACAGCAGTTAATTTGCAAGCATGGGGATATCACAGACAGTAAATGGGAAGAAGAAGGAACCCTTATACCAACCAGCTCTATACTGCCTGTCTCCAGACTTCTTGTTACATGAGGATAACAAATAAAGTGATGTCAAAAATAAAGTCCTTTACTTAAGTCAATATTTGTCAGGTTTAAGTGATACGTAATCGATGTACTTATACTGATAACAGAGCCACACTTGCGACATGTACTGACACATTACTGCAGTAGACTCTAAATTATCTCTGAGAAATCAAGATGAGGAAAATGTCAGATTGGAGATAGACAATATTCCACATTTCCAAAAGGACATACCGACCTCTAAGCCTAGCCAATTACTCAAAGAGCTCTAAATATGATTCTTGCTAAACAATTTTATACTTCCGAAAGGCTTTGCTTACTGCTCTTCAGGTTAAACTTCACTTAACTTTGGCGGCTTATCGAACCCATGTGAATGATCAAACCAAGGTCCACTGGATCTAACAAACACTTCTCAACCCCAGCATTAAGAGCTCTTCTTGGAGCACTCCTTAGTGTGGGAAAAACAAGCCCATTATGGGTGCTGCTCCCCAGAGTGAACAATACCATCAGAGGGCTAGGCCCATAATCCAATTGACACAGCACTTACTGTGTGCAGACACTGGTTAAGCTCTTTACATAGATTACATCATCTGATGCTCACAATGCCCCCAGTGAGGTGCATACTATTATCTCAATTTTACAGATTAGGAAACTAAAGTGTACAAAGATCAAATAACTTGCCCAAGAAGACTGACTAATTCAGCAAACTTCAGAAATCTATCTTTTGATCACTTCCATCTTTGCAGCACTGGGACACTGTTACGGCCCCAGCCGCCTTGAAAACTGCCCTTTTCTCATGCTCCTGGTCACTGGCACTTTGAACTTACACAGAATCAGCATGTCCTCCACATCTCATGTAACATGTGTGCAACAAATGGCAATCAAAAAGCTCTAGTCCTAGGCATTTCAACACTAAGACTAATAATCTTTGCTTTAGTTCCCTGAATAGGTGAGTGTCAGCATGACTCTTTAATTGCAGCCCAACTTATGCCTGCTCTTCTGAGTGTTTATCTCTTAGACTGATCTCTAGGTTTTGTACCTCAGGTTGTGTGTAGGTTAGGTGCCCCATCAGTTAGAAGTGCGCATGTCTGCAGTTTATAGAAAAGTCACCTTAGAAAGGCTTAGTCAAATGGAGGTTTATTTTTTTCACACAAGAAGACTGGTGGTAGGTGGCTGCTGGCAATAGTTCACTGATGCCATTGTGATCCTCTTGGGCACCCCTCATGGTTTCTCTAGCTTTAGGCATCACATTCATAATCAAGAAAAAGCGGCACCGTCCACCAAATTTGTCCCCTTTTCTCATCAAAGCAAAAGCTTTCCCAGAAACTCCCAATAAACTTGTTTACATATTTTTGAAAAAAATAAGTCAGGTAGCCACTCTAGCTGCAGTGTAGCTGGAAACGTGCATATTTAGGTTTTCCAGCCTGTAGGGCAGCAGAAGCAGGCAAGAGAGAATGAGGCTGGGAATGGAAGTGGAATTAGCCAACCCAGTGTCTGCCACAGTTTGCATGCAAATAGAAAATAATGTGATTATCTCATGATGAAGTAGATACTGAACTGACCTTGAAAGTTAATACTTCTACTTGTGTAGGCTTATTGGTGATATTTGGGCTATGAATATGACTCCTAACACTCGAACCCAAGGTACAAGAGAAATTCCAACTTAAATGTCTAATATCAAGCTCTGACATGTTGAGAGCTTGGAAGCTGTCACTCCCAGCCTCAAAACAGGAAAAAATGTTGAGCAGAGAGAAAAGCAATAGTTTTTCTTTGATACAGAGAACTGAGGTCACAGGGCAAACTGCCAACCCAAAATGCAGAAAGTCAGGTGAATACAGAGAATCACAGTAGAGATAAGATTAACTAAGCCAGAAGCCACTGGCGCCAATTATTGGTAGGAACACTCGAATGATGATTCTGATGAATTGCTTGAGGTTGACCATGGCCTAGGCTGAGAGGTAAAAACTCCTGGGAGACCAGTCCAGCAGGGAGGCCTACATTTTCGTGGATTTTGCTTCCAGGAACCCCGCCAAGTACTCACAGGGAGGATCAGAGTAAAATCTCCTCCTGTTCCCTCTTAAAGGAGGAGAAAAGCAACCAGTTTGAAATACACCCAGTGTTCTCCATAATAAAGGCCTACCCTCTAAAGGAAATGGCTTATCAAAGCCCTTGCTGACCTGGGAGAGGGGCTATTAGCCAGTGGGAGCACCACTCTAACCTTCCTGTATCACCTAAAGGGAGAAAATAAAAGCTAAAAAGTGCTTCTGACAATCACAGCCCAAGGACTCAGGCCCACTAAAAATCTGGGAGTCGTGAGATGAGAGAATGCTTCTCCTCTCTAAAACCTTGCCACTCATTAACAGGACTTCAATATAATAGTGGATTAGAACTAAGAGAGCAGAGGCAGACTATGCAAGAAGGAGTTCTTAGGGAAGCCCAAAGACAACAAATGAGACAAAAAGAAGGATACGAGGAAACGAGGAAACGGAAGCATCTGGCACCTGCAGCTGCAGCAAACATTAAACGCAGCTCAGCTCCTAGCCAAATCAACATAAAACCTCAAACTAAAAGCCTCATTAACTCAGTTCCTATTACCCAATACATCATGCCTGAATTTCAACAAAAAATTGCAAGCCATGCTTAAAGGCAAGAAAAACAGTCTGAACAGGCAAAGCAAGCATAGAAATGAGACTTAAATATGATGCTGATTGTAGAGCTATCATATAGGAAACTTAAAATAGTTATGATTGATATGTTAAAAGTTCTCACAGAAAAGGTACACAACATACAAGAACAAATCAGTAGTCCAAAGTCAGATGCCATATGCACAACTGGTTTCCAGCTTCCAATTGTTGCTATTATCCCTAATCCTATTTTTACTGCCTTGGTACCTTAAATTTTTCAGCATTGTAGTTTTAATGGAAATTTGAGGAAAAATATTTGCACGAGTATCAGCAGTAATGGAACAAGCAGAAATACGATGCAACAAGGAAAACATAGCATCATTTCTCCAATATTACTGCCAAAGGGGTAAAAACTTAATCTAATACTGTTAAAATATAAGATAAATTCAAAACACATTACAAAGTAACTATCGTATGATCTTGAAATGTATCAAGGGCATTAAATCAAGGTAAAACCAAGGAATTGTTGTAGATATATGGAAATTAAATGTAAAAAATATTATTCTAAGCTGGATCCATTTGCTATAAATGGCTTTACCGGATAATTGACCAACTTAAATAGAGTATCAGGATAAGAGAGTAGTATTCTACTGATGTGAATTTCCTGATTTTGATGGTGGTATTGTCACTGTGTAGGAGAATGTCCTTGTCTGTACGAAATATGCGCTTAAGTATTGAGAAGTGATGTGCATCAGGTCAGCAATATATTTCTTAATAGTCCAGGGGAAAAAATCTCTGTATTGTACTTATGACTTTTCTATAAGTTTGATATTGTTTGATAATAGAATAAAAATTTATATGCACAAAAAAAACCAAATCAGTAATGTAAGCGGAGATTATTAAATCTCTAAGAAAGAATAAAAACGAATTGACAGAAATTAATAAAAACACAATGTCACAGAAACGACAAACACCTTAGATAAGCTCATCAGTAGACTGGAAACAGCTAAGAATCAGTGAGCTTAAAGATATGTCAATGTAAACTTCCCAAACAGAAATGCAAAAAGAAAAAAATATCCAAGACTGTGGAACAGTTACAGAAGGTGTAACATGTGCATAATGGGAATACCAGAAGAAGACAGAGAGACAGGAGAAGAAATATTTGAAGTAATAAAGGCTTAGAATTTTCCAACATTTATGACAGACACCAAACCACAGCTCCAGGAAGCTCGGAGGACATCAAGCATGATAAATACAAAAAAAAAAAAACACAATCCACATCTAAGCACATCATGTTCAAACTGGAAAAAAATCAAAGACAGAGAAAACATGGAAGAGCAGGGTTGGGGAAATTACTTATAAAGGTATAAGACTAAGAAAGACCTCAGACTTCTCATCGGAAATCATGAAAGCAAGAAGAGAGTAAAATATTTAAAGTGTTGAAAAGGGAGAAAAAACTAGAAATCTGTATTCAGTAAAATTATCCTTCCTCAAAAGTGAAGAAACAAACTTTCTCAGCCAAAGATTGAGAGAATTTGTAACCAGTAGACCTACTTCCAAGAAATGTTCAAAGTTCTTTCCCAGAAAAGGAGGAAAGGAACACAGGTCAGAAACTCAGATCTACATGACGGAAGGGCTTTTGAGAAGAAATTAATGAAGGTACAATAAACTCTTATTTTTCTTAACTTTAATTGACCTGTCTTTTCAAATCCAATACTAGCAATAATGTATTGGTGATTACAGTGCATGGATAAGTGAAATTAAATGACAGCAGAGACAGGAGAGGAATTGGGAATACTCTGTAATAAGGTACCCGTACTACCCATGAAGTGACACAGTGCTACTCAAAAGTAAATTTAAATTAGCTGTAAATATCTACTGCAAATTCTAGGGAATCCACTAAAAATTTTTAAAGAAGTATAATTGATATCCTAAGGGCAGAAAGAACATAGAATCATATATAATGCTCGATTAAAATCAGAGAAGGCAGAAAAGAGAGGAAGATAAAAAGAACAAGTGTAATGAACAGAAAACAATTACAAGCATGGTATATTAATCCAACTATATCAACAATCACTTTAAATGTGAATGGTCTAAATACATGAATTAAAAGATAGAGACTGTTAAAAATGGATTTTAAAAAGACATAACTATATTTTGTCCTTAAGAAACCCCACTTTATTTCTAAAGACAGATTAAAAGTAAAAGGATGGAGAGAGATGAACCATGCTAACACTAATCAAAAGAAAGCTGGAGAAGCTATATTTCAGATAAAGCAGACTTCAGAGGAAGGAACATTATCAGGGATAAAGAAGGGCATTAGGTAATATTAAAGAGGTCAATTCTCCAAGAAGATATAAAAATTCTTAATGTGCATGCCGTCAACAAAAGAATGTCAAAACCATTGAGGCAAAAGCTGATAGAACTACATGGAGAAACAGACAAATCTACTGTTAAATTTGGAGACTTGAACTCCCCTCTGTCAGCAAATGACAGATTGAGCAGGCAGAAAATCAGTAAGGATATAGTTAAACTGAACAGTTTCATCAATTAACTTGATCTAATTGACACCTATAGACTACTTGACCTAACAACAGTAGGATACACATTCTTCTCAAATTGACATGGAACATTCATCAAGACAGACCACACTCTGGTCCATAAAACATACCTTAAATTTGAAAGAACAGAAATCATACAATGTCTGCTCTCAGACCACAATGGAATGAAACTAAAAATCAATAACAGAAAGATACCTGGGAAATCCCCATATATTTGGAAATAAAATGACACATGGGTCAAAGGAGAAGTTTCCAAAAATATTTACAATGTTTTGAACTAAATGAAAAAAAATACAATTTATCAAAATTTATGGTGTGCAGAAAAAGCAGTGGTAAGAGATTTATATATCAATCAGCAATGACCAACTGGAATTTGAAATTAAAAACACAATACCTTTTACATCACCACCAAAAAATGAGGTACTCACAAAATACGTGCAGTATCGACATGAGGAACACTACAAAATCTTGATGAAAGAAATAAAAAAATCTAAAGAGCTATTCCATGTTCATAAAAAGGAAGATTAAATACTGTTAAGATATCACTTCCTCCCAACTTGATCTATAAATTCAATGCAATCTCAATCAAATTCCCATCAAGTTATTTTGTGGATACTGACAAACTGATTGTAAAGTCTATATGGAAAGGCAGAGGATTCAGAATAGCAAACGCAATAATGAAGAATGAAGTCAGAGGACTGACACTACCAAATGTTAACTTATTTTAAAGCTACAGTAATCAAGACAGTATGGTGTTGATAAAAGAACAGACAAATTGATCAATGAACAGACTAGACAGAACAGAATTAGACCCATACAAATATGGCCAATCTTTTTCAAGGAAGCAAAGGCAATTCAATGGAGAAACAACAATCTTTTCAAAAAATGGTTCTGGAACAACTGGACATTCATATGCCAAAAAAAAAAAAGTTATAGACACGGACCTTATACCTTTGACAAAAATTAACTCAAAATGGGTCACAGACCTAAATGTAAAACACAAAACTATAAACTTCTAGGAGCTAACGCAGGAGAAAAGCTGGTGAACTTAGGTTTGGCGATGACTTTCTGGATACAATGACAAAAGTACAATCCATGAGAGAAAAAAATTAATTAAGTTGGACTTTTTAAAAAAAAAAACTGAAAACCTCTGCTAATGAATGGAAAAGACAGGCCACAGACTGGGAGAAAATATCTGCAGAACGCAACTTGATAAAGGGCTGGTATCCAGAATACACAAAGAAACATATCAATAGGAAAATATCCAATTAAAACTCATCAATAATAACCCAATAAAAAATAGGAAAAAAACCTGAACAGAGACCTTATCTAAGAAGATATACAGATGGCAAATAAGCATATAAAATATGCTGAACATCATAAGTCCTTGGGGTGTTACAAATTAAAACAACAATAAAAGGGGTAAAAAAAAAATTCCCCTACACCCCTATCAGAATGGCCAAAATCCAGAACACTGACAACACCAAATACTTGTGAGGATGTGGAGCAACACGAACTCCCATTCATCGCTGGTGGGAATGCAGTATAGTATAGCCACTTTGAAAGACAGTTTGCAGTTCCTTACAAAACTAAACATACTCTTACCATTCGACCCAGCAATTATGTTCCTTGGCATTTATCAAAGGAGTTGAATACTTATGTCCACACAAACCTCACACAAATGTTAACAGCAGTTTATTCATAATTGACAAAAACTGGAAGCAACCAAAATGTCCTTCAACAGTGAATTGACAAACAAACCATGGTACATCAGACAATGGAATATTATTCTGCACTAAAAAGGAATGAGCTATCAAGTCATGAAAAGACATGGAGGAACCCTAAATGCATATTGCTAAGTGAAAGAAGTCAGTCTGTAAAGGTTACCTAATGTATAATTCCAACTATGTGACATTCTAGAAAAGACAAATCTATGGAGACAGTAAAAACTCTGTGGTTGCCAGGGATTAGGGGTCGAGCTAATGACTAAATAGGTGGAACAAAGAGGATTTTTAGGGTGATGAATGATTGTGTGTGATACTGTAAGGGCGGATGCATGACATTACACATTTGTCCAAACCTATACACTTTACAACACCAAGAATGAACTTTAATGTAGACTATAGACTTTAGTTAGTAATAACGTATTGATATTGGCTCCTCAATAATAATAATAAAATAAAACATATCACAGCAATGCAAGTTGTTAATACAGGAAACTGGGAGGGAGGTATCATAGAACTGATATGGGAACTCTAAATTATCTTTCCAATTTTCCTGTAAATCTAAAACTGTTCTAAACATAAAGACAAGTAATTTGTTTCCTAACATCTAGCTCAAAGGGGAGGACAAAGTGAGGTAAAATTGTCAGAGAAAGTATCTTGAAAGAACTGAGACATTAGCTGGGTCCTAGAGGGTACATACGATTTCTAGAGTAAGAAAGGACAAGGAATTTCGGCTAGGATTGAGGCATCTAAAAGACCCAGAGGGCTCAACTTGTGAAGGAGCAGGAAATAACATAATAAATCAATGCAAAGACAATAGGCAGCAATTTAATGGAAGCTTGGGGCCAAGGCAGGCTAGAAGCGCTTGAAGGATTGTTCCAATACAAATTAAATATAGGCATAGAAGCAAAGTTGACCCAAGCTGGGTTCTCAGCACATATTCATTCATTCGATAAATATTAAGTAAGTATCTACTATGTTCCAAACACTGTAGTGGGCACTGGGAATAAGTAGTGAATGAAAGAAACAAAAATCTCTGTTTTCACTGAGTTTCAGTTCTAGTGAGAGGAGAATCTGCCTGGTGTTTTCAAGAAACAGCAAAGCAGCCAGTATGAGTGGAATGGAATTAAGGAGGGAGTTAAAGGTGAGATAGAGGAGATAAAAGAGGCCAGTACCTACAGGGCACTGAGGCTCCAATAAATAAGGACTTTGACTGCTACCCTAAGGCATTCATGGAGCAACTGGAAGGCCCCCCTCTCTTCTGTGTTGAGAATAGATAAGAGTGGCTGCAGGGAGACCAAACAAGTTGGTGCAATAATAAGGTAAGGGAGGCTGGGGCTTACACCATGGTTTTAGGAATGCAACTGGTGAAAAACAGATTGTGGATTCAAAGGATTTCCTGATAGATTAGATGTGTGAGAGAAAGAGAGCGTGGAAATGAGTCAGTTTTAGGCCTGAGCAACTAACTCACAGAAGGGGTTGCCAGTGACTGAGAAAGAACATGGGAGAAGCAGGCTCCCAAGCAGGGCCGAGCCAATGTCTGAGTTCAGCTGAGCTGTCTTGAAAGGGGACTTTCAAGAGCTAGAGATCGGAGCATGGCTGGGACCCAGAGTTTAGTGGACAAGACTGAGCCACAGTACATAGAGGTAGAGAGGATAGCATGTTGATTCACCAAACATTTCCTAAAATCAATCAGTGTGTATGTGCCAGAGACACAAAGGTAGGTAAGTAAGACATCTTTCCTGCCAATAAAGAACTCAAAGTCCAATGAGGGAAACAGAAATATAAATAAGTGATTCCAGCATCATAGTAGAGGTATTCAACATTTACTGAGTCCCTGCTATATGCCAAGCAGTACAGTGAGGAAGCAGGGGATATGGATAAAGTTCTATATGAGCCCAAAAGAAATTCTTGCAAAAGTTCCTAAAGACCTTCACAAGGGTTTTTACCACAGTGTGACATCAGGGAGTTGGTAATAACCTAGACACCCACCACTAGGGAAATGTATCACTAAAATCTCCGGAATACTCAGCAGCAGTTAGAAGTAAAAACAAAACAAAACAAAAAACAACAACAACAAAAAAACAGGTGTACACACAGCAATGGGGATTAGCTCACAAGAACACAGTGTTGAGTGGAAACAGTGGGAAACAGATTTACAGTCCAATGCCATCTCTAAATGTAAAAAGCATACGTAAAACGCTGCATGCCTTAAATTATCAAGGATCTGTATCAAACATATTGTAATTGATGTCTAGCAAAAGAATGAGCGATGAGCGTGGGGATTGAGGAAAAATAATATGAACAATACAAAATAAATAGAGGGGCCTTGCAGGGACTGATGATGACAATGTGCTGAGAAATGAGGAGCAAAGTTAACTCTCTGCGCCTGAGGTAAAATAACTAGATAATAGGAATTCAGCAGATAACTTGGAGAAGGGTATTTCTGGGGGCCAGGAAGGGTGTGGAGAGACATAAAGGCATGAATGTGCGTCAGAGGTTCAGGGAACGGCACCCGGTTTAGTAGTGGCTGTGAAGGACTGATCATCTTTGAAAGCCTTGAGTAAAACGAACAATAACATGTGGAAGGCATTATCACTCTTACCAATCTGCCCCTTTCACTCCATTGGGGTTAAAGATCATGCTGTGTGCCTATCTGGCCTATGGTGAGATTTTCCTTCAGCCCTATTGGGGTCTTTGCATCTTGTGACTCCTCCAGAAAGCCTAGTCCAAAGGGTCATCCCTGTTTACTGTGGCCTGGAGGAATGTGACCCTTGATCTGCTGTTTTAATCTTGGAGCTCTACCAGTAGTTGACGCTGCTGCTCTGGCTAGGAATGGGGTGGGAAGGGAACTGGAGGTCCAAGGATGCCTCTCATTCTGAGGCACCTGCCTGGGGCAGTTCACTCTGTCTCCTCCAACTTAGTGCTGCCAGTTAACTCACTGGTCACATTCCAGCAGCAGGAGTCATTGCTCGGCTAACCAACCCTCCGCCGCCCTACAGTGGGCCCTGTGCTATAGTCATAGGTGTGTACCTATCTTTCATAGCCCTTATTACAGTTAGAGCTCCACGTTAAATTTTCTGATCATTCGATTTACGTCCATCTAGGCCTCTGGGGTCTAAGTTCAATGCTGACAGTCTTTTTTTTTTTTTTCCTTTGCCAAGGTTCAACTAGCACTTGGCACAGTGCCTGGTATATGTTAGGAGCTCAATAAACTTCTCAGTTGGATACAAGTGTTCCAAAGGAAACCTAGCTCAAGGGGGATACAGCTCTGCTGCAGAAGCAGGAACGAGAAAGAGTTGGGGTTTGTTCTTCTGTGGAGGGTAAAAGGGTGAGAGCTGCCCAGGACACAGGTGCACGGACCCCTGCAAATGGCTCGCCTGACGGGCCTCTGGTATGGGGTGGGCATAAGTGAAATAGTAGGGAAATAAACCGAGCAAATTAACAAGTGTTTAACACTGTTTTATGTATGCCAAGTAAAACTATGAAACTAAATCGAGGGAAGAGAGATATTGGATCTGTGCTGGGTCGGAGGGAGGACTAACATTTCCAGAGGTCCGGGCACAATCCATTGCCCCTCAGAGGACACAGGCGGTCGATCCACGGGACAGCCCAAAATCTCTTGGGGAGAGGGCGGTGTTACTCTCACCTTCTGCCTCTAAGGGTCACACAGGCCTGGGTCGCGGTGGTTGCCACTGTTACTAGTTCAGTGTCTTGATTTCTTCCATTTAACTCTTCACCGTTACTCTTGCCCCTCCTGCTCCACCTGAATCAGGCTCTGCCTCACTTGAAAAGAAAAAAAAGCCCTCAAAACCAAGCTAGTCAGGAATAGGATAAGTGAATGCACTCAAACATTACGGAAGGCCCTTTCCCACGCCTACGCCTGCGCCTGCCCGTCTACAGTAATGGGCACTCTCGCCCTCGCCAGGCGACGCCAGGCGGCCTGACCTCTGCCAGCCCTACGACCTGTGGCCGCCCTTCCCGCCTTCTCGCCCTCTTCCAAGTCCATGCACGCCGAGCCCGCGCGCCTTACGTTGGGCCCGGCCCCCCGGCCGAGTCTCCACAGCGCGCATGCGCCAGCTCGAGGCCCGCGCGGATGGAGAGGGCGGGGCTGAGGGGCCGAACCCGCGGGGGGGGCGGCGTCGGTCACGTGACGTGGTTTCAGTGTTTACACGCGGAGCGGCCAGAGCGTTCGGCCTCAGTCAGGCGCTCGCCTCCGTTTCGGTTTCACTTCCGGTGAGGGGCCGCCTCGGAGCGGGTGGTGAGCCAACGACGAGCGCAGGCGGTGGCAGTGACGGCGGCGCTGCTGCCGGGGGCGTGCGGTAGCGCTGCGGCTGGGCCTCGAGCGCCCGCAGCCCACCTCTCGGGGGCGGGCTCCAGGCGCCAGCAGGGCTGTCGAGAAGATGGAGGAGCTGGTGGTGGAAGTACGGGGCTCCAATGGCGCTTTCTACAAGGTACTTGGCTGCAGGGCAGGCCCCATCTTCGCTCTTCTTTCCCTCCCTTTTCTTCTCGGCCTCGGAGGGTGGCAGGCCTGGGGCCCTCTTCCCGAGCGTCGCACCCGGGGTCCAGAGCATGCTAGGTGGAATGTTATTTGGGAGGGAGGGACCGTAGTTGGGGCCTGCAGGAAGCCCCTGGAGCTCCTCTGCCTCTCCTGCAAAGAGGCCCTGGCGCCTATCGGAATGAGAAGCAGGCAGGGAGGAGAGGGTGCCCTTTCAGGGGCCAATCCTCGCTAGGGAGAGCTGGGGATGGGCGAGGGCCGGCGGCAGGTACGAGATCCAGATCCCGGCTGGAAGGGCCAGTATCCGCGCGAAGTGACGGCAATGGCTAATTTCTCTTTTCCTAAATATCCTCTCCCAGTGGGATTCGGGCCTGACGTGTGGGTAGTTGGCGAGGAGCGGGGGGCGCTTCCGTCGAGCCGCCTCCTGCCTTGCAAAGAGGGTTTGAGATCTCCTTTGGGCTTCTGTTTTCCGGTCCAGCATTGGGACTTCGGAGAGCTCCACTGTTCTGGGCAAGGGGTGTGAAGAAAGAGTAGTAAGAAGCTGTAGTCAGTACCAAATCACAATGGCAACTGATTTTTAGTGCCCGCTCTTTGTGGATTTCAGAAGAGATTCTAGATCCAAAACTTTCAGGAAGACACTGACATATCCGAGTAATGCGTTAAAGAAGTTGGTAATCTTGAATATTCACGGCCCCCCCTCCCTTGTTATAAATGCGATCAAATTCAGGAATACAGAAGCTTCGGGGTCTGAAAACATTAGTAACTCTGCTACTTAAAAACCAAATTTGGAACGCTCCAAAAACCTGAATGTATGCTAGGAAATTTCAGGAAATTAATATTACTACTAGGGAATTTTTAAAATTGAGCGGAAATAATTGTTTTGTGCTCCAAATACTAGACTATCTTCTCTGAATGTGCATTGTTGCCGTGGACTGTATTGTTGAGGTTTTAAATAGACCACTGCAGATCAACTAATATCTTACATTTTCAGAAAGAGGATTAAAAAATATTTTGATGTATCAGTAGTGCATCCGTGGGTACATACTATAGGTCTAGTGATCTATAAATTCTTGTTTCCTCTTCAGTGTCCCCACTATAACTTCTCCAAGTAATATCTCACCTTAATACAGTCTTTTGGCGATAAGAGGTGCGAATGGAAGGAAGCATGGAAATTTATTATTGGCATTGTCCAACACTGTTCTTAAATTTATTATGGGATAACTTAAACATTTCAAATGAGACTCCTTTTGCCAATGGAAAGTATACAATTGACTTAATTGTATGTGTTTACCAATTTTATGTAATTATTTGGAAGTCAACATATTTCACAAGTGAGTAAAGTATGTGAACTATTTCATACTTTTAGAAATAAAGATAAAACGTTTTGCTGTAGGAGGAAGAAATAACCCAGCATGTATGTTCTTAACAGTCTCACTGATATAAAATTATTTCAGTTGACTCTGCAGTCAAAATTTTGACTGCATTTATTTCAGCGATCCCTGATTCCTGCTGGTTAGTTTGTGTAGAATCATTCTGGTTCCAAGACTGGTAATTTCAGTCACTAGATTTGTGGCACTGTTAATAAGTATGAGCAGGGGCTAATGGTTGCACAGTATTCTAATCTGTGGTATTAGCTTCGATTGGATACCACTCTTAGTGTCTTTTAGTGGAGTTTGCTTACTGTAGAGAGCAAGGAGCACATCCTGGTCTTGAAAGATTTATTGTTCTCTTCTAGCAACCTATGATTTACTCTCATGATTTTGCTTGCAAACTGATTGGAATATAATAAATGCCCTCTATCTTTGCTATTAATCCTCCTGTTTTTGTTTTTTAGCAAAGGTGCTTAATTTGAAGGTGAATAAAAAGAATGGATTATCCCGTAGTTCCTCGAGGGGAAATGTGAAACTTGAACAAATGTGTGTGTAGAAATTGCTGTTGTGTTTATTTAATTAGAGTTATTTTTAAGAATACTTCAAATGGTCTTTATTGGTAGAAAAATAATTTCTGTAATGGAAAAAGTTTAAATTTTTATTGGGCTCAATATTGCCGTGAGGTACAAAAGTAAAGCAAAAGTAAACTGAATTGCTTGTCTAGTGGGATGGACAGAAAAGATGGAAATAAAGATCAATAAAAAATGAACTATTATGGACAAATGTTATATTTATGAAAAAAAGTTACATTTATGAAAAAAATAGGAACCTAGTTCATCAAGTTGATAGAAAAGCCTTTAAAAACTAAACAACTCAATTGAATTCAGACTTTGATTTGCCTAACAGAATTAACAATTCTGTAAATTCTGCAAGGGACAATTC
The DNA here is from genome assembly GCA_003508835.1 of Eonycteris spelaea. Taxonomy (NCBI): domain Eukaryota; kingdom Metazoa; phylum Chordata; class Mammalia; order Chiroptera; family Pteropodidae; genus Eonycteris; species Eonycteris spelaea. Next base: position 1,832,040 of record PUFA01000200.1, read on the forward strand.
TCCGTCTTCTGAGCACATGGTCCACCCTTGCGATATAAACTGGGTGGAGTATATGCTGAGAACAGTTGGACTCTTTCTCTAAAAAATAACTCAAACTCAGTATTCGGAATTAATAGAACCATGAAACCTAAACCCTAAGATTGTAACAGCTCATTTCTATTTTTCCCTCTGGTGTTTATTTTTAAAAACTTGAAAGTTAGGTTTAGTAATTGTCACAGCACTTCTGTTACGCTTAGTTATTTCTTTCGCTTAGAAAAAGTCATGTGTACAACTTATAGAGCCTTATGTATGTTATTTAAGACATGAAGACACTTGAATTTTACCTCACAAAATCTTTACAAACCATTTCCTAAACGAATAATGTTGAAATCAGGTCTTTGTTCTAGAGGCATCTGCCCATTTTTTCGATTTACATACAGTTGCCTGTGTCTGTTACCATTTTTAAATCTCGGTTCAAAGATGTGAAATACTCAGCTTTCTATCAGCTTCCTTTTCCTTAACACTTACACTTGGACATATTGTAATTCTTCATTTGAATGCCTCTGAAGGGAAGGTAAAGTTAGAAATCTTTGCTTTTGTTACAGGGAACACATGAGAACTAAAGTATTCAAAAGTTAGACTGCATACACACAGGAAAATGTGTAACTCGTTTAATATTATTCTCTCTGTGTTGTCTTTGGCTCAGGGGGAACCAGAAAAAGTCTGTTTGTCTCAGAATTTTTGATAAATAACCAAGTGGAATCAAGTATTCCTGGACATGCACTGTGATTGGGAGGGTTGTTGATGAGGTTTATCATACTTTTCCCTTTCCGTTGTTCATTCCTCATGTTTCAGTGCCCACGTAACAAAGGGTGACAGAGCGATAGCTCGCTTTGTGTATGAGGCCTTGAGTTTGAATCATGTTTTATCACATTTCGTATATCCCTAATTCTCTGTCTCTTACAGGTCTCGTTTAGGACAATTATTTTGCAATGCTCTAAGTTTTCTCTGATGAGAATTATCACTGCACTACGTGTGCTCTCTTCAGTGCTAATATAGTGGTTGTGTCGAGTGGTGGTCGGGCTTACACCGACTTTCTCTACACAATAATCTATCTTGTGACCAGCGACTTGCATTTGTGAGAGAGTTTACTGAACTAAGAGGTCTAAGGTATAGTGAGAGGAGTAAGCTCACCAAATCGGGATGGACCTCCTTCTTAGTTTCATAAATTTTGGTAACATTTGAGTTGGATTTCTAGTCATTACACACTTTGGTAAGTATGATTTCGTGATTGCCTCTTTGCCAGTAAGTTGGGATCCTATAATGATTTTTTTTTAATTTCCTGTTTATTCCCCTTGATGAAGAGCCTCTGTCTTTAGCTGAACTTTAGCACCTTTCTCAGAACCCAAAGATTTTCATCACTTTTTTTTCCTTCTTAGAGTCTAAATAACCTTACTTTTAGTATTCAGTATCTTTGAGTAAACAGCCTTTTCTTTTCCGGTCTCAATTTTTAATTTAAATCTTTAAATGTGCTTTCATTGAGATGTAATTGTCTCATTATGGTTCTGCATCATTTATAAAGTATGCCCCTCTCTGCTCTACCTCTCAGACATTTGCTGGCACTAAACACCTGTGATTTCCTTACAACAACCTTAGAAGGCAGGCCCCATCCCTCTGTATCCATTCCTGGCTTCCAGATGAGGAATCTGAGGCCCAGAGAGCACTTCTTGGCGAATCCCACAGCTGTAATGTGGTAGAACCAAGATCTTGACCCTAGGTCTCATTTGCAGGGAAACTTAACAGCCAAGTTTACTGACTCTTACAAGAGCCCTAGCTCACCGTAAGGTGTAGCTCCCTCTGTGTATTCACACAAACCCATTCAATCTCTTATTTGGTAACCTCTCAAGAATTGCTCAACAACGTAGATATGTTAGGGATCACAACAGAATGTAGCTCTCCAAACTGGTGGGGGTGGGGATAGTGCTCTGGAGGATGGCAGGGAAGAGGGAGTATGAATGTTGGGGTAAAGAAGGGGCAGGGCCAAAAGGAGGGTTATTGGAGAAAGTGTAATAAGAAGCAGGAAGTGACAGTTTAGTAAAAGACCTTAGAAGTCGTCATGTGAGTGCAGGCCAGAAGCAACTGTTGAGTGTCTTTTATTGCATTTATTACAGCAGCAACGAGAGAAGGTATTACATGCCTTCTTTATTCACTTACTATGCAAACGGTGACCAAAAAATGACTGATTTTGGAACAATCATGCAAACATCCATATACAGATAAGCCTCATTAACTCGAAGGCAGTGGCCCTGGTAGGCTGTGATGATTACTCACACCATTCCTCACACTACATCCGGAATTGCTTTCAGAGCCTTTTGAAAGCTTTTTTGTTGTTGTTGTTTAATAGTCACAGCAATTGCAGATCTTCCTCCTTTGAGGGAACGTTTGATTTAAGAAAATAGTCAAGTGTGAATGAGCATGATTCAACTGAGCAGTAAGTTTGGCAAATAGAAAAAAAATGTATAGCAATAAAGTAATGAGACAGACTTCTATGGTGCCTCTAAGGTGGGTTAGAAAACAGTCCCCAACATTTGTAAATGTTTTAAATCAGTGTCATCAGCAGAGCTTTTTGCTATCATGGAAATGGTCTCTACCTGTGCTGGCCACTACAGTAGGCACTAAGCCATGTGTGACTTTTGAGCATTTGAAAAGTGGCAAGTATGACTGGGAGGCTGATTTTTCATTATGATTAATTTAAATATAAATGGTCATAATATGACCAGTGGCTGCTATGGTAGATAGCACAGTTTTAGACAAGGGCAACAATCCGAAAGACACCTGATTTAATGAAAACAGTTCATTACCCAGCTATAACAAGGTTCTCTTAGCTGACGAAAGGACTTAACATTTTCAGCATATGATATGCGATAAGGAACTAGTATTAATGTCAGTTGACATTTGAGCAACAAGATGTTTAGGGGAACCCCCCCCACACACACATACACACATGCAGTTGAAAATCTGCATATAACTTTTGACTCCCCCAAAACTTAGTTGTCCCTCAGTAACCTTGGGAGATTGGTTCCAGGACTCCCCGCGAATTCCCACATCCTTGAATGCCGAATCCCACATGTAAAATTGCATAGTTCAGTGCATACAGTCGTGCTCTGCATCCACAGACTCAACTGGGGAATGCAATAAGAATTTATTGAAAAAATCCTCGTGTGAGTGTACCCACGCAGTTCAACCCCATTTTGTTCAATGGTCAACTGTGCTGGCAATGCATGCTTAAAACTTTAGACAAGGGAGTGGACAGAGGCACTGGCCCTTCTTGGTAAATAAGAGATTGCCTCTTAATAGGAGTCTTGATTTTAGTCCTTAATCTAATCCCACCCCCAAAAGCAGATTGTTAATTTGGTATTATGGTTATGTGAGAGAGAAATGCGGGAGGTCTGTTCTTCTCATTCTCCCTAATTTTTGAGATTTACTTTGTAAAACTAAAAGCAACCACTTCTTGCAGTTTTAACTCAAAATCGAGCCTTTCTACTTCTGAAGTAATAGTGAGGCAAGCAACCCCTTAGAGTATTGGAGACATGTGCCCTTAAGAAATCTAGTATTTCTGAAACATCATGGTCAGTATTAAACTAGAGTTCTCAAAATACACTGTAGTAAATATTAATGATTTAAATATAGTTGAGGAAAAAACAGCAAAATCAAAAGGATAGGAAGAAAATGAGGATTTTCCCCCTCCTTAAACTAGCAACTAGAACAATATGTACACATGCTTCACTTAAAATAATAATTTAACCATCTCGGGTATAGCATAACACTTGGATTCCATAATAATCCCCTTGATCTTACAAGGAAACTTCCTTTAGCATAGCTTTGCTTTTATTCTTTTAGGCATAGCTGTAGAAGTTTGGTGTCTCTGCTTATAAAGCTTCAATATAAATGTTTTCCAGGGACCTGCCTCACTTACCGTTTTTCATAGGAGCAGCTAATTAATAATTGGCATTCGGGGAAATTTCAGTTTTTTAAAAATTCTTTAACTTTGGGCCTTTGAAGACATATTTACCAAGATATTTGCATTGAATCGTTTAACAGATTTTTGGACACCTGCTATATACCAGAAATTGTGCCAGTTAGGGAAGATACAAAAGTTAAAGAATAGTATTAATCCAAACTAATTATCTTCTCAATATCCTAAATCTTCAAGATTTACAGAGTTTTCTCAGGGTTTCATAGTTCTGGCTCTTAACATTTAGATCTGTGATGCATTTTTTAGTTGATTTCTGTATAGGATATGAGGTAAGGGTCAACACTTAACTCTTTTGCACATGGATAATCAGCTGTCCCAGCACCATTTGTTGAGAACACTTCTTTTTCCACTGAATTGTCTTGGCTTCCTTATCCACAATGGATTTATTTCTACCACACCCCTTCTTCTCTATGTCTAAGCCTTTGTTCCTGCTGCTCTTTAAGCTCAGCTTGTGTCCCTATCTTCCCCTCCCTTTTGTTGGGCTAGTTCTTCCTCAATCTTTAAAGTTTGATAAGAACCTCACCTTCCAGTCTTCCTTGATCAACAGGCCACTCTCTCCAGCACACATACCTTTCCCCCCAGGCTAGGATAGGAAGCCCTTAGGCAAGGATCCACTTAGTAATCAATCATTCATCTGCTGCCTCCCTAGGCACTCTGAAGCCCAACAGTATAATAAAATAAGGCTTATCTCCACCTTCAGGATGTTTATATTTAGTGGGAAAATGGGCAATAATAATAGAGTAAAGTAAGTTTATACTAGGGATGAGCATAGGAATGCAGAGGACAGAAATTAACCTAGTCTCCTGGGTTTTGTCATAGGAGGTGACATCTGAAATGAAACCTAAAAGACCAGTAGGAGATAGCTAGGTGAAAAGAGGGGAAAGACGATAGGCAAGCAGGAATAGCATTTATGAAGAGAGGCCCAAGTAGTTTAGCACTGTTGGATCACAATCTCCAAGGATATAAAAGATGAAGCTTTGAAGAGATGAGCAGTGGGACCAGATCATGATGGGACTTTAACAGCCAGAAAAGGAGTTTGGCCATAATCCTGCAGGTAGAGAGAAACATGTACAGAACAAATTTGAGTAAGCTGCTTAAATCTCTCAAGCCATTTTAAAATGAAGTAAGATATAAAGCCCCTTGGGTTTCTTGATACTTTATCCTACTCCTCTAATTGTCAAAACAAAAGTAAAACCTCCTTTTTTGCACCTGTTAAAAACTTAATTTATGGAATTATGGGCAGCATGCTGATTAAAGAATTCTTGATAATTAGCTATTACTTTTGTTAGGTTATTTTATAGAATTACAGACAGCATGCTGATTAAAGAATTCTTGGTAATTAGCTATTACTGTTATGTTTTTCTGCAGATTACTAGTAATTGCGTCATCAGATTTAAAAGATTTAAACTTCTGTATATTAACTTTTTTCTTCCAAGTGCCTTTGAGATTGAGAATTTAATTAAACTCTCATAATTGGACTTTTTCTTGGTATTAGCAGCATATTGTTTTTAAAGAAAATTTTAGTGTACGTGTGTGTGTGTGTTTTGTTTTGTGATTATGTTTAGTCATTTACTGTTGTATATTCCTAAAGTTTTATCGAGGAGAAAAAGATAGGTTCTAACAGATTTATACTGGCTGACATACAGCTTTGGAACAAGCCGGTAATTCTAGCCTAAAGTGTACCTCCAGCTTCACGCTCACCACCTGCATTGTATTTTTCAATTTACTTGTCTCCATCCCTCTCTCTTCTTTCCCTTCCTCTCCTATTAGATGCTGAACCTCTAGAGCAGTTTTTTTTCTTGTTTTAACTAATCAATATTCCTAGGGCCTAGCACATAGTAGGTGGCTAAAGATAGATGTGATTCATGAATTAGTGATTCTCACAGAATTACACACTTTCAAAGTTCCATTTTATTCTCAAATATAAAATGTTTGGTATCTGTAAAATTTAAAAACAAGTGCTCTTTAAGTTTAGAAGTTAATTTAACTTTATTTTCACAGGCATTTGTAAAGGATGTTCATGAAGATTCAATAACAGTTGCATTTGAAAAACAAGTAAGTGCCTTGATATAATTTTAGTGTTTGGATTCTTTACTATTTTATGCTAACTATTCTTTTTACTCCTCATTTAAAAAAAATTCAAGTCTAGTTTGAGTGTTTTTCAGGAACCGATCTTCATGTTACCTACCAGGAAGTTCCTGAACAACTCAGTATTAAACCAGTGGAAAAATTGTTCCTGCTAATGACCTCAGAGATACCTTTTGTATAATCTTGATCCTGACATATCAGTTTCCTTGAATGTAAAGAAAGAAACCAGATTCTAATGTGTTAGTAACTGAGATTTTGACCAGGAATATTTGTAGTAGTTAAAAGGTGAAACTGAATAGAATGATAAGTATTGGTAAAAATGAGTTTTATAACATTAAATCTAAAATCAGTGGTTTGAATTTTTTTAGTATATTTTATTGGAAATAATTGTGTTTACCCATTAATTTGTTTATCTGTTTCATATATTTATAGTTAATAATAGTGGTAAGTGATCTTTTCAACTTTCTTCTAGGTGAGTAAATAATACAGGCCTAGGAACATCAGCTGTACAAAGTCATCAATATAGATGCTAACATTTTCTTTGGGGAGATGAGTCTTTTGACTAAATTTTTCGAATGCTAATAAAGGCTCTTTTCACAGTAGCCATTCTAAAATACATATAAAGTCCTTAGCCAAAGTATAGATGTGGTCTTGATCTTAGGATTTTACTGAACTCTGAAGAATGGTCAACAATTCTAAGTTTTGGCTTCTTTTTTTTTTTAGGTGAGGCAACCCTTAGTTGACCTCACAGATTGCAAGGACCTCATCAGTTTACAATCCCTTATTTTTTATTTTTTATGCCTACGGCACCTGGTCTTCCTAGGCGGTCTCCCATCTGAGTATTAACCAGGCTCTACCCTGCTTAGCTTCCTAGATCAGACGGAATCGGGCTTGTTCAGAGTGGCATGGTCATAGATTAATGTTTTGGCTTTTATGTAGCAAGAGAATTAATTGCATATCAGAAACATTACAGATATTTAGAGAGAAGAAATAGATTAGTGGTTGCTTAGGTCTTGTGGGGATAGGGAGCCATAGCTAAAGAGTATAGGATTTCTTTTTGAGGTGATGAAAACATTCTAAAATTGACTGGTAATGATTGCACATTGCACATACCTGGGAATATTCTTAAAACTATTAAATTCACTTAACTGGATGGATTATATGTTATGTGAATTATATCTCAATAAATCTGTTAAAATATAGTATCTGACCCAGACATACTGTAATTAGACTATTTGCAGATTCTTTTAGCTGGCAACAGGACAAAGTAGTGTTCTCAGATGTCTGAAACATGTTTAGAGGGACAGAGATAAAAGGATTTAGAGTATCCGACCCTATTCTCAGCTCTACATTAATAATCTCAGTCCAAATTATAGTTGAAATGATAGAATGCCTTTCTCCGAATACAAAGAGCCACAAGTTCCAGAATCTGCCTCTTCGCTGTTTCTGGTATCCGTGGTTATACACTAGACAACAGCATAACACCGTTAACAGAGGAATCTTTGATAACTTGGAGAGTAATTTTTTTCTTGTAATTATTCTCTTCACTGCTTGCTCCCATCACTAAGTAAACACTGTTTCCCATAAAAGGAGAGTTATCTTTATTTACCACTCTTACTTTCTTCTGCTGTAATCCTTAATCTAGAGGATTAAGCAAACTGTCATTTCCTCTACATTTAAGAATGTGTCTCCTTTACACTGATTTATCAGATCACTTCTCCAGTAAACTTAAAATCATTATATCTGTGGGCATCCTAATTCTCTCATGTACCACAGCTGTATAGAAGGTTCTCTTCAAGCTAGCTGCCATCCCTGGAATTCGAAACAGATCAACTGTGTTTCCCTTCTGTTCATGGAATATGTTCAAGATTCACCGCTGGGTTTGAGCACATTACCAAGATTTGCTAGGTTCCCACTAAAGTAGTCTCTTTGCCTTTTCTTGTGTTTCCTTTTTGATTTTGTTTAAAAAATAATAATCTATAGAACTTCAGACTGTATTTACCCTTTCTTTCAAGCATAAAGAAACTCTTATTACTATAATACCAAATTATTTTAGATGCTTCGTTTTAAGCTTCCATATTTCATATTTCTTAATAAAGAATTTAAGTTTTTTTCTTGGTACACTTAAGGCTTAAAATCTTTCTTTGGAACCAAGAAAATTATTTTATGTATTATTTTCTTTACAAATCAAATTTAGCAGTGAATTCGTAACATGTTAAAAATCACTATTTTTCTGTAAATATAAAAAGGCTTTTTTGAAGTAAAGACAATTCTGTTTCATAGTTTTCAAGTGTGTGTAATAATTCAGAGAAAAGGTTCAGCCTAATATAGGCCCTAATCAGATTTCTACAAATTCTACCTAATTACCTATATACCTACCTTATATAATAACTATTCTTAAAAACACACACACAATTTTCTCAGTAGGATTTTACTAAGAAAGCCTTTTAGCAAGAAACCCAGAAATGACTGCTCCAGCAGTTGAATCCTCCGATGTTTTTACAAAGTTTGCCTTTTAATATTTTACATAATTGTGGATATAAAAGAATAGTTTGGTGGTTTTCAAAATTGTTCCGTATCATTTGAACTTAAAACGTAGGCAACTTACTGAACTCCTATAGGCTGTCTCCATTGGGTTTCTGCGGTTTAGGAGACCCCGCCAGGCCAGTGCATGCTGGTACGTCATACTGATCAGCAGCCAGCTATCCATGGCAAGAATTGACCACCTCGTGGGATCTAAAATTTAAAGGGGGAAAAGTGAGTTCTGAATTGCTGATGTGCTGACTCCCCCATTTTGCTTGGGAATTAGAGGGCATTTAGGACCAGTTTCTGCGGTCATTGGAATGTGGTTAAAATTCCTTTGCAAGTGGAAGTCTGGTGATGATATTACTAACACTGATACTAACATTTAATTCAAGCATCAAAGAAAATTGCTGTTGTGGCTTTACGTTTAGAACTCTTAGAGGTTGAAATTTTTCGCAGAAAGACTTGTTTGGGAAATTGTAATATTTATCTGTTGTGTTGAGAGAAATATTCCAGATAGAACTACAAGGCTGTTGTGCTGCATGCAGACTTCATTGAAACGTCTCTATTTTGCCATTATGCCCCACTTAGCAACACTGATAGTTTTAAAGCATTTGCTTCTTTCAACTAGAAAAACAGAGGGTCACACTTAACCAAAAGTTGATGGCAGCGTGGTCATTGTTTCCATTAAGCCGGAAAGCATGTTAAATAATTGAGTGCTTGCTTATTTGCAGCTGGCAGCCAGAGAGACAGATTCCGTTCCATGATGTGAGATTCCCACCACCTGTAGGCTATAATAAAGATATAAATGAAAGTGACGAAGTTGAGGTAAGTTTCCGGTGCCATCAAATTATCAAGCACTGAAGGAGTAGGGCATTTAATTGGCTTGTGCCTTTTGTACCCCATCGTTAACACTGTTTAAACTACCTTGAGAATTTTAGCTGTGATGGACACGTGCTTTTGACTGAGCCTCCTTAATGATGATTTGAAATAATGCATGATGTTTGAATGTGGCTGGCTGAGCAGCACTTCAGGCACATTTTTGAGAGTTACCACTGATTTCCTTTGCCCAGTAAGAAGACTGCTTTTCCCACTTCCCTCAATTTCTTAATCTTCGGCTTAGGAAACTTGGTTTTAGAAAGTTTCTAAACCATAACTTAGGATAGAGTTATCCTAGAATTTTCTTACATAGCAGTAAATCCTCCTGGTATATTATTTAAGAGCCATTTGTGAGTTTTAGTATATACATGTATAAGTAAAACATCTTGTCACAGGACTTGTTCCTGGTGAACCACCTGCTCATGTGCCATTGATGGTTTTGACCAAGAGCTACTATGGAGATGTAGCAATTAACAAAAACATTGTGTTTGTGATTGCTCTAGCCACTGAAAACTTTGGGGGGACTTGAAGCACTTGGAGTTGGCTTTATGTTATAGATGCTCTGTGTATCTGCAGTATCGTTTAACAGTAATATATAACTGAGCTTATTGCTGTGCCTAGAGCACAATTGAAAGGGATTGATGGTGGCAAGAGGAAAAGGTAGGTTAAATTCAGTTGTACTGAGTCACTGTATTGTGTAACCACTAAATTTAATTATAAAAGGGAGGCAAGATATCAGGTCTTTTGGTCCTTCTATATCAGGAATATTCATAATAGGGCTTGAATGGTTAAAGGAAACTTTCTTTTCAGTTGAGTCACATGACAGGTATGGACCGATGAGATGCTAGTCCTAGAGTAAACTCACAGTATTACCTAACAATAGTATATAACTGAGCTTATTGCTCTGGCTAGAGCAGAGTTGAAATAGGCTTAAGGATGGTAAGAGGTGAAGGTAGGTTAGTTCTGTATTTAGTCTCTGTATTGTGTAACCATCAAATTAGATTATGAAAGGGAGGCAGGATACATGGTCTTTTGGTCTGTCTGTATTATGGAAAGTTCATAATAGTGTTTGAATGGATAAAGGGGCCTTTTTTTTCAACTCTATCTCATAACAGGTAGTGACGAATGAGACACTCTTCCTGGGGGCTTCACATGGAATTGCCCAACAGTAGTAAATAACTGAGCTTATTGTTGTGGCAAGAGCAGAGTTGAAAGTAGGTTAAATGAAGTTGCATTTAATCCTATATTGTATAACCATTTACTTGGGTTATAAAAGGAGGCTAGAGTTGAAAGGGACTGAGGGTGGGTTAATTGAAGTTGTATAGAGCCACTGTACTGTATAACCATTAATTCCAGTTAAACAAGGAGGCAGGACACCAGGTCTTTTGGTCTGTTTCAGGAATGTTCCTGATAGGTTTTTGAATGAATAAAGGGACTTTTATTTTCAATTGTGTCACATGACAGAAGTGGACCAATGAGATGCTGATCTTATGGTGACCTCACAGTAGTGCCTAGCAATAGTACATAACTGATCTTATTGCTGTGTCTATAGAGACGTGAAAGGGACTGGTGGTAGTAGGTGGTTAAGGTAGGTTAAATGAAGTTGTTTTCAGTCACTGATTGTGTAACCGTTAAGTTAGGTTATAAAAAGGAGGCAGGACGCCAAGTCTTTTAGTCTGGCTGTATCAGGAATGTTCCTGATAGTTTTTTTAATGATTAAAGGGGACTTTTATTTTCAGTTATGTCACATGACACGTGTGGACCAATGAGATGCTGATCCTAGGATGACATCACAATGTTGCCTAGCAGTAGTACATAACTGAGCTTACTGCTGTGACTAGAGCAGAGTTGAAAGGGACTGATTGTGGTAGGTGGTTAAGGTAGGTTAAATGAAGTTGTTCTCAGTCACTGATTGTGGTACCGTTAAGTTGGGTTATACAAAGGAGGCAGGATGCAAGGTCTTTTGGTCTGTCTGTACCAGGAATGTTCCTGATAGTTTTTTTAATGATTAAAGGGGACTTTTATTTTCAGTTATGTCACATGACATGTGAGAACCAATGAGATGGTGATCCTAGGGTGATGTCATAGTATTGCCTAGGAGTAGTACATAACTGAGCTTACTGCCTGGCTAGAGGAGAGTTGAAGTGGACTGATGGTAGTAGGTGGTTAAGGTAGGTTAAATGCAGTTGCATTTAATCGCTGTATTGTGTAACCTTTAATTGGGTCAAAAAAAGGGCACAGGACACAAGGTCTTTGGTCTGTCCGTGTCAGGAATGTTCCTAATAGGTTTCGAATGATTAAAGGAGACTTTTATTTTCAATTGTGTCAGGTGACACGTGTGGACCAATAGGATGCTGATCCTAGGATGACATCACAATGTTGCCTAGCAGTAGTACATAACTGAGCTTACTGCTGTGGCTAGAGCAGAGTAGAAAGGAACTGAAGGGTGTAGGTGGTTAAGGTAGGTTAAATGATGTTCTATTGAGTCACTGTATTGTATAACCGTTAGGTTGGGTTTTAAAACGGAGGCAGGACGCCAAGTCTTTTAGTCTGTCTGTATTAGGAATGTTCCTTATAGGTTTTGAATGATTAAGGGGGCTTTTATTTTCAGTTGTGTCACATGACACATGTGGACCAATGATATGCTGATCCTAGGATGACATCACAATGTTGCCTAGCAGTAGTACATAACTGAGCTTACTGCTGTGGCTAGAGCAGAGTAGAAAGGGACTGATGGTGGTAGGTGGTTAAGGTAGGTTAATTGAAGTTGTTCTCAGTCACTAATTGTGTAACCGTTAAGTTGGGTTATACAAAGGAGGCATGAGGCAAGGCTTTTGTTCTGTTTGTGTCAGGAATGATCCTAATAGTTATTTTAATGATTAAAGGAGACTTTTAGTTTCAATTTGGTCACATGATATGTGTGGACCAATGATATGCTGACCCTAAGATGACCTCAGAATAATGCCAGCAGTAGTACATAACTGAACTTACTGCTGTGGCTAGAGCAGAGTTGAAAGGGACTGAAGGGTGTAGGTGGTTAAGGTAGGTTAAATGCAGTTGCATTTAACCGCTGTATTATATAACCTTTAGTTGGGTCAAAAAAGGGCAGAAGATGCGAGGTCTTTTGGTCTGTCTGTATCAAGAATGTTCCTAATAGGTTTTCAATGTTTCAGGGGGACTTTTATTTTCAATTAGATGTTATGACAGTAGTGGACCAATGAGATGCTGATCCTAGGGTGACCTCACAACGTTGCCTAGCAGTAGTACATAACTGAGCTTATTGCTGTGGCTACAGTGAGTTGAAAGGGACTGATGGTGGTAGGTGGTTAAGGTAGGTTAAATGAAGTTATTTTCAGTCACTGATTGTGTAACCTTTAAGTTAGGTTATAGAAAGGAGGCAGGATGCCAAGTCTTTTAGTCTGGCTGTATCAGGAATGTTCCTTGTAGGTTTTGAATGATTAAGGGGGCTTTTATTTTCAGTTGTGTCACATGACACGTGTGGACCAATGAGATGCTGATCCTAGGGTGACATCACAATGTTGCCTAGCAGTAGTACATAACTCAGCTTACTGCTGTGGCTAGAGCAGAGTAGAAAGGAACTGAAGGGTGTAGGTGGTTAAGGTAGGTTAAATGATGTTCTATTGAGTCACCGTATTGTACAACCATTAAGTTGGGTTTTAAAAAGGAGGCAGGACGCCAAGTCTTTTAGTCTGTCTGTATCAGGAATGTTCCTTGTAGGTTTTGAATAATTAAGGGGGCTTTTATTTTCAGTTGTGTCACATGACACGTGTGGACCAATGAGATGCTGACCCTAGGATGACATCACAATGTTGCCTAGCAGTAGTACATAACTGAGCTTACTGCTGTGGCTAGAGCAGAGTAGAAAGGAACTGAGGTGTGTATGTGGTTAAGGTAGGTTAAATGATGTTCTATTGAGTCACTGTATTGTATAACCATTAAGTTGGGTTAAAAAAGGAGGCAGGATACCAAGTCTTTTGGTTTGTCTGTATCAGGGGTGTTGCCTATAGGTTTTTGAATGAATAAAGGGACTTTTTGTTCTCTTTTGTGTCATATGACAGGAGTGGACTTATGAGATGCTGATCCTAGGATACCTCACAGTATTGACATCCAATAGTATATAACTGAGCTTATTTCTGTGACTATAGTGAGTTGAAAAGGACTGATGGTGGTAGTGGTTAAGATAGGTTAAATGAAGTTGTATTGAGTCACCGTATTGTATAACCGTTAGGTTGGGTTTTAAAAAGAAGGCAGGACACAATGTCTTTTGGTCTGTCTGTTTCAGGAATATTCGTTTAAGTGTTGAATGATTAAAGGGGACTTTTATTTTAAGTTGTGTCACATGACACGTGTGAACCAATGAGATACTGATTCTAGGCTGACCTCACAATATTGCCTAGCAGTAGTACATAACAGAGCTTACAGCTATGGCTAGAGCAGAGTTAAAAGGGACCGATGGTGGTAGGTGGTTAGGTAGGTTAAATGAAGTTGCATTTATTTAATCGCTGTATTGTATAACCTTTAATTGGGTTAAAAAATGGCGCAAGATGGGAGGTCTTTTGGTCTGTGTGTATCAAGAATGTTCCTAATAGATTTTTAATGTATAACCGTTAGGGGACTTTTATTTTCAATTTGGTGACATGACAGGAGTGGACTCATGAGATGCTGACCCTAGGGTGACCTCACAGTATTGTCTACCAATAGTATATAACTAAGCTTACTGCTGTGGCCAAAGCAAGTTGAAAGGGACTGATGGTGGTAGGTTGGTTAAGGTAGGTTAAATGAAGTCTTGAGTCACTGTATTGTATAACCATTAAGCTGGGTTATAAAAAGGAGGCAGCATGCAAGGTTTTTTGGTTTTCTGTATCAGGAATGTTCCTAATAGGTTTTGAACGATTAAAGGGGACTTATGTTTTCAATTTTGTCACATGGCACACGTGGACCAATGATATGCTGAACCCAGGGAGAACTCACAATATTGCCTAGCATTAGTACATATATGAGCTTATTGATGTGGCTAAGGCAGAAATGAAAGGGACAGATGATGGGCAGAGGGAAAGGCAGGTTACATGAAGTTGCATTGAGTCCGGGAATTCTATAACTGTTAACATGGGTTTTAAAACGTGGCCGGACTCAGGTTTTTCGGTCTCTCTGTATCAAGAATGTTTGTAATAGGTTTTGAATGATTGAAGGGGACTTTTATTTTCAGTTATGTCACATGACACTTGGGGACCAATGAGATGCTGATCCTAGGATGACCTCACAGTGTTGTCTAGCGGTAGTACATAACTGAGCTCATTGCTATGGCTATAGCAAGTTGAAAGGGACTGATGGTGGTAGGTGGTTAAGGTAGGTTAAATGAAGTTGTTTTCAGTCACTGATTGTGTAACCGTTAAGTTAGGTTATAAAAAGGAGGAGGACGCCAAGTCTTTTAGTCTGGCTGTATCAGGAATGCTGCTTATAGGTTTTGAATGATTAAGGGGACTTTTATTTTCAGTTATGTCACATGACATGTGTGGACCAATGAGATGCTGATCCTAGGATGACATCACAATGTTGCCTAGCAGTAGTACATAACTGAGCTTACTGCAGTGGCTAGAGCAGAGTAGAAAAGAACTGAGGGGTGTAGGTGGTTAAGGTGAGTTAAATGATGTTCTATTGAGTCACCATATTGTATAACCATTAGGTTGGGTTTTAAAACGGAGGCAGGACGCCAAGTCTTTTAGTCTGTCTGTATCAGGAATGTTCCTTGTAGGTTTTGAATGATTAAGGGGGCTTTTATTTTCAGTTGTGTCACATGACACATGTGGACCAATGAGATGCTGATCCTAGGATGACATCACAATGTTGCCTAGCAGTAGTACATAACTGAGCTTACTGCTGTGGCTAGAGCAGAGTAGAAAGGAACTGAAGGGTGTATGTGGTTAAGGTAGGTTAAATGATGTTCTATTGAGTCACCGTATTGTATAACCATTAGGTTGGGTTTTAAAAAGGAGGCAGGACGCCAAGTCTTTTAGTCTGTCTGTATCAGGAATGTCCCTTGTATGTTTTGAATGATTAAGGGGGACTTATTTTCAGTTGTGTCACGTGACACGTGTGGACCAATGATATGCTGATCCTAGGATACCTCACAGTATTGACATTCAATAGTGTATAACTGAGCTTATTTCTGTGGCTAGAGCAGAGTAGAAAAGGACTGATGGTGGTAGGTGGTTAAGGTAGGTTAAATGAATTTGTATTGAGTCACTGAACTGCATTACCATTAACTTGGGTTATAAAAAGGAGGCCAGACTCAGGTTTTTTGATCTGTCTCTATCAGGATTGTTCCTCAAAGGTTTTTGAATGATTAAATGGGAATTTTATTTTCAATGTATCTTATGACATGTGTGGACCAATGAGATGTTTTTCCTACGGTACCTCACTGTATTGTCTAGCAGCAGTACATAACTGAGCTTATTGCTGTAGCTATCGTGAGTTGAAAGGGACCAGTGGTAATAGCAAAGGTAGATTAAATGAAGTTGTATTGAGTCACTGTAGTGTATAACTAACTGTTAACTTAGGTTATAAAAAGGAGGCAGGACACCAGGTCTTTTGGTCTGTCTGTATTAGTAATGCTCATAATAGTGATGGGGATAATGTGTACTCTTTTCCCAAATTAGTCACATAACAGGTGGGGACCAATAAGATGATGTTACCAAGATGACTTCATTGTAGTAGATAATTACCAGGTTATTTCTCTGCCAATAGCAGAGTTAATAGGAACTTATTGGGGCAAGTGGGAAAGGCAGGTTGTATCCAGTTATATTTAGTCACTGTATTATATAACTATTAATTTCAGTTGTAAAAGGTATATGTGTATACCTGTGTTATTTCTTATTAACCTTGATTTGCTAGTGTCTTCACAAAAGGTTCCATGCTGTACATCGCAAGTCAACTTTGAAGTGGTCGCAAGAGAGATTTGTTTAGAAGAACTTATCTGCAGTATATGAGAGCAGGAAGGTGGTATCCAGAATTTTGCCAGCATAGCGGTGTCCATTTTAGTGGAGAGGGGACAGAGGTCCAGAGAGTAACCAAGGATATGTCCCCCTAGTTCCTGGAGACATAATGCTGGAGTGGTATTCTTGGTTGGCTGAGTGATTAGTGACCTTACCCATTTAAATGGCCATGTAGCCAGGCATTAGGCCAGTCGTTTGCCAATTAGAATAAAACAAAGTTTGTTTCTATGTTTTTAGGTATATTTTTGTAGCTCTCCAAGTACCCAAGAAAAGTATGCCAAGGTTTATGCACAGTCAGCTTTTCTAGAGCATTCATGTTCAGAGTACTATTTATTATTGAAGTAGAAGAGAGAAATAGGAAAACACTTTTTACAGGGCTCTCCCGGGTAATCAGGTAGTTTCTAATTATGTTTCTTTGTCTTGCTATAGGGTACAATTTGATTTAAGGACATATGAGTTTGAAAGACACCTAGGGTCATTTTAAGAAATATTCCTCAATGTCTGGTAATCTGTAGATTTCTGAATGATATTAATCGTGAAATGTTCTGTTGTAATTTTTATGTAGGTTTATTCCAGAGCCAATGAGAAAGAACCTTGCTGTTGGTGGTTAGCAAAAGTGAGGATGATAAAGGGTGAGGTAAGAAAATGCATTTTTAAACTTTTTTTTTATTTCTCTTTTCTAAACCCAGGTACTTACATTTCAATCTACATTTCTGTTTTAAAGTGATAGCTAACTTAAGACATTTAATTAAAAGATTTTCTCTACATGTTCAGTATGTTCATGTGTTTTCAGTAATAGTTGATCAAATACAGTTTTTTCCCTCTAGAGTTAAATTCTCTATAACTGAATAGGTATAGTTTATTGCTCTTATTTTAAACACTTTGACCAGGAATGACTTTGGTTTATTTTTTCTCAGTTTTACGTGATAGAATATGCAGCTTGTGATGCTACCTACAATGAAATCGTCACAATTGAACGTCTACGGTCAGTTAATCCCAACAAACCTGCCACAAAAGATACTTTCCATAAAATCAAACTGGATGTGCCAGAAGATTTACGACAAATGTAAGTTGGTATGCAAGAAATACTGAGAACTTACAGATAATATGCAGTTTAAAGGAACATAAATTTTAAAATAATAGAAATCAGTTTTTAAATTCAGCGAGAATGGTTTGCAAAAGTAGTGAAGAAAAAACATATTTAGCTTTTCCAGTTATAAAATTAAGCCCACACTATACTTGTTTAAATTTACTTGGCTAGAACATAGCTAATGCACATTTGTTTTCTAAAATAAAACTAAAATAACACAGGTTTATTGTCATAAATCACAAATCAAATTGTAGACCATGAAGGTTACGACGAGTTTTTTCCATTTTAGCCAATATTTTCAGATAAATATAATAAGTAAAACAAAAGAAGCTTCAAAAGGCCATCTCTGTCTTACAGTCCTTTGATCAAGACTTTTTAGATACAAGATTCCTTTTTAAGATTTCATTAAGGAGATGTGTGTTTGATTTGGACATGTTGCACTTTAGAAAACATTAACTTACAGTTCAAAATACCTAGGAATCCTGCTTTTTTGATTTTAGAGATTACATAGGCACGTACATTTTTGTACCTCCTGATTCATTTATATTTCCTTCTCTCCCTTAAATTGGTTAGCAGTTTTTCTTTAGAAAAGAAACAAAGCCGGGTACCCTGTAGCTATCCCCAAAAGCTTTCAGCAGTTGACTCAAGAAAATTACTGATTTATACATCACTGAAATGAGGAAACCTACAGAGGAGCATGGCCCCACCCCCAGCAAATATGTCACCTTTGGTAATCCAAGACCATCCGTAATTCCTTAAGAGTGTAACTTTTTTTTTCCTTTCTCTATAATCTCAATTGATTGGCTGAGTATTTCAGAGATGTACAGCAAAGGAACAAAACTTTTAAATGGGTATAGCATATTTTGAATAAATCAAGTTTAATACAAATCCACGATTTTAAGTGCAAATCTCTGCATATATTTTATGCCAGTAGTTGGTAATCATCATCTTAACTTCATAATGGATATTTATTTCTAGGTGTGCCAAAGAATCGGCACATAAGGACTTTAAAAAGGCAGTTGGCGCCTTTTCTGTAACTTACGATCCAGAAAATTACCAGCTTGTCATTTTGGTGAGTGTTCTTGAGTGGTCTGTTTTGGTGTATTTCATTTGGGGCATTTGCTTTGATAATAATGTGTTAATTTATACCTTTTAGTCTATCAATGAAGTCACCTCAAAGCGAGCACAACATGCTGATTGACATGCACTTTCGGAGTCTGCGCACTAAGCTGTCCCTGATACTGAGAAATGAAGAAGCCAGTAAGCAGCTAGAGGTATGTGGCTTCCCTAGTGCTGCTTATTAAGCCGTCCAGAACTATTAACTGCTAGTTAGCAATACTTGACTATGGACAAGTTTCTTATATTACTGTTTCTTAGCAATTCCTCGTATTCTACATTTTAAAAAGTTAAGTTGTACAAAGCATAATCATGCTAAGGTTTTTGTGCCTGAGGCTTTAGAATTAAGCAGCAGTTGTATATATTAAGGAACTGCTGGTCAACTCACTCTTAATAGAAGTTTTCAAAGCTGCTAATAAAATGAGGCAATGCTTCTTCCATATAACATATTATCATTAAAGTACTAGAAAGTATTTAAGTATCTAATCATATTCCTTTCATTATGTATGTTTATTTCTGTTTAAAAGGATGTAGAACTTCATTCTAATTGGTTGTCACTCTTTAAAACTCCTGTCTTCAGATTCCTGCCAGAGGCTATTTCCTAACTTACTATTCGTCTCTTAAGGTGCATTTTATCTACTTTTATTAATCCTCCAATAATTTTCATCACCATACATTTGTTTTCATTGATAACTATCTAGTACTTCATCCATTACCATAGAAACTAAACAGATTTGAGATTAATGTGCCAACTGAAGTATAGTACTATCAGATTCCAGAGTTCCTCATCATTATTCATTTCATTCGAGAGAAAACACAATGCAGTTGAAATAGTAAAGAAAAAAAGGAATTCCAAACTGCATTTTAAGAGAGAAGGTAGTCAAGGGCTGTATTGCGGTAAAACCCTGTGAAACTGGCCGCCTTCCAACTGATGTTGTGAATGCTGAACTCTTAACAGGAGAAGAGACATTTGCTAAGGTCCGTTTGAATTCGTTTTTATTCTCATTGTTCCTTGATGTCCCTGTGTTCACAAGGTTTATGGTTTCCTTAGTGATTCTCTCATAACTTTTAGGCCAGAACGGCCTCCTTACTTTCACTGTGAGTATTCTGGGTATATACTCACATGCTCTTCTCAAACATCTAATTCTTGAATGATCTGTTGTCATGCCTTTGCTTTACCATTTATTAGTGAATTTTCAATGAAAAGAATGAACCAGGTGAATGAATCAGGACTCAAAAAAACATCGGCTTCTTGAAAAGTCTCTAGGAATATTTTATACATTTTGTGTTACTCTAATCTACAAAAAGGGTATTATACTTTTTAAATTATTTACAGTAATTACACTCATTCTTCAAATTATCTGGTATGCTGAATAGCTAGAAACCAGTATGCATGCCTATCTTTACTCACTACTAATATTAAAGAGTTCCACATACTCAGATAAGAAATTTCCATTTTTCAACATGAGTCACTAATATTTTGATTTCATTAATGGCATGCTAGAACTAAATATTAAATTGTGATAATACTATTCAAAAGAGAGTGACTATCCACAAGTTTGGGTGTCAGTTTAACTTAGTTCAGCCATCACTGAATATTTGAAGAATTCATCATGCTTGTGGATACAGATCACAAGGTCTTTCCAGACTCTGGTCTCATTTTAGGTTGCAGGCACATATGTAAGATAAGTTGTAAATCTTTGATATTTTGCAATATTCAGTTTAATTACTGTACCGATGATTTTTATTATTCCTTTTCTTGGCTTGGAGGGGTGAGAGGGTGTCATTTTAACATCAAAGAGATGTCTAGACCACAGTATCTAGTGATAAGTAACATAAATGACACTTTCCAGAAAAAAAGATTATATACTGATATCCTTTAATAAAAATAAAGTGAATACAATTCTGTAGAGATAGCATTTAAATTTCCTTTTAGTTGAAAAACATTGAGTCTGTCAGACCCTGTGAGCTGGTTTTTATTTGGGAACATTTGGTCTGCTTCTTAATCACTACATTGCTGATGTCGTTGGTTAACTAAGGCAGCCTTGCAAACAGGTTTTTCAAAAGTTACCTTGGAAAATTATCAACAAGCTCTTTCCTATTAGCAAAAATATATCAAATTGCATAGACCTTCAATCAATCTAAAAAACTTATGCTGTGGGAGATATTTTCTGAAACCTGTTAGTTTCCAACTGAAACTTAATTTATTGGCCCCTGATATACAGGGTCAAGATAATTTACATGGCTGACCTAAATACAGTTTTCTCAATAGTTGATAAAGCATATTAATCAGACGCGTATTTCTCTTCAGAGTTCAAGGCAGCTTGCCTCACGGTTTCATGAACAGTTTATCGTACGAGAAGATCTGATGGGTCTAGCTATTGGTACTCATGGTGCTAATATTCAGCAAGCTAGAAAAGTACTGGGGTCACTGCTATCGATCTAGATGAAGATACTTGCACATTTCATATTTACGGAGAGGTAAATATTTGACTTATCATTTTTTTTTTCGAACATAAAACCCAGCATTTCAGATGGCTCATCTTTTGTCTTAAATCTTCCCCCCTTCTTTATTAGGACCAGGATGCAGTGAAAAAGGCTAGAAGCTTTCTTGAATTTGCCGAAGATGTCATCCAAGTTCCTAGGAACTTAGTAGGTGAGTCAGAAATTGCTCTTGACACAAACAAAAGCTGAGCAAATAATTTATATCCAATAGAATTTTCATTTCAACTCACTCTAGGGGCCATCTAATCAAAGCTTAGCCTTTGAAATATGGTCTGTTGCTAAAGTGTACAGAAAATATTTGGTAAATGTGATACTCAAACATTACATTTCAGAAGGTGTGCAAAAGGTATTGCTTTGCTGATTCAAACCTGCTAGTGCCTGGAAAGAAAATATGTGCAGCCTCTTCACTATATGTTTTACATATATTAAAATTACATGTTCTTTTTTCAAAATGAATGACATTTGGGGGCTTTATAACTTGGAATAGATTGATATACAATTATAGCATTCCTAATTATCTCAGAGTTTGAAGATCTACATGTAGGTTACTTAAATCTTTAAGTTTCAAAGCTATAAGTAACTGCAAGTGTCTCTGGGGCTTTCAGCAACATCATTGGTAATTTTTTTTCCACGCATCTTCCCACCCCACTCCCCTTTGGCAACCATCAGCTTTGTCTGTATCTGTGGGTCTATTTCTGTTTTTTATATCTATTTGTTTTTTTTTTAATTCTACATATAAGTGAAATCATATGGTATTTGTCTTATTTCACATAACATAATACCCTCTAGGTTCATTTATGTTGTCTCCAATGGCCAAATTTCATTCTTTTTAGTGACTAATATTCTGTTTTATATACATGTATATAGTATATGTTCTTATCCATTCATCTATTGATGGACACTGAGGTTTCTCCTGTATCTTAGCTTTTATAAATAATGGTACATTGAACATAGGGGTGCATATATTTTTTCAAATCCAGTGTTTTAGATTTCTTTGGGCAAATACACAGCAGTGAGATTGCTGGGTCATAAAGTAGTTCTATTGTTAATTTTTTGAGGACTCTTCATACCGTTTTCCATAGTGATGCACCAATAAAATGTAGATTCCTAGAATCAGTAGTTCTTATATTTGTAATGTCTCACTTTACATTAATGCATGATGAAGGCTCTGAAAGCTGTCATTTCCCAGTTAATTATATGACTGCATCTTAGAGGAAGAATTGAGTACCTGTTCATTACTGGTATTGGAAGTCTTTGGAGTTTAATGGATGTTGTTGAATAATACTTAAACTGGTTTTAAGCATTTTTATTGTTTTTTTAAATCAGTTTTTAATTTTAATTAGTTTTTAATTACATTGATAGTATACAGGAATGGCTCTTTTCAATTTCATAGTTACAGTTGATGTCTATAGTTCTTTTTCTTATTAAAAATTATTAGGATGACATTGATCGACAAAATCCAATAAGCAAGAGGTTTCGAGTTATCTTAAAGTGTGATTTCTTAATCTTTTATTCTGTGACTTATCCCTTCACATTTTAATATGCTGGTATAATTGGTGAGGAATGTACTGGAGTAATATTCTGTTAACACATTGTCCTGAAGAATGTGCCTTTCTTTTTAGATGGATGTAAAGCTGTTTAAGCCACTTGAAAACTTAGAGTATCTTTTATTATAAATGTGCGATATAAAATTCTAAAAACACAGCCATGCTTTTGCATAATGACACTTCGGTCAACAACAGACTGCATATATGAAAGTGATTGCATAAGGTTATAACAGAGCCATCGTAACATACATTGCTCATGTGTCGTGATGCTGGTGTAAACAAGCCTGCTGCACTGCCAGTCATAAGAATATAGCACATACAATGATGTACAGTACGTAATACTTGATAATAAATGATGGTTACTGGTTGATGTATTTACGAAGCTATACTTTTTACTTTTTTTTCCTAGGAGGTACTCTTTCTACTTACTAAAAGAGTTCACTATAAAACAGCCTCATAGCTTCATTTTCCCTTGTGCTTGCTTACTCTCATTGGATTGTACAGTGCCATGATGTACACAGGCTTATAGCCTTGGAGCAATAGGGTCATATCATGTAGCCTAGGTACATTGTAGGCTAGACTGTCTAGGTTTGTGTAAGTACGTTCTGATGTTTGCACGATGACAAAATCGCCTCGTTACACACTTCCCAGAAACATCCCTGTTGTTAAGTGGTGCATGGCTGTATTTACCATGGGCGAAGAAACAGATTTAAAGAGGTACAGATAGAATTGAAATTGTCTAATAAATAAGCAAATGAGTTTTCTGTTATCTATTCTTTTCCTTAATTTCTTTTATCGAACTTTACAGAAAGAGTGGTATGCACCACTGGACTAGCAAGTTTTAAGTGCACTCTTTAAGCAAAATAAGAATCTGTTTTTCGAATGGCCTTAAAAATTCAAAATTATCCAATAAATTCACGAGTATTAATCACCTCTAATATCTTACCAAAGGAGTTTTAAACAGTGTTGATCTAATATAATGAAAAGCCAGTTTAGCAGTCTTTTTAAAGAGTCTCTGTCTTGGTTTTGAAATTTTATATAAAATAATGTAATAGTTTACAGTGGCGTGTGCTTACTGGCTTGAGGTATGTGTTCATAAAACAACGTGAATTATTCATTTCTTAACTTAGGTAAAGTTATAGGAAAAAATGGAAAACTGATTCAAGAGATTGTGGACAAGTCAGGAGTTGTGAGGGTGAGAATTGAGGCTGAAAACGAGAAAAATGTTCCACAAGAGGAGGTATGTTATAGTGCATATATTTCTGGTTTGTCTAATAGAAGTAAAAGTTGTTTATTGTTTTAGTTGAAATATTAATTTAGAGGCCTCTGTAATATGCAAATAATATAGATTTTAAAATTCCAATTATCAGGTATGTCAGTTAATGTTATAGTTGCAGATAATGGCTTCTGTCTCTTCTCATGCTGTGACTTTAGAGAATAAGTCTTATTTCTCGGTCTTTAAAATGGATAGTTGTAAATGTAAACAAAAGTGTAAAGCACTTTTCAGATCTTGCCTAATGTTAGTGACTGAGACAAAATTGGGACGCTGCTTGAATTTTCTGGCTTTCATCCGTTTGTTTTTTTTTTTTAGTTTGTATGCATGTGTTTATTTTGTGTGCTTTAAATTTTTATCTGCATATAACATCTCTTCCCAGTCTTTAAAATTTATAACCCTCACTTTTATCTTCATGAATATCTGCTTTTTGGTAGCGACTTGTAAAGTATTTGTGTGGAGTGGGGGAGGTGAGGTTGTGGTCTTCTGGACAATGGTACTATTCAAAATAAAATCCCCCCGAATTGCCATAATTTTCACTTATTTGTCTACCCTTCTTTTTTTGAAAGGTTCTTTGAGATCTTTACTGCTTGATTTTTGCATTTTATACTTTTGTTTACCAAAACTTTATAGTAATTTATAGTCTTAAATGTGATCATTGATACAATAGTGGAGCTAAATAAAGTCTTAAAATTGGTTCTTTTTCTCTTCTGTGTTTTGTATTTTTTATCAAGGAGATTATGCCACCAAATTCTCTACCTCCCAGTAACTCAAGGATTGGACCTACTCCCTCAGAGGATAAAAAACATATAGATATAAAGGAAAACAGCGCTCATTTTTCTCAACCTAACAGTACAAAAGTCCAGAGGGTAAGATGGGTTTGTCACTTTGAATTACACTAAAAGTAATTTCTTCAACCCAGATGTTACTGTTGGTGTTTTGGGTGTTTTCTCTGGTTAGATGTGTAGGCTACTCGTGTATTTTTTTTTCAAATATGATTGCTAACTTATGAGATATTACAAGCCAAAGTGATACGTACTTTTCATATTATTCACAGTGACAAATCTTACGGTGTAAACATAAAATACGGGGTTTCATTTAATGGTCACATTTTCTCTTTTGAGGGTGGACTTTAATTTTTTCATGCTGTATCTTGAAATTTTGCAGGTTGTAATAGCTCAAAATATACCTTCTGTTAGATGCATTAGTTACTACTTAAAACCATATTTTAGAAACTGGTTTTCAATATTTGAACTAACCTAACTGTTTAGAAATGGGTTTAGAAGTCCTACAGTGAAAGTCCTGCGTTCAGGCTTCTGTGTATCATTTGTTATAGTTAATGACATCACTTGCATTCCTTATACTGCTTTAGGTGTTAGTGGTTTCATCAATTGTAGCAGGGGAATCCCAGAAACCTGAACTCAAGGCTTGGCAGGTAGGAAATCATTCCTTGAAAAATACATTTTAATTTTATATTTTAATGTTTATTCCCCTTGTTAAGAAACACTACAAATGATCATCAGGGTTGGAGGCTGGTGGAGCGTTTGTGGGTATGTGGATCCATTGCCTTGGGGAGAAAGCTCAGATTCCTTTCTGTTGTTTCAAAGGCCTTTCTTTCATGATCACCTGTCCAGTATCATCTGTCACAATTCCTCCTCCCTGCACTCTAGAGAGGCTTGAGCCATGCCGAAGTTCTCTGAACAGTATCATACCCTCTGTTGCTTCCGGACAAACGTGTGTGTTTTGTCCGCCTAGAGCACCCTTCCTTCCTGCCCCTTGAACTCCATGTGCGGCTTTCCGTGTGTCCTTGCCACAGGTCCCCTCCCGACCGGCCCAAGAGCCTTTGCGCCTTCTGTGCTCCAGTGTGCTCGCCCTATCACAGCACTCACAACACTGACCTTTAACTTGTCGCTCTCAGCCCCATCATGTTCCTTGAGCACAGTGACCCCCACGTGGCCCAGGAGAAGTGTTGATGAGGAAAATGTCATGAATCACAAGAGATGCAAAGCCAACTTGCTGTTTTATAAAGAGAATCATAACCTCAAGTGGATTGGGTATTCATCTCTGCTAGATAGCCCGGTCCTCTCAGAACAGGGGATCACTATCTCCTGGTGTCCATGTAGAAGGCCACCATTCCACTCTCACTGTTCTTCATTTTAATTGACTATTCTGGTCCACTAGCGATGTGCTTAAATTCAAGTGACACTAGAGTACGTGTTGAAAGACAATTTGTTAAAATGATTTGTCTCAAAGTTGATCAAACTAAATCTGTGACATAGGGTTTCAAAGCTTATTTTGGTCACGTGTGATCTAGAGGGAAGGGCATAGCACTTAATCATATGACATTTTAGATAATAATAGGGGTTAACTGCTTTGTAACAGTCAGTTGGGGAAAAAACCCAACAATCAAATGTTTTTGAGAAAAAGATCTGATTCATAGGCCTGATTATCTCCATAGTTCATATATTATTCGATGCAAAAAAAAAATCCATATGAAGCCCATGGGTTTTCCTTGGCGCCTGATGCTTCAGGCGCTCATCACAACTACTAGGAAGCAGTGCCTTGCCTACCAGATGAAGGTCAGTCTGCAAGCTGTGTCTCCTAATTGTTCAGTTTTGTTCCCCATTAACAGCCACGTTCATGTGGAAGGAAAAGAGAAAAAACCTGTTCCAGCCCACATCCGTTTAAGATGCTGTGTACTAAATGCGAGCAAGCTAAAGCAGCTCAGCAGTAGCCACACCTATCGAATGAATGCTCTTTTTGAAAGAGTCATACTTGCTAAAGGGACCGCCTCTAGGCTTCTAACACCTAGAAACTTCCCTAGAAAATTATAATAACTCCACATCAAAGCCATTGTATGTTTTTCTCTAGTTACTTGTGGATATCAGTAACCATGTGTATTCAGCAAAAATATTGAACTATTCTCAACTCTGTCATAATTGCCAGCCATTCATTTGCAAAATTGGCCTAGACTTCCCTATGGTTTGTCACAAGAAATAGATTTTTTTCTCATTTGTACTGATGGGCTGGAGATATAAATTTTTAGTATATTCCCTTTCAAAAGTCTATCCTTAGGTTAAAGTAGTACCATAGAGAGAAGATGAAACTTATGATTCATTCAGCCTATTACAGTTTTCAGAGCACATTATCGAAATGTATTGAAATGCTAAATTTTATGCTCATGGATGTGCCAAGTTTTTTTTCCCTCACAGAATAATTGGTGCATTTTAATGTATCCTAATTCCGTTTGTGTTTTTTTGTACTCTGTTGACTTTGTTAGCACAATTGATTGTTTACTTTTATAGCCTAGTATTTAATTTTAAATGATTTTTTAAAGAATTTGATCTTACTAAAACCTGTAGTAGATGAATTAGAGTATTCTACAGTATTCATTTTGTTTATGCATCTCATGTTAAAGCTTGTATCGTTTCGGACTACGTAATTTGTGACTTTGCCAACATTTAATAGTAGTGTTTAAAACATAATAACCTGATACATTTAAGGGGTTGCTGTATTGATCTATCCTTATTCATAGTAGATGTGTAAAATATACCAACTACTTTGTTTTTATGTATTGATTTATATTTTCAACAAACATCTGTGTACCTACTGTTTTGTCAGACCCTGTCATTTAGTCACTATTTGCACTTTTTCAGATTAATCCATCATTAATATTATAAGATCATTGTTGCCATTTCTTTTTTCAGGGTATGGTACCATTTGTTTTTGTGGGAACAAAGGACAGCATCGCTAATGCCACTGTTCTTTTGGATTATCACCTGAACTACCTAAAGGTGAGAACAGGAAGAACTTTAACTTCTGATCCTTTTTGCACTAAAATATAAAGCTTCATAGTAATCTTTCAGCAGTTAAGATTCATTCTGTATATTATAATGAATTACTTATAAAATGTAATAGGGAAAATACTTTGTTTAGCTTATTATTATATTTCTTCGGAAAACACAAGTCAATTTTCATCATCATTATGAAGTTAAGGACCTAGTATCCCAGTACTCAGTAAATTCTTCTATTTTTCAGTATTGTTAAACCCTTACACTCAATTGAGGTAATCCTGCACATAGCCTTTCATTCACTTCATCCTTTCTAGCCTTTGTGAGGTTTTTTTCCAGGCCAAATTTTATATCTCTAACACTTGCTTCTGTTGTCCCTTTTATGTTGTTGGTCAAGGAAATCCCAGAGTTTCACGAAGTCTTCTTTTAAAACATTTACCGTTTGTATTTTTCTCTATACTCTGTTCTACAAAATAGAAATGATTTATGTCTTCTTGTAAATGCTCATTTTTGGTTAGTGTTTGTAACAGTTAGATTGCAAACTGGAAAGCAAGAACCCAGAGGCCACAAAGTGTAATAGACAGCATAGGATTGGTGGTCTTAGCATTTTCTTCTAGTCTCTCTTCTGCCATGAACTAGTTCTGTGACTTTAGGCAAGTCATTTCCTTAGCCTAGATGCATTTTACGATTTCTTTTGGCCATAATGTTCTGTGAGTTAATGAAATGGAATCTTACCCATGTCACTTATAATAAATTTCTTCTTTATATCCATATCCAAAATTATAATGTAATCGGTACTAAATAATATTTTTAAATAGCCCAACTCTATTTATGATGCTATCTTAAGAATTTTTTGCTGCTGTCTTAAATGAAATTAAACAATTTCTACTTGTATGCAAATAGTTCAATAGCTAGACATGTCATTCATTCTTATGATAGTTAGTTAATAACTGAAAGTGGAAAAGTTTTATCCAGCAAGGCTTGCCATGGGTAGGATACCCCACTGATTCGCTTATTTGTTTTTGTTTTAAAGTCTGTTTTATGTGTACTCTGTTATATGTGTTTTCCTTCATATTCTTCGCTTAAATTAATTATGAAGACCTGGAGTGTTAGGGTTGCATTGTATCAATCCCTTGATCTTTTGACTGATGTTCTTTCTTAGATCTTTTGATTTATTCTTCACAATTGAATATCTTTTTTTGGTTATCAGCAGCTGTCCTGTTGTCATTCTTTCCATCACCAGATCTTCTCTAGATTGGGCCTGGCATCTCTCACCAAAAGGTGACTGCTTTGCCCCAGCAAGATTACCTGGACTATGATTCTGTTTTGCTAGATATACCCATTCCATGAACTATAACTGTACTTTCGGAGTAAGCCACTCAGCAGCATTCTCTCCTTTGCTCAAGTCCTTTGTAAAACAAAGTCTAGTTCAGACCACAGATCAGAAGTCACCCAGATCCTCACCTGCCCTTTCTTTTCCAGAAACTGCCACAAAACAAAATGTTAGGAACTTAGCTTTTCAGGGGCTTCTCCAGTGATTGATCCTGTAGATAGTCCTGACAGCCTCTGCTTGACTGAGATACCTAGTACTACTATAGTTATGTATCCAGCTCCCTATAGCCTGTAATTGAGAACCTTCATATGTATTTGACAGAACCCAGCATACTGAAAGCACTGTGTGTAAGGGTCTGTCAGTGGACCCCAGGTGTATATTTTGATCAACAGAATTGATACTATTTGTCATACTTGTTCTAGCAGAGTTCTAGTCTTTCAGAGGTTTTCAAGGCTTGATGTAAGACCTAACTTGTTTGGTCAGCTATTAAATAGTTTTCTCCCCTTGGAATATGAGCATTTTTGACTTCAGTGAAAATAACTGTTCCTTAATTGTATATCATATTCAAAGACGTACTGTACTATATGTTCTTTGAAAACAGAAGAGGGCCCAAAGTCAATGCTTTGTAAATTAAGATATTAACTGACAAATCTATTTCAATTCTATTATTAACTATGTGTGATTTTCAGAGTTATCTGGTTAAACCTTAAATGTCAATTTTCTGCATTTATACATTTTAGAGTTGTTTTATTCAAAATCCTATCATCAAGAAGTCCCAAAACTAGCATATCTCTGCCTTGGCAGATTCCATCAGATAATAGTGCCAAATCAAACAACTCTAAATTCTACTGATGCTAAGTATTTTTGTTATATCTCTAATTCTGGACATCTGTAATCCGTTATCTATAGTAATTTTCTTGTTAAGGAGATCATTCGGTTTCCTGATAATTCTGTGTAACAGTGTTTACTGTAAATTTAGAACTGAAATTGAAATATTTCCAGTGTACTTTTGATCTGATGAAAAGGAGAAAGGTGTTATTAAGTAAAATGTCAAATTATTTTTACTGTTATCTTGTATATTTTAAATAGGAAGTAGACCAGTTGCGTTTGGAGAGATTACAAATTGATGAGCAGTTGCGACAGATTGGAGCTAGTTCTAGACCACCACCAAATCGTACAGATAAGGAAAAAGGCTATGTGACTGATGATGGTCAAGGAATGGGTCGAGGTAGTAGACCTTACAGAAATAGGGGGCACGGCAGACGCGGTCCTGGATATACTTCAGGTACAAACTAAGCATTTTACTCAGTAACTTTATCTGTTCCTAGACTTAATAGCTGCTAATCTCTAATATTCATTAGAACCTCATTATAACAATTTCTCACTACAGTGGGTCAAATGGCGTTGAAGAGACATACAGAGTAAAAACCTTATAATAACATGTAGAGGTCACAGGGCCGGTGTGAGTTCTGTCCGCTTTCTGACTGGGGATAAATCTGCTTAAGCCCTTGTGTGTTGATGACTTTCTTAAGGCCTTTCCTGATTTTATTACTGTATAGCCAAAACTTTTTTTCATTTGTGTACTGTGGCTCATTTTTTGTCAGGCATGTGCTGGTCATACTTGCTGGACGGACTGTGTAAATCAGGGCTCTGCATCCTGTGGCCGATAAGGTGACTTTGAATGGCATGGCCAAAGTCAGCCCTAGGCACAGTCAAGAAGTAGGCGAAGTTTCTCTTTGCCTTCCCAGCTGTTCTGTCAGTGCTTCTTTCTTCTCTCCCAGTACCTTTCACTGAACGCTGTTTCCACCCGCCCGCGCCTACTGTCTTTCTTGCTCAACTGTGTATCTACTATGTAACGTGCTAATGATGGTATAAGGTATATCCATCTCACAAATATTTGCATTTCAAAAAGGAACTCTTTAAGATGGAAAAGCCTTCAAGATCCACAGGAGTGAAGCTATAATGGTGAAGCTATAATTGGTCATTAGCTCCAACAGAGGAAGAGAGAGAGGTAGTAGAGTTGATGTCCTGGCCTCGGGAGAGATGCATCTCCTCCTAAGGCCAACCTTGGACCTAACCCTAACCCCTCTCCCAAAGTCTGTTATTTTTGCCATCGAAGTCCCACCCTACTATGGAGCTTTTTGCCCCCTACTCCCATCTTTATGTCATTAACCCACCCCTTCAGGCATAATGAGTTCATAAAATAATTCCTTTATTAAAACTATAAATTTTTCCAGTGGGAATGGGAGGGAAGACCATGGATCAACCAAGCATCAGGCAGGCATATCCAATCCCTGATCCCACAAGAGACCCTTCTTTACCACCCTCTCAGAGGTGACCAAAACGTGTGCATTCCCCTCTGTCCCTTAGCCAAACCTTGTTAAAAAGAACTCTCTTTAAAAGAGGTTTTATTTATCAAGGTACCACATTTAACTATAGACAACTTTTCCTCCAGAGAGCACAGATGTTTAAAGGAGCACAGCTGTTTAATAATGTGGCATACTCAGGTTTGAACTTAGATGGCTAATAAAATACCTTTTATTTTTTTAAATGAACCAAAAATGCTTAAAACCAAAATTACCTCAAATATTATAAAACCCTTCATTTTGAATTTAAGATAATTTGCTTTACAAAATGGAAGGTGATAATACTCTTTGGCGGGCTTGGAAATTGGGAAGATTATTGGATTACCCCTGAAACGTCTCTGGAAGCTTCTGTTAACCTAACTTTTTTTTTTTTAAGTCGGACAACGGTATATATAACTTTTAACTCTCGATAGGAACTAATTCTGAAGCATCAAATGCTTCTGAAACAGAATCTGACCACAGAGACGAACTCAGTGATTGGTCATTAGCTCCAACAGAGGAAGAGAGGGAGAACTTTCTGCGCAGAGGAGAAGGGCGGCGGCGCGGAGGCGGAGGAAGAGGACAGGGAGGAAGAGGGCGCGGAGGCGGCTTCAAAGGTACAGAGGGTTCCCTTTGCTAAAAAATAAAAGCAGATTGTCACAATTGTCTGAAGTTCTGTGAAACACCTTGATGTTTTAACAGCATGTTGCTAAGACCCCATTTCTTCTATTTTGTACTGGTTCAGCTTCTTTGGGGATTCTAAACATCCGATCATTAGCTCAGATTGACCTGTGACACAGTCGATGCAGAATTGTGATGCCTTTGAAATATTTAATTTCTCGCTAAAAGGCTAGATTATTAACCCCTTTATGTACCTGGAATCACTAGGTTGTTGATTATATTTTAGATTCTGTGATTGGTCTAAATAAATAGAGGATATGGGAATAAATAGTTTCCAATAAGCATGTTAGAAATCATAACCATTGACCGTTTTTAAATGTCCTATAGGAAACGATGATCACTCCCGAACAGATAATCGCCCGCGTAATCCGAGAGAGGCTAAAGGAAGAACAGCAGATGGATCCCTCCAGGTAAACCTGTGTACCTCTTGTCATCTAAAGTCTTTGGGTTATGGTAGTTTGAGGTTTGTGAGTTTATTTTACTTTATTTTTAAACATGTTCAAAGATTGTGAGTTTGGCATGTGAAATAATTTTCAACGTTACAGTGCGGGTAATTTTAGTCTTTTGTGCAGGTATGCAGAGATTTCTCTAGAGAGTATTCAGTCTAAGTATTTGTGAAGACTTTGAGAGCTACATTATGGCTTCTATATCTCATTGGTGGTCCCTCTGAGTCCCCCAAGAAAAGAATATCCGGGAATGCACTGAGAGAGGGAGTCCTGCGTGAGCTCTGTGGGTCCTTCCTCCCCCAAGTTGCAGGGATAGGTGTCCTTCTTAAGTGGGAAGTAAGGAAAAGGCAGCTTATCTCATGGGTAATAATTTGATACACAGGGCTGATGATACTCAGCCACATCCTGCTGAATCTGTCAGCTGCCTGTTTACAGCCAGCCTCCAATCTGAGATTCCCATCTCAGTCTCCATGGATGGCCTCATTGTTAAATAATTTTAAAATTACCTTTGAGCTTGTGCAGACACCTTTGCTAAGTGTTTTGTGTGTGTGTGTTTTAACTAATTTAATCTTGCAGCAGCCCCCTGAGGTAAGTAGTTTTATTATTCTGTTTTATAGGTAAGTAAACTGAAGTTTAGTAAGATTTGGTCCTTTGCCTGATATTTGAACCCTGATGTCTTATTTCTAGAACCCATCTTCTCTTCTTCTACTTCTTT
Source organism: Eonycteris spelaea (assembly GCA_003508835.1). Classification (NCBI taxonomy): domain Eukaryota; kingdom Metazoa; phylum Chordata; class Mammalia; order Chiroptera; family Pteropodidae; genus Eonycteris; species Eonycteris spelaea. Next base: position 1,865,400 of record PUFA01000200.1, read on the forward strand.
GATTCTTAATTCTTAATCCAGCTATTTAGGGTTCCTCCTTGACTGTGGATTAGTTTGGGACCAGCACTCAAGATTAGTGACATAACTTTTTAAGAGCAGAAACTTCCATACAGAATGTTATTTAGAATTCATAGCCATTGTAGGTAGGCGTTAACTACCAGTCAGTTCTTCAGGACCAGCATAGATAGGACCTTAGACCTAGATAAAGAGATAGATTAAATATGTACTTACATGTGCCTTACAAAGATGTAAGGCATTTATATGTACCCACTTTTTGAGATTCCCTACTTAAAACTGACAGTTCAACGAACTTGGCAATTTGATCCCATTGGTTAAAAGGATGCATATTTATAATTATATATATAATTAAAACAGACTGATGGAACAAAGGTTGTGTGTTCTGTTTAAGTATGAGATTAGATCTAAATCAAAGCACAGAACCGTTGACAAACAAAGCCTTTAAAATGCAGACCCAGACCCAACACTTAGACACACTTTGATATTATAGTGAACCATTTTGGGAGATATTTGTAATTGGAGCAGATCAATATATGTAGTTGTTTTAGGCCCATTGGTCAATATTGTCCCTATGTACAACATCTAGAATTCTGTTATCAGTGTTAAACTGTTCGGTATTGGCATTAAAAATAATATATACATCTCAGAATACTGGTTTTTGAATTGCATTCATCTTTACACCCGTCCTGGGACACACATTAGTGTCTTCAGATTTCCCTGTACTGTTCTTGTTCTTCAGACAGAGTTCAAGTTCTTTGATTATCTGACTGGCCTTACTGAAATACAAGCTACTAGAAACCAATGCTCACATTGTTCTACTATAAGACAGTGGGAGCCCTCAGTATATAGAAATGTAGTCATACCCATGATATAAAGGTATAAACTGAAGGCTAGTTAATAAGGGAATTAGTTGAGTTACTATCCTAGTAAAATAATGTCATAATAGGAAGACATTAATTTGTCACTCTTCTCCTGGGTTTCATAATCTTTGGAGAGTAACTCATTCTTTTAAACTCTAGTGTTATAGCCAGGTATATCTTATAATCAGTAACAGTAATTCATTTTAACTGTTTGTTTCTCACTGTTTTATTCTGCTTAGAAGAAGACACAGTAGACTTGTGAGTTTTAACTAACTTTGGATGCAGTGAGATCACCAGTGTGTTCCGGTTAAAGAAGAAGAATGTTTTAAAATCATAATCCAAATAAAGATCCTACCTGACCTAATTTCTTGCACTTCTATTTTCACTTGCATTTCCCCCTTTAACGTGTGGAATTTACACTTCGGGCTTAAATTTCTTGTCAGGCCAATTACAGATTACAATAGGATATGGTCTTTGTATATAACAACTATGACTTGTTTTAGATCAGAGTTGACTGCAATAATGAAAGGAGTGTCCACACTAAAACATTACAGAATACCTCCAGTGAAGGTAATCGGCTGCGCACGGGTAAAGACCGCAACCAGAAGAAGGAAAAGCCAGACAGCGTGGATGGCCCGCAACCGCTTGTGAATGGAGTACCCTAAACTGCATAATCCTGAAGTTATATTTCCTATACCATTTCTGTAATTCTTATTCCATATTAGAATACTTTGTTAGGCCAAAGACAAATAGTAGGCAAGATGGCACAGGGCATGAAATGAACACAAATTCTGTTTAAGAATTTTTTGTTGTTATTGGCCATAAGCAACAATTTTCAGATTTGCACAAAAAGATATCTTGAAATTTTTGAAACACCGATTTTAAGTATACTTAGCACTTAAGGACAGGATTTGAGTTTGCTTTATTTTTTAAAGTACTGAAAAGTGACATTCTTTGTTAATTTGGATCATTTTCCTGCATTGGGTGATAACTCACTGGCACATTTCAGTTTTTTTCTGAATAAATAGCATTTATGGTCATCATACTAGACTTCTGTTTTCAATCTAATTGAAATACTATGTCATTTCATGTCCTGTGTGAGTTTATGTTTTGGTCCACTTTTCCAGTATTTTAGTGGACCCTGAGATGTGTGTGACGTGACGTTTGTCATTTTCATTAGCAAAAAAAAAGTTGTATGATCTGTGCCTTTTTATATCTTGGCAGGTAGGATTATTATATTTGGATGCAGAGTTCAGGGAAGATGAGTGGGAAACACTAAATGTTAAAGATGTAGCAAACCCTGTCAAACATTAGTACTTTATAGAAGAATATGCATGCTTTCCATATTTTTTTCCTTGCATAAACATCAGGTTAGGCAGTATAAAGAATAGGACTTGTTTTTGTTTATGTTTTGTTGCACTGAAGTTTGACATATAGTGTTATTGAGAGGGATGTGTAATTTTTCTGTATAGACAGGAGAAGAAATAACTATCTTTTCATTCGAGAGAGGCTAAGATGTTTTCAGCTAGGAACAAATCTTTTTGGTCGAAAGTTAGTAGGATATGCCTGCTCTTTGGCCTGATGACCAGTTTTAACTTAGAGCCTTTTTAATTTTGTCCTCCTCCCCTGTTTTGTGAACTTTTTCATATTTTAATTTTAGGCTTATTTCAGAGAGATAGGAAGGTCATTTCCATATGTGCATAATCCTGTGAAGTACAGGTATTTTGTCTAAGAAATATTGGAAGCAGGTCAGATGTTTTGTAAACTTGGAAATATTAGGTCTAATGTATAAGCAGAATTGGAAAGCAGACTAAAATTGATTAACATAGTACTTACTTTTCTTTTGATTTCACATGTCGGGTTTTGGTTTTTGAGTTTTTTTTTTAAATGAAATTTACTAAAGAAAAATATGTGAAGGACCTTCACTCTGAGATGTTATATTTTTCATAAAAAATAACTCCAGGTCGGGGTACCACTGAATCTGTACAGAGCCGTACAAACCGAAGTTCTGCCTCTGATATGTTTTGTGAGTTTGTTTCTTTGAATTTTCATTTTACGGTTACTTTTCCTTGCATACAAACAAGCATATAAAAATGGCAACCAACTGCACATGATCTCAAGAATCTTAAAAAAAAAGTCTTTTAAAAGTATTGCCAAACATTAATGTTGATTTCTAGTTATTTATTCTGGGAATGTATAGTATTTGAAAACAGAAATTGGTACCTTGCACACATCATCTGTAAGCTGTTTGGTTTAAAATACTGTAGATAATTAACCAAGGTAGAATGACCTTGTAATGTAACTGCTCTTGGGCAATATTCTCTGTACATATTAGCGACAACAGATTGGATTTTATGTTGACATTTGTTTGGTTATAGTGCAATATATTTTGTATGCAAGCAGTTTCAATAAAGTTTGATCTTTCTCTGCTAAATTGATGTTGATGCAATCCTTACAAATGATTGCTTTTAAAATTTTAAGATAGGAAAAGAAATCTATAGAAAAGTGTTGTTACAAAATGTAACTGTTACCATTGGAAATTTCATGTCATAGGAAGTTAGCCGTTATCTACCAACTTTCAAGAACTTGATCTTGTTTAATAAGGTGAAAAAAATCAAAATGGTACAAAAGCACATTGTGCCATTACAATATGCACTAAGTCTCTTTTTTACAAAGGCTGAATTCAGCAAGGCGCTAACTTGCTTAAATGTGAACTACTAACTTCTAAAACTGTAATTTGATTCACATGTTTTCAAATGGAGTTGGAGTTGACTCATATTACAATATTTGTGTGCTAAACGTGTATGTTTTTCAGTTCAAAGTCATGATGTTTTTAAAATCTTATTAAAGTTTCAAAAATCTGAAGATTGTTTATCTAGATGTAAATTTTTATTAAAAAGTTGCACTTATGAAAAAGCAAAAAATTAGTCTGACAGATGTTTGCTCCTGGTCTTAAATTTCTAAATGTAATGAAAAAATTAACAAAATGTAAGGGGAAAGTTATTTATCATGCAAAGCATATATGCCTTGCAAATAATCTTATGCACTCTTAAAAGGCAAAACATTGATATTTGAAAATATAATTTTGCATATTCCCAGTTATAAGATTTCAACACAATTACATAGAATACCACTAAACCATATAAAATGCATATTTTTGTGTACACACAAACATCCCCTGTGGTTTGGAAAACAAATGTGTCTATGTGGTTAAAAAAACAACTTTGATATTAATATTTCAGTAATAAAATAAATGACAGCTTTGTAGGTGGAATGTACCTGAATTGGCTGCTGTGGTCACTTCAGGAAACTGGCACAGGCTGGAAAAAAAAGAGTAGAAATGGATAGTCGAGAGTCAGTGTTCTACCTGGGATTAGAGTCCAAAATGATCCGGTGATGCATGACAGTCTCATCTACGTCGAATTATTTTTTTTCCCCCAGAAAAATGTGTCTTTGTTTTCCATTTGTCTAGTTTTTCATTCTGGTATTTTTCCGGTTCTTTTGCTACCTGTTCTACTTAGTTCTGGGTTCTTCCAGAACCAAAAGAACCGAACACCATCTATTAGAGCTGGTAGGTAGAAAGAGTTCTCAAGTAACTTGGTTAGGTGTTCCTGGTGTCACAGTAGTTTTCAGTGCTACACGTGAACAGCCTATTGGCAGCAGCAGCCTTGAGATTAAACTTGCCTCACCCAGAGACATTTCTGTCATCTGGTCTTGATCTTAGAGTTCCTGGTGGCTAGGAATCTAGTGCCTTTTTAGAGTCAATATACTGATTTGATCCCTATTAGCTAGCCAGTTCGTTTCAAGGCCAATAAACAGCATCTTTCCTCATAACCCTCTGATCCCTCTGTCATAACCTGTAATTCTGAAATAGCCATTACCAGATGCTAGACTTGATTGGTCAAAAGGCTTAAAGGGTACCAATCTTGACCATCTTTTCCTTTGTATGTATGTTCAGGGGTGTTTAAATATTTTATTTGGGATTCTTTAAAAAATGTCTTTCCATTTCTCTGTCAGAACTTTGCATGAAGAAATGAAGAAATTCTTTTTTTTAATTGTATTAATTTCAAGTACATAGTACATTGGTCAGACATATAGTTTATAAAATGATCCCCCTAATTGCTCTTTCTCTCCTCTGGTTCTCCACCTAACCAATACATTGATGCTAAGTGCATTCCCTATGCTGTTCTCCCCGTCCCCACCCCCATCTATCAACTACTAATTTGTACTTTAACCCTTCACCCCTTCCTCCCAGCACCCCCCAACCCACCCCACTCTGGCCATCACCAGATTGTCCTCTATATTTGTGAGTCTGTTTTTGAAAGGAGCTTTATGTTAGTGAGAGAGGCATTTTTAAAAAGTCTTTGCAAGTCATAACTGCTAAATGCTTAAAGACCACAAAATGGATTGCTTCAAGGTCTTCCCACTGACTTTGGCATGCCATACACTTGATTACAGGGGTAGGTTGAAAATTGGAAGGAAAATTGTCAACAGAGGATGGTTACACAGAATCCTGGGAATTAGGGGCTATTATCATTATTCAGTATCATACAGAACTCGGATGACTCATGCTAAGAGGTGTTATTTCTTCAAGTGTAAAGGCTTTTTTGGTTAATACTAAGACATCTTTGTCAGATTTCCCTGGAGATCTAAATTTGTAAGATACTATATGAGCAGAGTACTAGTTCTCAAGGAATATATATCATTAAAAGTTGTGAGTGCAGCACAGATACTACATAATGGAAAGGCACATGGAGAGTTACACTGTGATAACTGGATAAGTCATCTCACCTCTCCAGGTTTCGATTTCTTTGTTGGTTAAAATAAATGATTGATAAATTATCCTAACTCCAGAGTTGTATACGCACATTAATAAGGTATTCATGTTTTATGTGGAGAGAACTACAGTGTTAACAAACCACCCACCTGATTTCATCTGGTTCTCATTAAATATTCACTGAACATTCACTGTGTAGCAGGCATTTCACAAGCTTCTTGGGGATATGAGGATCCTATTTCAGGCCTGCAAGAAGCTCAGTGATGAGTGGCAGAATGATCAATCAACGGGCAGTTCCAATATATGGTACAGTGCATGCGAAGATGCTCAAGGGGAGGTGGGAGCACATAGTAGGGATGACACTTTGGAGGAGTTGGCTGAGAGAAAAAGTGCTGGGGACATTGATCCAAGCATGAGAAAGTATATTCAGGAAGTTTCCAAGAGTTCAGCCTAAGATACAGACTTTGGGGCAGGGGGTAGAGGTGAGCCGGAGATATGCCAAGGAGGACCTACAGTGCCACATTAGAAAGTAGACTAGGGAGCCTTCAAAGGGTTTGAAGTGTGGAGGGACTAGATGGGATGACCCATGACTCTGGGAGCCCCTGTCAAGTTGCCTGGTGACCAGCTACCAGGAGGGATTGGGCCCAAATCTAACTTCCTTTGGCCCACAGTCCAAATCCAGCTTTGAACAAAGTCGCAGGTACAAGTAGCCTGTGTTCCCAGACAGCTCCTCTGACAGATGGCATATAAGCCCTGATTTGGTCCTCTGCATGCAAGGCTGTCATCAGGGTTGCCCTGTGGACAGGTAGACTCCCAGAGAAGAAATGTCCTTCCTCTGGGATACAGCCCAAATATACAGCCAGCAGTGCCCCAGCCTTTGCATGTCTCTACATGAGAACAGCGGGTGTCCATGTGCCTCTTCTTTCTGAATCACCTTGCTGGTAATTTTCCCTCAATACCTTTTCCTTTTACGTGATGGTGTGCTGTTTGCCTTCACCTACTGCTTCACAGATGGTGCCCAACACGAGGCAAACTCCAGTTATTCCAGCTCTAGCCTTTTGGAAACTCCAAAAGGGATGAAGCCATACCAAGGATAGATGACATCCCTCCTAGAGTGGCGGTGGGAAACCTAGCTGAGGTGAAATCTGATGCACATGTCATTGCAGTGCTTATTTATGGTGTAAGGCAGGTTGAGACAATTCGATCGCTTGATACTCTTACAAGGCAGCCAATCATGTGAATCTTAAGAAGGAAGAAATTGAGAGAAAATAACCCTTGGTCTCAAGTGCCATTGGAACAGTAAATGCAACCTAACCTCCTAGATTTAGAATCTGTCATGTTTAGTGTACCATCCATGGGGTTGTGGGGGAAGGGGAGTAGATTTACAACCCTAGGGTCTTCAATACACTAACATGGAATTGGACCGCCAGCAATGGTCACAGGAGTCCTTTGAGGCTTGCTTAAACTGCTTATGGAAACTACACCCATGAGAGAAATGGCTCTGAATAGCCAACATTTGCAGTTTACCACCAGTTTCCCTTTTGCTGAATGAATTGACTTGTCTGACCATTGTGGAGAAAGCAAATACGCCTGCCCTGTGCTTAAATTGGATGCTTCTGGAAATTGGATTCACATAGCCACAAAGGAGGCTTCTTTAAGACACTGAATGCAACCGGTAATATTCCTACTGAGGTGACGGCAGCTTTGGGGCACTTTGGTATTAAGCATGGTTGGATGAAAATCCCAGGCATCAGGGATGACTCGTGACCAAATGAACCTAATTCAGAGAATGCTGGAGAAGATGATAGCATCTTACACAGAGACATCCCTAACTGCTCCTGCCAGGGGATAAGGAATGGGGTAATCATTTAGGGCTGCTTTAGGCCCCACCCAAAAGAGGCAGATGAGATAATGGGCCCTATAAGGAGCCCCAGGTCCAGCAGAAATGAAAAGGCAGGAGAAAAGCACCACTCCAGGCTTGCTTCTGAGGCACCCTTGGGCAGCACATTTTGTCTCTGGGTCTTGAGCGAAGGTATTGCTCAGTAAGGACATAGGGGAATGCATAGAGATTGGTGGGCCGAGAAGCAACCCAAGTCACTCGAAGGAGGTTGCAGAAGAACATGGGTTCAGCTGCTATGGAAAATGGTGTGGAGGGTCCTCAAAAATTAAGACTATAGAGTTACCATATAACCCAGCAATCCCTCTTCTGGGTACCCACAAAATTTGAAAGCAGTTATCCATGAACCCCGGTGTTCATAGCATCATTATTCACAGTGCCCAGGACATGAAAACAACCAAAGTGCCACCAAAGTCCCTTTGAAAGATGACCGGATAGAGAAGATGTGCTACATATATTCAGTGGAATGTTACTCAGCTTTATGAGATGAACTACTGCCATTTGCGACATCATGGATGGATCTTGAGATTATCTTGCTAACTGAAATAAGTCAGAAAAAGTCGGAAAACATCATTCATGTGGCATATAAATCTAAAAGCAACAAACTAACATGACAAACAGACTCATGGACATGAACAATGGATTAGTGGAGACCAGTGGGAAGGGGAAGTGGGGAGGTAGGTAGGGGTAAAGGGGATCAAATATTTGGAGATGGAAGGAAATTTAACTTTGGGTGGTGAATATATAATGCAATATACAGATGACATTATTGAATTGTGCACTTGAAACCTGTATAATTTCATTAACCAGTTGTCACCCCAATACATTTTTCAAAAATAGCAGAAAATAAAAAATGACCAATTTTAGAGTGGGCATTAAGGTGACCCTTTATGGAGAGCTGATGGAAGGAGGTCTTGGGTGGAAGGATTCCCCTTGTAGATGCAGGCCAGCAAATCTCCAAAGCTTCCTGTGTCCTTGGAGAAAGGTCCAGAGGAGGAAGCTAAGCGGTTCGCCGCATCTTACTGATGCTGAAACGAGACACTCAGACACTCCCCCTTCTCACAGGCCTCCATGCCACCCAAGAGACTGATTTTCTAGTCTGACTGCTAGAGGGCCCTTCAATCCAGATTTGAGTCCATTCAAAAGCAAGCTTGGCCCCGTGGGCCAGTTCTCTGTCCTCTTTCCAGCAGATTGGTGACTTTCTGCCTTAGTTCATGTAGCCTAGAACACAGGTTCAGGAAGGATGGAGCAGACCTGCACCTACCAGTCACTGGAGCCTGAAGAATTGTTCTCAGACCTGAGATATTCACAGCAAATTCATTTTCCTGGCAGGATCTGGTACTGGTTTTACTTACAGCTAAGAGACTTGGCACAATTACTGCAGATGCCGTCAGCTCCTTCGATGAGACCGTGCTCATGGTCCCTTTGTCAGACTGCATAATTGGTAAAGACACGCTGTCACGCTTGGTGAGTGCAGAGCCTCTTATATTTCCAAACCTTCCAGGATTGTACAGTTGAAACCGTATCACAGACCAGTAAGTGAGAAAGAAAACATACAAGGCTTATTCCACTGCCAGGAGGGAGTGGTAAGCCATATCATCTTCCAGTTCCCAGCCCTGTTTAGCCAGTGAGGAAATCCAGTGTCCATAACCCCTGATTACAGATGATTGTGGCTTTAATAGTGACCACCATGCCACTCAAAGCACCTGATATACCAACAGGTGACTAAACTGATTGCAGTCATTACTGGCAGTCGGTGGCCCCAGAATTGCGCTGTCCAGTTAGTTCTTCAGCCACTAGCCACATGTGGGTGATGAGCGCTTGAAACATGGCTGGTCTGAATTGAGACATGCTATAAGTAGAATACACAACAGATTCTGAAGACTTAGTTTGAAAAAAATGAATGAAAAATACCTTACTAATTATTTTTTAATATTAAGATGCTGAAATGTTAATATTTCAGATCTATTTGGTTAACTAAACTAACTAAAATTAGTTATACCTGTCTCTTAACTGTTTTTTAAAATAGTGACCACTAGAAAATTTAAAATTGCACATGCAGCTTACTCTTGGACAGAATTGCTCAAGATGTTTATCTTTCCAGATTTCTCTAGGGAGAAAAAAAATTATTTTGTTTTCACCTGGCAGAGCATGAAGTTTGCCTTTATTTTCCTGCCTCAAGCATTTTCGACTTCCCCAGCAATACTTAATAACTGCACTGTAATGGGTTGGGCAAACCTGTTCTGTTATATTGATGACATTTTCAAAACGGCCCTCCCTGAGGGAAGTGTTATCACTGTAATACGTGCTCTCTAAGCACAGCTGTCCATAGATGGCAGGGCCTTGAATGAGGATAGAGGCCAGGGCCAAGCCACTCAAGTGCACATCTTGGGGGCTATATGATCAGCATCCCAAAGAGATATTCCACAGCCTAATAAGGAAAAACTGCTGGTCTTGCAGACACTAACTATACAAAAGAGCCCTTAACACATGTTATGCTTCTTGGGTATTAGAGACATGTTATTTAAGAATCTGTACTAAGTCACCAGACTGGTAACCAAATTCGATTGGAGACTCCTGTGGTAAGAAGCCACAGAGGCAATATAGGCAGCAGTTAAACAATACCTGCCCTTTCCTCCTCGGCTCATTTTGATCCGTCTCATATCAGATACCTCTGGCGATAAGATTCTGCCAATATTGGGGGGTGGGTCATCTCTCCAGTACTGAATGGTACATGCTCTTTGAATGATAATTATTGTCCCTGGTGAAGACAGATTGTCTCACTGAAGGAAAAAATATAACTCTGAAATCCAGTATTTCCATCCTGCAGTGGGTTGCCCCTAAACCAAATTCCATCAGATGTATGTATCAGTAATGGTCCAGTCGGGAAAACAGAAACCACACTAGTGATTTTAACTGAGAATTTAATAAAGAGATAGATTAAACAGATATTAAAAGACCAACAGTTCTGCAGGAGGCATCGGGTGAAGGAAGGAATGGGGCTGGGATAATGAAAACTTAAAAGTTCAAGGGAGAGACCCACAGAATAAAGACGCAGACCTCAAGGAAAGGGGAACTTTTGGTCATTACTGGTACCTTGGTAATTCACAGGCAGATCTTTATGAGGCTGGGACTTAGACCACTGAGAAGGGGGTGCCAGCCAACAGGCTGATGCCAATGTCTCAGAGGAGACATTATGATGCTGGTTGTGGGGGAGGGAAGGCAGACATTTGGAAATTGGATTCAGCTGTTATTATTGAAGCAAACCATTCCTGCCAGAGTAAAGAACCATGGTCTTCCAGTCTCCTTCTAGAGGAGAACCTGATAGGCAGCACTGACAAAGGAGAAATGTAGAGTCCCAGCCCCAGCCTCACAGAGCAGAGTATAGAAGAACAGTGTGAAACTGAGAGATACTAGCTTAAAAACTGACAAAGTGCAACAAGCCAAAAGACTGAAATGGAAATGGAACATCAAATTGGGCATCAAGCAAACTGCAAGAATAGGGGGCTACCTACCCAGTAGGTACTGAGATGGCCCCATTGTCTGCTTTGCCTGAGCTACTGGCTTGATGGGGGCCTCAAGTTTGAGACTCAGTACCATACAAGGAAGCCTGATTTACTGATGGGCGAGCAAGTTCAGTGGAATACTAAGCCATCTGTTATAATAATGGTGAGTGCTGACAACCGGTGGCATTGGCTGCTTTGCACAATGGGTGGAACTTTAAGTGGTGCTTTTGGTAATAAAGCATTCTGCTCCTCAATGCATGAAATATACTTTTACATAGACTTATGGGCTGCTGCTACTGACCCCACTCTTTAGTTAGGTTGTTAGGCCATCCAGGATGAGACTATTAAAGTCATACCCCGTGGCAACAAATGTAACTCACCCGCAAGCTCTATTAATATTAGTCACATAGGTATCTCCTAGAAAGGACCACTTCCTGAGAAAATCAAGATATCAGCAATGAGAAAATCAATTCAACCTGTGAGCCATGGTGATCTACTTACATCCATGTCCGTATCCACCACAGTGACAAAACCATCATGAAAGCCTGTCATTTAATGTACAAGGAAACTACTGATACCCCTAGAGCCTGCACTCTTTCACAAGCTTATACTTACCACAAAACAAGCTTATACTGGCAGATACAGCCCTAAACTGGATACATTCTCTAATTATGGGGTTGCTGTCAACTTCCCCCAATTAGATAGTACACACAGAATTAAGACTCTGATGGACTACCTTTGCCACATGCAAGAGAAGTTCAAGAGGGATTTCAGACCATGATGCAGGTCTGGCATTTATGAAGGAAAAGGAAGGAAAGGAGATTGGACAGGAAGGATCTTAGACTACAGTGCAGGTCTGAGTAAGTTTCAACCAGGCTGATGGGGTTTTTTGAGCCAAAGCCAACTGTTAAAAGGAGTTCTGCTCACAAGAATGGATCTGCATTAGTTCCCCCTCTGTGCTCAATTATAGGCTAGAAGTAGTCTACAGAAAACATGACCTTTACACCAATACAGTGGTGGAGCCAGAAGGGCAACTGGGGCTGTCAGGCCATTATGCTGTCCACAACAGATTAGAGTGGACATACTTGTGTTGCCACCACACTCCATAATAATAACCCCTCTCCTTTTTTGGACCTGCACTGACCGTGTGAGTATCTGGGAAGTTTTTACTGCATGGATCATAGAAATGTGGATGAACACAAATTTGAAATGGCATCTGGTGTCTTTTCCTCCTGAGCAGAAAACTCTGATACTGGGTTTGCCACACACATCCTCTGCAAGTTGAGGACATTCCCATGGTTCTTATGTTCATGCAATAAATCGGCTTTGCATTGTACTCATCTTTCTCAGTCTCAAGAGATTGCCTTTGGTGAAGGAATTGTTAGCCTGGGTCTCTGTAAAGCTTTTCATTCCCAATTATAAAATAAGGCCTGGTTCATTCTTGAGGGGCACTCATAGCCCCAACTGGCTGGGCTGGATAGATCCAACCCTGGGAAGCAAGTAGAGGATAAAGGAGCACATAACCTCTCTGTTTTCCTAATCCAGATATGGATAGATTATACCTGTCTGAGGCAGTGACAATGGCGCCACCTCTCACAAAGTCAATACGTCACCCCCGACTTGATTTTGCTATGAGGAATCTTATCAGCATATCCCACTATCAAGCAATGCCTTAGGTATCATTTCTACCAGTAGTGGCCTCAGCCACTTTCACCTTGACCTTCTGCACTTATGTGTTTCATCCTCTGTGATGTCCAGATTAAATGGATGTAGAGGGTCTCCTTGGACCCCACTCAGAGCAGCATTTGTGTGCTTCCTTTCCATTTCTAGGACTACTTTTTCTGTTTGGTAATACAGCCTCCCTTACTTTTCCTGCCTCCCCTTTGGACACAGGGTTACCCACTTTCTGAGAGTAACCATACAACTCTTTGGTAATCAAGCTCCAGTGGCCATAAGCTATATATACCCAGCCTCTGGTGCCATCAGCAGGATATCGCTGGGGACATTAGGGACACAGTTTATCACCATTTTACATGGGTTTTCTCCTCATCGAGAGGTGTTTCTAAGGCTCACCTGGGGAGATTACCAGTGGTATAGCAGGGAGTTTCATTACCAAAGATATTCTTGACTTTTACCTCTGATTGTGTTAGATATCGGCATAGCTTTGGGTTACTTACTGACTAGGCAATAGACACTGTGGCCAATGGCTCTTGCTGCTTCTTACTGAATACCTCCACTGCAAATGGTGCTATCCAACAACAACTATAGGTGCTAACCACATGGCTCTGAACCACCCCCATCTAAGCCCTGGGATCTTTATCTCATGATTTGGCCTGGAGTCTCTGACTAGTTTCAGAGAACTCTACAGCTTTCATGATGAACTTTGTACTCTTTTCAGGACGCTTCTCATTTCAAAATGTCTTATTTGCCATTGTCACCAATTCAAGAAACCCTGTTGAAAAATCCAATTAATTTCTGTTCCCAATGGGAAGACAGGTCTCACTGTGAAATAATGACAGAACATGAGACTGTGTGCTTCATCTTACTAACACTTGGGCTTGTAAGTTAACCCCAATTAAACCTATTTTTGTGCCTATTCTACCTTACATGGTGGTGTTTTCTTTCACTCACCTTTCAAAGATAGAATAAAGGGAGAAAGATGAGGCCGAGAGGCCAAGTTATTGGAATAAGGATCCAATGCAATGACAGTGAAAATGGAGAAGAAAGATGGGATTGCTATGATATTTAGGAGATGGAATCAGTGAGACTTGGTGATTCTTAGGTGTGAGGAAAGGGAGGGGGAAGAAACAAGGGTTATGATTCACAGATTTTTGGCTTGAGTGATAGTTTTCCTTTAGAGGAACAGAGATCTATTCATTCAACTAATTTTTATTAAACATATACCATGAGTCTGGCAGTGTTTTTGATGCTGGAGATGTAGAAGGAAAAGACACTGGGAGACAGAAAAATTAATATAAAATAAAAGATAATGACAAGACAAATAGATGTCATGTGCCTCATATGATGCACTGAGAAGGGCATAACACACTTCTGTAGTGTTCCTGCTAAAAATATTAACAAGCTGAATCTAATCATGTGGAAACTTCAGACCAGCTCGAATTGATGGACATCATACAAAATAAATAGTTTGTACTCTCTACAATTATCGGAGTCATGAAAGACAAAGAAATATTGAGGAACTGTTTCTGATCAAAGGATACTAAAAAGACATGGCAGTTAAATGCAACATGTAATTCTGGATCGGATATTGAACCAGAAAAATATTGTTGTCTTTTGTTATAAAGGACATTATTGGGAAAACTGGCTATAAATAAAGTCTATAAGTTACATAATAAGGCAATTCTAATTATTTTCCAGTTTCGATAATTGTGCTGTGATTACATAAGAGAATGTTCTTGTTTTTAGGAAATACACAAAATATTTAGAAGCAAAGGACTGAGATATGAGCTAGAAGAAGTTTTGGACAGTAGTATAGGGGCACAGCATGCTTAGGCTCTGGGGTTAGAGTGCCTGAATTATAACCCCAACACAGCTATTTACTACCTATGAGAATTTGGGCAAGTTATTTAAACATTCTACAGATTAAAATTCCTCTTCAGTAAAATGTATGATGTTAATAATAGCACCTACCTCATAAAGATAGTATGACAGTGAAATTAGAGAGCACATGTAAACCACTTAGACCTGTGTCTGACATGTATGTTTAATCAATGTTGGCTGTATTTAAGTTATTCAGCCTCTGTCTTGTGAATACAGAGAGAAACAAGTCATGGCTCTCTTGTTCAAGGAGTCACAGTCTAGTGAAAGAAATAAAAAAGTTAACAGATAATAAAACCATGTAACGAGTGCCCTGCAAGGGATTTGAGCTGAGTGTAGCTGAGGTGGAGACACTGAATTCTGCAGGAAGAAGTCAAGAGAAGTTTCACAGAGGGCTTATAGTTTGAATTGGATCACAAGGGGTGAAGAAGAGTTTGCCAAAAATGCACTCTTCACACTTTTGCAAGGCCAAGGACATTATAGTGCAAAAGCACAGGTTTCTGCAAAGGGCATCGAATACTACAGTATAGTGTAGATGATGCAGCTTTGGTTGGTAGAAGTGCCAGACACACTTGCCAAGTGTGTGTGCGGAGAGGGGCAGCATTGGCTGCTAGTTGACCCAGGTTCTGATCACAGTTTAAATAACACCTATATTGTCAAGCAAGTCACACAATCTTTCTGAACCCCAGTTTCCCCCGCAAATGGAGATATTAACACTTACCTCAGCCCTGTTAGGAGAATTAATGTAATGTGTTTACTACCGTGCCCAGCACACTGCTCATCTTCAATAAAGGATAGCTGTTAGACATTTTCTGGTTCTCCTTTACTTCCAGGCACAGGTCTCTCTCAAGTGAAGCATGACTCTCTGTAACTTTGGCCAACGATGTGGAAACAGAAAGGATACATGTTCTTTTTGGGCCAATGTACTGAAGGGCCAGACTGGTATATTTCTCCACTCTCTTCCCCTGATACAGCAATTTGGAAGCTCAGGTTGAGATGGCAGCAGGTTCCATGGCAATTCTAGATAAAGTAGAACAGGCATTATTCACTCTCCCACCTTCTTGTAATAAAATTGGATGCAAAGTTTATAAGCATGATTGTTTAACAGGAATTTCAACTCAGCGGAAAGAAAATGCAAAGAAAAGCCATCGGGAAGATGGCAGCTACTTCAAACCATCTTGTCTTGTAAAAGCTCCCAAACAGTGAGGGGAGGAAACAGTTAACATTCAGCCTGCCTTTCTTTTTCTCTTTGACTTAACTGTGAATTTTATTTTTTCACGTTCAAGCACCATAGGATTAACAGTATTATAGGTTAACCTTGTGGAAAAGCATAAGAAGAGGTTCTAACCTGGCCTGGGTGTCAGGAAAGGTCTCCTGAAGAACATTTATGCTGAAGGCTGAAGGAGGAGGAAGAGGAGTTAGCTAAGGGGAAGGGAAAAAAACATGTGAAAGGCAGGAGAGCGTGTTGCAAGCCTAGGGAAGATGGGCATGGCCATAACATATGATGGAAGGAAAGGTGCAAGAACTAAAGCCGGGATGGTAACCAAGGCACAGAGCAGAGCAGATGAGCTCTCATTAACCTTGAACTTGTAGGGAAAGGAATTTGGGTTGTCAGGGCAAATCCCAGCTGTTGAAAGGTATTAAGCAGGAAAATGACATGATCATATTTACAGCTTTACAAGTATGCAGTGATCACAGTGTGGCGAATGGATTAGAATGGGCAAGACTACAAGTAAGAGGCGAGTTGAGATTATCTCAGGAGTCCAGAGGTAATGAGGGGAAGGCAGTGGAAATAGAGGGCAGTGGATGAAATAAAGACATTGTGTATCAGTTGGGGTTCTCCAGAAAAATAAAACCTATAGGATATGTAAAATAGATTTGGATTTATTTTAAGAAATTAGCTTATGTGAGTGTGTGGCCTGGTAAGTTCGAAAGTCATGGGGAAGGCTGGCAGGCTGAAAACTCAGATTGAAGTCGATAGTATCATCTCAAGGCAGCGTTTCTTCTCCAGGGAAACCTCAGTTTTGCTCTTAAGTGCTTTCAACTAATTAAGTAAGGCTTCCCCAGGTTATTGAGGTTATAATGTCCTTTACTTAAAATCAACTGATTGTAGATATTAAAAACAGCTATAAAATACCTTTGCAGTGACTCCTAGATTAGTGTTTTCTTGAATGACTACACTCTATAGCCTGGCCAAATTGACACATAAAACTAACCATCATACAGAGTTTCAGAGGGAGAAGAGAGAGCTTATGTTGATTCGATGAATGAGGATTGAAGAATATGGAGGAATCAAGGAAGACTCCCAGATTTCTCACGTGAGCAGCTGGATAAAACACAGTACCACTGATTGCAATAGAGTAGAGAAAGTGCAGGTTTGTGGAGGATAATCACCAATTTGGGATGTGAGCAGTTTTAAGTGCTTGTAAATTATCCAAGCAGAGATGCTTAAGTGACATTCAGAAGAGAGGTAAACTGTAATTTTGTAAATAATCAGGTTGTAATTGCAAGTCAGCTGCAGGAGTGCACAAGATCATTTGCAGAGATAGTGTCATGTGTGAGAAAGGAAAGAGAAGATCCAGAAGAAGGCCCCGAGAAGGGCCTGGAAGAGGAGGATCCAGCAGAATAAATGAAAAACAGCAGCGACACACGTAGGAAACCACGGGGTAGAGATCTAAAAGCGCCAAAGAAAGATACTGCTTAACAAAAATGGAAGCAGATTTAGTCCCATCGTTTATCCCATGGACTCTAGGAAGCCAACAGAGATATTTAAGCAGGAAGAACCATTTGACTGCAATGAGTAGGGTGGATTAGAACTGTGAGAACTAATTGGTTGAGAGATTGCTTAGGAAACTTTCTGGTCAAGAAACGAAGTAATGAGGGTCTAAGCTAGGAATGTTGAATTAGGAATAGAAGGGAAGAATGGGACTGTGAAGTATTTTAAAGTAAAATCAACGGGCATGTGATTGGATATGAGGGATAAAGACTCCAAGATGACCAAGAGGTCTTAAATTGAAAGGGCCAGGAGTAGGATCAGGACATACACAGGAAAAGGGAAGTCAAGTGGAGGTATTGGTTTGGGAGGAAAAGATCTGACTTTTAGATGTGGTAGAATATTTATTTCTGGTTCAGAAACATACCGTATCTATCATATTTTTTCATTCCTCCAAGGCTCTGTTCAGCCTCCTCCTTGAAAAATACATTTTGCATCTTGTTTGCCTGGACATTTTCTATTCAATCTTCTAAGCCCAAATTAAATGTCACTTCTCAGTAGCTTTCACTGACAAGTTTAGGCTGAATTATTTGCCCTTTCCTCTGTGTTCCTATAGCTCTGTATTCATACCTTTCTCTTTAAGAGCATTTATCACATTGTGATATAATTGTATTTACATGCCTGTTTCCCATACTAGCCTGAAGCTACCAGAGCCCAGGGCTTCTGATGTAGAAGCAAGAACAAATTGAACTGCTTGGTTGATCTTCAGCTTGGAGCACAGGACAGGCATGAGGCTAGATAGTTAAATAGGAAAGGCTCATCAACAGCGGTGATCTCTGAAGAAATGGAAGTAAACATCACGCAGGAAAAAAAAAAACTAGAGAGCACAAAAAATAGGTAGCAGTGGGCTAAATCTTGTGGAACTGTCTACAGTTAGCTAATGTGATAAGGCTTACAAGGACATGAAAACTGTGCTTTGTCATAACAATTATCCATTAAAATATATTTATTCAGTGGATACTGGGTATGACTCTGTTTAGGTATTAAAATTATATCAATAAACAAGACAAACAAGATCTCTGCTCTCATAGAGCTTATAGTCCAGTAGAGACACATAGCTTTCCTCAGGAAAGAGGGAGTTTAATTGTTCCATATGTTGTAAAGAGTTTGAGGAGGATAAATACTTCAGTGGTCTTTGGATTTGAAAATTGGAAGGGTGGGGGGAGGGGAGAGGTAGATGGGGTAAAAGGGGTCAAATATGAGGAGACAGAAAGAAATCTAACTATGGGAGGTGAATACACAGTGTAAATATGTGTGTGTATGTATGTATGTATATATATGTATGTATATATATATATGCCTTACTGTAAACTAATATGATTTTGTTAACCATTGTCACCAAAAAATAAATTAATTAAATTTAAATTAAAAATAAAAGTAAGTAAATAAATAAATAAATATTACCTCTCATCAAGCACAAAAAACAAAAAGAAAGAAAATTGGAAGGTGAAAGAACCATGCAGCCAGTTTCATTCCAAGGATAATGGCCAAGAATTTTGATAGAAGGGACGTCAGAGATTCAGATGCTCAAATATGAAAGTAGAGGAGAGAATTTCCTCGAAGTTAGTAGGCACTTGAAATGAAATAGAAAATGAAGCAGATAGTATAATCGAATAACGTAAACTCTAAAAGAGAGGAGATTGATGATAAGCATTGAAACCAGGGTCTGGGGGAGCAAAGTTAACTGACTCCTGTTCACCCAGAAGTGGAAGGAGGGTTTCCAGGGTAGTGATGAATTCAGGGAGGGTTAATCAGTAGGAAGCCAAACTTCAGGTAATTATCAATGTATAAATCAGAGAGTGCTCACGCATGATATTAGGGATTTTGTCCCCACTAGTTCTTGTTAGTGATTTCAGTTTCTAGCAGTATGATGTGATTGCTCAGGAATATTGCACTGTTGTTGAAGTGCCATGAGTTTGTTTATAACAAACTCAAATGCTACAGTCAAGTATGAGTCATAGCAAGTCAGAGCTGGAAGGAATCTTCACAATCAGGCTGTCCACAGCCCATAAGATGCAGAAGGGCTCAGAGAGCACAACCCACGAGGTGGTTGAGAGCTGAGTTTCCAACCTGCGTCCTCTCACCTAATCTCCCATGACCTCAGGGCAGCTGCATGGTCCCTGATCATACAATCATTTTGCACGTGTGTTATAACATGAACAAAGTTGCTGTTGAGTGCCAATTGTTCGTGGGTCTCTCGAGTTTCTGCATGTCTTGGCAGAGCTTCTGTCCTTTGTCTCTGATCCAGTAGTCTTGCATCCTCTGCCAGCATCTATGAAACTGCAGCAGGCCACCTTATAACTCAGGAGTAGAGTAAAATCTCAGATGCTTCACAGTTCCTCACAGTTCCAAGCAGTAGCTTCAGAAGCTATTAATAGTGTTATGTGAGACAGACATCTTCTGGTCAAATTAGTTTGGGAAAAACTGAGGCAAAAAATATATTCAAGGAAAGAAAACCGATTCTTTTCTTGTCTGATCCTTTAATAAACTAAGTAGTATTATGAATTGCTCCTGGATATGAGGTTTGAGTGGGGTGGGGTGGAGTGTGCTAAATTTCAAGAATTATTTGCATAGGAAACCTTCCTTCCTTCTCCCTGTGGAGTGCCTACTAACATTAGAAAGAACAATAGAATAAAATTAGTAGAAAGCCATTTGGAAAGCCAGAGTAAAAAATAGTAAAAACAAGGATGGAAATGCAGTTGAATGGCGTTAGTTTTGACATCCCTCGAAAACTAGAATGAGATAAGCTAACAAGTATGCCAGTATCACCTACTTGGGCCTTGTGCAGGCTTGCCCAGACCAAGCAAGTTAATGAGATTTCGCTCAAGGGTCAGATTTTAGAGCAAGAAGAGGGTTTAGAGACAATGCTAATGCTTTCATTTTACACATGCAGCAGGGGGACCAGCAGGAGGAAGGTGCTTAGGACCATCCAATTCATTGGTGGCAAATGAATGGGAATAAAATCTAAGTGTTCTGAGTCATTCTTTGGTGTTCATCACATAATTTATTCTCATGTTTCCTATTGTTTCATTTATTTGTAGCTTACTTTTAAGGTCTCTGGAGGCAAATACCATTTTGTCCCACTTAAAAGCTCCTAATACAGTGTAATCTACCATATTCCCCTCAGTCACTGTGCACATCCAACGCTGCCCATTACAACTTTCTGTTGTGATGGAAATGCTCCATATTTGCACTGTCCAAATTGAGAGAGAGAGAGAGAGAGAGAGAGAGAGAGAGAGAGAGAATAAGTGCGAGTGCACATTCTGCTTTATGGGTGCTGGGACTGAGGAACTAATTTCTTAAGACCGTATAATTTTAATTAATTAAAATCGACATTTAAATAGACACATTTGGCTAGTGACTACTATAGCAAGCAACTTTAAGTGACTGTAGGGGCTATAGTGCCTGTCATAGGACTGAATCTGAGGAGGAATTCTTAGCCAAGGCTGGAGCCTGAATGCAAGTGAGGCCATTTTGTTGATCTGTGACAGGCAGCCATGCCCCTGGCTGCAGGGCTTGGGCCCAATTCATTCATTCATTCATTCAACAATTAACAAGTGCTAGATGAGCCAGGCCTTGAGTGGGGGTAGATGCACAAGACTCCTTGACGGCCGTTAAAAGGGGGCGGGGCTTGGGATGAGGGCTACCACGTGCCACTGAGGGATATCACGCATGCGTCAGCGCTCAAGGGGCTGGCACGTGCCGCTGAGGGGTACCACGCATGCGCTAACCCCTGACAGAGGGTTGTCACGTGCCTCCGAGGGTTACTACGCATGCGCCAACTGACGAGGGCTTCTTGGTCACAGGCCGCCTGCGGTAAAGCACATTTTTAGCTTGTTGGAGCATGAGTCATGCCTTCCCAAGGAAGGTTGCGTAGAGGAAGAACCAGGTCGAAGACTAGGGCGTTGCGTGCGGCGCGCTCAAAGCCGATGATTTCTGAAGCTGAGGGGGGAATCGGTGAGGAGACCCCCGTGGTGGAATCGCACCAGCGGGAAAGAGCCCGAAGAAGCAGCCCATCATGGCTGCCGCGCCTCAGCCCAGCCGTAAGGAGTTCCTGGGCGGCCTGAAGCGCCAAACTCAGATGTGGTCCCAGAATCGCTTCAGGGTGGTCCTTCTCACCCTCTTCGTCCTGATGGTGCTGTGCTACTACATGAGTCCTGGTGAGTGTTTTTCCCGGGCCGGGAGGCAGGCTCCCGGGATAGCCACCCGGGAGCCTGCCCTCGGCGCACCCCGCCACCCCACAGGCCTCCCTCTCCCCCCTCTCCCTTCATAATCGTGGACCTCATTCGGCTTCCCTCAGAAAGCAGTCAGGCCCAGACTGTTCCTCACCGATCATTGACCTCCCTCACCTCCCCGCCCTTTTAGAAAAATGGAGGCGAAATTCACGGAACGTAAAATTATTTTACAGTGGACAGTGCAGTTTAGTATATTTAAACGCTGCATAGCCACCACTTTTATTTCCAAAATATTTTCATCACTCCAAGTGAAAACCCATATCCATTAACACCGCAGTTCCTCTCCATTTCCCAGCCCCTGGCCATTCCCAATCTTCTCTCTCTTTACGGATTGGCCTAGTTTAGACATTTTGTGGAAATGGTAACATATACTATTTATCATCTTGTGTTTGGCTTATTTTACTCGGCATAATTTTTTTTGAGATTTATCCATATGGTGTGTATCAGTTCTTCATTCCTTTTTTATAGCCACATAATATTTCATTTTGTTTATTTTGTTTATCCATTTATCACTTGATCAGCATTTGGCTATCATGAATAATATTGCTGTTCCTGTTCAGGTTGTTATGTCAACATGTTTTCAAGGTTTTTGGACACAGACCTAGGAGTGCAGTTGCTGGGTTTTATGGGAATTGACTGTTGAACTTTCTGAGGAAGTCCCAGACTGTTTCACAAAGTGGCAGAACCATTTTACATTGTCATTAACAATGTACGAGGGTCCCAATTTCACCATTTGTTACCATCCCACTTTTTTTCACTTTTATCATTCTAGCAGGTGTAAAGTGGTTTCTTATTTTGTTTTTCATTAGTATTTCCATATTGTCTAATGATGTTGAGCATCTTTTATGTGCTTTTGGATATTTGTATATCTTCTTTGGAGAAATGTCTATTCAAGTCCTTTGACCATTTAAAAAATAATATAACATTCTATTTTTAATTTTAATTTTTATTAAATTTATTGTGGTAACATTGGTTAATCACATTATATAAATTTTAGGTGTACAACATTATAATACAATGTCTGTATACTCAATTGTGTGCTCACCATCCAAGGTCTAGTTTTCTTCCATTACTATATATTTATCCCTTTGCCCTTGCTTTTGACCATTTTTAGATGGATTGTTGGTGGGTTTGTTTTTGAGTTGTAAGAGTTTTTTATATATACTAGATATATGATTTATAAATATTTTCTCCCATTCTGTAGGTTGTCTTTTTCCCTTTCTTAATAATTTTTTTTGATGCACAAAAGTTTTAATTTTGAGAAAGTCAAATTTATCTATTTTAAAATTTTGTCTCTTATGCCTTTGGTGTCATATCTAAGCAGCCATGAAATCATGAAGATTCATTTCTATGTTTTAAGAGTTTTATGGTTTTAGTCCTTATATTTAAATTGTTGATCCATTTTGAATTAGTTGTTGTATATGGTGTGTTAAAGAGTCCAACTTCATTTTCTGCATGTGGATATCCAGTTGTCTCAGCACCATTTTTTGAAGAGACATTTTTCATTCCTTGCTGAATGGTCTTGGCACCCTTGTTGAAAACCAGTTGACTATACATTTATGGGTTTATTTCTGGACTCTTCAGTTCTATTCTGTTGGTCTGTGTGTCTGTCCCTCTGTCAGCACTATACTCTTTTGATTACTGTAGCTTTGTAGTAAGTTGACAAATTGGCACATGTGAGTCCTCCAACTTTGTTCTTTATTCATATTGTTTTGAGTATTTAAGACCCTTTGCAATTCTGTATAAATTTGAGGATCAGATTTTCCATTTATGCAAAAAAGGCCATTGGAGTTTTGATAAGGATTGCGTTGAATCTGCAAATCACTTTGGGCAATATTGCCATCTTAACAATATTAAGTCTTTCAATCTGGAACATTTGGATGTCTTTCTATTTATTTATGTCTTCTTTAATTTATTTCAGCAATGTTTTGAAGTTTTCAAAAGTCTTTAACTTCCTTAGTTAAATTTGTTCCTTGATATTTTGTTTGGATGCTATTATTGTAAATGGGATTATTTAAACTTCCTCTTCAGATTGTTCATGCCTGGTATATAGCAGCACAACTGATTTTTGCATGTTGATCTTGTACTCTGCAACTTTACTGAATTTGTTTATTAGCTCTAGTAGGTTTCATTGTGGACTTTTAAAAATATTTAAGATGTAGAATTATGTTATCTGTGAATGGAGAGTTACACTTTTTCCTTTACATTTGGGATGCCTTTTATTTTATTATAGTCCTAGTTGCTTTGGATAGAACTACCAGTACAATGTTGAGTAGCACTGGAAAAAGAGGGCATCCTTGTCTTGTTCCTGATCTCAGGAGGAAAGCTTTCAGCCTTTACTGTTGATTATGTTTTTGTCAAATGCTTTTACTGCGTCAATTGAGATGATCATGTGAATATTTCTCCATCATTCTATTAATGTGGTATATTACATTGATTTTCTGTGTTGAACCACACTTGTATTTTTGGATAACCCACACTTGGCCATTGTGTTTACTCTTTTCAATATGCTTTGCTTTTGGTTTGTTAGTATTTTGTTGAGGCATTTTGCATTTATAATCACATGTGATATTGGTTTGTAGCTTTCTTTTCTTGTGGTGTGTTTGGCTTTGGTATCGGGTTAATAATGGCATCATAGAATGAGTTGAGAAGTGTTTCTTTCTCTTTTATTTTTGGAAGAGTATGAGAAGGATTGGTATTAATTCTTTAAATATTTGGTGGTAATCATCAGTGAAGCCATCTGCTCCTGGACTTTTCTTTGTTAAGAGGGTTGCTTTTTTTTCTGCTTAGTAATATGAGTTTTCTCTTCTTTTAATTTTTATTTTTCAATTAGAGTTGTCATTCGGTATTATTTTATATTAGTTTCAGGTGCACAGCATAGTGGTTAGACATTTATATAATTTATAAAGTGAGCTCCTGGTTAGTTCAGTACCCATTTGGCACTATACATAATTGTTAAAGTATTATTGACTATATTCCTCTGCTGTACTTCACATCTCTGTGGCTGTTTTGTTACTACCAATTTGTACTTCTTAATTCCTTCACCATTTTCACCCAGCTCCCCAACCCCTCTCCAGTCTGGCAGTCACCAGTTTGTTCTCTGTATGAGTCTATTTTTACTTTGTTTATTTTGCTACTTAGATTGCACATATAAGTGAAATCATATGGTATTTGTTTTCTGTCTGGATTATAATACCCTGGCCCATCCGTGTCGTTGCAAAAAAAAAAAAAAGATTTCGTTTTTTATAGCTGAGTAATATTCCATTATATATATGTACCACAACTTTTTAATCTAATCGTCTATTGGTAGACACTTAGGTTGCTTCCATATCTTGGCTATTGGAAATAATGCTGCAGTGCACATAAAGGTGCATATATTTTTTCAAATTAATGTTTTGGTTTTCTTTGGATAAATAACCCAGAAGTGGAATTGCTGGGTCATAAAGTAGTTCTATTTTTAATTTTTTGATGAACCTCCATACTGTTTCCACAGTGGTTGTACCAGTTTGCAATCCCACCAACAGTGTGCGAGGGTTACCTTTACCCACATCCTCACCAACACTTGTTTGTTGATTTATGGATGATAGCCTTTTGGATCAGTATGAGGTGGCATCTCATTGTGGTTTTAATTTGCATTTCCCTAATGATTAGTGACGTTGAGCATCTTTTCATATGTCTATCTGTATGTCCTCTTTGGAGAAATGCCTATTTAGTTTCTCTGCCCATTTTTTAATTGGATTTTTTTATGTTGTATGAATTCTTTATAAATTTTGGATATTAGCCCTTATCTGATATATCATTGGCAAATATTTTCTTTCATTCATTAGGTTGTCTTTTCCTTTTGTTGATTGTTTCCTTTGCTGTGCAAAAACTTTTTAGTTTGTTGTGGTCCCTGTTAGGAAGTTTTGATAAAGGTTTCAATTCCTTTAGTTGTTACAAGTCTTCCCTGAAAATCTTCCTTCCCTAACCTTCTTTCACAAACTACTAAATTCTCTCACTAACTCTTATAAATGCCTTTCTTTCCTTCACGAATAGCTTCCCTTCCTCATTTCTCCTAAAGCCTTCTTTTCATTACCTCTCATCGTATACTAACCTCCCTCATCTCACCACTCAAAGTACTACAACCTCTATTACCTCCTTTCTTAAAGCTCTTCTGCCTCTAAGTTCACCTTACTAACCCACCTTGCCTCACTTGTCAAATTCCTTTCTTTATCACCTCCCTTAACAGAGATCTTTCCTTGCTCACTTCCCCTCACAAAGGCCTTCCCTTCTTTCATGGTTACCTTCCCAGTCTCCTCTGACCTCACAGCTGACTTCACTCTTTCACTTCTTCCCTCCAAGGCTTCCTTCTCTCAAGTACTTGACTTCCTTACCTCTTTTCTCAAAGTACTAGCCTCCTTTATTTTTAATAATAAAGGCCTTCTCGTTGTCACCTCATTTCACAAATATCTTCCCTCTCTTACCCTCTCAAATGCCTTCCCTCTCTCATCAGCACTCCAAAAGTTCTTCCTAATCTTCAGTCAAGGTCATTTCATTCTTCACCTTCCCACAATGACTTTCTTTTGCTCGCCTTACAGGCCTTGTCACCCTTAGTCAAAAGCCTTTCTTCCTTATCTCACGAAGCCCTTTACTCCCCTCATTCAAAGGTCTTCATTCTCTCACCTCCCTTTTAAAATACCTTCATTCTCTTACTTCACATTGCCCTTCTTTCTCTGATTTATCTTTTTCACAAAGGCCCCCCCCATCAGTCAAAAGGCTTCTCTTCCTTATTTACCCTCATCTAGGCCTTCACTCAACCCCCTCTCAGATGTCTCTTTCAGTCCTTCAGGGGCTCCCCTTCTTCCCACCCACAGGTTTTCCTCCTTTACCACCCAAAGTACTCTTCTTTTCTCCCCAAAGTCTTTTCTTCCTACTAAGTGGTCTTGCTTCCTCACTTGTTTCACTCAGTCTTTCCCAATTCCTCTTCCAACTCTTTCTTGCCCCACTTCCACTCAAACACCTTTCCATTCTCTGTGGCCTGTTCTCCTTAGCTTCAAAATGACGTTCTCTAAAGTATCATCCCTACCTTACCTCCCATGGCCTACTCTTTCTCCCAACCCCCTCACAGTGGCATTCTATTTCCTCATCTGCATAAAGGCATTGACTTTCTCAAAGTCTTTCTCCATCCCTTGAGTTCCAGCCTAAAGCCCAAATGTCTTCCACTATCCTCACCTGTAATCTCAATGATTTCTCTCACCCCGTCCTCCCCAGAGGCCTTCCATCCCCCAAGGTCCTCCAGCAGTCAAAGAAGGAGTCATAAATTGGGCGGAGGCATTGTAAGTAAAAGGAACAGAGATCTTTATCTGTTGTGTCACAGCTGTACGGGTTTATAACTTTTTGTGAGTGGTGAAATTCAAAAGAAAATAAAATATATGCTATGCATTCTTTTATCAAATATTTTAAATAAGTTAGAAAAATGTTATTTCTGCTCTTTAAAAATAGTTTAAGATGCTTTTAAATTATGGTTTACAAACCATATTACTTCATATTATTCAGATTATTATTTTACTCTTCATCTAAAATACCAAAATATTTCTGAATTACTTTTACTGTATTTGTATATGTTAGTTACAAATACAAGAGCCTTACAAACTGAGAGCTTTCTCATTCTCTGAAAAAGTTAAAAAACTATACATTTTATTTTTTTTCTTAGTCCCGTGAATTCTTCATTTTTCTATTTTTATTTTAAATAGAACTCTTACAAAAAAAGAATTCTTCTATTCAGTGTGATTTTTTTTTATTTTCACAAGGACCTTTTACAATATAGGTTTAACATATTTTTTCCTAAAATAACCCATAATTCATTCTTTATATTGTCAGATTTCCCAGATTCTCAGGAGGCAATACGTGACTGGATAGATTAAATTTCATTTTTTTTTTTGGTTTAAAAGGATTTAATTTAATATAACTAAATACACTGTGTTATGAGTTGAATTATGTCCCTCTCCCACACATAAAAGGTTGAAATTTTAACCCCCAGTACCTCAGAATGTGACCTTATTTGGAGATAAGGTCTTTATAGCGGTAACTAAGTTAAAATAAAGTGGGCTCTTATGACTGATGTCCTTATTAAAAAGGGACATTTGGACACAGAAGTAGAGATTTATAGAGGAAAGACTATATGAATAGACACAGGGATAAGACAGCCATCTACAAGCCAAGGAGAGAGGCTAACCAACCCTGTTGACATCCTAGTTTTGGATTTTCTAGAACTGTGAAACAATAAATTTCCATTTTTTAAGCCACCTAGTTTATGGTGCTTTGTTACAATGAACTTAGCAAACTAATATATACTGAGAAATAAGATAATTTGGCCATGGCCCTGGAATACCGTGGTGAAAGTATGGACCTGGTCCTAGAGCTAAAATCCCCTTTCTCCTTCCTACACAGACCCTTCTGAGTTCTCTTAGATTTAATGCCACCAAGGGTAATTGAAGTTGAGGGACCTGAGGTAACTCTGAAATATCTCCACTTTACATTGTCATTTGGACTCCCAAGCCACATTGTTTTTCAGGTTATATTTATGCAGAAGATGTATAGACTAGTGGCATGCAGGATGAGGAAACTAGCAGACTGGAGACTGGGAGTTTGATCCCATCTTCTCCACCAGTTCTCTGTAACCAGTTGGGTCAGTCCTTATTGCCTTTTCTGGGAGATAAAAAAGGGGAAATAAAGATTGACTAACAGGTAATATTTTCAGAATGCTTTATCTCCATAAACAAAACCAGGTGACTAGTTTCTGTATCATTATATTAGAATAATTCATTTCTCTGTTATCCTTGAGGAGAGGATGAGGCAGTACATATAGATAGAAGGTCTGGCTGCCTGCCATGTACCTCATTAAGCACCCGGCTTGCTCTTGCTTTAATCATTTGTGCATGTGGTGTAGTTGAAGGAGTTAGGAGACTGGAATTGTCTTAATTCTACCACTGACTCGATGTGTGACCTTTGATGAGTTACTTTAGGCTTCAGCAACCTTGTCTAAATATTGAGATTTTACTAGATGGATCTTTCTCCTGCCTCAGTCATTCTTATATCACCTTCGCAACTCTTAGTTATCTTAATGCTACCAGTTATTCATATTTTTCTTTAAACTGCCTCACTTTTTTACAAAAATATTTATTTTTAAAGGAAACTGCAGGATAGCTATAAATGAAAAATTGGTCATATTTGCTATTAAGAGAATTATTTATAAAAATACCCTGAAAACAAAGTAATGTTATTAAATTTAAAATTATAAACAATGTCTACAGCCATGCCACCCTGAACATGCCCAATCTTGTCTGATCTTGGAAGCTAAGCAGGTTTGGGCCTGGTTAGTACCTGGATGTGAGACCACCTAGGAATACCAGGTGCTGTAGGTGTTAAATAAAATAAAATTGTGAACAATGAAAGAGATGTGAGAAAATATTTACTTCTTTTCCATTGTACTAAGTACTTCAAATATGACTTTATTTTATCCTTAGAATCCTCCAAAATAAATATTATGACCATATTGCAGATGAGTAAACTGAGGCAAAGAGAAGTTTACTGACTTGCTTAAGTTCACCAACTAGTATGTTGCAGATCCAGGATGCAAATTCAGGTCTATTTGAGGACAAAGCCCAGAAAGATGATAGTCTAGCTAGACCTTCAAATTACTAAAGTCCAAGCAAAATTCTTTCTAAGCTGAATACCATAAGCTACTGCTCCCATTCAGTCAACTCATCTAAGAGACCTTGCTACAAAGCAAGGCTGCAACATAATTTGCAAAACAAAAGTGCAGGGATTCTTGTTCAAAATTTATTATGAATTTCAGAACACCGAAGCAAAATTGGGGCCCTTCTAAGAACCAGACTCTGCAGATGGCACAGGTCACATGCACATGAAGTCTGCAGCTTTGAGTCTGTTTTCTTCTCTTTGAAATATAGTTAGATTTTTAGTATTTTTTTTCTAACAGGGACATTTAAAAAAATTAAAATTCTTTGTGACAGGGAAATATAATTGGCTCTTTACCTTTCTTGCTGCCATTTAAGAAATTTGGCTCCTAATATTTTGTTTGCTGAGTATGTTAATTACTTTACACATGCAAATTAGAGGCTTAGAGGACAGAATTATTCTGCACAACAAAAGTGATGGGGAAGGGAAAAGAGGCTAGAGCCTAATAGGATGGAGAGGAAGATCTGAGAAGACCTGGGTGCTGGTGGAGATAGGAGAGGAGGACAGTTCCCAAGGATGAAGTAACAGGGTCATTGTTTGATGACATGGTGGTTTTTATATACTAGTATACATATATTTGTACACTTTTAAAATAAATACGTAAGGAACAAAGGTTAAATACATCTATAGATATTCAACTATGTTCCACCCACATTCAACTCATGTAATGCTGATGGTACTCACATCACACTTAGGGAAGTACTTCATAAGTTAATTTGTAAATAATTTTCTTTGTAGGGAAAAAACTAGGGGTATAAAGCAGGTTAAATATGTTGGAGACTTTTGGTTCAAGCCTCCACTGATGGTGCCTATCTGAGCAAATATTTAATTGCTTCCTCCGTTTCAAATACCCATTGAAATGACCAAAAGTTCTATGATGGTTGAAAACCCAGAGAACCAAGAAGGGTGCCATCTGCCATCAATATGCCAGAAGTTTGGAAAGCTTTCTGAAAGATAGAAAGAAGGCCAGGGCAGACACTACTGAGAGAATTTGTAGCAACCTGTGTTTTCCCTCAGGTTAAAGCCAACTCTATTAGACAAGGGCTGGAGGCTAAGGTACTCGAAATTGGGGATCAGTCTATCCTGGAGGACCCCAGAGAGCACACCATTGCAGAAGATAGCGTAGAGCAGGGGTCACCAAACCCCAGAGCCTCAGACCATATGTGGCCTATTAGGAACCGGGATGCATAACAGGAGGTGAGTGGCCAAAGCTTCATCTGTATTTGCAGCTGCTCCCCAGTGCTGGCATCACCACCTCAGCTCCACCTCAGATCATTGGGCATTAGATTCTCACAGGAGCACCTGTCCTTGGTGCCAAAAAAGTTGGGGACCACTGGCCTAGAGTGAAGACTCAGGCTGCCGTGTGCTACTACCAGCCAACATTTCCTTTAGATGGTGTGCTGACAAGGACGTTGGGAAAGGTGGGCATCGAGTGAACAAATGTCTGTGCAGAACATAGATCCTGTTGAGGTTGCTTCCAACTGTAGCTCCTTTCCTCTATGGCATAGGGCAGCAAGCCCTCTAATTTGGCAAAGTGTGCCTGGCAATATTTCTTTTCCTCTGTGCTGGAAATACTCTTCTAAGCCCTTTGTGTGCCAGGTTTCTTCAAATCCTTTTTTGCCCTTAACTTAAATAACATCTAAGAGAGGCCAGCCCATATTTAAAGTAGATCCCCTACCTTGTACTCTCTTGGTATTCACTTCTTTCCAGGCACTTATTACAATTCGTAATTATTTATTTTGTTACTGTACTTCATTTTTTGTCTATTTTTTCCACTCTATTGTAAGCTCATGGTGGCAGAGATGTTATCTGATTTATTCACTGATGTATCCCCAAAATCTATAATAGAGTAAGCAATAAATAAATATTTAATTGGATGAGCAGGTGTTAGGAAAAAACAAACAGGACAAAATGGGTTATTTTTAATATTATCAAGGTATGTAATATACAGTGAAGACAAAACTAATGAATGAACATTTATGCATAGTGTTGAAATATGTAAACAAATGGTTTTAGAAATTTTAGAAATGGACAAAATTGCACTCATGGTGGGAGACTAATACATATCTTTTAGTCTTTGACAGAAAACAAAGATATTGAGCATTTGAGTAATACAATTTAGTTTGATCTAACATGTATAATAAAGTTTGTATTCAAATAATAAAATTCATACCGCAATAAAGTACCCTACAGGCTGAGAATACACATTCAAATGGATGTGTATGGAAGTTGGCCTCATCAAAATTTAAAAATGGACATTGATATAAAGCACATTGAAAAAATATAAGTGAATAGTCTTATGATTTAATCCAAATAACTTTTTTAGTTGAAGAAATGATTAAAATTTTTTTCCCCTGTCTACCTCTTCTTCCCCTCTCTCCGCTCCACTCAGGTAACCAATAGTCCATTGTCCATGTCCTGAGTCTCTGTTTGTTTGTCCTGCTCATTTGTTGCTTTAAGTTTATATCCCACATATAAAATATCATGTGATTTTCAACTTTTTCTATCTGGCTTATTTTGCTTAGTATGATTATTTCAGGGTTCATCCATGTTGTCGCAAATGGCAATATTTCATCTCTTCTTATGGCTGAGTAATATTCCAGTGTATATATGTACCATAACTCCTTTAGCCAGTGATCTATCATAGGACACTTTGGTTGCTTCCATGTCCTGGCCACCGTGAATAATGCTGCTATGAACATCGATGTGCAGATATCTTTTTGGATGGGTTTTCAAGTGTTTGGGGTAAATACCCAGTAGAGGGATTGCTGGATCATATGGTAGATCCATTCTTAGTTTTTCGAGGAACCTGCATACTATCTTCCATACTGGCTGTACCAATTTGCAGTCCCACCAGCAGTGTATGAGGGTTCCTGTTTCTCCACATCCTCTCCAATATTTGTTATTACTTGTCCTGTTGATTATGGCTATTCTTACAGGTGTGAGATGGTATCTCATTGTGGTTTTGATTTGAATTTCCGTAATAGCTAGTAATGTTGAGCATCTTTTCATATATTTGTTGGCTATTTGTATGTCCTCTAGGGAGAAATGTCTGTTCAGATCCTCTGCCCATTTTTTGATTGGATTGTTTGTTTGTTTGTTTTGTTATTGAGTCATATGAGTTCTTTTGTATTTTGGATATTAGGCCCTTATCGGAGGTGTTGCTTGCAAATATATTTTCTCGTTTGGATCAAATAATTTTTATACATGAATGATTTTCAAGGAAAATTAAAACTAAACTTGACTCATGAGCACAAATGAGTGAAAAGTTGCTAAGGAACTACCCCCTCCACAAAATGTAGACTCAGATTATTTATGGATGACTTTTCCTAAACTTTTAATAGATTATTATATTTCCTGTGATGTTTGAGCTGTTTCAGTATAGAAAAAAAGATGGGTAGCTTCCAAGATTATTTTATGAAGCAGATATCATCCTCATGCCAAAACCTACAGAGGTAGCATACAAAAGAAAACTGTAGACACATTTCACTTCAGAATGTTGATCCACAAATCCTACATAAGGCATTAGCACTTGTGGGCTTATTTCAGGAATGCAAGAGTAGTTTAATATTGGGAAATATATTGACATTTAACAATTAATATGTAGAGGGAAATATGATCATGGCAGTAAATAGTAAAAGCATTTGATAAAATCCCACTTCCATTTTTGATTAAAATGAAACAAAACAGCAACAGAAAATTTGTAGTTAACTAGGACTAAAAGACTATTTCCTTAATTTAATAAAAATAAAATCTAAAATCTATCTTTAGCCAGCAGCCAAAGTTATACTTAATGATGAAACAGTGCATTTCCATTACAGTCAGAATTGACTTGAGAATGCCCATTGTCATAGCTATTATTTATCTTAGTTTCAGAAGTTCTAGGCAATGTAATGAGAGAAGAAAAATAAATGAGCTGTTAATATTGGAAAGAAGGGAGACAAAACCATCTATATTTAGTAATAATATGATTGTATGGATTTGGAATGTAACTGAAGAATAGTGAGAGCTAACAAGAGTCAGATAGGTACTAAATTAGAAAATACATGAACCAAAATCAGTACCTTTCTTATATATCAGTATTCATGTAGAAAATGTGGTGAAATAGATCATATTCACACAACAACAAAATATACATGATATATAGGAATAATCATAATAGGAAAGGTACAGGACTTATATGAATGCAACTATAAACCTCACTCAGGGAGATAAAAAGAGACTCGAATGTGTAGAGAAACAAACTTATTCTTGGGTGAGAAAATTTTGTTCAGATATCACTTCTCTCCAAATGAGTCTACATTTAACTGAATTCATGGCTAGTGCAAGAGACACACAATAAATGTGTTTTGAATGAAATGTTAAATAAGAGAACATAATTACAATAAAAATATTATATATTTTTTGATTTGACAAAATGATTCATCAGTTGAGAATAAAATTTTGATAATGAAGAATAATGAAATGATTGCTAGATGAGTTATTAAAACATAACAATAGAAGATGAATTATGATGGTGGTATTGGTGTATGAACAGATAGATTCATGGAACAGAATAGGAAGTCAAGAAACAGAATTTGGTGGTGATGTCATAAATAGGAAAGGATTTATTTAATTAGCGGTGTTAGGACAATTGGAACATAATGTATTCCTACTTCATAACATACTTCAAAATATATTTTAGGTGGATTAAAATTTTAAATTT
The DNA here is from genome assembly GCA_003508835.1 of Eonycteris spelaea. Lineage (NCBI taxonomy): Eukaryota > Metazoa > Chordata > Mammalia > Chiroptera > Pteropodidae > Eonycteris > Eonycteris spelaea. The sequence goes on from PUFA01000200.1 coordinate 1,899,466, forward strand.
AAAAGTGAAACTATAAAAGTGTTAGAAGTGTCAGAATATAAAATGTCTTTCTTAAACATGACCTGAAAGGCAGAAATAGTAAAGGAAGAGACTGGTATATTTTATTACACAAAACATTTTAAACTTTTGCACTTCTCAAAACACCATTAAAATTACGATAGCTGGCTATCTTGCAAAATATTTGGAACATGTGTGCCAGGTTAAGGGTTAAGTTCTCTACTCTGCAACACTTGTATGAAAGTTGTAAGCTCACTGATAACTAAAGATACAAATTAAAATGGAAGAGAAACCAATATTCTGGCCATCAAACTGGAAATAAAGGAAAAGGTGAAAGTGCAAGAAAACCGGCATTTGTCCCACTACTGGTGTACCTTGATTAAGGTCAAGAGGCATTCCCTAAGAATTTCTCTTAAGGGATTTTTGTATATATCTGAAAATACATACCTCCAGTGATAATCGTATGTTCTTTATTTAATTGAGGTATAATTGATGTATAACATATTACTTTCAGGAATACAATGTAATTTGATTCAGTATTTGTATATATTGTGAAGTGATCACCACAAGAAATCTAGTTAACATCCATTACTATACATAGTTACATAATTTTTTCTTGTGATGAGAACTTTTAAGATTTATATTTTTAGCAACTTTCAAATATGCAGTCAGGTATTGTTAACAGTAGTTACCATGCTGTACATTATATTCCCATGGTTTATTTATTTTATAACCAAAAGTTTGTACTTTTTGATCCCCTTCACCAATTTCTTCCACCCTCACCCCCTACCTCTGGCAACCAATAATCCGTTCTCTTTATTTATGAGTTCTATGCTGTGTTCAGTATACCAATAAATTGTAAACAACTCAGATGTCTTTCTTTGGAGGAATTATTTGCTCAGTTATAATAGAGCCATATAATGAAATACTGTGAAGTTATTAAAGATAGTGTTGGAAAATATTTAATGATATAGACAAATTCATCTCATGGGAACAGAGATGGATATCGTTTCCTCTTACATAGGAGGGAATCATGCAAATGAAACTAGAAGCAGATTGTTTGAAGTAGTGAAGAAGAAGGATAAGGAAAGTCTTACAGTGTCTCCTAAGGCCTTGGTTTTTATCAGTAAATAAGAAGCCAACATTTTTCCCAGGAGTTTCAATGACAGAGTCTGATTTAGTTGGAATATTTACTGATTCCAAGTTGTTAATTGATTGAGCCTCTCAATGTTAGTGCTGCTTATCAGAGGCAAGTTCACAATTATAAATCAGTTTACAGCACCACAATAGGATGTGTCGGCCTATAATCTAAGCTTTTTGACATTCTGATTATTAATGGTACCTACGTTGTTATATGATGTAAGTACAATATCTGTTAGCTCTTAGACTTTCCACAATCAATTGAAGCAAAGATAATTACTATAGAGAGTTATAAATGCCTTATATGTTGGCATTAATAATTTTGCTTTTCCTTAAGGATTCTTGAATTCTGTGTCCCCAAACGAATATCTGTGGAGCAATGAAGGTCCTAGAGGAGAATCTGTGGAAGAAACTTCTACATGGGTCTCTGCGTTACATTTCTTCTTTCCAACAAGTAAGTTCTTGTTTGATTTTTTTCCCCTCCCAATGAATGTCTTTGTTTTGAAAATAATAGTTAAATGTTTGGTAGGCAGTGTGGTCTCCTGGCATTGAAGTGGGATATGCCTGACTTTGCCTTTTGCCTTAGGCAAGATTACCTCTCTGAACCTCAGTGTCCTCAGCTTTAAAATAAAAATATTTACCACAAAGAACTGCAAGGATGAACCGAAACAGTATTTGTAAGGCATTTCATAAATGTTTGTTACTCCTTCTCAAATATCTAAACCTTTCACAATTTACCTTAATGGCATTGCCTGAAATTCAGTCACTGACCCAGTTTTGTGAAATCAATATCTCTGTGGCATTAATCAGGGTGCTCTGTGGCTCTGATGTACGGAATATACCAGATGCCTTCCCATCTGTTTTAATGATAAAAAGTTCAGGTTTCAAGTCACATCGTCTTTTGTGATTCTGTATATAATGTGTTTATCAAGCACATGATGACCCCTGAGAATTATTAACCACGAATAAATATGTTTCATTTTGTACAGCATGCGGTATGCTTTCAAGGAGAAGCTTCAGATAAATTGACATATGCGAAGTATTAAAAACCATACAGAATTTGTTCTAATAAAATTTATCATGCATATATAAACACAAAATTATATCCATTGTTTAATTCCAGACTCTAGCACTGAATTATTCTTTAACCTTGCATAAATCTCTTCGTGTTTCTCTATACTGGCTTCATCAAGTATAAAATAAACATTTTAACACCTAGTACCAATGAGAATAACAAAATACACTAACTCTTTAAATAAATTAAAAATGCTGCAATGGCCAAATTGAGTAGAGAAAAAGAAATCTGAGAATATGTTGTAAAGCTAAAAAGAGTGGTTTATTGAGTATCAAAGTTGGTCATAAACAACAACAAATGATGATTTAAACATTAGAGCTCATGAAGATAGCAGACGTAAACTGTTTCATAGTTATCTATAACTACATTATACCAACACTAAATCAACCTTTAAAAGGTTTAAATAAGATAATTATCTGCATGTCTAAAACACTCCTCCAATCTGGAACAGTAAATTGAGTCAAAATCAATTGTGTGAGATGTTTTTGCCCAATGAAATCAAACTGTTCCATTTTAAAAGAACATCTGACCTAGGCTAATTCAAATCTTTCAAAACAGTGATTAAATATTGATAAAATATATATGCTGTCTTCTTTGAGAAGAATCACTACAAGTTCATTAAATGTGAAATACTTTTAACCAATTTATTTCCTCCCTTGTATAATTGAAAATGAACAGTCTTCCCACTTAAGCACTAAAAAAAATCTGTCATTTGTTATTAGGCTGTTGTTTGTAAAAGATTAATCTCTTGTAGATTAAAATGATAACCTTGAGACAGACTGGCATGGAAACTCGATTCTTCTCCCTCTGAACAAAATTACATACTTAAACCTGATAAAAATTATTCTACCCTTTTCTTCAAAATTACAAGTGTAGAGATCATCTAGTCTAGTCTCTTACATGATTTAAAATCTTTTCTATTATTTTCGTTCCTGGAAAGTGCTCTCTAAACAAAGCCAGTAGTGACAAACCCAGCCTGCAGGAACTCCATCCCATCTCTGACTGGGCCCTGACTGTTGTCACCCTTGTTTTTTGGGTGCTGCCCAACCTGAATGTGGTATTTCAGATGCCGTTCAACCTGAGGAGGAGAGTCTCTCTTGGCCTGGTGGAACTGAGGAGCGGATTGCCTAGGGTATATAATAACAAAGTTGACTAAACTCTAGTGTGTCTAAAATGTTTGGGAAAAGAATATCCAGGCCAACTGGTAATGAATTAAATCTGTGACCTTGCACAAGTTACTTTAACCCTTTACGTGTTTATTTTTTAAGTGGAGGCTGTGAAACTCATTTTGAGTTTGTAGTAAAGATTAGAAATAATGTGTGTAAAGCAAGATACCTGGTCCAAATAGGTGGCCTAGTTAATGGTAGCTATTATTATTTTTACCTTAGCTTCAGGAATTGCCAGTCTTTAAAGAGGAATATAATAAAATATATCAAAAGGTAAAAATATGCTTATAGTCATTATATTGTTCTTTGCTGATGTTGAAGTGCTTTAGAGTGATCAAAAACATCAGTTATTACTTTTCTAAGGCTGTAGTTGTTGATGGTATTGGAGGTGGAACCACATCTATGCTACCCTTAAGCCATGCTGTAGAGGTTTTCTTTTAGAATAATAATCTGATATCTGCCTTTTAGTTGTCATTTGTTTGTCTTATAAAGCGGGATATTAAAAAAATCAGCTGCTTGAACTTGTGATTATAGATTTTAATATGTATGAATTTATTGCAGTTGCATGAATCTTGGCCATAAATCATTGCCTGTTCCAAATTATAGAGTCATAACTTAAGTCCAAAAGGAAGAATCTTAAAACCTTTGGTAGTGCCAATATGATAAGTGTTCACAGAAAGTAGATCAATACCAGTAGTATTACTTACCTTTCTAGCAGTAAACTGTGTGAATTTTACTTAAATTCACTCTCATTCATGCATTCGCGTTTCTGTACCTTAGGAAAATTGAGTGAGAGGATATCTGTGGTATTATTTTAACAAGGTGTTAGTTTTACGGGCATTTGTCCTATTCTTGTTATTTGGCTCCTTCTGTGTTATATTTGTAGCACCACTACCCAGCTTATGATTCATAGCACTTTTAACTACCTTACCAATGATTTTTTAATTTGTTTTTCTGCAGTTCATGTAGAATTGAAAATGTGATATTAAATAATTGTTGTAATTTTTAGTTCAGCTCTTTTCAGCATTCATCACTATTTGTATGTTATTCAATCTTTTCTTTAAATGTACTAATTAAATATTTGTTTCTTTGACTTTAAGTAATTATTTAATTAGGGACATTGCTTATTAATCATGCTGAATTTTGTTTCCAAAAGCATGTATTCCAAAGGAAAATCAGGAGTTGAAGGCTTGCAATGATCGGCGAGATCTTAAGGAGAGTGAATGTTTGGAATACAAATGCTGTTATTCATCATTAAGAACCAGTAACTTCAGCTGTTTTTCCCCATTAAAAGATAGTATGTTTATTCTCTTACATTTATCATATTTCTATTTTTAAAAATTGAATAAACATGTCACAATGGCGTAAATCTAAATTTGGATCTCCCAGCTTAACACTTAAAGGGGGCTCACAGCCCTAGAGCAGTACTGGCCTCTGTTCATGAGCAGTTTCTGCTTAGCCCTCAGATGTGACTATGGCAATTTGAAATTAGTATCATCTTTTCTTTTGCTTTAGTCGCTGTCTATCTTGTCCCAGAGATTCCAGTCTCTATGAGATGTAACTTTCAATGCTTGGGAGAAGATAGCAATCAGCATGCCTTAGTTTGCTTTTTTCTTCCTACTTCCACCTCCTGAGCCAACTTTGTATTCAGCATCTCAGTATGTGACAGTAGACCTAAATGTTTCTTGTTAGGGTCTGTTTCTTAGTTTCTCTTTGTTTCATCATATTTGAATTAGGTTCATCTCTTAAGATTTTTTTTTCTTTACAAAGTTTTCAGACTTAGACCATTTGTTTTTGCTCCATTTGGGTAGGGGACATATTACCAGTGAGTGCTCTGATGGACACATTTGATATGATTAAACACTGACAAATACCACAGAATGGATGCATGCAAAGCAATGTCTTAGGTTAATATAGTCCCTATTCAATTTACAGCTCTTTGTTGAACATCTAGTATTAATCATGGAAACTGAAACCTGATCATGAATATAGTATTCCAATTTTAACACTGTCACATGGTGTTTATATTTCATTCATCAGTTTAGTCTTCGTATTATGTGTGAAGAGACATTTGGTTCTTGTAGAGGGAAAAATTGAACCATGACTTAAAATTCTCCAATCATATTAGAATGCATTTCTGAATGAATGTAAGAATAAAATATGCCGATTCATCTGATTTGATTTCTTGTTTAATTTAATGTTTTATAATTTGGAAGTAAACATTTAAGAAGTCATTCTTTTATCAAGCTAACTGTTCACAGATTAATTCACTCTTTGAGTGCTCTAGGATGCATAACATATGGCCAAGGAAAAAAAAAACACACTTAAGCCATAGGAAGAAATAGAGAGTGTGGATCAGTAATAATGTCAACAGAAACAGTGGGATCATTTTGTTAAGGCTTCCATTGGGAGGCACATATTTAAAAGTGTAGTCTTTGGTTGTGTTTCAAGAACATTTCATAAACTCCTACTACTTATAGTGTAACAAGGATATTACCTGTCATATAAGAATACTTCCTTATTTTACTTTATTAACTGATAGATGTTTTTATAAACACTTTATGAAAGCACTCAGATTTTCTTCTCTTGCTTAAGTCATAAAAGTAACAGCATATAATTAAACCAACAGGGCCTCTGCAGATGTTCCGGATACTTGGATTTAGTGGGATCAGCATGATGATCCTGGCATGTCTGCCCATTTTTTGCTTCTCTCTTTGCCGGAGGAGGTAGGAAGACATAAACTTTTACTCTCTGATCGCTGTGTATACTTGGATATTTCTGTGAAGTCACATTTATTCATATGCTCCAGAAACACAGGTATTATGTTTGGGTCTCCTTTGTTTTTTTTTAAAAAAAGGAATCTTGGGAAAAAAAAAACTTAAAAGTAGAATTACCGTAATATTTTTCGAAATGCATGTTATTTTACTTTTTCTAAAAATTAAGACATCTTTTTGCATAGTCTATTCATTCCTTCATCAAATAAAATCCCAATTGGAAGGACAAGTAAGTGAGCGGGAGGTGTGTGATGTGGAGATGGTTATTAACTGCAAATCAGAAAGATCCCCAGAAGTGTTAGTCTCCATCTACTGTTGGGTCTTAGAGCCTTGATCTGGCTTAAAGCCAATTTGTAGCAGGTTTTCTCTTAGCATTTTATACAAAATCCCAGTGGGCTACTGGCATGATGCTTCTAGTTTTTTTTAGTAGCTCTCCTCTACTTGGATGGAGTGGGTGTGGAGGTAGAGAGCAGGGCCAAGACTAGGGTGAGGTGAATGAGGCACTTGGAGCACAAAATTTAAGGAGGCATTCACTCTCAGGTTTGTGTAAGTGCAGGGTTGGCACTAGCATGACCCTGAGAGTATGTACCTCTTTGAATTTTCTGGTAAATAAAAGGTGCCTGTTGAAGATGAAACATCTTTGATGTTTTTATTTACGTTAATGAGAAAGTGATATTTGAGTTACCAAAAAATTGTTTAGATTTCACTGGAAGATTTAGACTATATACATGTTATATTATTTTCCACAAATATCATTGTCATTTTTTTCCCTTTCTTGTACCTGTTCCTTGAGTCCAATTAATGTGTCATATTCATCATTGTATTTTCAGTTTCTAGCAAGGTACTTTATATACAGTGGAAACTTAATATATTTTTGTTGAATAAGTTAGTGGTTGAGCAAATAAAGAAATACAGTGGATGGGGTTGGCTAGCCTGGAAGGCAGTCCTATAGTAATTTAAACTTTCTCATTGCTTATATGACTTCTTCAGACCATTTTGAAGACACTGTTGGGTCTTAGCCTTTCAGGTCTTCTGGTTTGCATATGACTATTGATTCCTTTCTGAGTTTCACTTGGTTTCTTATACTGATTGGGTAATCTCTATTCCTAGGCTTCTCTCATTTTCTTTCTCTTCTCAAGTGATTGGGAATAGGAGTGAAATTTTTGACTCTGTCCTTCTTCCCTCCAAAGCTTGAATTCATATAAAAAATAACTCATGAATAAAAATGAAATCATATTTGCTATAAACTGGTGGCCAGGATAATGCTATGCAATTTAGAGTGTCTTGTATAATTGGACTAGTATACTAATTTCATCATGGCCCCTCTATTGTGCTTCTGCAACGGAGTTTTATGGGGATGTTCAGGTACACTGGGTTTTTCTCCAAAATGAATTTCAAAGGAATATATTTTCTTTTATATAATATGAACTGCTTAAGATACTGGAACAATGTGAATAATATATATACTGAACATCACAAATTTTGGTTTATTACGATTTTTTGTTTATTTATTTATGTTACTGTTTTGTGTAAGGGTGGTATGTTCCTTTGATCATCCTGAGCTTCTTGTTGCAGCCCCAGAGCAGGTGTCAGTTTTGTTTTGCTCTTTAGCTGAATTTCCAGGAACAATGGATGGTTGAGGGTTGGAAGGGGCATTATTAGCTTTTCCTGGTAAGTTGATTTTAGGGACAAGGGGAATAATTGTGTTAGAACAAAGATCCTATCCTCGATAACAAACGAGGAGCTTAAATGGCATCCAGAGCCTGTTAAACTCTATTTTGAGGGGGCAGCATCTCTTGTTAGAAATATCCCCTTAATTCACTTCCTGTCCATTTCCAAGAATAAACAGATAAAGTATTACAGTAGATACAATAAATGGGCCCATAAAAGGGAAATAGCTGTAGCAGTAAAATCAGTATGTTAGCAGTTTAAAAAAGAAAAGTAAAACACAGTTGCCTGTCTAAAACAAAGGCCAAAAGCCAAATGCCAGATCTTCAGTAACATGATCTGGCCCTTTTTGTCAGAAGAAGCCTTGAGCCATTGGAAAATACTCTTAAGCTCCTCCTCCTCTTGGTTCCTGTTCTATATATCAGATATACATTCCTGTTGGCCTTCAGTGGTGGGCCAAAACAAATGATATTTTGACATTCCCCAGCTCCTGCAACTTGGACAGTGCTTTTTATTTATAGGTCACCTAAGGAGCTAATAACTAATAGGAGTTAGAGGGATGAAAAATGAGAATATGAGCAGGTAGGAGAAATGAAAGCAATTTGGATGTAGAGGATAATCACTTTCTAGAGCCAAATATATTTCGTTCTTTTGATGCCTAATTCATGCTTTCCAAAATTGACCATATTCAGTCAGTGTATGTGCTAGGTATTATGGAAGATACAGAACTGCCTGAGACATAAGCCCTTCTTACAACGAGCTTAAATCTACCTTAAAATAAATCTGAAGCATGACATGTTAAATAGTAATGCAAGGTAGAATATAATTAAGGACTAAAATCAGTGGTGACAATAACTTTTAAAAGTTACAAGGCAGTGTAAGCATAGGTAAAATTTCAGGATAGTGGTGGGAGGAGAGGATAGGATGAGGGAGGGGGCCATGGGGGCTACCTGGAGGACTAGGCAAGTTCTCTTTCTCAAGTTGAACTATGGACATCTATGTAAATGTTATTGATATTTTTATACTCTTAATATAAGTTACAAGATTGTAAATGTATTTAATGTTAACCGAAGGTATATTAAAACCCATATTCACTGATTACAGTTAGGTACAAAATGTGTATCCCTAATAAAGGTGGTAAGGAAGTATGTATACAGATAACAGTGGCTGTTAGGGAGTGAAATTATGAATGGTTTGTTTTTCTATTTTCTCTCATTTCCAAATTTTCAGTTATGTGCTTACATTGCATTTTTTGAAAAACAAAGTAAAGAAAGGAATATTTAAGACAACTGCGACTGTAGAATAATTTAAGCATCCAGTGGAGGGAGCATATTTGCTTTAGAGGGTGATAGACTTCACCACAGAGGCAGAAGGGGAGATGGACTTAAAATGTAAAAGTAATGTGTTTGGGGAAGTAGATCAGTCCAAAAACAAATTAATAGTCCTGAAGCAGTGAGGATCCAGATGAGCTATTTGAGCTTTTTGAAGGAAGAACAAGATTTGGGTTAAGTGGGGAGGAGCCTTCTCACAGAATTCATTACATCCAAATAGAGTCTTTTCTCTATTATAGACCCCTTAACTGCTTGTCATTTCTAAGCAGAGGGCTGAACTTTGCCCTGGAATGATCTATAACCAACTTTCTAGTTCATTTCTACTTGAGTTTAGGTGTGATATCAACCAGGTACGTAGAGAACTCATACCAGCTTGAACTGGTTGTACATTATAAAAAAGAGAGCGGAGAGTATTAGTGAAAAGCTTTCTCAGAATTTGCTACTAATAGCTCTATTAAACTCACATATAAGATGTGTTTTGAAATTCATTACATCCTCAAGGTTATTTAAGATCTATTTTTATTCTCATTAATAAGGATCAGAAGCCTCATTAGGTTTAAGTGTCAGCTGGTAGGCTTAAGACTTATGTAGTTATGAAGGAAGGAAAAGATCAGGTGAGTGGGGACAAAAGGAAGCAGGGGAGGGGTCTTTAGGAGGAGAGAGGAGATTGGAGGTGGCTGAATTTGTTCCCATTATAGGAATAGAGTGCCCATAACAGTGCCAAATTCAGTTTCTAATCTTTATTTGTTTTTAAAGTTTAATCTTTATTCATATATCATTTAAGCACCTATGTATGATATAGAGATATGATAGTTGAGTGTATACATAGCTTTGGTAAGGTGGAAAATTCAAACATGCATATTAAACTCAGACTAAGTGCATTTTTATATTATTTTTCTTCCTATCAGATTAAATTTGTAACTTTGAATTAGGAAAAAATTCAGCACTCAGTCTGAAAATGACAAAACTGTTTTCTTTCAATTAATAGAAGAGGCATGTTTTTCTTTAAGGTTATAGATCATCTGATACACAGATGATGTAAATTAGCACATCCCCCATACAATTTCAATGTTGCTACTTGCCAGATGGCCCTTACTGAAAATTTCTACATTTAGAAAAATCCTGCTGCGTGATTCTCTGTATTATAATGTGGTTTTCATTATGCAGATAGTCTTAATACCACTTACTTTTTTAGAATAGGAGGTAAAGAATTGGGAGTAAATGTGTCAAAAATTGCCTAAAAATCATCACCCATTGAATTTTAAAAACAGGCATTTACATTTTCAAATCCCCATGTTTGTGTATTTCATTATACTGTACACTATAATTAGTAATGTTAGTTTGAAAAGCTTTATGCAGTAATTAGCCAACTGCTGAAAGGTTTGAAGTTCTTAGGATTATTTACATATGAATTCAGAGAAAATAAATAAAGCCTATAAATTTGAAAAGTATGGCTAAGCTCTAGGAACTGTGATAAAATATGATCAGATGAGAATGTGAGCAAATTGGAACCCTGCTCTAACATGAGTCACTACGGATTTGAAATTTGCAGAAAGCCAGCTCTTTTTGGACCCTGTTCAAGGTAGCTTAGTTACTGAAATAATAAGAGAACCTCATTGTATGTGGATTATATGTCTGAGGTGTTCCTGTTGCAAGGCCTCCAAGGGCAGCAGTTGAGAATTCTGCAATAGTAGGTACTATTAAAAAGAACAGTTTATTAACAGGGAACTAATAACTTCATGGCCAAATGTAGTGCCCTTTTCTCAATTCCCATCCAACTTGACCTTTTTATGTCACTGTTGAGTTCCTTCTTGAAACTTTCCTTCCTTGGATTTCATTGTTTTCTGTACCATTCTGATGTATCTTAATTTGCTTTTCTTTGTTTTCCCAACTGTGGTTGTTTCTCAAAGCCTTTTCTCATATATCAGAGAATATTACAAGTATCTAGCAGAAAGAACATTTATAAAGATCTGTGTTATATAGTTCTGCCTTTACTACCAGTTTTATGGTGAGCTTAACTTCTTTTGGTATTGGTTTTTTCATAAGATTAGAGACTTGAGTTAGGTGATTTCTAAGGTCCTTTCTGGCCATAAATTTCTGTGCTTTTCTGAGTGAATGACTCAAATATGAATTCTGGAGTCCTCACCTCTACCTGGTTTATATTTCCACCTGCCCTTATGAATTAGATGTTCTGTTAGCTCTTTAAATGCAACATGTGCAAAACTGAACTTATCTCCCAGATCATCTCTCTTTGACCGCTGTCAATTTCTGTCAGTGATTTCTTTAGTCTCACAGGCTTGAAACCTTGGAGTCATTTTGACTCTTTATTTTCCTTTATCCTTAATATATAATCTATTCTTTTAGTCTCCCTGTCATTTTTTTTTGGTTTCCTTTGGAATGAGTCAGAGGTTTGCCTCTTATCCCATTTTATTGTAACAGCCTAGTCCAGATCTTGCATACTTTCAGCTATCGTCCTGGGTAAGTGGTTTCAGGAGAGGAGCAAAAGGGAACCAAGATTTGTTAGTCTTCTAGGGCTGCTATAATAAAATACTACAGACTGGGTGGCTTAAACAAAAGACATTTATTTTCTCACTGTCTTGTAGCTAGAATGCCGTGATCAAGATGCCAGCTGATTTGGTTTTTGGTGAGGGCTGTCTTCCTGGCTTGTAGATGTCCACCTACTTGCTGTGTGCTCATATGGCCTTTCCTTGATACATGCAAGAGGGGGAAGAGAGAGAAAGAACAAGCTCTTGGTTTTTAGTAAGAAAAATAATTTTTATAATGATACTAGTTTTACCAGTTGAGGCTCCAACCTATTACCTCGTTTAACCTAAATCACTTCTTTGGAGCCCCCATCTGCAAAGACAAGCACACTGGGAGTTAGGGCTTCAATAGATGAATTTTAGGGGCTCAGACAATTAGTTCATAAAACAAAGCTAGCTAGCATCCAAGGGCAAAGGCAGGATTGGGAACCAAGGAGCACATCGGAGATGACCAATTCAAAGAGTTTATATAAGACAGACAATAACTGGGATGGGGCTGCAAGTGGGGTTTGGGAAGTGGTTAGGAGTTGGGTCTTGGAGCAGTTTCCTGGTGCTTTAATATGAATGTATGGCTGTGCCCTTAGGAAGGAGGGAATGAGGTAAGGATGCTTGCCATCCTGGTTTGGACATGTACTTGAACTCATCTACTCTCCTTCCAATCCAACATGTAAAGTCCTGCCAGACGTATCTTCCTAAAATAGTATTATTTAATTTCTATATATCATTTAAGAACTAATGCATTCAAGAATATCTGGATTCCAGGACACCCATTAGGACAAAGGCGAAGGATGAAAGGTGAATTAGATCATACTCTGTGCTCTCAAAGGACACAGTCTAATAAGGTATATTAGACTGTGTAGAAAGTCATACTGCATGAAAAAATGTACAGATAAAAACAATTAGCATTTTTGTTTTGGCCTTTTCTAGTTTATGTAAAGTTTTCCCATACATTGCCTTAGGTGACCTCAAAACAGAGATGCAGGTAGATTTGTCCTTTTGCTCAAGATTATATAGTGATAAAGCAAGGATTCCATTCTGTCCTCTGAGTTCCTTGCTTTTTTACTATAGAAAATAGGAAGAAAAGTAGATAAAACACAATGGCATCTGATTGCTTCAGGTCTACTCAAAGGGCTGTGGCTTTCAGAGTTATCTATATTGGACTCATTCTATAACTTCAAAAATATTTCTTGGAATACTCCATTAATCTTTTGCTCCAGCCAGGAGCTATCTTTACTCTTCTTGGCATTCCCCAGGCTTTATCCTTGCCTCTGCTCCTTGCTTTGCCCATGTTTGCTTCCAGATCTTGGTGTGATTAATCTTCATCACCTTTACTTATTTGAAATATTTTTGACCTTCAGATTAAAGCTGCCCCAACTCTTCCATGAAGTATTCTGCAACCGATCCAGGTCCTAGTGTTTTCTATTTTCTTGGAACCTTTTTCTGCACTTGTATTCTTGTCTGCATAATCTAACATAACTATTTTTGTTTCTTGTTAATAGTTTTCTTTCTCTGGCTAAATCGGAATTTCGATGAGGCTAAGGGTGCCAAGATTGATACTTCTTTGAGTCTAGAATTGTGGTTTCCCAAATGGGGTCCCTGTACCAGTATCATCATCATCCTTGGCAACATATAAGAAGTGCATGTTCTCAGGCCCCACCCCACACTTACAGAATTAGAAACTGGGTTTAAAGCCCAGCATTTGTGTCTTAACAAGTCCAGCAAGTTATTTTCATGGGCATCCGGGTTTGAGAACCACCGGTCTCTAGACCAAGTGGTAGGCAGCTCAGTAAATAATGACTGGAATAATCTAATTAGTTGTTTCTGTTGCTCTTCTATCTTTGTGACATTGTAAATGATAAGTTAAACTTGTAAAATTTCCTATCTATAAAATTGATGTTATGTTTTTAACTATCTTACAGAATATATATTTATGTAATAAGTTAGAGTTTGTTAGGAAGCATGGGAAAATTAACCCACCAGTATTTATCAAACTCTGGTCTATAGATGGCTTCTAGCGAAAGAACCTTGGGAATATTTAATAATACAGATTCCCAGGCTGTACCCAGGAGATTCTGATTTAGTAAATCTGTGGTTTGGTCCTGAATTTGTCTTTTTTAAAGCACTCCAGTTTAACTATTTATTTATTCCTTCTGCAGATATTTATTGCACACCTCCTTTGGTCTAGGCACTTTCTAAGTGTTGTGTTGTGTTCTACATTTGCTCGTCTTCCTGGGCAGCCTCGCTGTCCATGTTATGAGCCATCTAAGCTCATAGTCTCAGAGTTCTCTAAGGTACTCAGTTCAAGGAATCTCTCCTGTACTGTGCACTGGCCACCCATTTTTCATGCCCATATCCTGAACCTTGACATTCATCAAAAATGTAACCTCTGAGTCTCTGAAATCTCAAACTTCAAAATGCTACTCTCTTTAACCAAAGGTACCTCGTCCTCTAGGTTTTTCCTGTCTTTCCTCTTGCTTATACCTGTTCTCATTGAGACCTCCAGGATCTTTAACTCTGTTTTTCCCTGGTCTTCTAGTTTATTTTTTTTTCTTTTTTTAAACTTTATTGATATATAATAGACAATTAATTGCTTCTATTTAAGTTATACAATTCAATGGGTTTTTTATTTCAATTACAGTTGGCATGCAATAATATACCACTCTCAGTGGTACAGCCTAGTGATCAGAGATCCACATAACTCGGAAAGCGATCACTCCACTACATCCAGTACTCTTTTTCCCCTTACATATTTATTACAACATTATTAACCATCTTCCCCATGTTTCTGGTCTTGTAGCTTTTTAACGTCATCTGATTTTTTTTTTTGTCCAGCCTGAATCCTATTGCATGATACATTATTTTTTTATATGCCGCATGATGAAAGACCCTACTTTGAATTCAATATGTTTTTATTTTATTTTTTTGAGTGAAAATCACTTTTATTTTATTTTTCTTCCAAGCTTTATATATATATTTTAACATTTTATTTTTAAATTTTTTTCCTTCCCCTCCACCCTCCCCTCTGGTGGCCACTAGTCCATTGTCCATGTCCATGAGTCTCTGTTTGTCCTGCTCATTTGTTACTTTAAGTTTATATCCTACATATAAGTGATAACGTGATTTTCAACCTTCTTTGCCTGGCTTATTTTGCTTAGTATGATTATTTCAAGGTCCATCCATGTTGTCGCAAATGGCAGTATTTCATCTCTTCTTATGGCTGAGTAATATTCCAGTGTATATATGTGCCATAACTTCTTTAGCCAATCATCTATTGTAGGACACTTTGGTTGCTTCCACATCTTGGCCACCACGAATAACGATGCTGTGAACATTGATGTGCAAATATCTTTTCAGATATGAGTTTTCAAATTTTTGGATAAATAACCAGTAAAGGATTCCTGGATTATATGGTAGATCAATTCATAGTTTTTTCGAGGAACCTCCATACTGTTTTCCATAGTGGCTGTACCAAGTTTGCAGTTCCACCAGCAATGTATGAGGTTCCTGTTTCTCCACATCCTCTCCAATATTTGTTATTACTTGTCCTGTTGATTATAGCTATTCTCACAGATGTGAGATGGTATCTCATTGTGGTTTTGATTTGCATTTCCCTAATAGCTAGTAATGTTGAGCATCTTTTCATATATTTGTTGGCCATTTGTATGTCCTCTAGGGAGAAGTGTCTGTTCAGTCCTCTGCCCATTTTTGATTGGATCGTTTGTTTTTTTTTGTTATTGAGTTATGAGTTCTTTGTATATTTTGGATATTAGGCCCTTATCGGAGGTGTTGCTTGCAAATATATTTTCCCATTTGGATGGTTGTCTCTTTACCTTGTTGATGGTTTCTTTTGCTGAGCAGAAGCTTTTTAGTTTGATGTAGTCCCATTCATTTATTTTACTTTTACTTCCCTTGCCTTTGAGGTCAAATTCATAAAATCCTCTTTAAGTCCAAGGTCCTTGAGTTTAGTTCCTATGTTTCTTCTATGCATTTTATTGTTTCAGGTCTTATATTCAGGTCCTTAATCCATTTTGAGTTAATTTTGGTGTGTGATAGACAACAGTCTAGTTTCATTCTTTTGCAGGTGGCTTTCCAGTTTTCCCAGCACCATTTATTGAAGAGGCTTTCCTTTCTCCACTGTATGTTTTGGCTTTTTTTGTCAAAATTATTTGCCCATATAAATATGGTTTACTTCTGGACTCTCATTCTGTTCCACTGGTGTGTGTCTGTTTTGCTGCCAATACCATGCTGTTTTGATTACTGTGCTTTAGTATAATTTGAAGTAGGCAGAGTGATGCCTCCAGCCTCATTCTTTTTCTCAGGATGGCTTTGGCAATTCTGGTCTTTTGTGCTTTACAAATCTGATGATTTTTTGTTCTATTTCTTTAAAAAATGCCGATGGGATTTTGATGGGGATTGCATTAAATCTGTATAATGCTTTAGGTAATATGGTCATTTTAACTATGTTGATTCTTCCAATCCAAGAACATGGAATATCTTTCCATTTCTTTGTATCTTCTTTGATTCTTTTAATAGGGTCTATAGTTTTCATTATATAGGTCCTTTACATGTTTAGTTTTTTCTTCCTAGGTATTTTATTCTTTTCATTGCAATTGCAAAAGGAATTATTTTTATACTTCTTTTCTGACACTTTGTTATTAGAGTATAGGAACACTGTGATTTTTGAACATTGATTTTGTATCCAGAAACTTTACTGTATTTGCTTATTGTTTCTAGTAGTGTTCTTGTGGAGTCTTAGGGTTTTCTATATAGAGAATCATGTCATCGCAAATAGTGACAGTTTGACTTCTTTGTTTCCTATTTGGATGCCTTTATATCTTTCTCTTGCTGATTACTTGCTAGGACCTCCAATGTTATATTGAACAGTGGTGATAGTGGAGCCTTGCCTTGTTCCTGATCTTAGAGGGAAGGTTTTTAGTTTTTCACCATTAAGTATAATGTTGGCTGAGGTTTGTCATATATGGCCTTTATATGTTAAGGTACTTTCCTTCTATACTGATTTTGTTAAGTGTTTTATCTAATGGGTGTATCTTGTCGAAGCTTTTTCTACATCTATTGATATGATATGATTCTTATTTTTTAATTTGTTTATGTGTAATCACATTAATCGATTTGTGTATGTTGAACCATCCTTGTGCCTCTGGGTGAAGCCCACTTGATCGTGGTGTATAATCTTTTTAAATATGTTGCTATATTCAGTTCACTAGTATCTTATTTAGGATTTTTGCATCTGTGTTCATGAGAGTTATTGGTCTGTAGTTTTCTTTTTTGTGTTGCCTTTACCAGTTTTAGTTCAGAGTAATATTGGCCTCATAAAATGAGTTGGGAAGTATTGCCTCCTCTTCGATTTTTGGAAGAATTTGAGGAGAATAGGTATTAAATCTTTGAATGTTTAGAATTCACTGGTGAAGCCATCTTCCTGACTTTTACTTTTTGGTAGATTTTTGATGATTGTTTCAATTTCCATACTGCTGATCAGTCTATTTAGATTTTCCAGTTCTTCTTGATTCAGTCTAAGAAGGTTGTATTTTCTAAGTACTGGTCCATTTCTTCTAGGTTATTAATTTTGGTGTTACATACTTTTTCATCGTATTTTTATGTGATCCTTTGTATTTCTGTGATGCCAGTTGTAATTTCCCCTCTTTCATCCCTGATTTTGTTGATTTGTGTCCTTTCTCTCTTTTTTTTAGTGAGTCTAGCCAGGGGTTTGTCAATTTTATTTACCTTTTCAAAGAACCAGCTTTTGTTGCATTTATTTTTCTGATACATTAATTAATTATTTGTTCTAGATCCTTTGTTTCTTTGAAAGTGAATCCACACCACTTCTTTCCTCCTAGTCTAGGTTTCTGAGAATTCCTAGAAAAAAGAATTCTCATAACTGTATAGATCTGTCTCACCAGAAATTCCCAGGGGCCCACTAGTGTTTACAGCCACACTACGCCTTCATGTTTACAGTGTGCTGACTTTGCCACTCTAGCTTTTCACACAGTGTACTTACCCACTGATTGAAAATGCCTTACGCATCTCCCATCTCACTCTCCTTTATGTGGCTCAAGCCAGACAGGATGCACCTCAGCTTATATGTCACCTCTCGAAGCTTACCCAAACCTCCTGCCCAGACTAGTCAGGATTCTTCTCATTTTGTCTCCTACCAATCTGCTTACCTTCCTTGGATTATCTCAATGTGAATAAATTATCATCCTATATATCTGTCTTCCCTTCCTAATTTTAAGCTCCTTGAGGGCAGGTCCACCACCCTATTGATTTTATGTCTATAGTACTTATAATGCGTTTATTCATAAATGAGCAAATGTATCATTGAGTGAGTGAATATGGTATAAGTTTGATCTGTACATTTCAAGTGTGAGTTATACTGGCCAGGATATATGACATTTATTATGGAAAAAAGAAAAAATACCTCTAGGACATTGAACAAACCATGTTACCCTACTTTTCACCTTTGGCATTCTCATTAGATTTAGGTAGACTATCTAACTTTGGATCTCAGTATGAATATTAGAAGGCTGAACCTAAAATAAGTCTTTTGCTGCTAGAACCGTGAGGTGGGTTTCAAAATAATAAGGCTTTGTTACATTTTTCTTTGTCAGTAGGTTGAAATATGTACCAAACTTTAAAGTAAAATCTAAGGGTAAAGAAAGCATAGTCATTTTAATCAATGAATAACATATTGAAGTTACAGCTTTTAGAAAAAAGATATGTCCCAATTTTTATTGAAAATTCTGAGATTCTAAATTCTAATTTTAAAAATCTAAATTTGAAATTCTAAGAATTATGCAAACCTGAAGCTCTTTTCCTAACTCACTTGGCAGCAAAACCTGATCTGACCTGACCTGAGATACTTTCTTTGTTTGTTATGTAATGCTTAGCGTGAATATTCATATATTTTGTTATAGAAATATTACTGTGTTTTGATCATGAGATGCTGCCCAGACCCCATGGGAGTATCATGTAATAATCAGCACATCATGTCATATTACCTTTATAAAATCCAAATATTCTGCATTCTGAAACACGTCTGGCCCCCAGGGGACTGGAACTATGTAGTTGTTTCAGTTATTATTTTTTGACTGTAGTTAACAGTACTGCAACTAAAGAGGCCACAGGTTAAATTCATATAAATATATTTTTGGCCTTCTTCCAGTATTTCATTTATGCTTGGAGACTTTTTTTATGATTAATTGAGAAAAGGTGTTATTTGCTCCATATTCTGTCTTACCTACTGTAGCTCAATGACAGCCCAGTATGCAGTTCTAGGGGGAAAAAGTGAGTATTACCTTCAAAGTCATATTTCAAATGCAGGCTTATCTATCCTGGGCCCCACATGCTCAAGAACTGGGTGTTCTGTGTAGCCTAAGTAGCACCAATCAGGGACCATGTGCCTTATTCTGTACACCTAGCATTGAGCTGAGGAGGAATATATATTTGTCATTGCCTCTTTATAAACATTATATACACAAATCTTTTTTTTTTGAATTTCCATTCTTACTTTGCTTTGAGGCATTCCTGTTTTTCCTCCTTGGCTTGGGTTTAGGTCTATGAAAGTGAAAGCTCTATAAAAATAAAAATCAACTAATATATCCTGAGCCCTCATTGGTTACTAGATTCTACGAGGTTTAAACAGTTACAAGGTAAGGCTGTAGCCTGAAGTTATTTCCAGATTTCCAGAGGGGGAAAAGGGACAAGTTCAGCATAGTAGGTGAGAGATTGTGTTTAAATTAGACAGCCTGACTTTGAATCCTGGCTCCACTACTGAGTAGTCTGGTGACCGTGGCAAGTTGCTTTCCTTTTTGATGCCTCAGTTTCTCCATATGGAAAATGGCAATGATTGGAAATGGACTCACTCATTAAGTCATGAAAATTACAATAGCGCACATGAAGTGTTTATACACAGGCCTTGGTGTATAGGAAACTTCATACTGTTATTACTAGTCAGTTCGTAATGTACAGTGTGGTCATAATTGAAAGAGTTAGACAGACCTGGGTTCAAATGCTCACATCTCTATTCACTAGCCATTTGTGATGTTGGTGGTTTATCTTACCTTTCGTGCTCCAGTTTAATTATTTGCAAATAGTAAACATAATATCCACCTATATGGATTGTGTAAGGTGAAAATGAGATAAATTATGTAAAGCACCTAGCCAAAATTTCCGGCCTGTGATAGGCTCTCAAGTATTCCCTTCACCCACTGTCCACACAAATGCAAGTATCGTACAGAATTGAATACCAAATGGTACATTAGTGTGTGAAAGTGGCAAATTATAAAATGTACTGGTAATGTGTTGTGAACTATTACTATAGTTTTGAAGTTCATATGAGGAAGGAATCTCTGTAGATAGGAGTGAAAGGAAAGACTTTTTAGACAAATGATAAGCTGGGTCTTGAAGGGTGAGTGACATTGATGTCAGCAGACGGAAAGTAGGATAGCATTCTGTGTGGAGAGACAAATGATCAAATGATGCTGTAAGAGTAATAATAATGATATTAAAGATAAATATGTGGGGTTAAGTATAAGTACTTAAGTACTTTCTAATCATATTTGTTAAATTGGTGAGTTAAACAATCATGTTTGGAATGTGTAAACAGTTTAACTGAGCAAATAAGCTTCCTATAAACTACCATTGTGATTGTCTGTCACTGGTTGAGAAATAAGGATTTTACGTTGTACTTCTATATTATAGCAAATGGGCCAATCCTTTACGAAGAAAAGCTAACCGAATGTTAAAGGGGTTGAAGAAACAAAAAACAAAATAAAAAAGATGCCCAACTGTTAGAGACAGCAGTGGAAGAAGATAGGAAGAATCGAGTGATTAAAAAGAAGCAAGAGAACCAAAGTAATTGACAATAGGGTATAAAGTTGAAGTACCTAATATTTGATTCTTGTTACTATTATCTTGGTTGGATGGATGCTTACTTTTACTCTACAAATGCTTGGACCATAGGAGTTCGCCTCTGAAATGATGTTACAACTAGGGATATATTGGATGTTAGGAAGGGGCAAGAAATGTACCAAGTCGTTTTGTGATAAAATTATTTGTTATACATAGTTCATTCCTTCAGGGAAAACAAACAGTTGGAATCTGCCCCTCTGACTCTTGAGGCTCACAATAGACACTCTTACTGAAAAATGGCTGCAGTTCCTATGGGTGTTGACTACACCATATCTTCATGCGGGAAGGAGCATAGCTCAGGAGTCTGACGAATTTGGGATTGAATCCTGGATACAAGCTGTTAGTTTCGCTCCCAAACTTACACAATGCAGTATTAGAAGTGGTTAAGAGAAAGGATCCAAATCATATACCAGGTACTACCTGGGTCTCGCTTGCACAGGTTTACGTATCTCCTAGCCTTGGCCTGCGTCTCCTACTATGATAATTATGAAGGGGCCAAGTAAGAATAAAATGGTTAGTGAGAACAGAGGTATACTTCAGGGAATAGAGTACTGGGCTGGAAGTTGGAACCAGGCATTAACTTGTGGTATTTCTGTAGGCAAGTAACTTAACCTTCAGCTCACCTTAATATATCAGCTGAGGTTCTGTGCACCTTAAACAAAGTAATGTATGTGCAGATGCTTTGAAAATTGCAATGTGTTACTCAAATTTAAGGTGTCCATTTCTAGCCTTAGTTTTCAAGAAGCAGAGGAATGGAATAACAGACCACTGAATTTAGTGTCAAGAGACTGACTCTAGCCCCAGTTGTGCCATTATTTAAAGTGGGAGTTTGGATAAGTCCCTTAACTTTCCTGGGCCACAGCTTACGAAGCTGTAAAAAGAGAGGTTTAGACTAGATGAGTAGGAAAAGTGACTTATCTTAGAAGAAACAAAAAAAATCCTTATATAAGGTATTATATACGTATATGTCTATGATATTATTCACGTAAGGTAATTAAGTATGTATAATAATCGTACATGTATATTATTATATACATATATAGTATTTTTAAGTTTAATGCAATACATACATACATATATGTATGCACACACACAGACACATGACATCATAACTAGATTAACAGAAAGATTTCTGTAGGCCAAGCATAGGTGTTAACTTTGTTACTCAGAAATTGTCACTGTAATGGTATTTGCTATAGGGTAATTTGTCTGTGTGCCTCACAGTAATATAATGATACAGTGGTAAAGTGAAAATATATAAGTTAATCATAGGGTTCAATATGTACAGTTTGAGAACTTGTTGCACTCATTTCCTTTTATAAAAAAGTATAATATAATGTATATGTATACTAGTCCTTTCAAGTCATTTAACTCTCCTTCATTTTTTTCCTGTAGCATTACTTCCCCGTTAAGAAGAATGCAATGCATTCAGTGCACCGGAGACTGTCTCGCTCATCTAAACCTGCTGGAGCATTTTAGAAGGCTAAAAATTAGTTCATATTGTTGTAATGTTTACTTCCAAATATAAATAAATAGTTCTGTTTTCCTGCATCAAACCAGAATCCAAATTCTTTTTGTTAAAAATAGTTTCTATAGAGTTTTGGTCTACAACTATGCCACTGTGAATGTGCCCAATCTCATCTGATCTCGGAAGCTAAACAAGGTTGGGCCTGGTTAGTATTTGGATGGGAGACCACCTAGGAATACCAGGTGCCATAGGTGGGAAAATATTAGTTTCTATAGAGTTTTAAAAAACACATGAAAAGCACTGGTGGGATTTGAGGTCCTAGAGAGTGATGTGGTTTTTGCAACTTGGGTTGTATTATCAATATATACTTCTATTGGTTTAAATAAGGCAGAGATTTCATGTTGTTACTTACCTTCCAGCAAAGTGGGTAAGAACCAAGGATCATATTTTACTGCATATGATACTGTTTGTTTTGGAGAAAAGAGGTAAAAAATATTTTACAGTAAGGTTCTTCTTTTTTTTATGATTTATAACATTTTTTCACCATAAAAGTAAGATACACTCACTGTAGAAAATTTGGTAAATAAGGTTTATATAGAATAAAGAAAAAAAAATCAACCATAACCCACTATCCATAGCCAAACTGTTATTGTCTTCTGTTTACTTTTAAAAGACAACTGTTTTCCGTGACATACACAAATTTATTTATTTATTTTTTAAATATGTGTATCAATTTTTATGGTTAGCTTTCCCCTTTTGAAATGTGTGGGGCTCAAGTTTACCTGGATTTGTTGCTCATTTATTCAACAAACATCGATTGAGCCCCTGAGCAAGAGAGACTTGGCCTTTCCTTCACAGAGCCCTAGAGTCCAGGTGGGGAGGAAGCCAAGTAAAGAGGTAGTGACAGGGTTGTGATAGGAGGAGCACCAAGACCTGTGAGAGTGAATAGTTGGGGCACATAGCTCAGATTTCAGAAGCGACATAAAATGAAAGTAAAAAGATCAATAGGTGTTTGCCATGTAGCCAATGTATGGTGGGAATAATGATTCATGGACAAAAGCCTATGAGCATGAAATATTTGTAGCACTGTAAGTTGTTCTGGATGATGGCATTTTCGACTTAGATGTTAGATCAGAATACAAGCCATATTACAGAGTTGGGTTTTATGCTTGGCCAGAAGGAACCAATGAAATGTTTTAAGTGAGGGAACGATATGCTTGATCTGTATCCTTAGAGGTCACTCTGACTATTCTGCGAGAATTGGAAGTGAGCAACTTCTGGTCAAGGGAACAGTTGTGAGGCTGCTGTATTAACATGGATGAGAAAATATGGTACTCTGGACTCCGGTAGTGGTACTATGGAGAGAAGTAAGTAGATTTGAAAGTGTTTAGCATGTAGCGTCACTAGGATTTGGTGATTAATGTATGTGTGGGGATAAATGAGGGGGTTTAAAAGGGAGCATGAATTTTGAATTTACAGTGATGAGCCAATGGAAAGAAATGGGATAATGAAAAGAATGGCAAGTTTGGCAGGGGAAGATGAATCATTTTTGGATAGGCTTGAAGTGCTTAGGGGCATCTAGGTGGAGATAACAAGTAGGAGTTAAATATATGTTTCTGGAGCTCAGGAAAAACGTCTGTTTTGATATAAAAGTTAAGGAGTCATCAATATATAATGTAATTGAATTCATAATGAATGATTGGTTTAAACTGGAAGAATAAAGTAAAAAAATAGTGGAATAGAATGCACAGAAACCCAAGTGTTTAAAGGATGGTCAGAAGTGTTGCAGCTGTCAGTGGAGACTCAGGGAAATGTGAGGATAAGCAGGAGAGAGCAGTATAATGAAGTCCAAGAGAAAGGCAAGAGGAGTAATCGACAGTATCAGATGTTGATTCATTCCCATTGAATTTGGTAACATTGGCGTCTTTGGCAAAAGTAGTTTCAGTGAAAAGGCAGGAGCAGAAACTAGAGTTGCAGAGACTGAAAGGTAAGAAAGTAAGAGAGTGTAGACAACTTGTTGAAGAGTCTGGCTGTGAAGGGAATCAAGAAATAATGATACAGTGATTGGTAATAGTGGGGAGAAGAAATTTTATGGTCAGAGGAGAAAACCTTGAACATAAAGGTTGGGAAGTAAGGAAGTTTCAAACCTGCCCTCCTGATCCCTACCTTACCATGCTCTTTTTTCAATAAACATTTATATCTGTGCAACTCTATAATTTATTTATTATGCTTATGTTTATTGTTTGCCTCCCCTACTGAATATAAGCTCTCCTAGGGCAAGAATTTGTGTGTTTGGTCAGTGGTGCATCCCAAGTGCCTAGGACAGTGTCCAGCATTAGTAGGGCTCAATAAATAAAATACTTATTGGACAATTAAGGTTAGAAACATATTTTTTGAGGGGTTCTCCACCTTTGCTGTGATGAACGGGCATTTCCAAAGCGAACTGAAATCTTAGAAAAAAGTCAAATCATAGAACAAGTGATCATGAGAGTTCAGTAAACAAGTGGTTGCTTTTAAAGCTAATCCCTAATAATCTGGTACAGCTGCTCTAAATTAGAGAAACTAAGTGAAAAAGAACAACCAAAACAGTTCTCTGGGTGGAAATAAGTAATAAAACAACTACATAAGGAAACAATACTTGAGAATATAAGATTGAAATTTTAGCAAAGCAGTTGCAATATATAAAGAACATAAACACATTCTGAAGCAGTAATTTGAAAGCAATGAAGAGCTGCTGCAGCGGTCTTCCATCTAAGAGATTAGAGCTAGGTCACAGGATTTACTCAGGGGAGACAATGTGAGTTTACAGTGGCAATCTAACAATTAGAGATGCAGCATAAACCTGGACCAGACATGAAAAGTTGAAGCAATTGAGGGTGGTTATCACTAAAGATTAAAAGCCAAAGAGACCCTCACATGTGCAGGAAGGAAAAAAGGCTGTTCAGAGTGCTGTCTCCAACACTAGTGCCTAATGCACTAGTCAGTATATGGCTGCAAAGAGATAGGTGGGTAGATCAGAATTCCGTCACTAATATGCAAACCTAACCATCACAGAATCATTTCCCTCAAGCTATTCACTATCTTTTCCAAGTGAAAGACACTAGGTGAGAAGACCTCTGGTGCAGAGCTCGAACTTAAACTGATAACTTAAATGGGTGACTGCTCTTTCTTCCCAACCCCATCACCAAATGTCAAAACCATCAAATAGTCAAACCAGAGATCTTTCCACTTAGCCCTTGGCCACTCAACACTGGTAGAGAATCTGATAACGTCAAGTTCAGTGCATACGAAAATGAGGATGTGACCACTTTTGGATATCAGCAACATGGACAATGGAGAGTCTCCATAAAATAAGGCTTTCCTTAGTGTAATAAAAGACAAATTTTATTCAGTATGGTTTTTATGAATTCTTATGTTTATTATTATATTATATTATTATTATTATTATTATTGACATTAGTTTGAAATCCAGTAACTTTCAGGTGTACAATTTAAACAGTAAGGCATAAAATATTGCATTGGGTGTGTTCACCTCCATAGTTAGATTTTTCTGTCACCACAGGGTGCCAGAAGATGACAGGGCCTTGAGGGGCCATGGGAGGTCTGGCCTCTCACTCTGGGTGCATGGGGGTCAGTGCAGAGTTTTGAGCAGAGGAGGGTTGGGACCTGGCTTGTTTGTAATAGAAGCACTTAGGCTGTTGTGCTAACAATAGACTGTAGAATGGATGGCAAAAGGTGAAGCAGGACACCGTGATGAGCTGTCAGCAATGTAGGTCTCATACCAGAGCAAAAGGAGGTGGGAAGTGGATGTCGAGGGTGTCTGGATTATTTGAGGGGAAGTCAATAGGACTTCTTGACAGATGGAGTGTGAGTGTAAGAATATCTGGAGGGGGCGGAGTTGCTTCACTACGACCTGGGAAGGCCGCGGTAGAGGCAGGTGCAAGGGAAAATCAGGAAGTCATCATGTTGAATCTGAGATGATTATTAAATATTTCAAGTGGAATGTCGAGTAGGTCACTGGATATATGAGTCTTGAAGTTCATAGCTGGCATAAAAACTTTTGGAATTGTCAGCCTGTAGATGGTATTGAAAGCCACAGGGTAGAATGAAGAAGATAGTTAAAGAAGAGGACCAAGGGCTATGCCGTGGGGCATGCCAAGATTGAGGTAGGGAAAAAGGGGACAATCAGCAAAGGGAGACTGGGGTGTCAGGTCAGTAGGAAGGGAAACCCAAAGTGTATGATCTGGAAGTCAGGGAGGAAAAAGAAAAAGGTGAGATCCATGATGAAATACTGCTGAAAGGTCAATAAGATGAAGAGCGCTAACTTGAGGCTTATTAATATTGTAGGTCATTTGCAGGACCTTGATGAGAAGTGGTTGTGATGGATGGAGGAGTGAAAGCCTGCCTTATGAATGGAGTTTAAGAAAGACAGATGAATTTGAGACAGCAAATAGGCAACTCTTGAGAGAGATTTTGTTTTCTGGAGAGGAACAAAGAAATCAAGCAGTAGTTCTAGTGGAGGAGAGTGGACTGAGAGGATCGTGAGTGTGTGGTGTGTTGTTTAAGGTTATGAATCTTAGGAAAAACAAAGATCATTTCCCATTTCAGAGTTATTGGCAAACAGGACTAATCAGAATGTGTTGAATGAAAATGTGACATGTCACATGGAAAAAGAAGGTGTGAGCAGCAACTTCCAAGTGAGGCCCCGAACAACTTACCATCACTTGGAGATATCTTAGAAATGCAAATGTTAGGGCCCAACCCTGACCTTCTGATCCAGAAATATCTGTGCTTTAACAAGCCCTTCAGGTGAATCTGCTGAGCACTATAATTTGAGAGCCCTGGTGTAGCTTCATCATTATCAGGTGAGTTTACTTCAAATCATCAAACTGAGCATGTTTCCATTCTTCATTAAGAGGAGAAGGTATGTTTTCCCCTCTCCTTTCTCATTTCTATGTTTGTTCAAGTGTCCCTACCCTAAAGGAGGGCTGTTGGGAGAAATAACATTGTATTTGTATCCTATTGGGCAATGATTTGTAGAAAAAAACAACGAGAGGAGAGAGGGTGTTAAAATTGTTGGAATACGTGCTTCAGTAGGTGAGAATGGAGGGATCTAATGCAGGAATGGCATGAAGATAGAAACAAAGAACATCATCTATGGTAATAGGCAAGA
This sequence comes from Eonycteris spelaea, assembly GCA_003508835.1. NCBI lineage: Eukaryota > Metazoa > Chordata > Mammalia > Chiroptera > Pteropodidae > Eonycteris > Eonycteris spelaea. The sequence goes on from PUFA01000200.1 coordinate 1,926,729, forward strand.
AGGCAGACAGCATGGGCATAGAGCTGTGGGCAATGGAAGCTTGCGGAAGGGTCTACTGATTCAATTTTCTCAGTGACGTAGGAAGCACAAATCAAACTGTGAGGATGCAGGAGTTTTGGCACGCTTGGCAACACATCCTGTGGCCAATACTCTATGAAAAAACGGTCATCTCAAACATTGCTGCAGTGTGGAATACAATGAATCTAGGGAGATAGCAATATTTTTATTCTTTGAAACAGCAATCTCACTTCTAGTAATTTAGCCTGAAGACGCCCTCCAGAAATATGAAACAAACACATGCTAGGTTGTTTATGTGGCTGTTACTTGTAATAGCAAAATATTCTAAATAACCTAAAGTGACCATGCATAGGGGACTAGTTGACGGAGTATTCTGCAATGGTAGAAATACTATAGAGATCTCCACAAGCTGACATTAAAGTGATTTTCTGGCTACGTTGTTAAGTTGAAAAATGCAAGGTAAAAGAGAGTTTATGTAGTTTGCTGTCTTTTGTGTAAGGAAAGCAAAGGAATGGGAAAATATGCATATTTTTTTATAAAAAGACAATGATAAACAGAAACTAAAAAAATGGTTACACATGGGAGTGGGTAGAAATTGGGTAAAGGGAACAGGATGGGATAAGACTTCTCTGAGTATCTTTTAGTATAGTACTTCTAAATAGTCTTATTGTGATATAATTCAATACATAAAGTTCATCATTTTAAAGTATATATTAAATTTTTTAGTATATTCACAAAGTTTTGCCTCAGTGACCACCCTCTAATTCTAGAATATATTCAATCAATCCCAAAAGAAACCCCATACCATTATACGGTCATCCCGCTTGCCCTACCTCTGCAGGCATTGGCAACCACTAGTATACTTCTGTCTCTAAATGATTTACCTATTCTGAATTAATCATAAACTGAATATATGATATGTGTCTTTTGTGTCTGGCTTCTTTTACTTAGCATAATGTATTCAATGTTCATCTAGCGTTAGCATGTATCAGTACTTTTAATAGCTCCATAATATTCCATTGTAAAGCCTTTTTTTACCCATTCATTAATTTTATAGACAGACATTTGGGATTTCCAGTTTGGGGCTATTATTAATAATAATAGCTATGAACACTCATGTACAAGGTTTTGCGTGGACATATGTTTTATTTCTCTTCAATATATATAGTATATCCTGGAATTTCCAGGTCATATGGTACTAATGTTTAACAAATGAAGAACTGTGAAAACTAAGCAATGTATGAAGTTTCTAATTCTCCAAGTCCTTGCCAAAATTTGTTATTTTCTGTCTTTTTGGCTGTAGCCATTCAATATCCATGAAGTGGTATTACATTGTGGTTTTGATTTCTTTATATTTCCCTGATGATTGTTGAGGTGAGCATTTCCTTGAGTGTTTATTGTTCAAACCCTTTTGCAAAGTTTTAAAATTTTTTGTCTTTTCATTATTGAACTTCTAAGTGTTCTTACATATTCTGAATTAATTTCGTTTATGCTCATAAATTTTCCCCTATTCTATGGGTTTTCTTTTCACTATCTTGATAGTGTCTTTTGAGCCACAAAAGTTTTCATTGTAAATGAAGTTCAGTTTCTTAATTTTCATTCAGTTGCTTACACTTTTGGTTCATATTAAGACTCCATTGCCTAACCTGATGTCATGAAGGATTGATTCCCCTAATCGTTTCTTATAGAATTTTCAACTTTTACGCCTTGTATATAAGATGAGTTAATTTTGAGTTGTTGTTATTAATAGTATGAGGCAGGTGTTAAATCCGTTCTTTGCATGTTGAGGATGCAGTCGTCCCCGTCATTCATAACTGTCTTATCACTCTTGTTGAAATCAGTTGACCATAAATGTAAGGCTTTATTTCTAGACTCTCAATTCTATTCCATTAATCTTTATTTCTATCCTCACCTGTGCCACACTGTCTTTTATATTATTAAAATTATTGGGGTGACTTTGGTTAATAAAGTCAAATAGGTTTCAAGTGTACAGTTCAATAATACGTTATATGTATGTCTCATTGTGTGTTTACCACCCAAGGTTAATTTCCTTCCGTCACCATATAGTTGACCTCCTTTATGCTATGACCTCTCCGCTCCCCCCTTTCCTTCTGGCTGTATCACACTGTCTTGATTAATCTTGCTCATAGTGAGTTTTGAAATCAGGAAGTGTGAGTCTTCCAACTTTGTTCTTTTTCAGATTGTTTTGGCTTTTCTGGGCACCTTGTATTTCCATATGAGTTGTAGGATTTGCTTAATAGTTTCTGGAAAAAAAGTATCTGGGATTTGGGTAATGATTTCATTGACTCTGTAGATCGTTTGGGGGGAGTACTGCCATACTAAAATACTGTCTTTGAATTCATGAACAGGATGTCTTCTCGTTTATTCAGGTGTTTAATATCTTTCAATGATGTTTTCTTTTGAGCTTTCAGTGAAAGTTTTGTACCTCGCTTAGATTTAGTCCTGAGGATTTTTTTCATGATGCTGTTGTAAATGGAATTGTTTTCTTAATTTCATTTTCTGTTTTTTTTTTATTGCTAGTGTACATGAGTATGCTATTCATATTGATCTTATATCCTGATAGTTGTTTGATGAATTGCTTAGGGGTTTATATATAAAAGATGACAGCTTTTATATATAGGTAGAGCTAGAAAATATAGTTTTACTTTTTTCTTTGTAATCTGGGTTCCTTTTATTTTATTTTATTTTATTTTATTTTTTTTATTTTATTTTATTTTATTTTTTGCCTAATTGCCCTTTCTAGAACCTCCAGTACAATGCTGAGTAGAAGTGGTAAGAGTGGACAGCCTTGTTGTTCCCGATGTTTTGGAGAAGCATCCAATCTTCACCATTAACTATGATGTTAGCTGTAAAGTTTCCGTAGATGCTCTTTCTCAGATTAAGATTCCTTTTATTCCTAATTGTTGTTGTTGACAGGCTGTTCTATTTGTCTAATGCTTTTTTTCCTTTGTTTATTGAGGGATCTTATCTTGGAACTGCATACTGAAATATTTTGTGGTGAAATGTCATGATGAAAATAGCCTACTTTTCTGTGATTTGGAAAAGGGAATTGTGGGTTGGGTGTGTTATGAGATAGACTGGGTGTAGCAAGGTGGTAAGAGTTGGTAAATGTAGGTGAGGGGTATATGGGTTTTGAAAATTAGAAGAAAAAACCCTGGGTATTCTTTTACTAGTTTTTCATCAAAAGTCCACAAGATGGCAATAGAAGAACACTCTTAGCCTGTGTTTCTTTGCAGGCTTTTTATAAGGTGACCTTATTTTCTGATTTGAGAAGCAGGTTGTAAGATCCAACAAAGAATTGTGTTTGCTTTGTGAATACATTTATATGGTAATTTATACAAAAGAATGAACATGAAATGCCGTTTGGCTGTATTACTCTATGGATTATTTTTATTGAAATAAATACCATTTTGTTAGATTTGATCTACAAAACTCCTGAAGTATATCTAAAATGCTGTCTGTATAAGCAGTTTTCTGATGAGAGTATCTACAACTTTGACCATGTCTCAAAGTGGTCAGTTATCACCCCAAGATTGAAAATCTCGAAGGGTTCAAGAAAGTAGCACCAGCTCAGTGCTTTAACTGCATTGGGGTTGGTAGTCGTTTAAGCCATTCCCTTTAATAACTTCTCTGAAAGTGCTTAAGTTTAGTGAAGCTTCCTGGTAATGAGTGTTTGTTAAATGGATTGATGTAGGAATAAATAGATGTGGGATAATGGGAGTCACACCTAGATGTGAATATGACACTTATGTGTTCGTTCTCCCTATCCCGCACCCCAAACCCACACGCCAAGATAAAATGTATTTAGCAAATTATTTATGGTCACATATAGCAAGTCCCTACCAAAGAGGATCAGTCATTTGCCTCTGTTTATTTATTTAGTTTTTACTCCCTATACAAAATGGTTTCTCAATCAGAGATGCTGGCCTTATGACACTTTCTCCTTAGAAATATTTATCAAAAGAGGTCATTTTTAGGATAACATGAGCCACGCTTCTAGTCTCCTGTGAGTGTCACCTGTACCTCTTGCTTTTTTCCAAGAGTTCATTCTAGGACTAGATTTCTACAGATTGCCACGTGAGTAGTTTGCAGTGTAAGAGCCAAGTCACAACAGTCTTCTCCTTTTCATGCCTTAACCAAACAGTGGGCTTTATTTTCTGTGGGATTGAAAACAACTTGGCAGGTAGCTGCCTTAAAATTTTGTATAGTGACTGGATTTTAAAAGAAATGGCTTAAGTGGCTTATCTGGCTATCTTGGTGGTATGAACTTTTGAAAAGGATCATGGATCAGAATCAACCAAAGGAAAAGAAAATGCCCATTTAAGATATGTTGGCAGTGTGCAGTTCTTTTAAAGTATTAGTTACTGAGTTCTTACCGTTTTGTACCCTCGCAACTTCATTACTGTTACAGAATTCCTTCCTGACAGACTGTGAGCTACTAGTAGTTAGCACTGGACCGGAAGTCAGAGACCATAGTAAAATGGTCACGTCTTTCGAAAGGAACTTTTAACTTCTCTCTCCCTGCATTCTCAATGGAAACACCATGTCATACTACGTTGTTGGCTAAAAGAGCTTACATTTGATAAAGAACCAGTGAAATAAATTATGATATCTATAGAATAGATTGTATGTAGCTGTTGAAAATTATGTAGATTTATAAATATTGACATGGAAAGGTATTTGAACTGAATTGTAAGAGAAAACAAATTACAGAACAATATATAAAGTATGATCCTAATTTGAAATATATATTTGCTATTTTATGTTTAGAAAATAAGATCTGAGAGACCATACACTAATTTGCTTAAAGTGGTTAATTTTTGTTGTGATGGAGGGAGGAGTATTGCAGTACAAGGGAACTTATATTTTTGACTTTTATATTTTTCTGTTGTCTGGATTTTTTAAGGAGAATCTAATCTGAGTAAATAATGACATAAAGAGAGCATATGTTGGCACAATCCTCTGAGACCTTCATATGCTGAATATAATTGTTGCTCAGTATAATCAATTTGTCATTCATCTTGAACAGAACCAAAGGCAAATAAAGATAATTAATTAACTTATGTCTTTTCTACATTTGAAACTGTTTACAATATTATTAAAAGACCTGAAATGGAACAATAAAAATAGATGTATAAACTAAAAATCACAAATTGCTTAGAAGAAATGAGATAACCATTTAGAAGGAATGAAATAATTACACCAGGAATATGGAATGACTACAATCTCAAATAGACTTTAGAGTTTAGCTCTGAGATTTCTGGTTCCCAAGCAAAAAAAGCAAATAGCTTTTTGGCTCCATTGTTTGTATTTATGTTTATATTTATACTAAAGGAACTGTATTACCAGAAATATAGTGTATGGCATCTTCTATAAGCAACATTGAGTGATGTATTAGGCAATGTTTTTATTGTGTTTAAAAAAGACACAGAAACCTTTGAATATTTCTTTATAGAAACACAACCAAAATATGAAATCACAATTCAATTACTGAAAAAATCTCTTTGGATAAACTGAAGGAATATAGACTTAGGTATATGTATTCCTGATGATCCAAACAAATCATTTTCAAATCTGGCTACACACTAGAATCAACTGGGGGCCTTTTAGAAATTCAGATTCCATGGTCCACCGTGCATCTTCAGATATTCTCATTCCAAAGGTCTAGCATTGGGCTTGAGAACCTATAGCTATTGTTGCTCTGTGCATATTGTGATGCAAATCATGGTTTGGGAACAACTGATCTGCTATACACAAGAAGCACAGCACATTTTCCTCTAGGAAATGTTTTATTTGAAGGTAAATAAATTAAGGATACATTTTATTAAAATCAATTATGAATTATGAAGCATTAATTTCTAAAATAAAATATGAGCCTCAGACATTTAATGCATGCAAAGGCTCATTGGGGCTATATCTCCAGACACTAAGGAGGCAGAGTTCATGTCTCACTACTGTTAATGTATTTTTGATGGAAAAGTTTTTACAGTACAAGAAAATTGTATTGGGGTTCAGTGCTTTAACGATACTTGGAAGGACTAGAAGATTGGGATCGGGAGGTACCACTTTAATAGGCCCGGAGGCTAGGAAGCTGCTGTTCCAGCCCCTGTCACCACTCCTGTTGCCTTGACTACCTCTCTGCCCACAGAGCTCAGGGATTACCAGTGGCACTCGACCAACAGTGCCAGCAGCAGCAGAAGACAACCTTTGCCTCACTCCCACTTGCCAAATCTGTGTAGTGCATCTCATTGGCTAAATGGAGTTCACGTCCAGAATTCTAGCTGCAAAAGAGCCTGGGAAATAAAGGTTTTAGTTTTTCCATCTTCATAATGTATAGGCAGGTACATGGAAGAGGGCAGGAATAGATACTGAGTGTCAAGGACAATCATGAATTACAAGTGCTGAGCAGCTGGATCTAACTGGATGAGGAAGGCCTGAGACACAAAATGTGGAGATGTTGACTTCCTTGTAAAGTTGAGGGATATATTGTTTCCAGATAGGCTAAAAATGGAAATTAATATTTTCCCTTTTATAGAAGACATTCTATAGATGGCTGTGTCCCCGAAATGGCATTTGTTATTGGCACTGACATCTGAGCCAAATATCTTCAATTGAGAAGATATTTGTTATTTGTTAATAACGTCTTCCCCAAACAATATGTGGTTTATGAAAAATATTTTAAGTATGTATGTGACTGAATCTGAGTAATATGTGAACTGTATCCTATCGTTTTGCTTGGGCATATGGATGTGCGTGTGTAAAGCCTTTACAGAGCTAAGAGATAGATGGGACATTCCCATTGTTTATTCAAGGTTAACTTCAGCCTGCTTGTGGTTGCGTTGGCTTAGCATCAGAGGGAACACTGTTCTGAGAGGATGACAGTAATGATGGATATTTATTGGGTACTTTTTCTCTGCCTAACATTGTGCTAAGTGCTTTACACATATTATTTCTCAAATCCTTATGATAACTCTTTGAGGTATTTGTTACTATGCTCATTTTACAGATAAAGAAACAGGCACAAAGAGATTAGATAACTTTAAGGTGACAGAGTTAGTACGCGGTGGTGTCAAAACTTGAACCCAGGTGCCTGATGCCAAAACTTCCACTTCCTTACATGACATTGAAGAGAACCTCAGAAATTACTTATTTTATTCTCATTATCTCCTTAGTCCCTCTGTTTTGGCCAAATGTATGACCAGACTCAGGAGCTGCAATATTGAGGGTACTAGTGTGTTTAAGAGGGAAGGGAGTAGTTTTAGTACAGGCTAAGATACTCACTAAAGGAAGCAGACAGACCAAAAGTCCTGGCAAGGATCTGGAGAAGATGGAACCCTCATACAGTGTTGGTGGGATTGCAAAGAGGTACAGCCACTATGGAAAACAGTTTGGAGGTGCCTCAAAAAATTAAACATATAACTAACTACCTTATGACCCAGCAATTGCACTTCTGGGCGTTTATACAAAGAAAACCAAAACACTAATTCATAAAGATCTATGCACTCTTATGTTCATGGCAACGCTATTCACAAATAGCCGAGATATGGAAGCTTCCTAAGTGCCCATCAATAGATGACTGGATAAAGAAGTTACGGTACATATGGTATATTACTCAGCCATAAAAAATGAAATATTACCATTTGCCGAGTGAAATAAGTCAGGCAGATAAAGATAAATACCATATTATTTTTCTTATATGTGGAATCTAAGGAACAAAAGAAATGAACAAATGAAAATACTCACAGATACAGAGAACAAATTGGCGATCGCCAGAGGGGAGGGTCATTTCCTGGCTGTGTGTAAAAAAATGAAGGGATGAAAAAGTCCAAAGTACTAGCTTCAAAACAGTAACAGGGATGTAGAATACAGCTTAGGAAATATAGTCAATGTTATTATAATGGCTGTGCGTGGTGCCAGGTGAGTGCTAGAGTAATTGGGGGGAATCACTTCATAATTTATAGAATATCTAACCACTATGCTGTACACCTGAAACTAATATAAAATACTTTTTAAAAAGTGGGGAAGGGAGTATTTTTAGTACAAGCTAAGATATACACCCAAGAATGCAGGCAGACCAAAAATCTATCTGATTATTATCCTTGTTATTGAATAATCAACTGTTCCAGAGCAGACATAAGACAAGACCCCTCTCATATTTCCTCCTTGCATGCTATTTCCAGTGTTAGATTGTGGGGTGAGGCTCTAGTACCTTCCGTGTATTCCTATAATGTTTGGAGTTCTGATAGTGACATATATCGGAGGCAATAACAAAGGAGAAAAATAACATGCATTTGTCCACTGTCTTATCTAAACAAATTCTGACTTAAAGAGGAAGTGAGGGAGAAGAGAACAATTTTCATCCAATAGAAAATACTCAATAAAATAAGCACAGTTATCCTTATCCACACTTCTGATATAGTATTTCTCTAATAAGTCACCATTAATACTTTGGGAGGGACTGTCCTTCATTGGGAAGGGTGGTCCTAAGTAAATTGTTTAGAATCTCTGTCTTCAGTTTCGAGTAGCCCTTAACCCATTCCCTTGAGAGGCAGGATAAGCCAAGGTTCTGCCTCGTCCAACATGTGACTCTGAATAGGGAATGCTGTTTCCCTGTGGGCCATTTCTCCATGGAAAACTGCCTATAACACAGATATGTAGTTTGCTTAAAGAAAGATCAGCAGATAAAATGCAGGGTGCCTGCTTAAATATTATTTCAGGTAAAAAAATGAATCATTTTTCTGTATAAGTATGTCCCCCCAATTTAACTGAGGGTTCTGGATTTTTACTTGCTGAACCTGGTAAATAACCAGGCAACTCAATCCCAAGATTAGTTGGCATATCCGTGACGTAATCAGTGCTTGCTCTGCAACTTGAAGGCAGTCCTGTTCAGTTTGACTTTAAAAAGTATGCTCACCATTGCTCTGTACCATCCTCTGTGTTTGTTGAGCAGCTTTCACATGCAAAAGCCATGCCCTGCAGGATGCAAAAATAGAGTTATTTAGAATCCTTCAAATTATTTGGCTTCTCCATGATGAGAGACGAGAGTTGGGAAGAATTATGTATTAGGGCTATCTTCTTGAGACCCTACTATGTGATAAGAGCGGAATCAGTTTATATGCTACAGGAATTTCGAAGGTTTAAACAAGAAACTCGTGTTCCTCTAAGGAATCTTGTAGGAGCATTCAAGTCATTTTACAGTGAGATTTCTGTAGAGCAGCATCATGAGGGGCTGAGAGGCCCTTGCTGGGAGTGACTTCCTCTTCCTCTTTAGTTCAAGTGATTTCCTCTTCCTCTTTAGATTAGGGGGCTTGATCATGTCAGATGCTTGTTAATGAATGAATTTCACATATCAGGCAGATGGTTCTACAGATAAGAATACGACCCATCCGAGTAGCTGTCTTAAGCCAAATTAGTCTTTATCCCAAATTCTCAGGACTCCAAAAACCAAAGAAGCACTTTTTATCACTAACACCTTGTCTTCCCATTCGATTTTATTAATGCCACTGTGTACATGGAAGTGCCTTGCAAACTGTAAAGATAGTTAAAGGAAATAACTGAAATAATATTTTTGGTCTTTGTTTTAAATGTGAAGAAACAGATAGACATCAGACAAATTAGAGTTCCAGATGAGTTAAATAGGTAGGTAGAAGGTATCATCCTGAACTTATGTTTGACAACTTTCTTTATTCACTCAACATTGTTTTTGAGATTTATTTGTGCTAATCCAAATATTTAGTCCATTTATTTTAACTGGTATGATATGTCACTATATGAATAATGCACAGTTTTATTTATCCATTCCCCTACTGATGGATGATTAGGTTGCATTCACCTTTCTATTTATTTATTTTATTTATTTATTATTTTAAAAATTATTTTCACTATAATGTGTGTGTCTCCTTGTGCACATGCATGAAAATTTCCCTAGGATAGCAACCTAGATGTGGTCAGTTTGATGCTAGTTATGCAAATTAAAAATCACCCAGAACAATATTATATATTGCTTATGAATACATACATATAGAGACAGGAATAAGAACATTCATGGGAAATATACACACCAACTTCAGGGAGTCATTACTTGGGGGGGGTAAAGGAGGGGAAATATGGGAGGGGTTTGGAGCTTGAGCTATAATGTTTTAGTTCTTAGAAAATGGAGAAAGTTCAGAAACATGGCAAAATTTGAACTTTTGTTAAATCTGGGTGGGAGTACATGGGTGATGTTACTTTCTGTATGATATAAATATTTTGTAAGGAATCATGAAATATACTAAATTGTATAACTAAAAAGATAAGCCAAAGGAATTCAGAATACTCGCCCCATGTATGACCACTAGTTCATACTCAGATTAAAGTTGAAGAGTTTAGAATTCTTTCCTTTAATCCAGCTCAGAGTCACTCCATGAAGTGCCAGACTACCAGGAACAGGGGGCATACTTGTTCAAACCAAAGCAAAATATACCAAAAAAAGACAGAATGCCATGTACAGAAACTTTCTAAATGAACTCCTGTTCAATCACATTTCACGCTTTCTGATGAAGATGAGGATCCAGTGAAAGATTTTATAAGATGAACAGTTTAAAATGGAGCATGGCATTTCTAAAGCTAAAAGAGCTGGATTTTTCCATTGGCAGTTTCTTGACAATTGTAGTGACAAATCACATGAGGGAGCTATGGGCAAAGGGAACTGGAAGAGGATGCCAGGGGCGGTGGGGGTGGGTAGAGGGGGAAGATATTTTGCTCTGGAAACAGACAAAAGCACTGTCTGAAAGCCCTGTCCAACTACCTTTCTTAGGCCACTTGCTATTTGAGCAAGGGTGAATGCTCTCTTGCAATTGCACTGTTGATCGGAAAATAGAGGGGCGATAGCAATCTCCTGCTGACTCCTCAATCCCAAATCTAAACCAATTCAAAACAATAGGTAGCTAAGGTCCAAATGCTAAATGTTGAGAAAAGACATTTTTCACCCTAATTAAATACCAGGGTTTGCTGCTATATGATGTTACTGGTAGGATAAATTACTGAATTCTGACACATAGCTATTTGATTAACAAACATAATGTTAAGACAGGGATAGAAACCCAAAGGCTCTATAAGCAGGCAACAAAAATCACATTTGTGCCTAATCAGAAGGTTATTTAGTATTAACCAGTACTTCATAGTTTGCAAATATTACCCAATCTTAATTAACGTAATTTAGCAAACTGGCAAGTAGTTTATTATTGTTTGCTGACCAGAGCCTAATCAATGCAGAAGTCATTTTACTTTAGATAAAACCACACTCATGTGGAAATTTTTTGCTTTATATTTTATTGCCACATAAATTCACCCATATCGCATTGCACATATCAGATTAATCTACCTATATTAACAACAGAAGTGAAATTATAAAAGAGATCCCAGTCAGTCATCCAGACTTATTCACCAGCAAAGAATTCAAAAACAGCTCTGCATTCCCTTGTGCCCAGAACCCACATACAGCAGAGGGCTTTGTCCTGGTTGCAAATCTGACCATGCAGGAGAAATTTGCTAAAGTGGCTTCTGCGCATGCAGTGGCATCGTCAGGTCTGGCCACTGCTGTGCTTCTTTGCCAACAACTGCTATTGAACATTTGCCACCTACCCGGCTGCTGCCGAGGCTCAGGATTAGATGTGGGCATGCCAGCAATGCTCACAACTTCATCTGTTGGCACAGTAGGCAGACGGGAGCCAAGCAGCGTGGCAGAGGGAGAAACCTTTGAAATCATCAATTTGAACACCCTGTTTCGAATTGGCAAGTCTGAAGGGGACAGGAGGAGTACATCAGACTTGAAGTCCAAAGGCCAGCAATGGGGTAGGGTTGGGAAGAAGAAGGGACACCATCCATTTGGGAGCAGGGCGGGTAGAGAGAGGCATTCTTCTGATGGGGAGAGTACGGTTGGCAGATGAGGTTTTGTTACTGTAGCATAAAGGGATTCCAGCTTTGGCACTGTGGGCCAAATGCTTCTTCGTTACAGTCTGCTGTCCCATGCACTTGTAGGATGTTTAGTAGAATCCCTTGCCTTTCTCCACTAGATGCTGGTAGCACCTTCCCCCTTGTTCCATCAGATGGGACAACAAAAATGTCTTCAGAAATTGCTAAGCACTGGGGGGAGGGGGGCGCGGACAGAATCATCCCTGGTTGAGAACCACTGGTGCAGCATGGTGGCCTTCCCAGCAGGCTGCATTATGCATTTCGGTACACTAAATATTCTCAGATTTACCTGCTATCATTATAAGTACATGGCTAGATGAAGACAGAGACACCCACAGAGAAGGTTGTGTCAAGAGAGAGGCAGGGATTGGAGGGGACAAAAGCTTTGGCAGCAACACCAGAGGCTCAAGAGAAAGGCCTGCTAAGAGAAGGTGCCCTGTCGACTCCTTGATTTTGGGCGTCTAGCCTCCAGAGCTGTAAGACAATACATTTCTCTTGTTTAAGCCTCCTGGTTTGTGGTGACGCTTTAATGGAAGCTAAAGTTAGTCTATTAACAAAATCGCCTTGCAGGGTGGATATTTGAAGCAGTCTGTCACAGCTCTGCTAGCTCTGTTCCGGCCTACCTCAGCTTACTCATTGCATTTTGTATCAGTAACGTGGGCCTGCCATGGGATTGAGGTCTGCTTTGCAGAACTTCAGATTAACGGTCAATGGTAAACACAACCAAACCCCATGGTGTGTCCACTCCTATCCTCCATCCCTGTCCTGAATCTTCCTCCCTGATTATTTCACTCAAAGTCAAAACACACAGTAGAATAAGCATCTTTCTCACTTCGTGGACAGCCCGCCAGAGTCTGAGCAATGCAAACTCACCCAGTCTTCTGTCCTTATGACAAAGTTAGTTAGATCTCATGCTCCCGCACCTCTTCTTTTTTCTTTAGTTCTCATTCCTGAAAAGTGCAGCTCAGTACAAAAACTGGATTCAAGGGAGCCTGTGTTTATTTAGGACATACAAGGAGATGAGGTAGATTGACAGGGACCGTTGATGTTTTAAATTTTTTCTTTTCCATTTTTAAGTCTAGGGACTTTGGCATGGTGAGAAACACCTTAGCCCTTGGCTTCGGAGTCTCCCACGGGTTGGAGGTCTCTGTGGCCCAGAGAAGGTGGATGGAGAAAAGGGAGAACCTGTAGTGGAAGGATTCGGTTTCTGAAGTGGTATCTGCCCCCACCTGGCCTGTGGCCTCTTAATTTAACTCTTACTCAGCCTCGACAGGGCCAGCTGGGCACAAAGACAAATCTGCTGTTTCAGAGTGCAATAGAAGTGGGAGTACTTGTATGAAATAAAGTTTTACATTTTTTCTTAAAAATTGGGGTGTGGGAAAACATGATAACAGATCCCATTTCATACGTGCCTTTGATGTGCCAAGTGCTTCGCAGAGCTGCTTCATAGCATTAGGATGACTTGGGGGATGGAGATTATTAGACCTATTTTTGGATGATGTAATTAAGTCTCAGAGAAGTAAAAGGGTTTGCTCTGAGTTTGCACAACTCCAAAGAGCAGAGACCAATTTGAATCCAGATCTTGCTGAAGGCAAAGGCCAAACTCCTTCCATAACATGACACTAGCTCTTGTTACCAGCTAGCCCTTGCCCCTCCTGCAAGCCCAGAGGTCTTCATGGTGGAGAACTTGGATACAGTGGCCAGAACCACCTTGCTTCCCAGATGTCCATGTCTTAACCCATAGAACCTGTGAATATGTTACCTTACATTGTGGTGTTAAGGGTTAAACTGTGTCCTCCCCCAGAAGATCTGTTCATACCCTAATCCAAAAACCTCAGAGTGACTTATTTGAGAATAATATCATTGCATATGTAGTTAAGATAAAGTCATGTTGGAGCAGGACAGGTCCTTAAACCAATAGAAGGAAATTTGGACACAGGGACATCCGGAAAGGGGAAGGTCATGTGACTATGGAAGCAGAGATTGGAGGGCTGCGGCTGTAAGCCAAGGAATGCCTGTAGCTTTCAGAAGCCGGAAGAGGCAAGAAGGATCGTCCTCTAGGACTTTTGGAGGGAGTGTGCCATGCTGACGACTTGACTTCAGTTTTTCAGCCTCCGGAACTACAAGAGAATACATTTCTATTCTCTTAAGCTACCCAGTTTGTGGTACTCTGTTATGGCAACCCTAGAAAACTAATACACGTAGCAAAAGAGACTTTGCTTATGTGATGAAGAGTACAAACCTTGAGATGGGAAGGTGGTCCGGCTCGACCAGGGTGTGCCCAGTGTAATCACAAGGGTCCTTGGAGGATGGAGACAGGGAAGCAGCAGAGTCAGAAGCAGAGAGATTTGAAGATGGATGAAGGGGCCATAAACTAAGGAACATGGGTGGCCTCTAGAAGCTGGAAAAAGCAAGGTAATGGATTCCCTTTTACTGTCTCCAGGAGGAACACAGCCTTGACAACTTGATTTGAGCCCACTGAGACCCATTTTGGACTTCTGACCTTCAGATAGATGTATAAGATAATAAATTTGTATTGATTTAAACTAGTAAGTTTGTGGTAATCTAATAAAGCGGCAGTAAGTGATGAATACGCCGGAAAACCTGGCAGCCTCGCTTCCAGCCAGCATCCAGCATCCAACTGCTCTCTTGGACACCAGGGTTAGAATGAGGACCTGTGCTATTTTGCTCACATGTCTCTGGGTCTATTCTATGAACAAGAACAAAACATATTACAAAGCAGATGTTTCTCCAGACACTGACAATACTATCCAAATTGAAAGGAGAAAAGATAGTCCACAATGAATGAAAATGTATGATTGATAATAGCTAATATTTTTAGAGAGCTTTAAATTTTGCAAAATGCTTTATCCTGTACATTTTATTTCATTTTCATAATGGCACTAAGAGGAAGACAGAATAGGGATCCCATCCCATCATATACATAAGAAAACTTTCGGAGATATTAAATTACTTGCTCAAGATCATGAAGCTGGTAAGTGGCAGAGCTGGGACCTGAAGATAGAGTTTCTGATTCTAAGTAGAAGCCTTTCCTACAAATCATACCTTTGTCTGCCAATGTAGTAATGTTTGATTTAAAATAATCATATAGTGGCACAAATTTTATAGCTCACACAATTGGTTCAAAAGTTAGTTCACTATTTATATAAGTGAATTTAGCTTCTTTCCTAAGTCCCGAATCTACCAGATGGCACAAGGTATTATCTCAGTTACTTTCAGGTCTTAGCTCACATCAGCATCCTCCTTCCCATCCTCTTCTCCCGACTGCCTCCTAGGTTTTAGGGGGTTTATAAAACTTTAGGGCATGCGGAAAGGGAGGGTCATGCTAGCGGCTGCTGTGGTGTACACTGTCCCTTATGAATCTTGCCCACTATCACCTCCATGGAGCATCCTCTGGGACTGTTGCATCCCCATCTGGCCTTTATCCAGCATTGTCCCATCCTCACAACCATATGACTCTTTGGTGTTTACCAGCTTATACTCTCTCTTGAGAGTAATGGAACATCTCTCACCACCACCGCCTCACCCCACTGCTCTCCACACACACCATTTGGCACTGTCTCAGGGTCTTATTTTGCCCTTGACAGTACCAGCAGTTATGTGTACTATTGTCATGCTGTGGTGGTGCAAGGAACTCCTGCCAGACTGTCTGTCACCTTACAGTCATCATTCCTGCCATGGGATTCAAAAGCTGAAATTCAAGAGAAGACCATTAATGTGGTTCTCTTCTCTGCATCTCTGCAGTGATAGTCCTAACCTGTGTGTGAAATCCTCTAGTTGTTTGTCCTTGAGTGGTACAAGGACATGTTGCTGTGGGAAAACAACAATGAATATTGCAGAATATTCTACCACTGAGTCATCTTAACTAAACTATCAGCTACATATTGGCAATGCATTAGTGTTTGGAAAACTTTGCCATGACTGCATGTTAAAAGATACTGGCTTCAGAATAAGTAAGTAGGTCATGTTGTATACATATAATTTAATGGTGGTTAAAACTTGGAGAAGTTACTTAATTTCACCTAGCCTCAGTTGCTGTCTGTACAATGGAGTTTAGAAGGATCAGATCCAGGTTTTTTCAGGGGCCCCTCTTGAAGAAAAGTAATATGAAATTACAAAAGCAAAACTAGGTGTAAGATGGAATATTTGGTTCATTAGTGTCCAGCTAATCCACGTCTGGGATAATAACAACCTCTGGGAATCTATCTCAGGATTGGCGAGGAGCCCAGAGGTAATGGATGTGAGAATTTTTTGTATACTGTGAAGTGTGGTATGGCTACAAATTTGGACAAACATTAAAATGGTTAATTTGATGCGTTACATAGAAATTGTTAGTCTAACTAATTACATGTAGGAAATTTTACATGATCTCTTCTGAGATGCATTCCATATTATCTTGGAAATAATACTTTGAATGACAAAAAAGAAACCAGTTAAAAGGGAGCCTTTGAACTCAGGGCTTAAAAGAGATTGAGCTGACACTAAGAGAAATCAGACTATTCTAAAACAGGTATGGAGAAAAAGAAAAGAAAAATATGCGGGTTTGGGAGGTGGTAGTGCCATTTTTGTGTGTAATGAACCTGAGCATTGTTTTAGAATTGGGGTGTGGCAAAGTGAACCTAGAATTGGGGGTCACGAGAATTGGATTCAAGTCTGGCTCTGCCCTAACTCACTGTGTGACTGACCTTGAAATGGTATCTTATCTGGTCTGGGTCTCATTTTCTTAAAATCATTCTCTTTTATGTTCTCATGTAAAATGAAATGATTCTACTAGATAGTCTCCAAAGTTACTTCCTCATTCATTTTTTAAAAATTTTAAAGCAATTTGAGTTGTTTTGTTATAAATGACAAATTCTAATTACAAATAATTTCGGGAATAAGAAAACAAAAAATGTAGTTTACCTTACAATAACTGAAATTCAAAATTCAATGATTGCATTAGTCAGAAGAATAGACATGGCTAGAAAACAAACTCATGACTTGGAAGATAGACCTGAAAAATTTCTCCAGAATATAGTTCAGAAAGACAAAGAGATGAGAATTATGAGAACAAGATGAAAGACATGGAGGATTCAGTGAGACGTTTAATGTAATTGGTGTTTCTGTTGGTGATATCAGAGGAAAAGACAATCTTAAAGAACTAATTGCTGAGAATTTTCCAAAATTACTCAGAGAAATCAATTCTTAGGTCCAGGAAGCCAAAATGAATCCAAAGCAGAAAAAATAAATCCTCATCTAGAGATACTATAGTGAACCCAGAGAACATCTAAGAAAAAAAGCATATCTTAGAAGCAGGCAGAAAGAAAAGACAAATCACCAAAGTGGAGTAGCAATCATGAATGACATTTCAACAGGTACAATTAAAGTGAGAAGGCAGTGGAATTGTATCTTCATTAGGATGATAGAAAATAATCATCAACCTAGGTTGTACACACAACAAAAATATTTTTCAGAAATGAGGCAATTAAAATATTTTCAGAAAAACAAAAAAATTAGGTGTTCATTATCAAAAAACTCTTATGGACAAATTTAAGGCTATACTTCAAATAGGAAAAAAAATGATCCCAGAGAGAAAGCCTAGAAGATAATAATAAGGAATATGAGTAAAGATGCTGGTTAATATGCATGTAAATCTAGAGAAACAGTGATGGTATAAAGAAATAAAAACAATATCTAATTTGTGAAGTAAAAATTAGGCCAGAAGTAAAATATCAGACAATGAAAACATATAGCACTGTGAACTACTCTGAGCCCTTGATTCCTATGCTTTCTGGACCTAATGGTTCAGATAGGGGTAGATCTGAACTTTAGATCTGAATCAATATCTGCTGCCATTTGTTGAAACCATTTGAAACAGGGTGGACTCATGCAACTGGGTGCCCTGGAACATTGGGCATGCCTCCAAGCTGGTCAGCTGTGCTTATATTGCTGCTAGTCTAGCACTTCATCCTAGGGATTCCAGAGCTAAGTACCAAATGGAAGGATGGCTATTGGGTTGGACACCTAGAAGTCGCTGCCACAGTTGTATAGTTACACCTGATTTCCTGAAGTTGTGGCTGGAGAGGATGAGGCTCAAGAGAGGTCACAAGTTTGATGGTTTGGCAGAGAAGGAGAAATAGATTTTTCTGACTCTGAGTTTAATGTTCTTTTCTCAGCACCATGTAGTCTCCTTGTTCTTACAGCAAAGTTGTTTTCCATCCATAACTTTTTGACACAAGGGTCTTTGGTTAGAGGCTAGTATTCAGATCTGATTTCAGACACCTGTCTGGATTATCATGTCAGTTGAACCTAGTCTACAGCCACCTCAAGGGGGATGAACTCAGGACCAATGGGCCAATGAGCCCAATCTGAGAGGAGCCTCCAGTGAACTGGAAAATAGCTTTCTTCCTCTCAGGAGTCACTTGAAATACCAGCTCTCAAGAGTCTCAGACCCTTGACAGCATGGGGGTCATCTGACTATGGAGCAACCAAACACTGTAGTTTGCCTAATTGACAAGAGGAGGTCCTTTTAAGTTTGTGGGACTCTGTGGATGAAGGTAGATTATCTGGTGTGACATTAGAACAGGGGTACATTTCTGGGTGGCTTTGACATTTTTAATAAGAGAGTTGACGTTTGATAGAGAGGTTGGTGAAGACCTAGTTGGGGTTTTAGCTGGTCAAAACAACGAAGACAATATGGTAGTTTTAGCAATGTTCCTGCTGGTTCAAGGCTACAGAATTTAGAAATAGACAACATATGAGTTAATCTTCAGGGATTTCAGGAAAGGGACTCCCCAACATTCCATGAATACAACTGGAACCCTTCAGAGAGAATTAGATTGGCTAGCGTCTTTGTATTAATGAAACTGTTGGACGGAAGAAAAGACTCCTGAAGAGATCTTGACATTGTGGTAAGAGCATTTGTTTACACCACTCAAATTAACTCTGTGTTTTTATAGAATGTGCAAACTTTTACTTAAAACAGTCCTTGATTACATGTTGCTTATTCTTTAAAAAAATTCTCCTTGCTGATTATTTCTATTTATCTTCCTCATACTCAGCTCAGATGACACTTTTTGAAAGAGGTGTCATCAGGCCTCGATGTCTAGGAGTGATGTACATTCTCTGTGCTCTCACACTTACCTGCACTGGATACTGTGGTATAATTTCCTGTTTACTGTCCATCTGTATCACCAGACCATGTGCCTGGCACATAACCGAATTTAGTGAATACTAGTTGAACAGAAAAATGAATGAATAAATTGCAAGTAAATTTTTGTGAGGATTTGTAGGAGAAAGAATTTGCATCTTATTGGGTAAAATATAGAATACTCCCTAAAGGATATATTGTCAGATATATTTTTTAAGAATATGTAGGATTTTATAAGGTGGAGAAAAGGCAAGGGGAATTCCAGATGAAGAAAACATGAGCAAATCACAGAGGCAGGAGAGAGAAAATATAATTGTGTAATGGCCATTTTGGATTGGCTAAATTGGTGGTTCTCCAGCGTGAGGTGTATCAGAATCATCTGGAAGACTTATTAAAACTCAGATTGTTGGGCTCCACCCTTAGAACTTTTGGTTCAATAGTTCTGTGGTGGGGCCCAATAACATCTATATTCAGCAAGTTCCCAGGTGATGCTGGTTGAGAGAATACATTGTGAGAACTACTTGGCTGGAGAGGAATGGTAGTAGATAAAGCCAGAAGATAGACTGAGACTGTACTGTGGAAGGTCTTTAAATGATAAGTTGAATATTTTGTTTTATTGGCTTTTATTGGTGTAGGAGAATCACTAGTGAAACCTGAGTGTGGAACTAATTAGATCCGAGCTATTGCTTTAGGAAAATTAATTTTATAATAACCTAAAGGATGACTTGATAGTGGTGGGTAATTGGGGGTTGGTGGAGAGATTTGAGCCAGAAGACAGGGTAAGAGGTGACTTCAGAAGTCCAGTTTTCAGTAAACCAATCTATATTCCTGAACCTTACCTTTTAAAATATTAATCATTTTGGATGGAAATCTTCCTAAAATATATTACACACCCATTGCTCTCCTACAGAGAGAATTCTAAACATAATACATCTTCTCGATGACTCCAAGTTATCATTCTGAACATCGATGATTGAACTGGGTTGTAATAGTGTGCTCTCATGGGTATGGAGGTGTAAAGAGCTTTGTGCCCAATTTTAAATGCTTTGGAACTGCTGTGAATTTTTAGTTTTGTGTCTTCTATTGATAACATTTCTAACTCTCCCTTGGCAATTCCCCTCTCCATTCTAATTGGCTGATCCTAATCTGCAATGGTCTGGAAAACCAGATATAATTGTGTGTAATGTTAAGAGTAAGTAGAGTGTGGGTGATGTTCTCTTCTATGAATAAAGTCTATAAGCTTTGGGGTGTGAACTTTGCAACATTTATTTGGGCTGATTACTGGTCTTTAGATGTTCTTACTATTTTATGGCTTTGTTCCAAGTAAGTGAGATTGCCAGGAAGATGAGAAATAATGGGTTGTCAATGGGAGTATTATGTCTTTTATTTCCAAATAAGAATACTTGACTTTATGAAAGTCATAATTCTGAGTAAATTTACTTCCAAATATGGGGATAATATTTTAAAAGACAAATTGTTTTCAGATCACCCCCATCCCGATATTTCTTATCCTGGTAGTGGTTGTAATTACACTCTAGATCACAAGTCATTTGTGATATTCTTTCTGAATATCACCATAAAGGATGCAGAAAAGTTTCTGATATTTGAGATGATAAAGAGTGTTTATGAAAGTAATAAGATAAACCATTTCCTTGGTAGACTGTTGAGAGGCAGGAAGGTAGGAGAGAATCCCATTTGGTAGCATATCAAGTCTCCAAACAGCCTTCCTCTTTTCAAAGGAAGTGGAGTCTCACAAAAAGTCTTCAGGCAACTGCATATGGGCCCTGTGGAGTTTATTAACTTGTTTTTCACCAAAGTGAAAGTGTTGTAGATCCAAATAACAGCAGTTGGGGGAGGGAAAAGGAAGAGAGGCTGTTAGACCAAAATATTTATCACCACAGTGACATTGTAAAAAACTTGCAAAACATTTACTTGTAAGTTTGAGTGTGTGTGTGTGTGTGTGTGTATGTGTGTGTGTGTATTATTGATGGGAAAAATGCTTATAAAGTCATGAAATTTTTATCTTTAAAAGAAAAAGCCAGAAAACAAGACCACAAATGACAAAACATCCTAGTTAGAGCCCAGATGGCTGCATAAAATAAATAGCCATTTCCTTGATGGAAGCATAGGCAATTTGGCTGTGTGAAGCTGCAATTCCAGCAGAGATCCTTGAAACAGATGTTGATATTGCTTGTGCATCAAAACTTTCTAAAAGAGCAAGATGTTCAGGTAGTATGAGAAACAAATAACTGGTATCTTTAAATTCTTATGTCAGTGTCACGGGGAGACAGTGTTCTCCCAAAGAAAGATTGCTTTGAGATACCCACAGCAGAACACATAGGAACAAAAACTAGGGAAAATGGAATTTTTTTACAGTTTTATTATAGACTGGGAACATCTTCCAAATCTCCAGGTTATATGTGTTCATTTTGATCTTCCCATTCTGCCTCCCTGTGTAGCTCTGCCACCCTGAAGTCATGTCAGAGACAATACCATATCAGCCATTCCTTTGGGAGAAGACAAAGGGAGTGTGGGAAGGAGAGTAAAATTCTCTCTTCTCAGGAGGATTAGTGGCCTATGTGAGGGTGGTTAAGACTCTGACAGATGGAGATAGGTGAGGAAAAGCCTTATAGGTAGAGAGAATGGCAAAAACAAGAGTGTGATATGTCTATGCGTTGATGACCAGAGAAATATGGCTAGAAATAGGGTTTGTAGAGGAGAATGAAAGATTGAAAAGAAGATTGGTAATATAGCATGAAAAATAATGATTGACAAAATATGAATTCAAAAACATTTTTTCAAGAATTCCTAGAAAACTAGTGATAATTCACTTAGAAGTTGCCATCTGATATTTCATTGGGAAGAAGCACTGGATCTCAGTAACTCCTAAAGCATTTACTTTTAGAATAAGAACAAGTATCAGGAATTTTAAAAGTAAGATGTATTTAGAAAAGTTCAGTTATCATAATAGAAGTTTTTACTAATAGAGAAAAATCATATCTTTTTATACCTGTCCTGTAAAATACTCATCAGCAATAAAAAATATGTCACTAAAGATGCCTCAGATATTAAAGTAATACTAAGAAATTATTATGAAGAATTATACGTCAACAAATTGGGAAATTTAGATCAAATGGACGAAACCCTAGAAAGTATAACATACCAAAACTCATTTGACAAATTAGAAACCAAAGAATTAAATCACTAATCAGAAGGAGCCTTTCCACAGAGAAAACTCCAGGCCCAGATGGCTTCACTGGCAAGTTCTACCAAATATTCAAGCAATAAAAAAATTCCAATTTTGCACAAAATATTCCAGAGAACAGAAAATGAGTGAATGCTCCCTGACTTGTTTCATGAGGCCAGTGTAATCCTAATATGGATGGGCAAAAACATTAAGAGGGAGGAAAAACAGAAGAAAATCTCATTCATTATAATAGATGCAAAACCCTAACCAAATATTAGCAAATAGAATTCAGCAAAATATAAATAGGATAAATCATCATGACAAAGTAGGAAGTGTCCCAGGAATACAAGATTACTTTTGCATTAGAAAGCCAAACAATATAATTCACTACATAAACAAATTAAAGGAGAAAAATCATATGATCCTCTCAACAGATGAAGATAAATCATGTGATAAAATTCAGCATCCTTTCATGATAAAAATGTTTGGCCAATGAAGAATAAAAGAAAATACTGTAATCTGAAAATAGGTATTTATTAAAATCATACAGTAGAAGCGGACATGTCCAGAATGACAGAGTGGGAGCCTCCATAAATCAACTTTTCTAGAACTCAGGAAATTAGTTAAAAGAGTGCAACAATTTTAGGAGTGTTCATACAAGAAAAACAGCTGAATCTCAGTAAGGACATCAGGGTCTATGGTTTTTAATTTTCTATTTCCACTCACCTGTCCACAGTTCCATGATGGCCTTGAAAACCAGTAGCCTCACAACCACTGGAAGCTGTATAAACTAGCAGCCTTGCAGACACTGGAGGGGTGCACTGGTTTTGTAGCTCCTCAAAAAAATCCCACCTGAGAGCTATCATTCTTTGACCTGTCTGGAAGGTTCCTAGAAAAGACCCATTCACAGGACTTGGCATTGTTTGACCTGACTCAGCCCTCACTCTTCTGGAAAAGCCTTAATTTCGGGATGTTTGTGGAAAACAATCACTTGCAAGTGTTTAACCTCATTGTTACAAGAGGTTGTGATACCAGTTGGGGCAAACAAGAACATGACCAGAAATACAAAGATCTGAGAATGATACATCAATAGGAGGCTTTGATGCCAGCCTTTAGGTGGGAGTCTTGTCTGGTGAATACTAACTACAACAACCTTCCCAGTATGACTGCAGGTTTCTGAAATGTTTTGGTCATTGCTTCAATGCTTGAAGAATGAGTACATTGGAGAAGAGGATCAAGCGTAGGGGCCATGGCTATGCGATGAGAAAGAGACTTCTTATTTCTCCAGAGGAATATGAAAAATAAATTATATTTTCACCAGATGCCTTGGCTGAGTGAAGACTCAAAGAACTCTTGGTTGATAACCAGAAGAATCCTATCTTATTTGGTCTCCAGAATCCTTTGAATATAAAGTGATCCATGAGAAATCGAGCCATGGAGAAATACAGAAACCATGAATTCTGAATATTTGTTGGGCAGAAACTTTATTGCTCTCTCTCTTCTTTATCAACACACCTGATTTCTAACGTTTCTTCCCTTTGCCCACAGCCAGTTAACATTTCAGTTACTTACCTCTCTTTATAAAATAATTGACTTTAATTATAAAAGAGTAGGGGGCTTTGAGAGGTCTTATGTATTTCTGGGGATCTTAGAAGTTCAAACACATGTGCGAGGCTGTGAGAAATACTGAATTCAAACCAAACAAATAGTGACATCACTTTTAGTGAGAAAAAAGAATAAAAGCTGATATAACTATTTTGGAAAATAATTTGACATTTTCTAATGAGGTAGAAAATGAAATACAACAATGACTAAGATAGTATACTCCTATGTATATTCTTTAAATCAATACATGCTTATAGACATGATAACATTATTCCAAATTGCCGAAAACTGGAAACAAACCAAACAACCCTCATAGGATGTATAAATGAAGTGTGGAATATTATACAACAATAAAAATGAATCAACTGCAGCCAAGCACAATGTCAACATAAGAAATGTCCAAAACTAGTAGAGATTTATGAGTTTATTTGAGCCAAACTGATGACAATTGCTGGGAAGTAAAATCTCAATGGTTTGAGAAAATGGTCCAGACAATTTTACAGTTTATTTTATACGTTAGAATCAAAGGAGGAGACATAAGGAGGGTTACATGAGACCCATTGACAGTATATTAAGGGGGCAGAAGAAAGCAGTGTGGGGAAATCTCTGGGATTGGATAAAAAGTAAAACAGAGAGACTTGTACTTTTTTATATTGGGGGGCATAGGGTAGTTAATGTTTATAGTACATAGAGATGGTATGTGGGGAACAAGATAACAATGTGGTCTCTGTTCTGGTTCCAGTGGTATGTCTTGAGGGGTCTGGACAAGATTGCTCTGACATTTCAAAGGTGTGTTATCTTAGATGCAAAAAGACAATAGACAGGCCCACTTAAGGTAAAGATTGACCTTTGTCAAGGAAGCTACAGGTCTAAGATATGACTATCCACCATGACCCACTTTTACTTGGGAATTTTTATGTTCAGACCATTCTATGTGGTTACTTTTGGTCTCAGAGTTTCTAAGGCCTGCTATTCTGGCCTCCCTTGAACTTGTCAAATTTAGTGTATAGCCCTTTTTCATCCACAACAACACAGATGAATCTTACAGCTATTCTGCTTAGTGAAAAAAAGCAAGATGCCAAAGAAACATATAGTGATTTCATTTATAGAGAATTTAAAACCATGGAAACCTATACTGAAAGTTTTGGAACTGCATACATATGTGGTTGAACCATAAATAAAAGCTAAGAACCAGTTACCATACAATTTAGGATAATGATGT
The DNA here is from genome assembly GCA_003508835.1 of Eonycteris spelaea. Classification (NCBI taxonomy): domain Eukaryota; kingdom Metazoa; phylum Chordata; class Mammalia; order Chiroptera; family Pteropodidae; genus Eonycteris; species Eonycteris spelaea. The sequence goes on from PUFA01000200.1 coordinate 1,951,884, forward strand.
CCTTCAAGGGGTTATGGTGATCTGGAGGGGATACACAGAGCATTCTGGGTACCAGCAGCGATCTCTTTTTATCCTGGTTGATACCCTTATGCATCTCCTTCATCTGGCTCTTCCTGAGTTATATCCTTTTATGATCAACTGGTGATCTTGTAAGAAAAATGTTTCTCTGAGTTCTGTGAGCCATTCTAGCAATTATTTAAACCTGAAGAAGAGAGCATGGGAACCTCTGATTTATAGCTGGCCAGTTAACAAGTTGGTAACAACTGGGCTTGCAATTGGCATCCTGAGTTGGAAGAGGGTCATGGGAAACTCCAATCTGTAGCTGTTGATCAGAAGCAGGGGTGATAACTTGGGCTTTCAATTGGAGTCTAAAGTTGGTGGCCGGGGACAGTCTTATAGTACTGAGCCTTTAACCTGTGGACTCCAAGGCTACCTCTGGGTAGGTAATGTCAGAATTGAGTTGAATTGTAGGACACTGAGCCAATATCCTGGAGAATTGATCGGGGTAGAAGGAACCCCTTTCCCCAACGAATTGGAATTGGGATCTGGACATTTTAGTGGAGGTTACTAGGTATTATTATTATTTCATTTTCTTTATGAATGCTATATTTCACAAAAATGTAAGAAAGAGCTGCTCTTGAAATTTAACTAAAAAACAAGAAATTACTGTTTATTATGATATTTACCTCAGCAAAAGAAAACTAGTGAGGTAAGTTTGCTGCTTAAACAGTCACATATAAAGAATGTGTCTCCAGTTCTCTGTTCTGGTTTTCACATGGCTTATATATTCTATTTTTATATAAGAGCATAGCTATATGTCTATTAATAAGCATATGTCATATTTATATTCTATGATAATTGTGTAATAGAAATATTTGAGGCATATAATACACATTTTATAATATAAATATATTATATATAATCCATTATATTTCTGGTGGAATACATACATATATATATATATATAGCTATGCTATGTAACTTTTAAAAAGGTGCTCTAGGTATTGTTATTTGTATTAGTTGTCCTTGTGGTGATATGTGTAAGGAGAAGGAGGTAGCTAATGAGCACTAATAGAAAAATCTAGAAGCCTGTAGATGAAAACTCTAAGAATTTATAGAAATTTCCTTTGAAAATTCTTCTTTTTTTCATAGCTCTGTAAACGATACTAGAGTATTCTGATAGTTTTGCTTAGCTCAAAAATCCATCTGTGTTAACTAACCATTTACTTCTATCAATTGCTCACTTTCTGATTCTGGTTCAGTGACTTCTATGTTCAGTGGCCCAGAGGACACACCATTCAGAATTTCTACTGGTTGCCAGAGATGCTGTTAACAGAGATAAGGCTTTATTGCAGAACTTTTCTACTTAGGAATAAAGGGACACAGGTTGTCTCTGATTCCCTAGATGGCAATGTAGACAGGTCATACTCCTGAGTGAGGCCTTTTAATGGAGGGATCATTGCTTTTAATATATCTAACCATCACACTCAGAATCCTACTTGTAACTCTTCTGATTTCTAGTACATATAAAAGAGTTTATAAATGCTCTTGAGAGCGGCCGGGAAGATTGCTGTAAAAAGCATGAGCATTTTTCAGTTCTTGCCCTAAGGGATTCTCAAGGGAAAGTTGTCTTGATGTAAAAGCATTATCTTTAAGACCTTGGCTTGCGCTAACTATCTGATTTGCCCTTTCCGGCATTCACAGTTGTAAAAAGTTTAACTGCACATAATGCCTGCCTGTCCACTTTTACTTTCTGATCTTCAGCTACTAAATCAGTCCTGGAGACTGAAACACAACTGAAAACACATTTTTTTTTCACCATGGAAACCTCTCACTAGGCTGCATCCACTCAGAAAGCAATCCCATTGACTCTAGGCATCTTTAGAGCACATTTTCATCACTATTGCTTCTTTGTATCTCCAGAGAGAGAATTGTTTCTTGGTTTAGGTTAAATTGGTAAGGATCTCATGCTATCAAGTCTGATCTCTTAACAGTCTTCTTCACAGCTATAGGATCTTTCCCTTGATCTTCAAGTGGGCACTGATTGGGTATGTGATGGCATGTAACAGAGCATGGGCCTGGCTATGGGCAAATATAAGTCAGGGGACCAAGAAGGGAAAATCTCATTGTTATAGCCTCTAACTTCATACAAAGCAAGTCACTTAATGTAACACAAATGATCAAACTGAAAAGAGGACAGATCCTGGGATCAACATGCATCCCTTACACCCCTGTCACGGCCAGCCACATTCTCTCTCCTCTCTCCTGGGAAAATGTAAATGGATGGAAATGACTCTGAGATACTCGACAAAATGTACTGACTTCTTTGCCGATATCTAGTGTTAGTACTTTGCTTCCCCCTCCTCCCTTTCAAGAATCTATTTTAGGATCACAGTCTGATAGATATGGGATAGATCATAGGAACTTCTAATCTGGTAGTTATCCAATTGTGCTCTGGGAAGATTTCTCAGAGCCATCCCAGAGGGGACTCTGGACCCTCCATTCCAATATAATCAGAACAACTCTACTTCAGTCATTTATTCATTGAGAAAATATTTTCTTAATGCCTATTCTATGTCAGCCCCCTCTCTGTTGGTATATGTTAGTGTGTTTATGTGTGTGTGTGTGCATGTGTGAAGACCCAGGGGCAAGAAAGAACATGAGTCTTTGGAGGCACTGAAAGGTGGGCCAGTATGACTGAACTTAGTGTAGAGTAATGAGGAGGTTGAGGAGGTGATGATACTGGAGTAGTAAAAGTCCATTTTGTATGGCAGATCTTGGGTCTTTAGACTCACTAGATGCTAAATTCAGAATTCATTTGAAGACAGTTTTGGCTTACTAATGCCTATCTCAATAGTTCACTCTCTCAGATGGTAGATACATTGTGACCTACTCATTTGGGAGATACCTAGGAGGGTGTGATGTGCCTTTGATAAAAGTAATTTGTTGTATTTTATTTCTTGTTTTATGTTTAACTTATTCATTTTGCTTGACCAAAACATTATGCCCAATTATTAGTAACTTTCCACTTACCTGGCAACCACAATTCCAGTCTTTGGTTCTATGAATTTGACCATGTTAGATACCTCATATAAGTGGAATCATGCAGTATGTGTCTTTCTATAACTGGCTTATTTCACTTAGCATAATGTACTCAAAGTTCATCCATGTTGTCGCATACCATAGAATTTCCTCCTTTTCAAAGGTCAAATACTATTTTATTGTAAAAAACAAAACAAAGATAATAAATATTCTTGAGGATACAGAGAAATTGGAGCCCATACACACTGTTGGTTAGAATGCAAAATAGTGCAGCCACTATGGAAAACAGTATGGAGGTTCCTAAAAAAAATAAAATAAAATAGAACTACGTTATGATCCAGCAATCCCACTTCTGAGTATTTATCCAAAAAAATTGGAAAGTCTCAAGGAGATATTAGCACTCCCATGTACATTGTAGCACTTACCACAATAGCCAAGATGTGGAAACAACCAAAATATCCATGAGCAGACTAATTAAAGTGCTGTTCAATGATATATTCGATAAGGGTTAATATTGAAAATCTAGTAGGAACTCATACAACTCACCACCAAAAAACCAAACAATTCAATTAAAAAATGGGCAGAGGATGTGAATCGACATTTTTCCAAAGGGGACATATAGATGGCCAATAGACACGTGAAAAGATGCTTAATGTCACTAATCATCAGAGAAATATAAATTAAAACTACAATGAGCTATCACCTCACACCTGTCAGAATGGCCATCAGCAATGAATCAATAAACAGTAAGTATTGGTGAGGATATGGAGAAAAGGGAACCCTAGTGCACTGTTCCTGGGATTGCACATTAGTTCAGCCACAATGAAAACAGTTTGGAGGTTCCTCAAAAAATTAAAAATAGAACTATCTTATGACCAAGCAATTCCACTTCTGGGCATTTATCTGAAGACATCCAAAACAGTAATTCGAAAAGATCTATGCACCCCTACGTTCACTGAAGCAGTATTTACAATAGCCAAGTATATAAGCATCCTAAGTGCCCATCAACAGATGATTGGATAAAGAAGATATGGTACATATATACAATGGAATATTACTCAGCCATAAAAAAGAATGAACTCTTACCATTTGTGACAACATGAATTGACCTGGGCGATATTGTGCTAAGTGAAATAAGTCAGAAAAAGACAAATACCATATGATTTCACTTATATGTGGAATCTTTGGACAAAATAAATGAACAAAAACAAAACGGAAACAGACTCATAAATACAGAGAATATTTTGATGGTTGCCAGATAGGAGGGAGGTTGGCAGCCTGGGTGAAAAAAGAGAAGGGATTAAGACATACAAATTGGTAGTTACAAAATAGTCATGGAGATGTGAAGTAAAACAGGGAATATGGTCAATAATATTATGATAACTATGTATTGTATAGTGACAGGTGGGTACTAGACTAATTGAGGGGTCACTTTATAAATTATATAAATGTCTAAACCACTGTGCTGTACACCCAAAACGAATATAAAATAATATTGAATGTCAACTGTAATTGAATACTATAGATCTTAACCTCCATGTCCTGGCTTGTAATATTATGAATTTTTGAACAATTAGTTCAAATGCAGGTGTTATTTCTAGAAATTCCCCATGAGAATCATGTGCTATCATGGGAATATGTTGCTTTGGAACAATAATAGCTATTATCTATGAGTAGTGGGCACTTTATATACATTATCTCACTTAATTTTCACAATAATCCTGTGACGTAGCCCCTACTACATGATTAACTTGCCTGAAGCCCCATAACTAGTGTATTGCAGAGCAGGGGTGGGAATTTAGCTTCTCTTGGCCCTAACAAAGAGAATAACATTTCTTGAAAAATGCTATCATTTCAAAAATATGTTTAATTACAACACACAGCAGTGACAATGTCAGGAACTCCCCCACTGCAGCTCGCTGTGTCTGGTTTTCTTAATTTGTGAGCTCAGGCAGGTCTACACCCTGAAGTCTGTTGTTAACAGCTCCAGAAAGATGTGCACATGGTATCTTTGACTGAAAAGGCCTTTAATCAAGGATTAGTGACATTTTGGCTCCTCCACTTTGCTTGCCTTTTGACTGTTTATGTCAAGCCTCTGACATGGCTCCCTGAACCTTTATGGAGTAGGTGGAAAAAGATATAGACCCTGGCATCAGAGAGACCTGGGCTGAAACCTCACTTCTGCCATTTTCAGATTGTGACTTTAGGCAAGCTTCTTCACTCTCTGAATTTCAGTGTCCTCATCTGTGGAACAGGGTTCATGATAGTGCCTAGTTCATATACCTGTCTTGAGAATTGAATGAGATAATATATGTCAGGTGCTTAGCACAGTCTAGAGCAGTATTGGCCAATGAAACTTTCTGCGTTGATGGAAATATTCATATCTACACTGTCAAATGTACTAGTAGTTAGCCACATGTGGCTATTAAGCATGTGAAATGTGGCTAGTGTGACCAAGGGACTGAATTTTTAATTTTAATGTATTTTAATTTACATTTAAGTAGCCACATGTAGCTACTTGCCACCATATTGGACATCATGGGTGTAGATATAGAGCTAAATCCTCAATGAATAGAATTGTTTTTATTGTTTTATTAGTATTATTATTAGTAGTAGTATTAAACGAGGCAGATATTTTGCCTAGTTCACTTACTTTCTAGTTTACTTCCTGGACTCTGGCCTATCTCCTGAATAAATGGAATAAGCACTGGATTTCAAGGAAAACTTTATCAAGTAGGGGATGGCTGAACTGAGTTTTAAAAAGGTGAGAAAGAGTCAGTCAGATGATACTGGGATTGGCAGGGAAGAGCCTTTTGGCATGTGCAAAGGTATGGACATCTGAGACCATATGGCATGGCCAAAGAATGAAAAGGAGCTTAGGATGGCTCTTATCGGTGGTGCTCATGAGAAAAAGGATGGAGATGAAACTGGAGAGGTGGTGAAGGCCAGATCATGGACAGTCTTGATGTCATATCTGGATTTTATCCTTTAAGTGAAATGGAGACACTAAAAAGTGTTTTATTTTATTTTTTATTTATTTTTAATTTTTATTACTTTTTTGGGGGTAACATTGGTTAATACAATTATATAATTTTCAGGTGTACATTATAATTTACATCTATATATTCTATTGTGTGTTTACCACCCAAAGTCCAATTTCCTTCAGCTACCATATATTTGATCCCCTTTACCCCATTTACCCTCCCCCAAACCTCCTATATCTGATCCCCTTTACCTCGTCTACCTCCTCTCTCTTCCCCCTCTCCCTACCCTCTGGTAACCACTAGTCTATTATCCATGTCCATGAGTCTCTGTTTGTTTGTCCTGTTCATTTGTTGCTTTTAGGTTTATATCCCACATATAAGTGATATCATGTGAATTTTAACTTTTTTTTTGTCTGGCTCATTTCACTTAGCTTGATTATCTGGAGGTCCATCCATGTTATTGCAAATGGCAGTATTTCATCTCTTCTTATGGCTGAGTAATATTCCATTGTATATATGTACCACAGCTTCTTCAGCCAATCATCTATCATAGGACACTTCGGTTGCTTCCATGTCCTGGCCATTGTGAATAATGCTGCAATTAACATCAGTGTGCAATATCTTTTGGATATGGGCTTTTAAGTCTTTGGGGTAAACACACCTATATAGGGATTGCTGGTCATATGGTAGATCAATTATTAGTTTTTTAAGGAACCCCCCATACTGTTTTCCATAGTGGCTGTACCAAGTTTCAGTCCCACCAGCAGTGTATGAGGGTTCATTTTTCTCTGCATCCTCCCCGACATTTGTTATTCCTTGTCCTGTTGATTATAGTTATTCTAACAGGTGGGAAATGGTATCTCATTGTGGCTTTGATTTGTGTTTCCATAATAGCTAGCGATGTTGAGAATCTTTTTATATATTTGTTGGCCATTAGCTCTAGGGAGAAGTGTCTGTTCAGGTCCTCTGCCCATTTTTGATTGGATCATTTTTTTTGTTATTGAGTTGTATGAGTTCTTTGTATATTTTGGATATTAGGCCCTTATCAGAGGTGTTGCTTGCAAATGTTTTTCCCATGGTCATCTCATTTCTTTGTTTATGGTTTCTTTTGCTGAGCAGAAGCTTTTTAGCTCGATGTAGTCCCATTCATTTATTTTTGTTTTACTTCCCTTGCCTTTGAGTCAAATTCATAAAAATCTTCTTTAGGTTCAAGGTCCTTGAGTTTAGTTCCTATTTTTTCTTCTATGCATTTTGTTGTTTCAGGTTCTATTCAGGTCCTTAACCTATTTTGAGTTAATTTTGTATGTGGTGATAAACAACAGTTGATTTTCATTCTTTTGCAGGTGGCTTTCCAGTTTTTCCAGCACAACTTATTGAAAGGCTTTCCTTTCTCCACTGTATGTTTTTGACTTTTTTGTCAAAAATTATTTGCCCATATAAATATGGGTTACTTATGGATTCTCAGTTCTGTTACACTGGTGTGTGTGTCTGTTTTGCTGCCATATACCATGCCGTTTTGATTACTGGCTTTGTAGTATAATTTGAAGTCGGGCATAGTAGCCTCTAGCCTCATTCTTTTTTCTCAGGATGGCTTTGGCAATTCCGAATCTTTATACTTTTATAGAAAATGATGATTTTTTTGTTCTATTTCTTTAAGAAATGTTGATGAATTTTTGGTGGGGATTGTATTAAATCTGCATAATGCTTTAGGTAATATGGTCATTTTAACTATGTTGGTTCTTCCAATCCAAGAACACAGAATATCTTTTTATTTCTTTGTATTTTCTTGATTTCTTTTAATAGGGTCTTGTAGTTTTCATTATATAGGTTCTCACATGTTTCGTTAAATTTATTTCTAGGTATTTTATTCTTTTTGTTTCAATTGCAAAGGGAATTATTTTTCTGACACTTATTTTTCTGACACTTCCTTATTAGAGATAGGAACACTATGGATTTTTGAACTTTGATTTTGTATGCAAGAAACTTTATTGTATTTGCTTATTGTTTCTAGTAGTGTTCTTGTGGAATCTTTAGGGTTTTCTATATAGAGAATCATGTCATCTGCAAATAGTGACAGTTTGACTTCTTCATTTTCTATTTGGATGCCTTTTATATCTTTCTCTTGTCTGATTGCACTTGCTAGGACATCCAATGTTATGTTGAAAATAGTGGACAGCCTTGCCTTATCCTGATCTTAGAGGAAGTTTTAGTTTTTCACCATTAAGTATAATGTTGGCTGAGGTTTGAAAACATATGCCTTTATTATGTTAAATTCCTTCTATAGCAATTTTGTTAAGTGTTTTGATCATAAAGGGTGCTATATCTTGTGAAAGGCTTTTTCTGCATCTATTGATATGATTGTATGATTCTTATTTTTTAATTTATGTGTATCACATTAATTGATGTGCTTATGTTGAACATCCCTGTGCCCCTGGATGAAGCCCACCTGATCGTGGTGTATAATCTTTTAAATAAGTTGCTGTATTCAGCTCGCAAGTATCTTATTTAGGATTTTTACATCCGGGTTCATGAGAGATATTGGTCTGTAGTTTTCTTTTTTTTGTATCCTTACCAGGTTTTGGTATCAGAGTAAATTGGACTCATAAAATGAGTTTGGAAGTATTGCCCCCTCTTCAGTTTTTTGGAAGAGTTTGAGGAGCATAGGTATCAAATCGTGCCTGAATGTTTCGTAGAATTCACTGTGAAGTCACCTGGTCCTGGATATTTACTTTTTGGTAGGTTTTTGATGATTGTTCAATTTCCATACTGTTGATCAGTCTATTTAGATTTTCCAGATTTTCTTGATTGTCTAGGAAATTGTATTTTTCTAAGTACTGTCCATTTATTCTTGGTTATTAAATTGGTGTTACATACTTTTTCATCATTTTTTGTATGATCCTTTGTATTTCTGTGATGTCAGTTGTAATTTCCCCTCTTTCATCCCTGATTTTGTTGATTTGTGTCCTTTCTCTCTTTTCTTTAGTGAGTCTAGCCAGGGGTTTGTCAATTTTATTAACCTTCTCAAGGAACCAGCTCTTCTTACATTTATTTTTCTATTTGTTTTGTTTTCAATTTCATTTATTTCTGCTCTAATTTTGATTATTTTTTCCTTCTGCTGACTTTAGGCCTCATTTGTTCTTCCTTTTCTAGTTTTTGAAAATGAAGCATTAGGTTGTTTATTTGGGCTCCTTGTTTTTGGAGATAGGCCTGTAATGATATGAAGTTTCCTCTTATGACTGCTTTTGCTCTGTCCCAAAAGTTTCAATATGTTGTGCTATCACCATTTGTTTCTATGTCTGTCTGTCTGTCTCTCTTTTTTAGGTGAGGCAACCCTTGGTTGACCTCACAGATTGCAAGGACCTTGTCAGCTTACAATCCCTTATTTTATTTATTTATTTGTTTGTTTATTTGTTTATTTATTTATTATTTATGCCTACAGCTCCTGGTCTTCTTAGGTGATCTCCCAAGTACTAACCAGGCCTGACTCTGCTTAGGTCAGACAGGATCAGGCTTGTTCAGAGTAGCTTGGCTGTAGACTCTATATATCTCTTGATCTCTCTTTGTATTTCTTCCTGCCCTGTTATTTTTCAGTAGCATGCTGTTTAATCTCCATGTATTTGTGGTTCTTTCTGCTTTCTTTTTGTAGCTGATTTCTAGTTTCAAAGCATTATGATCAAAGAATATGGTTGGTATGATTTCAACCCTCTTTTATTTGTTGAGGCTATCTCTGTGTCCCAGTATGTGGTTGATTCTTGAGAATGTTCCATGAGCACTAGAGAAGAATGTATAAGCAGCTGTTTTGGGATGGAAGGCTCTGTATATGTCAATGATGTCCAGTTGGTCTAATGTTTCATTTAAGGATGTTATTTCTTTATTGATTTTCTGTCTGGATGATCTGTCCATATCTAACAATGGGTTATTTAGGCCCCTACTGCAATAGTGGTCTTTCTCCTTTAGTTCTGTTAGTAATTGCTTTACATATTTTGAGCTCCCTGATTAGGAGCATACATATTAATAAGTGTTATGTCTTCTTGGTTCATGATTCTCTCTATCATTGTGAAGTATCCCTCAGTATCTTTCTTTGCCTTTTTTATTTGAAGTCTATGTCATCTGATATTAGTACTGCTACTCCTGCTTTTCTCGGAATCCATTTGTTTGAAATATCATTTTTCACCCTTTCACTTGGAGTCTATATTTGTCTTTGGAGCTGAGATGTGTCTCCTGGAGGCAGCATATGGTTGGGTTGTGTTTTTTTGATTCATTCTGCGACTCTGTACCTTTTTATTGGTGAGTTCAGTCTATTTACATTTAGGGTGATTATTGATATATGAGTCTTCTTATAGCCATTTTATCTTTTGCTTTCTGGTAGCTCAGTGTTTCCATTGCTTCCTTGCCCTTTTGTCTATGTTTTCTTTATTTTGCTTGGCTTTTTGGGTTTTCTCTGTGGTTCTTCTTGTTTTATGTTACGCATGTCAGTACTGTATCTTTGGTGTGTGGTTAACATTACGAATATGAAAAGGATATATTATATATAATATACAGTCATTCATTTTCCTTATCCCCATTCCCCTTTGTGAATTTAGATTTTTGAATCCTCCTTTTTCAGTCATTATCTCAATTTGTCCCTATGTATGCTGAACGTTCATTACTATCTCGCTATAGTAATTCTCTTATTATTTAAGCTTATTATTCCCTGTTCGTAGTAAGGATTCCACTCCTCTGCTTCTATTTGCCAAATAGTCATTTTACTACTAATTATGTATTTTTAATGTATTTTTTTTCATTTTCTTTTAGGTGAGCTGTCCCCTTTCAGTATTTCCTCTAGTGCAGGCCTCGTAGTGGAGAATTCCTCAGTTTTTGTATGTCTGGAAAGGTCTTTTTTTCTTCTTATATCTAAAGGAGAGCTTAGCTGGATACAGTATTCTAGGCTGGTAGTTCCTTTCACTTCATAGTTTAAATATTTGATTCCATTCCTTTTGGGCTTGTAAGGTTTGTGCTGAGAATTCTGAGGATAATCTAACGGGTTTTCCTTTATAAGTTACCGTTTACTTCTCCTTGGCTGCTCTGAGAATTCTCTTTGTTGTTGATTTTTGATAACTTCAATACAATGTGTTTTGGTGAAGACCTTTTGGGTTAAGATAATTGGGTGTTATGTTGACTTCTTGAATACCAAACTCCAGCTCATTCCTTAGATTTGGGAAATTCTCATCAATTTTTTGTCTGAAAATGATTTCTAGTCCCCGCTCCTTTTCCTCACCTTCAACAATGCCCATTATTCTTATGTTTCCTTTCTGATGGTATCAACTAGTTTTTGAATTTCTCTTTCATTATTTTATTCTTTGTTTTCTCTTTCCTTCCGATTTATTTCTAGATTTCTGTCTTCAATATCACTGCTCCTTTCCTCCATTTGGTTTGACTCTATTTCCCAAGCTTGCTCTTTTGTTTTTAACTCTTGCAGAGTGTGTGTGTTTTATCTCCAGAAGGTCTCTTCTGTTCTTTTTGAGGGGTTCAGTCTCCTTGGTTTGCTCATCTAGTTGTTTTTTCAATTCCTGAAATTTTTGATATGACTCATTTTGGAACTCACTGAGTTTTTTTTCAGGCGTACCACCCATAATTCTCTGTCATTTAAGTTGCATATTTCTATTCAATAAGCTTATTTTCTGGAGATTTTTCTCTTTCTTTCTGAGATGGCTTATCACCTTGGTTGTTCATGGTGTTTAATGGACTATGTCTCCACCTGGGCATTAATAGAAGTGTATTCTGCTGTTTTTCCAGAAAGATTTATTATATAAAGGTCTCTCTTAGGCTGCTGCAAAGAAGACACTTTTCTTTTGGTTTCCAGTGGTGTCTAAGCCTCTTGTATCCCTGCTTTATATAAAGCCTAAGTAATGTCTTTTTAATTTTCTTGTAGATATTTATTCATGCTTGCTACCCTCATTTTCAGTCCCTGTCAGTGTCAGTCTCGAAAACATTTGCTCAGATTCCCCTGGTGCTCCACGGTGTTTGGTATTGGAGGATATGGGGGGAGGGACCCTCTGGGTTGGGAGTTGGGGGCTGCAACTCAGCCTCGTTTTGCAAACAGGGGCAGGTAAAAGTCAACTATTTTTCTGCAGTCCCATCCTGCTTCTCCGCTTTTTGCCCTGATGACTGGGACCTGCTGTTGGATATGTGGAACTCAAAGCACTTCCAGGCAGGGCTGTTCAGGAAAGTCACCGCAGCTTCTCCCCTCCCTCTCCTCCTGCAAGGAGCTCCAGTGGCTATGGGGGCTGCTATAAGCAGCTTCTTTTTTTCTCCCAGTCCACCGCCTGATACCCAGGGTTCTAGCCTGTGGTAGCTCTTATGTGCAGATACCATGCTTAGCAATGCTGGTGTGCAGTTTGGGTGTTTTTGTTGAGTTTTAGATATTCAGCTTATTGTTGTTTCAAAGGAAGAGATCTGAGGACATCTCTCACTCCACCATGTTTCCCAGAATACTGAATATTGAATTTCTAAAAAGTGTTTTAACCATGAGAATGACACAATCACATTTTTGTTTAAAAAATATCTTTATGGATGTAAGGTGGAGAATATTTAGTTGCCTAGGAGAAGGGGAAGACTGGAGGCAGAAAGAATAATTATGAGTCTGGGGCAATGCTGTAGGTAAGAGTTCTGTTTTGGACATACTCAATTTTATGTACCTGTCTGTGTAATGCCAAAATGGAGATATCTAGCACACTGTTGGATATTTTGATAGAGGCTTGTATTGCTCACCTGCATCTTGTCTTCCTACCCATATGAGCATACTAGAGGATTCCACTGAAGTTAGACAGTGTCTTCTGACTAGTTCTAACCAATGGCTATATGAGTGGAAGTAATGTGAGTTGCTTCTGGACCAAAGCATTTGTTTGGCAGTATAATTCTCTCTTTCCCTGTTGTGATCAAGGAGGCTGAGTATCTTATATGGTATAGGCATGGGATAATGCATTTCCATCAGCCTGATTGTTGGAGGACAGTGCCTTGGAGTATCACCCCAATCTATATTTTATATTCGTCGTATTTAAGGAATCAACTTTTGTTAAACTACTGAAGTTTTTTTTTAATTTTTAAACCAAATGGTAATGTATTCTATCCTGACTTATATGGAAATGCATGTCTCAAGCTCAGAAATGATATCTGGGCTACACGTGGAGATTGGGAATCATTGATGTAAAGATGTAGCTGAAGCCATGGAAATGTATGGGACCACCCAAGAGGATGGGTAGAATGAAAGAGAAATGGGCTGACAGGATCCAGAGGAACTCTAGAAGTTAAGGAAAAGGTAGAGGAAGGTAAGCCTACAAAGGAAATTAGAAAGAGGAGTCAGAGTGATAGAAGAAGTAGAAAGAGAAATAAGGTGAATTTCCAGATAAGTGCTCAGCGAAGTCAAATATAGCAGAGTGGTCAAGTCTGATCAAATCCTTCCAGGCACGCAAATGATTTGACAGCAAGGAGTGGTTAGAGCCTTGGAGAGACCAAATTCAGAGGAGGACTGGCCTGCAGAATCCAAGTTATTTCAAAATGTGATTGGGAACTGTGATAGTAATTTTATGTGTTAACTCGATGGGTTGAGGGTTGCCCAGAAAGCTGGTAAAACCTTGTTTCTGGTATGTCTGTGAGGTATTTGTGGATGAGATTAACATTTGAATCAGTAAAGCAGTCCACCCTCACCAATGTGGCTGGGCATCATGCAATCCATTGAGGGCCTAAACAGAACAAAAAGGTCAAGGTCAAGGAGGGCAAATTCCTTTGCTCTCACTTCTGTAGCTGGATGTCTGTCTTCTCCTGCCCTCAGACATTAGAGCTCCTGGTGGTGCTAGGCCATTGGCCTCTGGAACTTACACCAGCACCATCCGTCCCTTCCCCTAGGTTCTAAGGCTGTTGGACTCTGAATTATACCACCCACTCACCTGGTCTCAGCTTGCAGATGGCTCGTAGAACTTTTCAGCCTCTAATTGCATGAGGCAATTCCCATAATAAATCTATGTATCGATGTGTCTGTCTGTGTAATCTATCATCCATCCATCCATCCATTCATCCATCCATCTATCCATCCATCCATCTATCCATCATCCATCCTACTGGTTCTGTTTCTCTAGAGAACCTTGATTAATACAGGAAGTGAGTATATCATAAAAGTAAACATGGGCAATTTATTTAGGAAGCTTAATTTCAAGTAGAAAGAATGGGAGGGGTTTGGGAAAAGAGAGAAAGAAATACTGTGATTCCAGTAGCTAGAGAAGAATATAGGGAGAGAGAGTTGATGATACTGTAGTTATTACTCATGTAGGCCTGCTGGAATTGAGTTTGGGGACAGTAGTCTAATATGGCCTAGAGAGGGTTTTGTAGTCAATGTTCATGAACCAGGAGGAGGTTTAGTAGCTGGGAGGAAGCTACACAGAGGATGTTCTTACCAAAAAGATAATCCCTAAGAGGGAATCAGTGATCTGTCTAATATAATAGTACCTGGGACTTCAGGTCATGGATTGACAGGAAGCAGTGCCAAGAACGAGCTCTCTACACACCAAATGAAGGCTGCAGGTTTTGAACAAGGACAAATCAGCCAGTGGGATGGGGACAGAAGGGCTGAAATCACAAAGCTTAAAAAAAGGAGCAAAGGGATGAGCCAGGAACCTAAGTATGATGCTCTATGAGTCAGAGAGCAGAGAAAGAATCCAGCCAGGTAAGGATGTGGGAGGCAAGTGAGGAGTGGTCATTGGAGGGAGATTTTGAAGTAGGAAGGAGTGCTCTTGGCTCCTCCCTTTTGGCTCTCAAGGTGCTGGCTCCAGGTGTTAATGGCACAAGTGATGTCAAAATTAAATGAGATAACATATATGAAAAGTTAGCATAGTACTTGGCACATAGATAAGTTCTCAATGAGTTATTCATCCTCTATTGCGTTTATCCATAGGAACTCTTTTTCATTCAGATGTCACAGTACATATATATATATACATATATATATTAATTTTTTTACGTTTGTCTCTTTTATCCTTTTGGAATTTGTTTTGGAATGATGCTCTAGCTCTCCCACCTGGACCACCAGACACTTTCCTTACACATTTATTGAATGGGTATCTTTAATTTGGCAAAACAGCCAGAATCTCAGGCCCTACTCCAGACTTGCTGAATCAGAATCTGCATTTTAACAAGGGCACATGAGTCTGAGAATATTGAGATAGACTCTCTTCTTTCTTCTCTTCCTTTTTCTTTGTGTGTGTATACCTTCACATACATACACATATATACATATGTATACACATACATACATATATACATAACAAACTCATACACACATATATACACTCATACACATATACATACATATATACATGTATACACACAACATATATATCTACATATATATCTACATATATATCTACAATATATATATATATATATATATACACACACACACATACTTTTCTCCTGCAAAGTATTGCATATTCATTGTATAGTATCTGAAATTTTAGTTAAGTGTCAAGAAATAAAAGTTATAAAATCCAACCACCTGGAGTTAGCCCCTATGAATATTATGATTTTTTCCCAGAGTTTTATTAATTAATTTATTTTTTAAATTGGCATTACAGTATACATACATATTATTGTCATCTAGATTATTACTTGACAGTTGTACATATACTAAATAGTCTTCAGAATAATCATGGCTTTAGTGGCTGCATGATAATCTACCCCATGGATAAAGCTTCACTTACTTAGCCATAACTCCATGGTTAAATAGTCAGTCGTTTCTACCTCATTGGTATTATACTGTGCACATTCTTGTAAATGCATTTCAAATAAATATCTGATTAACTCCCAAAGATAGAGTCCTACAGGATTAAAGAGTAGGGATAATTGTACGAATCTTGATATACATGGATTAATTGTTGCAACAATTTACCTTTCACAGCAGTGTATAAACATGCCTGCTGGTGGTGTCTCTTCTAGCCAGCATTTCTTTTTCTTAATTCTTTATTTTGAAGTGATTATAGACTCAGAGGGAATTGGAAAGTATACCAGGTTCATGAGCTCTTCACCCAGCCAGTGTGTAGTACAATATCAAAGCCAAGAAATTGGCATACATCTGTATAATACTGTTAACTAGACTACAGATCTCATTCAGATTTAACCACTCATTGTTTGTGGTGTTGTTATGTATGATGTGTATGTATGTATATGTGGTGTATAGTCCTTAGGCCATTTGATACTTGTACAGATTTGAGTAATCACCACCACAGCCAAATATAGAACTGTTCTATCACCACTAAGAACTTCCTTGTGCTTCGCCCTTTATATCACGCTCATCTTGCCCTGCTCACTCACCTTGACAACCATTAATCTCTTCTCCATCTTTATGTTTTTTGTCATTTCAAGGATGTTATAAAAACACAATCATATAATATGTAAACCTTTTGAATCGGCTTTTTTTCACTCAGAATGCGTGATGACCTGAGATGCATTCAATGTTAGTATGCTTATATCATTATTTCATTCCATTCTATTGCTGAGTAGTATTCCATTATATGTACCAGAGTTTGACCCAGGCGCATTTTGGTTGCTTGCAGATTTCAAACTACTGTGAATAAACCTTCATGGACATTCCTGTATAGGTTTTTAAGTATATATAAGTTTTCATTTCTCTGAGATAAATGCCCAAGAGTACAATTGCTGGGTATTATGGTGAATGAAGACACAGTTTTATAAATAACTATCATATGCTTTTCTACAGTGGCTGTACCATTTACATTCCCACCAGCAATATCTGAGTGATCCAGACTCCATATCCTCTCCAGCATTTGGTATTGTCACTTTTTTTTTTCATTTTAGTCATTGTGCTAAGTAGGTAGTGATATACTACCTATTTTTAAGTATACTTTTAATGTCCATTTACCTGCTAGCTAGCCTTAAACATCCTTTCATGTGTTTATTTGCCATTCAAACTTCTCTCTAGTAAAAGGTTTGTTCATGTCTTTTGCACAATTTCCAATTGGATATACTTTCTTTTCACTGATGAATTTTGAGAGTTCTTCATATACTCTCTTTAAGGTCTTTGGTCTACTTACGGTGTTGTACTTATGTCAGTTTCCTCATTTTGATGTGTAGTACAGTTATATAAAATGTCACCAGTGGTGGAGACTGGGTTAAGGGTTCAGGTATTCCATTACTAAAGAGGTTAACTTTTCAGGTATGGGATTTGCAAATATTTTCTTCCAGTCCCTAGCTTTGTTTCTCATCCTTCTAACAGGGTTTTTGCTCTGTAAAACCATAACAAAAGTTTTACACAGTTAGGTGAGAAGAATAGACAAGAGATTGCAAGTAGTGTGTGGAAAGATGCAAAGGTGCACTGCAGTTCACCAGCTGAAGCGATAGCTCTTTTGCATCCTCTGTAAGCAGATATGAAAACATTCATTGTCACCTTAGTGTTGTTGCACTAATCGGGTGTCACCTCCTGTCTCCTGTTGCAGGGCCCACTCTGCTTTGAGATTCCAGCCTTGGGCAGAGAGAATGCAAAGTGAGCCTGCCTTAAAAGGCCCTCACCTTCTTGTCCAACTCCCTTCTTTCTGCTGGAAAGAATTTCTCCATCTCTTGGTGAATAAGTCTTCTGCTTGGATTTAAGCCTCCAGAAGCCTGGGTTCCCAGCCTCTCCTTGATGGCTGACACTGATCCAGTGCCATTCTCCTTCCTTTGGTTCTTCTCCTGGTTTTGGCTTTTCTAACACACCTGATCTGTGGTGTCTGCTAGCCTGAACCAGAACCAAAAACTTTTGTAACATGTAGCCGTACAACCTATTAAATAGCCATTTTAACACTAGAGAACTGAAGATAGGAAAAACTGCAAAATTAAGTTCCAGTATGTTTGATTAAGTTTCAATGTATTCAAAAGCTGAGGATGACATCTATGTCCCTTTCATCAGTGGCCGGGGTGAAAACACAAAAGGTCCATGGATAAGGCACTGCACTTTGTAGGGCCCTGCCATTCCCTACTTGAAAGAAGAGAACATGTATGTGAAAGATAAGAGAATAGAGGTGGGGCAATGATCACACTTACTCTTTCTGAATTCAGTCATCATGAACCATATCCGGAGCCAGGTTCTGCTTTTGTTTGATGAACATGATTAATCCCATGAATGAGCAATCGTTAATTAGAGGCAAAGACATTCTTCCTGCCTGTCTTCCAATTTCAGACTTAAAGTCATTCTGGGAATTTAAGAAATGTTTCATGAACACCAGTGATGTGCTGAAGCCAGCTCATACCTTTGGGCCAGAGCTGATAGTGCATGTCTCTTCCCAGCTGTGCCTCCAATGACATAAAGCTAGTAACTTGAAATTGGCCCTGGTGGGAATATTTACACCAATAAGTCAGCAAATGCTACACATCAGAATTATTTTTTTATCTTGGGGAGACCATCATTCACCATTTACCAATTCACCACTAGGTGCATATTGGTGTGTCTCATGTAGATTCTAGGAGATGAGACATGATCCTGCTCTTGGGGACCTCAAAGTCTAGGAGTCACAATCCCCTTTCAGGGTCCTAACCTCTTCTGTCAGGTCTTCTCTTCAGTACTCCTACCTTGGCCCACCTTTTCCTTCCTTCCCGTCTTCTCAGCCCCTCTTTGCCTTTAGGAAGTCCCATTTCATTGTTAAGCAGTTTCCTTAAGATCTCACTACTTTCTCTAACCACCTGTAACATCTTCTTGCCTTGACTATAGATTGGATTTCTGAGGGTAGCCTTTTCTTTGTAACCCTCTCAAGTAGAATGTAGATGCCCCTGCCTCCGCACTCTGATGGGTCTCAACAAGTAGCTGTCATTCTGTTGGCTTTCTGTGGCTGCTCCCAGGTCATTATTACATCATTTTTATTCAAGGGCCTCTCATCTCATACTACCTAATTAGACTATTTCCCTTTTATTAATCCAAAGAGGAATGCAGTAGGAGGAGCAGGTTTGGGAAGGAAGACTTTGACATGGGGTCCTGGTGGGATCAGGTACTACCTGGGACATTTACGTGGAGTATTTCTAGATGGATATTGAAATGTAGCTACCAGAGGTGTTTATAAGCAAGCAACTTTGTGGGATTTTTTTGAGTTCAATATGGGGGATTCATTTCTTCTTCCTACTTCTTTTCTGCCTACAGGACTTGATCAGGAAAAGATGATGGCATACCAGAGATAAGGAAAGAGTTTGTTTTACATTACACATCATAAAATTAAAAGGAATTTCTATTCAGCGTGTGTGTGTGTGTGTGTGTGTGTGTGTGTGTGTGTGTGTATCCTCTTCACTCTTCAAAAATTGAGGATCCACTGCTCTATGGAATACAATGGTGGTTCACAAATCAGACTGCCTGTCAGGATCATCTGGGACATATAGAGAAAATTCACATGTGTGGCGACAGAATATCCTCAACATTCTCAAGAGTTCAGTTAACTGGAAACATCCCTTTCTGACCATTCTGATTAATTAAAGTACACTGCAATGCGTGGGTCCAGATCAGCAAAATAAAAGCTTGAATTTTGACATCCCTGATCTTTCTGGTTCACCACAAATAAACAGGGAGGAAGAGAGGGAATCACAGCCTTCACTGGAACTGTCTTTCTATACAAGCCCATCCTGAAAGCACATACTCCAGTCTGATACAGGTACTTTAGCATCTCACCTCTTGTTTTCCCTGGAGCACACTGGTCGACATTGAAACACCAAGAACTTTTTGACAGATTTCTTAGGGAGAATATCCTCACCTAACAGATTTCTTTTCCCCATCCTACCAATTGCTGTCTAAACGCTTGCAAATTCTGAAAGAGCAAGGCAAGAACATGATACAGTTATCAGTCCAAGTGCTTTCAAAGCATTCTTCTGTCCCCAAAGTGGTTTTTATTGTTCTTTTATCAGCAATCCAGATTTTATAAAGTGTGTGCTATATTAATAATAGAGCAGGTTGATGAGTTACCTTGCTATCAGTCAATTTACTGAGCAATCATCATTACAAACCACTTAATCTTCACTGTGACAGCTTGTGATAACGCCGGAAGAACTTCTATGATTAATTTACAATCAGTTCGCAATCCATATACATCAAACAGATAGTGCATGTAGTAACATTTGCCACAGTTAATGCAAAAATGAAGGCAGAAAAACAGCTTCATTATGATGTGGAAATGTACCTTTCTAGGGAGAAATAAGGATCTGAAGTACATTCATGTATCTAGTTTATATGTAATTCTTCATAAGTCTTTTGGGATGTACATGTCATTCAGCCTTACATATCATTATCTCATGAGTGTTTAGTGTCCTAAATGATATTAACCCCGTTTTAAAGGTATAGCAATCAAGGCACAGAAAAAAGATTGTCAACATTGTAAAAATAAGCAGCATTATAATTCTACATTTGATTCTAAGCTAGCCTCTGAGTGGTACTGATGATATGACAGAAATATAAACCCATACAACAGTGGAAAAGGCTTGGAGAAAACCTGGAGACATTTTATTTTAAAAAATATATCAGTATAAGATGCGGTATAAAATAGGGGTTAAGAGCATGGCCCCTAGCATGACCTGCCTGGGTTCAGATTTTGGCTCCACCATTTCTTAGTTGTGTGGTATTCGACAAATAACTTGACTTCTATGTGCTTTAGTTTCCTCATCCATAACAATAGGGATGATGGTGATAATCATACCTGCAGTACTGGGTTGCTAGAAACATTAAACAGTCAAGGTGCTTAGAACAGTGTCTGGCACATGGCGTTATATATATATTAGTGTGTGTGTGTGTGTGTGTGTGTGTGTGTGTGTGTGTGTGTGTGTGTGTGTATAGGATTTTATAGATCCCCTAATTCATTGGATAAGTGTCTGTTGATTGACTTTTGTAGTATGTCTAAAATGACTTGGTTGGTTTATTTGTCTTGTTTCATCTGGAATAGATGGCCATTCTCATATCAATGTAGTCTTCTTTCATTTACTTCTTTAAGATTACTTAGTTTCCTCCTGGGCTTTCCTGCTTCAAGTTACAGATCTTTCATCTTTCATTATAGTTCCTATTTTCTTATATCTTAATCACCTCTTTCCTGTGCCTATAACTCATTCTCAGAAACTATTTTGTCTACTGAGTGAGTATGCCTCGGGATGCCATTTATAATGGAATAATGGTCTTATAAGATTTTACAATCTCATGAAAGATTGTCTAAGGCAGCGGTCCTCAAAATGTGGCATGCATCAGAGTCACCTGTGGCTCTCATTACAAATAAGGATGCTTTGGGCCCTTATTCAGCAGGTCTGTTGGAGGATTCTGACAGCTGTATTTTAAAACTTTACAGGTAATTCTGAAGTAGAAGGGTTGGGACTCACTGAACTAGGGCATGTGCTTCCCTATAGACAGAACCAGCTAGATCTACTGGGTTCAAATACTCAAGAGACCCCTCCACAAGAAGATGGAGCTTCATGCAGTCAAGTATGACAGTCCGTGTTCTCAAGGGCTCTGATTATTATCATCATTATTAACAATATTTAAAATGGAATAATAAATGGTTAACAATTACATAGCACTGTGTGCCAGGCAATGTTCTAAGTTCATGATGCTGATGTATATATATCAAATAAATCTAATTTCCATAACCCCATGAGGTGGGGGCTACTTATTTTATCTTACTCAGCAGAACTACCTGCCATCCTTGTTTTCAGACACAGAAAAAAAGAAACAGTATACTAGCTAAGCTTATTGACCACTTACCCTCTGTCAGGTGCTGGGCTAAATAATTTCTTTACGTCCATCGAATCCTCACAACACTTAATGAGGACAGTGAGGCCTCAGTGAAGTAAACTCCTTTCCAGAGTTCGTGCTGCTGGTAGGTGACAGCACCATGACAGGAGCCCAGGTTTTCACTGATCTAAATGTCTGTGAGCTCTGGTTGTCTAGATAGGTTATTGGCTTTTTTCCCCAATAATATGGAGAGTAATAATGTGAATATAACCACCACTGACTCGTAGACTCTTTCTTGGTGAGAAAGATGGCATTCTTTGAAAAGGCTTTTGAAGCTGTGTCTTGATGAAAGTGGGTGGAGTTTCATTCAATATATTCTGGAGACAAGTCCTCCTAAGTGGGAATCCAATAACATAGGGCAGGAACCTCTATCATGCCTCCCTCAAAGAAGTCTTTACAGAAATGTTCATGAAGCCCTGGCTTTTTCAGAGAACAAAACAGTAGAGGAGTTAGTCAGAAGGCCCCTGGCTGAGAATTTTCATTTCCTTCTAAGTCCTGAAAATGTTCTGAAACAAACCTCAGAGTACATGATAAAAGATGTTTGTGATGCATCTTGATATGAGAGGCAATACCTTCGGGTAACAAAATACTGGAATTTAGGGGGGCACTGTTGATGAATAAAGGAGACAGAAAACCCTTGAATTTGGGATTGGATTGGAAAATCTGTCTACTATGCACTAGTTGGGAAGCTTAGTTAAGATGAGGATCTTGACCCTCTCATCTAGGAACTGTGTGGTCCTAAAAACAAGACAGGACCATTTTTGCTGTAGTTCACTGAGTAATTAGGAGACTAAGAATATTGTTCTCTTGGGTTGGGTTTTGGATTGCTCCTGCTTTGTGTGAGGAGCTGCCATTTGGGACTGGATGGATTCTATAGACTTAAAGGGGAAAAACAATTTCTTTGGGATACAGACATCTCTGGTCCTCCAATAAAAATTATATAATAAAAAGCACAAATAATATTAGTAAGAAGCAAAAAAGAGAAATAGATGTGTAGAATCATATGCAACAATCTACCAATGTATAGCAAAGAAAAGAGAAAAAGTAAAGAAACCAATGGGGGGTGGGAAATGAACAAATAAGGTGGCAAAGGCCACATCCATCTGTGATGGTAAAGATGAGCTCCTTTGCAGGAGAGAGTATGGTGTTATGCGGATAGGGTAGAATCTTTGCTACTAAAAGTGTAATCTGCAGACTAGCCACATTGGCCTTACCCGAGAGCTTGTTAAAATGGAGAATCTCAGGCTCCCTCCTAGATCTACTGAATCAGCATCTGCATTTTAACAAGCTCAGCAGATGATTCAGTCTCACATTAAACTTTGAGAAGGACTTGGGTAGAAGACTTATTTAAGGTCTCTCTTATGTGTGTGGCTCCATTTTTTATTTTCTCTGGGAGAAAATCCCTTTTTTGTTGTTGTTAGTGGTGGGCAGGGGGAATGGTCCTCTTCCGTGGTGAATATGGAGTCTGACCTTGGAAAAAGTGTGGTAGTTTATTGCTTTCTCCTATTTTAGTCCTGACAGTAAAAGAGATATCAAGAAATGGCTAGGCCTCTCTATTTACATTACTCTATGTGTTGTAAATAGGAATGCAAAGATTATCATCATTATCCTCATTCTCTGCAAACATCTATAGGTAAGGCTTTGTGGATGTGATGGTTACTTGGTTGTGACAATTTTGTTTATAGCTGAAAAGTACTGAGAAGCATCCCTAAATTGGCTTCGAACTTGGGATAGGTAAGGAATTGCTGGGGAAAGTTAAGTGAAGTTGGGAGAGAATCATTCTGACAGGATAGGTGTTAAGACTAAGTACTCATGTGATGGTGTGTGATGATGTGGGGGCCCAGAGCACTGGCTGTAATTGAAAACCTGAATCTCTCTTTTGTAATCCAAATTGACAGCAAAGGCCTCATTCTAAAGTTGTTTTCAGTATATATAGGAACTTCTTATAGTAAAGGCGCCGATATGAAATTTTTTGTTTTTATTCAGTAGACTATTGACAAGTGGGATCTGTGTGGCTTTTTCAGCTTGGAATCGAATGAAAATACCAGCTACATGGCTTGGGTCTGACTGTGGAAAGCATATATTTTAGTAATAAAGAGGTATTGGCAGTCAAAAAATTCAAAAGGTAACTACCCCCTAGTGGTGGGAATGGAGCTGTGTTTCTAAATTTAACACTTGAAGGGCTTCCTGTGACTAAAGAATACCATGAAACATGATTTATGTGTATAAAAGTCCATTGGTGTTTTGAGACAGTTCCTAAACAGCATCTACAAATTTAGTTGAACTTTAAATCCTCATTAAAATGATAAACTTTATTGATATCAGTCTTATTAAAGATGTGACTTCCAGCTACTCAGCTGAGGCTACAGTTTGTTTGTTTACTTGTTTGTTTGTTTTAACACCTATAGCACCTGGTATTCCTAGGTGGTCTCCCATCCGAGTACTAACCAGGCTGGATCCTGCTTAGCTTCCAAGATCAGATGAGATTGGGCATATTCAGGGTGGCGTGGCTGTAGATGCTATAGTGTCTTAGCACTGGGGGTTGAGATCAGGATTTGAATACAGATCTAGCTTACTTGAGACGTTATAATCATGATTCCTGTCAGAATCATGAGTAAAGGATAAGTGGTCTTATTTGGTTACACCTCCTGGATAGAACCAAAGAATTATCTACTTACATCAAGGAAAACCTATCAGTCAATCAATGAACCAACCTAACAATCATCTAGCAAATTTACTTGAATACCGATCAACCAACTCACAAACTGACTGACTGACCAACCGACCGACCAACCAACCAACCAAATCAATTAAATTCCACAAACAAATTCTTAAGCTCTTTGTACCAGACACCATGTTAGTTGAAAATAGTATACATTAAATAAGGTAAGGTCTCTGGTCTTGAGGAGGAAGAGATAGACATTTAAGGAAATAATCGTATAATTATATGATACATGATAAAATAGAGGAAACCATGTTTTCTGCCTGGAAATAGCGGTGACATGGGGGACAGGTCCAGGTAAGTTACAGAAAGGAGATGACATTTCAACTTTGTTTTAAAGAATGAGTCAAAATGGTGAGATAAGCCTCTCAAGACCTGGGTGACAGCATGAGCAAGATCATGGAGGCATCAGATCTCATTGTTTGTTTCGACAGCAGTGAGAATTGAGGCTAGCATGGGGATAGTGCCATCTTCTACATGCCTAAGTAGATTAATCTGGGATCTTAGCTGCTCTATAGCTGGATTTCTCTAGAAATAACCCAAACGAGCTTGAAAATTTGTCGTTTTCCACATAGAGGGATTTAGACCCCTACTGTGTCAAGTGTCTTTGTGTGAATATTGAGGGGTTTGGGTAGCTACATCATTTCTAAGCATTCTTCTAGCCCTGACATTTTTAGTTTCCATATTTATGTCTGAAAGGTAGACAGTTAGAAATGCTTAAAGTTTAGAGGAGAGAGGTATATCTCACACTGAAATGTATCACTAGACATCTGAATCTATTCTCGATTTCTTTCTCTGCATCACAGCTCTAAAATATTAGTTTGAACTCTTTGATAATTTAATAAAGATGCTGACATGTGTATTCTCAAATTTTTTCTTTGTGTTTACTTTTTTTTGATTTAAAGAATAGTTCATAATGAAAATACACGTAAGTGTCCATGCTGTTTACAGCACTGTGCTGACTTGCATGAGACCTCTTAGCTGTATGGTGATTAAAAATAAGAAATAACCCTGTCAAGGCCCTAGAACAGAGAGCTGTCATAAAATCTCAATAAAACTGATTCTACATAGCTATTGACTAGGCTTGTCTTTAGGCATAGTGGCCAAGAGAAAGTTTACCTGCGATAACTCACTTCTCCTTTCTGTCCCTTTCATCTTCCCTTCCCTTGGAAAGTATCATGTAGTTATCTGGAGAGAGAAGATACTTTTGGCAAGGGTTTCATTGAAATTCCTTGAATATCATTACATGGATAACCACTTATTTTACCTACTTACATGCTGAACCCTGGATAGGCCTACCTGCTAGTAAGATAGATGTCTTGACAAAGATTCCCTCCTTAAGCAAACTTTAGTCAGGTTATTCTGAGTCTTCTTCTCAAGTAGGCCTTGGCCTGCTGAACCCTGTTTTAGTAAAGAATCTTGCTAAGCCAATTTATCTAGAATACCCTCACCTTTGATATTTAATCAAACTCCTCTTCACCTATTCTCTATGTATGATCAAGCTCTTCATCCCCACACTTTATATCTAAGTCCTTGGCCTGCCTTTAGCAAGAGTCCTGCTGTTCATTTAGCAAGAATTACCCTACCTTTGATGTCTAATCAAGTTCCACTTAGTAATTTTCCGTTCATTCTTCTCATCAGCTCTAAATCCCCAGCTGTCTTTGCTGTATTGTGAGGTGAGTCTAGTCTCTCTTCCTTATTGTAATAGTCTCTCCCTTGTGGCAATAATCTTGAATAAAGCCTTCTTACCACTTCAACAAGTGCCAGAATAATTTCTCTTTGACAGTGTGCATGAGTCTTTGTGGTAGGCAGAATTCTAAGCTAGCTTCCATGACCTTCACCTCTGGTGTTACTCTCATGGTTATATTGTTACAAGGCAAAAGGAATTTTGCAGATGTAAGTAATTAAGGTTACTTAGCATTTGACCTTAAGGTAAGGAAATTGTGGAGGCTGGCCCAGCCTAATCATGTGAGCCCTTTAAAAGCAGAGTTTTTTCCATTTGGTAGCAAGAGATAGATTCCAAAATGAGAAAGGATTCAATGTACTATTGCTGATTTAAATATGGAGGGATTGTTTGGAAGGGATTTGAGGGTGGCCTCTAAGAGCTGAGAGTGGTCCATGGCCAATGGCTAGAAAGAAAATGGGACTTTAGTCTTATAGCTGCAAGGAACCAAATTCTGCCAGCAACTTGAGTGAGCTTGGAGATACATTGTTCCCCCAGAGTCTCCAGATAAGAGCCCAGTCCAGCTCAATTTGATTTTTCAATTATTAATACCTTGATTTTGACCTTGTGAGTCCCTAAGGAGAGCCTGCACAGACTTCTTACCTACAAAACAGTGAGCTAATAAATGGGCATTGTTTTAAGCCACCAAGTTTGTGGTAATTTGTTACACAGCAATAGAAAACTAATGCATATTATTCATATATCAGGGAGAGGATTGATTCATTGGCACCTTCCAGTCAGCTCTGCAATCCTCTCTTATGATGAATCCATAATGTCAGATTTTCCTTAAATTCAATAACTGCAATTCCCTTATTTAAAAGATAGATAGACTCAGCTCTTTAGGATTTCATGTGGTATGAGGCATTGAAAATAGAAATTCAGTCATGTTTTAACACAAACTCATTCACTCAATTAATATTTATTGGAGGTCTACTATACACAAAGTACTCTGATACATAAAATCACTAAGGATTTGATTGAGAGTTTTATATGCATCTACTTTCTTATACCTGCTTTTTTCATAATTGGAACCAATGTGAGGAGAATCAGCTTTTTGCTAGATGCTGCCTACCATACCTGTATTAGTCAGGGTTACCTAGAAAAATGGACACAGTAGGATGGATATATGGATAGATACAGAAATATAGATATAAATATATATCTAGATAAATATATCTGTTTTTATCTATCATCTATCTATCTATCATCTGTCTGTGTATCTATCTATCTGTCTATCATCATCATCTATCTATCTATTTATTCTATGGCCTGTCAAGAGATTTATTTTCATGAATTGGCTCATGTAGTTGTGAAAGGTTGGCAAGTCTAAAATCTGCATGGTAGGCTATAGGCTATAGATATTGGGAGAGATTGCAGTTCAAGTTCAAAGGCAATCTGCTGGAAGAATTCTTTATCCTTTTGGGGAGGTTAGTCTTTTTCTATTAAGGCCTTCCACTGATTGGATGAGGCCCACTCACATTATTGAGGTTATTTAGCTTTACTCACAGTCCACTGATTTAATTTCATTAAAAAATACCATTACAGAAATATCTAGAATAATGTTTGACCAAATATCTTGTTACCATGGCCTGGCCAAGTAGACACATAATATGAATCATCACACTGCCTATCATGGGTAGAGCTGGTGGAGAACAGCGGGCGCCTACATTTTCCTAACAGTCCACAGGGAAGCCCTGCTTAGTCTGCTTGGCAGAGAGAGAGTTTAATCCTAGAAAGAGAATAAGAGGATCCTCTTGCTTGCACAGTAACTTCTGCCCTATACCTAACAACCTGATGAGCCCTTCCTCTTTCCTTTGGGGGACGATCAATGGTAAGCCTAGAGTAAAGGATCGGAAGTTTCTCACAGGGTCCCAACATAACAGAAATGTCCTGACTGAGACAGGAACTTGGAAAGAGAAAGAGTTCTTTCTAAAACACAGTGCCTGCTTTGAAAGAGTTTTATAACATAATTAGAATAATACATAAATAAGCACGTGACCCTTTCCCCTTGCTCTTTGATGTGAAATCAAAGCATTTGTATAATCAACATTATAAATCATGTCAAGAGAGATAATTCCATCTGCAAGTTATAAACTCAGTGGTTCTAAGTTATCCATTAGGACACAGGAAAAGAATCTACCGCTACCTTGTTTAACAAGACCAAGAGTCTTGGGAATAAGAGCCTGAGCTCAGACAGACCTGAGTTCAAATAGTGGCGAGGGCTACCTGCTTTGTATGCATGTGTGTGTATATAAAATGAAGGTATGCTTCTAACTCATAAGGCTTTTCCTAGGATGGTTTGAGATATCAAATGAAAAGTACTTCAAACAATGCCCAGGACATCGTAGATCAAAATACTGGAGGTTGTATTATTGTGAATAGTAGCAGGTACCATTGAGAGAGAAACTGGAAATGGAGGGTGCGTGAAATGAGTCCATTCTTTAACACCTTCTTAAGTGTGTGGGCTTGTTTATGGGTCTGCTCACCTTTGCCAGTGGATAGCAGACTGAGAAAGATGATCTTTTCTCAGTCCTTTCTTCCTGTCTCATAAGTGACATTAACAGGACCTGTACATAAGATATAAATATGAATATATATATATATTGTTTATTGTTTACCCTACTCATTTACTCTGTGATATTGTGCCATGATTTTTGTATCAAGCTCGGTGACCTCGAATGGAAACAGCAAGTTACTTTGGATTTAATTGTTATAATTTATTGCCTTTTCTGCCTTCAGCTGCTGACTGTAAATTTTTATAGAGAAACACAAAATCACTTCCTGTTCTTGACACATAAAGGGCTTTTTCCCCCCCTAGTTATGCTCGTAATTTTATGTTGGGTGACCTTTGCATCTGTGGCTTGGTTTTATGATTTAGGAACTGCGCTTTGACTGACAGATAATCCTGGAACTGATTTTTCTTTTTTTACTTAATGCAAATTGCTTGAGACCAAGACATAACACGAGTTACTTTCTTTATATTTCCTTTTAGCATGGCCAGCGTAATTTTGCCCATAAATCACTTTATCTGCCCTGGACGAGAAACTCAAGTCCTTTGAAAACTTTGCTTGAGAAAATACCTTTGTCTCTACTGACTTTCATTTCCATCATGGAATTTCTGTGAAATCACATTAAGGGCAGTTTGAAATGAAAATTATTTTCTCATCTAGACAAAAAGATCATTTCTGATCTCTAACCAGGTCTGCCTGAGAGAGGGAGGAGAATTTTTGTACTCATGATTACTTGGTTGTGCCTGAAGCTTTATCCTCTTTCTCTTCCTGGGCTGTGTTTGAAGTAAAGACAGTACAGCAGGTAATTGGTATGCGCAGCACCCCCTGGCTTTTGATTGTGGAAACACAGGCCAAGGCCTGAGCATGTTGTTGACTCAGTTGAATAGATGAAAAGCATGAAGATTCACCCTCATCAGCAGGTTAGAATTTGACAGCTTGAGTTTATGAGATTCAATATACATATGAATAAATAATAAGGAAGAAAAAGTATTTATCTCCAACAAATTTAAATATTTTTTTCTTTCACAAAAAATGCAATAAAAGCAAAATTAAAAAAAGTATTTTATTTCCTCATAAGCACTAACAAACAGGGGCAAAGTGGTCCTGGACTTGAAACTGTAGCTCATAAGTCCCATTTAAGACCTTATCACCCACAATCCCTTAGCAGGCCAATTTCCTGTTGAAATCCATGGAGAATTCACCAACTTCTAGAAGAAGATCAAATCATAGAGAAACCTCAGCTTAAAAATTCATTCACTCCCCTCTCCTCTTTTTATAGTGTATATATATATTACAATGATTAGTTGTTATTACTGCTACAGCCATTTAAGAGAAAATGGGCTGGCAATGAGAAAGGATGACCATGGCCAATGGTGAAGTTAGGTTGTCTCAAACGCCTTGCAAATGCACAGTGCTGATGTGTATACAGACTCATGGGATTTTGCATTCATTTATTTATATATTATACACTTGCATGGGAAACAAAATATGAAAATAAGGAGGCAGAGCAGACATTAAAGGGTTGAAAACAGTTTAACAGCAGTATCTTGTCAGCTTTCCAGCATCCTCTGACTTATCAAGATCCAAACACTCACAGCTGGTGCATATTTTGATGCCAAATGACTGGCATGGCTGAAATTGGAAGTCACCATGTCTCTCTGTATCAATATAGTCTCCTCACTGCCCTATGTAACTTCTGAACATAAGTTTGGATTTTAAGGACAGTACTTTTATTTTTTCAGGCATGGACTTATTGAGCTTAAGTATAGGCCAAGGGGATGTATGGCTGAGAAGTGAAGTGAAATGAAAATCCTGCTAAGTGCCTGCTTTGAAGTTGTCAAAGGGATGTGCCAAAGCTATTGGCAGAAGTTCAGGCTCTTCCAAACACAGGCGATAAGAACCAGGGACAGCAAAGGAACTGTGTGTTTGTTCTCTCTCCATCTTGGCCCGTTAGATTTGGGTCACCATTCTTAATAGGATTCATCTTCTGGGTGCTAATGATATTCACAAGAAAAGAGCAGGCCCAAATTTAGGGTTCTTGAGAGCCATTAGGACTACAAGGGAGCAACTACAACAATGCCAACAGTCGTCAAGCTAGGTAGAGACAAGAGGGGTGTATATCTGTCTGAGAAAAGGTGTTCTGAGTGTCTGTGATTCATTGAATCTATTTGAATAGTGAGAATGAAAGCCTAAAATGATTTGGGAGGTTTCCAGATCATACGTGCATAAATGTATGTGACGTTTCTGTGAATGTGTGTATCTCAGGATGTCCTGATGATATCATCTTTTGAGAGAAATATTATTTTCAGCTATCAATGGGGTTTTGAAGGCTAAGTACAGTCTAGCTTATGAGATCCTCCCATGTGAGCAGAACCAAAAGATTCTTGTGGTCATTACATTCTGGAATTAGCCTCATTTCCATGGACCCTAAACTCTAGTGTGTTTTGTGGTATTTCTTATAGACTTATATGCTCACCAAATCACAACTGTTCCACTGCTGCCATTTTAGTCTAGTCTCTATGCCTGAGTTTGTGATTTGGTTTTGAGTTCACCACTGGTTTGTTTTGAATACTTGCCCACTTGGCTGTGTTCCTAAAACTAGATACTGCCTCTTTCCTGCACCAAGCCCTGTATGTAAGAGTTCCTTTAAACTTAGGATGTTGGACTGCCTACTGCTGTAACAAACACCTTACAGTTGGAGCAGTGCCCTGGTTGGACTTCCTCACTTAAACAGGTTGAAAAAGTCCCAGCATGCTATTCACCTGATAGTTTCTGTTTGATGATAATCAAGATCTGAGAGTTCATACTTTGACAAAAAGATGACATTTTGGGGTTTGAATACTTTGAAATGTCAAAATGAATAAATATATTAAATAATTGGTAATCTTGGTATGTTTTAGTAATACATACCCTAGTCACATATAATTCCATTTCTTAAACAGCTAATCACCAGCCTACTAATCCTAGTTCTGGCTCAGATTTGATTATTAGAAATATCACTTCATATTAATTCCTCCTTTTATGTGTGTTACAAACTCTACTGCAATATTCACAATCCATAGTTGTCACAAATATGCAAAATAAGTTATACATTTTAATTAAATCTGTCACATATTCATAATTAATCATATAGAACAGGTAGGAAGCATTGGTTTAATGTAAATCAAAATTTTGAATTTAAAGTATTTCTAAGTTTGTGTTCTTCAGAAATGTACAGACAGAGCAGGATATAAAAGAGAAAGGAAGAAGGGCTTATGGTGAATTATTTTATTATCAGATAATACATTTCACTCATTATGTCTCTTTTTCTGAGTTTTCATATCTGTAAATATACCAATGTGATAATTTTATGAGCCTGCAATATTATAAATAATATCTCCTAAAGCTGCTAAAGTAACTTTTTAATTTGTAATCAGTACTAAAATAGTACATGTATTTCCATTTTCCCCAGATTAATAACTTGTTGCCAATAATTACCAAAATATTACAGTGGGACTTAAATAGATTTTCTAAATACCCAGAAGAAGAGAGGGGTGGTCTTATCTCCAAAAACTGCTGGATTTGCTTCTTTTGGGTCTTTTTAGGCATGAAAGGTGGAGTTCTAGCAGGAAAAATAGTGAGGCAACTCAGAGCCCCCTGGCACACTTACTTACGAGTCTACAGAACATTTTTTTTGTACAGACTTTGCAATAAAACTTCTCTATGTGTGCTTATTTATTTAAACTTTTT
Source organism: Eonycteris spelaea (assembly GCA_003508835.1). Lineage (NCBI taxonomy): Eukaryota > Metazoa > Chordata > Mammalia > Chiroptera > Pteropodidae > Eonycteris > Eonycteris spelaea. The sequence goes on from PUFA01000200.1 coordinate 1,984,363, forward strand.
ATACAGGTTGTTGATAAAAAGGAGCTAAATTCAAGATTAAAAAGGGTGAAAATGTCAAGCTGACACATGCACTTAACCTAGACTTGTACATGTGAGCTTATTACTCTGGCGCAGCAGTCCCCAACCTTTTTGGTACCAGTGACCAGTGCTCCTATGAGAATCTAACTCCTGATGATCTGAGGCAGAGCTAAGGCAATGATGCTGGTGCTGAGAAGCGACTGCAAATACAGATGAAGCTTTGGCCACTCACCTCCTGCTGTGTGGCCTGGTTCCTAATAGGCCGTGGACCAGTACCAGTCTGTGACCCGGGGGTTGGGGACCCCTGATCTTGCACATGTGTGCTGAGCTCAATTAAATGTCAGGTGAGGCTCAGGTATATACGCTCCTCTATGTGCGAGGGGCAGCTGTATGATAAAAACAAGAGGGTATGAAATGCAAACCCTGGTGATAAAATACCATTTAGTACTGAAGCTCGTTTGGGACACTTTCATCTTATTTTTAATAAACAGAAGGAACCTCATCAGGCAATATATGCTTGTAATGTTACAAGGCTATGGTTATAGTTTTAGCCATAAAATGAAAACCTATAATGGAGTCATTATGCAAAACAAAATAAATTCGGCTGTTTTGAAATTTCCAGGGACTATTGACAAATAGGCACTGAAGCATATCATATATTTTTTAAAAGGATGCTGTCAGAACAACATATATTAGGAAGGTAATTTTGCCAAATAATGAAGATTTAAGCTGGTTGAGAATCCCATTCGCTGTTTAACTCCAAATTTAGCATGTTCCAATTCAGGATTTCTAGCAGTTGTTAAATCTTTTTGGTGACTCAATTCCAACGGGTTAAAGAACACAGATTCTGGCACCAGATTGGCTATGCCACCTTGAGTACAATTCTTAATTTCCTTTGACTCAGTTTCTTTCCTTGTCTATGAAAAATGGTGACTTTAGAAACAACTACCTCATTGGGTTCTTATGAGATTTAAATAAATCAATATACATGAAGATTTAGAAAAACATCTAGTACATAGGGAATAGTATGAGCAGCAGCTATTATTATTACCACTTACTGTTCATATCTCTGGATCATTTTAGTTGAAGTATATGCTGAGATTTCCAGGCAATTAACAAAAAAACATTGTCATTTACAGATAATTATCTCTATAAATTTTAATTTTGCTAATACTAGGCAGCCAAAGGAAGTCCAGAAACGAATTAGGTATTGAGGCAAATGTCGGTTCAATTGACCACCATAACCCTAGGTTTCAAAACTTCATGTGTATCCAGACAGCTTGTTCTTTCCATTAACTGACTTGGTAATAAGTAAGTAGTTATATCTTTGAATTTATACAGTACACCTCTACTAATGTTATTAGTTCGATATATTGAAGTTCCACTTAAGATTATGTTTTTAAAAATTCCACTAATAAAAAAATGAAAAAGGTTTAAGTTTCATTGAGCTAAAGAAAATAATGTTTATTTTTAACTGTAATTGATAATAATGATAATATAATAATGGCATCATTTTTACAAAGTATGATTTTACCTGTGCTCTCAAAATAGGTAGAACGGGAATTTTCACTATTTTACCGATGAGAAAATCAAAGCTCAACATAGTAAATGACTTGCTCAGAGTCACAAGGCTATTGTGGTCCAAAGCCAGGATTCCAATCCAATTCTTAATTCCTCATTCAGCGTTTTTTACTTGATGTGCCTTGCAACCAGGCTGCCTAAATATTCCTGTTCTGAAGCTGGTACACAGGGAGGTGCAGTGCTGAGGCCTCTCTCCTTCCTTACATGAGGGAGATTCTTGGTGCTCCTTACTTAGATTCTGATTGCCCAATGCAGTGAATTGGGAAGTGACACACTGGACTTGAATGGTAATCTGAACGTAAAATGAGAAGTTAATTAGGCCTTTCGATATCTAATGAGGTTTCACATAATTTATCACCAGTAGAGAGCACTGTAAGATTGGAATTAATGTCAGGCTTTGCGAGGAGAAAGGATTGTTTGTATCATGAGTGTATTAACAAAGGCAGAGTTAAAGTGATTGATTTTAAGCAAGCATGATCTGCCCTTGTAATAGTAGATCATTTCCATCAGTTGAATCCTTAGAGCAGTCATTCAAAACTTCATTTAAATGCAATATCAATATTAAAAGGAGTAGGCATTACTTGCTTGCTCAAGTCAGATTGAAGAGATTCAATTCTTAATCAGAACCCAGGCTTGCCTGCTTTCTCCTTGAATATCTGCTTCCAAACCACTGTTGGTACGTCTATAATAGAGTTTTCTGTGTTGTATGTGGGACTCCACATGTACAGAATAGGCTCTAGCATCAGTTATTCGAAAATATTACTGGGCTTCATTCTGATGCTCTTTATTCCTCTTGCTTGGGATATCCGATTGTTGGGTTTTCTTAAAATGTTTTTCTGGTCGTAAATATAACATTGAGCTTCATTTCATAAGTAGCCTTCAGTGTATTCTTTGTATCCGTATAGTTTAGAGACATGCAGTAAATACAAATCAGTGCCCACAGTGGATGGAGTGAAATATTGGCATTTGGTTGCAACCAGATTACAGTCTTTCACTAGTCTAAACACTCAGATGCATTGCACAATGACTATCATGTTGTGGAAAGCTTTGAAATGGATCTGCCTTACAGACAGATGCATTTACACTTCATATGTTTTCCATTTTTTTTTAGCATTTTGCCAGTTCCTCAAACTAGCTGTATTTAAACAAATTCTTCCCTCACAACCATTTTGTTCTCTGATTTCACCCTGTGGTGAATTCTCAATGTGAAATTGGCGATAGCGTGATTGATCATTTAACTAACAGCGTAATCGTGAGCACAGAGTAGAAACTTGGCTTCACATCTAGTAAGAGGAGAAGCTGGAATGCAGAGGTATTAAAATACGAATATCTCAAACAAAAACAGAGGTAACCTGAGAGCTTTAATGTTTGAATAAATCTTTCCCCCCTGATAAATGTGCTTTCCTTTTCAATTTTGTTTCAGTACCCAGGTTTTATTTTTTATAAACAGTATATTTATTGAAAAAGACTCTTTCCTTTTACCCCCTCCTTTATCACAGTGGTAAAAGAATGCCCCCCACTTTCTTCTCCTTGCAAAATGAGCCTTCAAGGGCTCTCTCCTTTAAGCCATTAGCAACTGAACAAGGAAGGGGCATGCATGTCTGTAGTAACATGTTGGATAAATCCCATTCAGAAAACAATCACAACAGGTTTCTGTTTATATAGGTGCCTTTAGGTGGACTTACTATGACAGTCAGGTTGGTTCGCTGCTAACCTGGTATGCTGCACACGGAAGTAAGGACTTAGAATTTTAAGAAGTGCAAAGAAGCTAACTGCTCTCATGAAGATCGGGTCACCCAAACATAGGTTCTTTTGTTTTATTTCCCCAAAGGGGCTCTATCTATACTTTCGGCAGTATACTGAACCATATGCCCATGTTGCTATTGAATACCAAGTCCATTAACAAGGATTTTTATGGCCTCCAACAGGGCTTTCAATTGGGGTTTGTTGTTTTTAATTTTGCTTTTCGTGTAAGGATTTGCATTTTAAGGATACCATGAAAGTTAATTTACTAACAGTGGTAGATAGCATCTAGGAAATACAGAATATATTTATTTAGAAAATATTAGTGTAAACACACACATATCAGAAGAGTGTGTGATGCGAAAGTTTTATATTATTTGCTTTAAATATCCAATGATACAATGCATGTGAATACCCTTTATACACTGTGGTGTGCCACCACAGTGAGATAGTATGTTTATAATGATTTTTCAAATCTTACACATTTTGAATCTATTGTTTGGGGCTGGTGATTTTATGTATGCATGAGTGCCTCTGAAGTGAAGGTGTGAACAGAGGTTAACTGATAAGCCTAAATGGCAAATACTAGGCACTTACACTCTGTGTGAAGAGAGTAAGGAAATCTGGAAAATATCGTGATGTTTTCTATAAGTTACAGAGCCATTGCTCTTTCCAGTTCTTTCTAATTCACCTTTCTTCTTGTTCTGTCATTCAACAATTGCTTACCATTTTTGCATTATATTTGACTTATTGCCTTATTTTCATATTTGAGTTTATAAATTATAGAAAGCATAAGCATAGAAACTTATCAGGAGCTTCTGTCACTGAGTGGAGGCTCTCAGATTTGGGGTGTGGTTCACTTGTTTATGTAATTTTTGCTTTCTTCGTAGACCAGCCTCATTCTCTTGAAAACTTGTGGTTGCTGTTTTTCTCTTATTTTAGGTTCCAGCGATAGGTATGTGGGGAGATTAAAAAAAAATCCTTTGTGTGTCTTATCTTCTTAACATACCTTAAAGTCCTGGGCATCAGAAGCCATAGATGGGACCAGAGACAGCTCATGTTTTTTTCTTATCTGGAAGATCTTGTATTACACAATAATAGAAAAGTACAGAACATAGCACATGGGTCTCCAACCATCATGTAATTCTCTATACAATACATAGCATGGAATTTGGCATGACTCGACTTGGATCAGGTCCAATGGTGTCCAGTTACTGACGGTGTTAGAAATACTTCAGTGAATCCTGGACATGCCACTCCCAAACAGTTGAATGACTCTGCCCCTAAGGATGGTAAACAGCAGGACTTCACTGTACAGTAAGTCCTCAATGTTGTTGATAGGTTCTTGGAAACTAACGTTAAGTGAAATAACATATAACAAATCTAATTTTACCACAGGCTAATTGATAGAAGCAAGAGTTAAGTTCCTACAGCATATTTCTGGGCATAAAAACATCACCAAGCGCCTAAATAAAGAACCAAAACACAACTAATGTTGAACATTGAAATGAATGTGCACTATACATACATTAAAGACAGATTAAAAAAACAAGTCAGATCATGGTATTCCAACCTGTTTATTCCAGTTCAGCATTGCGGGTGGCTGGAGCCTCTCCTGGTAGCTCAGGGCACAAGGCAGGAACCCACCCAGGACAGGATGCCCTTCCATCACAAGGGGTATCACACACACCCACACTCGCTCAGACTGGGACAATGTAGACAGGCCAGTTGGCCTCACGTGCACATCTTTGGGATGTGGGAGGACACTGGAGCACCCTGAGAAAACCCACACAGATGTGGGGACCGTGCAGACTCCACCCAGATGGTGGCCCCAGCCAGAAATAGACATTTTTTCTTATCGTCATTATAACAAACTGACGTTGAACAAATGACATTATTTGAGGACCAGCTATAGTGTATAGAAAGACAGAAAAAACACATGGAAAAGCAGGGAATGATCTTGTCTATTTCCTTTCCAATCCCTTTAAAACACATTCTTCCCTTCAGTTCTTCACATTTGTAGACTAGTATTTTTGTTTGTTTCAATTACTCTATGACTTCATTGTAATAGGTTCTCAGTAAATGTTTATTGACAAATTCAATTACACTGGAAGCAGTGAGATTTGAGGGGTAAAAACACTGGATTAAGAAACAAGAAGACCTGAAATATTGTTCATTCTTATTTATTAAATGGGTAAAGTGCGCAAACACTGTGCCAGGCCTTTTATCTGAATATTCTCATTTAATCTTCAAAATAATTCTATAAAGTAAATAAATATTACTACACACCTTCTATTATCCTTGTTTTATAATGAGGAAACTGGAGCTCAGGAAGGTTAAGTAACTTGCCCTGTGACTCTTAATGTTCCCTCAAAATTGACCTCAGGAAGAATCTGTTACATCATCTGCCATCACAGGCAAGGTAACATAATAGGTATTCAGTAAGTTTTCATTTTAGTAATGAATAAATGCATCTGCCAGGATGAAAATACAGACTTCCAAATTAGATTCATTTTGTTGGTCACCTTCAATACCCTCTAAATTACTTTTCTCCTTTGAAAGATTGCTCTTAAGCAATACTGTTGCCATTTCTAATTTTAAAATTGTCAGCTCCTATATTAATTGAGAACATGTTTATCAAGTGCCTGGTGTGGTTCTTGACACATGGTAAGTAGGCACTGTTAGAATGTAAGTTTGTTGAAAATAATGTAACTTCTATTGCAAGGTTTGATTGCATTAAATCAAATGAAAAAAAATGATGAGGTTCCTGATTATGTAATCTACTCACAGTAGTGCAAACAAAGGAATCATAGGGATACACATTAGCCTTATACCATATGGAAAAAAAGGTGAAAGGGAAGAAAATGTAAGAATGAAGAGAGGAAAAAAGAATTATTTCAACCTTCTATTGATTAAAATTCTATCGCTATATAGTGCCAGGTGGCTGCTAGAGTAATCGGGGGGATCACTTCATAAATTTTATCAATGTCTAGCCGTTGCACTGTATACCTGAAACTAATATAAAATAAGAATAAACTGGAAAAAATTATATTTCATTTTGGACAAAAATAAATGTTATCATATTTTTTTTGCTAATTTTTAAAAAATTATTTTGTATTAGTTTCAGGTATACAGTGCAACGGCTAGACATTGATAAAATTTATGAAGTGATCCCCCGATTACTCTAGCAGCCACCTGGCACTATACACAGCCATTACAATACTATTTACTACATTCCCTATGCTGTATTTTACATCTCTGTGACTATTTTGTAGCTACTAATTTGGACTTAAAATTTTCTGAGAACAGATCTTTTACCTCGCTGGTTAATTTGATTCCTAGGTATTTTATTGTTTTTGATGCAATTGTAAATAGGATTGTTTTCTTAATTTCTCTTCTGAAATTTCATCATTGGGGTATAAAAATGAAACTGACTTCTGAATATTAATTTTGTACCCTGCTACTTTACTGAATTAATTGATCAGTTCTAATAGTTTCTTTGTGGGATTCTCTATATATGACAGTTTTACTTCTTCTTTTCCAATTTGGAGGCCTTTTATTTCTCTTTCATGTCTGATTACTATAGCTAGGACTTCTATATTGAACCATGTTGAACAGAAATGGTGAAAGTGGGGGCATCCTTGTTTTGTTCCTGATCTTATGGAAAAGGCTTTTAGCCTTTCCCCATTGAGTATGATGTTAGTTGTAGGATTGTCATATATCGCCTTTATTATGTGGAGGTATGTTCTCTCTATCCCACTTTGCTGAGAGTTTTTATCATAAATCGATGCTGGATTTTGTTGAATGCTTTTTCTGCATCTGCTGATATGATCATATGATTTTTATCTTTCAACTTGTTAATGTGGTGTGGCACATTAATGAATTTGTGGATGTTAAAACCAACTTTGCATCCCAGGAATAAATCCAACTTGATCATGGTGTATGATATTTTAAATGTATTACTGTATTCGATTTGCTAATATTTTGTTGAGGATTTTTGCATCAATGTTCATCAGGGATATTGGCCTATAGTTTTCTCTCTTTTTTTTTGTAATGTCTTTTTCTACTTTTGGAAGCAGGGTAATGGTGGCCTCGTAAAAGAGTTAGGGAGCCTTCCTTCCTCTTGAATTTTTTGGAACAGTTTGAGAAAATCGGTGTTAATTCTTCTTTGGCTATTTGGTAAAATTTACCTATGAAGCCATTTGGTCCAGGACCTTTATTTTTTGAAAGTTCTTTAAATACTGATTCAGTGTCCTTGGTGGTAATCGGTTTGTTCAGCTTTTCTATTTCTTCTTCAGTCAGTCTTCAGAGAGGATATGTTTCTATAGGAATGTATCAGTTTCTTCCAGGTTGTCCAATTTGTTGGCATATAATTAATTTCTCATGGTTTTTTATTATAATCTTTTGTATTTCTGTGGAATCTGTAGTTACTTCTCTTTCATTTCTGATTTTATTTATTTGGGTCTTTTCTCTTTTTTGCTTGATGAATCTGGTTAAAGGTTATCAATATTGTTTCTCCTTTCAAAGGATCAGCTCTTGGTTTCATTGATCTTTTGCATTGTTTTTCTAGGCTCTATTTCATTTATTTATGCTCTGATCTTTATTATATCCTTTCTTCTACTCACTTTGGGTTTTGTTTGTTGTTCTTTTCCTAGTTCTTTTAAGTGTAAGATTGTTTGAAATTTTTCTTATTTCTTGAGGAAGGCCAGTATTGCTATGAATTTCATCTTAGGACTGCTTTTGCTGTATCTCATAGATTTTGAATTATTGAGTTTTCATTTTCATTTGTCTCTAGATAGCTTTTGATTTCCTGCTTGATCTCATTGTTAACCCATTCATTGTTTGCTAGCATATCATTTAGTCTACATGCGTTTGTGTATTTTCCAGTTTTCCACTTGTAGTTGATTTCTAGTTTTATACCATTGTAGTCAGAGAAGACAGTTGATATCATTTCAGTCTTCTTAAATTTATTGAGATTTTTTTAAATCACCTAACATGTGGTCTATCCTGGAAAATGTCCCATGTGCACTTGATAAGAATGTATATTCTGCTTCTTTTGGGTGAAATGCTCTGAAAATATCAATTAAATTCATCTGGTCTAGTGTGTTATATAAGGCTGCTATTTCCTTGTTGATTTTCTGTCTGGAAAAATCTGTCCATTGGTGTCGGTGAGGTGTTGAAGTCCCCTACTGTGAGTGTGTTACTGTCAATTTCTCCCTTTTGTCAGTCAATAGTTGCTTTATATATGTAGGTACTCCTATGTTGGGCATGTATATGTTTAGTAGGGTTATGTCCTCTTGTTGTATTGATCCCTTTATCATTATAATGCGTTTTTTCTCTTATTATAGCCTTTGTTTTATTTTATTTTTTAAATTAAATTTAATTCTTTTTAGCTTTTTTTTAAAGTGTGTTTTGTCTGACATAAGTATTGCTACCCCCAGAGATTTGAAATTTCGATTTGCATGAAGTAGCTTTTTCCATTCCTTTCAGTTTGTGTGTGCCACTTGATCTGAAGTGGGTCTCTGGTAGACAGCATATGCATGGGTCTTGTTTTCTTATCCATTCAGCTACCTTATGTCTTTTGAGTGGAGCATTTAATCCATTCACATTTAAAGTGATTTTTATTGATAGGTATATAGTTATTGCCATTTTATTATTCATATTTATGGTTTTTTCCCCTTCTTTTTACAGAATCCCCTTAACATTTCTTGTAACGTTGGCTTGTGAGTGATGAATTCCTTTAGCTTTTTTTTTTGTCTGGGAAGCTCTTTATCTCACCTTCAATTTTAATTCATAGCCTTGCCAGATAGAGTATTCTTGGTTGCAGGTTCTTGATTTTCATCACTGTGAATATTTTGTGCTAGTCCCTTCTAGCCTGCAAAGTTTCTTTTGAAAAATCAGCTGATGTTCTTATGGAAACTCCCTTGTAAGTAATTAGCTGCCTCTCTCTTGCTGTTTTTAAGATCCTCTCTTTGTCTTTGACCTTTGTCATTTTAATGATGGTGTGTCTTGGTGTGGATCTGTTTACATTCCTCTGACCGGACCCCTCTCCAGGGAAGTCTGCAGATGGGTGCCATCTTGCCTGTGTTAAGCCTGACCCTGCACGGCCAATTCTGAAGCGGCGTTGGCTGGTGAGATCACCCCAGTGCCAAACGACTCAGTCTTTCTCCTCATGTTCCTTGCATTTCCCAAGCTTATTACTCTCTATCGGAGCCCAGAGCGAGTGTCTGTGAATGAGTGAATCTGTTTGCAGGCTCTTTAAAGGGTGTCTTGGTTTTCAGGCTTCTTTGTCTCATCCAGATGGCCAGAATCCTCACTGGTTTTTACAGTCAGATTTTGTGGGGACTCTTCTTTCCAGCACTGGAACCCTGGTCTGGGGAGCCCCTGTGTGGGGCTAGGGCCACTCATTCTTTCAGGGGGGCCTCTGCAGCCGCATTCTCCCTCCCTGTGCTCAGCCGCCACACAGGTGTGGGACCAGCCTACTTCGTATCCACCCCAACTACCAGACTCGATATGGCATTTTTTTAATATCCTCAGATGTATGTTATGATCAGCTAGACTTCAGGTGATTCCCTGAGTTGACCGTTCTATAATTTGGCTGCAATACTAATGCAGTCATGGAAGGAGATGAACCCTAGCCCACCATCTTGACCCTAGTTTCCTTCATACATTTTTTAACATTTAAGAAATTGTGATAAATTATATGTAACAAAGAATTTACCATTTCAACCATCTTAAAGTGTCCAATTCAGCAGTTTTCAGTACATTCACAATGTTGTGCAATAATCACCACTATCTAGTTCCAGAACTAGATATTACCCAAAGGAAATCCCATAACCATGAAGCACTCACTTCCCATTCTCCCCTCTCCTTAATCTCTAGTAACCACTAATCTTTCTGTTTCTATGGATTTGTGTATTATGGATATTTGATATAAATGAAACATACAATATGTGGCACTTTGTGACTGGCTTCCTTCATTTAGTAAAAAGTTTTTGAGGTTCACTCATGTCGTAGCATATAGCATGTAGCATGTAAAGTACTCAGAACTTTATTCCTTTTTATGGCTGAATAATTTTCCATTTTATGGATAGACCACATGTTTATCCATTAATCTATTGATAAACTTTTGGGTTGTTTGTGCCTCTTTGTCATTGTGAATAGTGCTACTATGAACGTTCGTGTTTAAATTTTAGTTTGACTACCTGTTTTCCATTCTTTTGGAAACATACATAGGAGTGGACTTGTTGGGTCATATGGTAAATAGCTTATTGAGGAATCACCATCATATTTTTCACAATAGCTGAATCATTTCACATTCCTACCAGCAATGTATCAAGGTTCCAACTTCTTCACATACTCACACACACTTAATATTTTTATTTTTTAACATTGTAGCTATTCTAGTGAGTGTAATTCTCTTTTACTCTAAATTTCATCCCATACCCCCACAGTGGAAGAGTGCACTATTGTACAGGGCACACATCAGGTGTTATACACCATCAGTGCTGGCTCAGGGCCAAGTGATGAAGGAAGTGCTGTTTGCCTTTCATGACTCTCCATCCCCATTTTGTATCATTCCTTTATCCACCTTCAGTAGTACCTCTTACCTTCTTTTGCTCATTGTCTGCCTTACTCAAGGTCTAACACACATCAAGAAGTTTCTAGAGCATCTCACTCCTGATGAGGGTGTTTAATTTTAACAGGCTAACTTAACTTCTGACAGTTCCAGCAGTTATCAGTAGGCACATATTTTAGGAGGCAGGGAATAGACAGTGGGCTTGCTATTAGAGACTATCATACACAGTGGTCATGAGCTCACAGTCTCTTGACTGGTTAACTAAGCAATACTCAGTGTCAAAGCTCACATTGTATTGCATGTAAAAGGAGTCCATTGGTTGCCTGTAAGGAGAGCAGTCATTTATTTTAATAAGAATTGGCCAAATGCTTATTTTGTGCCAGGCACTGGGCAAGGAACTGTGGGTTGAATCAGTGCTGGGTCCTACCTTCAAGGAGCTTGTGTTACAGTTGTTTTTACAAGCAGTAGGGCTGGTGTTATGGAGATCCATATTGTCCCCTGATAGGGCTGTCTTGTCACTTGAGGTGAATATGTGTTCAATGGCTGGCCAGCCATACAAATACAGTCTGTGCCCCTGAAAAATGCAAAATTAACTTAGCAGTACTCACTGTGAACCTGTGACTCATACACCAAGGGTTTGGCACCTCTATGCATACCTAGACCTGCACTATCCTGCACTATCCAATGTAGTAGCTATGCGTGCCTTTTAAGCATATGAAATAGTACAAATGAGGAACTGGATTTTGAGTAATAATAATTAAAACTTTTAAAATTATACAATACAGTGTTATCAACTACAGTCACCATGTTCTCCATTAGATCCTCAGAATTTATTTTACAGCTGAAAGTTTGTACCCTTTTACCAAATTCTCCCTATTTCCTTCACCCTTCAGCCCCCTGGCAAACACTTTTATATTCTTTGTTTCTATGCATTTGACTTTTTATTTAGATTTCACATATAAGTGATACCATACAGTATTTGTTTTCTCTGTCTGGCTTATTTCACTTAGCATAATGCCCTCAAGATCTATCTATATTGTTGCAAATGTCAGGATTTCCTTCTTTTTCACGGCTAGGTAGTAATCCATAGTGTGTATACACACATCTTCATCCATTCAACCCTTAATGGACACTCGAGTTGTTTCCATATCTTGGTTACTGTGCATAATGCTGCAGTGAACATGGGAGTACAGAAGTCTCTTTGAGATCCTATTTCTATTTCCATATACTTAATCGTGATTATTTAAAATTTAAAACTAATTTTTGGTTCAGTTTTTGGAGAAATTTTAATTAAATTTGGAACAGTTTGGGTATGTGAGTCTACTTTGTCAACTGCAAATGTTATAAAATTTAAATATAGGTAAAATATTTCTGATGAACATTTAGCATCTGAATTGGGTTGTGTTCTAAGTGGAAAATACACACCACGTTTCAGAAACTTATGAAAAAAGAATGTAAATGGCCTCCTTAATACTTTTATATAGATTGCATTTGAAAGGATAATATTTTAGATATTTGAGTCAAAGGAAAACAATATTAAAATTAATTTATCCTGTTTCCTTTTACTTTAAAAAATGTAGCCACTATAAATTTTAAAATGACTTCTATGATTCACATTTTATTTCTACTGGACAGTATTTCTTGAGAACACTAGGGGTGTCTAATCCTATTTACCACAAGTGTATTTGGAGTAAAAGTCCCCCGTTGGAATTTCAGTTTCTTTCATCATAGCTCCCATGGATACCATCACCTTACCAAGCTTCTCAAGGCTGACTTCAAGCAAAATGACACAGAAATGAAGCTATCTCTGGGGTTTTCTTAGAGCCATCTCTCTTAAAGGATCCTCGCTCTTTCAGTCCATGCCAAGGCTCACTTTTAGGTCCAGTGCACACAACTCATGCTCCCCAGGATTTACTTGAGTGATGAAGCCATCCACTATAGTAATTCACATTAAGATGATCTCAGTTTGATGTGTTGCTCCTCTCAGGGGTATTTGCATTTTAAAATGTATTGCCTGCAGAGAGCAACAGTTAAAGGGATGAATAAAGGATACTGTAACCTTTAAACCTGAGAGAGAATCCACCAGGGGGACCTTCCAAATCCAGTTTTATATATAAACAAACAAACAAACAAAAACAATAAAAAGCCCAGATCTTCCTCAAGATTCTCTTCCTGTTTCCACCTTTTCCCCATGAGTAAGTAGCCATTAATAGATAAATGATCCTTTGCTTTAGATAAATTTATCTGTTTTATACTGACAAGTGGGATATTTATGACCAATCAGAGGCAAGATGTAAAACAAATTAATGTGCTTTTATTTCTTTCTTTGTTCTAGAAATGATAATGATGAGCAATTCCCCTTTCATAAATACTGCCAGCTACTCTACTGTTAGCTGCCTGGAACTGAAAATACCAAGTAAGTATTCAGTCAATTCATTTGACTTAATTTTATTATGAGTTCATTTCTAAAAAATACACCTAACCTCAGTAGAGTGCAACCTGTTAGCACAAAGAATCCAGGGGGAGATGATGGTCCATTCTTTACTCTTTCCAAGGAGATTTATGGTTGGAAGAACTGTATGACTGTCTAAACTGTAAAACTTAAAGCACAGACTCTGTCTGCATACTTTATTGGGGAATATTCAATATGCCATCATAGATATGAAAAAATAGATATTGTTTCTCCCAATGTAAGAGTAAATATGTAATGTAAGTACATTTGTAGTTTTCTCATAGTTTCTTAAAACTCTCTCTTTGGATGGAAGGCTGATTTTTTTTGTGTGTATTCCTCTGTGATTTGACAGAAAATGAAAGAATTTAAATTTCTCTTCTTTGGACTGAAATGGAGGGACCCCTCTGAACTGGAAAGTGAGAAACAGTCTTAGAAATTTTCAGTTATATTGTACCTATCAAGAATATAAGAACGTGATTTTGGAGTACCCCCAAGAGCATTTATTTTACTACCGTTGCCAATGAGGAACTTGAGACAGAATAGGGTTAAGTAGTTTCCCAGTGTTCCACAGTAAATTGGCATTTGAAATGGGATTAGAATCTAGGTCTCCAAACCTTGGGGACTTCTCCATTAGCTCAGATCATGTACGGCTCAGCAGTTTCTTTCACAAGATCCTCCTGACATGACACATGCCATCAGTCTTATTTTATAACAGATGTTTTGAGGGTAGAGCAGATGGTCTCTTCCCTTCACCCTCCCAGCCCTTGACTCCAGAGAGTCAGATCATGTCAGAGATGGCACTCACAGCCCTCTTTCCCCAGAGGTCCACCTCCCCGTCTGCTCATTCTTTCTCATGCTCATCTTTCCCATGCTCAAGAAATCACTGTTCTTACTGTTCCCTTTTCTTATATGCTATGTATTTTCTGCCGAAGCCTTTTCTGTCACTCGTGTTCTTGTTGTCCTGACACTTACTGAATTTTCATAGTCAGTGGGAAGATCGCTGACCTCTAAGCCTCTACATTCCATCATGGCTTTTGATGTAATGGATGATATATGGCACCTAAAAGTACCAGATACTCCATTGGCTATTTTAGGCATCATTTAAATATGGCTCGATCTCTGTAATATCACTTTTGTTCTTGAATGTCATACTTTCTACATTATTCTTCTTGAATATCTTCAAATGACCTTCTGAAATTCATTTCTTTTTAGCCAACAAGTGGACTTCTGTTTTTGTCTTGAGGCAACTCACTGTGAGATATGTTTGTGTGTCTGCATGCACAGGTGTTCACAAACTTCTACCCATTTCAGGGAATTGTTTAATTATAGAAGCATTGACTCTGGAGTCATAGGTGCTTTTAATGCACAATCTTGATAATTAAAGCTGTGTGAGTCTGGGAAGGTCATTTTACTTCTTGGTCCTGTGTGGATGCTAAGGACTTTGTTGCCGTTGTGGGGAAGCAATAGAAAAAACAAATTGTGTTGGGAAAACATGAAAGCCAAAGAGAGGAAAGAAGGTTTCTCACTCGTGATCATTATCCCTAGGAAAGAACTACTGCTCACTCCCCATTCTGCCTCAAAGTGGGCCATCCTGAGTGGATCGAGCAGCTAACTTACATGTGAACTTATTCTATTCTGGAAGATCCTCTAAGGGAGACTAGTCAGCCTTTCTTTTCCTTCAATACTGAAGACAAATGATCTCATTTACATTTTAATGCAAGAAATAGATGGAAATGATGGCCATTTGCTTTTGACCATAGTCAGAGTCATTCATTTAAAAAAAAATTTGCAACGTTATTACAAACAAACAGCTTATTACTAATTCCGATGTACTTTCCTATGTTAGGATGAGTGGATATAATCAGAATGAGGATGTTAAATTATAAATTGAAAGATTCTCATTTTCCTGGTGAGTCTATCACAAAGCACTGCTATGCCTCTTTGTCTTAACATATTGCAATACTTTTATTTGCAGCCAGTGATGGGGCCATGGTTCTACTTTCTTTTGTCCTAACTTAGGATTCATGTGCCTTTCATTGTCTGCTTATCTTTGTTTGAGGAAGTACAGAATGCAGATGGAGAGCGCTGATTCTCCTTGGACATAACCTTGAAGTTGGACCCCAGAGGGTCTTAGGAATTTTCCAATTATTTATTCCAGTGTTAACATGTTTTATGATCTCCCTGGGCTCTTCTCTGCTCATACTAACTCTGGTTAGGAGATTGGATTAAGTGACCTCTCATTAAATGAATACCATTGTCCTTGGTTTCTTAATTTGGCTGCTAGCCAACATCTGTCCCTTTCTACCTTTGGGTCTGAAGTGTGTCACCTTTCGGTCTGAAGCTGATTTTGGGATCATTTCAAGTAAGAAAGGTTTATTTAAAACAATTAAAGGTATTAATCATTTTTAAAGATTTCATATCATTTGGTCATTCCTTCATCCTCCTTTCAAAGCCTTAAAAATATCCTGGTATAATGGCAGGGAAACCTTGTTGGAATGTCAGCTCTCTTGAACGTTCAGCCACCTTGAAATATACTGATCCTAGAACTAGAGGAAATTTCATGAGATCATTGGATGCAGCCTCTGCTTTTAAGGCCTCTTCCTAAATTCTGCATGAGAGGTGATTGTTCATTTTGGGTAGAAAATTATATAATAACATTTGATAGCCTATTTCAACGTCTGGACAGTTGTAGTGTGGAGACTCCTAAGGTCTTGCTGGGTCGCACTAGAAATTAAACAAGGTTCTCGCTCTGCCAATTTATTTGAATTAACAAAACAGCAGTCGGCATTCTACTCCCAGAGCCTCAGATGTGAGGGCGATGACATCTATCACCAGAGTTGATTCAGCAGCTGTAGCTAAGAGGCTGTCCCTTTCCTCCCTCACTGTTCTGGGCTCAGCCAAAGAGTACAACCCTCCTAGATACTTACAATGTTGTGGTAATTGGTAGCAACACTGAGTATCAGCCTGAGAGCTTGAGTTCACGAGAGTCTTATTATCCTACATTAGAATACACAAGGAGTCTGACTTCTCACAAGCACCAGAAGGTCTGCATAACAATGCTGTCTTGCCAGCATTGACTCTTGTAGAATGCATTTTGTGTACAATTTTCCAATGATGCTCCAGGGACTTTCTACTCCATTAGGTCCTTTGTCACCTTCTAATATATTTACTGACTTAGGACATGCCTCAGTGCCCTCACAAAGAAGGGTTAGAATTGGTTTCCATGTGCTAGGCTGCTTGGTGGGCACTTTAATATCCCAGAAGATTCTTTGTTAATTAATTTGCACAACTTTCAATTTTCTGTGTGAGTGTCACCACCAGGAGAAAACTTGAGTGAGCCTTGTACATTGCTGAGGGTGCTATGGAAATAAAGAGGTAGCTGTTCCGAACTTGGCCTTGGACTCTTACCTTGGTGCCTACTTACGTCTCAAGCCTCTTCTCTTCTCACTCTCTGCACCAGGGATCTTCCCATGCCAGGTCTTCATACCTGTTGTTTTCCTGTTGCCCTGTTTTTGAAGCTCTTTCCTCTCATATTACTCTTTCTCCCAGCTGAAATATCACCTCCTCAGGGCTGCCCTCCTTAACTCCAGAGATGATGTCAGGCCTTGCTGAACCATATATCTCCTTGATAGAACTTGTCTGAGAGGGAAATTACACCTTTACTTGCACTGTCACATCACATGGTGACAGACGGAAACAGCAAAACTTTCCCCAAAGGCAGATGCTGGGTTGGGCAAAGGGACCTGCTCTTTTGCAGCCTGTGCTATCCATGTATACTTCCGCAAAATTATTGTGTTGCCCAAACCAATGTTAAATCTATGAATGTCAACAGTCTTTGACGGTCTGCCGAGTGACTTTAATACTGATGACATGTGAAGAACATTTGATCCATTTCGTATTACGTTAAATCAATGATTATTAAACACCTATGAGCAGCTCTGTGCTAGGTGCCTTGAAATAAAGACAAATGTGTATATAATACAGATTTCTTACCTTAAGCTCTGCTTGTGTCAGCTTGTGATCTGGTTAAGATGAGACAAAGTACACTCCAAAATTAATCACGTCCCTCTCCCCGCTAAGGTAGGTTATTTACTTCGATGACACTGGGCTTTTCATTCATAACTCTATTTCAGTTTGTTACTATGGGAAGCAGAATTCTAAGGTGGTCCCCATGATCCATACCTCATGGTATCATGCCTTCTTATAGTTCTGTCCTTGAATATGGGCGTGCCCTGTGATTTGATAGATATGGTGAAGGTGACAGGATGCATATGATTATATGTCCATGATTGCATGATCTAGCCTGTGTTGCTAGAGTCTTTCTGTTTCTGGCTTTGAAGAACCAAGCTGCCATGAATCCTATGGCCAGCTGCTAAGAAATTCATTCTGGGAGCAACCTGAGGGACCTTGAAAGTGGATCCTCCCCAGTCCAGCTTTCAGATGAGATTCCAGCCCTGGTTGGCATCTCATTTGCCATGTTGTAAAAGACCATGAGCAGGGGACCCAGGTATGCTGTGCCAGAACTCCTGACCCACATAGATTGTGAGATAAATGTGTGTTGTTTTAAGCCTCTAAGTTTGTGATAATTTGTTACACAGCATAGAAAACTAATACTGCTGCTGAAAAATTATTTGAGTAATTACAGTCAAGTATTTACCTCCTCACATTTTATGTCTTTTGTGGGAAGAAACCATGTCTCTCTTATTGCTGTACCCTCCATGCATACAACAGTGCCAGATAGAGTTGCTGCTAAATAAATATTGGTCGAATGAATACATTTATGAATAAATGAATAAATTAATTGGAATGTCAAGCTTTGTTCTGGGCCCCACACATAAAGACACATCTAGCAAATTTTAGGCTCTTCATTGGAAAGCCACAAGGACAAAAGTGAGAGGTGTGAAAATCATGGCAAGTGAGGACCAGTCAGGAGAGTTGCAGGTATTTGGCTGGAGAAGTGAGAACATCAGATGTGAAGTCATGACTTGTGCTCAGGCATGGGAAGTGTCCCACAGAAAAGAGGCTGTGTCCATGCATGCACTCCGTGTAACCCCAGAGGTTAATTGAACTTGGGCCAATGGATGGGAGCTATTGGAAGACAGATTTTGTTTGTGTAAGGAAGAGTGTGTGTGTGGCATTGACAATAGGGTTAACAGTTACAGCTGCCCCTTTACGGTTACTCCACGAGGTGGCAGTTAGTTCCATGTTACCTGAGGTGCTTAATCAGAGAAGGGCCACCACTTTTTTAGTAAGT
Organism: Eonycteris spelaea; assembly: GCA_003508835.1. NCBI lineage: Eukaryota > Metazoa > Chordata > Mammalia > Chiroptera > Pteropodidae > Eonycteris > Eonycteris spelaea. The sequence continues at coordinate 2,002,990 of PUFA01000200.1, forward strand.
TGTAAAGGGGATCTCTTCATTTAAATGACTTATTATCCAATTGGGAAAGAAGACATATATGGAAAGAAGATACATATCAACAAGACATCATGCCAAGTGCCAAAAGGTATTATGAGTTACACAAAAAACATAAAATCTAAAACACTTAAGCGGATGAAGTGGGCCCCTAAGACTCAGTGATTACAGAATACTTTGTGTAAGAGACTGTATTTGAAAGAGGAGTAGGCCTCGGATGAGTGTATTCATTTCTTAGTTTCTCGATTTTTAAATTCTGCTACAAAATGATAATGCTTCTTAGTTTCTTGTCGAAACTGCAGGGTGCTGAGTATTAACTAAAGAAAATAGCAGTAACTGGTACACCCTGAGTTTACTCTATTACCAAAGATGTTACCAACAAAAATAAATCCTAGTCCTTTATTCTCAGCCACCTTGGTGGGTTCTTTCGAGAGCTGGGATGCCAGGACAGGAATTGATGAAGGCTGGTGATGAACTAGTGTCGTTTTAGATAAAAATGACATATTTCAGAATAATTTCTTTCATTTTAACATTGGGTAACTTACTGATTTATAGAGTCTCTTTTGACAACACTGAGACCTAAAATTCTCTTCACAGCATGGTTGCCAGCAGCCTGAACTTTTTTCCTACCCTGCTCCTAAGAACTTTGACCCCAAAAGCCCATCCTTATACTTCTCCAAAGAGAAATACATATTTCATTCTATGCTGCCAGAACATTTTAAAGCTAAATAGTGTAATTTAAGATCACCTGTCTGGTAAAATATCCATTTGAGTAATGGCCAAATCTTTCTTAATATACGGTCTTTCTACCTTATTTGAAATTTGGAACTGTCTTTTTTTTTTTTTTTTGTGTTGGCGGGAGCTATGTCTGGGACACTAAATTAATGGTCTTTGTTCAAAAACTTTCTCTGTATTAACTTCCTTTGGCTCTCACCTCAGTTTGGTCAACTTCATGATGTAGTTTTTACCAGGTTTTATAGCTCTATCCCTGAAGTCAAGCCCTTCTTATACTTTTTAACTTAGATGTGGTGGATTGCCTTAATGTATCATGAGCTATTTTTAATGGAGTAGATTTCAATCCTATAGAAAGAAAAACAACTACTAATTGAGGATCTGTATGTACACATAGGGATATTACCAGTAAAGGAAAATGAGGTCTGTGTGAAGAACAAAGAGATGAGTATAGGTAGGCCAAGATTAAGAGGGCAAGAGTGCAACTTCTTGTTTGAATTAAACTAAATAAGTTTGATCTGGCATCATTTAGAAAGGAAGGTAGATATTCTCCTACTAGGTGAAGAATGGTTCTTGAGAGATGAATCAGCATTCTTTAGTATTAAGACACTGTTCTATCTCTAGCATCTAACCCAGTGCTTGGAACATAATAGGAGCTCAGTAAATATTCAAAGAAATAATGAATGAATCTGTCTTCCAATTTATTTCCTGGCTGTGACTTTAATTTCAGTATTAAAAGTACTTTACATCAAAAGGATTCCTTTTACAGGAAGTGGTGATTAAAACATACTGATTTATGAATCTATGACTAAAAGTGGTTGGCCTGTAATAAGTGCTCGGTAAATATTTTCTAAACGCAGATTTTAATGGAGGTTCTTATTGCTGCTTTTCAACTTCCAAGACATGCTCTCTCCATTTTATTCAGTTATTCACATGAACTTTTGTGGAAAGATCAAATGGCTTTACACCCAAAAGGAAAAAATGCCTGAATGCATCTGGCCTAGAGTGTATCATGGATTTGGGTGGGTATTTCACTCCAGTGATGATATTAGAGTGCACATACAAATTATACAGAGTTAAGATTAAGTGTGAGCCAGGGTATTGGAGAATTAAAAATAATGGCGGTGGCCAGAAAAGAAGTGAGTGGGTAAATATTTTCTTCATTGGGACATATTGGTAGTATATACAGTATTTCATCAATAAGAATCATAGCCGTCAAGGTTCTCTTTACATACATACTGTGCCTGTAACATAGATGAAGGGATGATGACAGATGTCACTCATGGGAGATCTGAACTTGCATTTGCATCATGTTAAGGGCTTTGTAACAGTAATTGCAAAAAATCAGCGTCCGTTGTTAGATGTGCATAGGAAATGAAAGTTCTAGTGCAATGGTCATGTGGTAGGAAAGGACAGTCTTGGATTTTCCTTCTGTGGTGTCTGTGCTGAAAAGGCAAAAGCCACTTTCACTCCTCTCATGCTTCTTATTGAAAAACAGCAAGCAATCACTGTTGACCTAAATTTTTCTCAGTGTCACTTTGCATTGGAACCACCTGTTAGCATGTTAAAAATGCAGATAACATTAAAAAATGCAAATCGAAATCACAAAGAGATATCACCTCACACCCATAAGGATGGCTGTTTAAAAAAAAACAGAAAATAACAAGTGTTGGCAAGGATTTGGAAAAATTGTGTACTGCGGATGGGAATGTAAAATGATGCAGCTGCTATAGAAATCAGTGTGGTGATTCCACTTCAGGGTATATATTCAAAAGAATTGAAGGAAGAATCATGAAGAGATATTTGCACACCCATGTTCTCAGCAGCATTATTCATGATATCCAAGAGGTGGAAGCAACCCAAGTGTTTATCGACTTATGAATGGATAAACAAAATGCGGCATGTGTGTGTGTGTATACACACACTATTTATATATATTTATATATATATTATATATGTAAATAGACTATATATATGTATATATATATACACACATATATATATATATACATATATATGATAGACTATTATTCAGCCTATAAAGGAAGGAAATTTTGACATATGCTACAACATGGAGGGACCTCGAAGACATTATGCTAAATGAAATAAACTGGACACAAAAAGACAAGTAGTGTAGATTCCACTTATATGAGGCATGTAGAACAGTCATATGTACACAAATATAAAGGAGAATGGAAGTTGCCAGGGGCTGGGGGGAAGAGGTAAACATGAAGCTGTTCTTTAATGAATATAAAGTTCTGGAGATCTCTTGTACAACAATGGGAATTTACTTAATACTATTGAACTCTACACTTAAAAATAGTTAAGATGATAAATTTTATGCTGTATTTTTTTTAACCACAATTAATTTTTTAAAAATGAAGATCCCAGAACTTTACTCCCAGACCATTAAACAAATCTCTGGGGCAAGGGGACTTAGGGTGTGTATTTAAACAACTTCCCTGGTGATTTTCAGACATACACTAAGGCCTGAGAAGAGCTGACCTTGGCCTTTCCAAGTCACAGAGTTCTTTTTGCCTACATTTTCTCATTTAATATTCATACCAACTCTGTAGGTGGTTATTACCATAATCACTATTTTGCCAATAAGGAAACTGAGGCTCAGAGAAGCTAAGCAAATTGCCTCAGGTCACAGAGGTAATAGGTGGTAGAGCCTGGGTTCAAATTTGGGTTCACCTGGTGCCACACTCATCTTTCCATGTGTATTTCAACTTACTTCTTATCCCTTGAGTGCCTCGGTTTCATTATGGACATAAAAATTAGACGTGATCTGTCTTCATGTGTCTTTGTCTAAAAACGTCCACAAATGGTATTTATTTGATATTTTGTATTTACATTAGCTTTTTCAGAGAATACTCATTCTTATTTATTATTATCTCATGGTCACCCACTCGGAAGGTATTTGATTGTACCTGAGTTTTTCTTTCACTAAGATTGATGTTCTCTGTTTTTAGTCACTCCATTTATGTGCTTTGTGTGTTTACCTATGTAGATTCATCTGAGGTTTTCAGTATTTTCCCCCTCTAACTTTTGGATATTACTTTAAATTCTATTGATATCTCTTACAAATAGTTCATTGACTTAATTAATGTCAGTCTTCTACTCACGAATCTTTAGTGGCTCCTAAGTAAAATGCCACTAAATTAACTGCCAAATAATGTCCAAATTCCTTAACCTGATACGTCCTCGAGACACCTTTCTAGCCTTCTCTCTTCCGCATGCTCCACACTACATCTAATGGGATCTGGAGTATTTGTCATTTCATGAATATTAACTAGATTTTGCTACCTTTCTGCTTTTTGTTCCTGGCATTCACAAGTGTAAGAATGCCTCTTCTAACCATATTTACCCATCTTTAGGAATTTGGCCCAATTCTATTTTCTTCATGACCTTTTTTTTTTTTTGCACACGACCTCATCCTAAAGTGACACCTCATTCCATGTATCTTTATTGCATTTACTTTGTTCTCTGCTGCCTTGTATTACTGCAATTTGCATCTATGCTCAATTTCCTCTGTTAGGTATAAGGATTCCAAGACACAGACCCTGAACTTATAGTCAACACTACTTTTGAACTCATTGCCTATCACCCACTCTGCTAGGAATAAGGACCACTGAGATGAAAGACAAGTTTCTGACCTCTTGGGTTCACAGACTAAAAGAAGAGACAGAAGAAAACAATTTTATATCTTACACAAGTATAACCCCTTGCATTCACTCCTAGAAATGTCACTCTGTACATATCTTTAAACTTTAGCAGAGTGGTCAGTAATCTAATTTCTTTGATAATTAATTAAATGTTTCTATTAGACCAAAAACTACTAGCCAGAAATGACTTATAATGTCTGAGATAAAGCCAAATATAAGTGGAAATTCACTTAACTGGCCTTGGGTAATTTAATTCATATTTCTAAGCTTGGATGGGACTTACTAATTCCTCTTCAATAGTCAATAAACCTTTGCAATGAGTAATAAACATAGGAAAGTGATTTTTTTATATGCCAATAGATGGCTGCAAATTTTGTGTTGACTTATTTAGTGGGATTTTCTTTGTAACCTAGGATGTGCTCATCTGTAACTATGAAAAACAGATCAATATAGTATTGGATTGGTTTTAGATGGGGGAGGGTAGATTGGGGAAATGAGAAAAGATCATACAGAAATTCTTTGTGAGAAGGAATTACAAACAATAAATACTGTCTGATAGTCCTAGAGTTAAATCGAAATCACTTCTGTATTCAGTTGCTTTTTTTTCCCTAGTATTATAGCAAAGCTTAACAAAACCCTTCTTAGGCCTAAGAAGATTGTTCCCAGGGACCATGCACTTAAGATACACACATCTGTCAGTTGAGGATCAGTGTATTCTAAATGATGGAAAGTTTATTGTAAAGTCATAACAAGAAACATGGAGTGTTTTGGAGGCCCTTGTTATTGAACACCACGATAGGTCAAGTCCTTGGTTGTTGCCCTGCTTTTCAGGCTCCCGGCCCTCTGGAGGAGACAGTTATCGCTATTACTATGCATTTTTTAGCACTCCATGCTGTCAAATAACTTTCTTATTCACCTGCTGGATATGTCACTATATTCCTGAGATGTTTTAAGTCACAATTCATTGGTTTCTTTCTATTTTTCACTCTTGATTAATGTTAGAGGTTGAATTGCTAATTGGGTACAAGATCACAGCATTATCTTTAGTTAATGGAGTACGTTGGCAAACAGGAAAACTTGAGACATGTAGAAAACTGTGCTTCATGATACTGTATAGTTTGCTAAAACTCTCTAAGAAACTGATATTTTTAGGCTTTATGTTTGTCAGTTTGCATTTGACCCTTAATATTTTTGTTTTAATTTATGAAGTCCAAGGTGAATGATGAATAAACATGTTTACTCATGTTTTTAAATGTGCACTTTTATACATATGTGTATCTGTACATATGTATAACACACACATACATGCACCTCCTTCGTGTTCACCTTGGCCCTTTAAACTCGACTAACCCACCTCCATGCCCCATCTTGAAATTATGGAAAAGCTTTGGAGATTCTGGATATTCCGGTGATCACCTAAGCCATCTCCCTGCACATTGCCCATTTGATTTTGATCTTGGCTCTTCTCTCCTTCTTTCTATACCTTGCCTCCATGTCTTTCTCTAGCCACCTTAGGCTTCATATATTGTAGCATTCACACAGTGTTCTAAATTCTTTGGGTTTTATCGATTGTAGTGTTTCTGTTGCCTTATAAAAGAACTCTCTTGCTTTAGCCTTGCTGGTTGAACCAGATGCTGGCCATACACATATACTTGATTATTGGTATGAGAAAATAAGAGGGGTAGAAGGTGATAATGAGGAAAATAAAGAACAAATAAGGCATCTCGTTTTGGATCTATGTATTTAATCATTTATAAAATACTTATTGAACTGAATGACCATCTGCAGTGCTCTCCTGCTTCCCCAGTCCAAATCATAATGCTCTTTGGCCTGGACTACTGCAATCCTACAGGCCTCCCTGCTTCAACCCATGCTCCCTACAATCCGAGCACCATACAGCAGTGAAGTCATCTTGTAATACTATAAATCAGATAATGCCACTCACCGGGGCCAAAACCCCCAATGGGAAATTAGATCAAAGCAAATTCTTGACTGTGGCCTATGAAGCTCTGTGTAATCTGGCCCCTGCCTACCTCTCCACCCTATCTGAGCCCTTTGCTCACTCTGCTGCAGCCTCAATGGCCTTCTTTCTGTTCCACAAAAACACCAAACTCTTTCCCACTTGAAAGCTTTATACTTGCTCTTTCTTCTTTCTGAAATATCCTGCCCCTTGATCTTCACACAACTGATTCCTTCTTGTCATTTAGATTTTAAGGCAGATGTCACTTCTTTAAAGAGTTCTCTGGCCGCCCAATTACATGTTTCTCCATCACTCTGTACCACACAACCTTGCTTTATTCTCATCATGTGTTCTTGTTCATTCATATATTAAGCTGTTTACTATCTGTCTCCTCATCACTAATATGTGAATTCCATAAGAGCACGTACTTTGTCTGGTTTGTTCATTTCTGAAAGCCTAGCAACTAGAACAATGACATTGAGTGGTACTCAAGGAAATACCTATTTATTAATATTTTACCTTCGAGTGACAGCTAGAGTGTATAAGGACTTAACATACATTGTGTTAACAGACTTGACATATATTCATGTATTACTTCTCATAATGGCCCTGTAAGATAATTGACATAATTTTCATTATATAGATAAGGAAAAAAAGGTCCAAAGTGTAAAGGGAAACACACACATAGGAAGAGGTGGTGCTAGTTTGGCTCCCAAGTGAATGTGATGCTATATTAGTTTTCTGTTCCTGTGCAACAAGCTACCACAAACTTCACAAGTCAAAACAACATCCATTTATTATCTCACAGTTTCTGTAGGTCATATGTCCAGGCATGGATTTGCTGGGTTCTCTGTTCAAAGTCTCACAAGGCTATAATCAAGGTGTCAGCTGGGCTGCATTCTTATGAGGATGCTTAGCTAGGAAGGGACCCATTCCCAAGCTCTCTCTAATGGTTGCAGAATTAATTTCTGTGGCTGGATAATTCATTGTAGTTTGCTTTTTAAAAATCTAGCAATGAAGAGAGACAGTCTCTGCTTCTTCAAGTCTCTGACTTCCAGGAAGGTCTAGACCCTGTTTCGAAGGGCTCACCTGATTAGGTCAGGTCTATCCAGGACTATGTTTTGATTAACTAAAAGTCAACTAATTAGGGGCCTTCAATAGGAACAGAGTCACAGGACTAATCACAGGATTAATAACCCATCACCTTTGCCATATTCTATTGGTTAGAAATAGGCTACAGGTTCTACCCACAGTGAAGAAAAGGAGATTATATAGGGATGTAGGTCACTAGGGGTGTCATCTTAAAATTTTCCCTATCCCATGGTGCCAAAGACTGTGCTATTTCTAATCTCCTTTAGGTGAAAGATGGAGAGCAAAGTCCTTTAGAAATTTAAAACACTGTAATTGCATAAATAAAAAGGAGAAGGAATAACACCTAGATGAGTGACTGATCTGAGAAGAGATTACCCAAACTGGTGTGCTTGAAAATGCAATGCAAATCACAAGAAATAAATGGAGCATTGCATGCGATCAAATCTAAGTGATTGACCCTCACCTCTCATTTTGCATCACAGTCTGCTTTGCTGCTTCTGGCCATCTCATTTTGTTATTCGGAATGTAGACACTCCACTTTAAAGGTAAACTCATGTTGTCAGATGTGTGCCTTACTAAAGCAAAAGGATGGCTTTCTGTGGGAGGTGAACAGATTTAACCAGGCAGCTGCAGTAAAGACATGCTTTGAAATGCCTTCTTGAATTTTCTGCTTTGAAGACTAGAAAAAAGGATGAGCCATGTCTAGAGGGTCCACATGTATTCATTCACTGAACTTTCTATAGGCCATGAGTCAGGTGTCAGACCTCATGGAGGCCAGGCACAGAGGTCCAAAGGTGTACCATGGCACGTTGCTATCTTAAGAAGCTTTCAGTTTAGTGAAGGAAAGACACGTGGCAGCTGAGTGGTAAAAGATGTGTGTGAGCGCAAGCATCCAAGTGGGGGCAGAGTACCATCACTTCTGCTGCCTTGCTCGGGACAAGTTTCCCAGAGGACAAACCAGGTCATGAAAGAAGTGTGGGTACTCACTTTGCCAACGAGAAGGTGGGAGCAAAAAGGACATTGTCATAAAGGTGAAACAGCATGTGCCAAGAAGGGATGACCTGAAAGGTCATGGCATTTGGGGTGGTGTGAAGGAGTCAGAGGGGAGAGCATGGGGTGAGTGTGGGGGACAATGGAGCTGATATGACAGCTCTAGATGGTATTTTTGGCACCTGTGCAAGCTGTGTTGTGGGAAGAGATTTACACTGTGTGGGTGTCCCTGGGGTTGTGTTGAGTGGCCTCGTTCAGATGTAGGCATCCCACTCAGACTCAGTGATGGTCTGCTACTATATGCTTCCATGAGTGCTGTTTGCCTATGTAAGTAGCATGGTCCAAGCAACACCAAAGGGCCCCCTGTGGAGGGTGCAATGTCTGGGACTTTAAAGCTAATCAGTGAAAACCTGTGAAACTCCTGATGCTGCTTTTGCTTTCATACCATTTTTTATGGCAGTTATACATTTATTCAATCCTAATTAACCAACATCAACAGTTTGATAAAATTGGAGTATGTAAGAAATAAAAGACACATTTAAGTTTTCTTCATTTCTTACTGAATGAAGACCAAAAAAGTTATCCATTTGAATTTATAATATTAAAAGTCTTTTAGCATGAATGTGCTTGCTTTTATATTAATATGAAATATATGAAATTGATGGAAGGGACTGAAAGAACAAGCAAGTCCCTTGTATGCTTCTTAATTCTCACAAAGTGTTTCTGACAGCAGTGCCGTGGTGAGTGATTCTGAGCTGGGTGTTTAGAGTGTGGGTTTCAAATGACACTAAACCAGAAACCCAAGAGGCCAATTGCTTTGGTATATATGTCTACATTTACAGGAGTGGGAGAGGATGGTAGCAAAGTTGAAAATGCACTCAAAATACACAGCTCCATCACTTAATGTCCTACAGGGTTACTTTTCTATTTCTTAAATAATAATTCATGATTGATGGATAACTCTAAAATCTTATAAGAAGGTCAGAATTTGAAACTAGCCAGATTCACCCACTTCCTAGCTATTTTTATTTGTAGATTTGAGTAATTCACTCACTTTCTGCAAATTTTAGTTTCTTCAATTCCAAAGTGGAATAATTATATTTGTCTTGAGGTTTAACTAAATGAAATGTGCTAGATAACATATGTAAAGTGCCTAACATAATATCTGGAGCAAAAGAGAAAGATGGGTCTTAGAAGAGGACAGCATAGAGAGTGGCAAGAGCACAAATTTTGGAATTATTCCTTCATTCAGTAAGCACTCATTGAATTAGACATTCAGTAAGTGCTAGGTATTGTGCTGGGTACTGGATACACAATGCTGAATAAAGTTATGTGATCTCCTCTCATAGAGCTTGAAGCCCAGTGATTAGAATACCAGCTCTGTCACTTATCAGCTGTGATCCTGGAAGGACATTTTTTCTGTCCAAGCTTTAGTGTACTTATCTGCAAAGTGGATATAATACCTGCCTTGCCGTGTTCTTACAACATTATAGGTACTCAGTCAATGGTGGCAATAGATCATCATCATCATCATCAAAATCCTATTACCGTCAGGAAAAATTTAAATTAGTTGGACCACTGAAAGCTATCTGAAGTTGCAACTGGCCATGACACACTTCTGGATTGAGGCTCTGTGGATTTTGCAGTGTCTCCTTTGGTGTGTTAGCACATTGAGTCTCCTCCCACCTCCCTGCCCTTGGCCTATTTATACTCAGGAGATAAACATTAACTGCGACATTCTAGAACCATACAACCATACCCTTGCAGAAGCTTAATTTGGAATCCATTTTAGCCTCCTTAATTACCAATGAGAAAGCAAAGGGTGTTAGTGTCAGTTAGGACCAGAACCTGCTCTTCTGACTCTAAACTAACTGCTCCTCTACCTTCCCACGTCTGCCTTATTGAATGAAGGAGCAATGCAGCAGATGTCCTCCGGACTGTACATAACACAAAGTGAATGGTTGCCTAAATAGATCTGAGTGAGGAGTGATAGAAAAAAAGAGGTACTGCTTCATAAAGGGATGTTTGTAGTCAATGTTGTTGTTGATTTCAACTTTAGTTTTGTCACTATTGTGTTGGGAAGGTTCAAGTGTAGTTGGTTACTGTTTTCTGTGTGAGTATTGGGTTCTATGACATCAATAGATGGTTTAAACTCTGGTTTAAGACTAGCTAATTTTTATTTCCTGCTACATATTTTAGTTTGTTCTTCAGTTGTAGAATGGCATCATGGAAACACAGATTCTGGAGCCCAGTGATAGCACTGGACTCAAATGCCAGTGCTCTCATTTGTCCCCTGTGTGAGTGACTTGAGGCATGTTACTTAACCTCTCTGAGCCTCAGTATCATCATAATTAAAATCGAGGTAATAATAGTTTTTTACTTTGTAGGGTTTTGAGGGTTACATAAATCAATCCATGTAATGGGCTTAGAATATTGACCGACACCTAGCATATACTGAGTAAATAGTAGCTATTGTTATTGCACCCATGTCTGTGTACGACACTATCAATTGACATTTGCTAGGATGTTAAGTTTGATGCAACTGTTGAGAAACATGAGACATTTAAAATCATTCACCGTGGTGATATTGCTTTAATATCATCTTATACTTAAATGACACTGCAACTTTCTAAAGTTTCAGTATGTTAATAAATATCGATTGAGTGCCCGGTCTGTGCCAGGCACTGTTTTATCCACGTGAAAAAGTCAGGATCAGTGTAGCTATTGCCATTTGAAAACGGAGATAGCAGTGTATGGAGAGGTCAGTGGATTTGCTTCATGTCATGCTTTTGTTGTTGAGGTGGGCTGGAGCTCAGACATTTTGACTCTCTACCCAAAGCTCCTCTAGCTTTATCCTGCTTTTGTGCCTAGCACCATGAGTCTGGCCAGAGGCACGCTGAGTATCAAGGATGCTTCTTCAAGGAGGCTGATAAAAACCAAGGCAAGGAGCCACCAAGAGCTAGGCGAGAGTCAGAAATCCAGAGTCTCAGAGGGAAGCAGAGTACAGTTGGAGGCGGATATACAGGTGTCAGGACCACAGTAAGGAATGGCTGCAAGGTGCACCCAAGGACTCTCATAGATGGCTAGGGTGACCTCAGTGAGCTTCCACTCAGAGTGACAGATGTTGTCTTGGGTCACCTTCAGCGCAGAGCTGGACTTCTGGCTCTGCACAGTTACTTTCTTTTCCTTGAGATTTTCTTTGTGTTGAGTCAAACCTTTCTCTTGAATGGATTTCTATTGTCTTAATCAAATAGACTAGCACCATTCTAAATCGATGAAGTTTATCACTACAGGTTAGTGCAGGAACTTCTGAAAATTTGGGCAGAAACAACTCCTATAAATGAAGTTCAGTGTGGGGGAGGAGAAGGCAGCAAAATGAAGCGGCCTTCCTGACTTCTAGCCATTCCCCTGCATCCACAAGGATGAGTTTGCACTGATTCGGCCACATTTACTCCTTAGCTCCCGTTGTGACCAACAGCACCATTTGCCAGATGGTTCGATGGGGTGAGGGGACAGCATGTGGCTGCATGTGACAGAATGAAGTTAACGAACCCATGTGGGAATTGGACTGCTAGCTTTCATATAAGGCTTTCAGAATCTCATTTCATATAAACTATAGAATTAAACAAAAGGTTATGTAAACAGATCCAAGCCAATTGACTTTAGAGTAAAAGACAGCGTTCATTCTGATTTCTAATCCTCATCAATTTTTTAGACAGATGTCTGAGGTTAGGGGTTCAGACAGAGACTTAGTTTGAAAATGACAAGGCCTCATCTGGACTCTGGGAGGACTTGGGTGCTTATCAATTGCTGGCTAGTGAGAGCACACTGTTGGCCCTGAGTAGGCAACTTTAAATGTCAAGAGGTTTGGTAGTAAAGGGCTGAATATCCGCTAAGTCAGAGTCTCCAAATCTCAAGATCCTCGATACGATTGACCTTGATCTCCAGCGTCTCTGCTGAAGAACATACTGGTTTTAAAGAGCTCCTTGAATTTTTGAAGTATGAAATTCCTCTCCAGGTTGAAAGTTCTTTCCAATTTCTGTGCTTCAGATCTACGGAAGTATAGGAATCAAAGTTAAACACGCTGTCACACAGAAAGTTCAGGTTCCACATTTTGCTGCAGATAAGGAGTCTGCTTTGCAGTTACCTCTGCTGCCTTCCTAGCCACACTCCTACTATCAGGGCTAATAAAACCATCAGTGCCATTTTCAGGTTCTATGTGGTGTCAGCCTCTGTCCCTCACCCTTGTCATTGTCCTCATCCTTGTCTTCTTCCTGTACCCACTCGCTGACTTGCAGGGGTATAGTCTAGTTGAAATTCACTTAGCCTTCCATTTCTACAAAGGCTTTTCCTCCTCTCCTCCTCTCCATTATCTCTGCATCTAACCCAATTTTCACAGTGAGGCTCCACCTGCTTTTGGTTGCAGAACGATGTCAATTTTTTTTTTTTTGCTGGGGAGCACAGTTCTCTTGCCTTCTAGCTAGTAATTAGTGTCAGATGATGTAAAATACATGTGTTACAAATAGAGCTAGCATAGGTGAGACATGCCTTTTGGTTGAAAATGTTCACATCATAGAATAATTGGAAAACTTGACTATTATATAGAATATAAACATGTATAGATACATGTAGACATGTACATATACATATATGTGTACATCTATGATTTGTAATAGGACGTGGATGGGGTGCATTTCCTCCTCGTTCTTCTATTTGGAGCTGAGTTTCTTCACACTGCAGTATTCGTTTTGATAACCGTGCAGAGACAGATGGCATTTTGTCCGCCTTCCAGAACAGAGGAATAGTTTGCCGAGCTATAGCTGGTATAATGAGAAGCCGTGTAAGTTGAAGCTGAGGTAAAACCACAGCATCTGTCAGTCCTCGTGTGCCAGATTGGAGATGCTGCAGACAAACTAATATTTCAACAAAAAGTTGAAGCGAGTATAGATTTGTGACCAAAATGATTGCATTTGATAACAATGCCATAGCAGATGTCCTAGAGTTCATGCTTGGTTTTTATTACTGCTCTGTGTTTTTGGAAGTGAGATCTACCGGCACAGCTTGTATGGAGCATGTTCATTATAAAATTTTATTTTACAGAAAACAATGAGATGGAAAATTTGTAGCTAATTTGGTACTTTCCTACTCTATCATGTTTCTTTACTTATTATTTGGGGGAAAGATTCTATTCTTGTTTGATTTATGTTGGAGCTTTCTAGCCTAATGAAAGAACATCATGTTAATTTTAAAGAGAATTAGAAAACCTGAGTTACTGTTCATTATCTAATATTGTATTTTCAGTATGGACCACGGGAAGAGACTCCTTAATGTATTCAGCACCCTCCTTTCCTCCATTCAGTCTTATGGTTTTTGTTACCTAAGGGTAATTTTTGAAAAGCCTTTCTTTAGACTCCTAATTAGGAAAGAAATGGAAGAAATATGATTTGTCCACCAGCATCTCTTGTCTATAGTTAGATCAGTAGTTGATATTTCCTCAAGAAAGCAATTGTTTTAGGTCCAGGTGATTTAAGGTCTTTACATATGGTGAAGAATGTGTTTTTAAGTGTGCGTAATGCCTTTCTGGCCTGAGTGCCTCATAAGGCAGTGTTAACATGACCCAGTGTAAGAAAGTCACTCAGAACCCAGCTCCTATGATGTGTACATTATATGAAGGACAATTATTCTGTGTTTCACTGGAATGGGAAATAGCTATATAACCTGATTGCCTTATAACAGATTCCTTATTGGGAGAAGGCAATTATTCAAAGGTTGCTGAATGTTAATAAAGGTTACATGTGGTAGTCAAAATATTACAGCATCGAATTTACAGATAGGAAGACAGCCCAATTACATACAAGACTATTTCCTATTACAGAGGCTGTCGAGACCTTTCCTGTGCCATATCTCATAAGTGAACTGTATTCAAGAACAAGTGTTCCTGTTTCCCTACAACTCAGTGGCTCTTTGGGAGCATGGTTTAATTTCTGTCACTCCTCTTTTTGTTTCCCTTCGAGGTCTTCAGTTGGATTGTTCTATTTCCTAGCAGTTTGTAGAGTTGGAGTCTTTGGGTTACGATGAAAGCAGCAGCTGGGTTTGGGGTTCACCCGAATGCGTTGATCTGCAGTTGTTTCACAGAGTGCTAAACCATGTTCCTGGCAAGTTTCAGTTTGAATTGGAAATGTTATGATATGGTAACACACTAGCATGCTAAAATAGATCTGTGTGTAATTAAATAAACATGTCTAAGCTAAAAGAAGAAAAATAACCAATCTTGCTTTTCTGTTGTCTTATGTCCCTACTTTCTCAAAGCTCTCCTATTAAATATATATATTTTTTATTTTTAAAGAGGATCGAATTTTATATTTTTTAAACATTGAATTCATTATAAATAATTATCAGGTAAACCCAATGTAATGATGGCATATCCAAGATATTAGGCTTCTGGGACTTTTAAACTATTTATATTTAAAAAAAATATATTTACAATGCATTGCAGAAAACTTTGGTATATTTTTAACCTTCATCCTGCAGAGAATTTCTTTCTGGATCTGATCAAATCACTTGCTTGATTACAAACCTTCAACAGAGCAGAAGAGAAACTTGGCCTAGAGGAGGAACATCTTTGTATGGCATTCAAGGTCTTGCACCTCTGCCTCCGACCTTCCTAGGCAGTCCTAAATTCCAATATTCCTACCCACGTCTCTCCCACACATCCCACCCTGAGTTCCAGTCCTCGAAACCCGAGTTACACCAAGGCTTCCTTGCACTTCCACACCTTGGCACGTGCTGTAGATTTCTTAAATTGCCCTTTTTATTCCCCATCCTCTGTACCCTCCTTTAATTGCTCCTTATCAGACACAACACTCATATTCTGGCATTGAAATTCTTGAAATTCCCAAACAGGTGTCTTATAACAATAACTCGTGTGAGATGCTCTATAAGCTTAGGATGCAAATATGCTTCTACCAATTATTTTTCAAATTAATTAGTCAAGCTCCCACCTACTCATTAGCAGAAAGTGCAGCGTCTCCATCTCGATTCCTCTTTTTCCACCCCCAACAAACATCTAGGAACCCTAGGGGTTCACATAGTTCAGAGGATGGGCATTGTGGCTTCTGCACCAAAATAAAGAGGAAACTGAAATCCAAGTGCACCCTTACTATTGCCATACAGGGACACTTTTGAAAACTGATAATGTTCAAAGGTTTCAAGATGATTTTTCTTACACCTCTCATACTGGAAAGAAGAAAAACACACATTTGATGTCCAAGGTCAATCTTTTATCCTAGAATTTCAAAAAAGGAGAATCCTAGTGACAAAATATTTATACTTAATAACAAACAAGACCTTACATTTGTATAACTCTTTCAAAACATATTTATATGATATTGACAGAGCAGATCAAGTTGACTCTTGGCGTAGATGAAACAAGTGAGGCTCAGAGGAGTTAAGTAATGTGATTATGGTTACAAAGTAAGCTAAGTCAGAGATTTAGGAGCGGAACCTGTTTTTGTCTCTGCTTCTCTTTTAAGTTTCTGCTTTTGCATCTTGGATCTCATGTGTCCTGGTCTACCGGCTCCTGACTCTGTCCTTCCTTCAATGCTTGGGCCCATACTATGAGTTTTCTTTGCTTGGGGGTACCTGAAAGGTGCACCCCATCTGGCCAGCCCCTCAAGACCCAACCCTGACAACTGGGCTCAGATCAGAGGGAAGAGTTTAGATCAATTTTAGACTGAAGTTCTTTCTCCTATATGACTTTTCACGTTATGATTAAACAAGCATCATTTTTCTTTCTCCTACTTTTACTGTAATTGATTATCTTAACTCAAGACAGGAAAGTAAATTTTTTTTCTGTTATATCTATCCAGTTATAGTGTGTAACTGGGAACTATGATGACTCTTCTACGTCCTTGTAAACAATTGCTGTAATAAGGAGCTCAACTTTAAAATTAATTTTGCCATTGTACCACTTATTAAGTAAAATATGCTAATTAAAAATAAGAAATCAAAGGACCATTTGTGGGAAAAGTTGCCTCCAGAGTGGGAAGAGGACAGATTGTATTGACTGTACACTCTCTCAGAGTCAACACTCAGGCACTGTTTCTTATTAGATAGATAAATGGTATAGATACAAAGATGACCCAGGAAAACAAGGGCAAACATATGAAAGTATATTCAATTTTATAGTGCTAAATTCAGACACTACAGTACTGCTTGCACAAAACCAGAGCTGACTTGTAAAAGGGACAAGAAAAGAGTAAACTAAATTTAAGATCAAAAGAAATTATTCGAATTCTTTTCTGGACAAAACAGGCAGGCATATTCACACACACAAAATGAGCTCAGTGAGAATAAGAAAGTTTACAGATCAGTGAGTTGGCAGAATCTATCAGTTATTCCCTCAAAGTAACACCTTGAGAAAGGTTAGGATGCTCCTAAGACTGCATGTTCTAAAAATGGGTAGTAATGTTGAAGAGATACCTGCACCTCCATGTTTGTTGCAGCATTATTTACAATAGCTAAGACATGGAAACAACTAAATGTCCATCAAAGGATAAATGGGTAAAGAGATGTGATAAGTATATGATATATAATGGAATATATAGATAATGGAATCTTATTCAACTGAGAAAAATAAGGAAATCCTGCCATTTACAACAACATGGATGGTCCTTGAGAGTATTATGCTAAGTGAAAGAAACCTGACAGAGAAAGACAAATATTGTATCATTTTATTTATATGTGAAATCTCAAAAATCAAACTCACAGAAGTAGAGAATAGAAGACTGATTGCCAGTGGATGGCAGAAATGGCGAGGTCAGTAAAAAGAATATAAACTTTCTGTTCTAAGATGAATAAGGACTGAAGAGCTAATGTAAAACATGGTGACTATAGTTGATAATACTCTTGTGTATTTGAAATTTGCTAAGAGAGTGGAACTTAGATGTTCTTACAAGAAACATAAATATGTGAGGTGACGGATATCTTAATTAACTAGATGGGAGAATTCTCTCACAATGTATGTGTATACTATTAAATCATAATATATACTTTAAATATATTATAATTGTATATGTCAATTATATCTTAATAAAGCTGAAATAATAATAAAATGAAAAACAAATGGGAAGCAGATCCCAAAGCAGGGGACAGTTGAGGTAACCCTGGACTGGATATAAGTGAGAGGTCACAGCTAGCTTTGCTCCTCGTCACCATCCCTTGTAATCCCTGTGCCTTAATGACTCATGGGCAATATTAGAAAAGTTTTTGTTACTTTGATCACAATGTTAGACTAATATTCAGATGACTTAGTTGCAGGCTGCTGACTTTGGGTCGATTGACTCTTTCTCACACCAGATAGGCCTTTTCCACTTTGTCACTATGTTAACTCCTATCTTTTGTGATATTTGTTATTGGTGTCCATTAAAACAAACTGGTCTGTTAGGTTTGAAGCAAAGATATTAAGTGTTTCCAACAATAATGAAATGTGTATAAATTCAAATCTGTCGGTTTGTACTTCAGAATACCAAGTCATGTAAATCTGTCCACTTTGTGCAAATCGATGGAGAACCATGGAGTGTATGCATATTTTACATAAATGGTAGCACATTATTTATTTAATTCTCTAACATACTTTCATCATTCAAAAAACTGAGTAAAAGAGAAAAAAATGGTTGCAGTTATATATCCATGTCTTAAAAAAATCAGCATTTTTTATTGGTTATATGGGAGTCCAGCGTGTAATTATATATTAATCTATTTAACCTGTCTCCTATTAACACATTTGGGTTTATTTCAGCTCTTTATTGTGATTCACAGATGTTGCTTTTTTTTTTTTTTTTTTTTAACAAATTGAAGGCAAGGCCCTCCACCAGCAAAAAGATTAAGACTCACTTTCTTGCAAGACTTTCTTTATTGCTGTAGCCTGGGACCAAACTAGCAATATCTTCAAGGTGTTCCTATATTCCAAACAATGCTACAATAAGTGTTTTAATGAATACTGAGTTTTTGCATTTTGTGATTGTCTCCTGAGGGTTAGTTTTGTTAACTTTGCTAACCTGTTAAGTTAGCAGTGATACCTCATTGTTTTCCTTTGTGCTGTTTAGATGATTATTGAAGTTGAATATACTTTCATATGTTTGCTATTTGCTTTGCTTTTCTTGTAAGGTGCCCTTTGCCATTTTTTGTTTTAACTCTTTTCCTTTTTAAAGTTTTAGTTTAAATACAGATTGTTGGACACTGGGAATATGTTCCTGTATTTTATCATATGTGGTTGAAAATATTTCCTCCAGTTTGTCATTTTTCCTTAAACTTTGCTTGAGGTGCTGTTTTATATATGTAAATTCTTAATTTTTATATATCCACATTATCCAGATTTTTAAGTTATGTTTTCTGGATCTTGTAACATGTTAGGTATTTCTCACTCCCAAGATTTTAAGAAAATCACAAATAATCTTCTCTAATCTTTATAATTGCTTTTTATTATTATATCTTTGATTCATCTGAATTGAATTTGCATATAAAGAGTCAGGTAGAGTTTCCGCTAGTAATGTAGCTTTTGATTTCATTTCATACACAAACCTTAGTGTTAGTAGTTGGGGTTGATTTTTCTCTTTTAATTTATAGTTGACATGAGATTGATGTTTTCCCCCCACTTGCTATCTAGTTGACCAAATGTCATCTATTCAATAATAATTCACCTTTTTCCCAAATAATTTTTATCATATAGGAACATATGATAAAATTACCACTTATAATAATAAGTTCTATTCCTAGACTATATTTAATGAAATACTTGTATTTACTTCAGGAGACTGTCACCTATTAGAAAAAGCATAACTTTGAGGTCAGACATACCAAGATGTCTTTAGATAATTTTGAAGAGAACTTATCTTTTTTTGTGTCTATTTTTTGAAGGTACTTTATATATTGGTCTATCATCTCTAAGTTGTTTGACCTTTAATTAAGCACTTCTCTGATCTTCACCTGTGATCCTTGGACCATATACCTATACCCTATGGTTTTTTTTTGTGAGTCTCAAATGAAATAATGTAAGGCATTCCTTGATTTGCACAATAGTGCAGGGCCATAAAAATGACTATGTAGGCTGAAACCGTGCAAAGTGGTCCCATTGAAAAATGAGAAAAATTATAATTGTTCCATGACCTTTAAAAACATTACAAACTCTTTTACTGTCAATTAAAAACGTATAGGGGAATGAAATACATTATGAAATACATTAAATTAGTACATTATAAATTAAAACACAAGAAACAATGAAAATTAATGTTTTATTTCTTTATTAAAAATATCAAGAGTAATTTGAACAATGTTTGCTTTCTTATATAACTTACAATATGGAGTGACCATATTTTCTATGCTTTGGTGAGTTTTGTCACACTCTTCCAAGTTTGGATGAGTTTCCGGTACTTTATCCTTTGCATTTTCAATATTGTGAAATATCTTCAAAAGTCCCTTTAATGTGAAGATTTTTGCCAGTTTCACTTCTTCTGGGACATTGTCATCCTTTTCTCACAACTACTTTTCTCACCTTCACGGGGTCCTCTGGCTGCATGTATAGGGAATCTTGAATGCTGGTGGTGTCAATAGTCCCATGGTCAGAAATTTCTTCTACGGCTCCATTTAAGTTTGTTTTGATTTTCACTTCCAGTGTTATCACTTTCTGTTTCTTTGCTTCACTTTCATCTTTATTGGCTAATTCCCTCTTTCAATTATCCATTTTTGTAAAGTGCCATGCGGGTTTATCACAGGGAGGCAACATAGTGACATACTCTGCTGTGTGTATATGAACTAAGAGATTCTCAGTGACCAGTCACAGACACACTTTGAAAAAAAGTGACATAATTGATCTTCAGTCATGATGCACATGTTATTTATGTGGTGATGATGGGCTAAAGAGGTAATAGTGAAGTTTGTACTTTATGCAATTACTCACAATTTATGTACCACAATAAGTGAAATTTGAAGTGTTTCGGGGGAATTGTTGTTTTTTAGCTAAACTGGTAACTGAAATTCATGCTCACAGAATGTGTAAAGAGAACTACCAGGTAAATATATACCACAGTGGTTGACACATAGTAGGTGTTCATAAAAGATAATCTCCACTTTCTCTTTTCCCCCCTTCAGATAGACCTAAATAGCTCCCCACAAACTTCAGTGTTGATTGGGGTTAGCCGCTGAGTTCATTATTTGGGGAAAGGAGATGGTGTCTCATTGTGTCAGGTAGCCAACATCTCTTCCTACCAGCAAGTTTGGAAAGAAATTTATGAATATACGACCTGCACCATGTTCCAGTTTCCAGAATTACCTGTATTCTTCACCCCAAATACAGCCTTTCCCTCCAGCTACTACTAAGCTCCCACACTCTGTTTCATGTTTGGGGCACTAGTTATACTTCTAATCTTTTCAGGATATTTGGTTGTCCACCCATAATTTTTGACATGACTCAAACATTTATTGGGCTTCACATCTAACATTTTAACCCAGTATTTGTAAATATGTGAGTTTTAAAATTAAATGTTCTTCCTCAAAAAAATCAAATATTCCCAAATCACATAGACATTGTTAATTGAACGAGTGTGTTTTATCAGTGCAAGCAGACCTAGGTAGGTGACCAAGCAGAAAGTTTGTTCTCGTGACATTTTTTAAAAAATATTACTTTTAATGATATTGGATTTGAATTATTATTGTCTCAAGGAGACTAGAATGTTGAATTATTGTGGAACCTTGAAATTGTGTTGTTCCCCTCTTTTCGCTAGCACTTTAGGACAGATATGCCATCATTACAGTGCCATTCCTTCCCTATAAGTCCTCATTTAGTATATGAAATGACTCTGAAATACCAGTTTTAGACATATCAGTTATACGTCATGGTTAATCTTCCACGGAAAGGTAGGCCACCATTTTTTCTTTCTTTAGTGAGATGCCAATTGCTGTTAAGTTAAACTTGCTAGAAACAATAGTAGTTCTCTGGCATGATGACGCTCATGGCCATCTGTTAGGGTGGCACTGTGCCCACCCACAGGGGTGGTATGCCAGTTTCAACAGGGCACAGGTGCCAGCCAAACATAGGTTTAGAAGGATAGCCTGCAAGAACTCAGCGAGGAGATCCTCCAAGTGGTTAGTGATGCCAAATTAGACCCACATGCTTCATTACAAAGGGATCACATCTGTTGATGCTTGTGGGCATTATTGTCAATTAAGGTTTCTTTTTGTTTCTTTATTCTGACTCTGGACTGGGAATACAGAAAATCAGGGGCAAAACTAGTCCTTGGCCAGAAAAACTCTTCAATATTTCGCATGTCTTTCCCTGATGTCTGCCTTTTGCAGTCTCAAACTTTATTCTAAATTATGTGAAAACTAGAAGACGTGTGACACTGGCTTATGAGGCTCCCTGTTATTAAATATAACACTTAGGAAACACCCACCAACTTAAGCTGATTATCAGCAACATTTTAAGAATTTATCATCTGGAAATAGGGATTGTGATTTGAGTTAAGCATGTGTCTTATGGATTATTATCTGTTATTTCTCTACTGAAGGATTATTTTCAACCAAGAATGAGACAGACCATGATGAGTCATTCATTATCCAGTGTTCTCATTCGGGTCTGAGCTGCAGTGCACGCCTGGACTCCAGAATAGTTTTATACTTTTGTGTGTTTCAATCTAAATTACAGGTTAGGTACATGAGGCATGAGGGAAATACAGGTATCTATGCCATGTAGAAAGACTGAAAGAACTTGAAACACAGATTTTGGAGATTTAGGAGCAGAGTAGTAAAGAACCTATTTTTAGATTATGTGGTGGAATTTAAAAGGTTATGTTAGTTGCTTTGCTCTCCCCCAAATGTCTGTGCATCTAGATTACAGAAAAATTCATGAAAAGCTAATAATATCATAGCTTGTGATATAAAAGAATGTACAAGATTTTGGAATATATTCCTGACTTTTTGTGATTGCCAGTTTGACATGATTATTTTTCTTTTCACTCCATTTTCATTTGATATTACTACCATAAGCAGGAATCAGAATTAGCATGAAAACAGCATGAAGAGATATGGACATTTGTGGGAAGAGAAAGACTAGAATGGGAAGCACAGAAGCTTTGGACTTACAGAGACCTGGGTTTGAACCCAGTTCTCCTAATTATCAATGCTACTATTAATGCTACTATCTGCTAACTACCATTTATGTGACCTTGGGTAAACTGTTGAAAACTCTCTGGTTCTCAGTTATCTCATATATAAAATAAAGACAATAATACATATATAAGGTAACTAAAACATGATTCGCACTCAACAAATGGTACTTATTAATATTATGGTTATTATTATTAGGATGTAGAGTCAAGGAAAGAAAGGGATAGCAAAGAAATGACTTTATTTTGTCATCACAGGGCCCAAGAGTGCCCCTCACCATGCGCCATTGCCTATCCTCCTCTTCATAATTACCCTTTCTTTTTTTCTGTTATGAAATATTTAACACAGACAAATGAATATATATGTGTGCATATATTTATGTATCTAATTCTTAATGTGGATATAAAGGAAATTGTCATGTGCCCACCCTGAAGCTTAAGAAACAAACACTATGAACACCACTAAAGCTTCCTATGCACCTACCACATCCTCATTATGTCCTTCCTCTCTGTCCCACAGTGTCCAACAGTACTCTGAATTTTTCTTTCTATCATTTCTATTGTTTCCTGTTATAATCTCATCACATATGTGCGAAATACTTATTGTCAATGCTTTTGAGTATCATAGGAATGGTGTTATACTGCCTCGTTTTCCTTCTGCAAAGTTGCTTTTCTCAGTCAACATTATGTTTGTGCGATTATCTATGTTGATGCATGTAGTGACAGCTCATGCATTCATTGAAAATAGTATTTCATAAAATGAGTGTAACCCTTTCTTCCTTTGATGGCCATTCAGATTGTTTTCCCACCTTTTTTTTTTACTGCTAATGAACATGTCTTTAAACCTATCTCTTCGTGTTACATGTGCAAGAAATATATTTAGGTTATATACCTAGGGAGAAACTGCTGAATTTTTAGCGTATCTGTATCTTCAACTTTTCAAGAAATTCCAAGCCTTTTTTTAAAACTACATTAATTAATACTCTACCGCAGCATACAAAATTCCCTTGCTTCACATCCCCACAGATCTTAGTATTGTCAGACTTTAAAAGTTTTGCCAGTCTGGTGCTAAAAACTACCTCGTTGTGGTTGTAATTTGTGTTTCCCTTATTCCTGATGAGGGTGGGCATCATCTCATGTTTATTGGCCATTCATGATCATCATTTGGTGAAATGCCTGCTAACGACTTTTGCCTGCTCTTCTACTGGCTTGTTTGAAGTGACTCTATCTTTAATAACACTTTTGCCTTAAAGTTGATTTGATTTGATATTAATGAGTGATTCCAGCTTTCTCTGAGGTAGCATCACCATGATACAGCTTTTCCTTCTTTGTTACCTTGTGTTTTAGATGTGTCTCTTGTAACTAGCAGGTAGATTTTTAAAAATTCAGAACACAATCTTATCTTTTAACTGGAGCATTCAGTTCCTTTACATTTAACGTAATTAATGACATATTTGAGTTCAAATCTGTTTTTAAAGTTTCAATTAGTTTTGCCTGTTGTATTTAATTTTCCTTGTGTTAATTGCTGCCTTTCAGAGTGGTTGCTTGTATTTTCATTCTCTCCCCCGACCTCTATTCATTAGAAGTTATACACCCTATACTTATTGTTTTAATTTTACATATTTTACTTCTATTTTAGTTTATAACATGCATACTTAACTTATTAAACCCAATGGTAATGAATAACTTTACCCTTCCCCTGCGGAGAGCAAAGAGCTCAAGACAGTTTTACTTCATTTATCCTACCCCAATTTATATTACCATTAAATTTCTATCTTGTTTTTAAGCCCACCAGATGTCATTACTACAGTTTTATGCAATCAGTGCTTATTAGATTTGCCCACACATTTACTATTTTTTTCTTAATACTTCTTGCAGCTCAGACCTTCCATCTGTGCTCACTGTCCTGCTTGAAGTAGATCTTGTAGAATTTCCTTTATCAAGGCCCTGCTGGTGGTAAATGTGGTAAATTCTGTTTGGGTTTATTTTTTACCATCTTCCCCACCCCCCTTATTCTTGAAATATATTTTTTTCTGGGTATAACATTTTTTTCTTTTTAGCACATTGACATTTTTATTCTACTATCCTCTGGCTTACATCGTTGGCATCTCTCTGGCTTCTTTAAGGGGTTTCTCTTTGTCCTGTGATGTGTCTGGCAAAGATTTCTCTTTGTTTTTTCCTACTTAGGAATCATTGTTCTCTGAAATCTGTGGATTAGGGTTTTTAGTTTGTTCTGCATAATTCTCAGCCATTATTCTTTAAATATTTCCTCTCCTCCATTCTCCCTAGTTTTTCCTCTGGGAGTCTGATTAGACTTATGCTAAACCTTTACATACTATATTCCATATCTTTTAGCTTCTCTTTCATATCTTCTCTGTGCTCCAGTATGGGTAATTTCATCAAATCAATATTTCAGTTCACCATTTCTGTCTTCAGTTATATTTAATCTGTTCCTTAAACTATCCAATAAGATTAAATATCAATAGTTATATTTATTTTTACTTCTATTTTTAATTCTCAAATGATTGTGCTCATTGTTGATAGTCTTATTTTCTGCTTATTTTTTGCTTCTATCTTTTTTTGAAGATCAATGTTATTGTATATTCTTTCTTATCAGTAGTGCTTATAATCATTAAAGATTTAGCTGTGTTCCTTGTCATTTCTTCTGAATCTGGTCCATAGTAACTTGTTCCTTATGTGTTTAGTGGTTATTATGGTGTGCTTCTATTTGGCTGAACATAATCCATGGGACTCCTATAGCTCTGTGTTGAGGATGTATTATTCATAGATGATTTGTGCATTTTTGCTGGGCAACAGAGGCGGTACTATACCAGAATAACTTCTAGGCTTGGTGTTTCCCAACCATGCTGGTTGAATAAATTCAATACTCTATCTCTTCTAAAGCGGATCTCTGGAAACAAATTCTTGGATTAGTGTTTGGTAGGAACTCCTACTGCTATAACTATTATTATTAATTTCTGTCCATCTGCTTGCAGTGCTGAAGAAAGGTTTCCTTGTGGGCTTGCTCTGATGGCTACCAGTTTTTGTTTTTGGCCTGTGTTCATTGATGATATAGTACCTTCAAGAGGGCCAGAGTTAAGTGAGGGTCTCAAGTGCAGCTTCTCCATTTGCCCAGGCCCAGGATTTTGACCTCATTTCCATCTCCCAAAACTCTAGGTTACTGGCAAGAGTATATTCACCTCGAGCCCTCTTGCTTTCAGCTTGCTCCTGCTTCTATTCACCCTTCTCCTGCCCAACCCTGCCTTCTCAATCCCATGCTGCCTCCCCCACTTCCTTTTCCTTCCCCTTCTCCACCCCTTTGGATTTCCCTTTCTTGTTAGCTCAGCAATGCATTGAAAAATATGTTGTTATACTTAATTGAGTATTTAGTAGTTTCGAAGTAGGAGGGCTATTTGGAATATCTTATTTATGATGCTAAAATAGAAGTCTACCTTCCTCTTCATTTCTAACTCTCAAACTATAATGCCTTTTTTCTTGCCAGTCATCACCTCTTCTTGTGTTTCTGATCTTATCTCTTCCTACCTCTTCCTAACCCTGGTTCTATTATGTCTCCCACAACTCTATTTCATCTTCCACCTTTCTTTCCCTCTGTATTCAAATAGTCTTGGGTCTCCTCCCTCCCATGATAATCTTCACATCGCCCTTGTGCCTCTCAATTTATTATCCTAGTTCATTTTTTAAGTAATGGATCAAATAAATATTATTATAAATTTGCTATGCCCAGGAACTATGCTGGGTTTTAAGTACTCTCAGATAAGAAAGTTAAGGTCCTTTCAAGAACTGGAACTCAACCTTGTCTGACTGAGTTCCCAAATCTTTGTACTACAGCTCACTTCATGCTTTACAAATGAGCAGAGATGTATATTAGTTTAACAAACGTGATAACTGCTGTGCACCAGGTAATCTGCTAGCACGTACGATACGACAGCAAGAAAAGGTAAAATGTGATCCTTACTCTCCTGGAGCTTGTGGTGAACAATTTAATGAAGGAGGTGTACAGAGTGTTATGAAAGGGTATGATAGAGGGATGTGATCTATTCTGGGAGTCAGTAAAAGCATCCCCAAAGAAGTGGCAAACTCACTTTGAGAGTAGTCTGCCTTTTCTTTCTGCTAAAACTTCCTCACCACTGGTTCGCCTTCATCTTATAGCTAAAATGTTATCTTGAGGATTACTAATGCCCCAAGTGACTAACTTCTATGGCTGTTTTCTACTCATCTTTTAAAACATCTCAGTAGCAGGCAGCATTCTCTGATACCAATCCACTCCCTTCCTCGATGCCTTGCATTCTGCTCACACTTTATACACAGGTAGTTGCCCAATTGTATACAGTAGGCCTTCCTCTGTAACATATTCATATCCAATATTTTCATTCCCAGGACACTGCCTAGTTAAGGACCTCATTAGCCCTTGACTAAATTATTGCAACACTATCTGCCAGGTCTCTATGCCCCAGCTTCATCCTCTCTAAAGTGGCTTCTTCATTTCAGTCATTCTCAGGCCTGGTTTTCCATTAAAATCACCCGAAGTGCTTTAAAAAATGTTAATACCCAGATCTCACCCCCAGATTCTGATTTAATGGATATGGTGGGGGGCTTTGTGCATCAGGGTTTTTTAAAGCTCCCCAGGTGATTCTAATATGCAGCCATGATTGTGATCTCTTGCTCCAATCTCATGGTTCTCACACTTTGGAACATAACAGAATCCCCTGCAGGGCTTATTCAAACAGACTGCTGGGCTGCACCTCCAGAGTTTCTAATTCAGTGAGTCTGCAGCAGGCCTGCATTTCCAGCAAGCTCTCAGCCATGATAATGATGCTAGGCATGGAACCGTGGCTCTAATTCAATAGCCATTGTCAAATTTTTCTAAACAAGAGGTCTCCTAATATCACTCCTCTGCACTAAAACCTTTAAGGGCTGTCTGTGGTCTATCAGAATAAGTACACACCAGTCACCCTGGCCTTCAAAGCCCTTTACCATCTGTCCTTGATTCTTATCCTGCTGTATTTCCCATTCTCTGCATCAACCAAATGGGACTACTGGCTCTTCTTTAAATACCTCCAGTATTCTCTCACCTTCATATATTTGCTCATGTTATTATCCTGGCTGATGCTGTCATCCTCGTGTATTCAGCTGCTGAAATTCTATCCATCCTTCAAGGTTTGTTTCATATACCTTCCTCAATGACACTCCTTTACCTCACTCCCCAACTCCCAACACACACACTCATTTACTCTCTATTTCACTCATTCATTTGCTCAGTATCACAATTTTCCCATCCCTCAACTGGATCTCCCAAACATCTTTGTACTATCCATGGGCCACTCAACAGGATTTACCTCATATTGTACTTCTATGACTTAATACTTAACCCTCCTCCAACCTATCTAACTAAATTATATGTTCCTTGAAGGCAAGAAATGCTTTGTGTTTATCTTTTTCTATCTTATAGACTTGCTACTCAAAATGTGGTCTAGGGCCCAGCAGCATTAACTGTCACCTGAGTGTTCATTAGGGATGTAAAATCATAGTTCCTCATCCTAGAATTATTGAATCAGAATCTGCATTTAAGGATCTGTAGGTGATTTCCATGCATGATAAAGCTTGAGAAGGGTATCTGTAGTGCCTAGAACTGCTTGACACATAGTGAGTAGGTGGTAAAAATGTGCAGACTTGAATTACCTAGACTAAAAAGTAGAGCAGCATGAATCAATGCTTTTCTCTACCTACTGTGGGAATGAAGCCATCAAATTGCTTCTATCTATCTTGCAATAAACAGCAGAACTCATCGAGTCAAGACTGAGTCAGAACACAGGATTAGGTGCACTGGGGAGGTATCAGAAAGTAGGAACACTTCTCTGGAAGAATTTGTGATCTAACTCAGCCAGACTAGACAGGATCTCTGGGAGGATAATCTCAGTTTGGGATGACTCCATAATGATAATAGCCTGGTTACAGAACAATTCTGTTGGAATATGCAAAGCCCCCACCACCTGTGGGGGTGGCAGCATAATAAAAAGTGTTTCTTTCCCTCTGACAGTTTGGGCACCTCTCCTCTTGAAAAATTTGACTTTTTATTTCAGAAGCCTAGGAAAGGAAGATTGATCAGGAGTATTGCCTAGTACTGGTAGTCACCTCAAGGTAAGGAACTGCCCTGAATTTCTGTATATTTAGTCAACAAATAGGATTATCTGTCATTTTCTTGTTTCATACTTGATAGTACAATTCATGTATATAAAGTCCATTCCTGGCTTTCATCAACAGAAATAAAATATTTAATCAATACTTGTTAAAACACTTGACACTTCATTTTGCGAAGGATTTGAGGCAGTTTACGATGCTAACATATATATGAATCATATGTGAGGAAAATAGAAATAAAAAAGTGTTTAAAACTTAAGACTGTAGAAAGAATAATACACATAGACAAAAATATATTCTCTATTACATTATGAATCCATCCAATCATTTCTTAACTTCACTACCCTGATTCCTACTGGCCTAGCTTCTCCCCTAACCTTTACCGTTGTCCCATTTTCATTCATTGTTTACAAACCAGCCAGAGGGCCCTTCAGAAATGTAAGCCTTATCATGTAACCCTCCTCCCTCCTGCTTAACAGCCTTATAAGTTCCTTCTTGCACTTAGAATAAGAGCCATTGTCCTTAAATAAAGCCCACAAGACCCTTCGCGGTCTGTCCCTGACAGCTTGTAGTGGACATTGTTGATTTTCAGCTGCCCAGTATCCATTCCTTCTTCATATTCCATCCCAGTTTTCTTTTAGGATATGCCTTCTTTCCTCTTGGATTCAGTGTGGTGGAACCATCAGTTAGGTGCCCTGTCTTTCCCTAGGCAAAACGCAAGCACATCTTAAAAGCAAGGCCAATCGATGCTATAAGAACTTGAATTGAGGGACAAAAAGGTGAAGTCAGTTAAGGGTTGATTCATCCGAGAGGCAGCACCCAGACCTGGCCATTCCTACTACTAGACTCTTCTGGGCTCGTTCCCTCGCCCTTTGGAGCTTCCTGATTCCTGCTTACTTGAAAGCCTTTCAGTCAATCCTGTGAGCCCCCAATATCCTTCCCAAAAATTTCACTTTACTTATGTAAACCAGAATTGTTTACAACCAATTAACCCTATTGATGCACTGTTTCTTCTCTGTCAATTGTGTCACTCTCCCTTTTTCTCCCTCTGCTCCTGTCTTATTGGTGTTCTGTCATTTCCTAAAAGAGCTCTTGCCTGCGTCAGGGACTTTGTACATGCTTTGTTACCTTTATCCAGAATGCTCTTCCCCCACCCAGTTTAGTTAATCCCTACTCACTCTGGAGATCTCAGTTCCAAGTTATTCCCTCATGGATCCCTTCTCTAATTTCCCTGATGAACTCAAATCCTTCTTTTGGGTGTCTTGTGAAAGTACATTTTTCTCTGTAGCTCTTATCGCAATTATTTCATTTTTAGTCATATGATCATTGTCTTTCTTAGCTCTAGGATGTTATCTCCAAAAAGGCAGGGATTGTGTCCATTTTGTTTACTGATGCACCCTGATACATAGGACAGTGCCTACCATATAAGAGGCTCTCAGTAAATATTTGTTAACTAGATGAAAGCAAAACTTATGTGGAAATTTAAGTCAAAATATACTTCTAAACAGTTAACGCTTGTTGCTATTGTGGTCATAGGGAGGTACAGCCAGGGGCACTTTAGTGAGAAATTTCAGATATACTGAAATAGTCGTGACTTGTTTCAACAGCACAGCCGCTGAAGATTGTGCCTGTGGCAATCATGGTTCTCCATTTATTCATTACTCACCCCTCCATCTACTCATCCATGTAGTGAACAGAAATGTATTAAGTACCCAATTCTTGGGGCTCCAGTGATGAATAAATGAGAACTTAAGTTTTGAGTATTAGATATGTGTTTTTTGTTATAGATATGGCCAGTTATAATAGTGAAAAAATAACTAGTTATTTGATGTGGAAACAACTAAAGTTTGATGTACAAATTGATCTTTTCCTCCTGTTGAGATGATTGGCCTCATACAGTTACCAAAATAACCTTCGCTGGATTGTTGTTTTCATTTTTACCTTTTAAGATCACTCCCTTAACTGTTTTCCCCAATGACATGGCTCTTTATCTCAATATTAGCAGAGAATTTCAAGCTTTCATTGCCTGATATCCCTAAGTGTCTCCAATTAACTTGTGGAATGTTGTGACAGGTTTGTTTTTTTGTTTTGCTTTTTTATTTGTTTGTTTGTTTTTACCATTTTCATGCTGCAGAATGAATTTCTAGTGGCTGTGTTTCTTGAATAACCAGGTGACATTTTTCGAGAGAGGGCATCAAATAACAAGATAAGGTGCTGTATTCCAAAAATATTGGAAATTACTCATATTATCTTTTTAGAGTCAGCTTCATCCGTGATCCATTCTCTTCCCCATATCTATCTACCCCTCTCTCCCCCATCCTCCTCTCTCCCCTCTCACCTTATCCCTCTCTCACACTCCCCCTTTCTTTATTTCCTTCTACCACAGCCTGACCCTGTTCATAAACAATATGTTACTCTAAACTCAGTAATATTTCAGTTTAAAAAAATAAGTGATCTCTTCTTTGTTGTTAATCACTTGCCCTACTTAATTCATTCATTACACTATGAAGCTCTGAGATGAAGCCTCCAGGCTGGAGTGCTTCATATGAATCCTTTCTTTTTTCTCTCTTCCAAGTTAGATTAAGTCTGGGTCCTGTTTAATGAGGTGCCACTTGCTGGGTTTTCATGCAGAAAGAATTCCTTATCCTCAGTGGTATGTATATACCAAATAAATTATAATTTTTTCCCCCAGAATTTCTGACTACTGCTTCCTGTAGGAGAGACTATCATTATGAGCTCCCTGGGATCTGGGAAGCTAGATTTCTTTGATTTGGAGTTTTTTTTTCTTTTCATCAAATCCCTATATTTTGGGGGTGTGAGATTGTGAAGAGATTTCCAGATAGTGTTAAGTGCCATGCCAGATGAATCTGTGGATGGGGCTATGGATGTAAGAACTGAGTCAAGTTATGGAACTCCCCACACTCCAGTTCATTTGTACTCTTTTTGATATAACCTGCTTAAGGATGAGCAGAACCGCTTTGTGTTTTTCCCCAAATCCTATTGTGTAAGTGTGTGTGTGTGTGTGTGCACGCGCGCGCGCACATGCGCATGAACATGCATGTGTGTCGGGGGAGGAGTTGCTAATGTTTTTATTTTACCTGCATGGTTACATACATTGTGTAAATAATTGGATTTCCTTTTGAATGCTGCCCATCTCTGAACATCCTGGCTCCAAATTAAAAATACACATGTGGGAATGTTAGCAGTGTGGACGGCGTTCTGTCAAATACTAGACTCACAAGGCTCTATCACTACAACTGAGCCTTTGTACCAGCACTACAGATATATTTATTGCTGTTGCTGAGATAACAATACTGTTTTCCCACAGGCCTGATGGGCTAGACCGGAACTTAGCAACCCTTTTGTAAAGCTAGGAAATAGGGAGTCGGGGAAAAGTCCAGAGAAAATAGAGCAAAAGGGTCAGAGGTGGAGGTAGAAGAGAAAAGAGGTTCCCATTGAAGGCAACAAGACACTGGTATTGCCAGCCAACGACCCCCAGTGACACTATTTCTAGTCCACTCTGGGCAACTTAGATCTTCAAGTCTGCTCATTGGGACAAATTAGTGTGTTTGGTAAGAACCTGCTAGTAATGAGGCCAGCATCTTGGGTGATGTTATCATATAGTCCACTTGGTTTTTATATAGAGGAAAAATAGTTGGCATGCACTCTTACTCCACTCATCCCAACTACAAAAACCAAGACAAAGTGTAAATGGCAGAATGTAGCCTACTACTAACAACTATAAATCAACTGTAGCAGCAGCTTATGTATGATTCAAGGCTATTCTCACAAAATAAATTATAAAAGAACAGATGTATTTTACCAGATTTAATATTCTACTATTTTAGAGTTCTGTTCTAGTAATAGAATTCTAGTGTTTCCCAAATTTTTTCATGCCATGGACCTAACAGAATGTTGATGATGTCTTTGTGGTCCCATTGTGTAACCAGAAGAGGCCGTATATATTGCAAGAGACAGGTCAAGGAGGTTCAGATGTCCCAGGTCTCACCCAACCACCATGGGAACTGAAGGGGTCAATTCTGAAACCACTAGTTGGGTAAACTCTGTGTGTGTGTGTGTGTGTGTGTGTGTGTGTGTGTGTGTGTGTGTGTGTGTATTTCTGCAAGCACATTTTTTTTTTCCCTTAAATCGTTACTCTTTCAACCTTATACTTCCAAGATAGAGTCACGAGGCTCATTGCCCCAAGGAAGGAGATGGCAAAACCTGCCCAAAACAAAGAGGTTGTTGATCAGCTTTAAGTCTCAAAATTGAGTGTTTTGAGACCATAGAAAGACCATTGTTTTAAGCCCAACTCTTTTGAGAGAGAAGAATTATTTTTTAAATCCCTTTAGCTCTCATTTAACATATGACAAACTGGGCATAGCTGACTAGATCATGGATATTTGCTATGTTCTTAAAATAGAATACAGGATATGAAAAAAGAAGTAGAAACTCTGTTCCTTCTGATTCTGGTGTGTAGGGAAATAAGGGAGGAGAGGGATGGAGAGGAAGGAGTTCAGATGTTGGGGTCTTTGTTTTCCATCTCTTTTGGGATACAGGTTAGAGCAAGGGAGGTTATTTAGAAGTATTCAAGTCGGTGTGAAGGAACCTGGAAAATCAGGAGGCAGAGGGACAAGGTGCTATTGTCATAGCTTCTAGAGGCCTCAGAATTCTTGCGGAAGCTACTCATAGGGCCACATCCAGCACGCTGCGGGGGTAATAGTGCAACAGTAGCAAAGGAAGGAGGCCAGACACATGTGCTGGATGATCCCCATATGTACTCAAGGATCCCCATGAATTGCAGAAACTAGAAGATTCATAAACCCAGGTGAAGGACTGGCTAAGAATTAGACAAAATTGACTCTGTGGACAAGGACTCAAGTCTAAAAAAATGATTAAGACTATGAACTGTGGTACTTGATGTGAGCTGGTTGTCCCAAAAGGTCAGATGGAACCTACTGCACCTTTGATGTCACCAGTGCAAGGAGCAGGACAGAGTGCTCTGCTACAGACATCAGCTAGGATCTAGGGGACACCATGTGGACCTATAAAGTCCTTTTTTCTCTGCTACTGCTACCATTAATATGGCAGAAAGACTCTAAGGTGATCTTCCAAGATCCCAAGCTGCTGGTGTTCACGGCCTTGCGTGACACCCTCCATTTGAGTGTGGGTGGAACTTGTGACTTGTTTCTGATCAGTAGAATGGTAATGGGATGCCTCTCCCATGATTCTATGTTTAAGATGAAATGATGCCTCCCCTTTGATGTTGCATAATATAAGACTGTCTTGCTAGCATACTATTGCTAGAGTCTCATCCTCTGTTACCAACTTCAAAGAAGCAACCTGTCATCAATCCTACTGGCACAGACAAATGAGTTCTGCCAACAACCTGTGTGATCTTGGAAGTGGATCCTTCCCCAGCTGAGCCTCCAGATGAGACACCAGTCTTGGCCAACACCTTAACTGTAGCCTTGTGAGATCCTGAGAAGACTCACTTAAGCTGTTTCCAGATGTCTGACCCATAGAAACAGTGAAATAATGAATGTGTTGTTTTAAGTCACTAAGGGTATGGTAACTTGTTACATGAAGCATATAAAACAAATATACACACAATGTCACATAACCCTCAGCCCCTTACACCTAAACACCATCTTAAAGAGGAGAAAATCTGAGAGAGAATATTTATCCAAACGAGACTGCGTTGAAAAGATTCTATGAACTTAAGAGACTACATTGGACTGAGTTTACTCAACTGAGGAAATTTGTCCTAATATCCAGGAGTGTGTGGTGGTTAGGAGCATGGAAGAAGTTTTGATAAACCGTAGAGAAATAAAGTAACTTTTCATCTGAATCTAATGGGAGTAATTTAGTAGCATACACATGCAAACACACACACACAAATACTTCAGTCACAGTATTAAGGTGATCTTGGAATTTAAATGTGGGCTCATTTAGAGGGTTCTAGTCCTTCTTAGATCCAGAGTGTTCATGTCTATGGTATCTCTTCACCATACCCTGATGTTAGAGATCAATCTGTGAATATCAAGGATGATGAAATAGATTTAAAATCCCCATAAACATCCAGTTTCTTTGAGCAGTTCAATAAAACGAATAAAGCCTAGTATTGATGGCTTTAGTTTGTGTGGTTTGGACTGCTCAGTATAATGAGCCGTCGTTTGGGAAATTGTACCTTAGTTTGTAAGAAACCTTAAGGTATGGAGGGGACAATAAAATGGTCCAGTTAATTCATTATACTTGGGTGGGGTTCAGATTTGTTCATGGCAATGCACCTGGGAAACAGTACCCAGCAGCTGAGTTCAGACATCCTTCAACAGCCATGTGGCTTGTGTTGACAGTGCGAAATGAATGCTTTGCCCTCTTACATGGAAACGGAAATAGATCAGATGGGTGCAGAGTTTGGGGTCCATGTTCACTTGGGCTTCCCTCAGTGGACTTGGCTCTCCCCAGAAATGAGGCACTGATGGAGTTTCTCAGGTCTGGCAAAATGAAGGTTTGGCACAGTGTTTGGTTTCCTACCCAGCTTTGCCAGAGCCAATCATTCCAGAATAGCAACTCTCCTGTCACTTTTCAGCAGTGTTGTACCCTTGTTGGGCACCAGATTCTGTGCTTCCCTGACAAGTCACTTGGTGGGGACAGGACAACTGAGTTTCCATCCATCCATTCCAGACACCTAAAGTGATGGTTTGGGACACCAGTGAGCCTTGGACTAAGAAAAGGTCTCTGGGCAAGCATCGGCAGAGGAAACAAAAGGATGTATTGTTGTCCTTCTAGAATGGTAATAGGGTGAGGCAGAGGGATTCCATGGTGGAGGATGGGGTATTGGCAATGGCCACACAAGCAGCTGGCAGCTCCATGGTGTTGGCAAGCCATGGGTGCAATTTAGGGCCTTGAGCAAGGGGAAGGATAAATCAAGCTCCACGGAGTGTTGTGAGCTCTTCCCCTTTTCCAGTTCTTTTTCAGCAAAATTAAATAATCAACTGCTAATTCGAGTTTTCTCTCATATGCACACACCACTAAGAAGGAATGGAGGGCACTAGATATACCCCATGCTGTATAAATTTCCTCAAAAATAGTGCCTTGGAAGAGAAAATGGTCATCATTGAGACTGTGTGATAGTATGAAAAAGCTTTTTTTTTTTAAATAAAAAATTAAGAACTCCAATGGACTGATTTAATTTTAAATGAAAAGGTTTCAGTTAGGGAGGATGGGCATGGAGATAGGGAAAAGGAAAAAAAACTACTTATGTCCATGTGTCTATGTGCATGTGTGTGTGTTTCCTTTAAACAGCTATAATGGTTTCGCTATGGCCCCATCCGTGTATTATACTCCTAGAGCTGAAGTAATCTGTCTTTTTAGGAGGAATAGCAAACGGTTTGCATCACACTGCATCTGGATACTGTATTGGTGGCACTGTGCAGGAGGCCTGCTCCCCACTGGCTTCTCTAGAACAGTAGCATTTCAGCTCCATAGTGGGCCGTTATCAAATATTTTGAACTGTAATCCAGTAATTACTATTAATGTTGCATTAAAAGATTATTTAATGAAGGCGATCATGTCGGGAGCAAGCATTATAATGGCTCCAAGCAGCCTGCCTCCCACATACCTGGAAAAATTCCCTACTGTTATAGAAAGTGAGGACGAGCACTGCTTGCCAGTTCAAAACAATAAGCTTCACACTAGAGCTGTTAAGACCTGTTGCTTTCAGGGTGTGTGCACACGCATGCACACACACACACACATACACCTCAAAGACATGAATCAAAAATTGTCACCAAGTGGCTCAAGAGAAGTTGAACAGAAGCTACTAGCTTCAGCTGCAGTATTTAATTGGAGAAGGTGGGGCAAAGGCTTCATACGGAGAAACTCTGTGTAGTCTGTCTTCAAGTGTGTTTTACCTAGAGAGGTTTCCTCAGCCTCTCTACCACCAGTTTCTGGGTCTTTCATTTCTTTTTGGGCCCAGTTTAAGAGACTCATGCCTAATTTTAAAGTAAAAGCCATATCTGTACAGAGAAATTAGGTGACAAAATAGAGAAATTACTTGATCATAAACCAGTAGAAATGTTTATTTTCACAGAAACTGGGTTCTGTTGGGGGCAAAATGGCTTCTTAGGACACACATTTGACCAGTGTACTTTACACTCCTTGTTTGGGAAACCCACTTAAACATTCACCTGGGTAGCTTGAGAAACAGACTTCCTTTAGAGCAAATTGGGAGTTTGGTTTCTGTGAGCGAATCTTCCAGACACCAAGAGCTCACGTGTAGTCACCAAAGAAAACGGACTATCCTTTACTGAATGCTTCGCATGTCCAGTAGCTGAACTCAGTGCTGTGCCCATATCCGTCTAATTCTGGGCTTCTCAACTTTGGCGCTATGACATCTGGGGCTGGGAAACTCTTTGTTGTGAGAGGTTGTCATGTGCCTTGCAGTATACTTAGTAGCATTCCTGGCCTCCACCCACTAGATGCCAATAGTACCCCTTTCCCAGTCATAAGACCCCAAAATATCCCCACACATTGCTAAATGTCCCCTGGCATAAGGTGCAAATTCATCTCCAGTTGGAAACCGCTGCCCAGGTGATCCTCCAATCCTGTGTGGCAGGTGCTATTATTCTCCCCATTTGACAGATGGGGAAGCTGAAGCTCTGACAGGTAGTGTGACTTACCCCAAATAACATAGCTCATGTGTGGCAGAGTCCCCAGCTCCTTCCCGTCTTCCATTAGGTAAGGAGAATAGCACAATGTGCCTGAGCATCATCTTTTTACCACCTGGCAAGTGGGTCACTTCTCATTTTGAAGCTTGAGTATCTGTCCAGTGGAGGTGAGCCACTGTAGGTTTAAAGGGAGAGCCCTAGAATTATGGCTGGCAGCCTGAGATCTTTCCCAAGGTCCTTTGCTTCATTTTTAGCAGTGGTACCATCATCATCATTATCATCATCAGAATGGAAGAGATTTTGGGTTTTGAGGCTGACTTCCTTTTTAGAGCTAGGCCCAACTGTCTTTCATGATGTCTGAAATTCACCTAGAGCCAGGTGTAAAGAAGAGGGGTGATGGATTAGGAGGACTGGGTTCCAGTCCTGTGTGATGTTGGGCAAGGCCCTGTGCCTCTCTGAACCTCATTTGGACTTGTGTCTGAGGACAAAGCTAGACTTGATTATCTCCAAAGGCCGTTTGAGGTCCTACTATCTTAAAGGTGGCTTAGCCAATATTAGTTGTAACGTGTGCCAGGTGCCTTTGGGACTCAGCATTGCTGGCTAAATGGCTATGAATTAGGTGGTAGGCCTGGAGATAGCTAAGAGAGTCTCAGGGACACTTTTCTTCTGCAGACTTAAGAGGACCTAGGCAGAGCCCAGTTCTGAGGAAAAATGCACAGAGAGGCAAATTCCTTATCACTGCTCGCTTTCCTAGGTTTTAAAAACCACCACTGTCAACCTGGGAAATGCCACTGATTTGGCATCATAAAAAGGGCATAAAGACTTTTGCTCACAGCACTATGGATTTTATTAGGTTGCTGGGGAAAGAACAGCAGAGCATTTTTTATTATATATCTTCAGGTCAGAATTTTATTGCTTTTGGCCAAAGGCTATTGCGAGACTTATAGAGCAAAAGGTAGATATAATGTGACTTTAAAAAATTACAAAGATCAAAACAGAACTAAGTTACAGTGAACCTCAGTAAGAGCTGGCAAAATTTTAGCATCTTTTCATAAAAGGAATCATCACCCTCTGCTGCTTTAACTAGAGTCTATGTTAGTTTACACTTTGGTAATTGAGGAATCCAATGCAAAGAAACACTTGAGTTACAGGCCTGCACAACTCAGTCAGTGGTTAAAATTAGCCCCCAAACTTTGGATTATTTTCAGAAACAGGTCACTTTGTGCATAACTATGGGCTTCACCACATGTACAGGTGTCCCCGCCTAGGAGATCCTGCCTGGCTCTGTCTTTAATCACAGAAGCTGGTATGCTTTAGAAATACTGTTCTGTAAAGCCATGGTGCTCCACCTCGGCTGCTCATTTGAACTACCAGCAGGGGAGCTTAAGAAAATACTGTTGCCTGGGTGCCACTTCCTGAAATATTTTTTTGGTAACTAACCTATTTTTTTTGATTGAGGTAACATTAGTTTATAACACTGTCAGGTATACAACATTATGATTTGATATCTGTATATACTATAGCGTGCTTCCCACCACAAGTTATTTCTATTCGTCACCATACATTTGACCCCCTTTACCCATTTCACCCTCCTCCCTTCCTCTCTGCTAACCAACACTTCGTTGTCTTTCTCTATGAGCTTGTTTTGGGGATTCTGACTTAATTGGCCTGGCATTTGGCTTGGTAGGTGTCTTTTTTCCCCCTAAATCCTTCAAGTGACTTCAGTGAACAGCCCAAATTAATGGTACAGTAAAGATTTGTCTCTGAAAGGTAAGTCACCCAAGTCATTCCTTTTCATTGTCCCACAATCACCTGGAAATTGATATATGGAATGATAATAGTTCTGGGCACATATAAGTATCCAGTCAATGTGTGTTCAGCCTGACTTTGAATCTAGAAGAATAATACCTCTAAGAGAGCCAGTTCAACAAACAGTGTCTGATTAAAGACCTATTCACATAGATTTTCTTTCATTCTACTTCTCAACCCCAGCTCTATACATCCAGTTGTCCAATGGATACCCACTTACATGTCCTATGAGGACCTCATGTTCTGTGTGCTTGAGCCCAGACTCATGATTATTCTCCTCAAAACCCATTTCTCTTCCTCAGTTTTCTATATTAGCAGTGAGAGACACCATCATCCAACCATCATCTAACTCATCTCTTTACTTTTCCTCAACTCTCCCATCCATTCAGCCAGTCTTTTAAATTCTATATTAGAAATGTCTTTTATGTGCCTCCTCCCTCCTTTTCTCTTTTCTTTTCTTCCTCCTTTCCTCCTTTCTTCTCCATCACCATCAGCACTGCTTTAATATCAGCACCTTTCCTTCCTTGTTGGTGGAATCCCGGGAGATCATATTTCCTGCTATTCACTAGAATCATCTGTGGAACTTTGAAACTATCCTAATGTCTGAGATCACTTCCAGATACTGGTTTCAAATGATCTGGGATTGGTTGGCATATAGGCGCTGTTTAAAAAACTACCTGCTTTCCAGGGTATGTTGAGGATCTCTAAGTCTTGTACACTTCTCGTAATAGCCTCCCTGCCTCTAAACATTATATGCTCTTACCTTCTGACATAATCTTATGAGATTCCTGTATAAACTCTTCAATGTCTCCTTGTGACCTCTATGATAAAGTCCAATCTTTGCAAGGCAGTGTTGGTTGATAGAGACCTGGTCCCAGCCAACTTTTGTGTTCTGTTCCTCACCATTTCCCCTTTGCACTCTATGCCACAGGTTCACATGCATCTGGATTTGTTCCTACTTTTCCCTCTCCCCGTGTGCCTTTTCCTCCTCCCCTGCCCAGCATGAATGCATCGTGATCCTCATCTTCTGGGATTGCCAAAGCACATTGTTCAACCTTCATTTTAACAATAATCATACTGTAGGCTAATTAAAATTGCTTAAGTATTTCTTCACCTCTCCCCAACCCAACTGGTTGTGACCTCTTTGAGGACAGGGACCATATTGTATTCATGTTGTA
The DNA here is from genome assembly GCA_003508835.1 of Eonycteris spelaea. Taxonomy (NCBI): domain Eukaryota; kingdom Metazoa; phylum Chordata; class Mammalia; order Chiroptera; family Pteropodidae; genus Eonycteris; species Eonycteris spelaea. The sequence goes on from PUFA01000200.1 coordinate 2,043,424, forward strand.
TCCCCAGTACCTGGATCGCTGTGTTATGCATTGTAGAGATTCAATAAATTGATTCAACTAACAGGCTAGGGCCAACTCTGACCCTGTAAATCAAAGCTAATAGAATAGAATTGACACAACACAAATTATTTATAAAATTTGTTAATCTTATTGTGAGGTTGAAGCCAAAATAATTTGAGACCTGGTTCTCAAGGGTAAATGGCAATTTCTTTAGATGTTTTATTATGATCCCATGGATACAGATTCTGGTGTGAATACAAAATGATTGAATTGGTGCTTCCAAAGTACTGGAGAGGTGTTGGTTTTGCTAAGTACAAGTGTTTTTAGGCGACTGTTTTGCAATGGTCCTAGATTTGCACTCTTTGTTTATCATTCTAGCTTTATTCCTTTGTTCACATAGAATTTGGGTCACTGAATTACACTGTGGAAAAGTTTTAGAGGAAGATCGATTAAGTGGCCCCCTTTGGTGCAGGAGAATTTCAGTCTGGCTCCTATGGCTTTAGTGACTGGCCTTTAATGCCTCAGTATGTCATTTCCCAGAATGTGCTTAGTTAAAATAAATATTTAGCTATTTAAATAGGCAGTACCAATCAATTGACTGATAATATAGAGTACATCAAATTGCCAGTTTGCCCCCCATCATCAATTTTCTTTTTGGATGATTAATATTTAATGATGATTCTTTAAGTGAATCATACCATTTGGATATATACACATACATACATACACATGCGCATATATATTATATATATATATATATATATATTCCTAAGTTAGTATTTTCGTATATTTTTACCACACCTCATTTCAAAGAGAATTTGAAACAGTTTATAAGAGGACAAAAAATTACATTAAAACAATTTTGAGATTATAAAGGTTATGAACTGTTTTAAAATATTGGCAAATACAGTGATAGAGGTTCTAGGGTCAGTTGAGGGAGAAAAATACCAGACAAGACCGCTTTAGACAATTTGGTATTAGATTATTATCTTGGATCTTATAAAATAAATATATATTATAAAATATTAAGAAGGAAAAAGTTTCATGACTGTTTATTCTGTATTGTATTGATTAAAATATTAAAAATGTAAATAAAATCATTAGCAGAATCCATTTGGGGTTATCCTAGGATCCTGTCCTCAAGGAATAGCTTGCAGCCCTCTAGCAGGGTACACAGGACCTGGGACTACCACACTTCTTAAAAATGATGGAACATAGGAGGAAAATACAAGTAAGAGTAGAAAAGTCATGAGCAACCACCACTTCAATAAATAAACTGAATAATAAAAGCAGGCCTGAAAGCTAAAGTTTAGTACTTGCACACTGCAGCGATTTAGAAATTGTATGGAGGTAATGAAATACCCTTTAATCTGATTTCAAGATTAAGTATGTCATTAAGATGAAGGTTGAATAGGAGCAGGACTAAGATATGCCCTTGCTTCACCCCTTGGTCAAAGAACTGGAAATTTCTACCTTTATTTCATCAGGGGTGCCAGTGAGAGTCTGCCGAAGCAGAACTAAGAGATGCCTATCAATGATGGGGCACGGCCATTGGGCCAGAGCTGGTTTCTGGTTGACAGAGCCAAAGGCTGCAGAAGAATCTACAAATGTGGCAGAGTAGTGTTTAATAGGCCTTCACATACTTTGTTGCACAAAAAGACAAAGTTGTTTTATCATGTATAAAATTCTATGTGCATTGAAAGCAAGTCATGCTAAACTAAGCTTAATGCCTTAAACATCTATTTAAAAAGAGTTTTAAAAGTCTATTACTAGACTCTTAGGTCAGGAGAATGCTATTGATGTAATACATCTGGCTTTCTGCAGGGTTTGATATTTATTCATCCCACAAATATTTATTCAATCACTCCATCTGCTACTCTGTGTTAGACACTCTTCTAGGCACTGGGATAGAGCAGTGGACAAAACAGTCAAAAATCCATGTTTTTTGGAGCTGAAATTCTAATGAAAAGAAAAAAAACACACAACTAAATAATATAGCAAGTCTGCTGATGTCAAGTGCTGGGAGCTGGAGGACCAGCTGTGCCTGGGATGGGCAGGGGATATTATTTACCATAGGGTGACCAGGGAAGGCCCCTCTAAGGTGACCGTAGGCAGAGAACTGAAGGGAGGGAGCAAGACATGGTTCTATCTGGGTAAAGTACCCCAGATACAGGGAAGCAAGTGCAAAGTTCTTGCAAGGAAAAAAGTAAGTGTTCAAAAATCAGTAAGGAGGTAAGTATGACTAGATTTAATTGAGCCAGGAGGAAAGTGAAGGGAGAGGAGGACAGGGTTGGCAGACAATGGGAGTAGGGGGCATGCAATGTTGCTCAGTCATGGCCGGGGCCTTGTAGTTGACTGTGAGCAGAATGGGATGCTTGGTCCTCTTATGGCATCTTGAAGATGGAGAAATGAATACTGGGCGGGGGGGGAGTATAGTTAAGTGAATTCCTGGCTGGTGGAGCCACTATATCCAAAGTGATGATTAACAGATCAATGCAGAAGTGGCCGGAGGTCTCTAAGTGGCTGATCATGGAGCTCTGCACTTGGCTGCACCATCATATGCAGTGCTTTTCTTTGTCTTGGGTAAATAATCATAGTTGTATTAATAATAGCTAATACTTAAATAGCACTTAGAGCAAGCCAAGCATGGTTCCAATTGCTTTACATGTATCCACTCATTTAATTTTTACAATAGCTTTATTGAGTAAGCACTATTATTATCATCATTTCACTGGTAAGGTAATAGGAGCACTGAGAGGCAAAATAAAGTTTCCAGGGTTATAAGGCTATAGCAAGATGGGTGACCTGGTTCCGGAGTCCATCCTTGTAATCATTGTACCATATTCTCGACATAAAACACAGACATGTTCACCAAATTTTCAGGTAAAACAAAGCTGGAGTGACCATGTGTTAATTGACAAAAGCAGGGTTCATGTGAAAGACACTTTAACATTGTGATCTGGAACACACACACACACACACACACACACACACACACAATCACCCAAAGAGAAGTTTTACATAACAGTAAATTTTCTATGTGAGAGGTACTCTAATGTCCTCTTATCTCATTTTTTTTTAAAGAGGACATAACAGCCAAATTATTTCACATCTCAATAATGGTTTCCAGCCCTCAATTTGAAAACGCTAGAGCAATGTATGAGTAAAGCCCAATCATTACAGGATGCAAGGCACCACTAGCATTTATTGCCAGACCCACCAACTCACACTTACTCCTCCTGTCCTGCTATTCCCTGGGAATTGCGATCTGTAATTGAGTAAAGAAGAGATGTGTGAATGGGCTGCGGGGAGGGCAGTATTTTGACATTTGCCCCATTGGGGAAACCTGGCATAGCTGAACCAGTTCTGTCTCTGTTGTGTAGCACGTGCCGGGCCGTGGAATGTGTTGTCCATCTCAGTATCAATTCACCTTACAGTTATAAATGGTAGAAATTCCCCCATGATTTTGGTAATAGATTAGCCATCAGTGTGATATTCCATCCTTTGTTTACTGTTTTTATAAGAATTTTAAGAGAGACACTCTATCAAGAGCTGATAATCTCAGCTCTTGCTTTATGGTAGATGATTTTGCTAAAATTTAATATTTATTGTTTTTAGTAGTAATATAATTTAGTACTTTTATAGTCCAATTCCTTCCTTACTTCATTTCTTTATTTTAGCATAGCAGTCCATTATTTGGGTCCCAATCATTTATTATATTTCCTTTTTATCAGAGAACTAGATTTTAGGTAATCATTGGTTCATTTGAGGAGACAGCAAATTTAATATCCCAGAACATAACATTAAAATGTAAAAATATCATTAAAGAGAAATTCATCTTTACATATTTAAAGTACCATTCAATTGTTTTTTTAAATTAATTAATTTTTTTGGTAACATTAGTTAACAAAATATGATCGGTTTCAGCTATACACTCTAACAGTAAGGCATAGATATATTTACACTGTGTGTTCACCTCTCATAGTTAGATTTCTTTTTGTCACCACATATTTGACGCCTTTTACCCCGTCCACCTCCTCCCCCACCCCATACCCTCTGGTAACCACTAGTCTATTGTCCATGTGTCTCTGTTTGTCCTGTTCATTTGTTGCTTTTAGGTTTATATCACACATATAAGTGATATATGGTTCTCGAACTTTCTGTCTGGCTTATTTCGCTTACCATGATTATCTCAAGGTCCATCCATGTTGTCGCAAATGGCAGTATTTCATCTCTTCTTATGGCCGAGTAATATTCCATTCTATATATGTACCACAGCTTCTTTAGTCAATCTTCCATTATAGGACACTTTGGATTCTTCCATGTCCAGACCACTGTGAATAATGCTGCTATTATTTTGACACCTTGGTAGGTACATCTGTTTGCAATGTGAGCTGGTCTGCCTGCTGTGCCTGTTGAATCAAGGGCATGTGGCACCTCAGTCCTACCACCCCTTCCACTCTTTGAATTACTCTTCATTTTCTATAATGGCATTTGACCTTCATTTGTTACCAAAGCTCTTGCAAAAATATGCAAGTATGAGTTCTGATCATATATTCTAGTACTGAACTACAAGGTGGCCACCAGATGAAAGGATTCTTTAGATTATAATAACAAATAAATGTATAAAGTTAAACAATTCTTATAAAACTCCAGGATCCTGGAGCATTTCAGTTGTACAATCTCAGTCAAAGAATCATTGATGCACAATTCAAGTTTCTAATGAGAGATAGTACTATTTCTTCAAGGTAGACAAAATATTTCATAGGGAGGAATTTTAAGTTTTTCCATTGGTTTTGCATAGTGGGCACAGCAGAAGCAAGGCTGGATGTCATATAGTTCTTTCCCATGACATTATGAGCTAAGTGAATGCGACTTTAATGAAGCAAAGGCAACATGGTTAAAGCAGGTACCATTCTGATGGCCAGGCTTGATCTCAGGAGAGAATGTGGAGAAGGTAGAAAAGTGGATGGTCTTTCAGTGTGGTGTGTGGTGTGATACTGTGTTTTAAGAGCACAGGTGGGGCGGACGGCTGGGGTGGGGGAGATACAGAGGAAGTACAGGCTGCGGAGTTACAGATCTGGATTTAAATCCTGGCTCTGCATCCTAGGCTGGTATTTTTAAAAATTTTTCTCATGGGCCTGAGACCCTTAAAATATGTCTAATTGGCACCAGAGTGACTGTAAATGCAAAAGGTAACATGTGAGCTAAAATCACAAGGCAGTGCCCAGCTGTAGGCAGTCATCCACATGGTTTCTAAAATGTGTATAGCTGATATTAATTATTTAGATCTCCCAGTCAAAATTAAAACCTCCACTTTAAAGCATTCGTATTTAACTGCCAAATCCTGGGAATATGTCAGTGGATCTTAGTTTAGGAAATAGTGTACCAGATAAAGCTTCCTAGATCCAGGAAAGTTGGATAACCAGAGTCCAGTTGTTGGACTGAAAAGAGGATTCATTCAGCACTGAAATGGATCAGGAGTCAGCCAGAGGAAGTCCCAACATTTTGTGGGAAACCTTGAGTCAGAAGAGACCTTGTTGTATTTGATAATGCAATAAAGGAGTATTAAGATCTAACAATATGTAAACAGGGCTGAGATAGAACGTGCCTCATAGCCTGACTTCTCATACCAAAATGTGCACAGGGATCCCAATACATCTTGCAAAGTGCAGATTCTCACTCTGACTGGAGCGGGGTCTGAGATCTGCATTCCTCATTAAGTTCCCAGGTTATGCTGGGGCTGCCGGTTTGTACCCCTCTTGAGTAGCCGAGGAATAGAGCCCTAATTTGCAAACTTGACCACACATTCGAATCACCTGGAAAAATTTAAAATACTGATGCCTGGGGCCCATTTCCAGAGATGCTGATCCAATCAGTATGGGGTCTGAGCTGGGCATCCTGATTTATAAAAGCTCTCAGGGCGATTTTTGCTATGTAGCCAAGTGTGAGAAGCACTGCACTGTATAAGACATCCAAGAGTGGGTAGATAGAGGGGTGACAAAAGGTCTAGAGATCATGCCACATAAAGGCAGCTGAAAAGGAAAACCCAAGTCATTCGACCCAGATTAAGAGGAGGGTGTACATGTATTTGTGTTTACAGTCCTGGGGCTCATGTATTTGGCAGAGAGTAGAGTGAGTATGATCACATCAGAGGATAAAGCTAGGGCAGAAGGATAAATGCTATAGAGGAACTTGATTTCAGCTGCTTGCTTGAGCACAAAGTTGACGTGTTCTGACCCATTGGGCTGTCCATCAGAGGAACAAGCTACCTCATGGGGTAGGGAGGCCCCCATCACTGAAAGTGTGGGCTGAGTTTCAGGAGGGTTTGCTGTAAAGGATAGGAGTTGGGACGTAATGTGACTTCTCTGTTCCCTCCCAAGGTGCAAGGCTCCTGGAAACCCCTGATTGAAACCCAGCATATGTCCTAACAATGTCAGGTTGTGACTCTGTGACATACTTTACTCTTCAAAGGTTTTAGTAACTGAAAAATAGGTATAGCCAGAGAGAACCCATTATCTGACTGGGGCTTTAATTATAAGATGGCTCTCCTTCCTTTTAAATTTGAATAGTACATCATTTTTATGTAGTTGATTAAATAATAAACCTACCTTCTCACCTTATTTGTGATTGTATTCATAAGACATGAATAATTAGAAATAATATTTGAAACAAAGGCCTTTGGGCTTATCTCATGAAAAAAATAATTAAACCATAATGAAATTTCATAAGAATAATCAGCCTCCCTACTCCCACCCCCAAAGACCACACATACACACACATGCTGGTGTGTGCGCGCATGTGCACACACACACCCCACACTATGTTTAATATTTCTCAAAACCAGGAGAATTGGTGTAGGCCATTTGTTCTTCCAGGTGAGGTGTGTGTTCTGACAACCGTGGGTGACTGTTTCCTCCTGTCAGATTCACTCATTTTATGTTAACCAAGTGGTCACATCTCAGACCTCTCCCCAGAGGCAGTATAGAGGAAAGAGACTGGGCTGAAGACTGTAGATGCCATTTCTTAGCTGCTCTGTGATCTTGGGTAAATTATTAACCCCTCTAAGTTGTAGCATTAATACTGTCCTTATAGGGTTGTGGTCATGATCTCCAAGATAATACCTGGGAAGTACCTAGTGCAGTGCTGGGCAGATTTAGGGGCTCAACAAAAGGCAGCTTTTGTTGCCATGCCAACAGTATGCTTTGTAACCCTTGACTCCCAGGCACCTCATACATATAAGCGAGTGGTGGACAGTATGGAATGGTAATTCCTGTTCCCCAAAGTCACAGCTGTTCTTTGCCGATTCAAAACACCTGAAAAGTGATTAATTTAAAGACATACATTATGTACAGATATGGAAAATTAACAAATCTTGGTATCTAGGACTCTGTGCCACTGCCCGCTCCCCTCCAGTTCCTGCTGTTGTGGAAGGTAGAAATGAAGCCAGTGGCAACCTCAGAAGCAGCAACCATAGAGAACATTTTCCCCAGTTTTCCTGAGATATAATTGACACACATCACTGTATCAGTTTCAGATGCACAGCATAAAGGTTTGACTTACATATATTGTGAAATTATTAGTATAGTAAGTTGATATCTATCATCTCATATAGGTACAATAAAAAATGGAAAAATAAGAAAAGATGTTCTCATAACGAGAACCCTTAGGATTTACTCTCTCAACTTTTCTATACACAGTAGCAGAAATCAGAGTCACTGAGTTGTACATCACATCCCTGGTACTTATTTATCTTATAACTGCAAGTTTGTACCTTTTCACTGCCTTCTGCCATTCCCCCTCCCTACCCTACCCCTGGCTCTTGTAACTACAAGTTTGATCTCTTTTTCTATGAGTTTGTCTTTATTTTTTGTAAAAGAGTCCACATATAATTGAGATCAAACAGTATTTCTCTTTATCTGACTTACATCACTTAGCATAATACCCTCAAGGTCCATCTGTTTTGTTACAAATAGAAGGCTTTCCTCATTTTTATGGCCGAACAATATTCCATAGTATCTGTATGTATGCGTGCGTGTGTGTGCGCGTGCACACACACACACACACACATCTTTATCCATTCATCTGTCAATAGATACTGAGATGAGATGAGATTGCTTGAGCTCTTACCACATCTCAGGCATAGCTCAAAGCTTTACATGCATCGGCTCTTTTAATATGATCCACTTTTACAGATGAGAAAAATGAGGCTCAGTCAGCTTAGGAAATTGCCCAGGAGTGCACAACTGGTAATGTGTGCGTGAAGGTACAGGTTCACAGTCCCTTATCTACAATTCTAAAATCCAGTACAGACAGGGAACTGAATATTCTTTTGCAGGTTTCTAGCAAACTGGTTTGGTATCAAATGTGAACTGACTGTGAGGCTAGTCTTTATCCTTCTTCATCTGAGTATTCTTCTGCTTCATCTTAGGAGACTTATTGTCTTAGTTATAGCATGCTGCTCCTGACCTCCATGGGGGCATTATTTACAGTATATATATGGGTCCCATTTCTGAAATCTGAATAATTCTGATCTGAAACATTAGGTTTCAAGTGTTTGGGGTGGGGAATCACAACCCTGCTGAAAATATCCATAGCTAAGCTACAGATGGATTTGTGAATTGGACTAGTGAGCTCACCATGTGAAGGACTACGTCATGGTTCACTTTAGAACATAGCCCTTCACTAAATTGCCCCATCCCCTCGTGTATTAAACCAAAGGACAGGAAATTGCCAGAACCCTGCCCTCTGTGATGTGCTAGTGTTATTTGATGAAAGCTCCTACTAGGATACAAGGTTAAGGACAAGGAAGCCTAACTTGTGAACAGCTGCAAACAACACAGTCTAATTTCCATAATTAAAGTGAAATGAGACATTTGGGAGGGTGGGAAGTGTGGTTTCTTTTCCTTCTCCTTGGGGTACTCTTACATTACAGTCTCTTTTGCTATGATTGGGGCAGAAGCTCAGCGGTGAGTGGAGGCAGCCAAGAAGCAGTCCTCCTTTATTGATACCACAGCTACAGCTGTCCCTCAGCCAATCAACAACTGGCTCTGGGGATCCTTTAGTGCTTCACCTTGGACCAGATGTTAGGAGAAGTTGCTGTTACAGGTTGCTATAACTTGACCGGTACTATCCTCTATGTGGACTTGAGCTTTGAAGTTTTCAAAGTAAGTATTTAGTTGAGGCAGTAGCTAAACCATTCGGGAGTGGGAACAGGATGGAGAGGACACAGAGGAGGGGCAGCATAGGGAAGACACAGGCAGACATCTCTCCGATGGTTAATCAATCCCAAAACACAAACAGAATGAGGTATTTTCCCACTGTGGTTGGTATTTCCCACTGAAATATTGGTTTTAGTTTGCTTCTGTTTTCCTCTTATTTCTCCTGTGCAATTTGGTACTGCTTTCTATATTTTTTGGATGACAGGATGGAAGGGACTTAATGACTTTCAAAAAAGACAGTAAAATCAGAGTGAAAATTGATTGTGATTTCTTGTGGTGCCCAAAGAGGACCAATCCCCCAAGTCTATTCTGGTACCTTTATAAATTTTTTTAATTGCTGACTTAAATTCAGAGATGATCATGTGCCAGGCACCCTTCTCAGTACTTAATTAATTTATACCAGATTACAACTTCATGTGGTGAGGCAGGATCTGTATGGTATGGTATAATTCAAATACCATACAATTCACCCGTTTCAAGTATATAATTTGATGGCTTTTATTATATTTACATTTTGTGCACAAATCACCACAATCAATTTTAGAACAATTCACCAGCCCCCCTCCAAAAAAAAACATACCCATTAGCCCTCAGTCCCTTTTCTCTCTCCTTGCAGCCCCTGGAAACCACTAGTTTACTTTGTCTTTATAGATTTCCCTATTATGGACATTTCATATAGTTGGAATCATATAATACATGGCCTTTTGTTCCTGGCTTCTTTTCTTAGGATGTTTTTGAAGTTCATCCATGTTGTAGCACGTATCAATGCTTCATTCCTTTTTATAGCTGAATAATATTCCATTGTATGGATAAACCTCATTTTGTTTATCCATCCATCTACTGATGGATGTTTGGGCTATTTTTAGTTCTTGACTATTGTTAATAATGCTGTTGTATACATTCTTGTACAAGTTTTTATGTAGATTTGTTTTATTTCTCGAGTATATACCTAGGACTGGAAGTATTTTCATTATCTCCATTTTATAGGGGAAGGAGGTGAAACCATTGAGAACAGAAGGGGTGGGGCTGGGATTCAATCCAGGAAGAGTGGTGAGAACTTATACTGGTTCTTACCACTAGGTCCTAAGTCTCTCTTCATCAGAAAGGAAGTGCATTGAGTCTCACTGATCTAGTTGAGCATACTGGCTTTGAGAGACACTCAGGGGGGGTTAAATCCTGGCTATCCTACTTAATCACTGTGTGACTTTGGGCAAATCAGTTAATCTCCATGATCCTCAGTTTCTTTTGCTGTGGAATGGCAGCAAAAGCAATAGTAACTATATCATGGGTCATTATTATTGTGAGGTTTAAAGGGACTATTACATGTGAAATGCTAAGCATAAGACTTGCCTAGCACACAGTGCTGAGTAGGTGTTAGCTATTATTATTATTAGCCTTCCTCATAATAATAGGACACTTAGGCAGTCCTGATAAAGACTAGTTCACAGTAACATTAACGAGTTCTGTGATGTTTGAGTTGTCACTAAGTGCCAGGACAGGGGTGGAGTCCTCTTAAGAAAAATGTTTTTTTTTTATGAACTGCAAGAACTCAAGCACCCTTTAAGCTTGGGAGACTGACCCAGAGGTGGAAGAACTCATGACTGAGATGTCAGGAGTACCACTCCAGAGGGATTTGGTGATCAGGACCAGGAAGTTGGCTCTGTAGCTGTTGGAAAGGCTTTCCTCCCAGCAAACTGCTGTATTTAGAAAGTCCAGGAGACATCGGTAAGTTTCTTGTACATACTTGATATGAGTGAGCTTGTATAGTGTGGTGACTAAATGGGAACTCTGCATCCAAATCCTACTCTACCACTTACTGTGAGAGGTTGGGCAGGTCACTTCACATCTCTGTGCTTCAGTGTCCTCATGCGTGAAGTGGGGATAATAACAGCACCTACCCACAAGCCTGTTCTGAGGATGAAGTGAGTCAAAGACATAAATCACTAGGAACAGTTCCCCGTGCAGAGGAAGTCTTCCACACAGGCCTATTGTGGTGATGTTCCTGTTATTGCTACTTTCCTTTGGGCTTGCAGCCGAGTGTCTTTCCCAGGGCTTGTTGGTCCAGTAATAACACTTATGTGTATTGCTTTTTGTTTCTGTTATTGTTGCTGCATAACAAATGACCCCAAAACTTAGTAGCTTAAAATAGCAACCACTTATTAGGCTCACAGTTTCTGTGGGCCAATTCAGGTGATTCTTCTGCTCCTTATGGCATCACCAATGTCCCTTATGGCCTTTCGCTGGGATATGGACTTGCTCTGGAGAATCCATGGTGCTCTTATTTCTATATCTGGTGACTGGATGGGGATGACCCAAGATCAGGACTGTAACCAGAGCAGTTTCACCTGGCTTCCCTATGTGGCGTGGGCTTCCTCACAGCATGGCAGACAGGGTAGTGAGACTTCATAAGTGGCAGCTCAGAGCTCCAAATGCCAGTGCTCCAAAGCATAAGTAAAAGCCACATGGCCCTTTATGACTTAGTCTTGGAAGTCACATAGCATCACTTTGCCACAGATCTTATAGGTTATATAGTCAGGATTCGAACACAAATCTGTTTGACAGCAAAGCTTGTATTTATAATGAACTTTTCTCCATGCTCTAGGAAAAAATGGCATGTGGAAAAAAAATGTTTCACTGATTGGTATAAAGCTAACTACATATGACAATTTTCACTGAAATTATTCATTTGGTTTCCTCTCGTGGTCACTTTATTACAGATAAATATGGCTAATGTTTCCTTAGCATGTGGTATGATTTTGAGAGAAGGGGAGGGAAACAAGGAATTCCTTTTTCTGAAAACAATCAAGTTTATTTTTTGCTCCCAGAGAGCTTGTAGTTTTACTTATAAAAAAAGAAAAAGAAAAAGAAAAAAGAAAAAAATACTAACCATAAGCTAGCTTGAGGAAGCAGCAGTTGGGAGTTGCTAAGATTCATTTCTTGAATTACCAAGTGTTATTTGTATAGAAAATGGATTTATTGAAATGTAAAAATATACAGTACATGTTATGCTAAAAAGTGCCTATGGTAAAATTTAAATTTGTGTATGCTATCAAAAAATCAAATGTGGAATAGGTTCACTTTTTCTATTTTGAGATTGAGTCTGCCCTTAATACAATAATTATAGTGATTATGCAATAATTGTTTAGAGGGGTCAATGATTTTAATGTGACTGATGTCATACGTAGTACAATCTTAGAGAACATTAATGCTTTTGAATGAGGCAAGGCCAAGAACTGTTGAAATTCAGGGTGTGTGCAGGTTTTTCTGTCTCATTAAGATGACCTTGTCAGATAACATGGAACAATGACAATTCATATCATCTGTTCAGTGCTTTTAGTGCCTTGGGTTATGAATGTGAACTTCATCGAACCCCCAAGAAGAAAAAGGTTGAGGAATTAAGGTTATTGTATTTTTCTTCGGTGAGGGTTCAAGAGAGATTCTAAGCAGATTCAGACTCAAGTAACATTTCATTGTATGCTAATTCAGTTATCTTCCTAAGAATGGTTTGTGGTTGCTATCATTAGCTCTGGTTTTACAGATGAGGCACCTGAGACTCAGAGTGCCCTTTGGCTGGAGGGGTGCTATCTTTTGTGGCCCTGAGCAGCCTATTTCCATCACTCTTATTCCATCCTTGTTCCCTCTTTAACTGCTCTGGAATTTACTATCCTTGAATGCACTCTGTTCTTTTTTCAATTCTCAGCTTCAGACCTGTGGTTTCCCTTGCCTGGAACAGTTTTCCTGTCTTCCAGAGATTCTTCAAGCTTAGTTTAAATGAGCCTTTTGAAGATCTCTTCTCTGCTTCTTCAGATGGGGCTAAGCCTTCCTTCTGACTGCTTCCTAAAAGCCCGTACTCTGTATTCCTTCCCATTTCTTAGCAGACTCATGATTATTGAAGTATCCAGATGATTCCTTGGTTAGTTGAGTGGGTTAGTTTTCCTCATTAGCACTGAAACTCCAGCAGGATAGGGGAATTTTGTCTGCCTTGTGCTTTGTTACATCTTCAGGACTTAGCCCTTTGCCTGGCACATAACTGGTGCTCAATAAACAGTCACTGATGGACACATCCAGAGAATATGATTGACTTGCCCATGATCACACAGTTGGCATCTGCAACAGGTAAGAATGATTAGCAAATTCACGATTCATGTTTCTATTTGTACCTCAGCAGATAAACTAATAATTTAAGGGTTAGATTCTGACTGATCAGATGTGTGAGCATAAGTTGTCTTGCCTAAGTCAGGTTTTCTGCTAAGAAGTGTAAAGAGTGAGAAATAGAAATCAAGTTTACTTGTTAACTAGTTAATTATAGCAGATTGTGGGAATGGTTTAGAATATGACTTTTGGTGCCAGGCTGTCTGGGTTTGAATTCAGTGCTAGTGTTCACTCTATGTGTGATCTCAGGCAACTAACTTAACCTCACTGTTCTTCAGTTTCCTCATCTGTAAAATTGGGATAATCATAATAGTATCTCTCTCATAGGAAAGTTGTGGGGATAAAATTATTTAATACAAGTAAAATGCTTAGAAATATACCTGGTGCGAAGTAATAACTATATAACTGCTATTTGGAGTTCATCTCATTGTGCCCTTCAAAAATCCATCCAGAACTTCTGAATGTGACCTTATTTAGAAATAGTGTTTTCGCAGATGTAATTAGTTAAGGCTCTTGAGATAAAAATCATCCAAGATTTTTTCTTTAAAATTGTGTAAATTAAAATCAAAGAACAACAAATGTTGGTGCAGTGTGGATATGGAGAAAATGGACCTCTCATACACTGTCGGTGAGAATGCAAATTGGTACAGCAGCTATGGAAAACAGTCTGGAGGTTCTTCAAAAAAATTAAAAATGGATCTACCTTTTGACCCAGCAATTGAACTTCTTGGTGTTTATTGAAAGAAAACAAAAACAATAATTCATAACAATCTATGCACCCCTATGTTCATGGCAGCACAATTCACAATAGCCCAGATATGGAAGCAACCTAAACATCCATCAACAGATGATTGGATAAAGAAGTTATGGTTCATATATATGATGGAATGTTACTCAGCCATTAAAAAAATGAAGTTCTACCATTTGCAATGACATGGATGGACCTAGAGGTTTTTTTTTATGCTGAGTGAAATAAGTCAGACAGAGAAAGATAAATGCCATATGATTTCACATATGTGGAATTTAAGGAATAAAAAGAACAAAGTAATCAAAAACAGACTCACAAATATAGAGGACAATCTTGTGATGACCAGAGGTGGGGGGTTTGGGGAGCTGGGAGAATGGGGTGAAGGGTTAAAGAAGTACAAATTAGTAGTTGGTAGATGGTCACAAGGATGGGGAGCATGGCACAGGGAATGTAGTCAGCAGTAATGGAATGGCTAGGTGGAGAGCCAGAGGAGAGAAAGAGCAATTAAGGGGATCATTTCATAAACTATGTAAATGTCTAACCAATGTACTTTATAATTGAAACTAGTAATAAAGTTATATTAAAAATGTTTAAATTAAAATTTAGCTTATATACAATATTTTATTAGTTTTGGGTGCACACCATAGTTATTAAACAGTCATATACCCAAAGAAGTGATCACCATGATAAGTCTAGTAACTGTCTGGTACTGTACCACATTGTTACAGTATTATTGACTCTATTCTCTATGCTGTACTTTACATCCTGTGATTGATTTTATAACTGTAAATTTTAACCTCTTATGCCCCTTCACCTTCCCCATAACTTTTTAATTTTTTGATTACAGTTGACAATATTATTTCATATCAGTTTCAGGTATACAGCAGAGTAGTTAGATGTATAATTTATAAAGTGATCCCCCTGATTAGCCTACCTAGTACCAACCTGGCACTATACATTGTTATTACAATATTATTGACTATATTCCATACGCCATCTTCATATACCTGTGACTGTTTTGTTACCACTAATTTGTACCTCTCAGTCTCTTCACCTTTTTCACACAGTCCCCCAGACCCCTCTCATCTGGCAACCATTGGTTTATTCTCTGTATCTATAAGTCTGTTTCTGTTTTGTCTGGTTTTTTTTGTTCTTTAGATTTCACATACAAGGGAGATCATATGGTACTTGTCTTTCTCTGTCTGACTTATTTCACTAAGCAGATGGCCAGTAGACATGTGAAAAGATGCTCAACATCAGTAGTCATCAGAGAAATGCAAATTTAAACCACAGTGGGATATTACCTCACACCTGTCAGAATGGACATCATTAATAAGTTAATAAACAACAAGTGTTGGTGAGGAAGTGGACAAAAGACAACACTTGTGCACTGTTTGTGGGACTGCAAATTGGTGCAGCCACTATGGAAAACAGTATGGAGGTTCCTCAAAAAATTAAAAATAGAAATTATTTTAGATTTTGGGTGGGTCCTACATCCAATGACTGTTGTTCTTATAAGAGGAGAGGACATTGAGAAGAAGGCCATGTCAAGATGGAGGCAGAGATTGGAGTGATACATCTACAAATCAGAAAATACCAAGGATTGCCAGCAACCATCAGAAGCTAGGAGAGAAGCCTAGAACAGATTCTTTCCAGTGAGGCTAAGGCGTCAGCAGAGTGTCATGTGAAAACCCGAAGCTAGCTGCTCCCCCTAGGGCTTGGCCATCCATGCCAGTGTCCAGCTTGCAGGCCTTTCCAGTCAAATGCTCCCTGCCTTCTTCTCACCACAACTTTGCTGCATTTCTTCCCCACCCCCGCCAACCCCCGCATGGCAACATGACTTTCCTTACAGTGTTTTATGCTGGACACTTTAGAAGCCTTGCCCTGAGCTTAGCTGTTTTCTTTATGGAAATCACCTCTTCATGGAACATTCTCTTCCCCCTCCTGCCTCACCTGAAACCTGGCTTCAGTGCAAGCTGCCCATTCTCCATAGGGCTAGAAGCTCTTTCCTTAGCAACCCATGGACACTTGTTTCATGTGGCTGTCCTAACAAAGTGCCACCAGCTTAGGGGCTTAGAAGAATAGAAATGTATTCTCTCACAGTTTTGGAGGCAGAAGTAGGAAATAAGTTTCACTGGGCTGAGATCAAGTTATTAGCAGGTCTGCGCTCCCTCTGGAAGCTCAAACAGAGAATCTGTTGTTTGCCTCTTCCAGCTTCTGGTGGCTGCTGACACTCCTTGGCTTATGGCCGCATCATTCCAATCTCTGCCTTCATTAACATGTTGTTTTCTCTCTTTTACTCTTCTGTGTCTCCCTCTCTCTTATAAGGACACTTGTGATGGCAGTTAAGTCCTGCCCAGATATTCCAGGAAAATCTCCTCATCTCAAATTCTTTGACTTAATCACATCTGCGAAATCTCTTTTTACAAATAAATAAGGCCACATTCACAAATTCTAGGGATTAGGCTTTGCACATATGTTTGGGAGCCATTAGCCTCGCACATCTCTCTGACTCAACCTATGTGGAGGATGCTGTCCCCTTAGTGCTGAACCACCTGTTCCCTGCAGTCATCTGTGGTGTTCCGGTCATGCCCTCACAGCTCCTTGCCTGCCTGGTCATCTCCATTCTAAGGCCTGCCATAACTTGGGTGGTTTCAGTCTTCGTGCAAACAGCGCACCCAGCACCTGGTCTCATGTCCTGAAGGGCTCTACACTCCAGAGCTCCTCATACTCATTGTTGGTGTCCCCCTCGAGATCGGAAGCTCCAGGGTCTCCATCTTTGGCCACCACTGATCCTATTTTCTCATGTCCTTGCTTCTCTATTCCTGCTTTATAAAAACCATTAATAACATTTAATCTGGTATATCCAAAATGTCACTTCAACCTGTAATCAGTTTACAAAAATATTAATGAGAGATTTTTCATTCTTTCTTCATGCAAAATCCTCAAGATAAAGAGTGTATTTTAAGTATATGGCTTGTCTCAATTCGACACTAAATTTTCATTGGAAATATTTGATCTGATTTGAAATGTGGCTGGATAATGCACCTGAGGAACTAAGTTTTTAATTTTAATTTAAAAACTTATAATTCATTCAGTTATTGGAAAACTTTTAAATATGTGTTAGACAACTCACATATGTGAAGCTATTTCTGCTTTTGTATCTCAACTTGACCCCTGGTACAGTTAGTCCCCCTCCTGATTTCATTGCCTTTCCGGTCCAAAAACAGTCCAGCACTCCAATAATCCTTTTTGCCTATTGACACACATCTCTTTCCTTTTATTCCTTTGTGGCTTCTCCCTGTAAATCTCTGGATAAGTCTAATGATCCAGGCTCTTTGCTCCCACACTCAGACCACTGAGGATGGCTAGAAGACATCAAGCCCTCTATGGATATAAGCCACGGTGACAGTGTAGTGTCCCTGTGTCAGCTGGGACTTTGCAGTTGCTCCCTGGTTCCTAGTCAGCATCCTTATCCTTTCCATAAGCAGTGAGTCTAGATAACCTGTTTCTCACACAAAGCCTTATACCCCTGGGACATGCAATGCTTTCTGGGCATAGAATTATCTGGGGGAGGTCTTATATATCAGAATGCTAGGTCCTACCCCTACCCTAGCACATACTGTCTCTCTAGACATTCCTAGAGGCTTTTAATCATTTCTAATGTACTTTATATAAGGAGGTCAATGCATTTACACTTTTCCAGTATGCTCTTGTTCTAGAGGGGAAAGTAGCAAGTTTGTTCCCTTAAAATACAAAACAACAAAGCTGGACTGCATGATATTTGAATCACGGCAGAACTCATGCAAGGATTCAAATACCTTGAATCTCAACCTCGCTGTTTGTCCTATCCTTATGGGAGGAGAAAAATAAACATGGTCAGGAAATGGCCATTCTGTTTGCAAGTAGCTTTTAACTCCATCAGTTGATTCTTCTAGGGAATGTTTGTAAATCTTCTGAAGAAATGTAATGTTATTTTTTGGTAGCATCATTTTACTGATGTTGGGAGAAGTGGGAATGATGGAGTCCAGTATATGATTCTATGTGAGCAGTGGGGTGCCATGGCACCATCTTCTATCCCTTTGACCCTTCCCTACTGATGCAATTGGTACATTGAAACAGCACATGGCAGTTTCCTTGTACAGTCTGGCCTCATCTATTGCTTTCCTCATTCCTTAACTCAGAGCTGAGGACATTCCAACAAATGAGACAAAAATAACACAATGCATTCCAGAGGCAAGAAGACTGGTCCAAGTCACACTCTACTCTCCTGGCTCCGAATTTACCATGGGCCTCTGCATGGCAATGTTTACCCTGCCCTCCAATCATCCAGTAACAGGACCTCAGCATTCTAGGTCTTTATGGACAGGTCATTGTAGAGTTTCACTCAAGGATATGGGTTTAGGTGTCTATATTGGAGTTACCTTCCACATATGTGGCTTTCAGTGTTCTAAGATTTTATTCAGAACCTACCATGTGCAGGGTACTGAGCTGGGTGCAGAAATGATTAAAGACCTGTCATCTTCCTTTAAGGAGCCACATGGTCATGTGGAGAATGTGGGCAGGGCTGTGCTGGAACTGGTTTGAACCAACTCACAAGAGCTGGTCCTTAAATATATAGTGTTTGAGAGCTGGTTGTTAAATGCAACCATTATTGAACATTAAATTATATAAACTTGTACTAAATAAATTGTATTAAAAACAAAGGTAATTTCTTAATTTCTTATGACTTTACTACAGTTTATTATTGTCCACCCTCTTGAAGTTATTTACAGCTTTTGTATCTATATGGTGGAAATAACGTATAATTGTTTACTTCTGTGCACCTCCACACAGCTCTGTGTTCAGTGACGTCAGTTAGGTAGGTTGAAATTTACCATGGTGGGAGTATTAACATCATGGAAATGGGCAAACACCATAAAATCAGGTCTTTGTTTCAGTCTCTTGGTTTTTCTTTCTTTTCTTTTCTGTTTTTTTTTTTTTATGTGTACAGCACCTGGTATTTCGAGGTGGTTTCCCATCCAAGTACTAACCAGGCCCGACCCTGCTTATTAGCTTCCGAGATCAGATGAGATCGGTTAAGTTCAGGGTGGCATGGCTGTAGACTCAGTCACTTGTTAAGTATGTACAAGTGCACCACTGGAACGGGCAGAGAGTTAGAGAAATGCCTCGGTAATGAGTAAGCCCTACAACAGAAATTCAGAGCAGGTTCTCCATGGGGATTAGGGAAAATGCTTCAGAGAGGTGATGACACTTGAGAAAGACCTTGCAGGATGGAACAGATTTTATAAAGAAGAGATTGATTGGTATGGTATCCTTGGCAGGGAGAAAGCATTGGACTTGGGGGACAGCTAATATCTGGCTGACAAGAGGTCAGTGTAAGGCAGAAGTGAAGATAAGGATGGGTAAACCAGTCAAAGCCTAATTGTGGAGGGTTTAAAAGTCACGGTGAGGAGCTTATCCAAAAGTCAGTGGGAAATGGAGAATGAGAGATTTTTGAGCAGAAGCTTAGCATATAGAGAGCTGTGCTTTTATAAGATTACTATACCCGGTATATGTGGTAGGGCCAGAAGATGGAGGTCCTTGCCTAGTTAGGAAGTCATTATTTCACTTCTGTGGAGTTAACAAAAACCTGAACTGGGGAGCTGGCTCAGGAAGGAGAAAGGAAGGCCCTGATGCAAGAGACATTTTGAACATAGATTTCACAAGTCTTAGCTACAGTGTTCAGCTGTCTTCTGATGCCAGCATTTGTAGAAGCTTCCGTTTTTAGTTTTTTGGACATGTGATAAAAGAAAAATAATAGGTAGATAAAATGCATGATTTTAGTGGGGACTACTGAGAGTGTTTCATTAATTACTTTTTGATTCAAGTCTGTGAAATAATATTTGCCTAGTATCTTTAACGTACATTCAGGAGGATGAATAACAAGGTTTCAAACATTTTATCAGATTAAACTAATTCTAGAATTCAATGTAGCAGGGAGCTCCCATTGTTGTGGTTCCACAGATAGACCTTTAGAAAATTAATATGGTAAAAGGTTAAAGGGTTTTCCAGGAGGTTGGCCTAGAAGAACCAACCTCCCTCTCTCTTTGCATTTCTTTTTTTCTCTCTCCTCATCCTCCCTTATTTCTCTTCAAAAATCAAGACTTTTTAAAGCAATATTCATGAAATCTGGATGTGGAGCCATGGGATTCCAGGAGAGGTGTTTGAGTGTTGTCCCCGTGCCCTGAGAGGGAGAACTGAATCAAGTGTCAAAAATTTTCTTCTAGGGAAGATTGTGCTCCCAATCTCTCTCTCTTTTTCTTTTTCCTCTCTCTCTTGCTCTCTATTGAAAATTAAGGATTCTCAGTTGTGTCAAAATGTGCATGAAAACTCTGCAAGGTAGTGGGTTTAAAAGCTCATGGCAGGACTTCAGCAGACATGCAATGGCACATCAGGTACCTCGCCCTGCAGCACACCATGTGCAATGCCTCACTTCTGAGGTTTCTTAGCAAATACAGCACTGTATGTTCCTCCCCCTTGAAATGTGAATAGAGAGGACTGCTGCTGCCACCAACTTAAGGTGACCATGTTGAAGCTTGCTGAATAGATATGTGTGTGGAATTTACATTCATGCTGAATGAGATGTGTGTGTGGCAATCATTATGTGAGTTTGAGGGGGCTGCTGAAAATGGTGGGTGGATAGGAAGAGGGATAACTAGAGGTATCCAGAAAAGGCAATTGGAGAGAGTAGGGTGGTTCTTCCAGAGGTCAAGCAGGGTAAGAGCTGGAGGAGATGGTTTTGATGAAGTGCGCTGTGGATGATGATGGGTATGGTGTGGTGAGAGGCATTGAGTGGGCATCACTTCCCAGACAGAAGTTGTACATTTGTTTTATTGATTGTGAGCAACTCTGTGACAGTGATGCTGGGAGAAAGGATATGAGGGAGACCTGCCCTGGTGCTCCCCTTTAACTTGGGTCCAGGGACATGGTATCCTAGGCGTGGTTTTGCTTAGTTAGTTGTTTTTAGAAAGTTGCTCTGGGAAATAGGTTGGAGGAGGGATGTGATAGAATGAATATTTGGTGTTTCCCTCAAAATGTATGTGTTGAAATTTTAACCCCTGATGTGATGGTATTCAGAGATGGGGCCTTTGGAAAGTGATTAGTCCATGAAGATGGGGACCTCATGAGCGGGATTGGTGCCCTTACAAGAAGAGGCCAGAGAGTGATGTTGTAATTTTCTACCATGTAAAGATACAATATAAAGGTGACAGTTTGCATCCTGGAAGATCATCTCATTAGAGCCCAACCATGCTGGCACCCTGATCTTGAACTCTCAGCCTTCAGAACTGTGAGAAATATATTTTTGTTGTTCAGAAGCTACCCAGTCTGTGACTTTGTTACGGCAGTCTGAACTAAGACAGGGGACTGTTGTGGGTGCAGGCAGAACAGTCAGGGACCACTGGTGAAGTTTCTGGTGAAAGATGATGTGGGCCTGGCTTGTGTGTTGGTGCTGTAAGTGGAGGCCCTCGAAGGTGGAGAGTAGTTTGAGGATAAATGCTGAAAGATATGAGTGGAAGGGAAACTTAAGAAAGAAATTTTAGAAAAGGGAAATCTGAAACATTTATTTGGTGCCAGGAAAGGTCTGCTTCAGATACAATGCCGGGTGCCACAGCACCAGAATAGTGTCTTTGGGTAATTACAGAGTCTGTGTCTGTCAGAGCTCATAGGCGACGTGTGACCTTTAAACCCAGTTCCTCCCATTTCCAAGTGAACGTCCTATCTGGAGTTGGCACCGGCCTTTTCCTCTGTGTACTTTGTTTTTCCAAAAGCTGACCCCAGGACCTGCCCCCACATTGTTTCCCCAACTTCTGACCTGACCTCCTTGGGGCTGCCCCTGCAGAGGCCCAGAAAGCCTTAGCTGGGGCAGATAGGCAGGTTGGATTAGAGAAAATCCCAGCACCAAACACCTCTCTCCCATCCGCAGGGGCTTTTCTGCGTGCCTCTAAGAACTATTCAAGAAAATCCCTTAGTCCTTTCCTTTCAAAGGTAACCCAGTGACAGCTTTCTCTTCTCCTGAAAAAAGGATTTGTGCCTGTCCTCACTGTAATTCCAGGTGGTTTACGCGCCAGTTCCCAGAACAAAACTCCCATTCTAGTGGAAATCTCTCCATGACAGTCTCCTCAGCCTAGTGGATGGTGCACATATTCTGAGGGGCAGTCCATATGATCACAATTGTGACATTCCAGGACAACAAAAGCATTTGGACTTCGTCTTGGACTACGTCATAACCAAATTAAATGTGATGTGAGCCAATGCCAAGCCAGCTTTGATTCTCCACTGTATTCGAGCATGGTTCTCACCTGGGAGTAAGGAAATGGCTCTGTACCCAGATTGACACTCTGTGAAAATTGGTCTTTTCCAATGTTGAGTTCAGCAATGGGAGTAGTTACCTAGTAATCTTTATTACGTCCTGAAGCCAGGCCTTAGCTTCCCTTATGTTACTCAGAGGACCAATGAGAAGAGGCAAACATGGAGCTTAGCCACAGAGATGTTAATGACTTCCCCCTCAGCAGGAGAAGTGGGGGTGAAATTCTAGACAAGGACATGCAGTTCTTTTAAAATTTTTTTTTTATGTCACATGTGAACTTTAGTTCAGCATCCCCGCCATCTTGACCAGAGCTAGGGACATACAGTTCTTGAGCCCTTCTCTACACCTGAGTCCTGGGACCAGTCAGGCACATTTTGGTCTGGTTCCCAGCCCCACCCCCACCCCCACCCTGATGCTGGGAATCAAGGAAAGAAGTAGGGAATTCCAAGCCTTACTTGTCATATGGAGAATGGAACCTCTTAAAGCCACAAAAATATGGAACAAGAAGGGGTCTTCTGCAGGGATGCTCGCTTCTTTATTCTACACCATGCACAGCCTAATGAGACAGACAGGCCAGGATTGGAATCCTGCCTGCACAATGCTGAGACTCAGTTTTCTTCTCTGTTAAACGAAGATATAATACTTTCTCATGGTAACCCTGGATACCCCCATCCCACTCCAAATGTGTTCTCCTTTAAGTGCTTCCCATCTCAGAAAAGGGCACCACTGTCCAATCAGTTACTCAGACCTCCCACCCAAGAGTTGTCCTTGACTCCTCTCTTTGCACTCCACCCACATCCAGCACATTGGCAAGTTCTGCAAGTCCCACACCCAAAGCATATCCCATGTTTACCTTCTTCTCTCCCGCTCCTCCAGCAACACACTAGCCAGTCTCTCGCTTTCTCTCACCGGGACTCTCACCCTAACCATTCTCCCTGCGATCTGTTTGCCAAAGTAACTTTCTAAAGATGCAAATCAGTTTTCAGCCCTCCAGTGGCTTGCTGTTGTACTTGGAATGCACTCTAAACCCCACGCTCCTTTCCACTGATTTCAAGGCCTTCAGCAGTCAGTCCCTGCCTGTCTCTCTGGCTCCCTGTCCTGTACTCTTCCATCACTTTGCTAAATTCCACTCACCTCGGCAACGATTTTTCAGTTATAATTGCTCAGGGGACTCTTCCCTGCATGAAGTTATTTGCTTGACTGTTTACTTTGCCCAGGCCACTCTTGTCCCTATGCTCGCCCATCTCCAATCTTTGCATGGCTACTGCCTTATGTCATCCTTCAGCTGTCAATTCAAACGAACTTTCTTCCTTGTTCGCTCTGTTGAAAGGAGCACCTACCTTGTGGCCCTTTCTATGGCATCACTCTATTTTAGTTTTATTCACGGCACTGTCATCCTTTGTACATATTTTTATTTCTGTTTTATTTTCATGATTACTGTTGATCTGTCCCCAGAACAAAAGCTCTATGAGAACAGAAACCTTATTTGTGTGATTCCCTATGGTCTTTCTAGCATCTAGAAAAATGCCTGACACATAGGAGTACATATTTATTGAAAATGAAAAGATGAATGAGTGAATGAATGGATATAAATAAGGAAGATAAATAAATTATTGTGAGGATCAGGTGAAATAACAGAGGAGGAAGTGATCTGTAAACTGTATGGCACCATCGTTTACAGTCGTTTGCCTTTGTCCCCCTTATAAAACTTATGCTGATTCTCAACTCCTAGCCATAGACCATGGGAAATGGGCAGTTCTTTCCTACTATTCTTTATTTCACACTGGGACCACTCATGTACTAATTTGTTTAGTCAGTTTTCAGTGCTTGCCTCTTCACTGCCCTAGCTTTTCCAGCATTTATTTTGGCCTAATGGCCCATCACCTCATTTTATCTTTCTAAATACAGAAAAACCTGAATTATTAGGTGAAAGAACTCAGATTTCCTTTGGGGGATAGTTTGTTTATCCATTCAGGGATATCTCCAGACCCTTTGCTGAAGGACTGGTTTAGGTAGACCCAGGCCCAAAAACCACAGGTTTTAAGATGAGTTATATCAATAGAGTCCTTTATTCTTGTAAGGTAGCTAAAGTGAAAAGTGATTCTTGTGTTTGGGAGTGTGTTTTGGAGAGCAGTTTAAAGACAAGACATTATTGTCTTCGGATTAACATTAAAAATCCTAGGACACTTATCCCAAGGGTGTTCCTCAAACCTCCCAATATTGTCTTTCCCCAAATCCTTGCATTAAGTCGTGAACTTCCAATTTTTTTGCTGGTATAGCCCGCTATTGGGCTCTCTCAATAATAAATATTGCTTTAATTTGTTTGCCAAACCAATCCCTCACCCCATATGTGGAAGTGCCTGCTGAGGCGATAGTCACCACTCTCCTGAGAGATGCTGAGGGAGGCTGGGTCACCTGGCAGGACCAAAATAAGTAGGCTGTGACACTGGTTTTGTGGTGACAGCAACATCGGTGCCCCACAGAGGCGTGGACACTTCCCAAAGGCTTTCCCAGAAAGCGTGGATTTCCTCAAGGATGTTTTGAAGTAGCTGCTTCAAAATGGGATCTCTCGGCTGTTTTATAACTGCACATTTTTTCAGTAATGGGAACTAATTTCCTATCTACTAAAGCCACTAGCCCTCAACTATGAGAAAACTTTAGGCATTCTGATTTCTAGCACTCAGGTGTTTGCTGCTCAGCAAACAAGATTATTCTTGTTGTTGGCCTCAAATTCCCTTTCAGATTTCTCTAAATATATTTGCCTCATTTGTTTGAATTTTGATGTCTCTCAGGACTAGGATTTTCTTTCGCCTATTCCTTTGGTAGCAGTTATTGTTATCATGATAAATCTTACAGGAAGACATGATATCAATTGCAGGATTGTGTTCATTTTCAATGGAAAAACAGCACAGAAAATCATCAAGCTTAGGCAACCCATGATGCGCGCTTACAGCTGCAAGTTTCTTATAACCTTAATTATGATCCTTTATGTTTTCATCTTTATCACCTTTCAGATGACATTGTCAAAGCAATTAAGACTCCCAGGACCTTAACCACTTAAAAATCCCATTCTTGCTCTAAAGAGACTGACAAATGACATCATTTACTCTCAGAGCAAGTTGAATTTTAGCTTCGCAGTCAACATATTGCAGTCGTCTCTTGTCTTTTCACTGTTAATTTTAGGGATTACCATAGATAGCATTCTGCCACTCTTCACCAGAGGAATAAATGTCTCTCATGAAAGAAAAAAAGAGTGCACTAGACTGGAAACTGCTGGAGAGCTGTAAGGATTCTGAGGGTCAGGGAAACAAAAATCCCAAATCCTTGCTAAAGCAAGCTGTCTATTTGCCATGAAATCTCTCCTCACTGTTTCCTCTTAGCCCCAATCTTGTTATATATCTCTAAGCAAATGCCTTATTGCTATGAATGAGAAACCCTCATTTATAATGCGCATGTGTCCTGGTGGGAAGAAGTGAGCCTGGCCTAACTGCAGCTGCAGAGGCCTCTGCAAGGCTGAGGTTTGTGGGGAAGTGTTTCTTGCCCAGGGGTCAGGGAAATCAGGAAAGGTGCATCCTGTAGGAGGTGAGCATGATAGAGGTCAGAACACCAAAGAAGGGCATAAATGGGTCATCAGAAGAGAAGAGTTGAGGTGCTACAGTGGACACAGGGAAGAAGGGAGCTGGGAAGCAAAGGGTCAGAGGCCATGGGTTAAAAGGTAAGTACGTGGGTGAGACTGGGAAAATTCTCGTGTGTGGTAGTGGTAGGAAGCTATGACTTGCATCTGGCTTTTTATTTGCTTTCTTTGTCATGTGCATGAGAAAACCAGTCACATTTCCAACTGTGATCACTGACCCTGATCAACTGTATACTATACCAGACAAGCACATGCCTTCCTCCAGTGGTGAGCGAACTTTTGTTCATGGGAAATAATTTGAGAAAAATAAAAATATTTGGCCTCATGTTTCCCTGTTCAAAATGAAAATCACTGTATGGAGTTCATAGCAAAAGTGCAAATGCTTAAAACTGAGCTTACCTACTGTATTGAAGAGCATCAGTGTGAAAATCAGCACAGCTCTTTAGTCACTGAGGTAAAATCTGGACACGTTTGAGAAATAGCTCTCCGGGAAGCAGCCTCTAATGTGTTCTTCCTGAGATGGGAGAGCATGACATAGTATCAACTCAGGCCCACCATTTACCTACGACGGTCCTGAGTTGCTCATCACTTCTGGGTGTACCGATACTTTGAAATGGTTCCTGACTGGCTGCTAGGACAATGACGGTCTCCAGGGTTCTGGAAAGTAGGTGTCATTGGGAAGATGACATATGAGAGAACATTTACAGGAAGTAAGGAAGTGAGCCATAAGCATATCTGCACAAGAATATACCAGGCAGAGAGAATAGTAAGTGCAAAGGCCCTAAGACAGAGGCTTGCTTGGCATGTTTGAGGAACAGTAAGGAGACCAGTGTGATATGGTCCCTGTGCATCATTCAGGGAGATGCGAATGCTGCCAAGCAGGGACAACCTTTGGCCAAAGTCATTTTCCATTACTGTCATTGGTACCATCTGAGGTCCTGAGTGGGTCAGAAATGGAGGACTCAAATTCACTGATGACAGTTAAAAATAAAGGGACACACACACACACAAAACCTGTGGTTAAGGCAGAGGCTTTGTAAGAAAAAAATTAAATTCCCCTATAAGAGATGCTGTCAAAACAATGAAAAGACAAGCCAAGAGTAAGAGAATATATTGACAAGTCACATATTTGATGGAAGACTTGTACCTAAAACATATGAAGAAACTGAATATTAAAAAAGCAAACAATTTTAAAAGGGACAAAATATCTGACAGACACCTCGACAAAAAAAAACGTACAGATATCCAATAAACACATGCAAATTAAATCAACTAGGAGATACCACTACACATCGATTAGAAAGGCTAAAATTCTAAACACTGACAGCATCAAATGCTGGTGAGGATATGGAGCAACAGGAACTCTCAGTCATTGCTGGTGAGAATGCAGAGCCACTTTGGAAGAAATTTGGGCAGTTTATTATAAAGTTAAACATATGATCCAGCAGTCACACTCCCAGATATTTATCCAAATGAACTGAAAACTTATGTCCACAGCTTGTGAATATTTATAGTAGTTTAATTCAAAATCATGCCAAACCAGAAGCAACCGTGATATTTTTCAGTAGATAAATGGATAAACAATCTGTGGTATATCCAGACAATGTTATACTATTCAGTCATAAAAAGAAATGAACTATTGATACACTCCACAACCTGGATGAATCTTTTCTTTCTTTTTTTTTTAATTAAAGTACAGTCGACATGCTATCTTATATTTGTTTCAGGTGTACAATATAGTGATTCGGCATTTGTATACCTTATGAAATGATCACCATGATAAGTCTAGTTACCATCTATCACCAAATGAAGTTATTATGATATGACTGACTATATTCCTTGTGCTGTACATTACATCCCTGTGACTTATCTATTTTATAACTAGAAGCCTGTACCTCTCAAACCCCTTCACCATTTTTGCTGTTCTTTCTGCTACTCTCTTCTCTGGCAACCATCAATTTATTCTCTGTATCAATGAGTCTATTTCTGTTTTGTTGTGTTGTTCATTTGTATTTTTTAGATTCCACATAGAAGTAAAATCATACAGTATTTTTCCTTCTCTGTCTGACTTATTTCACTTAGCATAATAAATTTCCATTCTTGTCACAAATAGCAAGATTTCATTCTTTTTTAGGGTAGTGAACTATTGTGTATGATATTATAGAGGTGCATTTGACCCTATGCGTTTATCAAGAGCAACAGAACTTTACAGAACAAAGATTAAACCTTAATGTATGCAAATTAAAAAAAATATTTTGGGAGTGGGAGAATCACAGGATGGAATGCAGACCATGGCAGGAGAACCTAACTGCATAAAAAATATTCAAAACCTCCCCACTGAAGGGGATGGGGAAAAGATACTGGCATAAGTAATTTTGGAAATGAGTGGAGTTTTTAAGACTAAAGGAAAAAGAATCTTCACATAAGCACAGAACTCTAGTTAACAAAGTTGTTTCTCATGGAAGTAGGGATTAACAATTCTGATGTTGCTATACGTGTATGCTGGAATGGAACAACTAAGTAAATGGATGGCAGGTGGTGGGTATCACGATTTTCACTGTTGGGGTGGGAGTTCAGATAAGCAAAAGGAAGAAGCTAAAGTGATCCACGTGGTACTGAATTAGAGTTGGAGACATCAATTAAACTCATTTTTAGCTTAACTATATACACACACAAACACACGTATACACAGATGGTTACGTATACAGAGCTATTTATAGAATGAGTATATATATGTGGGAAGGTATCACATCAGACTGGGCCTCCATTTCCTTATTCATAAAATGGAATAAGAAGAAATTTGACATGATAGTCTTTGTGAGAAAGGTTTTTGGAACAAATGTGATAGCTTATATAATGCACATTGTTATGGTAGAAAACACTCAGTGAGTGGCAGGTGTAATCACAAGTTACGTGTGCTTTTGCTCCCTGGTGGGAGGCAGGGGCTTATGGAGTGATTGGAGGTTATCAAGAATGAGAAGAGGGCCAGCTGGAAACACCTCCCAGGAGCCAAAGAATGGAGCCAGGAAATGGGAATGCAGTCGAGATGAGGATAGGTTACACAGGTCAAAGGGATAGTCCACATGAGGCTGAGCTCTTGGCCAACTGCATATTTAGTTTTTCTTCATGGTTTGCATATTGGAAGGCCACTTGTGTTTAAATGCTCACAAGTGGGTGAACCACGTGAGGCAAGCCCCTTAAGGTGGCACTGTCTCAATTGTCTCAATTGATATTTTTTCATCTCCTTCTTTTATTTATTCTTTAATCTTTTGGTTTGATTTGATCTGATACCAAACTTTCCAGGGAGATAAAAAATAAAGCCATGGTTTAGAGATCTGAAGATATGGTGCTTATTGATATTATTTGAAAGGAAATGTTGTTGACAATATATTATCCAATCTGTCTTGGGTAACAGTAGCCTGGTTCTCCAGAAATACAGAGGCCAGGCACCAAATTTGCATGTACAGAGTTACTCTTTGAAAATGAGCTCTACCAGTTCCTGCTTCATTAATTTTGTGGTGCTTACTTCATTAACTAATTTAGTTTTCACTTCATTAATTTGCACAGATTCTCTTTAACCTTTTTGGCGCTGGTAGCAATCTCGTCCACATCTACATGATGAAAATATGTGCTTGTGTTTCCCTTCCCTCCTCGCTCTCTTTCTTCTGCGGTCTCAAATGCATACCACACTTGATTTTGCAACTTGTTAATTATCCATGGGAAATATTTGATCCCAGTGTTCATTCTCTGTACTCCCAAGTCAGTTTTCTCCAGTTTTATTTTCCTCTGTCTTTAGTTTTCATGCTCAGGGGCAGAGCCTAAAGAAGACGTAAAATGTTTTGGCTTTAAGATGGAGGTCAATGCCCTTGAATTAGATTTTTCTCGGACCTTCAAATCTAAATTCTTACTTCTTCAGAAAGGAACTGTGTCATATTACTCTTTTGAATTCATGCTGTGCTATAATATAATAATGATGACCTGCACAGACACTGCGTACCAGGCACTAAATACTAGCAAGGGGAAGTCCCTTCACAAAATCGAAACCGAATTTGTAATGGGAGAAGAGAATTACAGCAAAGCTCAGAGAGCGCACTTGAAGATGACAATGCAGAATGAGTTTTCCCATAATATGCATGGTGCTGGATATGGCTAAAAGAAGATAGAAAATAAGGAGAGGTTGGTTATACACATTCAGTGCTGCATACCTGCATGAACTCTGCCTGTGGGACAATAGCCACTCTATGAAAAACATGTGACATTCTTAGTTCTCAGGGGATTCAAGTTGCCTAGGAGCAAGAGTCCCTGTTATCTCATTATCTCATTGCTGCAGAGCAGATGCTGTTCGTTGATAAAGAGACTGCGGGGGTGTCTCAGACCTTCTTTGGTGGGTCTTTGTAATTTAGACATGATTATATATTCTTTGTCAGTTTTGCATTGTTTTTTTGAAAGGACATTTTCTGATGCAACCCTCAGCTGACTTTGAAGACTCAGCTTAATACAAGTTTTTATTGAAATATTGTGTATTTTAAGAAATTATTATAAGGGAGCCCCACATATGAGACTGGATGGATGATTTGCCTGACCCAGTAGGATCTTTCCATTTGTGAGGTAGTATGCTTTTTGATAGGGGTGGTGGTATATATGGGGGTCCTCAATAAATCACTGTGGAACAAACGGAACTATCATAGAATGAAATTTGGCGTTCATAATATATGTGTTATAGAAATTTGTACATTTAAAATGTTTTAGAAGAATTTGCATTCTGGCAGAATAAAGGAAGAATAACTAGCAACATAATTAATTTCTTGTACAAGTGAGTCTGTGCCGAGGACAGCCTCTCGTTCAATGAAACCTGCTTTATTTCCTACATAAATTTGATATCACAAGTCAACCATTCATAATGGAGCCAGGCTTATCCCATTTTTCTTTCCTTTTAGACATTTCATAAGTCAGGGGGACCTAATTAAACAGTGGTTAGCATTTGTACTAGGAGTATATTCACAAACACAGCGAATTAATTAAACACAACATATGAATTTCATCATTTTTTTCTTGCTGTGGCTAATATTTGACATTTGGTATATTAGTTGTAAAATTATCAACTCCAAATTGTAAATACAAAATGAAAGGGCTATTTTTTCATCTTTTTTTCTTTTTTCTTTTTTCTTTCTTTTTTTTTTTTAAACAAATGCACCAGAATTTTTCTTAACTCTAAATGAACATTATTCTTCAAACTAGTCTCCCTGGTAAAAATATACTCATTTCAATGATGTCACAATTGGTAAAATAATTTATGGAGCTCTTCTATTTATTCATTTATTCCACAAGAATTCATTAAATGTCTGTTTTCTGCTAGCCACTAAAATCAGTCCTGGAGACAGAGTGGAAATAAAGCCTGGTCTCTGATTTCCCAGAATTTTCTTCCCAGACCACCACCTTTAAACAGTTGTGGTTCTCATAAGAAAAGCACTTTGTCTTGTTTAATACTTTCTTTTTCTTTACAAATCCTCAGTATCCTTGCTTCCGTCTAGTAGCCTCCTTCTTCTGGATTATAACCAATGGTTTCCCTGCCCACTACTTTAGTCTGCTACTATTTCAAACTCTTCAAAGTCTCCCTGTTACCCAATGATTAAGTTAAAACTACCTTTATGGTATCATCTCTTGCCCCATGTTCTTATTTCCATGCTTAGTAATCTAGGCCACCTCTTGATTGGGCTGATGCATTATCTAAGACCTTGCTGTTCCCAGGCTACTCTTCTGTGGCCTTTATATGTTCAAGATAGCTTTGCTGGGTCTAAATTTTTAGGTCACTAGCATTTTCCTTCAAAACCCTGTAGACACTGTTCCTTTGTCTTTTGGTAGTTTTTGTCAAAGGGAACAAATGATGGGTAATTTGATTTGAGTTTTTGTTCTTTTGTCTACTGCTTGAATGCTAAGAAGAATCTTTTAAGTAATAATTTACCAGGTCATTTTGTCTATGACATAGAGCCTGGTGAGCCTCTCCAATATCCAACCTCAGATAATTTTCTAAACTGAAAAGTTTTCTTCTATTATAACTTTGATTATTGTTTCTAATCTATTTGCTCCATTTACTTCCTCAGAAATACCTGGTTCTGGCAGGTAAAAGATGTGATCTACCTTCCTTCCACAATGATTATTTTTTTCCTCTAATCTCTATATAGCTTTTTAGGTATGTTTCCCCATTTATTTCTCTGTTTCATTTTTTCAGCCTTCTGGGATGGCAAGTCTATTTACTCCTAATTTATTCTTTCATCTTGACTAATTGCATTTTTTGTTTGGTTGCTTCACAGGAAACTGGCATGGAAGATTGTATAAATTTCTAAACAAGTATGAAATCTGCCTGTGTCTTTATTTCCACTTTGGTTGCAGAGAACTTTCATCCCCCTCACCCTCCGATTGTTTCATAGCGGTATTAAAGGTGATTTGGGGGAGAGATTTTCAGGCACCCTCACTCATCTCTCTGTTTTCCTGGAAGACAGGTGCATGCATTTAAACAGTATAAATGCTGAATTCTGGGAATTTTATTAGCATATTTTAAAAGTACCAGCGTGTGCTTACTATATTAGCCATAACCTAGACAATGCTTACATATTCTGTATCTGTGTTCCTTGTTCGTCCATGTTAGTTATAGTGTTTTATGATTATTGTCTTTGAATAGAAAATGCATAGTTAAAACTTGTTTTTCCTTTCCATGTTCTTGATTTTTTCTTATCTTCTTCATGTCTCTTTCCCATACCTCTTAGTGAATTTAGCACCATATGTAATTCTGCTAATAGCCCAATTAAAACACTAAATGAAATTTTGATAATTTAACTTTTTTTTCAAAATGAAATAACTTCATTTGTTTTTCCCTTCACAAAAGTAATATGCACTCCTTCTATAAAAACTCAAACTATATAGAAGCGAGTCACTTATTCTTAATAGAAGTTAATAGATGAGATGAATAGTATGATAGATATGATGATGATTTGAATTCTGTGGAGGTATTGATGGAAATAAGTTATGCTGCCCAGTAAAGAAGTAGTTAGGCATGTAGGCACTGTTTTTATTCGTTTATGAAATTTTTATGATAGTGTTTAGGCTCCTAGACTGAGTAGGAAAATCACTTGCCTGTTTACTCTCAGAAAGTGCTAAATACTTAGAAAACATACTTATGTAATGCTCAAAAAATATGGGGTTCAACTATTCATTTAAAACTCAGATGCTATACATATTTCTAACTCGCTGGGATACCTACATGTTTATGATAGAGGGAGCATTTAATGGGGTTGGACAGACTGGAGTTCCAGACTCCAGAATACAGATGATGAATTGCAAATTCCTGCACTTGATCCCTATGGGTTATGGTTTCCTCCTTAAAAGCTGTATTTGAATGATATATAGTGGCTGGTAATAGCATCCGGCTCCAACCTCGGAACTCCCTTAGGGACTTTGTAAAGCTTATGGTTTTTTTTCATATTCTTTTATTTAAAAAGAATAGCTTCCATGTACTTCTGTAAAGGACTATTATTTGTAGCAACAATTAGTTGGGCAATTAATAAGTCCTTTCAGATATAAACGTGTATATGTGTGCAGGTACCAACATGGATGTAAATATGAAATGCACATATAAATGATGCATTTTTTTTCAAGAAAAATAGAAACTTAACCTTTGGCTAGTTAAATGATCTTAGTACAAACCAAGTGACTGATGAAGCCATTCTGATTTTATTTTTCATGTAAATGTACACCTTTAGTTTCCTGATTGATGGACCGTCATTTCCAGAGAGCATGAAATTCACCATGGGAAGGTTATTTCTATACTCATTCATTCCTTCACTTACCCATTAATTCATTGAGAATCTTTTATGTGCCAGGAACTGTACCAGCTTTTGAGGAAAAATACAGAGAAGAGGTTTTGCTTTCTACAGGCTAGTAATACTCTAGTGGAGCCTACAGATAATTATAATATAGTGTGCTAAAATACAGGGACAGAAATTGCTCCATGGTGCCAGTAGAGCACATAGTAGAGACATCTCACTCAGAATGATGGACTGAAATGCAAAATGCATTGTTATCTGTAGTAACCATTGCTTGAGTTTCTATCATAAGGAGGATTTCATGCTGAATTCTGATTATACAAGAGATCTGTGTCCTTAAGCTGCTTAAGGTCAAGTTGGTGAGAAGTATTTACATGTTTAAGGAATAAGGAATAGAGCTAGTACATGGAACTCTTGTAGGATAATAGTGGTAAATAAAGTTAAAGAGGTAGTTTAGGACCACATTATAGAACCCTGATATACTAAGTTCTTACACTTCATTCAATGTATCAGCTAGTGGGAGAAACAATGAAGGTTTTTGAGAAGGGACTAATGTGAATGTCTAGTCTCCTTTACTTAAAGGAGCAGGGGGCTGTGTCGCCCTTGCTTATTACTGTCAGCCCAGAGCCCATCCTGGTGCTGAGGGTGTAGTATATACTCAATAAATATTCGTTGACCAACTGCCTGCATCCAAAGTGGTATCTTAGGAAGCTGACTCTGGTTGTTTTTAACAGCATATATTGAGTGACAGACTAAAGCCAGGAAAACCAGTTTGGCTGCCCTGAGTAAAGTTATGAAGACCTGGACTTTAGTGGGAGTATTGGAAATAGAATGGGAAAATGCTTGCAAATAAAAAATGGATAGTACTTGATGACTGGATAGGTTAATGGTCAATGGAAATAGAGGAAATGAGGCTTATTCTAAGGTTTAATAGAGGGTAATAGAAAAAACACTGTTGGCAAAAATGGGAAGGAAACTAATTTTAGGAGGAAGGTTATGAGTATGGGCTTTAAAATTGTGAAGAGATAGTGCTGGGTACTAGTCCAGAAGTTTTCAACTACCCTTCAATAAACTAGTCATGAAGATTAAAGGTACCTTGTTTGTCTGTTTTCATACCACATTGTGGTTATGTCCAAGCTTTCAGTTATAGGAGTGGCCTGATGCCAAGGCCATAGCATTTTCCACACACATGGCAGGAGGCAGGAAGGCCACTGTGCCTTCCAAGATCGAAGGTTTTTAAATGTGCAGTAAAGTTATCAGAGGAAAATGCAGTGACTTCCATGGCAACTCAGTAAATAATAATAATAGTAATAGTAATAATAGCAATGAAATCACACTGGATATTTTAAATACCTAACCATAGAAATGCTATCTTTTGCTATTCAGTACTGCGATTTTTAAGTCCAGTTCTATTAACTAGCGTAACGCGAAAAAATGTTATGTATGTCCTCATAGAGAACAAGCAGTTGAATGGTATTTAAAAGCTAGTAATAAAAAGACAATAGCAATTTGCTAAGGTAATATGTCATAACTTTGATTGTGCACAAAGTGAAGTGGAGTGTAGTGAATTTGAGGTCAACTTTTCAAAGAAGTCATCAGGGGGAAAATAAGAAAAGTGCCAAAGAGCTAAATATGCATGAAGCTGCTATTGAAGTTTAGTGGAAAAATGGGGCTCTTGTCAGCTAGCTGAGTACTTAATAATGTTAACACCACTACAAACAAGTTGTGGTTTATTGCTTCAATTTCCTACGTACTGGCAAGAGAATTAACAAGACTGATGCATTAAGATCTTAGATTTCAGTCAAATTAGGTGACTAAGAGGGTGATGAAAAAACACTTGTTCTCTAAGGGAATACAAGTCTATCAGGAACTTGTTACATTCTGCATCAGATCATTGGATGAGCTGCTGATTTAACAGTTACACTGAAAAGAAACCTCTTAATCAATCCTTTCTGTACAAGAGCTGTTATGTATTAGGTGATTTAAAGGAATGATATGCAGAGCTAGGAAACACGGGCATATCTCTGAGTATTTGTATATGAATTCAGAGAGATGAGTAAAGTAACAGAGCCTTTGTGAATATCCCCATTTCATTTAGTGTATGAGATACTATCAAAGTAGACTTTTGGAAGGTGAACGCACTTTACTTTTTCCTCACATCGAATGGAGGATCTCTAAGCAATTAATTGACTCATCTGGAATCTCTTTGTCAAACGGGGGTTTGGACGACCGCTGTCACTATTAATGCTGCAGCATCTATGTTTTCTGGCTTTTAAACCAGACAGAGGAAAGAGATTGGCCTGTTGCAAAATAGAACATACATATGGCCTCTTCAGAGAAGGGGGATATGAACAGAAGGTGAAAATAGTAGACCGATTGATGAGGGTTGAAGATGTTGCTGAGAAAGTACAGCTTTGGCATCTTCATTGAGACATATCCCTTTGTGCACGTTAATCAACTGAAAGTCACCAAAACATAGTATATGGAAAGAAAAAAACCTGTCATTGCTCAACTATGTATCCTTTGTGGAATATGGGAGCCCTTTCCTAATTTCCAAGTTGATATTTTCTGCAGAATACTAATTCGGTTTGATTCTTCTGTTGGAATTGAAGTTACAGATTCACTGATTGATTAGTTAGACCTTAAAGGCCAGTGGTTTAGAAATTTTAGTGGCAGAATTATTTGTAAAATGAGATCTTATGTGAAAGCCCATTATATCTGTGGATGAAAGCAGAACTGTTTTGGGGAAAAAATGGTAAGAGAGATGAACCTATCAGCTGTTCCTCCAACTTTGCAGTAGCCCCCCTAAGGCACCTTAGTAGAGCCCTAAAATAGCAGATGTGATTAGAAAACACATCAGTTTCATAGATGATAAAACTAAGGCCCACACTAGCGAAATGACTTGGCCAACGTCATGTAACCAATAAGCATTGGGTAGCATTTAGCACTAGAATGCAGGTCTACTAAGTTGGATGAGAGTTAAGGTGTAAATAGCCATCACTGGATGGTGAAAAGGTGGCTTAGTATTTCAGGCTTCTCAAGGTATCATTTCGTGGCAACTTTCAGAAATAATTAACACAAAGAGGAAAGTTGCATTAATTTCTGTCCCATTAAGTAGGTGCTTTAGAAAGAAAAGACAACCAGCTTTTGTCTAGTGCTCAGTAGCTCTCAGTTCCATGGAGGAAAGGAAGAGGTTAGTCACCGTCATTAGCAAGGCTTTCTACAGAAGCCAAAGTTGCTTGGGAAATTGCAGAACCGTTGACTAGAATACATCAAGTATAAAGAAGGGATGTAATAATAGAAAAGTAGTTATGCACCTAAGTCCTGAAATGTAGTATTACATCCATCCTGAGAGGTAATCACTCCTGTCATTACTAAGCTCTGCAATCGTTCAGTCTAGCATGATAGACGGCTGCAAGCTCAATCCCATCACAGGCGGATCTTGCTTCAGAACCCCGGGCTCTTACGGCTCAGCTGGGGTTCAGGCAGAGAAGAGAAATAGCCACCCTGGCAATTTTCTACTGACCTTTAGGTATTGGTTATAGGCCTACTTAATTGAAATAAATGATTTTTTTTCATTAGTGCTTCATGGAGCCATTTAAAATTATAATCTTTCCTGTCCGAGAATTAGTTTAATATGATCCACTATGATTACCTCTAATTGGATTTAATTTAGATTGAAATGTTTGAGCTCATATAATGGATAGGGCTCCACTGTAGTGCGTGTGTGTGTGTGTGTGTGTGTGTGTGTGTGTGTGTGTTTTCAAATTTCAGGAGATTGAGTTCTCTTGCTATTGACTGCTATGATTGTATGTTACTAAATCCTGGGCTAGCAAAACACCCAGAATGTTATTTTATTCCAAAGATAGTTTGTCCTTGTTGAAAGTTGTACTTAGAGAACATACAGTGTTCTAAAATTCTATCTTGGGAAGGAACAAAATAGAGCTGCATGAATTTCTTCTATCCCTCCTCCTACTTTCACCCCTGAGGGTACATTGCAACTTTCACAGTAAAATGTAGTTTTGTATTCATATTGAGGTTCGGTTGGCCATCTCCAGGGCAGATACTGAAGAACCCTCTTTAACAGGCAAACTGGTAAATGGCATATGCATTTAATTGGGGGAATAGACTTGGAAAAATAGTCTGGGGCTCTAAACAGTGAATGAAAGGCTCTTCATTGTGAAAAACCAGGATATAATGGGTGGCATTGTGTGAGAACCCACTCCTGGCACCTAACAGCACTGTTCGCTTGCTGCTTGCTTCTGTGTTCTGAGTGGATTTTTGCTTTTGTCTTGCTGTTTCCTTCCTCTATTAGGGCTATAAAATGACTTAGTTTTGCCATAAGCAGGTGACTAAAACATTTTGGAGCTTTTCCAAACATGTATTTTTAAAGCCATTTATACAGAGACACTGTGTCTTCAGAACTCCGTGTCTCACCAGGGGCCTGGCACTCACAGCTCACTAATGCACTGGCCTGCCCCCTTTCTAACAAGAGGCACTGGTTAAAAGCCTGCTTCCACCTCCGGCTCGTTGGGTCTAAAAGCTGCCGGGCCCAGAGGAGCCTTATTTTAGTGATTAAGACCTCAGATGGATTACCCCCAAGTCAGGTGCCATGGATGGATTTGGTTATCACAGTGTGCAGGTTTAAGGCCTACTATTGAAAACCACAGAGATGAGTTATCAGAATTGCTCCCCATAAAACTAGAAGCATTATGTACTAACCAAACATGCGCATGAAGTCAAGAGAGGGCGGGAGGAATACATCTGGTTCCTGGCCTAACGGGTATAATGCCCCCTTCCTTTGCTTTCTATACAGTCTTTCCTAGCAGTCTGTGAACTAGAATTCACAGCCTTGGAATCTATTCAAATGAGATTCAGAATATTGGAAGATTGAAAAAAATCAGGAGTTAGGGGAAACAGTGCTATCTGCTTGGCACCAGGCAAGTTTGCTATTTCTTCATCCACTGTGGTTTTCCTCTACCTGAAAACCTCTTGGCACAAGGGTAACAGAGAAATCATCCCACTGGAATGACAAATGAGAAGCCAAAGTTACAACTGAGGAATTGGTCTTGAAGCCCCAGAAGGGAGAGTTGGAAGTTGGTGGTTCCTCTTTTATCCTTCAAAGGCCAATTCCCCTTAGAAAGAGTTACCATCATACTGAGATGTTGATTGTAACCAGATTTTCCACTTTACTATGGGATGTTTAGGTCTTCATTTAAGGATAAACAGAAAACATCAAGACAAATATACTGTTGTTGTCAAGAGGGTTGGGCGATCCTCGTTCCCTTATCCAGAGAAAGGAGGAAGTTCAGTTTTCATTTCTTTCTGTGAGATGGAGTATAGAAAAGTCTGAAGATCTTTCAAAGTCTGTGAATGCTTCTGTTTAGTCTTCAGCTAAGGGTCAGGGTCAATGTGAGGGGTAAATATATCTGCGTGTGTATATGTATATTCATATCTCTAGGAATTTATGTAACTTAGTAAAGTAGCTCCTGAATTAAATAAACGAGAGGAAGTCCAGTGAGAATCTTACTAGTACAGAGGAACTGGTAGCACAAATAAACAGTGTCCTGGATGGTCAGAACACTTATTCATACAAATCCAATCTAGGATGTAAAGTGGGGATTCCTGATTCTGCTATAGTTATATGCCCTATTTTTTTTTCAGTACCCTTCTGTGCTAGCCCCATGCCTCTGCATAAAAGGAGTGAATGACATACATTTGTTATATGTCAGATTAAAGTGAACAAAATTATTTTTAGGCTGGGAGAATAGAATTTCACAATGCTCCTTAAGATAATTGGGGGCACTCTGAGGTGTCACAAACCAATATTGGGAAACTGAAATAACTCTTCCGTTAAATTTGGTTTGAAAGGTTGGTAATTTTCAAATTTGTAATAAGCATGTTTAGAAATCATGAGGACAAACTTCCTTTGGTTTTTTACGAATTTCACCTTTTACCACAGCTCTTCCAACACTGTGACCTTCTGTTTTGAGGTGGGGACCCATTAGTCCCATAGGGAACTGTATATTCTTATCTATTCTTTTTGGTATAAGAGCTGTCTTAGCCTTGGAGGAATTTCATGGTCCAGATCTTTAAATTATAGCATCCATATTTTAAATTGCATTTCTGTACCCGAATGGACAAAATAAAAATCTATGTGGTATTGCTTGATTATTAGTATAGCCAGCCAAAGGCAGCACAGCGAGTGACCCACTATTTGATTTTGATAAGTGTGAAAGGAAAAGTGAAAATGGCTAACAGAAGCTGTTATTTTATCATCATCATTGTCATCATTGTCATCGTCATCACCATCACCACCACCATCATCATTATTGTCATGCAATAATGCACACAAGAAAAATTTTAGTAAATGGAATAAAATAAAAAGTTAATAGTCTCCCCCACCTTTGCCCTTCTCCAGTCCTATTTCCAAAAGAAACCACTTTTAACTCTTTTAAAGATTCTAGAAGATCACCACAATGCTAAATAATGTAGCACTATTTCTCGATTTGTCAATTTGGGATAGTACTTATTGATTGTATTTTCTGTTCCTATGGCAGATGAAGGAATTTCGCAAACTACACTGTTTCTGCATCTCTTCTTCCTTCAACGCCTTGCTTTTGTTAATTGTATTTTTAAAATTTTCCAGTTATTTCATTTTCGAACTTTAATATGCATGCATACCCAGTTCTAGTTCTTGTTTCTAATAAATGTAGACACTATTTATTTACTCTCCACCTTGTAAAAAAGTGAAGGTAGCACATACACACTTACCTCCACTTCTCCCTCTGCCTTCTGACTGTTGTCTCCTAAGCCATTACTTTTATGTTGTCAAGATTTATAACATTTCCAATTTATTTTGTAACTACTGAGTTGAACCATATGAAATAATCAATTTTTGTACTTCACAATAACGAAATATAAGCAATTTCCTGTGTTTCAATCTAATACATTTATGTTTTCTGTGCTTGTCTATAGCTTGATTCCAAAAATTGAAAACTGATAAACATTTATATATTGGATATATGTATGCTTTTCATGACAGAATGAAGTAATGTCATTGGATCCATGATTTTAAATAACATTTAATGACTCCCCAATATAAATCCTCAGTCTCAACCTCTGCCCTGAAGTGAAGACTCATATCTAACTACCTACTTGATACCTGTGTGTCTACCTGCCATCTTAAACTTAACCTGTTCAAAACAACTCTTAGTTTTCAGCCTTCAAAATCATCTTTCCATATCTTTTTTTTTTAGGTGAGGCAACCCTTGGTTGACCTCGCAGATTGCAAGGACCTTGTCAGCTTACAATCCATTATTTTTTATTTATTATGCCTATAGCACCTGGTCTTCCTGGGCGGTCTCCTATCCAAGTACTAACCAGGCCTGACCCTGCTTAGCTTCCAAGATTGGGCTTGTTCAAGGTGTCATGGCCATAGGCTATCTTTTCATATCTTGCAAGCACATGGCACAACTACCCATCATTGCTCAAATCCTAAACTTGGGAGTCATTTCAGATACCTACCTCCTTGCATCACCTACTTCACCCTTATGTAACATCTTCTATTGGCTCTTCTTCCAAAATATACCCTGAATTGATCAATTCTCAATCTTTGCAATATACCATTCTCATTTAAGCCATCATCATCTTTCACATTACACTCTAACAACAGTCCCCTAATTGGCAGCAGTTTCATATATCTCCTATTTATTGTGTCTCTCGATTGCATCATTTTCTCTTGTGCTTGATTTAGTCTTGTGTTGTTCTGTATAGTAATATGCTGTTCAGATTTGTGGCCTAGGAGCAATAGGCTATACCACATAGCCTAGGTGTGTAGTAGGCTTTATCATGTAGGTTTGTGTAAGTGTGCTCTTTGATATTTACACAATGATGAAATTGCCTAATGATGCATTTCTTAACCTATACCCATCATTAAGTGGCACATGACTGTATATGGATGGAGCTGACTCTGTTATTCATTGACAGTTTTCTAATATGATCCCCCTGATTGCTGTCCCATAGCCCACTTTTGCTCTTAGTACCTGCTGAACTTGGACACTATTGGGGCCTCTGTTAAAGAAAGTACCTCCCACCTCCCTTGAACCTTCTTCTGCATATATTTTGGATAACACCAGGGAATCTTGTCCTAACCAATACACTATGCTGCTTTTCAATATATCTTTACTGTGATTGATTGGATCCTTGCAGGACAGAGAAATAAACATGTGTGTTCAGGTAGTCATTGGAAACCGGAAGACCTGAGACCATCTTCCATCTTTAGCTACAGTACTTTCCCGACTTTGCAGTTTACTTAATATTTACTGAAGCAAGCAGCTATAGATGATATATTCTTTTACCATGTAAATTTTAGATGAATTCTTGTAGTCTTTTTATATATAATTGCACATTTGGTATTATACTTGGAATGCATGCGAGGTACCTTCTTAGGGTCTGTTAAATATTCAGACCTACAAACAGCCACATGCTACATTTGACATGGGTTCACTTGGAAGGAATCATAGCTTGCCAACAGGGCAGTATCACATGCTCCCATTCAGCATGCGTCCTTGCAGGGGTCCAACAGAACAATACAGATCAGGTGCAAGGACACCACAGATATATTAATGGAGGCAGGAGCCACTGTGGCTTAAAAGCTTCATGCCCTATAGGAGTCAATATATGGAATAGCAACTC
This sequence comes from Eonycteris spelaea, assembly GCA_003508835.1. Classification (NCBI taxonomy): domain Eukaryota; kingdom Metazoa; phylum Chordata; class Mammalia; order Chiroptera; family Pteropodidae; genus Eonycteris; species Eonycteris spelaea. The sequence goes on from PUFA01000200.1 coordinate 2,086,046, forward strand.
CACAGGTATAGCTTCCGAGATCCCAAAAAGGACATGCCAAGTTTCCAGAATCACTGCTATAACCAGCTAAATCATAGCTGGTTATGTCCAGCTATAACCAACTAAATCCTATAGGTACAGTTGTCTCTCCTTATCCACAGGGCACACTTCCAAGAGCCTTCCCCCACCAGTGGATGCCTGAAATGGCAAATAGTATTGAACTTTACATGCACTATGTTTTTCTCTATACATATGTATCTTTTAACACAAAGGAAGCACTCAGTGGCTTCTCTTTGGCATATCTGAATTGCTAGTATGACTACTCTTGTGCTTTGTAGCTATTATTAAGTAAAATAAGGGTGACTTGAACACAAGCACTGCCAGTTGATCTGATAACTAAGATGACTAGGTGGCTAACGATGGGTAGTATATTCAGCATGGGTATGTTGTACATTGGGGTGATCCATGTCCCAGGCAGGACAGAGTGGGATAGTGCAAGATTTCATCACACTACTCGGAACGGCACCCAATTTGTAACTTATAAATTGTTTATTTTGGAATTTTCCATTTAATGTTTTTGGACTGAGATTGAACCACTGAAACTGTGGAAAGTAAAACCACGGGCAAGACTTGCTCAGTGGTGGGCTGTGGCTTCACCAAACAACCAGAGATCTGAGCAGACACAGAGAAGTGTGTTGGAAGACCTCAGATAAGCAGGCTGGCCGCGGTGGGGAAGCTGGGCACCCTTACTCATTGTTTTTGTAGCCTCTTTTCCACCACCTGCCACTGGACATGCAGGGACACACAGAATACAGGGGTGCACATTACAGTCACAACATCATCTGCTCTCAGCTACTGAAACGTGCATTTGGGTCCTGATGGTGGTGCTTCTGGCCTCTGTGATGGAGTTCCCACTCTAGCCTTTTGCTCCTTCAATGAATTTGCCCATGTTATTGTGTGATGTTTTTGCCTATGTGTTGAATCACCTTATGAATACTTACCCAGTTGATTCTGCTTGCTGAACACTACTCTGAGTCACGGCCAAGGCTAGGGTGAGGTGGGAAGAGGCACTTGCCCTGGGCACAAAATCGAAGAGGTGCAAGACAAAAATCCAAACAAATCCTCAAGGATCATGATGTGATTACCATCTAAATGCAGTAATTTCAAAAAATCAAAACGAATGGAAAAGGTTCCACGATGAACAAAATACTAAAGTGTTAAATAAAGACAAGATCCCAACAGGGCTGGTGTTTTTTTGGGGGGGAGTAGTGTGAGAGAGAAGTCATACAAGTTTAGGGTCAGATCTGTCAGAATGTTTCCTTGTAATTTGAAACAAGGGCAAGAAATATCCTCAGGATCATTGTTTTGCTTTTAATCACTTTAAGTGAGAAGAATGAAGTATAAAAGTGCCTCGCAAAGATCTTAAGCATGATATAAAGGTAAAATATGACAGTATAACTATTGTCATTTCTTCCCAATGATGACTGCCTGCTTCGATTGACATTTTAAACAGAGCCGTTCAATTCTTTGAATCACTAAAGATTTACACTAATTTGACTTTTTTCCCTCTAAGTCATACAGAAAACAATGAGTAGCAAAGGTATGCCTAAGTGTCACTCTAAGCAGAAAGAATGCGAGCTGCTATTAGGGAGCATTTGATTCAACTCTCCGCCCCTTCTTTCTTTTCCTAATTACCATTTACTTAAAACACAAAACAGAGGGAACCACAGTGCAGCAGCTCCCACTCACAGGGAGATGTTTTTGCAGTCCCACACCGAGAAAGGATAAGATGGCAATTGCTTTTTATAAGTAATTAGAGGAAGTTGCACACACTCTGTGACTTGGCATCTTGGTAGAATTGAAAAGATTTTAATGTTAGTGCTGAAAGATGGTAAAATCATGTCTTGTGATGTAGAAAATGGAAGTTACTTCCAAAGCTGCATTAATGAGCCTTTTTCCCTTAACTTCATTAAGCCAACCATAGACGCCGTTCAATTCCAGCCTGTCTTGTAGTTATTAGAAAATGGTGTCAAAGCAGTAAAGATTTAGAATTTACAAGTAAGGACTTAGGGTTCAATTCTGGGTTTTGAACTACCCTGAAGTTATCTTCTAATTTAATTAAAGGCATGTGTGAATTTAACAAGCTACCTATCTCCTGTCTTGGAGTGCATTATGGGTAGTCTAGGAAGAGAAAGAGAAATAAAGTATGTTGATATAAATACGGTGTAGTACAGGTCTTACAGGCTCCTGGAGATATTGGATTCCTATGAATGAACATACCATAGCAAGAATTTTAGACAAGTCTCAAAAATGACAGATTAGACAATTACAAAATAAAAAGAGAGTAAAGCTAATGTAAGGAAATTTAAACCAGAATTAGGTCAGGAAATGTGTTCAGCGGAGTGTGTGTGGCCTGAAGGTATAAAACTCGCCCCTTAATTGGGGTCGCTCAAGTTTGTGTTTGCAGAAGCATAGCAGTCTTCTCTGCTTTTTCACTTGGGAGCGATCACCTAGAGTAGTTCAGAAGTTGAGGATGAGGATCAACCATTGTTCTTTACACCAATTCCCATCTTAAGAAGGCCAATTCTTTTTTTTTCTTTTAAAATTTCTTTAAATTTATTTTCAATTACAGTTGACATTCAATATTTTTAAATGTTTCAGGTGTACAGTATAGTAGTTAGACATTGATATAATTTACAAAGTGATTCCCCCTCCAATTAGTCTAGTTACTTGACACTATACATAGTTATTATAATTCTCAAAGGTGCTCATATCTATGTTTCTGTGTCCAAATTTAGGAATGAAATGAACACTCCAAATATCCATTCAAATCATCCTATGTTTTTCAGTACTTTATAGTTTGCAAAGCCCTTTAACCTCCCTCTGGTTCATGTAATGCCACTCAGGCAAACTCTGACAGGCAGGAGAACCATGTAATGGAGCGTGCAGGCTCTGAGGTTAACCATCCCTGGGTGTGAGTTTTGTCTCTGTCTTATAGTTGTGTAACCCTGGGAAAATCACAGAATCTGAGCCCCATTTTTTCACTTGTCCAAAGAGGATCACAATACCTACGTGCAAGGATGGTCATGAAGAGTAAAGCAGGGAATGTATGACCAGTGCCTGGTGCTGTCCATGGCACAAAGTAAGCCACAGCAAACATTAGCCATTGTGGTTATTAATGTTCCAAAGACCCCTATAAATTAGACATGATTATTTCTAACTTAAAGATTGAAAAAACCAAGACTGGGGAGGTGAAAAGACTAGCCTAATTAACAGAACAAGGATTTAAACCCAGATGTTCTTACTCAGTGTCGAGTATACACCAGTTCCCATAACAAAACTGGTAAGCTACTGTATTAGTTTCCTGTGGCTGCTGTAACAACACAAATTTGGTGGCTTAAGATAACAAAAACTGATTCTCCCAAAGTCAGATTTACTGGGCTGAACCCAAGGTGTTGGCAGGACCCCATCCCCTCCAGAGGTTCCATAGAGGAATCTCTTCCTTATCTCTTCCAGCTTATGGTGGCTGCTGGCAGCCCTTAGATTGTGGCCCCATCACTCTAAACTCTTCTTCTGTGGACATTTGCCTTCCCTTCTTTGTGTGTCAGATCTCTCTTCACCTTTCTTATAAAGCTATACATGATTGCCTTTAGGGTCCACCCAGAAAACCCATCACAAGATCCTTAATTTAATTAGACCTGCAAAATCTTTTTTCATCATATAAGGTAACATTCACAGGTTGCAGGGACTCATTAGGACTTGGTATTTTTTTGGAAGTGGGGGCTATTATTCAACCTACTACAGTTAGCCTGGGACAGTTTCAGTTTGGGCAACCTGTGCCCAGCTTGACTGCTACCTCATGCCAGTTTATTCAGATATAAGCCACCCCTTTATTCTCCTTCTGGCTTGGACATTTTGAGCCCTAGTAGCCATCCTAGGCCCCAACTGCCTTCGGATGAGCTTAGCACATCAAAGTCTGACTCTGGCATAGAAATACTCCACTTTGACAGGGTGCTAGCCAAATGCAGCATTATAGCCATCCAGATAGGTGACTAGTCATGCGGGTTTCATGTGTGTTCTGGGGAATATTTTCTTGGATTGGTCAAGGCAGGGACCACTGTGGTATCTGTGAAAGGGCAAGATGGAAATCTGTGGGTAGATCAGTGTTGTTACCGTCAGGATGATATCCTGGAGATTTGGTGTTGCACCAGGGGGATTAGTATGATGCAAATTTTAGAGGCAGCTCCTAATAGGCAGGGGCTCAAGTTGAACTCTTTAAACTTATCTTGCTTGCATTAAAGAAAATATGTCCTAGGCTGCTCTAGTTTCAAGATAAGAGCCACAGCAGTGTGACCCTTGATGAAGTTAGAGCAGAAAAAGAAATAGAAGGCGTAAGAGCTTGCAGAAGGGCTGGGGTTTCCTATCCCACATTCAACCTCTTATCTCCTGCCCCCATCATAGCATCCACCTGTTGGAGGAGCTGCTCAGAAGGTACAGGTTTTATTTCTCAAACAAACGATTTTCATACTCTTCCAATGGATGCATAGTCATACTACATTTCTATTTCCAAGTTAGGGCCACATCAAGATCAGCTGAGAAATCTCTTATTTTAAAGTGCAGTTTTCCATTATAAAAGCAATAAGTATTCATCATAGAAAACTAGGAAAACATACAGAAAATTGATTATTGACAACATTTTAACATATTCCTTTCAAGTTATTTTCTACACATAATGATATTTCTATGCATCATTATATATGCATATGTATATGTGTGTGTATATATGTGTGTATATGTGTATGTAAGTATACATTTGCATACTTATACATGTGTACATGTGTGTCTGTCTAATATATAAACACAAACATATGTAATATGTATAGTATATAAACACATCTATAAATATAAACATATTTTTGTTTAATTGTATATAAACACACATTGTATACAAATACATATGTACATATAATATGTATCTTTATAATGTATAAACACAAACACACATATACATAGTACTAGTTAGTACTCTGACTTTTTAATTTACCGTTCTTTGTTTTCATCTGTTTTCACCTATCAGCAGCATCCCACACAGTCTACCACTTCCTCCATGAAACACTCACTTCGCTTGGCTTCTTTGTCGCCACCTTCTCCTAATTTTCCTCTGATTCACTTCCCACTTGTTATTAGCATCCTTTGTCAACTTCTTTTATCTGACCATCAAATATTGGGATTCTGCAAAGCTAATGTCTTCCTCTTCTTTTCTTACTTTGCATTCATGTTTTCAGTGAGTTTACTCATGGCTGTGACTTTCAAAACAGTTGACATGCAGCTATCTCTCACATTTCTATTTCTAGCACAGACTTCTTTAAGATTCAGGTTCACAAATCCAGCCGCCTACTTGACATTTATACCTGAATGTTTCATAAGCATCTCAAACCCAAAAGGTCTGCACAGAGCTCTTGACTTCCCTGTCCCACACTCGCCTCCTCCAGTCTTGCACATATCAGCAAATGGTCCCACTCTGCACCAGTGGCTCAATCCAAAAAATAAGGAGTCATCCTTCATGCCTCCCTTTCCCTTACCTCTCACATCTAACAAATCATCAAGTCCTGCCTATTTCACCTATATTAATATCCTTAGATTGATCCACTTCTTATTTCTGTATTGCTGTCCCTTGGGCTTAGCAATATTCTTGTACCTGGCTATGGCAATTGTCTCTTAATTTTTGCCACCTTTAACCCATTCTCTACACAACATCCATCATCTTTCTAAGAGATGAATAATATCACGTGATAAAGATTCTTAAATAACCATTAACTGCTTAAATAAATTGTGGTACATCCATATGATACAGTACTATAGAACTATGAAAATGAATAAGGAAGGGAGCCATGCAATGAAATAGAAAGAACTCTAAGATATATTATTAAGTGAAAAAAATCAATATATACAATAGCAAGTATGGTATGTAACTTTTGGCATATGTTGTAGAGACGAAACAACAATCTCTATTTATTTCTGCATCAAAACTCTAAAAGGATTCATAAGAAACTAATGAAAATGGTTACCTGTGGATGAGTAAGGAAAAGAACCGGTGGATAAGTACAGGAGTAATAGCAAGACTCATCACAGTAAATCTTTTTTTTATATTATTTGGACTTTTGGACCATGTAGACATTATCCCTATTTTGAAAAGTACAAATAGAAATATCTTTCCATTGCACTCAGAATAGAGCTAATATTTCCTTCCAGGTCCTATAAGACCCTGTTTGGTCAAGCCTCTGCCCACCAGTCAGTCTACTCTTGGCTCTACCATTTCCATCATTATCTCACTGCTTCCAAGACCAAAGGATCTTTGAATTAATCAAATACTTCCTATGTTTTCCCTTCTCAGTGCCTTGGCACTGCCTTTTCCCTTTGCCTTGACTGTTATTTCTCCTGGTCTTCATGTGGCTGTCTCCTTTTCATCTGCAAATATCAGTTAAAATCTCATCTCGGAGATACCTTCTCTAGCTGCTTCACTTCGGTATGTTCACCCAATCCTACCTTTTATTCTCAGTCATGGCACCATGGTCTCTTCCTTCATAGCATTTCTCACCATTTTTTATTGTTTGTTTAAATAAATAATTTATTTTGTTGTTCACCCATTAGAGACTAATCTTCTTGAGGATGTAAACCATTTACATAATTTTCACTATTGTACAATCAGCCTCTACCAAGTGGCTGGTACATAGTAGGTGATCAATAAGTGTTTGTTGACCAAAAATGTATGATTATAGATACTTATGTCATAGCATTTACCCATGTCATTACAAATTTTTCAGAAGTATCCTTGTAATAGCTGTGTCATACTCCATCCATATTACTTGAAACTTAGGTGGTTAGTGAGACAATGTGTAAAAGTAGGTTTAACTTCAACATTGTTAATATTGCATGTTGTCATATTTAAGACATTTTGATTTATGTCATAGCTTGAAAATGCTATGTTTAAAATTTTTAATTTGTATTTCCTTGATTACCAATATAGTTTTACATGTTTTCCATATTAGCTACCTGGATTTCTTTTGTGGATTGTCCTCAGCATCTTTTGAATAATGCTCTTCTCCTTTCCCAGTGCTATTGTCTTAAATTAGGGTCTTAACATTTCTAGCCTGATTTGCTTTAACAACCTCCCTACTGTTCTTAGGACCTTCAATCTTGCTGTCTGCTTGTATATCCTATCTCCTGAAACCACAGTGTCTTTTTCTAAAATGCATACTTATTCACAACATTGCTTGCTTACAGCTTTTGGACTCAATTGCCTAGGAGATTAAGAGTAAGGTCTGCCACATTATGGCCTATAAGTATAGCTTTAGTGGTTCCAGCTAAAGGTCTCACCACCATCCAACATCATACACTCATATAGAAACACATACACACATATGTTCACACATATCATATTTCTTGGTCTATTAAAGTTGCTCTCTCTTTCTGGAATACCCTCATACACCATCTCCTGTCCAGCTGGGGAACATCTACCCATCTTTCAAAATTAGGTCAAGAGTCACTTCTTCTATGAAACTTGATTCCTCGTATCTTGGTAATATTAACCACTACCTTCCTCATGTTCCACTTCTAGCTCATTCTGTCATAGCAGCTATAACACTTGGTTGTGTTACCTTATTTTGTCTTTATCTCTCTATAGATTTCAAACTTCAAAAGGCAGATTAGTCCTTATAACCTTTACATTCCCTAGTGCATAGCACATGTCTTGAAATATAGTATGATTCCAATGAATATTTTGTTCAGTATTTTGTCCAATCGTTTCCTTATAGATTTATATGAGTGATTTATATGATAAAAGATAGTAATCTTTATTTGTATTATTAGTTTTACTATTATGAATATTTTAATCTGTTTTTAAATTGCCTTTTAAGTTTGATTATGGGATGATTGAATGGTTTAGTTGTTTTAGAGGAGTTTTTAATGTGAATAAAGTCAAATTTATTAATGTTATAAATTATTTCATTATTTCTAAATTTAGAATTTTTTTCCTGTTAGAGAGTTGATAAATATTTATTTCTATTTTATTCTAGTTCTATGGTTTGAATTTTTGAAAATTTAACTCAATAATCCATCTCGAAATTACTTTATGGTATATACTAAGAATTTCATTTATTTATCCCTGGATAGTTAACTACGTGTCCCAATACCATATATTATAACCTTTTTCTTCCCCTTGATTTGAGATGCCTCCCTTATCCTATTTTATATATTATATATATTAGGATCAGCATGGGGGAAATATATATATTTTCATTGATTTATATATCTAAATTTGTTCCAGTATCCTAGTGCTTCAATAATTATAGCTTTATAACATATATTTTGAATGCAATGGAGTATAAATGAAAATTTTCATATCTGGCAGGGCTAATTTCTCTTCATTACTCGTGTTTTTAAAAGTTTTCTGTGCAATTTTCTTTCTTTTTCTTTTTTCTTTCTTTTTTTTTTTTACTAAATCTTAAGATTATTTTGTCAAGTCCCCAGATGAATTCTGTTTTTGTTTTGATTGGAATTCAACTAAAATTATAAATAATTTAAGAGTGAATTAATTTCTGTTTACCACATTCAGCCTTCCAGTTAAGGAACATGGTATGTCTCCTTACTTATTCAAGTCTTTTTAATATATTTCTCAGTAAAGTTCTATAGTTCTCTTTTTGTAGGTCTCAAATGGTTCTAATTAAAGTTACTCCTAGGCATTTTGGATTTCATTCAGTAAACTTCTTCAGTATGACTAAAAATGCCCAAGCAGCCCACCGATAAATCTAAATCAGGATATTCGGGCCCATATTTTCTAGGCCACGTAGTCTGGGAGTAATTGATGTCTTAGAGTGTAGTGGTTAAGTGCATGGGCTTTGGCATCTAGGCATACTCGTTTCTGAATCCTGGTTTTGTCACTTACCAGTCATGTAACCTTGGGCAAGATATGTAAACCTTCTGTAAACTCTGTCTCAGCTGCTTTATCTATAGAACAGGGCAACCAATAGTACCTCTCCTCACAGAGGTTTGGTGAGGAATACACAGAATCACCAAATTGAAAGTTTAGCATGGCACTTGGAACATAAGTGCTCAATAAATATGAGCTATGATGACAGAGCTGATGATGGTGACATACAGAGAATTGGGCATTCAGAGAAAAATTGGAACCAGGACTGTCTTGAAGAGTTCAGATTGCCAAAATTATGGGGTGATGGAAAGGAGAGAAGATCCAAACGAAAGGTACAGGTGAAAAGAGAGAAAAAGTAAGAAAATAAAAGGTTCTTGTAGTAGGGACTTCTAAGACTTCCTCTGCTGGCATGAAGAATATGGAAAAAGTTTGGGTCACTGTTGGAACCAGGTACAAGGACCATGCTGGGGAAACCTCCAGAGATCGAGGTGAGGGAAGGAGAAGCAAATGAAATGTAAGGATAGTCATTCTTCACTCAGCTATTCTCCTGCCTAGGCAACTGGGCCTTAGACTCGGGATGGGGAGAGAAGCTCGCCTGGGAACCACTGAGTTTGAGGGATGTGATCTGGCCTTGGGAACCACTGTAACTAGATTTCTATTTGCAAGAGAGGTTTGTTTGTGATGCTGTTGATCAAAGAACACAGCTGAGAGATTCTCTGAGAGCAGCAACAAAGGGAGGCAAGCATGGCTCTTGGAAAGGAATGGAATGTGTCTGATAACCCGGTTCCTTGAGCTGGAGGCTGCAGATTTGACTCATTATTATTTTATTAATTATAGCATATAGTGTTTGAGAATGTTGATATTTACTAAAAGGCCAGATCACCTCTTAAATGGCTATAGGCATGGGATGGGAGAGTAAGGAGGGTCGGGGGGTGGAGGAAAAGAAAGGGGAGAGACTGGTGCCTTTATGTAAATGCTCGCACAGATGCAGACTCAGTTAAGCCATATGCACAGAAGACTGTGAGTTTTCATCTGTAGGTGCTTTTACACAGCCAGTTGCAAAGATAAAACTTTATTGCGTGTGACATTATTTTGGAACAAATAGAATTAATATCCTTAATTTAATCAAACACCAAGAGGAAGATGACAGTTGAAGATCCCTGTACAGAGAATATGAGAAAACATCCTATCGCCTACTGGCTCCTGTTCTAACTCCTTTATATTCCCAAGAAGACCCCCAAGATGCAATTCAGCAGTGAAGTTTTCCATAAAAGGCCCATTATTAAATAGAAAAATTTAAAGATATTCCTGGATATCATGGTATCCTATATATTAGTGTTGCAAAAATCCTTTGAGGCCAACCGGTAGAGCCACTGAAGCTCAGAGGAGGGTAATGACTCATGCACAGTTGTACGTTGAGCTGGCTGGCAGAGCCACAACCGAAACTGCAGTCTCCTGACTCACGGTGCCCTTTGTGTTCCCACCATAACCTAGGGAACCCCTAGGACATCTGTCTCTTAGCACTTACTCATCCTTTGACATAGGACATTCTAGTGCATTAGGATATGTGTTTTAAATCCATCAATGTAATTTCTCTTTTTTTGTCTTTGGGAATAAGATGATGGGAAAGTAATATAGCCTACATATGGAGCAGGAAGGAAATATTTCTCAGAAACAAAATTGTCTTTCCATCTTTTTTAGCCCCACTAGAGGTACTTCTCAAGAGATATTTTAAAATGTAAACATTTTCATTTCGTAGAATTAAAGACTGGCCTGTCTGGATGGGGCCTTTGCGATAGACTATACCAATTCTGCTCTGCATCTGGGCTTTCCACAGAATCTTGGACCCACCTTCTCACATCACTTACCCCACTATGTGTGATTAGTCGTGACTATATCACTACAGCATTCTCTCTCTCTGACTTAGCTGTGCTCTTCTCCAGGGCCAGAGCTAAGCCCGACCCCCTATCCATAGTAGCGGGCAGGGACCTGGGAAATGTCTATGCACTGCATTCACGGAGCAGACGGAACAGAGGGAAAAGCCCAAGTTTTAGGTTATGAGCTTATTTATTTGCTGTGTGGCCTTAGGCTAGTGAACCACTCTCAGCATTAGTCTCCTCCTTTCTATAAGAGGGTGGTAATAATAGTGCCACTACCATCCCTCAGAAGATTTTGAAAATAAATGAGATCGTGACTACTAAAGAAAGCCCTCTGTGAACTGAAAGGGACTAGTTTTAAGATAAAACATATGATAGTAATGGCTAACATTCATTTAATAACTCACTGGGTACCAGAAAGTACATTCGGTCTGCCCATTGGCATCCCCATTTATATATAGGAAAACTGAGGCACATGGAGGCTAACAATTTTTCCAGGATCTTACATCCCCAAGGACTCACAGCTAGTAAGAGGTCATGAGATAATAAACTAGAGAGGGGATATAACTTGCTCAAACTGACATGGCCAAGTATTAGAGACGGAAGTAAAATCCAGGTCTCTTGACTCCCAGTCCAGCGTTCTTTCTACCGAATCTAATCTTTGATGTGCTGGGGAAACCATCCCAATTATTTCCTTTGGAAGCATGCTCGGGGCATGGCCGTGCTGCTCTGAATATGTCCTGTTGCCTAAGGAAGTGTACAGCAAGCAGAAAGGAAAAGTTCTCCCTGTGGCTGAAGAACTTCCCGCCATTGGTGACTTTTCAAAATGAGTCACTGGGGAGCCTGAGAGAAGGTCTGTTATCCTGGTGGGCTGGTGAAAGTGAACAAGCACAGACCAACCTTGGTTTAGAAATGCCTGACACATTCCCACCTCTTCTATATTTATCTTCCAAACAATCTAAATCTAAATCATGTATTGTTTTCATGCCAACTTGCTGAAAGGTTATTTTAAAAAAGATGTGACACAAATATAACTTGGCCAACAGCAAGCACTTTTGAAATATAATCTGACATTTATAATAAACGCCCAATGATGTGGGGCATATTACCTGGCCTTTGTGTGTGAAGCTAGGACCTTTTTGCTGTTTCTGAAGACAAATTTCACTGTTCAGTGCTAATCTGGAGATCCTTTATGCACCAATAGTCCACATTATGTGCATATTTCTGGGCCATCTACTCTGTACTCTGTGTGTGTGTGTGTGTGTGTGTGTATTGAGGATACAAGGATGCAAAGAAGTGACATACAGTCCTTGTCTCACAAAACTTAGCATTGAGTCGGTAAAATTGCACATATCCATAGAACACTATATTTCTTTAAAGTATGTAATCATAATAACACTTACAGAATAAATTACAATTTTCAAAATGCATTCACACTATTTTAAAAAAGCTATATTGTTTTTCTGCTTACAGACATGTTCTTAGACTTTAAAATTCCTCAGAACTATAGTAACATACAAAATAGACAGTGACTGTCCCCATAATCCCATACCACTGCAGGTAGCTATCTCTTTTAACCATTTAGTGTCTATTTCCTGTGGACCTTGTTCACTGCATATATATGTATGCATATATGCACACGTCACTTATTTATATTACAAAAAAGGAAGCATCCAATGCAAAGAGTCATGCACTTGCTGTTTTTTATTTTTCTCAGTTTGTCTTGGATGGATTTTCATCCTCATATACATGTCTCATTCCTTTTAATTACTATGTAGATAGAATTCCATTGAATATACCTCTTTAATCCTTACAATAGGGGTCAGCAAATTATAGGCCTACAGCCAAATCTGGCCCACTGCCTATTTTTGTAAATAAAGTTTTATTGGCACATAGCCATGTCTGTTTGTTTCAACCCGTGTCTGCTGTTGTGCCACAAGTGCAGAACATACTATCCGACTCTATACAGAAAAAGTTCCTAACCTTACCTTATAGTGACCACCATTAGACAAGTTAAGGATTGCTCATGTAGGTAAGATGTGTGTGTGTGATGTGTGTGTGCACGCGCGCATCACTTACAGATGTATATATCCTATGAACTTCATGTTATATGATATTCCTGAAAAATCATGTGTTAATTGAATCATTTTCAATACCCTGAGTTTGCTAATTAAAGAACTATTATACCAAGTGCTTTTGCCCAAATGAAGAGTCCTTTTGTAAAATGATAGGCACCACCTAATTTATCTGTTTGTACAGTATTTTGATTTACTACAATCTATCCCTTTTCATCTAACACCCACACCCTCACAATCACACTCACACAGGTCTTTACACTTTCACTAATTCCACACACACCCACACACAGTAACATACATACATACTCACTAATTCACACACACTCAAATGCACACATCAATACCATATCGAGTGATGCTGCATGATCATGCCAGCAGCACTGGCAGAGTTGCACTGATGTTGGCATTCTCATTCATTTCATTCCAGGAGATGCCCCAGACTTTACTTCCACTGAAGGAAGGAAAGGTTTGAGAGGAGAGAAGGATGAAGGGCCTTTGGCAGGTCCATGAGCCCGAGGTTAGAAAAAGCAGCCCATGGAGGGCCAGCAGGAAATGAAGCTAAGTTGGAGGCGGGACCCCAGATACAGAGAGCAGGAGGAGGGAGGCTCTCTAGAGAAGGCTGGCCCAGTGAAGAGGCAGTGGTTTGCTCTGGGGCAGAAAGTGGGCATAAGGGGCCATTGGCAGGGCTATAGGAAAGTAAGGACAGAACAAGCAAATGGAAAAGATCTTGTTATTAATCTAACAAGAGCAAAAAGACCTTAATGGCAGCCACCAGTTGAACACTTCTTATGGCCCAGGCACTGGGTCAAGTGCTTACCTGTGTTACCTTAGTTAAACATATTCTTACCCTGTGCCTTCCTAGTTGAGTGGCCTCTCAGCTAAGCCACTTAAGCTATCTGAGTCTCTCTCCTCGTATATAAAATGGGAATAATAATGACACAGGCCTCACAGATCTATGAGGGTTAAATAAATAAATTAAAAACTTGTAAAAGTTCTTAAAACATTGCCTGCCACCTACACAATATATGTTGGCCACTGTTATCTTTGTTGTTGCAATTATTACTGTTATTCATTGTCTATGATTTGAGTGCTTTTATGATCCCCATTTTATAGCTGATGAAACTGACTGAGGTTCAGAGAGTTTGCATGATTTGTCCAAAGTCTCACAATGGGTACTGCTCTGTAGCCTGTTAGGAACTGAGCTACACAGCAGGAGGTGAGCAGTGGGCAAGTGAGCAAAGCTTCATCTGTATTTGTAGCTGCTCCCCAGTGCCAGCATCACCACCTCAGCTTCACTTAAGATCATTAGGCATTAGATTCTCATAGGAGCGCTGGTCCCTGGTGCCAAAAAGGTTGGAGACCACTGAGTTAGTTAACAGGGGTTCAGACTCCAAGTGAGAGCTCTCAAAGACTGCCCTCTACTGCAAGACTTTTCCATCTGCCAAGTCCAGGTGGCTTACCTGGGCATTCTGTTAAAATGCAGATCTTTGGGTCTTCAGATATGGGGAAGGGCCCGAGATTTGGCACTTCGAAGGGGCTACCAGGTTTGGCTGCTGGTCCTTGGGCCACATTTTGAAGAGCAAGGCTCTCTTGCCTCTCTATCAGGGACCTAGGTCTTCACACAGAATAGAATCCTTTTAAGAATGTCTAGCTGAATTTCCCAACTCTCTCCTCATTTAGTTTAGAATACCATCAAGATTTATTGTACCTAGCTAGGGTCTCACGGAATTTAGTTGAGTTTATCCTATAACTTGTCATCATTTTCAGACATTTTCGTTTGAATCAGCTGTACCCTAAACACTCACAGAGTTATTCCTGCTTCGTTAGGCAGTTTGATTCTAGTCCTTATCAGGTTCATTTCCGAGGTGCCAGTCTCACATTGTTAATGATTACCTTTTCACTTTTTGGAGAGGTAATGTAAGTAATTTAATTGGTTATTTTCCTAACCATTCAACAAATGTATATGACATCCCTACTGTGGGCCAGGCCCTGTTCTAGACACTCAAGATAGAGCAGTGAACAATGACAGAAGTGTCTGTCCTCGAGGAGTTTACATCCTATTGGGGGAAGGCAGGAAACGCGTAAGCAAGAAGATGGGAGAATGTGTAAGAAGTTAAGTTACAATGGAGATAAGTAAATCCCAGGGGGAGGATAGAAAAGCGAAGTGGGAGATGCTCTTTTCCTAGATGACCAGGGCAGGCCTCACAGATAATATGGTGTTTCAACACAGCCCTCAGGGAAACAAGAAAGCACACCTAGTGGCCATTTGGGAAAAGAGGGAACCACAAGTGCAAAGGCCCTGGGGCAGAGGTCTGCCTAGCCTATTTGGCGATTCTGAGTGTGAGAGAGAAGAGTAGTAGTAGGCGAGGTTGCAGAAGTCATGGGGGTCAGGCTGGGAAGGACCTTGGAGAGCCTTTAGAGCCTTGAGCTCATGATGTGGAAGCCATGGCAGGATTTTGAGGAGAGGAGTTTTACATGATCAATCCAGTGGCTTCTGTGTTGTGGGTAATGGGGGTCAGCTAAGAATGAAACTGAGACATCAGTTGGGTTGGAAGTATTTGCTTTACAATATTTTTTGACATAAGTAAGCATTTAACAGCTGACAGAGTATTGAGTTGAACTCTGTTCAAAGAATCAACAATAAGGGTGTTAACAACAGCTAACAGTAACTGAGGACCTACTGTGTTCCAGGCTATTGGATAGTGGCTTCATGTGGTGGAATCTCATCAGATCCTCTCCACAATGTTATCAAGTAGGCACTTATCATTTTTGGAGAAGGAAACTGAAGTTCAGAGAGGTTAAGGTACTTTCTCAAGGACACACAGCAAATAAAGGGCAAAATCAGGAGTCAGGCTTAGGGCTCTAATTCTACAATGCTACTGTTCCGCCTGTAATCATGAGGATTGCCATTAAAGGAAGATTAAAATCTCTGTTAACTCTAATTTATTTTTATTTTCTATCTGTATTAATACCTTTTTAAAAGCTTCTATTATTCTATGACTTGGTGGGTAGCTTTTAAGTTAGAGTGCTAGAAAATAAAATTATTAGCCTGAGTTGGGAAATTGGGTTCTGTTTCATGACATGCCTCCTCTGGCAAAGAAGGAAAAAATTCTGTTCTTCGCTGACTGATCAGCTTTTCCAGGCTTTTCAAGACAAGCTCATTTGTGTTTCCTTTCCTGTAATACGGGTAATTTCATCAGCTGCTTATATGAAAAGTAAGAGGCCAATCCCCCTCTAGACACTTCTGATTAGTTTATACTGGAGGCTATCTCACATGCTTGACTGTATGGGGCGTCTCACCTCTCTGAAATGACATTAAAAAAAGCAAAGCAAGGTTTATATTGCTTCTCACGCCTGCTGTTAGAATAGATCCGCAGTGGATCATTTGCTTATTGAATTTGCTGCAACTTTTTAAGGACTCTAAGTACACCCACTGCATCTTGGAAATTCAACTTAGTAGAAGAAAAAGTTGCTGCTGTAATTTTTAAGATCTCATCAAGTTGGAAAAGCTGCAGTAACTTAAACAGGGAAAAGATCTTTTACTTCCAGTTAGAACAAATCCAGTGAATCCATTAAACTCAATGTCACACTTGCACTCCTTTCCCACTCTCCCAAAAGTGTGTGTGTGCGCGCGTGCGCGCGCACACACACACACACACACACACACACACACACAGGAAAGGCTGCAAGCTGTCTTTATAGACTCTGTTGCTTTAGAAGCCACTTCCTGGCCTGTGCTTTCATCTGAAATCTCAGTATGACATCTCATCCCTGAAGGCAGTTATTTCTGTTGGTCTCTGGCCGAGAGATAGGCAGCATCACATCTCTGAAGCTTCATTCTGTGGGCTGGGTAGCCATGCTTCCTCCCCCTGACCCTCTCCACAATCTGCTCCCTAACCAACAATCAAAAAAGAAGAATGAAACTCTGGAGCATAGTCCTAATAATTTTTTCTCAGACTGAAAATCCTTACTATATATTACCAGCAAATAAGTGTCCTACAGATTCATGTGTATATTTTTGGTGAATGCTCAGAGATACATTGCCAGCTGTTGCCCAAATTAAAGGGCATATGGTGTTCCCTCTGGGCAGAAGCTGCGAGGCCTTTATCTATGAGAAGGCAAGCAAACCTTAAGGGTTTGCCACTTAACTGCCTTGTGACCACAAGCAAGTCATTTCAGCTAACTGAGCCACAGTGTCCTCATTGGTAAATGAGGGGAATGGCACTTCCTTCATTTCTACTTGTCGGCCCCCATTTGCTCCAGTGCAGGTCCTCTGGTTTGGTGCTGAGTCAGTTTCCCACCCTGTTACTTGAGTGCTGTCTGCAGATAATGGGGAGGAAGTGGCAGGCAAGAACAAAGTGCTGATGGCCATATTCTCCCTGACTCCACAAAACTCCCTGGGTACATATCAAGTCCTTTGGCTAGAACACAGGCTTTCTGCGACTTTGCAAAGACACTGCACACTAGGCTTTAGGGGAGGGTGTTCTGTCTCAAAGGGCCAGAGGGCAGAGCCCACAAGGTAAAAGTGGGTGCTTGCTCTAAGGCCTAAGCACTATATGTGAGAATATTCTGTACTTCCAGGAAGTGCTTTTCTGTTTACAATGCATTTTTCCATCCACAATCTCATTCGAGCCTTCCTCCAGTGTGTGAGCTAGGCAGGGCAGATGTGGCTAGGCTTCTTTTTACAGATAAATAAACTGAGACTCAGAGAGTTGAAGGGACTTGCTTTTGGATACAAGAGTCAAATCTTTGAGACCAACTTTCTTCATAATAAACTCAGTGCTTTTTCATTGTATCCCCACCTTATTCTAGGTATATTCATAGATTTGAAAAAGGAATACAGCGACTTTCCTGTGTGGGAGAAATAAATGATCAGAGCTGAAGCTCTTCTCTTTCTGCACTAAGTTCTTTTTTTAAAAATTTTATTTTACTATTAGTTTCAAGTATACAGTACATTAATTAGACATTTATATAGTTTCTAAAATGATCCCCCTAATTGCTCTTTCTCTCTGGCTCTTCACCTAGTCATTACATTAATGCTAACTGCATTCCCTATGCTGTGCTCTCCATCCCTGTGACCATCTATCAACTACTAATTTGTACTTCTTTAACCCTTCACTGCTTTCTCCCAGCCCCCCAACCCCTTCGCCACTGGCCATCACCAGATTTACACTAAGTTCTTGATGATCTCATGGCTTTAAATACTATCTCTGTACTGATGATTCCTCTAGTGTGGACTCCTCTAGAACTCCAGAATCATCTATCCAACTGACTACCTGACATCTCCACAGAGATTGTTAGGAGACATTTCAAACTTAGCCAGTCCCAAAGTGAAATAATCTTCCCTACTCACTGTTCCCAGTGGCCCATTCTTCCAATTGGCTCAGGCCAAAATCCCTGGAGCCACCTCTGACACCTCTGCTCTCACATCTCACATCCAGGTCATCAGCAAATCCTATTTGTACCTTCAAAACATATTCCCCAATTAACCATTTCACCGTCTTTCACTTCTTGCAGCCTGTTCTGAGCCACCATTATTTCACCTACATTGCTATAATAACCTCCTATCTGGGCCTACTGCTTCTGCCCTCTTCCCTTCTATACTTTATTCCTCCCACAGCAGCCAGAGAGATCCTGATAAAATGTATATCAGAGCATGACCCTCATCTGCTCAAAATCCTCTTGTGGTCTGCCAACTCAGAGTAAAAATCGCCACAGTGGTTATTGGGGCCTAATGCGATCCAGGTCCTCTTCTCTCAGACCAACTCTCTTAATTGTTTCTCCTTTGAAAATATTGGCTACACTTGCTGCCCAAATTACACTGCCTATTTAACCATTTCTGACACTCCAAGCATGCTTCTATGTCAGGGCCTTTGCCTTAGCTCGTCCCTCTGCCTGGATCACCCAAGTGTCATCAGAGCTACCTCCTGCAGCTCCTTCATATCACATATCACCATCTCAGTGAGGTCCATGCTAGTAACCCTACTTATAATGTAACCCACATCTAATCAGGCGTCTTACTCTGCTCTATTATTCCTTAGTACTTATAATCTTCTAACATATAGAATTCACTTGTTTATTTGTTGTCTGCCTTCTACCTCCCATTAAAGTATAAGATCCAAGAACAGGGATTTTTTTTTGCTGTTTTATTTACTGATATACATCCTAAATACTTTAAAAAGTACATGCTGAAAGGTAGTGGCTTGAGACATTTTGTTGGATATTTGTTGGACATAGATGGAGATAGAGTGATAACCAGTCAGAGATGAAGAATTAAGGGCACCAAGTCATGCTATTCATGCTGATATCTTAGCACTCACCCCATGACATTGTATTTATGGGTCTGTGTATCTGAGTCAAGGTTAGGATACTGATTAGGGGCAGGGGCCTTGTCAGCTTCGTCTTTGAAACCCTAGCTTATAAGTTATTAGGGTATACTGAGTGCTGAAGAAAATGGTTATGGAATAGATGTAGGAATGTGGATGATCCTAGAAAGAGAAAGAGTAATTATTAACTACTGATCAAAATATCCATTAAAGAGGCATATTCTTAACGATGATAATAGGAAACAATATGCAGTGTTTTCTCCATGTCTGGCACTATTCTTAAATGCTTTCGACATATTAACTCACTTAATTCCCATGTAACCCTCCGAGTTATATATGTGTTATCCTCATTTTTCTAAAGGAGAAATGGAAGTATTGTGGGGTTAAGTAACTTGACCATGACTGCACAGCTCTTAAACTTTAGAGGTTGGATTTGAACCTCGGGGGTCTAATCCAGAATCCATGTTCTTAACCCCTACATTATACCAAATCTAGAACTTAAGATTTTCATTATTAAAAAGATTTATTATAAAAAAGAATTGAGATTATTATTTAAAAGATTATTATAAAATTATTATAAAAATATTAACAATATTTTCACATGTAAAATCTTAGAAGATTAAGGAGAGGGTACCATTACTAGAATTCAGTATTTTCCACTGTTTTATTACCTTTATTAGAGCAAACTTTTAGATCACCTTCTGGACTAATGTTTGGTAAGTCACCATATAATGTACTATGTATGCCACTTACTGTTTTATTAAGCTCATTGTAACTTATGAATTTACATACCTAATGTGTCAAGGTTAGGATAATGATTATAAATAAGGTTAGGAGTTGCCCCTCAAAAGCAGTAACCACAAATGTTTCATTTTTGTTACTTTAGCTTTTAGCACAGAGAAGATACTGTTCAAAGGAGAATGTAAAAATACAAGGCTTTGCTCATGTGCTCTCCTGAAAATATCATACTTGTTCCATGGAATGGGCTGACTTTGTCCCAGGATAGAATACCATCTATCAAAGGACAGAAACAGAAAGTATGTAACCTTGGAAATTGTTTTGAGACCCAAAGACTGAAATGCTATGGAATTGCCCTACAGTAAAACAACAACAACAACAACAACAACAACAACAAACCCCACCCCAAATCAAAACACAACCTCTACCAAGGTAAGTACATATTTATGCCAAGCAAGGGGAAATTAATGTTTTCATTTTTGTGGTTGTTCTTTGAACTCCTGGGGAGATAGGCTAACAGAATTTATATGCATTCTTTCAAGGCCTTTTAAAAACATGGTACTATTACTGGAATGATAAAGAGACTCGGAACTGTTCGATGTTGTTATCTTTAGATTGTATGATTTAATGTATGGGATTTTAAAGCTATATTCCCATTTTAGTGTTCCTTTCAGCTAGTAAAAACGTTAAAAGTACAGTGAAAATTGAATCAATGAGATCACGTTATATATACTCAGCTGCATATTTCCATGGACAAAAGTACAATGAAGAGGGCTATATTGAGGTTTTATGTGAATGTCTTGTTAGAATGTCTTAGACAAGTTAGTACTTTCTGTTAAATATATAAAGACAACAGTGAAATATAGGTGTAATAGGTTACAACCTAAGTTTTATGAAAAAGTCTCTGTCTTTGTGGCCATCTGTATTTCAATATAATTAAGTGATTGGGCAGGCGATTCTGACATATGGGGTATCCTGTGGATCAAACCGAGAGACAAAAACAATAGAGTTGAACAATCTCCTTGGATAGTAGTTTCCAAAATTTGGCTATGGTTTTGTGTTCCAAGGTACTAGACCTATGACAATATTTTGCTAACTCTGCAGAATGTACTTGTGTTATGTGTTATCCCTAACACAGGGGTTGTCATCAAAGGGATGTTAGGGACAGTGACATCATTTAGCACCAATCAGTTGTCATGTACATAGTGTCTACTCTGTGCTTAGCCCTGTGCTTAAAGAAACCTTGGTCTTGGCCCAACTTACAGCATTCCTTTGGGTTTTTGAAAATAGCATCTGATAGCTTTAATATACAATGCAAAGCAGATTTACAGCTGTGGAAGGTAAGGGTTTTGTTAGCTTTGAGGAGGAAGGTGTAATCAGGGCACTTGGATCCAACGGCTTGCCATTTTCTTTCACATTTTCACCAGTGAACAATGCCTTTCCACACAGACATCAGACAGGTCAGCGATTTGTAATGTTAGTGATTAAGGATTTTCCTTAGAAATGTGGAACTGACAATAGCTATAAATAAAGCTTTAACTATTCATAATTAATTTAGTCATAGTTTATATGTTACTACAAATGTTAGTAATGTCACTTGTAAATATATCATTGACTTGAAAATGGAAACGCCTTATTGAATTTTCTAGTCCATTTGCTATCAATGCAAAATTTTCCCTCCTGTATGTTCTCAGTTGTTTAAGCTGATCAGTCATATTTTTAATGACATAATATATTAATAAGTTGGAGTTTGGGGCCCACAGAGGGGAAATCTATACACATGTTAGAGTAGATTATATTCCTTATAGGAGGTTATATTTCTGCCAATATAGGAAATATTTGCTTTTCAAAAAACAAAGGAGACTTAACATTTTAAGAGGTGATGTTGAACTTAATATGAAGACTAAGAAACAAATTATAGTTATTCATAGGTTTTCTATTTGAGTTAAGAGAATACAATTTAAAATTTAACCTCATTCTCTCACAATATTTTTTCTTTTTAGTATTGTGGTTACATTTTGGATACCATGTACCTTGAGATTTTTCCAAAACACCCTTTAAGAAATGAAAGAACAATTGATCTGTTTTAGCGGGGTGCTGACTCTTCATCTCTAGTACTCCTGCCTTTATCCAAGACACAGTGAAGTTCCAGCTTTTCATATGATTCTCCTACTGTGAATTACAATACCCTAATTATTACCAAATAGCATAATCCATTGTATTCTCTGATCGCTGATCAGTCAATCAGTATCTGTCTGTCTGTCACTTGAAATATGTTTCCCTTCTTCCAGTACATCTTTCCCCTTCCCATGCTGGTGCTGAAGGTAGATCAGTGACCTGTGAAAAAAAGCCAATTAAGCAACTCTTAATACGAATCTCAAAAATTAAGCCAACAGTAAATGAATTAAGATCAATGAATGAACTTGAGTACAATAGAAAATAGAAGCCATGGAAGAATCGTGGCATACGTGGTCTTTAAAATATAGGATGTTACTTAATACCCCAAATCGTTTGTTGCTTAAATGACACTTTGTTTTCTTAAACTCTTGAGTACAAAGACCTTTCTTGACTTTAGAGAATAGGAACTTTGTATATCCTTACATTCGGGGCTCAGAGTTACAAGATTTTTTACTTAACTGTTAATCTTACTTCTGTATCTTTTTCCTCATGCTGATAATTCTAGCAATGTGGAAGAGGCATGTGGGCTCCTGGCAGAGTTTATTAGAATGGGAGAGGCTGGAGTTCATTTAAAGGAAAGAATCAGTACACTAGGAAAAGTTGAAAATAAAGAAAAGGAGGGGATAATGGTATAAAATTCCTGATAGAAAGGGAAGAGGGATACTTCAGCCATAGTATCACTGGGCAGTAGGTAGGATTCTAGGATATTGGTACAGGAATAATGCAAAGTCTTTGCCACTTGGATGGTCCCTTCCCTAAATTCTACAGGAATGCAGATTTTCCCCTATCAATCTTGTGGTGGCCATTAGGCTTAAGGGGAAATGACATGTGGGTTCTCTACTGCCCATGGCAGTAGCACACTTAAGAATAAAATTGGCTTTGATTCCCAAGCCAATGTTCTTTCCCCACGTTATTCTGTTGCTGTTGAACACTGGTATTTTTTTTAAAAAAATTATCTTCATTATTTTTAAATTGTTGATTAACAATTTTCTCTGTACAGTAGACTCGAATACAATAGAACATTTGTCTAAGTTTTATTTGGAGCTGGTTTCTATATATGAAATCAGATCTGAGAGCCTGTATCCTCCCTGATCAGATGTCCAAAGCAAACCTTCTCTCTCACTTCCTCAATAATGTCTGTGTCATCACTTAGTTCTACTGTCTTTAAACACTCATTACATTTAAAATTATCTTAAGTTTTTTACTCATTTATGATTTGAGTCCCCAAGCAGACCTTGAGCCTATGAAGATATGAACTTTCTCTATTCTGTTTCTACAACCATGTCCAGAATTCTTAGAATAGTGCCTGGCACATGAATGGCCTTGGATAAGGCCATATTAGGAGTCAGTAAGAATTTAATACTAGTCATTTCCCAAAGGATAGAGTTTGAAATGAATGAATGAATGAATGAATGAATAGCCCCTTAAAAGGAGTCTTTGTAATAGGGTGATGCTTATTTGTTCATTTTTCAAAAAATCAACTATTTATTGAATTAACACTTTGGGCCATATAGTGATCCAGGTGTTTAGAGTACAACAAAAATACCACATGGACCCTGCCTTCAAGGAACTCATAGTCTAGTAAGAGAAGAGACATGTAAAAAAATGGAAATATAGGGTAAGAAGTAAAAAAGTACCATATTCAAAGTTTCTATATATCATCATCTCCTGACCTCTCATCCCTAGGTTCATTAGAGTCATCTAGAGAATTTAAAAATACTGATGCCTGAAAGAAGCCAGACACACACAACACACATATATATAGGATATATATTATAGGATATCTATCTATCTATCTATCTATCTATCTATATATAGATATATATATATATGTAATAACATATATATAATAAATATAATATAAGACCATATATTATAGGACATCATTTACATGAAATAACTAGAATTGGCAAATGCATAGAAACAGAAAGTAGATTAGTGGTTGCCAGAGGCTGGGAAGTAGAATTGGGGAATGAGAGGGAATGGGATGTGACTGTTAATGGGGATGTGAGTCTTTATTGGGGGGGGTGACAAAAATGTTCTAGAAGTTGATAGCAGTGATGACTGTACAACCTTATAAATATACTAAAAAATTTGATTGTATAGTTTTAAGTGGGTACATTGTGCGGTATGTGAATTATATCACAGTAAAGTGTTAAATATGCTGATGTCTGGCTCCCACTCTCAAAGACTGGGATTTAGTTGGCCTGGGGTGTATCATGGGCACTGGGGTTTTAGAGGCTTTTCTGGGGACCCAGGTTGAAGACAACTTACCTACTACAGTAGTGGCTCAGAGAAGGCATGGATCAGCCCTGTTTTGATGATTTAGAAAAGGATTCTGGTGCTCTAGCCAGGGCTTAAAAGATAAGCAGAACAGTTGAACTTTCATAAGTGCAACTAAAACATCATTGGGCATAGAAATAATCTGTTGTTGCTAATTTGCCATGGTTTTGCTAATATAACACTATTTCATCAGTGTTATCAACAAGGCTTCTGAGTGGCCAGGCAGGTGAGATTTCTTACATTCAAATATAGTATATGGTATTATATCCTTCTACATTTAAATAGTCAATATGTACTGACTTAAATATGTACCCAACTTTAATATAAAGTGTTTAGAACTTTCATGGTAGTTGATAAAGCCAATGAACATATCGAATTTTGAATAGCTTTGAATGACAGATGACCCACTGTTTGATCAGCTTAGATTGCTGAAGTCTGTTTTTTCTACCCTATATCTGGTAAGAGAGTAGATGTATGATACTAGCAAATTTAGCAAAGGAAAGTTCTTACATGTTGGCACCCACTTTTACTATTCTAAAAGCTACCTTAAGATATTAAAGCAAAACAAATCAAAAGTCTTTGGGTATGATTATTTTTGCAATAGAAAATGACAATTTGGTCAAGGAAAGAAGAACTCCAATATGAGTTAGAGGTACTACTTTTCTTCATGTTTCACAACCCAAAATTTAGATGATGAGGCCGAATTATTAAATTACCAACTAAAATTCTTTCCATCTCAGGTGACTGTTAATGGTCTGCTGCTTCTCTGCTTCCCATTACTTCAGCATTTAGAGTGTGATTGTAGGAAACAAGAGCTTTATAATTCATTGGTGACACTGTAGAAACTCTGTGGGCATGGTTAGGAAGATGATAAGAAAGAAGGAAAGAAAAACAGAGAAGGCAGCAGAGATGGCAAAGCTACAGAAATACAGAGTAGAAGTGGCAGTTCACAGACTCAATAGGCAATAGATCAGCATCTCCAAACCTTTGTGGTCATCAGCAATGCCTGAGTCCTTATTAAAATCACAGATCTCTGGTCCTACCATGAGAACCTAGTCCAGCAAGCTTAGGTTGGATCTGGAGTCTGAATCTCTACATGGTCCCAGCCAGATGCAAATGGTCCCCCAACCACACTTTGAGAAATCCTGCAATAGAGATGACCATGAGGGAACAGTACTAGTGACAAAAATGTAGTTTGTAAATATAAAGCATTTTCATTACTTTTCTGTTGTAATTCCTCATATGATCTTAGGAGAAAGACTGAAATTCCAAGAAGTTAAATGATTTGCCCAAAGCTGCACGATAGTAGGTGAAGTAGGTGATAGGGTCAGGACTGAAACCCACCTCTTACTAATCTTAGATGGACATTTCTTCTATTAAACCAAAAAAGTGCACATTAGAGTAGTTCAGTAATATGGAATCATTCAGTGTTAGGGGAAGCAGCGCTCTTTATGGGCACTGAGCAATAATTGATGCTTATATGAGACTCTTCTACTCATTAGGAAAATAGTCTTTAATTCAGGGTACCACATCAGGGTAAAATAGGACATATTAAGTCAAGATTTTTAAAAAATATTAACATTTTAAAATTTAAGACATGTCAAGTCCTTTTTCTTCTTTACTTGGAGCCCTCACTTATGTAGAATAACCTATTGAACCTTACTTGGTAAATAAGCCACAATAATTGCGATATTGCTAACACAACATTATCACAACCTTGCATTTGTGAATGTTTGAAAAGACCTTCAGTTTTGTACGTATTATTGTGTCCACATTATTATTATTATCTTTCATTATAGTAAAATATATCTGCAATATTAAACATTTTTACTCTGGTGTTTTCCATGTATATTTAAAAATAGCCATAGGTAGTATTCAGTAATTTCTTATAGTCAATGCTCTCCAGTACTCATGTTTTTCTACTTCATCTACTATGTTTCTAGGATATAAGTTATGTCAGGTGCTCATCATTTTTTTATTCCCCACATAAAATTCTTTGGTTTTGATCCTTTTCCTTCACTCTGTTTAAATAGAACCTTATAAACTCTCTTTATGACCATTACTTGTTCTTAAATTTTTTCTTCACATAATTTGTGAAATGCCTTGTAATGGCACATTCTGAGCTTATGTGTTACATAGACTGGTGGGTTGGAGCTAGCACCAATTTCTTCTGCTTTCTTAATCTCGAAGTGCTAAAATTGGAAGATATTGGGTCTATATTGATAATGTCCAGCCCCTTTCTGTGGGGGCAAGTTTCTTTCTGACTGCAAATCCACAGTACTATGTCAATGGTCACCCAAGCATGTCTACACATTTTGAAGGAACATGCAATGAACACAGATGGTGTCAATGTTCTTGATGAGTCCTAAAATTTCCTAATGGCAAACGCCCAAATTCATCAGACATATCTTACTTTTCTGATGCCTTTTATCCTTGCACAACTTTCTTTTAGCATCATCTTCCCCTACAAACAATAGTGAAGGATTTTGACAAGCCTTCTTCCACCTGTGCACCTTGTACTCTGACACTCTTTCAGCTGAGACCCATGTTTCTAGCTTTATGCTTTGTTTCAATTTTAGGTCCTGCTTATTTAGCCTACTCTAGATATTTTGCTGCTCGCAAAGTGATGTTAACACATCACCTGAATCAGCTGTACCTGGTGTGGTTGGCCAAGGAGGCACCATGGACAGAAATGGAAAACTAGTACAGGTGCAGAAAAGTGGAGATTGGCCATGAAATTCAAGTTGTAAAAAAAGCACAGACTCTGGGCCCTGATGATATGGTTTCCTGATATTGTACTGTGTAGTATAAAGTTGTCCCCAGGTGCTGAATACTTAGTGTCTTAGTCTGTTAAGTACCACAGACTTAGGTAGCTTAAGCAAAGAAATGTATTGTCACCTAGTTCTGGAAGCTGGGAGTGTGAAATCAGGGTACCAGCAGGGTTGGGTTCTGGTGAGGATCGCTGGCTTCCAGATGGCCGCCTTCTCATTGTATGCCCACGTGGTCTTTCTCTGAGGCACAGAGAGTGGAGAGCAAGCTCTCTGGTGTCTGAGACCAATCCCATTGTAGGAATCACCTTAATGACCTCATCTCACCCTAATTATCCCCCCGAAGGCCCTGTCTCCACATACATCACTTTGGGGTTAGGGATTCACATATGAAATTGAGGGGGATACAAATATTTAATCCATAACACTAAAGGCGTAAAAGACAACTAATCAAAGTTTCAATATCTCTTACCTGATGGACATCTTCTCTGTATGAGCTTCTAACACTATATAACTTGGGCACTCCTCTGAGAGGTACGAGGAAGACCCGGGCAGCCAAGCCTGCCCAGTCATTCTTTATTAAACCAAAGTAAAATGACCTCAAACCTGGACCAGACTTAATGGTTTGGTCTACTGCAAATGTAATCAACTATTCTTTTATCTCCACTGGTATGTAGACCTTATCAGGGGGTCCACAGGCAACTCAGAGAGGAAGGGGCTGTGTGCGAGGCTCCGCCTCACTCCTCACTTTTCATTCATTTTCTTCCCCACCTCCTTAATTCTAACTTTACTGGCTATTGATCCCTGCCATGGAATTGCATTGACATTGAATAAATAATTTATTCATTTAATAAATCGTTTAGTCTTTCAAGAAAAAGTTTTAAGTGCCTACTCATTTCTGGACGCTGGGTACAGAGCAGTGAACAACAGAGGTGCAAATGCTGCCCAGTGAAGCTGACATTAGTGAGGATATTACATGGTGTAAAGTGTAATGGAGGAAATAACACAAGCAGAAAAGGCAGTGAAAGCGCTGGTGGGTCACTTCAAACATGACGGGCAAGGAAAACGTCACTTAGAAGTGACACTGGAGGAAAGACCTGAAAAGAGTGAGGGCACAAGTCATGTAGATATCCTAGGGGAGATGGTACAGGTGGACAGGACAGCAAATGAACATGCCCTGATGTGGGAGCAGGCTTAGGATGTTTGAAGAGCAGCCAGAGCCCAGTGTGGCTGTAGCAAAGGGGAAGAACATCATGGTATCATACTGACTTTATACCCACCACAGCCATAGCTGAAGAGAAATGCAAGAGTTGTTGAGGATCAAGTGAATTTTCCTTCCTTCACCTATAATAAATATCCTCTCTGACCTCCCTTCTTGAGCATTTTCTGTCATAGCGCAGGTCTAAGTCTACCAGTTGTCTTTGGATAAGGCCCACAGCTAGTCTTGCCTGTATTGGGTACGACTTTGCTTCAACTTTATGTAGTTCACACCTCAATAATGCCAGCAGTATCCAGTTGCTAGCATCCTTCATCTCTCTTTTAAAAGCATTTGTTTTATACCTGAGTAATACTAAGAGGTATCATATATTGAGTGCTTGCTGTATGCTGGACACTTTACAGATCTTATATCATATAATCATCCAACAATTAACTAGCTGATTAATCTTTGGGGTAAGTGCTGTTATCCATACTTTACAGAGAAGCATAGTGAGGCCCAGGGAAGATGAACGCCTTGCTGAAGTCTATAAAGCCAAACTTTAAACTTGTACCTAAGTAAAAAAGTTCCGTTTTCATCACACCAGACTACAAGTCTCCTTTGGCAATGTGATTCTCTCATAATCAAGTCTCAGGGTTCAACCTTAAGACTGTCTCATGGAGGCACAGATCCTGAGACCACGACAACTTTGCCTTCTCATAGCAGGTCTTACCACTCCTTGACATCTTAGAAGCACAGAGGCTTTGCATTCCTTGATACTTTCCATAGGCATACTTTAAATATTACTCTGTTCTAATAGGAATTTATGTATCCTCCCTATAGCTATGTCAAATGTTCCATATTTAGAGAAATTAATTTTAGTTATTATCAATTATAATCAGAAAAATAGGTTCTTTACCTTTTATCACACAGCACCTAATCTAGCATTTACTTCCTAGCAATTCTGCTAACCTACATTTTTTGGTAACTTTTTTTTCCAGAGGCTATTTATAAGTAGATTTCATTTCAGGATTCTTCTATGCTGGTTTTAAATATTTGATTTTTTTTTTGGTTCTAACATTGATATTTTTTTTCTTTGAGATAGTTGTTATTGCATCCCACATCACCTCTCAATCAAATAATCTTTCATGTATTTTCCCTTTCATATGCATTTTAGGTGTCATTTGGTAATATCCATTCTCAACACTGATATTTTTCCCTTTTCATATCCATGTGTGTGTGCAAGTGTATGCGTGCATGTGTGCGTATGAATGTGTGTAATGTACTCAACTAATATATCTCTCATTTTTCCTAAATCCTACTTCCCTAGGATACTCTCTGTCACCTGCTGGCATTAAATTAGTGGATTTTATGGCTTCAAAGAAGGGGCTTTAATCATCAAATTAGATGTGTTTAAGTCCTCATGGAGACATTGGCCTTCAGAGTCAGAAATCTCTAAATTTCCAAAATTCCTTTTATATATCAAAGGTAAAACTCATATCCACTAGGTTGGCTCTAATTAAAAACTGATCATCTAAGTGCTCACAGGGATGCAGAGCTACTGCTTCATGGCTTCTGGGAATGTAATGGTGTAGCCACTTTGGGAAACAGTCTCACAGTCCCTCAGAAAGTTAAACATAGAGTTGCCATATAATCCAGCAATCAACTCATAGATATATACCTAAGAGAAAGGAAGACCTCTGAAAAAAGAAAAACCTATACATAAATGTTCATAGAAGCATTACTTATAATAGCCAAAAAGGTGGAAACAACTCACATGTCCATCAACTGGTGAATGGATTAGAAAAATGTGGTACGTCTGTACAATGGAATATTATTCAGCCACAAAAAGGTGTGAAGTACTGATAGGTACTACAACATGGATGAACCTTAAAAGCATTGCGTTAAGTGAAAGAAGCCAGTCGCAAAACTCCACATATTATATGATTTCATTAATATGGAGTGTCCAGAATTAGCAGACAGAATGTAGATTTGTGGTTGCCAGGGGTTATGGTGGCAGGGGAAATAGGTAGTGATTGTTAGTGGACATGGGTTTTGTTTTGGGATGATGAAATTGTCCTAAAAATAGAATCATGATGGTTGCACAACTCAGTGAATATAACAAAAAAACAGCTGAATTGTACATTTTAAAAAAGGTGAATTTTATGGTAGATGAATTACACTTCAGTAAAGCTGTAAAAATAAACACAGACAGAAAGACAGGAAGAAAGACAGACAGATAATCAGAAAGGAAGAAAGACAGAAGGATAGAATGACAAACAGACAGCAAGATAGACAGAAAGAGACAGACAGAAAGAGAGAGATAAAAGGACAGAGATAGAAAGAAAATCAGATAGAAAGAGACAGAAAGGAAGAGACAGGACAAACACAGATGAAGGGAAGGAAGGAAGGAAAGTAAAAGGAAGAAAAGAAGGCAGATAGGCAGGCAGGCTTGGCCAACTGAGAATCTAGAGCTTTGGTATAAGCCATTGATTGGGACAACTCTGAATTTGATTCAAGCAAAAGGTTCACTCTTTAGGAGCAGAAATGGAGGATGTTGACAGGTAGGGGAGAGACAGAGTGAAAGAAAGAAGGATGACTAAGAAACCAGACACTGGTGTTTCTTCTTGCCTACACACTCCATGTTAATAAGGGTGGTACCTGTGGGGAAATAGAGGTTTGACAAAAATGTTTCAACTAATTTTAAGGAGGAACTGACAACAGAATAGATTTAAGCCATTTGCTCTTGGGGACTTGGAAACTCAACAACAATTGCCCAACAACAAGGGGCAGTTATAACAGAGGAGAATGGATGCAAGTGAGAGGGCCACTTCTCCCTCAGTTCCTACCTGGTATAGAGAGATTCAGGAGTTTCTACATGCTCCCAGTGGAGGACATGGAAGATAGCTGAATGTTGAAATCAGTAGGCCCATGGACTCAAAGAGGCTGCAGGTGCGCAGTCTATCTAGGGGCTGGATGGTGGATTTGGCTGGGACTCTGGGGACCTGAAGGCAGGCATGGGCTGAGGTGGGGCCAAGTCAGCACAGAGGAGCACAGCATTGGGCCTGGACCGTGCTGAGAATAGACTCTACTTTTCACAAGCCCTGAACCTTGTCATCTGATGCCAGGAAGGTACTCAAGGATGGAATGGGATTATCTGGGATGTGGCTGTAGAGGCCTATGAAGACCCGCACAGGGCCCCTCATGCCAACGTGTCATGATCTTAGGGAGAGGGAAATAGGGTGGTGGTGAAACTGGTAAATATCCATTTACCATTTACCCAAAGGTGCTAAATTAACTAAGAAGAGACTATTTGATGACAAAGACTAAGTTTTATCAATGAGGAGAATTTTAAGATACCGCTCTCCTCTGCCATCTATGGGAAGCAGGATTTCAAACGGAGATGAGAACACTTATCAGGCTTCCTGACTTTGGCACCATCATCACTTTTGTTAGATGATCCTTCATTGTGGGGTTGTCCTGAGCATTGTAAAATGTTTAGGAGCATCCACATCCCTACACACTGGATCCAGTAGCACCCTCCCCTTGCCCAAGTCGTGACGTCTCTTCCCTAGGCTAGGGGCAAAATTGCCTTCAGTCTCGGATTGCTTCATTATAGAGAATAAAGAATGCCATGCATAGTATACACATTGGATATTGAGGTTAAAGTTTTCAGCCTCTCTCTCTACATACATGTCCCAGCTCAAGCCTCAAATATGCCACATGATGTGAGCCAGCAGACTCCATCTCCTGTGTGACCTCCTCCTCCTGTTGACCACTGTGAAGAGCCTGGAAGCCATGTCCCTTCATGCATAATACATGTCATACTTTGTATTCAGCCTCATTTCTTACACTCAAATTACATCCTGTTTCTTTGCTCTCAGAGCCCCACAGGCTCTGTCTTGAGCTTCCTATGTTCTTATATTATTTGTATTACCTATCTGAGATGAGCTTTCCCCATTGGTATGATTTTAATTAGTCCTTTCGGGTTCCTTTGACCTCCCTCATCTATTTTCCCCTCCTCTACTGCCTTCCCTTAGCTGCTGCTCTTTCTCTGATTTCCTCTTTGCCTTTTCTATCTCAAACTGGGCCGATTTCCATTGGCTCATCTCTTTTGTCTTGTTCTCCATTGGCTTCTGGGAGGCCCCCACCTACTCTACCTCCCCCTGCTGCCCTCCTCTGTGGAATCTGAGAACCTGTCTCTTCTGAATGAAGCAGGGTGGAGCCTTCCATTCCCATCCCCCTCTCTTTTATTTAATCCTCTTATTCTTCCCTTGCTTCTTTCTGATTTCATTCTTTGTATCTTATCCCCTGCAAGCCATAATACAGCTTCTTCCTTTTTTTCCCATACCTGTAACATGTCCGTGACCCTCCCCATACCAGCAGCTGTGCACAGCTTTGTGCATCCCTCTGACAGGGACATGCTTGGACCTTATACTTATGTCATCTGTGTACAGTGGGAGTAACAAGAGTGCCCAGTCTAGTTGGAAGTGGAGGATTAGAGGAGTTTATAGTGTACAATTTTTAGTACATTCTAGACCGTATATTCTGGCATCTGGTGGATACAGAGTGAATGTTTGTCAGATGGCTGGAACTTTGAATCACTGACATCCAGCCCAAGGCCTGGGGCACACTAAGTGCTCAAGACAAAAATGTCCTTGACCTGAAACTGAACCAAACTCTCCTTCCCACATTAGATTCTGCAGTCTACACCTCAAACATGAACTCTACTTTCTTTATATGTCACAGCCTTTTCTTCCTGAGGTTGAAATCTCTCCTGCATATGTACTTAGATTCCTCAAGAAAACAAAAAATGTTACCTGAACCAACTACATAGAATCCTTCTTATACAATTCCTCCTGCCTTTTTTTTCTAGTGCATGCTCCAAAATAAATCCAATTTTTCTGCTGATCTGAAGCTTATATCAGACTCCTTTACTTTCTGCGAATTTAATTACGACAAATATGTCCCTAGGGTTCATGCCAATTGGATTAGTAATCAGGGTCCCCAGCACACGATCTCAGTGCAGCTTTTGAAGCAGATCCACACAGCAAATCTCCCCTTGGAGGAGTCTCCGACTTGCTTTCTCTCCCAGTGTGGAAAAGCTTTCTTATCTTCTCTCATTCTCTGGCTTCCTCTCTGCCTGCAGCTCCCATGGAGACACTGACAGCATTATCTGCTTTCTTGTTACTTCGTTCTTACTCCCCATTCTTTTCTTTCTTCTCCCTCCATTCTGCTGCCATTCAGATTTTTTTCTTCTCCCTCTGATTATTTGTCACTTTAGTCCTGTTGCTGCATCAAGTGAGCAGGTGATAGTAGGTCCATTAGCAGATGAGGAAACAACCACAAAGCAGTTAAGTCACCTGTTCACATCATAGCTTGGCACATCAATGCCAGAACCAAGATTGCGAATGAAAGCCCTATCTCTTGGCTCGTGGCTTTTTGACTGTCTAAATCATTGTGACATTAATCACAGCATCAGGGATGGCAGCAGTGGACATTACCTGGTCCCTGTAAAATCTATGAGATGCTGTGTTTTTAATCCATAATTGTTAATACCAATAATAAAGAAGGAATCTGCATACTTTTTCTCTAATACTTGTGTAGTGTTGTGTTCAATATCATTAATCCACTTTCCCTACATTCATCATTGTTTTCTTCAAAAATTGTTTATATACATAGCGAGGAAAGAAATTACACATTTATGGCACTTCAAATTTACAAAGTCCTTTTATGAGTCTTCATTGCATTCGAATACTCAAAACAATCTTGCAGAGAGGGCTTAACCCCATTTTACAGATCATGAAATGAGGTTTAGAAAGCTTACATGATTTAATGGAAGACACAGCTAGGAAATGGCGGAGCCATGACTTAAAGACTTTTACTCTTGATTCTAAAACTCATATTCTTTCAATTTTAGCATTGCACTTCACAGATGAAGGGGCTGCATTTCTAGGACCCAATTAGCTTAGTTTATGAATATTTATTGTTAAGAGTAGAAATGCATCAAATTTATAGACAAACAAGGTAAAGGCAAATCAGTAATATTGTTTAACTATTGATATGAGATGGAGCTGCATGCAAAATTAGAATTCATTATAGGCAATAGATCTTTTCCATGACTAAGTTTTGCTAGATCTTATTATCTTATAAATAGCACTAAAATAAAAGACTTGGATTTCATAGGGTAATGAAACAAGTTGATTTAGTCTCCAATTGAGCACGATGGCCAAGGCCTGCTGATTATTTACTCACAGTTCCCCAGAGGGCTGTGGCAAAGTCTGGAGGACCCGACTGGTCTCTGGAGAGCTGCTTGTGAGTCACCTGCATTGGGGGATTGGTCAGGATTTCTATAATGAAGTTAGTAGCCAGAGACATTTGAGACTGGATTATAAGCTCTTTGAAAACTCAAAATTTGTTTCTGTAAATCACTAGAATAGAGTTAAGCCCTAAGATAAACTACCAAATGCCTGAACCCACTTAGTACACAGAGATGTGGTTTCCTCTAACCTAGAGATTCTTAATCATGAGTCTATAGATGGACATCAGGTAGCATGTGAATGCCCTTAAGAGTAGGGCCCACATCAAGGGGTTATATGCTTATGTGCATGTTTCTGGATAGAAGTTTTGTTGCTTTTGTGACACACAAAGGGGCAGAGTTGTTAGCCACTGACAGGGCATTTGAAATCTAGGGAGGTTGTGAGCCCACCTGGACAGACTGGGGACAGGGGAAGGTCTCAGGTAGAACCCAGGAAATCAACCAACCACATGATATGTCAGACTTTTTAATTAAATGATTCTCAAGTCAGCATCATGTGAGTCACAGATGGTGTGATTACATTTCATGATGGGGGTGCAATTATTGGTGACTTTTGACCTGGGGCCTATAGATACACCATACAGGGTTCATGAACTCCCTGAAATTGGATGCGACACTTTGCATGCATATATACATAAACACATCTCTAAGGAGAAGGGCTCCAGCTTTCATTAAAGCCTTAGAGAGGGTCCTTGATCCCTGAAGGCTAAAACCACTGAGGTGGAAGAACCATACATGAAGCTTTGAGCTTCTGGCAATGACAGTGAGTCAGGGTTCTTCCTGTATCCTACTCCCATATTTATATAATCTCTTTTCCATCTCTATTTATTTGACAAAGCAGTGTGTTAACTGCAGAATAATGCAGTCCAATCTGAATATATGAGAGCTGGGAGGGGAGAGCTCAAGGAGGTGCTTCTGAGGAGATTAATCCAAGACTTCCCAGAAGAGGCCTCTTTTGAAGCGAGGTCTATCAGGTCTGCTCAGTGCTTGAGTCCTGAACTGGCATGCAGGAAGAAGGCAGCTTGGGCATGGACAGGAGGGCTTCAGCTGACCACATAATTGAATATCGAGTTCACATGCAAGACGAGGGATTTCCCCTTTGATTGTGTAAGACACTGTAAATGAGGAAGGCCATTGCCAGATGAAACACTTCACGGGCTATTTATCATTATAAAGTGGGCAGGAGGAATTGACTGACCTGGTGGGTTAATCAGAATTCTAAGCAATGGCTTCATTACATGATAATTCAGCACACAAGATTTATGTAGCCCCTGTCTTCATTAATGCTATAAATATTTCTTTAAAATAACATTTTGGAATTGGTCACAGAATCATATAAGTTTCTTCCCTTGTGGAACTGCTAGAAATTGATTCTCACCTGTGTTGTGTGGATGGCAGTTAGGCTCCAGCACTCCCAAGAACCATCTACAAGGTGTGAGTTACCGTGCTATAATTCACACCTTGCCAGCGTTTCTAGCTTTCATAAAGGAAGCTGCCTTTGACCTCAGTGGGAAATCTCCAGAAGCAGACTGGATCTGTGTGACTCAGAATAGCCTGGAATCCAAATGGTGTTCTTGAGCTTCCCAATTCATTCCCAGCAAGAGCCAGAAGCTGTTACCAGTTTGCCCCGCCCCCTACCATTATGAAATAGTTGCTTCTGAAAATCAGTGAGTGAATCACGTACACAAATATCTACAGATATAATGAAAATTTGAGTTAACATTGTGGTCACTATTGCAGAGCAAGCTTGTTGTAGAGTGAAATGTCTTTTTGTAATGTGAATATCACCACTGACTTTATAAGCATGTGTTTTTGTATATTGAGTTTGCTTAAACTGAAACCTGTTTGTGTGTAAGCCTAGGGAGCTAGTAGTTGCTGTCTTCATGTGTTTAGGTAATTGGGTCAATATTTCATACGATATCTAATTCTTTTGAGTTGGGAGCAGATGGTCCTGTTGCATAAATAATAAACTATGCATATTGAGCATACAAGAAAAATTAGTATTATCCAGTAAAACTTGCAGCAAAATTAAAATGAGACATATCTAATGATTTATGTGGTGATTGCATCAAAACGTTAAGGGTTTCTGTCAATGGCTATCCTTAGTGTGACTCCTGTAGGCCAATGAAACTTTATACAGACAGAGCTTGTTGAAGAGAGTGTTGAAGAAAACTGACGGCGGCCTTTTCCAGGGGCCCTACATCCATGACTCAGGGAGAGACTGATTCCTTCATTCTGGGCATTCCAGTGGCCCAGGATTCTAGGAGCTCCTGACGGACAGAGTGTCATCTCTGTCCTATTGTGTCCCTAACTCTGTATGATCAAACCAGATAAATGACTTACACTTACCAGTGCTTCTTCAATTTGAGAAGTGTCAGAATTCCCAAACATGTAAACCATCCATACTCCCAGAGCTTCTCATTCAATACATTATAGAGTTGGACTTGAAAATTTGCATTTCAAGGAAGATTCCAGGTGATGCCACTACTGCTGGTAAGGTGCCACACTGAGAACCACTAGCTTAGAGGAAGGCCGGTGAACCTCAGGCTACAAATGCCTTGCTTCTTTCTTCAGACATATTCTTCACTTGACTTTCAAGACACAACACTCTTTGGGTTTATTTTGAAGTCACTGGCCACTAACTCAGTCTTCATTGCTAATTCCTCCTCCTCTTCTTTACCTCTAAACATTGAAGGATCCCTGAGATTAGTCATTGGTCCTCCCTTCATTTTTAGTTATGTTCACCTCCTAGGTGATCTCTTCTGGATAATGACTTTAAATATTTTGAATATACCGATGATTCCAAAGTTAATGAATGTATAACTGTAAACTGATCAATGTTGTAAAAAAAGACACTCAACACTGTAAGGTCAAATGCAGGGATTTTGTCCCAATCAAACCTGGTGTTTGCAAGTTTGATTTGCAGGCCATTATTCATCCTGGGACCTGTTTTTGCCAATAAAGTTTTATTAGAGATCTGCCATACCCATTTGTTTATATCACCTAAGACTGCTTTTGCACTATAATGCCAGAGTTGAGCTGTTGCAACAGGGACTACTACACAGCCTGCAAATCTGACGATATTTACTATCTGGTCCTTTATAAGGAAATCTGTTGACCCCTTGGTTGGAATATCAAGGAACGGGTGGTATTTGGGTAGAGTTAGGAAAGATAAATGTGAGTTATCCAGGCAAAGAAGGGTGCAAAATGTTCCAGGGCACCAGAACAGCACTTGTGTGGGCCTCATATAGGAGGGAG
Source organism: Eonycteris spelaea (assembly GCA_003508835.1). NCBI lineage: Eukaryota > Metazoa > Chordata > Mammalia > Chiroptera > Pteropodidae > Eonycteris > Eonycteris spelaea. Next base: position 2,123,974 of record PUFA01000200.1, read on the forward strand.
CATAAATCAGGAGATATCAGAAATCAGAAGATCTCATAGTGCGGGGAGAATGAGGTCAAGCACAGGAGGATACCAGATGAGGCTGGTCGGGGATTTAAGCGATTGTATACTTCACAAGCATTGCCAAAAGCAATGCTTCTAAAATTTTATTGTATATAAATACCACATGTTAAAATGCAGATTCTGATTCAATAGATCCGAGATAGGGCTTGTGTTCTGCATTTCAAAGACGCTCTCAAGTGATACCTAAATGGCAGGTGCCATATGCCACCTGGAAAGTAGAAGGCCATGATCTCATTAAAGCTGAGTGGTTGGATGAGGGTCACGAGGGGGAAGAAATAAAAAATGCCAGGTTTCTAACTTGAGCAACCTGGTAGTGCCACTTACTGGGAAGGGCACTGGGGACCAAGCAAGTTTGAGAATGAGGATGATCAGTTAAATCTTGCATGAGTTGAATTTGTGGTATCCATGGGGCATTTACATGTAGACCAGCAGGTAGTTGAATGTTCAAGGTTGAAGCTGGAAGAAGGGATTAGCATTAAAGAAGGGTTTTTTAAAATTAGGTGAATAAGAATTGAGCATTTTCATAAGCTTAGGATAAGGCGTAAGTGATGGGGCAAGGTAAAAATTATAGTCAACCAAGCAGCCAGCTTATGGGGGTGAGTCCAGAGGAAATGCTACCTATGGCCATGATAGAGAGGTTGGGGTTTGATGAGTAAGAATAGGTGTTTATGCAGATATGTTGAGTGGAGTTTGAGGGCATTGATGAGGCTTGCCTCTATTTGTGTGTGTGGTGTGTGTGTGTGTGTGTGAGAGAGAGAGAGAGAGAGAGAGAGAAAGGAATCAAGACCATCTGCTGACAATAAAGGGATAGGGTTGAGAATGGAGTAGAGAGAAAGATGAATTTATGGCATGAGTGTGTGTGTGTGTATTAACGATTTATGTCTTGATAAAAAATTTTTTTCTTTAAGCATCATGGTTAAGTGGTGTTTTGGAGAAAGCATGGAACTTGGAAAGAATCAAGAAAGTAGCTATTAACTTACTATTTGACCCTTGACAAATTCCTTCCCTCTCTGAGCCTCAATTTCCTCATTTGTAAAATGAGATGGCTTGAAATTGCTCTATAAAGCATCATCTAGTTTTATGGTTCTGACTCAATACAACAAAATATTTTAAAAGTTCACATATAGGTAAGGAAATATTTAATAGAAATATTTACATTTTTTCTTAGATCTTAATGATGTATACCTTCTCTGCCTAGAATTGGATGAACATCAAATAAACATTTCATTTCAAATTCTAAAGGTATTCAGTGCATAATAAAGGGTAAGAAATATGTAGGGATTTAGGTTTTGTAGAATTTCTGACTAAGGGAGCATACTTTGTAACAGTGGTCCCCAACCTTATGGCACCAGGGACCTGTGCTCCTATGAGAATCTAATGCCTGATGATCTGAGGCAGAGCTGAGGCAGTGATGCTAGTTCTGGGGAGCAGCTGCAAATATGGATGAAGCTTCTCTCCCTCGCTGGCTGATCAACTCCTGCTGTGCGGACTGGCTTCTAACAGCCCACGGACTGGGTTTGGAGACCTCTGCTTTATAACACTTATAATCTTCAAAGTGTTTAATCTATCTTGACTAAATGACCTGGGAGATTGTTACTTCTTTTTAAGATGGTGTGGAAACTGAGGCAGAGATTGTGACTTGTCTAGGCTTGTAAGGGAATCTTGCAATCCTGTTCAATAAAGCTAGGGCCTGACGGAGAGTCATGTTTGTCTGATTTCTTTCCTTGAAGTAAAAGGGCTCCGGAGGAAGACTGTGGGGGACCTGGACCACAGAACCTTCACCTTTACCTGTACATGACATAAAGTACATCCTATCAACAAGATTTTCTTCTTTCACGGGATGGTTGAGAAGCTCCTTGACAGCTGGGACCATGTGTAATTTGTCTTGATATTTCCTACAGTAGTTGAACAAGAACATATTTCTTTTTAAGCACTGTCTTTTAGAATGAGAAAATTAAATTAGATTTTCGCAGCTAAGGCCTGGCTACAATCAGGAAGTAATAACTGATCCTCAATTTCAGTATTTGCTTACAGGGAACATGGTCCTAAACTGAGTTTCTTGGCAGGAAGTTGTTTTTCGCCCAATCCGCTCTCTCGAATAAGAAGGTGGATCTTGGCCCTTCATTAAGTTGCTGTGTGCCAATGTAACTCAAGTTCTGCTTTTCTGTTTTCCCATCTGGAAGTTTAGAGCAAGAGTATACCTCCTTCTCTCTACCTCAAAGGCCTTTGTGAAGATAAGTTTAAGTATGCTGAGCTCTTAGAAGAAAGATGTTTTTTATATGCAAAGTATTATCAAAGACTAAGTATTTTGTACCTGAGATAAAATTCTAAACCAAAATAAAAAGAGTGTTTAGAGTATTAGTTAGTAAATAAAAATGGATATACTGAAACGTACCTGCTTCACAGAGGAGTTGAAAGAAATAATTGATGCTTGTAGAGTTCCTTGAAGTCGATGAATTAAAGTGTCTAGATTTGGCAACATATGATTACCTCTGTATTTTAAGTGTTATAATTAATACACGCACATTTTCCAATTCAGGTGCATAGCTAGGACTTACTCAAATGAATAAATCTGTTAAAATGAATATTTTGGGGAGTAGCCTCTATATCCTCTAGTGACATGGGCTCTAGTCTCAGTTAAGTACATTTTACCACATGTTTTGTAACTGTAGTCATCTGCCTTGCATTCATGACAGGAAGAAATAACCTTGTGTTATGATTTATTTGAATGACAGAAATCAGGAGCCAAATAAAAGGGAGGACAGATATTTATCTGTCTAACAAGGTTACCTCAGATTGTTTGATAGTCTCTGTGACATTGCTTGAAAAACATTCTTTTAGCTTCATTAAACTGTCTTTGATAGTAGCAACTAAATATTCCCTGTAATCTAGATTTTCACATTCTCAGATGATTGGCTTAGAGTTGGAAAGAGAGGAGGGGTATGCAAGTGAAGGGCTTGGGTACAGGCAGACTGTGGGAGGAGTCATGGAGCAGGGCAAGAGAGTGACCAATGGTTTTTAGGCAGCAACGATCTCCTGGAACTTTAAAAAATATACTGTAGTATATGTACATTTATTTGCTGAGAAAGTAAATGCAATAAGTTCGTATTAGAAAGGAATATCCCATTTAGTGTATATACTGTTCAAAATGCTTGTCAAGCTCACTTGGTCAGAGTGTACAAGGGAAAAACAAATGAGATTGCTATCTTCAGTTCAAAAACACTTTAATACTATTCGTTGTAAAATGCTGTCAAGTTTGCCAAGGGTTTGAAAAATTTCTAATAAAATGTTGGAAGGAAATAAAGAAATTCCTCTGTATTCCTATTCCACTATTATCTTCCCTACCTCAGATATCAAATGTATAGAATCAGAACTCCCAGATCTATTTAATTACATCGTAAGTTATAGCTTCTAGAATGTTCTTGCCCTTCTAAAGTGAATGTTAGACATTTCTCTCCATCATCTAAAGTGATAACAATAAGGTTATTAGCACCACCCTTGGTAACAGGTCCTTAAACACGCTGAATCATTCACATAGGAAATAGGAAAAATGATGACAGACTCTCACAAACACATGATTAACACCGATAGAGCCAAAGTGACCTGAGATTTTCCCTTTGGAGTTGATGAGAGGAAAGGAAAAGGGGAAAATGGTTGACAGTTAAAAAGCATTAGCTTTCATTTTGTAGTGTACACAATAAGTTCTAAACAAATGTAGATGATTCTTTAAAAAGTTAATTAACCAAATCTCATTGTTGAATGACTCTTGCATTATTAGGATAGTATTTTCTAACCAAAACACAATTTTGAAACTGAGACTGCCAGGAAAATTCAGATGTGTGATATATCCAGCATTCTATTTCCATTCTCTCTCCTTGTGATAAAGTTCTATGAAGATTTGTTGCAAATCTCATTTTGTGTTAAGGGACAATTGGCGTTTTGAATTGGAGTCCTGGGACTGAAAGCACATGTGCATAATGTAAATATCTTAATTATCATTCATTATGCATCTTTGGGAGATACATTATTATACATAATTATGCATATGCCTCTGAAGAGGTATGTTTCTACCTACAGTGACCACATTTCCCAAATCTCAAACTGAGAAGCATCATTAGAAATGTGGTCTGACAAGGAGATTGGAGTTTTAAAGATTCGGACTGTGCTGGAAAAACGCAAATGTCCCTAGGCAGTGTATACGTCATGTGCATGTACTTTGTAGCTAAGTAGTAGGAGACTTTTACGCTGGGCTGAAGGTTTCTCAGTCCATAAACCAAGGCCATTGGGCCTGTTCTTCAGAAGGATAAAAGTCGTGACTGGGTGACTTCAGAGCATTTGGTTGTGTATCTTTTGTAGCTGTGAACAGCACAGTGAGGGAATCCTATAATCAAGGGGAGATTTAGGAACAGAGAACACAATAAGGTCCATTTGGCAGGGGACGGAGGGGGAGAGGAGAACAGAACTAGTATTTCCAAGGAACTGCAGTACCCTGAGAGGATGCTCACTTAGGCTGGGTGCTGGAACTCCAGTCCCACTATGTGGCAGCATGCAAACTGTTATGGCTAATTTGTTCTCCACAAATTCATGACTCACGATATCTCAGAATGTGAAGTATTCGAAGAGAGGTCTTTACAAAGGTAATTAAGTTAAAATGAAGTCATTAGGGTGGACTTCATACACTGTGGCTGACTTTCTTACAAGAAGAGGAGGTTTGGACACAAAGTACCATGGGGAAGAGCACATGAGGACATGGGAGAAGACTCTAGCTACCTACAGGCCAAGGAGAGAGGTCTCAGAAGGAACCAGCTCTAGCAACACCTTTATATTGGACTTCGGCTTCCAGATTGAGACAACGTGTTTCTGTTGTTTAAGCCTTCCAGTCTGTGCTGCTTTATTACACAGCCCTAGCAGACTAATGCATAAGCATAATTTGATGAGATGTGGGGTCTCCAATGGAAGGAAGCCATGTGGCCTGGGAGAGACTAGGCCCTCTGGGAATGTTTTACTCATCTGCTCCTTGGAGCGAGCTTTAAAAGAGAAGCTTACTGAAAAAATGTGAACTACTAATGCCTTAAGGGCTGTGAGTTTTCTATCCCTGATTTCTGCCTCTCCAGATGGGTTTGAGTAGCAAGTATATCCAGTGTGAAGCTGGACCAGGACTTATATGAAAGCAGCTTGCAAAGACCCCGAGAAAGTTTGTGTGGGGACTCCGGGTGACAGAGCCAGTGGGCATTATCCTCTAGGATCCCTAGAGAGAGGAACAGGATCATGAAATGACATTGTCTTCAGTTGACACCCCAGCAGCTGTGTGAATTTAATCACACACAAGGACAATATACTGTTATAGTTGGCTTGCTTTCATCTGTTCTAGCATACCTGCTTTTTCCCAAATGAAATGAGACTCAGTATAACCAAGACATCATCCAATTTGTCTCTTAGGTAGGCACATTGAGAGGTCTAGACTTTTCAGCCTGGGAAGACAAAGGGTGAGAAAAAAAATGATCTGAGTTTATTGATGAGGAAGAAGGAAACAAGGATGGCTCCTGATACCTAACTTCTTCCAGTGTATGTTCTCTGTACCTAGGCTGCTTAGCTGTCATACATGTTCTGTCTCATTTCCATCTCACATCCAGCATATGAGGTAGGTCTTATCATTACCAACACTTCATAGGAGAGAAAACAGTCTCAGAGAATGAGAGGGACTTACTTAATATCACAGAGCTAGTGAGTGGCAGGACCAGGGGGATGAGCCAGGTCTGCATGACTCAAAGCTTATGCTCCTAATTATCATACATGCCATCTACCCCCCCCCATAAGATATAAATAGATCATCTTACTCATTAAATCCCGGGATGCTAAAATGAGAGAACAACTTCCTTCCTGGCTCGCCTTGTATATATCCTGAAACTGAAAGTAGGTGCTTTAGAACAAATCGAAGGTGGTTGTCTTTGTATTATGGGGAATAAAAATACTGCTCTTTTTTTAACCTCAAGCAGTAGAGCTCGAAAAGGTCAACTTGAGAAAGTTCTAGGTCAGTTCCCTAGACAGCAAGAGGTCGTGGTCTATAGGGTGGAAATGGGGGTTTTGCTATTTTTAAAGCAAAACCAACTAAAGTGCTCTCAACCTGACAGAGAACTTGTCTATATGCCCCTTGGGATTCTGCAAGTAGCCAAAGCCATATGCACTTTAACCTTGGGCTGGGATTCTGTTGAGTCTATCTCTTTTGGCTTTACTCTGGTAATTTAGCGTCACCTTCACAACCCAAATCCATGGATGTTCAAGTCCCTTATATAAAATGGCATAGAACAATGCATACAGTCAGCACTCTACATCCACGGATTCACGCCACCACTGATTAAAAAGTTTTTTATCTATGTTTGAGTGAATCCGTGGATGAGAACCCCAAGGACATGAAGGGCCGACTGTATATTGAAAAAAATCTGTGTATAAATCAACCTGTAGGGTTCAAACCCTGATTGTTCAAGGATAAACTGAACTTCCTAAGTGCAGTTGGTAGTAAAAGATTATTCAAAAAAATAACTGCAATTTGATATGACAGAATATTTCAAAATGTGTAGCACCCAGTGAAGAAAACCTAAGAAAAGGTGATGATGAGAAGATGGGGCTGTTTATTGGGTTCGATCATGTCATGAGTCGTAGCCTCATACTGGGCTATTAGAGAAGTCGAGGAAGTTTGAAGTAAACCCTAATCTTTGGGGTCCCATGCCAAGGAGAACAGCCCATCACCTTGGGCCTGTGAGCTGGCTGAGTCACTGAAATGACCTATTTCTTATGTAAAAACTCAGAACACAAGAAATCAGTCATCTCATACCACTGAGATAACTCAGAAATCTAGAAACATGCACAAAAGGGACACACGTATAATAATAAATCTGTGGCTCGGGCCCCATTTCTGCACTAAGATGCTCCACTCTCGCCTCCTATTCTACTTACAATTGCAGGCGACTCTTGGCTTGAATGTTCAGATCTATCGGGGGTAGAAATCCCAAGCATAGCAACAGTGTCCAAGCAGAAAGCAGCAGTTGACTGTCCTTAAGTAGCAGAAGAAAGGCCTGAGTAATGATAATCACGCTCAGAAGCCAAATCGGAGGTTCGGGCAGCAGGTGTGGCTGTGGCAGGGCCGGTGGGTGGGTAAGGAACAGCATGGGGGGACCAGGCAGACCCAGGCTTTTAGGGTTTTGCACCAGACCTGTGGAAATCTCATGCTTCTTGGCAGTCTAGCTGAATGCACGTCAGCTAGCTAGGAGAAAACCACTGGCCAGGTGGGCCTGATTTTCCTTAGAAATAACAATAAACAGCAACCCCGTTGTAGCAGGCACAATTATTATACCCCATTTTATATTTGGGGAGACTGAGGCTCAGAAAGGTACCTGAACTTCTGAGGTTACAAGAGGACAAACTTTAGTAAGATTAGAATTCTAACCTTGGTATGTGTGAACTCAGAGTCTGAGTCTTTACTCCTAGGCCAGAGGAAAGCAAACTTTCTCAACCAAGGGCCAGATAGTAAATATTTTTGGACTTACTACATGATTTCTATCACAATGATACAATTCAGCTGTTACAGTGCAAAAGCAGCCATAGATAATGCATAAATGAGTAGATATAGCTGTGTTCTAGTTGAACTTTATTTAAAAAGACAGTTTTGGCAGTAGTTTGCAGCAACTAGTTGTCCGCAGCAACAAGTTGCTCTGGCCTTAGAGGCAGTGATCTATTGGAAGGAAAGAAAACTGAACTAAGAGTTTGGGCTTGAGCCCACTTGTGTCACAACTTCCTGTGGGAGTTTGATTAAGTCATGCAATGTCTTTGTGCCTTAGTTTCACTAGTTATAAATAAAAATGAGAATCACCATTTCGTTTACTTCTCTGGAATATATGTTTTTAGGAAGATTGGGAAATATAGATGGCCTGCACATTGAAAAATGGAATTACCATGCAAATCTTAGGTGCTCCCTTTTTCTTACACTGGTAAGTGGCCATCTGGAGCCATCATTTCCCCACAGATCGCATCCTAGGCCTGGGCCCTGGTGTCTAGAAGGAGCAGCAGGTAGGTGAGTCGATGGCACTTGTGTATCTGTATGAAAGTCAATTCCTATGGCAACAAACAGAATCAGAAGCAGCTCTCATGCTATGCAAAGAACAACAGGAGGATAGCAAACCAGGAAGCAAAAATCAGACAAGATGGGGAATTGTGAGGAGAGTCTGTTAAGCTCAGCTTGAATGGCCAATGCCGATACCAGGAAGAACTGCCATTGGTGAAAATGCGCCATCTCTCACAGCAATAGGGATGTTTTCATCAGGTGAGAGAGAGAGCCCTTGTTTTGAAGAAGCATGTGTTTGTAACACTTTAAACAGTCAAATAATATCCGCCTTCCTGGCAAAGAGCTCCTTAGTGCTGATTGCCATAGAAAGCACTTCGTTGGTCCTTGCTCTCACATCTGGGCCCTGGAAGGAAGCTCTCCTGGTAGGCCCAGAAAGCTCACTTCTAGAAAGAGGCTGCCAAGAGGAGCCCAGAGAACCAGTGTACTCGAGCTGCAGTGGCTTGGGGAGATGATTTTGTCCAACTCTTCATGTTTCTGGAAGGAAACTGAGACCTGAGAGGCAGCTGGCTGAAGGCCTCCAGATGTAAACAGCAGGCCCTGCCCTAGAACCCCACTCTCCCGATCCTCCTGCCCCATGGATTGTCCCATATTCGCAGTCTGGGTGTCTGCTTCAGTGCACTCCTGTGCATTGCAGCTGTGTTCCTCCACACCCCTGATATCAGCGAGTGAACCTGAGGCAAGAATGTCCTTACATGCTATTTATGTTTGCAAATCTTCGGGTGACAGCCAATTGTTGGGCCTCTTTCCTTCTGAAGTAATAAAGGAAAAGGTTCTCTACACCCCTATGTTCCCATGAAAGAGTTTAAACAGTTAGGTTGGAAACAGTATCTCTCACTTTTCTTTTTCTTCCAGTAGTTATTACTCTTGGTCACATTGAAAATAGCTGAAACTGTTCTTCCACGTGTTTTAAGAGAACAAGTGATACCTATTGTAAGATAACTTTTTAAAAGCTTTCCTTTACTAAGATTTGCTAGATCCAACCACTGCATAGTACCTTTGAATTAATACTCAGTAAATTAAGCCATCAAAGTGCCAAATAATAAAGTATTTTTTTCCCAGCTTTGCCAGTCTGTGAAGAATTCAACAACAAAACCTCTTAGTGCCTGGATGTGGCAGGTGATGACTTAGCTTTTCCCTTAATTAGCTTCAAGACATCTGTTCCTGTATGCACAGAGCTCTGTATTTTTCTAATATTTCCAGGTATAGCGTTTCTTCAACATTGCCAAGGTGTTCATTTGTATCCTCTGCATTGTATACTTGAGGAAACATGGAGGCAAGAAGAGATTAAATATAGTATTTAAAAGCCTGTGAATGGGAGACAAAGTGGAGTTCAAGCCTCAGTGCCTCTATATTCATAGCTGTATGACAGTGGCAGAATTACCTGAACTCTGTCCTCAGTTTCCTCATCAATAAAGTGGGGAAAACAATGGTACTTGCCTCCTAGGATTGCGTTGCAGGTGAAATGAGCCGATACAGATAGTATTTGGCAGAGGTGTGCTCAGTGAGTGTGAGCCATTATTTCCTTGGGGAGCCTGGGAAGTTTATACCACTTATTTTTTACAATACAGGAAGAAACTAAAAACATTTGTTTTGAAGCCTTGAATAATGTTAGATAAAAATACAGAAATGCCAGTTGTTTGTGCTGACACACACACCCCCTCTATGTTATGCCTATTTAGAGTCAATTTCTCCATCAAAAATTCCATGCCGTGAGAAATTTTTTTTCTCTCTCAGTCAAATGCCTTCCCATTTTCAATGTAACTGGTGTGTCTTATTATTGCTACATTACTTCCCATTGAAACATCTTTCCTCCAGAGCATGTGATGTCATTTAGAGATACTGGCACAAACATTTTTTCCATATTTTGTCAATTAAGCATGTCACAGAATTTAATATTTACAGTCTTGTATGATTCACTGAACACTTGGAGGAAAAGGGAGATAATGACAGTGATCAAAATGTAAGATTCTGCTTTTAGCACCGAAGAACTAAGGGTAGAATCCTATCCTGTTGATTTCATTAGTGAATATTAAATATAATTATGAAGCTTTAATGAACATACTGATAACATTGGTAAGCATTTCAAAGAACAAATTAATATTTAAATATTTAATGTCTGTAACTCAAACTTTTACACCGATGCTTGCCAATTCTCTCACAATGGACAAGACTTGCCTTAGGAAGCAGATGACATAGCACTTGCGGAAGGTAAAGTCGCTTATTGCCAAAACCTATGTAACTCAGAGGCAAACTTAATTGCATTGGTGAATTGGTGTGGTAACACGGGCAGGTCACAGAAATCCTTGGTTTTGGTATAAAGCTGTTATATGTCTAAATGATGTTCCCTCCAGTGCCTTGGAATGTGATCGCAGTTGGCAATGGACCTTTAAAGAGGTAATTAAGTAAAAATGAGGTCTTTAGGATGGGTCCTAATCCACCATGACTAGTGTCTTTATAAGAAGAGATTAGGACATAGACACACACAGAGGGATGACCATATGAAGGCACAGGGAGAAGACAGCCATCTAGAAGCCAAGGACAGAGGCCTCAGAAAGCACCGAACCTGCCGACACCTTGATCATGGACTTCCAGTCTCCGGACTGTGTTGAAATATCGTTTCCATTGTTTAACCCACCCAATCTGTGGTGCTTTGTTATGGTGGCCCCAGGAAACTAATACGTTAGCTGAGGCATCGATGCCTTGATCCCCTGAGCTGAGGCAGGGAATGGCACATGTTTGTACACCCTTCTACCTCAGTGACTGAAGGAGTGAGGAGTAAAGTTGTCACATCACCCATCCATCCCTGGAGGAATGGCCACCCCTTGGGTAACAGAAGAGCTAGGTTTCTCAAACAGAGGTCAGACATGGGTACCAGAGAATGGTCAAGAGGTCTGAAATCTGGGTGGACAAGGCACAGGCTAAGGGGACAGGAAGTGTCAGAAATCAGGAGCTAGGCTAAACTGAAAGTGTCAGTGATCAAAATGCCAAGACATGAACTTGGTTCAGGTGCTGGGGTCTGCTTTAGCTAGAGGTCTCCTGTATCCTCTGCAGTTGTAGGGGTTTGTCCTAGGATGAGCCATGTTGAGCTGGAAGAAGCAGCATGGTGCAGTGAAAAAGGGCATCGGGTCTTCACTCATGAGATCTGGTCTCACAGTCCTGGGCTCAAATTATTCTGGCAGTTCATTGTTATAGAATGTATTGGGTATTTATTTATAATGATAAGATGCTGAACAAAGTGCTAGGGACACAAAGGAATTTATGATCCAGAGGAAGAGAGGGAGACAAAGAGAAATTACAGCAAATTGGGAACTTCCTTTTAAGCTTAGTTGGAACAACCTCCCTGATGAAAATTTAAAAATCCTGGGTAGGACAAATGTGTTCAAACTGTCCAAAAGTGGGAAAGAAATAACAGGCTATCAGAGCCCCACCAGGTCAGAATATAATGGAAACGGGATCTGAGTCATTTTGCTAATCCACGCAGACTCGCCTTTCAGGTTGAAAGGGCAGAAGTGAAAGGCCAAGGCCTGCTAATTAAAATCTCTTCTCCATATGAGACTTGGACCCCAAAGGGTTATACTCTATGGAAAGTGGGACCCGAAGGTACTCCCCTACAGGCTTAACAAAGCAGTGACAGTAAGAAAAATGCAACTTAGAATTGTTGCCATAGGACTGTCCTCAAGTGGAATTATAGCCTGAATTTGCATGGCCTCAGTTGTCAAATACCAACCTGTGAAGTAGGCTGAAGGTGATCTTGGACCAGTAATGCTTCCAAGCACACAGAACCTCCTGGAAGAAGCTACTTTCAGCTTCAGCCTAAAAAATACTTGCAAGTAATTCTTCTACAACTTTGAGACGTAATTTTTATCTCAGTTTAAATAAAAATAGAGATGTATTTGAAGAGCACACAAATTTGAGCTAGTAAAGAACATATAAATTATTAAAATTCATAGCTATAGAATGTACGTTCTTTTTGAGCACATATAGAACATTTAAAAATTTGACAACACCTTAGGCCAAAAGCAAGTCTAAACACATTTCAAAGTAGTGCCACCAGCTCACCGCGGTGAGTAGAAATCGATAGGAAAAAACTAACATGCATTTAGCTTTTATAGTTTTTCATCGCTTAACTGTAAAAATACAGACATGAAAATATGGTACAATTGTTGCATTCTTTTAGGATTTCTTTATTTTTCCATTGAATTATAACATGAATACAGTAATGTATAAAGTATACTAATCTTGGCTGTATGGCTTTTATTTTTTTTAATTTTTAGAATTAATGTACTCTAAAATTGTCTCTTTTAATATATAGTTCTAGAATTTTATCCCATTTATAAATTCATATAACCTACACCACATTCAAAATACAGAGTTGTTTTATCACACCTCCTCTAACCCCGTGCAACCACTGATCCATTCCCCATTATTTCACATTGTCTTTTCAGGAATGTGATTAGAATCTCACCAAAAAATATATGTGCAGGGTGTAGCCTTTGGGGATTGGCTTTTCCATCCAGCATAAATCCCTCCAGATCCATTTACATTGTGTATATCAGTAGTTCATTCCTTTTTATTGCTGACTAGTATTTTCATGATATGGATGTACCAGGTTTTTGTAATCATTTACTCATTGAAGGACATCTGGGTTTTGATTCCAGTTTGAGCCTTTACTAATAGAGTTTCTATAAATGTTCATATACAGGTTTTTGTGTGGATATACACTTTTATATCTTTGGGCTAAATGCTCATGATTGTCATTACTGGGTTGTATATTTTATGCATGTTTAATTTCATGAGAAACAAACTGATTTGTACAGTGGTTGTAACATTTTAAATTCCCACCAGCAACGTATGAGTGATCTAGTTGTTTTGCATCCTCGCTAGCACTTGGTGTTTTCAAACATTTTTCATAATGTTTTTTAAAAACATTATATTTCAAAATAATTTTAGTCTCACAAAAGAATTGCAAAGATATTGCAGATATTTTTAATATATTCTTCACCAAGATTATCCTGTAAACAGCTTATTGTGATACATTTATGTAAATTAAGACATTAACAGCAATATGATACTTTTGACTATTGACTTTTTTGGATTTATTTCCACACTCTTGTCCTTTTTCTATTCCGTGATCCAGTCCAGGATACCACATTGCTTTTACTTGGTCATGTCTCCTTTTTCTCCTGTATTCTGTGGCAGTTCCACAGTCTTTCCTTGTCTTATGTGACCTTGACAGTTTTAAAGAGTACTGGTCAGTTATTTTGTGGAATGTCTCTCAGCACGAGTTCCCATATTGTTTTCTCATGATTGGACTGGAGTTATAGATGTCTCATCATATTAGGGAGCACATGATACCAACATAACATTACTCATCACATTAAATGTGACCACTTGTTGAAGGTGGTATCTGCTGGATTGATTGCTCCTTTGAAAAGTCACTATTTTTCCCTTTTCATAGTCTGTTCTTTAGATGCCAGTCATTCCGTACAGCTCACACTCAAGAGGAGAGGGATTAAACTCCACCTCCTGGATGAAGGAGTGTTAAAATTTTTGTGGATATATGTTAAAGCCACTACAGTAATGAGTAAATATTTGAGGGAGATACTTTGAGGTTATGTACCTATTCTGTTTCTATTAAAAGTTTTGACTGGTAATTTTAACATTCACCAGTGGCTCTTACCTGCAGCAATTATTACTATGGTGTTCTAATGGTGATTTCCAATTTCCCTCATTCCTTCTACATTTATTACTGGGTATTCTTCGGTAAGAAAAACCTGTCCCTTCTCTCTCATTTGTTCATTTATTCAATCGTCTATTTAGGTTAGTATGAACTCATTCTTTGGGCTACAATCTGATACTACCATTATATAGTCATTTACTTTGCCACTGAAATTATTCCAGCTTTGGCAATTGAGAATTCTTTCAAGTGGATCCTTTTGTCCTTTTGCCGTGCTCTCCTCCATTTTCTTGTACTTTCCCTGCCCCAGCACTAGAATCGTCATTTCTCCAGGAAGCCTTGGTTCCTTTTGTTGGAGGATGATATTTAGAAACTATAATGTGGGTGCAGGTGTGCTAATTGTTGCCTGAGTGTTGCTGCTTCTAGGTCCTTTCAACACACAATACTAGGATTATACATATACATGTATATGTGATGTGTGTGTGTGTGTGTGTGTGTGTGTGTATTATTCATGTTCATTCCTGGCATCTCTGACTCCAGTCCAGCACCACGGGGTTTATTTTTCCAGCCCTCCCACCTTGCTTATTTGTAACTTTTTTCTCTGACTATGAGAAACCCGGCTCCCATCCTCCTTTCACCATCTATTTAACTTATTTGTTCAACTCTAATATACCTTCTGAATTGCTAACCTGTACTGTGAGAAACAAATTTTACTAACTGGAGTACATAGTTTATATACGATTTTGTTTATCTTTAGCCTTACAGCATTGACTCAAATTACTGTTTTCCAAAATTACTTAGGTCAGCTACATTTTCCTCCATCCCCATCAGCAAGGTTATGTCATATGTTTGTAATATAGTTAAATTCATTTGTCATTTGTCATAGTCTGCATTACTTCTGTTTTCCCAATATCCTGTTTGATTTTTTTAAATTTACATATAGTAAAGTTCACTCTTTGTGGTGTCTAATTCTATAGATTTTGACAAAATGCATCGTCATGTATCCACCACCATTGTACCATGGAGAACAGTTTTATCACTAAAAATTCCCTTGTACAGCTCCATTTGCATTTAATCACTTCCCACCCCAAACCTTGACAATCACTGATACGTTTTCCATATCCAAATTTTTATCTTTTCCAGAATGTCATATAAATGGAATCTTGCAATGTGTAGTCTTTTCTGTCTGGCTTTTTTAACTTAGCAGAACACACTTATGATTCATCCATGTTGTAGTGTGGATTAATAACTCACTCCTTTTTATCACTGATTACAATTACATTGGATGGATAGAACATAGTTTGTTTGTCCATTCACCTCCTGAATAATATCTTTTTTGCTTCCAGCTTTTAGCAATTATGAATAAAGTTGCTCTAAGCACCCCATATAAGTTTTCTGTGAACACAGATTTTTGATTCACCTAAAAGTGCCTTTGGTGTTTGTATGGCAAATGTATGTTTAAATTTATAAGAAACTGCCAGACCATCTTCTAAAGTGACTAAGATTTTGCATCCCCAACAGCAACACATAAGGAGAATTGTTGTTCTACATCCTTGCCAATAATTGGTGTTGTCTTTTTTTAAGCCGTTCTAAATAGCTATGTAATGATTCTCACCAAGATTTTAATTTGCATCTCCCTAATTACTAATAAACATCCTTTCATGTGTTTATTTGCTTATATCCTCTTTGGTGCAATTTCTTGTCAAGCATGTTGTCCATTTTTAAATTGGGTAGTTGTTTTCTTACTATTGAGTTTTGAGAGTTCTTTGTATATGGTGGATATAAGTCATTTGTCAGATATGTGGGTTACACATATTTTTCCCAATATATGGTTCATTTTTAAAATTATTATTGCCAGAGTAAAAGTTTTTAATTTTGATAAAGTCCATTTTATCATTTCTGCTGTATCTGAGAACTCGTCTCCTAACCTTATGTAGTGAAGATTTTCTCTTGTTATCTACTATAAGTTTTATGTTCTCATGTTATATATTTACATTTATTATCCATTTTGAGTTATATCTTATATAAGATATGAGGATTTGATTGAGGGTTTTTTTTTTTTTTGCCTACGGATATACAATTGCTCCAGCACCATTTGATGAAAAGACTGCCCTTCCTGCATTGAATGCTTTTGTACCTTTGTTAAGAAATCAGTTGGTAATACATGATGTGGGTCTGTTTCTGGGTTCTCCTTTGTTCCATTGATCTATGTCTTTATCCCTCTGCTAGTGCCGCAGTATCTTGTAGGGTTATAAAAAGTCTTAAAATCAGATAGAATTATTCTTCTATTTATTCTTTTAAAAATTATTTTGGCTATTGTAGTTCCTTTACCTTTTCATATATATTTTACAATCCATTTGTCTATATCTACAAAATTATCATGCTGGGATTTTGATAGGAATTATGTTAAATCTGTATATCAGTTTGGGGAGTACTGAAATCTTTACTATATGGAATCTTCCAATCCATAAACATAGTGTGTCTCTCCATTTATTTATGTCTTTGATCTCTTTCATCAGCATTTTGTAGTTTGCAGGATACAGCTTCTATACATTTTTATTGGATTTATACTTAAGTATAAAATAGAGCAGGTTAATGGAGGGTGGGATTAGAATTTCAAGTAAGGTAGTCAAGGTGAGATTTGAGAAAAGACATGAGGAAGTTAGTAATGTTGGTATCTGAGAGAAGAGTGTAACTAGTAGTGCAAAAACTTTACCAGTGCAGAAGCTGTAAGGCCAGGAGCATTTTAGGCATGGGAATGGTAAGACAACTGGTCGAGTGTGGTAGGGTGAATGAATGAATGAGTAGCAGGAGAGGCAGTCAGAGTGAAACGGAGAGGCAAAGCTGTATAGGACCTTCTACATTAGGCCTTCCACAGGACTTTGACTTTTATTCTCAGTGAAATGGTGAGCTACTGAGGCATCTGTGCAGAGGAGGGCCATGATCTTACTTTGATATTAAAAGAATCCCTCTGGTAGCTGTATTGAGAATAGACTGTAAGTGATTAAGGATGAAAGAGCTAGCAGTTTAGGAGGCTATTGCAGTAAACCAGATGTGCTTGGATTCTGGAGAATTGGTTCATTCAACAAATACACTTTGAGCAAAGGTGGAGGCTGTAGGAAGTTATCAATGATGCCACTAGAGCTCAAGCAATGGTCTAGAAAGTGACAACTGTGAAACCAATTTTGGAAAGGAAAATACTTTATAGCAGCATGAATAAACCAGCTAATTACAAGTGTTAAAACCTAATTAGAACTCAGTTTATAATGCCTAAGGTGCAAGCAGCCGAGTGTGGGAAGCTAGGGTACTGTTGAACCCATCCTCTTTGCTTAGATGACCACCAGTCTTTACTGTCTGTGATGGGCCCCCACAAAATGAGCTATGGCATTTCTAGTAGCTTTGAAAATGTTATAATGACTCAGTATTAGGAATTAGGCAATCAATTCTGCTGAAATAGTATTGCACCATAGGTTTGTTCCTTGAGAAAATTAAAACTTGAATTAAACTGAGTCAATCCTGTTAATTTGAGAACAGAAGCAGAATTTTACTTAGCTTTGTTTCTGCCACTCTGCTGATGATATGTTATCCCAAATCACACCTCTAGTTTCTGATGTGTGCGTTCATGAATGCTTGTCATGGGGCTTGATATAATTAAATGGATTTTAAATGTTTTTCGAGGTACATTGCCCCTCCATCCTCAGAGTACTATGGTCGTTATACCATAGATCCTCATTTTGGCAAGGGCTTACAAATCTTCAGTGACTTCATAAGGGTGGATTATAAAATTAAATCAGGGTTTTAATGTTGAAAGCTGTAATTGTATTAGGGCATATTTTTCTTCCTCCTACTGCACATATCTGTAAATGGCACAACTCTTTGTATAATCCCAGTACTACTTATATAGACTATTTACTTGTTAAATTTAGACTAGAATGAATACCTATGCCTTGATGCAGAATATGTTGAAACTATCCTTTTGATTAGCTCATCATTTTGGGGCATGGAATGATCCACAAGATGACTTAAAACCTAATGGAAGCTTCCTGATATACTGAAATAATAAATACAGATTTTCTGGCTTGTTACAGAGTCACTGAGATAATATCATCTTAGAAGTAGAAGGACACCTAGTTGTAATATGGACACATATCTTCCAAAGGAATAAATTCTCCCCCTAGCCACCCTACGAACTGGTCATCAAGCCTCTGCTCAGACATCTTCATCAATGGGGTGCTCACAGTGTATTGGAACAACCCTAATCTTACCAAGATGGCCTCCCCTGCCCTTCTAACTACTGGTCCTACTGGAACAAACCAGAGTTGACCTACTTTCTCTCCCACTTGAGAACCCTTCAGACACTTGAAACCCAGTGCCCTTGCCCTCTGGGCCTTCCCCCAAGCTGCTTGCCTTCCTCTGGATGTATATATGTTACAATTTCTTCCTCACTATTGACATCCTTGGTTTGAACACCAAACACTTTGGTATCTCAGCTGGACCTTTCCTGGAGCTTCCTGAGGTTTCAGTCTCAGATGTCTGTTTACCGTAATAAGAGAAAAATCTCCACAATGTTTCTGGGTCTGTGAGGGCTAGAAGAGGAGGGAACCCAACCACCTGGAAGTCAGGTGAGCTCAGAGCCATGCAGGATACTACTTTTCATGTGAGGAAAGAGGACCAAAGAAAACAAATACAGTAGAGTCTTTGGGTCTCCCTACACAGTCCCCCTCCCCAAGTATAATTGGCCCAATGTTTATGCTGGAATCTTTGAAAACCTTGCCATACACTCTCTTTCCATACTGTAGCTGACTGGTTGCTATCAATTATATTTGATAGTTGTGAATTAGACAACTAAGTGTCCTATTTGATTAATAAGGTGATATAACTGGCCTGCAAATAGGTAGGGTCAGGTTACCTCTGATTTCTCAGGGGCTGAACTAAGCCAATTAATCAACCATTTGATCTGCTATTCAGTGACTGACCATCAGGAACCAATGCTAATTTGCTTGCTTTAGGTTCATTAATAATATCTAATATTTATTAATTGCTTATTATATACAAGACAATGTATTAAGTATTACATCACTTAATTCTCATAACAACTTTATTAGATAAGTTTCATTCATCTGCATTTTACATATAAAAAACTGAATGATTACAGAGGTCGAGTGACTTTCTCTGGGTCACACAACCAATAAATAGTGTAGACAAGATTCTAATCTTAATCTGTCTCATTGCAAAAGCCCAAGCTCTTGACCTTTACATTATTCTGTACTGGTCTACAGAGTAGAGCTCTATCGTTGTAACATCTGGCTTCAGGCTCATCATGCAAGTCTGTGGCAAGGGTAGAGGTGGAGATTTCTGGTTGGTAAGTAGGCCATTATAGCAGAGATATTGTCAGTTCATCATTAACTTTCCATCTATTTTCACCCTCAGTATAATTATTCAGGATCTGCTGGGATATCTTTTCAATCCTACCCCTCCTTCCTGGATCTCAACCTTCACAAAAATGTTCTATCTGGATTTCAAAATGAGAAATACATGATAAAATAAATAAATTTATCCTAATATGTGAATAAGAGAAGACTAGGGCACATACCCGTCTCTGGTAGCATGTTAGTTAATGGGAAACTTCTGGATCCTAGCTAGCTAGCTTCTGTGTTAGATGCATAACTTTGAACAGTGACTAAAATGGTGGGGGTTTTAGGTCAAGGAAACTCACCAGGAAGCAAGTGGAGGGGATATGATGGATCAAATATGACCTTGGGAGTGTCCATTCACTGAAGCTCTTTGCAGAGATAATTCTACATATTCTTGATGAAGGCCATTGGCTAAGCATTTGGGCATCACATCCACTTTGCATAAGAATATATACTACATGTGCAAAGTTTGGGTGATGCTTTAATCTGTGGTAAAGCCCCTGATCAAGTTACATAAGCAGATAAATCAGTTTCTGTGGTTTCCTAATACAAAAGTTATACCGAATAATAATGCTAACTTCTAGGTTGCCATATAAAAGATAAAGTGGTGGTAGTGGTAGTGGTGGTGGTAGTGTGTGTGAGTGAATGTGTGTGTGTTTAAATATATTTCAGACGACAGGATACTATCACAAAATTCTAGGTTCTATTGGCTGTAGAGTGATATACTAAATATTGCTTTCCAATTTTCAGTTGTAATGTCTCAAATAGATAAGCACATACTTTTATCAACAGCAATACAGAATGCAAATCTATTGGAACAGCAATAAGATCTACTTGGTGTTAATGAAGAATGAAGTTTTTAAAGGAGATAGTAGGAGTTTGGGATTCTTTATCACCCAAGATCTGTATCAGAAAGTTAAAAGTTATTTTTGTAATTGACTCCATGTGGAGAACTGTCTTCCAGGATTGTTCTCATGTTGTTTTTAAGTGAGCAAAAGGGGAAATGTTAAAACTGGCAATCTAAAGAAGCAGAGCAATATAAAAATGAAAAACCAAGCAGGGCAGGTTGGAATTTAGCAAACAACAAATAATTTACCTTGAATGACTAGATTACACAGTGGCTATCTAAGAGTTTATTTTGAATAAAAATATAACAATTAAATTTTCACCCTATAGTTTTTGAAAAGTGGCATGGTTGTCCATTTTAGGTATCCATCAAGAAAGGATTAGTAGTAGCACTTTATTCTTAAAATAAGCAGATGAACCAAAATAATTTTTGTTCAATGGGAGACCAACTTTGTTTCAGAAGGCAAGACAAAGCAATAATATCTGTTTCCAGGGATTGCCATAGTACATTGCAACAAACATGGTGGCTTAAAACAACGGACATTTATTGTCTCAAAGTTCTAGAGGATGGAAGTCTGGAATCAAGGTGTTGGTGGGGCCATGCTCCTCTGAAGGCTTTGGGAGGAGATTCATTCAGCCTCTTCTAGCTCCTGGTGTTGCCAGGAATCCTTGGCATTTCTTTGTAAGATACATCCTTCCAAACTCTACCTCCATCTTTATGTGGCCTTCTTCTCTGTGTCTCTGTGTCTGCATTTCCATCTTCATAGAAGAACACTGGTCATTGGATTAGGGCCCACTTAATCTAGTCTGACCTCATCTTAAACTGATCACATCTGCAAAGAGTCTGTTTCCAAATCAGGTTTTATTGGCAGGTACTGCAAGGTAGAACCTCAACATACCTTTTGGGAAGACATAATTCAAACCACAGATAGTGTCCTATAAAAGCACTATATTAAAAGAAATCTTTTTATTAAAAAGATGCCAACCAACTGCACTTCAAGGATGGTATATCTGTAGGAGAGACTTTACAATCTTGAATAAGAAATTAACAGAAGGCAAAATGAAGAACTAGAGTACTCTCTCGTAACTTTGAGAAGCCTTTTTCCTACCTACCACCCCTGCTGCACAGTATACCCCTTTGGGTTAGTGGACAGGGTGGGTAGTATCTTGAGTGACCACACATTCCACTACTGAGCTTCATCTGATCCTCTTTCTCACACCATACCTGGACAAGAGCACAGGCTCTAGAGTCTGATTGTTTAGGTTCAAACTGCAGCACTCCCATCCCCTCCTCAGCAACTTGATATCTGACTCCACCCCTCAGTACCCACTACCAGGTAAATTGGAGGGGCTGGTACAATTTCTTTAGTAGAGTTTCTTACAGGAAAGTTATTTAGGGAATTCTATCATGTGGTGTCAAACTCACTGCCACAACCCTATTATCTTTGGGACACTTTTTAAAAATGTTTTCATCAAAAGAAAGATATGCTTCTCAATGCATTGCATCCTTTATTCGTATACAACTAGATGTCTAGCTCTCCCTTCTGAACCGGCTGCTCAACATGGAGTCCAGTCCATTGATCTTTACAGTCTAGTGAAAATCGGCATAAAAATATTTTCTGGAATTTCCTTTTTCTAAATATTATTTTTGACAAGTGCTGGATATTTTCACTGATCTTTGACTTAAACCCTGGCAGTCTTATCTTTTATGTCCTCCTTTGCTCTTGTGGATGCATTTGGGTAATTATTCTGAAAAGAATGTCAAAACACAGCAAATGGTTTAGAATAACTCTGTTTATATCTTTTAGAGTGAGAGGGGAAAGGTCTTGGGAGAGAATTAATAATGTCCTATAGCCGCTTGCAGGGGACATCAAACAAATTGATAGTGATCTTGTTTTATTGCAAGATAGTATAGAAATTCATAAAGATGAACTAAGGCTGTAGAGGCAAAGACCTGGACCAGATGTAGGGGCTGTTCTGTGTGGGTCCGAGTTATTCTTTAGTGTAGGAAGGAAATTCGGTGACAAGATGGGTGGTCAGTAGACTCATTGGAGAAATGTATTTACAGAAATGATGAGGGTATGAGAATTTATCATCAGCTCAGAGTACATTTGCCTTTACCTACATTGTGAGATTATTTTAAACCATTTTGAAAATTACTGGCTTTCATCTGCATCTCAAGGGAATCTTTCTAGGCCACTTTGAAAGGAATTTTATTTCTTTTCTTCTCCCAGGTCACTGAGTATTAATGGGACAAATCATCACTCCATGGCACCAGCATGTGTATCAGGAAAGAGAAAGTCGCTCTTTAATAAAACTAGAAAACACCAATATTTTCTGACAAGTCATCACAACTTTCATTTTTAATGTGTTCTGATAAAATCACAGAAGATTCAGGGCTTTCTCTGTTTCTCTCAGTTCAGTAGGGGTCCTTGAATATTATTTTAAGGGCTTCGGGGAGCCTCTCCACCTCCTGGCCTCCCCAAGAACCTAACCAGTACCAGGGAACTCTATTTCACTTGTAGAGTGCAATGTGCAATGAAGGCTTGACCTGTAGGGCAAGAAGTGGAAGAAATATACTTACAGTTTGCTATAGATATTCTAGGATGAAAAAAGTTCTCATTTCCAGCCAAAACTTGCACCTAGGAAAGGACAACAGTTTTGAGAGCCCCAGCTAGGGAGGCAGGTGGCCAGAGCTTCTAACCTAGCTCTGCTGCCACAACCTTGTGTGACCACAAGCAGTCTGTCCTGTTTCCACATCTCTAACATGAACGGGTCTGACTAAATGAAAGCTAAGGAACTTTCTTGCTCTAGAGTTGAGGTGCTTCCCAATGCACTATGCCATTGGTGTCCCAGTGTGGCTTCTTGGATCCATTTCTTTGGCTGGGCTCTTTCTCACTCTTCTTCAGTATATATTTCTATTTATTCCCCTCCTCTGCTCCTTACCTTTCTCATCATTTTGCTTTTTCCTTTTCTTTTCCTGACCTTTCTTCTTCTCTATCCCCTCACTCCAAATTGGGATAGATACATTCCCTTTGGGCTACATTTAATGTTCAGGTGACATATGGCTCTAATGAGGCTATTGATGTCTGTTCTATAGACAAAGCAGACTTTTTATTTCAAATCAAAGTTCAACTATATTCTGGTGACTCTTAATACCACCAGAATATGATGAGGCACCCTAAAGATAATTCACCAGACCCATTTTCAATCTGGCACTCAGAGACCCCTTCACGAGGATGCCGCCATCATATCTGCAGTCAGCAGTCTCCCTAACCTCGATGTCCCCTCCCCACACTCCAGGGCATTTTCTAGGGCTACAGAGACAAGCTGATTGTATGAGGTTCTTCTATGAAATCAAGATGCTCTAACTCCAGGAGTGCAGACATTACTTGGCCCTGAAGCTCCAGGGGCCTGTCTACCTCAGGAGCCACTTGGACGTGGTCATGACGTGGTCAGTCTGGCTTGCATAGCTTCATTGGAGCCAGTACGATACACAACTTGTAGTGCTCCCTTTCTCCCCACACCGAGCAAACAGAGTTCGGATTTGTTTCATCATTTGCATAGCTTTTTGTAGTCTTTTAGGTTTTCAACAATTACTTTCTCCTCTCTGATATGGGACATTGGGAAACGAAGAATGCATTTGCCAAGTTCTGAGTCCCTCCTCACCACAACTCCATGGAGCAACGCTAAGGTTGTCAGCCTTATTCCACATCTGAGAAAGTTAAGGCACGGAGATGTTATGGAGTTTAACAAAGGATAAGTTGCTGAGCAAGGACCCAACTGGGTATCAAATCCAGGTGGCTCTGGCAGAAGGACAGGCAAATAACCATTATGCAACACTCACAGTGATTTCTCCATAGTTCCATGACTGGTCCATGGTGGGACTGGAGCAAGAACCCATGTCTGTCTGAGGCCAGAGCCCACATCCTCAGCCACCATGTCCCACTGGTGCTTGGTGGAGAGGAGGGGCTCACCATTCTCTGCCTTCTCTCTTGTCATGCTGTTGCTATGGCAATTGAAGTATGGGAAAAATTCCCCAAATGCAACCAACAGTTGAAGATTGCGAGGCTTTGGAGAGTCGTATCATAAAGGAGAGACCTGAAACTAAATGCATACCATGAGAATTACAGAAGTGCCAAACTAAGATGGCAGAAAAATTGTGATACCTAAAACCTGGGCTTGAGGCAGAAACTAATAAGGGAGAAAAACCTCCATAAAATAGACTTTTAGCATTCATACAATAAGCTATCTAATAAACTTGGCAATTGTCATAATATTTGGTTTCATGGAGAAGACAGCCTGTTAGCAACAGGGAATAACTTAATCTGTTAATTAAATACAAAATTCAGTTCTCGTAAAACATAATAATTAGCCTTTTCTTACCTTAGGATATCTGCATCAGCAAATACTGTAACATCTCAAGAAGGAAATCAGGGGTTCTTATGTCTGTGATGCTTACCGTGGCTTTGTAACTGTAGCTTTGCAAGTTCAGCACTCAGGAGACTGTTTTTTTTCCCCTTCTAGATGCTTTTCTTGCAATTAGGGTAGGTTACTATCTGGTGACAATAGATGACTTAGTTAAATTAACTTTGCCTGAACTACAAAAGATTCATTATAGGCAAGAGTGTTGTGAATTTCTACAAAAGATTCATTATAGGCAAAGTCTTGTTGTGAATTTCTACTGCTTTAAACCCAACCAACTCCTGCCCCCAGAAAAAAAGTTCCCTCATTTAACACTTTAAGAAGCGAATCAATTGAACATGAATTGGTAACATAGAACGTTGTATTGAACAAGATTGAAGGGACAAATACTTGAAGATGGGAATAGTCACAAACTTCTGTGCAGGTAGGATGGTACAATGATCAGTTATCCAGGAAGTCAGGCAGTCTTGGCTTCACGATCCAGCTCTTCCATTTCTTCAGCTCCACGATCATAGGCAGGCCAATTATTTAACATCTTAAAGCTTCCTTCCCTTGTCTGGACTTCATGATATGTAACTATTGTAGCACCATTGTTGTGAAGATTAAGCAAGGTCACATGAATGGGGGGCTTGGCCCAAAGCCATGGTCAGCCCCTGCTCTGGTCACTGAACTACCTGTGGTGTTCCGCAAAAAGGCCAGCTGTCTCGTCAGTCTCAACTTCTGATAGCCCTCTTTGCTCAGCTGGAAACTCAACCTGCTATGCCCATTGCCGCCTTCCAGCTCATCCAACATGTTCTCTAGGTGTGTATTTGGAAGTCACCTTCCTTAAGAAGTCTTCTTTATTGTTAGTTGTGTTAGTTGTGATATTATTTATGCTTTGAAAAAATTAAAGAAGCATAATAAAGTATTTATATGCGAAATGACATAATATCAGTGATTTGCTTTGAAATACTTCAGGAAAAAATGAGGGGAAGGGAATTAATGAAACAAGGTTGGCAAGATGTGGATAACTGTGATATGGGTACATGGTGGTTTAATAAGACATGTCTCTTTACCTTGGGCATATTTGAAATTTTTCAAAAAAAACACCATATTTGACCTGAAATCCCTCCCTAAGCCGAGGTGTCTTTCCTAAATATGCATTAACAGTGCTATTATGTCATCTCTTAATTGCTCTCCTTAATCACCTATTTCTTGGATAGTCTCCAGTATTGGCCCATGAATTCCTTCAAGGCAGAGACATGCATATTATTCATTTATGTCTTACCATTTCTGGGACAAAACATAAAAATGTAAAGGGATCACTTGGTAACAAATTATTTATTGAGTATAATACACATTTTGTTTGGAATGGGTCTCTCAATTTCCAGGCTTCCTCCTCTGAGGATCTTCTTTTCAGGACCATCTTGGAGCAGTTTCAGGTACTGATAATCCTGTCGTGTTTCAGCCACTGGCTTGTAGTATTCATTAAGGAGAGAAGCCAGTATCACACATCTTGTGCTAAGAATCGAAAACTCTCCATCACTAGTTGTCTTTAATTAGAAGTAGGTGATTTTCCCTTTGCTCAAAGAATAAAACATCCACCTTCTCCCAAAAGCTTTATGCTGCAACTTTCATTTAATAGATGTGTATATAACACTTACTTAACAGTTCCCACAATGACTGTGGCCTCTGAAACCATCATTTTCTAGGTTTTGCATACAAATTTAAGGCACATTAATGAGTGTTGATGGTGCTGCCCACAGGTCTCTCAAACATCCTCTTGCCTGGTACTTTGAGACTGTGTATACAAGTAACAACATGTATGTAGAACATATTATGTTTCTGAAGGTTCAAATCGTGATATTAGGATACTTCCACTTAATTGTCAAGATGATAGCACTATTCTGCCCGTCTTGAAGCATTGGGGCCTTCCACCATCAAATAATTAAAAGCAAGTTAGTCACTCATTCAACAAATATCTATCTGTTAAGCTCTTTCCATGTGTTCTAGGGCTTGTTCTAAGCACTAGGAATACGAAAGAGGACAAACCACACACACTCACCTTTGCCCTCATGGAGTTTACATTTTAGAGAGTTCCACTAGTTCCATCTTTGAGATACGAAGAACTAGTATGGAAAGTTCTCACTGGAGGCTCTCGGAGTTATCTATTCCTGTGCTAGTCTCCTCCCTTCTCACTTACTGACTAGTGAAGGACCTTCCCATAATTATTCTCCTTCTGCCTCCTGAATCATCAGTTTTCTTTTCTGTACTGGACATTTTCATCAACATAAACATCATGTCATAATTTATCCCAAAGAAGAAGAAACCCTCTCAACCCCACATTCCTCTCTAGCTACCACCCCATTTCTTTGCCCATCTGTAGAGAAAAAGACTCTTGAAAAGAGTTGCATATGCTCATTTTCTCCAATTTCTCACCTCTGGAATGATCACTTTATCTCCTCTAATTCTCTTTGGAACCCACTCATATCAGCTGTTCCCTTCCATAGGAATAGCTTCTGTCAAGTTCACCTGTGACCTTCACTTTGTCAAACCCAGTGATCAACACCCAGGTCATTATTTTGCATGACCCGTAAGAAGCATTTGACACATTTGATCATTTCCTTCTCTTTGACTTACAGCCAGGATATCACATTCTCTTGAGTTTCCTTTTTCCTTACTAACCATTTTTTTCTGAATCTCCTTTGCTGATTTGTCCTCTTCTCCCATCCTTTATCTTTACTCCATCTGTACTCACCCTCATGCTGCTGTCATCAAATCTTGTGAATTTAAATACCATCTACCTGTCAATCACTCAAATGTCTGTTTCCATTCTAGATTTCTCCCATGAACTCCAGGCACATATATCCATCTGCCTGCTCAGCATCCTTACCTGGGTGTCTAGTGGACATTTTAAATGTCACATAACCTAAACTGACCTCCCGATCCTTCACCTACAAATTGCCTTTTCTGGGATGTTCTCCATGTTAGGAAATGACAATTCTACTTCCATTTTTTGGTCAAAAAACCCCAGTTCTCTCTTCCTTTTTACCACATATTCTATCCTGTAGCAAATCCTTTCAGCATTACCTTCAAAATATATCTATAACTTGATCATTTCTATGACCTCTACTGCTCCCATATTGGTCCAAGCCAGCATCATCTCTTGCCTGAATTACTATTAATACAGCCTTATAAAATTACTGTCTACCTTTACCCTTGCCCTCTACAGTCTATTCCCTTCATTGCACCCTGAGTGATTGTATTATAAGTCAGATCTAGTCATTCCTCTCCTCAGAGCACTCCAATGGCTTCCTATGTCCTTTAGAGTAAAACTCAAGTTTCTGCAATCACCTGTAAGACACTCTATGCTTGTTCCTTTTGTATGGAATACTTTTCTCACAGATATACACATGGTTTTCTCCTTCTGCCCCTCCCTCTGGTCTTTGCTCAGATGTTATCTTCCCAGTAAGACCTTTCCTGACCACCCTACTTAAAACTGTAAGCTTCTTCTCACCTACTCTCCCTATTTGCTTCCCTGTTTCGTATTTATTCATAGCACTTGCCATCATTTAACATACTACATATTTTACTTTTTTGTTTATTTTCCATTCTCCCTTCCACACACATACACGAGAATATAAACACCAGAAGAGTCAGGGATTTTTATCTGCTTTATTCATTGTTGAATCCTCAGTGCATAGAATAATGCTAGTCACAAGGTAGACACTTATTGATTTCCTGAATGAAGGAATGAATGAATTAACACTTATTCTTAGCCAGGAACAAGAGATACAGTAATCAACAAGACATAGTCCTTGCCCCAAGAAATTCTCAGTATAAAGAGGAGAAATAGGAAAGTAAACAAAATTTCCATTCAATGTGATAATTGCAATACTACTGATGAATGCCAAGAGGGCTATCGGAACACATGGTAGACGATAAATGCTTGTTAAATGTTGAATGAATGACTTCAAGCTAGTTTATTAATAGCAATGGAAATACTTCTCTTAAACATTGAAAACTTCCTAATGACTCATCCTTTTCATCTCCTGGGGAAGGACTAGAAACTAAAGAGACCCTGTTGACATAACACTGTCCAGCTCTACTTTGCAAAATGGGAAGTATTGATCTTTGTTACTTGTTAAAATTACAAAGTAAAAATAGAGTTAAACCAAAAGCAAAAGACAAAAATGTGTCAGGATAGGTAGTTCCCAAGAAAATTACTGTGAGGCTTATTACTCTTGTGTTAAGATGTAAATCGCATAGTCCTTTGAGTCAATATTTGCTGATCGAATATTTCTTTTAGCCAAAAGTGAGTCAGTTTGAGGAGGAGAAAAGAGAAAATAACAAAATTATGAATTGCTAAAATGAAGTCTTCCCCCCAGCTGCTAAAACTTTGCACTGAAACTGTGTGTGACAACAAAGCAATAGATTGAAAAATGAAAAATCGAGCCAACCAATTGTTCTGTCCACATGACATATATTCTTTGGCTTCTTTTCCCACTGAATTTGTATTGTGTATATGTGATTTGGAGGATAGACAATGGGCCAGTGGAGGAAAGGGTATCACGAGAGGCATTTCGATCCAGACCCTTCTCTCTTTCCCATTGTCTGGCTTTTCCTGAGTGTTGGGAGATTGGGAATCAGTATAGACCATTCTGCAGCTGTTCCAAACATGGTTTGCATAATGGGGTCTCAAATACTCTTGTTTCATGTTTCTTAACATCCTGGGAATAGCACACCTATATCTATACTAGAAACAAACAAAATTGACACAAGGAACGTTGATAGTTGGTACTATGAAATAGGGATGCTTACCTGAGCATGGTATAGAGAAATGAGAAGAGGACCAAGGCTGGTCTCACTGGAAGGAGCTCATGAGAGAGAGAATGTGAAGAGAGCAGCCAGAGAAGTTGGAAGTGTTTCATTTGAGCAGTCAAGGGAAGAAAAGATTTATGATGGAGCTGAGCAGAGTCACATGCCAATGAAAAGTAAAATAAGATGAGGGCTAGCCAAAAGTTGGAAGCAACCTATACCCATCAACTGATGGATAGATAAGTGAAACATGGTGTTTATCCATGTAATGAAATATTATTCAGGCTTCAAAAGTAAACACTGATATATGCTACTGTGTGGATGAACCTTGGAAACATTATGGTAAGTGAAAGGAGCCAGTCACAGAAGACCACATAGTGTACGATCACATTTATATGAAATGGCTGGAATTGGCAAATCCATAGAGACAGAAACTAGGTTAGTGGTTTCTAAGGGTTTGGGGTTGGGGAAGGAATGGGGAGTGACTGCTTAATGAGTACAGGGTCCACTTGTATGGTAATGGAAAATGTTTTGAAACTAGAGGTGATGGTTGCACAACATGCGAATTTACTAAATGTCATTGAATTATACACTTTAAAATGATTAATTGTGTGTTAATGTGAATGTAACCTCAATACAAAAAGTAATATTAGGGCCGAGAAATGGTCATCAGATTAAGAAGTCATTAAGATTTCTGTGAGAGCAGCATCAGTGATGCAGATAGGAGTGGAAGCCAGGCTCCAGTCAGTTGAGACATGACTGGGTATTGAGATAGGGGATGAAGGAGTATACAGAAATACTTCAAAGAGTAGAAAACTCAGGTTAGACTTGGAGGTTTCTGAAAGGAGGGTATTGTTCATTCACTGTAAGATGGGGGAGACCTGAGCCTTTGTATTAACTGAGGAGAAGGAGCCAATGGAGAGAGAGGGGCTGAGGTACAGAGAAACATCGGCTGTGTAATGGAGCCAGGTCTTTGCAGAGGAGATGGCGATGGGAGCTAGAGCAAAGGTAAAGGCTGAGGCTTAAATAGAAGGTGAATCGATGTGTCCCCTCATATGGGAGGCAGGATGAAGGGATGCTAAGGCAAACGGGGATGTGGAGAAGAAGTTGAGAATGTTCCCATCTATTGTCATTGTCTCTATGAGATGGGAAACAAAGGCACACATAGAAGAATGATTAAAGCTGGCCACTGGAAATAGACCCATGAGGTTACCAGAAGCTGACTTCCTTTCCTCTAATCCACACTGAGAGAATAAAGAATGGTCTCCAGAGTCTTCCATTTGTCTTTTGTTCAATTGTCTATATTGGGCTCATAGTTCTTGATCTATAACTTCTCACCCTACAGTGCACAAAGAATTTAAATTTTGAATTCCAGTTGTCTAATGAGTAAATAATTATAATAATAAAAGTAACAATAATTTTGGTGACTGCTCCAGTAGTAGTAATCTTAAAGTTCAGTGTCTGAGGCATCTCAAGTTCAGTACCTTAGAGGGTTAATTAAGTCAAGTTAATTGGAAGAGATCTAATCTCCAGATAGGTAGCGTGGTTGATTATCTTATTTATGCTTAAACAAAGTAACAGAGGTCATTACAAGACTTTTTAGAAGATTATTTATTGATATATAATTTCTTAATTAATTTTGATTGGCAATATTTCTTACTGCTTGAATCCATCCTCTGCCACTTTGGAATCTGCCCAGCACAATAGATCCATTGAAATCATGATTTAGCAATGGTTTATTTGTAATCTAGTTTTAACATATAAAAAGTACCTGTGATTTGGCATTTTACTGTGACTCTAAAAAAACACTTTCACACATATTGGTGGTGTGCTGCCTGAGGGAAGATCTGAGAAGATGAAAGTATCTTGGAGCCTCCGTAGAGGTGCCAATGGGTGGTTTGGACAGGACTTTTATGTGATTGCCTGGCAAATGCAATTTCAAGACAATTCTTCTAACCCCTTTTCTCAACCAGTTTCCAGCCTTCAAGCCCCTGCTCTATAAAAATTCTGGAGCCACTTCTGTCTGTTCTGCTTATGGTAACCATTTTAACAATGGGGCTACAACAGTTTCCTTTGCTACTGGAAGCTACTGTAAGCAGGGAGAGCATCCACTTGAGAGGCTGCAGATGGAGTTTCTAGTTTGGATAGGAGTGTAGACTAATGTGATCTTCTGGGGGCATTTAATTATAAATTCTTTAATACCAAGATCTACAATAAGGTTGAACAAAAGAGACGTTGAAACTATTCAAGTTTAACTATCTATATATCTGTGCATTTGTGTATGTGTGAGTGTGTGTGTGTGTGTATTTCACTGAGAATTCAGTGGTGTATTACAACTATTATGATACTTGGTTATCTAGATCCCTCTGTTTCTTCCAAAAGATTTTCATAAAATTTATTTCCTATTTTTTGCAACAGTACCTGTTTCTAAAAATGATTCCTAAAACAACTTCTGAAGGCAAATTAACTTTCTTTTCTGGAATATTCCATACATTAAGGCTAATGATTTCAAAGCATTTATCTGGATCAAACAATGGGCTTTTGGAGAAAAGTAGCTCATGTGGGTTCTAACTCACTTTGGATGCTTGCTTCCATATTTGCAAGTTACCTTCACCAAATTTCTGCTATTATGACCATTTTAGAAGTGGAATGCAAAGGATCGAACTGAAAAAAATGGAGAAAATTGACAATAATAAATAAAGCAGCTGTGTTTAAAATAAATCTTCCAATATTCCCCACCTCATCACTGGCACAGCTGTAGGAGAGACTGCTGTAAATGAGTGTGTTTTACATTCGGACAGTATAATGAATTTTCCCATAACACTTAAGCAATTAGCTAAGCATGGGTGTTTTGCATATAATTTTGTCCTTGTTATAATAATTTCTTACATGTTTATATAACTTTAGAGCTTACAACATGCTTTGATGTATATTGTCTCACTTTAACAAGTTGCCCAACAGTCCTCTGTGCCAGGTATTTGAGCACGCCATACTCTATTTCATTAAGCCCTCACAACAGCTCCATGCAGTAGGGTTTGTGATCTCAGTTTGTAAATGAGCAGACTGAGGCTTGTCTTGGGCAAGTGTCTACTGTTTATTGATGCAGTTAAGGAAATAAAGCCCAACTTATAACTCTGATCCAAGTGACCCAGAGTATGTGGTCTGTATCACCATGATCTGTGACTCTGAACCTTGCTTTCTCTTTCTGTCCATTTTACTTCCACCTTTCACTAATCTATGGTCCCTTTTTTGTGCAAAAGCTTTATTGCCAGTCACTATAGAGAAATAGTCATGTAAGAAAAAAAGTGGCAACCATAATTACAACAATAATAACAGTAGTTGCTAATATTTATTGAGATAAACCAACTAGCTGGCCCTCCCTGGGGCTTTAGATTCCTTATCTCATTGAATCCCTACATCATACTTGTGTTGCATTTACTTGCTCAGTCCTGAAAGGCTGGAAGAGCTAGTATCATTTTTCACTTTTAAGATAAGAACACAGGTTCCTTGAGGTTAAAGGACAGGTTGAAGGTCACACTGCTTAGTAGGATGGATACTAGATTCCAGATCATCTATCTTCCTGTCAGGTACCCTTCCTTACTCTTTTTACTACACCTCACAGATACCAGCACTCTGGCCACTCTGTACTACAGATACTCTCTATGTTTGTCTTACCATTTTATTTCTATAGCAGGCACCAATACTGCAGTAAAATTAATGATTGTGTCCCTCTTTAGTGCTCCTCTATTCAAATTGCTTTATGCCCCAAGGATAAGCAAGGGATGGCCTTTCTGTGCATCTGTGTCTCTTTTTCATTTTATCTTATTCCTGACAACAAATTGAACTTCTAATGGGGATAGATAAGATTCTGACTCATTGAGCTGCAAGGCAAGAGTGACTCACTAAAATGAATGTGTTCTCTGGGAAGTCTAGAGAAGCAATCTTAAGGAAGAAGAGGATGTACTAAGAAAACTATGTCTCTCTCTAGGATGAGTGACTGAGTCAATGCCCCAAAGCATATACTCCATTTTGTCCAAAGTTCTGTGAGATGCATAGCTGCTTTTCTTCCCTTGTCTAAGAGGAAGCAAGAACATAGGGGTCAGAAGAACTGGATTTTGGGTCAGAAGAACTGGACCCAAATCTGCTACTTATTAGCTTTGTAACCACTTCCCTTCTCTAAGCCTAATTCTCTTCATTGTTGAAAGGAAGATATTGTACTAAATCCTCTCTAAATTACTCCCAGATTCAAAGATAATGATAGCTAAGGCTTGTTGAAGACTTTATGAACCCGGTCTCATTTACTCATCATTGCAGTCCTGCAAGGTGGGTATTGGTTTTTTCTCCATTTTACAGATACGGAAAGAACCAAGACTCAAGAGCTTAAGAGACTGTTCCCAAGTCATACAGCTAGGAGTGATGGAGTTAGAAACCAAATTCATGTCTCTTTGATCTTGAACTCCATCTTCTTTTTATTGTCACACATCTACATTTGCTTATTCCATTTAGAATTGTGCTAAACATTTATCTGGATTTGAGTGATATGACAGTTGTTTCAGTTCTTCGTATAGATTTTTTTTTAAGTGGCCAACCATTACCTTAATTTGCCGACTTCCAAGGTAAAGCAGAATATGATATTATTTCATGGGAGAGTAACCTTTTTTACATAGGGGCAACAGAGAAAGTAAATAATCTCCTGAATAGAAGTTAATATTTACAAACATTTCTCTATATTTAGGGCTTAAGCTTACTCAGAACCCAATAAATCCCCAAAAGAATTTCTCCTCCTGGGAGGCCAGCCAAGAGCTGCTTCACAACCTCTTACACCTCTGCTTTCCACATAAAAGTCTGAGATAGAGACTCTGGCTGATATGTGGCATATAATTTATACCTTGTGACAGAGCCCTGGGGATGCAGGTCTAGCTAGAAAAACAGATGGCATTTCGGCTGGGTTTCTGTAGGGGAATTCCATCTTCTCAAAAGCAAAAAATATACAAGTCACTCCTTTTTTAAAAAAAAATTATTGGTGGGGACTTTCAGCACCTGTGGTTTCACATGATCTTGTTAAATTTGATTTTAATAAACATATAGTGATCTTCTTAGAAGGCAAGCTCGATGCTAAATGTAGGGAAGAAGAAAGATGAAGAGAGGGATGGTTCCTATGCATAAGGAGCTTGGATCCAAGAGGGGAAGACTTGTGAATTATAATTAGAACTCCATACAGAATGAAGTAAGTGATACCTGAAATTATGACAAAGGAATGGGCTACTGAAGCCCATAGTATTGAATAAAGTAAATTTGACTTGGCAGGGGCTGGGGAGTGGAATTGATGATCGAGTGATCAAGGAAGACTTCATAGAGGAAGTGGCACTATAACTATGACTTAAGGAAGGGTATGATTGCAAGAGATGAAGAACAGAAAAAACGGTATCCCAGGCTGAGAAAAACAAAACTAAACAAAACAGCATGTGGAATGTCACAAAGCCACAAATGTACATATAGAGATCTAGATTGTCTTGAATTCCAAGCTTTATTCTGCAGGCAGTAGGGAGGCATGGCAGGCTTTTGAACAAGAAAGGGGTGTGATATGTCTAGGGTTTACAAAAGAAAATCTAGGTAGAGGTATGGAAGAATTGGTTAGTGGGCAGGTGAGATACAGGAAAAGTTGGAGGTTATGGGATAATGATGAGATTTTGAGACCCAAATGGTAGTGATGATGGACATAAAGACAAGAATAATTATTTTAGTATTTTTACACTTAAGAGAAATAATTTAATTATGTAGATGTGGGGGTAATGGAGAAAAACACATATAGGATGACTATCAATTTTGGGGCCTTGAGAACTGGGTCAATGGCTCACTTCTACCAATAACAATAATGATTAAAAAATAAAACAAATGAAAAACAAATGTGGTACTTACTATGAGCCAGGCCTTCTTCTAAGTGCTCTACATAAAACTCATTTAATTCTTACAACAACCTTTATGAGGGTATCATCCCCACTTTAAAACATGAAAAAGTGAGGCAAAGAAAGGTATGATTATCTGCCCAAGTTCACATAGCTAGTTTTGTGGTAAAATGGGGATTGGAATCTAGGCATGTTGCCTCTTGAAATTCATGTTTTTTAACCACTACACTAAGCAGACAATAGGATATGGGAATACCTATAACCCAATAGTCTTGAAAATACTTAGTTTATTGTCAAAATTGTTGCCAATGTAAGTACAAAATAACACCTCAATTATTGTTATATATTTTTATTGTTAGTAAAATCGAACAGTTTTTATATATATGTAGGCCATTTAAGATGTATATTGTCTGTATTCAAAACGCCTAGCAAACCTAAGTCCTGGACCAGATGGCTTCAAAGGTGAATTTTACCAAGAAGAATTAACACCTATTTCCTCAAACTATTCTAAAATTTCAAGAGGAGAGAAAGCTTCCAAACTCATTTTTAGGAGGACAGCATTATCTTAATTTCAAAACCAGACAAGATGTTCCAAAAATAAAAATTATAGGATGATATCCTTGGTGAACATAGATGCAAAAATCCTCAACAAAATATTAGTGAACTGAATTCAGCAATACATTAAAAAGGTCATATATCATGATCAAGTGGGATGTATTCCCTGGAAGCAAGTTTGATTCAATATTAAGAAATCAGTTAATGTGATACAAATGAAGGATAAAAATCATATGATCATATTAATAGATGCCAAATGCTTTTTCTGCATCTATTGATATATTCACATGATTTAAACCTTTATTTTGTTTATGTGGAAAGGAGGAAGTAATATGATCATTATTTGCAGATGACATAATACTACATATATAGAACTCTAAAGATTCTGCCACAAAACTATTAAAACTGATAAATGAATTCAGTAAAGTAGCGAGATATAAATTTAATATTTAGAAATCAGTTGCATTTTTATACAGCAATAATGAACTTTCAGAAAAAGTAAGAAAACAATCCTACTTACAATTTCATTGAAAAATAACAAGGAATAAATTTAACCAAGGAAGTAAAAGACATTGGAAAATTATAAGACATGGAAGAAAGAAATTGAAGAAGATGCATTTAAAAGGAAGCACGTAACTGTACTCATGGGTAGGAAGAATTAACACCATTAAAATGGCCATACTACCCAAAGCAATCTATAGATTCAGTGCAATCCCTGTCAAAATACCAATGGCATTTTTTACAGAACTTGAACAAATAATCCTAAAATTTATATGGAACCACAAAAGATTTGAATAGTCAAAGCTCTTTTGAGAAAGAAGAACAAAGTTGAAAGTATCACACTACAGGATAGTAAACTATACTACAAGTCTATAGTAATCAAAACAGCATGATACTGGCATAAAAACAGAGACACAGATCAATGGAAAAGAATAGAGAGCCCAGAAATAAACCTACACCTATATGGTCAGTTAATCTAAGACAAACCAAGAATATACAATGGGATAAAGACAGTCTCTTCAATAAATGGTGTTTGGAAAACTGGACAGATACAAGCAAAGAAATGAAACTAGTCCGTCTTCTTATACCGTATACAGGAATAAACTCAAAATGATTAAATACAATGGTAAATGTAAGGTTGGAAACCATGAAACGCCAAGAAGAAAACATAAGCCGTAAACTCTCTGACATTGCTCTTAGTAATATAATTTTTTTCTGATATATCTGCTCAGGCAAAGGAAATAAAAGAAAAATAAACAGGTGGGATTACATCAAACTAAAAAAGCTTTGCATAGAAATGGAAACCATCAATAAAATGAAGACAACCTACTAAAAGGGAGAAGATATTTGTCAATGATACATCTGATAATGTGTTAATATCCAAATTTATAAAAAAACTCATACAACTCAACACCAAAAACAAACAAACAAACAACAAACAATCCAGTTTTTAAAAAATGACCAGAGGACTTGAATAGGCATTTCTCCGGAGAGGACATACAGGTGGCCAATAGATGGGTGAAAAGATACTCAACATCACTAAGTATAGAGAAATGCAAATTAAAGCACAATGAGATGCCACCTTACACCTGTTGGAATGGCTATCATCAGGATGTGGAGAAAAGAGAATCCTTGTGCATTGTCATTGGGATTGCAAACTGGTGCAGCCACTATGGAAAACAGTATGGAGGTTACTCAAAAAATTAAAAATGTAAATACCTTATGTTCCAGCAATTCCACTTCTGAGGAAATATAAAACATTAATTTGAAAAGACATGTGCATCCCTATGTTAATTGCAGCATTTTTTAAACAATAGCCAAGAAGTGGAAGCAACCTAAGTGCTCATCAATAGATGATTGGATAAAAAAGGTGGTACATATATATAATGGAATATTACTCAACCATAAAAAAGAATAAAATCTTACCATTTGTGACAATATGGATGGACTTAGAGGATAATATGCTAAATGAAATAAATCAGACATAGAAAAACAAATACCATATGATTTCACTTACATGTGGAATTTAAAAAAGTAAATAAACAAAACAGGCTGATACAGACAACAAACTGATAATTTCCAAGTGGGATGGGGGTTGGGAGGGTGGTTGAAAAAGGCAAAGGGATTATGAAGGACAGATTGGCAGTTAAAAAATAGTCAAGGAGAAGTAAAGTACAGCATGTGAAATATAGTTAATAATATAATAATTATGTATGGTGTCAGATGGGTACTGGACTTATCAAGGGGATCACTGTGTAAGTAATACAAATGTCTAACCACTGGACTGCACATCTGAAATAATATAATGTGGAGTAGCAACTGTAATCGAAAAAAATTAAAATTAAAATGTGTAATGCCTGTTTGTATTATTTGCTTACTTCCTTATTGATTTTCTCCAATATTATACAACTATTTGTTTATGAAGAATATTAGGTCTTTGTTATATGTATTAATTTATATTAAGTTGAATCTATGAAATTACCAATATTTGACCATGCTTGACCTATAAAAATGGCAATTTCGTATAATTTAGCCTAATATGTTCTTTCCATTATTCATAGTAATAACTGATATTTATTTAGTAGTTAATATGTACAAAGCACTGTGCTTTGATTACATGCATCACCTCATTTAATTTTTACAACTACTCTAGGAGGTTTGTGTTCCCATCTTTATTTTATAGATGAGGTAACTGAGGGACAGAAGAGGTTAAGTAGCTTGCTATAATTCAGAAAGTTAGTTGGTAGGAATGTATAGGAGGCATATCAAGACGGAAATACAGTTTCTCTGACTCAGAACATGATTTTAACCACTGCTCTACATTGTCTTGTGTTCTTTTTCTTCTAGATAACTTTTAGAAACAAGTTCCTCAAAAATATCCCTGATGGAATTTTAACTGTCATTGCGTTAAATGTATATTAGTCATGGGGTACTTAATATCTTCACATTACTGAGTCTATCTAAAAGCAAGCTGTGTTTCTCCATTAATTCTGGTATTCTTTTATCCACTTTATAGAGTTTTATAGATTTATTCATAGGATAATTCAAAAATGATAATTCCAAGATTTACTTAAAGTTATTCTTTGGGTTTTTAACTTTTGTGTTGCCGATGTGATAGAATTTTTTTTTCTTCCATTATATGATCTAAATGGTTATTATGTGTATATGGGAAAGCTATTGATTTTTGTACCTTGCATTAGTAGTTATACATGAAACTGAATTTTCTGTAAGTATTTTTCAATCTGTTCCCTCTTCTCTCACCTGGATGACCACACAGCCTTCTAACTGGCCTCTTTCCCTTCTTGCTTTCCCCCTTAAAATTTCTCTTCCACTCTGTTGTCACAGTGAGCTTTCAAAATTACAAATCTCTTGTCCCTTTCTTTAAACCCTTAGGCAGATCCATCCCCACTGCCTTCAGGAAACATTTGTGCCCTCTTATAAGGCATCTAAATCTTCTTGTGGCTGACCATGGTCCACCTACCTTTCCAATAGTGTGTCCTGCTACTCACCCACATGGATCCAAAATTCTAGCCAGACCAACCATTCGTATTTTTCATAATGCAGTGCAAACGCTCATGCCTTGGCGTGTACTGCACCACATGGGTGCTTGCCTTACTTGCTCCACTGCTACATGGAGAACTGCGCTTTGGATCTCAGCCTCTCAGCTCTCCTGTAAAGCCGTCCTTGAGTGTTCCAGGCAGCTTCTTCATGTCTTTTTTTCTGTCCCCACACTGAACCATTTATACACTCCCATTATTGCAATTATCATGATCGGGTGGCATTGTCTACAACAGTTAGTGGTTCGGCTGAACTTCAGAACCAGATAAACCTAGGTTCATACCCAACACAGTCACTTGCTATTTGTGTGACCTTGGGAAGGGCATATTCCTTCTCGTAGATAACAGTAAACACTCCACAGAGCAATTGTGAGGATTACTTAGGACAGTGTGTGCAATGTATATAACTCAGGGCGAGGCCCGCAATAAGATGTTCCATAGCTCTTTTAATTGGCAATGCAGAAGATGAGAAGTGGGTAGACTAACCAGAGGGTGTGGGCATTAGGATGGAGGGTGCTGGGGAAAGTTTAGGGAAATTACACCGTGGAGCATGGAGAGGGGTAACTTACCTTTCAGCCCTGATGTGTGAGAACTGTGGGAAAACGAGCAGCCTCCACTAGAGAATATTTCCAGACGATGACATCTAGAAGGACATTTGAGTTAGAGTTAAAGCTGCAGGGGGGACGTTTGTTTCTGCTGGGAGTCACATGTGATGTTGAACCTGGGAACCCTCACTTCTCCATGCCAGAGATCAAATTGGCCAAACAGACTGAGGTGAAAATGGAGTCAATTGTGATGAGTCATGGGAGGGAAGCTAGATATAGAGCCAGCACTGATGCTGGTTAAGGTTGGAGTAAGAAGAGTCTTATCTCACTAGCTACTCTGAGTTTTGACAATCTAAAGACTTGAAAGTACCTGATTCCTTCTGAGTCAGTTATGAAAAATGGTTCCCAAAGCCCTGTTGCATGATATGATTTCTTCTAGGCCTCTAGCCATTGACTTTGTTTCAAACAAAGTAACCGTAGCCCTTCAATTGCTTTGTACCACTTTCTCCTAGAAGTCTTGGTACAACTTTGACCTTTGGGAGCTGCTATGCTGGGATAAAGACCTCCACTGTCTTCTGTTATGGTCTGTGGCCCTTATTGCTGCACCCTTTGCCTCCACGTATCTTCCTGGGAAGGCCTTTCTGAAGGTTTGCCTGGTATCTTAATTCTGGTGGAATGTGCACCTGGCTGCTCCGGTGTCTGAGGCCAAGGCAGGTCTGGACTGGGGTGTTGAACATTTCTGGCCATTGGTTCTCCTTTTCTTTGTGTAGCTGCTGTCTGTGCTTTGGTTAGGGAAGAGGAGGGGGAGAGAAGGAGAGAGGGAGAGGGAGAGAGAAAGGGAGAGAAGGAAAGGGAGAGAGGGAGAAGAGAGAACAAACAATTTAGTGTATCTTTTTTTTTAAAAAAAAAAAAAAAAGGAGATCAGCCAGTGAAATATAGACATTGGGGACAGACAGATCTAGGTTAGGTCTATGTTGTGGGCCTGGTTGTTGAATCTTTCTGAGCTTCATTTATTTCATCTGTAAACTGAAGGTGATATCTTTCCATGTGCACACGCATGATCAAGAGCAAAGAGACATACACAAAAGCTGTGTTTTAAGCAAAAACTGGCCCAGAAGTTGTCTGGTTGAGAGCATAGTGGATTCAGAATGCACCCCGACCTGGATTGGAGTCCTGCCTTGCATGCCACTGAGGAAGTCATCTAGGGTTTCGGAACCTTAGTGGTATTCGAAGTGTTAACTTTCTTCAATTGAATTAAGGTCAATGTAAAGTGCACATGAAGTACCCAGTGCAGTTTCTGAAACACAATAAGCCCTCGGCAAGTTTTAGCATTAATGTTATCATGATCGTCTTCCTCCTCATCCTCCTCCTCATTGTCATCATCATCATCATTTTATGAAAGGTGACCCAAGCAGGGAGGTTATGATTTCTGGACTATGCACTAAACATGTTTGCTTTCCCACTCTTGGTGTCAATAGTGTCAACAAACATTTATTTAATGCTTATTCTATTCAAACAGGTATCTTCCGTTTGTTATCCTAGTTGTTAATTAAATGTTGAATAGTCCCGAGTAGTGGAAATGAGAGCTGTGCAGTAGGTTGGCATGTTGTCATCACCTGTCAAAATATACAACATTCTATACATAGAAAGTCCCTAAGAGTTCTTTGTCCTCAAAAATAGGAACACTTTGGGCATTACGGAGAAAGGTAGTATCTGCAGGTCCTGGAGTGGTTGCTGTTTATTTTTAGTCCCTACATCAGAGGGTTTTTGCTCTTCTCTTTTGTATATATATGTGTGATGAGTGTGGTTGTTGAAGGAAAGGAGCTCAAGGGTGGAAATGGGCTAGATCTCTTCCCTCTTTGTCATTTAAGAAAATGATTCAACTTTCCAATTTGGGAGTATTAAAGGGTCATCTTTAGCCAATTATGAACCATTTTCAGTTTTTGTGTTATATTCTTAGACCTGAAAACTTAGACAAATGGGATTTTTTAATCTATGTTTTCTTAATAGTGGAAGTGACAAAAACTTACTAAAAATGAAGGAGCTTTGTGAGAGATTCACTTAAAATTAGAAAAAGAAAATTCTATAGGAAAAAAATACCTTTTTCATAGTAGTAATTCACTCTCTCCTAACCATGTCAAGGGAGCAAAAGACCCATTTCAGATATTTTGAAAAATGGATGGACTTAA
The DNA here is from genome assembly GCA_003508835.1 of Eonycteris spelaea. NCBI lineage: Eukaryota > Metazoa > Chordata > Mammalia > Chiroptera > Pteropodidae > Eonycteris > Eonycteris spelaea. The sequence goes on from PUFA01000200.1 coordinate 2,166,067, forward strand.
TTTTTAACATCCTGAATTTATAACAAAAGAATAGCACTGAGAACTACTTCAGCAGGCAGACATGTACGTATACCTGGGACCAATTAAATATTTTTCCTTCAATTTCACCTCTCTTTCATAGTGGACTGATATTCCCCAAGTTCAAGTTTTTTTAAATGCCGTTATAACAAACCAAATTCACCAATATTATTTGGGAATTTGTTTAAATCAAATTAATGACTAGATTAATGGTAGGAATAATACCTCACATTTGGATTTCAAATGGCTTTTGTATTTTATTTCACTTAATTTTCTCAATAAATAAGCCTTGTAAGTAAGCTGGCCAGACAGCTTATTATCTTCCTATTTTACAGTGAGGAAATGGTTTTATACCAGTTTGAGATCACAAAGGATCACTCATTAGCCTCAGAGCCAGATGCAAACCCCAGGTCACCTGACTGCCTAACCCATGCTCTTCCAAATGTACTACCTATGACTTGAATTATTTTTTGTTCCTTTGCTTGCACTCCTTAAACATGGCCTGAGGAACTGTATTAGTTTCCTTTTGTTGCTGTAACAAAGTGCCACAAACTTGGTGGCTTACAGCAACAAGTTCTGGAAGCTAGAAGTTCAAAATCAAGGATTTAGCATGGCCATGCTTCCTTGAAAGGCTCTAGGGGTAAATATTTTCCTTCTTCCCAGCTTGTGGTGGTTGTTGGCCATATTTGACATCCCTTGACTCGCAGCTGCATCACTCCAGTATGTGCCACCATTGTCACCTGGCCCACTCACTGTGTGTCTTTGTGTCTGTCTCCAAATCTCTTTCTTTTCATAAGGATACTGATGATATTGGATGAGGGCCCACCCTACTCTGGAATGGCTTTATTTTAACTAATTATATTTATAGGAATGCTATTTTCTAGTAAGATCACATTCTGAGGTGTACTGGAGGTTAGGACTTCAATTCAATCTTTTTAGGAGACACAATTCAACCCACAGCAGGAATGAACCATGGCTTTCTTTTTCAGGAGTGTAATTTAATAAATTATACTAAAGACCATAATATTAACAAGGATGTATATAACCAAAAACACAGAAATAATGTAATCAGTGGTATATCATTTGGTGATTGGAATCTGTACTACAAATGGCTGGTGGAGTGGTACTTCCAGTGTACTTTCTGGCATTTTCTTGCATTGTTTTCTTTCATAACTGACCTCCATTTTTTGAATGATACCAAAACCTGTTTGTTCTCAATGAGAATGATAGTGACTGTGGTTGGATATTTTTGGAAAATGTCTTCAGGTATTTATTTGTGACTTTCATAATGTGGAACTGGACATCATGAGAGCTGAAATTGGATCCATCTTTGAGCGTGATTCTTAGGAGTGGTTGCATTTGGAGGGAGCCTGGAGGGATTTTGTAATTAGAGAGGAATCATCAGAAGATATTTCTTTCCAGTTTGGGAGGGAGCGTACGTTTATCTTTGAATGATGGCCTGGGTCAGCCTGCATAGTGCAAATCTCCATGACATTCATGACAACAGGCATTGCAGAAAAGGAGAAATTGGAAACAGAGAGCATAGGCTATTCTTTCAGGAGTTTTGCTGAAAAAAAGAAGAGAAGTTGGGTAGTAACTGAAAGGAAAATCAGAAAGATTTAGTTTTTTAAAAATTTTGTCAAGATGGGAAAATAACAACGTATTTTATGCTCATGAGAATGATCCATGATAAAAGGAGAACTCGAGATGGAGGAGAGAGAGGGAAGATTGATGGAAACAAAATTCTTGGTTCAGTGAGGGGTGGAGCCTACTGCACAGTTCATCCATAGTATCTGCGTGCAAATGCAAGTAGGTGGACATTTGTGGGAGTTTTCTTCTGTTTTCTCATTGAAATAGGAAGCAATGTCACCAGCTGAGAGGGAATTGGGGGAAGTGTTGGAGATGAGGACAGAAAGGAAGATATAAAAGTTTTCCAGATCAATGGAAGAGAGGACAAACTAAGAAAATATGATTGCAAGGCACCATTAAGAGTTCACCCAAAGTAATGACCATTTTTTTCAAGTGAGATCAGTCACTGTGGTTGTAGGCTTTTCTCCTGGAACATTCAGCTGAATGGGTTGAGCATGAGTAAGAGAGGAGATGGATACAATGAGACACGACGAGAAGCCAAGTGCGGTATTTGTGGGAAAAACTTTCCTCTCAGGAATAGATCCAGATCGTGTGGGAACTACAGATTTTATAGTTTGGGAGGGGACATTCTTTCAGGAAAATAATACAAAATTTCAAATATAAAATTATTTATAAAACTCTATATTTAGAATGAAAAATAAATCACAACTTATGACTTTCAGAAATCTGACCTCACAAGTGTAGCAAAACAACACAATTTACTTAACTGTCTGGCAGACCATACTAACGTTTTTTTTTCCCCTAGTTTTTGGCTGAATACTCTTTGATCACCTCTTTTAATGACAATAATTGTATAAAATTTTGTAAAGAAAGGTAAATCAGTCCTTCTTCTAATGTAATTGATTATTATTTTTTATTTTTATCATTGATAATTTAGAAACAATAACATTCAGCATCACAACTTGATTTTAGTAATGTCAAATAGAATTTTAGAATTGTTGTCAAATTTGGGGAAAACCTCTATCAAGTTTCTTTCGTATATGATAAAAGAAAGACTTTTCAAGTTGTTTGGTGCAAAGATCACTCCAAATTGATCACATTCAAAAGGGAGTTTGTGGAATATCTCCCTAGTCATGGCAAATTCAGTTTTATATTTTCTTTCTCAATGTCATTGTTTTGTGGCAAATCAGAAAAAAGGTTTACTTATTTCCAATATGTTTATGTGATTCATTCCTCTTCATTAAGTGGAATATCAAACAATTCAAGATTTTTCATTAGATGCTTATAATTAATGAACATGCTGATAAGTGAGAACTTCCATTTTGATAAGTGTAAGTGAAATCTCTTTATAATTCTACATATTTGATGGTTGGAAGACTCTTCCACAGACTAGCTTCTGGCTTGATATTTTTGAAACTTTATTTTTTTTTAATATCCACATATTTCTGGGCTGGACATGGTAGGACATATAATACCATGATAGAATTTCTGCCAAACACCTTCATTTAATAATACAAGCTAAGTCACCACTGTGGGCAGTGGGGTATTCCTGGAAGCCATTCCTATGCAGTATATGCAGAAATAACAGAACATATGAACATATATTATTAGATCCATACGAAATATATCCACAACTCAACTCTTCCTTAGCTGAATCTCTAAAATCCCCAAGATCATTCCAGGGCCATCTGATATAGCGGAAGTATGACAAAAGACATGGCCAGAGTGGAAAGAGACCAAGGCCTTAACTGAAGGGTTAAAATATCTCATCTTGGCAAAATTCACAAAAGCATATGACCATGTCAACACATTGTCAGGCCCTTCCCAGAGCTTTGGAAGGAGTTTGAACCTGTGATGGACCCCGAAGCTTAACTGAGTTTCATTAGCATGGCAATTAAAGCTTCCTCTGTTCCTGTGAGAGGCCCAGGGGAAGAATGTCTCTCTTGCTCTTCTGGACATGATTGTATCTTTAAGATATTTAGAATGTTGGCAGCATCTTGTTCCTAGTCAGAGGATGAAGCCAACCTTAATATGGAGAGTACTTGGATCCTTAATGGTATTGCTGAGCCATTAATGAGCCAACCCTTGATCCTACTTACCTCAGGACTTCTTGTTATGTGAAATAATAAATTACCTGACTCTTTAAATCATTTCAAGTTGTAGTTTCTCATACATATAGCTGAAAGCTTCTTAATTCCTTTTGTTTGTTTTCCTCTAGCATCTATCATTCCTTAAAATTATCTTTTGAGTTTACTTGGTTGGATTTTTTTTCTTGGTTTATCTAAATGTAAGTTACACAAAACTTTATCTTGTCTTATATATCTACCAAACCCCAAATGGTGCTCAGCTCATGGTAGATGCTTAATAAATATTTGTTGAACTGGATGAATAAATGAAGTGTGGTATTAACAGTGAGTAAGACTGCCAGTGAGTCTTCACTTTCATTATGTTTTATATTCCCAGCTATGCACCCCCACAGAAAGGAACTCATTTCACTCAAAATATTCTCCTGGTATTTTGAAATTGCTATGCTGAGGTACTGCCATTACAGACATTTCTCTTCTCCACTAAAGTTTAGCAACCCACTATTTTCATCCTGTGAACAAGGCCAGTCCAGAGACTTGAACAAGCAAGCCCAAAAGTTGCATTGTCTTGTCTCTACCTGAGTACTAAATTATGAGCTACCTAACAGTTAAAGAAGCTAGACCTCTAGCTTAGAGGGAAAAGAAACAAATTTTCTTTGGAAAGTAACTTCTGGCTCCTAAGTATGCTTTGTTCTTCACATCCCATCTGTCAGTACAGTCTGACATTTCCCTGAACAGAAAGAACATCATCTGTGATTGCCCTCTTCTTTTTATTCCCTGTGTTGGCTCCTTTCTGAAGTTATCTGGTGTCCTCAGCACTTTCAGAAATGTTCTCTCACAACCCACTCTCCATCTCTGGCCAGTGTCATACTTAATTTCCTATATCAATAATTGCTTTATAAAAGAGCCTTTAGTGGCCCCTTGGAATATGTGGGTTAAGGCCACATTTGTTTCCTCTGAGCTTTAAGAAAAGTTATTAAGTTCCCTGGAGACAGTGTTTGGGGACTATAGAATTAGTGATAGTGATAGCAGCCAATTCCTATTAGAGGATTAGCAAGACACAGGAGCATTCTGCAAATTGGAGAATACCACCTAGGTATGAAAATGTCTCTCTTTGTTCCTTGTTTGCTCTTTCTTCCTTCCTCATCCTTCCTTCCTCCCTTTCTCCCTTCCTCCCTCCCTTTCTCACTTCCTCTTTCTCACTTACTATGTGCTAGACACTATGGTCAGAGTGTCTGGCACATAATAAAGAAAAGAATAATACAAAGTCCTTGTCTTCAGTGTGCTCACTGTCTAGTCAAAGAGACAGACATATAAACTTATGTTTAAAATGTAGTGTGATGAGTTTATGCATTCAGTTTTATAAGAGCCCTTAGAGGGAGCATCAGCTCCACTTCTGGTGATTCAAGGAAGGTGTGTACAGAGGAGGTGAATCGCATGGTAATCTATCAAGGATGGGTATGAATTAGCTCAGTTTTGGTAGAATATTGATGTGAGGTATTCCAGGAAGAGAGAACAAAGGTCTAAAAGCAAGATCATGAATGACACATTCAAAGAACTAACAAAATCAATGTGGCTGTTGCAAGAGCTGGGAAAGCAGGGTTGGTAGAGTGGCATTAGATGAAACAAAAGAGGGAAGAAAGAACCATAGTAAGGAAGGCTCCAAGGGAAATGGATAGGCATTGATGGTTTTTCAGCAAGGAGGTGACATGGTCAGATCTGAATTTCAGAAATGCCATTATAGCATTGGTGTAGGAAATGGATTTGGAGGATTCTCACAGTAGGTAGATCAGCGTGAGGTTGGTACAATAGCTTAGGTGAGAGAAAATGGTGGCTTGACCTGGGATATTAGCGGTGGATGTGGAAAAATTTAAAATATTAGGAATATATTTTGGAGATATGGCTTACTGGAATTGGTTATTAATTAGTTATTAGAGAGTTAAAAAGAGGGAGAAGTCAAAATAAGGAAGGGGTAGACAAGGGTTTCTTAAACAGGATGCAAAGAAACACTGTAAGATGAAAAATTGATATATTGATTTCATTAAAATTAAGAACTTCTCATCATCAAAAATGATATTCAAAAAGTGAAAAGGCAAGCACAGACCAGAAGTTATTCATGTACATTATCTGTCAGATAACTCATGTATAGAAAATATAAAGAAATTCTATACATCAAGAAGAAAAAGGCAGCTCAATTTAAAGTTTGAATAAAAGACTTGAACAGTCACTTCATGGGAGGACTTCCAAATAACCAATAAGCATATGAAAAAGTGCTCAACTTTATTAGTCACTAGAGAAATGCACATTAAAACCACCGTGGCATAGCACTGCACACCTACCAGAATGGCTAAAATTATGTGGGACAATGATTTCTCCCTTATATTGCTGGTAGGAGTATAAATTTGTACAATCACTCTCAGAAATTGATTGGCAGCATCTACTAAAGTTAAATATTACCTATCCTGTGACCCAACAGTTCCACTTCTGGATATATACTAGAAATAAATGAATGGCTATGCTTACCAAAAACATTTACAAAAATGTTAATATCATTGTTATTAACAAAAGCCCCTGGAACTGTCTACAAATAGTTCAAAAGTCCATCAATAGTGAGATGGATAAGTTGATTGTGATATATTCATACCATAGAACTCTACAGAGCAATCAAAAGGGGAACAAACTCTTGATACACACAATGACATGAATGATTCTCACAGACACAATGTTGTGAAAGACAAGAGTTCTTACAGCATGAGCCCATTTATGTGAACAGGCATAACTAGTCAAAGATGATAGAAGTCAAAATAATAGCCGCTTCTGGATATAGGTACCCAGAGGCAACAGGGTGCCTTCTGAGTACTCAAATGCTTCCGTATCTTGATGCTCGTGTAGTTACATAGGAGTATACCTATGTAAATATTCACTGAACTTTACACTTAAATTGTTTACACTTTATGCATATAACACTACAGAAAAAAATAAAATAGAAAAAATAAAAGGATAACTTTCAGGTTTCCAATCTGAGCAACTGGGTGGCTGATAGTGTTATTGGCTGAGTTGAGGAATGTAATCTTAGGAGGCTGGGGCAGGCATGGGGTTGCAGGGAGAGGATGTCAGATTCGGACATTCTGACTTATAGGTGTCAAACACACTGAGATATATGAGACAAAACTTTGGGAGAGAGATCTAGACTGGATTCTTCAAAGGAGTGGCTATTTTCCACACAAGTATAGATTGTGGCCACAAAATTAGATAAAAGCACAAAGCCCTTAAGATTCACAATCATGAATAGCCTTTGCTTTTAGATGCCCCTATGCAGAAAATATTGTGGAGTGATGAATAATGTTAGTGAAAAATAATGAGGTCAGGTGATGAAGGGTCTTAAATTTTAATCTGAAGATTTGGGAATTAATTCAAGATGTAGTGGGAAGCTATTATTGGTTATTGAGCCTGGGAGGAACCTGATTGAATGCTCCTTCAGGTAGATAATTTTTGTAGTCAAGTCAAAGGTGCAGCGGGTCACATCAGCGCTGGAAAAGGAGGCCAGATGTGGCCATTCAGGCTTGTGGTCATAAGGTCCTGGCTAGAGGAGTGCCCCTGGGTATGAGGGCAAGATGCAGGACCAAGAAATGACGAGGATAGATTCAGCAGCACCCAATGGCCGATGATGTGGGGATGGGAGAAAGAAAGGAAATGGAAGTCTAGCTCTAGCTGCAATATTATGAGTAAGCAGACTTCTTCAAACCAGCACTTGAACCTATTTCATAGTTATTGAGCACATTTAATGAGGTGACACGTGTAAAGTGGTTTACACAATGCCTGACACATGCTAAGTATTCAATTAAGTTAGCTGCTATTATTCTATCCACAGCTGCTCACTGCTGGAGAAATTCACGCAATCAGGAGAGTTGGTTCCACTTTAAATTCATGGTTACCGACCACAAGAGGGTCCTTAACACAGTGTACTCCTTCACTCGCTGTCCCTGCTGTTTCAAATCTTTTCCACCCTCCTCAAGCACCTTGCTCCACTTCACTCTTTTGCTCTCAGTATATGACCTAGCCTCTTGTATTATAGAGAAAATAGCTGCTGTCAGAAAATAGTCTCTCTCAACAATACGCCACCCAGTCCATATGTTTGGTGTTTGATTGCATCTGCCCCTTAATCTCCTCCTCTCCTGCCATTCCCATGGAGAGGTGTGCTAAACCAAAGACTGGTACCCTAGAGACCTTCACTCCCTGCCTGCTCTGAACCTTTAGGAAATTTGGGTTCAACCTATTACCTGTATTGTCTACCTCATCTCTACAGCAGAGGAAGTAAATGCAAAGGTTCTTCGTACCTGGGTTCACACACTGACTTTTTCACTTACCAGCTGTGGGACCCTGGGCAAGTCTCTTAATCTCTCAGCACCACCATGTCTTTAGCTATGGACTCTAATTATTTGGGAATAAACACCATGTAACTGGTTTCTGTGAGCCTTCAATGAGATCATACTGGAAAAATACTTAGCCAGTGACCAGTATGTGTATTATATGTATTGCCTCTTGAGTCTTTCTATCAGTATTTCAATATTCTCAAGTGTCTTACATCTGATAAATAAAAGTCCTCGTGGGTATAACATGCTCTCCTCCAATTATTGCTTCACTTATTTGCCATAACATAACAAATGAATGAATGTTCTGTGCACATCATTCTTAGCACTTCCCCTTCAATTCATTCTCCAAATCCTTCTAATCTTGTCAAGGTCACCAATGATGGAATGTTGTAAGGTTCAGCAGACACTCTTCTGTCCTTATCTTATTTACCTTTCTTCAGAATTTCCACGGCATCTGATCTGAACACCTCACTGCCCTTGATTTCAGAACCCCCTTGATCTTGTTCATCCTTTTACTATTCTGGAAGATCCTGCACAATCTTCACTGCCCAATTCTTCTCTACCCAAACTTTAGCTACGGTGTTCTCATTGGCTCTGCCCATCCCATGCCTTCAATTACCATCTGCCTGAATCAGTATGGGGTGTTATGCATGGTATGGTTACAAATTAGTCCTGAAATATCAGGGATTGAGCACACAATAATGGTTTAATTTTCACTCATGGCCAATAAAAGGACCCAGGCCGATGCCTTGTTATGTCACCATCTCATGACATGGCTTCAGCGACCATCATGTCAGGGAAGATGGAACATGGAGAACTTCCAACTCCCTCTTAACTGCCTCCAACTTTACAGTGACACATGTTACTTCTACAGCCAAAACTAGACATATTACCCAACTCAACTGCAAGGGAGATTTGAGAGTCATATGATGTGCCCAGGAAGGAGAAAGGATCTGAATATTGTGAGTTCTGTCAATTTCTACTACACCATTTATATGCCAATAAGTCACCAAATCATACGTCTAGCTCAGACCTCTCTTCTGACCTTCAGATCTATTTAAGTTAGGACTTCTGGTTGCAAGTAATATAAATTTAACTCGAATGACTTATGGAGATACAATAATTTGTTTGAAAGATTATTAGGTTGCCTTAAGAAACCTAGAATATGGGCTATCTGCCAGGAATGAACTGGAACCAAATAAATGAGAACCATTTACTTCCTGTACTCCTTTTTCTGATGGTGTCCACTTCACAATTTTCTTTTGCTTCTACTTGAATGTTCCTGCCTCCAGCCATCATGGCAAAACGTGGACACTGCCAGCCTCTGGGTTTCAAAGTTCTCTGTTTCAGCGAGCAAAAGAGAGTGTGACTCTTCTTCATCTGTCCTGTGTTCCAAAAGATGGTAAAAAAAGTGCTTATTATCCAACTCGGGATAGGTAGTTACCAGCTTCTTGGCTAATTTATTATGTTTAAAGCTCTGCAACCAAGTTAGTGATGGGGGTATGTTGGGCAGCAGGTAGGCAATTCCTAGAAATTAAGAGCCATTTACAGATAAAAAAAAATAGTAGATATCAAAAAATAATGTAGTTATACATTGAACAAATAGTTGATGAATGCCCACCATATTCCCCACTCTGTTCTGGGCACTGGGCATATGTTATTGAACAAACATGAGAGGGCCTATGACCGCAAGGAGTTATATTGTGGTAGAGGAGACCTGCAATAAAGAAATAGGTAATATAATTTGAGGTGGTTATAAATATTATGAAATAAAATGAGGTAGATGGTATAAAGAGTGATAAGGAATGACACTAGATAAACAGAATGCCTCCGAAGAGGCAGTATTTGAACAGAGATCTACATGAAATGCGAGAGCAATGCATGACAATATCTGGGAGGAAGAGTTTTCCAGACAGAGAGAGAGTAAATATAAAGGCTCCGAGGCAGGAATGAAGGTGACATGTCCTAGTAAGAGCAGGAATGCCAACTTTGATGAGCCAAGTGAGGGCGCAGGGTGGTTGACACTGAGCTTAGAGAAGCAGGCAGAGTCAGATCGTGCAGGGCCTTGTTGGCTCCACTCAGGAATTTGGATAATAAGCACAGTGGCAAGCCTTCGATGAAGTTCAAGAAGCAGGGTAGCATGATCTGGTATATATCTTTTAACGATGGTTCTGGCTGCACCGTTGATAATAATCTTAAGTGGAGTACAGTAGAAGTAGGGAGCTCAGTAGGAGACTGTAGCATTCGTCCAAGGAAAAGAAGGCAGTGACTTGAGCTAGAGTGGTTGCAGTAGCAGTAGTGGAAGAGGTGATTGGACTGTGGGTGTATTTTGAAGATAGCGCTCTCAGGGCTTCTGATAGATGAGATGTGAGGAAGGAAGGAAGGGAAAAATCCAGTGAGAGCCCTAGATTTTCAGCTGGAGCACCCAGACAGATGATAGGACCATTTACTGACATGGGGAAGATGGTGAGTGTGAGGTGAAGAAGATTCAAGTTATGATCTTTTGGGCAAAATAAACTTGAACTGACAGATGCCCACAAGGTGGGAGCTATTGACATATTGATGATATAAATCCAAGGGACTAGATTTGTTGTCACAGGCATGTCAGATGAAAGCATGCTTGAAACCAACCTCACCAGCTTCCCACACTCCCCTCCCCAACCTGTAGCTCCTCCCTGGAGAATATCCAGTCAATCACCAAGTTACAATTTATTTCAAAGCAAAAATAGTCCTTGAATCTTACCACTTCTCACAGAAACGATGATGCCATTCCCTCATCATGCTATTCAAGGGCTTCTCATGGCTCCAAGATAAATCCACAACCTTTCCCATGACCCTCAAGGTTTTGGAATGAACCACTGGAGTCCTCTCAAGCTTTATCTCTTATCTCAAGTGATTCTTCCCTGGTGCATGCTGCTCATGTCACACTGGCCTTCTTTCAGTTCCTTGAACACATCACAAACTGTCTGGACATTGTCTGTTGTTTCTGAGACACTCTTTCTCCACCTCCATGCAATCTAATTTCAATAGGCAGCAGCAGAATATAGAGGAACTACCTAGCTTTTCTGTGTGCCTCAGTTTCTTCACTTGTACATGGTTTTGTGAGAATTATAAGGGTTCGATCATGTAAAGCCCTTTAAATAATACCTGGCACAGAGCAAGTATCCAGTAAACAGGTGCTTTATTATTCAGTCTCCCATGTCCAGTTTCAATGTCCTGTGGCCAGGATGGTTCGCACTTGATGCTGGCTGTACCAGACCCAATACGCTCTCCCTGGTAGATGTGCCATGATACACAATACATATCTTCACCCCCCTGACCACAGTGTAATTTTGTGGAATCCTGAATTAGAGTCTGTCCCTTCCCAGGTCATTTGCCTCTGGCAGTTAAACACATCATTTCAACATAAATCACAAAACGAAGAGGTACATGTGGCACACACCACTAAACACAGCATTCCAGAGAGAGAGATCATTATATTCACCAATGCGCATACACCCCCAACTCTGTTAACGATTTCAGCGTTCATCATGAAAGTAAGTAGTGCACGTAAAAAACGTAATTCTGTATTAAACCCAGGGTTTCACATAGATATTGCTAGTGAGTTGTGCATGCACCTAGCTGTGCTAATAAACACTTTCAATATGTCACTAAAGAAAATAGTGCATGCACCACACACCACTAGACACAGAGGTTGCATTATACTCAGGAATGCACACATCTAGCTCTGTTAAACAGAGCATCTATTTTTTGACATATTTGGGAAGAAAGGAGTGGGTCCAAGTATTCTGAGGCTGGCTACTTCTCTGTCTTGCTTGCACCTTCTCACTGCTCCCATTTCCACCTCATTCCACAGCCTGTAATTCCAATCAGACCAGTTCCATAGTCCAAGGCGAAGGTCTCCAAACCCCAGGCCATGGTTGGGTACTGGTCCATGGCCTGTTAGGAACCAGACTGCACAGCAGCAGGTGAGAGGCCAAAGTTTCATCTGTATTTGCAGGCACTCCCCAGCACTAGCATCACTACCTCAGCTCCACTTCAGATCATCAGGCACTAGATTCTCGTAGGACCACTGGGCCCTGGGGCCAAAACAGTTGTGGACAACTGGTCTAAGGGACAAGCGCACACATATAAGCTTTTGCAAGCAGTCCATTTATGGACTCACTCCAATACTTAGGAATGTTTTATTGTTCTTGGACTGAAGCCCTGCACAGCCCTCATCTCCACAGAGAGTACCCCCATGTTCGGACTGCCTCTATGGATCCCCGTACAGCTTTAGGGAAGCAGGCCCTCAGTAGAATCCACACCTTCTCTACTGGGCCACGATGACTTCCAACAGCCCGCATCCCAAACGGGATTCTAGAATAAATGCTGGGCTGTAGGTCACAGGCTTCAGCGGGACTCCATACAGCTTCAGTATTCCCCTTCCAGTCCCTTCGATGTCTCCTTTTAGGTGATCCAATGGGTATTTGTTGGAAGGAGACACAAGAATGCATACAAACATAAGCATACCCCCAGAGACACATACATATTCTCCAAACCAGGTTGTCTAAATTCTTAGTGAGGATGAGAAACATTTTGCAGCTCCACAGTGATCAGCCCACCCGACCCAGGATGGCCCTGGAGGTAGCATTTTACTGTACCCTGCAGAGCTATGTCGGTCCCCTTTGTTCATTTTAGTGCTTTCAAGACTGTGCCCGGGGGGCCCGTAGGTGCATAAGAAATTTCCATTACTGGGTTGCTTACCTCTTAATGGCCGCCACTTAGCTACACAAACACCTGGCAGAAGCTTTAATATGAAAAGGTTTCCTTTGTCCTGCCTTTTTGAATGTGGTCACTTTGCTGGGCAGGGTACTCAGTTGTAATCGTGGTCACTTTGCTGGGCAGGGTACTCAGTTGTAATCTCAGTGGACCCAAGGACGTCCAAAGCAAGGATCTAGTATCCTCTAGTGTAAGTAACTGTCAGGGCTGGAGATGTCGAGGGACAAGAATGTGCTGCTCTTGAGGTTACCTATAATATGAGTAATTATTTTACATCTATCTTTGCCTCAGAATGGATGCTCCATGTTCGTCCCCATATCCTAGTGCCTGGCACATAATAAGTGCTTAATGAATATTTAATAAAGAAATGAATCTTCCAGAAGTGTAAGTAGGTGATCATACTTTTAGAGATAAGTAATGAAATAATCCTGAGAGCTGAAGTGGCAGGGCTGATGGTGGAACATACAAGGAGAGCAGAAAGGAAGCCAGCCAAGTTCATTAGATGTTAAGGACCAAGCAGTAAAAGACTGTCTAAGAGGTGAATTTATGTAGGACTTGCCCTGCCAGTTACCATTGGCTCAGGTGAGGAGGTCAAGTCTAAAGGCCTAGGGCTGGATCCCAGACAAAACTTGAGCATCATGAAATGGCAACTTTCTCAGGGAGCAAGCCAATGTTGGAGGAAAAAGGTGAATTCTGGCGGCCTGAGAAAACAGCCTCGTTGGGGAGACAGTTCTGGAGAACACATAGGCTAGGTACTGGCAATCAGAACCTTGGCTCAGGACAGCTGGCAGCAGGAAGCTAACCCACAGGCTCAGATGAACTCATCAACAGAATTCACCAATTTGTACACCCAGAGTATGGATCCTAAGCACAGAAGTATGGGGTCTTAGCAGCAGGCCTGGAGCTAGCAGCAAAATTCGAGTCAATATTGTTGTAAGATAGAGGCTGTGCATCCTGTCTAAGGCCAGAGTTAGGCTCCAAGTGTTGGCGGATTGGAACCTTTAAGTGGAAACTGACTTGGTTGTGGGAAAGTTTATAAACTAAAGGCCGGGAGGCAGGCATTTCCTGATGGGAGAAGATGATGGGATGAAAAAGTGTGCTTGAGCTCTTCTGACCTCCTGGGCATGGTCCCTTTCATTCCTGTTTATTCCTATTCCTTTGCTCTTCTTTTTCCTTCTTTTTGTCAATGCCTTTCTATTGATTCTATTATTATTAAACAGGTAATGCATGAATATCTTTTCTTGTATTCCTGTACATAAGATTCTGACTTTACCATTACTTCTCTAAAATTCAGCTTAAGACCAGATTGTTCTAAGAAGTCTTTCCAACCCTGACCCTATTCTGCTGTTTTAATGTGTCTCCTTAGAACTCCTGATTCTGTTCTTATTTTCTGTGTGTTTGGGGGGAGGTGTGTCCCATTACTATGATCTTAATTACTGTCACTTTATAAGTTTTTAGAATCTTACTTATGCCCATTGCAAGTTTTCAAAGATAGGGTGTATTTCCTTAGTTAACCCCATCATCAATTCATTCATCCAAAGCACATATTGACTACTTATTCTGTACTAGGTGTTGTTTCATCTACAGATTAATTGCTTTTTGAAGTACAGAAAATAATATTTATTGCCAGATATCTTTTTTCCAAAAAAAAAAAAAAAGAATGGAAGAGTAAAACACTTAATATTATGAATGCTGATTAAACAACTAAACTCAATTCAATTTTATTTTCAGACTCATAGTTGATCTAACCTATAACCAGACTGGCTTTTTGCCAGCTCCTTTTTTTTTTACATAGCCTCCCATGTAGCCCTCTAATACCTGTTTCACTGGCAAAGAAGTTAGCTGTTCCTGCTAAAGGTCATCATTATTGCAGGCTGCTGTAGTTTATTGCCCCTAACCTGAGAGAATTCCCTTTACCAAGTTCAATTTCATAAACTCTTTTCTGCTCTTTGGGGCAGTCATAATTTAGTTCCCCCAATTAATTGAGGGAGCTAAAATTTCATACATAGTTAACTACACCTTCAATCAGTATTTGGCGCCTTGAAAATAAGTCCCCAATGGACATTTGCCCCTACAAGTTATGGTGCACCGAAAAAATCGGTGTCTGTTCATAGGCCGTTTCTCCTTCAAATGTTCAAGTTCAACAATAGCAGTTGGCCGAGTGGAGAGTATTTCTAAGAAAAAGAGCATTCAATGCTACTCTAGGGTATCTGACAGAGAAATGGAGGCAACTTTAGCTTCCTCCAGATAGATGAGTCAATGGTTATATTATCTACTCTTCAACCCATGCTAAGTGAGTGAGTGTTCCCAAGAAGCTATCCATTCTCTTCCAATGGGTTCTAAGTGTTTCGTAGAAGCAGTTATTCAACCCAGTTGCTGACAGGACCTCACCAATTAGGAATTGTTCAGATATGGCAGCTCACTCTATATACTCCTTCAATCCCTGGGAAGAAATATTTTTAAAGAGTTTGCACAGATTTCTGACTGGGAATGCTACTGTGGGGAAGGGAGAGAGCCCTGGCTCAGAAGTCAACAGGTCTGGACTCTGGGTCAGGCTCTGCCGCTGACTCCTTGTGTGAACTTGGGCTTGGTCCTTCCCCAAATCCTGTCTTCGTTTTCCTCTCTCCAGGACTCTAATCTTTGCCAGTCACCACTAAACATTGCAAGAAGATTGAGAACAGGTCCATATAATGAATGCTCAGAGTAGCATTATTCGTAATAGTCCCAAAATGGAAAAAAAAACAAACTGTTAGTCAATTAGTGAATGAATAAAGGAAATGCAGTATGTCCACACAATGGAATATTATGCAGCCATAAAGAGGAGTGGAACATGATATACATGTAACAATATGCACAAAGCTTGACTATGTCATGGTAATTGGAAGAAGCCAGACACAGAAGGCCACATATTATATGATTCCACTTATATTAAATGTGTAGAATAGACAAATTTATAGAAACAGAGAGTATATTAATGATTTCTAGGAACTGGGAGGGTAGGTTTCCTTTCAGGGATGAGGAAACGTTCTGGAATTGGATAGTGGTGATTGATGGTTGCACAACTTTGTGAATATAGTACAAAAAAATGAATTATACATTTTAAAATAAAAGAATCACCAGAACAGATGGGTGGAAGTATGGATTCCAGTCCCCTCCCTTATAGATCTGGCAATCAGAAAGTCAGGAGTTGGTACTAAATAAACTATATTTTTTAACAAGTGGCCAGGTAACTCTAATTGTCAGATAAGTTTATAAAAACACTGTTGTAATAGCGTTTTCCTAAGCATTCTTCCAGGTCTCTACTACTTGACTTCTTTGCTATTTGCATTACTCATTTGCCTATCGATGTGTCATGCACTGTGCCCTTGAATCAGTGCACCAGATACCCCCCTAGGGAGGTAGAGGTAGGTAGTATAGATGGTCCTTGTCCTAGTGGAACCTTCACATAGTACTTTGGCTACTGGGATGCTTCTAAAGGCTTTTTAAATTTTAATTCACAGTTTATTGAATAACCAAACAAATTAGTCATGTGCCACTTAACGATGGTGATATGTTCTGAGAAATGCATAATTAGGAAATTTTGTCATGTGAAGAACATCACTGAGTTCATGTACACAAAGCTCTATGGTATGGCCTACCACACAACTTGACTGTGTAGATAAATGGGACCACTGTCGCATATGTGGTCCCTTGCTGACCAAAACGTCATTATGCAGTGCGTGCCTGTACTATAAAGAGAGAGTCCAGCATATGTACTTAACATAATCTTTTTTAGGTAGAAGAAAATCAAGATACCAAAGTGTGACTTTCAACCAAATTACCCTCTTCATGTCTAGTTCCACAGACTCTGCAGCCCACTTCCATCATCCCATCAATTAAATTAATGACAGGCTCGATGGTCTTTCTGAAGAGAGCAATAATATGAAAGACTCCACAATGAGCATCATTTCTGAGGCAACTAGTCCATGGCAACATAGAAGGCTGAATACATGGGAGGTTTGGGGGTAAGCCTTCCTAATTCACTGGCGGGTGCGGGCTTACAGCAGATGCCTTTCTTGGCATGAGGAAAGAGCCACTTCTCACACTATCAGTCGCTGTCATAAAGCCTTGAAAATTCTGAGGCTGGCCTTGAGAAAGAAATGAAACCATTACATAATGGTGAAATTGAAATTTCAGAAAGAGCACTACATTAATTAATGCTTAAGGTTTGGGGGACAAATTGAAAGGTGCTAATGTTTTTTTAATGCAATAGAACATCATATATTCTCAATCAATCAATCGTAAGAACTCAGTTTTTAGAATGGAGTTGAGAAAAAAATAAAAGATAGCAGAAGGTTTTAAAAAGGGGAGGGCACCACAAGAGTTCATAGAATTTCCATGTTCCTGACTAATTCTCCCGCTGCCCTTATTTGCATCTTGGGAGCTCCCTTGTTTTTCAAAGAGGCTCTATAGAACAAGAGGAGCAAGGTTAGAGGAGAAGACAATGATGTAACCAAGTCATTTACTTTCCCCACAAAAATATTCCTGCTTTGGGTAGAGCTATCCAAGGCCATCTTTTTTTTTTAATTAGAATGCTGAAAGGCTCATGAAGCTTTTCTGGTTCAAGCTTCTCTGCCTCTTGACAGAACTAGGCAAGGTAAGCCTGGTATAGGAAGCCCCATCTAGAAACTTCCATCCATCTGACTGGCTGCAGTAGAGACTCCCACTTATTTCTCCCTTCCTGGCTTCTCCCTCCTTTCCCCTCTTCTCTTTTTTTTCTCCACCTTTTATTTCTCCAGACTCAGGCCCTGATCTAGGTCCTAAGGAACCAGAAATAGCCTCGGTCCCTGCACTAGAGAGCTCAGGGAGTGTAGGGGAACACAGACAGCAGGCAAAATTATTCCCACTGTAGTGTGTGGAGAGGAGCCTGGATGTTTGTGTGTTTGTGTACACCATTCTGGGAATGTGAGGTGCAAAGGAAACTGACTTTCTGATTTCTAGTGGGGACTCCTGGTTTGTCTCTTTTCCTTCTTCACCTGCTCCTTTGCTGTTCACTCATAGCAAGCATCCTAGGAGGTGTTGTTTGTGGGGGATTTTATTACATATTGGAAAACAAATGTGTTTGGTGGAGGATTAGAGAAAGTTTATTTTGTTTAAGGATCAGGAGCCTTGTGTTTTTAAGGGAAAGGCTGCTCTGATTCCCACAAAGCCATAAAGTAAGTTCACCTGTTTCCTTCCGTGAAGGAAATGCTTTTAAAAAGCAAAACCCCGTTCTCTTTGGAGCTTCCCTTTTGTGATAAATAATTATTGACCATAACATTTAAATAAATTATTTGAAACATCTAAAAAAATAACAACAAGGTCCCTTCCGGATTTTTGAAGGCTCCTACATTCTTGGATGGTTGTGAAATAAATATTTTCAGGATAGAGATGTTCCTACTAAAAATCATAGAATAAGAAGCCATCTCTCTGACTACTGAATACTTGGTCTAGAGACTGTTCAGTGTGACAAGCTAGAATCAAGATTTGGCGTCTCTCTGCCCCTACAGTCCTTTGTGCTGCAGGACAGCATAGTGATTCCCACACTATGGTGTCCCACCTGCAAGCATGGGGAAGGTCAGTGGATGATGGCAGACATTTGGGATCCTACCTCGAGGGTAACAGACTTCGGAAGCATTAATATTTGTTCAGATCTTAGGCAATGTAATCTGTGATTATATAGAACTGGGAAAACTAGAGCTGGATGAACCTGTAGAATCTTCTTCCCGGAATTGAGGCAGTTAATAGGTCTTGGTTTGAGTTTATCAAGCATTGTTTGTATATACATTATTATTTATTTTCTTCTTCAGACTATAAAATCTAAAGAAGTGGTAATACAGTCATGAAATAGTGCAAGTAATATGATGATGAGAAAAACAGACGTTGCTTATTTCTCGCTTTTTTCTTATTACTGAATGCTCTTCCCTCCTCTACTTTTTTCCTTGTGCTTTTGTGCCACAGTTTAACACCACACATGTCCTAATTCTTCAATATGGTTTGCTGACTATCTCCAGGTGCGGAGAGTGGAGAATAGAGCTGAAATAAAATGTATTTTTAGCCCATGGTTAACCCCTGATGGCCCATGCTCAGAGATGCAGTGCTACAAAGGACATGGGCTTATGGGCTTTGTGGGGGAGCAGGAACTGCATAGGAACCCCAGTCCTGTCCTTCAGATAACAAACATTCATCGAATAGTTGTTATTCTTTCACTTATTCAAGGCGTGGACATGTGTAACACACTTAACTTTTTTGAAACTTGGTTTCGCCATCTGTAAAATGGGATTGATAGCATCCACTCAGTATGTTCTGGGGAGTGTTCTGAGTCCCTTACATATATGAATTCCCTTCATCATAAAAACAACCCTATGCCATAGTTACGATTATTGCCCTTATTCCCATTTTACAGGGGAAGAAACAGAAGCATAAAGAAGTCAAGTAACTTGCCCTAATATGTAAATTAGTTCATCTCTCTGGGCCTCAGTTTCCTCATCTATAAAATGTGATAATAATAATGCCAAATTTACAAGAAAATTGTAAGTATTAAGTAGGCTAAACAAATAAAGCCCCATAGAGCAGTGTCTGGCACAGAATAAGTCTAGATTTTCATGTTATTTTCTTTAGAGTACCAGTACCGGAACCATGAGTCCAGGTAGTCTGCTTGTGTAGGGGAGCATGGAGTTCAGTCCTGAGGCCCAGATTTTGGGAGTGTGTCTGACTAAAGAGGGACTAGGCAGCTGACTGGCAAGGGTCTAGGCAGTAAACCAGGAATTAGGGGCAAAAATGCTTTTGGTGGGACGAACTGGGCTACTAAGCAGGGCTTATGTCACTCCCATGCTCAGACTTCTGCAATGTCTCCCCATCACACTCAGAACGATATCTGAAGTCGTTAATGTGCTTGTGGCCTAGGCAGTGTTTCACAAGCCATCCTCAAGATAAGAATCACCCAGAGTTTTTGTTAACAGTTTTCAATCTGAAGCCAGAAAACAATAGCTCCCCCATACCACAATGTCAATACTTTCTGCCAGTCCTTGGGTGGCTTGCCCTAGTTTTTCTTTGAATGATTGTAGCTCCTAGCTCACTGTCACTCTCTCTACTATGACTCCTGTATTAGTTTTTGGTGATTTCAGTAACGGAGATGATCCTTTCAACACCCAGGCCTCTCAGTTCCTTGACCTCTTCCCCTTTTCCACTGGCCTTCTTCTCTATCCCTCACCCAGTCACTAAACTAGCTCTTATCATTACTAATAACTGCAACTCCTACAAGTGCAGTTCTTTTTTAAATTTTGATTACAGTTTAAAAACATTCTTTATTAAAATTATCGGGGTGACATTGGTTAATAAAACTGTATAAGTTTCAAGTGTACAATTCTATAATATGTCATATGTATATTACATTCTGTGTTCACCACCCAAAGTTAAATTTCCTTCCATCACCATTTGTTTGAACTCCTTTACCCTTATCTACATCCCCCTTCCCCCTTCCCTCTGGTAACCACTAATCCACTGTCTGTGTCCATGAATCTCTGTCATGCTTGTTTGTTACTTTCAGTTTTATATCCCATATATGAGTGAAATCATATGGTTCTCAACTTTTTCTGACTTATTTCTCTTAGCACAATAATCTCAAGATCCATCCATGTTGTCAACAAATGGCATTTTTCACCTTTCCTTATGGCTGAGTCATATTCCCTTATATATATGCACCCCATCTTCTTTATCCAATCATCTAGCCAAGGGCAGTTTGGTTGTTTCCATATCTTAGCCAACGTGAATAATGCTGCTATGAACATCAGGATAAATATGTCTTTGTGGGCAGATGTCTTCAAGGTTTTTGGGTAAATACCCAGAGAGGGATTGCTGAGTCACATGTTAATTCTAGTCTGATTTTTTTGAGGAACCACCATACTGTTTTTCATAGTGGCTGTACCAATTTCCATTCCCACCAGCAGTGTATGAGGGTCCCCTACATCCTCTCCAACACTTGTTATTCCTGATCCTGTTGAGGATAGCCAGTCTAACAGGTGTGAGGAGGTATCTCATTGTGGTTCTGATTTGAATTTCTCTAATAGGTAGCGATATTGAGTATCTTCTCATGTGTCTGTTGGAAAATTGTCTTCTTAGAAGGGTTTGTTTTATGCATCTAATTTTCTTTTCACCAATTCCTATCTTTCTGGCTCACTCCCTCTACTACCCAGTCTCCAACTGCAGCAGACCCTATCATCCATTAGTCCTACAAAATTTTCACTGTCTCTCTCCCACCTGATGTTCTCTCTTCCTTCCTGAATTCCATGGCCAAACATTATAATTGCTTTTTGCATATAGCCTCAACCCCTTTGCTCCCCTACCACTTTGCTTAGCAAGGCCATAACCTACTTTACAATAGTACTCGTGCAACTGAACCATGTGTGCTGGGGAAAAACCCCATGATGATGCTTGCTGGTCTTACTTTCAATTCACAGCCATGATTCTCAAGTGGATCCTTAATCTTGCTCAGCAGTCATACACTATTTGTCAGGCCCTTATACTCTCCCACTCTCCAATGTGAATATTCCGTACCTTCTCTCCATCTTCATTTTCAGCTGATAACCATGCTTCCTCTTCACTATGATAATAGAAGCAATCAACAGTTTCCTCAGACTTCTGCCATGACTATCTTTCCTCCATTAGGCTGTTAAACTCTTTGTGCTAAATCTAATGGTCAAGTCTTAGTTCTAGAAAATCTTACTTGACCTAGCAACAGCTGTTAACCTAGTTGAGTATTCCCTTCTCCTGGAAATGCTTTCATTACTTAACAGCAATGACACCCAAACTCCTAGTTTCTCTTCTCCCTGACTACTCCTCCTCTATCTCCTTTGCTGTCCCCTCCTCGCCTCTCCAGTGTCTAAACATCGAAGTTGCCTAAGGTTTCTCTATCTGCACCCATTTCCTTGGTGATCTCTGTCAGTCTCTTAGTTTTAAATTCCATCTATATGTTGATAACTCCCACGTTTATATCTCCAACCCAGACTCGATCATCCTGTAAGAAAAATGCAACCACTGTATTTATCCACCACTGCCAGTTGCACTTAGGTTTACATTTTGTTTGTACCTTAGTGTGTAGTAACATCTAATGTATTGTGTGATTTTTAAAGACGCTTACTTTTCCCCTATTAGAATTAGCCCCATTGAGACAAATTTGTGCCTGTTTTTTTTTTCATTGAGGTATCCTTTGTGCTCAAAATGGCACCTTCCATGTAGTAGATTCTGTTAAATTAGAATTTCCAGAGGAAAGGTCCTGGAAATTGGTATATTTAACAGGGGTTCAAGGTAATTACTGTTTATAGGGAAGTTGGGGGAGTTGTGGCCTAATCAGACCTTCTGTTAGCTGGTCCCTCCATTTTTCCCTGACTTCATTTCATTCATTTACTGCAGTGCTCATATTGCTCTACCACACTGAGATACAATGAACATAACGTTATACTAGTTTCAGGTGTGCAATGTAATAATCCAATATTTGTATATATTTCAAAATGATCACCACAGTATGTCCAGTTAACATTCATCACCACACAGAGTTAATTTTTTTTTCTTGTGATGAGAACATTCAAGATCCACCACACTGGTCTTTTTACAGGTCCTATAATATGACAAACATCTTCCAACCCCAGGACCTTTGCACTGTATTTTCTCTTTGCCAGGAATATTTTCTGTATGACTTGCTTGCTCAGGGTAATAATTTAGTTTATGCAGTTTGCTTTAGTTTACTCAGAACTAATAAATATTCAGGACTATGCATAAAATACCCTTTGAGAGGTCTTTCCTGCCCTCATCATTCTCTATCTCCTACCTGCTTTATTGTTCTTCACAGCACTTATCACTACCTCCAATTGGGTAATATGTTTATTTTATATCTGTGTTCACTACAATGTAAAAATAATAATATAATAGCTAACACTTGCTGCCTCCCAGGTAATATTATAAATGCTTTGCATATAATAATTTTTTCAATCTCCCAGCAACTTACACATTATCACTGTTACCATACTCACTTTACAGATATGGAAACTGAGGCACAGAGAGGTTATGTAGCTAGCACCTAGAGAATTCAGATACCAAGATCAGAACTGTGACAAGGGACAGAATATGCCAGGACAAAGAGAAATCCATACACTACATAGTCTGCTGGCTTCCAAACTGTTTTTTTAGTGAGGGAAACCCCTTCTCAAAAGCAATCCCATGGAAATGAGTATTGTCCCTGGAAAGACCCCTGGCCAAATCCCAGGACCTCGGTTTATAGAAGAAACTTTTAAGTCTATAAAGTAGCATAGACATCCTGCTTTCCCTATTTCTAGCAACAGGCTTGATTTCAGCTCAGAGATGGCAGCCGAATCTCCAGCTCAGGGTTTTTGGGCTCCAGGAAGAAGCCTTGGCAGCTGGGAACCAGGTGGACTTTAAACCAAGGGAGTAAGAAGGGTGCCCAACACAGCTATAGCAGATACAGCTGAGGATGCTCAATCTCACCCCAATCAGCATAACAACCAGGCTGCTGCTGCCTTTGTATTATTAGCTACCAATCATTTTTATGAAAGCTTTAGGCTGAGTTTGAGAGAGACAAAACTCTGCAGTTAAAGTTCTCTGATTGTATAGATCTATATAACCTTCATTCTAAAGCACAGGAACTGTTGAAAACATTATAAATCACTCCAAGTGCCTCAGTTCAAATATTATTTTAGTATGCAAATTATAGTCATAAAGCATAATGAAGCACATTTGAATATCTAGTACAAAAGTCACCACATAAATATAAAGTAGGGGTGAATAAATGTGGTCAACTTTTTATTTTATAAATGCAATTTGCCTCTCAAAGCCTTTAAAGAACTTCTGGCCAATATTTGGAGGGCCTCGCTGAATTCCATGACCAGGAATCTTACTGTTTTAATTATGAAAGAAGCAAGAATATGAATGTATGTATTTGCCTTCTATGGGTGTAGATATGAATATAATTTTGTCTTGTTCTCCGTATTTCCTAATATCTCCCCACCCCCCTGCCAATTTTAAGTACGTTGTCTGGCTTGGCCATTTTGTGCCTCAGGGATTCTTACAGGTAGACAAACTGATGTACGCTCTGGCCAACCTTGCTGTCAGGGTTGAGCCATGGGAAGAACTCGTAGAGGAATGGCTGCAGGCACATGTGAAAGAGCTGAGTGTTCAGCTGACTTGCTAGAGTCAGGGCTCCCAGAAACAGAGCGAGAGCACTGAGGAGCCCATGGGACTGGGACAGTTTTCATCCCAGGAAGTGCTACTCTCATGACTCAATGCTTTGCTGTTACCTAAGTCCCTGGGAGTTTTGGTTAATCACAGGTGGTAGAGCCCCCAAAGATGACCGAGTTTGGATAGCCTGCTATTCCAAGGGTGCAGGACCTCAGAAGTGGAATTACAATGGTTTAAAGAGAATATTTAAAAATAAACCCAAAACTCTTGCTTGTACTCCAATCCAAACTTCTGTCCATCTCCGAACATAAATAGGAATGAAGGTCTCATCCTTGGCCCAATGCTTTGCTTTTGTTTTTCTCTTCGTTTCGTTCTCTTTGTCAAATATATCTTATTACATCTTTTTTATTATATGGGTAATACAAGAGTACATTTTTGTTGTGTAAGATTCTGAAGTTACCATCACTTCTGTCAAGACCCAGCTCAAGACTGATATTTTTAAAGAAATCTTTCTCATTCCTCTCTGATAGCTTAATGTCTGTCTCCTTGAAGCTTTAGATGTTAGTTCATTCTTTATCACCAGTACTCATTATCTGTAATTTTGAAAATATTCTGGAGTTTTACGTATATTTTTTTCTATAAGTAGATTACCATCTTCTGAAGGAAAGGGCCTTTTATTTCCTTGATAAAGTCCTGTGCTCAATTCAATAATTCAAAGCATTGATGGAGTGCCTGCTTTGTGCAAAGCAATGTATCGGGTACTTTTAAAATGAATGAATGCCTTAATTGCTTTTAGAAGGGGAAGCTTCTGATCACATATAGGAGGGCCTCAAAGACCTAAGCATCCAAGCTTCATGACTGTCAGTGACCCTGTAGCCACTCCCTTTGCCCCTGGATCTGGAAGATTCTAGGAAACATCATTTTGTCCCTGGACCATTCTCTATCCTTTTCTATTTGATGAGGCTGAGTTTCTGTTCATTGTTAAAGCCAGCCTCTCCATTAAAAAATGTATCTTAAACTGTTCTTCTAGACTATTATATGGATCGGACTCTCTAGTGTGAGTTTTCTCAAAATGTGGCCCAATCCTCTAGTGTGTCTGAAAAAAATGAAGATTCCTAAGCCCAGTCCTGGACCTTCAAAATAATATCTGTGATGTGGCCTGGGAAATTGCATCTTAATATATTTACCCAGGTGATTCTGAAGTGCTTAGTATTCAAGAACCCTGTCTCTAGTAGCTCTGTGGCCACTGTGGTGAGTTCTATCTCGACCATCAATGTGTCTATTTTGCTTCATCTTCCCTCACTCACATAGAGCAGACTGCCTCCTAGTTTTGAATGGCTCTTACTAGTCTGTGAAATCAACTCTTGCCTGGATGCAAAGTCAATCTGCCTACCAAGGACTGAGCTTGGTGGCAAACACCCATTATTTCTTTAGTTACCTCTGTTGTCTTTTTCTTTGGCTATTCTCCACTAATTGCAGAACTCAGTGTCTTCAGGGCTGTGGTCTTCTAGAAGCTTTCATAATTCGGGCAGGACCATAATACTTTAAATGAACATTAATCATGATGTAGATGACAATCCCACCATGGAAAGAGGAAGTTCTGTATATGTTCCAAGCCATGTACTTACACAGCGGCCTTTTAAAAAATATTCTAAATACTGTATATTTGCGTTAATTCCAATACTATTTTATCTGCTGATACTATGCTATGTAATATGGGGCTAAAAATACTAAGGTAAAATTCTTATATGTGGTCTATATTTGTATATTCTGATTGGCGTTTGGCTGATCAGCTTCCTAGAGAGTTAAGTTAAAATGAAAGAAATCATTTATTCGGTGAATATTTAAGGAACACCACACTTTGCGCTGGGCACGAGGGTCATAATATTAACCAAGACAAGACACAGTTGGTGCTGACAGTCTAATGGGGAATACAGGAAATAAATAGCTAAATGAACAGATGAAACAATAACATATTGTAAAATGAATAAATTCAATACAGACAGTGGCATGGTATATTCTAGGGGGTAGAGTGGAAATGAAGATAAGTGGATGGATTCAAGATATATTTTGTAAGTACAGACATCTAGACTTGCTGATGGATTGTATGTGTGGGGATGAAAGACCAAAAGTAACAAAAAGATGATTCCTAGATTTCTGTCTTCACAACTGAGTGGATGGTGTGCCATTTACTCATATGAGACAGACAAGACATATGATATTTTGGTGATAGATAGGCTGGGGAACTAAAAACTCTAAATTAGATATGTTAGAGTTGAGATGTCCTATGAGAAAAGCAAGAGTATATTTGGATATGTTAGCATGGAATTCAGGAAAAGGCCAGAGCTGGAAATATAAAGTTGGGAGTCATCAGCATAGATATAGACTAATTTTCCTGGGTAGAGAATGTGGAGATAGAAGAATGAGAGAGAAAGCAAAAAGCTAGAAATCACTTGAAGAAATCACTTAAACTCACTAGTGATTTGAGAAATAAAAATTAAAACAATAATGAGATCAACCAATTGAAAGGTCTCTGCCAGAGGTTAGGAGTTTCTCCCTTCTTGTTTTTCAGAACTCCAACTCATCCCCATCCCACCATGGATTTTGTTTTAACTCTGGAGATAAATAATACATAAGTCAGAATGACCATTTCCAGTTTGTCTCAGATCTTATCCTTCGACCATTTAAGAGCAAATGGGGTAACGAAAATATGTTGTGCCTCAGTTTTCCCAGATGTGAAATGGTAATCATTTGGCCCTCATATTCTGTTGCCTGATCTACACCAATGGGCTTCTAACTGATTCTCGTGCCTGACAGTTCTCTTTCCATCTACCCGCTTTGTTGCCAGAATGATGCTTCTAAAAGTACAAATGTGATCAAGTCATTCCCCTCATCTCAAGTGTTGTGTGACTCACCTTCAGAAAATACATCCTCTGCCAGGAGTAAGGCACAATGATATGGGAAGAAGATCAGGGGTTGACACTTGGGCAAATCAACTCGACCATTCACTGACTCTGTGACCTTAATGCAAGTTACTGTACTTCCCTGAATTTATTTTCTATACCTGTAAAACATGGGATATGAATTCTTAACTCATGGGGCAGTGGTTCACACACTTTAGCGTGCATTAGACTGCCTGAAGAGCTTGTTAAAGCACAGAGTGCTGGGGCCCACCCCTAGAGCTACTGATTCTATAGGTCTGGGATGGGCCAAAGAATCTGCACTTCTAATCAGTTCCCAGATGATATTGATGCTGAGGCTACTTGTCCCAGGACCACATTTGCTGAACCTTGGTTTCAAGTTATTGTGAGGACTAGAGATGAAGCATGTTGAGAGCCCCCTGCTGCTCCATCTATAAATGGAAGTTGCTTTTGTCGCTTTTAGAACCCTCTGCTGATTGGTCCCCACTTCTCCAGTTGCATTGCCCACCAGAAGCCTGCACACATCCTGTGTGCCAACCACAGCAAACCTCTCACTGTTCCCTGAAACTTCTATACAGTGTTTGCTTTTGGGGAACCTTTGTCTGTTCTTGTCTTTCTTCCAAGAATGTCCCTGCCCCTCCTCCAACCCTCACCACAAACCCATTTTGGAAGATCCTCTTCCTCTTCAAAGCCCAGCTCAAATGCTCAGGACATTTTTTTTGTGAATCTTTTGCAGTTGGGATTACAGCAGTCCCCCCTTATCCACAGGGGACGTGCTCCAAGACCCCCAGTGGGTGCCTGAACTATAGATAGTACTGAATCCTACAAATTATGTATTTTCATATACATGCATATGAGAAAGTTTGATTTATAAATTAGCCACAGTAAGAGATTAACAACGATAGTTAATAATAAAATGGAATAATTATAACGATATGCTGTAATAAAAGTTAAGGGAATGTAGTCTCTCTCTCTTTCTATTTCTCAAAATACCTTATTTTAATCATCCCCTACTTGCAGTAAATGGTTTGGTCTTATTCGTTTCACAGGATCCCTGCTGAAGTCTTTGTATAGGTTCAATGTTTTCTGACTCAACATGTTGTCGTCAATCAGAACATGTTGTCACTTCATGTATTCCATGGCCAAATTTAATGTCTTTTCCATCTCAACTAATCACTTTCAACACACTGTGACTGTATCTTTTGCAGTTTCAGCTGCGGCAGCAAAACTAACACAAATTTCTTTTTCCTTCTTCACAATTCCATAGAAGATTTTTTTGTACCTTAGGTCTTAAGAACGTCAGCATACTCTTTTTTTCTTTTTTCATTAAGTTGAGAACCTTCACCTTTTCACTGAAAGGAAGCACTTTATGGCTTCTCCTTACCATATCTGGATTGCCAGCATCACTATTCTTGCACTTTTTGGCCATTAAGTAAAATTGGGGTGACACTACAATACCGTGACAATCGATCTGATAACCGAGGTAGCTACTAAGTGACTAACTGGCTGGTAGCTTATACAAACTGGATACACTGGACAAAGAGGTGATTCATGTCCTGGGTGGGGTGGAGTGGGACAGCATGAAATTTCATCATGCTACTCAGAATGGCACACACTTTAAAACTTATGAATTGTTTATTTGGGGAATTTTCCATTTATTATTTTCAAGCTGTGGTTGGTCATGGGTCCCTCAAATTGCAAAAGTAAAGCTGTGGATAAGAGAAAGACTACTGTAATTGGTCTGTCCTAGCAACACCATCCATCCATTCATTTATTCATGAATTTTGTAAATATTGAGTGTCTACCATGCGCCAGGCTCTGTGCTGGCTACTGTAAATACAGTGTCAAAAAAAGTATTGTCCCTATTCTCAAAGAACTCAAAGGCTTAAGGGATGAATGTGACATCACTCAAACACAAATGAATGTAAAATTATAATAGTGACAGGCAATAAGGGGCAGGGTGGTGCTGCTTATATACACTTATGACACAGGAAACTTCACAGAGGTTTAAAATGTCTCTTTTTCTATATGAATTGTTGAACTCTGTAAGGTTGGAATGGGGGAACAATCCAAAAATGTCTTGGGTTTGCATATCGTCCCTTTTATACAATGAACCTATTTCCTGGCCTATTGCAGAGATTATTTTCTTCATTCTCATAAAAGCACGATATATAATCTCAGAGCTAGCACTTACTGATCACATACTATGTTCACCCCAGTTTTCTAGCTAGTATCAGAGGTGTCAAGATAGATAAGACATTGCTGTTGCTCTCAAGTTCCTCACAGTCCAGCAGGAGAGGTTGTATGGCAGACAAAACTTAGCCCCGAGACATGATATGAGAAAAGACATAATCACCAATGTCATTCATACCCCACCAAATTTCAAGCTCTATACAGATAGAGATATTTTCTCACTCGTTCGCAAGTGTTTCTCAGGATCAAGACCAGCTCCCAGTGTACAATGGACAAGGAATAATACCTGTTAGATGAATGAATACATCCCCATTCTCACTGCCTGGGTTCAGGGTTCCATCATTGTTAACCTAGACTTTGCAACCTGGCCTTTTTGACTCTAGTAATGCCACCTTCAGTCCATCCACCATACCACAGCAACACAAAACAAAAGAAAGAAAACAAAACCATATAACTCTGCTTGTTTAAAACCTTTCAGATGTTCCCTCTGTGCTCTTGGGAAAATTCCATACTCCTTATGTGGGCCCTTTATGATCTGGATCTAATGTACGTCTTCTGTCTCAGCTGCCCTCCAACACCTGTACCCCCTCCATGTGGTCCAGTCAGAATTGTGGTTCCTTGAATGTATCAGACTCTTTCTTCGCTGGGAATTCCACCACTCACTCCTGTTTCTACTGGCCACTGCAGATAAACATAAGCTAAAAGCTTAATTTCCCTACTTTGGGATAAAGCTTCCTCATCTCCTTTCTTCCACCCTGTTTTCAATCTAAGGGAGAAGGATGGAATTATTTATTAATGTTAATGTCATTACAAACTGAAAAGAGAATTGATTGGTCTTAGAGTATAGTATTCCATACACTTGTAGCTCCTGAGTTAGCAATCCTATTCTCAAATTAATTTCAAAATGAATATGTGATAATTTAATGAGTGAACACAATAGATTCTGTGGAAGGTGACCAAAGCAATACTGACCTTTCCTTGAAGAGAGGCTCTCCTATTTTGTGAATCAGTGAAGGACCAAAAGTATTGTCCCTTGTGGCTCTGTTAGGGACAGATCATAGCTCTGCATTTCAACTTTTCTTAACTTACAAAATGGAAAATCAATCTGTATTACCTACAAAACTGCTCCAGGATCCCAAATGGGGCTGCCCCATAAAATTTAAGGCATAGTGTAGAAAATGACCAACATGAAGGTCATGGCCGAATCATATGACTGCCTCCTCGAGGGAGGGCTCCAGTCTCTTAGGAATGTCTGCATCCTCTTCCTGCCGTGTCGTTGACTGTTAAACACCTGCCTTTCGGTGCCATAAGAAGAAACATCATTAAAATATTTTGGCACTTCTGCTTTTAGTAGAACCAGAAAGGCATGAAACATGCAAACAGGGCATGAAAATGAAACATGTCCTGAGGATGGTTATGAAACTTTTTCAGACCCAAGAAAGTTTCACTTCAGTCTGCATTTTGGTTTGGTGGGAATTTGCATGATTCCCTTCACTTAAGGCAGCAGATCATGTCTATTTTCTGATCATTAACTTCTTGGCTACAATGGCCTATTGGCCACCTCAAGGCAGACTTGGCACTCTCTAACAGTGGAAGGCAGTGGAAGAAAGTTCCACATAGAGACAAGCCTCTGCTGTCTATTGCCCTCATCCTAAAAAGTCAGAATGTGAAGTCTGACTCAGACTTCTGAGCAAACGCTCTATGAGCCGAAGCAACCCTGGGAGGTCATAAATGTATCCTAAAGGAACCTCAGACACAAGTCAGTTTATCTCATAAAATGGTTTTTTGTTGTGTGTGCCTATTTTCTCCACTAGCAAGGATTCTGATTAATGTTTTGTATTCTTCATCTTTCAACCTCCCTTTCCCATTTCCCACTCCACTCCTACCTTCCCAAACTCTCACTTCTGGCACCAGTGCCTTACTGGTCTTTATAAAATTGATTGAGTTAAAAAGTATCTTATATACATGTTAGTATGCAGGGCCTTCACCTCAGACCAACCTGCATTTACTATAGTGTAGAATTGCAATGCACTAAAAGGAACATATGGGCTCTCACTCTTCCTGTGGGTTAATATTGAATTTCCAGGAAGATTTCCCAAAGCGCAAACCCTGAGTCCAACGCAGTAGGGAGGCTTCCAAATAGCAAAATTATGCCTTTCACCTTTAAGATTTTCCTATCCTTTAATAAGTTTTAAAAAATGTAGTTATTATCTTTACTTTCTTTTAATGGTGAGAAATATGGCAGTTATGTCCATTTATAAATAGATCACCAATGAAATGTCATAATGCTTAATTTCCCTACCTTCTATCATATCTGAATCCTATTTATGAAGTCAACTCATCTAAAAAAGAAATGGCCCCTGCCATTCCTATTTCAGATGGTCTAGCAGGTGACACATGAGTTCCTAGACACATTCAGGCAAGACATGGATGCATAGAATGTTCTAAAGATGTAAATGAGGCTGGGAAACTATTCTGCCACAGCCAGCAGGGAGAAGCAAAAGAAGCTATGGATATTGCATTCTGGTAAGATGCTGGAGCTGAAATGGATTCTATTGTCCTCTCTGTTTGTAAGAAATGTGTTATAATTATGAAAGGGCAGATCACAACATTCAAATGCTTCAGTGACCATATCTTTGATTAGAATTCATGTTGTCTGAATAAGGGCTGGGAGCCTGGTTAGGTGAAGAGATTCTAGAAGTTCCCATTCAAGAGCCATTTTGGAAGTTTGAGCTTGGCAAATCCTTGGAAGACAGTGTGAGTACTTTTCATCCTAACTATTTATTGCTGCTCTGGATACCAAAGTCTATTAGTAAAAATGAATACAGAAATAGATTTCTAAATCAGAAAGTTGAGAAATTGTCAGCTCAGGTCTGAGCTGATGGCTCCTATTCTGATTGGGTCCCTTTCAAATGAAGGTAATTTGCCAAATTTCAGCCTTCTGCTTCCTCTGGCTAAAAACTTTGGCATGATCCTTGAATGTTTTCACACTCCAAATCCAAACCATCAAGGAATCCTATTGGCTTTACCCTCAAAACATGTCCACAATCTGATGAATTCTAACCACCTCCGCTGCTACTACCGTAATTCGAATGCTCACCTGGATTATTACTTAGTAGTTTCTTTCTTGGACCTATGGGTTTACATATTTCATGAAAATTGTACTATTTATCAGATATTTTTCTTCTCCCTCTCTTCTCCTTTGGAGACTCCAGTTACATATATATTAGGAAGCTTGAAGTTGTCTTAGAGTTCACTGATGTTCTGTTTATTTTCAGAAAGTTCCTCCTTTGCTCAGTGTTTCATTTTGGATGGCTCTTATATTTTTGCCTAGCAAATTTGTAAATCTTTTCTCATGCAATGTTGAATCTGCTCCTAATACCAATTCTGGGTCTATTTTATTCCAGATATTATCGTTCCATCTCTAGAATTTCAATTTGAATCTTTCTTATATCTTCCATATCTATATTTAGCATGCTCAGTCTTTTCCCTAGCATCTTGAATATATGGAATAGAGTTTTAATGTCCTTATCTATGCATTCTATCATCTGTGTTCATTCTGGGTCACTTTCAATGAATTGAGTTTTCTCATTGTAGGTTGCATTTTTCTCCTTCTTTGCATGTCTGATAATTTTTGATAGGATGCCAGACTTTGTAATTGTTTTCCTTTGTAAGGTGTTGTATATATTTTTTGTTTTCCTTAGATAGTCTTGAACTTTATACTGATGGCATTTCAGCTTTTTTTTGGGGGGGGAAGGGTATAAATTTGTGGTCTTCTCTATGGTCCCCTTAGTCTTTCTCATTAGATATCTAGTGTTACTAGGGGTTCGGTGTCTCTGGAACGACCATCTACAAACTGCCCTGTGAAGTCTCCTTTAAACTAAAATTCTCCTAGTGTTCCTTTGTTTTCATCTTTCCACCTTTGCTTCTTCCCCATGCAGTTACTCTCTTGTTGTCTTTACCAGTTTGGGGGGCTCTGGCCTATGACTGTTAATGAGCATGGTCAATGGCCTGTCAGATTCAAACTCTGTATCCTTTCTCACTGGAATATTGAAGGCATGATGGAAAGAAATTAAAACTAGATGTGGATATATTAATACAAAGACCATGATTACAAGTAGGATTTTCAAATTTCTAGAAAAATTTATTCTACTCACTTCTGATGCATCTACAATATATTACAATCAGTATTTTTAGTAAGGATTGCACCTTAAATATATGTCATTTTCAAGTAGATACAGATCATATTTGTTAGTGACAGAATGAATGATGACAAATGGAGTGGAACCATAGCATTACCTGAATCCAGACTATTGAAATCTGCTCTAATGTGTAAAAAAGTAGGTGGCACACATACATTCCTTTTTGAAAGGCTTTGTTATATATTTTCTACCTGGGGAAAAAAGTATAGATGACAGTTAATACTTTTTTTTTGTAAATGGAAATAGCATCTGGAGTCTGACTGAGGAGAAATTGCCTACGAAGATCATATTTCTGAATAAAAACAGGATTTCCTTTGTGGTTTAATTCAATGAGCAATTATAGTAAAACATTATTAATTCAGATATACTCATTTTCAATATGTGATCTTTTGGACACAGTGGACTGAAGCTTACTATCGTCTAGTGAATTTCTTTTTCATTATGTTTTAGATAATTCTTGTCATTGCCATTTGTTTGGTCATTATCCGTAACTTTGTCTTATTAGGCCCCCATCCTTCTTAATCCTATTCTTGTCATCATCCTAGCTACCTACCCTTCCATGCAGTTCATTTGTGGCTCATTTTCTCATCTTGATCTCAAAGCAAAGGCCTTGTGAGCCACCTTGACAATAATCCTTTAGATGCACAGAATCTTTTTACTTTATAAAGACTTTCTTTTTCATTTCATATAATCTTCACAAGAGGCTATTTTTCTCCCCATTTTACAGATAAGAACATTAAAGTTCAGGGTGGTAGTCATCAACATTAAAGTTCAGAATGGTAGTCATCAATACTATTCACCAAATGTTTCCACTTCTCCGTCCTCCCATGCAAATGTCATTTCTTGGCTTCTTTATGGTCCTGTGAAGCCAGAGGACTGGTACTCATCAATGAGTGGTTAGCTAAAGTGGCATGCACCATGTCTGGGCTGAGCATTTAATTCTCAATCTCATACCCCCCAGAGCTTTTTCCCTTTGCCACAGTGACCAGCAATACCTGAAACAGTAGCTGCTAATAGCAGCATGAGCTTTTGGTATTTGGGAGTTGTAAGTTATTGTAGACTTCCCAACTGCTACACTCCGTAATACATATAAACCGGGCTATAATCCAAGTCTCCTCACCCAACCTACTTCCCACTACTCTGGTGTTTCCCAAAAGTAAAAATATCTTCCACCTAACAGAGTGAAATAGTTTTCTGGTTAATTTTGTCCAAAGTTTGTCCAAATCTCTGAAGACAAAGATGCTCTATAAATGTCTAGGAGGCAAATAATACACAAAATTTTTCAAAATTATTTCTCCAGAAGAATCTACCTTTTTTTGTGTAAGAACTTGTGGGATTAGCATTGTGCAGGACGCACTTTGGGAAGCATCACACTCAACGCCTTGTGCTGCTGCTTGCTTCTATTCTTCATCTTCGTGTGGTTAAGGACTTTGGTTAGAGATGTGATTAGGGAAATTAGGCAGATGTCTGTAGGGAGAGGAGGGTTAGATGGAAGATCACTTACCACCAAGATAGTCCAAGCTGGTGACGAGGGTAGTGGCCAGGAGGAATGTCTAAAGGAGCAAGAGCAGTACAAGTTGTGGGTACAAGCAGAGCACCAACAGTGAAGAGGGAGAGGAGGCAGCCTAGAGAAAGGTACAGATAATTAACAGTTAGATGGACCCCAAAAGGACATTGTTGGTAGAAGAACAAGTAGATGAGGCCAACTGTTCAGGCAATGAACCTGGGAAATGCACGACCAGAGACCTAGACTTACAAACAGCTACTATAATAATGGGGAAGCTCATAGTTAGAAAACTCACTCAGTGCTAGGTACTTTGATTAACACTTTACACATTTAATTACTTAATTCTGCATGCATTATTAGTATCCCTATTTCACTGACTGGACAATTACCCAGTGTTGCCCAAACATTAGGAGAGCAAGTCTCTTTGCATCCACATCAGTCTAATTTCATCATTGGGTTCTTAGTCACTATGTTCTACTGCCTTCCCTTAGTTTTTGAAGTCCAGTTCATCTCAAGGACACTTCCTGCTACACTGGCTTTCCTCTTTACTAGCCAATTAGTGGAATTTGAGTCTATTAGTAATGGAAAATCCAGAGCACTAGATGTATAGATGTAACACTGAGGACTTCCATGTTTGAGTAACCAACTATTCTAGTTTTCTCCTTGAAAGTCAATCTTACAGTTAAATCATCTTGCAAAATAGTGATACTCAGTAAAAAAAAAATATGTTCAAAACACCTTGACGAATAAACTATATAAATGTCTAACCAATGTATTGTATACCTGAAACTAATATAAAATAAAAATTAAAAAAAAAACCTTGATGAGTAGAATCACTTTCTAATTTAAGGTGACATCATTCGATGTCAAAAAGGAGCTGCAGTGTGGTTTATGACAAGAAGAAACTGGTTATGAACTGATATCTCTTCTACTGATATTTGGTCATTTGCAGCTGGAGGAATAAGTTTTTTTAAATTGCTAAGCATCTAAAAGAAGGTGACTTCTCATTGAAAAAGTTTCTTTTTGTTCTTGTACTGCTAAAAGATTAGATTTGGATCATTTAGCCCCCACCTCCATTTAGTTTCTGTGATGAAGTCCACAGAGATCAAGAGACATGAGTCATAAACTTGGAAACAAAAAGACCTCTGATTCATCTAGAATCTGTTGAGTAGGTGAGTCAGTAAAGTGATTAACTCGGGTGGCCACTGACACTTTTCCCTTTCATTACTAGTCATCATGACCCAGAATTGGTAGTGAGATACAATTTTGTACTTTTTGATCCTTAGACTTTGCTGTGGTTTGGTTAGGTTTTTTTTTTTTTAATCTCTCGATTGTCTTTTCAGGGCTGAAAATCAAGCTATAAACAAAGGCATTGATTGACTCAGTGAGTTGAATCACTTGGTGTTTAATTATGAACTACTTAGAGATTTTTTAAAAATTATGCAGTCTTGTATTTGTTGTGGTACAGGTTTAAAAGTCATTAAGAAACAGCATGACTAGCTTAGATAATTAATATTTGGCTTGAAAAGTAAAAACATTGCAATTATGAACAGCATGACCCATGGTCAATTATTTATCACATTTTTCAAGTGAACTCCACAATTCAAATAGATTTATGATGAAATTAGCCATTCATTCATTCATTCAATAAGCATTTATTATTAATTACTGGGTGTTAAGAACTGTTCCAGACACTATCAAAGACACAGAGATGAACAAAATCTTTCCCTGTCCTCAAAGAGCTTATAATTTAGCAGAGTTAATATCTCTGCACAGAAAACACCCTTTAATATGAGATATCTAGAGAAAATGATAGTGTAAGTAAAGTATCAAAGTAATTCAAGGAAGAGATATTTTACTTTCAGAAGGGGAGAGTGGGAAAAGTGTCTTAGAATATATAGGATTCTGAGAGGCACTAATGGACAGAGAAAGCATGATAGGAAGGCCAAATGTCATGAAGATAAAAAAATCCAGAGATTGAAATTAGATATTTTAGTGTAGGGCAGTGCCTCCCAACCTCTATCATTTATAAGAATCATCTGAAGATGTCGTTTAAATGAAGATTCTTTTTTGGTAGCTCTGGGGGGATATACAATTTTGCATTTATAACCAGCTCCCAAATGATATCATTCTGTTGGTTCATAGACCACATTTTGCAGGTCTTAGGGTACTACAGTAGGAGTCACACACCAAGGTGTGCTAATAGCCAACAGTATGATACAAATAACAGGACCTACAGGATTTCATAGAAGGTGAGGTCTGTGAGCACCGGAGAGGATAGAGAACATTTCAGAGAAGTGAGCTAGAACTAGGTTGTGAAAGAGTGCCTGGCCTGTGTGAGCTTACACAGAGGGTATATTTGCTAATGCTTAATACTATTGTATTCAAGGATGAAACATCAAGAGTCAGCCAGACCTAAAGGATTTAATATTAGGAGAAGGTCAGACAGAAGATTGAGATTTAGAAGGCAATCATTTCAGCCTAGGAGGATAATGAAATTGCCCAAGGAGCAAGTCTGGAGCAGGAGTTCTTGACATTTTCTGCAGGATCATGGACCCCTTTGAAGTCTGATGAAAGTTAAGGACCCTTTCACCCAAACAAATGCACAGATGCACATACAAACAATTTGGCATAAACATAGAGGTTTCCTGGAACTCTGTGAAGCTTGTCCGTTGATTCATAAGTTTAGAAACTCTTGCTCCTAAAGAGAAAAAGAAAAATAAGAGGAAGAGGAAGCAGTAATGAAAAAGCAGGAGCCCTCAAAGAGTAAGAGGAGAATCAAAATACTTCAGTGTAGAATTGCCTAAAGGAAGAGTTTCCAAAACTGAACAGGGTTGCCAAAGTTATCATAGGTTAATGAGGAAGAGCACAGTGAATCAGGCAAAGTCAAGGTTGATGTGCAAAAGAAATTTCACTAGCATGTGAGAACATAAATGCTGTGAAGAAGAGGGTTATGGAGTAAATAGGCAATGAAGGATTAGAGTTAGAAAAAGGATTTAAAAAAAGAGATGGAAAAAGATGGCTACGGTAGAGAGGAATTCTAGGATGACTAGGAAGAAAGCTGAGGAAGCTCAACTTTCAAGTAAATTTAGGGTGTGAGATTGTTGACTGAGGGAGATGTGAAGAGTTGGCCACTTGAGAAATTGGCTGCTGTGAACATAGGGAGCCCATAAAAGGTGAAATCAAGACCTGCAATCAATGTTTGGTGTACTTAATGATGAAATATATGGTTCTTTTGAGTTTTCATATTTCTCTGTGCCGTCTTCCCAAAGGATTGACCATATATACATACTTGACATGGGCAGCTGCAAAATTCTGTTCAACCTGCTCCAAGTTGTAATCTTCTATACTATAAGCCTGTTTTCTGTAAACTGTCCAAGAGTGGTTACTTTGCCTATCTAGCAAATTCTTCCTGTGAAGAGGCAGTGTTATGTATATAGCTGATCCATTGGAAAGACAACCATTGACAGTGAAACAAATTAAATACTGCACCTATTATTGTACCTAATTCACTTAATTGAAACTACGGTATACACATGCATATGGGGTACAATTTCACATTTACATGTGAATGCAGACCATGAGTATCATATAGCCAATCAGCAGGAATTTGGAATACATAATGGTTATTGGCGTACTACCCAGTGTAAATAACAGTTCAATTTGGAGTCTATTGAATGCAGGCAGATTTGGGTTTCCTCTGCTTCCTGGCTAAATATAAAGGTCTTGAGGGAAGTTACGTAAGATCAGGAGGCATAGAGCTTGGTTGGGCCAACATGGTGAGGCACACACACATTTTGCAGACAAAATATAAGTTCTGTGTGCCTGCCAAAATTACGAATGGGTTTGTAAGATTGAGCGAAATGTAACAATTGCCTCCATGTAGATGGTATCATCCCATCCTGCTGGATCAGCTCCGATATATGGCACCCACCAAAAGAGTATGCGTAAAGCCCCTTAGCACAGGGCTGAAATGCACATGACAGTGTCAAAGAGGGCAGTTTCTTGTTTCTTCTTTATTCTTTTAATTAGTGATTGCGGCTTTAGCAAGTAAGGCTTCTACCCATGGTAAAGCTTCAACTAAACTTTAATTCATAAATAGAGTTTTGAGCCTCCACATGAATTTTGTCGACATTGTCCACATTACAAAAATGCAACACCAGATGACACATTTTGGCACCACATTTAATCTCCATTTGAGAGACAGAGAATTATAATGGGGAGTTGGCAGAGGTGCGTGTCTGCATTTTGAGCCGGTTGTAGCATTCTGTTCCTCTTTGAAGCTCTAAAAGTCATCACTGCTAAGGTGCAAAATGGCTGGACTCTCCAAGATGCCAATAATGCCATCATCAATTCATCCAGGACCCAAGAACACATTAATCAGCCATCTATAGCTTTCTAACAAATAACCAAAATGAAGAGCTGAAAAATTGGGTCACAGCCTATCAACCACTCAGCTGTCATGTGTAATATAAGCACAACACTGTCTCTGTCAAAAAATATTTGCTGAAAACTTAATTGCCATTCTGGGTTATTCTAGCAAGAGAAGGGCACAAACCTCAAGCCTTTGAAGAGGAGGCCATAGACCATGAGCCCTTGGAGATCTCAAATGCCACACGGCCAGTGGAGCGCACACACAGAGAGCAGAAGACGCATGCTCACCCATGTGACCATCCAGTCAAGCATATGGCAGGTAAGATTTTCCCATTTGGCATCTTCCTTCCTTTTTGGTATCTCACAATCAGTTGACTATTTTGAGGGCTTACTATGTGTAGGGCCTCATGTTTGTGTCCGCAGCGATTTACTCAAGTGACTGGGCTATGAAAAGCAACACGGCGGCCTGTGTTATAACTTGCCTTCCTTTCTCTAGAATTTTCTAGACTTCAGACAAAATGTTAAGGAGTGATTATAGGCCTCAATGTTTTCTTTAATTAAAAGACAAACATATAAGGCAAACAGAATCTTGTCATTAAAATGTCTAATAGTAACGTTAAAACGTCTTATGTAGAATTGAGTTAGCTATGTGTGGAGTGAGTTGCGTTCTGAGGTGAACTCCATGACAGAGTATTTGAAAGATGGAATGGAAACTAGTATTTTATGAGCTTCCACTCTGAGTCTGTGCTTGAAAACTGTGGCAGACTAGTGATTGTGAAGTGTTATCTGCTACCTGCCCTACAAGACACACATATTTTATTGTGCTCCTATCTGGTCCTCTCCATTGCCACAGAGAAAGGACACTACCACTGAAATTAAAAGGTAATGCAAACCAGATTCTTGGCTTCTGAATTTCAGATGAA
This sequence comes from Eonycteris spelaea, assembly GCA_003508835.1. Lineage (NCBI taxonomy): Eukaryota > Metazoa > Chordata > Mammalia > Chiroptera > Pteropodidae > Eonycteris > Eonycteris spelaea. Next base: position 2,206,221 of record PUFA01000200.1, read on the forward strand.
GTTCCCCATCACCAAATCCCTGGATAAATATTCTCTGAGAGGCAGAGTGTGACTGTTGGAGATAGGCCACGTGAGTTGGAATCCTAACTCCAGCACATACTAGTTGCATGGCATGGCCCTTTTGCCTCAGTTTCCCTATCTGCAAATGGTGATAACAGTAGTACCTCCCTCACTGGGTTATTCTGAGGATTAAATTCGTAAAGTGTTGAGAACAGTACCTGGCATATGATAATAGCAATCACTATGTAAATGTTAGTTGTTGTTAGTTGTGGGGAAAGGAGAGAGAGTGAGGGGAAGCAAGAAGTATGTCCCTGAGGACCAGCAGCCCCCCAGCTCTGAGGTTGGAGGCAGAGGGAGGGCGATTATGGAAACTGCAGGCAGGATCTAGGGTTCTAAGAACAGATGCGTCATGTGCTCCCCCTTGCAGGGCAGACTGAGCGGTAAGTAGCAAGCCTCGGAGTGATCTATCTCTGAGCCCAGCATGGCTCAGGAGCAAAGATTAGAGATGGAAGGGCATTCCTAGACTGAAGACACAGAGGCAGCTCACACTTTCCCTCAGTAAAAGAGAGGCAAGAAAGGGCCGCTGAGGTAAAGGCCAGAGCTGAAAAAGGGGCAGGGTGGCACGAGGGCCCACAGTGGGGCATGAGGCCAGGGTGTGGCAACTCGTATGGTGCTGCCATGGACGATGTTGCCTGCTGATGAACAGATGCACATCACTGTGGAAACCCAGTGGCAAGTGAGGAGAGTGAGCCCCTGAACTGACTGAGATGATGTGTCTGCCACCTGCAAAATGGGGACCAGAAAAAGGAATGTATTTGACTTACAGAAAAAGAAATCCTACCTTCTGCACACCTGTGTTTAAGATCCGAGATTTATACCTGAGACACGTGCTTAGTTCCCTTAATAGTCACAACAGTACTATGTGCTAGTTACTATTATCCTCCCTTTATAGATACAGAATGTGAAGCTGAGGAAGGTTAAATAACCCACCCAAAGTCACATGGCTAGCAAGGGACAGAGCTACAGTTCCCACAAGGTCTCTGCATCCAAAGGCCTGCAGGGACTGAGGAAGTTGAGATCTCAATAGAGTGGGAGTAAGTGGGTATCCATCAGGCAATGGGGAGCATGCTGTACGCCTTCTGCCAGGCCTCCTTGTCTGCCTATACTCAAGCAGGTCCATCTAGGAACCAGAATGAACCGCCATCCAGGGCAATCACCCCAGTCTTTCAAAGCTCACCTGGCAGTTTTCCCAGAACAAAAGAAGGCAGGGCCATTTCATTGCCAGGAAAGGAGCTAGATAACACTCATTTGAGCTCTTTTCACATGGTGTTATTTCTACTGTATGAAAAAATATGTCAGGCATCAGACCTCAGTGACAAGAAATCTCCAAAACTTCTTGGAAACCATTTTTGAAAGAAAGCTTAATCCAAAGATTGGTGTGTCGTTGGAACAAAGATACCTCAAACCCGTAAGCCTGGAATTTTTGGCAGCTAAGCCCCGCGCCGCCTTCTGATTCAAACAGACAGTTCCTCTAATTGATTTATATCTCCGTCGGCTATTTTACCATGCCTCTCTCTCACCGTTTACCCTGTGCCTTTTTGAATACAACTTCTTATTATTTTCTATATTAAAGCACATACAAGTGATAGCTCAAAAAGTTAATTAAAAGAGATTCAAAACTGAACAGAAGAAATTCCAAGCTAACACACTGACCCAGAAACAAAGGAATCACAGTTTCAGCATTCGCCCTGGTAATTCCAGCCATGCTAGAAAGGAACTACAGAGGTGCCCAGCTAGCGTTGGCGGCACGACCACACTGGGTTTTAGTGGTCTGGCATTGAAAAGGCCCCTCGTAGAGAGCCATTATCTGAGCCGAGTTTACCTTATGCTCATCAAGCTTTACGCAGCTATCTAAGCCACAGAATTCAAACACTGTGTTGAAGCACACATAATACATGATGTGCTTTATTTGTAAAAATCTCCCCTACTTATGCAAAGAATATTGAATCTTCCTTCCTTCCTGTGTTAGGAATTCTGACTGAGCTTATTTAAATCTTCACTGACTTACCTTTAAGCAGCATCTCATTTGAATGCTTTCATTGCCTAATGCTAAAAGTACTATACAGTTTTTCTTGATGCTTTTGGTTTCACTTTGCTTCTTAGTAGGATGTGTCATTTTTTGGTATAAATGGTAATAGGCAAATAGTGCAACCAGGGATTTAGATCCATAGAGAAATATTATTTTGTGCTTTCTGTAAATGATACAACTCTCCCCATGGGTCTGAAGGCACAAGACTAAGCAGGTCTAACTCTCGCCTTCTTCATAGAGTCTAACAGTCAACACCTGGTTACCCACGTGGACCTTATCCTCTTTGTGAATTGTTTGCATCAAGTTTTTAATGCCTCTATCAGCTTCCCACAGCCTTCTCCCAGATCATCTCTCCCAATTGGCTGAAATTATTTACATTCTCCTTTGCTAAGGATACTGACTAAACTTAAAACGTAAAACAGAATTAGGTAAGTAAGATAAATTAAAACACAAAATGTTCTAAGCTAAGATAGTGCACTTCCAAAAGCCAAGTAGAAATGACTTTGGCTTTTCAGATATTTTGAGTTATCTGTACTACAATTTCTGTCCCCTTTGTGGGTTATCGAGAGTTGGCTGCAATTTGCATTTGGTGTCAAATCATTCACGTATGCGCCATCTTAAGCCAAGAGGCATGTACATCTTCCATATGGAGCTGTTACAGAAATTGCTCAGCTGATGTTGAAACGGAAATTAAGAGGCCAGTCTTGCTAGAATAGTAGAAATGACGTAAATATAAAAGACCAGAGGATAGATAAGTTGACCTCCATTTTCTTGTTTTTCTCATGTTACCCATTGTTCTGACTGTTTTTCAAATAAAAATGGCTGTTGGATATAGAGGTTTGGGTGAAATTTATTAAAAGTTGCATTCTAGAGGGCAAAGAAAAAGAATGTTTCAGTACCTGTGCACATGTTGACATCTCTCTGAATAATTGGTCACAATGAACCAAGCCAACTGTATGTGTTTCTGGTTGCACCTAGCAAACTCTTCTTCACTGACCTGTGAAAATGTCAAATGCCTTTTTTCAGGCTCTTTTTCAAATAGAAAAATGGATCTGTGTATTCGAGAAAAATACTGATAAGAAGATGCTATGTTGTCCAAGTAACTCATTAAGTCTCTTAAAAAGGATTTTCCTTAGAGACTAAACGTCATGTTTTGTAAAATTATGCACACTTAAAATACAGTAAGGTCATGTAACTTGAAAACTGATGTTTCTTGTAAGCTTTGGTTAAACTCTTTCTTCTTTACCCTGGTCTTTTTTAGTCGTTCATAAAAAAGCATTCTCAGTAAATACCTTTAAGCAGGATCTCATTTGAATGCTTTCATTACCTAATGCTAATTTTGCCATTTTTCTTGATGCTTTCGGTTTCACTCTGCTAGTAAGGGGAATACAGAAGAAAGTCTAACAGTGGAGTCTGTGTTTTTTTTTTTTCTGTATTGGTTTCATCTGACTTTATGTAGCTGCATGACTGAAATATCAGGGTTTTATTTTCTTGCATTATCTGTTGATCTTGCTTTTATAGGTAAAGAGTATTATGACTGTGCCATTGGTAAATTAGCACTTGCTTTTGATTGTGTTGTAAGTGAACTGTCTAGTTTATGTCCAACTGGAAAAGAATGAGAGCTAGCACAAGAATGATAAGATGTCTTCTTACCAACAAAAACAGTGGGCTAAAAGAGTTGATGTTGTATTAATGCCTGTGAAATATTGGTCCCAGGTGGACCACAGAGTTAAGACTTAGAGTTTGTTTATCGTGATGGGGGAAGTAAAATAGTCAGAAGTGCATCATTTCAAAAACTTGAACCACAAGGTGGTCCATGAAACAGCCTGAAAGGGTAAAAATTGCAGTGTATATAAGGACCCAGCAAAACAAGGTCAAGTCCCATTGTTTTCACTAAGAAGCTAGAGGACTTTGGACAAGTCACTTCCCCTCTCCGAGCTCATGTCTTTCATCTGCAAAGTAGGAACAATAGTACATCTCCTGTTTTCTCATAAGGATAAAATGAAAGAGTTTTGCAAGCGGTAAAATACCAGAGACTTGTGCTGGATTCTCATTATTGAGAGAGGGTATTGCTATTCCAAGAGAACAAAGAATCTGTTGGTTGTTTATTTTTATGTCATACGTAATATATGATTTGTTGTTGTTTAATAACTATAGAATGTTTGTATTCCACTAGGATGCCAGCTGGCAGAGTTTACACTGAAGTCAAAACAGATAAACAAGGAGATAGATCATATTAGAAGGAATAGTGGGAGGATTCTTAAGTGTTATATGTTAATGTTTATGCCTAAATCCGTTTCCATACCCAATTTTTCAGTTAGAAGTTTATGAAAAGTGGCTCAGTTTCTCTGAGCTTCTACATTCTGTTTGAATGCAAAGTTGTTCCTTAATCCCAATTTCCTCGTTTTGAAAGCCTATAAGCCATTAACACCTTTTGCAATTTCTCATCTCAAATGTGCTGTGTGCTCTAGGTATTTATCAATTGGTGATATTTAAGAAGAAAACTAGTCATTTTTTGTACTCATTTTTTTTCAGTGACACAATGTCACAGTGACATTCTCAGTCTCTCAATTACTCAAGTCAGACAATGTCACTGTTCTTATGCACAGTGCCTTGCGTGAAAACTTTCCACACTTCTATTGAACACTCATGACATTTTCCCACTCATACATACATATGGCTGTGGCTTTGTACCCTTTCCTGAAGCCACATTAGGCATAAGTACAACAGAATGTTCAGAATGAGAAAACATTTGAAACTCTGCATCTCAGTTATAGTAAAGTCTTAAAGTGTTAGTGACAATTGCTGTTATTTTGGAAGAACCTGGATCAGAAGTTTCCATGAATATCTTTTCTAGAACTATTAGTGGCAACCATTTTGGCACCATTAGCAGATGTTGTTGGCAAATTCAACAGCCATTTTTAACCCCCTTCTCCAATGCTGCTTATAGATTATGGAAAGCTAGGTACTTATAGCTGGTTTTGGCCATGTGAACCCCCTCTGGACAATGAGACATAAGAGAAGATCTATTGTAGGACTTGGGGAATGCTTGTGGTTTCCTGATAATAGGGCATGTGTGGCTTCCCCTTTTCATTCTTCCTGCTAAAATTCAGGCAAAATGTCTGAAGCTATAGCAGCCTTCTTGTGTCCATGAGGTGGTAAGACCTTTCCACACCACCCCCACCCCACCACAAACAAAAGTCAAAATGTTGAGTATAGCAGAGTAGAGAGATGGAAAGTGCCTAAGTCTTGATGTTGGTAAGCTACCTGACCAACTGTGAGATTGCCTTCCTTCTTTTAAGTTAATAGAATATATCCCTGTAGTTTCAATTAATATTCATCATGTGTTAGTTACTTTCATGCTTTTGGCCAAAAGCATTCCCAGTGAGTATATAACACAAGCCTGCGTGATACTCTTTGAAAGATAGAAACAATTTTCTTTATAAATGTCCATAACATTCGCCCCTTGGATTTCCAATGAATCTTTATATAATATATTTGAAAGAGGAGTCTGACGGTAAAATTTTTTTCATTAAATATCCTTTTTAGATCTAGAATTTGAATGTCCATTGCTAATGGTGAGTCCTCCCACCTCAAATTTAAATCCTTATACTTTATTCTCTGTTGAATTGTAGCAACATTGCTGTTGTTTATTACTCCCTTCCATGAAAATGAGTAAAGTTAGTTTTTTTCCAAGTTGGAATAAACACCCTTGAATCTTTTCTTAAAAAATAAACACAAGCAGACATCAGGGTAACTAACAACACTTATTACAGAATAACTGCTTACCTAATATGTACTCCAAAATTTTTAAAATAAAAGAAAGAAAAAAGAAACCTGCTTGAAACCCACACTTTTAGCAAAACCTGAAGATGGAGAATGCCCAAACTTCAAATAACTATAAATGATAAGAGAAAATTCACCAGTTCTCAGAGTGTGATATCTAATGGCCCTGGCACATGACTACCATTTTGTAAGCCTCTGTGGCAAGTAAAGGTAAGGAATGCCAGTACAGGAAAGTTTATTTTAAATCTCATGCCAAAAAAGACTAAGTTCACACTAAGTCTGAAAATACTAAAAGATAAAGTTTCTAGAAAGATCGGAGCATGAACTACAGGGAGGTAACTTCAAATTACACATAATTTAAAGGGGTACATGTGATTTAAAGTGTTCAAGTCCTATTTAAACAGGCAGGCATGATATAAAGAAACAGCTTTTAAAACACCTTTTGGGGGAAGAAGAAACAAGAAAAAGGAAAAAGAATCATATGGCAATTAGGTAGTCGAGAGAAATACAAAGGAGAAGAGGGAAAATATAGGGCCTTGCAAGATAAAAATAAACCACAAAATCTAAAAACTTCTACCAGCAGCCCCTCCCACCAGCAAATTACCTGGGTTTTGCTATACTGACAGAATAAGCTGCCTGTATTAAGTCATCTTGGACTGCCATGACAAATAACATAGAGAGGGAGGTTTAAACAATAGACATTTATTTTCTCACAGCTCCAGAGGCTGAAAAGTCCAAGATCATGTCAGGCAGAGTTCAGTTTCTTGTGAGGGCTCTCTTCCTGGCTAGAAGTCAGCCACCTTCCCCCTGTGTCTTCATATGCCTATTTCTCTGTGCATGCATGGAGAGAAGGGGTTGGGGGGTCTCTTTCTCTTCTTATAAATCCAGCAGCCTAAAGGATTAGAACCCTACCCTGTGACCTTGTTTAACCTAAGTTAACCCTATAAAGGCCCCATCTCCAAATCCAGTCACATTGAGAGTTAGGGCGTCAACATATGAATTTTGAGGGAACACAATTCAGTTCATAGCAGTGACATTAAATTAGAAGTCTTATAAAGTGCCCCAATACCATAAAACTGAACAAAAGAAAAGTCAAGAAAGCTATGGCAGAAAATCAGGGAATATAATATCATATATATGAACAAAGAAGAATATCCCCTCCCCCAAATCAAGGCAAAACATGATGATTTATAAAAAAAGTCCTGTAAGTCAACCACCAGACGATTAAATGTTCCTAAACAAGCTCTCGAGTCTGTAAAAAACTAACTTGAATCAGAAATTCAAAAACTAAAATGTAGAAATGGACTGAAAACAAGGAGAAATAGAGAGTTATATGGACTTTAGAAGTAAATGGAAGAAAAAGAGAGTTATATCATAAAAGAAAAATAAATTACAAGGGGTCCAAGGGAGGGAGAACAGGTTGAAATGAAAATTTATGAAGGGGCATTAAAAAAAGGCAGAGCAAAACAACCAAAAGAATAAAAATGCCATAATAAAATAGGTAAAAATGGTCAGACAAAAGGCAGTGGAAGGGGAAGAGAGGCAAAGAAGGAAAAAGATGTGTATTATTGGAGTCCCTTGAGAAGAAAAAGCAAAACACTGAAACAGAGCTAAGATTTAAAGCTATAAAACAGAACTTCCCAGAAATAGAAAAAGACCTGAATTGACCCATGGATACCTAGGGAAATTAACAGAAACTGATCAGCTCTAATACATGACCTGGTAAAATATTAGATTTCAAAAATAAAAATAAAATTCTCATGTCCTCCAGGCAAAAAGATCAATTAACTTATGAAACAATTAGATTGACATAGACTTTTCAAAACCAATGTAAAAAGCAGAGCAACAACGGAGGAGCATTAAAAGAAAAATCTCAATGGAAGTATGAGCCAACGATGAGATATCCAACCAAGCTGTCCTTTGTTTCAAGGCTATAGAAAAACAGTTTTCAACATATAAGAACTCAGATAATTCTGAAATTAATCAGCTCATTTTGAGGAATATACTAGGGGATGAGTTTCATCCAGTCAAGTTATGACTGGGATATGCCTGCAAAGGTTTGATGGTGAGCCTATTAAAATACATCTAAGACAAGAAGTAAGAATGATGATAAAATATTAATGCACAAAAGTCTATATTGTTGTAAAGTAGAAGCAATGCAACTAAAATTGGGAAGAGGAAGGAGGCTGAAAGATAAAATAGGAAAAGTGCAGTGCTATACATGCAATAAATGTGCATTAAAATGAAAAACTACGAACAGGTAAACCAAATAGTAAAAAGTTAAATAAGAAAACCAAGTATGAAGTGCATTTTTTTAAAGTACAAAAGCAACAGTATATACTAAATCAAAAAATCCAAACCTTCCTAAATAACAGAAGAAAATTAAAAACAAAAAAGAAAAAAAATAGATCTTGAAGAGAAACACATAGAAAATATAGCAAAATAAACATAAAGGTATAATATCATGGCAATTTGAGAGCAAACATAGAAGTCATGTCAATAAATGCAAATAAGCTTAACTCACTAATTAATTCTTAATTAGCTCTTTAACTAGCTCACAACAAAAGATTCAACTATAATCCATATACAAAGGTGGATCTAAAACAACCTGATCTGGAAAGGCTAAAAACAAAGAAATGGATAAAAGAATAGCAGACAAATGGAAACCAAAAGAAACAGTGATACTAATATCACACGAAGTAGATTTCTAGGCACAAAACATTAAATGTAACACAGTAGAAAACTTTATTTTCTGGTTAATGTTTTCTTGGCTAGAGTGTTATCACTTTTATTAATCCTTTAACAGAACCATCTTTAGGGTTTCATTGATTTTCTCTATTGTATTTCTGTTTTCAATTTAATTGATCTCTCTTTCAATCTTGATTACTTTCTTCCTTTTACTTGCTTTGGGTCTCATTTGCTCTTCTTTGTCTAGTTATTTAAGGTGTAAACTTAGGTTGCTGATTTTAGGTCTCTTTTCTAATTTATACATTAAATGTTATACATTTCCCTCTGGCACTGGATTAACTATGTCCCACAGACTTTGATATACTGTATTTTTATTTTCTTTCAATTCAAAATACTTTTTAATTTCCTTTGAGACTGCCTTATTGACCTATGGGTTATTTAGAAGTGGGTTATTTAATTTCCAAATATTATGGTGTTTTTTAGATATCTTATTGTTATTGATTTCTGCATTAAAACTTTTATAATCTACCAACACTTTTATTATTTTTATTCTTTTGAATATTTTAAGCCTTTTAAAAAATCGAATTTGCCTTATTAAACAATTTATGAATTGGGCAACATCTCATCTAGCAAGCAGAAAGATACACCCTAAATTTATTAGGTTTTGTTTTAAGGCACAGAATATGGTCTATCATGGTGAATAGTCCATGTGCACTTAGAAAGAATGCATATTCTGTGGTTGTTGAGTGGAGCATTCTATTAATTTCATGTAGGTGAAGTTGGTTCATAGTGTTATTCAGGTTATCTATACACCTTCTGGTTTTCCACTTACTTGTTTTATCAATTATTGACAGGAATATTGAAGTCTCCAACTATAATTAAGGATTTGTCTATTTATTCTTTAAAATCGATCAGAATTTTTGTCTCATGTATTTTAGGTACACAGACAATTAAGATTGTTATGTCTTTTTGATGCATTGACCTTTTTTCATTTTGTAATGTACCTATTTATCCCTGATGACATTTTGAAGTCTACTTTGTCTGCAATTAATATAGCTTCCTTTTAGTTAGTGTTTGCATATTATGTTTTTCTTCATATTTTACTTTTAGCCCACCCATTTATTTATATTTAAAGTGGGTTTCTTATAGACATAAGTATGCATGATAGTGCTAAAGACATAATTCACAATAAAGATATATCATTTATGAATATTTATGCACCAAATAAGACATCAACCACCTTTATGAAGCAAAAACTACAGGAGATGACACTAATAATGGAAGAGGGTTATAAAACCCTGTTAGTACAAAAAAGATCAAGTGGACAAAAAATAAGCAGGGAGAGGGAGAGCTAAATAATATAATCAGGTGGATTTTATCAATATATAGTGAATTATCTTTGAATAACAAATATATATTTTGTTGATAAACCATAATGCAGGGATAATATTGATCAAAAATGGAATAAGAAAATATTATTAAATTCCATAAACTAAAAATATAACAAGCAACACTCTCTAGTCACAATATAATAAAAGTAGACATTATTAACAAAACAAAAAATAGAACATGCTCTTCAACCTGAAATTAAGAAAACTTTCTATCAAACTACTCTTGAGTGAGATAAAACATATAAATTGACATTACAGAATTAAAAAAAATAATATAATTACATGAAAACACTATACATTAGAATCTTTGGAATGCATTAAAAAGAGTGGTTAGAGAATGACTTGATGCACTGTATACTTGTATTAATAAAAATGAAAGACTGAAGATAAATGAAATACTTAGCTCAAAAACAGACTGGAAGAGAAAAATCAAAGTAACCAAAAAATGGATAAGGAAGAAAAATCATAAAGTTAATAATAAATTAATGAAACAATAGAAAAGGAGTGGATTTAATAATAAATCAAAATAATGGAATTTTTTCTCAAAAATTATCCAATAGTTAAATCAGTAACTGAAAAAAGGAGGAAGTAAAATTGTACAATACAAGCAATGACAAGAGGGAAGAAATTTAAATAAAACCTAAGATACTCTCTTTCAGACCTCTTTGTAACATTTTTCAAAAACCTAAATGAAATGGCCAATTTCTTATGAGAATCCAAGTTTCTACAAATGAATCCATTTGATTTAGAAAGCTAAAGCAGACCAACTTTCATAGAAGGAATAGAGCAAGTTTTAAGGATTCCTCCCTGTGTATGCATGCACACACACACACACACACACACACACACACACACACACATGGCTCAGACTCAGATGTTTTTACAAGGAAATTCTACCAAATCCTCAAAAACCAATTTGTCACAAAGTGCTGTAAAATATTCCTGAGCATCAAAAAGAAAGAAACACTTCCTAACTCCTTTTATAATACCAGTATAGCATGGATATCTAGATCATATAAAGACAATATTAAGAAATTAGACAACAGCATCTCCCGTGACTATCAATGCAAAAACACTAAATAAAATATTAACAAATAAAATCCAATATCATAATATAAAAATAACACCATGACCATGTGAGATTTATTCCAAACATGTAAGATTGGTTCAATAATATATCCAGTAATATACTGTATTAATAGTTCTAAGGAAGCAAGTAATATTATGATCTCCACGGATGGTGAATAAAACTTTGCCAAAATTCATTAAACATTCATGAAAGAAAAACTGTAGAAAATTGTAATTTAATATGTGACAAAGGTGTTATCTCAAATCACTGGGGTAAAGATGGGATAAAGATGGACTTTTTCATAAGTATTTCTGGGAAGTCAATTAAAGAAAAGATTAATTATATCCTCATTTCACATAAAAGACATAAATAGACTCCAAATGGATTGGGTCCAAATGGCAAAAATGAAATCATACAAGTACTAAAAGAATAATGGGTGAATTCCTCTTTAACCTTGAAGTAAAGAATGCCTTTCTAAATATGACTGTAATCCAGAGTCAATAATAGAAAAGATTGATACATTTGACTACATGAAATTAAAAAATACATGGCAAAAAGCACTGTAAATGAAATCAAAGACAACTGAAAAACTAGGAGAAAAATATTTCAATATATATCACAGACAAAAAGACATATCCTTATTATATAAAGAATTCTTAAAAGTTGAGAGCCAAATGACCAAGAACCCAACATAATAATGGGAAAAAAACAAGAACAGACATTTCCCCCACGTCGTACATACACATTCACTCACACACATTCACTCGCTCACTCATTAACTCACTCACTCACTCACTCACTCACTCACTCACTTTCTAGTTCTGCCTTCCAAGCAGAGCTAGGAGTAATGATGCCCTAGTAGCAATGAGCACACCTTGTGCCCAAATCTTGGTTTCTAAACACCTTCCTCTCATAAAAGGAATCAGGGACCCTTAAAGAAACAGTTGATTCAAGAATTGGGCAAGTTAAATACAGGATAAACCTGGAGCATTTTGTGGTAAAAATAAAGCTATGCTTAAACAAGGTGGGAGCATATCAAAAGGAAAACAGGTTCCAAACCAAGAGAGCTCCCAATGGCTGAAGATGGAAAAATCTGAGAGATAATCTGAATATTAATTATCACTCATAAAATAAATATACATGGATCCATGATGACATCAATAATTCAATAAATGGTGGGGGGGGGCAACTCATCCTTACAGAATGATGCTAATGAATAAACGTAAAAAGGAAAGAAGGAAATGGAGAATCACCATTAAAACATCACACTAATCCACTGGTGGATGTTAAAATTAGTGGGCAAAACTTTGAGGAGAGACAGATTAATTCCATAGTCTCAAAGTATCTGTCTCAAAGTATTTATTTATTTCTTAGGGAAAATCATTACTTTACAGTGGAGGAATCTAGCAGATACTTTAACTGGGTGATCAAGGCTAACAATCACCAGTGATAACAGGTTAGCATCATGAACCTCATGATATAATGCACTGAGAAGGGTACACTATTAATTCCATGATATTCTTGCCAGAAATGTATGGTCTCAACCTAATAATGAGAAAACATCAGGCAAATCCAAATTGGAGGGCCTTCTAAAAAATCACTGACCAGTACTTTTCAAAAATATCAGGATCATGAATGTCAAGGAAAGACTGAGGAAACTTCACAGATTGAAGGAGACTGAGGAGACATGATATCTAAGTGTGATGTGGGATCCAAGATGGCATTCTTAAACAGAAAAATGACATTAGGGAGAAAAGTGGTGACATTTGAATAATTTTTGTAGTTCAGTTACTAGTATTGTACCAAATTTAATGTACTGATTTTGATCATTTTAGTATGGCTGTATAAGATGTTAACATGAGGGGAAGCTGGCTGAGGATGTATGGCAGCTCTCTGTACTATTTTTGCAACTGTTCTGTTAGGTCTAAAATCATTTGTAAATAGAAAGTAAAAACAAGATGACAAAAATACCTCCCCTACTGAAGCTATCATTCTGATGGGGGGAAAACGAAATAAGGAATAAGCATAATAATATGTTAAAGAAAAAAATCCTTAACCTACCCTCCCAGGAAACATAGTGAAAACCTGGAGTAATGTACAGTCTTAAGCCTTCTCTGGGGTAAACAGACTTCAATTCCTGTACTTTCATAGTTTCTGTTTGCTAACTTGGGTTGCTATGGTAGTTCTTTTAGAGATTATGGCTGAGTTTTTGATGTTATTGTGAATATACAGAGCCCTAAGCAGTTCAAATCTGGTGTGACAAGACATTGGTCCTGGCTTCCCTGTTCCCAATCAATTTCCTTTGATGGTGTCTTCCTGAATCTGTTGTGCTTGTTACCTCTTCCTAGGAATATATCTCACTGAGGAATTGTCAACTCATTTATATCTGTTAGCAGGGGTTCCCCCAGCCCTGGGACATGGACTGATACCAGTCCATGGTCTGTTAGGGACCAGGCTGCACAGCAGGAGGTGAGCAGTGGACTAGCAGGTGAAGCTTCATCTGTATTTGCAGCTGCTCCCCAGCGCTAGCATCACCGCCTCAGCTCCACCTCAGATCATCAGACATTAGATTCTCACAGGAGCACCAGTCCCTGGTGCCATAAAGGTTGGGGACTTCTATCTTAGAGATAAAAAGGCAGGTAGATTCTTGATACCCAGTGAAGATTGACCCTAGGGTGCTTCTGAGGAGACCTGAGTTCAATCTGAGCTCAGATATAACTTTTTAATGTGAATGTTCAAGTTTTTATTTAAAAGGTAGTACAAGAGAATTATAAAAATTCTTGGAAAACACATAAAAGTAGAGAAAAAACCTCACCCAAGTCTTACTCTGCCACCTCCCCAAAGAGACTACTAGTTTACTTTTTGGTGCATTTGCATCCAGTCTTCTTCCTATGCATCTCTTTTGTGTAGTTCAAGGTCATACTGTTTATATAATTGTGAAGCATACATTTTACCTTCACACTGAAACATTTTTGGGGTTATTATAAGTCTTTTGTAAACATAACTATAATGACTGAATAATTTTTTCATGTGGCTGCAGACTCAATTCCTCCCCTATTTTTGGATATTTTGTTTGGAGGAAGACTCTTCTAGAAGATGCCAGCTCCTGGTGCATTTTATGGAGAGGAATGAGCCCTGAGCTTGAAGCTGGAGACATGGTTTAGAATTTTGACTCTGTTCCTTATAAAGTTCCTTAGCTGCAAAATGCCATCACATCGATAACCCTCAAGGTTCTATTAAATTAACATTCTATTATAAGGATTTTTTGTAGTTAAAAATGTGCAGTTTTCAGTAATTCCCCAAATTTTATATGTCCGTGTATTTATATTGATGTTTACATGTTTATGTATCAAAGTACATATAGGATATATTTACATAGTTCAAAATGCCAGGTAATGCTACCCGCATTAATTTTACTTGCCAATTGGAATACTCTTTGGCACCTGGAAACCCTTGCAAAAAAAAAACCATAAAAGAGTTTTATATATTATCCCCTGCTTTCATAGAAAGCCCCCGTTTGTACATTACAATGGCCTGTGTCCTCTTATTCACATTGTTTGCTGATTGGTGTTCTGCCGATGGCCCTAGGGGAACAGCAGGTCCTCAAACGATGGACTCATGGGAGTTCTTTATTTTATGATCATCTTCAAGTCTTACGGAGATTGTGAACTTCTTGTCTGAATAAACTTTCCTGATGCTTGTTCAACCTTAGAAGATGTTAACTATAAACACAATACTTGCAGAAAGGTTCTATCACTATTTTCTTAGTAAACTTTGAAAAACTCCTTTGGTGAGTGCTATGTATAGGTTCTAACTGGCCACTCGGAGGCCTGTTAATATAGGTTAATGAATCTGGAAAAAATCCCACTTACTAAAAATGTGCTTTAGGTCGAAGGCAGATACTCTATCCAAAACTGTGGCATGTGACAGTTAAAGGAAAATACCAGTAACATCCATTCTTTGCTAGCTCTTAAATATGAGATCAAAAGATTAAAAAATACATTTTCTTCACACATACCACATTCATCTGATGCATTTGAGGTGAGTGAGCAAAGTAACCAAACATTTTGCTTGCTTTAGAGATAGAATATGGTTGCCACTTGGTCTAGCCAAAACATTTGCCCAAACAGTCCAGCAAATCAGAATGGGGAGGGAAGAATTTGATCCTGATGGAAATCAAGTAAAGAAGTTGGGGGAACAGAAAGCAGTCTGCATGTAGTCCCTACATTGGCAGGAATTTCATAACCCACATATACTATGTAAAGCAGTGGTCCCAAACCTGTTTGGCACCAGGGACTGGCGCTCCTATGAGAATTTAATAGCCAATGACCTGAGGCAGAGCTGAGGCAGTGATGCTAATGCTGGGGAGTGGCTGAAAATAGATGAAGATTTGCCCACTTGCCTGCTGTGCTCATCTCCTGCTATGTGGCCTGGTTCCTAACAGGCCATGGACTGGTGCCAGTCCACGGCCCGGGGGTTGGGGACCACTGATGTAAAGGATACCATGTTGGAGAAAGCACATATTATTAATGCAATTAATGGAAAACAAAGTACAGGAAGGATATTCCCTTTTCCAGAGCCCATAGCTTTGTTTTTGGCTTTATTCTTTAATTGGGAACTACTTTGGCGCCTTACGTTCAATAGGCTAGTATATTCATTCCAGGAAACCTGCTTTAAATAAGTAAATTACATGCATTTTCTAATCAGAGATTTCCTTTTTCTCTTTCTAGCAGTGCTATGGGGCAAAATGTCTACATAACCGGGGACCTTTCAGAGCTTAAGGAACACTTGTTAAAGTATTGACTAGAGAGGACACCTCTACAATTCTCTTACAGACTTAAGAAAAACACCTCTACAATTCTCTTCAAGACTCTTGAATGGAAATTTGCATTCTCTCAAAAGGACAAGATTATCCTTAATTGATAGTTCAAATAACAGATATTTTAAATTATAAGTAAAAATGCTACAAGATGAAATGGTTTAAGATTTCAAGACTGCATGTTTTGGGTATTTAACTGAGACTTAGAAGACTTGGTTATGGTTCTGGCTGATATAAATAGCTGTGTGATCTTGGTGAACAATCTGGGCCTCCACTGGGCTAGAAATAGTAAGTTTCCTGGTAGTGATGATATTCTATGATTCTGTGATATATAAAAGTGAGTGTTGGCCAATAAGAAAAGAATGGTCTTGGAGGCATCATCTGCTGATAAATTTAAATTTAAGTAATAAAATGTCATGATCTAATAAGAAAGTAATAAAGTGTGGTGCGTTGACATAAGCAAATGCTACTGAGGTTCAGGTGTGACAACTTGAAGTACAACTTGGTGAGAGATGTGGCCATCTTCTTGGCTATAGTTTCTCGGAGGCCGGTGAGGGAACTTTAGACTGAAGGACACTTTTTAGTTGGATCCCTAATAGCAAGGAAAAGTGGACCATCGGGTGGAGATGGGCAGGATATATTTGCCTCTTCGCAGCAGATTCTGTTATCATCCAGAGGTATCTGATTCATTGAGGTGCTTGAGCCTAAGAGAGGTCATTGGGTAAGTGGTAGAAAGCCTTCTCAGCCATTTATCTGCTCTAGTCCAGACTGACTCTGAGTCTTTCCTCCTGACCTGCTTCAATTGCTGTGAAAGAAGGAAGGGACAACCACTGATGGAAGGACAGCATGGCATGTTTGAAGCAGAATTCCCAGGAGGTCAGGTGATTGGGCCAAAGTTCCCAATGTTGATGCCTCTCTTCTCCCTTCACCCATGGAACAACTGAATTAATTATACCTCTAATGTCCATCCATGAAACTTTCAGTTCTAAGATAAATAACTTCTGGGGATCTAATGTATAGCTAAGGTACATGGGTCTAATATACAGATCTGATGGTACCTATAGTTAATAATGTTGGGTTGTATACTTGAAATTTGCTAGCAGACTAGATCTTAAGTTTTCTCATCATACACTAAAACGGGTAACTGTGAGGTGATGGATGTTATTTAGCTTGATCATAGTAATCAGTTCACCATATAATATCAAATGATCACTTTGGACAATTTAAATATATACAACTTTTATTTGTCAATTACACCTCAGTAAAGCTGGAGGAAAAATAATAATTCAAAGGTTGAGGGACTTATCAATGCATTCTGCTTTCTGAAAATAGAAAGGGAGAAGCAGGTAAAAGTTTAATTTAGGCAGTCATTTCATTTCTTTTAACCCCATTGCCAATGATTTGATTCTTAGCAACGTAATAGAAAAGTAAAGGTTTCACATGATGCTGAGAACCAGGAAACTTTAAATGAAGACACCAATTTAAAACTCTTTAATAGGAAAATTATGACCTGAACCCCCTGTAAAAAATTTACTAAATAAAAACACTCATATTATTTAAACAACATCTAAATGTTCAGCTTATTAACCAGGCTCTGGAACTTATGACATGTATGCCTGTTTGCCAAACAAACAAACAAACAAACAAATTTTAGAAAACACACAAAAAAACTAAGAAGAATCCTGCAAACACAGTCAGTGCACTTATCACTGCTGATCTCACCTGATTGAGAAGCCTCTGAGACACCAGCCTGAGGGGTGATGAGAGCATGCATTTATGTTTTTTTCTTATCACTTACAGAACACTTTCACTTATATTCTCTAACTATTTGGAAAAGCTTGACTTCCCTCTGGAATCCAGCCCTTCAACCCTGCAGGGTAGGCTCCGGAAAGAGACCCTTGGCAGTCATGCTGCTGAATGGGTTTATGAGAGCAGTCCAGGGACAGGGCTCTGAGCTCCAGGAGGAAGATTTCTCAATCATTGCATCAGGAATGGAGATGATAGATCTGGGTAATTGAGGTGACTCTTCACTTTCCCTCCCTCAACATTGTAAATTGCCAGTCTTTATTTGACCATGAACTGGGAAGTTGTATAAAGGGACTTCAAGTGAAGGAGCCACAGAATTTCAGAGCTAGAGCGCTCCCAACCCCCTTAATTTATAGACAAGAAAATGGAGCCCTGAAGAAGTTAGGAGATCCATAGATTCATGCAGAAGAGGGTCAGCCATCGACAACCACAGCCCGCCACCATGCACTCCCCCACAGTCTACTAAAGAGGTATCTTAGCCCCAGATTTCTAATCTCCAGGAAAAAGACCCATCTGAGTCTCCTTAAACGATGAAGCAAGAATTGCCCCACCATCTTCTTGTTTCCTGTTGCCTATCTGACCGACTTTCTTTAATATGAGGGTATGGCTCAGCCAACTGCCTTTCCCCAATTCAGCCACAGTTGAGATCAGGGAAATTGCACCACACAATTTTTTTAATACAATAGTTAACTGATGCCACTGCAGTCCCAAACTCCCATGGTGTTATAGTTCACTGGAGTGGCCCTGGGACCGTAAACACCAATGTGGCAAGTAGAACAAGTGCTGACTTTACACCTAGATGACTGCCCAGACTTAGCTGCTCAGCTGTGCCACCTTGTAATCTTGGCAAAGTCACTTAACTTGTTTCCTCAACTGTCATATAAAGATAAAAGTTCCTTCCTTGCTTACCTTCTTGGGCTACAGTGAGGTGAAACCCTTTGTGGATGCAGAATGGAGGCTGCGGAGCAGTGTTGATTAGTACATGGGCTTTGGCAGCAAACAAACTCTGAGACAAAGCCTATTTATGGTGCTAATGAGCTCCTTGACTATGTGTATCTTGAACCTCAATTTCCTCTTGCAAAAGAAGTACAGTACTAGTACCTACCTCAGAGAATCGTGGTGAGGAGTAAGTGAAATAATGTATGTAAAATGCTTAGCACACTGCCTGCTATGTAATAAAAGCTGAGTCAAAGCTATCTCTTTTAATGGTTATGCTAAATATGTACAAGGAATCACAGGAATGTACCACCTAAGGTTGGAATAGCATCACCTTCAAGTATCCTAAACCTCATTGAGCCGATGATCAATATAAGGTTATAGAGTGTTTGATATTGGGTACTCAATAAGAACCTAGAGCCAGGGACTTCAGAAGACCTCTGAAACAAGATCATTTTCTATAGAAATTAGAAAACCCAAGAGTGAGGCCTTTTAATTATGAGACATGATTGAGATTGAGTACGAAGTGGTAGAACCAGGAGTTGGGAAAACAATTACATACGTATATGTAAGAGACATCCTAAATTCAGGGAAATGCCCTGACTCAGAAATCAACTTTGAAATCAGCTCCTGTATTTACCACCTTCATAGAGACTGGATGGCTTGACCCTGAATGGATGGGCCCTTGAGGGACCTGCTACATGTCCCATCCTGTGCCAGGCTTTGATGACCCAGACCTGGGTCCTACCCTCATGAGGCTTACAATTTCTGGGAACACTAACATGAAACAAAGATGTGCAGACATTCTGCATTTAGAAAAGATAAAAATGCCCATGTGGCATGGATTGTTTTAGACATTGCAGCCCACGTGTGAAAACTGCCCCAAGATCAGAGAGCCACATCACTCCATTCTAAACTCACAACAGCACCAGGATGCTCTGCTAGAAGCAGTTCCATAGAAACAAAAGTTGGTTCTTCTTGAGGGGGCCCGTGGAAGTCTTTCAAACATACTTCTTCAGATGAGCTCTAACTAACCTTGATCACAATTTCCTCCTAGAAAGTAACTCAGCCTGACTGCACACTAGGTCAGAAACAAATGCTTTACGTTTTAAGTAGGAATCTGAGGTGTGACAGGATGACACATGTATCACATACTGTCAATTTGTTCATTTCCTGGAACTGACATTCACAGTAAAATCTTCTTAAATTAATATTAACTTTGTGAAAATATCTACCAGAAGCTTCATGACAGTGCCTTTCCTACAACCATAAGAATGGAAGATTTCAAGTTCTTTGAAATGAAGATTAGTACCTGGAGACTCCAAATTAAATTCCTGTAAAAGTAATTCAAGTCAAAAATCTCACTTTAGAAAGTGAGACAATCAGTATTTCTGTACAATCAAGGCTCTTTGAAAAAAAATGATTTCTGGTTTCACCTCAAGAGATTGGGTCATGGAGTCTTAGTTTTGATTCTATCCTGTGTGGAAAGATGGCTTTTTCCTGGCCCAGTGGTCCTTCCAGGAGGTTTCTTTGAGTTTGGATATTTGAATGGTAGAGATTGGTGAGGTGTGGAGGGGGACCCTGGTCAGAGAGAATGGGAGAAGTCAGCAGTGAGAGGAGGGCCATAGGCGAGGAAGTTGAAACTTCTGACTTATTGGATTGAACCGAAAATTGTGCTCCCAGGCCAGAGGCTTTTCTAGGCAAAGCCAGGACAACAGGCTGACTCAGAGGAGTCCTCCACCTTAGCTAAGATTCCCCAGGGACTGGAATGGAAGGGAAGCAACTTGACCCCAAGAGACTAGATGGCTGAGCTGCCAGTACAACAGGAGAACTCGGTCCTAAATCCAGATAGCCATTTTACTTCCTCTTGCTGCTTCCCTCCCTGCAACCTGTTTTCCCTTCCCTCCTGCCAGCCAGCTGGGAGAAGCACGGTTTGGATGAATAGCTGAGGATTCACTAAAGAGCTGAATTCTAAGGCTCCCAGCCCCATTAGAGCCAGGGATGGGCAGAAGAAGGAGGAAGGGAGAAGGTAAAGCTTGTACCCTGCCCAGAAGCTGATGCTCAGACAGCAAGCATGTGCTGAGCCTCGGCTGGCTGACTGGCTGGCTTCAGGGACAGCCTGGGCCTTTCGGTGCTGCCTCTCTCAGCTTCATCCCTGTTCCAGGAGGGTGACTGTGTGTGGGAGCTCCTTCTACCCAGTCCAGCCTTCCCGCTTGGTTTTGATCTCAGGAAGGGAAAGCCCCTGCCCCTCTTTTGAAGCAGCAGCCGGCACCACTTGTCTCTTCTCTCCTTCCCGCAGGCACTTCTGTTCAGAGTGCTGCCTCTTGCTGGCTCCTTCTGCTTCTGCTAGGTCCTCCCGCTGATTGGGAAGAAAGTACACCAGTGGGTGATGGAGGTCTGGAACTCTTAAAGGAGCAGCTTTATTTCTGTTGAAAATTTACTATTTATCTAGCACATATTTTTCTGTCTTTCCCTAATCAATATAATCTGGTGAGAAAAGTGATTCAGATACAAAGTGACCATAATCATCATTTAAATGTTAATTGTAGATGTTCTGGTTTTCCTCTAAGGATTTTCAAGCAGATCAAGCGACAATCATTATTAGCAATCAAGTTCAATTTGAAGATCATTTACTGAGGGCATAAAGGTTGGGGGCCATGGATTTGAGCAGGGAAGTCTGTGCCATTTCAAGGGCTCACTGTCAAGGCTGAAGACTAGAACTTCTCTAATAAACAAGACACAGGGATAATTTGAAAATTCCCAGCACCATGTTTGCCAATAGCTCTTTAGCCTCAGAGGCTTTGACAAGTGGAGTTTACAAGTAGCCAAATTGACAAGGCAATTTGAAATGTAGGCTTCCTTTGGCCGGCTGCCCACTAGTTGATTTGCAGTCAGTCAACTAGTGTTGTTAGGAACCTGGTCCTATGCAAAACAAATATACATGTGAGAAAGCCCCACTGGATGCTGGAGTTGCAGTGTCTTGGTGTCCTGTTTCCTTATGTTAGTAGTGTACTTTTTCCCCCATATAAAGAATGTGAAAGAAAGCAAACCCTGGACCCCTTAGAGCTCAGATTCAGAAGTCTAACACCTGTCAGGAGCTGTAGCACCTTTTTCTGGGTTCAACCCTAAACTGGCTTCCTAAGAATCTGGGTTCCAACCTGGGGTCCCTGCCTAGGAGAAATGTCAGGTCTTGAATAAATTACTCAGTCTCAGTTTCTTCTGAACAAATACGTAAAGAAATGCTATTTGGATGATTCTGAGACTATGAGATAATATTAGAGAAGCATATTCAAATAGCAAGGAGTAGAACACCAGCGCGGGAAGAGCCAGATGGTGGCTGGATCAAGTCTCTTTTTATGGATAGGGAAAATAAGCCCCAGAGAAGAGACTTGCTCACAGTCAGAGAGAACTGGCATCCTGCTCTGTTAGTGCTCACTCGACAGCTCTTCCTAAGAGAGTCCTAGCCTCAGGTTTTCAGTATCACGCCAATACTATTCCCTCTGTACAGCAACATGAAGAAAGCAGATGAGGCCTCTGGGACACCAGAGTACTTCGCTTCTGACCCAGTCCTGCTTCTTCTTCCATAGGAGGCCAGAAAGCCTTACCTAAAGGCCTCTGGCTAAATGGATCCACCAGGTGCTGGACTGCCAGTGGAGGTTGAAGGGACAGAGGAGACTGCAACTGGAGAGAGAAGGATTGTCCGACCAGAAGGGAGACAGGCAGCCAGTGGGTGGGATAGTGGGCAGACACCCAGTGGTTTTCCCATTTCCCAGAGGAGGAAAGTAAAAGAGTCCTTTGCCCAAGGTGCGTGATGGTTGTGTGCGGAAGGGGACAGTACAACCGTTTCCCAGAGAGCTAGTCCCCAACCCAAGGAGTACACAGGGCAGTCACTCGTGACCATCCTTGCAGCCCACCGAATCCATGGCCCAGAGTTTGCAGACCTACTGGGTGAGCGCCCCGCAGCCTGGCACAGCACTGCGGCCCACTTGGCCCGCCTCAGTGCGGGCACGTGGTGCAGCGGGACTGTGAAGGTGACCGCCTTCTCCTTCCTGGCTCTCCCTGCTTTGCGCTGCAGGCCCGAGGGATGCTCGGGCCCGCCAAAGTTTGCTTTGGTACTCGGCGGCCCGAGGAGTGTCTCAGGGCAGGGACTTCTCTGCGGGCAGCGGGGATAGACCCCCATTCCCGCAGCAGTTTCTTCGCTCTTTTCTGCTTCCAAACAGTAACTCCAAGTGGTGGGAGTGGGCGAGGGTTCAGAGAGGTGGGTCCCCTCCTCCCTGAAGCCTGCCTCCTGGCCCCGACAGCCTCCCTCCCTCATCCCTGTAACTGCCCCTCTGGCCCCTGTCCCGGCCCAGGTCTCCAGCTCTGTGGCTGCTCCCACCAGCTGATTTTGACAGATGGGGGTCCCGGGCGGCGCGGGCGGGCGGGGTGAGCCCCTGCCAGATCCGGGGATGATAACGTGCCGGCTCCATGTCGCGGCTTTGGGCTGTCCAGGCTCCGCCCCCTGTGAGTGTGTAAGTGTGTGATGCTGCCGCGGCCGCCGCCGCCTGTGCAGCGCCGCCGCCGCGCCGCCGCCGCCGCCGCGCCGCCGCTGCGCTACGCCGCTGCCGCCGCCGCCGCCGCCCCGGCTAACCCCGCCGCCGCCGGCTCGCAGCCCGCCAGGCGGGCGGCTCCGCCGGCCCGAGTCCGCAGCGGCTGCCGCCGCAGCGTCGAGGCGCTGGGTGCACGGGCAGCCTCGGACCAAGCGGACCCGAGCGAGCTGCCAGGCACTTGCCCGCCCCGTGCCATCGCCGCCACAGCTCCAGAGCGCAGGACCCGGCATCTTTGGCGCCTGCCGCCGCTGCCGATGCGGCCCGGGCACTTTTAGCCGGTCGGGCAGGGCCGGAGAGCCGGGCCGCCGAAAGCAGCGAGCCAGCCCTGCCGAGAGCTGCGCCGACCCGCCGTGAGCAGGGACGGACGCCGGTCCGCCGCCGCCGCCCGGCAGCTATGGATCTATTCGACTTTTTCAGGGACTGGGACTTGGAGCAGCAGTGGTAGGTGTTGGTTTTCGCCTTGTCCTTTGCTACGCAGGTCCTCGGGCTGGGGCTGGGCTCTTCGCCTTTGTTAAAAGGAGCCGGGGCTGTGGTGGGGGCGCCCCGGACGCACTCCCACTTGCTCTCGGCCACCTCTGGCCCTGGCCTCAGCGACTTCTCTGTTGGGTGCCGGGGTGGCTGGAGGTGCAGGCACAGTGAGGGATGCGGGTCTCCAAAGCGTCGCTTGGCGCTTCAAGTGCAAAGAGTTGCATCTGACCCAAATCGGATCCGGTGCCGCCCGGGGACTGAGTCGCACTACCTCCGCCGGGATTTTCTCCCCGAACGGTTGGCCGGGCCGGCCTCCTAGGGCACAGGCTGCTACCCGCCAGAAATGCCTCAACTTTCCAGGTGACCAACGCCGGGGGCCAGCCTTAGGGAACCAGCAGTGGCAAGGTGCCACCGGCCACCCTCTGTTTCCTTGGCGGCCGCCGCCCCCGCCACCTCCGTCCCTGCGCAGCGCGGCGCACACACCTTCCCTTCTACCCACTCAGCCCAAGTTCCTTGTACTCCAGCACCAAGCGGCGGCTTCGGGGGCCACAGCTCTGGGGCCCCGGGTCTGGGCCGACTTCAGTGTTTGGCTTTCAAGACCGGAGGGTTTTGAAGTTGGCCCCCAAGTCTGCCGCTCCAGCGTCAGTGCCCATTTAATTACCCGCTCGACCCCTGTCCGCCCCCACTGGGAGGCAGCCGCAGGTTTGTGTAATAGGCACCCAGCTGGGATTCAAACGTTTAGGCGGCTCTTCCCCAAATACCTTAAAGTTGTCAACGAGAGGTTTTTGAAGGATGGTGCAGAGGTAACTAGGGAGACGGAAAGTTGTTCCTCTCTGTGTGATGTGAGCGCGCGTGTGCGTAAATAGCGATATACATATCTATTAACTTTTTAAAAAGTCATCTTCTGCAATAACGTTATTATTATTAATTTGTCACATTTTAACATGTCAGTTTCTCCTCACAGCCTGTGGAATTAGATGGGAGGAGGGCACGGCGGCAGCTTCTTGGAATTGCACTCTTGGCTCTTGCCTTTTTAAATTTAGTTAGAATAATCTATAGTACCCACCCATAGTATGAAATCTTTTGCAATGTTCAACTACTAGCCGTTGTTAAAATGCTGTGTAGTTTTACAAGGATTTCCCTGGCTGATGTGATATTTTAGGCAATTTCCTTCTTTAGAAAAGGGTCATACGCTTAGTCAGTAGCCAATCATGACTCCGTTAGTTGCAAATCCGAGATAATAAGAACTTAAATAGATTTTATTTTACTGCAATTCCGCGTAAATCCTTGAAGCCACAAATTACACTGTATCAGTATTAATCTGTAAGGCATTTTTGATGCCGTGAATGGTATTATCACCTCTGCAGAGAAACATTACATTACAATTTTTTAATAACTATGCTGTTATTTAAAAGTAAAGATCATAATAACATTGCTGCTCAATTAAATATTATGTTACAGCACACAACCTTTACTCTGTTTCGCTCCTTTAATTTGCAGACAACTGATAACCACAGTGTTACTATTTGCATAGAATTTGACTAATTCATTGGGGGTAACATTAATTTAACAGATATTGTTGTAACTGATTTCGTGGGTATAGTTCAAATGTTGAGCATGTACATAGTATTTGGTTTTTGTGTTTATTATTTTATTTTCAGTTTAGTCATATGCATATGCACTTACATATTTAGAGGGAATGTGCTCTTTTAGATTTGATTTCTTTTCTTTTTTCCAGAAAGATACACCCTTCCCCTTTTGGAGACTGTCTTTTCTTACATTAAGAAAAAATGCAAAACCTTTTTTCCTCCAGATCCCTAACTATGCCATATCAGTTGAGGAACATGCAGATTTGGACACTCCATGGATATTGTCAGAAGTAGCAATGAATTAGTGTAGCACATCTGCATAAATAAGCTGGCTTTTCCCTCTGTGCACATGATCCAGGAAAATTTCTTCTCACTGTTTGATTGTGGGGGATAAGCTTCCTTATACATCTGTGTTTGTAAACATGTGTAATGCAATCGTGCATGTTTTGTACATCCTCACAGAGGAAAGGAGCATAATTGTAACAATCGTGGATAAAATAAAAAGCTTGCTGTTGCCTTCTATGGAAATTTGTATCTTTCCAAAGTCTCTGGACAGCCAGAATATGCCAATTACATGTTCATTATATGTTTACTTCCCCTTCTGGGAAGTAAGTAGCTGCTTAGAGTGATGGCATCCACAACCACCCCCCAACTCCCCAGAAGGTCTAAGGAGGAAAAAGGTACCAGCCAATTTAAGGATCTCTTTGACATTGTACCTTTTCTCAATATTTACTTAAAATAGCTCAGAGCTATCTATACCGCAACCCTACATGTCTGACAATAAATAGATCAGACCAGCTAAAAACAAGCTCATTTTCCTAGAATTAATGAAGAACGACTTTATACACACAGGCATATGTGTTATTTGCAAACACTTGACTATAGTAAACAAAAAGTGTGTGCCCATTTATAAACAGACACATTTGTCAAGATGAATGTAAATGGAAAGGATGGGACATGAATGATGCTGCATTATTCGTATGTGCCCAGCCTTGGAGTGCTCAGTGCCTAACAGAACATAGCCCTGGATAACACAAACTGCAAGAATATCTTACTGGGTCATGCTCTGGACTCGATTAAAGGGCCAAAGCTCAAGTTCTTTAAGATTCCTGGATGAATGAGCAGTGTTCACCTGAGTCTGAATTTAATATGAACCATTCTGTGCAAGAAGAGGGAGGTGCAGATGTCTGTGCTCACTAAAGACACCACTTGCTCTTAAGAAAAGAAAAAAAAAAGGTAAAGAACAAAACCAAATTTTATTGTTTAAATCATTCTTTAGGCTTCCCTGCGGTAACCCAGTAAATGAATTCTTGAGGTATCTGGAGATCATGTGGCTAGATTTGGACTTGTTTACCAGTAATTGGGATGTCATTGATCCCCATTTAAGGTGGGGAGCAAAAATTAGAGGGCCTACAAAGTCTATAGCCTTTCAGTCCTATAAGCACTCCTCCCCCCATATTGATTAGGTATTGCTTTGTGACAGGACAAGGTTTTTATGTGGGGATGCTTATTTCTCTTTTATTACTAAAGTGAGAGAAAAAGAGGGAGAGGGAGAGGGGAAGAGATTCCTAAAAATACAAAATGAAAAGAAAACCACCATGATAGCAAAATCAAAACGTTGAAAAGTCTAGTGAAAATTGTAGTTAAACAGTTCTGACAGTGACCAGCTTCTCACTGCAAAGGACTGCATCAATTGTTTGTAGTTTTTATGCGATGTCTCACAAGTAGCCTAATTAGAGGCAAAGTTGCAAATGGGCAGTTTTACAGGAAGAGACTTAAACTCACTAAACTGTTATATAAATAGAAAGTTCAAAGGTCTGTGTGGGGCTGTCCAGGCTAGGAAGGGGCCATGTGCAGGCCAGGCTTCTCCACCTCCGGTGAAGGGAGCCCCCAGGGCCTGCCCCAGCAGCCCACACTTTCCCCAGTCTTCTTCGACCTTGCAGGGGGCGGAGACCCTGCTCTACAGACAAAAGTGAACTGTTTCAGCTCAAGCCAGGCATGACCTGTGCTCTGCAGCAGCCAGGCTGCCTCAGCCTGCTCTGCACATACAGGTCTTTGGAGGCCTCCTTAGCTGCGGTCCTCTGGAAGCATGGAAGAAGCCTGTTCATGGAGGGGAAGTTGTCTCCAACCTGGAGTTAGTAGGAATATAGAGGCAGTGGCCTACAGGTTGCCAGGATGTCTCATTCTCTACTTCCATCCATTTACCTTTTCCCCCTTTCCATTCTGTTTCTTTTGCATTCAAAGAGAAATGGCCTATGGTCTGTTTTTCTTTGCCATACAATATGCATTCTCCAGAGGCGTGTTTGAGCATTCATTCAGCAAACCATTTGGGGGTGAGTTTCTTAAGGCAGTGTACGGAGAGGCGAGACTCAAGGTGGGAAAATTAGCCAGTTAGTGATCAGGTCTCCTCCACAGCTCCCCAAAACCCCCAAAGAATAAAAGCTATCTTCATAAATCTTAAAAGGCGCATCTATTGGACAAGGAAGAAAATTATCTCATGTTAGAAATCAGTTTAATGATACATGAATTGTTTTGCTAATGATTCAGTCAAGCATTTAACAACTTTAAAATATACAAATCAAGATTGAAAATGACTGCCTCAAAAATGAATCTGTCATTATAGACGTAAAAGAGATTCCAAACATTTAAACATTTTGTGGATGGATAAAAATTATATTGTATTTAAACATGCTAATTATTGTTGAATAGAAGTGGCTTTAATGTACCGAACCTTTATTTCATGCCCATTATTCTTAGCTAAGACTATTTCTTGCATGCAAAATTTGCACATATTTAATGTAATTTCAAAATCATAAAAGTCCAATAAAATGGCCATTTCTGGAATAGTCTAGAAGCTGTAGCCCTGTGAGCTTATAGCTGTAGGTCATACCTCAAAAGGGAAACTGCTATATACTTGATTAGCCTCTCCTGTAGACAAAACAATTGGTACCGTGACTGCATTTTTCATTTTTAATTTAGTCTTTTTTTTTATCTGATTGCCATGGGATAAAGAAAGAGAGATTTAAAAAACTGGTGTACTGATAATGGAAAAGAATGTATTGCTGATTAAAGAACTCTAGACCACACAACCTGGAGAAACATTTTGAAGTGTGTGTGTGCCCTGTGTGTATGTATGTGCGTTTCACTGTGTGTGGTACAATGTATCATCATCATCGCTATTATTATTTGAGTAGTATTTGCTTTGTGCCCTAAACATCACCCAGTAGCTAGTACTTTAAATACTCAATCTCATTTAATCCTTCAGGCAACTTTATGAGATAGGACCTGTTATGATCTCTATTTTACAGATGAAGTAATGGAGTCACTAGCTACTCAGTGATGCAATTCAGAGCTGATCCCCAGAGCCTACACTATTAATAACTGACATTTTGTCTGAGCCTTTCCAACATGTGGAATCCTTTCTCATATGCCATTCCATTCTGTCACTGTAAATTCAAATATGCAGGTGTTATCCCCATTTTACAGATAAGCAAACAGCCCTGGAGAGGTTGTTTGACTCACCAAAGTCCACACAGCCTGGTTAATAGTAGAGCTAGGTCAGAAATCCACATCTCCCAATTTCCAGGTCAGGTGTCCTCCTAGGAAACCTCATTGCCTAGTATTTATTGTTACTGTGTGATCTCAAACATTTAGCTCTCACTGAAACAAATGGATTGGATTGTCTACGTTATCGCTGTGTAAAAAAATCTGTGGAATTGCCATGTAATTGACTAGACATGGAGCTCAGCATTTTACTTTTAATTTAAAAAAAAGAACAATTTATGTACTGATACAGTCTCTTAGTACTTCTTTTATGGATGCCCCTTTAATGAAAAAATAAGGCTGGCAAATTTATATATATATATATCTCATAACTCGAGCTCTTGGTAGCTGTCCATTTAAATTTGAATGCCCTAATTTTGAAGATTTGATATTTGAACATAAAGAAGACCATGGTATATTTATCTGGTTGATTCAGAGCTGCAAAGCTCTGAAGTAGGAGGTGGCTAACACGTCTTTCCAAAGCTTTGTAACTTACCGCATCTATTATTTTATTTGTTTCTCACAATAACCTTGTGGATTTGGCAGGACTGGTATTATTAGCTCCATTTTGTAGATGAGAAAACTGAAGTTCAGGGAGGTTGAGTGACTTACCTAAGTTTACATAGCAAGTGGATGCTCTTTGGATTTGTGATATTGCGCTTTTCACCGTGTCACCAGTGTTGCATTAAGTTGTTTATGTTTTAATATTCACATTGCTTTTTAGGGAGGGTGTATCACCCTCTTGAATTATCTAACACAGGGCCTTTCCCATCACATGTGCTCAGTAAACATCTGTCGATTGATGGTAGAACTCCATCATCCCAAAGAGTATTCTAGGCAAATCCTCCTATCTTTTAAAGATAGTTGCTTAGTAAATCCTGGTGATAATACTAGAGCTCTGCCTCTTTGATAGTGTTCTCATTATAATTGTTTGAAGGTCCTTTAGCCAGTCTGCTCTCTTTTGTGGAAAGCAATGAGAAAGAACAATGGTTATAGAAGAAGCTTAAATAGAAAAAGGCAAAATGAAAACATGATGTTTATCAGTGTGATTTGAAAAAATAGAATTTTTAAGAATTCTAAGATATGCTTAGAACTGAAAAACAAACAAACAAACCAAACAATGCAACTTTGGAGGCATGGGGGTATAGGAGTTAATGTACTGATAGTGTCTCTCAATCCGTATGGAGACCGTTAAAGAAGAATGTGTGACAAAAATCTGAAGAAGAATTGAATGGTCGGAGGGTTGGGATTCCACTTAGTTTCCTTGAGTTTCAGCCTTTATGACTTGTATTTCATCACAAGAAGGCTGTTTTTCTACTTAACTGTAGCAGATCCACGCCATAAATTATCATGACTGTTAAACAAAGGTCCAGCAGTGGGTTCCTCTAATGTAAAACTTTTATGTTGCACTTTAATGAAATTTTATATGCATGTTCAAAGCAAGGCACACTTTATACCGTGGAAAGGGTGATGCTCTGAATTGTTGAATTTATTTTAAAGTAAATCTTTTCGATGACCTTAGCTGCTAACATCCACCTACTTACTGAGCTGAGAAAAATTATCTGAGTGTTTAGGTAAAATGGCATGATTTAAGCAGGGCTGACAATAGCACTACAGCTAGAATCTGATTTTGATTATGGATTGCTTAGTTTATGAAATGCTATTTTTTATGTACCTGTGCATTTTGCTTCATTTGAAAAGGAGAATCAGCCAGTGATTTAAAGTAATCTTTGATTTGGATTTTCAATAAGCATGTGCTGGTATAAGAAGGTATAAAAGCCACACATTGGGAAATAAGCTAAGGAAACAGGTTTTGTTTTCATTGCAAACACAAAATCACTCATCGGTTTATTTTTTCAATATTTCTTTTGCTGTAAAAAGGAAAAGAAAAAATATATTACTTCTATCCTATAAAGAATGGATTGTTTTGTTAAATTTCCAAATACTAGTTCTCTGCATTGTCTACCATCTTCAGTGAAAACCGTACCTCATTTCCAGATACTGGTTCGCTTGGTGAGCTAGATTAAACTGTATTCCTGCAGTCTAAAATTTGTGTTGTATCGGTGACATACCTCCTGGAAATAACATTGAATTGGTTTCTTTTTGATATAAATAAAAAATAAACCCTACTTATCTTGTAGTGGTGCTGAAATTGCAATCTTGGCTTTACCAATTGTCATCAGAAGAAATTTCTTAGGCATCTGATATCTTTTTGGTTTTTGGGTCTCTGGTTTGGTTTGATCAAACCAACCAGCTAGAATGAGTGTGTTATGAGGTTAGATTAACCTTCTGACTGTGGCAGTATGTATATGACGACTTAACTATCTAGTGAACAGTAAAAAATGCAATCACAGAGGCTTTATTTCTCCTTCCGGGATGTCATTCAACTAATTTTTTAAAAAATAGATCAATTATCCAAAGGGACTGGTTGTTTTTATGCCAGGTCGGCACAGCCACAGTAACTAAATTAAATTCTGGTGTGATGGATGTTTCCGATGAAGCGCCATGGAATCACGGAAAGATGTCATCAATTAGTCATTGCTTATTTGCTGGCAAAAGGCTTGGCTCTGGTGTGTAGACATTAATCAATTCTCTGAACCTAGTTTTTTAAGACTGGACAGTTCTTTAGGATCATCTGGTCCAGCCTCCTCATTTTACAGATGAGGAGACTGAGGCCCAGGATGGGAAAGTGGCCTTTCCAAGGACATATAGTTAGTAAGTGACAAAGTTGGGTCAGGAGCCCTCATGCCTAGTTTAGTGTTTGTCAGATCTATGAAGAATGTGTTTATTGTGTACCTGCTCTGCAACCAGCAGTCACTTTTTGGAGGAGATGAGAGGAACATGAAGGATGACCTCTGGCCTCACTGACTTGACTTTGGAATGTAGAACTACATTTGGGGAAGTCGTGTGGCATGGATGCGAGTGAAATAGGAATTACAAGGGGAGAGAGAATGAGCCAGAGTAGGAGAAGGAATCCTCATCAAGGCCCATGAAACTCTTTTATTACTCTTAGCACAGTCCAGAGGGAGATGGAAAGCCAGAGGTTTAGATTGGTTAGAACAGGAGCAGCCCACTGTCAATAGTAAACAATTGATGTTGGCCCCTGAGTTATCTGGTTTGATAACCCACATGCATCATATAATTGCTCAAGATTTGTTTGGTGAGTGGAGTAGTCTCATTTATACTGACCACCGTTTGCTCAGGAGCAACCAAAAAACTCCTGATGACGTTTTTGATTGTCTGAATTATGGAAATATTTTTGTAAGCATTCTTCAAAGACATACCAAATGAAAATTTGCTTTCCTGAATCAATCGAAACAAAAGTTTGGAAATTGGCACAATTGCTGGCAAAATTGCGGGGCTCTGCAGTGGACTAGACTGATGAGGTGTTTGTTACTTATTTTTAATATTTATGAATCAGCATTGGGTTTAAGTCCATAAGTAAATATGAGGTATAACTGACCTCACATAAGTCCGCTCCTCTTTGATGTGAGCTCCAGATTTGGTTCTTGGAGGAAGGTCTGTAAATTTGACAAAACCATGAGCTAAATGAGGGGAGAGATTTTGGTGGAGGTATTATTTGCTGCTGCATGTTTAGTGCTTCAAACAGTGGCGCAGTAGGTGCTTACTTACTTTTCGTTGAATAAATACATGGATTGATGTCCAATAACTCGCTTAACGCTACGTGCAATGAAATTGTGAAGCAATTGTTCAGGGGTGCAAGAATAAGGTCTAAGAAAAGAGCTACAATCACGATGGTCAGGCAGGTACAGGTAAGTGTGTTGCCTTACTTTCAATTGATGCTCCTGAAATAGCATACTTATTACAGTTTGATAAATTAAATGCTCTCCGTGGGCATCTCAATTGCCAGGAATCCTGTGGGGGAATTCCTTGCCGATGATAGTAATATCCATCCCAAACAGCCCTAAGCTTATCAAATTTGTGATTTTAGATTTTTACATGTAGCATTTTTTTCATGAGGTATACTGACATTAATATCTACAACGATGCTATAAGGGTAATTGTGCTGACTTTTAAAATAGAAGATATCTTCACTTGTTATAATCACTGGATTGATGTACAAAGAGGTGGCGAGAATGTTCCTTCAAACATTTGCTGAATATTTTTTTCCACATTTTTATAGCATTGTCTCCTCTGAGCCAGATGCCTGTGTTTTTTTTTATTTGTTTTTTTTTTTTCTTTCTTCTTTTTTTTTTTTTTTTTTTAAAGTAGTTCTTGCTTTGGACGCTAACCCAGGATTTGGGTTTTCCTAACATATATTTTTAGCCCGCTCACATTTTCTATTTATGCCTCTGGAGGATTCAGATTATAATTTTATCCAAAGGATATGCAGAAAACTTTCCATTTGTGTTGATTTTTTTAAGAGCTCTGTAAGATGGATCAATAGTTGGAGTAAGAGAACTAGCATTTGCATGATGTTATGTCACATGATTAACACACATCACCTCGTTGAACATGCACTTGCAAAGATAGGTGTTTTTACCCCTCCCTTCACACAACTGGACATCAGCTGTGTCAGAGTTGGACATAACAGATTTTTATGGGCAACTTCAAAGCATTAAAAATAATCTTGAAAAAAAATCCTTGAAACATTATTGTATTGTCTTCACGCTGCAAACTTAAAAGTAATGATGCAGGTAGGAGAAAATAGGTAGAAAGATGAAAGACAAGGAAGAAAGAAATCTTGGACATTTTAGTGGAGAGAAAACACCCAGTTAGTTAAATTAACCAGAAATTAAGGTACATACTAGGAGGAGGAACAGTAGATACTTATGTATCCTTAATAAATCAGGTCTCATAATCAGAAATGAAATGTATCTGAGTATTAGAGATACAAGAGGAACACAGGAGCCACAATGGACCTTTAAAAAAAAGTTGACTATTAAATATTAACTATTTTGACCAACTGGTTTTGAAGTTCTATAACAGTTTAAGCTTTAGTAGTGCACACATACTCAGACCAGTGGTAAAATTGCCGACTAACAAGGATGAAGACCGTTATGGTTGGCTTCTGACTGGCATTTTACAAAGAAATGATAATAAAATGCCAATGCACACACTAATACCATTGAAAAAAACACCAGTGGCACGTGTTCACCATACAGGCTTTTGTAAACAAACAGTCATTCAAGTATTTTGAAGAAAAAAATAGAAATTTGATAAACCTAGTTCAAGAGGCTTGAAGAGTTAAAGTGAATTCTAAATGTGATTTAGTAGCAAATAATGACAGCCGAGCCAGTATTACCTCAGTTGATTAATTTATAAGGATACTGGTCAATGATTTTAACCAACAGCTATGCATAGCAGAATCCTAATGGGATCTGTCTGTTAAAATTACATAAAGTAGGGCATTTGATTTATTTCATAGTTTCTCGAAGCTCAATTTTAACTTTATACAAATAATACATTAGTCACCCATGATAAATGACACATTGAATAAAGTTGTGATTGTATCTGCTTCTTATAATCTGATTTAGCACAGGATTACATCTGGCTTCATAGTTTTTTTCCTGTCCAAATGTTTATGGGTAGAGTGTGATCTTTCCATCTCCTGTTTCATATCTCATTAGATGAGGCTGGATTGTATAGCCCTTGCCCTGCCTTTGGGTTTCTGGGTTAAGGAAGACTTTCTGCTTTGGGTATAGTATTAAGAACTACCACAGCTACAGTGAAGCAGATACCGCCTCTTAATACATGATTAGCTGAAAGATTTTATATTGGTTGGTCATCAATGTGAGATCAGTTAAATTTTTTCAGACCTGGGAATCCGTGTTATTATAAAGTTAATTTATAATAACACTAAATCACTAAAGTTCATGAAAACAAGTTAAAATGTGAGCGACCGCTAAACTTTATCTAGGTGCCCAACTCCAACCCACCATGTCTAGTCATACCCGCCCTTCCCCTTGACTCCGGAGTTGAGGAGTCTTTTACTTGGGCCACGAATGCTACAGTGTCACCCTCATTCATTTTCGGTACCTTTTATACCCTGACTGCCAGTTTTTCCATCTTTCATTAAGTGCATTGCATTAATACAAGATGTAGAAGTGAGTTTGGCCAATGGAAGGACTTTGAAATCTGTTCAGCTTGCGATTTTATACCAAAATTAGAAAAAGAGGGGAGGTTTAAAATTCACGGCTGGCTGAAAATATGTGGGTTTGTAGTTTTAAGATGTAAAAAATGTGATTAGTAGAAAGTTCATAGAACTTTGTGGACATCAAAAAAACTCTGAAAAACTAAGGTAAATGATGAAGTATGGGTAAATTTCCTTAAATTCAACGTAATCATAAAAATACAAGGAAAAGCAATATATTCTGCAAAATTTATGAGTTTTTTTGGGGGGGAGGGGTTGCAAAGCTTGACAACCCCCAGTGCATCTGGCCTGGCACATTCCTGTTTGTAATGAGAACCTTATGGGGTGCTGGGCCTCGGTTTTCTTAGGCAAGGCCTCCCCCCAGGGGTATCATAAATGATACGCCAGTCAGAAACTTCATGGCTCATGGCGTTTTTCAGAAATGTTTTAGTTAAGCTGCCTCACCCAGCTACAGGGGTACAATTTGGGAAGAGAGTCCACTCATAAATCTTCATCGAGCTTTAATTAATTAATTATATTTTTCTCTTGTTCATAGGAATTAGAAAGGGGAAGACATAACTGAACGAATGTGCCTACATGACTTCAAAGAAATGGTCCAGGTTCTTGGAGTTAATGCATTTTTTATTATTTCATAGGCAAAATTCATTTAACAATGGCAACCAAAAAAAGCCACAGAAGTATAAACACCACTAACAAAATGTGGAACATACAGAGACAAAAGAAGAAGTACAGTGCCAAAGTTAGGGCTGTTTTTCCAGGATTTTTTTTTGGTCTCATCTTTCCATTTCTTTCTTTTTTATTCCCCACATGCTGAGAATTGACCACAGTCTCACTTGTGAATCTGGGCCTTACCTTATAGTATGTGTGGGCTGGGGGGTGGCTGGTAGGTCATGAAATGGGCCTTTGCAAGTTTGTGTTTCCTTAAACATATTCCAGCACCTGGATTTCCTGAAGGTGGTTCTGATGTTACTTTATTCTCAAAATGAGGAGTTCCAACCATAATGCTGCATTTTGGTTGTGGCGGTTGGGGTGGGAAAATGCCAAGTTGAGCTGGCCTACATAATGTTGATCCTTTAACTTGCTATTGCCCTCCCTCCCATCAATTCAGCAACTCTCTCCGCATGCTGGGAGCTCAGCCTGACTTCAGCAGCCATTGGGGGAGAAGCCTCATGTTACTTCTAACTCCAGACCCCACTGTTCTCTGTTGCTATCTTTTGAATTCCTGATATTTATTCCTATAAATGACTTAGTAGCTACAGTTTCATTCACTTCCTTGGGCAAGTCTAATGGAATTTAGAAAAAGAAAAGCCATAGCATGAGCATCGTTTTTTTTTCATTGTGTTCCTTTTAATCATATCTGTTACATCTCATCAGTTTTCAGACTTGTTTACCCTTTAGTAGTGATCTGGGATACTGATGGCAGTGGTTGGAAAGGGGGAGAAACCAGCACCGCTTTCTGGGAGCCATTTAACTAATTTCTCCTAAAGACTATTTGCACCTTTTATGAGAGAAAAGTTTAAAAAGTTACAGGGAATGAGGCAACCTATACTGAATGACTGAGGATATTGGACAAACTCAAATAATTTTTAAAGGAAAAATAAGCAATTTTTAGATTTCATGGGTTTATTCTAGAGGGTAATATAGAAACTGCTCAATTTCCTCACCGGACAAAAAGCGGAGGTGGGGGGTGGAGGATAATATATTCAGGGGACAGAGGCCTTTAATATCTTGCAAGCTGTTTCTGTGAATTCCAGATTTCAGGTCCAAATCTGTTGTGGCTAACAGACATTTATGCCCCATTGATTAAAAAAGTCCAAGAAGGCATCTTGTATTTAAACTGTCAGATTATTAGACCTTCATTTTTAATGAAATGGAAAGACACAGGAAATTCTAGCTGTTCGTCTTTGGCAAGCAAGTCCTTTCTTCACTGTCCACAACAGTGGGTACCCAGCTTCTGCCAGTCCCCCAAAAATAAAGTGTAAGGAGAACTAAACTGCCTCCGAAGGCAGCTGATTCCTTACTTTTTGGATGGTTCTGATACAAAGTCCATTGTATGTATGAGAAGGGCCTCTCTGGCGTTTCCAGCTCTTGCCTGTAGTTCTGCCCTGGAGGCTACACAGAATAAGTATAATCCCTTCAGTATCTGTGAGCCCTCTCTGGGTCTGAGAGCAGCCCTCTTGTGTCTACCATGTTCTCATTTCTCAGGGCAGTACGTCTGAGCACATGGATAATTGCCTGGGGAGACTCACAGTGACCCGGTCTAGATATGCGGGAAGTGGCTGTGCCCCAAAGACTCTAGTTCTATTTTTAGGATGGACAGAGCAAACTTTTTCAGAAATTTCATGGACAAGCAGATAGACCTTCAGCAGTCTTTCCGCAGGGACCTCCCTCTGCACATCTCCTTTAATTGCCACAATATGGGAACCATACAGGATCGAAAGATGAACAGGGATATTTCCAAAAGAAGTCCAACAGCCAGTTTTGAACCCCATGCCACCTGGGAAACTGCGTATCTCCCACTGTGGCCATATTGGCCTACACTTGGGAGATGACAATGACCCTTGTGTACTAAGCAGCTAGCTGTTGCACATATGAACCCTTTCTGTACATAAACTCTTAAACATTTCAGTGACCCCATGACATAGTAGACACGTTTATTATTTCCACTTTTACAATGGTGAAATTGAGGCCCAGAGAGGCTAAGTCATTTGCTCAAAATCACATAGGTAGGTAGTAGCAGAGCCGCGATTTGAACCCTGACACCGTAACACTGCTATGTAATACAGCACCTCAGAGATGTGTCTTGAGATGTTGCTCTGTGCTAGCCACCTCTGAACAAGCTACTGCTTAGATGGTGTGAAAGGCCCCTCTTCCAATGGCTGTGACTGTCACTTCATCTTGCATGATGGAGATTGGATCTGAATAACATTCTACACTGACACTACATCCTTGAGTGGCCACACTCCCAGTATATACTGTAGCCAGACCTTTGCAGTGGGTGAAATCCTGAGTGTGGTGTCTCCTGAAGAAGATGATGGGTACCCACTCAATCCTTTATTCATTACATACATTATGGGTGTCTACCATGGGCAAAGCACTGGGGTATACTGGTGGCCATTGCATAAATGGTGCCTGAAGACAGACCATTAAATGCTTAAAGTAGGATGACAGCTGGGCAAAGTTTATTTGTTCTCTGACGTGCCCAAGGTCACATCTGAAGATCCTTCTGGTTGTGGGGATTATGGCACTCTTGAAGATGACAGATACCCCTTGCCCAGTCCTACTCAGCCTACCCTTTAGTACCACTGCTCTGGTTGATTCACGCGGGAGATTTATGTGAAGGAAATCAGCATGAGAAAGAGGATTGGCCAGAGCCACAGCAAACCATTTCCAAAGACACTATTCTAAAGGGGCTTGAGTCATCAATCATATGTTGAAACTCACAGCACAGGGCATCTGGCTTTCTTTGTGGCTGCCAGGAGGCTAGGCTGACCCGACGCTCCTTTGAATATTTTCTTGTGTCTAGTCCTCATTATTTTCACCTGTTGCACAAAGGGACTCTTAATTCAAAATGTAGCCCCTGTAACATTGCATCACATTGTTGATGACTGCAACCTTTCAGTCAGTATTCAACAAACCACTTCCTGTACTGCACTATTAATGACTTATTATGAAGCACTGAATTCGACTGTACGGTAGAGATTCTTTTGCCTAAAGGGACTCCAAACTAGAAAAGAATTTTCTCACACGTCATTGTCACAGCTATTAATGGGGCATCCTAAGATGAATAGCTTCTTGCTACCAAATGCCTTTTATAAATATTTAGTTTAGAATCCAGACCAGGGACTCATCTTGACTTGCGGGAATAGCCAATTAAGGAGACTTTAGATTCCATTTTGTTTTGGTCTAGTCTTGGCACTGGAGTATGGATTTTGCTAATAAGGCCAAACAGAGCCAGCTGTTCTCTTCCAGAGAGCCACCTTGACTATCAGTGTGGGTGACAGATGACAGCCTTTGTGTTAAGAAGTTTATTGTATTTAATTGGGCAGTGCTCTGTTGTGTTTGCAGTGCTTTGTTGGCATGCTCTCTCTCTTCTGGAAGAGAAGTTATATGTGACTAGGGGTCATTTACTAAGTGTCAGGTGAGACCTTTATGAGCCAGTGTTCTCTATGCTCTGCCCTGAGCAGTGACCTCACATACTATTGAGCTTTGAAGGGAGAGGAAGGGGTGGTGGGTGGTATTTGGTCACTTTCCACTGAAGAAGAGTTACCCCGTAGAGTCGAAGATAGAGGAGTATGTATGTCTGGCCTTTAAGCTAAGACGGGATGACCCTTCTCAGGAATGTTGTAGAGGGGATTCCAGCCTTAGATAAAGGTTGAACTAGATGATCTTTGACGCTGTTTCAACTGCTGAGTTTTTATGATGCTTTAAAATCCCATAGGAGAAGCTACAGTGTAGGGGCATTGGCTGTGACTCTCAAGCTTGAAATTGTCAGAAAATAATGTTCAAATCGAATCATATTAAAGTCACTTTAAAGTATAGAAATATACAGGTCGCGATAGTTTGCCTGATTTGGGGTAGGGGAGATGTGATGAGGGCACAATAAGAAGATTGTTGCAACGTAAAATACAACAGTGAAAATAGCATGAATACTCCAAACTTAAATTTTTTTTTAAATTAAAAGGACTGGCACTCCCTGACATATATAGTGTTAATTTTGGGGGTGCTCGTTTGCATGCTCAACAAATGGAGCCTATTGCTTACTATTGTCTCCTATGGGCGTTATAATGGTACCTTTTATAAATAGAGGCAGTGAAGTTAGTGGCTGCCGTCCCAAACCTCCTCATTCTTCCATTCTTGACTCAGTGCAGGGAACTTATTCCATTTGGTTATTGACATGCTTGTTGCAGGAGTTGGTTAACTCTTCTCCAGGTCAGGAGTGAGATGTTAACATTCTCGCAATGGAGAACGTATATTTATCCCCCTCTTATCCCCTCACTTTCTATGTCTTCAAAATAAGATCTAAGCATCTTCTTCTTTGTTCATAACATCATAGAATACACATTGCAGTCTTTAAACACATTCTTAGTGAAATCGCTTGTAGCAATTTCTAGTTCAGTTAAGTTTGTAGTAAATGTCTCCCACTCGTGTGTATGAGAATAATACAAAGTGGAAGAAACTATGAATCAGAGAGCAAGGGAGAGAGTAAAAATTCAGATAGGAATTTAACTGTCCCCATGTCCATGCATCAGGGCACCTACGATGTGTGTGGTATCAGTTAATGATGTTAGCATGGGCTATTTAGAGATATGAGAAAATAACAGAGTAATATTATTTGCCTGTGTGTATAATGTGTATACATATACAAATGTACTTATATACGCACATTTATATACCCATATATGTACACATGCATACATGATTGCATATGTAAACTATCTGTACATTCTATGCTTTTACGAAACTTGAACTAAGATATCTGGTTCTGATACCCTATCCCGCCTCCCTCCCCCATATATACAAACAACCTTTCTTAGTCCCTTAGCCTTTTTTGTCTGCTTGAGGGTTGTTTTGTCTAAACAAATTATGCCATCAGTTTACTTTAAACACTCTTTTTTTTCAAGAATAAAATAATCAATGCCAGCTGCCCCAAACACTTGTGCCTTTAAAGGAAAAAAAAAATCATATAAAACAAGCTCACATCTGAGATTCTTCAAAGAGGGAACTTTTAACTATCCAACATTTTTCAAACTTATAAAACCCCTTAATGTCCAGCACGCATTCTGGGCCTGCTGCTTGTCTAGAACTATTTCAAATGCTTTTGGATTCAGGGAAAACTCAAATGCACATTGCCCCAAGCCCTTTTTCCTCTTTAATTTTGAGACCCCTGTGTTTTTGGAGGGAAATGTAACCCATATGTTTCTGATTCATTTACACTTAACTCATCAAAATGTTGTTTTGTAAGAGCCATTTGATGTTCTAGAAGCTTTTGTGCATTTTTTTAAATAAGCTTTTTAAAACCTTCCCCACCAGCCCCACTCCCACTTCCTGTAAGAAAGACATATTTTGCCGAGGGTAAACAAACCCAAATGCCCAGCAGGGTCAAGTTCAGTTCTGAGTTCTTTAGTCACAGTGTGCCAGGGGGCTCCCATTTTTCTGTACTGGGTCAACTGGACTTGCCAGGTCACAGGACTTTTCTGGTTCTTTTTGACACGGTATCAGCCAGCTCCCTTTTGGATATAATAGAATGAATATCTGAATAACCAGAATTAACTTTCCTTAACCAGAACTTTCATTCAAACCTTCATAGAAGAGAGACGTTTGTTCTCCTTTGTCATCTGAAATAAATGTCTTAAAGTGGAAATAACGTGTGTACCTCAGTTGTCTTTTACTTTAGACATTATAGCTTTTGCAAAAACTGTCATCATTTCACCTGCAGTTACTTCTTTTTTCTATTTAATAAGGAATCTGATTATAAGACAATAATCAGAAGTAGTTTTGACAAATCTCTTTGATGGCTGCTGGTAGCTCTGGCCTTTTTCCTAAAGTAATTTGTTTATGGTTACAATTACAAAGCCGTCTGACAACCCCATTCTCTAATGACCCAAACAGTGCCCCTGAGAAGAAGTCTTTGTGTGGAAGGCAAACAGCTGAGTGGAGAATAAAGGGGGCGTACATCACCGAGGCTGTATAGCCATTCATCAGTACATGGCTTACTATGCACTGAAAATGAACTTTGAATGGACGCTGACTAAACTTGCTTCCTCCTCATGGGATTGAATTGAGAGCAGCAGGCCTTCCTGTTTCAGGCAAGGGAGTGTAGAGGCAGATCACCAGGTATGATCCCAGGGGGGCCTCTGATGGTGCCATTGTCAACATTTCTGAACCCTGTGAGGTCACAGAGGATCCGCTAATTGCAAACCCGATATAGGCTCTAGTGATTACTCAAACTCAAGGTACATTCAGATACATGTCACAGAATTTCCACAGCCTGGGGGGAAAAACACTTTTGCCTTCCTCTTGCTAAGATTTCTTAAAAAAAAAAATAAAAGAATATGTCTACTTTTAGGAATTAACACTGAAACGTATTTTCTATGAGGTCATTTTTGTTATCAAGATACATTTCCTCTCTATCATAAATGTTAAGGAGGTCTCAGAACCAAATTATATATTCGTGTGTGGTGTGTGTGTGTGTGTGAGAGAGAGAGAGAGAGAGAGAGAGAAGAGAGAGAGAGAGAGAGAGAGAGAGAGAGAGAGATCTATCTCCAGGGATTTCTAAACCTGACAATGCCAATGTCTGGATTTGTCCTGATGTGAAAGCAGGGGGTCACTGACCTCTTAGGTTTTCTGCTAAGGCCACATGGTATTGCACATGAATATTTCAGATCAGATTTGATCAGAATGTAAACTCTTATTTTTATAGCATGTGAATGTGCAGATTCTATGTAATAAAAGGATAGAGAAGCCAAATGAGTCGTGCCTGGGACTACCACCACTCATGCCCCTTCTCTATGAACGTAAAACCACTTAAAAAGCATCCCAGCCATGAACAGGCTTCACTTCCTCTGTGGACACGGTTCCACTCTCGCAGTTATGTCAACTTTCTGCACAGTTCATGCCTTTGCCACATTAGGGCAATAAACAGGATTAGAGAACCTCAGCTGAAACCTCTGCCGGAGTGTAAGCATTTGTCACAGTGTCACCGGCAAGCTGGACTTTCCCTCTTTGCTGATGGCTGCACGAGAATGCACAGCTGGCTTCCCTGGGTCCCATTGCGTTCCAGCTTGCCTTTGGGCCCCCGCTATCTTCCTGGTTGTTCTTTAACTACGTGCCCTGAAAAAGTGCTAATGCAAAATAGTTAAACCGTGGCTGGTACTTGCTGGCCACCTGTCTTGATGACAAGAGGAAACATGGGTTACCCCCGCTGGACCTAAAGTCTTCACTTCTTCTCCAAGGACTGCAGGTGCACACCTTTCTATATTTAACTACGGGAGTTGTCTCAGAGGCGGTTGACAAGACCGTGCGCACACTTGCGTGGGGCAGATGACCAGCTCTCATCTCCAGTCCATCTGGTGATAAGGACGGTTTTTGCTTTATGTGTGTGTTCTTGGGATTTTTGCATTAGGAGGTGAGAATGGGCTCTCTGAGCATGCATTCACTTGTTTCTGGAAACAGGAAAACCTTATATTTACAAAGCAACAGAAAAAAAAAAGGCTTGGAGGTAAAACTTTCGGTTCCTTCCTGCTGGGGGACAGGTTACAGGGACCTTTTCAGTTTTGTATTCAGTATTTACTATTTGTTCTAGGGCTACATTGAGTAGGAGTTAAATTTTAAACCCACATCAGGTCTTTCAAAAGCCTGTAGGGCACAGTTGCTTACACGTTGCTTATACAATTGTATAATTGCCCAGCAATTACTTATGAGTGAAGTGTATTTAGACTGACAGGCTAGGCAAGAATGGGATCACTAGCTCTGTCCCAGTTTCTGCAAAAAAACCTCAACAACCTTATTTTATTAAGTATTCCTATCATAATGATATGATCATATTTATATTTTCATTTATTGCAACTTGAGCCTTTGGTACATATTCATTTATAAACCATTCCGATATCTCAGTATAAAAAATGTAGTATATGATCACACAAAATACATACAAACACACAAAAGGAGAAACCGAGGCAGAGAACTCATGCAACTCTCCTGATATACAATTTTGTGTGACTAGCAATGAGAATACATCCCTGCACTTGGGATTTAACTCCAGTCAAGATCCCTGCAGGATCTTTGCAGAATGCAAGGGTGATGTATATGCATATAAGTCTTCATTAAGATGAGAGTGAGCTATCACTGTTACTGTTCATGATAATATCTGTTTTCAACATTAATAACCAAATGAGCAAAATGAGGCCAATAGATCCAGGCTCAGTATGTGATTTAAATTATTTAGTTTCATTATAAGTGAAAACGTTAAGTCAATTGCATGGTTTCCTTTAGAATTTAAAAGTGACATTGTAAAACATACACGTACACACAAACCC
Organism: Eonycteris spelaea; assembly: GCA_003508835.1. NCBI lineage: Eukaryota > Metazoa > Chordata > Mammalia > Chiroptera > Pteropodidae > Eonycteris > Eonycteris spelaea. Next base: position 2,250,147 of record PUFA01000200.1, read on the forward strand.
CATTCATGTAATTAAACCGATTCATCAAATGTATTGTTGAAGAATCTTGGAAATGTGTGGGACAGAGGGTTAATTAACTCAGAAGCATGTAAAGTCTAAAAAGTTTGTCAGTCTATTTCCATTATACATATGCTCTTCCATGTATGATTTGTGACAGCTTAGGGACAGATGGCTGAGTGATTTACAGTTCTGACTTCAATTATATACCATATAGTTCAAGTGAAAATAGCTCTCTTGTAGCACAGATAGAAATGTTAGCAACCATTTATAAGAAGTTTTTTGAAATTCGGATCAAAGTCAGAGCCTGCTTTGTTTGATTTTATGAAAAAAAAAAACTGAAACACCTGATCTGAAAAATAATCTCCAAATATTAATCTCTGTTCCTTGGCTGTTTAAAAATTGTGCAACTTTAAAAGTGAATTATAACTGCATTTCTTTTCTCTTTTGTGTAGTTCAGAGCACATATTTCAGCCCTTTTACCATTTCAGAAAATCCTTGGATCCCGTTTCTCCAGATTGAGAAAGAAATGACATACTCCTCAGGGTAATCATCTAGGCAGGGATGAGGAAAGTGGTCAAGGAAAGAGAAATATTTTTTTGTGTTTTGACTTATAAAGGCACCCACCCCATCCTCATATTTTCAAAGTGGTTCTTAGCTGTCAGGCACTATGATTCTCATTCAAAGCATGTAATGACATAGAAAGAACCCTTTTTTCTTGCCATTTAAACGTACTGTTAGCATTTTAGTACTGATGAGAAAGTCTCTCTCTCCCTCTCCTTCTCTCCCCTCCCCCACCTCCTTTCTCCGCTCCCCCTCCCCTCTCCCTCTTTTCCCCTGTTCCTCTCTCCCTCTCTCTCTCCTTCCCTCCTCTCTCTCTCCCTCTCTTTCCTTCTCTCTCTCTCTCTCCTTCGTGGTTTGAGAATAATCTGCATCCCTCCTGCAGACTACAACTTAGCCTTTTCATGCAAGGGGAAAGGGTAAAAATAAATATATGCCTCTCAAGCGAAGAGGAGGTAATATATTTTTTGCCTTTCCATTTTGAATTTATCCATTTTAAATACTGTTCCAGAACAGTTTGTATGACTTTATACTTTCCAGAAATATCCTATTTTTGTAGACTAATGGTTCAGTTTACTTCTCATCTCTTCATTGCTTTCAGATAAGTGCTTCCCCAGGAACCTGGTATTAAAACTTGCCTTTCCAAATGTACCATATGGAATTCCCAAAGGAAATTATTTTTAACGTGTCAGTCTCACTCATGAATTCGGCTGTAGAGCTGAGCTCTTTTCCTAGCACAACCTCCTTCCCCAGTTTAAAACATTTTCATAAATAAAGATACAAGGGACTAAAAAAGGATCCCTGGATACTTGATTTCCATTAACATTTAGTCGCATAGAATTTTCCAGAATATTCCCATCATCAAGGGTATGTAGAAACAAAGTCTGAACTGACAAACATATCACCATCTAAGCTTGGTATAAAGAGTGCTTTTCCGTTCTCAGGGCTGTTTGTCTACATAGACTCAGTGACATTTTCTATCCAGGTGCTGATGCCTTCCAAAGAGCCGCCAGTGTGATGTCCTGGGACACTGAGTTTGCCTTTCTCTTGCCTCAGGGCTGTGACTGCCAGCCCACATCACCATTTTGAGCTCCCACTTATAAAATACTCAGGCTGCTTTGTCGACAACTGTTGTGGGCACCTCTCCCTTTTCAGTGTTGTTCTAAGGGAACAAGTTTTGCAAAATTAGGTCAGTTGAATTTTCTAGTATTTTTAGAATGCAAATTACCCATACAAAAAGCTTCAACTGCAGTTCTAATTGTAGCTTGTTAAAAGTGAAAAACAGGCATGTCAGAATTCTATTAGGAAAAAATAATTCAGGTAATATTTTCCTGCTCTATTGACCTTGCCAACTGTATGAAATATGTACAAAAATTTAATTTCTCTCTATGTGTTTGAGAGAGAGAGGGAGGGAGAGAGAGAAAGAGAGAAGGAAAAACAGACAGACAGACAGACACTGGTGTTAGAATTACTGGTTTCCTTTTTTCCTCTCTTAACCAAACATAAGACATTAAAAGAACATTGACATAACATTTAAAATCTAAACTACAGCCAATGTCAATATTGTATAGCTAATATTGACTTTAATCAGAAAGGTCTGGCTAATGGTAAGGCTTATAAGGAACAAATAAAATAGCAATGTTTATCTCTAAACTATCGCTATCCAAGCATGTGAGCAACAATCTCAGTGTAGTAAATTAGCTGACTTTCAGAGGTCACAGTGCCATTAGTCAGGTGTGGGCATTTGCCTTATCTATATTATATATAAATAATTTATATTTAAATAGTCAGAAAAGAAGGCTTCATAAATATTCATTAGCTTTTTGGCTATAGATTTCATCATTGTCTACCTATAGATATAGCTATAAAAGATGGATATTACATGTAGTAAGTTAGCACTTGAGTATTTTATAGTATTATTAAAAGGGATCATACCCAAGCCATAATTGTAAAGATTTTAAATGTAGAACAAAAATTGAATTGTGAAATCTACACCGAAAGATAGGGAGAACGTTCTGAATAATTCATCCACTTTGGTGATGAATTAAAGAAGCAACAGCACTTTGTTCCACATGTGTACGTAAAGACCCAGCATTAGTGGACTAAAATGACATATAAGAAACCTGAAAGTACTAAGTGTTCCGAATGCCAAGAACCTCCACGGAGCACAAGGTGCCGGGTTCAGGATTTCCATGACTCTGAAATCGCCAAGACACACCAGTCACAATTCACAGAGACAAACACTTAGATCCAGTGACATCTCCAATGTTTCTGAGAGCAATCTCAGTAATCAATTCACTAACTGAAATAATCTTCAGTGAGCAAGAAAATGTTGGCCTGAATGGAAGGGGAACTAAGAGTGAAAAAAAAATCTACTTTAAGCTCCTAGATTGATTTATTGACTTAATTGGTGGATTCTTATTCAATGAGTTATAATACATTACTATTTTTATTTATAGTTATTGATTTTCGAAATTTGAGATAATTGTATATTCATACAGAGTTGCAAGAAGTAATACACAGAAATCTTGTGTACCCTTACCCAATGTTCCACATAGTAATATCTTACGAAACTATAGTACAATATCACAACCTTTTTATTTTTATGCACAAATTGTCCCCAACTTGACCAGCAGGAGCCTCTTCAAGTTGGCTCCTGTGTCCTTTTTATCTTTGAGCTATTCCTTAATTTCTGGCACAACAAGATACTCCAGACTTATCTTGTGCTTCTCTGTTTTAGCTCTGGAATAAGCCATTTCTCTTAAGGACCTTGAATCCTTTTATTGGAAAATGGTATTTAGAGAACAAGACGTGTGGGCTAGGTGTGCTTTTTACCACCTGAGTGTCATTATTTCTAGGCCATTTGACAGATAGAGCTAGGATATATTTATAGATGTATATACATGTATACATACATGCACACATACCTACACCTATTTCTATATCTGTGCATCTGTACATATATTAAAATACCATGACATCATACTGATATCACCTATTCCAATCAACCACCACCACATTGCAGTCTTCCCCCTTTTTTCTTACTGGTAACTCCCATCTCTAAAATTGAAAAACCTAGCTATTATTATCCACAATACATGTACTTATTAGCTCAATCACACACGACTGTGAAAAATTCATTCCGGTCAGAATCATTGTTGGTTTCTAAAAGCAGTGGTTGGAAGTTTGAGGAGTAATGAGATATTTACAGATTTTTAAAGTATCTCCCTGGAAAAATATTAATTGCAAGAGGAAGAACTAGTAATTTGACAGTTGAGAAACCTGGCAGATACCACCTTAACCAAGTGATCAAAGGTACCGTCACCAGTATTGAGACAGGTTGATTTCATATGCCTTTTGATATGAGGTATTGAAAAGGACACACCATCACTTATGTGTTATTCCTGCCAAAAATGTGTAACCTGAATCTAATCCCGAAGAGATATTAGACAACAAACCCAAACTGATGAGCATTCTACAAAATAAGTGCCCTGTATTCTTCAGAAATGTCGATGTCATGGAAAACAGGGAACCAAAGAACTGTTGCAGGTCAAAGGGGCCTAAAGACACATGACAGCTAGAGATACAAGGCATATTTCTAGACTAGCTCTGGACCCTTTTTGTTTTTCTATAAATGATATTATTGAGACAATTGGCAAATTGGTGAGTTAGAGCTAAAAGTATCGACATTTATTTCCAGATTATTTGATTGTAGTTATATAAGAGAATGTTTATATTTTCAGGAAATATCCATTGTAGGATTTAGAGGTAGAAGGGCATCATGTCTGCGACCTACACCGGGTGAAAGGTATACGGGCTTTTGTTTAATATTATTGCAACTTTTCTGGAAATTTGAATTAAAAAAAAATTTTAAGAGATGAGGATTGTTGTTCCCTCCTCTTTTTCTGTCTACTCATTTATGTCTCTAATTTTCTGGAACAGTTGTAGGAGCCCTTTTAGGGTACCTGAGGCCATCTTGTCTGCTTGCCCTAACTCGGGTTATTTCTGGGTCAGATGTGCTTGCCTCCATATACCATTTCTCCTGTTGTTTCAATTATCCTCCTGACTGCAGAAAAACAATGGAGGGATAGTGTACACACTAGCCTTTCACTTGCTTCTCTTGACCACCTCCCCAGTGACTATTCACCTCTATCTGGTCTAAAAAGGTGACAATTCCACCAAGCATAGGTGGTGTCCTATAATTGTAAATTTCAATTTCCTTGATATGCCCAAAATAGTTTATGCCAAATAACAATTTTGTACTGGAAGAAGAGCAAAGACTATTGTAATTCACTTTACTTTTTAAATTTATCTCTGGAAAAGGAAGAACAAGGACAATAAAAACTCAAGGGATTTGTTAATTTGGTATTGGCCCTTATGGGTATGCCTTCCTTGATGTATTCTGTCTACTTAGAAAAATTTTAGCAGGTTAGTAAATCATATAGTATTTTTAACTTACTGTGGTGAGTTTACCATTTAAAGGTAAATGGAAATCAGTTCTTTTGTAAAATAAGTCATCCCTTCGTACTTTTGATTAATCAAGTATTTTCTGTGTTCATCTAGCTTTAGGTGTGAAGCACATGTATCTGTTAGTGAACTCCTCATGGTGTTCTTCGTGTACAGCCTTAGGCCTTAGTAAACTCCTGGTCACAAGTGTTTGAAATGTAGAGAGTGTAAGTTGGTACGGGGCATGATGTTATGGGATCATACAGATCAGGAAAGCTTCTGGAACTGGGCAGGGAGGCAGCCTTTCCCAATCCCTTCTTGGATTCATTTCAGTTCATTGGCTTTTTTTTAATCTAAGTAGTTATAATAGTTTAAAACAATGAATATTTCTAAAAGAAATCATCATTTTTCAACTCACTTAAACCAGTGTATTAAAAAACCCACATGCATATTATTTTCATTCAGAAAGTTAATATGACTAGGTATAGTTTGCTTCAACTTCACTGTGTTGAGCGCAAGTAGCCCTATTTAATTTTTTTTTCATATATGTGTATATGCACATCCATACAAATATTATTCAAATGTTTTTGAAGTGAAAAATATCAAATGCTGATTAATTCTTTTAAGGACTTTCCCTTAGGAACTTCTTTAGTTTTCTTTTTCTGCTCATAAAATCGAAATTATAACCTAAAATCATATCGATGCAGATATCGTCCCAGATCCCACATCTGAAACCTCACTGAACATCAAGATTTTCACACATACATAGCAGTGGAAAGTCGACCCCGTTATCTGCTCCAGGGTGCTGATGGAAGCAAACACCAGTGTCCTGTCCCGGATGCTTTGTTGGCCTCCTTAACGAATAAGAAAATCTATTCTGGCCCAAGGATGGCCTTGCCTGGCCTCCTGATTCTTGCCATTTTACTGAAGCTTTCCTGCAGTCCTTCATCATCCTTCACTGATGATGGCGTGAGACTAGGAAGCAAGAACCTTAGGTTGCAGTGACAAAGCTCTACCGCCCACCGGCTCTGAGCCTCAGCTTCTGGAGGGGGACCAGAGAATCTCTCTGGCACCTTTTCTGTTTCTGTGAACTGGGGCCTTTATACAAAAACACAGAGTGCAGATAAACACAGCCACAGCAACTGTTGACATTTCTGTTCTCAACCTAATCATTTGTTTGTTTAACTGATGGTTGTTAACATATCAAAACCTAGCTTGAAGAAGTGATAAATTGGGGTGCATGTTTATTCTCTTGTCTCTGATGAGAAATGGTTTTCGAACAACCTTTTGATGTTATGCAGCAACTCCAGTGAGGTTAGAAGAGTAAATGAGTTATGCGAGGGTAGTAGTGGTCACGCCACATGGCAACCCACTTTGAAGTTTCTAGCACCCTCACAAGCAAGGTTTTCAAACCAAAGAATGAGTCATCTTGAAAACCCACCCAGATTTTCCTAAGTAGTACCAGGTGGTCACAAAGGTTATTAAAACAAAATTGGAACATTTTTTTCCCTCTGTTGTTGGAAATGAAGCAATATAAGTGACTTTCTTGGAACAGCTTCCTCATCATTTTAGCACTTGTCTCGGGGTAGTTGTGGGTATTGGATAAGTTAATACGTAAAAGGGCTGAGAAGTGTGCTTGGCATGTGGTCATAACCTAGCCTACCTCACAGAGCTCTCACAAGCATTAGATGAGTTCATACATATAAACTATCTAGAACAATTTCTGAGTCATACTAAGCACTCAAGAAATATTAGCTGCTGTTATATTTACTATTCTCAGGTCATCTGCAGGCAGTCTTGCTACTTGTTTTAATTGAATAGTAGATGCTTGATAAATGGTAACTATTAGTATTATTCTGTAATATTATACCTGGCACATAATAAGTGCTCAATCAATATTAGCATCATTACTATTAAAATTATTATTGTGCTAGGAAAATGCCCAGAAATCTCCCATTTGGTGAGCTGAAAACATTTTCCGAGGTAGACGACTTGGCAAGTGTTGCCTTTGGGGATTTTGCAGAACATTCATAATGCCAGTATATTTATTCCCTTCCCGTGTTTTCCTCTTTATGTGAGAATAAATATCTTCTTGCTCTGTTTGTGATTCTTGTCATTTAGCTCCTCCTTGTAGCTTGCTTACAATATCTAGAATAATTAAGCTGCATTTCCCCATGTCACCAGCAGGTGCTGACATCTAAGACCTGTGTTTCAGTTAATTTTTAAGCCTCAAAAATTTTAAGATTGGACTCACGGAATTCAAGGAAATAAGTTAGTGCCATGCTTATTAAATGGGTACATTGGAACTTGTGTAAAATGAATTGGCCCACAATAAGTAATGCCTGTGGATGTGGTACCCTGACTATTTTTGTGAAAGAATTTAAAGCTTAAAACCTCCTATCCTTGTTTATTAGATCATTTAGCAAATGTTTGAGTGCCTGCTATCTGCAAGGTACTCAACTGAGTCCTCTGCGAACCAATGATGAGGAAAAAAATGAAAACAAACAGTAATTTTGCCCTGGATTTTTCCTTTTCTATAGGCAGACACACAAGAAAATGATTTTAATGGTAGTTCATTCAGAAAAAGAACTTGTGTCTCAAAACATACTTTCCTTATTAAAGGTATATCAGAAAGATTAAAGCAATATATCTAGTAAAAATATACATATTATATAGTAATTATATTTTTTTATATAGTAATATATACATAGTAAAAATCTGAACATAACATTCAGATGCACTTTGGGATGACTGGGTGGTGATGAACCCAGGCTCCACATTGCCTTCCATTCCCCCTGAAATAATCTTCACAATGCATCGAATTTATTAGGAGGACTAACTATTCAATTTAACAAAAAAAGACAATTAAACAGTACTGAACCAAATAAAATGAACTATCATGTTGCAGAACTCTGAATGTATGCCACCTCTATCTTCCATGTAGTGATGATATACAAGTCTCGTTTTTCCAACTTGTCCTTTACCTTACACATTAAATAGAAAATACAATATAATTAACATCTTTGGCAATGTTACAGTGAATTCCATTGGTGCAAGAGGAATATAACCACTTGTTCATTCATGCCTGACCACTTCTTATAGGTAAAGCATGACATAGAAGGAGGGGCATGATATCTTTCTGAGCCTCAGCCTTTTCATCTGTGTGATGGGGTTGTTGTGAAGGCCTGAAGAGGTGGTGTAGGTGAAAGCACTTGTGGACTATAAAGCAATGTACAAACGTCTGGGGTGGTGGTGAAGGGTTAGTGCTTTTCCAAGTATTGGTTTTATCTTTAGAAATGTTATAGCTATATAGCATTTGTCTGTCTACATAATAAGTGGGAGATGTTTGTATTTTTATTATCAGAGATCACATATTTGGTTGCTTTAAATGCTGCACAACTCAGCTGGATATCCTCAAGTTTTATTTTTATTTATTTTTTATAATGGTTGTGTATGTGTGTGGGAAGAATAAGTATGTACAAGAGATTATGAATTACCCTTTCAAAAAACATAAAATATTGGACTAGTGTCTGCTCATCTTATTTAATCAAGTGTTAAGACTCTTTGAAGGTGGATTTTAATCAGTTTATCATCATCACCAAAAAGTACATCGATGAAATCTAGATTTAGTAACACGGCAAAGGCAGAACATAAAAATTGACATTTGTACTTTTTTGATTCCCATTTTGTGCAAAGCTAAGATGCCAGTGACTCACAAAACATATTGTTTAAACATGTTCAGATTGGTAACAGACCATACTGTTATGCCTTTTAGATTCCAATAAACCATATGAAAATGCTAATTATTGAGTCTACATTAATTTGTATAAATTATGCAAATTGGGTAGCAATTAAGAACGACTGTGGTTGAGGTGGATTCCATGCTATTTTTTAACTTAATGTTGGACTGACATAGACTCTGCTCACTAAAATAAATTGTTTTATTGTTGAGTGTTTACAAAGCAATTGCTGATGGTAATTGGTTGTAGATGACACTATTGTGCATTTCAGTTAAGATTTATTTAACCACATGCACCACAACCAAAATACACATATACACAGGAAGAATGGTCAAGGAATGGTGTTATGACAGTTAATTCAGAAAAAAAATAGAGTCCCTGTCCATTAACATAGACATTCTTTATGAAAGTTATTTAGAAAGGTGAAAACAGTTAAGTAAAGCTGAATGGAGAGCACTGGGAAAGATGTAGTTAAGAATATTTGAGAAAGAAGTAGAATGTAGTAAGAGTTAGGTCATCTCATTGTTTTTGAGCAGAATACTGGAAGGCAATTGTAATTTTAGAAGACTCCTAGATATATAGATGAGAAATTCAGCCCCAATTTAGTCAAACCAGTTGTGTGTGCTTTTAATCTGGCATGTGATGGTTTTTTTTTCCAAATTAGACATACATAAATATTTTAACACAATAGTGTTCCTGGATAACTGTGTGTATTTAGCAGTTTGATTGGAATGCCATCTTTATACTCTATCAAACATTAGTTAACTTACTAAGTGTTGGTGTCTTAAGCAGCTTGGCCAGTTTTTAGTGGTGTTTCACAGAAGGCTAATGCTGGAAGAACTCATCTTAACCCATTTCTCTGAAAGAAAGGAACCTGTAATCATGGTCTCATACCACTGACACAACTCAAGGCCAACAGACTTTCCGTTTCTGTGATTCAGACTGGGTTTTTCAGATGCAAAGGTTAAACACATTGATGCAATGATTATGAGAGGAAAATAAATCCTTCTTTCACCAAAAATTTATAGTGTGAAGGAATGTGTAAATTATGATTTGCAAGTGTCATAATGGTTTTAACACTGAAACATGACATCATGGCGGTAGTAGATCATGTCAGTCTTTGGTGATTTATTGCATTTTAGTTTCTCTAATCGCCAATGAATTTGGGTAATCTAGATTCATAGCAAGTGATCTTTATTAACTTAATTATTTGTTACTTAATATCTTAATAATGAGTGGTAAATCTCCTAAAGGACTTTTTGAGTTTAAACTTTTTGGTTTAAAATACAGCTCATTTAGTTCTTTGGTTTTCTTTTGCAAACCACACTTAATTGTAATCCCTGGTGTTACTTTTGCCAGATTTTCCATTTCCCTGGCTAAATCCATTGGGGGAAATGAGATTTCATGGCAAGGTATGTACTTTGCAAATTCATACTAACTCATGGGATCCTTTAGAGTTGATGAATTTGAATAGGATTCTACCTCCAGTGAAAGAGGTGAAGCTGTGCATTGGGATGTAAGTCCAAACTTTGTTGCATCTCTAAGATAGGATGACTGGGTGCGATGGTGAGTCAGCACCAAGGCAAGAGCCCAAAGGCCTCTCTCTAGGACCAGCATCATGGTTTAAGCAAGTTGTTCAAACTCTCTGTGTCTGAGCGTCCTCATCTATTGCCAGCACGAGGATCAAATGGTACCCATATGGGAAAGTTCTTTGGAAGCTTGAAAAGGATATATAAATGGCATGGATTATGGCTTAGATAACGGAACAAGGTATTTAAAAGCATCATATGTTGATTTAAGCTCAAACTATGGCACCAGATAGCACTCTCCTGGTAGAGCCGTGTGGCCCTTGATAAATCGCTGAATTCTTTAGGCCTCAGTTTCCACATCTATGAAATGGTGAAAATAACAGAGTATCTACCTCATATGGTTCTTATAAGGATTAAATTAAATAATGTCTGGCACATAAAAGTCACTTAATAAAGGTTAGCTGTTCCTATTGGAACATACAGTATTAATGATGACAAAACAAAAATACTTCTCATTTGGTAGGTTCTGGAAGATATCTGATAATGTTATATTTCTTTTTGTATTTGTTGTTTATCTAGACAATTTGGATCCTCAAAACTTTATTGAATTGTCTAGGCTATCCTAGATTGGCCAATATAATTCCTTTTTATTTCTAAATCATGGATCCAACTTCGTGACCTACTTACTCAGTAGAATAGGATGGCCCCACAAATGACATCCTGAGATGTCATGCAGAGAAATGATAAAAAGCATGGCTTTGTGGTCACAGAGACATGGATTCAGACACTGACTCTTCTACTTACTAGCCAGGTGACCTTGGAAAAGTTTCTTAACTTCTTGCTGCCTCAGTTCTTTCATTTGTAGAATGGGGACACATACTCATAGTTCCTAAGTCATGGGGTAATTGTCAAACCCAAGCACACAATGGTTTTTCCCAAATCACTAAAGACATATGCAGTATTCTAAACAGATACACTTTGACTTGATTATGAGGTGCTCTACACAAGGATGTAGCCCATAATACTCACTAATTAATGATCTCTGTTCACCACCACTGTTGTAGTTTTTCTTATAAAGATATTATTTCAGTATTAAAAATCAAGTCCAAACTCTCAAGACTGGCATTTAAAAGCCCTTCAAAATATGGTCTACCTCCATCCTTTCCTTATCTGGAAGTATAAATATGTCTCAAATATTGCATAAAACATTCTTATACCAAATAATAATTTGTTATTCATCTGAAATTCAAATTTAACTGGGAATCCTATATTCTCTTTTGTCAAATTGGCTACTTACAAGTATGGTCACTCTACCCCTACTTACTTACCTCCCTTCCCTGCTCCCAGGGTGAAAAGACCTCCAGGAAGACAGAGTCATCCTACCTCTCAGGTCTCTACTTACGGAGCTACTATGGACCCTGAGTGTGTCATTGTAGTTCTTTTTTTCTTTCCTTGATTTCTTTATTCTTGTGTCTCAAATGTGTAGTGTACAGAACACTGGAGGGCCTGCCCACTGTCCCCGTGGCTGCTAGCCAGCTGTCCGCCCCACTCACCGCAACTGCCTTGCCCTGCAGCCCCATAACTCTCGCTGTGGTTCTCCAGCCTGGCTGCACGCCCCCTTCACTCTGGCCAGTGGCATCGCTCTTCTGGTGGTGTGACCCACCACTGGCATGTTGTCTGAGTTCCCCAGTGTGATGCCGTGTAGCCAGGGCAGTAAGTAATTCTTTGGCCCCTTCTGGAAACTCTTCCTTGTGCCCTGGATTGCCCCCCCCATTCCCACTCCCACATATTTTTTTCTTTAAAAATTCTACCATCTGTGAAGATCCTAAATCATGTCCCTTTAGTCATTCCCTAGACACTCGCTACCACCTGCCTTCCAAGGTGGGTAGTCTTCTTGTGCCTGGCTACTTCCCCCACACTGTTGGGAAGAGTGGAGGGCTGGGATTTCAACTGGGATTCACTGTCCCTTCACCCAGGGCCTAACATGGTGCTATTGGCATCACCAACGTGCCGTCGATGGCTGCCAATTGAATCGGCCATACACACAGAGGCCCCAAGCTTCCATGAAGTTACTAGAGACAGAAACATGGTATAAATTCTCTCAGTATTTTTTCACAAAGAAACTAATGCAGACATTTATTGATCGTTTTATCCCAAGCTAAAAGAATTTTTAACTACCCGTATTGAAACTTTGTCAAGAGAATAATAAATATCTTCATAGAAAACATTAACTAATATCAGGCTTTGGTTTTGAATTTTACCTTGCTACCAAAAGTCCCGTAAAAGTTTATTCAAAACCAAAAGAGGAGACATTGAACTGGCCTAATTATTGGCTTAGCAGCCATGAACTTTGGAAATAGTAGTCTCTGCATGTGAATCCTGGATACCCTTTAGGACATCTGCACTTTTGTTTAAAACAGATTAAGCCAATAGAAAGGAAAAAAAGATCTTCACCAATCCCAGTGGGCAGTGAAATCTGAATCTATAACTTGCAATTGCAACGTTTTTTTTTTTTTTTTTTCCGAAGCCTTTGAGTGTTGTTACTCAGTCTGGTGCAAACAATTTATTGTTACAGTCCTAGAATATTTGCATTTTAATTAAAGAAAATTTAATTAAACTTGAAACTTTGCTCAGAAAAGGTGAGTTTGGACAGCTAGTGCACTTGCAGGCTAAGCCACCTATTCAGAGACAACTTATGCTTTGGGAATTTCATGTTCGGTGCCATTTAAATAGTAAAGTGGCATATATGTCTGTCTTGCTAACTTATTTGGAAACATCTCCCAGCCGCCTTTGGGGACCCTCTGCCACAGCAGCCAAGGGAGGCTGGCCTCTGAAGGGCTGCAGACTGGCCAGGTGTTGAGCTGTTATTTCAGACAGAGATGGAGACAACAAGTCACATTTTGGGGGAGGGGAAGGTGGATGGAGAGGTTAGGTAGTCAAAACAGAAACTATCTTAATAGAAATATTTTCATACGTTTATGCCACAGTGACCATGAGAAATAAATTTGACAGTATTGAAACTGAATGTTTGCGCTAAATAGCCTTTTAATATAGCACTCCATCAGCAGTTGATTCGTGTGAACTGCAGGTGTGGAACTGGGGTGGAAGGCTGTATTCAGGCCTGGGCTCTGCCCCTTAAAAGCTCTGTGACCTTGGGCGGTCCAGAGAATAAAGATTGTAGAACTATCATTTCTCTAGACCTTAGATTCCCCAACTGTGAAATGCAGATGGTAACCTCTGCCCTTCCAAACCCACTGAGCATTTGTGACACTCAAATGATATAATGCATCCGGAAAACCATGCAAACTCAAGCACCGTTAATGTGCAGTATCATTTTTAAAAATATTGTCGTAAGATCTATGAATACATTTAATGTAAACTGCTAAAAAAAGTAAGTTAGTTAAACATGAGAGGAAGTTCCTCATTTTTTCATAATATAAAGCAGAAGTCTTGATTTGTCATCATTCTTCATGCATCTGTAAGTCATGGTTAGTGTTTTGGACCCATTTCCCAACTTTCAAATTGATATTAGTAATATATTAATTTCACCTTAATCTCAGAATACTATGAAAGAGGGTGCCTGAGTTTTTCTAAAGACATCATAGAATTAAAAACACTTCTGAATATTCCACAAGCCAGTTCAGTAGAAATTGCAGCAGATGTCAAAGGAGAGGTTTGGTGAACTTGGGTAAAGTTCCAGACAGACATTGGTTAGGCGCGATGTACGTATCAACAGGCAGAAACACTTACTGAGCACCTCCCACGTGCTGGGCACTAGGTTACAAGAGATCAAAGATAAGGTCATCTGAGATTATTTACATGGTTCAGGTGTAAGCTGATGAGAGCCTGGTCCGCAGTCATAGCTGTGGGTTTGCAAAGGAAAGGAGAAACATATTTCTAAATTTCAACTTGTCCAAAGTGTTCTTCCTTTCTAGAGAGTGCTTATATAATCGGAGTACCTTGGACTCTGCCTTTGCACTCTAGGGAAAGTAACATTCAGTGTAGGTTCTTGTTTATTTCCAGGAGCTTTTACTGAGGTCCATTCACTGTCCATCCCCTGGCAGCATGCATTGCTTCTCCTCCCTGCTGCTTAGTTCCCAGCTGCAGATAGAGTTCTGCCCTGCTCATTTTGGGAGGTAGTGATAATGAGGGTGCCCCTTTGCCCTGTTCTCCTGAAATGAAGTGCTGACAACAGAACTGGAATTGGCAGCGGCTTAGCGAGAAGCAGAAATGGCCCCATCGGTAGCATCAAGATTAAACAATTCTCCCAACTAATGGTAGAGAATGAATCATTTTCAGTGAGGCAAGCTCTGGTAGTTGTGTCCCCGTGGTGCCACATGGGACATGCAGGGGTGTGGATGGTTTGTAATGAAGCAAGTTAATAAATAGACCCAGACATGGGTCATCTTTCTCCTCACCCAAAGGTGACCTCTAGTGTCTTTAGACCAACCTCCCACCCTGTCAAAGTCTCATACAGAAACAGATATTTGACTCAATCCAAGAAAATCTACCCCTTCTAATGTAGTGACTATGTATCAAGGAGTTAAATCAAGCGGACATTAGGGGGCATGTACCTAATGCGTATTTTCTGTAAAGCACTGCACCTAACATGGTCGCTAGATGGCTAGAATCATGCAGATTGCCAGGCTCAGCCCCAGTATTTCTGATTCAGCAGGTCTGTGCTGGGGCCTCAGAAGCTGCCTTTCTAACATGCTCCTAGGTGAAGCTGCTGGTCCCAGATCACACTTGTAATAGCAAGGTTGAAAGGCACTTTACTAGGTCTGTGCTTCTCAAAACTTAATGTGTTAAAGTGAAGATTTCAACTCAATGGAGTCTAGGGAAGCACTGGCCGAATCTATCTATGTATGTACTTGGCAGAACAATTTGCTCAGTCAAGAACATTTTAAAAGAAAACAAACCTTTGGTCCCCAAATAGGTACCACTTAGGAATTCTGGCTATGAGCAAGGTCTTGTGCTAAGTGCTCTGCTTGCCTAACTTCATTTAGTCCTGACTCTGACTTATTAGGTGAAGACAGTTGCCATTTTACAGATGAAACAACTGAGCCTTAGAGAGATAATTTAAGTCACCCACTAAATGGCAGTCTCCAGAACTGAATCCAGGTGTGCCTGACTTTGAAGCCTTGTGACTTCTCTTTTATACTGTTTCTTTTAATAACCACTCTGAAGACATTCATTTGATATTTAAACTATCTGCTCTCTGCCAATCATGTCCCCTGCTGGTCCTTCACTGATGTGTTATGGCTCCACACAGTAAACAAACTCTACTAACTAGAATTCTTTTTAATCCTCCAATAAGCACGTGATGAATTATAGAGTTGTAATTTTTCTTAAACTCTGGACAACCTTTACATTTAATTTGTTTTAAGAAAGTTATAGGCACACAAAAACAATATAATTTGTTAGGCCTTATTATGTACGTTGTACTTTTATAATTCTTTCCTTTTTAAACTATCTTTAGTGTCCTGAAGGTAGGAATTACCATCCACATTTACAAAATAACAGCTAGAAAAGTTTACTGACCTTCTCAGCATCACACAGCTGAGACTGAGTTATGACTGGAAACAAGCTCTGTCTGATCCAAAGCCATGCTCTTTCCTTGATGCCTCTCAGTTTCCTCATCTGTGAAATGCAGAGAATAATACCCATTATGCATGGAAATCATAATACCAGACATTGATTAGGTATTCAATACATGGTAGCTGCATACTATTTTTATTATTTTGATGAGACATGGCAATGAATGGAAACAAAATAGATCCACAGAAATTCTCCACCACCTTCCCTATCCAAGATTTTCTAAGATTGGACTACCACCCACCTGGCTTACAGTTTGGACATACAGTATGCATCTGTTTCCCTCTTGCCCTCAGAATTCCAGAGTGCCATTTGCTTCCTGTTAAACATGGGCAAATGTCGCCATGTCACTTGAAAGTTTCAGTGTTAGATGATATCTGTATTTCTGGTTTGGAAGGACACAATCCTAGCCGCTAGATATAAGGTATTGTTTCTTTTCTCATAGCTCTAAACACCAGCTTGTTTCAATTACAAATAACCGTAAGGCATCTGCTGAAAATGTGTGCGCTTTCCTTAATCTGGGGTTACTCAAGAGAATGGTAAGGGGGTTTATATTATTACATTTGCTAATAAAGAGAAATGTTAAATATAAACAGTATTTCAAGATGAGGACTAAAATGAAATACCTAAAATCTTACCAGGTCCAGCTGGTTCACATTTACATTGCCAGAAGGAGGATTAGAGAAACACTGCAAATGCATAACACCTTCTTAAATTCTTAAAAGTAAAGGGACAAATTGTGATCTGCAATGAGCTGTGTGCCAGAGGTGGGGAAAGATGACAATATCGGCAGGAACAAAGACTGTCACCGACCAACTCAAGATTGGCTTCTTTTTTGGACCTTTCCTCTGGATCTAAAAATAAATCCCATTAAATTGCATTATAAAATAGGACCAAAATATGACAAGGAAAAGCTGACTCTGTCACAGGCACTTAATTTCTACTTCCCACAACAGAGGTCACCCTTTAGTATAGTTTATACTAACCTAGCTTCCCCCAGAGGAGAAACCACTTCCTGGGAGTAAATGAAGCATTTTTGGTAGCTGTTGTCCCAGTTGGTCTCAGAACAGTAGGGCCCAATTCAGTTGGTCATTGCTTCAGGACACTTAATCATGCCCTACTGGCCCAGAATGAATAAATATAGCTTCTAAAACATCCTCACTTCCAGGAGTTGCTTTGTGCACATGGAGAATCTACTTCATCATAAGATGTGCAAAAGGCATGTAGTGAGGTGCTTCTAAAACTTCCAGAATCCTGTCCCATGCAGTGTAAAGCTGTGAAGTAGCCACACTTGGTACCTTGATTAGTAAAAATCATTGACGTTCTTGATGAAAGCAAAAATGCTTTCTCACTGCAAGTTTCCCCCTCCATAGCCAAGCTGGGTGAAAAAAAAGTCTAAAAATTTAAGGTCTTTCAGCTACGCCAGATGCTACGGAAAAGAAAGAACTCAGTCATTCAAACAACGTGATTTTATGAAGTGACATTTTAGATTATGATATGACATTGCAGATTTGACACGATTGTGCTAATTGTGAGAAAATACGCTACTCTGATCAAACTAGAATGAAGGAAATAAAAAGACATTGTCGTTCAACTTGTAATAAAGAGCAGCTCATCCTCACAGTTTTCCGATCGTTGCCATAGTTATCTGTTCAACACGGCATGTGCAATAAATACACTTAATGTTTCATTACCAGTAGCCTGTTGCGTGCTTATTGTTAAAAGGAATTTAACATACAAGCTTTCGTATGGTTTGTTCACCTAATTCTGATTCCTTGTGCTGACTGGCGTGAGACAGGGAGCTGGATTGTATTTAACTGGTTTTATTGTGACGTGACTATGATGGATGTGACAAGGGCCTCTATTATTCGCTGGGGAGTGTGGCCGTTAATGAAGCCATTAGCTGAGCTAAGGCAAGTGAGGAAAATAGGGAAATTACCGTTATTCTGAAGCCATTAAGTTGTAATCTACCACTTTCTCTCCTTACTCAAAAAGGCATCTTCTTTTAAAGGCCTCCCTGACTGTCCTTTAAAGATTCATTAATTCATTAACTTTCCAAGGAGATGGGGTGGATGGCATGGTTGAAATTTTAATCAGTCTGGCATATCATATCATTACCATTATGCTAGTGTCTGTGTTTATTGCTGGACCACATCAGGTTAATTTTAAATAAACTGTGTTACAGCAGATCTCGTCCTGTTCTGTGTGGAACAGAAAGAGCTTCCATTTGTAGAGTCCTTCAGAGTTCACAGAGGCTTTTCATGCTTGGTGGGTACACAGGGCAGGCACTATGTTCCCCCCTTCTATGCATGAGCAAACTGAAACTCAGTGAGCCTCAACGGGTCTGACGAGCAACGATCAGCTGGGTAGAAGTGGGTTCACACTTAAATTCTCCTTGAACCTGTGTATTATGATTTGTGCTTTTCCCGTTTATATTCTTTGCTGGGAAAGTGAAAATAAGCTCTAGTTAGCACAGGTCTTTCGAAAATAAATGACTTGCATTGTATTCTGTATTAAGTGTATGCTGGCAATGTTTAAATCTCTCTCTAGATGTGGCTAATCAGGGATTTGCATATTATGATAGGCAGTGGCAGTATGCTAGTTCTGGCTCTGTTGGGCATAGTCTGCAACTTTTCCATTTATGTTGAGGAAAGGCAAATGTGATCTGTGGGAGTCACATATGCAGCACAAGGAAGTACGCCCTGTGGGTGGTTTCAGTTGACTCAAAAACGCTTTGCTCAGTCAAGCCAAGTGAAGGCTACTTCTTGGCAAAGCAGAGTGTTCTAAAGATGTAATGTAGGCCTGAGTCCTACAGCCTTTAAAATCACCATTTCTCAAAGCAGCAGTTAGAAAAGTTTCTCCTTTAGAGAGATAGCGAGGTCAATTCCATGCTCTCTCCTTGATGTGCTATGAAAATTTCCCACCCAGAAACCAGTGCCTCAGCTCACTAGTCGTAGCATGCCTCCAATGGATGCATCTTCAAACTCATTAGTGTAGGTATGTTGCATATATAATTGTCATTACACGTCTCAAGGTCCAAATGAGTAAAGAATACAAACAAAAATCTTCTATACTAGCTCAGCTCTTTCGATTTACTGAGGGGGAGTGAGCAGATCTGCAGTGCCCCATTTTGGTTGGCATCTCTCCATACATACATGTGCCTGAGGGGTGAAGGCAGTCACAGGATGGAAGGAAGTGGGTTGGGAACTGAAACAAAAAACATTTCTTGTTGTATTTTATGAGTTTCTTTAGGTGGGCTAGAGCTAGCCCTGAGTAGAAATTTGGTTTGTATTTGTTAGAGGAATAGATGAAAAGGAAAGAGAAGCTGGCTAAGAGTCATTCACGAGCTGTGATCTCTGGGTCTATTCCCATCTCTTTTGCCAGCTGGTGAATATATAGAAATGGAACTTGGTCCTCCAGATCACAGGGTAGATTATCAGGGGTAGAGTTGTAATGAAATCTCCGTTACTGATTGCTCCCAGGCACAAGTCTGGCCGCCTGGCCTTGGTCATATCTGTGTGCGTTAGTGAGTGGTTTTATGACAGCTTTTCATACCCTGGATGGCAGAAGATAGCAGAGTTGCACATAGGAAGCATGCCCATGCTCTGGATGGCAGAGCCAAGACTAGAATCTGGGCCTCCTGAATCCTAGACCTCAGCTATTCAAAGCGAGATCTGGAGACCGGCAGCATCAACCTCACTGGGTCTAGCCTGTTAGAAAAGCCCAATCTCAGGTCTCAGCCCAGGTCTCCTGAATTGCCGGCAGTGTCACAAGATCCACATGTGATGCAAACACACAGTAATGACTGAGATGCCCTGCTCTTAAGTACATAATGTTGATAAAGCTTGATGTTCATTGACATATAAATCTTACACTGAATAAGTAAAGCTTATGTCTTTTGCTTTGCTTTTGCAAATGAAGAGGACGAAACTGATTTTGATAGAGCCCCTACCACTATGCCAGTAACTGAACGTGCTTGACATGTTATAAATAAGCTTGCTCAATGTTCCCAACTACGCCGTAAGATAGGCATTGTGTTCCTCATTTTACAGACAATAAAACCAAGACCGAAGACAAAAAGCAGCTTGCCCAAGGTCATGAGGAAAATGTCAAAGCTGGGGTTTGAACCCAGGTTTGCTTGGTTGCAAAGCCTTCCCCGGACAGCATGCTCTAAGAGGTAGGGGGAGAGAGAAAGAAAGAGAGAGAGAGCACGAGCAAGTGCAGATCTGGAGATGGAATTGCCTAGTTCTACAGGGTACATCTCTAGAGGAACAATTTCATTATTGTTATTTAATAACCCTAATTATTAAGGCGATATTTTTTCATGGTTTTCAGCATCTCCTGATGAACACACAAGAATTGTTATTGTGGAAAATACTGGGCTGTAAAAGTGTTTTAAATTTAGATGCTTTTGTTGAACACTCAATTATATACATGTCTTATTTTCCACTTTTTATTAACAGGGTTAAACTAGGTGATCCAACCCTTTGCTGAAATCTTCCCTATCACTTACTTATTTTTCTCTCTCCATGTTCCATGAAGGCAGAAATCTTTTAAGCCACAACATCTAATTACCTCCCACGGGAGGGAGCTGGAAAGACAGAAAAAATCCAAAAGGTTGGTTCAGTTTAAGCTGGTGATTTGCCACAGTCTGAGGTGAGGATGTCACTTTCAAAGTTGGAGTGAATGGTCACTAAGCTAGGAGCCTCCCAGGGCCTCACTGTGCATCAGGCATTGTGTTTTATTTCACATCTGTCTCAATTCATTCTGTAGTTACATTTTCTGCGAACAAAATACCAGGTTTAAATATAAACTAACCTTTTCCAAGTTCAAATAATCTGGGGATTCACCATTTGAATTACCCACATGCCTTCTTTCTTATGCTTATGGCTATTTCTTAAAAGCATCTCAAATGGGAAAGGGTTCGCTACCTGAAGAAAATGAGTAGGTTTCCATCCTGTTTTTATTTTTTACTATTTATTCCCCTTGGACCAACTGAGAGTCCTCACCATGGGTATGTGTGTGAGATAAGGAAACAATTGCTATAAGTTTCTCCTTACTCCCAGCATGGACATGCAATACTCATCTCAGTTCTAAGCACAATAAATAAATACATACTCATTAGGTTGAATTGCATCAAACTCAGTTATATCATTGAATAAGGACAGATTACTTCCATTCTGTTACCTCTCAGCATCTCTGAGTAGTGTTCAAAAATTCCCTTGAATCTCTAAGGGATCCAGCATGATAAGTGCCTTATTACTCTACTTATTAAGATAGGAAAGTTTGAAGGGATATGGCACATTTTCAAAGGAATTTTAGCAATAAGAGATGGAATAAGAGATTTTCAGTGACCCCTGCACTTAACCAGAAAGTGCTCTTAATCAGAACAACCCATCCCTCGGATGGTTTCATATAATTAACTTTCCCTGGGGGTTCATAGCTCGTGTATAGTGATGGTGGTGTTTTTCCCCCCACAGCACCACTAGAGAAACTATTCCAACAGGCCAATCACTCTAGCCATGCACAGTTGCCAATAAGAGTCTCACCTTCAAACTCTGTTCTCAACAGGGTTTATGTGTGTTATGGAATCTGTCATCGAACATGGTTTATCCTCATAGCAATCTGCTCTGTGGACACAGTGAGAGGACTTCTAGCTAATGGCTTGGCCTATGTCCATGTCATGTTGAACCAGAATTATCAGCAGATGCTCTCTGTACTATGTCACCTATTTTCATAGCTAAGATGCAAACAAAAATGGTGGGAGTCATCACCTTCAGAGCCAGGGATGTAATGTGTGATTGCTATGTTGATTAACATCAAGGAACTTTTCACTTGTAAGTATTATTAATGTTTGTTAATAGAAGGTAATTTTTTTTTTACCTTGGCATGATGCCATGAGATAGATTTATTTTTTTTAATTCTTTGCTTTTCCCATCTAGTAAATTATGTTTATGGAGATGTAGTTAGTGACACAGGCAAGATAGTAGTAATGGTACAGCGAATTATATTGCTCTACATAGAAAGTGACATCGATATTATCAAGTACCATTAATAGTCCTAAATGATGTCAGATGCAGCAACCTTTGATTTGAATGTAGCTTGTAAATTTCGCTAAACCTTTTCATCCCCTACAGATTTTCAATTTTGTATTGGCTCTGTATTTATATTTAAAGTCAAACAACCAACTCGAAGAGCCAGCATACCCCATTGATAGCAGTGGCTTTGGCGACAGAATTGACACCTGTCCTCCTAGATGGCCTGGGTAGATAACCTTTTAATCTGGTATTCTAAGGGTGCAAATGGATCCTGTGCCCTGTTCATAGAAAAAAACACAAAAGATGGATGTGTGCGTGCATGTACACTGCCAGCTACAGAGATGACAATAAACTCAGTAGCAACCTTTCCTTTTGCTGTTATCTTAGTAGAAGGCCACATTCAGCAATTGCATCTGCAGTTTTGAGGTGGCCGCCATATGTGTTCTGCATTACTCCCCACGTAGCTGAGGAGCGTACATGACCAGAATAATGTAAGCACCAGTTTCGAGGCCAGTGTGTACCTTTGTCTCATGCTGTGCTTCCCCATTGTTGTCTGCCTGACATTTCATTAATGTTTGATTGTGTCACTTGTCTTCTAAACATAAATTATTTTCCTCTTCATCTCTGACAGAGAGAATCCCTTGGGCAAGTACATCATCATGGTTCTAATCGTATCATCAGTAATACAGCAGATCCTAAGGACTTGTCACTTAAGTTTCCTTCTGTTCGGGCCAGGTATATTTAGGGTTTTGGTGGGGACACTGTTTTGATGTATGACACTGAGGCCATGTGCAAAAAGATATTCAAACTTTAACACTTATCAGGTCTCAGTAGTTATTTGCATGTTTCTAAGCATGCGTTTATTGAGCAGCTAGTAAGTACAAAGGGCTGTGAAAAATAAACACATGATGAAGTCATTGACTTTGCTCCCAAGGAATACAGTCTTGTCATGGAGGGTAATACATGCCCACAAACACCATATAAGAGTGGACAGAAAATAAGAGCTATGAGGGAGACTACAGGCAACCCAATGGGAATTTAAAGGAAGGACCACTCCCTTCCCATGGCAAGGGGTAAAGAGTGACCTTCAGATTGACTTTGTAATGAGGAGATGGTAAAGGACAGTCTAAGTAGGGAATCCAGGGAAAAGAAAAAATAAAATTCCAGGGAAGTGTTTGTAGATGCAATGGGCTGGTCGCATACAGGGAATACAGCAGGAAGCCATGCAGTAGGTGAGAGGAAGAGGGATTTGGCTGTTGCAAGATAGGCAGTAGCAGAATGTATGGGCATGACTGCATCGTGGCCACACTGCCGACAACTTTGGCTCTTTGGGCAGGGAATGGAAATCTGTTTTGCAGACAATGGGGAGCTACTTTAAGTCAGAAGGGAGTGGGCGTTAGAGCTATGCTCCTCAGACAGTTTAGTCGGCAACCCGGGTCGGAGGGATTGGGGCCAGTGAGTCCAGTTGGAAAAAAGTAGGCCATGGATTTCAGCAACCAGTGTACTTATAAGCACCAGGCATTTGGAATATCCTTTTGGTTTCAGAATGAACACTTTTTTTATCCAGTGGGTATTTTCATTTGAATACAGTAGTTTGAAGAACACACTGATAATGCCAGGTAATTCAAGTAAGGCGAATGATCTGGATTTGATATCTGCATGTGAGATTGGGCCCAACCTATTTGAGTGCATAAACCCTTTTTTTGTCCTGGAACCTTTGTTTACGAGTCTAGACTCTGTAGGTCCTGGGATGTGGCTCAGGAACCAGACAAATGTTCAGGGGGAATCTGAATGCAAGTGGTCTGGTGCTGGCACTTTGAGAAATACTGTGATTGGCCCTCTGTGAAGGATAAAAAAGCCTATATCTTTGGCTAACAGGTATAGAGACATGGAGAAATCTGGAAATGTGCGAAGGGACCAGAGCTCCTACTGTGGGACCGGTTACTATAACCTTCTTTTATTCAATCCCGAAAATTTCTCTGGGGAAGGGAACTCTTTTATTCTCACCTTTCAATGAAGCCTATGTGTATTTTTCAGGAGCAGAGCTTCCAATGTGCTTCCATAAGGCTATCGGGGGAATTAGGCAATGGCATAAGAAATTGAGTTGGCAGGATTTTGGTCTGGTCCCAAGGCCCCTCTATGAGTAGGAAGCTCTCAAGAGAGAAGCGTTGACTTCCCAAGCATCCAGGTTTAATCAAATCGAAACAAAGAAGAAGCCCTTCCTTGGAGATGTAGATTTTAGCTGGTGGTATTCCCTTCTTTTCTGTCCTACCTGTCTGCCTAGGTGTGTACAGAGAAAAGAGTCACATCTCCTCTTCATTTTATACCTATCACCCCCCCCCACCCCACTGTGGTTACTGCAAAGCTCTCATCGCTGACATTTACTCATGGCTTGACAAAGGCTATATGCTAAAAAAAGAAAAAGGACATGACAGTGCTATGTGACCAATTTGACTCAGCCATCTCCCCACTGCAAGTCAATCATGGTTACCTGAAAGACTTCCAGCAAGCTTTGTGCCATACCCATGTCACACTTTTGGGTACTCCTTGGTACTAGGGCCAAGATCAACTCCTTCTGCTGTCACCACCCACGGCTATTGAACCACACAGCACGCCCTGTGCATGTGACCAGCAGACATGCTGTGGTGAGGATACTGGTGAAAATGTATGATTTCCAGCTGCTACTTCCCAATGTTTTGCCACACACCGAGTTCTCATCATTTGCATTTTGGATCTGTCTGCAACTACAGTATATTTTTATGTCTAAGGATTCAGCTAAATAAAGCAACCATTTCCCATTTACTTTAAACCATCTGTTCTAGACATCCAGTGTAGATGTTGTCACAGGTGGGAATACCTTTAATAGAATGTATTCTGACCAATTAGTTCATGGAATCGAGTGAAGGATAAAATTTAATCATTTAACGTATATGTGCCTTAATATACAATGGCTAGATAGATCTTTTATCATTTTGAAAAGACTTCACATATGACCTGTCATAAAAATAACTCTGATATAAACTATCTGGTTTTTATGATTTTTTTTTGCATTGCTTAGCTAAAATTTAAGGATTATACAGCTAAAAAGAACTTTTAGAGGTGATCTCACAATACAGAGATTAACCATTTTAGGTAAATAGAAGTATGGTTTGCTTCCAAAGGTGTCCCTATCATAGTTTGCACAGCCTTGAGGGTGAGCCTGTGTCAATTATTTCTGAATTTCCTTCCTTGCTTGGAAATAGCAGACGCTCAACGAATACTCAATACTCATCAAATAACACAATGAGCCTTTATCAGAAATGCATTTAGTTGCCTAACAAGTAACTTCTTGAACACATATGTGTAGAGTTAATGCCTAGACGAAGGAATGGAGAGACAAGCTACTAGGAAATTTTCCAATATAGCTAAGGTGATTTTCTCATGTTGCAGATAAAATCAATTTCTTCTTATTCACTTTGCAGAGTGTGGGTGAGTTCCCTCAACTCTTTACCATCCCCTCTATATTTAGAGGAAGTTATGAATTCTTCCCTCAGTCCACTCTTCCTCTGGTTGCATAATCACAGCCTCGTTTACCTTTCTTCATAGGTTCATTTTTCCAGGCCTGTAAGAGTGTCTGTGGCTCTCTGATCCCCGAGTGCATCATAATCCTGTCTCCACTGTGGAGCCCAGCCTGTATATGCCAAAGTGAGATTTATAAAGGATTAGGGAGCATTCTGTAATCTAAACTTGGATGATGACAATCACAGACTTCATTATTGGATAAAGAAAACCGTAAGACAATGGAGATTTTGTCAGATTTGTGATGAGGTTTTTTTTTAATCTGGTTTGACCACTCAGATGCTCTTCCTTCTCCCAGTTGCTATTTTTAGATCTCACAATTGTGATTAGACAGAAACTGAAAAGGAAGCTACCGTGTTTTCTTTCTCTTGGTTATTGAAAATGATATGCTTAATAGCTTATTAAGCATTTTCAAATAGCTTCCTCCAAGAACTGGAGAAAGATTTCCCCTCCTCCATATAATTCTGTGGCTCCAAAATTTTCCTTTAGCTACAAAATATTGATTTGCTCTTGTTTATCCCCCTATGGATTGCTTCTTATCTCCAAGACTTGATTTTTGTTACAATGAGAGTTGACAGAATTCAGATTTAGCTAAGTGAAGTATGTCAGGGTCAGGAAAATGTTAAAGATTGAGAACAAATGGGATATTAACCCAGGGAATTTTGTGTGAAATTTGTGAAAAGAAGTTTTATCAGGAATCAGAATTTCGTGGGATACATTGGTGGAAGATAATTATTTAA
Source organism: Eonycteris spelaea (assembly GCA_003508835.1). NCBI lineage: Eukaryota > Metazoa > Chordata > Mammalia > Chiroptera > Pteropodidae > Eonycteris > Eonycteris spelaea. Next base: position 2,276,351 of record PUFA01000200.1, read on the forward strand.
ATGCTCACATTTCCATGCGGAAGGAGGGAATTGAGCTCCATGAACTTGTTTGTATAGTTTAAGTCATAAAGCAAGCCTACAATGGGAACCAGTCCAGATTTTCACCAGTGAGAGAACTGCATCTGATTTGGTATATCCATATACTGGATGATATATTGTTTTTTGTACTTTCTTTGGAATTTCCAGTTTTGTTGTGCAATGACCTTGTGTTACTTTTACAGATACGTAAGAATTCTGTGAGGCCCTCTGGTGAATTTTCCTGCTGAAGGTTGGTCTTGGGAACCATTGTTGTAACAACATAGCCATGTGTCCTCCGACTCACAGGGAATCTGGGGAAAGCTTAGGGTTGAACTGTGCTTTGAAGACCCCAAATCTCCTACAGGCAGGGTCTTCATGGGCCAGGTAAAAGGAGGAACCCAGCCCCTGTCTGAAGCATACTGTGCTGCATACTTGGGGCTCTGTCTGCCTGGGAGGCTCCTATCAGTCCCCCTTTCAAGTGGAGTCAGACAAGTGGGGACATTTGCCAGGATTTCCTTTGCCAGTCAAGCAGAACAAAGGGAGAGGGGCTGTCATTGCGTTCATTTCTCACTGTGTTCTGAGCAGTGTTCCAGAACTGTTCCCTGTGCTCCTTGGTCTGCTCGCTTGGCCGTTTTGTTTTTGAATAGAGGGACCAAGTTTAATATTACGAAGTGAGTCTCAGCTTCACAGCACAAATGCCTTTACATGAATGAAGTCAAAATGGGCAAACGGAAGGCTTTTTGCCTTTTGATTTTTCTCTAACAAGTTTTTTTCAGTGCCTCTTTAACTCTAGATACAGAAATTGGGGACATCCCTTAGTGTTTCTGTAGCAACGACTCCTAAGTCGGTAGGGACCACAGTGCCATTCGGAGTATTTGTTTCTCTGTGGGAGGTAAAGTAAAACAGCAGGAAATAAGAGGATTCCAGCCAATAGTTTGGCCCTGGTGGTGAGACAAGGAATGGCACCAAAGACCTGACATCTAGTGGGATTTAAACAATGCTCAGGGAGGTTTTTCCCTTTATGACAGAATATATCCGTTGAGGATGAAAAAAGATGAGATTCTTCTGTGGTCTCTCTCTCTCTCTCTTTCTCTTTCTATCTCTTTCTCGTATGTGTGTGTGTGTGTGTGTGTGTGTGTGTGTGATTTTTAAGTTGAACTATAACTAACACACAATAAAATGTACACATCTTAGACGATCAGTTCAATGGCTTTTGACAGTTGCATACACATAGGTAACTAGTACCCAAAACAAGATATAGACTGGCTCTACCCAATAGTAATTGAATGTAAGCCACCTATATAATTTTTAGCAGCCATGTTAGAAAAAGTAAAAAGAAACAGAAGAAATTAATTTTAATAGTATATATTTAACCTAGTGCATTTAAGTCATTATTATTTCAAAACAAAATTAATATAGAAATTATAATGAGAAGTTTTATACCTTTTTGATAATGAGTCTTTCAAACTCGATATGTAGTTTATACTTATAAAATCTCAATTTGGAGGCTAACTTTTCAAAAGAAATTGTAGTAAGATACACATAACATGACATTTACTGTGGCCTTCTCTGAAAGGGGTATGGAAAAATGCTTGAAGTGAATGAGTGAGGGCCACTCAAACAGAATGCTTTTCCAAGGTTTCCATTTTCCAGTGACACTGATTTCTAGATCCCTGTGGACAGAAGGCAGACAAGTCCTTGCGTGACATGATCTGAAGAACCAAATTATACGTGAACTTCAGGGTGTGCCCTCAACTCATTCTTTCTTTTCTGTTCATTTCCTCCCTATTCCCACTGCCCCCAATTTCCTTCCATTAATATAACTGAGTGCTTGTCAAGTACAGGATATCTACAGAGTACTGACAAGAGAAAGGCAGTGACATTTGCAGCAGCTGCCAATCTAGAGGTAGAAGATACTTCTAAATACCATTTCAGAGAAATATGACACAGCCCTTGGATTAGAGATAGCTTCCAGGAAGATGAGGCCTAACCTTTAAAGCATGGTTAAAAGTTGGCGAAGCAAAGAAGGGGCCAGCAGAAAGAGTAGGGCCTAAGAATGTATAGAGCATGAGTTAATAGACAGATGGCCAGCTCTGCCGTTTACAGGCTGCGACACCTTGGTCCAATTGCTTAATACCTTTGGGCTTCTTCTTCATCATCTAAAAAATATCCATAAGGACACCTATCTACCAGAGCCATCAAAAAATTAAAAAAGAAAACATCATTAAGAATTGGTAGCAATGATTCATTCATCAAACACTTTAAAACACTTACCATGTGCCAGGTGCTAGGCTAGTTGTTGGAGATACAGCACCATGTTCTGTCTCTTCCAAAAGCTTGATGTCTGTTTGAGGGGTTTAATTAACAGTGGTTGTTTAATTAAGAGGAGAGGCAGATGTGAACAAGGTCTTGGGCAGTTGGGGGATAGTGAGAGGTTTCAATCAAGTTTACATGTGCCAGGTGGGCAGTGGGGTTGGGGCTTAGTCGAGGCAGATGACATTGGAGGGATAGAATGGGACCCCATTCATAGTCTCACTTCTGCTGAAAACATTTTAAAAATATTCTTTAATATTTATAAATATTTGGGATAATTTAAGTAATTTAAATAAGACCAGAATAGACTATTCCCTTGAGGGGATAACAGGAGACACTTCGGTTTAATTTGCATTTGCCACATTTTGTCATCCACATTTCAGACTCTCTGAGATTAGGTACCATACCATATCTGACTCTGTCATCCCATTCCTATACTAAGTCCTCTTAAAGTGCTGCCCAGACGCAGGTTCTAATGGACTTCGCTGATTGCCTATAGCCCCTGGCACTGGCCTGGAACATGATGTTTGCCCTATAGATGTGTGAGGAGCAGCTGGATGGGCAAGTGGGTGGACCAGTGCCTATGATATTAAACAGAGCCCTGGCCTAGAAGTTGGAATATCTAGATTCTGGCCCTATCTCTGCCATTCATTTGCTTTGTGACCTTGAGCAAGTCACTTAACCCCTTTGGGCCTGTCGCCTGATCTGAAAAATAGTGGGTTTTGAGTCTATGACCTCTGGGATCTCATTTTATATTCCATGATCATCTAGTTCCCATGGTTAATTTCTCCCTCTCTCTCGCCCTTGGTACTTGCACATCATGTGAGCTGCTCAGTGCCTCACAGTTTGGGGAACTGAACTCGCACAAATTAAAAACAGAGCATGTTGACAAGAGCTTTGGTGGAGATGTATGATCCATTGTTGCTAAAAGGGTAATGAAAAGGCAGCAAGATGATTCTGGTCTGTGTTGGAACCTGTGTTTGTGAGTCTTTGTTTTATCATCTGCCCACTGAGTACTTGCTGTGCATGACATGGCAAAGAATTAATCCTCATCTGACCTGTACTGAAAGAGGTGCATGTTAGGATTTTGCTAGAGTGAGTCTAAATTCTGCCCCAAGAAGGAGGTTTCTAACACCTTTTCAATCTATAATATGTTCTGTTTCCTGATTTGAACACTGGAAGTGGATTTGTCAAGACACATCTATCAGTAAGATTGGCATATATGTCTCTGGATAGTTACTATTTCAGTCCATAGCACTGGGGAGACCAGCATGGAAAAAAACCACTGAACAGTCAGAAAGACGACAGCAATCGATGACTGTAGGTGCCCCCACCCATTTAAAACTAAGATCCATAGTAAACTAAAATATAATAAGAAATTTTCCTGCATATGTAAGAGTCTGTATTTTCAGCCCTGAAATATTCATCGAGTTTTTATGCATCAAATTATGCACATACCAATAACCCTCTAATTTAGGGATGCTTGCTAATAGGTTTTGTTTAAATGAGTTCCTTCCAAAAGAGACCAGTTTCTGTTTTGAAGAAATGAATAAACCACATAAAGTGGACTTTCCCATAACTGATGTTCCACGTAGAGTTTTTAGGGCATAATTTAGATGTAGCTTTGGTGGTTTATGGTCATAGAAAGTGTAGGTGTGTAAGTAGGAGGCTACACAGATGTACTAATGAATGACTGCACCCAGAAGGCAGAGGGAGAGATCCAGCAGTGGGATTTCAGCTCAGTTTCACATCTCTACCCTAAGGCACTAGTTGCTGCTAATTCTTCAAAAGCCAAAGATTTGTTTTACAGAAGAAATTCTGATTTGATTAAGATATTACTTCCAGACCCAATGCTCCTTTAGCCATTCATGCCTACATCCATGATTTGAAATAAACTACATGTTATCTAGGCATAAAAAAGCCACATGATTTGGGACTATTCTACAGAAGTAACATTTAGTGTAATTACAGTACATTTAGATTAATTATAGAGCTGGTTCCAGGCGCCACCATACTTAAGGTCGTATCAGCATTTTCATTATTAACCCTGTGTGGAAGAAGTTTATCCCCCGGCTTCATATTTTTTTTCTCCAGGAGATATTGCTTTTTATATAGGGCTGGATCAAAATTGCATGACTTTTGTTTGAATTTTTTGGATGACTGACTGGCTTAGTATGATTTCAGAAGGATTATTCTCATTAAGATTCCTGTTCCTGTGTTGAATCTCAATATAGGAATAATTTTTAAAAATCAGAAATGATCATGATGTTTAGTTTAGGAACTCAACTTGCTGTGAACGCCTCATATCTCCCTTTTGTAGACTTCATAAACATGGACCAGAAGGTAAAAAGTGGCTGATACCTAAGTACCATATGCAGAACTTACCCATCCAACCTGAGTTTGGCTCCATTCAAAATGACCTCCATGCGAGGGCACTCCCTTATTCCAGCACCGCAGTTTCATCTTTGTGAGTGCCCTTTGGAATCTGTGCCTCGTTCTTTACAAATATCATTATAGGTCTCAGATTTTCATCTCTTCATAGCAATGGTGATTTTTTTTTCTGAAACAACCAAAAGTAATTTGGAGCCACATTTGGCGAGGAAGGAGGCTGATAAGGTTGAATGCACGTTTTACTAAAAAAATGAGCCGTGGCTCTAAAATAATAAGTCTCATTTTCATGCATGGCTCATAACTCTAGCTGAAGGTGATTCCCTCAGAGGAATTCCAAACTTGGTCGAGCAATGCCTGTCTCCTTGAAAACAGTGCATAGTCTCCTCATGGCACTGCTTTGAAGGTGCCGGCATTCATTTGAATGTCAAATGTCTGTGAGTTTCTTATATGATGAGTCTCGTTATTTTATGGTTTTGCTCCAAATAAACAAAAGGAAATTTCTTTAAAATTCTAAATGATTGACTGTAATGACGCTAAAAATTGTTCTGACCTGTTATACATGTTTAGAAACATTTCTTAAAATATTCTTTATATAAATGAATGTAAACAGTCTAAAAAATATTTGTTAGTCATGATAGAATTTTTTGAATACTTATAGTCAGGTAGAGTGTTTTCTATGCTTTAACTCATTTACCTGTGATTTTGTGAGAACCTTAGGCACCCATCTTTTTAAATGGTGCCAATTACATTCGCAGAGAGATTTCAGTAACTTGCTGAAGGCACGGAGCTTGTGAGGGGCTGAGCCGGGAACTGAACTTAGGACAATGTGATATGTCACTCGACCTGATGCTTCACTGCATTTGATAAACCCTTGTGTTGTGGGCAGAGCCACACTTTAGTGGTTCTCCGCATTCTAGTTGTTCTTTAGGAGGATGGACATGAAAATAGGGACTGTTCAGACAAGTTTTACAGAGCAAGTTTTATAAGTGAACAAAAGAATCAGGGCAAACACAGTGAATTTTTCCAGCCCTCGCTTGGTTTGACTTTTCTGTTTTGCCAGGTTATACTTTACTTTTTTCTTGGTAGAGTTGTGCGAGGGAGTAGCTTTTAATAGGAACAAATTATGCCATAAATCCAGATGAAAATCAATGACATTATGAGCTCTAAGAGTGAGATGCAATTCTGTGGGCCTAAGTGTCTTCCCTGCTTACCATACTGCATCTTTGAAGCCAGGAGCCAGAAGCCAGTGGCTTGCCTGTTGTTCCACACACAGTTCTCTTATATGGACCTTCCTATAGCTGCTCCCAAAGCTGGATTCCCAAACTCATCTTCCCCTTTTAAACAAGATGGATATTTGGAAGAAATAATAGAGAGCACATATGTTCTCATGTCTGTCTCTAAATATATAAGAAAAGAAATGGAAAACGATGTGCCAAACATAACCACCTCTTGGTAATAACACTGTAATGTAAAAATTATAGCCCGGAATTCTTGGAAACGGCTCCATTCCCCCGCCCTTCTCTCGGAGAGACTGGCTCCAGTTCTTTAGCTTTACTCAGCAAAAGGGAACTTATTTACCAGTGCCAAATGCATTAATTTAGCAAAATGGAGGAAAATAGCAGTGGATGCCATTCAGCTTTCTGATGACTGGGTCTGGCCATTTTCTGAAGTACTGACTTTGCTTAAACACATTAACAGACACCAGTGATCCCAGGCACTGACTGGTCGGCTAAGGAGCCGGCTTACAAATTCCCTGCGCTTCCAGTCTCAGTCCTTGGCACCTTCGGCGTGCTAAACAATGAAAGGAAAATGGCGGTGACCGTGAGATTTCCATGCCGAGAAGACAGGTTTGACCTTGTCATTTTGTAGGTAACACAGGGAAAGCTCAGTTGGCAGTTTGGGTTGGCCTGTTCTAGTCGGGTGGGTGGGGAAATGGACCAGTGTTCTACTCCCTGCTCACATGGATCGCTTGATGCCGGGAAGGGCCATGACTAGGATGAGGCAGGTGAGGCACTCGCCCTGGTGCCACATTTCAGGTGGCACAAAAGAGTCAGTAATCAAGATGAATAATATTTAACATGATATTCATAAAATAAAAACAAAAACAAAATTAATAATGTAAAACATCCACAATGAGCAAATGATTTGTTTTAAATAAAGACAGGATCAATAACAATGCTGTTCTGAGCCACATTGGAGCCTGAAGCAAAAGGAAAAAAATATTGCATTAATTTTGATTTTAAAAAAATGTTATCATAAAATTCCATTTATCTCAATGCCAGTTTTTGGGAGCACCTCCTGCTCTCCCCAAGTCTAATGCCATCTTCCTTGAGTTTTCCCTAATGTTCTCTCTCCCCCTCTGGCTTCTCAGTCAGAATGTATTTTACCTCTGGGCTTCCACAGCACTGTGTGCAGATTTCCTGACAGTGTTTGCCATGGAAGACTCTAATTATTCCTTTGGAGTATCTGCCTCCTTCAGAAGACTGTGGCTTCCTAGAGGGTAAAAAGCCCATGTCATGTCCTCTCTGTATAAACGATGTAGTAGGTAGTTACTCAAAAAAATGTTTACTGGTTGTTAAAACAGATCAGTGAATAAATGAGTTAAATGAATAAGTGAAAATGACCTTTGGCTCTTTAGTGCTTAATTAGCGGGTTGACATTCCCACAGTTGTCCCTACTATAAGCCTGGGTCAGTTTGGACTCTCTCTCTGGGGAATTGAAACCCCATGGACAGAACCGGTTCTACAGAACCTGCCTTTAGGAGGCCGGAGCAGGGAGCCCAGTTTGCAAGACGGAAAATGAGCCCACCCCATGAGCCCGCCGGCACCCACTTGGTTCCACAGCCTGCGGGTGACTGGGGAGTGACTCGGGTCCGCTGCGCGGGGCCTCAGAGCAGACACGTGCTCTGGCGAACGTAGCCTTCGGGTCAGCGCTGCACGAAGGCCCCGCGGCCTTCTTCTAGGGCCCAATCCCTCGCCGGGCTCTGCCCTGGGATCGGGAGCTGGGGGGCACTTTCTCAGGGTCCCAGTTAGCGCCCGTGCCCCTCGCCGCCACTGAGCCAGAATCTCTGGGGGGCAATCGACCTGATCCCGAAGGGTCATGTGGAATGTGTCAGGACATGTAGGAAGCCAGCGTAAAGGTTCTGCGTGGTCAAGCAGGTTCGGGGCTGCTCAGCTTCCTTTGAGAACCACATTCTCTTACATATTAGTATGACAATGACTCGATGGTAAATTGCTCTTAACTGAAATGGTTGCCCCTAGGGTATGCTGCTGAAAAAAAAACACCCACAAGGTGGGGCAAGTTTTTATGATTAGAGCCACAAGTCAGTATTGAAATAGCCTCTTGCACGTGATTAAGCTCAGGTGATTAAGATTCAGCATCCAGAAGTTCTAATCCTAGCTGCAGCACACTGGGAAATTATTGAATTGACTAATGGGAAGATGTTAATGAAAGTGGTGAGTTTCCCAGCCCCCATTATTATTTATTTTATTTTATTTTAGCAAGTTAAGATAACAGAATAGTGCCAGCACATGACAGTTTTAACCACATTTAATCAATTGGTAGGTTTCTTTGGCATCATGTAGACACAGCCCATTCTGTCTTGGGAGCTTCATATTTGTTTAATTGATTTAAAGAACCTATGGCTGAATGGTGAGTAAAAGTCATGCAACACTAGAATAGAAAACTGCTGAAAACGAGACTCTGCTGCTCAGAGTCTTGCTAAGTCACACAGGAAGAGCCACTGTTGTCTTCCCTTGGCCCTTATCTACTGCAAGCAACTCTCGGAAAGATCCCAAACCTCATTCACCTCCGCACATAGCAAGCCATCAATGGATCTTAGTCCTGTCCCCTCACTAAAGGAGTCAAGAAAACAATCTGTCTGTCTGTGCTTCTCTCCCTGCCCCCAAGCACTATGGAAACCACAAGCCATAGGCCAAACCAACCATTCAGAACAAACAAACAAACAAACAAACCACCAAACAACCAATCAAACTAACAAACAAAAACCTGAAACAACTGCATTTAGGTCAAAGGTGATGTCATCAATGTTCCCAAGGACAGTAAATGTCACTCTTCTTCCCACCCAACCCTCCTCTCTGTTTCCTCCTTTCCTCCCTCTGTCCTTTTTTTCCCTTGAGCACCTCCCACAAGGGGCCTGCTAAATACTAAGCCCTGAGTTAGGGCTCGAGGGCTCAGTAGGGAACTCTGTGCCTGCTTTCACAGACTTACATTCTGGTCAGCCTGGGCAGATGTGAAAAATATCAACAGACAGCAACAGCACCCCCTTTTGATTGTGGTAAGTGATTGGAAGAAAGTGTAATAGGATGATTTGACATTTACAAAAGTGAAGGAGGCCAACTTTAGCCTGTGTGGTCTGAGATGGCCCTGTTTGAGCTGAGACCTGAATGATGAGAAGAAGCTGGTCAACCGAGGACCTTGGGCAAGTTCTTCAAGGAGATAGTAGCACAATTACAAAGGGCCCTGAGGCTGAGGCCAGGACATGCTTGGCTTGTGCAAGGAACAAAAAGAGCCTTGTTAAAGAGAGTAACCTTACAGAAGATGAGGTCAAGGAGGTAGGCGAGGACCAGAGCAGTGGGTCCTTCAGAGGCTGAGATAAGCAATTTAAATTTTATTCTACCTGCAGTGGGAAGCCATTGGAGGAGATGTAGCAGGGGGAAAAGCATTATATGATTTATATGTTAAAAGAGTGCTTGGCTGTTGGCTGGAGAACACACTGTGGGGAGGTGAAGAAAGAGGCAGCGGAGGCCAGCTGTTGGGGCTAGTGCCATGGGGCAGGTGAGAGATGATGGTGCTGTGTGGGATGGAGCAAAGTGAATGGATGCAGGAGATATGTTGGAGGTGCAGTCAATAGGAGTTGTTGATGAAATGTGTGTGTGTGTGTGTGTGTGTGTGTGTGTGTGTGTGTGTGAATGAGATGGCGGTGACTGAAAGGGAGATATTGGATATGCCTTCTCGAGTTTCGTATTGAGTGACCAGGAGACTAGTGGTGCCATTTATGACGCTTTATGTTTATTTAACTAGAGAGTCTGCAGGGTGGTTTGTCCAAAACAAAGGACTAGTCTTTGCCAAAGAATGATTGAAGTTTTATCTTTGGTGGGACAAGAGTAAGATAAAATTCAACTTTACAGCACGCAAATGCTAACCTTTTACATTGTGTTCCACATACTCGTTTGTAGGCTTTCAAACGTCTCGGGACTAAATTTCAGTCTGGGCTGTCTCCCTGACAAGACTCTGAGCTGCTTGGTGGGTAGATGGGGCACCCTTCCTCCTGGTGCTTCTAATGTCAGTGTCAGTGTGCAGCATGTGACGGGTGTTTGGTAAACACTTGTTGAAAGGAAGGAAAGAAAGAAAGAACTTACCTACCCTTTGTTTTCAATGGTTATCTTGAAAATGAAGGGGATAGGAAAAGGGAAATAATATAAGGGGACTTCTGCAGAGTGGGAAGAAACCTCAATATACCATCAAGGGAAAGTATGATAAAATAAAACAGCAAAAATACTGTAAATAATTTTCCTCTCACTATGGAAAAATTCAATATATTTGTAGTATCACTTACCTAACTGTTTGACAATATTATGTTTAGGAGTACATTTCAACTCTAGTTGATCATTCGAATTCATCCCAGATACATCTTAAATATATATTCACGTCTGAGACACTTAGGATGACAGATATACTATCATTAAGGTATATTCAGTAACTAATAAGGAAATTATTAAGAAAGGGAAGCCCAAAATACCTCTGTAATTATAGAGGAGCTACCTCATTCATTTGATACAATAGAGGCAATGAACTGTCTTGGAAGAAAGGTATTTTCCTCCAAAGCATTTAGTGGTCTTCTTCTTGATTAAAGAGCATCGACATTACTCAGCATGCTATTTTGGGGGCATCTTGTTGTGGTCACACCTGCCCTTTCTCACCCTAACTTATGTTTTGTCATTTTACTCTAATTTTCATTCTTAATTACTTATTCCTAATTCCTCTGTTCCTCTTCTGTTTTTACTCTTGTTCTTCCAGTTGTCAGGAAGGCATCTCCTTCACCTTCTCTATCCCCGATAGCCTAATTATCTTTCAGTGTTCAGCTCAATGCAGCCTCCTCCAAGAAGCCTTCCTGGATTTCTCCAGGCTGAAATTTTACTACCCTCTGTGTCTCTTTCATTCATATTGTGTTTATATTGTGTTTCGACTCAACACAACTGAACTTATCTTCCACAGTCTCTAGATAATACATTTTATCAACTAATGTTCAATAGGGATTTACTGAATGCTTAAATGGAATTCCGATACCATGATCCCTTTTTCTCATCCTCTCCTCTCTGTCAGAAAGACGATATGTGAAAAGTTGGCTGTTCTTTATAGCAAGTCCTAACAATTGCAAGCTCTGATACATTACATGGAATTGAAATGAAGAGGAAATAGCATGGGTGCTTGTATCAGTAGAATCACGGGCATGATGAAGAAAATTATACTAATGTCTGGACAGTTAGTCTCCACCCAGGAAAATGGCAATGATTGGCTTTGTGACAACAGCCTAAGATTTTCCCATAGTATATAGTTGAATATTTGAATATTTCTCTATGGTTGGAGGAACATTATGTAATTCATCATCTCTAGTTTTATATATATATGTGTGTGTATATATATATATACACACATATATATATAAATGTATATATATATATGATAAGAACAAATTCTGTATCTCCTATATATTTTATCTTCTTAGGGTGAAAAAACTGTTCTTTTCAAGCACTTTACACAGCAGTCCCCCAAAGGTATCAGTAACAAAAATTTATGAATATTTTTATTAGAGATTACTTGGTTTTTACTTCTAGGAAACAGAGCTGGAAAAATTTTAAGGTCATTAGCCCTCATAATTTTAAATATGCAGTCATTTGAATATGTTAGTTTTAGTTTTTAGATTCTCTACTATCTTTAGCTTTTTGCATTTTTAAGTTAATAATAATAATAATAAATCTCATATTTATTAGCTTTTTTCATCCTAAGGTATTTAACAAACCTTAGGGGTGCAAATATAATGTAGTAATCCATATGCTTGCTTTTAGGTTTATGGCCCTGAGAGTATTTGATTACAATTATTTCTGTTTAATTGAAATCATGCACAGTCAGTGGAAGAATTGGGTCCAAAGTTATTGGAAACGTGCAAGTTGAAACCTTCATCAACCTAGTTAACATGTCTTTGAAAATAGCATGTTAACACAGAACCGCCATATTTCTAAATTCTGAAATATATCTTTATTCCTATTCTCCCTTCTCCAACAACCATTTGTAATATGACAGAGTACAACCCCGGGGATTAAAATATTGACAAGGTGGTCGGAAGTATACATAAGTATATACAGATGTGTGTATATATCAATAAGTTAGGTCGCATGTATATAGCAATAAGGCAGGTAGATATACACACACTTATTATGCATTTCTGCATAAATATACATACAAATATATGTCAGAAGTGCATCATCAAGTGTGTATATATTGTAAGAGTTAATATACTGAATGTTTCCTGTCTGCCAAGCTCTGTGCCAAATAGTTTATATGCATCATCTCATTTAATATTTGTAGTAACTCCATGAGCTGTTATTATCCCCATTTCACAGATAAGAAAACCAAGACTGAGGTACATTATACACTTTGCCCAAGTTTATCCACTAATAGGTGGTGCCATTAGAGTCCAAATCCAATGTGTCTGACTTCCAAGCTCCTACTCTTTACCACTATACATTTGTAAGCGTCTCTTGTTTAACCAGATACCAACTTTGTTCCAGAAGTTCAGATTATGAATCAAAGAAAAGAGAATGAAAAGTATGAAAATAGTTGCTTGAATAGCAAAACTGTATTGTCATGAATGCCAAAGATCTATTTGTTTTCTCGTGTATGTGCTTTGGAAGTAGAGAGTCGGTTCTCAGTGACAGTTGGATTCCCCATCTCCCCAGCAGAGGACCACCTTATGGGTGTGCTGCTTTAGACAACTCAGTAGCTAAGAAAGAACTTCCAGACTTATAATGTGTTCAAACACCAGATGAGCCACTAAGGAAGTCTGTGAGCCCACCCCTCATCCCCCACCATTCTTAAGAGTCTCCCGATAGAGAAAACCATTTGTCCTGCCGAATCATTTGCCTTTCAAAACCTCTGATACTCCTGTGATTTTGAAAAACAAGCGTAAGTTTTAGGTTCATTTAACCTGAAACTGAACCCTACTTTGTAGGTTTTTGTAAGCAATGTACTAGCAAAACACCAAGGTGTCTCTGAGGCCCCTTTAACACCCTATTAGGTGCTCGGTACTTTTGTTTCACAGAATTTCATACAATTGCAGTTCATTACTGATGTGATTATCTGTTTAATGCCCATCTCCCATGCTAGTCTATGGGGTAGACCTGGGATGGACAGGGGCTGTGTCTGTTGCTCAGTAATGTGCCTTACTTGCAGTGCTTAAAACTCCCTAACTGGCAAATAATTGGCACTGAATTAATGTTTTTTGAGGTTGGAACGAATGAATGGAATCTGACAGAAGACTAGACACGCACAACCAAATAGCAGATTTACTCTTGATTTGTGCCACGGACTTTCCCATTCTTAGTTTTTAAACATGGCCTGAGTTCCATACCTCTTTCATGACCTAACAGCTCTGGGGGTTTATGCGACAGAGGGCAAGTCTGTTTGCTTGGTGATTACAAGAGGACAGATACAATATTTACTAGCCTTAGCAACTCCTGAGTAAATGTGGTCCCTGGAGAAGGGCACATGATAATAAAGCAGGAAAACCTAGCTGTTATCTTGAAGCAAAGCCACGCAGTCATCAAGGCCGTGACTCACATTCCTGTGGTCAGGAGCTCTGGAATTTTCAAGGATAATTTATGGTGACACTGATGAAACACGGTTCATTTAAATACTGTAACTGCTGAAATATTCTGAAGTGAAAAAGCTTGCTGTTGAGCAAATATCTTGTTGACCCCTTTTCACTCTCTGATGTATTGTTGTTGCAACTATTTACTCTCAAATGCTTGAGTCCTAAAGTGACCCAGGAGAGATGAAATGACCACGGGATCCTAACGTACGTAGGATTTGGTTTCTGAAAACCAAGCACATGCTCATCTTTACTCAGCCCGTTGTTCTTTGATTGGTTAAATGACGCTATAAATGGAGGACTGTGATAGCAAAAAATAAATGTTTTATACAGTGCTAGAAAAAGCTTTAGGGGAAAATTTTAGCAAAAGAACAGATTCTTTCTTGTTTCTATAGAAACCGGTAGCGATCAGGAGAAGCGAGGTGTTCTTTCAAGTGTACATGGTAGTAAGGCCAGCTCAGCAGTCCCTAGCACACTGGAGGGCTAGTGAAAAGAGCCAGTAGCTGGGGGTGTCCCTCTGTCTGTGTCCTTTTGATCTGACTGAGAGTGAGAGACATCTTGCCCGAAATCCTGGCTTCCTCACAGGCAGAGTGCTGCTACAGTCCACAGTTGCTCAGCATCACAGGGCCAGAAAGGCTCTTCACAGGGAGCTCTTGTCAAACGAGGAAGAAAAGATAAACATAAGGAAAGCTCTAATATCAGCTGTCAACAGGCCTTTAAACATGCTCCTTACCATTAAGCAGTAAATGTCCTCTTCATGTCCTGATTAGATCACCAACAGACTGGCCAAAGCAAACATCTGAGGCATTGGATGGTAGGATAATTTGTTGCCCTTCTAGTTTGTCTACCTCCATCAAAAGTCTTTTGAATGAAATTAGAATTCAATCTCTCCTTTTTAGTTTTACTTGTAAAGCTGTTACATTCCTGACAAATGAATGTTGAGCAAGACTTAAATCAAATTCCAAGGCAAATACTTTTCTAAAGCCTAATCAATGCTACAGCTTTAAAATGATTTCCCCAGTCTTCTAAATGAAGTTTAGGTCAAATGTAATGACAGGATGAAGCAGGCACATTTTGCTTCAATCTGACATATCCCAGAAGGTAAGAGGAATATCTAGTAACTGACAAAGGGTTTTCCCTTTTCTTGACATTTACTTTGTATGTAAACAATCCGCTATATCGACATGTCAATGTATTAGTTGGTGGTGGTCCAAAGCATGATATGAACTGAGATAGTATTTCTGCTCACCAATACACACTCCTGATCAACATGAGAACATTTATTGCAGTCTTGCCATGCAGTTGGCAAAGCAGAATGGATTGTTGTGAAATATAAACTTCCTTGGATTGAAAATATGTCACGGGAAATCATAAGACATAAGGGGAGTTGATGATGAAATAAAAGGAACACATTTAGCAGTCTATAGGTTATAAACATTATAGATTGTCATTAAAAAGATGCTGGTACAAATGTACATGTTTCCATTTAGTGAGCAGGAGTTAAAAGCTGTATAATATCCTTGAAGCTTGTACGTTTCAGGCAGCACTTTGTAATGTGAAAGGGTATGGAGTAGCCTCGTATTAGCTGTGTGACCACAGGTAAGTCACTTGTCCCCTCTGAACTTCAGTTTCCTCAGCTACAAAGTGGTAATAATACAAGTGATGGTGTTGATGGTGACAAAGAGGGAGAGGAGGGGGCTGTCTCTTTCACAGGGTTGCTTTAAGGTTTAAATAAGAGAATTCTAGAAAACCCTTTCCCCCTTCCCTAAAAGTAACTGTATTAGTACTGAGCATGTCTCTTTTATCAAGCTTTCAGCAGTCACCTCTCTGCTATTAAATTAGCACTAAAATTTTGCTAAAACATACTTTGGCAGAAAAGTAAAGAAACTTCCCTAAATGAGAAACACACCTGGAATGACAAAATAGCTCATATTTTCTAGATACGTTTTTATTTTAACTTCTTTTTGCCTGGGAGTAAAGTTAGGGTATAAAATCTGTCAAGTATGTCTATGAATTTTATATTAAGAAACTTTGAGATTTGCTATGACAGACTCAAAGCTTTTCTGGAGAAATGTGTGTTTGTTTGACCCCAGGGGCTGAAGTCACAATATCGGCCCCATCTGACATCAGTATTCAGAAGCTTTCCTTTCATGGATGAGTCTTAGTTGCCTAGCGTACATAATAGAGGCTCAGTAATATTTGTTGAATGAATAAATGATAATATGAAATAATATTAATAGTGTAATGCTTACAAACAAATCTCAGTAAATTGGTTTTGATGATTTTTTTCCCTCCCACACAATCATGTGTAATATCAGCCCATGTGCAATGTATATAAACAGGGATAGTTGTAGGTAAAATGGTGAGAATCCTTGTGTCTGTTTCACTGGCTTCTCAGACATAACACCAGGATCTCTTACTGACTACATTGCTATATTAGTATTTGACTGGATAAAGATTCAGACTATCTACAGTTTCTACCAACCCAAATTTCCCAGCATATATTTGTGGTGATCTGTCATCTCCAGTCATTATCATCATCATTTAACCTATTTTGAACCCCACTAGGTAACAGCATCACACATCTACATAGTTATAGTCCCTCAATATGCTAATGATGACATTTTATATCACTCAATAATATGTCATCATTACATATGAAAAGAGTCAGGGCGAGGAGATAGTTGTTGTTGTCCTCACTATTTCTTGACTTCTTAAGCTCACAAACTCATCAATTTGACCCAGGCAACCATTGCTCTTCCTTTATTACACACCATACACACACAAAGCCAGAACAAGACTTGAAGTCTCTTAACATTTAGTAAAGTAGAACTGTGCACCCTTAGAGAAAAATGCTGGTGATCTAGGCACGGCAATGTGACTAGAAGGTCCCATGTAGGACATGACAGTACTTCCACCTGAGATAACAAGAGTTCTCTCTCTTTTTTTAGTTTCAGAGCTGTGTATTAGCTTCCTAAGGCTGCTGAGACAGAATACCACAAACTGTGTGGCTTAGAACAACAGAAATATACTGTCTCTCAGTTCTGGAGGCTGGAAGTTTGAAACCATGCTGTTAGTATGACCCCCTTCCTCCAAAGGCACTAAGGAAAGACCTTCTGGTAGCCTCAGATGTTTTTGGCTTGTGATGCATCACTCCAGTCCTCTGTCTTTCGCATCACCATCTTCTCCCTGTCTTCATATGAATTTCCCTCTGTGCCTGCCTCTGTGTTCCAGTTTCCACTTTCGATAAGGACACCGGTCTTATTCGGTTAGAGCCTACAAATGAACTCAACTCAATGACCATGATAAAGATTCTATTTCCAAATAAGTCTCATTCTTAGGTACTGGGAGTTAGGACTCCAACATATATTTTGGGGGGGAGATACAAGTCAGCCCATAACAAGTTGTCATTACAAAAGGTTGTTATTTGCAGCCGTGCCTCTGATACTTAATGGTCCAGAGGAAGCTTTAGCTCAAAAAAGGAAACTCTCATCTTCAGAGATGTTTGCCAGGCAAGGCTCTGGGCAACTTATTGTTGCCCAGGTCCCGTTGTTAGGCCACTTGACCCGAGGCCTCGCTTCTGTGGCTCCTTAAAGGCAGACATAATTACCATACCTGATTAGCTATAGCAGCACTGCTGTCCAAATATTCTGGAACTTGGATTTGTCATTAATGCAGCCTGGATTGCCTTCTAACCTGCTTTTCACTGCAGTTAACCTAAGTTGGTAAGTTTAACTGGATCTGAATGACACCAAGAAAATTTAAAGTTTTGAGTAAATTTAATTTAAATTAGAAACCAGATGGCAAAGCTGTCTTGGAGTATAAGTAAAAGGTAGTATTGATTCAAGAGAGGATTTCTAAAAGTCTTGCAGCTACACTGTCTTCCTGTGGGAAATGTTGCTAACACAAATCCTCCTAGCCAATAATGCCAATTTTTACAAAACAGTACTGAGTTCACTGCCTCGAAAGCAGGCATTCACAATGCAGCACTATCACTTTAAAACTACTAAAAGCCTTCTGGAAACTTTGCAGAAGTTAATTGTCCTAAGGACAGATGGACATCTGATAAAGTAGTTATGGTCCAGTGTAACTAAGGGTCAGCACAGGTTCAGAGTACCAGTGGTAACTGGACTAATATCTCTAGGTCTATTTGCATATAGGAAGCAGTTTCTAGAAATCAGAAAACAATTTTTCAACCTAAGGCATTAGTAGTGCTCCATTAAAATTGATAGAGAACTTTAAAGGACACCATCAAGAAAGTGAACACATTCTACAGAATGGGAGAAAATATTTGCAAAGCATGCATTTGATAAGGTACAAGTGTCCAGAACATATAAAGAACTAATACAACTCAATAATCAAAACAAGAGTGTCCCAGGTAAAAAACATGAACAAAACCTCCAAATAGACATTTTCCAAAGAAGAAATACAAAGGACCGATAAACACATAAAGAGATGTTCAACATCCTTAGCCATCAGGGATATGCAAATTAAAATCACATTGAGATACCACATCACATACGCTAGGATGGCTGTACTCAAAAAAGATAGACCACAACAAGTATAGGTGAGGATGTAGAAAAATTGGTATCCTTATTCATTACTGATGGGAATGTAAAATGGTGCAGCCACTATGGAAAACAGTTTGGTGGTTCCTCAAAAAGTTAGACATAGACTCACCATATGACTCAGGAATTCTACTCCAGGTAAATATCCAAGAGAACTGAAACCATACATCCACACACAAAATTGTACACAAATATGTATAACGCCATTATTCACAATAGCCAAAAAGTTGTGAACAACCCAAATGTCCATTAACTGATGAATGGCTATACATAGAAAATATGGCTTATCCATTCAATGGGATATTATTTGGCCACAAAAGGAATGAAGCAATAATATGTGCTACAATGTGGATGAACCTTAAAAACATTGTGCTGAGTGAAGAAGGCAGATCTAAAAGAGTTCATATATTACATGATTCCATTTACGTAAAATAACCAGAATAGGCAAATCTATAGAGTGCTTGCCAGGAACTGATGGGGGAGGGGGTAGAATGGAGAGTGGCTGCCAATAGGTTCAGAGTTTCTTTTGGGGGTGATGAAAATGTTCTGGAATTACATAATGGTGTTGATTGCACAAAGCTGTGAAATACAAGAACCACTAAATTATATACTTTAAAATGGTGAATTAGATTCATATGAATTATATCTCAGTAAAGCTGTTACAAAAAAGTTTCACTCACTAGCTTTAAAATTCAGTGATGATTCATTGAAACAGTAACCAGATCCATTGTTTACAACATAACCCAACAAAAATTTTTTCCAGAGAGGAATATTTTATCACTGGCGTTTAGAATTGCTGCCGCATGGTGATAATAAATAGCAGACAGACATAAAAAAATTGTTAAGGAAATTACACTGGAATACATTAATCACTCTAGTTGAGTAACAATCACTGAGCTTCTGGGAAAAGATACACAGAGAGGCCTCAGTGTTGGGCCAGCAAACATGACAGTCAACATTCAGTGGTTTGCGGACTTTCCAGTTGGAAAATCAGCCATTTAGTCTCCGTAGGGCCTCAGAGACCCTGATCCCCAACACCTCCACTAGATGGGGAACAAGCGAGATAAAGGAGATTTGCAGTGAGCATGGTGAGTTAACAGTCCAGGGGGAAATCTGTATGGACTATATAGAAAGTTGAAATTCTAAGCGGCATATACTTTCTCATGTGTGTCTGTGAAACACAGGTAGATACTACCCTTGTGCTCTTTAAAATGGGGATAAAGACAATATTTTTTTTCAAGAATAGCATGTTATAGACATTAAAATTAGAATGTGTTTGAGTTTAACATCAGGGTCATTTTTAATTACATTTTTTTTCAAAAAGCATGTGGGAGGAAGGTTAACTTTGATGTAAACAACCATTAAAAACCAACAGCACATTTATGGTTAAAATCTCTCTTATTTCCACACACAGGGACCTTCAGTTTTTTCCATCCCTGGGAAACAACTGAGTTAAATAATGTAGGGATTTGCAATTTTATCTTCTGGAAAGTGAAGATAAAAAATAGTAAAAATTGAATATTTTGTGTATTTGAAGAGAAAGCAAAATCATAATTCAACAATAAATTAGTATTAGCTGTCACGTTCTGATCTGATGATTGAGACTAAGAATGTGTGGCAAATTTTCATTTCTCAGACTCCAAACTGAAAAGCTTAGAGCTGGATTTTTTTTCACCCCTCGCATCGTGTACTCTGCCTTGATAAGGAGGAGGCAAAGGATAACAATCTTTTAAGAGAATAAATATAGAGGTTATATCAGAGGGATAGTGGAGATTTAGCTTAATCTATATTTCCCACAGCAGCATCAGGGTTTATGATGACCTGTATCATCCAAAGAAAGAATAAATAGTGTTCAGTAAGGATTTAGTAACAATTGGATTTATCATTGTTTCGGTCCTGAAAATCGGTAACCCATGTCCACAGTGGACTGATGGCTCGGGAAAATAATTCAGTGATCTGCAGCAGCTTGTTCATTCTCGACAATATATAGTCAATTATCACCAATATATAAGCCAATTTTCTGATATGTAGATTGCTTCTGGCCCACCTTCCCTGGTGACACAGGGGAGTGTCAGGGCTTTGTGAATGGATCAGACTGAACAGCCCTGTAACTGCTGGTGTTGGAAGAGCCAAAGTTAGTGGATTCTTCATTACAATTCATAGCCTCTTGTAGGCAGCAGCACAACAGACCGAGGCATAACCGCAGCTCTGGCTCCGGTTGCTTTGATCCTAGGCAGTGACCTGGAAATCTCTTTTAATAATAGGAGCACACGGATTCATTCTGTGGCCCTGCAACTTGTTTATTCTTGTTTGGGTCAAAGTGTTCATGAAAGGGGATGTGACTGAGGGTGTTCCATCTTGGGCAGGAAATGGTGGGTTGAAATGGTGGTGCTTTCCCCCGCCCTTGTGTTCCGTCAAGATGAGGGAACAAATTGGTGCTAGGTGGCTTTGGCCTTAGCTCTGTCCACCTGCTAATATCCAATAAGAATGACCACCATTTACTGATACCGGACCATATATCTTTTACTTACTTCATTATTTAATCCTCAACAAAAACAACAAACAAAGCTAAGAAGTACACTTTATTATTTCCATCATTTTAGAGATGATGGAACTGAGTCTGAGAAGTCCATACAGATAATGCTATTACCTGCCTCTGTTGAGATACTGTACAGATTCATGAATATAAATATATGCATAGTGCTGGTAGATGGGTATGTGTGCATGTGTGACTGGTACCTGAGCACCTGGCCTGGGGCACAAGAAGCCCTCAGTAAATGAGAGCCATACTTCTTTTGTCTCACCCAGCACTATTTTGCCAATGCCTAACAGGCTCAATAGATAGTAGCTGAATTGAATTAAAATCTCACTAAATAGATCTTACAAGTTGGCTTTCCTTCTGTAATTAGCTTTCTGACAATTTGAGTGGTAATTGGTTGATGGAAATAATAATTAATAATAAAGGTTGTTTATTTGTGGGGTAAGCATTTATCACAGTTTTCACTCCTTTCCATCAGCAAGTAATTCACAAAAAGGCTCATAAGTTAACTATGGAGAAATTATATTACTAAATATTGAATAATAATTACAATACAAGATATGTTTTCGCTTTAATTAGCAAATAGACTGTTCATTATATTTTAGGTAATTGTTACATGTCATTTGATTTTATTTCTTTATCATCTGTGGCAGGTGATTACATTTCCCCAGGGTATAATTTTTTATCACATTATTTTGAAATCTGATTGCAAGATTATGCAGTACAGAATTCAGTGTATTCAAATCACCCTGAATTCTCTCACATTCTTTGCTTCTGGAAAATTTGCACTTCCTTTTCCCTCCTCGTATGTGTGTGAAAAATAAGAATTCAATATTAATGAAACACAATCATGGTGTAAATCTCTCTAAAAGCCTCAAATCAGAGACCTTGGAACTGGAACTTGGGTACTTTACTTATGTCACATTGAAATAGCCACCTCTTTGAAAATCAGTCTCTTTTGCTAATTAAATGCCAACAATAATATAATAGATGAAGTGAAATGATACATAATAATATATATTATATAAACATTACTTATATAATAATACAGTACATAAGATATCATAATAAATGAAAATAACTCCAAATATTATGCCTAAGCATCTGTGACCCCAGAAGGAGCTCATGAGCAAGTAGTGATAGCTGCTAGCTTCCTTCTCCCCTGTCTTTGAGTAATTGGGCTGATAATGCCCCTTGTTGCCCTGCCACAGAATTGATACTGCGAGTTTAGCTATGACAGTAAATCAGTAGCTGTGTTCATGTTGCTTGAATACATTCAGACCTCCCTGCCTTTGCTTTGATAATGTTATTTATGATGAAGGCAAGATCACAGGCTGCACAAATTATGGTTATTGTGGTGTTTAGGCATCATTGGGTATGGCCCCCAGATGCCTAGTCATGATTTGTCTTATTAAGTTGATTATCTGATTGCCTACAAGTTCTGCAATGTCTAAATGGCAACCTTTGGGGGAAAAAAGTTTCATAGAATTAGCACTGTTCTATGCAAGGCAACCAAGTTGATTTAAAATAAGATTCTATCAGAGGAACGAGCAGAGGCTACAATTATTTGCTCTTACAAAGATTGTTAAGATATTAAACGGGAAGCAAAAGTCTGTCATTCCCTCATTTCATTTTGTTCCAAGGAGTTTAAATAATGCTGATTAATGCTATCAGGACGATGTCAGGACTTCAAGGGACTAAGTTTCCTATTTAGATTTGGTCATGCAGTCTGTTTAACAGCTATTCCCTTTATAATGGCATGTTTCGGTTCCCAGCATTCCTTAGGGCATGCAGGGAGAATGGCATGGACCTCTTGAATAATTAATATGGTTTTCAGAGCAGTAGCCATGGAAACCCAAGCAGTGTCACTTATTTGGATTATAAGAATTAGGCACATTTTGAATATTACATTGAACCAAAAGAGGTGGCTATCCTCCAAAGACAAAAAGCACTTTTCCCAATTCCCCTAGCTCAGTGAAATGAATATGGGCTTATTTATTTATTTTTTGAAGATGTGTTTGTGTGTGTGTGTGTGTGTGTGTGAAATTAATCCATGCTTTATACTAAATCGTTTTTATATTTTTGTGTTTGAATTGTTTGTTTCCCTTTGCTCTACATTTGGATTCTCTGTTTAATTGAGATGTTCTCACATACAAGCTTCTGTTTTCATGCTTTATCTAGTGCCACTCACAGTCACAGGTTATTACCTTTTTATTAAAGAGAAAAATGTAGAACTTAATTTACAAAAAAAAAATAGCATAGACCACTCACTGTCCTGCATATCTCTAAGGTATCACATTCTTTCTAATGCTGCCGCAAAGCTCTGATAATATTAGGATGTAGAATTTTCAAGAGTGTGAGACAATTGCTATTGACAAAAAAGGCTCCAGTATTCCCATGAAGTTTCTAGACCTGTTCTGTTAGACCAGTCATATGGCTCTTTTATTTGTCTCAAAAAGTGTCTCTTCAGAATCGATATCGTCATTACCTTAGATGTGTGTATGTGTGTGCGTGCGTGTGTGTGTGTGTAAGAAGTCAACCAGGCAATAGCAAAAAGCTATCATCCAGTCTTCAGTAATAGTGTACGTGTAAAGAATAAGAATAAAAAGAAGTTATTTATAGAGTGTAAACCCTCTGGTTTCATAAACCGTGTTATGCTGTTATTTGCTCAGGTTTATTCCACAGACGACTGCAGTGTCTAAGATTCCAAAGGCCTCTGTTTTCCTAGACTGATGAAGGAAGTGGGTAGTAAGACCATTAACAAAGCATGGAAGAGTAAAAGGGGTGAAAGAAAGCAAAGATCGCTTTTTGTCATGACTCCCAGTTTTCTGGCAGCTATTTAAAATTGACTGTCTCACAGAAATGTGCCATCTCATGGAATCCACTCATGTTTTGACTATTTTGTTGTGTGATCGCTTTTTCCAAGTACCCCTGAGCGGTGGTGCTGGTGGGGGGGGGTCCTTCTTGTGGCCCTAGATTCTCCTCTTGTCTGATGCTGACCCTTTCTCTATGGTAAATTCGCTCAATGGGATCATCCTTTATCCCGCAAATCTCTCTACAACAATGCCACAGTGTCTCACTTGCATTAGATCCCACCTACTTTTCACCTCTCAGGCAGTGCCTGTGTTTAATTAGGATTCTGAGTGCATTGCTGGCCAGGCTTCCATCCATCTGTTGATAAGTTGTAGCTTTTCTGTGATTTTTTTTTTGGAATTTTGCTGGACTGATGCTTCGGCAAAAGCCCCAAATTCTTTCTCCAGTCCCCCAGTCGGTGCATCATATTACTGTTTTTATTTAGCCATGTGTTGCCTTTGTTGTAGCTCTTGGCATTTAAATTTTTTTGTATGTGTGAACTGATGCAGTCAGAAAATTCCAGATACCTCTGATTCAAGGTGCCTTTTCTTATATCATTTTGCTCCCAGTTTTAGATTTTAGAAATTTGCAGTTGTGTGTTTTTTGATAATTCCCATCTTGTTTGGGCTCGTTAATGTATTCCCATATGCTTCTGCTGTTGCTTTGACATTTGTCCAGTTCTTTCCTTCCTTTGGTGCTCCTCAAGGGTCATCTCTTCTCCTTTTGTGGTACCCACCCCTCCCAGAGTGAACCAAATGTCCCACATGCCAGCCATGCCACAGCACTAGCAGGTATGTTCCCTAGATCTACTGTCATGCATCCCCAACTGTCTTCAGACTGCCAGGTTCTTATGGATGCAAACCCTATCTTATTTATTTTTCTATCTCCAGACTTTTGTACAAGGTCCAGAACATAAAAAGTGCACAATAAATGTCAAGGTAATATTATTTCTGTCTTAAACTCTGAAAATATTGTCTTGCTGTTTTGTTTGGTTACCTTGGATAGCTTTTGCTATCCATAGATGCGTCTCATTTGGGGGTGAGGAGAACATCATGGGACACTTTGGGATACCATATTTGTCACCTAATGAACATCCCGCAAGACAAAGACATTTGAATACAGACTGTGAAACATATTGATTTAACAAATTAAATCATTTTCAAATTTCTCATGTAGGGATGCGCATTGATTAAAGAAAAACACATGGAGAATGTGAATGACATAAATGTTCGAATCTGGCCTCTTAAGCAAATGTTTTACAATGGTACACCTCCCCATCCCTCCAAAATTGCCACCGTCACCTTAATTAATTATAAGCAAAAATATCTCCCCTAGAGAAGGGCTCCAGGGGTTCCATTCTAAGGAACACCTTTTCCCAGAGGCTGAGCTTGTATATTACCCTGATTGCAGATTTTGTTTCTAGCCTACACTTGAGCCATGCCTGTGTTAGCACAGTAGCTAAGCTATTTTGAAGCGTCAGACATCAGGGCTCTTGGAAACTTATGGAAAATGTGTCTGTGATCAGGAATGCAGCAGCAGACAAAATCAAATAGTAATTTGAAATAAAAATGTTTTTGTTTTGACAATTAAGCAGCATTGTTAGTCTCCATATGCTGAACTGAAAGCCCAAGTATGTCTGTAATTGATGACTGAAATGGTTGAATATCGCCTCCGTGTTCGTTACCAGATTGTCTCCAATATATTTTGTCTGTAAATAACATCGGAGTAGTATACACATCTATATGGAGCTAAATTTTACCTGAGATGCACATGCACAATTTTCTCTGAGTTCAATGCAAGGCCAAGCACAATTTAGTTCAGTGAATAACAGGCTTTTATCAGCAACGTGTATATCATAGCCACACGTGTTTTGAAAAATAAAGTGATTGTTGTCATTTGCCATAGTAAAAAGAGAGTTGTTTGTAGTAATATATTTAAATGATGCTATTAGTCATTTATGCCCCCAATATAAATGCCATTTCATGTTCATTTTATTAAATATAATGGTGTAGCAAGAATCTTTTGATGCTCAGAGATTTAAATGAAAACTGGACTAAATAAAATTAAAGAGCAATCACTGCACGTAGCATGTGGAAACTGAGTTAAAATAATTTTACGTTTTGTGGCTGTGCCTGGAAAGCTTGTCATGAAACTACCAGCTGGGCTGTATTGCATTCAGTCTGCAAAGTGGCCGAATAAACATGATAACATATGACTATTCCTTTAGAGTAAATAACTGTCAAGTGCCGGGAATGACAAGGAGAAGAGGCAGAATTTGGCATGGGGTTCTCGGTGTGCTGGGACTGACAAGGAGAGGGTGGGCAGTATTTCTTCTGCAGTCATATTAAACTCATTTCCACCAGGGCCTGCACCCCTAGAATATATTAGGGATAATGTAGCTTTATACGTTTTCCAGTGCTAAGCTAGGTTCCTGCTATCTCTTCTGCTGCCAAGTTGGTAATTGCTCAGAGACTGCAATCTGAGCCGAACATGCATTGCTGCTTATAACTAAGATGCCACTATGGAACTAGCACATCAGTTACTTCTCCAAGAAGTGCTAGATTTGCCTGGATAAACTTGCACATTCACATCCAGTGTCTCTGTGCCCACTGTCTTCTATTTGCCAGATGGCTGCTGCTAGTTATGACTCAGTGAGGCCTGTAGTTATCAAATTGAACTCAGCTTCCACGAGTCTCAGCTTCCAGGGGGTTTATCCTTGGAATGAGCCCATCCACATTTTGTAAAACAAACAAACAAACAAACAAACAAAAAACCTAAATAAAGCATCTAAGTCATCATATATTTCTTTCATTTTTCATTTTTATTTTTCAATTACAGTTGACATTCAATATTATTTTATAGTAGTTTCAGTTGTATAGCACAGTGGTTAGACATTTATGCAATTTACAAAGCGATCCCTCCAATTAGTCTAGTACCCACCTGACACTATACATAGTTATTGCAATATCATTGACTATATTCCCTATGCTGTAGTTTACATCCCCGTGACTATTTTGTAATCACCAATGTGTACTTCTTAATCTCATCTCCTTTTTACCCAGCCTTCTCCCATCTGGCACCCCTAAGTTCAGTAAAGCGCTATTCATAATAGCTAAGATGTGGAAGCAACCTAAGTGCCCATCACTAGATGACTGAATAAAAAAGAGGTGATACAAACACACACACACACACATAATGGAATATTACTCAGTCATGAAAAAATGAAATCTTATAATTTGCAATGACATGGATGGATCTAGAGGGTATTATGTTGAGTGAAATAAGTTAGACAGAGAAGGACAAATGCCATATGATTTCACTTATACGTGAAATCTAAAGAACAAAAATAAAGGAACTAATAAAACAAAAATAGACTCATGGATATTTCTTTTAAGATAAAAATAAAGTAAAATAAAAAATATAATTTTTCTGTCCTTTAAAATAATGGTTTAATTCAAACAAGAGTTGTAGAAAAGGTCACTTTTTTTAAGGAAACTATTTGAAAGTAGTCACTTTGTTGAAGGAATAAACTTATAACGGCTATTATTTAAAAAACAAATTAGTGGGTTGAATTAAACAATTTTACTTCTTAATATAAATAACATGAAATATTAACTTTACAGTACTATTAAAGCTTGCTTTCTCTTTTAACTTTTTTTTTTTTTTATATACTTTCAGTCATACAGAAAAGTACCAAGAGTTATGCAAATACCAGTAACCCATATCTCCCCAGTATTATCCCAGTATTATCATTTTACTACATTTGCTTTCTCTTTCTGTCTCTCTATCTATCTATGTATTTTTCCTGAATTATTTGAGAATAAGTTGTAGACATGGTTCAATGTAAATTTCTTTAAAAAGAAACATGTTTCTACATAAGCACAGGCTGTTACAGTTAAGAAGTTAACATTGGTACAATACTATTTTATCTAATCTAGAGATATTCAGATTTTGCCAGTTGTCCCAATAAGGTACTTTATAGCAATGGAACTCTCATGGTTTATGTGTCACATTTAGTCTTTATATCTTCTTTAGTTTCCTTTAATCTGGAAAAATTTCTCAGTATGTCTGTTATTTCCTGATCTTGGTTGTTGGTTTTTTTTTTTTTAGTTTAAAGGCTGATTATTTTGCAGAGTGTCCTTCAGGTTAGGTTTGTTGGATATTTTCTTGTGATTCGATTTGGATTATGTACTATTTGTGGAAATATCACAGAACTATTGTTTTATTCTCAGTTTGTCACATCAGGAGGCACATACTGTTGATTTGTCCCATTATTGGTAATGTTAATTTTGATCAAGGTAGTGCCTACCAGCTTCCTCCCCTATAAAGTTAGTATTCTCCCCTTGTAATTAGGAAGTACCTTGTGGGGAGATACTTTGAGACTAAATTATCTTGCTCCTCATCAAGGTTTCACCCACAACCCAATTAAAAAATGCACAGAACATGTGAATAGACACTTCATCAAAGAGGATATACAAATGACCAATAAGTACATGAAAAGATGCTCAGCGTCATTAGGCATCATGGAAATGCAAATCAAAACAAAAATGAGCTCCTACCTCACACCCTCTGGGATGGCTGTAAACAAAAAGACTCACAATAACAAATGTTGATGAGGATGTGCAGAATTCGGAATCCTCATACATTGCTTGTTGGAATGTAAAATGGTGCAGCTGCTGTGGAAAAAAAGTTTTGTGATTCCTCAAAAAGTTAAACATAGAGTTATTGAATGACCCAGCAATTCCACCCTAATTATATATTCAAAAGAATTGGAAATATATATCCACACAAACTTGTGCACAAGTGTTCATGGCAGAATTACTCATAATAACCCAAAAGTGGAAACAACATAAGTGTCCATCAGCTGATGAATGGATAAACAAAATAGAATGTATCCATAAAATGGAATATTATTTAGCCATAAAAAGCAATGAGATTCTAATACATGCTACAGCATGGATGAATCTTGAAAACATCAGGATAAGTGAAAGATTCAAGTCACAAAAGACCACGTATCATATGATTCCATTCATGTGAAATGTCCAGAATAAATGAATCCATAAAGACAGAAAATACATTTGTGGTCGGTGGTGGCTGAGGGAATGGAAATGGTGAGCAACTGCCTAATGGGTAGAGGATTTCCTTTCAGGTAACAAAAAGGGTTCCTCAATTGGTGATTATGGTTGTACAACCCTGCAAATACACTAAAAACCACAGAATTAGCATTTGTTGCTGATTCATTGATGATTCCATTGAATCAGTTATTACAGTGGACGCTAATGGTGATTTTTAAAATTCCATCATTCCTTTGACATTTATGTTGGCTTTCTACAATGAAGACAAACTGGGTACATATTTTTTTTTCATTAGGTTGTGATTCTTTACTATCATTATATTTTTTCTCTTAAAATATTTTTATTAAAATCCAGTTAACATAGAATATTGTATTGTTTGGGGTGCATGCCATATTTATTCAACATTTATATACCTGAGGAAGAGATCACCATAAGTCAAGTAACCATCTGACACCGTACAACATTATTATTATATTATTAACTGTATTCCCTATGCTGTACATTTTTTAATTTTATAACTGGAAATCTGAACCTCAGCCCCCACACAACAGTTGATGGCCAATTCTCACAGCCAGTCAGCCTGACAGTCAATCCCATCCATTGACATGGCAACAGCAAGCAGGGCTCAACTACAGCAGGAGGGCACACACAACCCACACAAGGGACACTCCTGACACACTCAGCTCAGGTGATCAGGGAGACTGTTGGGCCACTGAGACCCAGAGAACACCTACTATGTGAGGCCATCCTGACAAGACTAGAAGATGTAGCAGCTTTACCTAATACATAGAAACAAACATAGAGGCAGCCAAAATGAGGAGACAAAAAACATATCATTATATGTTTTGATGCTCAAATTCTTCCCAATTTGACCTGTGAGAGCCCTTAAGGTGCTTTCTGTGTCCTTTTGACATACTCTATCGTTTTTGAGTCTTCCCTTACTTTATGAATAAAAATACTGTTGTTCATCTTGTACTTTCTCTCTTTTAGCCCTGGAGTCAGCTATTTTTCAGTGGAAAATGGCATTTAAAAACCAAAATCTGGGAATTATGGGTGCTGATTGTTACTGAGATGCTATCGATTCTAAGCCCTTTTGGCAGATAGAGCTAGAAAACTTGAAAATGCATATGTATAGATATAGGCATACATCCATATACACACACACATATACACACGTGAATTATATATTTCTATCTTTCACATAGTTTCAATATATATTCATATAGACTGCAACATATATATATATTTCATATAGACTTCAATATATGTTTATTTATAATGTATGTGTATATATACATTTGTATATGTGTATGTGTTTATATAGATGTGTGTGTATATATATATATATATATATATATATATATATAATGTATATGTGTGTGTACATACACTCATTGAAAGCCATGAGTTTGCACTCATACCTCCAATTCCTATCTCACACTATCACACTACAGGTTTCATTCTATCCTTTTCTCATATTTGTAGCTTTCTCCTCTGACATTGAGAAATTTGGCTCTCAGTACTCACTATACATTAGCTTATTTACTCAGTTCTGAAATACACAGAAAGTAGTTGCAGAATTTCTAAGTCATGGCACTGAAAAGAAGTCTACTAATCAGTACATCATATTTTCTTCGATTTCTTTTTGCTGTGAGTGTAATGGTTTGTAGTTGAAAGACTATTTAAGAATTGGCTGGGCTAGTTCTCCATCTTTCTTCCCTTCCAATATGGTTATGTTATTATTTGAAATATAGTTTAGTTCATTTGTTTCTTTTCGTGTTTTTGTTTACCCATTTTATGTATTTTCCTTCCTTTGAAATCACTGTGAGACATTAAGACGGTTCCAAATGTCAGAACTTTTTCACTTAAAAAGAATTCTGGGTCTTATTCCACGTCAGTTCACAGAGCACGTCCTCATTTATTTTAAAGCTTTTTAATTAAAATAAGCTCTGGTGAAGGAATCTCAAATAATTTATTTTTTATTTTGAAACTCATTTTCAAATTTCAAGATCTGGGAAACTTTTCGAAATAGTAGAGAATATAAAGGAAACGTAAACATCCAAGAGACAAAACTAGGAAAATGGCTGATGTAATACTTGGATAATCACGGAAGGGACTAAAAAACTGAATGTTATCATGTTTGCTTACTAGCTATTAAAGTAAGGCGCCAAGGTCAGTTTGACCTACTTGTATGTAGTGGAGTTCAATCATCACCTTTTTACTGAGTATCTACTTTGTGCCAAGTGCTATTTAGGACAGAAAAGAAACATGAGATGCAGCTATTCCAGGATGTTAGATCATTATTTGACAAATGGATTGTCCCAGGTTCCAAGGAGATCATGACTGTTCTGGGAGTTCAGAGGTGACAGAACGTCTGAAGGATGAGGTTTGAGAGGTTTGGGGAGCACACAGATAGGTGAGGGGAATGGGGCAGCCATTGTGGGAGTTGGAACAGTTAGTGGGTACGATCATCCCAGTGGTTTTGAGAACACTGGAGGCAGACTACCTGGATTTCACCTTTGGTTCTGCCATTTATTAGCACTTCCCTTATACTCAAGTCACTTATTCTTCCAGATGTCAGTTACCTTCATCTATAAAATGGAGAGATAATGGCACCAGTCACATAGAGACCTCATGAAGCTTAAATGAGAGAACCTATGTATGGCCCATGGCACATAATATGCTCTCAATACATATTTGCTACTTACCATGCAAAAAGCACAAAGGTAGGAAAACAGGAGTTACAACTTAAGAAGAAAGAATAAGCCAGTCCGAGTAGGTCAGAATGTTCCGGATGGCCGCAGTGGGAGGTAGAGCCTGAAATATATGTTGAAACTGCATTGTGGAGGAGCAGCATAGTAGCTAATATTATATATGGGACTTTCTGTGTGTTAGGCACTGTTCTCTGTGGTTTCCCTATATCAATGCATTTACTTCTCCACTAACCCTATGAGATAAATATTACTTTTATCCTCAAATCATAGGTGAGGGAAAATTGAGCCACAGAAATGTTAAGTAAGTTGCCCAAGTTCACACAACTTCTTAATGGAGGATCCTAGATGTCAGATCAAGGAGTTTGAATTTTGTTCTTTAAGTAATGGGGAGCCGTTGGTGGTTTTTAATTATATGTATAGGTGTGTGGGGAGGGTTATTTATATGAACTGCCTTGAATTAAGTAATTGCTCAACCAGTCTCTGCTATGGCATGAGAAGAGAGAGGAGGAGAGAGAATGAGATAGGGAAAGACAGGGAGGGAGAGGGGAAGGAGAGGGGGAGGAAATGAGAGAGAGGTAGAGCAATATCAATCTAGGGCCAAGGAAATGAATGGATAATGACAGTTTCTCACTTTAGGTCACCTCCCCTAGCATGCATAATGGAGTATAATGGAGAAAGCATGTCACTGGAACAGTTACAATTGTGTATACGCCCTGAACTTAGTTTGGTGGGTGTTCATCCAGATGAAGTGTATGGTCTTAGAATATTTTTCAAATTTGTGAAAATGTGATTATTTTCTTCCCTTATTTTTTCTTTTTCTATTTTCCTCATGACATTTTAAAAATTGTTAAAAACACAAGATAAAATTTACCATCGTATCCACTTTTAAGTGTATACACCCCAGTGGTATTAAGCGTATTCACATTATTGTGCAACAGATCTCTAGAACATTCTCAACCTTATGAAACTGAAACTCTATGCCCATCTAACAACTCCCTTTTTCCCTCTCCTCCAGCCCCTGTGGCTACCAATCTTCTTTTTTTAAGGATCTAACTACTTTAGGTGAGGCATATAAGTGGAATCATGCAGTGTTGTCCTTTTGTGACTGCCTTATTTCACTTAGTATAATGTCCCTCGGGTTCATCCATATTGTAGCATGTGATTGAATGTCAACTAAAAAAAGGAAGAAATGTGACATACATACAATGAAATATCATTCATCCCTAAACAAATACGATTTTCTTTTTAAAAGATTCTAGATTTGTTTGCTGTAGATTCACCAATACTGAATGTGAAGTTGCACAAATACTCTTCCATGTTGTAATATAAATACCAGCTTAGCAAACACACAGTGTTAACTAGCCTCAAATTATAGGGTTTTGTGGATATTTGGAGAAATATCATTACCTCACTTCCGGGAGATATTAATTTTGGAAGTATGGGAATTAGTGGTGGCAGTGCTTTAATTAGCAGAAGATAATCTCAGCCACACTGCAATGGAAATCCTTTTTAGGCTTTTAGAGTTTCAAGAGATTAATATGCCACATGTGTTCATTTCAGGTGACATTATCTTTCTTTTCTCTCGTAAGTATACATTATTACAAGAGGATAATACTCAAATTGTTGAACTGGAGTGGTGATAAGTGTTTTAGTAAACCTATGGAAATACTTATGAATCTGAGCTCTATCAGTCTACCATTTAAGCAAATATATGCTCAGTTCATCTTTCCAATGCAGTTTAAATATTGATATAAAGAATTCTCCAGTGTTTGGAGAATAAGACAGATATTAGACTAATAAGGGACACTCTTCTGAATGCTTTTACATATTTCATTGGTGAGCAAAGTACTTTTTAAATCTATATTACCATTGATATCAATGGACAATTTAGATAATAGAATGATAGACTTTTAGAGCTTGCAGGAATTTTAGAAATTATCTGGTCTACCCTCTTCATTTGACCCAATAGTAGGTGAGGCTTAGAAGGTCAATTACTTGCCCAAGGTTGAGTACCTATTACAGCTTCCTTCCTTCCCTTAACCCTCCCTCCTTCTCTCCTCCATTCCTCTTTTTCTTCCTCCCTCCTTCCTTTCCCCTTCCCTGCTTCCTGATTTTCTTCCAACAAACATTTATGTACTGGGCACCTTCTAGAAGATGCCAGACCCCATTCTGGGCACTGGGGCCCACCGGTGGACAAGGTAGCAATGTTCCCTGCTCTCATAATCTCAGCCCAGTATGCTTAATGTTTATCTTCCAGATTGGAGCTCTGTGATACTCTCTCTTACTTTGCTAGGGAATCACTGACTAATAAAAGCTAGAGGGGAAGATAGCTTATGCATTAAACCAAAACACTTGCAACATTATGCTGCTAGCATTTTGCATATCTTATAGAGTAGGTACAGGAAGGGGCCGTTAGGTTTACCTTTATTCTAACAGTATTTCCAGAGCCAGAAAGGCCGACCACTCCAAAATTAGATGACCAATGGGAAAGTATTTTAAAACATTACTCATGATGAAAAAGCGTGTGTTTTAGTGTATGAATATTTTATTGAGCAAAGTGCCTGTGAATAGCTTCAGAATTTTATAATATGCAGCATGAAATATGTAATAAATTTCATAATTGAAAAAAGAAAGGTGATTACAAAAACATGGCTTTAAGGGGGCTAATAACTCCTGGGAAGAGCACACCAATGTGTAACCACTACAGCATTAGCGTACTAGGTCTTGAGAAAAGCCTTCAATGAAAGTTTAAGTTGAGCCCTTAAAAGGAAACATCACACTAAAGTTACCTTCATCTCTGCCAAGGGAATGAGGCTGTCTGGTGAAAAGTGGCTGAACTTGATTGCATAGTTTGGCTAGCTCTAAATACCTTTGCAAAGGGGACAGATAGAATCCAGAGTTATATGCACGGCTATTGAGAAAGCAGATTTACCGATCTAGAGATATATGTTTTTATGCATGCTTCGATATCCACTCACTGTTTTAATAGGTGGTGGGCCGATTATCTGTGTTCATGTCTTATAATTTCTTTGTTACCCTGCATGCACTTTGCATGTAGTAGGCATTCCATGCAGGGCTGTTGATGGCATTGATTTTTCATTGGCTTCTGCTTCTCCCCAAAAGCTTCACTAGTCATGAGAATGACTCTTTTCATGCTGCTGGTGGACTTTCAATAGCAGGAAAATAGCCTGCACCTTTTACTCTCTCCAGCATAGGTTCTTACACAGTACATGTACTTGTGTGGCATATACGTAGCATGGCTTTCCAAGTTAATAAAATGTCAGTGTTAACCCAGAAGCAGCAATATTTGTTCATATGGGGAAAAGGTAGACATTTCTAATGAAATTGTGTGAGTCGGCCAGTCATTCTTTGAAATGATGGCGTGTCCGTTGTGCTATTGCTTTAAGGGTTTCATTCATAAAACTGGCAGAGGCCACAGAGGTGTAGCAGGCAGTGCAAGTTTCACAGTTGTCACTTCATCAGGTTTCCCCTTGTTTAGCCCTTCTGACTTTTGAATTTGCCACTTTGCACCAGGAAATCAAACCGGGGGGAACTATTTCTGTAGGTCAGAGAAGGGGTTGACCTGTGACTTCCAGTTTCCAAGAAAAAACACAGTGAGCCCATGGAGTGGTTTGGTGATTCAAGTGCAAAATTTATCATGGGAATTTTTTTTAATCCAGACCAAGCATTTCTTATTTACATTTGTAAAAATCTCAACATACGAGTGTAAACTGATTAGTATGCTTGCCTTCCACTGTGATGAGTTGTGTTTTAAGTAAAGGCAGAAATGTCAAAACATGAGACCATTTACACTGGCTTACCAGTGCAAAGTCATGTTTGTTCAGTCACCTGTGTGCCACTGTCGTCTTCTTTTCACTAATCATCTGTCCCGGGTTATTCAAAATAGCTGATATGAGATTAGAGTAAACTGAGTCACAGGCCCCCTGTTCTGTTTTTCCATGGAGTCAGCGGTAGAATTTAAACAAGCACTGTATGCCATTGACGAAAAGAACCGGAAACCGTGCCATCCATGGATCTACGTGGCACACAGCCGGTTAATTGATGAACTCATTTGCCTTTGCAGCAATGGAGGTGGAAAAGTGCCCCCATTATACATAGCCCAGCAGGTCTCTCAGTGTGGTGATAAGACAGTCAACTTGACAGACTTCGAGAACTTTTAACATGAGGGAGAAATAGAGGCAGTGAGAGGCATTTCACTCTGCCGATGTAACTTTTTAGATGTGCTGTCACTGATGCCACAAAATTTAATTCTGGCAGGGTTAATTACCAGAAATTAAGAAGCCACTCCTAACAGACTGTATCCTTCACACTCTGATAAAGAGTAGGCTCTGGCATGAGAACGTTTCTTCATTAACATCCATCCCCAAAGGGCTACTACATACGGCGTTCTGAATATGAATCCTGAACTTCCAGGGGCGCTGCAGGAAGCCAGGGAGCCAGGCTTCAGAGCAGGGTGACTGCTTATTCTAATTTCAGGAAGATACTGCAGCGCCTGCCTAGAAATCACCCGGCTTGTGACATTCGGAAAGAACAATTTATGTATTTGTGTGTGGACACGTTATGAGTTTTGAAATGTAGTTTTTGCTGCCTTCCGCATAGACCCCACTGCATCCAGGTTCTCAGTGTGGCTGTGTAATACGTGCAGCTGCTAACAGGTAGGTTTGCAGAAGCTCTGTAATTATTTGCCATTTAGTATGTCACCCAAGTGGCTCTAGGGTATGCATTTCTTTCTTGGGAAAATTCCACTAGCTCCTTACAAACTAGGCTCTCTTCCACAGCCTAATGTATTATACTAAATAGCAATCTTTGTACCCCAAATACATTGCAGAAAATAAACTGCAATACATAATACACACATATGTATGTATATGCATATATATATACACACCAATATAAATAGTGCAGCTGTAAGGCAGATGCTAAATTTAAATTACTGTAAACTCACAAGGCCACGTTGTGGAGGAGACCCACCTAAAAATGGAAGTAGATAAAATGCCACAGCAAAACTAAAGTCCTATTGTTCAATGGATTAGACACTCATGCCAGTCACGGAGCAGCTTTCCATGTCAGGACTGTTTCAGAACATGGGTGTAGTCTCCCTTAGTGAAGGCATCTGCTTATCATTACCACAAAACACACAGTTGGGTAGACATAAAAATATACTACCTTCTGCAGAGATCAGAGCTGGCAGTGTGAACACAGAGCTAGCTATTCTTGGATTTGCTGGCTGTCTTAAGGAGCTAAGACAGCCACTGGCTATTAGAAAAAAAGAAAGAAACAAAGCCATCATATGTAATTAGCCCTTCCCTTTTGTCTAAAGACCACATGGATAGGACACCACTATTTTTTTTTCTCTCTTCTCTTTAACACCTTTCCCTTACACATACCCAGGCCCTGATACTTTTAGGCCTTTCTTTCTTTCTCTTTTTTCTTCTCTCCTTCTCCTTCCCTCCCTCTTCCTCCTTCCTTGTTTTCATTCTTTCATATCTGGATTCTCTGAGACCTTGGTGATTCTCCATGAATGCGTCCTCTTCTCCCCAGATTCTCTGCAGAATGCAGAAACCCAACATGTCCTTATTCAAGATCCCAAGGTGTCACAGAGTGTGGGCATGCTCTTGGTGGCATCTTAGTGGCTCTGAAGAAATACTCACATGCCATTGTAGAAGAACGAGAGTCATGAGGGCGGGATGGCACTGGACCCAGCGGTTAGTAATATGCAAAAGAAGGTATTTCCACATTTACTTTATTTATTTTCTTTAGGAAATGTTTCCTACCCTCAAGAGGCAGTAAAATGGGTACTTTTCATGATGATTTCATAGAGGGGTAAACATAGTTGGGGTTGGGGTCACACGTGCAAAATGACTGGAACACAACCCCAGAAGCTACATGTCTACTTCTGTCATTTTTCCAATCAGAAAGTACCTGTACATACCAACTCGGCGTGCGTGTTTGGGGGTGTAGTTTACTGTATAACCCCTGTTTTCCTTAGATACACAAGGTGGTTGTTTTTGTTTCTCCTTGAATTAACTCTTACTGCCACCTGGGTATCTAGACATTTCAATATAAATGATCAACTTGTATGTTGATCTGAATATTAACAGATCTTCATCTAAATGTGTTTGCTCTAATTTTCCTTCCTCTTGAGCTTATTGTTCTTACTGTGCATGCTGTCACTGATAGTGCCATAAAATGACAATATTGGACTTAAGGTCCATCCACACACATGAGCCACAGGGAATAGGGAGGACATAGGTCATCATAATTAGCTGATGTCAGATTTCTTGGGCGATGCTTGAATTCAAAGAACACTTGAGTGTGTACGCAAGCTGGTCTACAAGTAAGTCCCGTGGCTCAGCTCTAGGGCGAAGAGTGCCAGACCTCTTAGCAGCAGGAGACCGGATGACAGCTCTATTCTGTAGCTAAGTTAATTCACCCAATAGAGTCTCAGTTTCTCTGTCTCTGGAATCAAGCTAATAATTACTTATGCCCTGCTCTTGTCAATAAGCATGAAACAAAAGATTGCACAAGTGCTTTAAATACCAAAAAGTGCCATGTGCATGCCAGTTATTCTTGTGGCTTGTGTATTATTATCTAAATCCCATTTTTCATGGCTTCCAGCCATGATCAATGCTTCCAAGGTATAGACTGGATTTATTGCATCATTAGCGAAGAAGTTTCCTTCTTAGAAGGGGCCAAGATTACGTTCTGTGCAATGTTGCCTTCCCTAGAAGTGACCACTTTCAAGTAGTAATTTTACATGTTCTTGAGCATTTGGCAAATGATGTGGAACACTTTTGAAAAAAACATCTTTCCATTCAGACAATTGTTTCAAAATACAGACCTATCACTTCTGATCAGAGCAAGACTATGCGCTATTTTCAACAGGAGTTCTTTTTTTGTTGTTAAAAATGTAGCTCACTCACAACTTGTTTCTGTCTAAAGACAATGCTCACCGCCACGTTTCCTCATTAGCTATCCCTCAGACAGACTCCTGTGTCACAGTTGATGGAGCCTTTATGAGCCTTTTAGCCAAATGAGTGATGTTTGCCTCGTTATGTCAGATCTGAGGGCACTCCTGGCATCCCTCTTTATTCCCTGTCTAACACCATCAATCGAGCAGCTGCCATGCACCCATGATCAGGCTGATTATGAAAATGTGCTCAGGAGCCTGACAACGCCAATTGTCTTTTATCTGAGAGGCCAACCAACACTGCCTAGAGCTTGCGGTTCTGTGAGTAGTGGATTTGGGCCAGGACGGGCAGGTGAGAATTACCCAAGTCCACAGGAACTAGGTGTGGCCCACGCAAATTGATTTTGATTTATTATGGAAGAAGATTCTAGAAGGATTGATCTGGTTCCTTTAGCCATCTCTCTGTTTATCTTTGAGAAGAGTCTTTGGTCCTTTCATTTTGATCTCTTGTCCTAGATAAGTTCATTATTTTCAGGACTGTGGGAAGAAAGCTTATCAAAATAAGCCCAAGGCCTGCTAATACAGATTTTATTTTTTCTAAATGGACTTTTTAAAAAATGAAGGGAAATACTTATTTTTAGAGCATTATCAAATTCTAGCAGTACCTTCAATAAGTTTCCCTGGATATGTGATGACAGCTTTGATTTGTTGCAGAGATAAAAATGATCTGTGAGTTTCTCTGATTCTGGGAGCACTGCTGGCCTGCCTGCACATGATGAGGTTTGGGATCCCTTTGCCTGCCCCTCCGCCGCCCACAAGCCAGCTGGATGGGGTTAAGGGGCCATGCCATGTGCCCTCTGGAGAGAACACAGCTAAGTGCCCCTGGGGAGTCAGCTCTGTGACCTTGGTCTCATCAACTCCATGTTCTTCCAACTGAACTCAGGCAGGGTGACCTGTCCCTGACAGCTATGAGACTGATCCAGCCTATTGCTTTTCCTCCTCTAGGCTTTTCATTCACTGAAAAGTAGTTATGTAGCACTTCTCTCTTTGCCCCTTACCCAGTCTTCTTTTGTATCTTTTCTTTCTTGGAAAAACAGAAGCCTGTTTTAAATAAATTAGTTCAGAACCTCAGGTTGCCCTAACAGCGTTGGAAATAGATCATTCAGCAGACCCTTTGGCAGGGCCCAGGCTGACCACACACAATGACCTCCCCATGTATTCAGGAAAACTTGGCAAGACTGCAACTGGAACTTGACATGGTCAATTCAAGTCATTGCTGACCAGCTATTAATTTTCTAAATAGCAAGTTCCTGTGGAAGTCAGACAGTGAGTAGGGGGAGAAGAATTGTTATATTGCTTTAACACTTTTTTAAATAAAAATAGTGTATCATGATTGTGTTTCTTCTGTACTGACAAGCAGTCTAGAACGTGGCCGTGAAAAGGGCCTAGAGGTGGATAAAATACACAGTTCAAGGCCAGCTGGGAGCTAAAGAGGAAGTTTGGTGAAGAGTATGAGTTCACAACCTTGGTTGAGCATCACAATTACCTAGGGAGCTAGGCAAACACACTTGAGTCCAGAATCCACACTCAAGTCTGATCATAGATGTTTCCACAGCTCCCAGGGGATTTGAGTGTGCAGGCAGGGATGAGAACCGCTGGTGCAGTAGAAGCAGCACAAAGATGGGAGTTCTAAGCCTAGTCTCTGTCCCTCACTGGCACTGGGAACGTGGATAAATCATTTAACCTCTCTGAATCTCAGGATCCTCATCTGTACAGTGAGAATTAGAGTAATAGCTACTACTTATCAAGTGTTTTCTCTGTATCAGCCACGTCCTGACTGTACTACATGTGCGATCTCATTTAATCTTTAAAAAAGAATCTCAGAACATTTGAGTATGATAGTTATCTCTATTATACAAATATGGAAACTGACTCCCAGTGAGTTTGGATTATTTGGACATGATCATACAAATAATGAGCGTGCAACCAAAACTCTTACCCATGTGATGCTGACTCTAGAGTCCAAACTCTTAATCATTATTCCAGAAAATAAGGATGTCTGCCATGACAATTTCTTTGCAAGGCTATGAATTAAATGAGCTAATATATCTTAAATATTCTGTAAGTGTACATAGATGTGCACATGGAAGTTGTTTAGCAGTAGTAGTAGTAGTAGTAGCAGTCGTATGAAGACTAGGCTGGGAATTTCAGTTTGTGAAATGTCATTCTCAGCTGAGGAGCTGCAGACATGTGAGCAGAATGTGTGTGGGATGCAGCTGAATGTTCATGGAGCCTGAGCCTCGGTTAGAGTTACAGGACAGCTCTTTGGAACTGCTTAGCCTGAACTAGACAGGCTTCACTAAGGTCTGGAGTTAATTCAGAAATACATCTGGGACATCCTCCTCAGGATCTCTCTTTGCCTTATGTTTATGTTTGCTACATTTCAGGTTCTTGCTCAGTTTACAGAGCTGTGTGCAATAGCAAACACATAATTGATGTTGAGAGACAGAGAGATGTCATATTTGAATTAGCTGTTTAGGCTTTTTTCAGTGGTGATTGGTCACACACATCTAATTTCAGTCCCTCCCCAAAACCACACCAAAAGTACAATGAAGGGACTTTTTAAAAAAGAGATAAACCCACAAGGACTGGGAAAATGGGAGAGGAAATAAAATTTTGGAAGCTAGAAAGCATTTGGACAAATAGTAATGGATTTAGTAGATCTAGAAATCCAAATCTAATTCAGCAATGGGAAAAACCAAGAATCAATCCAGTTTATATCACGGACCTCTCAAAAAGCCCAGGAGTTGGTGGTGTCGGAAACCACTGGAAGTGGGAGTGAATAGGATCCTAAATATAGAGGATTGGATAAAAGCAGTGTCAGAAGGTGTTAGACCTGTAAGTTTCCTCCTTCACTCTTACACTCTCCCACCCCACCCTCCACCCTTGCCGAAGGTGAGAGGTTCATTCTTTGGAGAGGGTGAAACAGACTGTTGCTTCCTGGGGTACTTTCCTGGGAACAGGGACACTACAAGAACATGTGCATGCGCCACCAACTAAATTCAGAGACCACAGAATATTGCTTCCCCCAGAATACTGGCAGCCAGGACACATTGTGACATTCTGGAAAAACAGGGGATAAAGAGAAATTTCCATAAGCTTCCAGTGGGAGAGAGGAAGACAGAGACTGAGGAAGGGAGGGAGGAATGGATGAGGGGAAGAGAGAGGAAGGGATAAAGGGAGTGCGGGGGAGAGAACGAGAGAGAGAGAACACGAGAACAAACAGGCATCATAAAAAAGGACAGAAATCAAAATCAGTTTGAACTTCATAGCAACACTGGAAGCTAGAAGACAATTCTCAGTTCTAAAGGAAAATTACTCCCACCCTAAGATTTCTACCTAGCCAAATTATCAGTCAAGTGGGAATGAAGACATTTTCAGACACTCAAGATGTCACTCCAACCAACTCTTTCACAGTAAGCTATCAGAAGGATGTGTTTATTCAGCAAAGGGAAGGAATAATTCGAAGAAGACGGTGACATCTATATATAGGGAACAGGAGCACCAACACAAGAGAGGCAAGGTCACGTTGCAGGATGATGATGAAGAGAATCCCATCTATAGAGAGAATTCTAGGTTGGAGCAGATCAGAAAGTTCTGAACGAAATCGATCGAGAGGATGAAATTGATAATTGATGTGAGTGAGTATATCGGTGATATTTTCAGAGGTGCCGGAGAGTTTAGGGTTGCATTAGTGAGAAGTGCATAGAAACGTAAGCCAAGCAAAAATATAAGCCAATGATAATGATTAACTCCAGAGAGTTGTGCAGGAAAGGAAAATCATAGTTTAGTGTATGACTTAGTGTTGAAAAGCATATATAAGCATAAGAATGTAAAATAAATGTTGATATAACTAAACTTTTCATATAAACGTGGGAATTTGGAGGGGTGGGAAGTACTTCAGCATGTGGTGGGGAAGGGTAAAAGTAAGAAGGCAAAATAAATGCTCATCTTCCATAGAGGTGAGTCAATAGAAAATACCTGAAACTTAAACCAGGAAATAGCAATATAATTGCATCATTTAGAAAAACAAGGGTGAGTGCCCAAAGAATGAACTAAAGAAAAGTTGCAAGCAGTTTCCTCTTGAGAAGGGGGAAAGAGGCAGGGGTGAAGTGCAGACCTGGAGACTGTCTTAACAAATCTTTTGGAACTGGTTGACTCTTTCTCATCACGTGCATGCACAAATCTGCTGCTCCTTTTTGCAAACACAACCATGGAAAATAACCCGAGATAGAAAATGAACAAAGTACTAACGGAAACTCCTACTAAGGAGGTGATGGTCACACAAAAAAATTAAGTTCACCAGCAAAGAAGCAGAGCCATCCTCAAACGTTAATTCTGAAGAATCAATCTAATACCAAAAAAATGGCCTTGTCTCTCTTTAATTGCTTGCAAAGCCAATGGAACTGCCCCTAATACAATGGACTTGAGAGGCAGCCTCTGTCTAGGAATCGGAACCACCTGACTTTTGCATTAGTGTCATTCTTTAGTACTTCAGCTCTCTGCATTAGGCTGAAAAGCAACATACTGAACACCAGGGCAAATCCTAAATGCCAGTTAACAGGGTTTAATGAAATCCAGGAGCTCAGCGCACAGAAAAATGATATTAA
Organism: Eonycteris spelaea; assembly: GCA_003508835.1. Classification (NCBI taxonomy): domain Eukaryota; kingdom Metazoa; phylum Chordata; class Mammalia; order Chiroptera; family Pteropodidae; genus Eonycteris; species Eonycteris spelaea. The sequence goes on from PUFA01000200.1 coordinate 2,319,313, forward strand.
CAGGTAGTTGTATACATTTACATAATTAATGTGACTCAGTAGTTCAACCAGGAGGATACTGGAAATATCTGCCACTGTTTTCATCTCCTTTTGTATTTCTGCATAATACAAGTGTGGCAATGACAGAATATATTTACTAACTCTTCAGGGAACTTGATATATCTTGTGACAATAAAACTCCCCGATAAACTCTCATTATTACTAATGAAGAACTCGGTAATGAAGCTATGTCAGTACTTCCTGTCCATCACCAGGCAGCAACCAGGTGCTTACTGTAGCTAGACTCTCTGCAGAAAGGGTTAGCGGCATCAGACAGGGGCATATGAGGACAAGAGGTTCTGATTACCATATTTTCTAGAGTGAGGCTTTAATTCCTGAATGTGAAAGGTGGCGTGCCTCAGTGGGTGGAGTTTAACCGGGACCTCTACTTACTGGCCTTGCAACAAAGAGGAGAGCTTTTAAGATGAAAAATTCTTAGTAGCATTGAAAATCTCCTGCCCTATTTTTGTGTGTGGCCCTGGGAAAGGCCCCAGAAAGGGATGGGGAATCAGAGGTGGCTGAAAAAAGGAGAGCAATGATTTCAAAAGAGCACGGCCCACTGGCCAGGGGCTTCCTTTCTCTGCACCAGGTAAAATCCGCACAGGAACCCTTAGTCAAGTTGTTCTACGGTATTATTAAGTGAATACATTTTTCATGGCCCACCTGCTAGTGTAACTAATTAACAGCCATTCTCATTAATTACATTGATCAGGATCATAAAATAATTTCAAATTGCTGAACATGATCAGCAGGAGTAAAATGGTTTCACTTTAATCCCTTAATGATTTTTTTCATGATTAATCAAACAAAATATATGTAGTTATTTGATCCACATTTTTTCATCTTGGAACTGCAACTCAGGGCAATTATAGTAGACATAAAGTTGATGCAAACAGAACTACATTTCGTGCAGTAGCTAATTAAGCAAAGAGGCACAATGGGGTGGGGAGATATGATTATCATGAGATAATCACCCCCCTGAGGAGTCACAGAGCAAAAGGTACAGTTGAATACCCCTGCTCCCACAGGGCGTGATTACCTTTGGATAACCACATATCCCGCCAGTGTCATATTGCTAATCGGAAACTCTCTCCGTTTTATGCAGAAATAAATTGAAAGAAAAATGACTTTGATGGTAAGGAACGGTTCCACTACAGTATAAAGGTTTCATCTATTAATGGTGACAACATTAATTCATGCTTTAGAAGGGTAAATAATCCATCAACATCTATGGATGTTAGGGACCATCTTAAATATCATAAATATTTTAAATTTATTGTTTATACTTTGGAGAGTGTGTTTTATTTGGTGGTTTGGGTGTGTGAAATGTAATCTTCAAATGCTCTTCTAAGAATTAATTTTCATCTAATTGGAAAGTTCTTGCATTTAAGATACTAGACATTTTTTAAAAATGAAATCATGAAAGAGTAGTTGGGTAACTCATCTCCAAAACCTAAGAAAGAGGAAAAAATACATCTGCTAGGTTTCAGCCTTGATTTCTCAGTTCATTTCTAGCTCTGAAACTTTCACCACGCCCTGCAGAGCTCCATACGTGACAATGGGAACATACGGCCATTTAAACGGGCGAGGACTCTAGCTCTTTCTAGGACACAGTTCCTCTCTTTCTTGCAAAGGAAAAGGGAATGAAAAAAAACCCTCAAACCCATGCCAACTAAAACAAAGCGAAATGACCAATATCCTTCCTGTGCTAGGGCCAACTGGCAGAGTGAGAAGGCCTTGCTGCCTTGGGTGACACTGCCTCATGGCATTCATTGCTCAGTCCCCGCCTGCACACCGCGTCATGTGGGAAATCTGAATTCTCTCCAACCACCAGACCAAGTTATTTCTTCATTTATGAACCGTAACGGGGTTAGAGCAGGGATCACACAAAAGAAAAGCAAAATAACCAAAACCCTAGCACTCTCACTAGCAGCTTCTAAACAGCAAAAAGTGGAGACTAATGCCTAATGGTTGACAAACTCTTCCCCTGGATGGTGCCTGGTGGCTGTTTTTGTTTAATATTCAGAATTATTTTGTTCTTGTTAACTGTAAAGAGATACCTTGTCGTTTTTATTTTGACCAACTAAACTTCCTTTTTGATTGTGAAAAATCACTATATGTATCTAAGTTATACCTAAAACGTTAAGCTTTATTTCATTTCATATTAGCCTCCTTTTTGGCTAAAATAGTTAGGGCTTTTTCAAAAGTATCTCTTTTTTTGTTTTAACTCTAGAACAATGACACGGAACTTAGTTTTTGGTTCTTGAAGTCATTCATCCAAATTGGCTCAGATTCGTTTCAAAATGAGGTTGCTTGGTTTAGCATCTGTGGGCTTCCTGAAGGAAATAGAGCCGTGTACTTATGGTGACCCTGTGAAATGAAGATAAATTGTGTCATATGCAGGATACATTACTGACTTTATGACATGCATAAATTGACAACGGAGTACATCCCTTCCATAAAAGCATCCTTCCATTGCTTGCATTGTGTTTTTAATGTAACTTTGTTAACATTGTGATGTATTGAAAAATATGTAGGTAGAATAGTTGGGCACCAGACCCAGGGTATTTCCTTCAAGTGTCAGTAAGTACAGTTTTTGAAAAGAACGGTGTCACTTTTAACCTTACTAACCATTCAATTCATGCCATACAGCTTGATCAATTCAAACCATTTGGCTCCAAGTGGCTCTGCTTGGCATAGGGTTCTCTACCATGTGGAAATAGTATTTGGTCAGGGTTAAGAATGAGCAAGACTCCACTGAAAAACAAAATAGGCACAAGAGATAGTATGATCTTGAAACACTGGTTTCATACAGAGTATACTGGTCTCCTGTCTTATCTCACACTCACAGTAGTACTCAGGCTTACTTTATGCATTATGAAGAGGAAATGTCAGTTATTAAATTAAGTAGCCTAGGTGTGGATTGTAAAAGGGCTTTTAAAGTGCCAAATGCTGAAAAAGGAAATTAAATGAAGTTATTTACGATAGAGCTTTAGAAATACTTAGATTTGTTCTTGGGAGACCTGTCATTTAGATTTTAAACCATACGCATTCTTCAAACTTGCACAATTTATGTAAAAATAATAATAAAGTCATCTTCCCCTATAATCATCTAAGTGTGCCTATGTGTGTTTGGCCATGGATTTCTTTTTCCCCAAAGCAACCAACGACTATAACTTTATCATTCTCTAAAATGTAAAACTTCATTGTATCTGATGAGTTGAAATGAGAACAGATGACACGTAATTGATGAATGAAGGTCATTTGAAAAGCTCTGTCAGTTGGAAATAGTTAATTTTGGGGGGTTTTAATGTCTGCTCCCCATCCACATTTGGTGGTGATTGTATGTATAGCCAAATCTTCCCACCTGTAAATATTGCAGGTGTTGTGTTCTCTCCAGGCTAAACAGACTTGATCAAGTCTCATATTGAATTTAGCAACACAATAGGTCTTCAGGTAGCTATCCCACATGGTATCAATGACGTGTCATTTAGGAATTGCTCATTGGCCTTCACAGGTTGGGGGAAGGCTCAGTGAGAGATGGAAAAGGCTGCTTTAAGAAGGGATCAGAAAAGGCATTGCTCTTCTGCTGGCCTAAATCCACTAATCTGATGTTATTATTAGCGATAAGAGGCAGTGGCCAGAAGAAAATCTCATTCTCTGCAAATGTCATTTAAATAGGACTCTGATATTTTCCGGTCAAGTTGACAGGCTTTAGTCAAATAGTGAGCACTTTATTTGTAAATGCAGGAGGGAAAGAAAAGCTTCAGTTCACCAGTTCTTAGGATGTCAGCTTACCAGTATTGATTAATCGTTCAGTAGTGGCAGCTGCTTCTTTATTAAATGTGCAGCTCACCATACAAAAGATATCAGGTGTAGAAAATGTTTGTTGACAATTCACCTTTCTCCCAACGTGGTGGGGAAGGCCCTTACATGTTCCTCAACTGCTATTCCCGGGAATTCACCTCCTTCTGTCTCTATGTGTTGGCTACCCTCAAGCTCCCTGCCAGCCCCCGAAAAGTTAGTTCCTAGGATGAGCCTCTACCAAACATATCGTAACTACAAAAATAAAAAAGAAAATCTTTGGAAATACTTTTATATATATTTTTTGGTCATTGCTATGCTCTGTGGGAATAACTTGCTGCTTAAGTACTAATTGTAATTATGGATGTAGCACATATATGGCTAATGAATCATATTCTCGGAATTGGGAAGCTCTTCCTTGCCTGGAGAATGAGGCATCTTTAGAAGCATAAAGAACTCTTGAAGACCACTAGGGGTACTATTTGGAAAGTCCCTAAAATATCTCACAGTCAGAAAAGAGCTTACACTTTAGAAGAATATGGCATATATGTAAATCTTCAATGGATTTATCCCAAATGCACCTTTAAGAAACAAAAATCCAGTAAGAAAAACTTTCTAACCCTTTCCCACCCTTCAAGATCAGTTTTCAATTCATCTTCCTTTAGATGCCCAGCTCTTTAAACTCTTGGCATTTAACTCCCATGGCCCTCACTTAGCATTCAGCACAAGTTGCATGTGCATGTATTATAGGGATCTTTTTTTCTCGCCTTCCAACTAGAGAGTAGAAACTTCTTAAGGCAATGACTTTGTACTTGAAATCTGTATATTGTAAATTTCCAAGAATAGTTCATTTAAAAAGATGTTATCTAAGTCCCATCAGCCATCAAAATGCCTTAGAAATTTCAGTATCTCAGCATGCCAATGACAAACTCTAGATGCCTCTTTCGTTAAGTAGCATAAAAAATGTTTATTAGCCCCAATGTCCCCATTATTGATATAAAATATATGGCCAGTATATCTATTATTCATTCCTCACTCAGAACATTTCTATTCTATTGGATGAAACAGCACTGGCTAATAAGATGGGGGGAGCTCAGGTGAAATGGTAGAGTGGGAGCACTGCCTTGGGTTGGGTGTTCAGGAATGGTCTTTTGGAGGAGGTGATATTTGAGCAGAGATGTGAGGGAAGAGCCAGGAGAAGAGTAGTCCATGCTAACTGAACAGCAAATGCAGAGGCTCTGAGGTGTGAATGAGCTTGGCAGGTCTGAGGAAGAGAAAGGAGGTCAGCATTGACATGAAGAGAATAATTAAGTTGGAGAGTGGCATGAGATGCGGTTAGAAAGGAAAGAAGTAGGCAGGGACAGATATATTTCATTTTGAGTACAGTGGGAAACCATTGGAGAATTTAAGTCAGGCAGTGACAAGATTTGATTTGTGTTCTATTAATAAAAATTTGCTCAGCCTTCTGTGTGGAGAATGGATTGGAGGTAGTGTGGCTATAGCAGAAGCAAGGAGGTTGTCATGGCAGTTGCCCAGATGAGAGTTGATTCTGGATTGGACCAGAGTTGTAGAATTATAGATGGAGAGCAAAGGAACACATTTTGGAGAGAGACAGTTGAAAGTTGCTCATGGGGCTGAGTGAACATGAAGAATCAAGGATGACGTGAGTGTGGCCATATGATGTGATGTGAGTTGGGGACATATACTTAGAAGAGGATGAAGGAGAGTCATAGTTAAGAGCTCAAGCTTTGGAATAGTATGGGCTTAGTTTTCATCCTTGAGCAAGTTACTCTGCTTTTCTGTGCCTCACTTTTCTCATCCGTAAAAGGGAGATAACAGTAACTACTTCATAGATTTTTTAATGGAAAGTGTAAGAACTAATGTCAATAAAATGCTTAGGGTAGCACAGTGCATCACCAATAATAACTACTCAGAAGGTAGTTACAAACGAGTGTTAAAAGACAAAGAACTTTGAAATTTTGTGTAAGTTTTTATTAAATAGCTGATGGGGACCCCAAATGTGAAATTTCTGGTTTGATACATTAAATAGTCAAGTCAGATATTCCAGTTAGCTGAAGGCACTGTCAGCAGCATTGCTGGCTATCTTGAAAGATTTCCCCCCACAAACCATAAGAAATCACAATGTAGGAAAAGTAAGATCTATGCAAAACCAAGTGCTCAGCATAATTTGAAGAGAGAGAATACCAAAAGCGTGAGTAACTGTGAGTAAAAAGGGAAAAATTATCAAATTCCAATGCATGATCTCATGCCTTAGCTCAACCCTTGCTCTGATATAAGGCTTTGCAGTGAGCAAAGGGAGATGAGAAAGACTTTAGAAAGAGCTTATGAGTGCAGAATTTTCTAAGTTTTTGTATGCCAAAGGTTTTTATTTTTCCCTGTAGCCTTGATATTTGAATAATAGACTGGTTAGATATAAAATCTGGCCACTTTCTTTCATGGATTGTTTTAAATGCTGATACATTAATGCCTTGATTTTGTAAACTCTGATGTTTGTCTCATTCCCTTGCCTTTGTAAGTTATTTGATGATTTTAGTCTGGAGGCCTTGAGAATTCTGTCTTCATCTTCAGATCTAATAGTTCTACTATCATTTTGTCTTTAAGCTGATTATGCTGGATAATTTTCTTAGGTATGTGGTGAGTCCTCTCAATGACTTGATTCAGGTCTTTTTCTATTGGGAAAACATTTTCTTATATTAATGATTTTAAATATTTTTTGTTCTAGCATTTTGTTTTTCTTTTCCAGTGACTGCAGTAATATGAATATCATTTCTTCTTTGCCTTCTTTCCATTCATACTACTTTCTCTCTGCCCCTTTTCACTTTTTTCTTATGTCGTTTTCATTTTCTTGGTCATTTTCCTACCTTTCTTCAATGTCTCATTACATTTTTATTTGAATCTGTTCTCCATTGTGCACCTTGTAATTTCTTCTTTATTTTTCAAATGATTTTGTCTTCCATTTCCTTCCTGTATTTCACCACTTCACTTTTTGTTCTTTTCTGTTTTCTTGTACATTTTTAATTTTAGTTTTCGCATCTGTGATTCAAGGTGGTTTTTGATTCCTCAAATGGATTTTTGAGAATATTACTTTTGAGTATATTTAAACCTCTTTACAGTATTGACTTAGTTTTCTTGTGCTTTGTAATTGTTTCTTGGAGAGAAGTTCCTCAATCGATAAGTATAACATTTCACTTTGTATACAATGACATATTCTTAAAAATCGATCATATGTTAGGTCACAAAGCAAATCTCAATTATCTTTATAAAGTAGAAATAGCATAAGTAACACTCTCCAATCACGATGTAATAAAACTAGAAAGATAAATACCATATGATTTCACTTATATGTGGAATCTAAAGAACAAAATAAACAAGAAAAACAGAAACAAACTCAGAGATACAGAGAACATTCTGATGGTTACCAGATGGGAGGGGGTCGGGGTGATGGGTGAAGTTGAGGAAGAGATTAAGAAGTACAAATTAGTAGTTATGAAATAGCCATGGGAATGTAAAGTGTAGCATAGGGAATATAGTCAATAATATTGTAATAACTATGTATGCTGTCAAGCAGGTACTAGACTTATCAGGGTGATCACTTTATAAGATATCTATATCTATATCTATATCTATCTATCTACATATAATCACTATGTTGTATACCTGAAACTAATATAATATCATATGTTGACTGTAAGTGAAAAATAAAAAAATATATATATAAAGAAATCACTAACAAAATAAAAACTAGAATGTCACCTTTACCTAGAGATTTAAGAAAGTCCAATTAAACAACTTCTGCATGAAAACAGAAATACAAATGATATTGTAGATTAAAAGATGGAAATGAAAACACTGGATATAAGAATCTAGGGGATGCATTTAAAACAATGATCAGAGGAAAATTTATTGCAGTGAACACTTTGACCAAGAAGAATGAAAGACTGGAAATAAATGGGAAAATACCCAGGTCAAAAAACTAGAAAAAAAAAAACAATGTGCAACAGAAGCAAGCACATGGAAGGAAAAAAGAAAGATAAAATGGACAATAATGAAATAGAGAATAAAAAAAGTAGATCTAATCAATAAATCAAAATCCTGTGTTTTTCAAAATTACTGCAAATAGAGAAACTACTGGCTAAGTTATTAGAGAAAAAGAAAAACCAAAACTTTACAGAGTAAGAGATGAGTAAGAAGTATCTATTTGAAAAAAAGGAAATTAAAAATTTTTTGATCATAGGAAACAGTTCATGACAGTATAAAGGTTTCATCTATTAATAAGAGACAACTTTTCACATGTCTATGCACAAGTTGAAATATTGGGTAAAATTGGTCACTTTCTAGAAAAACGAGCATCACCAGAATTGAGCTCCTCTGTGTTAGAAAGCTTAAACAGACCCTCGTCCTGCTGGCATTCTGACCTCAGGCTTTCAGTCCCCAGAACTGTGAGAATGTCTGTTGATTAAGCCACCGAGTCTGTGGGATTCTGGTGTAGCAGCCCTAGCTGGTTAAGACACATGGTGAAGGCTCTGCAGCAGATTTTTCAAAGTTTCTATACCATCCAGGAATTATCAGTTTGCCATTACTTAATAGTAAAACTAGATTGGATACAATTGAATCTTCAATGATTCAGGAGACACTTCTGGATTTTATAGTACTTCTGGATCTTGACTGTGAACATCGAGTTATTACTGTACAGCATAAGAGACACAGAGAAATGCCAATTAACAGAGATTTCTGGTGGATACAATGCCACGTAAATGAGTTTTTTCCCAATTTAGGCCTGAGTTAATGAGAGTGAAATAAATAACTTGTTCCCTTTTTTATTAAAGCATTAATTCTGAGGACACTTGGCCTCATTTCTGGGCACTACGCAGCTCTGTCAACCTAAGACCATGATAAGTCTTTGGCTTCATGTGCCAAGCACCATATTTAGAGTCATAGGCATCAAAAGACAAAGAAGAAGATTGAGGGCCTACTATATGCTAAATACTTCAAGGCAAAGAGCTGGAGTAACTGGCCCCTATGCTCACTCAGCTTAGTAAATGGCAGGTTAGTGGATCTTTCACCCAAATCTTCCTGATTCCCCAACCCATGCTCTTTGCATTGTCTCTGGTTGTCCCTAGAACAAGGGCACAAAATCATTTGAGGACTGGAGGATGACTAAAGCAGCACACAGCACTCTTCAAAATCCTGGAGGAATGCCATGTCTGTCACATATATGACCTACTGCAAACTGCTTTTTTCATCTTCTGAAGATTCATCTCAATGACTCCATGGCAAGGAAGCTTTATTTTGTATTTAATTAAAAGGAAATTTATTTGAAATGGTTCTAAAATTGGCATGATTTCTTTCCTCTTAGATAAGTTGTATACTGGTAATGTGCCATTGCTATTTGATAAGACCTAGAAGAGAGTTTGGACTCAGTGTTTTCTATATGCCATTCCAATAGGAATGAAAGATGAGTCTTGTGAGAAGTTGGTGATGCCTTGCCATCTTTAGAATTCCTGAAAAGAGTGTTTAATATGTCTTATAAAGAGGCAGTTGTGTTGTGTGCACTGGAAGTGAGCATACAAAAGCTACAATGTAGCCTTATCGCCTTTACCGAGGTCCAGGATTGAATATAGTCCATGAGAGTAAGATCCTCTGTTAGCACTGCGCGCTCTCTCTCTCTCTTTCTCTCTCTCTCTCCCTCTCTCCCTCTCTCTCTCTCTCGTATTTGATTAGTACAGTTGACAACAAAGCCGTGGTCGGTTATTGGATTATATAGCCTGGCAGAGCTTATTCCAGGTTTTATAACCCTGGTTTTGACATGACCAAATGTGTCAACGACTTTGGCCGGATGGTACAATAAAGCTACTAAAAGCTTCTCAAATCAAAATTACTTTAAATTAGTTCTTCTTAAAAGCAATATAAGTACCTGCCAATAAAGGAATGGAAAAGAGTTCATGAAATCCAAAAAGCGCAGATAGAAAATTGCTTCATCAGAATCCATGGGAAATTGTGGCTGCTAGGTGACTTTTGGGAAGCTGCCTGGCTCTGGAAGAGGCAAAGGTTTTTTGTTTGTTTGTTTGTTGTTTGTTTGTTTGTTTGTTTTTGGCAGAGGAGTTGGTAAAATATTTCAAACTCTCCTGCAGACGTCTCTGAAGTCCGTGTTTTACATTTTTGTCCTGAAGTTCAATCTTAGTGTATAGTGGTATATATGTGTAAAGGTGCTTTTAACAAAAGGAGTGTTTAGTGCAACATAGAAGTCTTTGAGCCAAATCCTGCCTTCAGCGTGCACTTAAGTTCCCATTAAAGGAAAGAACTAACTGAGCTCACACAGCTGAGAGTAAAATTGGAATTCTGCTGTAGGAGATCGGAGTATTAGGAGCTGGAATATTGAATTTCAGTTTTCCCCAGCTGACATTGACTTTTCTCTGGAGCATCACCAGCTAGTGAGATCTAGTTCAGTTGCATGATTTTTTATTTCTCTCCACTAACCCAAATCTAGAGATACAAATCCAGGGCTTAGGAAGTCTCATATAGATTTGCGATATTCCTGAGGGTCTGTGGGATCTTAATCACTTTCATATTTTATTTATAAAGCAAATGTTCCATGACATTGAAACATTAAATGGATTATACTCAGCCATGTGTAATGTATAATTTTCTAAAATTTCTGATTAATTTAACATGGGTGATTTTCATTCTTTGATATGTGGCTTTGGTGTAATTTATAACAAGCTATAAATATTTGAAATACTGTGGCAATGCAGTTTGGGGAATAGTATTAACACCTGCCTTACATGTTAGTTGGGTTATATGGAGCTCTGCATGTACATAGCTATGTTCCTGGCATACTATTTGATCTGCATTCCTTTGGAATAGGTGTATATAATCACTGGCTGGATTCTTAGGGGTTCTTGCTATTTTTGTAGCTTTTGATCCAAAGCCAAGTCTCAATTTTAGGAGTTTTATGACAGCATTCTTTCTTTTCTGCACTTTTTAATTCTTGTCAAAGCAGAAGTGCCGAGGCACTTTCTTTGCTAAGTTTTCACCTTCTTCCTACCATATGCTCCCTAACTCAGTCTGTACGTCGAAAGCAGGAAAGAAAGAACTCAATCCCTGTCAAAGCCCATTCCATGAGTAGGAGTCATAGGATATGGCCTGGGTGACATATGTCCTGTCATGGTACAGAGCAGCCAACCCATGCTGGGAAACGAGGATGAGGACCATCACCAAATTGGATCTTTCCCTGCTTCTCAGGAAAGGCAGGTAGAAAGGCTGCCTCCAGCCCAACAGATCAGGCTTTTCTCTGAGATCCATGGCCTGCCATTTGCTCCTTCCCTGTGCAGCTTGTCTTCATAGAGATGCAGAGTGAGTGTAAAGCAGAACAGGTCAAAATTTCTGGCTCTTCCCCAAGCGTTTTTGGGGCTCCACTGCTAAGTAATGTGAATCTCGCTGAACTTTAATTCCCTTTTCTGTAAACTAGAATTGTTTTAAGAATTAGGGATGAGAGAGAGAGAGAGAGAGAGAGAGAGAGAGAGAGAGAGAGAGAGAGAGAGAGAGATAGGAGAGAGAGTAGGCCTAGTACCTAGTATGGGTGCATTATGATGATCACCATTGTTTATTTCCCAGCTATTATTTAATAATTATAATTGTAAATGACTTGGGATTAAGTCATGAATGGTAAAAATGGTCTGTTTGGAGATCATTTTGGTGACTTACATTCATGGCCAATCCACTGAGAGAATCTGTGATGCCTGAATCCTACTTCTGGGTTTCTTCTACTTGGTTATGATGCTCTCTGCTCTCTCAATATTCCCTGCCAGATGATGTCCATGTTTTCCTGGATTTCCTCTCCAAACAATAAAAACAGAAAACCAACAAATTTGCAAATGATTTGCATTAGTGAGAGCAGATTAAGTTGTACTTTGCTTTTCTGTCTTTCCTCTTTCATTTTGAGGGAGCCATGGTATTAAACATGAAAGGTGTATAGTTTTCTCTTTCTTAGTCTGCAAGATGAGTGATATATGGGGTCAAATGGGGACCTATGCCCTCAAGTGACTTTCTGCCATTCTCACTGCATTTCGAATGGCTAAAATGACATGTTGGGTGCTGTTACAATCTGGTGTTTGGGAAATGGCATCAGGTTACCTCCATACATTGTGACACTGACCTTGACTGGTCATTATCAGCCTTTGCAAAGTCCATTGTGTTGAGTTAGAATAAAATATATTCTTCACATATTTTATTTTTCCACATAATAAATTCCTCTTAAAAGGTGATTCGAAGAACTTGTCAAGTGGGAAATATAGTTAAGGAGGAAACAACACTCTGAATTAATTGTATTAGTGATCATTGAGAGCAATAACTTATTAAAATAATGTTTTGTAATTCTTGTTACTCAGCTCAGTGTTTTCCAGATGTTATCCTGTTTTCCTAGTGTCCTCAGTGAGAATATAGGAAATGGGCCTATTTATGAACTATATAATGTGACTTTGATTAGATAGAAAGCTGGAGCTCAGACATTCAGGGTCAAGTATATTGACAGGTAGGGAAGGCACTGGGTAAGTGTTCTCATGTCAGGCACTGGAGTGCTTTGTAGGGTGACACTTCCAGGAAGGCATTTGAATTTCGGAAGTTTCTCTTTGGTTGAAACTGGCTTGTTGCCTGCTGCTTCTAGGTGGTTCTCAATGTCTTGCTGTCTTGGCTGCGATTTGTAAAAGTTAAATACAAAATTCAGGTAGTATGGTCTAATGGTTAGCATGATAACTCTGGGCAAATGAGTATATGTATATACATATGTTGTATTAGTTTCCTAAAGCTGCTGTAACACATGATGGCTCAGGACAACACTAATCTGTTGTCATATAGTTCTGGAGATCAGAAGGCTAAAATAAGTCAGCAGGGCTGGCTGCATTCTTCCTGGAGGCCCCACAGGAGAATGGCTTTTCTTGCCTTTGCCAGTTTCTAAAGGCTACCTACATTCCTTGGCTGTTGGTCCCATAGTACTCTGACCTCTGCTTCCGTTGTCCCCTCACCTCATCCCCTTCCCTGACTCTGCCTCCCACTTATAAGAACCCCTGTGATAAGATCGGGCCAACCTGGATAATCCAGGATCATTTTCTCAGGATCAATCACCTCTGCGAAGTCCATTTTGCCACGTAAGGTAACATACTCACAGGGTCCAGGGATTAGGATGTGGGTATCTTTAGGATGACATTATTCAGCCTACCACACATATGATTAAACTTTGTGTGCTTCAGTTTCTTCACTTGTAAAGGACTGGTTAAAATGCCCCTCCATCTTCATCTTCCCATTAACACTTTCATTCCTGCAGTTTTAGTGAAACATTTTCTCCAAAGTGCTTTAAGCACCTTAGAAGATAGTTTCTATAAGAAAAAAAGCGGGTTAACAATGATTTGCTAGTTCAGATATGAAACTTATGAAACTCAGATGTTTCTTACCTCACCATTTTATTACCTGACCTTTCACTTGTTATTTGATATCTTCCACCAATGTCTCTCAGTGACCAGAGGCAATTGCAGTTTTTTCCTATTTGTAGCCACTTCCTTTTAATCAATTTTGCATCCCATTCCCAGCTCAGTTAAAAGCAGTCCTTGGCAAAGATCACTTCTTCCCTAAGCCATCTGATAAAATCTAAGCCATCAGCCTGCATACCATCTCTTCCTTGATGTCCCCAAACTACTTTCCTGTATCTGTCTGCTTTTGCTTCCATAAATTTGCTCTTTTTTTTCGGATACTCGCTGTCCTCTGTGTGGGCCGGGTGTGGTTCTAGCCCTGAGTCACGTGTCGTGTCCATGCCCTGGGCTCTCTTTGGCACCCTCCCCATTTTGTAAGGCTCTGGTTTCAACTCCTCCATGGAGCCTTGCTTGCCCACTCCAGTTGTCAAGGATTTTCCCTTCTCTGAGCCCTCTACTAGTTATAATCCATACCACTCATTTGGTAGTTGTCAGGGAGTGTCTAATTTGGTTAATTATCCTTACGTGTCAATAGGTCTTATTTCTCCAAATAATTATAATCTTGAGATCAGGGGTCATACCTTTTACATTGGTGAACTCTCCACTAGGCATTTAGTTCCCAGTAAGCCTTAAATACATATTTCTTGATAACAGTGTGTGTGAATAGGGATTAGCTTTGCAGGCCTTTTGTTCTGGGATTTATTTTTCTGTGCTATTAATCAGGCACTTTATGCCATTTAAATATATTGGCGTTTAATTTCTTAGCTGGCACATGGAATCCCCCTCTGTCTGCTATAGAAAATTATGTATTGGCTCATTTTTATGACTGCAAAACTATTCAGAAGTTGATATAAGTTCTGTGGTAAGGTACACAGATATCTTTTATAGTTATAACAATAGAGACATTTTCCTAAGCTTCAGTCTACATATCTGATCAGGCCTGTCTAAAGATATTTCTCATCCATGGAGATATTTCCCCCTTGGTTCATATGCCTGAAACTGCACTGTTTTTGTAAGGCATAGTCTTTGTAATTCCTCCTAGGATGTCCCAATATGACAAAGTAAATTTTCTACCAAAGCTATTGAATACATACTACTTTGCTAATACATTAGTTTCTACCTGCCACTGTTCCTGACAAACTGAAAAGTATATGCAGCCGTATTAGCAGATGGATACTTCTAGAGACAGACGCTGCATATGTAGGAAAAAACTTCCTAAAAGTTTTCAAGCTGAGAGGGAGACATGGTAATCAGACCTGTCCTAGGTTTGTGGCTTCTGTAAAAGCTGTATTTGCCTATAGCCATGCCACCCTGAACAAGCTCGATCCTCTCTGATCTTGAAAGCTAAGCAGCATCGGGCCTGGTTTGTACTTGAATGGGAGACTACCTGGGAAGACCAGGTACTGTAGGTGTAAAAAATAAAAAAATAAAAGATAAGGAATTGTAAGCTGACAAGGTCCTTGCAATCTGTGAGGTCAACCAGGGTTGCCTCGCTAAAATCAATCAATCAATCAATCAATCAATAAAATAAAAGCTGTATTTGTGAGTTGGTATTTTTCCTATGGCAACTGGGTGACAAGAAGGAGCTAGAACCAGGCATTTGCTATGAGGCAGTTTTTCTGTTTAGTAAGAAGAGATAAGCAACATGCAAATATTTACGAGCCTGTGCGTGAAAATTCCAAAGTGGTTTGAGGCCCTAAAAAATGTGACCTTCATGATCCTTTTTTTTTTTGTTCACTTTAACTTGGCCCTTGTAAAAGAGGGGTAGAGTAAGAGGAGGGGGTTGATATGCCACCGACATTACAAAATAATCACCGTATTTGTGTCAAAGCTGCCTTTTGAGGCTGTAATAATAAATCGCATTGCAGATTTTCAGGCGGTCTTTCACTCTAGTTTCTAAATCGGAGAGGCTCTTTCTAGGAGACTCAGTGGTGACCACAAGGATCATTTGTAGACTTCATTATGGCCTGCCTTCATTTTCATCCCCTAATATATGAGGCCATAGAAATCAGAAGTGTGAATTCAGCCTTTCATTTATCATTGCAGTTCCCCACTTATCATTAAGTCCTTAATTTTGAAAGCTCAAGTGGCCTATTGTGCTGGCAATTAGCCAATTGCAGGTGCAAAATCTTGAAGGCATCCACAGAGAGGTTTTGGTGAGAATCGCCTTAAGAAATGTATCTCTCATTACACTCTGGGATGCAGGATTTGTGAGGGGATGGATGTAAAGAATATTAAATGGATATAGATGTTGTTCAGGAAAGAATTGCTGAAAATGAAAATGAAATTGCTTATCTGAGGGTTGACCTTATTTGACTAAGCAAAAGAGACCCTTCACCCTAAGCCCTTTACAATAGAAATACCCAGAGCACAGTGGGAATGGAGACGTTTAGAGGTGTACTCCAGCTTTGCCATCTGCCCATAAGAGTTCAGCAGCCTTCCGCCCCTCTCCATCCCATTCAAAATCAAGGTCAGATGTTTGGGCTTGGAATTTAAGCCCCAGCGCAATTTGGCCCTCAGCTTTGTCTCCCATCACATACCCTCAGGAACTCTGTGTTCTGGCTTCCTGTTTTCACGTTTTCACCTGGGCTGTTCCCTCTCTCTTAAATGCCTTCCCCTGCTTCCTATACCTTAACTAATCTGTCATGATCTTCCTCAAACTCTCATTTCTTTGGAGAAACTTTTCCGGATCTTCTAGTCAAAGGTAAAACCTTTGTCCGCTACGTTCCTGCCATATTTTGTACTTTTCTGTACTTAAGCCTGAATCAGAGTGATTTATGTCTCATTCATTTGTGTATTCCTAGAAAACCTAGCCTGGTGCTTTGGCACCAATTCATTAAATTAATAACAACCATATATCCAGTTTAGGAAAAACTTGGCATAAGAAAATCTGAGCACATTTCTTTAAGTAAGATATATAAAGAGTTGGCAGCTCATTAACAACTTAATGGAGAGGCTGAGGGCCATCAGAGACAGGGAGCTGAATCGTTAGGATAAACTATCAATTGGTGATCAATTGGAAATGAAGACAAACCATTTTAAAATGATAGGTAATGAGAAACTGGCAATCGACTGGTGATAATTTCATTTATACATAACTTTCACAAGAACACAGTTGTCACACACACCTGTGACACCTACAAGCTCTGTTTTCTTTCCTTTTAGTTTGCTACACTTTTCTGAAATCCTGGGCATTATTGTAGAATTAGATGAAAAGCTGAATTGTCCTTCTGTGGGAGAGCAGTGTCTGTGAATGCAGTGTGTGGATCTAATGCTAGGGGGCAGATTAAAGAAACGAGATAAGATATTTCAGCTTTCAGCCACTCCGAGGAATGATCCCTGCCTGGTGGGGTGAACGCTTTCACCCCATCCTAGGCAGCAAGACCTGTGGGAACTAACCTTCAGATGCAGCAGAGTCTTGATATCTGTAGCAGGCTACTTCTTGCATGCCTTTCTTTTGTTATTTATAGTTCATTCTCAGCTTTCTTTCTGGGCAAAGATAAAGGACTAATCAGTATTTCTGAACGAATGATTCTACGCATCATTTTCCCAGACTTCTTTTTATTCCTAAAATGAAAGTCCTTTTCTGCAAATTTGAATAATTTTTCTCTCAGCTTAAAAATTTGTCATCACTTTTGAGTATCCGCAGCAAGATTATATGACCTTTGCCACCCAGCACAATTTGTGCCTGCCTCTTCCTCTTGTCTTTTTCATGTGGAGGGAATTCAAGCTAATTTTTGGTTAAGAGTGTAAAGGCACAGTACACAGAGTCATGAAATGCAAGAATGTTCTCAGAAAGCCAAGGACAAACGTTCCTTAGCTCATGCAGTATTGTTGAGTCTTTTCGTTCCTGCTGCCTTGCACAGAGGAGGTGTGTGATAAGTTGGGAAGAGTTATAATGGAACTTTACATCAACAGCGTCATTCTGGGTGTTTTGAAGTTTAGACAGAGTTGTCAAACCGTTAATGTGGCTCTGCATCATAATCCCTAAAAGAAAATTACTGTATGTGAAATTAAAATGAATCATCTCTGATTTTCCCATCTCTTTTCTATTTGTGCCTTTAGGGGGCCTTTAAGGACTAGAAGGCAGAATATTATGAAAGGAGATATATTTATTCTACTCATGAGAAGGCTCGATGCGCTTGGCTTTGCCGCCTGCGAATCATCGTGTCTTTTCCTCCCTTAAAGGATAAATATGGCATTCATTCCAACCCATTTAGCCCATTATTCTTTTGTATATAAAATAGGCCCAATTAAGACATTCTTGTGTTAATTTCTGCATTCTATGTATGGGTAGAAAGAGTTTAAAAATACCCATCACAGCAAACGTCGCAAAATGCCTAATGCATACTCAACATACCACCCTTGCCCCCCTCTCCAACGAAAGGCAATAATTCACCCAGTCATGGAGATTTGCGATTTTCTGTTTTCCACTTACCTATATTAAGGCTCTGTCTATGCGCAATCCAATATTTAGATGAAAACGTGTATTTGTAAATATCTGGGGTTTTGACTAAAATTTTCATTTTTATCCATATGTTTGGCATTGTAGGACCCAGACTAAGAGTCTACTGTCTGCCTGTGTTAACTCATTTATGGTCACCCAAGTGCACAAACAGAAAGTGACATGCTTGCCTTGTTCTTCTCTCCCTCATCTGTCCAAAGAGGGGACAAGGTCATCACTTTCCCAGGTGTCTAACTGAAATTCTGTTTTGTGTCTCTCACTGGTTATGCTAATTATTTAGATGAACCACTTTGGGCCATGTCAGGAGGCCAGGGCTCTAATCCTTCTACCGCCTACTGGCTGCATGATATCTGGAAAGCTCATCGAACTTCTCTGGGGATCTGACTTCTCTAACTATTAAAAATGGTTGGAGCCCAGTGAAGAGTAGGGACCCTGTAATTGTAGAGACTCCATTTCAACTCAGAGTTCCATGAATTCCCTTTGCTCTATCCTGTGCATGGAAATTAATTGTTGACAAATATTACTGTGCCAGTGTGCCTTTTCGAACTATTAGTCCACTTTCAGGTCATTTTGACATCTTGTGGGCAAGTCGGTAGAGTATATAATAAATAAGACATGGTTTTCAAAAACTTAAACTAAAAGGACAACATTTTTAAAGATGGTTCCGTTTTTCTAAATGTTGATATAATCCACAGTCACCTTATATTTACTCCCTATAAAATCTTTCTTGCATATTATACCTTTTTGATAAACTCAGCTTGTAAGAACCAAATACAAAATATCTATCCCCAAGATGCCATAATATTTGGTTACTAGAAATATTAGCTGCAGAAGAGATTCAACGAAATTCCTCTGAATTATGATATGAACCTTTGAATTTCAAAATGTTGTTTTCCATTAAAAGTTATCTTATGGCAGGGAGAACATGATAAGCTAAAGAGAGGTGACATCTAGTGAGACTATACATAATGAACTTTCTTCTCTCTGCTCCCCCAATATATAGAGAGGTAGATAGATAGATATGTTGATATGTAACATATATATTTAGTTTATACTATTAGAAGAATCTGAAAGTTATTTATAACTTGAATTCAGTTCTTCCTATAACTACTTCTTATAAAAATTCTGAATAATATCTGAATCATTAAACAAAACTCATTTTCCTTCTTTGGGGACAGTTGAAGCTTATAATCTTTGAGATCAAATGAATCTCATTAAAAAAAATTGTACCATTTCATTCCTTTATAAATCTTTTCTGGTATGACGACATACAGCAGAAATGGGTACAAGATAGATTTTACAAGAGGGCCTCATTTTAGCTGTGAGGGTTTATTTAGGCATGGTTATAATTTTCCTAATGAAGAAAACAAATTAACCTAGCAAGTAGATTCTGCTATTGGAAAACATACGCAAGTTTTACACAAGAAGAAATGTCTAGCCAAAATGGATGTCTATCGAGCACGACTTTTGGAACTGAAATAGTTTATAGTACCTTGTGTCTTGCTTCTGACTGTGGACCCACTCACTGCCAGACAACCCATCAAAATGAAGGAGCTACCCATGCTCCGAATGTGGTTATGGCCCCAACTATTCAGAGGCCAAAACTGTTAAATGGGCATACCCAAGGACTCCGGGGGATTGAGATAAATATTGCTTTCTTCTTGTTTCTTCTTCAGCTTCTTCTATTCTATTTTCTTTCACCATGGCCTCTTATTCCTCTTCAAAATCCCTCAAGCTGGGAGTTTTGGAGGATTCTACAAATAGCTTTCCATACAATCCCTTCTGGCTTTCAGAAACACTCTATAATGTGTCCTCCAGGAATTCCTTCTGACCTCTGCTATCCTAGGGCTGCAGACTTTCTCACACATGGCTCAGGTGCTATTGTCAGCAAAGCAGAGCTGGGAATGGAGGGTTCCATATGTGTGAGCAGAACTGGAACAAAGACTTTTGACCAAATATATGGCCGAACATTGAGGTTGCATTATATAAACAGAATCCTCCAATTGCCCCACTTCGACTTATTTTCCCAGACAGCTCCAATGTCTTTGGTGTGCATACTCTTTAGCAGACCTCTTGACAAATAGATTGAAAGAAAAAAATAAATTTTGTTTGTTATTCTTACTATTAATCTTCTAAAAGGTGGTAGGGTAGTCAGCAGATGAGAGACTGGTGAAGAGGAAATGCTTTTAATCTAAGACTTCTCTTTATTGATTATAACAGCATATTCCACATACACATTCTGTAAACAACCACATGGGGAAGATTATCATATTCTGTGTATCTGAGATCGCTGTCGTGCAAGCTACATAGAGAAGTCAAGGGGAAGATATGTTCCTAAATATTTAACGCCACTCTTTTTGTCATCTTACCTCTATGGGTGACTTTCCCAAGAGGCCATCTTTCTGACCACTATTTCACACTTGGCTATGTGGTTTTCTGAGTTCTCTGTTATCTACCAGCACAATTTTGTCTGCTCTAGCAATTTTGCCAAGAAATTCTTAATTGGGATTATTGTCCTGAGAAAGCATTTTCCTCAGAGTTATGAGAAGTTTATCATTTAGGAATGACAGTAATTACCAGCTTGATGTAGACTCTTTCATGCTTAGCTTGGGAGGATGAAGTCCTTAGTATACCACTAATATGAGTGGGCAGATGTAGTTGTCATTGTCAAATCCTGGAATTTACTCTAGGCAGAACTATCACCAAGACAGGAGTTAAAGGGCTTAACTTTTTAATTTAATTATTAGAGGGTGTGATGGTGTATTGGTTATATAAAGTAAGGCTTGTCTCTCATTCCTACTCAGTGGTCTAGTAAGTGATTTAAGAAATCTATACATCATGGTTTGTGGCTAGCAAACATGGAGGGAATGAACTAGGTGGCAGAAGAGTTGGGCTTGTAATAGATTGTTCTCATTTTTCCAAGAATTCTTCCCCATCATGCCATTTTTGTTCATGGGCTATACCTTAGAGCTCCCAAAAACATAAGTTCAGGATCTTGAAAAACCAATGTTAATGCATTCATTTAGGAGACACTGAAATTATAAATCTCTGCTTTTTATTTCACCAGATTAATTTCTGAATCACTCACTATGCCCTGTGGGCTCAATAAAAAATATAGCCATCTCCTCATTTTATGCTTAGTTTTTGGCTGTGACTTACAGTGGCCTTACTCTGGAAAAGAAGTCCACATTGGGAGAATTGGATTCTAGTCTTGCTAAGATTCTGATCATGCTTTGTGATTTTGAGCAAGTCAATTTTTACATCCCTCCTGGGGCTCTTTTTTTCCCCTCAAGGTGGTTTCAAAACCCTGTTGTCCCCAAAGGAAAAATAGTGCTTGCTTAGCTTCCAAATTTTACCCAAATGTAGTAACCATTCATTTCATGGAAACCTTTGCTCAGAACTGCCGACTCATACTGTACTGGATGGATGGGCGTTTTTCAATTCTTCTCTTTCCTGGTCTGCCCTCTGTTGGTGATATAAGTGAGTATTCGCACCCCTAACAGCACTCTCAGAGAGCAAAGTAATGATAGAAAACACTTTAGGGAGAGGTGTCCAAGGCAGTAAAAGCTTATGAAGTAAACGAGTGTATGAGTTCAGAAGAGGTGATTTCTGGGAGCTTTCCTGGTCTGGCAGCTACAGCAGAAGTGATGGAAGAGCTCAGGACATAGGCTTTCTTAATTATGGTACCTATGTTAGAGCAGAGCCCTCTTGTTGGATGAGATTGGGAACAGTGGTTGTTTTACTAATCAAAACATCAATTAAAGCAGGGAATTATCAAAAAATTATAGTATCTAAAACCTTTTATTTTAACTTAATGTGTATAAAGTACATATCCGTTGGGTAATTTTTGATGGTCTTTTTAAAGTATCGGATGGCTAACTAGAGTTTCATGTTGACTCTCTTGCATAATGCACAGCCATAATCCATTTTCAGTTTATTTCTTTGAAGTGGAACAAGAGCTTAGAGACACTTAGGAAATCATCTCATCCTGAAGTCTTCTGGATTTTTACTTCTTTTTTTTTCTTGAATTCTTTGCTGTTGTCTAATCCATACCTTTTCTCCAAACATTTAGCTTAGATTTTAACAATAACTCTGTTTTTCCACTCATATTTAATCAATTTTTCTAATATTTATTTTTATTTTATATTATATTTAGTTTTATATAATATATTATGTAGTCATAACAACAACTACAACTGCCATAAACAAGTTTGAGAACAAACAAAATTTCCTTGTAGTGAGCATATAACTAAACTGACAAGAAGAAACTAAAGAGGAGCCTTTAGCTATGGGTGTTGAGCTTTTTTAAAAAATAGGATATGTTAAGGCCATCTATTCATGTATTCATTTCATTTATTGAGCACCTACTATGTGCCAAGCACTCTTCTAGGTGCTGGGAACATATGAGTAAATGGAATAAAATTGCTACCCACCAAGAGCTTATGTTCTAGTAAGAGAGACAGAAAATAAACAAGTCAATGTTGATATGGAGGTTTACCTTATTTACTTGAGTCCATTTTATATGCTTTGTGCCACTTTTTTGTGATGTTAAAACATTGAGAGTGCTAGGAATCTCCCTCTAATTCCCTCTTAGTTACTTTACCATTGCCAGTTGTCCACTTGAAATCTAGCTCCTTAGTGATTAAAAAGATATTCTCAAAGCTAGAAAAGCTATGGTGAGTTGGGATGCTGGACTCGCATATAAAGAGCAGATGTAGGCACCAGCTGAGATGGCCCCTTCTGAAAGCTGTCAGTGTTGGTTTGCACAATCGTAGGCGCTGGTGAGTCTAAGATTTCTATGGCAGGCCACCAAGCTGGAAATTCAGATGAGACTTAATGTCACAGTCTTGGGTCCGAAGGCTGGAAAGTGCAATCTCTATGTTGAGTCTGAAAGCACAACTCCTTCTTCTCAAGGGAACCCCGATCTTTGATCTTAAGGTTTTCAATTGATTGGGTGAGGCCCACCCACATTATGGAGGGCGATCTCCATTACTAAAGTCAACTGATTGTAAATGTTAATCACATATACAAAATACCATCAGAGACAACTGGGCACCATTGCCTAGCCAGTTTGGCACATAAAATTTACCATCACAAGCACTTCTCTCTGAAGGTGCAGTGGTTGGTGCTGGGAGCACGGAGCAGACAGGCTGTGTCTGCCCTGCAGGGCTTGACATCTTAGAAGTCAGTGTTCTCTGCCTTCAGTGTCAGAACCCTTTGGTGGAGAACAAAGTCCATTACTGGTGGCCTGTTATGATGTAGTCCCAGGCCAGCCCATGCCATTGTGACATAGGCGGAGTGTACCTATTCTTGCTGTTCTCCTCTCTGTGTCTCATTGTCTTTGTCCTGGCACTCAGCATACTGTTTGGCAGCGACGCTCAGTACAGTCTGTCAGTTCAATTGTCACTGATCCTTCTAACTACACTGTAAAGTCCTCGAGGACATAGTGAGTTGGCATCCTGGCAAGGGGGCAACAGATGAAGTAGGAGTTTGATGGCAGTAATTAAGATGCAGTGTGTAACCATCAGTTCTAGTAGGAACTGCCCAGAGGTTTAAAAAAATGAAAAGCTTTGAATTAGCCCTAAAGGCTTATAAAGATAGCACCATGTAATATTAAGAACAGTAGATCTCTTCCCATGTCTGGCCCTTAGTTTTCTCACATGTAAGATGAAAGGGCCAGATGAAGTGTTCTCTTAACACTAAATGCCAGTTATTTTAATCAACTTCTGTGCAGAAGACCATGAATAGTCTTTAATATTGGAAGAATCACAAAGACTTGGTTTTCTAAACATTTGAGAGGCTTAGAGATTGAAAGAAATTGTTTTTCTTAAGATCCATGTGAATGGGTGTGCCTTGAAAAAGTGAAATGATGTCTTTGCATCCTCCCATTCTGTTTGCCTAGCTTAGTGCCTGGCACAGGGGAGGTGCATATTAATGTTTGTAGAAACAGACTGAAGGAAGAACATAGGTATTGGAGGGTTTCCTGTAGTCCTAATGTTTATTTATGGTTTACATTAACTTATTGTGAGCTTATACTTTTATTATATGTAGTTATCTGGCATTAGTGTATTATTTATCATACATATGCTATATGATATACAATGCATAAAATGTTATACATAATATATGTAATATATGTGTTACATATGATGCACTATTAGTGTATATTATATATGCATATTATATATCATATGTTATATATTATGTGTGTTATCATTCCATTAGGTAATATATATAATCTCCCCCTTAAACATTTGAATAAAGATGTCTTTTTTTCACTTGGTCTGGAATAAATAATCACATGTTTAAAATTATTTCAAATAACTTGAAGAGCAAGGAGAGTTATAACTATATAGGTAAGAAAATAATAAAATAAACCGGTAACTTCTTTGCAGGGAAGACCTGTGTAGGTGACAGTCATTAACGGAGAAGCTGCAGCTTTTCAAAGCACCTCAAGGCAGAAGGGCCACAGCAGACATGGGTTCCCAGATGTGAGCATCTCCTATCCCAGCTGCTTTGAAAAGCCCTCCTCTTTTAACTTGAGGTTTCGTAATTCGGTGACACGTGTGCCCTTTAAAGCCTGCGGGGTCGGTGGAAGGTCTGTGATAAGCTGACAGTTTTATATTTAGTTAGTGATTTTGTAAGTGCAGCATGACAAATGCCACATATTTAATTTAATTCTTAAGTTGTTTCTAAACCAGTAGCTCTAGACAGTACAAACTGATGATAAATAACATAACATGGGCTCTTTTTTTTTAAAGGGCCGAGTCTTTAAATTTTCTGATTTAGTGGGCACTTTTGAAGTGTCGAGTAACGCATCTTCTAAAAGGGAAGCTTTTTTAATCCACAGAGGTTTTGCGATGTGCAGCCCTTTTCCTCATCACCTCTTCTAAACTGGTCGCCAGCCACTCTTTATTTTGGCCTTCTCTCCTTTACCACCTACGTTTTTCAAAAATCTTATACACACAAAACTGTAATGAGCTACCTCTAAATGTAATTGATTCCAACATGATTTAAAAGAAAAAGCTTTCTGTGGATGCATCAGCACCGAAGTCGCTTCCGCCTTTTAAATTTGCCATATTACCAGCATTATTTTATTTTCTATGCCTGTATCATGATACCTTTAGATAGCCTGCACATATCATATTTAATTTGCTGATCATAAAAGTAGGACTTGTAACAGATTTTTACATTTTCCCCCTTTATGCGTATGTATACTTTTTATAGAACAATAATGACCAGAAGGAAAGTTAAATTATTCAAAATAAATGTATTTAGTATGTATTTTTATATATTTCTTTTTGCTTACCTGTCAATAGAATTTATAATGCCAAAATAATATTCACAGTTATTTTCCATTTAAGGAAATTTCTTCTGCCCAAAGACAGACTATAGGGCACCCAAAATCCAGATGGTAACTAAAATTTCTGTCACATATCCATTTTCCTCCCATGAGATGACGGTCCTTTTATATTTGGAAATTATCTGCATCTTAAAATTGTATTCAGAAACATCTATGTGCCTAAGAATGGAGTTAGAAAAACTACCCAAGGATGTCTTAAATTTAGTGAGTTCTCTGCTAATAGCAAAATTCAAGAGAACAGAAGAAAACCACTCTCAACATTTTGAATCTCTATGGGCTCCATTTTCTCCATTGTTCTCACTTTTTGCATGCTAATCAGATAAAGTGCCTCTTGTGGTGTAGCCAGCTCTGCAGGCTTCTGAGCAATTTCCTTGCAACTAGGATCCCTCTTCTCTGACTTCGCCCAAGTGATTTGCTTTCCGTGCAGGCTTTGCTTGTCCACAGGGATGAGCTACTCCAAAGAAGGGAAATCTAACTGAGGCTGGCAGCCCAGCGTCAGGTCTGTCATGAGTTGTGAATATGAGAATATGAACCTTTAGGCATCGAGTTGCAAGATTGATGTGTCTGTCGCTGGTTGAGCACACTGACCTGTCCTGAGACCAATACCTCTTCTGGAATTATCTTGTCAGTGACAGATAGGCTTGGCGGTGGTGACTTTTGACCCTCTACTCCCCCAGAAGTCAAAGGAGCAAAAGAAAACTTCAAAGAACAGGCCTGTGGTCATCCTTTGCAGGCTGAAAGAGCACGGACTAGGATCAGCCTCATTATCAGTCACATCTTGCCTTGCACTAATCGGAACACACGTCATCCGGTGACCTAGTGCTGCCCGTCCGGTCTTTTTCTGGACTGGACATCAAAGACTTGAGATTCTTTCATTTCTCTAGTCTTATTAATGTACTGTAAAAAAATCATGCTTTCTTTCCACCATCAGAAAAATGTCTTTGTTCCTAAAGCTAGAGGATTCGTCAGCCTTTCTGACTTAGAAGGAGAAGGTAAAATGCATTAGTTCAATTTAAGCACGAAAGACTGTTATCACCAATGACCTGTTTCAGCAGGGCATATCGTGGGGATTAATGACAGACTCAGGGGATCTGATGACCCACAGCAAAACCAAAGGGCCATTAACCCCCATCAGTCATTTAATTCCCAGGGAAAACCCATTCAGAGGTAATTATTGCTGTTATAACCTGAAAAAAAACAGAGGTGCATGAATTACATTAATGAGCTCTGTTCATTTTATTTTATCATGTTAGCCCAAGAAAAAAGTATATGCATTTAAACATGTGAGTTTCCCTTTTCAATTCCTAAGAAAATATTCTTTTGGAAAAATCGGTGGTTCTGAGACAAGCCCACAATTTTGGCAACTCCTTTCCCTATTCTCTGTTCAGTTCCCAATTTGTGAGTGACATCATGGACTGTTATTCTAGAATGTCATCTTTGTACCATTTATTGTCTGTGGGTTATTTGTGCTAGAAATAGGGACGAGGACTGATAAGCCAGACAGGCATCTGTTTTCCAGCCTATACCCAAGCCTCTTCCCCCTACTGATGAGGCTTTAGGTCTCTTCTCACCCCCCTCCTGCCCTTCCACCTTCCTTCAATAATATTAAGTAAGCATCTACTATGTGCTAGGTGCTGTGGTCCATGGGGCAGATTACAAAAATTAGAGATATAAAGGGAAAGGAAGTCAGGCTCTAGGATTTCTGGGATGGAGAGCATTATTAGTTTCCTAGGACCACCATTAACAAATGGCCACAAACTTAATGTCTTAAACAATGGATATTTTTTTCTTTCATGGTTATAGAAGCCAAAAGTCAAAAATCAAAGTGTTAGCAGGGCGCATATCCTCTGAAGGCTCTAGGGGAGAATCCTTTCTTGTTTTTTCCTGTTTCTGGTGGACTCAGGCATTCCTTGGCTTATGACCACATCACTCTAATCCCTGCCTCTGTCCTCACATGATCTCCTCTGTGTCTCCAGTCTCCTCTGCCCTTCTGTGCTGAGCACAGAAGTCACAGATTGGGGGCCTATCCAAAATTCAGGATGATTTCATCTGGAGCTCCTTAACTGATGACATCTGCACCGTAAATAACCTATTTCCAAATCAGGTCATGTTCATGGGCTCAGACGTATCTTTTGGAGGTCACTATTTGACGTGTTTTAAGGTGTCATGGCCTGGAGATTTGGAGACCTTTCATGTAGATTACTCTTTGAAGCCCTGAGACTGGCCAAGGTGCTGAAAGAAAGTGTATGATGCTGGAGAAAGAGCAACACAAAGAGGGCTTTGGGGACTTCATCATTCAGGGGGTAGAAGGAATGGAAGTTGTCATGAAAGGAGACAGTGAAGGAAGGCCAAAGTGGCAGGATGCTGAGCTCCCATGCTCCATTTTCCAGAAACCAGAGAGGAAGTTGTCAGGAAAGTTGGGGTTGGCCAAGGTTAGAAAATACACAGTGCTGATGGCCACACAACATTGTGAATGTACTTGATGCTACTAAATTGTACAGTAGAAAATGGTTAAAATGGCAGATTTTCTATTATGTATGTAATGAGAGAGAGAGAGAGAGAAAGAACGAATCACAATTTGAAAGATTAATAATATAATATCCCCCCCCAAGTTGGAACTGATCAACAGTGTCGTACTGTGGATAATCTAAGGGAATAAAAATTGTGAAGTGGAAGAAGACCACTTTTAAAGTACTTGCCTGAGAGAACCCTGATTAGGAAGGTCCTTTAGTTTTCCCCAGTCATCCTGCTTTCTTTGGCCATTTGGAAAACATATTTGGAGAACAGCTTGCTTCCTTTGTTGCATGTCTTGGCTTGGCATCACAGGAAGATTCATGAGGCTGTGAATGTATTGTCTCTTTGGAGCCAGACTGCTCATGTCCATGTTTAAGCTTTGGAGCAAGAGGAGATAGCTATGAGATATGCCATGAGGAGTAGAGTCCCAATGTTTCTAGATAATGATATGCCGATTGCCATAAAGATATAGTGGCAGTTGCTTCAAGACTTTGGCGCTGTCTTGGGATTGATGTAACAGCTGCACTGTAGTGGAAAACTGAATTCTGCCTTGGCGGATGAACTGTGGCAGTTTCTAGAAGACATGTCTTTGTATGTTAACATACCAGTTTTACTCAAACTTCTTTTCGATGTGTTGGCATTACCCATAAGAATGAGCGTTTGTACCATACATAAATGTAATTTTTTTATTACTGCCATAGTCCTGTTAGATATATTGAAATAAAATATGCATGTCCCAAAATATATCCTGTTTTCAAACAGTCATCCAAGGACAATAGAAACCTCTTAAAGAATAGTAATTGCCCTCATTATAAGTATATGGTAAGAGTTGGTGTTGTGTGTGTGGTGGTGTGGTGTGTGTGTGTGTGTGTGTGTGTAAATATGGGAGTGGATTGGAGGAATAGAAGGTGATACATTTCTGGGTCACAATTTTTTCTCATCTGTAAAGGAAGCGACAGATCCACTTGACCTCGAGAGTAGTTTCAACAGTAAATATTTGCTACTAATGCTGTGAATAGAAAAGCAACAGACATGCCTAAAAATTTGAGATATAACTTTATGTGCTTTTAATGGCAAATTATTAGTTTACTTTAATGAATTGAAACTTTAAAAAGTCAAATATTTGATTAATTGCACCATTAATCTGTTCCTATTAGTCGATTGAAATAAATTGTTTATAATAAATTAATTTCCAGTTCGTAATATGTAAATTTGTAGTTGAATTAAAATCCCATTATGTATTTTCTTGAGACAAAAGGCACATTGATATATAGTTTGATGAGTGAAGCATAGCAAATGCTAAGGAATCAGCTCAGCTGCAAGAATGATGATTACTTACCAAGTTCTTGGCAGAGAGAGAGCTGGGCCAAGCAACCGGATCTTCCTGGAATTGTGGGAAAGCAAGGTTTTTATGGAACGTGAGTTCCATTGCATACTGACAGTGAGGATGGCTCACGCTGTCCTCAGAGAATCTGAAAATTAGATTTTCACATGTATAGAACCTTTCTTCTCAAGATAATCAGGCTCCTGTTCCTATTGTTTGAATCAGCAACACCTGACCCAGCAGTCCTGCAATCTTCTGCTTGAGTCCTTCTGGGAGAGAAAACCCTCCTCTGTGTACCCCCTTCCCTGCAGATCCCCTGGGAAATCAGCTCCCTCTTCCCAACACTGCCCTTCAGATATTGAAAAACAACCTGTATGTGCCCTGAGTCTTCTCTTTTTTAAGGCAGACATCCCCGGCTCTTACAACCAGTGTCCACAGTGTTGTGAGCCTTCTCTGTTTCCCCTGAAGCTGGGCCCACCCCACTACACCTCCACAGAGTGCCCCCTGTGGGGAGTTGGGGTGACCAATGACTTATATTCCTTAGGGACTTTGGTCCAGGCCTAGGAGACTTCCCAATGGGGGGAAGGGATTCTTTCAGAACATGCATAAGCAGCCATTTCCCAGGAGGGCATTAACCCTTTGTTTGGCTTTAAAATACACAGGGACCTTTTGAGGTGACTTGGTTTTTGTTTTCTTGGTAAATGAGGGGAGCGGCGATTTGGGAGCTACAACAAGTAACATTTATACTTGGCTTTGTAGTGTAATTATAGGGCATTTGGGGAAATATCTCTTTACTTTCTTGTCTCAAAGACTTCCTTCATTCTTGCAGGTGGGAAACAGTGAAGGTCACCTGGGTGCAAGCTCTGGTGACAGATGTCTCTAAGGTGGGCAACAGCTTGTACCTCCCTATACCCCCTCCTCTACCCAGTGTAAGCCAAAGTGTAGAAAATTTCTCTTGGATACTTCCCTATGCTTCAGCTGTTCCTGTGTCTGCCAGAGCAGGATGGACTTTGTAGACTTGTGACCTCTCCTGTCCATCCTGTGACCATTCCTATCCCCAGCTAGCCTGCCTCCTTAGCTATTTTTTATCACTCTAGTTTCTGGGCAGAAAGACAAGAAACAACTGCTAGAGCCCAGAATATATTTGTTCATGCCAACCTTTATGGACCCTCTCTCATTGCTGTTCAGAAAATCTCTGAATTATTTTGAGGTCTTCTTCAGGCCGACATGCTAGAGCTTTCCTTGGTCTGTGAATAGAGGTCTTCCTCTCTTCCTCCGGCCATTAGCAGATTCATATTCTCTTTCTCTAAGGAGACCAAGGCCATTTGGCATGAATTTCATAATCTTTCTTCCTCACCCCTTGTCTCAGTGCCTCTCACTTCTTCCAAGTATCTCTGAATTTTCAGCTCTCACTTTCTACCTCAGGGTAGTGGGGAAGTATCTTGCCACATTCCCAATCGACCCACAGTCTAAGAACACTTGATTTCTCCTTCCTCTCTATGTTAGGGTTAAGAGTTCTAGATGATTATATTGGCTGAAGACTACCTGTCAAAGAAGCTACACCCTGAATGAATCAATCCCTTCTAAATCTAAGAATGTGTAGTGAGATTATATTCAGAAATGTTCTGCTTCAACCCATGAAGGAAAGAGAAAAAAGTTCCCAATTTTGCAGAATATTGTGTTAAGGAAGTTTTGGGTGAGAGGAAAAAAGATAGGTATGGTCATCAAGCACACATACAAGACAAGGCAAGGCCAAAGCCTGACTGATCCAACTGAAAAAGATAAAGCAATATAATTTTAGGTTTAGCCAGTTCAATACACACGTACGTAGTGCAAAGAATGGGCCAAAGGAGCCAGGTCCTGTCCTTTCTGTCCCACACACTAAAAATGGCAACAGGGAAAGAAGGAGCTGCATGACTGCAGAGTGAGCCATGGGCTACCTAGTTGTTGAATTCTTAATAGAGTGCAGCTAAGGGATTCTATTTTACTCTACTGCTCCATTCAAAGGGACATGGGGGGAGCATGGGCCAGAACCCAAGAGTGGAAAAGAAATGGTCTCGTGACAGTCTCCCACAGGAGATAAGGAGGTAAGTGGGAGATGGCCTCAGAGCAGCTCTTCACAGGCCTGTGTCCTCTCATATTTTAGGAGGATCATAAGACATTCTGCAAAGACTAAGATTAACAGTGGCTCAAGCCTCTGCCTATTCATAAGGTCACCAGGGCGCCACGGCACAGCCTTGCCCCTGTTGCAGAAAAGAAGCAGATAAGGCACAGATAATAATGTGTGTCTTTGTGTCTATGGAAAAGCCTGCCTCAGTGAGATGGGAGATTTCATTGAAATGCAAACATCATTTTGGGTTTCAATGGCCTATGAACCCAGTAGTGAGAGACCAAAACCTAATTTCTATTTAACTTGAATGCTAACTTAATAATCATATAAATACCTTCACATTTAATGCTTAAGCAGAATTTCATTAAAATTTCTTTGACGTTCAGCCAAATTTTGAAGTGAATTGGAACCGGTTTGCATTTCTTAAATTGGTCTTTCTTTGGAAATAATGAAAAAGTGTGAGAGTCTTGGCTGAATTCCAATGACTGTGACTCAACTTGTTAAAGTTACATTTTAATATTTACACATTACATAGTATAATATTTATACTATGCAACAGATTGGGAGTCTAGAATTCAAAATAGCATACACTTTTGACTTGGAATTACAGTATGGTAATCATTACACCCGGAGAATTAGAGGTTATCTAATTCCGAGACTAGGGCAACGTGGGCAGAGGATTTTGAAATATAAACACCATCAAGCGTGTAATTCTAGCTTAGACTCTTGTGTTGAGTTTCGTGGCAATGTGTGCTTTGTATACTGGCCATTCGTCATTTTCACTCTTCTTGAGATACTTTAGGGGAAAGCTGGCTCACATACAACACCATCTACTGGCTTGTATGGTGATGGCATCCATGAGGCCATGGGCAACCTGTTCTGAGCATGCTGGGACCTGGGCTGGCTCAGACATGGCGCACAAGGACATGAGCTTCCAATCAGAAAAGGTAGGGGAAGTTACCAAAAGGTGAATACGATCATAGAAGGACCCTGGGAATTACCCAGTACAAACCTTGTGTTCTACATGTGAGGAAACTGAGGTCCAAAACTGTTAAATGATTGACTTCTGGTCACCAAGCTAGTTGGTGATAGATCTGAAATGGAAACCTACATCTCCAGGCTCCGATCCAGAGAGCTTTATCACTTTCAGATAGAAACCCACATGTGCTTACCTGCAGTTTGTCCATGTGCAGATAGATAAATAAGTAACTGGATCACACATCCCTGGATTCCTTGGAAATGACACTGCAGAGGGTATTCAAGAGTCATTTGGAAGGTGGCGTCAACTGGATGGTATATCTGTTCCTTTCAAACCCCCAAAGTCAGGCTTCCAGGAGCGCTGTGAAAATAGCAAACACTAGTCAGTGTAATATCAGGCCCTCAGGTATGGGGTGAAGAGGGGAAGGATTCATCCCAGGCCAGTAACCTGGTCACAGCTCAGTATGAATGGATCACTGGGCCGACCTGTGAGATTCTAAGCGCGCTGAAACTGAACTTGCTACTTGTCAGAAGAAGGATTTTTCCTGTTGAGTGGAGGGCCAGAAGGTTGAAGCAGGTGACTTCTGTGGTCTCTTCTGAGATTCTCTAATGTAAATCAGCCTCATCTCTACATTGTGAGTATATATGTGTGTACACACAGGCCCCGTGGGCATTCACTGAACCTGAATATTTTGCCATATTATGGGTTTAATAGACTCAGGTTGTGCGTAGAAGACAATATGGAGACAACTAGCCACAAAGAAAGCATTCTGTCACTCACTTAGTCATTTTAGTCCACACTTCCTTCTTTATATAATAACTTTCTTCATCTTGTGCCAAACCATGGGCCTTCCTTGGAGAGCCTCCCGGGCACTTCTCTCCTGAACTATCCCCAGAGTCTGGATGACTAGAAGCTTTTCACATGGAGTGGCTTGCTTGTAGACACTCAGTCCTGTTTAGTTTTTAGTGAGTCGTGAGCATTTTAAAGTAGACTTCCAAACTCATCTGATCCGTCAACCTCCTGTTCAAAAGCCCCCAGAGGAGAAGAACACTGCTATCCTTACTCTTTCACATTCCCTTTCCCTTATGAAGCAATGAGCTGAAAGTGCCTAATTGGTATCAGGAAATCCGAAGGGTGGTACAGAGAAAAGAGCACTAAATTGAGAGTCGGGGCTCCAGTCCCAGTCATGCCACTGACCCAGGTGGATGACAATGGATGACCCACTTCCTCTCTTTGTACTTGATCTTTCCCATAGTGGCAAATGATGGCTTTGATCTCCATACTCTCTTAAGACCCTTTGATTGAAGGTTGTTTTCATGCTCAATCGTCTCCTGATTTCACGTTCCTGGTTTGAACTACAGTACAGTGTTTTGC
The DNA here is from genome assembly GCA_003508835.1 of Eonycteris spelaea. Taxonomy (NCBI): domain Eukaryota; kingdom Metazoa; phylum Chordata; class Mammalia; order Chiroptera; family Pteropodidae; genus Eonycteris; species Eonycteris spelaea. Next base: position 2,352,767 of record PUFA01000200.1, read on the forward strand.
AGGTGTGCAGTGCCTTTCAGGATAATTTTGCTCCTGTTGGAAGATGTATTGTCATCTCTATTATTGTAATGTCATGGAACCTTCTTATTAATCAATAAAATTGATGGGTTAATGTGTAGGGTTTTATAAATGAGTAAGCACAGATTTCATACTCTATAATATGCAAGCATGATGAATCCACCTTTGCTGGTTACGCTCAACCACAACAGGAGAGGGCAAGTGTGGCCCCACTTATCCTGAGCAATCGAGCATCTAGTTATTTGAAGTAATTTAAATGTCTCGTGTCAGTCTCTTAAGCTGCTTCCGTATGAATAAAAAGCATATTTCAGATAATTTTTGGATAGTTATTTTTATTTAGTTTTACTGAGTAATAATGCCTTACATCTTTATAGAAATGGGACCTTTTCTCCTCCTCTCTCAAAGATCTAGTGCCTCTTCATGATAGCAAGGATCATGCTAAATAATATAGATAAAGAAATTTACCTTCACAGGTGTTTTTACAAATGTTATCTTATTTGAAGGTCACAGCAATTGCCAGAGATGCTTACTGGTGAGAAAAGTCAAGCCTTAGAGGGCCAAAGTGGCAATAAATGACAGAGCAGCTGTGGATGAACACAGACCTTCAGGCCTTGCCCTGCCTCACCCATTGAGCACTTTTCAGAGGGATGTTGGAAAGCCTTAAAGAATCATTCTCATGCATTCATTCACCTCTGCTAAGAATATTGAGCCCCTACTATATATTGCGTAATGCCTTTAGGCACTGGGAGGACAAGAAGGATTAAACTGTTGTACCTGTGGTCAGCAGAAAAATGTCCCCCTAAAGGTGTCCATGTCTCCTAAGCCCCTAAACCTGTGAATGTGTTACTTACAGGAAGAACTTTGCAGATGTGATTAAGTTAGGATCTGGAGCTGGGGAGATGAACCTGGATTATACAGGTGGACCCTAAGGTTCCACAAGGGTGTTTATGAGAGGAAGGTAGGAGGGTCAGAGTCAGAGGAGATGTGATGATGGAAGCAGAGGTGAGAGAGACATTTGAAGTCACTATGCTGCTGGCCTTGAAGGTGGAGGAAGACACCACAAACCAAGAAAAGAAGGTGACCCTTAGAAGCTGGAAAAGGCAAGGGAACAGATTCTACCCCAGAGCCTTCGGAAGGAACGCAGCCCTGCCGACACCTTGACTTTAGCTGAGGTTCCATTTCAGACTTCTGGCCTCCAGAACCAAAAGAGAATAAATTTATGTTGTTCAAAGCCACCGACTTTGTGCTAACTTATTAGAGCAACCACAGGAAACGGACACAGTGACTGTCTTGAGGAACTCACCATCTATTACAGTAAACCATCCATCACAGTAGAGTAAGTGGGGTTGAAGAGCCACTGCAGAGAGCTGGGGAGTGGGTATGGGAGCCTCTGAACCCAGCCTGATGTGAAGGTACAGTGTCAGACGAGGATTCCTCAAGAAAATAATGAGGAAGATGAGTCACAAACATCTGGACACAGTTTTTTCTGTGTATCACTGAGCTCAAGGTAGAGCCACCGCAGAGGGAAATGAATATTGCATTTGCCTTAAAGGGTGGGAGGCAAAGCACTAGAGAACCCACCATTGCTGAGGATTCTGTACCCGATCCAGTCTTGGCAGAGTCATCCCATCTGCTTCCATGGAAGGCAGGCAAGCCTGCTGGGTGGTCATCGCTTATAGAGCTCTGTGAAATCTACATACATGCAATATGTATGACAGAGTGTGTGTGTGTCTTAATGGCCATCAAGTGCAACACAGCATATATATCAGCATAATATTCAACATCCATTAACTTAGGGACACACTGTGGAATCTGAAACAGCTGAAGCTTAAAGTTGATCATCTCCTTTCTTTCCAGTTTGTGTTAGAGCATACATTACGATGAATGGAAGCAATTATAGGCAGATTCAATGACAGCGTCATCATTTATTGGAGTATAATTCCTCTAACCAATCAGTGCTCTAAGTAACAATGAATTATATTAGACTTCCAATATCACTTGAGCATGTAGGGTGCTATGGATCAATGGGTATCTGATACTTGAAAAGCTCCAGCATTCAGTTCTTGTTGAATCTGTAATTAACAAATGAAACTAAACTAATCATAGTGAATTGTTCATTTGACTACATTCTTGTCGAGCACACTGTGTGCTCAGGAGCAAGACTGTGGAGTGCTGTAGAGTGTAGGCCCCATGCTCTTGTGCATCTCGGTGCCCATCAACAAATGAATGCCTCCATCAGCATATTCGAACGGCATGTTACTATGAGAAAATGCTTCCTCCTTGCAGGCTGCTGATTCATCTGGCTTGAACACTATGTGTTAATCAATGATTGTTTTATATTAAAAGGCACAGTTTAATTTTGCCACAGATTTGCTGGCACTTTCTCAAGAAAATATCAGTAAACTGAGGAGTTCGAAAAGTAATGTGTGAAATGTATGTGAAACAGGTAGAAAGAAACTGCTGCTGGCTTATGCTAATCAGAATTCTTCCCAGCTATTCCAAGCACATTGGAAAGAAAACAGGCATAAAAGGCTTCAGAACTGTACAGAGTTTAGATTTGAAGACAGGGTTACTGGTAGATAAAGTCCCACTCTATTATTTATTCTCTTTGGCTTCTGTGCCTAAGAAATGCCTTCATCTTGTAAAATGAAATTTGCATTAAGCCTGGAATAGTGCTTAGGCTCTCTTGATATTTCAGAGAAGGGCACTGCTGGCTCCCACACACTAATGTAGTGTTTGTGATGTTCATTAAAGATATTAGGGACCACAGTGCTTAGCGTAATTTTGTTTTACCAGTTTACTATGCACGAGTGACACTCAGTTGAGTCTCAGCATTAATACGCTCGTAATGTACAGCGTAGTGCAGTGCCTCCATATGGTGCATTGGGCGGAAGCATATTAAACATATTACACAAACAGAACTCAACACCTCACATATTATTGATCAACAATGCACCAATTAGACAATACAGCAGCTATGAAAATAAACACTGGCATATGTGCCCAAGGTCTAAATGAAAATGAGATTGAAGGAACAAATGAGAATAGAGAAGGGGAGGTAATAAAAGACAACCACAGAGGTTAGACTGTCACAACGAACCCAAGAGTGCAAAGTCTCTAATTGTGCTGAGCCAGAGAACTGAAACCAATATTGTTTAAGCTAAGTGGGTTAACCTAGAAAATATCTCTTCTTAGAAATATAAGCCACATATGTAAGTTTAAATTTTCTAGTGACATGTTGAAAAAGTGAAAAAGAAACAGGTGAAATAAATTTTCATAATATTTTATTTAAGTCAGTGTCTGCCTAATAGCATTTCAATGTGCAATCTGTATAAAATTGTAAATGCTGTGTTTAACACTGTGTCATACTGAATCTTGGAATCTGATATGTGTTTTATACTTAGAGCAGGTTTCAGTTCAGACGAGCCACTTTGCAAGTGCTTGGCTGGGCTAGTGGGTACCGAGTCGGACAGTGAAGTTTTAAGTAATACCATTACAATTTCTCTTCTCCTCTTCCTGTACCATGTGCTCCTTCAGATAAGAGGTTCTTTAGAAGGCTGTGGCAGTGATGTTTAATGTGGCGATGGCAGGGACTGAGGCTCAGAGTGGCCTGTGACTTGCTCAAGGTCACACATCTTTAAGTGGCAGAATCTCTCTCTGAGGCCTTTCCACTACATGCTCTCCTCCTTTCAAAGGCCCATCTTGTATATATTCCTTCATTTCATTGTTTTCTAAAAAAACAGTCATGTTTATGGACTATTAGGTATTCTGTTAATAAGTGTAACCCATGGTATTTAAAAAAAAGAAACAACTTAAAACAGTGCCTTTTACTCGAACATTTAGCAACTCTTCCCATGTTCTGAAAAGATAAAATTAGAAATATTTCACAATTAGAGCACAAGATGGTATAGTAGAAGACAAAAGCATTCCTGGATGCAGACAACTTGCCTTCATATCTGCTTCTGCCTCTCATTAGCTGAGTGAGTCTGAGCATTAGACATTAGCCCGTCTCAGTCTCAGTGTTTTCATCTGTGAAATGGGAGGTTAAGTGCCTGTCCCACATATTTCTCAGGGTTGTTGCAAGTGTCACATAAGAGCATACGTGTGTAAGTACTTTGTGAAATGAAATGTCCCATGCGAGTGTAAGTGTCTGTAGCTTTTCAAAAGAGAAGCAAAGTTCAAAAATTCTGTTATGTACCAGATTCAGTTATTTATTTAGTTTGCAGTGGCAGTGATAATATATGAATCTACTTACCTTCAAAAAATTACACCACTACAGATAAAGCTAAGCTCTCCTCAGTCGACCCCCAATTTCTCTCCTCTTAACCACCCACACATTGCAAGTCCGCTTCCTGCAGGCGTTTTGTCAAGGTGAGAACATTTGTGTTAAAGCCCAAGCTAGATGTGAGATAAGCAATCAGCACACTGATACTTTTGAAAGACAGGCTGAACTGGTGACCTCAGGTTAGCAGAGGTCCCTCAACTCCACAGCAGAGCACATTTGTACCAGTGCCTTTGCTCTGTGTTGCCATACATACGTAACATGTTTATCATATCTGTAAGGGAATGTGTATAGGCTCTGTACCAAGACTGAAGAATGAATTTTGCATCAGTGGGTAAATAAATTCATTGGATCTAGAGATTCTTGGGATGAACCTGTCTCTCATATTGGCTCAATCATTCTTTTCATAAGATCTGGGAAAGATAAAAGCTAGAACTTTCTTTTTCATATTAATTGGCAGGAATGTTGGCTATTAAACCTACTGTGGCAGTCTTTCTTATAGAAAATTTTCTCCTTATTCAGTGAGGGCGGTAGAAGAGAAGAAAAATCTGCCACCAAACACTGTCATGACACCTTAAGTGACTCTGATGATAACGGTCATAATGATGATAGAAATAGGAACTGCTCTTTGATCAACAATAAGTTATTTTTGTTTGAAAGTATGAAATATTAAATTGCCAGGTGATGTCCATTTTTATTCACTGTTCTTCAGAGAGGAAATGCAAAGTGACAGAGGATTTTAATAATAATAGCAAGCATACCTACGATATGCATTGTTAATCAAATTACTATCACTGATGTCATTAACATGTGTCATGTTTCAAAAGATGAAAGTGTTGTTTTAATTTGCTTTTTAAACATCCACAACAAGGTCCTCAAGCATTTAAGTAAAATAGAGACAGATCATTTAAAAAGATGGAAATTATCTGGATATATTGGTTGCAACTTGCAAGCATTTCTGATAGCAGCCTTCTGTTGAAGAGAAAATTGCACAAATTGCCAGTTTTTATCATTTTTAATAAATAAACCTTCTATCTTTTCCCTTCCTCCCTCCCTCTGGCTTCTACGTGATTGTGTTCAACAAGCATATTTTCAGTGGGACCATTTCTATTACAGAGTGATTGAGCTCTGATTTGCACATCAATTACCCACCTTCATGGAGATTTTCATGCTCCCCTAGCTGACATCAATGAAGCATAACTGCGTAAACGCTTTATTTCATACCAGTTTTGGATAACTGAGACTGATAACTAATCATATCGCGAGACAATGTGCTATAATACAGGAAACAATAAATGCTTCCTTTTGAAATCTCATCTATTCTTTATGAGCTCACCATTCACATGCTTATCTCAGTCATCCATTTCTTTCTGTAAGGCTCTTCCTCTCACTTAGTATCACAAGTGCAATTAGGGTTTTACCCTTGAATACAAGCATTTGTGAAGACCACACTCTCATTTTCTGGCTTCCACAAAAGCAGAAAATTTTGCTTTTTTCTCACCAGTGGCCAAACGTGGAGAGACAATCTGAAGGACTGAGCTTGGCTGCACTTTTAGTCTCCTGCTCAGTCATCCGTGTTTGTCTCATGGGGTCAACTTTAGTGCCACTTAGTTAGCATGTACTTGAACTAGCTGATATGCAAAATTCGAGTTCTTCCATTGCTCAAGGCCCAGCTGGAACGAACACATGTATCTGATTTGGCTTCCTATCCTACGCCAACCCAAGGACATTTCCACAGTATGTCATTTCCATAGTCATAGCGTGTGTTACCTTGTACTGTGATTATTTTGGAGTGGACTTCCCTTCCCTTCTGGGCTGTGAATTTCTTAAAGGCTCGCACTGTGTCTTATTTTTTTTCTCAGCACCAAACATGGTGCCTGGTGTGACGTAGGCACCCAGTAAATGTTTGTTGATTAAATAGACAAATTAGTTAATATATTAATTACTATCTTTGTCAACATTTGTCACTGAACTCGGGCAGAAAAAATATGTTTCCCCATCATTTGTTCATTCAGTCAGTCAAAAAATATTTATTGAAAGCCGAACACTGAGCTTGGCATTTTGCCAGATAAATGGGAAACAGAAATGCATTATTCCTCTCTGGTGACACTTTCATTTAACACTCACAGTTCTCTCAGACAGAGCAGGAAAGAGGGAAAGAAGGATGGGCTGGAGAGCCAAAGGAGAGTTACGTTGGGGTAGAAGGGAGAGGAATGGATAATGTGTGATTTGGAGTGAAAGAGATAATTGCTAATGTCTCGATTATCCGCATTCACTGTGATGAGGCCCAACGTTTGCATTGGGAACTGACTCTGAATATAGTCTGGGGGTGCAGTAGTTTTCTAGGTCTGCCATAATAAGCTACCACAAACTGAGAGATTTAAACCACAGAGATTTATTGTCTCAGTTCTGGAAGCTGGAAGTCTGAAATCAAGGTGTCACCAGGCTTGGTTCCTTCTGGGGGCTGTGAGGGATACTCTATTTTGGGCCTGTCTCTGAGCTTCCGGTGGTTTGCTGGCCACTATTGGCATTCCTTGGTTTGTAGCAGCATCGACCCAATCTCTGCCTTTATCTTCCCTTAGCATTCTCCCCGTGTCTCTCTGTGTTCAAATTTACCCATTTTGTAAGATTAGCAGTTCTATTGGATTTGGGACCCACCGTACTCCAGTGTGACCTCATCTTATATAATTCCAACCACAGCAACCCCACAAAATAAGGCCACATTCTGAGGTACTGAGATGGAATGGATCAGGACTTCCCCATATGAATTTTGAGGGGACACATTTTAACTCATAACAGGGGTGGGAACCTTGCCAGGCACCTTATCAGGACAAGAGGAAGAGGCACAACTGAGGAGGAAGTCATAACACTTGGCTTGGCCCAGGTGACATGTGGTGATTCATGAGAAAACAAGCCTGGCCCCAGGAGAGTATGCAGAGAGTGACAGAAGGAGCAAGGTGCACCTGGTGATTCCTTGCTGCCATGTTGATCTCATGCTCAGTTACTTTGTGGGTTGAGTATGCCATGGAGATGCTGGGGTGCAAAGGGTAAGCCTTTAGGGGAAAATTAGTGAATACATGAAGACATGAAGATCAAAGGGTTTGGTGAGACATGAAAATAGAGTCAGCTTAAAACTGTCAATTATAAACTGCTTGTTAAAGGCATTGATTTCCTTAGTTGAAAAGTAAGTAAAATATGATTTCTGAGGAAATATTGTTTTAAATTAAGTAGTTATTGAAATTGTCTTGCTTATAGCTAACTGAAAATAAAACACCTTTTAAAAGTGTCATTTATGAGAAGCTGGGTTATATTAAAGCTTTGACTTGGAAAAGAATTCCTGGTATTTAATGAGCATAGAGAGGAAATACTTTGGGCAGCTTTTTTCCTCATTTGAAAGACAGAATCATTTCTGTGTTGGCTGGCTGCAGAAGCAACAGGTATGGAGCTGGGGACGTGGCATGTGAGATGGAGCCAGGATAGATTGGGGCTGGACATGGGATCACCAGGAGCAGAGGGCCAAGGCAAGGAGCAGCCTATCACAAGGCAGAATTCAAACCACCCGCAAAGTCCACTCGAGCCACTGCAAATACTCAAAGCCCGTCACCACCTCTTCTCATGTGGCTTCATGGAACCATTTCTGATTATGAAAGCTTACATTTCCTTGAAATAGGTCAAGGTTTAGATCTAACAGCTCGTTAAAGCTGAGCATTAGCGTTGACTGATGATTTTAAAGAGAGAATTATAAATGACACAATTTCAATTCAACACTGAAGGATGCATGAAGGAATATGGGAAAAATAAGCAAGAAAATAATAAAAAGTTACCTCCGATTGGCAGTGGGAAACAGGGCATATGTTGATAAGAGTGAAAGCGAGAACCTTTTACATCATTTTAATTTTTTATAGTTTTAATTTTTAAACTGATTTGAAAGTCATAAATATATATTTACTATATTCACTCTCTGTCCATTTTCTCAGCTTGTGGTATTCATTTCAGTCCCTTGCTAGTCTTCAGGAAGTATTTATGAAAGCTTCTAAGTCATACAGTTGTTTGCAGCTCTCTTGGTTTGGCCACATTGAATGTCAGGTGTTTATAAATCATTGGTTTGTGTTACCAGTGGGTCAATGAGCCAGAGGGAGTGATAGCGAAGTCTCATTTTTAATGAGTAGGTCTGAACTAGAGTTATTTTTCAGTGGTTTTCTATAAAAATGGAAATCAGACACTAAAGAAAATGTTACAAAAGCAGAAAAGAAACTCAGGGACACTTAGATATGTATTGTGTAGTGGAGTCTTCTCATACTGGGGTACTGAGTCTGGAAGAGGAGAGGATGCTTGAAATGAGGATGAGGGAGATAAAGGTGCATGGTTGTGAAGGGCTAGATACACCTTCTGAGCAGCCTAGGAGAGGAGGGAAGTATCACTCGTTGGGGAGACTCAAGCAGTCAGGGATACTGGACCACTTCTCTTAGCCAACAGTTATATTGTGCAAGGACAAAAGAATTTAATTTCACTGGCAAGACTGCTTTTGAAGTACATTTTAACAGGTTTCTAGAAAGTTATTGATACGCCGACTACTACTGCAAGCAGATGGGAACTTTTGAGTTGCCAGAGTTATGGTCATTCAATATAAAAGTGGCATTTCCATTAAAATGGAATCCTATAAAAAATGGAATTTGAGCGCACTCTTATAATATTGTTGATAATCAATATCCATTTGAGTGCCTACCTGCGCTCGCTGTTCTGAAAAGGATCTATATACCTTGCTCCAAAAATCCCTTCTAAGCTGAGAGATTCTGCAGGGAGTTCAAATTTTAGGCATTCCCCCTGGGTCAATGGCACCATGTCTGTTGTGTGAGCAAAGCTTAAATGTGTGTATGTCCCTTCTCTTCTACCTGCTAGCATCTTCTTTCTGGCTAAGATAAGGGGCTCTGGATTCTGGCAGCCTCAGCAGCTGTTCTGCTTGCACCACTTACTAATTGTGTGATGTTGGTATGTTAACCTGTCTGGGTCTTGTGTGCCTCAGTTTCTTCATCTGCAAAGGGAGGATGAGAGTATGTCATCGGAGTTTTTGTAAGGATTAAATAAGATAATCACAAAATGCCTCATGTTGTGCTAGCATGGGGCAACGAATCAACAGAGAGTAGCTATTAGCATTATTGCTGTTATTATTCTGCATGACAAGTCTATTCTTGTAATAACTGTTTTTCACCTTTAAGGCATTTCTGCTGACATATATCAGCAATGTAGATTTCTGCATAATAAAATACATCTGTTCTCTAACGGGGCCTGGTTCTTGATTTATCTTCATGTTAAGTCCATCAGGTTTCGGTACGCCCAAATGGATCCAATAAAAAAAATTATATGTGAATGATTCTATCATGTGTGAAGACCAGAAGTTGTTTCTGTTGGGTGCCTGGGATTCCCCCACTCCCGCCCCAGGAGATTCCAATGAACTTGATCTGGCACGTGACCCGGGGCATGGGGATCTATAATCTTCCCTGGGTGATTCTCATGTGTAGCCAAACTTGAGAACCAGGTTATAGAAGATTGGTAATATTTAGAAACCATTTAAATTATGAAGTCATTACTTTAAACCTCATGTCAGTATTCATTTGCAAATGAAGACCATGTATTGACCAATTTGGTGCCTCTATCCCATAGGTCATTTTTGAGTCTACAGAGAGAAATTTTCAGAGGCTATCTAATGAAATGTACTTTACCTTAGTCTGTTATTTGAAAGACTTTAAGTCTCAGTAGTAATAAATTTTTGCCATATTTTTTGTGGAGTAAAGAGAATTTTTGAAATCTGTATGTAAATTTCTTGGGCATCCGCAGGTCCTGTAGTAGGATCTCAGGCTTTTTGAAAGAGCTCTGGGTTAGGAATCCAGGACTCAGCTCTCATAGGCTGGAACATTTTTCTGAGCCTCAGTTTTCCATCCTTAAATGAAAAGAATAATACCTGTCTTGCTAATTGGCCAGCTTTTGCTTAAGAGCACATGTGCAGTAAAGGTTTGTGATGAGGGTATGGCATGATAGGGTGATGGCAAGCTCACCCATTAATGTGAAAAGCCATTAGCAGCTGCATGCACTATCATATTTCATCTTTACATCAAATGCATGGAGAGGGAAGAGGAAGATTATTCCTATTTTGCAAATAAGGAAACTGAAGCTTAGAAACATAAAGCAATTTATAAATGGTCAAGCACCTTGTAAGTAGGAGAGCCCCAGCCCAGATCTGAATTTGGATACCGTCATTTCTGGACACACTGCAAAATTCTTTAGAAACAGCAGAACCTGTTTATTGGTTGCTGTCAGGTTAAGTTTTTACTAGGTTTTTACCATTCCTGGATGTATTCAATTATCTATGCAGCATGAGTGTTTGGTATTTGTTAGAGGTATTACATCAATTGGGCTATTTGGTAGGCTAGTCAAAATAATTTTGTCTTCATCCTAAGCCAGATTTTTAAGGTCTTCCTCCAAAAGTCTGCATTTGACATTACTATATGTGACTTAGAAGCCACAGACCTTTCCTGTAAGGAGTAAAAAGTCTAATGGGAGAAATAGAGAACCCCAGTTACAGAAATATATACTCACAAGATTTAACCTGCTCAATGGGCATGGTATAACATAGGACCAGGAATACTCATACAATGGACTATCATTCAGCCACACAAAGGAATGAAGTACTGACCCATGCTACAGAGTGGATGAACCTTGTAAACATGCTAAATGAAAGTCAGGCACAAAAAAAGAGTCCATATTGTATAATTCCACATATATGAAATATCCAGAATAACCAGATTCTTTCACAGAAAAAGTAGATTAGTAGTTGCTTCGGCTTGGGTTGGATGGGAGGATTAAGGGAAGGGGTGATAACTAAAGGGTACACAGCTTCTTTTGGGGATGAAAAATATTCTAAAATTATATCATGGTGATCAACATGCAAAACTGTAAATAAATATAGTGAAAATCACTGAACCACGGGATCATACACTTTAAATGGGTGAGTTCAGTGGTATGTGAATTATATCTCAATATAGCTGTTATAATTAAAGAAAGAGAGAAATAGTATAGGGAACATAAGAGAAAGGGGGTAGGTAAGACAGAAACAAGACGAGAGGGCTGGTTCTTGGAATGTCTGCCTGACCCCACTGGAGGATGATTTAATAAAGTTAATGGCTGAGCTGAATCTTTGCTTCTGTTTTCAGAACTGAAGGGAATTGGGGTATCCCAAGGTAGCCCTATAGGAGAATGTTAAGCCTGCTTCCTGGAAGGACTTATGGAGTATTGGTGTATTCATTGTTTTAAAAAGCATGAATTTAAGCGAACTCTAAGAATAAGCACTGGCCCATTTCCCCAAGACCTAAAGAAATTGGCATGGCCAAATGGGCAGCTGACAGATGTGTAGAGTAAATGTCTTGTGTGTTTTCTTTTTGTTTCTATCTTTTTATTTCTTTTAAACAAGAGCCATTGTCAGTGCTGAAGAGACTGGTTCTATACAGAGGTCTCTTCGAGTCCTGCTTTCAAATATCATTTAGAGGTTCTACTGATTTTAGAAACTCCTTTCAAGGCCATGTTCACATCTCCAATCCAAGGTTCTTGTGCATTTTTCCTAATGTGTCAAATAATTATGGCCCATTTTTACCTTTTAAAAACTGTTTTGAATTTAGCACTTATTTAAGTGCTCATGGATATTAGCAGATAAAATAAGTACATAACTTGGGGGTGATTTCAAAGGTATTGAATAGTGGAGCTTCTCTTTTTTAACTAATAGAGATTAGGTCAGTGTTAATAAATCTAGATATTGAAAAAAGGTGCCATTTGGAATGCTGGAAGATGTAGAAAGTATAAATATCTACAAATTTTATAGAAGGCAGAAATTCATTCAGGAGAACCATAAGGAAAGGGTTATAGCTTGTTTGTCCCTTGGGTGAATTAAATATGTATTTTCATGCTTTTATGAAGATATTAGGCAAAATAAAGGTATTTTAATGTCAGTTGGATTAGAAAAACAAGTGAGATTGAATTATTTACCTTCATGTACATCATTACAGTAAATCTGTATTAGTTAGCAGTATTATAAAGCAAACTTGTCATTTTAAAATATCGGTATTTTTTAATGCTTTCCCAAGTAGCTTTGTAAAATAACCTAATTAGGTAAACAGTGATCATTAAACTTCATAAAATATACAAACTGAATGGATTTAAACTGGTTTTTATTCTCCCTCACTCGGCTTCTCCCCACAGATGTAGTTAATTTTTACAATCCCTTTAGGGTCTGTACATTTTGGTTTGAAGAAACTAATGGTTTTTCTATACTCGAATCCAAATTAAATTCCTCCAGTTTTTCCCTACCGGCAATTTCTAATAAAATACAGTCCTAAGGAAAGTTGACCAACGGGGTGCAAATGGGACAAATATTTATTCTTGAGTGTGATAGAAACATGGGAGGCAGTAGGGACAAACCATGGTGAATTAGAAAGAGAACTAGTTTGGAGACTGGGAGACCTGGGTTCCTGCCTCCTCGTTCTGCCACCAACCTGCTGTGATGCCCATTACCTTTCTCAGCTCAATTTCCTCATCTGAAGGGTCCAGAACTCGATGACTGGTGAAATCTCTTCCTGCTCCAACAGTCCCTGTTCCGAAAGACTAGGCTGCATTGTCAACCTGGGCGTGCTACCACTGTGAGCTAATGAAGATGGCATAATGAGACATTCTCGATCTCAGTGAAGCTATGTGTGCCCTTGGTTTTATTGTCCCATGAATGCACCTCTGGCTTCTAATGATGAAAATGGGAGTCACCTGTGTACAAGATCAGGTTTAAGGAAAAGGATAGGAGAGTATCTGAGAAAAGGATAAAACAGAAAGAAATCGCTTAGGCTTGAAGTTCGAAGAGACACAGGTTCCTATCTTCCTTTGCCATTACCTTGATGAGGGCTTGAGACAGCTCCTCTCAGTTGAGGGGGGCTTTGTTTCCTCCTGTGTTAACAAGGGCAGTTACTCTATCACTGGAAGCCAGGCAAGCAGGCAGGTGGCTGAAATCAGAGCTGACATAAAAGCCCCATTCTGGAGGGAAGCTTCTCAGCATCATGCTTTGTGTTGGAGTAAGAGTACAGTCCCACTTCGTTTGCCTACACTTCACCTTATTGTGCTTTACTGATGTTGTGTTTTTCACAAATTGAAGGCAAGACACTCTACCAGCAAAAAGATCACAGCTTGCTTTATTGTGATACCCACTTTATCGCAGTGGTCTGGAACCAAACCCGCAGCATCTCTGAGGTGTGGCTATGGTTAACTGGAACTTGTGGTTCTTTCTGCCCTTTTTCTATCAGCTAGAGCAGGTGTCCATGAAGCAGAGATTCCAAAAATACAGGCTCTAGAGAGAAAAACCAAAGATCTTTGGTTAATTAAGAATAAATTGAGTTTTGACTGTTCAGGGGTCTTTATATCACCATAACATGATAAATTTTGTTATATTTGGGAGAAAAGATGTTGGAAGAGTATCCTAATTTGCTAAGAGTGGAGAGAACTTAAGTTGAGCTCATTATAACTGGGTTTTCAAATTGGTAGGACCAGTTCACCCCATCTTCATCAGTGTGAATAAACTTGAATTATTTAGACAAATAATATGATTAAGTCAGATTTCTGGCTTGAGCATTTCTTCATGGACTGTGGAGCCTGTTTTTTTTTTTTTTTCCTTTGGAAAACAAGCCTGGGAGTGTAAAGGTACATCAGATCATCAGGGGACAGACATATGCTTTCCTGTGGCCTCTGCAGGGTTCACAGGTTCAAACACAACCTGCCTGAATCATAAGAACTTTTAATTGAGTAGATAAAGAGGTCCTCATAATTATAAACTGCAGTAGGTATAACAAGAGGCTAAATACATAGCTGTGGTTTTAATTAGCTGGTGCTTCAAATTAGTAATTTTAGTTCCAATCAGAAATCCGTGATGTTCTACACTTTGAAAACCTCATGTAGTTCATTCCTCATTATACCTCGCCATGTGAAGCTTTCAATACAACACCATGCTGAGCAAAAAAGGAAAAAATTGGAGAGATTTGGTTGCCTTCCAAAAGCAGTGCAACTCGATGGAGATTAAATTCATTCTTGCCAGAGATATGAGAATTAACTGTTCTTTGTTATATGTGTTAAAAAATGCAGCAGGCAGTTTTCTTGCAACAGATAACACCCATGTGCGCACTCAATCTGCTATTCAGATTTTCGTCTGGAATTTGGTAGCTAATGAACTGATGCAAAATGCAGCCAAGAGCCTCGGAACAGATCAACCCCAGGTCGAAAGCACTGAAAAGTTAGGTGACTGCTGGCCACTTGAAGGGTTGTCATGCAAGTTGAAGCACGTTTCCGTTTCTTCTCCTTTTTTTTGCCTTCGGGGTTTTAATTATATCTTTCCCTCAGAGGAGAGGGAAGGTAGTTTGCAAAGCCAAGAGACCAAAGTACTTCGGTTCTCTTCGTGGGGGAATTAAACATGATCGATGGGCCTGTCATTCTGGGCTGTCGGGCGCATAGAATGAACAGATAGCTGGGAAACTGACATCTTGCTTGCATTTCTCAGAAGCAGGAGAATTTGGCTCTTGGTTCTGTATTGAGAATCATCTGCTATGGAAGGCAAAGGAGTTGTGTCTGTCTCCTTTGCAACAAACCCTCCTCCTGCCCTGACTCAATATTGCTTTGACTTGGTCCTCCACCTCCACCCCCAACACCCTATCTTTCTTTCGTTTTGACAAATTGATGATGTGCTTGGGTTATATACAGCCAATGTGTGGTGCTACGGTCAAGTCTCGTGCTCCACACCCTGTGGTCTGAAGACATTACTATGCCTGGCTGATCCCACATCAGCTTCCAACACAGACATTGTGACACATGGCTGCTATCAGGGGTTCTGATCTAAACTTGCGAATGGAAATAAGAGAGGATGCTAGCAAACATTATACCTGTGGATGGCATTTGAGACAACCAACAATAGGCTAACTTCCAATATCTGGACTTGGCATCTTTCTGGCATTGTTCATATTATGAAAGCATAATGTATATTTAAACATCCTATAAATATTGCCACTATTTTTTAAATGGAGAAATGAAGTGTTTATCCAGAAGATAAGACTATCCAAGTTGCTTTGGATTTGTCAGTTCAAGGATTTCTCTGGAGAAAGTTGGATGACTAAGAGTACTGGCATCTTCCTCTTCATGTAAATTGATATCTAGTTAAGGTGCCATGGAAATTTCATGCTCTGTGTTCTTTGTAAATTAAAGTTATGATAGTCATGAGCAAACTGGGCTACCAATGATAGGCAGTAGGTTTGTGATGTACTTAAAACCTGTCAACTGTACTATTATATCAGTATAGCTCTCATAATTTCTTTAGCTTTTATGTTCATTTACATGTCAGTTATCTAATTAAGTCTTAATATGGCAGTATTAATATGGGGAAGGGAAGCAACATTTACATAGCACCTGCTAGACATTTTACGTACATTCATATAATTTAAGTCTGCTCAGCATATATGTACTCGCTTTGGGTAATATTACAATCAAAAGCAAGGGGAGAAAAACCAATGAACAAAATAAAATCCACTGCTGTAAGACTTATAGATGACAGTTTAATATGTGTAGTCTTTCATGATGAAGAAAATAATTGTTCTAATAAGAAAGCATTCCATTCTATAAAATCCAAAGTCCCCGAACATGTCTTAGATATTGTCTGGAAGCTTTGTTTTGATCTTCTAATAGGAAAGCCTGAAATGCTATGAGTGCCACGTGTTTGTAAACCATTTGTGTGTTAAAGTCATTCAAGACGTTTGATCGTCCTTTCATCGTCAGTAGTTTGTTATTAAAGCCAGACCCCCTTCTTTGGGAAAAGTTTCTAAAAAAGGCTTTGTCATCCATGATGCAAACTGTGAGAAAACCAAAACAACAACAGCAACCAAAAGGAGTGTGAGCGATTGAGTGATTTGTATTTTAATTTAATTTCAATTTTTTAAGGATTTTTAATAAAATATAGCCAACACACAATATTATGTTACTTTCACGTGTACACCATAGTTATTTGACATTTGTATACCTAAAGATGTGAATGCCATAAGTCCAGCAAACCATCCGACACCATACAGTGCTATCACAGTATTATCGACTATATTCCCTATGCTCTACACCACATCCCCATGACTCCTTTGTTTTAGACCTGAATTTTTGAACTTCTCATTCCCCTTCACCTTTCCCCCTCCTTTATTGATTTTTCAATTATAGTTGACATTCACTATTGTTTTATGTTAGTTTCAGGTGAGTGATTTGGTTTTTTGTGGACTTCTGAAAATGTCCTTAAACTCTCCTGTGATTTCATTACAACAGGCTAACTTTAACTGTGGGCTCAGGACAGAATTCTAGTTTATCTGCAACAGCAGATTTGGTCATTCCTTTCCCTTAGGATTTTGTGACATCTGTGAATTCTGAGCCCGATGCAGTTGACAACATTATGTAATTCGAACTTGCATTCAGTACCTTTCTGTACAGTGGACTGCTCTGGGGGAAGTTTGAAATTGCCTGCAGTAATCAAGGAAGGGCAAGGCAAGATGATTTGGCCGTGCTTAGGTGGCCGTACATACAAATTGTAAGAAGTGATTTTCTGTTTCTTATGTATTCTGGAGAACTGGTCAGGATGTGAAAACCACTGGGAATAAAGAAAAGGATCCTCTGCTCTCTGTGCAGTATCAGTGTGGGTAGCCTTGACTTGTATTTTTTTTCTTATGTATAACAAGAGAGATCTCAAAGACTTACATGACTAATTAATCTCTTTCTCCTTTTGTCTTTTTCTTTTCATATCAGTCACTATGAACAGGACCGTAGTGCACTTAAAAAAAGGGAATGGGAGCGGAGGAATCAAGAAGTCCAGCAAGAAGATGATCTCTTTTCTTCGGGGTTTGATCTTTTTGGGGAGCCCTACAAGGTAGCTGAATATGTATGTCATTTATCTTTCTGGGAAATTGTTGCTTGTTGCAGTTTTGAACCCATCAGCCAATATTTAATCTATTTTTAAAGCATGAAAATTATTACCAGGAGAATCTATTTCACAAATGAAGTATATACACATACACTGCATTGGGGGCAATTGCTAGTGTCTGAGGAAGTCTTCAGAGACAGAGTCTGTCTTCTCTGGTGAGCACAGTAAGATTTGAAAGGGACTCGGGGGACTTCCTGTCTCTGAGGAGTTCTTTCCTGCCTGGCATTTCCTATAGGAAGGAATGTACCCTTGACACTTTCTCCCACTTCGATGATCAGCAAGGCATCTCCTGAAGACTTCATCAGAATACCAATGGATATGTCTATTTCTCCTCCCAATAAGTGCCATCCATTGCAAGGCCCCTGCTTTCCTTTTCCATTTTAGGTTGTTAGCAGCTGTTCAGTGGGTTGAGTGCTTTTTGAAAATTACTGTTCTAGGAGAAAGGGAAAAACCAATCATTTTTCCCTGGTGGTTAATAATCATGGGTTAGGAGGCTGCCTCAACCAAGGCAGGTAGCATAGCTAGGGTGATTTCCTAGTGGTATTCTGGCTAGTATGTAGCTCCAATAATGATCATGCTGCTATGTCTACAAGTATTGGTTTTGCAAAGACGTCCTCTGAACTCTCTATTTGGGATGGAGGCTGGGGGAAGGATCTTGTTAAATTTCTGTCAGCTAGTTGATTTTTATTGAAATTTCATAGCAGTGTAATTTTCTGTAATGAAACAAAAACTATGTAGGAGGTAAAACAAAAATAGAGACTATTTTCAAGAGTTGTGATTTTAGAAGAGCACCACTTAGGGGACAGTGACTTCTGGAAAAGAAAAGTTCTTACTGAGGACCACGTAGGCACAAATACTACTTTAGGGTAGAGAGTCAGCTGTTTGTATTGGTGACTAGTGAGAATAGGGTTCCACTGCCTTGTTCAGAATAACTAAGCAGCTCTTCATCGAGACACTCAGTTGTTTGCAAGTTTGCTAAGTCCAATAAAGAGACTTAGATCACCTGAATTACTGGTCTTCAATTTCTCAATAATAATATAATTCTTAAGAAAGCAATTTTTCTCTCTCAGTTGAGTTAATTTGTATACTACCTTTGAATATGTGTATTTAGAGATAAGATTAGTTTAACAAGCATTTATTGAAGGTTCACTATGTGCTCATCTCATCTTAGACTAGTTTACAAGGGGGAATAGGATATGCTCCTTGCCTTCAGGAATTCCTTGTTCAGTTGAAAAGATCATCCTGAATGAGTGAGGGCATGGCTGCTTGGTCACTGCTAGAGAGATAGGGAGGGGAAAGATTAGTGAAGCCTTTGTACCCCATACCAAGGAGTTTGGACACGATTCTGTACAAAAAGAGAAATCATTGCAAGTTTTTAAGTCAGGGCATAGCCAAGATAGACAAAGAATTTAAAAAGATAATGTCGAAAGTATGGAGAATGGGTCAGAGGGAAGGTAAACTAGAGGCAGATAAAAAAGGTGTTGTAGCTGGCTAACAGGAGGAGTTCATGGCAGGCAGGATTTAAGGTAGAACAAGGAAGTTGAAATGATGGGACTGGGCATCTGACTGGATGTGGGAGTGTGAGATAAGAATGAATGATTTTCATCCTTTTGACTTGAGAAAATGGTGGTATTAACAGATTGTTCAGGAGTAGAACAGGGTTGGTGCTTGTAGAGAAAAAAATCAGTAATTCTGTTTTGAGCATATTAAATTTGGGATGCCAGTGGGATGTCAAGGGAGAGAGATCCAGTAGGCATTGTTTATATGGATCTGGAGCTAATGAAAATGGTCAAGAAAAATAAAGTGAGCTGTTACTGTATGGTAGCAATGGAAGCAGTGAGAATGGATATTACCACTGAGTTAGATTACTGAGTAAAAAGGACAGAGAATCTTGGAAAGTAGCAACTCTTAAGGGGTAAAATAGGTGGTAAAAGCAGAGGCCAGGGAAGGAAACTAAAAAGCAGTGAATGATCAGAGAAGTAGAAACAGCACTAGGAGAGAAACATCTAATAGAAATCAAAGGAAAAAGGGATTTATGGAAAAGAAATTTACTAGTTACATGTGTCAGATAGATCTGGGATGGAAAGTGACTGTTGGATTTGACAGTTAAGGGGTTATTAGTGACCTCAAGGAGAGTTGTTTTATTTGCTGATGGTGGTGATCATTGTAGGAAGCCAAACTGCCAGGGGATAGAGAGTAAATGAGAAGTAGTAAAATAAAGAGAGGCAGTGAATGTGGACTTGATCTTGAAGAGAGATTTTGTTTGAATGGAGGAAGAAAGAAAGCTAAGTTAGAATGCGAGGGGAGAAATTATATGGAAGGAAGTTTTTTTAAAGTAAAGGAAACTCGAACATGTTTAGAGATTGATGAGAAAGAACCAATGTCAATGGAGAAAGAGAGGGTGAAGATACAGGAGAAAGAGCTGAGGGGAATTAGAACAAGATCCCAGAGGAGATGAGAAAATATAAAATCAAGGGCATGTGAAGAGTGATAAGCCATGAGAAGGAAGATGGGAATGGAATTATTGGGATGAGAACAAAGCAGGAGAGTGGAAGGAAGATTGAGGCAAGGCAAGAAGTCATGGCTTCCATTTCCTCCAGAAAATGGAAGAGAAGTCAAAGGATGATTGGTACCTCATCCCTTCTTGAGAGAAAGGTACAGCCAGATGAGTTTCACATCTTTTTCTTGGATAGGTTAGAAAAAATGAGTTTTACTCCAAAGGCTCATTTTAAAAATTTCAATTATCTATTCATACTCAACACTATTATGAAGCGTAGAATCCTTGGTTTATTTCCCATTTATAATTTCCAGTCCTGTTCAATTAATGGTCTTGTACTTTTAAGGTAAATGCTGTTTCTTGTTGACAAGAACTGTTATGTAGATGCATAGTTATTTTTAGATGTAAGCAGTGTATTTTCGAGTAGCAGTTAAAAAATCATTTATCAACATTGTCAGAAGTTCTCAAAAGCCATCTGTCCTGATATGTCAAGGGTGCATCAGGTAGAGACACAGATGGGAACATTAGCCTAGTGCAGGGCCAGGCCTATTATATGACTAGTAGCCTGCTGTGTTTATGCTTCCTGGTGAGGAAGAACCTTTGTCCTGGAGTCAAGACTATGAAAGAAAGGAATGATGTGAACACTTGATGACTTAGTATTTCTCTTTGTTTTACCATTGCTTTGATGATCAGCTGCCATTTTGTGCTATGTACATGTTCAGGGTTCCCTGGGTGATCCCTGGAGAGTACATCTCTCCTTTTCCCCATATTATGATACTATAATTGATGTGCACCTCCAAAAGCTCCCCGTATTTGGACTGGTGTGGACATGTTCAGAGTAGCTTGACATGACATACCCTCGGCAATGCAGTTCTAGAGCTGGCCGATGATCCACGAGGAGAGACGGAGGAACACCACAACTCTTCCTTAGGGTTGTGCTGAGCATGTGTATTAAATTAAAAATCAAAATTCCCGGTGGTGGATCAAGACTTTTGGGAAACTTCTTATCACCCTAAAGCCTAAAACATGGCTTGATCACTTGTCCAACAGTGTCAGTGGTAATAAACTAACCAATGAACACCAATCCCCAGGACCCACTGCCTTTTCTTGGCAGAAAGAAGAAATGATGATCTCATGTGTTCCATGTCTTTCCTTTCCTTGTTTCACCTCTACCACTCCTAGAATAGAAGGGATGTTAACCCCTCTTAGGGTTGGTTGGCAGGTCACTTCTCCATGTGGAAGCTTTGCTGCATACACCTTTCAAATCTGAGTTTGTGCTATGCTGTTGAAAAAGATGTCTTTAAAGTTGCTTTAAAACCGTGGCATGTCTGGGTTAGTGTGGAAAGATTGGGAAGGATGAGGAACTGGGATGCACCAGATGTCTGCTGTGTGTCAGGTGCTGTGATGGAGCTTTATATATATGCTGATTCAGTCCTTATAATGACTGGAGTAGGCATCTCCCCCATGTTTCCCATGAAGAATTTGAGAGAAGTACTGGCTTCTCTGCAGCTTCTTGTCCATGGAAGTGATGATTCTGGACCCAGTTCTGTATGATTCTGTATCCATAACAGGAAGCTGTTTATAGCCTCTGACAAGAAGTCAAAAGATCCTGATAAGCTTACCTCCCATGTGACTTTGGAGAAGAAACTGCATTCCTCTGACCTATAGTTTCCTCCTTTTTGAAGTGAATAATAATACCCAATGGTAGAAATAATGATTGATAACAATAAGAACAAACTTATAGTTTTTCACGGCTTAACAAAAATGAGGAAACTGAGACACAGAGAGGTCAAGTGGCCTTCCCAAGGCCATTTAGGTCAGGGCAGGTAGAAGCCAGATCAAATCAAACAATTTGGGAACTCTTGCCTTGAAATCTGTAAAGTGCTGTGCAAATTCAAGGTATTATTGTTATTCTAATTAAAGAAATAAAGAGCAACCTACAGCTTAGAGAGATTAACTAAATGTATTAGAATTATTAAAAAAAGAATTACTAAATCATATACATTAGCTACAATGAAATGAAAGGAAAAAATGAACCTCAAAACTTAAGTTATTTTGCCACCTTTATTAGAAAGAAGTACTATGGTACAATAGCCTTCTAGCACATTAGTATTGCGATGAAATTATACTACTGATTTGTAGATAGCATTAGAAGCAAACTGAGGCAACTTTGCATTTCCCAAAGTAATGAGAGGCAAAAAGCTTAAATGAACGAGCGCTGTTAGTCGTGAGGCACAAACCAGACATGCAATTTATGCATGAAAATACTTGCAAAATGCTTTTCCTTGATGATGGAGCAATTGTGATTACTTAGAAAATAATGGCTGGAGAGGTTACCTTTAAGGAATCAACCAATTATCTAGGAGGAAAGTAAAGAATTGGCCAAATTGAAAGTAGCCTATAATTGATTGAAATGGCTTGATTTCATTTTTGCCATTTTTATAATGTTCAATCAAGACTGCCCAGAATACTTTGTTCCTCAATAGGATTACTAAGACTCTGGAGGGTGAAAAAGAACCTTTAGTGTAAATCAAGAGTTGCTATGGTGTATGAGAGTACATTTGGTAGCTGGACATAAACGTATTTCAGGCCTCATTGGGTTTTCTATCCAGTGGATCTCATATCTACACCTTGCGAAATTTAAAAACTGGTTGACGTTTACCCACCTCCAATGGTGGGAAGGCAGAGACTTGATTCTGGCAATTCGGACTATACTGTTAATTATTGGACATTGTCAAATGATGGACTTCTTAAGGCCATGTGTCTGTGTGTCCTCCATGCCTAACCTTGCCTTATGGGTATTTTGAATGTACCAGTATGTGTCTTAAGAATGATGATGGTAATTCTTATTTGTGGCACAGCAAATCTGTTACGCAAAGTGTATGGATCTCTCTTCAATGAGCAACACAGAAAACATCACCAATGAACTCAACCTTGAACTGTCTATGTAATTCCAGTAAAGGTCCCTCTGAGACAGTTTCTCTTTGAGGAAGCTAGTCTTAGAGGGTTGACATCCCTCCATTTGTCCGGATTATCCCAGCTCCATTCCTAGGTCATCGGTGCACAGGAAAGCCCCACACTTGGAGCTGTTAGCCATGCCCACTAATGTCACATGCATACGTGCCTTCACTGATTACACTTTAGTGCAATGCTTTTGCTTTTTAGTCATCCTAAGGAAAAGCCACATGAAGAACATCTTTGCGTTTTTCTGTAAAATTGGTGCTGGGAAATTGTTTTATTGTTCAAAGTTCCTTGTAATGGAACCAATGGGAGGAATTCCTTTTTCACATTTTAGTGTCCAGTAATCATTTGTCTCATTTAATGAATTAGGCTATGCTTCCTTCCATCAGACAAAGAGCATTCTGTAAGCTGTGAGCTTTCCTTGTTGCCTTAGCTACCAAGAAGCTCAAAGTTCAACTTAATGTTTAGTCACAGTAACCAACTTTGCTTGACTTCTGCTTTCCTATGTGTGTACCTTTTACAACCAGCCATTGCAAATCCTTTATTTCGATATAGGCAGGGTATGAATTATATATAATTCGATTATGTTCAATTCAGCAACGATTTATTGAGTACCTAATATGCACCACACATGGCGGTAAGTCTTGAAGATAAAAAGATGACTAAAAAGTGGTCTCTGACCTTTAAGAGCTCATAGTTCCATTCAGGAAAAGAAATCATAACTGTAGTATATTCTATATAGCAGAAGGTTGATTTTCTAGACTTATTTAGAGAAGTTTCAATTTTCCTCTAAATTTACTCATGTAGACACAGTTTTAGACATTTGTCCATTTAGAACTTCTAATTTCTAGCATATTTTAAAACCTAGAGATGGAAAAATAATCTAAGCATGTATCATAAACCCAGATCATTATAACAGTAGACATAAATGAAGAAATATTAAAACCTAATCAAGATTCTCTCCATTGAAGTAACAATGAGCATGCCCCTTCCATTTACTGCTGAATAGGAACAGGGATGTGGTTAGCTTGCTTGCCTAGATGTTCTTGAGTCCTGATGAGGTCGGCTTAGACAGAGTGTGTTACTACTTTGAGGTATTGTGGTGGTCTCTGTGACATTGTGGGACAAGGTTCCGATTCTGTAGAACTCTGTTTCAATGACAGTTCAATGAACTTCGATGAAAGTCAAGTACACTTCCAATGAAAGTTCAATAAATTGAACTTTGACTTTCCTGATAGCTAAGACCCAAAGGAAAAACTCATAGGTTATAGAATTATCTGTCTGGTGGGAAGAAGCATATCCTAACTCATTGGATGAGACAATGTAAAATGAAGGCATTTAAAATGGGAAATGAAATGGTATTGTTTCCCCACATTGGGTCAGATCCTTGAAGGTAGCCAGGTATTCGTGTTCATTAGGCAATCATCTGACCCTAGAGGTAAATTGTTTGAAGGGCCAGAATAACCCCTTGCATCGAATTCTCACTGGGCTTTCAGCTCAATGAAATCTCTTTGTTCTGAATTTAGGGACTGAATAGAGAGACTGGTTTTGGCTGCTGCCCAAATGGTTCATTGTTCAACTCTGCTGAAGAGGGGATTCTATATACGAAGAGTTTATTTTTGCCTTAGCTCGAAAGTAATTTCTGCCATTAAAATTGACAAACCTAGGGCCTTTTGGGAAAAAATTGATTGCTACCCATCTTTATTAAATATGCCTTTAAAATATATTTCTGAAAATGGAGCGATTATTCAGCTGAGGATTATATAGAATATTAATTGTTTAATCACTACTTCAGCACCAAAATTGCATGTAATGCGATATAGGATGTTCTTGAGGATAAGAAAAGTAAATTGACATGTGTTTATTTGATTTCTAAAGTTGCCCATCTCCCACAGACCACTCTTTGCATATATTTGGGATACTTAAAAAAAATCTTTGAAATCATATACTCCTGAATGCCCTCATCTTTGGAAGTGTCTGCAATGATTTAACACATGATATGAGCTGAATACTGTATATAGTATATGGGAGTCATGCTAAGGTCTCCAGTTTGAAACGCTCTCTGGTTGTTCCTTCTTGGGTATCTTTTTTCTGGCTCCTCTTCCTCTCCTAGTCTCTTAAAGTTTAATGTTTGCCAGGGTTCTCTCCTGAGCCCGATCTTCTCATTCTGTTTTCTTTCCCTGGGCAATTTCATCCATTTTTGGCACTTCACTCTCCATTTTTTTTTCCATTGGGCAACACTCTTCTCATTCTTTACACACAGAGAACAGCACACAACTATACAATGTAGGTTTAGACTGAGATACCAGACTTGGATAGATACGCTCTGTGTGTGCCAGGAGACCAGGCTGTGTTAAGGGCATGTGAGAAATCTTAGATGTTAAATATTTATCTTTAGTGGAGGTTATACCAATGGGGAGGCTGTCACCTCCTCCCCTGTGCATGGAGAGCATGCCTATGCCTCCTGGAATGTAAAGACCACATATGGTGATATCTTCCCCATCTAGTGGCTCCATGGATGCCAGTAGCCTTGTTTCATTGTAAAATCTTAAGCCAGGTAATGCAGCCTAGGCACAAGGAAGTCCTTTGCCATTCTGAATTCAACGGCTTGTTTTGATGACATCTTTAGCAGGTAAAGAGAATTACAAAAAGTCATTTTCAAAGTAGAAAAGCTGAGCTTTCATCAGAGTCTTTTCCAAGTATATAGCTCTCCACCATTTTTTAGTTTTAAAACCTGCGCTTTCTATATTACAGAAAAACATGCAGGAACTTAATTTTTAAAACAATCACAGGCATGTTAATAAGATGAGTATATTATATAGGGGATGGCATAGCTGGTATGTTGGTTGTCATTAGAATGATTCACTTGCCAGCATCACTTTGAAAATTTGACCATGTTTGATCGACTTAAGCAACAGTTTAAATTCTTGAATAAATTTTTCTGAAGCATTGAAAAGACACAGGAGAGCTTGAATCACTGTTGATGAACAGTTGCACCATTTCAAAGTAAATGAGTATGAATTATCAATATGTAAACTCTGTTGCCCCTAGACTATGCAGGCAGCCACCAGTAATTTATAGTCCTTTGATGAAAAGGAATTAGATTTGCTTTAGTTATAAGTTAACTCAATTAGATGTTGTTTAATCTCATGCCTTTTCTAAATGGAAAGTAGTCATGATAGCACACTTTAACTGACTTCCTTATCCAATGGGCTAAGTCTTTTTCATGACATAATGTAGTGCAAAGGGCTGACATGTCAAGAACAGCTAGAACTCAGACATCCCTTTATAATTACAATGATCAGTAAGCATGTAAGCATAAATTTTTAATCCTGATGTAAAATGTAACAGTTCAGCTCATCTGACCTAAAATAAGTTATCTTGCTAATAAAATTCACAAACGACATAATTTAAAACTTTCTCCCAATTAGCGTGTTTAAGGACAGGCCAGGGAGTATACAAATGTTAATCACACAGCTCATTCCAAGAGGCTGTTTCAATAGCGTTATTGATTTTATTTTCTTACATAGCACAAGAAAAGTATGAAATTATGTAGCAGCCTATGAATTTTAAAGAACCCTATATGCTAGGTCTACTTAAAACATCTGTTTGAAGCATTAATGTTAGGAAACACAAACCTATTCATTCTCTCTCCTCCCACCCCATCTTTTTGTTATTTTAGACAAACAAAGGTGATGCACTTGCCAACCGAGTCCAGAACACGCTGGGAAATTATGACGAAATGAAGGATTTGCTAATTAACCATTCTAATCAGAATCACCTAGTGGGAATCCCAAAGAATTCTGTGCCCCAGACTCCCATCAACAAAAATGAACCAAGCTTTTTCCAGAACAAAAGAACCGAATGATCCTGCCTCACCAGGATAACAACACTCACCCCTCGGCAGCAATGCCTCCACCTTCCGTCGTGATACTAAATTCGACACTAATACACGGCAACAGGAAATCAAAACCCGACTGGCCACGAGATAGTCATAATGCTAGCATTATACCAGCCAGCCAGGCCAGTAGCCAGCCAAACAAAACGCAGGACCAGCCCCAGGCCAGACTGGAAGATTTCTTTGTCTACCCTGCTGAACAGCCTCAAGTTGGAGCAGTTGAAGGGTCAAACCCGTCAGCAAAGGAAGACAGTAATTTCAAGTCCAGTGGAGGGGATACATTTAAAGAAATCTTTCAATCCAACTCACCAGAAGAATCTGAATTTACGGTGCATGCTCCTGGGTCTCCCCTACTTGCTTCGTCTTTATTGGCTCCCAGCAGTGGCCTTTCAATTCAAAACTTCCCAGCTGGGCTTTACTGCAAAACAAGCATGGGGCAGCAAAAACCAACCGCATATGTCAGACCAATGGATGGCCAGGACCAGGCACCGGACATCTCTCCAACACTGAAACCTTCCATTGAATTCGAGAACAGCTTTGGGAATCTGTCATTCGGATCCCTCTTGGATGGAAAACCCAGTGCAGCTAGTACAAAGACTAAACTGCCAAAGTTCACGATTCTCCAAACAAGTGAAGTAAGTAATTTAAAGTTTTGTTTTGTTTCTTTTATTTTTTAGTTCACTGCTCTAACCTCTATAATCAAGTATTCACAACCATCTCTTATTTACCATCCTGAGCCATAAATGAGACTCTTCAAGGTCAGAGTCTCTGAGTCTCACTCTCCAGCCACTTGTGACTTAATTGATTAACATTCTGCAAATACAGTTAAATCTCCATGATTTGGAATGACTGAGTGAATGAAAGGTTGGAGTTAGAAAATAGCTTCAGACAAGGCATTTATAGTCTTCTGTACAGATTAATGACATTAGAGATTATAATGGGTCATAAGCAGTATGAGGTCCATGAAAAGACTGAGTGTCACCATAGGCCTTGAATAGCCAGTAGCATATCATAAACATAAGACACAGAAGTTCCTTAATATACAATAGTATACAATAATATACAAGTGTGATTTGTTGGAACCGGAGTAGAAGACATTCTTTAAGTGTCTTAGTTTCTTGAGTGCTTTTGAAGCTATTCCTTGGCAAGATCTGTCATCTTCTGTATCCCTCAGTCTTCCCCTCTGCATAAATTTCCTCCATAGATGCCTATGTAGCCCTCTTATTCTACCTTGATTCCTTCTGTCAAAGCCAAAGGCAGTGTGCACAACCACAAAACACTGGGTTTAGAATGACTAAATGTCCTACCCATCCCAGGAATCTCTGCCTTGAAAAAGAGAAGTGCCGAGGAACCAAAGCCTCTCCCAAAGGAATGAATTGCTAATGGTTGGATCTTAGGCGTTATGGCCCCTGGGTGGGGGACATGTATTGGGTGCCCCTCAGATACCACCACATATGCGGCTATCTACTGCACTTCAAGCATTTGATTGGAAGAAACCACTGCTTTTAGATTGGATTCCCATTTCTGGTAACTTGAAAAGCTTGAAAAGACACAGAGAAAGAAAGTAGGTTGAAATTCTTACTCCATAGTAGTCACAGACGGTCTGTCTTTGTTGTTGCAGATTTCAAGTTAGTGGTATCTGAATTAGAGAAGTCTGACCATATCTGCCCTCTGTCTTTTCTTCTTTTATTCATACTTAGCAGATGCTCAGATCTCAGAGGACAATGGGAGCACAAAGGAAGGGAGGAATGGGGCTGTTATTTGTATTTTCCAAATGTTTTAAATATTGTTTCGTTTCTGAGGAGGTTTTGCTTTTTGTATCTTCATTCCTCAGGTCTTGTCAAGCTTCCTCATAAGTATCTCCCCAGTCTGTCACCTCTTCATCCTCACTGCCTTCACGTCACCCATGAGCATCTCTCACCTGGACTGCTATACCAGCCCCTCCTATCTGGTGTCTCTCTCTCTAGTCTCACTTGTCTTCCAAACCACCCTTCATACAGGATCTGACCATGTAACTCCCTGCTTTGGATTCTTCAGTGTCTTCTCATTGCTTCCAAGAAAAATTCCAGATTTATTAGTCCCACCTACAAAGCTCTTTACTCTCTGATTCCATACCCCATATTTCACTACTTCTCCATACACAGATGAAATCCAAGCCACCTTGAACTTCCTGTAGTTCTCTGTCATATCATGCTTTATCACACTTCCTTTTGTGCCTACTGTTCCTTCAGCATACAATGCCTTTCCCTACCCTCCCTTGTCTTCCTGGTGAAGTCCTGTTTCTCTTTCAAGTCTACCCAAATTGTCACTTTCTCTGTGAAAGCTTCCCTGATTTCACCGGGCTTAATTACCAACCACTTCTCTGGTGCCTTATATGCACCTTGACTGGCACTTTTGTTTATTTTATTGTAGTTACTCATTTTTGTGTCTGTCTCTGCTACTAGACTGTGAGCTCTTTGAGAGCAAGGAATGTCTCATTCTTCTCTGTATCACAAGTGCCTAGCAAATGCCTGGCACCTAGTAGATACTCAATAAATGTTTGTCAAATGAATGAATTTCAAAAATGGTTACTTGATTCCATTTTCTAAGCCATAATGTTAATCAAATAATATGAACGAAAGTAAACGATTGTTAGAAAATCCATCCTCAATTATATTTCTTTCATTGTACTCTGTCTACCTATGTCTTATTCTGCTCTGCTTCTGCACATTCATTTGTAAATCCTGATCCTAGTTTCCATTGGATGACTTGGTACAGGATTGTAATATTTAAAACCCCAAAGAAACCTGCTTTGAAAGAGGGAACGTATAATGGGAGGTCGAGATGTGATTTTCACCCCCCTGTCTTGCCCTGGTGTCTGCTGTTTTTCTCTCCTTACATGGCAGCACCATCATTCATGGCTGATCTGGAAATAGCACTGGCCCATCAAGAGGTCTGTCAGCCTGTGTCTATACCTCATTAATGGAGTGACAGGTCACAGTTCCAGTGAGATCTACTCTTTTGTAGCCCCCTCTCTTATACATTCACAACATGGCTGACCCAGATTCAGAAACAGCTTCACATTTTTGCTTGATGATCTGGCACACCAGTGAGAGGTACGTTTCCAAAGAGTCTGAGCCACCAGATTTGGAGACAAATATTTAAAAGACAGCCTATGTGCCTGTCAGCCTTTGGTGACAGACAATACAAAGGGACTTTGGTAGAGCTTCATATGAAACATGGGCGAGGTACAACAAAGTCATGAGAAGAGATCAGTGAAGAAAGTGCTTATTTTAAAATATAGTTTCCAAGGAAGGATTTCAAAGAGGGCAGAGAGAAGTTTAGGGCCCTAAAGTTGGGTGAATAAACAGCCTTCAAGGGTAATGTGAAAACAGAAAATGGGAGGAAAGGAAGTGAGAGGTTAGACAACCTAACAGAGCTTCGAAGGGCGTGGATTAAAATGTGAGCATACTACAGACAGGGTGCAGCAAAATGGAGCTTTGAACCTAATGGAATTTGTGTGGCTATAACTCTGATGAAGTCTGAAAATTCACCCTATTAAATCTTGATGCACTTTTCAAAAGCACTTAGCATTAGAATTTAGCCCTAGTCCCTGGCGCCAAGAGTTTCAGGCATTGGGTTTCTGGGTCCCTAGTCAAAGTAGCCATCTTGATAAGTAGCAGCATTACTCTGAGTTATTACTAAAATGACTTGTCCATAGAACAATTGCAGGATTTCTTTGAGCATTCCCAACTCTTACCCTGGCTCTAGTGACAGGAGGCTGACATGTGTTTGTGAAATGCATTTAACAGGAGTGGGGGTTGAATGACCAGAAAAGAGAAAGCATTCTAAAATATGCAGATAAGCATATAAGATTATATTTATGAGTTGAGAGACAATAAGCTATTATTAAAATGAAATGTGCATGTGTGTGTACCCATATTTGTTTATGCACCTATGCTTATGTGCATAGTGGGGAAATTCGAATTATTTCCTATCCTGAGAACATTTCCCTGCTTCTTAGAGTTTCTGTATCAGTACTAAAGATACTAGAAGTCTAACCAACTTTATTGCTAAGGGTCAGTTGTTCAACTGAAGCATGTTTTTAAACAAATAATTTGTTTGTTTAATAAAAACGTAATGTTAAAGAATTTATTAACATTCTAGACAACAAAATAACTGATGTGTTCTGCAGTTGGGCTTAGAAGAATTTTCTGGAGAATACATCTGAAAACAGTAAAATACCTGTTTATATCAAGTGGAAACTGAGGGTTGCTTGCAGATGGTAGTTTATTAGGAAATGAATTTGTTAATAAATGTAGCTTTATACATAATTTCATTACAGATGGTTTTATTTTTTCATCAGGGTAAGAATCTTCTGGTGTAGATAGCTTTGCATTTTGCTACAATTTGTCATTAGTATTGTTTGGGAAGTAAATAATTGCATACAAATGAAAGGATCAATGACGAGTATTAAAGGCTCCATCCTTTGTCAATAAGCTGTCATAAATGCAATAATCATATGTAGAGTGTCTTCAATGTAAAGTTTTCTCTACAGGCTGCTCTTGACTGTGACTTAAGACTATCTGAGGCCACAGTTGCCTCAAAACGAAGAGTGTCTTAGAAAAGTTTAATTTAACTGACGTGAGTGATGAGATTTAACCTTAGCTTATTTTAGTGGCTAGTATCATCAGCCAGTTGAAATGTTATTGCTCACGTTTCTGACTATGCCTGTTTTGTTTTATATCTCTGCGGTGAACACTGCGGTGTCATTCATTTTATTTATTATGAGGTAGAGAGGAAACTCAGGTCCCTTGTGTGAGAACTGCAGAGAATGCTGGAAACATACCATTCACGTGCTGGGTGTGCCCAGTTGAGCACAAAGAAACCATAGAGGCAGCTGCTTCAAAAAACGAAAAGCCATTTAGCTGTTGTGTGTAGCCCATGCTAAGCATTTTTTATTTGATGTATATCACGAATTTATTTTTCTTGTCCATTCTTATGAAAATAAAATAGTATCTGGTATGTTATAACTGGCCTAATTCCCACTCCTTTGAGATTGAATGGAGACACCCCTGAAAGTCCTTACACTTTCAGGGCACTGACAGAGACCTTGACCTTGGCATTCATTCCATAAAAGTGGAGGATCCAGAAAGTTTTGTGGACTCTTTTTGTTTGTGCTTTTTTATTAACTCGTCCAACTCCTTGGACACATTCATATTAAAATTCATTTTCCTTACCACACTACTTCATTCCCCCTACCATCTCAATAGTGTATTTCCCTAAGCTGAATGGCCCCAATTGAGCATCTGAAAAGGATAGTTAGTAATAATATAAGTAACTCCAGAAGGTTTCACAGAGAAAGAGTGAGAGAGATTTTGAACTTGACCTTAGGTACTGGGTGGAATTACAGTAGGTGAAGAGGGGTCTGGAGGGTAGTTTATATGTATGCAAATGGGTGGAGAGAATGGCATATACAAAAAAAGGAAGATGAGAACATTCAAGGTATATTCTGAGGATAAGCCAGTTTGTCTGCAACTGTGGGTTCGTAGGATCAAAGTGAGATAGGGCTCCAAACTGGACACTTGGGTATCCTGAATGCCTGGGCAATGTGGCAACCAGATTGTGATGCTGAACCTGAAGGTTGGTTTTTTCAATGCCTTCATGGGTGGTGACCTAGGAACGCTCTCAAGCCAATTGCTCTCATGAATTCTAGCAGTAATTTTTGAACTCCGCATATCTCATTTTTAGGTCCATAGGCGTCAGCTTTTCCTCAGCATGCTTTCCCAAGTCTCTTTGTAAAGAAGTGCTGAGATGGCTGTTCTAAACCATGCTCTCCTTCCCTGGGAGTCTCTGTCCTTCATTACCCCTTCCCCTGTAACTTCTCATGAGAACTAGTCAAACTCAGGAATAGATCTCAACTTTGGCTTAGTAAAGATTATGCAGATGCCTGTGTTTTTGCTTCCTTCTCATTTTCTCAAGTCCTGTTCTTTTGCATGCATTCATTCTCATGTCTGTGTGTGTGTGTGCGCGTGCACGCATGCAGACGTGCATTTTCTTTTCAAGGCTATATGTAAGTGATTCTATCCATCAGCTTCGTGGAACAATGGCAGCTATTTCAACATTTCATTTGAAAAAATGAATTAGGCTATTTGATGTCAGTGCAACTATCTTGATATGATTTTAAATCTCTTGTCACTTGTAACACTTTTGGAAAGAATCCTAAAGATTGATTTATTGTTATTCTGTGAAAAAAAAACCCCTTCAATTCTCATATTATGCAAATGTAAGTCAATAATGATATATTTTAAAACATCACTATTTATTAATAATTGTTGTGGTTTTTTTTTTTATGAGATAGCTAAAAGTAAATCTTAGGTGAGGGAATGTGTGATGTATTACAAAGCATAGTTTGGATAAGATCTGCTGAGGGATGCGTTCCACTTCGGGCCTGGACTTGCTTTGTGAACTTGAGAGAGGCTTTACCTCTCTAGGCTTCTTGGTCCACATGGGAGTTTAGACTAGCTCATCACTGAGGTTTGTCCCAGCTGTCAGTCTCCGAGGGTGCGCTTCTCCTTTGTGGTTAAGCCCATACCCACATTGTCAGTAAAGGAACTTCAGCCATTGCCTGCCTTACTCATTCTCCTCTTAGAGTAAGAGTATTAGAGGAGCATGAAGGAATTTGAGCCCTGCCTGCATCCTTTTCACTGCTCCTTAGAACAGTTGGGAAAAATTGAAGACTAGGTAAATAAGAGAAAATTAGAATTAGATTTTCTTTTGGGATTGGATCCTAGTTCAGCCTAGAGTGCTATTATATTTCAAGTCATTAAAAAATAAAAAGATAAACAGCTATATGCTGCATTTCACTGGAAGATACCAAGCTGTGAACTCAGAAAATAGCCTTCTTAATCCTTTTGTTACCACCCACTAACATAATGAAAGATGGAGAACTTCTATTTTCACATTACTTCTAGGAAAATATTTTGACAGATTCAGTATGCAGTAAAGTGATAAGCTTTTGTTAAGTGTGTTGAAATCATCCCGTTTTATCAGTGGATATATCGATTAGCTTAGTACATTCTGAGCCAGTCATAAAAAAGCAGACTGCTCATATTCTGTGTTAAAGAATAAGAAAAATTGGCAGGTAGATAACCATATTGATTCAGCCCAAATAGTGAATGCTAAGGGCTTTAGGGAGGTGTTATAAAACCCTTTATGGATGCTGTAAGTCTCTTTACTATTTTTTTAATTGATGTGAAAGCAAATAATCTTTACT
This sequence comes from Eonycteris spelaea, assembly GCA_003508835.1. Lineage (NCBI taxonomy): Eukaryota > Metazoa > Chordata > Mammalia > Chiroptera > Pteropodidae > Eonycteris > Eonycteris spelaea. Next base: position 2,386,696 of record PUFA01000200.1, read on the forward strand.
TAGCTATCTTTTAAAAAAGTACTATGCTTTGGTTAACAAATAGCATTTATAAGTGATGGTAACAAAAACCTATTACCTTCATACTTTTAGTTCACAAGTGCTTTCACATACATTATCTCGTTTTCACAGCTTTATTGAGGTATAATTGACAAACAGCAATGGTATGCATTCAAGGTGTGCAACTTGGTGTTTTGATATACATATACATTGGAAAATAATTTCCTTGATCAAGCTAATTAACATATCCAGCATCTCATATAGCTACCACTTTGTGTGTGTGTGCGGTAAGAACACTTAAAATGTACTCTTAGCAAATTTCAAGTGTACAGTACTGTATCGTTATAGTCATGTTGCTGTGTATTAGCTCTACAGAGTTTATTCATCCTGCATAACTGAAACTGTTCTCTTTGATCGCATCTTCCTGCTTCTCCCTCCCCCCAGCCATCTCATTTTGATCTGATTTTATTACGTCCAGAATTATCAACATCCCATTTTCACAGATGTACAAACGTAGTTTCAGAGAGACTAAGGGTTACTTGCCTAAAGTCACACAACTGCCAAGTGGCTGTGCTGGGACTAGAATTCAGATCTCCAGTGCCATTTTCATATATAGGTTAATTTTCCAGAAGTAGTTTCTCTACTGGCACATACATGGCAAGAAAATAATGAGCTGAATGCAGCTTAGGTTGGAATTCCCTTGCTGGGTTCGTATTTCAAAAGTCTGGGGCCAAACATACCAACAGAGCAATTTTTCTTGTGGTATTACAGGTTACAGTCATGTGTTTTTCATTTACAAATATGGTGAGAAGTAGTGTTTTTGCAATATTTCTAAATGAATAACATATGATGTGACTTGCTAGAGGACCTTTCCTTGGTTCATAATGTTTCTGAGTTTTTGTCTATTTGGTAGGGTGCCTTTAGTAGAATGCCCAGACAACATAGCTAAAATCTAGGTTTCTGTGGCTGGAGCACTACCACTGTCAAGGTGAATTACCTTAGATGTAAATGAGAGGTCACTGGAAAGCAGACATAGAAACTATTGCTACAGATGGAGTAAGACTTCTCTTAAATGTATGAGCCCCCCAGGTAGATTAATTTGAAAAACTTGCAGATCATCAAATTGCAAAGGTAGTTCACAAGGAGCAGGCAGGATCCTTGGCTTTCATTTAGAGATACTAAATGGATGAGTCTCCTGTACCTCAGCAACAGAATGCAGATAATCCATAGACTGCTACTCAGAAAAATTACTGTGAGAATAAATAAACTAAATGACTGTGAAGGGTTTTTGAAAAATCCACAAGACTCTGGCAATGGGAGATGAATTAGTTTTCTATAGATGCTGTAGCCAAAGTATCAGAAACTGGATGGCATAAAACAACAGAAATTTATTCTGTCACAGTTATGGAGGCTCGAAATCCAAAACAGTTTGGCAGGGCTCAGCTCCCTCCAATTGCTCTAGGAGAGAAGTCTTCCTCACCCCTTCATAGCTTCTGGTGGCCCCAGGTGTTCCCAGGCTTGTTGCAGCACCACTCCGGTCTCTGCTTTTGCCTTCCCAGGTCCTTCTCCTCTGTATGTCTCTCTGTGTCCTCTCCTCTTCTTATAAGGACATCAGTCATTGAATTTAGGGCCTGCTGTATAACCCAAATGATTTCATGTCTTGATGCTTAACTAATTACATATGAAAAAACCATCTTTCCACATAAAGTCACATTCTGAGGTTCTGGCGAATCATAAATTGGGGGTGGGGGAGATGCTATTCAGCTCCCTATAAGAGGAATCATTCTTCCCACTTCTCACACTGGGAATGGATGGGAACCAGTCAGTGTTCATTGGGAAGACCCCAGGCCGGTCCATAGAAGGAAAGTGGACTCTCTCATCTCAGAACTGACTTCAGGTTTAGTCCACAATGGTTCTAAGCCAAATTCCCTTTAAGCTCTTCAGTTTGGCTGTGCCTATGTCAAAAATAACTACTGTTGACAAACTGTTTAAGTACAGTTGTACAAAACTGGTTTTTAAAAAAATCTTTTAGCGTAGTAAGTATAAAGTTTCTTTCCAACTAAATAGAGAACGAAGAATTTGTCAATGCAGTGGACTCAGTTATGAGCTAGAGGTTAGGTGGGAAATCTTTTTCTGTCAAGTAACTATTTCTTATTTTGTGGGCCATACAGTCTGTGGAAAGTACTCAGCTCTGCCATTATAGCATGAGAACAGCCATTGACAATACTTAAAAAATGGGCATGGCTGAGTGCCAATAAATTTTTAATTATGAATACTGAAATTCAAATGTCACATATTTCCACATGTCATAAAATATTCTTTTAATTTCTTCTAACCACCTTATAGTGTAAAAACCATTCTTAGCCTGTGAGCCATACAAGTATAGGCACAGGGCTGGATTTGGCTTGTAAAACTTATTGTCCTGACCCCTGTGCTAGATCAAAATGGAGCTTTAGGCAGCAAAAACATTTGGCTTGCTCTGCCTGTTATCAATAAGAAGATGGTTTTGAGTGAAGAGGGGAGAAAGGTGAGCACTGCAACTTCTACAGAGCAGAATCCTAGACTCAGGAGAGGTGTCTGCAGTTAAGGTAGAACTGGCCAGTCGATGGAGGCTCCCCAAGGCTGCAGACAGGTGAAAAAGAAGTCTTCGTACCCAGGTTTCCAAGGGAAGATGGGTACCCAAAAATCACACCTCCATTCAGTGGTGTCTTTCCTTAGTGACTTATGAGGTAATGGTCATTTTGTCATTTAAGATTGGAGTGTCTGAGCAACCAGGGCAGGGAACCATTTGCATGCCAAGGTTTGGGCTCAGAATCACATGATGTAAAGAGATGACCTCAGAGATAACCACTAAAAGGAAGTCAGTCCTATAATTTTATCTAAGGAGAAGAAGACCCTAGTCCAAATCCAACTGAGGTTCTGGAATCTCTTGTGAATTGGGAAGAGTAAAGTACATATTTGACTTGGGTATGGGGTAGTAGGGATTTCTAAGATTCTAGGAATAGCAATTCCTGTTGTATAGTGTGAGGTGTTAGGTGAAATGGGGTGAAGGGGCTGATGGTCTGTGGCAGCTCCTATAGGCAATTTGTAGGCCGATGTGTAGGAGCGTTTGTGTGTATGTGTGTACATATGCGTGTGCCAGTGTCTATGTGTCTCTCTGGGAGACCTGATAAAGCCAATGGGTTTCTGGGAGGTAAAGGCTAACAAATGAAGACAAAAATTTTATGAAGATTTTGCCCAGCCTCCGGGATAATATCTAGGTTCTGAGGTGACTTAGAATGAAAGGATGATAGGAGAAAGATCTATTTTGTTAAAGCTTTAAAGATGAAAGGAGGTTGAGCTAAGGCTCCAAGAAATCAAAATACTGGATTGGTAGAGAAAAGGAGGTTATATCTTCATCAGATGAAATGGACTGCCTAAAGCCTTGGAAGTTGTTGAGGTTTCGAGGGCCAAGCTTCCTATGATATAAGAACGTCATGATAACTTACTGCTTGAAAGTATGTGCCATAGGAGATTGTTACAACTCTTTGGAATTTCATTGAATAAGTTGGTGGTGGGAGAAGTAGCTGCAATCTCGAACAGTTTTAGTGGTCACTGTTCATATAGACTATAGGGCAATGGCTCCCTAAGTTGGTTAAGGAAGTGGCGCTGGCTTTAGAACAAACCTGCTATTTGGCCTTCCCCTTCCTGTCAACATCTCCTATTCATCCAGGTCTTGATGCAAACCAAATGGGGAAGCTGGCTTCCTCTGGTACATTTAGAAATGACCTCCCAGGCACCTGTTAGAAATGCAGACCACGATACTCACCCTGAGTGGGGCCTCACCAGGTGGTCTCACCTACATGTCAAGGCACCCAAACTGTCCCTCTGCATCTCTATTTATTTGACTAAATGTGGCCTTCAGGTCCTTGGGAAGATGGGAAGATCTAATGTCCCATCCCAAGCAAGACCAATGGTAAAAAGGACCCACATCACAAAGTTTGGTCTGAATCCATAATCCACCTGTGATAAATCTCAAAGAAAACGGTCTTGTTAGATATTTGATATTCAAGTGCAACATTTGGCCAAGGACAAACATAAAAAATGTGTATCATTTTGAGTTGTTCACATCGAGTCTGATACTATGAATTGTGATGTTTTACACATAAAATATCATCATATGCATTGTTGGAAAGATCCATTAGAAGAGAATACCTATAAGACCCCTATATCTCCTTTTATCCACTCATTTTGTTCATTCATTCATTCATTCATTCAGAAAAACTTTTTTGAGTGCTCATAGTGTGGTAGGCACTGTGCTAGGAGCTGGTAGAGTGAGATGATTAAGACATGTTTCCTGATCTTAAGTAGCTTAAGTCAGGGGATATGGACACAAAAGTAGAAAAATTACAGTGAAACATAATAGACAGCTGTTCAGTATTCCGTGGGAATGGAGAGAATGATTAAGCATCTGAAGTGTTCAGGAAAGCTTCTTCATGGAGGTAGTGACTTGTGTGCTAGCTCTTGAAGTGCCATTGGAAGTTTTCTTGGTGAAGAAGTGGTGGTATGGGCATTTCCTACAATGTTAAACCCACATTAAGTTGTCAGTGGGCCCAATGATTCTTGAGATTCGTAAGACAGAAGAGAAACAGCTGTGTTTGGGCTGTTATGAGAGGAGATTGGGGAGATCGGGGTCTTGACATCAGCTCTAGATGATGAGAAGCCTTTTAATGCTATTAAGTATAGCAGATAATGTTTTAGAAAGGTGATGTTTTGGAGAGGTTGGAAGGGGAGTGGGGCAAAGAGAATAGTAGGTATGATAGGACTGGTAAGTTTGAGGCAGAAAGAACATTGAACAGGCTATTAAAATATTCCAGGCCAGAAAATGCAGTGGTTTGAATTAGGGACATTTTTGAGATAGAATTTTAAGGTTGATTTGATGAGATTCAGTGATTAATTAGATGGGTCATTGAGAGGAAGCCAACAGAGAGGATCTAAAATGACTCTGAGGTGTATGGTGACACCATTACCCAAGATTCTTTTCGTTGACACCCAAATCTTCACAAAGCAGGTCAGTTTCTTCTTTTATCTTTTTTATTGTCACACTGTCATGATATTATAGGCTTTGGATGTCATGATATTTGATTAATCTTTGCACAGTGCTTTTTGTGCAAAGCTTTGTAAGAAAAAAATGTGATTATTTTCTTATGCTTCAATGAAGAATTTATTTCCTACAAATTGCCTTTTTGGTTCACCACTTAAAATTAATATCTTAATTTGGAAAGATTTTATAGTACTTTAGAGAACATGGGAAAATATGCTGAATACTTTCTTAGAAATCACAGAAGTGGAAGTGACCATTTTCTATAAGTTACAGAGTATATTAAATTATGTTTTGTGTTTTGTAATTTTCAGAAGTCATATGAATACATTTCCAGTTTTTCTCTTGTAGTGATAGCTGTGGAATATGCTATGATCTATATTTTTTTCTTTAGACTCAGTGTCTACACAGAAATTGTGCATACAATGGAGAGTTGGGGTAACACTTCGCTCAATACCATCCTCCTCCACCAAAAAGGTTTGATATTGATGGACTTGGAGCAGGGTTATTGCAATTGTCTATCTATATAAATGGTTACCTCAAAATATTCAGCTCTGTTTCATACTTCATTTGTGGTAGTGCAAGCAGGAGGAAGAAAAATAATTGAGCTTATAATAATTTTGCACTCCTTAGTGCTGGGATTGAAATTGTATTTTCAAATAAAGGAAAATTAATCATAATATATTTACCTGATTTTACTTATCTACTCCTCTTTTGTTCTCAACTTTTTGAAATTCTCTCTATAACTCCTATGTACTTTCTTATGTTGGAATTATTCTGAACAGAGACTTTGGGAGCTGAGAACCTCTTTTTTCTTTTTCTTTTTCTTTTTTCTTTTTTTTTTTTGCAGTACAGAACATAGAAGCCAGGTGGGAAGAGATGGCTCACAGCACTTACTTACAGAGCTGAACCTTGAACCCTAGACTTGTAACTTTGGACATTAATTTAAAAGGAAGAAAGTGTTCGGCATCTTAAAGAACAGTGGGAGAATGTATAGCATTAGAGAAACTTGATAGTGTAAGGACCACAAAGCCAACCAGTCTAGCTGGCTTCATAGAAATGCATTAGTCTGTTATTAGGCTGTGTTCCTGACTCTAAAATGGGAAGTCCTTAAAGGCCACAGATTGGACCTTCATCTGAGAGCACGTGCATCAAAAATAAGCAAGTGTAACATGGAACTTGGCCACTTTCCAAGTTCCTTAGTTGAGATGCTCTAGCAAATATATTAGCCATGTGTAAAAACAATATCTAGCTTCTACATTTTGACTTATCCCTACCCCATAAACATGTTCATTTCACCTTCTGGAAGGAAAAGAAATTGCAGCTGCAGTGTATTAGCAAGTCTTCCTGAAATTAGCCATTAGAGTTTGGGAAGATTGAACGGTTGTATTCTAATACCTCTACACACACAAAACAGAAAAAAAAAGCACTCTCTACATTTGCTTCAGCACTGGTTCAACTCTTAAACACAATTAGTCAAAATTGATGTTAAGAGTTTCCATGGGTTATATATCAGTGCTTTGGAATGTTAAAATACCTCTTGGGTGGGGAATAAATTACTGATGAAATATTAGATTTAATTTGTGAGCTTTATTGTTACATAATTCATTATGTTATTTACATGGGTAGACAAGTATATTTCTTTCTAACCCATATAACAATATACACATAAAAGCTATATAACAAAACAAGCAAAAACTGTACCTGGTCACTGCTGAGAAAAGAATACTGTTTTTTTAATGGAAATCTGATAGTAAACTCAAAGTGGTATAACAAACAAAGATTTCTCTAATAGAAGTTTAAAAACTGCATCTTCATAAATCAAGAGGAAATGGTACTTAGAGCTAGAAACAACAGTGTCATGCTTCCTGTTTTGAATAAGCCATTAGGCGTTTTTGTCTTTGCATTCCTATTTAATCTGTATTATTTATTCCAATAATTAGTGTTAACTTTCTTGGCAGTAGGCAACATAATTACCTTTAAAATTTAAATGGAATAAAAATGCCTTGAGAACATGGTTCATGAAAACTCTTAATATTTATTTTCAATTGCCTTTTAAATTATTCATTTATGTAGTATTTGAAAGAAAAAAAAAGAATCTTGAAAAATGGAAGGCCTCTGAACAGATTACATTCCAGATAAATGGACTCATTTTTTTTCAGTTGGTTGGGTAACAACCTGGGCTGCTATGATACTGGCGAGGCTAGACAGAAGTTCCACTACCCATGCACTTTGTCAATCTAAATATTTTTTGGTTAGAACAGCCCTCGCTGCTTTTTCTTATTCCGATTCTCTGTATAATAGGTTTCCATCACTATCCCTGCCCCACTCCCTTCCCAAGTTTGTAAAATCCCAAGGTTGTAGGTCACTGAATTACAAGCTTTGGCACCCCTATTCTCCAGCCAGGGAGGCAATTACTTTAGCTTATATGCCATTTATGTGACTCTTGATTTAAAATATAAATATGAAGGTGGTTGTTTTATTAACCATACTGGTTAATCAGAAACTAGTTTTTAAGCTTAATAAACACTATGCTTCTGAATAAGCATACTAGTTTCAAAGAAAATCTATGTTTCTAAAGACAGGAGGAATAAAAGTAGCCCATTTTGAGACATAATGAAGAATGAAAGCAATCTTGAGGTAAGGATGATAGTTATTCATTAATTTATTATGTCTTGAGTTCCTCTACATGAATAATGTACTTTCTTTCACTTGTTATGGAGGATCTGAAAATGTTAGAAGTTAGAAGCTGGAGTTTTGCAAATTCCGGTCATGGTACCTGGCACAGAGTAGGTGCTCATTAAACATGTGCTGAATAAATGAATGAATACCCTGAAGAAACTGAAGAGTCCATAGCATATTCAAGACCATTAGACAATAATCCTAAGAAAATGTGCATTCATTTGTATGATAACGAGGTATAAACATCAAGCCTTTGTTAAAAGTGGGGGCCCTGAGACTGGCCAGCAAACGAGGTGAAGGTGAGCCTTCCAGGTGGGGAATTAGATGGACCAGGACAGGGTAGAAATAAGAACAATTTTGATAAGTAACAAGCAGTCACTAAATCAACATTTGTTAGGCACCTCTTATGGGCAGAGTACTGTGCTGGGGCTTTGGACAAGATTGTGCCCTACTTACTTCTAGCGGGGTGACTAAAATATGTTTACAGATGACAACAAAACAAGGTCAACTATTAAGGTTACAGGAGAGTGTGGGGTGCTGTGGGAGTCCAGAGAAGGCAGAGGTGCCTGCTGGTGGACAGATCTAGAATGGGCCTGAGGGAGTATTGCCATCTGCATCAGGTCCTACGAAAACTAGGAGGAACTCATGGCAGTTCATTATCTTTTGGAGCCTTAGATCTTTTTGAGAAGTTGACAAAACCTCTAGCTCCTTTCCTAAGGAAAATGTACAAATGGACATACCCAAACAATTTTGTATACAATTGCTTAGACTTTTTGAAGATACTCTATGGCTCCTCCAGGGAGTCCATGCACCCCAAATTGAGACCTTTGGTGTAATGGGAAAAAATGGTTTTGGAAAAGGTAGAGAGCCATATTCAAATTGCAACTTTATCACCTCTAGCTTTGTGCTTTGGGCAAGTTTCTCAAGCCCTCAGAGTTTCAGTTTCCTCATTAACAAGGGCAAGAATACCTACTTCAGAGTACTGAGGCATAAAACGAGTTAACAGAAGTCACGTGATTACATTGCAAAGTGCCAAACACCTACATTTCACAGTACCATGTTCCCCTGAGAGCAGGAAAATTGGTTGCATAGCTAAGTTATTTTGTTAAGTGACATCTTTCCTCTATCTGTTCCCATTAACCAACAAACTATTTGTGTTTTAAAATAACCCCAATATGTCAAAAGAGGATGAACATATAGGGTCAAAGTAACTGGGAAATATGATCCCACACTGGATTCATAGGCTAAGTAAAGTAAAAAATGAGCCTATATGTTCTATTTTAATGTGGATCACAGTACGCTAAATGGTGCATATGTGTGTGTCTCGTGTGTGCGTGCATGCATTTGCCTATATATGTGTGTGAATAATATAATGTTACAATGGGGCTTTTTGGCCTCTTTGATTCACCCCTATTCCAGAGGGCTTCGTGTTCTCATACTCCTCAGGTATACCTGCATCCATCTTCACGTATTTCCCTGTGGCTTATTGATTTACTGATGGATGCCTCAAGATTTTGGTAGGAACATACACACTAACTCACAGAAACACACACACACATACACACACAAATACTACCACATTCATATATACACACAAAAGCATGTGTAACAACAGAACAAAAGCAGCAGGTGACAAATCCATACTGTAGTTGTTGTACAAACTTATAATGTTGCTTTACAAACATGATATTTAGTGAAGAAATTAAAGGAGGGTGGCGATGGGTGGTTAGGTTTAAAATCAAAAGTCACTCAGCTGGTCATCATACAGGTGACTCAAGTTGGCTTTATGTACTGTGAACATTTTGATTGCAGGGCTTAAACATATGTAATCCTAATTTTAAGAAAACTTGTGGAATAAATATTCATTACATAAACAAAAGCTGTTCCATTCAGCTTTTCACTGCTCTGCAGTTATTTTCTCCAAAATAAAAAGAGTAATTATTTGAAAGTACTTTTAGCACACACACCATGTAGGCTAAGCTTGTTCCTGACATCTACAATCCTTTGAATGGAAGTGCCAAAAGCCCCCTGCCACCATGGGCCACAGCCAAGTATCATGTGAGTCTGAGTCTCACAGGTTACATAGGAGAGAAGGACTGCCAGACTAGCCTGCTCCTCTGAAAAAGATGCAAAATGTATGGTCTAGAGAAGAGCGACAAGGTCTTATCCAAGACCAGACACCAAGTAGGTATTCCCTAGATGTATATTGGTGAATGATGGACGAGTGGGTGAGTGGATGGATGGATGGATGGATGGATGGATGGATGGATGGATGATGGTGGGCATTTCAAGCAAGCCTAGTGATATAGAAAGATTAGAATCTTCCTAATAGATTATCAAGGCAAGTTTATTCACTTACATGAAAGGAAACTTTCAAAACAAGATCCTGCAATTGGTTTACAATAGTAAATTCTGCATTTTCTTTAAACCAAACTCTTATATAAAATGATCCTAACATATATTATTTGGGTGGTTTTTTTTCCTTATACTGAGAAATTCCAAAAAAGTTAATGATTTGATAGGAAGTAATTCCTAAACCTCAGGTCTTTGGTAAAGTATATTGGAAGATTGTAGTGCTCAGGAAATGGCAGTTATTATTATTCTTATTTTTGTTATCATTATTTGAGGGACAACAGAGGGCCTGGAATGACAGTGGGTATGCCTTTTGCCACACCACATCCTTGCTTGAAGTGAACTCTAGAGAGATCAGAAGAGAACTATACCATCATCTAGCTGACCGAAATCACAGTCTTAGATCTTGTATTGGTCATACACACATTGAGCAAGTGACATCCATTCTCTGAGCTGAATATTTCTCAGCGCTATCACAGAGAGAACTAATCCGTGTTTTACTTTACTTAAAAAGCTATATGATAATATACTGAGAATGTGCAAGTACTGTGTGAAGTGTAAATTGCATTGCAAATGCCAGATGAGAGCTCCCTGGATCCTTTTATCTGCCCAATTGGGGTTATGTATGTGTTCTTCTGAATCACTGTGGTTGTGAGCAGGAATGCATCAGTTTATATAGTACTTGATGACTGAATAGATTGGCACATCAGGTTAAAATATGTTTTGAGGTCAAACGTTAGGTGTTTATGCTTCAAGAGTTGCCCATGTGGAACTGCCCTTTTCTATTTTGCTTTCTTGTGGGTGTGAGGATCTGGAGTAGTACTTGATTATTGCTATGTTAATTTCACTTGTGTATTTCACATGTTGGTCTTAGGTCAGAGATCTACATTTTTAAGCATGGAGTTTATATTCAGGGCCTATTTCTCCCCTCTCATTGATAAGTTGTACCTGCAGTTCTGGCGTGTAAGCTTTCCAAACCTGGCTGTCCTTCATTCCACTCAACCTCCCTCTTGACAAAACACCAGCCCTAAAATGCTTTGCCAATTCCTGGTCAAGGTGTAGACTTGGGTTCTTCCTGAGTGGTAAGAGACTTTTGCTTGGCTTGTTGCCTCTCACAAGACTACTTTGGTGGGATCACTGACTTTGATTGGTTTTTGAGACTTGGGGAACTATTTAGAGCATTTCTTTTTTATGAGGCAATATTGCCCAACAGAAACTCGCTTTCTGTTGACTTTTCATCATTAAAATGAATGTGTGCCTGGTATACATTAACTTGACCCATACCTAATTGCCCAGAAGTTACCCATTTGAGAGCCCATGCAAATGTTTTAAATGAAGATAGGCTCTAATGTGCAATCTAGATCTGAAAGGCATTGAAAAATTTCAAAGCATCGTTGGAGAGGAAGTGATGGTGGCTGTTTTTAATACGAGTAGGGTCGTTATTGTTATAAAATAATAAATATAATTGGCCTTTTCTAATCGGAAGGCTTTTGAATTAGACTCAGCCTTTAGAAATCTGGCTTCTTTGAATTCAGCAATGTGCAACAGTTTTGATTTTGAAGGAAGCTTTTGGTTGGCCTTTACATTTGTACATTTAGCTGTAAATGCAGCATTATCCTGCAGTGTCATATGTGGGCCGAAATAGCATTTGCTGAGAAAGGTAATACATTCCTACAAAACATTTTTAAAAGGTACTATAGCAAGTTTGATTGATAAAGGGATCACCTGTAAGTGCATCGTTAATGAGGCAGAGTCCAATTTCCTAACCTGGACCCTCTCAGAGGACAAATTCCTGTAACCACTCAAAATAGCACTTAAGCACTTAGAACAAATATATACCTGGCCACCTACACAGCTATTTGATTTTTTAAAATGTCAGAGCAGAGCTCCTAAGTTTGAAAGTGAATCTCAGTGAGCAAGTATCAATTTACAGAATAAGCACCCCAGCAACTAAATTGAGAAATGCTATTGTAATTATTTGGTGAAGTAGAAATCAGGTTATTGCAGTGTACACTGTTGTACAATAAACTCAAGAGGAAAATGTCTTCATTTTGACTAACATTGCCAGTCTTTAACCCCGGGTTTATTATAACGAGTTTTTCCCTGGGCATTATCTCTATCGTTTATGTTTAGAAACCAAGAGAGCATTGTTTTCTGATTTGAGTAGCATAACTTACAACAAGATTCCAGGTTACACATTTCTGACTGAAGACATTTCTGTAGATGCTTAAGTTCAAATTAAAAGTGATAAAATGCAAATTAGAGTCAAATCTGATGGGAGCCAATTTACTCTGAACCATAGTCTTTGCAGCGAGAAATGCTCTGCTATCTCAAATCTTGGCTCTGACTCCATGGGGGAGGGAAGGGAAAGGGGAGTTGGAAGAGTAGTGACCAGTGGCTAAAAGTAATTAATCAATTAAATCCACACATTAGTTAATGTCTATCTGTCTGTCTGTCTGTCTCTCTCTCTCAAACCAGGAATATTTAAACCTAGTTGATTTTGCTTATCCAATGGCAGAAATATTTGGAGGATGCCAAAGGAATATACTAGGTCACCTAAAGCATTTGCATAGAGATTTTAATGTTTCATTCCTGATTAGCACAAATTAGCCCAATGGTGACCTTATTTTCCTATGAATTTGATTTTTTAAAAATATTGTGTAGGTTATTAAGAATTATGAATATATAAATATCTAAATAGTCATTAATTCTGAATACCTTACTGAAAGGCCCAAACTCTAGAATGGGAGAATAAAATCCTATTAGACAAATAGCTGTTTTTCTATAAAGCGAATAACAGTTCTGGTGAAATAACATTGTAGATATAAGCCATTTCAGAGTTTATGTTCATGTATATGTAAGGGCTTTGGTATTTACTGCTCAAAATTGCCAAACGTGTCCCCTTTTCTGCATAACCACGCCCTCCCCCCTGCCAACCCCAAGATATGCAAATATCTCGTCTTCATTTTTTAAAAGTACAGGTCTATTTAACTATGTTGTAAACATTTAGAACTTTAATGTAGAATGTTTCCAGGTGAAAACTTATCCCCTGCCCCATACACACACAATGCATACATCTCTCTCTCTCTCTCTCTCTCTCTCTCTCTCTCTCTCTCTCTCTCTCACACACACACACACACACACACACACACACACACACACACACTCTCCCTTCCTCCCTCTCTGACATACACACACACACACACATACACATACTGATATGTACATTCATTTTCTTCTCAGGAGATATGAAGCCCAAAGTCCTATGCATTTTTCAATTTCAGAAATTGCCACCATGGAATTTAATAGTATATTGGCAGTGGAAATTTTCAAGTCTGTAATTTCTAGGAAAATCTAAATGAATCTATGATAACTAATAAAAATGATAATAAAATGTTGGGTTTCTGTAATGGTTTCCATTCTGACAAATTTCTGACAATTTTATATATATTTGAAGCAATCCAGAAATTGAGGGATGAGGAGGTACAATCATTGATCTTACTTTACATTATGTGATGAATAAAAGGCCCAGGCTGAGAGATATATCACAATTTACACCAGCAGTTTTTCAGACTCACATAAATGTCCACGGCAGCCATGACATTCTCTTTTGCTCTTTATTCAGTGACTGAATACCTACTTTGTGCTACGTATTGATAGGGTGTGGCTCATATGACCATATAAGTTATTGTTCAGAGTGGGACACATTTTGAAGTGAAATGGAACACATGGACCATTGCAACAGGCACTAGAGACCTTTAGACAAGTGACTTAGCTTCTCCAAGTCTCAGTTTCCTCAAATGGGGATGGAAATAGCACATGCACCAAGTGGCATATGTATTGTGCATATAGGACAATTTTTTCCTAATATGTAATGGCACTTACTGAATGCTGCCTTATGTTGGGATACTTAGCCTTTTTTTCTTTACTTTTATTTGAGCAGAATATTTTCTTTGCATTTGAAGTTATTCGGTATGTCATACTTCAGTTTGCTTCTAGACAGCCAGGTTCCTATGTAGTGGATTCAGAGAGAACACAGATGTCAGCAGATACCCTGTCAGAACAAAGGAGTAAAAACTTTACGGAGTAAACGTTTTACACTTGTTCAAGTGATTAACTCCAAAATCATTTTAAAAACAAAGGAAAGATCATAAATAAGAGAGGAAAGACAGGAAAAATAGGCCTCTCCCTAGTAAGCAAGATTCTCCTATTTGGTGTCAGTATATTTGCATAACAAGCTCACTGAGTAGGTATTTAGCCCATTTTTTTTTTGCATAGGCGCATGCCTTCTTTTAATGTTGTTTGGATAATAATTCATTGGAGAGCTGGGTCTATATGTTCTTTATCTTTGCATTTACCAGGGAACCATTAATTAATTAAGTAATTAGCTAACTAGTTAATTGGCTACTGATTGAACACCCTCATTTAACAAACAAAAATATTTTTAAGACAAGATGGGTATAGAAAGATAGGCAGGTAAAATAAAGCATCTCTGCATCAAATGAATACACAAGAAGCTATGGAATTTAAAGAGTTTATGTGGTTTCTCATGATACTTTAGTCTAATATTCGAGCAGGGCTTATGACCAGGGAATTTCCTGACTACATTCAGATGTAAGAATCATCAGTATTGTTTTCATAAAATTTGTATTGGTATTTTTGTTGGAACTGAGGGGAATACATAAGTCACCACCTCTATATCACAGGGTTTTCATTTTTAAAAAACAGAACAAGTGATCAGGTTTCATTTTCAATGATTTAAAAAAAGATCTTGCTGAGAGCTTGTTCTAAAGCCTGTAATTTTGTCCATTTGGGGATGTGCTTGAATTTTTTTAGATGTTTAAAAATAACTTATGGAGATGACAAAAATCGAAAGTTTTCTCATGCTGGTAGCCTTGTTTCTTTATTTTTAATTAAAGTCAATTAGGTGCATATCAACGTGTTAATTTGGTAGCAGCAAAAAATTTAATAGTGCCTTTCAAACTAGAAAAAATGTTGAAAGGCATATTTTCAAATGCCATTCAGTTGATGAGATTTAGAGCTTTCTACATATTTAGCTTTGCTCCTTAAGATGATATTGGTACTTAGATAAGAGCTCATTATCTTAAGACTTTTGACTACCTTGATTTTCCCTGCTGTGAAACCAGAAGTTTGTATCTCTGACTTACTGATCTTTTCCTATACAATATTTTTTCCTTTGTGGCCCAATCCAGGAAGTAGGGAGGTGTGCCAACATGTTTAATAGACATTGATGTTTAACCATTTAAAGTTGTTAAAGAAAACCAGCTGGAAAAAGAATTTGGACTTAGGCATGATAAATCTCCTACCTTCTGCCTTTTTTTCTCCTCTGCCCCTCGCCTTCCCTTCTTTGCTGAATACCTGCCATGCACTGGACATTAGAGAGGCATATGCAGCTGAATTCTAAACATCTGGACTCAGATGTTCCCACAGACACCCCATACTCAACATCACTAATGCTGAATAGTCGAGGGCACTACCATCAGGCCTGGCATCATTGAAGATTCCCTCCTCCTTCGTTCTGCTCTGTCGCCTGTCAATCATCAAGTCCTGCCTTCTCAATTTAGTTAGAAACTGTAGCTCCAGTCCTTTGGCCATCACCTTACACCAAGTGGACATCATGTGTCACCTGATTGCTACACCTGGGTTTCTTGCCTCTGGTCTTGCCCCTCCCACCATGCCTCTCCACCTTGCAGCCAGGCTGAACTTTCGGTGCCTACCATTGCCTAAAGAGATAGGAGAAAGCTCTGGAAATGCCCGTTTGACCTGGCCTTTGTTGCACTTACCAGCTTCTTCTCTCAGCATCCCCTCACATGCTGCCTTCCATCTGTGTGTGAGATGCGCCGATGCTCTCTCCAAACCTTTCCTCTCAGTTTACACTTCACATTCTCCAGGAAGACTTCCCAATCCAGGTACCCCTCTTCTCCATCCATAGAGTACCATGACCTTACTCCAATGGAAACTCATCTCACATTCTTTTTAAAATTGCCTCTTTATGTATGTTTCTTCTCCAATAGCCTGTAAACTCAGACTTCTTGAGGGCAGGGGATACAGTGCTTCACACTTATTCATTGTAGTGTTCCTTGGCTTGTTAGTTTTTTCTGGCTGCCATAACAAAGTACCGTGGACTAGGTAGCTGAAACATTAAAATTTTATTTTCTTTCGATTCTCAGGGTTGGAAGTCTAAGCTCAAGGTTTTGGCAGAGTTGATTTTTTCTGGAGACTTTCTCCTTGGCTTATAGATGCCATCTTCTCCCTGTGTCTTCACCTGGTCTCCTCGACGTGTCTTTGAGATTAAGACTAATCTCTTTTTATAAGGACATCACTCATATTGGATGAGTGTCCACTCTATTGATCTCATTTTAACTTATCTCTTTAGGGGCCCTATCTCCAAATACAGTAAAATTCTGAAGTACTGGGAGTAGGGACTTCCATATATGAATTTTGATGGGATACAATTCAGCTCATTACGCTTGCCTTTCAGATGCTGGCAGTCTAACAGACAATTGTCCTGCTTATGGCCTGTCTTACTATGTATGGAAAGACATGTTGGGGAGTCTCAAGGTTTTAAGAGTGTGTGCTTCCCAAGAACAATGTTAGGCAGTTTCTCATTTTCTAGTTCATGGATACAGTTGACCTCATTACTCAAGCAGCAATGCCAGTCGGCTGTTTGGGACACCAGAAATGAATGCATGTCCTTTGGTAATGTCAGGTACACTGCCAGAACCTGAGAGCTTTAACTTTTTTCTCAGTATCCAAAGCTATATTAGCTATTTCATATGTGCCCATTAGCAGAATGCCGTGTTTATGTGATCAAATCTAATCATTTGCTTTTTGCAAGTATATTTGGAAAACTTTATCCTTTGATCCTCTGAGTTGACTTGTTACTGTAAGGCAAACTTAGATACTCAGAAAGTAGTCGGTCTGCCTTAATACATTTGTCACCTTATAGATGGATAGAATCTATCTGTTATTTGTTCATTCAGAAACATACAAATTATCAGTAGCCTGTTCTCTCTCTGGTATGTTTGATTGACTGGCATTGTTTACAATGTCTAAAGTATCCTTTTTGTACACCAAATTTCAGACCCATGTGCCGTTGAAATATGAAATTAAAATATTACTGAAAGATTCAGGCTTCTTCAGCCAGGCCAGGTAGCTCATCTATTAGAAGGCTCGTTTGAATTGATGGGACCCTGATATCATCAAACCCAGACTGCTGTTCAGAGTATCTAGGACCTTACGTCTCTCAGAGGAAAGGGGCTGCTTGTTTGCAGTGAAGGATCATTAGCAAGAAGGAGCCTGATAAATGTAGCTGTAGTGATCAAATAATTGGGAAAGAGGATGCTCAAACTGTCAGAATATGTAATCATTCGATGGCAGGTCAAGGATAACCCAGTAAATAACCAGGGAAAAGCTTTTTGCTTTCCTCTGGACCAGTCATTAGATCATAGACTCATTAAACTACAGAGAATGAAGAAAGGATTCATAGGGACCATCTAGTCTGAACCTCTCATTTAGATATTTGGGGAAAATGAGGCCCAAAGCGACTTACTTGGGAAAATATGTCATGCTGGGATTAGGTCTTCTGACCCTCAGCTCTGCCTTCTTTCTTCCTCACATCAGAGTGATTAGACCTCTGCTTGCCATCCCACCATTTAGAGAGACTGTGGCCGACCATCTCAGTTAAGAGGCAGTAGAACTTAGCAGTTCAGAGCATGCACTTAAGAAGCAGATTGCCGGAGTTTGAATTCCATATTGGTTCCATGACTTTCAGCATGGTACTACATGTCTGTGGAGTTAAATGAGTTTGTTCAGTGTAGAGTGCTCAGACCAGTACCTAGTATGTCGTAGGCCCTCATGAAACCTTAGCTAGTATTCTGTAAAATTAAGTTCTTAATAGTTTTGAAGCCATTTTGTTGTTGAGTACACAGACACAGCAATAGTAAATTCCTCATTTCCATGGATGTTTAATAGACTGACAAAAAAAGGAGATCTAAAACCCTTCTTAAATTAGACCATTCCAAGTGGATCATTACAACTTGAAATACCTTGAACCTTCATATAGAGAATTCTGAGAGCTGGAAACATTATATTTAAAGAGACAATCCTGGATAATGTCCCTGATAAGTAAAAATAATTAACAAAGGATAGAATTTTGTGGTTCTGTTTGTGCCCCTAGTCCCACAGGCTGTTGTTTAATAAAAACGTTCATGATTAGTTGGGCCTAGCATCCTGGTAGATGAAACATATAAAATACAGATTTTCAAAAATATAAATACATTTTTGTATTTTCATTCCTGTATTCAACAAATGTTTATTTTATATTCGCATATCTTACATTGTAGTAGGTGCCATCTCTCACCTCAAGAAATTCATAGTCTAGAGGCAGATGCATGATTACAATATAAGTGAGTGAAATGAAAGAGATATGACCTAGGAGTCACTAACTCAGAAGAGCTAATTTGGCCTAAGACAGTCTGAATGGCTTCCCAGAGGATGTGAGTGAAGAGCTTAATCATGAACTCTGAGTAGGAATTGGCCAGGAAACCAATTGAGGAGGAAAAAATAGGGCACAGTATGTGTAAAGGCTAGGGAGTTGGAAAGAGCATGGTGGTGAGTAGACCCAGTGTCTTTTGCTATGGCTGGATCATCAGATGTGCTGGGCAAAATGGTATGTGATGACACTGAACATTTTATGTCATCCTTGGGAGGTTAGACTTCTATTCTGTAAGGTAGATTTCGCTAACAGAGATCGCCAACCAGAATAAGATCTTAGAATGCGTGTCAACACAGCCATGACTAATTAACTGGAGCTGGCCTCTATCCCAGCTGTAGGCGATGACAATTGTTAATAAAATTAAGTTAGAAATATTTGCTTTACCTAAAAACAATTGGTCTTGGGAATAGTACTCTGAAACTAAATAATTTTTTAGAATTTTCAAAATGTTCTTTCTTGCCTGATTTGTAGATGAGGTTGAAGAACTAGAATTATATCAGCCATAGCATACTTGAGTTCACAAGGGTTTCCTGAAAAAAGTAAAAGATAAAACCATTCCCACATGTTCATCTGAATTTATACAGTTCTTAAACTTTAATGAAATGTTCAAATAACATCATCATTTCGTGGCCATGGGAATCTTGGCTTAACATTCAACATTGGAACATTTTGAAGAATGAGTCCTCTTAGTATTTTTGCTTTTACTCTAAGGTATAATTTTTTCTCACAAATCCAAACAAAAGAAAATTCCTAGGATTACCCTCTGTTGTTATAAGATAAGCATTTAGAACATAGCACGTTGGTTCTCATTATCCCGTTGTATCCGAAGGCCCATGGGCTGCACATGAAATTCTGAAAAACTTGACCTGCTTTCCTATGTGCTGTTTTGATACTCACATTTTTTTTTCAGAGAAGAAGAGATTGCTGTTAAGGTAAATCAAACTTAAATGGCCACTTTTGGTTTTGGTGAATTTTGTCCAATTTTTAAGAATCATGTACTATTAATTTCTGCCATGATAAAGTCACATTTTTTTAGTGCCATAGATATATTACATGTAAACCTAGAAAACTTGAGATATAGTTACATGTTCTATTTACTTTCTTATGTTATATATGTATGTAGAGACAAAGGATGTTATTGACATGTAGTGTTGCTATCACACAGCAGTTTCCTCAGGAAGCCAACTCTGTGATGGAGATTTTTATGTGGGAAGCTTTTGAAAAGTGCTTTTAGGGCCAAGAATTATGAAGGAGTAGAGAAACTGATATAACTCTTCAGAGTTCTCTTGAATTGAATCCAGGTGCCAGGCCTTTAAGCCTCTGCATCAACTGGCTACTGAACGTGGTCTCTCCCTAGGGAGTGGATGGGACTTTGTGTGACAGGACCTCTTAGGCAATTCTTGAAAAAGTGGCTCTTTTACTAGCAGTCAGCAGCCAGCTCTTTCAGCTGCTGGAGGAAGGATGGCTTCTGTCTCAAATGGAGGCAGGGATCTGGGACACTACATGGACTCATGCATCTACACAATACACACATTCCTTGCATCCGATGAAAAGTGGCCTTTATGTTGATGGCGGTACATTTAATAGACATTTCACTTATGACTCTTCATGCCTATTTTTAGTTCTTCCACCATTTTTCTTTGGAGTGGCCTTATTTATGCATCTTTTCCTTACATCTTCTTCAATTGACTCAACCCAATACTTGTTTCTGGCCTACTAGACCAAGCCACTTGAGGAAAGGTGGTCATTTGCTGTATATTGACATAATTCTTTCTTTTGTATATATGTGAGAACCAAAGCCCATTGGTTGGACCTGCCAGAGGAGAGGAAGTTATTGGATTGCCCAGAAAGCATCCATTGTGTCAAGTGAATACATGTTTCTGGACTCACCTGGCAATAAGTTGTTATTTAGTATAAACTTCATTGAATTGAAGTCCCTCTCCTTGTGCCACCCCTTCAAAATGAAAGTAAAAAGCAAAGTCCTATTCAGGAATGAAATACCCAAGGCCAGAAAGCCCTGCAATTGGCTAGGACCAGCCTATTGATGATGCATTAAGTGGAAATTTCTGTTAGCTGGAGAAGGTCCTTAACTCAAGGGTGTGTTCTCTAAGGCACTACTACTTTTAAGCTTGAAGGAACCATTGCATACAATCTAGTATCCATTAACCTTGCCAGGTAGAGAATAGAGGAGAGGGGAGTGAAGTTCATAAACTTTCAAAGCTACCCTTCAGCAAAATGTTTGAGTATTTTCAATTTTAAAAGAAAACATTGGCTTTGTTGGGCTCAAATCACCTGGGGTGCATTTGAGTGTTTCAGTGCTCCAACTTCAGAATGATACATGTGCATAAGCATTTTACAGTTATACTGCAATTGTCACATAATTATAATGAATGGGTTTAGGAAAATGACTCCATTAACCATTTCTAATAATGGTTTTGAGAATTTATGTTTAATTTTTAAATATAAAAATAGAATGTCTCTTTCAAACTACAAATGGGCTATCATAAAACACATTTGTATGGACTAGGTTTTACTTCTAGTTCATTTCAACTTCATAAATACCTATTGAGTGCCTACTGAGCAGAAAGCAATATTTGTATGATCACACCCCATCTGGTGACAGGTAGCAAAGCTACACATTTGGATGCTGCTGACACCTGATCATGATGAAATCTGTGCCACTGGAGACAGTGCCCCAACTATGTCTGAGATAATGGCACTCTAGTCTAAGGCATGTATATGGAGTCTGAAGACAGGCCTCATGAATAACAATACCATCTGACAGCAAATAATCAACGCAGGAAATTTAGGCCACAGCAGCTTGCTTGCTCTTTACACTGTCATGGTTGATTGGTTATTCTCATCACCCTTTGTTTAAAATCATTTCAGAATTAATTGGCGTTCATTAACAAAAGTCTTTGCAGTGGAATTGCAGAAACAGTCATTAATGTAGCTAATAAACATAAAAAAGAAAAAAGGTCCTATTACTGGGTCCCTACAGGCTGTTAACTAACATTTTGAATAAGAATACATAAACATAAATTAAACATTTTTCAAACTGCTAAGAATGTGGGAATTTCATATGGTGGTCTATAATAATGCTTTAAACTAATTTCTTTCTTTTAAAAAAGTGTACTCCGGAGAAAGTGGTTCTGATTAAAAACCATCATATCGGGTGATCTCTCAGAGAAGCCAGGGCAAGGCAGAAGAAGCCATTCCATCAAGCAGTAGATTTTGCCTAAAAGTCGCACTTTCTAATGTAAGGCAAGATCTAAGTCCCGAGACATGGTATTATTTAGCCACACAGTGGGGTTCCTAAGGTGAGCAACTTAATGAGATTTAGAAAAAAAAGACTTATTTCACAAGACAGGGAAACAAATCTCTCTTTTTAAGAATAAGTGATGCTTTCTTGATAAGGCACCTCAGTTGTGGCTTATCGGTGTTATAGTGCCAAATCTTTAACCACATATCATGAGAACAAACTCCAGGAAACATCCACATCATTTTGGAATGATGGAATGATGCCGACCTCTGTTTCTGTCCAAGGGCCAAGAACTAGGACTTGTGAATACATTTTCAAATGATCTTTAGCCTGCATCTCTGTATATCTTCATATACACAGCCACAGTTAACCTCAAAAGGCACACCATCCTAGAAATCATCTGTGACCAGGCTAGAAAATCCATTAAAGTTATCTGAATGGAAATGATAAAAAAAATTAAAATATAGCTTTAAAAAATCACATCACTATTCAGAGGGTATTTATATTGCATGGCAATTTTGTGGTTTTAAGAACAAGGCAGAGAATAAGAATGGGGAGAACTTTTGCTTTAACACCAAATACCATAGCAGCTCCACCCAAATGAGAATTTGCCAGATTAACCAATATTCTCTAAGCTCTGTGGGAAATCTCCTGGCTGCAGCTGGTAACATATGCGCTGATGGCTAGTAGCAACTTTCGAGTACCCCTGCTGCTTCGGCTCCCACCAGTTGAATTGTATGGCCAGCATTGATTAGTTATTTTTGTCCCCAATCCTATTAATGCCAGTTGTACTTACTATTGTAGTTATGTGTGTTTATTCATTATTACATAAACCAAAGAAAAATGAGTGTAAAATAAATTGTTTATCTTATGAAATGAAGTTGACTGCTTTGGAAAAACTCATTTCTGTTAGTTTTCTATTTCTGCTGTAACAAATTACCACAAATGTGATGGCTTAAAACAACAGAAATTTATTGTCTTAGCCTTCTAGAGATCATAAATCTGAATGAGAATTACAGGGCTAAAATCAATGTGCCAGCAGGGCTGTGTTCCTTCTGGAAGCTTTAGGGGAAAAATTGGTTCTTGTCTTTTAGCTTCTAGAGGCCTCCTGCATTCCTTGACTTACAACCCTTTCCTCCATCTTCAAAGCCAGCAGTGTACCATCTTCAAATTTTTCCCACTCTGACCTCTGTTCCCATCCTCACATATCCTATCCTGCCTCTGCTTTCATTGTCACATTTCCTTCTCTGACACTCCTTCTTCCACTTTTGAGGACTCTTGTGGTTATATTAGCCTGAAAAATTGAGGATAACCTCCCCATCTCAAGATCCTTAACTTAATCACATTTGCAAAGTCCCTTTTGCCATGTAAAAGAACATAGTCAAAGGTTCTGGGGGTTGGAATCCCAACATCTTTTGTGGGGCATTACTTTCCCGACCACAATCCAGTCTCTGGTCTCCAAAGCTTCATTTCCATCTCACATGCAACATATATTCACCCCATCCCAACATACTGACAAGTCTCAAGCCATTACATTGGTAAATTTTAACTGATTAAAAAATGCAAACAAAATGGACATTGATGAGACAACTATTCAAGATTGAAGAAAAATTATTAAAATCTAAAATACTCTGCACACAAATGGCTTCTCAAGTGTCTTTAAATTCATAGTCCACCTTCAGGAATCTCAAATGAGCAATCCTAGAGGATGCATCATAGGTGAGGTTTATGTGAGAATTATGTTTATGTTGTGAAAATCCATACTTTAAGGCCCTGGCTTTAGATTAAAAGATCTGTGAGTAAACCAATGATTTTATAGGTGAAGTTATAATATAGTTTTTAATGTACCAAATGATGTGATACCCCATTTGAACAAAATCTTTTTAATCAATGGTCAGGTAAGTATTGAAATCAAGTCCAGTTGAAAGGGCTTTTCTCACTCTAGAGCTTCATTCTAGGTTGAGTTACTGTCCCAGATAAATTAACAAAGTTGATAATTATAGATCTTCATGTCTCGCCACTACATCTTCTACAGCTGCCATATTGGGCCATTTACTGACCCCCAATCTTATCAGGCACATTTGTTTCTCCATGCCATTGTTTATATCATTTCCCCTTGCTTGCAATGCCTCCTTCTCTCCCCATTTTTTTCAATTTCTCCCCTTTCTCTCCAACAGGACACATTGATCTTATCTCTAGTTCCCTTTAAAAAGGGGCCAATTTAGATACATGTACAATTCTGAACTTTGACAAATTGATGACTAGTCTTAATCCCTGAGGAGGAGAAGTCATTGGGTCTTCAAGGTTCTGGTGGAGATATTGTATATGTGATGCAACAGAGTCCAGTGCAGAGCTCTGAGTCATATGTATACTGAAAATGATTTCAGAGCATCTAGAAATGGTAGGACTACAGCTGGTTTGTGATACATGTCATAACTTTAGCTCAGAAACTATTTTGCTAATGTATTTGAACACAAAATACCAGGACAGGCAATTTGTAATGGGATGCTGATACACTTTTAATAAATGCCAAATCTCCTCAGAAGTGCAAATGCCAAGTGTTTTGCAACAAACCGTAATTTCGTTATGGCAACAAACATACACATGTGTTTCTAGAGTATACATGTAATTGCAGGCATCATAGTACAGAGGATTTAATATTTAACTGTTAACTACAACTAAAGTCAGTCCCGATGTGATGAGGAAAAATTGTGTTAACCTTTAGTAATTAGAATATAAAACCGGGAAGACTAAAAATTGTTAGTCTAACTTTTGTTTATTGACTAGAACATCTAAATGGCTTTAGGCATCACAAAATAATAAAAAAAATGGTGGCTTCCTATTGGGTCTTTGATCCATTTTAATTTATTTTTGATGCTGTATGCAGTTTCTGAATATCTTTTGTGGCTTATAATAAAATAGCCGCAGTACAATTTTGCATGTATGTCAAGCGACGCGTGACCTGCTATGCAAATTTAATACCAAGGTGCCAAAGCTGAATTCATAATGTTTCTCAGCTACAGAGCTGTTTAAGGCAGTTTAGAAATCAATGAATATGTAATATGAAGGTGATAAGACCTAAATAAAAACCCTATTTATCTACTATGAAAAAGTATTTATACACAGAATACTTAGCACAAGCAGAAAATGGACAGAGTTTCCAATTATATGGTTTGCATAAACAAATGTTAAACTGTGTGCTCTGCATAGATAATAATGTAGGCAGTCCCTCCGCATTGTGCTTTCAATTTTGAAAATGTTTACAGATGCATTCCCCCCTCTTAGGATATAAATAAAATGAAATGTGCAGCTTGAAGCAGTGGATGTTTTCTAAGTTCCAGTATTTATTCCACATGGTATGTTAGCCTAGATTCTATACTTGATATAGGACCAAATTTCTTTAATACCAAGGTAAGCAGATATGTGCTTTATGAAGTCCTTGCAGTTTATTTTCCAGTGAGAGAGATCAATTGACAGCAATTGATGAGAATGAGAAAATTTTTTCCCCAGGTTATTTTAGAATGCGTAATATTATATGGGCCTCAACTTTTGATATGCCACTATTCAAATAGATATAATACTACTATTTCAGATGGAGTAGCTATGTCATAATTCAAGTAAACATTTCAGGAGTGTGCTGACTTGTTCTTGTGTAGAAGCTGGCTACACCGTGGGCAGAGATGGATAGGGGAAGACAAGGATTGATTGATGGGAATCAATCCTAGCTGTTTTCATGAGAAAAAAATTTATTTCTCTCTAGAGAGAATTAGAAAGCAAGCTAGTGCATTCGTGCATATGCAGTGTGTGTGTGCACATGCATATGTGGGTGTGCATATGTGTGCATGTATATGCGAGTGATACACACACACACACACACACACATACAAATATATACACACTCAGTCTGCACTGTTTTAAAACAGCCCTGCCACTCAGATTTCAGACACACTTCTATCTTTTGGCTTAGAGTAAAGCTGCTACAATAATGACTAATAATGTGTACAGCACTCGAGGAAAATGTAGGGGTGGGATTTGAAAAAGGCATCTGATGCCATCTGGGTGACGCTGATATTTGGAAGAGCTCGGAATGCACTTATCTAGAGGCCAAGTGCTACCACAATAAAGTCAGCAGAAAGTCCAAGTGATGGAGGACGTTGTGACTCTTAGTAGATGAGGATGAACTCTCGCACTGGGTCTGTTTAGGACTTTCTGGGGGGGGCAAGATCAGTTTCCAGAAATTTAGCATAGCGAAAGCCACCATTTGTCCTTAGACAAGCTGCCAGAATCGACACTACAGCTAGAAAACTGGTGGGTCCCTGCCTTTGAAATTTTACTTGCCATATGTTTCTTTTGGAAAGCAACATATTCCCTAAGAGTGATTAAAAATCAGGCAGCAAATCCAAGGAAGAATAAACAAAGATTAAGTATAGCCAATATAATCTCAAGGTTTTAATAGCAAAGTTTATTTGTATTGGTCTCAGTTACTGTACTTTCTCTTAAAGCTTATATATACAATAATTTATGCATTTCACCTGAAGGTTACAGATTGCTTTCTAAATGAGATGTGATATCAGGCGCTGTTTGTCATATTTAACAAATGGGGCAACTGTCAGGGTAAGTGATGGGATCCTCAAAAGATTGGTGGCATATTTGGGTTATGGAGACTAGGTGAGATGGAGATTTGGCAATTATCTGGGTCATTTCATCAACATAGACAGCCAAACTTGATAATTCTGACAAAAAATAATCTACCTTGGCCACTTTTATTGAACAGATGAACTGAAAAAATTGCCAACTTGCTACTTCCTGGTGCTCTGCTCAAACCAGCCTTCTGTGCTCCAGGGCCAGTTGAGCAGGCTTACTGCTAGGGTAGGCTCTCATTCTACTTAGCTTAATTAAATATACCAGGAACCCGAAGTGATGGAGTTACCTGAGGGCATATTTGAGCCCCGTATTGATGCAAAGAAGGGTGTGTTATTGAAATGTGGAGGTCACACTCGTTGTACCTACCACGCCCCTAACCAAGTCCCAGTCTTGACACGTAAGCTCCCTCAGCCTCCACAAACTCCCCTCTCCTGATATGTTCTTCCCAATAAGCTCTTCTGAACTTGGCCTTCTGCTGATGCTTTCAGGAAGAAGAAGCTCACGAGGGATGTTTTGGAATATAACTGCAGAAAAGCATTACAATTTTTGTTGTTGTTTAGAAGGAACATCTGTGGACTCAATTATTTTTTAAGATTCTAATTTACTGCTGTGCAAACAATGGTCCAAATTATATTATCTGTATTTAGCCCTGCTCTGCTGCTGTACTCCTGAGGATTTAATTGGCAAGCAAATGTCCTGTCAAAATGCTTTCTGTGGCTGAAAATCTTTCTAGCTCTTAGAGATTATAAAGCTCAGAATTAACTAGAATTCCCTTAATAAAATTTCAGTTTGTTATTTAGGGCCTTTGTCTTTTGGATTCTGGGAAACCTTTCTTTTGTAACCATGATGATAGAGAGGAAATATGAGTGTGTGTGTGTGTGTGTGTGTGTGTGTGTGTGTGTGTGGTGCACATGTGCCCACACCATTATGGCAGATTGCCTCCATGGATTCCACTCAGCTGTGCAAAAATCTGTAATGCTGGCAGGAGCAATTATATCATGTCCATAATATTGAAATAGACCTCCTAGGTTTAGGAAAAAAATGATATTTGAATGGGCAGAAAAAATTGTGTTCTAAGTGATGTGCTAAGCATTTGATTAGCCTGAGCGTACATGTGGAAAATGTTTGACCTGTCTCTCAATGCCTAGTGGAACACTGGCCAGTTTTAACATTTAATATTCTCTTTTCTTTTCATGAGACTTTAAAACTATATATGGCCCTCCATCTGTTCTGATATCTGTTCCTTCATGGATAAGGAAAATGTGTTCATTGTTATATTATTTATTGCCATGATAAATGACAAAACTTCAAGAGAATTCATAAAAAGTCCAAATGATGAAAGCTAATCCAAAGAGACTCTTAATTTAAAATATAACACATTGATCATTTAATGACTATCCATGATTTTGGATTTTCAGAAATAACAACACTATTTTGAAATTATTTGCATACTTACACAGGAGAGTGCTGTTTTCCCAAAGAGGAGATTGTCTAGACTCATTGCTTTAGAATATAGTTTTCAGTGCATCTTATGGAAAAACCTTGAGGCATACTCATTCATTCATTTTTAACCCCAAAGAGTAATTCACTTAGCAGTTAAATTGATTTTGTTTGTGGTTGTGTGTTTGTACATCAGTCTGTGACTTACTGTGAAATTTGCCATCTTCACCATGACCAACCCATGAAATGTATCATCTGTCTTTCTAATTTACATAAAACTTCATTTATAATCATCAAATCCAATTCACAAGTGGAGAGTATTAGACTAAAATCCCCAACATGGAAACATTTTGACCTTGTATTTGGTGTGCAATGGAAAAAGTAAATTATGAGAGTGAACCATGTATAGATATTTTGACATTTATATTTTTAGGTTCCATCTGATCTTAAGTGTGCCATCATTATGAATTCATTTGCTATTACTGGAAAAGTACTTAGTATAATGGATTCATTTGGTATCCATGTGGCTGTCACATGTTCTTTTATACATGTTCTACTATAATTTTATTTCAGTTCCACTTTAATTTAGAATTGGTTAATGGACTCTATCATAACCGTAGTTCATTTTTTAAATTCCAAACCTCCTAACTAAATTTTTTTCGTACTTAAACTGTTGAACTATATGGCTTGGAACTAGGAAATTTTACTTGGTCCGTGTCAGAAATTTTGTGTAATAGCAGTGCCACTGGAACAGTGAGCATTTTTGGTAATAAGGCACGTGTGATGTAACATAGAAATGGTGTTGGGGAAACATTGGTGGTGGCGTGGGGTGAGGAGAGAAACACCATTTCTGAGCAAGTTTTTCTGTAATTGATTTTTTTTCCTGTTAAATGCTGCATAACAACCCCTCATTTGTTTTCTTCTTCGTGTTCTTGTGTTTCCCTTTGGTGCTCTTAGGACAGGTGCAGGTGGTTCATTTCACCTGGTGAAGGAATATTTACTGCCCTCACAGGAAAGTCCTTCCTGATATCTCACAACCAGGCTGATTTGCCATTCCCTCACAGAGATTCCTTGTGAATCACTTCGACCCTCAGTGAAACCCAAAGGGCAGAATTACCAAACCCATGCGATTGATGAGGACTGTTCCTAGGACGTTTTAAACAAAAGTGGCATCATGTCCAATTGTACTGGATAGGATCGATGGTCTGCATCAAAGCTCTGGATTGTTGAGAAACAATAGCATAAGGTCACTAGTTGAGTTTGTTTGTAGAGCTGTAGTGTACTGTTTGCCCAAGATTCGATCTCAGGTAAACAAGCGCCTCTAGATTCACTTGGAAAAGCCAGCAAATGCACTGAAGCTCTTTGCCTGTCAGGCTCAAGATGAAAAGCAAGACTGAAAGCTGCCAATATTTATGTATAATATCTGATTAGGTTGTTTTATCCTATAGTAAAACTAGTCAGGAGGAGACAGAGACTTCAAGAAACCAGAACAAAAAAAAAGTACATAGGAAAGTATTTACCTAATCATGGGTGGTGTCAAGGGGTTTAGACCTCTCTATCCTACTGTCAGTGTTTCTTGTTGCTTTTAACAACATGCTATTTTTCTACTTCCATATCTACTGCAATCTCCTAGTTCAAGAGCAAACTATATACCGAAGTTCTTTTCATGTCACAGGGCATGAAGACAAAGCCATGCCAAGACTTAACAAGGATATTTCAGATTATGATATGGGTTGCTTTTGCCCCTTGATTATCACTGAACATGGACAGCTCCTCTCGTGCATAAACAAAGAATATGTGTCATGTCAAATGGTTCTTTTAAAATGATATCTGGTTCTTACATTGCATCTGGATGCATATACCAGGGGAAATGATTGTCATGGCTAGTATGCAGCCCCCAAGGTACATTCAACTTGGAAAGTAAAACAGTAGGTTTATTGATTCTAGGTGGGTCATGGATTTTGAAATTTAGTTTTAGTTTCATAGCTGTTTGAGGGTCAATCCCTTGCTTTGTAATTGCCGATCCAATGGGACAGGCAGCATGTCAGTGGTTGATTCTAAACTAATAGAATTTGATAAGATTAACTCCCAGCCTTCGTGCACCCTCTCCCTGCCACCTATGCTGATGGAGCCCAACTCATATCTCCTGTCCACTCAGATGTCCAGCTTACATGTGTACCTAAATGCTTTGCACATATTTTTAAAAACTACTTTATTCTTAAGCATTACACTTATAAAATGAGCTATAATTCTTAATGGAACCTTATATAAGTCAAAAAGATAGAGCTACATCTTTTTTTTTCATTTTTGTCCACTGGAAGACCAACATCGACACATGCACTCAAACTCTATCCTCCAATCTTTCGATGTCTGTCAATTTACCGCCATGGCTTCTCCCACAGCCACACTCCTCTCCATTCTTCAGCTCAAGTCCCTTTATTTCTTATCTGAATGATTGCAACAGCTTAACTGGTGATTCTGCTAGCAATTTCTACTTTCTTTTCTGTCTGACTCATTTTCCACATTCTTTAATTGGTTGATTTTCCAAAAACACATTTCTCATTATTTATTTCTCTGCTCAGAAACCTAGATGGCATGGTGTTTCCAGAAGAATGGAATCCAAACTCACCCAAATCCTCAGCCATAAGCCCCTCTGTCATTGCTCCTTCATCCACCCCGTGAGCCTTGCGCTGCAGCCTCCAATGCTCTTGAATGCACCAGATGCTTTCACACCTCTGTGCTATGGCATGGATTCGCTTTGCTTGAAATGGTCTTCTTATCAAAATCTTATTCACCTTTTAAAGAGATCCCCAAAAGTTTCTCATTCTTCTGGGACATTTTTAGTGCTCCCACATCTCCTGAGCAGAATTTATGATGCCTTCTTCTTTACTCTTTTGAATCTTTTAATAATGACATGTATCACACTTTAATTTGTATTATAACACTTCTATGTTTCTTACTGGAATGTGTGTTCCCTGAGTGGGTCCTTTGTCATATTCATAACGGTATTCCCAGTCTGTAGCACGGTATTGTTCATACAGTAGGTGCTTTATAAATGCTTGTAAGTTAAATCTGTGAGGGTCAAATGGGATCCAAATAACTTAAGGTCAAGGTGGAACAGACATGACTTCATGACATAGGTAGTATCCTTTTTAGTAGTTATCATGGGATGTCATGTTTTATTGCAATCAAAACAGCAAACAGCTTGTTAGTCAACAAAGAAAGAGTATAGTAGTATCTTGTGAAAGGGCAGTGATCACTGCATTTGAGTCTGTACTTTAAAGACTATGACATGGGAGTTTCACTGGGGGCTGGGTGCCACAGTTAAAGAGACCATAAACTGAAATGAGTTATGAAGAGGGGGAGGGGAAGACTCCAAGCTTTAAAATATGAAGCAGAGTCAGTGAATGTATGGGAAATGAAGTGCTTTCTTCATATATCCACAGTCCAGAGAGTGGAAAGAAAGCAGAATGAAGCTTGTTCTGTATGGCTCTAGTATAGAATCCTGAACATTGTAAAAAAAAGTTTCAGGGAAGTCAGTTATGGCTGAGTGTTCGATAACGTATTCCTCATCCAGAAGCAGAAGTAAGACTTTTCTGTCACAGAAAGTACATGAAGAGAGGCTACAGAGCTCCTCGATTAGAGTGGCTGCATAGGGGAGTCAGGTATCAGATGGGGATTTCAACTAGTGCCCACTGGTGTGTTGATGTCATTTCTAGCCTGTAACTCTTTCTTTAAAACATAGAAGAATAAAATATGAGAACTCATTTGAAAAGAATATGGCTTTTTATTTCCCTATTTCCTCTTCTCTGACCATTTGCAAGGCTATTCCATAGTCCATGAATGAAACTCAGAATATAGTGGGGGAAATCATCAGCCAGTTTAAAAAGTAACCATCTGCAAATGTGTCTTCTGATTTCCGCAGAAATGGGAGATTTTTACTTTGAGATAGGTACTGTTCTTTCACCTGTCTGGTTTTAGAGCCAAGCCACCTCTCTCAGTAGTCTGTCAGCTCTTCAATGTCAGAGATTATGTCTTATCTTTCCTTGTATCCACAGAATTTATCTGTCACTTGTATCCACAGCCATGGCTTTGGAGCCATTTGATGAATTGAATTGTAATTTAATTTGGAAAGTTTTGATCTGTTCTAGCTTTTAGTTCAGTGTCCTAACAATAGGTCCAATTTGCAAATTCGAAGAACCTAGACTATTACAAGATTCTCGAAATGAAATATAAATATTACAGAGAGACAATCGAATTCTTATTTTTAGGGATAATTTTGTGACCTCTGACATTCTTCTCAATATATCTCCTTGAGAATTTGAAATGGCTCTGTTTACCATATTTGGACAAAGATAGCTTTCATGAAAGTTTTATCTATTCATTGTAGAGACTAAAATCCATGTTCTCATCATTAACATATTGATCTGTTTTAGTTCTCTGAAATAGAATCTCTTTGGCACGTCTGTGTTTGGGAATTATATCACATAGCTAGGCATATTTATTACTTTATAAGGAATATACCACTATAGAATTTAAAATAATAGATTTTTCTTTTTGATCATTTGGGGAAAGGAAGGTAAGTTACATTCATTGAGTATCTAGTATGTGCCAAAATGTGTGGTAGGTTTTTATATGCATCATTTCATTTAATTTTTATGATTCTTTGAAGCAGGTGTTATCATCATTTCCATTTTATGAATTCAAAACTGAGGCTGCAAGTATCTGGCCTGAGGCTGCAAAGTATCTGGCCTGAGGTCACAGAATAAAGGATTCAAACCCAAATCCATCCAGTTTCAACCAATGTTTCTCTATAATACAATATATCCATCCAATTGGACTTGTGATCTATGACATGGTGTTTTTCTATTAGCATTTTAGTCTCAATCCAATGTCACCATTAGAACTTGCAATACCTGCATTTATTCTAAGAATAGCTAAGATATAGACTCAGAAAGGATAGTTTCTTAAATTTTATTGCTGGTAGTATTTGGGGGCTGAGATTTTTAATGATTAAAATATAAAATAAACTCATAAAATAAAAAGAATAAATCATATAGCACTCTAAATCATATAAGCTCTGTTATCTTATAGCTTCATCTGTTGGCTGTTAACTACTCCTATATTTCAGTTTCTTTTTTTGTAATGCATGCCCACTCATATGTTCCAAAATGTTCTGGTAATTAGATCTTTTAAAAAAATCTTCAGGATATTATAGATGAGCTTGTCTTCCAATTTGCATGTATTAAAGCCTGAACCATGTTATTTTAATCACCACAAAGAGATATACGACACCCTCAAAAATTATGTTATGGAGGAAAATCAAGTGAAATCGAATACTTAAGTTGTCCCATGTCACTCTGTTAAAGACCACTACTCACATGTACCATTGTAGTCTAAGTGAAAAGTAAGTTTTACAAATAACAACTTTCTTCTTATATTCTTTGATCAACTGAATTCAGTTGAAACATACAAGTAATAAAACCATCTACAGCAGGTAAACTCTTTGCCTAAATGAAATATCACAACTACTTTGGTCTGAAAGAGTAATCTAGCAATATGGCTTGTATGTTCTCATACGTCAGGAAGTCATCGTTGCCTATCTAGTTTCAATTGTCTCATCTCTGAAACGGGAATAATAATTCTTGAACTGCCCAAAGGCAAGATTCTAAGGCAAACCCTCTCTGGGGGCTTTTCTAAGATTCTTAATGGCCATGAGTCAATAAGCTTAATATAAATTTCAGAAGCCTAATATGAGAACAATTTGTGATCTATAAACGCTTAATTTAAAAATTGCCATTGTGTTGATAATCAGAGACTCTAGACCTGTCATAGATTATTTGAATTGGAAGCCTTCCTCACACAACAGAAATGAAGACCCAGTTAAATAAATTCCTCAAGGCTAGTCAACAATTTCTAAGGGAGAAGATTCCAGATTTGAAATTAGGCATTTACTGGTGATGAGCTTGATCGAGTTAGTCTCATTGCATCGCTGACTTGGATGAAAAATGGTACAACAGAACAGAAGACAAATAAGGCTGTTAAAACATATCCAGTGATAAAATGGATCTCTTTGAAAATGGATGATTCCCTGTACCCTTCTACTCTGCCTCCCTCAATAGCAGTTTCCATCCATCATATAGGCAATATAGATCTGAGAGAAACATTTATAATTTTTTCTAGGATTCTGTTCTAGCTTTCTGCTTGGAAAACTGGAAACATTTAAATTCTTATAATTTTATAAGTAACGTAAAATTTAATTTTTTATTGTGGTAAAATATATATAACATCAAATTTACCATTTTAATCATTTTTCGATGTACGGTTCCATGGGATTAAGTACATTTGCAATGTCGTGTAGCTAATACCTCTGTCTGTTTTCAAAACTTTCATTATCTGAAACATAAATGTGGTAATAGAGCATTTTGGGAAATAAAATAGCATCTTGATTTTGGGAAAATTGTATTGAGTTAGTGTATTATCTCCACATAGATAATTTGCACAGTGGGTTTATTTTATGTTTTTTTCCCCTGCTAAATTCTATTTAAACAACTAATTTCATCTTCTAGGTATATGCCATATTCCTCAGATATTCACATTTTTGCATCTGTGAAATCTTAACAGTTCTATAGGATGGGATGACACAGTGGTTTCAGGTCAATTGGCTGAATGACTTATCATTTTTATTTATCTTGAAAATAATGGCTGGGCTCATTTTAGTATATTCTTCATACTGATTACTGTTTTATATGTTGTTTAATTATTTAGAAACCTCTTTTTCAGTAACAAATTACACCTGATGAAGTTGCTAGCATTTGTGTGCATTTAAATGTGCCAACCGCAGTCAAATATAATCATTGAAATGCTTAATATGCTGAGTTTAGACAGCAAAGTCAAGAGCAACTGAGTAAACAAGGAATGAAGACATTGGCTGTATGTAAAATGGTTTTTCCCTTGCTTGAATATATCATAGTTAAAAAAATATCTAAGGTAAAACAAAGTCTTTAATCCAATTTGGCTCTGGGAAGAAAAAAATCATTCTGTAAAATGAATAAACTGCCATTTTCTTACCCAGTGATTCATCGTGTGTTTCTAAATTCTGATAAGAATTGTTACAAGTCTTTGCTGTAGCATTATTTGAAAGTCGACATTATTATGTATGACAGACCATGTCAAAATAATTGTGTGAGGGACTAGTCTGGGTTAAAGGGAATCACATTGGATGTTACTAATTTTCACATTATTTCACCCATAAAAATTCTCATAGCAGCAAAAGTTTTATTGCACTGTATTTCAGAATCTCTAATTTATTCATGGAATAAATGTTTCATATAATGATTTTTCAAGTAAATGTATTCCGAAATTCATGCATAACCACGGCTGCTGTAAAACCATAAAAATTTGGTTAAAATCGAGGCATCTCTTCATTCCCCTTGGAAAGTATAGTGGGGGACCTGGAAGATTTTATGCTAATGAAGACAATATTGTTCGGCTTCCCATTTTATCCAATATATCCCTTTTATTGAGTTCAAGCCATTATCACAATTAATAACTTTAAATGGAAGCACTTTATCAATTGTATTGAGCCACTACTACTGCTTAAAAGGTAGTGTATGCGAGGCCCATTTTGTGCCATTTAGCATGTGCCTCTTGCTAGAGAAATGCTTTCTATATTGCCTTCTGAGTATTTGTGGTGCTGGTTCAAGAGCCCTCTCCTGTCCAGTTTTGTATCTGCCCTTCTTCTCTCACTCCCTCCCTGTGCCACCTACACCTTTGGATTTTTTTTGGTGGTTGTAGTGGTTGGTGGTTGCTCAGCTCTGCACTGAACTAGAGTCTGTGGGCGTTGGTAAGAAGCTTCTCCTTACTGTGATCTACAAACAATAGATATGAATAAAATTCATGGTTCCAACCACACTCAGTCACCCCTGCCTCCATCCTCACCTAGAAGAGTGGGCTCAGCTTACTTCTCCAGGGACTTTATTCTAGGATTTTTTTTTCAAGTCACGGATGTAAGAGGTAATCCTAGTGTTTGGAAAAACAGAATCTGTGTTTATCATTAAGAACAGGAATCCCTGTGATATAGGAATGTTGCTGCATGCCAAACCCAGGGAGTTGTATTTAAAGATTAAGTTCACAAAAATAACTCTGATTTTGAAAGCATAACATTATATTGTATTCAAAAAGTTTTTAAGTAGGATTTCATATTTTTAAAAATCTGGCGTTTGCTCTCCTCAAGTCAGTGAAGGAGGTCACTTTTTTCCCTAGGGACAAGGACAATGCAAACCTTGAAAGATCACCTAGTACATGTTCCTCAGTTTAGACAGCTTCTTTGGTTTGACATCCCTCTCTGAAAAATCAACAAGAGCCAGAATGGGATAGACGACTTCTTCCTCAGTTAAAAAAAGAAAAGAAAAGAAAAGAAAAATGAGCTGTTAAATATAGTTTTTAATGAATATAATCAGAAATTCAATATATAATGAGTTTTCTCATCTGAAGAGAGGAAATGTTATGCATTCATATTCATTAATTCAGCAGTATTTATTGTGTACCTACTATGTGCCAGTCTCTTTTTTAGGCACTAGAGATATAATAATGAATAAAACAAGCAAGTCCCTGCTCTCAGCAACCTTACATTTCATGGAGGCGTTGGAGATGGAAGACAAAATAAGTATGTAAAATGTAGAATTTGCAAGATGATGATAAGTGCAATGGAAAACAGTAAAATGGGGAGGGGGTTGTGGCATGGCTTGGAGTGGTTAGGAGAGGCCCCATGGAGAAGGCATTTGAGCATGAATTTGAAGGAGATGAGAAAACAAGCCATGGGACTCTATGTGGGATGAGCCTTCCAGACAAGGAACAGCAAGTGCAGAGGTCTGTCTGAAAATGCAAAACAGGTCACTTGGGCTGGAGCAGACCATATGCAGGGAGAATGGCAAGGTGGAGGCAGGGTGGTACAGATTGGGTTTGGGGTAGGTAGACAGCAGGCCATGAAGCATCTGGCTGGCCATTTCAAAGTCCCCAGTTTTTATTCTAAGTAGCATAGAGGGTTTTGAGCAGCATGAGCTAGGTACCCTTGTGTGACCTTTTCATGAATAAAGAAATGCATCAAATTTAGTCCTTTCTCTTGATATGACAATGTAAACTTTAGTAAGAGGATAAAACTCATGCATCCTAGAACTAGCATCTACAATGATGGGAACAGGTCAGCCTTGCAGTGAAAGATGCATAGTTTGTTCTGATCTTAAATAATTAGCAATAGATTTTTTTCAGGAAATGCCACAGCATAGAATTTCCAGCGCTTCCTATTCTACCCAACATGCAGAATTTCTCATGATAAATTATGATCCAGAACCACCGGCAGTCAGCCCAATTATAGGCATCTAAACAATCCTGTCTATCCATTGGCAGAAATAAACTTTAAAAGGCTGCCTGCCCATTTATTGACTCTGCATCCGGAAATCAATGTGAGGTACTCAGTTCTCAAATAGAAGAGGCTGAGAAGAATGTAGAAAGGGATTGAAAACTTAACTTATTTGGAAATGCAAGAGGACATTTGCCAACTTAAAGAGGGCATATTTCCTGGTAGCTGCCTTGTAGGGGCCCTATTTAGGTAAATGAGCGAATCTCAAGAAGTTCTGTTATAATGGCTCTTTCACAGTATGAAAATGCAAAGAAGTGAATCTTCAGATGACCAGATGCATGGAAGTCTGTTTTAAATGACTACAATGTAATTGATATATGCTGTCATCAGTTGTAACCCAGGTAATAGTGGAGCTAAAACAATTTCAAGTGGGTCAACACATCTCTGAAGTACTTGCTGCAGTGATATAAAAATCTCCCAGCAATGTGTCTTAAGTCCTGTAAATCATGTTAGACTTAATGAAACCTTCTGCAAGGACATTCCATCTCTATGATGCATTTAACTGTAGTTATTGACATGTATCTGGATTGAATAAATATGTGAACTTCTGATTCGTTGTTGTGATATTAGGAAGATAAAATATATGTACCACTATTTTTTTAAAGTAAGTTTGAGTTATGTATATCTTTGTATATAATTATTTCTTAATTATTTAAAATATGCTCCCTTAGACTTTATCTTCCTTCTCAGACTAATATATGCATTTCTACTTTGTGTGTTAAGGTATGATGCATATTTTTGAAGATAGAAAACTCTGAAACTGAATTCCAAAATGGGACATGGTGATCATGTTTATTTTTGTTGCTTTAGCGCAATTGAGTTTGATTTTTAAATCATGCTAGGTAAGTTCAGTTCTGTTGGGTGGATTCAGTGACTGTGAAGTGTCTACTTTGTGCAACACTGTGTTTCTGGTTCATCAAAATGAACCAGTGTAAACCAGTGTAAACCACTCCACTGATACAGGAAGGTTACTTAGAGTCAAAATTTTATGTCAACAAGCTGTCTATAGTCTCCTTCCCTCTTAAAATGTCACCTTCTAGATTCCAGAGCCCAGACATGGGCAGCTAATACCAAGACTGAAATCTCTCTTTGGACATATGTGTTCAGGTGCTTCCTATGTCTGGTTCACCTTCATGTCCCCAGCCAATTGGATGCATAAAATTAACCATCACAGTTCTTGAAAGTAAGTGCTTGAAAGAATGAGTAAATGTGAGCATAAACATTTACCCAATACCCATGTGCTGAGATCTGAAGCAAGTAAGTTGTAGTTCTTGCCCCGAGGTAGTTCAAAGTCTTGGCAGGGTGAGAAAGGAGGCTGGAGATAGAAACAGGAAGCAGAGAAACAAAGATAAAGGGAAGAATCGTGTGAGAATGCAGAGGAAAAGAGTGAAGGTGTATGCCAACAGAAGCCAGGAGGACCTTCTATCTGTGACTCTGAGTTATAGAGGGTGGAGAAGACAGCCTAAGCTGGGAGAGTGGTACTGATAGAAGCTCTGAGATGGGAGAGAACATGTTATGTTTGCAGGATCTGGCTAGGCATACAAGCAAAGAGGAACAAATTCTACTGTTATTCCTCCATGAAAGCCCAAGGACAGCACACATATATGCATTTCCCCATCCTTAGCCCATCAAGCTGGTGCACACATGTGAGGACAAACACAAAGTGTGTGTGTACCCTGCCCACTTCTAAGTACAGCTCTTCCTGACACACTAGACTCGGCCTCTTCTGATGATGGGGAGCAGACCACAGAGAAAGTTCTTGCACACATCCCAAAAGGGTTTATCTGTAGCTGAGGATGACGTGGGTCACATGAACACATCTGTCTAAGGGAAATCAATTTCAATTGTGGCCTGTCCATGTATAGACTTTGAAATCAATAGCCTAGGCATGGAATGTTCCGTCAGTTCCCTATAAATCAAGATTCAAAATGTGACTACATCGCCTCTCCAAAGGCTCATCTTCTGGGTAGATCACCCCATATTGCAGGCCTTATGACTGAAGTCATCTGTGGAAGGCTGTCATCTTAGACAGTGCATATTATTTTAGATTGTTGCCTGAACTATGAAAGTCTTTTGCAGCATACATCATTTGGTTACAAAATGAAACACTTTGTTACCACATGGTTAATAAGATAGTACACAATATGTTGGAGCATATTAAATGTTAAGTAAAAAAAAAAAAGAAAAAAGAAAAGGGAAGCAATCTGACAGTTTTGCATGGTGTTAAATGTAAACCTATCATATACCTAGCAATTCCACTCCTATGAATATATCTGAGAGAACTGAAAGCATGTCAGCACCGAAACTTATATACAAATACTCCTAACAGTATTATTATAATAGCCAAACACTGGAAACAACCCAAATGTCCACCAATGGATGAATGGGTAAACAAAGTGTGCTTTATCCTTATAATGGAATATTATTCAGCCATAAAAAGGAATAAAGCACTGATCCATGCTACAATATGGATAAACTTTGACATTATGCTAAGTGAAAGGAGCCAGACACAAAAGGTCATATATTGTATCATTTTACTTATGTAAAATGTCCATAATAGACAAGTTCATCGAGTCAGAGGACAGATTAGTTGCTGCCAGTGGCTGAAACAAGGGGAGAATGAGGAGTGATTGCTTAAGAGGTACAGGGTTTCTTTGGGGGATGGTTGAAAGTAAGAAGTAATGATGTGGCCAAGGTCGAGCAGTGGACCTGTGAAGGGAAGTATGGGTTTGAGGCCCAGCCTTGCATTTATCATCTGTACCATATTTGAAAAGCACATAACCTTGGAGCTACAGATTCTTCATCTTCAAGCTAGTGGTGAGGATACGCCCTCCCAGCTCATGGGGTTATCATAGGGTGCTTACAAATCAAAGGTACGAAAATGAATTGGAAAGTATAATTAGGTTACGTAAATGGAAAGTATTGCTATTAGTTATCAGATATAAAAGCAATTTGGAAAACCTAAAGCCTTCTATCCTTTCTCTGTATAGAACCTATGGGTGTTTACATATCGATGAAGATGTTTTTTTTACAGTGGCACATGTGTGGAGACACTGAGCCTCTTGAGAACAGAGAAACATGTCTTTTTATTTCTCTGTTCCCACCACCCAGTAGCATGCTCTGAGCAGAATAGCAGCGTAGTTAGGTGTGGTTGAGTAAATGGGTAAATAAACCAACTGTATTTTTAATTGAGCTCATCACATAACCATATACAGTGTCCTAGGATTGACCAAGGCCGCTATCTGAGAAACTGAGTACTCAGGTATCTAAGAATGGATGGAGCAAGCTGACAACTGGGAGTGGAGTTGAGGTCATGTCATAATCAGTTTGTTAATTATTACCTAGAGTGAAGAACATGGTTGAGTCCACTGCAGTTCTTGTGGCCAGTAAACCTAGGCAGTTTAGAGAAGTATAGATGAGTTTTAGTTGTTGTGACCCAGATACTGTCCCATCTCTCTGTCCCAGATGGAAGAGTTGCTTCATCTCTTTGTCGGTTCATGAATTTCCGAAGGTGGCTCCAAGCATCCCAGGCCTTCTTCAAGAAGAAAGCAGGCAGTATGAGTGCCTTGTAGAAGGTCTGCAGTCAGCCAATGCCTTGACAATGAGCTTTCATCCCTCTTTACACTTAAAATAATGAGTCATTGTTCCTACCAAACTGATTAAAACACTGGTATAAATTCACTTTCTTACAAGTAGAATTAGGTGGATCCCCAGCTCAATAAGCAAGGAAACCTAGACAAGCACCAGTTAAAGGCCTTGAGGTGGTAAAAATGCTTCACTGGCTGCCTCTTGTAGAATTAAAGAAAACTATGGCTTAATGGATTATATATAAATCCTCAAGTCGTAACAGTGGACAAAAACAAATTGACTGTCTTTCTGAGACTTCGTTGCAGGATCATGTCTGTTTTCTCATCTGTCAGATGGGGATAAGAATCTCTACCTCATTAATTGGTTGTGGAGATCAAAACCAAAACCAAAACCAAAACCCCCATTTATCCATTCTAAGTACTCACACATCTGAGAGTGAATGGAGCAAGCTAACGTCACAAGATTGTGGTTGACGTCATAAGTAGCTTCTGTATTATCACCTATATTCGTTGCTTTCTAAAGAGCAACAATGAGACTAGTGATAAAACATAGAATATGAAAGTGCCTAGCTGAGCTCCTGGCATATGGTAGATGCTTATTGGTAAGAAATATGGTCAAGTCCCAAAGAGGGATGCTTGGCAGTGAGTAAAATGCTATGGAACAGTTTTGTCTAGATAGATGACAGGTCATGGCTCCCATGTGCTCTCTCTGCCTTTTCTCCTACCCTCATCATTACCCTTCCTGTTCTTCCAGTACATTCTCTGGAGTTTTTCTCTATAGTGGTTCTCTTCCACTCCACTTTTACCACCCCCTGTCTTTGCTCCCCAGTGAAAGCTATGGGCACAGTACACCTCAACCACAAAAATCCTTCTTGCTGAAGTGGCTGCCAAGTTTTGTTTTGAAGGGAATTTATTTATTTATTGGTTGCTGTACAACTTATGAAATTGTACCTCTAGTTTCCTTGGAATTTTTAGATTTATCACACATCTATGTCCCATATACATGGTTCCCTTTCTCTTCTCTTTTCCCCTTCCCACCCTCCCTCTATTCTTTTCCTCAGTCATATATACATATTTCATCTTTTGCCTGTAAATCTTGTCAATTATTTCTTGCTTTTTCCCCTTTGGGCTTAATATGTATCTATGGTTGGTGCTCCATGAATGTTTATTATAAGTAACAGTGATAATAATAGTGGTAGAAAGAGCAACAGATGAACTATTTCTCAGTGCTTTTTATCCCATGTACCAAATTAAACATTAATGTTGCCATCAATTACTCCCCAAAAGATGATGGAAACATATTTGTTAGTAATATTTTGATAATAACTGTATAAACAGATATTATGCTATTCTGACTCCTACATCTTCATTCACAGAACATTTTATTTACATTGTCAAGTAAGAGGGTGGCAATTTAAGTGAGACTTATAATTTATCACTTCACTTTCCAAGGCAAGTCCTGGGAGTTGCGTTTTTTTTTCTTCCATGAAATGGATCTAGGATCATTCTTTTGAAATGTGTTTCTGACTGTTCAGAAGGAAAAAACAATATCTATATGTATATATTTATAGGTATATCAGGATCTATCTCAACACCCTCTGCAACCTAGGATACCTTCCCAGCCTAAGGAAACTGAGTTGACCCCAATCTGCCAGGATTTCTAACATACATTATCACCTTAAAACTTTTGCATAGAGAGTTCATCTCACT
Organism: Eonycteris spelaea; assembly: GCA_003508835.1. Taxonomy (NCBI): domain Eukaryota; kingdom Metazoa; phylum Chordata; class Mammalia; order Chiroptera; family Pteropodidae; genus Eonycteris; species Eonycteris spelaea. Next base: position 2,429,389 of record PUFA01000200.1, read on the forward strand.
TGGTGGAGGGCAACTTTCCTTGGAGTGGATATTTTATAAGACATTCCTCAACAAGAAGGAAACTTTTATATACCAGAAATAGTATGAAACTGAACAAAATTGGGTAAGGCTAAAAGTACTTATATGTGGACAAATGGAAACTTGAACATGACAGTGAAGAGCATGTGCTTTGGAGTGGGACATAACTGGCTCTACACATTTGCTATGTGGCATTGAGAAAAGTCCTTCTCTGGGCCACCGTTTCCCCACCCCCACAACCCTGTAAAATAGCAATAATAGATCTTGCCTCTTGGTGTCATTGTTAGGCTCCAATGAAAGAAACACTTTTAAAATCACTTGTAAGAATAACACGAGATCATATTTATCAGATAAGTGGTTATCACATAAAATCACATAACAATCGAGAGCAGTTATTATTGTCCAAACAGCTGACTTGTCTTTGTAAGCTCCTTGTTAGGATGGCACCAGCCACCTCAGGCCAGTGATGGGGAGCAGGGAAGGATTGAGGGCCAATGATTATTTTCTGACTCTTAAGGACAGATAGTTTCAGGCTTGCAGAGACAGGGTAAGTTTTACAGAGGAGGCATGATTTTACTTGATTGTTTCAATTCACAAGTGTATTAATTTATTAGAGCTGCTGTAAGAAAAGTACCACAAACCAAGTGGCGCAAACAACAGAAATGCATTGTCTCACAGTTCTGGAGGTTAGAAGTTCAAAATCAAAGTATGGACAGGACCATGCTCCCTCTGAAAGTTCTAGGGGAAGATCCTTCATCCAGTTTCTGCTTCCGTAATCACATGGCATTCTCTGTGCATGTCTTTGTCCAAATTTATCTCTTCTTATAAAGACATCAGTCACATTGGATTAAGGGCTGACTTTACTCCAGTATGGCTTCATCAAAACCTCACTAATTATATCTGGGATGATCCTATTCTCAGGCAGGGTCAGCCACATTGACAGGTACCAAGGGTTAGAATTTCAACATATCTTTTGTGTAGACACAGTTCGACCTATAACAGCAAATATCTTTTAAGGTCCTACTCTGTGCTGGGTGCTGATCTTAATCTCGAAGGATCCATGGGCAGGGCAGGGGATGGAGGGCTCATAAGTGAGAGGGATTATGTGAGACAAAGTTCAGGAATGGAAAAACAAGCTCTTGTTCAGGAAGTAACACAATGATATGCTTGTCTGAGTGGAATTTTTCTCCTGAACTTAGTAGGAGGGGTTGCCAGAGAGGTGGGGCTATGTGACGTATGTCGCGGCCTTCTGATGTTTGAAGTCACCCTGGACCCTTTTTAGCCTTACTTCCCAACCCAGGGACCAGCCCTTGCTTCCACTCAGGCTCTCAACAACCAAACCTGTGAAACATTCTAGGCTTCCTGCCTCTTCCCACCTCCATTTGGTCCTCTTTGGTCAATCATTACAGGCTATCAGGCTAACTTATCCCCACACCCATAGTGCCTGGGCTGTGGCCATACTTCTTTTTAACTTGTTTTTCATCCTCCAGGTCTCCCTATTTGATCCTCCATACTGCTGCAAATCTGAGCATGTGAATTTCGTGTTGAAAACCCCTTCAATGATTCTCCACCACTTATATGATAAAATTTGAACTCCTTAGTTTAGCACAATGTCCAAATGTGCCTATCCCTTCACTACCAGGTGCTATTCACTCATAAACATGCTTCACTCCCGTCACACTGAACTGCCACCTATAACACCTCAGCTACCCCATACCATATCATGCTCAATGCCTTCTTACATGCCATCCTTCTGAAGAATGCCCTCTTCCTTTCTCACATTTCACCATCTTGTTAGCTCCTTCTCAAACTTCAACACTCAAGTATCACCTCTTCTAGGAAGCCTTCCCTGACTCCCTTTCTGGTCTGTAACAGGTGATCATTCTCCTCACGTTCCATGAGTATAGAGCTGTTATGAGTTCTCTGCTTTGTCACACAGCACAATGTATGGCAGCACTGATTTCCACTACACCACACAGGGAATGCTTAAGAAGTGTCTGTAGCTTCCATGCCTAGTACTGGGCCTTGTTCAGGGAAGGCAGCCAAGAAATCTTCCTGGGCTGAGGAGTGGAAAGACAGAGACAGACCAACCTCATGGCCTGTGAGTCACCCCAGAGATGACTGACACCTTAATGTCTTCGAGCAAAACCACAGGTAGAAACATCTGCACCACCTATGAATACTGCAACAAGGGAGAATTTAATATGACTGAGAGATATGGGGAGAAACTTTCTGATTTTACAGCCCAGGGGCCCTGGCATTTGGCAGGGCTACTGCATGGGGCTCACTTTTCTCTGTTTTAATTCACTATTTCCCAAAGTCTAATTATTGAGAGCACATTAGGAAGAAGATGGGAGGTGAAAAGAAAAACTTCAGTGGAGAATCACCTTGTAAACATCTTGTGATGGGGATGGCAGGAAAACAGGAATATGCTCAGCACCAACTGAAGCTCAGGGGAGTTTAGCCAAGCAAATCAATGCAAGTTAATCTTTCAGTGTCAGCTGGCTGAGTTTTGGACGAGTGATGAATGCCTTGACTGGAAAGATGGAATGCTGGAATGCCAGGCAGTGCTCTGACAGCTACAGATGGTGCCAATTACTGCCAGTGGAGCCTGTCCTTCTGTGAGCCCAAGATGTCTGATTTGTGACCACAGGAAAATGAAAGAGAGGCCTTCCAGCTGGGTCTGTCACCTGTCCTTTATTGTTCTGTAACCAAAATTGTATTCAGATGTGCACACCTTTTTTTTTCTTTTGATGATTGGGGTGGACAATGAGCATGGTGAGGGGACCTCCTGTTAATTACATAGCCAGGCTAATTGCCAAGCATGTGTCCAAGAAGGGTAGGGCAAGTCACTACCAAGGTTAGTCGCTTCGTCCCACCCCATTCCCAGAAAACTAACTGAATCATCTCAGAATATGGACAAAGACAAATGAAAATATCCCACATGCTCATGACTTCCATGGGACTCAATATACACAGGCATCATCTAAGACCTCGTTTGATTAGGGTGCCCTTGCTGGAAGGACACTGTGCTTCTGTCCTGTGGCAGACTTTGGAGATGCACTCTTCCCATGTTTAGATCATGGTAACGAATGAGACCATGGTGCAGATTTGGGGTTTAACACCCAAAGGCTTCTCCTCTGAAAGAGTAGCTCATGCTCACGCTTTGGAGGCAGTGACCAAGAATGGTACCTTGGCATAAACCGCATCATCATTATAAGAGGAACAATAATAAAGATTTTTAAAATAAGAATAACATTGACAACAATAATATCTGCAGCCACTCTCATTTACTGAGAGCTTTTGATGTACTTTACCTTAATCTTCCCATAAATCTTGCCTGTGAGAAATTATTACCCCATTTAAAATGACAGAACTGAGTAACAGGTCAAATGACTTGCCCAAGGCCACAAAATTACTGAGTGATGCCACTTACATTTTAACACAATTCCCCAAACCTTAAGAATGAGTGTGGCCAAGAAAAGAAAAAGACTTGATTTTGTGCTACATAGTTCAAGGGTCAGAAGCTCAGTAAATGCTGGATGAAGCAGTAAAAGTCTCCATGCTGGGCTGATAAGTAATGGTGGGATAGCAATGGGAGACTGTGTAGCAATAACAGTGGTAGTAATTAACATTCAATTTTTTACTATTATTTTTGGTAAAGTTTTTACTATTTTGTTTCCAATGGATCACCACTAAATGGTATGGCTCTGGCCCTAGATAATGGTTAGGCACTGGGGCGATTTTCATGAAACAGGTGAGGAGATAGGATGAGCTGCTACCCTATAGCTCGAGCCCAGAGGAGGCACCAGTCTACTTGATTGGCTAAGACTTGAGGTAGCATCGGACTGACTCTTCCAGAAAACCTGAAGGAAACCGCTCTAGCCATACTCATCAATAGTTTCAACAGTCCTTGGAGAGGCTTTCTGAAAAATGGTGAGGAGCCGAGAAGCCAGTCCCAAAGTCTCACCCCAGAGATTCCAAAAGCAGTGTCACCCTCACGTGGCCTGGCCTTCTCTGCCACACTCACTCAACTCTATCCCCCCAGATGTTGCCTTCTGTACGAAGAGGTTTCCCTGGAAATAAAGATGGCTGTGGATGTCTTTTTGGGCCATCTCCTAAGGATTTGTGGGTATAGGTTCCGAGTCTGGAAGGTCATATGCTCCATTAGAAAGCTATCTCCCTCCCCCTTAATGAAATATAAAGCAAATTCAAGCTCCTCTGGGAAAGCTTTACACGGCACCTTAAAACATGTTTCCTCCAATTCTGTGGGTGAGCAGAAATGGAGCTTAAGTCTTAAGAAAACTGGGCTCACTGAAAAATGGCTAGTGTCTTTAAGATATTTTTCACTTTTCTGACATAATGCTCATCTTCGATAAACTTTCAGTACACTTTTCCTTCTTCCTATTTTTTTCAACATTTTTTTCATATTCAACAGAAATGATCATTTACTGAACGATTTCTTTCTCTTCGTGGTGTTTAATAGAATTAGTCTAGAAATCTGTGATCTCTAATTGAATTTTTTCTCCAAAAGGCAATAGTTATAAGAACTTAGCAACTCAGAATTATTTTATTTGCATAATATTGAAACCTTCATGGACAGAATATATGAGCCATTTTACTTTGCCTTCCTAGCTTTTCAAGATGACCAGGGGTATCTTCTAGATTCTGTTGAAAAACTAGCAACAAATATATTTTGAAGGAATTTTATATAAAAACAATACAGTGTCTGAAGGACAACAAACAAGTCATGTAATGGCCGCATGAGGGTTGGTTCGGGGATTCTCAAGATCACTCAGTGTTCATTGATGTGGTTACAAGGACTCATAGGACTTAACATACCATCAAACTCATGGATCAGATTTGTTATAGACCCAGCAAGGATATACAGAACAGCCAGGTCAACAAGGGAAAAGATACATCAGGTGTCTGGTAGAATCCAGATGCAGGCTTTCTATGCTGTTTCCTTCCCATGTGGGACCACAAGTATACTCTATCCCTAGCAGCAAAAATGTAGCAGCCCATGTGAGATGTTTCTGCCCATTTTGAGACTTAGTGGCCAAGGCTTTTATTGGAGTCTGGACAGGTAGGCACACTCTGCCTAGCAATGAACAAAATTTCAGATTCCTGAAATCTAAGGATAGTCAGTGCCCCAGGTGGGCAAAACAGCCTTGTCACTTAGGAAAAGTTCATATCAGTAGGGAATCATAATGGTGTATCTTAGAAAGCCAGGTGGCTTCCTTAAGTTTCTGTATGAACTTGTATGACCTGGCTTGAGGCATCAATTTAGGTGCAGCACAACTCTGGCAAGGAGTTGGAGCTGACCCAAAAAACTTCTAGGGCTGAGGCGATGTCATGACAGGGCCCACACAGGAAGTACAATTCCTGAAGGTACACCTGGTCCCCCTGCAAACAGAGTTTGCAATTACTAGACACCCCAGGCAGTGTAGGTTAACACAGCCCCCAATGTGCTTCCCACTGAAAGAAAAAGTAGCAGATCTAAAAGACAGGAATGATGTAAATAAAGTCAGATTTAGGTGTTTTGTAAATCCATTATTTATTTAAAATTAATAATGACCTAATGATTAACCCTATTTAAGCATAATGAAACACAGATCTGCTTCTTTCTTCTGTGTGTTATCTGGTTGGAATTACCTAACTGCTAATAGTTTGCAAATTGAGATAGAGAAAAGAGAGGCATTTTGTTCTCATTTTATTAAATCTGACCTATAGGAATTGAGCTATTTTGCCCTCAACTTCAAAAACAAATATTTAGCAAAACTGAAGATCCATTTAACAATAGAAATTTATCAGTAAATAAATAACCCTATAAAAATGACTCTCTAAGCATCCGGGAATAAGGTCAGAGGTTCCAGGTAAGCCTTTGTTTGCCTGTTATGTGCATGGTATTTACAGTGGTAACACTGTGGAGAATTGGCAGTTTCTGCTCCAAACAGCTATGAATGCTAAATCACAGTCTCTTAAAAGGGAAATTGGCTTTTACATTAGAACATTTGGAAATGAAGATGAATGGAGAAAGTGAAAAAGGAGTCGATAATGACACGGCACTTCATAGTTTACGAAACCTTCTCCCATTGATTCTCACAGCTGTCCTCTGAGGTAGCATTTTTATTCCCACTTCACAGGTTAAAAAAATGGAGCTTGAGATACACTGAAAATCACTGCAAAGAAATAAGTGGCAAAGTGTGACTCCAAACACAGATATTCTGACTCCCAGCTCTCTACTCTTTTCAATTTCACCACAAGGCCAGCTTTTGAACCCTCAACTTCTCATCTTGCTTCAGCATGGAAATAGCTTACATCAGAGAAAAGCCTAGGTGGTGATTCACTAGCATTGTTTATAGCCTTGCGGTGTCTCAAGGCTGATGTTTTTGTTGCACATATTCCTCACTTCTTCAAGGATCAATGGAGTTCTTATTGGAAGAGATTGTATTTTGTTTGTTTTGGGTAGATGAGTGCTATGGATGAGCCATTGGAACAGGCAAGAAGTTGCATGACAGAAACCTGGAAAGACTCAAATACTATTCAGAGAGAGTGACTAGTTGTGCTTTGAGACATAACCTCTGGAGGACAGATAGGCTGGAGAATCTTTTGGCTGGTGAACACACCTATCAACAGAGATGATCATCTAAAAGTATCTTGGGTTTGTCTGCTTTGCTGCAGGTTGTAAACGTGGATGCAGCTAAATTATCAAACCCTCTCTTAATCATCTGATGTGCATAGCTAGCTAAAGATGAAAGCTGCATGCTGTCTTCATTCCAAACAGAGCTGCTCTCACAGTGTCACCAGGTTTACTGTTCATTTTTCTTTGTATTAGCTGTTTAACAACAGATCTCTACACTTGAGCCTTCCCAGGCCTGGCTTCTTGTTAAAGGAATTTCTGCTATCTCCCGAACCCATTTTCATTTCCTGCCAGCAAGAAGAGAGAGGATAAAACTGGCACAATCCATAGGCCATAGGCCCCAAGTGGACAGTTTTCTGCGAAACTGGAGAGGACGCGGGGCGGGTTTATGTAACATAAAACCCAGGCGGGTACTTACCCATTTTGCTCCGGTGCAGCATGTCTAGGACTTGGCACAAAGTAGTGTATTTGTGTTTCATTCTACTTGGCCACTGGCCAGAAGGGATTCTCTATTTTCATTTTGAAATTTCACTTGGCAGATCCTTAGAAGTCACCGGAGAACTTTTCCTAAGTAATAAAAATGCAACTTTTATTGGAAACTAATTATTTTTTCAGATGAACATGCCGGCTGTTTGAAAATGTTCTGGTCACGTTAAAGCATATTTTAATAGTGTGCTTACAAATGCAGATCCAATTGTGAAATCCATTTTGACAATGACTTCTAAGCACTTTATTCCAAAGTGTCTCTGAGCCTAGTTCCATTCAGGTCTAGAAATCTAATAAATGGAAAAAGTATCCACTGGTTGAGTAATTCAGTTATTTGGGAAATGGGCAAATATTTTTTAAATTAAGTACATACAACTATTTTTTTTTCCTGAAGAACTAAGACAAAATGAATGCAGATTTCATTTGTTGAGCAATTTTAAGCTTTTAGAAGGAACTAGGATCTAAGACTTGGGGAGCTTTGAGCTATTCTGAGTATATTTGGTTTTGTGTTTCATTAGGGGATACTTTTCTCTATCTTTAGCTGTGTTCACACACATGGTGAATGTATGTTTATCATGTTTTTGATTCCATGCTAGGCACTGGGAAGCATAAGAAACACTAAGATTAATTAGATATGGCCATTGCCTGCTAGGGATTACAGCCCCATGAGGTGGATCAGAAGAGGGGCAAAAACAGAAATGTAAACAATCCAGAACAATGAGTGTATACAATAGAGTTTTAAGGGATAACTTGTGTGAGCAGAGCCCGATGTACATTCTCACCAAAGGGATCAAAGAAGGGAATGATAGGAGAACAGCCATTTGAGTGAAGCCTTAAAAAATGAGAATACTATCACTGAGTGCAGTATCGAGAAATGTTCCTCCTCATTGAGGGAACAATAAAGATATGAAGGCATGGAAGGCCATGGGGCATAAGGGAGATTGTTAAAGAAGATAAAGCTGGATGGAGCAGATGATGGAAGGTCTAAACATTATTACAGATGTTATCCTCTTTTTCTGTAGAGGTTTGTGAGAAGAAGGATAGAGTTGGTTTCTGTTGAAAATGGGCTCGTGAGAAGAGGACAAGCGAGTTCAGGCCTTATTGTAATTCTGGTGGAGCGTGGACAATGAATTGGAGAAGCCTGAGACTGGAGATAGGGAGACAAACCAGTTAGGAGTCATTGCAGTAGTTCAGGGGAGGGTTGATGAGGGCTTCAAAAAGGGAATTACACAGTTATCCAATGAATTTCATCAATGCAGAGGGCCGATCTGGCTACTTCAGAGGTGGTGGCAGGGAGGGGAGCACCTAACTCTCAATCACTTGTTTTTATTGGCTTGACTTGGCCAGATAATTGTATCTACTTTCCACTTTGCTTTGCCTTTGTCACAGCTATTGTATAGTTGGACAAATTGCTTAGTATTTCTGAGTTTCCTTTTCACCAGCTGTAAAATAGAGATACTAATTCTTGCCACTGATGGTAATTGCCTCATAGGAAAACTCTATGCATTTGTGTGAGCACTAGTATATTCTTGGCATAAAATAATCATTAATACCATTTCTAATACTTCTACAAATGTGCTTTGAAAGCTTCAGAAATGTCAACACCCAATACTAAATATTTTAAATGTGAGGAGACATCGGGAAGTAATAAAAGGTAACACCTTACCTTAAGCAGTAATCCCTGATGGCGTCCCTTTCATTTGCAAATCCTCTCTGATCCATTTGCATTTAATTCACAGAGTTTCATTTTATAAAAGAAATGTAATTTCCAAAGTTGTCTTTAGAATCTTTCTAGGTTTCTTTGCAACAGATTAGAAGCTGCTTTCCACCAGCTTGGAGGATATTCCAAACACCTTAGATTGCTAGATTGTGCATTTGCCTGTTTGTTTATGGGTGGCAGTTGAAGTTCAGGAATGTGTCGGAGGGCCAAGTGACTGGAAGATGCTTTGTTATTTTTCAAAATGGTGATGGAAACTTTTTTTAAGGCCTTTGTTAACTGAACTCAACCTATCATAGAGTGTTAATGATATAAATTGGCTGAATTAAGGGAAGATCTAGATGACATTTTCTTTCAGGAAGCCAGCCCACCTCCCTTTATCCCCCCGTCAAACAAGGCAAAAGCACACATTCATGAGATGTACATGTGTTGTGATTTGTTGACATCAGATGTTTTTCAAAACATCTGGGGTTGGTTGACCAGTATTAGTAGTGCTTTAAAAAATCAAATGCACAAAGCCAACCATGCATGTCAATTCTACCACCAATAAACAACTTCTGAAAGTGTTCCTGTGGCTTAAAACTGGGTCACCAGGAAACTTAAGTAAGTGAAGACTGAACTCCCCATTGCCAGGAAATGTGACTTTCTGATGGTACTGTGGCCTCAGGAAGCCAAGTTGCAGGAGAAAGAGGCTCCATGTGAGCCACTAACAACCCAGATGATGATGATGAGTTTAGCAGCTAAGAGGATTCTACTTACCCTTATGGACAAGACCCCTCCCCCCCCACACAGGCTAGTCTTTCAGAAATCAGCTCTTTCTGACAAGTCATTTAAATGAGACAACCACCTCAGGTTATGGCATCCAGTTCTTTGAGTGGCCTAAATCTCCCTGATGCTCCTTTACCCCCAAAATACCCCAAAGGATTTGCCTCTGTGCTTCCCCAGGCACCTTGGACCAGATTCCTCTGCACATGCACACAGCTCAGGATTTGACAGTGTTGAGCCAAGTTGGATGTATATTTTCCCGATTGGTTATGGTGAAGGATCAATCCCAAAAGACCTAAATTAAGGTGGTGACATCTGAATCCATCTAAATATGTTCCTTTAATAGGAATGGGAAGATTTAATCCGTGAGAATATGGGATTGGCCTTGACTTGATATTAGACTACCAGTTTACTTTTTATACTCCACCCCAAGCATCTAAGAAGTAGCATTTTCCTTCAGAATACAACCTTCATCTTTTCTTAGGATTAACAGAAGAGAGGAAGCATTTGAGGCATAACACTTACTTCAGAATGGGATAGAAAGCCCTGTTTATTTTTAGAAAGGAGGAATTTAGAAAGCATTAGCTCTAGAATTAAAAGGGCCAGGGTTTAAGGGGAACTTCTGCACATTTTTCATCACTGTGATTTTAGGTAAATCACTCAGCATTCTAATCTTGTCTCTTCACATATAAAATGGGAAAACCTAATACCTGCTCTATTAGCCTCCTACATTGGTTGGAGGACCAAAGAAGATGCTCCATATATTCATTTTTTAAAAACTATCAAGGATTTGGAAGTTTCTGTTTGGGATGAATCCATGTTTGTGGCTTTCTTTTTCCTTGTATATAAATAGCACTGGCATGGAAATAATTTGATCTTTATTCAAGAGGTTATCACTGACTCTGACGTAGAGATGCAATTAACTTTCCGTCAGTAATTGTGGTCAACCTCAAATGATTATAATTATTCTTTACCTGCAAAGTTTTGTCTGGAGGTGGGGTTCACTAATTCCCCCCATCAATGAACTGGCAAGAATAAAGTAAGCAAATATTACTTAATTTTGACCAGCCATGCAACATACCACCCACATGCTTTATGTTATCTGTTAAGGACATTTGATTATGGATGAATTAAATTACCATGCATTTATTCATTAAAATATTTGTGACATGATACCAGTGCCATAAAACATTGACTGTTAAACCCAGTATACTTTTCTTTTGTTCATTCATTCATCTACTTGATAAATATTGGAATGAACTTTTATGCAGTCTAAGGAACTGTGCTAATGGGCCAGTGGTGTGGGGTTAAATAGGCTTATCTATGATCCCTGACATGGAGAAGTCTATAATGTGATTTTTATGAAAATGAAAAAAAATAAAACAATTTTTTGATGAGTAAAAGTATCATTTCATTAAAGCAAAAGCCACACTTCCTGAAACAACATGATTTGTGTTTTTCAGCCTGTAGGTTTAACTTTATTTTTTTTCCTTTGGAATGCTGCCATTGGGTTAACATATCAGTAGATGAAAAACTCACCAGTGGATATAATTAGTGCTTGGAAATTGTGACTTTCATTTCCACCAAGCATAAGAAAATGTCTTAATTTGACAGTGGCCCTCACCAAATGCTCATTTATTCAGGAAGGCAAAACTAACCAGTTATGTAGCTACTTGCATATGGTATGTAATCTGAACAGAAGGAGACCAAAACCTACCCAGCTATTTCCATGTGGTGGCCTCCAACAATAGTGCCATTCTCAGTAACACTATTGAATATCTTTGTATGGCATCACCTTATATAAGTATAGTGGTGTGCGACCAGAAGCCTGGGGACAGAATTGCATGCCTCAGCCCTCTCTCTACCCAGTGGGTACCTCCCAGGCCACATTAGGCTCACACCGAGAGGAAGATGGAAAAGTGCCCTTTTCCTCCCTCCAGTTGCTGTCTATGGATTCTTTCCTGTAATAGGCCTTTCTTTGGCTCTTGACCTTGAGCTCTTGTCTGATCTCAGCTCAGGTTTTTGGCTCATGTTTTCAGGAGGGGACCATGGGGACGTCGGTGCTATGAGGCTAGCCATTGAAAATGGAGAGGGAAGGAATAAAGTTTCTAAGTGTATACCATGTGCTTGGCCCTCTGCTAGGCTTTATGCACATCGGCTTGTTCAAACCTCCCAACACACTAAGGGATAGATAGTATTGTTTCCGGTAACCAGCCAGCATTCCCAAAGCCAGGCAATAAGCATGGAGCCAGGATTTGAACCCAAGTTTGTGTAGACACCAAACCTTGTGATCTTTTCACTACACTACACTGATTCTATCTTTCCTCGTTGAATCCAAAAGTGACATAGATGATAGCTAGGGCAGACAAGCCATTCTCTTAATTGGCTTCAGCCAACCAATGCCAGAATTTTGAATATGCTCACTTAAAATCATTTTAGGAATTACGATTTTAAAAGTCCAGCTCAATATTCACCAATGAGAGGCCCCTTCCCCACCACTCACCAAATAGTAGGGGTAGTGAAAAATGTCTATCAAAATAATCTCTTATAAATATGGTTTTCCATAAGTTTTGCTTTTGTATGTTTTGTGCACCTTCAACTGGTTTGAATATATACAATACACAGAATCAGGTGTGAGAACTGGAAAAAAACCCTCCAAGAGATCATCTATCATGTTTGGCAGACGAGTAAACTTGGATCCAGATAAGGAGAATATTATTTCTTCCGAAGTCACACAACAAGCAAGTGGCAGCACTAGAACCTGACCTGAAGAAAATGTCGCTGTGTTCTTATAGCTATAAATTAGGTTACCAAATTCATTAGGCAGTGGTTTGGATAAGAATAGTCTTGAGTTTTGCAGTGGCTTGGCAGATATGAGCAAGTATCTTTCATGGGAATTACATACATCTTAGGCATTAAAGTGAGAGATGGCACATTATCTTTGATGTTAGAAAAACGAAGACCTGGTAAAATAATTATTCACTCGTTAATGAGTACAGAAATATTATCTCAGATTATCTGATGCACAATTCTATTTGAGAGTTTGTGTATATTTAAATATATAACTACCTTTCTTTAGTCATTCTGTCTTTTCGATCCTATGTTTAGCTCTTTGGAATTTTAAACAGTCTGTATCTTTGTTTCATTTTATTTTGAATTTTGTTAAGAGTACATAAGAAACCTGATAACTATTGATTTTATTAATGGATATCACCCAAATAAATTTAACAAAATTAAAAAAAGACTACGTTGGGGATGGAACATGGCTGAAGAATGACTCTACCATATAGTATATAATTTTTAAACAGGTCAAAGGATTGGTGCATATTAGAATATTTCAACTCGTTCTTTTAGTATCTGTACCTTTTTCCTGCTTATTTAAATAAATGAATGCAATTCATTGGAGACTTTTTATTGTAAAAATAAGTGAGCAGCACGGATAAGTTTCTCTTAGTGTGCATGAATTAAAATCAAGATTGTAGCTCTATACGTTTCAATCTATTAAACTCAAGACTCCTGTTATAAATCTTTTATAGATTAAAATACAAATTAATATTTGGCAATGTTTACTAGACAGTTTTCTGTAACAAATCTGTTATTAGTTTCTGGATAAAAATTATGCTTGATTCCTTATGTTCTCTCAAAACTTAGACTTAATGTTTGTTAAAATGGGGAAGGAGTAAGACTATTGATTTAATAAATCTTTTTGTGTGAGTTTGTAGGTGTTAGAAATAATGTCAAGTTCAAAAAGTATAATATAAAGCTCTAATATTAAAGTAAGCATTTCATTTTCAGTTTGCTAAGGCCTATAACATGTCATAATGGAGTAATTAGTGCACTGGAGCTAGAATCCAGTAGACTTTAGTTTTTCTGTCTATAAAAGAAAAATGGAACTTAAATTATCTTGAAGGTTCCTAAAATTCTAACATCATTTGATAAATTATCTTTAAGGTTCCTAAAATTCTAACATCATTTGGTTGGCGAACTGGCATCTACTTTGCAGATAGGGAAATTAAGAAATATTTGTCATAAAAGAAAATGTGTTGAGTATTATTTTACCATAGGAATAGGATGATTGGTTTATGAATACCAGCAGGTCATATCCTCTGTCTCTAGACTTCTCATTTCCTTCAAGAACTTGTATCATTCCCATCTTCCTACAGTCACTCAAGAGGTCTGTAAGCACTCTCTAGATTTCTCCTCTTGGCTTCAGAAATTTTATTGGATTCTGTTCTAGCCTATTTCCTCTGTTTATCCAGAAAATTATTTCTTCTTCTTATCCTGTTTTTCACTTCCTTTTCTACTTTACTACTTCCTTTACTACTATCTTGTGTTTCTTGGCAAAGGTAAATCTTACACTGTCCATCTGTTTATAACTCTATTTCTAGTTTCCTCCTCCTGTGCAAACATCTACTTTCTCTAATCTGACCTTAAAACTTTCATTTTCTTTTAAGTTTACAGTTGATTTTGCCCATAAAGCTTTCGTGATATGATTGCATTATGGACCTGAGATAAAAACAAATGACATTATATTATAACAATCTAATGCAATCAACTGTTGCAGGAATGTAGTATTTTTCAAGAATTAACAGTATTTGTCAAGCAAATGTTACTCCATTTTGAATAATGGAAAGCATTTGATGTCCTTCAATAGTAACAATAGATAACAGTGAAGACCGTGATCAAAGTTTATGGTTTTTTTTAAGTGAATACTGAGAATATCAGTCTTTGCAAATGTTTACATATAGCAAAAGAACTCCTTTGGAGACACATATACACACACAAATACTTTTTCTGTGTATGGATATTCTGTTCTTCACATCTTGTTAAACAGTACAAACTAACATTCAGTAATAAACCTTTGAACTCTGGGTGAGGGGTGAGTATGTTTGTATGTGTATATATCATAGCCAGAAGAAGGAATGCATGTGATAAATTTCCTATTTTCCTCTTGTTTCTTCTCTTTGCATTTTACTGGGGGGGGGCTGAATTCTTTATTCTCTTAGCCATGCCTACTGACCCAACAACAAAGAACATTGACTGAGAACCTACATGAATAGAAATGCTGAGAACGCTACTGTTGTCTAAAAAGGACTTTGGGGAATCACAGTATGGCATACTAGTTATTTGATTAAAAATGAAACCCTTAATAGCTTCTATCACAAATAGATTCCTAAGTGATTATGGGGTATAGCAATGTGGCAAATAATGGAGAAAACTGCCAACTATAGAATGGATTTGTTATAACAGCTTTTAAAAGAGATGATAGAAATAGATAAATGTGTGAATAAAATATACAGAAAGAAATGTGGAATATGTTCTTATATTATTATTCTTTTCACTGTGCTGGAATTTCTTAGAAACAGCCTAAGAAATCCTATTTCTAATTGGTTATATCTTGTGTGTCCAAAAAAAGGGGTATATAATGGTACTAAGAACCCCAAAAGATTATCCTTTGCAAACTGCTAACTTCTCCCTTCTTTCCTTCAGTGCTCAAAATAGCCTTTTTTGGAGGAGCCCCTATGAGCCCAGTTATCTAGGGGTTCAGCAAGGTTAAGTAGCTATCTGTGGTGGAGTACACTACTGGTAAATGGGATGACTGGAACTCAAACCTGACTCATAACCAAACATCCTATTTTTCCTGATAAAATGTTATTATTGTATAATGTTAAGAAGTTGGCATGTATGTAAAAGTATGCCAACCTTGAAAATAAACTAGCCAGTAATAAAAATAAATGAATAAATGTTTTTGGGAATGGCGGAGGAATTGCAATTCAGGAAATGTAAGTTATTGCAAACCATAGGCAAGTCCGGAGAACAAAGAAGAGGAACACTACCTTATAGGGAAAATGGAAAGAGTTAGGAGGAGCTGTCATAAATAAAATGTCCAATTATAGTATAGTGATATCCCATTGGCTGAATCATGTTGTTTTCTCATTGGCTGGGTCTGTTGCTAGGTGAGGAGAGAATCTTTGTTCTAGAGTAAACTTCTCCACATGGAAAAGTAGAAGGGTGCACTTTTTCCTGTTAGAGCCTGCGAGATGAGGTGAGTGGTAGTACATGAGAGCTCCCCTTCCTGTCATCATTTTGAATGTTTCCTTTATTTTCACAAGTATGAAAATGAAAACTAAGTTAAGACATAATATAATCACCCAGAAATATTGTCTATGTTGTTTTATTTATGCAAGTATGTGCATATAAAAGACAAGAACTGAGATTATCATTGCAGTTTCGTACCCTGTCTTACTCCTCTTAATGTAATATTATGAGTATTTTCTCATGTCATTAAATAGTCTTACAATTTATCATTTTAAATTCTCAGTGCCTTTTTCATGATTTGTGTCTACTCTTTCAAAATGATAGTGTCCAAAATGGGAACAGGACATGTACTGACATTCTAAGAGCCTTCTAATATTTATGATGATAATGGTCTATGGAAGTGTCACATTAGAGTTCTGTTTTGTTTTTGTTTCTTGTTTATCTCTTTTTCCATTAGGTCCAAAGAAGGAAGGCATGGAAAAAGAGGTTTCTGTAGCTGTCATGTTTTAAGCTGGCCTCACCTCCTTTTTTGTCCTTAGACTTGTTGTGATCTCTGTACGATTTTGTACCTATAAAATAAGAGTGCTCCTTACTGGTGAGAACAGGAGTCAATGAAAATTCAGGATCCCTTAAAGTGTAGTATTTTGGAAAAGGAAAGAAAGTATTGGCCAGGATTTCCCAAGCCATCTCTACTGTGCTTTGACGAGAGGCAACATTTCATGTCTGGCTCCCTGCTTTCCTTAGATGGACCAATTGGCAGATTATTGCTTTTATAAATATATCCTTGTCAACATCCTTTTGTAAATGATGGTTGGCACTTGTAGGTTTATATGTCATGTGGATATGATTGCTGTATGACCCTAAGCCAGTCATTTCCTCTCTGTGGCTTCTCTAAAATGGTGGGTTCTCTAAAGGTTGGACTAACTAATCTCCATATGCCTTCAAGTTCTAAAATTGTTATGTCTGTCATATTCTGGACAGTGAATGGCCGACCAAATATCAGCCCTCCAATGCAGCTCCATAGGCAGGGTTAAGGAGGTGGAAGACCTTTTCTAATTTCTATTAATCCCTTTCCCCACATTCTCCTCCCTTGGGATTTCTTTTAGAAGTGCTTATTGGCTTCTTGCAAAACAATGTTTTGTTGAGTTAATTTAAAATGGATCAGCAACATATGGACTCTATTTAGCTTGAAATGTCCATTGGTTTAAAAATGAAACAAACAAACAAACAAAAAAGACTTTGGCAAATGTTTTTAAAAGTATTTTGAAACTTAACCCAGAATTTCTGTGCCTGTGCCTTTATATAAATATGCTGATTATTCTTCTCATCTCTTTAAATCCTGAGGCCTGCAGTATCTATTACAATTACATGTGCGCTAAAAATCTGGTAGGTGTCAGCTGAAAGTCATACTATATTATTGGAAGAGGGGAAAAGCATGCACTGTGTAACTTGTCTAAAAAAATGGTAACCAATGGTAAAATGAAGAATATCAGGAGAAATGGCAACTTTATTTAGTAGTGTGTGTGATGGTTCCATAGACAGAGAAGGAATAATAGTCTTCTACTTATGTCTATTCTTAGTTAATCTTGAATTCCTGACAGGCTTTTCATTGGAAATTCTGTTTTCCTCCTCTGGATATAGGCTACTTAGTTTTCTTATAGTTACAGCCTAACCTTTCTCTCTCAAGCCTTTAAAAAATGAATATTTCACAGCATCATTTGCCTTCCTTTATTCTCGGAATGTTTTGGAAAACTGCAAATAAGAGAACACAGGTTGCAAATCCAGGCAGAATCCCTCCTCTTACTTTTATTATATCAATCAGAGTGTTGGTTTTTCTAAAGGGAGCAATGTCATTTATCTGTTGGAGCACATTAAACCTCCTAAAGGATTTAGGCTAGTGTTTTGCCTTCTAGAAAGGTGTTAACATGGCCATACACATCAGTGCAGTGTAAGACATGAAAAGCATTTTATCAATTTACTCATTCACTCATTCAGTCATTCATGCATTGCTCATTACCTGCTATTTTCTTTCTTGCACCAGAAACAGACAAGTAAACAAATGGTGACAATGCCATGATAGAGAAATGGTCAGGATGCTGTGGAAACTGGAGCATGGAGGGACTGACTATCATTAGGGAAGGCTTCTCAAAGTGGGTTTGCTTCTTGAAGTCTGAGGGCCAATTCACTGGTAGAAATTGTTTGAAAATGGCATCCTAGGAGATGGACATAGATTGTACCAAAGCGTAGAAATGTGAAAGGTTCTGGCTGACTTTGGGAAGAAGGCAATTCAGTCTGTGTCGTCATTGGCATGATAGCAGAAAGGTGGATTATCTAGGGACAGGGATCCTAGATGCAAGAGAAACATTAGACGTTTGATTATTTTTCTTCAAGAAATGCAGATCTCCTGCAAGTACATACTTCACTATGACCCTATGATTTCTCCATGAAGCCTCCCTGACTCACGTGTGTAGAAACACAGGCATCAATAAAAGGGATTGTTGACAGCAACATAAACTATTCCTTACAAACTCCTATTCACCCTTCAAGACCCAGCTGGAATGGTGCTTTCGAAAGGATGAAATGGTCCTTTGACCCCTGAGTGCTGATACCCTCACATAGCACTTATCGCACATTATGGATGTTGCCGTTTTCAATTGCCTGTCTTCTGTACTAGGCTGGCCTGCCTCTCTTACTCAATGCTGTATCTCAAGGCCTAACATAGCACCTGGTCCCTAGAAGGAGCTTAAGAAATAATTTTTGAATGCACCAAAACATATATTAGGCCCGCTAAAACTCTATTAAGAAGATACAGGTCCAACCTTGAGCGTATTTGCCCCAAATATCTTTTAACTTAGAGATCAAAAGAAGTAACACAATTTGAACCTTTATCACAAGACATGCAGTGTTAAGCACCAAGTCGAAATGTCTTTGTTTTTCCACTTGCTTTTCATAGCCCAGGGCCACTTCCTAAATATTTCGGGCCTGAGACTCTTTTGTTGTTTTCAGGTTTCTTTTCTGTTATATTCATCAATAACAGATACTTTAATCTGATGCTGAATCGAGCTATATTAGATCAGCTAAAAATCTTTTAGGCTCTCAAAGCATGGACATTACACATTCAAACAGGACCTAATGTTTCAGAGCTTCATATTCTACTATAATTATATGGTTCAATGCAAGTGATTATATCTCTTCTTCAGTAACGGGCTGAAAGTTTTGGTTTGCTGGTTCCCTCATAATTTACTGCCTAGGTATAATAGGCCAGTCTTGCGGAAAAAAAAAGATGATAAATGATGCTGGCTAGGATTCATAGATTTATTAAATATCAAACAGTGCAACAAAAAAAAATCTGCTTAAGTTAGAAATGGGCTCAAATTTTTTAATCAAAATTCATGAGTCCTGATGCTTGGTTCAGTAGGTTCAAGGAAGGCTTGAATTGAAGACTGATTAAAGAAAATAAAAGGCTTATTTGAAGTAATTTTTCAATGACGGCTTTTAATTGGATGTTAAATCAAATTCTTATCTGCCTTTCTGCAGATAGCACATTATATAAAATACAGTCTAACAGATACACTGAATAACAATTGACTTCTCACTTTACACTGAGAGGGGAGAAGGGCTGCGGTTGTCAGCCTGTCAGAAATTAAGTATGTAAATTAATGCTTTAGTGTATGAATATGAATATGATTTACAAGAGGCTCCGAGTGTTGTTGGGAAAAATACTGAGGTTTTTCTTTCCCTTCAAGGTTAACAAGTGCTCAGTGACCTTTACAGATTGTGTGTGGCCGTGGGTGCGCCCACGTGTGCGTTTTGCCACTGAGCTTTGGCTGGGAGCTGCAATACTCCCGAAGAGCAAATACTAAACTCATTCTCTAATGTCCCTTTCTGCCATCCATGAATGTCAGCCCATAAAAGCAATTTCATTAGCATTTCCTCATTTTCCAATATAAGCAGTTAGTGTGGCCTAATAATGGGCCCTAGCCATCCTTTACAGGACGGATGCTGCATCTTGGGGAGGGAGGGGGCTGCTAGGAACCCTGGGCCTAGATGGCACCTCGGTTAGCAGATGAGAGCACTGGGGACCCCGTTTGTTAACAATGGTGGGTGATCCTGGAAATCCTGTTCTTTGGAGACCATTGGCGTGGGAGGGAGGGTAAAACAAATACCCCTTTCACAGCTGACTGACGTGGTGGTGGTTTGCAAGAGTTAATGGAACTTTCGTAAGTGCTGAGTTAACTCCCAGGATAGCGTTTACAGATTGAGGGAATGGAGTTTGTATAGACTGGTTTTCTCATATACATTTTTAATGGTAGATGTTTAGTAGACAGCTCATTAATTTCCCGGTTCCTTATTGCCAAGAATAATATCCTTTTGGCTTGGGACAAGTTTCTGCCATTTTTGTTCTAATTTTCAGAAGAACCGTAAAAGCTATGCTTCACAAAATTTTGAAAGGGGGAGCCCTACTATATAGCTCAGATCCAAAAACATCTTAGTTTCCCTGTTACCCCAAATAGAATTATATTTGTATTGGCTTCTCATTTTGAAATTACACATGGTATATCATTTTGCTGCTTGAGAATTATTAAACCTAGTGAAATTTATGTTGCGTGACTAGATAGTCTGTTTTTAGTGCATATTTTGTTGACCTTTTTTTAAAGAGTAGACTTTAGTATAATTGCCAGCTTCTAAATTTCATTAATAGTAATACTCACATTTGCTACATACCATGTACTGCATTTTAGGCTAGGCAAGTCACTTTATATTGCTGGTAATGATAACTTGTGGCAAGTGATGGAACGGCTGAGGAATGGCCCAAGGCCACATGGCTAGAAGCAACCAAGCCTGCACTATGACACTTCTTTGACCACAGATCCAATGTGCTACAGCACAATGCAGCCCACTTTTTTTTCTCCCCCAAATGTTCACAGCTCCTACAAGGGAGCTGGCATCAAGGCCATTTTACAGATGAGGAAACTGAGGCTCAGGAAGATTAAGTTATTAAGAGCATTAAGATTAAGAGGCTGATGTGGAATTTATGCGAAGGTCTTTCCATTTCCTCCCTTTGACCCTGTCTCCTCCCATCCTTAAACTGTGAGTGTGTTCTCTACCATGATGCTAAAGTTTATTCAGAGCCCCTTACGCAGTGATCCTTTCTTAGACCTCGTCTTTCCTGATTTAGTTTTTGGGAGAGAGACTATTTGCTACTATTCCCCATCCTTCTTTGGAAAACTATTTCCAAGACTTTACTTTCTATTGGTTCTCCCCACCTCCTCATCTGTCTGTCATTTGATGGCTTTCTCTTCTATGTCCTGGCCTGGGGGTTCATTTCACTCTTGTGATATTAAGCTAACACAGTCATCAGGTTTATTCATTCCCAAAGTTTTAATTCTTTTAACCAGGTATTTCTACCCATGCCTGCTCTTTCAGACTTTCCTCTCAAACTTCAGCGGCCTGCTACTTGTGCCAGGTTTGCATTTATATCTGATTTCAGCAAAGTGCTTGATGTATATAACCTTGCAAAAGTCGACGAATATTTCTAAGCCTCAGTTTTCTCATTTGTAAGCTGGGAATAATAATTGTGCTCATAAAGTTTTTGCAGGGATTGAAAATGAGATAATGAAGGCAGGGGATAGAGTGCAGTACCTGGAACATAATAGACACTCAGCAAATGGCCGCTCTTGTTACTATTATTAGCAGCCACTGCTAGGTCACATATCACAACCTGTCTTGCATTGTCATTCTTAATGGCCTGGTATTGTCTCCTTGAGAGACCACAAGTGACTGGAGCTATAGATATGTCAATGTACCTCAATAAAAAAGCATATCCTTCATTCTTTTGATGATAAGCATTCACAGTAGTTTATTTTCATTCTATAGGCTGGTTATAAAACAATTTATGCTTATTTCCAAATTTTCCAGTATTCATGGACTGTAACTGAAACTACATAAAGATACCATGTTTATGACACAGTTAATAATTCTTTAACAATAGTATCTAATATTTTAAACAAAGTACCATTTTCTGCAGAAAATTGCTAGTCTTCCCAACATTTCTGATGAGGTTACTGACTTGGTTTGTTCACATGTTGCCAGTTCACAATACTGGGTTTGAACTCCTGTGGGCAGTGAAAAAAGACAAAAACAGTTATCTAGCTGGTTCCTTAGCTTTATCCAATGTATGTGAGAGCTAGAGCCTTCTTTCTATGCCATCATGGTGTTTTCAAAATGAGGGTGTTGCCTTGGGAATGAAGGGGATGTGATACTTCCAGAGTATTCTGAGATTCCTAGATTCTTAAAGCAGTTATACCCAACTCTAAGATTCCCTAGTGCCAGCATCAGAGGACATGTGGCTGGGTTGGATCTCCTACAGGGCAAAGCACATTCAAACATAAGGGGCTGAGCAGGCTCTGGGGAACAGGGCATGTGCTTTGTGCAAATCTGTCCCAAGTATCATTGTGTGGTGTGTGTGTGTGTGTGTGTGTGTGTGTGTGTGTGCGTGCGCATGAGTGGATGCCAAGAGCTTCTGAGAACCGAAGTAAAATTCTCTTGGATGACCAAATAAACATCAGATGTTAAAAGAATTGCGGTATTAACGCTCCTCCCCATTCCTTCAGTAGGCCTCTTGAATCCTTCCTGCGTTCCCTACCATGACCCATTTGTTCATTCTCTGAGCCTTTGCAAGTGTTATTCACACTGCAAGGAACACCATCCTCCTCCTTTGCTAATTCATAGCCCTGTATGCCTTCCAAATATGACAAGAGCCAACAAGTTCTTATGTGAAGTTTGCGAGCCCCTGTCTTTTACCCAGTGCTAGGCTGTATGTCCAGTTCTCAGCATAAAGTCTTCAATCTCAGTGAGCTCTCTTCATATTTATAGATAGAGGGAGGAGGGGAGAGAGGAGAAAGGAGGGGGAAATTTAGTGAAACCACTGGGGAATTAAACAACTCGTTAATAATCCAACTATGGAGTTTGCACATCTAGTTTTATTTCTGAATAGCAGCCCAATTAAAAAAATTGGATTTCAAGTGAGGGAATGTCATGGTCACATTAGTATTGAACGAGCCACAGCACGTCCCTGATTTAATTATTTTATGTGAAAATCTAAGTAGTGATGTAAGAACATTTTCCTTTTGGGGCATTTGCTGTTTTTTAATTTAACCTTTGTGGCAGCTGAAACCATCTCCTCAAAGAAGCGATATTATCTGGTGAAGGCCCTAATGAACTTTGGCAGAAATTCATATTTTTTTTTTTTAAGCATATAGAAGAAAAATAGTATGTTACTTGCACAGATATGTTTCTAATTATAGCTTTTGCATTATACTGTTTTAATTGTCTTTTTAAATGCAGTATTTGAAATTCTGCTAAGAATCTCTCAATGATTTCTTTATTGAGCAGAGGGTTTTTAGACATCGATTCTATTTCTTAAAACTGTATATTTTAACATCAATTTCCCCTCTTTTCTCCCAGCATCACATTGCGGCTTGTACTCTTCCTTTCCTGGGACACCACATCCCTCGTGCCTGAATGCAAAGGCCAAAGTTGGTAGAGCTTGAGAAGCCATTTCTAAGGCTCACTTCTTTTTCAACTCTAAGACCTTGGGAATGAAATAGCTGTTTGTGGGGAGGAAATAAGATTAAATGAAATGAAACCATACCAAAATCACTCAACTCCACATTTTTATAGTATGCATAATCTGCTTTTCTTTTTCTGGAAGTCGTGAAAGATGTTCTTTATTTCTTGTTTTACAAAAATAGCTGCCCCTGGGTGCTGATAATGCTAGTTTAAATTCTTCAAAAGAATTCGTGAATTGTAACTGCTCTGATAGTTCTGTGGCTATTTTTAAGTTTGTGTTTTTGCTCAGAAAATTATACACTGTGGGGTAAATTTTATGTGCAATTATATATCACTGGAGGAAACTTTTGAGGCAGTAGCATAAATGGACTTATGAGGCAACCTCCCAAGAATATGGCCCAGCTGATTTCATAACATATGCATCTGGTTTTACATGCTTTGGCACATCTTCATTTATCTCATTAAACTTATTCTGACAAATTTTTCATGTAATAGCTTTTCTGATTTCTTTGGCTGGCAAAACATCAACATTGCGTCTTTTGAGGGAGGATAATGCTCTCTCTGTTTTGGTCTCCTGGAGCTCTGATGTATATCTTGCATTTTAGCAAGTGGCAGAAGGGCCGCTTGTCATTGCTGATTATGACCCGGATAACTCGTGGATGCTGAGATTCTATCTAGTGCCCTGAACTGAAAAATTTTCCATAGATCACTGACAGAAGATAGCATATGGAGTCTATGTTCTTTCGGTTTAGCTCTAAATCTTGTGGAAGCCACTGCCATCTGGTCTCCCATTCTCTGGAAAAACCATTATCTTCCAATCTTCCTACCTTTGTCTAGCTAAGGTGTGCATAATACTAACTCCAGAACTTCCCTATATTTAATCAAACTCTTCTTCTGCACATGAAGAAACAATGCTATAGTGGGCCTTTTGTTTCTGATCAAGGTCTTTCTAGCCAATAAATCAGGGCTATGATCATGAGAAGACCAGGAAAGCAGAAAGTGCAATTATAAGCCTCCAAAATAACTGAACCTAGTAAAATTATGTTCCAAATCCTATTCAAACAGCACTAATATACAATACACATTGATTTTACAAGAGACCTCATTATGCCCCATATAATATGCAACACACATGAGCAACCATACTATTAAGACTTTTTTTATCTCTATTAATCTAATAAGCAAACTCTAATAAGCATTAATTCAACATTTAATTACCAATAATTGGGTTTTGCTTCTTAGAATTTTAAGGATCATTTGGGGATTGATTTGGTTTTCCAAAATTTTTCAAGAGTTTTTTTTTTCCTGGGAATTGTGTACTGATATCTTTTTCTCTCTCAATAAATTTCCCTGTAGTAGGATCATTTCCTAGACTTCAGACCTCCTCTTATATGAGTGCTCATTCTTTAGAAATAGCCGTTGTAATACAGAAACCCTGGAGACCTCAGCAAGAAAATTCATGATAAAAGTCCAGGAGCCAGAATCCTTTGTTCCTCTTATTTCCTTCTGTTTTGAATCTCCTCTCCCTTAAAAAAATCTCCATAAAATTCAAATTTATCTCTTAAGTGACCAGAAATTACAAAATGTCAAATGATTGTGGAGGGAGAAGCAGGTATGAAAAGATGGACGATTTATTGGTTTGCCTTGGAGATCCAGGGGCTGTTTGGGTCCCTGTATAGGTCCAAACATCTGACCTTTCTTAATACCAGCTAATGGAATGAGTCAATTCTGAGGTCTTCTTCCCGCTTTGCCTCTCCCCACATTTTCCTTTCCCAGCACTCACAGAATAGAGGCCTGTTAGAGAATCCATTCAGAGTTTGGGTATTGATTATACATTGTCGAAGGAACAATTAGTCCTTGTTGAAGGGGGGTGTGTAAAGTGCTGAAAAGTGGGAGCTTCTTGTGAGGAGAGGCATGTCTCTTCTTTCCGATTAAGAGATTGTTCAATTTAAATGTACTGTTATGGAATATAAGAGGAATAATATGTAACCCCTGCCTTCCAGAAGCTCATCATCTAGTAGGAGGGCTAAGAGACACAGACAAAGAATTACAATGAAATAAATAACAGGGCTCTTCCCCATAGCACCTTTATGGGCTGTGGATAAATTGAAAGAAAGCGTGAATATGCCGATTGTGTTCACTCTCGCCTAGATGAAGAGTATTCAGGTTGGTTGTAGAGGTGAATTTGTTTTTGCAATTGCCAGAGCAAGTTTAGGACTTAAAGGGGCTAGATTAATATTTAAAATTTCCTGATTGCTTTCCATCTTAGCATCAAGTTATTGTTTTACACGCAGTCACACTAGAACGTCCTATGTCCGATCAATTCTCTCCATCTTATGTATTTAGCCCCATTTTGATCATGACTGAAACTGCTCTTGTCACTTGTGTTTTCAAATCACTGTGACCTCAAGGCAGCTCAGTGCTTTGTCTGTGCTTAATTATGATATTTAGTTACTGCAAAACATTTCCTTTTTTCCAATCTACCTTAATCAGAGCATTTGGTCTGACCCTCTAGCTCTGGATCATGTTATATTTGCTTCTCAACAAAATAGCAGAGGAGTTCCTATTCTGATTACAATTAAATCACTAACTGATGAGGGGTGACAGTTTCTGCAGTAAGTTGGAATCAAGTGTTGTTTGATTTTGCCTCCATGGGCCAAATTTCAACAGAAAAAAAAAAGACAGACGGTCACTGCTCGTGTACAGATAGTCTGAAATGAGATCACAGCACCACGGTGACAGCATCATTTTGTATCTTATTCTTTAGGTAAGGGAACTATATAGAATTTCCTAGCAACAAAACCCCATATGCCCAAACATCATGAAAACTGCCATATAGTAAAATATCCAAGTATATGTTTATATTCATAGGGCTAAATTATACAATGTATTAATTATATCCATATGTTCACATATCTGTCTCCTTCTTATGAGATGTTTCCTAAACTTTGTCTCAGTTCTTGCCTAAATTTTGCTTGGAACTCCCAAATACCTTCTTTGAAACAAACATGCTCCGGGCCCTTTGCTCCTTCAAAGAAAATCAGTGAAGCAGAACACATGAACTTGAAACATTGTCTGGTTTTCATGTTTATGGTTAGTGATTATTTATAAGTTGGATGGACTGGGCTTGCCTAGTAAAATATTTAAAGAGAATGTACCTATATCAATGAGGGGTAGTATAGAGTAGGGGATTAGCATATAATAGGCTTTGGAATAATAACGGCCTGCATTTACATCCAGGAGCTGTCTCATACTAGTGTGGGCAAGATATTTAACTACCCTTAGTCTTATTTTTATTATCTATAAAATGGAGGTAATAATGGTGTCTACCTTAGAGGGTCGGTAAGGATCACGTGAAATAAACCATATAAAGTGCTCATGCAAAAGGTTAGCTCTGTTGTGTATGAGCTAATAACATTTAAATAGGACTGTCTTGGCTCTAAGATGGCAAAGATTGGAAGAAGGTGAGAACAGTTAGCACGTTAGTGCGGTGTCTCTCCTTATCATAATGTGTACCTTAATGTGGGATGACCTCATACGAAAGAGTTAGCTATGCTTTCCCCTCTGCTGGTGAAATATAAGCGTTCTGAATTGTATGGCTTTTAGATATGAACATTCCATGTGAAAGATGTGAACGATCAACCTATTTATTTGGAATAAAAAAGAATACAACTCAAGAACTGACATTTCTCTCCGTTAGCTTGATATTAGTAAATCTACATCTTTATTCGACATGTCTGAATAGTATTGAAACCTGCCCAGGCACAATGATCAAAAGTATAGTATTGAGTTTGAAAAATAAAGTAAATGAAACTGATGCTTTATGGTAAGGGCTTCCTTACTCTCTGGATGATTAGATTTAGATTCATTCTGGAATATTTTGCAGTCTCATGTGGCAGCTTAGCACAATGTGTGTTCTTGGAAGTTGTTTCAGAAAGAAACTAACACGAACGAAACCAAAACACATAATTGTAAGGAGTGAATGATAAAGGGCTAAGTCTTGAATTCTGATTTATTATATTTAACCTGTCCCCTGGTCAGGGTGGGTGTTCACAAATGTCAGGTAGCCATCACGTGACACAAGTACATGGAGCCCAACCATAGGGTCAAAAGACATGATTTGTCCTCTAAAATGGAAAATAACATGAGGAGATTGAACTGTAAAAGCCTATCCAATTAAATTTCAATCTGATATATGTAAGGAATTTTGTTTTATAACATTCTTGCCTCGGGGTATAACTTTCTGGTTGTAGCCAGTACTATATTAAATTTTATTTGCTAGAGAGCAAGGGTTTACAAACCACCTCTTTTGTAAATAAAACTTTATCGGCACACAGCCATGCCTATTTGTCTATGTACTGTCTATGATTGCTTTTGTGCTATAAGTGTAGTTGTGACAGACTGTATAGCCTGTAGAACTGAAAATATTTACTATATGTCCCTTTACGGGAACAGTTTTCTGACTTGTACGTATGTTTGTATATAGATATATCTATACATACACTATGCACACACACACACATATGTGCATAATATGTATATACTACATACATATAGGTATTTATAAAAATATAAATTTTAGAGCATCATACATACATATTAATTAGAAAGTAACACAGATTACTATGTCATGCTTCTAGCATTATAGTTAGCTCTAATTAGGTTCTCATTAGGTGCCCATTAAATGAGAGTTATTAGTAGATTCTCAAGATATAGACACTAAAATATTTGACAGCTGTTATTGTGGTTTAACTTGTTTGTTTTGAGGAGACGATTCTTTGGCAGACAGTTTTAATAACTTGTTTTAATAAAAGTGATAGATGCTGTTTGTGTAAAATTGGGAAACTGCAGAAAAATTTAAAGAAAAGAATGAAAATTACCCATAATCTCGCCAACCTGCAATGACCATTGTAGACGTCTCTCAGTGATAACTATCTCTCCAGGTTATTTATCTTCCCCAAATAGAATCATACTGTGTAAACACTTTTCTATCATGCTTTTTTGAGCATTCTCACTTATTAATTTTTAAAATTTTATTTAAGGTTTTATAATATGATATTGTGGAACATGATTGTATCATATTTGATTAATTATTTCATGTATGTCTGGCTTTTTTTCCTTTGGATAAATCCTGGAAATCAAATTATTGGATCGGAGGGTAAGAACATTTTTAAGGCCATTGATACTCATTACTGAATGTCTCCAGCAGGATGAGAGAATGCCAATATCCCTTGATTGACAGCACTAGGTAGCATCACTTTGAAAGTTTTGCTGTTTTGAAAGTGTAAATGTGTCATTTCAAAATGTTTGTTACAAAATATTTTCTCTCATTTCTCTGTTGGCTACTTTTGAGGCCTTTGGAGACGTTCTGACACCTAGGACTGAGTTTTTTGCCATTCAGAATGCTGTGTGGGAAAGATGTCTCAAACATTGGAATGTTGTATCTCTTCTTATTCTTGACTCTTGTTGCCCAAGCTCTGTCCCAGGTGATGATCCAGACTCTGCTACCAGGGAAATAGTGTGTTCTAGGTAGGAAGACCAACATTCCTGCATTTTCATTGCTTGGTATCATAAGAGTTGGGCTTGAATCCTGAAAATAGCAGATGGTGGGGAGGGTTGTAATGTACAGGAGACCTTACAGAAAGCTACTTTTTGGTGAAAATTTTTTTCCTTTGGTTCACATGATCCTCAAAATAATTTACAAAATTATAAACCATTCAAATTTAGAGTTTTGAAAAGTTTTACTACTGGACTTAATTATTTGTATGACTTTATGGGTTCTGGGACATATTTTATTTCTTTTGAACTATGGACAAATTTACATTTAAACCCAAAGCAGAAAGAATGAAGGGTTTTGCTAAAATGAAATATTGTGAAATGAGTTCGAGGATTGTTATTGAGATAAGAAGATATGAATGCAGCATGACAATGAGGGCACAATGTATTCAGAGAAGCAAAGTAGTTCTGAAAGTGACATTTTCTGACATAGTTCTCAACTGACATTATTGTAACCACAGAATGCACTGTGTGTAGATGGTATTTAGTCCAAATCACAGTAAAGGAAATAGAGGGTGGAGATATTTTTATTATATTTTGAGGATGGAAGGATCATTATGTTGTCTTAGGGATAGTGTTGTTAATGAAAACGCTTCTGATTATTCTTATATCCATCACAAATTGATTCAAATAGCTCAAGAGACATCAATTTGGTGTCTCATGTCACTTTACCTACGTACTGTGATTATGAGAATGCCTAAACTGTGTTTGCAAAACTCAAGCTATACTCAGCTTGGAATGAGAAATTGTCTCAACAAGTGAATCCAGTAATTTCATCGACTTCCTAGGCATGTTGTGAAAGAAATGATGAAGTGACTGACTAATGGCATTTGCCAAGCTCTCAGTATTTATTAAAGAGGTTGCTCGACACCCTTGCTTTGAGCCACAGGTAGAGAAGATAGAGCAGAAAATTCACCTGAAACACTTTTATTTTCATTTTTCAAACAAATGTAACTGCCCCAAAGCCAATTTTACCCTTTGCATAATAATAAATAGTGTTTTAAAGTAAAAAAAAAAACAGTAAAACTAAGCTATTTGTTATTTCCTTTGTTCTGATGTGCCACAGTTGGAATTTTCATCACATTTGAAAAATAACTCACTCCCAAGCTAAGACCTAATACAGTAGGTTTAATAACCAGGGCTTCAAACCTTCCCAAACCAGGGTTTAGAATAGAAAGAGTGACATACTCTTGAAGTCTGTGAAGCAGCATTGAATAGAGCTGCTAAAAAGCCTAAGTGGACTTTTCTATGGGCCTCCTTTCCAAGGATTCTAATTCCTGCCTATACTATCTGATTACAGAAAGCAGTGTGAAGGACACATAAGAGATGTCACTATTCTTCCTTCCTTCTTTTCTGACAGAATTCGCAAAAATTTCCTCAAGCTCTCAACAGTGTCTCTCTCAGTGGCTCCTCAGGAAAAAAGATGGCCTTCAGGCATTGTCAAATATCCACAGGAAGAGAGGCTTTTTAAGAATTCTAGTGCCAATTACGTACTCACAACTGGACTGACTCAATGGATTACAATGGAAGGGCAAGCTGTTAGTGTTGTTGAAAAGTGAAATCACTGAAAATAAATTGGAAATGTTCTGTTGTGTGAAAAAGTGAAATACTCTGAAATATAGCAGTGCACACCTAGAGTTTATATCCTTCATCTCCTTAAACACTTATCAGCATTTTCAAAGCATTTACGCACAGCATTGTTGGATAGTTTGTCAATATAGTAAAGTAAATAGCATACACAACTCTTATTAAAGTTTAAAGTCATTTCTTCAGAATATAAATATGCAGGATTTTTACATATGTCTGGATTAACCTGACATTCGGTGCCAAGTCTACAATTTCGGAAACTAAACACTTCTATTTGCCAAAAGATTTGAGTGCAACCCTTCTGCTTTAGGCTCTTTCCATGTTACTTCATCCATCTATGCAGCCTTAGAAGGAAAATGTAAAACATAGTCTTACATTTCAACCACATTGTTCCTGTGTTCTGGCCTCAGTTTTCTTATGTGGAACATGAGTTTTCTATCTCCCTACCACTGATATGTTGTACATTCACTGGACAGAGGTGCGGGGATTTGCAGCTCCAACAGCAGTTGAAATATTTAGCTATTTGGAAACTATTATAGTATGTTTTATTAGTTCAAATGATTCTTCTAAAGTAGTTTTTGATATTTTATAGTTGGAGGAAGAAGTCATTGGACTATGGCTCAGCCCTGTGTGTACATATTGGGGGTAAGCGGAATACAAAAACACAGAATTAAAAGAATGATTGTGATGGCATACCACTCAACTGCCTTTCAAAATCAAGTTCCCAAGCCTCTTCCATTATTTCCTCATTTGAAAGTGTGCACTAACCAGCCTACCTTTCTTTCTTGTTTAATTCAAACCTTGATGTTAGGTCAACTCTCTATGATTCACTAGCTCTTTAGACTGCAGACTCATTCATTGATTTATTCAACAAATGTTTGTAGAGACCTAACTCTCAGCCAAGCACTGTGCTAGGTGCTTGGAATGTAGCAGTGAACGCAGCAGACACTGTAACAGTCCTCATGGAGTGTGAGCAAAGTATGTGCCTTTCATTGTGGTTGCCCCAATGCCTAGCATTGTGTCTGATACATAGTATAACTCAGTGATGTTTGTTGAATAGACAATAAATGATCAGATAAATTAGTATATGACTAAGAAAGTGACACAGTTCTCTGCAAGTTTAAACTATGTTAGCTCCAAACACCTTTCTCTGCCAATTACGAACCTCACTATACTGCCTATAATATCAAGTTTCCTCAGATCTCCATCCGAGAAAAAGAACTTTTCCTCAGCATCTAGCTGGTTAGTTCTTACTTCCTGTGCCCTCTGCACCTCATAACCTCTCAGAAGCCCTTCTTTGCTGTGGCTGACAGGAAACACCTTCTCCTTTTTGACTCTCCTGGAGTAAGTAACTAGGCCTTTTGTAGAAAGCATTTAGGCTACATAATCTTAGCCTCATCCCATTGCCCTTATTCTTTCCATTTTTTAAAAATCATTGTACTCTGTTTATCTCCACAAGTTTCCTCACATCTGCTTTGTGACAGAAGAGGATTGAACTTGTAAAATATAGAATAAGAGTACATATGGCACAAGGTCACTGACCTTCACAGCCCTCTCTGATGAGGCTTTTTGTGGATAACTTTTTGAACTCTGCATGTGCTTTGCTAAATTACTTTATAGTTTCAAATAAATACTGTGACCCTTGTCAAAACCACAAATAATTTTTTAAAATCTTTTTTCTTAGTATTGAGATTCTTCAAGCGTTTTATAGGCTAAAGATATCTCTACTTGACCATATTTCCCTGGTAAAACCTTTTCTGGTACTCAGCATTGTGCTGGACTCAAAAAATGTTTGCTGAATCGAATTATAGCATATATTTTATGCCTTGGGTTTTCCTAGAGGAGCCAGAACCAAAAACTGTAATCTTGATCTCTGAGATGTGTAGAACCTATCTGAAGGGTGTTAAATTTCAGGTTGACTTTCAGCACTGGATTCTGGAACCAATTTTCATTTTTTGATGTCATTTCTCAACACTTTCTATTTTGAATGAATGAGAAAACCTTACTACAGTATAGGGTTAATTTGCTATTTTCTGCTTCTTTTCACCTGATTATTTTTATGAAATGGCAAGATAAGACATTAGTAAGAGAAACTGAGGACAAATGCAGATTTGCTCAAGTTCCAGACCTCCAAATAGACAACTTTGATTCCCAAGTGATTAATTTTTATTTTTACCACTGCCTTTATAGTGGTGCCACTTGGAAGCGTGGCATGCAAAGTGTCACCCAATAAAGAAATTTGCTCAGGGAATAAAGCAACAACTGTAAGGTTTTCCTGGAGCGGAGGGAGTAATTAGAGCAATAACTTTTACAGACTTCATTTCAGAAAAGTTCATGCTTTAACATTCAAATAATAATTACATTAATCTGTAGACTAGTCAGCTGAAATATTAAATTCTTTGGCACAGGCTTAATGAAAATTGTCATAACGGTGCCAAAAAAGAAATCTTATGGTCGCCTTTTAAATACCAAAGAAATTCCCCATTGTTGTGATAAAATACAGATGTGGCTTAGAAAGAAACTTGCATAGTGAGCAGAAATAGAATATATAATTAGAACAAAGAGGGCTTAAATCAAATTAATCTTCATCTGACAGGAACAGTTACATTTACATCATTGAGTGCAAAGTCATAGCCAAAATTGAAATTAGAAACAGATAATTATGATAAGAGAGGACACTTACGCTGACTTTTCTCATGCATAATTGGAAAGCATACAAAATGCTATGCTTGTTCTAATTAGAGTTAGCATTAAAAGATGCCAGTTTTGATGAATTCTGGGTTTTGCCATAAAATAAGTTGTTTAAATAATTGAAATACGGACATGCAAATGTATTTGCCTGTTGGTTCAAGATCAGAACATTAAGGCAGTTTAGGAATATCACTTAAATAGTAGCAATGATATGAATTATGTTAATTTCTTCCATCAATGGCATATTGTAATTTTGTCAGCTTTATTTTGTTCATTTCCATTTCATTTGATAATCTGATTTTATTCTCTAAAATCTGTCTATCATTTTCTTTTGCAAAGTTTCTTGTTGCACGTGTACCTACATACACACATGCCTTAAAAATAGAGGGTTCAGTTGTTTGCTTAGCATGTACAAAAAAAGTGTTTATGACAGTTTCAGAAATACAGATGTCAAAAGACCTTGTGATACCATCCTGTTATTTCATCTTGAAGTTCAAATTTGCTGTTTCTGAATGATTGTACTCAGAAGGAAAGTTTGCTTCCCATTGACAGGTCTTTTTTGAAATATTTAGTCCTGAATTCTTTACTAGAATCAATGTCTCTGACTGGGTGATATTCCCAGTGCCCCTAGTACTTGAGAGAGGCATGTTGAGGCATTAACAGCATTCCAAGGCTTCGTGTTGGGGGTCATTTCATTATTTTCCATTAGATTTCTTCTATCACATCACGTTGCACATGATTATAGATTGTGCAACTCCTAATTTTATCTATGGTGGAAATATGGGGGTTCCTGGCAAGACAGGTAGACCCAGACACACCAATGGAAATAAATAAAACGTACCTTAGTTGCTTTCTGAAAATACATGGATAGGAGTTTATGGATACCTTTCTATATAACATACAAGATTTCTATTTAGTGTAACATTGAATGCTTTTCCATCTAAGGCCTTTTACAACATTGCAGAGGATTACTAAGTGAGGTTATAGGTTTTCTCCCTAAGAAAGTCTTTATATGCAAGGAGGATTCTGATCTGTCAAAGGTTATTTAGGGTGATGCTGCATGAAGCTTCTGTATTCTAAGATGCTGATCACTGTCTGCTTTCTTCTTAATGTGCTGTTCTCTCAGAATTTCCCAGTGCTCAGAAATGCCAGAAGTACTCAGGTCTGAGTAGCAGTATCTTTCTTTGGTTTTCACATTTTTGTTTGGATTGTGTTTTTGTTTGTTTGCTTGCTTCTGGTCTAAGGGCAAAGGACAAAGGAGAACGTAACTAGTATCTGATTTTAGGGACCACAGTAATAGAATACATGAAATGCCATCTGAA
Source organism: Eonycteris spelaea (assembly GCA_003508835.1). Lineage (NCBI taxonomy): Eukaryota > Metazoa > Chordata > Mammalia > Chiroptera > Pteropodidae > Eonycteris > Eonycteris spelaea. Next base: position 2,463,785 of record PUFA01000200.1, read on the forward strand.
TATAACTTCTCAGATGACTAATGTACAGGTGATATAATTCTTGTGAACAAGAATTATACAAATGTTTCCTTTATTGTACACTATAGTAAAGAAAGGCAATTGGAAGGGAAAAAGGAATTTTAATGCCTAAATTTAAAAAATGATAATTTATCATAAGGTCCAATTTGTATTATTAATTATAATTAGATGATGTATGTTAAATAACCATAGTCAATGAAAAGATGGTTGTAAAAGCTAAGCATTAATAACTACTTAAATAAAAGGACTTTATTTGAGGGAATGACATCATGGATAAAAGCATGACTGTGATTTAAGAAATGGCATGATTGTGACAATTCCAGGAAGATTTCTGTTGTTAAGAAATCACCCCACATACCTTCGATGATGGAATCAGAAGAGAATTTTCAATGGAGAGATTTTGACATATAGGCCAGTGATGGCAGGGTTTGCCAAAGAAGGCCTCCAGCAACCTGAAGCTCAATCTTAAGAAAGGAAGGCATTCCAAAGCCCATGATTTCCTAATACCCTTGCAACCACATGCTGAACAAACTAATTTGTTGAGAACTTAAAAGGGCTGACAAACAAATTACAGCCATCTTGACAGAGGGTGATTATTAGCATTAGCGACTCAGTTGGTTATTCTTAATGAAATAAGATGGGCTTTATTTTCATAACTTGGCATATGATGTAGGTGAAGGATATTTAATGCTTTTTAAATGATCAATGGTATGTAGCTGTATAGCATTTTACATTTGTAGTTATCACTGAAGTCAATTGTATTTCATTGTCTTTATAAGGCTTTTGTGCTATAGGTCAGGATAACCATGCCCATTGTATAGAAAGAATAATTGGAAAGCATAACTCCATTGTAACGAGACTTGGCAATGTAATATGAACAGTTGCATCTTGATATCCAGGGTTCCTAGGAAGCTGGCTACAAATGTGGCTAGCTGGTGACCACGTCAGGTCACACACACCTCCTCTGTGCTATTCCTTCCACTTGTAATATTGGGCTGTCCCTACTTTGCCTGCCTGGTGAACTCTTATTCACCCCACAAGGTCTCTGCTGTGATGTTTACTCTGCTCCCTTCTCAGTTCTTTTCCCAGCCTCAGCCCCAGCAGTCAGTCCAGGCCTTTCCTAGTCCAACTTCTTCTGTTCCTGTAGCTGTTAGAGCATCCATCACTCTGACTATAGCAATCTTATCACATGTGGTCCTTGCATCTGGGACATGTATCCCACTTACCTGCAATTGTCCTTTCTCCTCAAGAATTGGGAGCCAAGATTAAGAGGCTTTAATTAAATGCAATTCGCACCTCCTTAATTGCACTTCCAGTTCTTCCAAGGTACAAGCCTGCTGTTATGGCCCTGCCACCCTTACTGACTTTTATAGAGTATCTTGTTGAGGGGCATCGGGGGTCTCTTTCAAAATGGTACAAAATTGTGCACACACTCACATGCATGCACACGTACTCCCAAACACATTTGAAAATCATTGTGGCCAGTAGGACTGATAGTTTAGTCTACAGATAAGCTTTTCCCATTGCATGAAGAATAAATTCAAAGAAAAGTTACCATATCTGGTAATGATTGGCAGGAGGTGGGGGAAGAGCAGTATTTGAGCTCACTGACCAAAACATCTTTGCTTTGGCAGAAAGTTAGGGGGAGAAATGTTTTTGTTTGTTATACAACTGGTCCTTAAGTGACATGTGGTCCCTCCCAGAGGATGTGGACTTAGGATTCAGATCTTGCTACTATCTCACTCCATTTTTTATCCCAACCTTTCACATTTAATTCCCCTATATAGCCCTCTGAAGTAGGTGTTGTTCTTTCCCATTTAGAGACAGGACAGTTGAGATTCAGAGAGGCCGAGGAGCTTGGCATATGCACAACTAGAGTGTATACCCTGATTGGACTGAGCACATGGACTGTCTGTGCCCTGATGCTGTGCCTCTTCTCACATCTCTCAACAAAACTGAGTAGGGACCTTGATTGAGGCAGACTCGATAGATGAAATATCATATTATAAAACAGATAAATTAGAATTTTTATTGTTAAAAAGGCTTACTATAAAAATCTTTATAATTTGGACTTGCTTATTTTGAATCCATTGTATAAAGGCAGCATGAAGTATGAGTGATTTTCACAAATGACAAGAATATAAACCTGTAACAGAAGAAACTAAGGTGACAGGGTAGCAGGCAGCACTCACAGTGATGTGTTTTTGCTCCCTATTGATAAACTGTTAAACCGGTTTTAAATACATTGTGTTTATGCCCAAGTGTGTCACTGGGTAGCCCGGCGAGAAATGTAGAGCCATTTCTTAGTACCCTGGAGACAAAGGCTTTGGTCCTGACCTACCACCCTGGACTCAGCTCCTGTTTTCCTCTAGGGGCTGTAATTTTGGTGGGAATCTAGAATAGATATTTGGGACTTTGGGGGAGAAAGCCAGACTTATTGGAGTAATGAGGAAAATGATATTCTTTGGAACCAGAACTCTAAATTATCTGAACAGATTCCAAACCCAGACCCTTCTCATTGCCCTACTGTTAAATTTTGGGCTGATTCCAGGAAGGAGCCCCAGATTTCTAGCTGTCCAAATGGGAAGTTCATTGAAAAGAAGTATGCTTTGCATTCAAATAAAAAGGATTCTATAGCATTGTTATTCCTGCTACCACAGGTAGAGCTTTCCTTGTGAGTGCATGCCTTCTTTTTAAGTCCTGTTATCACCGTAATTCATAAGGACCAATTCAAAGCCTTTCCATATTATTCAGCCATCCATTTATTCAACACACATTTGCTCAGTGCCTGCTATATGTAAGTACTCTGTTAGACCCTAGTGGAGCTGAATGGGATAGAGGCTAGAGACTATAGGAGTTTATTTTGATCGCACTGGACCCTGCTTTCATGCAGCCTATAGATTAGAAGGGGAACCATGCCTGTGACAAGATGTACATACACGTGAACATAGATCAAGGTAGAAACTGCTACGACAGGTACAGAGGAACTCCACCCAGGGTTATTGGGGAACACTTCAGAAACAGGAAATGATATTTGGTGTGAACTTTGAAATATCCGTAGGGTTTGTAATTATGTGGTTGTGGGAGATGTGTGGTTTTAAGGTCAGGAGGCATGATGAGTAGAGGAAATACAACCAAGTCATGGACAAATGGGTGGTATCTCGTGCAAGTTCAAATTGAACAACAAGCGATGTTGCGATGATCCACTGAGAAACACAAGGGGTGACCATGGCTCCTGTAGTCTGTAAGGCCTCATGGAACTTTTAGAATATTTGAAAAGCCTGAAACAGGGAAAGCCTCTCAACTCCTTCAGGAGGATTGATCACAAAACATATTTTAACACGGAAACTTCCCTGACCTACTTATGACTTTTCAGTCACACACTGAAATTATTTGTGGTTTAATATAGTTTAAAGGCAAGTGTATTTGTGCAGACAAGAGTTAACATTCAGTACAGTAATCTTTAGAAGGGCCTGCTTGCGAGGTTGGACCTTGGCATTGAAGATGTTCCCTAACTGAAAAAGCTGGCTCACTGTGCCTAGACTAGACTGTTCCTACAAACGACGTGATTTATGCTGATCACCTGCTCTCTTTCTGGGAATCTGGAGTTTTGGTACACACCATACGGGGAGGACCCATGTGGCCAGCCCCAAATGGGAACCTTGAGAATGAGGTCTCTGACAGGCTTTCCTGGGCAGAAGCTTTGCATATGTGTGACTCCATTTTCACCTTTGGGGCAGAAGTATTCTGTGCGGCCCTTCACAGGAGGGACAGAGCATAAGGAAGCCTACATATGGATTGCTCCAGATGCCACCTGTGTCTTTTTATTCTTTATGATATTGCCCTGTATCCTTTCAATGTAGAAGCCTTAGCTGTGACTATAACTATACACTGACTCACGAGAGTTCTCCAAATGTGCGGGTGATTTTATGGACACTGCAAAACAGGATTACAGCATACCTAGGACTAAAGAGCTTCTTTGTGTCATTCAAGAGAAGAAAATGACAGTTTTCAAATGCAGTGTGTCCAATTACAGAAGGACCTGATGATCTGCCATGAACGGAACCAAGGCCTGCATTTCCTCCTTATAATTATGTTCTGCTTCTCTTTTCCCTCTGTAATTGCAAGAAGATGGGCCCTGATTTTCATATTGTACTGCCTGGTAATGAACATCCTCCAACCCATTGAATTCCTGGAATACATGCCACCTTTTAGCCCCACTACCACCTCGTCTGTGTCAGGACTGGCAGTAATCCAAGTAGGGACAGTACTGTAGTAAATATTTTTTCTCCTCTCACACCAGGTGATCCTTAGTCAACCTGATTGCTGACTCATTTGCTCACTCCCTGTAACAGATGTTGCATTTGGAGATGGAAATCAATGTTACCAAGTATTAACAAGAGAACTTACAGGAAAATGAACCCAAATGACTCCCTGCTTATTTAATACGGCATGATCTTGGCCTGTTGTTATGTTGGGTATTGCCAATAGATTTCAAGGGACTTAATTTTTAAGTAGGCAATTAGCTCTGCGAAGTGCTTACATGCATTCCAGATAGCTGGGAGTAGGGAAGGTAGGAAGACAAGACCCCAATTTGAATTGAAAGGACAGATCGAAAGTTTACTTGCAAAAGACACCTGCAGAATTCATGCAAGACTGGATGTAGACAGGAGACTGCTGGCCCTACAAATGTGTTTTTTGACCCATAATAGGTTACAGCCTGATTTAATAGGTCACATTTCACTGCCTTTATGGGCATCCTTACATCTTCTTTTCAGGGTGATTATCTCAACACACATCTGATGTGGCAATGTAATTGACTCTTGCTTTGGTACAGTTATAGGTTAATGAACCATACTGACTTTTTTAGACTAAGTCATTCATATTTTGTTTTTGAAATGAAATAGAAATGTATTTAGAAAGCGATGTTTGATACATTAAAAATTCTCAGATGACTGACAACTTTGATTTCTTATCCTTTATGCATCACAGTGTGTAGCCATGAAGAAAGGATTATAGAGACATCTAAAAGCAGTTTGGATATTTGAAATTTAGAATCCAAGAGGCAAGAATGGCAAATGGTGTTTTCAAAGAGTTTAATGTTAGCTATATAAAAATTCCATGTGATTATTCTAGAAGAATGGTTTACATTTTCAAGGGTCTGCCCATCCCCCACCAAAGCCCCTTATGAATTTCAGGTATAATATTTGGTTATTTTTAAGGTTTAATCAAAAACTTGTCAAAAATCTATTTGGAATGTTCTCTAATGAAAGCTGTGTGATGATTTCTTTATTAGACATTTCCAAATAATTGAAGGCAATGCAGAAATAAGAGATATTTAAGCTTACAATTGGGATTGAGAAAACAGATGCCTTTTACATTTACTTATTTGTTAGGGAGTTACAGTACTGTGGAATCAAAACGAACATGAGATGAGAAGACAACATATGATAGCTGATAACCCACTCATTGATAGAGAGGCAGTTGTTTAGGTATGATATAATCTTGCTGTAAACAAACAAAAACAAACACACTAGAAGACCATACACCAGGATGTTAACTCTAGTAATATCTAGGTGGGGGGTTATAGAGTCTTCTTTTTTGTTACCTTTATTTCCTAAAGTTTACATAAATACCATGTTTTTGTTATAAAATTGTGTATATTTTAAAAAGAAGTGATTAATATGGGGAACTATTAAAGCAATAGTGACTAAACATTCGACTGTGTTTACATTTTTTTCCCCGAAATCTTTATGAGGTGAGAGTAACCCTCCAATGAAAGCTGTTTCCAGCACTTATTACCCAGCCTCTTATAACCAAATTGATGGCCAGGGCAATTTCACAAGCACTTGTGAAGAGGGCAGCCTCCTGAGCAGTAAATGAGATTCATCCTGGAAATATGCAAAACTGGGGAGAGAATTAATCTGAATGACAAATGCAAATGATGAGTATGCTATAGAGATGTAAAGTTGCTGTTGAAAAATGTCAAAGGTGTGGTGAAATCAGGTCTCATTCTAGGAGCCCTTCCAGTAGGTGGAAAACGGGACAGAAAGTAATTTTTCTTTTTGTGTGGGATGAAAGCCATCTATGGATTTATGTTGGCTCTATCAAGTCCCTTGATATTAGAATAATATAGAAGATGAAGAAGAGGTTCCCAAATGTGCAGGAAGCTAGGCCTCTCTCAGGCAATCAGAAGTATTTATTTTGCAAAGGGTTAGAATATGGGGAATGTGTGACCACCCTGCTCCAATATATGATTTCACAGTAGATGGTCTTGATCTTTTGGGAGAAAATCTCCATTTCAGAGAGTATCCTCTTTGAATGAAAATGTAGGACTCAACTAGCAGCACATACTGGTCAGAAGGGTGAGTCAGGATGACCGCCTATATCCTATCATGTATTAATTCACCATTATTGGTTTATGTTCCAACTTTTCCCCAAAATGAATCAAAGTGGGCAAAAAATTAAAATTAGTATTATCAAAGACAATTCAAATAATGATTAAAAATGTATAAAAATTATTTAGAAGGAAGGATTTTTTGAGAAGAAGAAAGTTCTAAAACATTATTTAGAAAAAGGGAGAAGGGACCTATCAGGGAACTCACATGTCATCCACAATTGAGCACTTAATTTAGCTCTGATGATTATCTTTTTAGCATAAGATAGATACCATGTATTCCTCGCACGAGGTCAGACTGACATGGGAGAAAAGAGAGATCTGGAGAGATTTGTGCCAAACACCCGCACGGTTTTCCTATGCTTAGTGACAAGCACTTTTACAATTTTGTCTTTTCCTCTTCTTTTCCCTCTTCCTTCCCACTTTGGTGACTTTCTATCCTATATTCCTCCCTTATTCATCAAACTTTCTTATGTTTCCCACCAGATTTCTATCTGGCTACTATATAGTTGGCTACTGCTATTATAATACTATTGACTACTGCTTTAAAAACTCAGACAGCCTAAGAGCAATCTGTATAATTCTAGAATTTCCCCTCCTCCCTCTTATTTATGAGAACATCACATTTTTGCTTGGGGGAAAATTTTGTTTCTTTGGCCTCAGATCAGAAAGTTGGGAGTATAGTTCATAACTAAGTAGACAGACTACTCTCTACAGAGCAATTTCCCCGTGCTGTTCCTTATTCTTAGGCAAAACAGCAGACAAAATAAAAATCAGTAAATGTTTTATCGTGTAATGAAGTTTGGTGGCATTTTGATCAGAAAGAGTGAGTCAGACTTTATTGGACTGGAACCTACAGAGGAATTTTTACCTATTTGGTAGTTCAAATTTTTGCTTGATTCATTGGAATTATGCACAATCAACACATCGTTATTTTGAATGATTATTCACGCAAATGGATCTGCCTTTAGTGAAAAGCTCTATGGGGTAGTATAGCCCTCTGTCCATTTAGATATAGTTGATATAAAGGAAGGCATTTGTTACAAAAATGGATTAGGTGGCAAGAAAGAGTTGTCCATTTCTTTTGGTCCACAAATTCTTGCAAATTATACCTGTAACCTGTGTATGAGATTCGTATCCTATTGTGGTATCTGAAAATAGCTTATGAAATTACAACTATTGAAACTGCATGCACTTCGCCTTTCTCAGTAGTACATGGCAAATGCTATGTAAGCACTAGCCTTTGTTGTTATGACTTATTTGCAAACTTATCACACTGAATCTGTGAGGTAGACATTGTTAGCCCCATTTTCTTGCTGAGCAAAATAAGGTTCAAAGTCGTACTAGTTTCCTATGGCTTCTGTAACAAGTTACCACAAACTGAGTGGCTTAAAACAATAGAAATTTATTCTTCAGTTGTTCTAGAGGCACCAGAAGTCCAAAACAAAGGTGACTGCAGGACCCTCTGTAGGCTTCAGGGGAGAATCCTTCCTTGCGTCTTCTAGCATTTGTCGGCTGCCAGCAGTCCTTAGCTTAGGCCCTGTCATTCCAATCTCTGCCTCCATCTTTACATCAACTTTTCTCTGTGTTTTTGTGTGTCTTCTGCTCTTCTGCCTGTATCTGTGCTAAAAGTTCCTCTACTTCTCTCTTAGAAGAATGCATGTTGAATTGCACATGTGAAACTTATTGGATTTCATTGATCGGTGTCACCATAATAAAAATAAATTTTAAAAAAGGATACATGTGATCCTATTTAGAGCCCACCCAGATAATCCAGGATAAGCTCCTCCTCTGAAGACCCTTAACTTAATCTCATCTTTTGCCAAAAGAAAGTACTGTTCACAAATTCTGGGGATTAACATGAACTTATCTTTTTGAGACCATTTTGGGTCTGCCACAAAGGTTTCCCAACCAATAAATGGCAGAACTAAGACAGACTGTAATCTGGCATCTTGATACCAAAGCCTGTGTTCTGTGTAAAACCATCTAAAACTACACCTTATTTCTGGAGATTTTGGAATTTGGAGAATTTGGAGATTACTCAATGTTACTTCTATCTTTTAGAGGCTAGGAAACAGTCCTCTTGATGAGAAATGTTTTGAAAATATTGTTAAGAAGTCATAATAACAAATATTAAAAACCAATCGGAGCCACAGTTAATACAGCAGGACATTTTCCAATTTCTCTATAAGGCAATAAAGGCTTTAATTGCTATATTTCACACCAAAGACTTTTGATATTATTTGGATTAAAATGAATATTTTATTTCATTATGCATTTTAGTGAGCTTATTATCAGTAATATGTTTAGCATAAAATTTATTAGTGACATGCCCTTTAATTTAGCCTGTCTAATTGGTGCTAATTTAGTTAGATTGTATTAAATTACACCATTTAATGTAGCTATACGTGGGTCAAGAAATCTATTCCAACAAGTTAGGTAATTTTTTATGCAGCTGAACAATAAAAAATGACATCGAGGTAGCTGAAAAATGCAATACTCCAAAATAATATTTTCTCCGCAGTTTTGGTGGAGAGAGCTTCACACACAGAGCTTACCTTTCACCTCCATTCATTTTCCTATTCTGTAAAAATTAGCCAAAGTGCAAATGAGCAAAAGGAATTGACACTTTTAAAAGCATACTAGAATCTTCGCAAACAATCCTTGTTTCAGCCTTCTTTTCTTGTTTAACCATGTTAAGGGGCAAGTAAGTTTGCGGGGGAAAATGTTTCCCATCTTTGACCCATATGTCTTCCTATTGGTTAGAACAGGGATCTCCAACCCCTGATCCATGGACTGGTACCGGTCTGTGGCCTGTTAGGAACTGGGCCACACAGCAGGAGGTGAGAGGTGAACCAGTGAGCGAAGCTTCATCTGTATCTACAGCCATTCCCCAGCGCTAGCATCACCGCCTCAGATCCGCCTCAGATCATCAGGTGTTAGATTCTCATGCGAGCACCTGTTCCTGGTGCCAGAACGGCTGGGGACTGCTGGGTTAGAAGATAGAAGTGTGAAGTTATTAACATTTTTCCCTCAGTGATGTAAAAACCCCCACTATTCAGAAAACATACACACACTCACACACACACACACACACACACACACAAATACATTACGAAAACCCTCTCAGTGGTGCATGTTGGTTAAAGAGAGGACACAGAGTTTTGCCTGGCCATGCCTCCCATTTACTCTTACCTGTGCCAGTGATGACATGTGCCACACATCCCGCACAGATGACTAAATGGATCCTGCGACATCACTGAAACTCATTCTCGAATGTAAGAGCCATTTCCAGATATGACTCTGTAACTTGTCTCTAGAAGGAAGGATTGCCTTGGTCTTTGGGGATCTACAGTAATTCAAATTAGACCCATAGGTGGCTTTTCTTCTATTTTCTTTCAGAAATCAAAAGCACTGGGTGGAGTTGCAGAACTATAGACAAATTTGACAGAGACTTAAACAGCTTCTCCCAGAGGTGTCTGTGAGGTCGCAGGAGAATCAAACACTGGGTGCCTTGCAAACTGAGTATGCACCATGCAGTGACAGCAGCTGCTCCAGGTTTCCAGCACAATCTAGCTTCTGCCTCTCTTACTGAGCGTTCCACAGTAATGGGAGCAAATGGCCCATGGCCCAACTGGTTTTTCCATGGCGCATGTCTGAAACTGGAGCCTTTAGTGAATGTCCTTTTCAGTGTCTGAAGAGACACTTAGCCTGAGGGTGACAAGAGAGCAGAGTCGATAGAGGAAAACTTACCTAATGCCAGAAAACGAGGAAGTTGTGCCAGCCACTACTATCAACATCGGATAGCACTATCACTGCTGGCTTTGCCTTGCCCACTGGAAAGCCTGGATGTGGGTGGCACCTGGTCACTGCCACCATTTCCGGGCCTCTTCCTTGAAGGAGGCAGCTGAGGTGATGTTTTTGTTCATCTCTGGGCGCTGAGCTTTTGCGTTGCTAAACCTAAGAATAGATAGAGAGAGAGACCTGGGTTAGGAGGAACTGCAGGGAGTGAGCAAATTGGTAGCAGCATTTTAAAGGAGAGGCAAAACCAAGTTGGGAAGGACGCCTGAGGCTCAGGAAGGCTGGGGGAGACTGTGCAGGCTGGCATCATTCCGGCAGGGGTGCCTGTGTTTGCTGAACCTGCTCGCTGAATACCTTGGTGAGATGAACTGTTCCCTGGTACCTAATGCTAGATTGCTTAAGGATTAGATAGCTCTCACTGAGCACTGTTTCTTCTAATAATAAAATTAATTTGACCATTTGGAACAAGATTTTGTAATGGGCCTCATCCAAGCCTCTAAATATGCATATTCCACTTTGGAACTGTACATAATTGCTCAATTGCACCTGCAAATCATGTTGTTAGCTCACTAATTATTCAAATAGTGGGGGCAATTCCACAATTGTGTGTGTAATTGTGTTAATTGTTAATGCAGTTAGGTACAGGTGCACCGTGACTAATTACACATGCAGAAGCAGCTCCCGAGCAGCCCACTGTCTTGATGCATGGGCCGTCCCTCTCGGAGACAGACACAAGTGGGTGACACACACAAAGCCACAGGCCATTGGTGGGGGTCGATCTGGCGCAGCTTTCACTTGGGAGCTGCAGCATATACATTTGGGAAACAATTAGGTCTTTGATTGAATTCAGCTGTTTATGCTTTTGATCTCTTGGGCCCTCCCTCCCTCCACCCAGCAGAGAGAGGCAGGGGGCGCGCATGTGTACATGCACGCACGCGTTCACACACAGTGACATAGTCACACACAAACTAGTTTGTGTGGCTGGCTCTACTCATCTTTTCACGGATGTTCTATTGCCTAGTGAGATTAGCTTTTAGTCAGGGGTTTTATTACTATCTCTCCCAGTCACCCATATGGTTTCAGGAATCTCATTTATCGGAACCCAATATCAGGATATTTATGCCACTTTCAGGGTAAAGTACAGCCTGGGAGGTAAAATTTAGGGGCATTCTGATGGCTTATGTCGCTGGGACCAAAATAGGGACTGCTACCACATTCACGCTTCACCTTTTCTCTTTTCTCTTCACCTGGTGCAGCCTCATTTCACCTTGTGACTTGGTGCAAGGCACTGGTAAGAGCCTTCCTGGCTGCAGGTCAAGTCTGATAAATGCTGAAGTCTTGTGTGTGTGTGTGTGTGTGTGTGTGTGTGTGTGTGTGTGTGTGTGTGTTGGGCGGGGGTCAGGAGCTAGGTGCATCTCTCACACTGTGGAGCATGTACTATAGATATATCAATTTTTTAAGACCCACCTAATTTCAAATATTCTGCCCAGTCTTCCCCATAAAACACAAGTTTTTAACCTTTCATGGATCACAGCATATTTTGACTGAGCAAAATGATGAAACCCTTTTCTATAACATGCACATAGGCATACACACACACAATTTGGCATATAATTTCAGATTCCCCTAAGGCCATTCATGGGTTCCAGGTACTGAACCCATTCCCCAAATGCTCCATATTTTTGCAGCTAAGGAAAGGCCTAGTTCATAGACAAGCTTCGATTGGATAAAATACATTGTATGAAGGAACTCCAGTTTTAGATATATGATACGTGAATGAAGTTGGTAAGATTTACAATGCAAATATACTCGTCTCTCTCTCGCTCTCTCTCTCTCTCTCTCTCTCTCACACACACACACACACACACACACGGCCACAATGTTTATTGCTGTTCAAAAAAATGGTTCGGAAAATTGGTTAACTTTTCACACAATTCCAAACCAATGCACAAATTCCTTTCCATTACACATGGACTGGATACAAAACCATAAAATGTCATGAAGCAGGAATTGGCACCTTACATTTACACAGGTTCGGACTGGCTAACTAGCCCTTGGGTAGAAACAAGTGAGATTAGATCCCAGGGCTGTTGGTCTCCACCACGACAGGAACACTGCTTCTACTGCAGTCCAGGTACAGTACTAGGCAGCACCTCAACTTAATTGGATGACATCTGCAAAGATGTCATATTGATGTCATAACTTCCAGTATTTCATGATATGAATTTAGTTGGCAATAGGGTCTTTGCAGATGTCATCCAATTAAAATGAGGTCAGTTACAGTGGGCCCTGATGCAGTATGGCTGGTGTCCTCATAAATGGAACACATGGGCAAAGATGCATAGAGAACTGTGTGTGAAGGCACAGTGATTAGACAGCCATCTATGAGCCACAGTGGGCCTGGAATAGATTCTCCCTCATGGCCCTTAGAAGAAACCAACCCTGACAACACCTTAACCTCAGACCTCCAGGCTATATCCAGGCTGTGAGACAATACATGTCTGTTGTTTAAGCCACCGTGTTTGTGAGACTTTGTTATGGCAGCCCTAGCAAATTCATTTGGTCCTATAGCATAGCTGGAGGGATAAGACAAATACACGAATGCCTATGCTACAAGGCAGACTATAGAAAATGACAAAAGGAAGATATGAATAATATTCAATGGCGGGGAGACAGAGTATAATGGCTGGGGAGGGGGAAGAAAGCAACAGCACTGTAGGGTTAATGCCCCATATTTATAGATTAAAAAGATGACAACAGAAATAATAACAGTAATAACAATAATGATAATAATACAAATTATAGGCACATTTACTAAGTGCTTAATATATGCTAGGCACTGTGTTAAATGCCACACAAGTATTATCTCATTTAGTCCTCATAGTAATCCTATGACATGAATTCTAGCATTATGCCTATGTTCCACTGGGGACTTGCCAAGGCATGGACTTGAAGGTATGAAGTAGGTCACTTTTGTTCCCCTTGTATCAGTGATGCAGAGCACACCTCTTCTGCCAGACCTTGTGCCTAACCTCAATACGTCCTAAACAGGCCCTCCTACATTGCCCACAGACTAATTTGTCATACATGTGGTCCATTTTCCTTTTGGCACTGGGCTTACAAGCCAGTGCTAATTAATTTTTTACGGATGACCTGTGCTCCTTATAGCAGGGAGAGTTTGTAAAGATTCTCATAAGAGAGCCAACTCCTTAGAGCTAGGCTTACAGAACACAAAGTCAAAACAATAAATACAAGTTGATTGCTAGAAGGGCCTGAGGTGCAATGAATATTTGGCAAGTGCAGCCTGGGAGTCCCTTATTCTGTGTACGAGTGGCGATATGGTTATGCAAGTCCATAAACATCTACCTTGCACCACCTCGGACTCATCTTCTCTTCCTTCCCTCCCAAGGGTACAATCCAGATCATCAAATGCATACTTGGCTGTGAATACTCACTTTTAAATTTAACAACTGCATTATGAAACTAACAGATGGTCATGATGATAACAGAAACCGATAGCTATGCTGACCATATCTTTTCAACGAAAAAGTAGAATGCATCATCTCAGGCAAAGCCATTTCATTATCTCTCTAAACTGAAAGATGTCTACTAAATTTCATAAATATGTGTCATTTTGTAAAAAAAATATCCCTCCCAATAATGATGTATCATAGATTGGTTACAATGTCCAGTAGTTAGGGAGAAGAAAGGTACTTGTTTTGAGACTAGGAAAATTAAAAGTTCACATTGACATTGCTCTTAATTATAATTTCAGTTCATTAGCAAAGGACTGTTAAAATCAAACTTAGATTTCCTTTTACTCACTTGTCTCAACATTGCAACAATGGCCTAATGCGCATTACTTGCTATTTGGTTGAAATAGATCAGAAAATCAGTAACACTGAAAAGCCAAACTCATAACCACTGATTTTTAACACCACGTCAATTGCTGTGAATCACAGAGCTATAGATACGTGTAGTTGTCATGTTGAGGGTGATTAAAAGATGTTGAATCTCTAATCACTACAATGAAAGAGATTGTCATCAATAAAGAGACTTTAGAGCTGGGTAGTTATATTGATCTGAGCAGAGGAATTTGCAAACTCTCTGTTATCTTGTCCTTCTACAACTGTAGCAGACACTCTTGAAGATATAGTAGCACATTTGGTGGAAGAAGTAAATCTATATTTTAGTTAAGGGTACTTTGTTCATTTTCAGCTTCCAAGTTATAATGTGAACCTTCTTAGCAGATGACTCAGTCGTCGTTTGTGTTTTCTGAAAGTTGATGTATGTCTCCCTACTAAGCACAGCTTCAATGCCTTTGGCGGCACATTCTAACTGGTTTAGACAGCATGGAAAAGTCATTTGTGGGTGGGAGGAGAGGGACTTGAGTGACTGTTTATCTTTTGTCAGAATTTTCCACAGGCTTCAGACTCACTCTAAAGCAGTATAGAATTGTGTGTAAAATGCATACTAAACAGCCTAATGCAATAAAAATGAAGCATGAACACTGTCCTTCCATTAGGTTTCCTGTTTTCAGCAGTTCCACAAAGCCATGTATCAAGAACTGTGTCTGTGTGGCTCCGTATTCATATAAAAGCTGTATGATTACAGGTCCGAGGGACCATGGCTATTTATATTTGGGGCCTGAAACAGCATTCTCTGTGCAGAGTTAACCCACCTTTCCATCGCCCTGTCCCTGTTCTCACCACCCTCTTCTGTATGCTTGGGTGGTCATATTTTGAAATTTCCCCAGGCCCAGTTTGTCATGCAGTCACGTTTCTCATCACATCTGAAGGATGTTGTGCTTTGCATGGTAATGAGGCCCTCTTTGTTTCAGCTGCTGCACTGCTCACAGTAACTCCCATCAGTTCCTGTGGTGTGAAGGCTAGTGCCGTGATGGCAGAGCCACTGAGGGCCTCTCAGAGTAAACAGCTCACCTATTACTCGCTTGGTGTTTTTTAAAACTGATTTACATCAGTTGCAGGTTTTAAGCTGCTATGTTTTCTCTGGTTTTTAATGCGTTAAAACAATTTATGAGTATCATTTGCAAGGCTTGCCTGTGTGGCATGTATATGTTTGCCCAGATGATTGTACTCACGTATACAACTTAGTGCATATTTACAAGAGGCTGAACTGAGTGACACCTACTTGAATATGTTCTAGAGAGAGAAATGACACTCCTGGAAGGCATTAATTTCCTTATGAATTTAGTAGCTGTGATGGTGTGTTTCCCACCAGAACTACTGAAGAATATTATTTTTTGTCTTCTCTTGAAATGATTGTTATTTGATTTTAAATAGCTTTAACATGTATCCTAAAAACACGTTGCCTCTACAGAGGCACAGTGTATTAAATATATATATATATATATATATATATATATATAGATAGATAGATAGATAGATAGATATACATAATTGTCTTAATTGTCTGAGATAAGGCATGTGTGCATATATATATAAATAAATAAATACACACACACACACACACATGCCTTATCTCAGACAATTAAGACTCTAGTCCTTCCATCCTTATCTAGACCCCTGAAAATGAGTGGGAACTTGAAGCAATAAAGGGATGGTGGATTTGAGTTTTCTGTGACCCCATTTGTCTTCCCACTAGCTAACCATACCACCAACAGAATCTGTTTTCCCTGAACTAGGACAGAAATACTGATTATTTCCAAAGGTGAAGAGTCATAGTAGGGTCAAGGGTCATAGTTCTATAGATTTCTGTATACTAATGAAGCCAGTGTAGACCACAAAGAGAATCATATTCCATTCATTTCATAGTGAGGAGACTTTGGTTCAGTAAAGAAACAATTCACTGAAGACACACAGCTAGATAAATGCAACTTGATGAAAAATGGCCCTCAACTACCAGAATAAATATTAAAGGATGGTTCAAATGGTGTAGTTGAGGCTATAAAAAGTTGCCTTGACAAGAAGAAGGTCCAATAAGTCCAACCCTTACTGAGTTTTCTGGACAAAAGCATAACACAACCTCCTAAAAGAAATCATTACTTTAAGATTATTATAAAATGACTTACTCTCAGTTTATTGATTATCAATTTATTTGATCACCAGTCACAGTCTTGTTCTGGGAACTCTACAAAATCTGAGATACCCGCCCTTCCAGGCTCTTTGTTTCATAGGTGAAAAACCCAAGAGAGATCTAGAGAGAAAAGTAGAACCAGGGTCTCCTGACCTCAGCTGCAGGGCTCTTTCCTATTGGCCACCCCTCTCCTTCCATAGTAAATCATTCACTTTTAAAATTTCCTCTCTATCGTTGGTAGAATCAGGCAGACCCTTTATGAGATGTATTTGTTGTCTGACCTAGAGCTGCAAAAACAGAAAGATAGAAACACAAGTCTATTGATATATTGAATTGACCAGATGTGAGACTGGTTGTCAAAGGGTCAGCTTGGCCATGATCAAGGTGAAAGGAACATTTCAAACCTGATTGGCTATAATGTCTATTCACTTTGAAAGCTTTGAATGATGATAATACTGGAAAGAGTAGGTTTTCTCTGATTAGAGCTAAATAGAATAAACAAAACAGTAGTGAACCCATTAGAGGGAGCTTGTGAGAGATGTAACCTTTGAAAAATTAGGCTTTGAAATTCCCTTAAGGAGGACCCATTTTGCTGTTAGATTATCAATTTTGGGACAATATGTATTTATTCCATGTACTCATATATATATTTTACACTTGCAGAGAAAAACACTGAAGTTTAAAATACAGAAATTCTCCACTCCTGAATTATTTGTCTTTATTCAAGAGGCTCACCACAATCTTACCTTCTAGTTTGATTTAATTTGTTTTATATAGTAGTCCCCTCTTTATCCACTGGAGACACATTCCAAGACCTCTAGTGGATGTCTGAAACTGTGGATAGTACTGAAGGCTGTATAAGGTATGTTTTTTCCTATGTATGTATACCTATGATCAAGTTTGATTTATAAATTAGGCACAGTAAGAGAGTAACAACAATATGTAATAATAAAATAATTATAACAATATACATAATTATAACAACAGTTATAATAATATACTATAATAAAAGTTATATGAATATGGGCTTTCAGAATATCTTATTATATTGTACTCACCCATTTCCTTGTGATGATGTCAGGTGATAAAATGCCTACAAATGCCTACTTGATGAGATGCAGTGAGGAAAATGATGTAGGCATTGTGACCTACTGTTAGGCAACTCTTGCTCTTTGGGCCCATTATGAAGCAAAATAAAGGTGACTTGAACACAAGCACTGCCATGCCTTGACAGTTGATCACATAACTGAGATGGCTACCAAGTGACTAACAGGTAGGTAGCATATACAGCATAGATATGCTGGATGAAGGGGTGACGCAGGTCCCAGGCAGGACAGATGGGATGGCATGAGATTTAATCATACTACTCAAAATGGCATGTGATTTAAATTTGATGAATTGTTTATTCCTTGAATTTTCCATTTAATATTTTTGGACAGTGTTAACTGCAGGTATAGAACCATAGAAAGTAAAACTGCAGGTAAGGGGGTGACTACTGTAGAAAGCAAAAATCCTCTCATGGCCACGTTAACCAGTTTGTCTTTGAGATCATCTCTAATAGCCCAGTGAGTTACACGTTTTACTTTGTAGAGTTGAATTGAAAGTGATTATATAGGCCACAGTAGTTATGAATCCAAAGAAATTATCATGATATCTCATTTATCCTACAGAGCCAAGTATATATAATCCTATGCTTATCAGAATAATGGAAAAAATTGAGCTACAACTTGTATTTTCATATTTACTACATTATGTTATGTTGGCATGACAAAGGAGTTTGCATAGTGAAGATAATATATCACAACCTATTTTTAGTAGGACCTACTATGCATCATCCTTTTTATAATATAATTGGGAGTCAATTTTCTCATATAATGGTTAAAAACACAGGTTTGAAGTCATATAGACATGAGATGTATTTCTTGGCTTTATCACATATTAACTGTGTGACCTTGGGAAGATTACTTAACCTCTCCAAATCTCACTTTCATTGTTTAAAAAACGGGATAATGATGCCTTCATCATAGTGTTGTCATGGAAATTAAATAAGATCAAAGGATACGTTTGGCCCATTGCAACTGCTTAACATATAAGCATTTCTATAAACAATAGCCATTTATAAGACCATTTTAATACTAAAGCTATAACAACAAAAGGCTTTGTTGACACATACTTTTTCTTTTTTGCGCCTTACCTTTAACTCAGTATACTGTTAAGCTATGAAAATAATTCTGTAACATGCTAATGCTGAGGCGGACTACATAAAGCATTTAGTGTACCTTGGGAGCAGCTGCCACCAGGTGTTCACTCCAAAGTCTAGACACACTAAATGTGGAGGTTGCTATTAGGCCATGGTTTGGATGATGGGATATACCACAATGTCTAATTAAGGAACCCTGTTGAAACTGATCGTTTCCGCTTTGGTGTGGCTCTTCCATTTAATGGTTGAATATGGGAACTACTCTCAGTAAAACTGAGTAGACAAGGAAAAGAAAGGTAGAGAGACACGACACTGACTTAACTTTCAGAAATACCACCCACTATGCCAAATTTCACTTTTGAATTATCCACCATTATAAAGGAGGCATGGATGGATCATTTACAGAAGTGGGGGAGGGCATTTGCAACTGCTCCAAGGCATGCCTCTCCAGAAATTAACAAGTACTATTGTTTTCTGCCCTTAAATCATAATTTACAAAATGGATTCATTCATCTAACCTTCTCTTATCAATACTTCTAATTTGCTAGTATTACATTACCTCATTGCCTTGCTTTGATTGGCTCAGTTGTTTAGACTGAACATGGTGTGATGGAAGCCAAGGCAATGACCATGGCCCCTATGCCCTGGCAAACCTCACCATTCTGCAGCCAAAGAATCTAAGTAGAAATACCAACCTATTGCCTAACACACCTGGCTTGAGACAAAGCTAGATTCTGACTTCCGGATGATCCAGCCTTTGGTGGTGATGGTGGATGAGGCAGGGGGATGTACTGCTGGGTGACTGGAGAGCTAGGTGCCAGAATTTGCCTCCCTTTCATGTGTCTTCTGTCTTGCTTGCACAGTGCTTCTCAAACATCTTTTTGTCATAGCTGTATTCATCACCATGCCATCACACTATTTAAATTTTTTAAAGAGATACTCCATTTAGTATTTGTTTTCAAGGGTAAGGCAGGGTACAATTCATTTCCTCTCACTTCCCAACAGACTACAGAGGAGACTGTGTCGATAGATCTATTAGATCTTCCAGTAGAAGAAGCTTGATTAGAGCTTCTTGAGTTGCTTAATTAAATGGGAATAAATTGAATTGAATCAAATTGAATTATGCAATAATGAGCCCCCTGTCATGGGAGTTATGTAAGCAGTGATTGTATACTAAGACTACAAAAACTTGGCCTTTTCAGTCAGATGGGCCAGAATTTATTCCCAGGCCTTTCTTTCAAGGCTGTGTAACCATGGGCAAATTATCACACCTCTCTGCAATTTATTTGTCTTCATCTTTTAAATGGGTCACAGGTTAGAAGGTTGGAGTGTATAACCCTCAGCACCCTTTCTCTATCGAGAGTGTATCATGAGATGAGTGTATCTATCACTGGACAAGGAACTGAAAAGTATTCCATTGAGAATGAACAAATAGCATTAGCTTTGCATGTGACAGATGGCACATTTATCATTAGAGAGTTAT
Organism: Eonycteris spelaea; assembly: GCA_003508835.1. NCBI lineage: Eukaryota > Metazoa > Chordata > Mammalia > Chiroptera > Pteropodidae > Eonycteris > Eonycteris spelaea. The sequence continues at coordinate 2,483,741 of PUFA01000200.1, forward strand.
TCCATTTATTACCTGGTCCATCTCCTCAAAGCTTTAATGCTTTAGACCAAAAGCCTCTACCATACCTATAATAGCTGTCAGAGGCAGTTTTTTTCAGAGTACCCATCTTACTCTAAGTAACCAAATTTCAAAAGATGCAAGGGTTGCCCCTGCCAGCTCTACTAGGCTGTTTCCCCATTCCTTGGGTGAAGCAATTGAAGGAGAAGGTTACATTGTGTTGAGTGAGCAAGTGTCTTTCTTCATTCTGACCTTGGCTTTACACCAAGAAGCTTATTTCACCACAAATTCGTGACTTCTAAAATCAATATTGACAATGGATGTCCATGGCAGGATAGTTTCCCCAACATATTTGGATTGCCAGTGAACCTGTACAAATTTAAACTGAATGTAAAATGGCCAAGTCAAAACAGCTAAAGGTGGAATCAAGGATTAGAGTAGCAAGATGCTGACATCAGTGTTGAACCTGAGTCCTCAGTGCTTAGCCACTTTGGAGGCCTGGCTGTAGGAAGGGTTGGTCTACCAGTGATGACAATAGCAGGTGCTCTTCAAAGCACAGACTCTGAGTCATGATTGTACAGGTAACGTTACTTCAAGATGTTCTTCGTCCTCTCTCAAGTTTTCAACCTGCCATTTTGCAGGTCTCTTTTTTAGACCATCAGTGTTTTTTTGTCTTTTTGTTGATCGACAGTTTGGAATTTCTGACAACATTGTTTTCCCTCTCACAGAGATGAGTATCCTCTCATCTGAGAGAGGAACCTTCATTGAAGTTCATGAACTTGGTTCCTGAATTCCTATGCTTTCAGGGAACTCTGAAAGTCTATGTTTACAGACCAGCAGCATGAAATAGTAGAAGATATACTGGATGGGTAGCTGAAAATCCAGGGCCTACTCTTTGCCACTAAGTAGCCATGAAAGCTCAGACAAGTCACTTCACCTTTTGAAACCTCAGGGTTTTTTTATCCTCAAATGAAATTCATTCTGTCTTCTTTGTCTATATCACAGAGTTTTTGTGAGGAACGACTGACACCGGGGAAGCAGGAGCAGGAGTGGAGATTATGTAAAAGGACTGTGTAGCCCAGTAAGGACTTTAAACTTTTGAGAAATTATTTGCATGAGTGTTGGTCTTAGTAGCAATGATAATAGAGCTTTTTAAATATCACCCTCATATAAATGCCCTCATTCCCTTTTGTTTTTATGTGCTACCAGAGTACTGTTCTTAGAGTTTTGAATTCATGGGTTAATATCTTCACATTAAGGATTTAGGAAATCTCACTTGGGGTTAGATGATCATGTATAGAGAAGAGAAACTGAGAATGTTGAAAATGCTAATTGCAAGGCTCATCATCACCAAATAGATGATAAATGCTGCTTAAAAACCTTGTAGCTGATAAGATGTCATGCTTTTCTTTTGAGCATGGATTGTAAAACAAAGGCAAAACATTTAAATATTAATGAAACGTATTTCAGAAATATACCTAAGTGATAGGCTAGATAATTTCAAGATTAGCATGATAATAATAAAATTTTATTTAGATTACACCTTCAGCCAGAGCCTTCTGGACACCCAAGTAAATGTGCACCAAGTATTAGTAATTGCATCATTAAATTGGTATATTATTTAAGATTTTTAAAGTCTTCTTTATAATAATTCATTTGACTGAGGAAAGACCTCAAAACCAATTCAAAAGATCTTCAAATAACACTTTATAGTGTAATATATGTTGGTGAGTTTATTTATCTTGAGTTGGGAGCTTTTATAGATTTCAGCTATATGTCTTCGCCACAAATCTTGTTTTTTTCTTTTTTCGCTCATGGCATCAGAGAGAATAAATGGAAGTTGTGGAGTCTGTGAAGGCCACTGGAGGGGATTTTCCAATTTCCTAATATATCAGTGTCTCTTCGTGTCTGTTTCTGATGGGGTCCAACAGCAGGTCACATCCTTAGGTAAAGAAAGGCTTCCTAAGAGTGGGCAGCAGTCACTGAAAGTAAATTAATGAAAGTCAGCAACTGTGATCACTTTGACAAGAAGAGATTCTTGCTGCCAACATTCAGAAACTGCTAGAAGTGGTCTCCATTGGAAACCAGGTTTTGACTTTCTGCCCTGGGCTGCCAAAAGTATTGCAGTAGGAAATGTGAAAGTAAGTTGAACTTTGAATTATAATTTCAATGACTGTCTAGTGAAATGGATTCATGCTCTGACACTGCACCTTTGAGGCTTTGGGTTGATTCACATAAGATAAAAATCTGTCTGGTCTGACAGTTGAAAAGGTCGCAAGCACACTTGATGTCTGGTGGTCTCAGTATGATTCCCAAATCTTGATTAAAAAGGGAAGATTTAGGAACTATTAGGGGATTTTTCAAAACAATCTTCAAACAGAGCCATTTCTACATGTTTTAGCTTCAACTTTATTGATTTAGCCAACTAGAGAGTATATTTTCACTACTATTAGCAATAACCTCTGACTCAAAAGGAAGCTCACACGTGATTGAGGTGATTTGGCTTTGGGGCCGACATGTTTTTTTTTTTGAAATTGTCATGTAATTGTCATTGTGGTCTCCCTGATATTCAAAATTAAATTGTCCACATTTTAATTCTTCCACTGTAATTCTAAAATGTCTTGACTCTCTGTTTCCATTTTGAAAATATTTGCTGGAATGGCTTGACATTTTTAGTCTGTTGATCACGGTTGGCTCTATACCTATGAAATATATTGCTTTTTATTTTGGATTGAAAATTTCTATTAATGAGAGGTCAGCTGATGAAAACAAGTTGAAGTTTAGAAATTAATTTGCTTTGGACCAGAGATTGAGAGTTGTTTGAACAGATTGGAGTCACTTTATAGATTCAATTCTAGGTCAACCCCTTTCTTTTAGATATGGAGAAACCGTGACTTGCTCAGAGTCATACAATGCCATAGTCACTACCTATGTGAATCTTTTCTTTTATTCAAAGTTAAGGTAAACTCTCATTTCTTTCCCTGACCACTCCAGATCTGTGGACAGTTTTCTCTTTTGCGACTTTCTGTTACAGTTATTGTCAAAACCATCCATCCATCTTTGAAAGGTAGGATCATCGTGCAATCTAGGATATCTAAAGTAGTCCTGATTTGAAATAATCACTTTCATTCTCCCCAGATTAGATATTCTGGAAAGTCGCATATTTGGTTATGTAAGTCATGTGATGCAAACTGGTTCTCGTGCTCACTCAAAGAAAAATCCTCCTTCTGCCCATGTACCTGATTCAGGGGTCAGAAAATATTACTAATTGTGTTGTCATTTACTAATTTTAGGTATATGGGTCTTGTCTACTCATCTAGAGTACATGTTCCCTGTGCATGTTTATTCTTTATCATCTGCTGAATTTCCCATAATGCTTAGTGCAGTGTACACAGCATAATGGGGATGCAAATGTATGCTTTCCATATGGGACGATTTTCTTTTTTTTTCTGCCTTAAAGGAGCTGGTAGTTTTTTAAAAGATTATTGGAGTAACAGGACGATTTTCTTAACACAAACAAATTTTCCAAACACCAAATTTGGAAGTACCCCAACACATTGATTCTGGTCAAGAGTAGGTGTGGTTAGGTCATTGAGTGTATTTTGTTTGTTTCAGTAATGTGTTACAATTGTACCTAGAATTATAAACACTTGCCAGGTGTCTGTTTATCCTGCATACTTTCACAGCAAAGAAATAATCAATCTCAGGTTTTCACGTGAATGTGAGACAAGCTAGGATCATTGCTGCATGCATTTGCCATCCGTGTTAATTTGCATAAACTGTTAGGCTCCATAAACCATGGTACATCATGTGTCACTACTTCTTTGGTCTTTAACCTATAATACAGTGGGATAGAGATGCTCCACAGAGTGAGCCACACTTAATGCCACAGACCCTTTCTTTATGACACTGTGTCAAGGGTCTGCGTTTGCAGAGTGATTTTCTGGAAAAGTGCCATGCCCTTCCATGAGCCAAGTGTTTCTGAGTGTCCCATAAATGCTGCACAGATGGGGCTTTGGGGCCATCTCTCAAGCTAACTGGAAATACAAAGTAAGACCCAAGGGAAGTTTAAGAAACAGGACTTCTTGTATTTGTTCTATTGATTTTTCTGCCAAAAAAAGTGTAACAAACTGTGGTGTTTTCTGATGGAAGCATCAGGAATAAACTCCAGTTTTAGAGAATGATTTCCAGGATACACATGCAGGTGCATCTGAGGGAAAGCTGGATGTAACAGGAGACAGGTAACAAAGTCAGGTCACTTAACAAAGCAGGAAGAGTGAGGGCCAGGCTGGTGAATCATTATTTATAATTGAACAAAGTGGTCATTTTAACACCTTTCCATTCTCAAATATGAGACCATCTTCATGGTAATCAAACTATTACTCTGACACAGTTCGCTTATCAGGAGACAATTTGAGATTGTGACCTGAAAACGGAGGTTGTCTCTCAATTCATTTGAATTGCAAACACGGTAGAAAACCTATAGCTACTGTGGCAGATTTTTTAAAGCAAAACCAGGCACCTACATTGACCTCCTATTTACATTTCTTTGAGAAGAAAAAAAATCACATGAAAGCTACCAAGAAACACATTTCACAGCAGGCAAATTAATTGGTTTTACAGTATTTGAATGGAGGGTTTGTCAAATAAAACATGCCGTGACAGTTAATAGTGTCATTTAGAGCCAGAAAATTATTGGCTTATTTGTTATTGGATAAAAGGAAGGCAAACATTTTGTATTAGGAAGTTTTAATGTGTTTAAAATCCTCATTAGGGATTAATGGACATGCTTGCTTACCATAGCTCCTCATTAATTTGAGGCTAAACAGTTACTTCTGTGTTTCAATCTCAGCGTTGTTTCTTAACATTTTTTTCTACTTCTCTTTAATTAGATCTTGCATTCGAGTTTGGTCTCTACACCATTGGAGATGTAGAATTAATTAATGAGATTTATAAATTGAATGGAAGTGAGTTATTCTTAGCTATCGTTTCATTTTAGTGAGCAGTTAAACCACATGTAAGTGGGTGCAGATCTAAGAGATTTCAGAAGTATAGAAAAAAATGTGAACTTCCCTGAATATATTTAGCACTGTCACTTGGCATTAATAGATAAAAGTGTTTTAATTAGAGTTATAAATAATAGGGAAGCTGGCTAGAATTCAGTTCCCATGCACACGGCTTGTTCTTTAGGATCTTCACTGTGAAAGAATAGCAATTGTAAGTCTGTTTCTGTGGAATCACAATGTCACCCACTGGCAATTAAGACAATCCTAAGTGCAGGGTTTAGAGAGTCAAGGAGGCGCCAAGTTCGTTAGAGGTTAGTCTGAAAGTGGAGCCACTTTCTATCAAGTGTATTCCGTTGTCACATTTTTATTGAGGACATGTATGGGCACAATTTATTAAGTCTATTCCATTTATACTGCTTTAAGGAAAATTTAACTAGGGGAAAATCAAACTGAAATCTGTTTTTTTGTTTGTTTTAAAGCAGATCTTAAAATCATTAGCTATCTATTTAGAAGAAGATTTAAGTGCTTTCTTTAAGGTTGTAAATGTCAAGGAAAGACCTTTCTTTTCTTAAAGATTTTCAAAAATAAGTGCTGAAGATACATATTTAAAAGGTTCTTTTATAAACGGAGTTACAACACTTAAAGGCCCCAGTATATGCCTCTGGCAATGTCTTTATAAGCTACCAGAAAAACCTGAACTCCCACTTCATGCCCCCCATCCCCCCACCATGGAGGTGCCCTTGTATCTTTAGAAACCGTAAATGCGTTGAAGAACTTGTCAACCCAAGATGTGTTATAAAAGATAATCATGTTTTAAAATGTTTCATGCTAAGATCACATAGTAAATGTTAAGATGTTTGCTTAAATACAAAATATTTAAATGATTACAAAACAGCTCTTCTTTAAACAACTTGGAAACTCCTAGTGTTATGTAGGAATGATCTCTCTGAATGATACAGGTTAATCGAGTTCTCTGTTTCCCTAGAGACAGAGTTGAATTCATTAGCCCGAGGGAGGAGATCTTCAAGCCCTGGGCCCATATTTGGCCCTGGGCTTAATTTCATCTGGCCTTCTGGATAGTATTATGGGATTCATCACCGTGGGATCCCAGAAAATCATTACCCCTACTTCTGGGCTCTCTGTTTGTTTCATTCAGAATGAAGCCTCTTATAGATTAGAGCGGTTGGAGAATTGCAAACTGTGATTAATTAGCTAATCAGTGTTGGAAATCCAGCAGCTAATAGTGGGGAGCAGAGTGTCACCTCCTTCTAAATCACCAGAGCTACCTGGCCTCCAACTCACACCTTTTCCCTCCTCCTGCCTCCTCTCCCCTTTATCTCTAGACTCTGGGGGTAGGGAATATATACAACATCCCTTCTGTGTTTCTCACTGCATTTAGCTCTTTCTCTCTCTCCCTTAACCATTGCTAGATAGTTCTATTATACTTCCCTAGCAAATCCACGTTTCTGTTCTCTAGGACAGCTATATCCCACCTTTTTTTCTTCTCACATTTCCAATAACCACCCCACCTTCTCAGCTGATGACCTCGCCACGTACTTCATAGAGAAAAATAGATAAGATCAGACAAGTACCACTTCCTCTTCTCGCCTTTAGTTTCCCCAGCCCATCTGCCTATGTACCTAGGCACTCTGCTTTCCTTCCTGTCATAATAGAAGTATCCAGAAGTGTCCATGCTCTCATTTTGGGCCAACGTCTCCAACTGTGTCTCGATCTACTCACTTTCTCAAGGACTTTGCTTTTACCATCACCTACTTTTTCTTTTGCAACACTTTTTCTCTCTCCACTGAGTTATACTCTTGGTATATAAATATCGCTTAATATCATCCCTCTTAAAAAAGAAAAAAACAAAGAAAAAATCTTGACCTCCACATTACCACTCCTTATCACCAATTTCTCTTCTCCCTTTAATTGTAGGAATCATTTATACACTCTCCATTTGCCCCTCTCAGTCTCTCCTCAACACGCTGGCTGCAGTCATGTTTGCATCCACAGCATGACACTGAAACAACTCCTACCAAAGTCACCGATGACCTAGATCTTGCCAAACCCAAAGGCTGATTCTGCATTCTTATCCTACTTAATGGCCACTTTCTCCTTGAACACCTTTCCCCCTAGGCTACTGGGACACTGTGCTTGCCCAATTTTCCTCCCACCTTCTTAGGCACACCTAAGAATTCTTGAGTGGCTTTGGAACGCATGCCACATGATAGATAACATACTAATATGAAATCTGGAATCCTAGCAAAAGGTACTGTAAATGGTGTTTAAGTTCAGTTGCATCTTAGAACCACTAAGGTATTCCTGAGTTTTATAAATGAGGCATATAGTACACATATGCTACTACATGCTGTATATGACTTTTTACATAAGGGTTGCCTTCTTAACTATGTGTGTATCAGTCAATGCAAAAATTACTTTTCATTCCCCATGCATTTAATAACCATCAGCAGGAGAAGAGAAAATCTACCTGGGACTTGGCCATTAATGTTAATAATCTACAGGGAAAATAACCCATGCATAGGAGATAGAGGATTAAATGTTGAGAAGTAGACTGCTACGTAGACTAAAACATATGTAGCATAATAAAATCAACAGAAGGGGAATAAAATCATAGAACCCAAAAGACACCTGAGATATCATCTTGCTTGGCAACCAATCCAATGTGAAGGTGTTGTTATTCTGTGGCAAAACAGGAAATATGAAAACAACGGTACGTGTGAATGTGTGCAATGTTGGTGTAAGTTTGCTGTCATATTTGGGAACCAACTGTCTTTCCTACCTTTTGGGTGTTGTTTTTTGTAATGTCCTTTCATGACAGGATAAAAAATTGATAATCTTATGTAGATCCCCTATTATTTTTGTACGGTTATGTGAAATACAAAATAGTGAGAATTTGTAATACATTTCCATGCCTTCGTGGTATAAACTGGAAAGTGAGGAAGTGAACTGTCCTCATGCAGTTATTTCACGGTGGAGCATGGATGTGAAACCACTATTTCCTGACTGACAGTATATTTTTTCTTTTTACTACTTTATTAGATCATATTTACCTGAAAATGAGATCACGGCTTTGCATTTCTTTTGTTGCTTTATATTCTGAGAATTTGCTATGATTATGGAGGAGTCAGGGGCATCTGTAAACTCTAAAAACTCTAACACTTACTCTATAATTGATAAAATTCCAAAGTGAACTTGCCTCCTGATAACGTCTTTTTATATATGTAGATCAGGCATGTTATTCTTGCTACCAGTGGCTATCGATAGAGTTCAGAAATTGCCTTACTTCATTCCAGTTTGTACATCTGTATTTTTTCCAGTATCCCTTTACACTAGAAGAGATTGTGCACACAAGATAACCTTTAACTGTAGTTAGAAGGTACAATAAGTAGAGGTTTAGTGGAATCAACACTTTCATCTTAAATGGTCCTTGGGTTGTGGAACTAAGACTTGGATAAAGACAGAAAATTTGGGTATTCTGTGGATCTTGAGGAGTTGGTTGCATGCACTGGAATTCCAGAAGTAAAGGAACATGGATGTAAAGCATTTGGGTGTAGGTCAGGCACCAAGAGTAGACAGAAGCCTGAGAGTAGCACAGGGAGGAAGGGGTAAGCAAGTTGGGTCAGAGTCTGGAGGCTGGCATAGAGAAGTAGGAGGACACAGCTCAAGTGTGAGCAGCAGAATTAAGGAATCTAGGAGAGGCTGGTCCTGTGGAACCTGGCCAGTGGAGACTGCATAGCTAGGCACGGTGAACAGAGGCCGGGCATCCTGTGGAGGATGTAGGTCAGGCAGCCGGGCACTTCCAGATAGGCTCTTGCTTGGATTCTTAGGGTGTTCTCTAGATGTCTACCTTATTTTTCTTTAAGAGTGAAGCTCTCCTACCCATTTATAGGTCATTCTCCTATAGAAACTAGTTATTAGACCAAATAATGAACAGTGAGCTAATGGCTATTCAGAGCCCACTGAATTAAGTACTCTTCACTTGAAATCCCATCTGCCATTAGGTACTCTCAGCTGATGATGGGACTTTCTGCATCTGCATTCCGCTGTTGCCCATACCTAATGCAATCAGTGAAGAAACAGCCTCATAATGAAGCAAATCATCAACCATTCCCCCATCCTCCCAGCCCCACTCCCCCTTCTCTCTCTGTTGTCTTACCCCTTTAAGTCCCATCTCCAGCCTTCTTTGTCACCTTCAGTGAGAGCCACCAGATGGAGCATCAGCCTGAGACGCCTTTATATACTGGGCCCCTGAATAGGATTTAATAATTAGTGACATTCACAAGATGTCATGGGGGTCAGCTTACAAGGGGGCCAAACTACTCAGCAGTCACAGGGCTTAGGGTGCTGACCAGGGTGCTGACGCCTTTCCAAAAACCTTAGAGGGAACTTAGACTAGAAGGTATTGATGGAGACTTCTGACATACCCCCTGCCAGACTAAGGTACCTTTATACACTTCAAGACATCTCAACCTCATGATAATCGTAGAAGTGGGTTTTTTAATTCCCTTCATATAAATAGGGAAACAGAGGCTCAGAGATGTTCAAGTACCTTGCCCAAGTTTACAAAGCAAGTTAATTATCAGCTGGAATTAAAATCCAAGTTCGGTAAACATACAATAGAATATACAGATGTCAAATTATAATTTACACTTGAAAATTATATAATTGTATTAACCATTGTTACCCCAACAAACTTATTAAAAGAAAGAATTATTTTTCTATTCATAATAAATTTAATCAATAAAATTGGTTCTTTCATGGAAAGGAAAAAAAATCCAAGTTCGTTCAGCTTTGAAGACCATATTCTTTCCACTATGTCTTGATGCTCCCAGAAAATATAGTAAATTATCTCATTTATTTGCTCAAATAAATAAAACATAATTGTTGTCTCTTCCTTTTTAGTTTTTGTTCCAGGTAAGATTCTAAAAAAATTCTATTTTCCATACTTGACTTAAAATGACAAATGTTAAATCCCTTTGATTGTTATACTTTCCTTTTGGTTCTTTCTTTTTGTAGAGGGAATGGTGAACATTAGTTTCTTTTACATGCAGTATTTTGACTATGTGACTCCTTAAAAATTGGCCGGAAGCAGTATTTTTAGGTAAACACCAACTCTTTGGACACCCAGGACTTTCACTGTATTAAAAAGAAATTGAAAGATGACCTAGTTGGCTATAACATGTCACTGTTGTGAAATCTTTTTTGTTGTTGTTGTTTTGATTAAAGTTATATTACCTGAGGACTTCTGTCTTAACTGTTCTCATTTAATCATAGACTCATGAATACAAACGAGAATAGGGACAGGTTAAGGTGAGGAAGGAAGCGAGGGACAGAAGCATCCTAATGTGAAGTGGGTTTGAAGTTTTCCAAATTGGAAAACTAGGATTCTGTGAACAAGGAAAGGAGATAAAGCTTCTGAATCTGCTGCCCCTTGTTTTTACAAATGACCAATGACAAGGATTAAAAATGTTTAAAAGACAGAAAACCCACTTGGTAGTACAATATTATAACCTGAGTTTTTGTTTTATTATTAATACTTTCTCAGGGGAACTCTGTGTCTTGTAAATCAATCATGGCGATAAATGTGGAAATTTGTTAACGGAAATACAAATGGAATTAGTTGGGAAGCCACCATGGGTGTCAGTTGTGGATATTGTTTAACTAGACCAATAGCATTGTGTTTGGTGTTAGTGATGTGTTGCTCAGTGTCACTTGTTTTGCTAGGGGAATCCAGACATTTGTCGGCAAATAAACTTGGAATTTTTGAGTTTTACTTTACAAAGTCTTTGTCAAAGTGGAATATACCTAGAATGCTGGGCTTTGATTGCCAGGTATTGGGGGACAACCTCAGGATGATTTTAGAAAAAAAAAATGACCTCTCTTGCCTTGCAGTCTCTTAATAATAATGTACTCAGAGGCACGTCCTAAGCTTCCCCAGGTTAACCATTATTCTTTTAATGTTTTACATTAATCTTCATGTTTTCTATTAGTGCTAGCTGCTGCTTATGTGTCTCAATGCTACAATCAGGGTATTTTCGATATCTTGTATTATTACCCCAATCGCCAAGAAGTATGCTACAAATTGATTAATTCCAGAATGATTAAAACATCTATGCAATTCATTTATTGTTGCTGCAGTTAATTGAATATTTGATGATTTAAAGGTACCCTGATTATTTCCTAAGATATGTATTTATCACCAGGCAGATGATCTGTGCGTGGTCTCTCTGTGGCTACATGGGATGGCAGCCTGCACTGTCACACGCAGAGAGAGTAGGCACTTGTGAGGGCTCTCAGTCAACACACCACCTGCCCGATGTGCGCCTGCCTTCCCTGGCCCTCAGAGGACCACATCCGTGCCCAGCACAAGAGGGTCCTCTGGGGCCAGGAGGGAGAGCCCAACCTCCCCTGTGCGGCATGCAGCTTGCTTTCTACTCCAGGAGGAGGGGGCGGAGAGGGGGAATGCAAAAGGACGCTGCGGCTCTGAGTGGCTAACTTGCGCTTTGTGGACTATCTGAATACTCAAGAGTGGATTTAAAGAGAGGAGAAGGTGGCTCTGGAATTAAAAAGCAGCTCGGCGAGTGATCGGGCAGCAGTTCTAATCCCAGTGTCACCACTAGTTCTCTCCCTCAGTCTCCTTTCACACCTGTCCGAGTGACTCCAGAATTAACTGCAAGAGGGGTGTGTGTCAGGGAGAGAGGGAGAGAGAGGGAGAAAAAGAGAGAGAGCAACTGGACAAATTTCGGCCTGAACCCAGGCTTAGTTCAGCTTACTTCCAGTGTACAGAGTGACCTGGCACGGCTCTGCAGGGGGCTCAGAGACTGAAGTGGCCTCAGGTGGCCTCACCACTTCTCGGCCATGTCAAGTCCTTGGCCTCTCACTCGCATGGGGAGTGAGGACTACACTGGGGACCTCGGCGGCTGGGAGCTCCTATCGGACATGGCTCCGTCTGTGGACCCGGTAGGTACCATCTCCCTGACACCTAAATCAGACCTCCTGTTCTGTATTGTCTGTTTTCTGTGTAAATGTTTCTCTCCCTAATTTGCGTAGTCTTGAAGGCAGAAATTATGTTGCCTTCAGTGTCTTTAAATCCTCCCTCTTGGCACCATCGTAAGCACAGCGTGCGCTCAATCACGATTTGTTGTGTAAAGGAATAAATGGGAGAACTGATGAATAGGCAGAGGGGTGAATGAATACGATCCTATTACCCTTGTCACCACGACCTTTCAATGTATGTCCCAGTGGGTCTCTAATTGTTTGTTTTCTCGTCCCATCTAGATGTGTAACTCTCAGAAAAAGAGGCCAGGTCTCAGAGTTATTTGTATTACCAACCCCCATGCCTCACACTGTTCTAGGCACCGAGGAAATACTAGCTGGTTAATTCAAAAGCACTCGCAGGGTGCAAAAAACACTTGTGGCTTGAATGTAGTTGTCTTGCGGTGAAAACGGCTACGGGACAAGGCTAGGTGAGTCTGTAGGACTAGTGACTCCATGTGAATGCTGCATTCCAGTATTTTCTTAAAAGGAAAGAAAATCTGAGCACACAGTATGGATGCATATTTACTTGACTGTCCTTGTCTAAACAGTTCTCCCTAATCCTGAGTGCTGCCGACCCCAATAAGCCATTATTAGATTTTTTTGCAAAGCCCCAAAGTCCACAAGTCTTTCTACTTTGACAGCATTTCCCCCCATAAGGAAATGGATATTTAGGATCTTTATAATACCAGGTGTAGAGATGATATTTGAAGTTGGCAAGAGTGAGTCAGATCTTACCTTGAAAAGACAAGAAGACTGGACTTAATAATGCAGTGAGGAGAACAAGACAAGTGGTAATAACCTGACTTGGTGTGTGGGACTCTGTGGGTTACAAAGCACATTCACCTTACTTATTTCATTGGCTGCTCACAGACACTCTGTGAGATCTGAAAGGAGTACGTATTATTATTGTTGCTATTTTATTTTCTTTTATTTTACGGTTGGGAAAAGTGGAACTTAGAGGTATGAAGTTACCAAGTCCTGCTACCAAGTGATAGGGCCAGGACTTCCACCCAACTCTTTAGTCTCATAGGCAAGTATTCTTGCTGTGTCTGCATATTGCTGATATTTCTTCATCTTTACTTTAAAAATTAACGTTTATGCATTTGTGTGAAAAAAAGGAAAACAGAAAAAATTAACATGTAGAAAAAGGAGAGTGGACTATATACATTCTTAGCCCAGGCATTCCACATTGATACAATGCAACAATGATATTAGATTGAAGTCTTTGCTATAATCATTTTGACCTTTGTGTCTGGGGAAGGAATTTGTTAGAAGTTCAAGAATTGTCTTGGAAAATATAGTTCCTGAAGCAAGGAGCAAAGCAATGAGATTTATTTTGCTATTAAGAATAACCAGTTAACTTCTGTAATCCCATATGTTAAACCAACAACTCCCAGTATATTTTCTCATTCATTCTGTGTAATGGTGATAATTGTTAATTGGGGGAGGGGAATCCACAAAAATAAAAAACCTAAGAATTCAGTGGTGAAGAGAGTTGTGAACATGCTGCATTAAACCAATTAACTAGGTGTGTCAGAGCTTTTAATTTGCATTGTGAATCTCCAAAAGGGGGATGGATTGAAGTATTTCCTATACTTATTTGCACATGGAACCTTTTGTTTTGCTGAATAGTGTTCATGGGATGGTCTTCTTTGTAGCATTTACCACAGTCACAGTTGTACATTAACTATGTGATTCTTCACACCTGCCTCCCTCTCCAGTCTGCAAACTCCATGAGGGAAGAAACTGTGTTTCCTTTTACTTCCCATTGTACCTGTTCCTAGCACAGTCCCTGGCCCTTAAAAATGTTTGTTGAATGAATGAATGAATGAATGAATGAACAAGCAAACTATGCTAGGCCAAACCACCTATGGTCACCTATGGAAAAACTGTATTTAAGGTTCTTTAAAAGATGTGTCCAGGAAACTTTTTTAGCCTTTCCTTCTACTGTTCTTTCTACCCAGTATTAGAATTTGATTGTTCTTGGAAGGGTGACTGTAATTTATCATCTAATCTGGGACATTTCTGTGGAGGAAAGAGGACACTGTCAATTATTTATGCCAGGATAACTCAGTCTGAATGGCCCCTCATTGTTTGTGACTCTTTCTCAGCCTGCCACTAAAGATTTTATGCACCTGGGAGCAGGAGCCTTTATATGGAGAAGATATTCAACAAATATTGGCTGAAATTTATGTTTGGACAGTAGCGATTTTAATGCTAATCTAAGATTTGCTGATGGTTTTAGCATGTGTTATTTAACATAGAGGGGAAACTGAAGCCATATTCTATTACCACTTCCAGAAAGATAGTTATGCTCATATTCCAATGTTTCAAAGTAACTAAAGGGTTATGACTTAATTGACCTTGCAAGAGGCCTGAAACAAGTCTCTGTACAGGACTTACCTTTTATCTCCCAAGGCAGAGAATCAGAGAAACCAAATGTTCTTCCTACCAGAACTGGAAGGAGATAGGAGTGATCAGATTGCAATCCTGAAGAGGGTGAAGGTTGAAGGACAGAGTTAGGAAGAGTTGGGGGATGCCATCACCTGCACAGGTGATATCAGGCCCAGAAGACCTTTCTCCAGGTGGCTGTCCCACTTTCAAGTCCATCGTTATGTGCTTCTTTATGGCTGATGTCTCACTTTGATGTTTGGCTTCTTGCTTTCACTGACTATGGAGCCCCTGGAGGAAAAGGCCACCTGCCAGGCATGGAGTAAATCCTCGGTACATTTCTGCTAGATGCTTGAATTTTGATTGATTAAGAAGGCGCCATACTGGGAAAGAAGGCTCATGGGATTCACTTTGTATATTTGTGATACTGTAAGTGCTAAGGCGAGCATACAGTTTACACAGGGGTTTTACCTTTAGCGTTTTGGATAAGACTTATAGGCATCTGATTGGACTCCTAGTTTCAAAGAGAACTTAATTAAATCATAGAAGTGTTTTATAGCCTCATCTTTTAAAGATCTGTGATTGTGAATAACATACTAAACTATGTCAGAAGATCAGGAAGTTGAGCTTCTTCTTTGGGTAGATGAGCAAAGTGAAGCCTCGAGCAACAGGGGACTATGGCTTAGTGTCTCATAGTGAATCAGTGACAGAATGAGTCTCTTTCTTCAGATGCTTACTGCTTTGTAGTTCATAGGGAAAAACTGCGTTGATAGCTATATTTACTTTCTTTACTATTTTTCCTACACAGTAAAATATCATGCAATAAGCTTCTCTGAGAATAACTAAATTGTGCTTATTTTTTTTTATTTTGTTTTAGGTAAGCCTTCCCAGTGATCCAAGCTGTGTTGAAGAAATCTTGCGGGTGAGTTTAAACCTTTATTTCTGTGCCTTTTAATAATGAAGCAATCTATCTGCTTAAGCTGTTTTAAGTAATTACTGTTCTGTTTCTAGGAGTATCACTTCAAGACCCTTCTGCTTATTCCTCCTGTCTCATTTCTTACCTGTCATCTTCCCATTCTTTAATCAAGCTAGTCTCCTAATCTCACCAAGCTTTTGTATCTTTCTGGGTCTTTCTTTTGAGTCTGTATGGAACTACCACCTTTTAAAGGAAACTTTTCCTATTCAAACATAGTACCCTAAATCTTTGCCTTTCTGCTCTCTGGGATCTCAAGTCAATTTCACTGCCACCTCCCACTACATTATTGCTAACACATGGTTATGGAAATTGTAGCTTATAATGAGGGGATGAGATACAGAAGGGCAGAGGGGAGGGGAGGAGGAGACACTTGAGAATGATGGCAAGTTGTGGGAAATGTTACTAATGGGAGTGAATTTGTGCATGAGAATGGCATGGAGGCAGCACAAACTTGCAGAAGGTGGCAATGACCTCTCCCAAAGTCAATGATTAAGCCAAAAGGAGAAACCAAAGCCAAGCCAGAAAAATGTGTCTCCTGTCTTTGGCTGTTGGCATCGTAAGGAGGTATGGTACATGAACAATAAGAGTTACAGAAGTGAGATCTAGTTCTGCCTCTACAATTTGTCATTTCTGTGGACAGATGACTTCATCTTTCTGAATCTCCCTTCCTTATCTGTAAAAGAGGACAATAATACCTGTCTTAATTCCCTTAAAAGCTACCAACTGGTATAGAACTACTTGTTATTATGATAAATTATGATCAGTGTGGCCATGAGAAAACCATGTAGGCTTCTCACTGGGGAAAGAAAACAATCTGTGTACCAGTAAAATTCTGTACCCCGTTTTGTCTTACTAAAGCCACCCAAACTCCCCTTGAGACCTCCCCTTGTAAATGGCTTCTCAGCAGCACAGTGTTCAAAATACCCTGTGAAAATGCAGCCAAAGGAAAAAAAAAAAAAAAGCTGTTGACCATCATATCGACTGGCCACATGATTTCACCTTTTCAACTCAAGAACACTGTTGTCAACTATTATAAAAGAGTTCTGTCACTCTGATCAGAGATGAGACTACCTGAATTAGGGATATAATGGTTACTTTTATAATATAAGCCCAGGAACTCCTCAGTCATCTCTCCTAAGGGTCTGGGAGTACGTTAAGCCACTGTCATGAAATCAACAAGTGTGATGTATCCTGGGAACTCAGTCACTTGCTCCTTCCATTGGTAGAGAAAAGTCAGATACACCAAATACACAAAATCTTTGCTAGTATATAAGCTGTCTTCCTTAAAGAAATGTCTACAGCGGTCTTGTTTTTCCTTGTGATGTCAGTGGTCTTTTAATTCCCAAAGGAATGTCAGATCCATTTCAAAATCACCACCTAATTTGTCACAATTGAATTCTTTACTTAAGAACAGCCTGGCCCTGGTGCCTAGGTGGCTCACACAGTGACTAAGTGAGAGGAGCAGGTGAATACCTGTTAGGGGCTGGTGACTCCGGTGTGCAGGAGGAGCCACTTAGAGAAACAACAGAATGTCACTTAAGCATGGAAAGAAAAGAAACAGATTGCCTTAATAAGCTCATAAAAGATGGCACCTTGGAGAGAGTAACAGAAGTCCTTCTATTATTCTTGAAAGAGAAAGTAGGGAAACGTCTTTTTTCTTTCTTTCTTTCTTTTTGATGGGCTGTAGATTATATAGAATTCGTTTTTTTTTAACAACACCAGTATTGAGTGGGCTTTCCTTTATTGAAGAATGATATATTTCATTTCCCATGCTTTGAATAAAAATAAGCTTTCTGAAATTTACGTCTCTAATTTTATTACTAAATCTTAAATTTTTATAGACCATATTACGTGGCATAACAGAGTGCCTGCTGTACATTTTTGTTATCATACGTTCATGTTCCTAGTTGTTTGAGGGCCTTGGTACCCTTTAGACGGTTCCATGATGTCTCTTTGAAGTCTTTCTCCCCATGTGCCTCCTTCCTGGATGTACCATTCCTCTTTCTCTCCAACTCTCTCTAACTCTGTCAATGCTTTTCAAACGAAGCGGAGTCGAGAGCTAGTGAGGTCATCTTCTCTCCCTCCCAGAAGTGAAGTTAAATGAGGAAGGGGCTCTACCAGGGGCAGGAAGAGCTGGCTTCCCATTGCTTATGACATTCCATCACTTCTAGCTGTGTGGCTTTTCAGTCTCTTCATCTAGAAAACAGGGAGTAATTATTCACCCTTCCACCCCACCATCCAACTGCAGTGAAGGAATCTTGAAAATGTCTACACTGTTTGCATATGTAACACAGAGATCTCAGTCTGTTTGCTCTCCCAACTTTCCCAACCTCCTTGAGTACAACCCCGCCTCCCACTTTTTCTCCTCTATAGTGCTGCGGGCAAATGCGTGCCAACCCACTTCATCTCACATAGAGACAGACTTCTTTTATTAACCCAGGACAGCACAACTGCCCTTTCTCCACTCTCAGCCCCTTGGTGCCCAGGCAGTGGAAATACTTTTGCCTAATGCATTTTATCTTAGCTCCCTTTTTCAAAATGCTGTTCAAATTCAAACCAGTTGGCTTTCTTTGAAGTTCCTCTTACCATGTCTCTGTTAATGCGCTCAGTTCCCATTCAGACCAGTGCTTCCACTTCTCTTTGTTTGTGCTCCTGTTTCTCATATGAGGTGGTAGCCCACCTTGTCTAGTTTTCCGGGGATCACTTGACCTGATATGGTAACTTATTTTCCTACAGAGCACATGACTGACTGCCTTTCAAAGCACTCGAGCCTCATTATCTTGTTTTGACCATAAGAAACATGGTAGTCCCTTATTATTTAAGGAAATTGAGGACAGAGAGTATATAAATGACCTGCAGCCAAAGGTGAGACTAGTACACAGCAAAAGCAGAAATAGAACCCAGTCTTCACTTTGTACTTTACCTGTCAACCACCCTTTCACAAACCTACAGTGAGAATCTTTTGATTTTAAAAAAATTGCTTCAATTCCACTTCTGGGAGTATATGCAAAGGAAATGAAAACACTAACTCAAAAAGATATCTGCACCTCTATGTCCATAGCAGCATTATTCACAAGAGCCAAGACATGGAAACAGCCTAAGTGTCCATCAATGGATAAATGGGTAAAGAAGTTGTGGTATATTATTCAGCCATAAAAAATGAGGAAATTCTACCATTTGTGATAATATGAATGGACCTTGAGGAAGACAAATACTGTATGATCTCACTTATATGTAGAATCTTAAAAAAAAAAAAAGCAAAAGCATAGAAAAAGAGATCAGACTTGTGGTTACCAGAGCAAGGTTAGGGGGAAGGGAAATTGCAGGAAAGTGGTCAAAAGATACACTTCTGGGTTACAAAATACATAACTCTTGGGGTGTGATATGCAACACAATGACCATAGGTACAACTGTTGTGTGAGACATAGGAAAATTGTTAAGAGAGAAAATCTTATGAGTTCTTATCACAAGGAGAATTTTTTTTCCTTTTTTTCTTTCTTTTCTTTTTATTGTATCTATATGAGATGATGGATGTTAGTTGAACCTATTGTGGTAATCATTTCACAATAGAGATAAATAAAACCATCATGCTGTATGCCTTGAACTTATACAGTGATGGGTGTCAATTATTTCTCAGTAAAACTGGAAAAAATAAGACCCATAAAAAATTGCTTCAGACACAGGCTGACTTACTTCTAGAAGGTTTAACTAAGAATACCAGCAAATGAACATAATTTGAGCAGGTCTGGGGAATGAGTCCTTTCTTCCTACCATTCTTAATATTTTCAAAACTCATTTTAAGTAATAAAATAATAACAATAACAAATAACTGCTACTAATAAAAGAAACAACAGTAATATGTCACATAAGCACATTATGCCATTTTCTCTTCATAAAGATTGTATTATTAGTCACATTTACAAAACAGGAAAGAGTAAAACACAGAGAGGTTAACTAATTTGCCCGCAGGTCTTTGCCAATGTCATATTATCCATTCCTTCTGTTCCTGTTGGTTTACTTGAACCCGTCCTTAACTTATAAGCAATCTGTGCAGTGCAGCCCATCCTGTGTATGTACCTGCTTCTGTCAGCATGCCATTTTCTCTTTAGAGTCAAGCTACATTCAAGTACAAACAGAAATGAAAAATAATAACAAAGCTGGCCCCAGCGATGGCATTTTGTAGTTACAATTTATCTATCATATGAGGGATTCCTAAGCTGCTCATATGTAATAATATGAGCTTCTTTTCTGAGCTCCATGGGGTTTAATGGGTCCTAGAGTAATCATTTCAGGAAGAGTTAAGGCAAGGAGAGCAGCATGCACTAAATGCTACTAGCTAAGGATGGATGTTCGATGATTATTTGTTCTGCAATAGTATAATTTATATGTTCTTAGCAAGAATTTACTTCAAAATATCAATAAACTATCAATTAAATCCCTTCTACAGTAAAAAATGCAGATACAGTGCTTCTCTTAGATTTCATGCTGAACAGATTGTGTTTCTTACCAAAGCACCTTCAGTAGTTGATAATGTCATACGCAAACATCTGTAAGGGTAATTCCCTGTTTATGAGGAATGCTGAATTTGCTAGCTAGGATTTAGGGAACTTGATTTGATAAACTGTGTCATCTTACAGATCTCTCCCTGCCATATGGATCAGGTTGGTAAACACTGACATGGGCACCTCTTTTTGTTTACAGCATGATCTGTGTTTATAGCATTCTAAATTATGGCAATTCTACTTATTAGGTCTGTGTTTAAGTTGACAGCTTTATCATGGGAAAAAAAACATTCTTAATAATTACAGGACAACCATATACAGTACTTACTTTTTTTACTTTTAAAGATGAAACAAATGAAAAAGCCTGTCTTAAGAGTGAGAAAAAAATGGATCAGGGAACAAAATTGGTCAGACAATTATGTCTGAAGGAAATTTGATTATATTATCATCACTATGAGGCATAATCAAGCACCTTTCAGTAGGATTTCTTTGATAAATTTAACCAATAATTAGGCAATTGATTTTATAGTCTGTCAAATTAATGTATAAATAATGCTCAAATTAGAATCAGGCAAACGATTTTTGATATAGCTGTCTTAAATACTAATCCTTCTGGAATGTTTCAAATAGCATCTATCCTCTTCTGGTGTGGACTTTTAAAATTATAGTTTCTTGAAATAGCAATGTGGTATTCCATCCAAGAAAGACAATTGCTAAATATAATTTAGACTATAATTAATGTTAACACTGATGGAGTCAAATAAATGAACTAACTAATGATTGCACCCTCTGCTATTCTGATGAGTAGCTCTTACCTAATGACATTGGAAAATATGTAAATTTGTCAGCAGGTGAAAATGCCCTTGACTGGGTAAATTATGTGGAGTATTACCTTTTCTAAAGCTAATTCAAAGCACTAATGGACTTAATATGTAGTATGCATATGTGAGGTGAGCTATTCATAGAACCAAATTAGCCCATATGAGATATTACCCATTATTTGCCTCCCAGTAATCATTTCCTCTTTTCTCAAACACAAACCAAGCCAGAAGAAAGATGCTAAATTTAATTATAACAACTATTATGTGAACAGTGTAGGTAAGCCATCCGATGTGCCTCCAAGTGCACTTAGAGCCTGTCAAGCAGTTTAAATATTTTCATGTGGAATCTGGGGGTTTACATCTAGTGTACGATGTGAATTTTAAATGATTACACAGACATCATTGGGAAAAGAAGCAATGTGAGTAATGAGGTGACTGGCCCAGTGAATCATAGGAACCTGTCAAAAAGGGGATATGTCAGGTAAGACATGATGTCAAGTACCTGTAACTTAGTAACTCAGCATTTAGCTGCCCAGGGAGTGAGAAAGAGTAGCCCCTTTAAAATAGCTGAGTAAATATATTAGTCCCTATATATCTTAGGTGTGCTATAAAAATAAGTCTGTTTTCTGTCAGTCAATCTGTTTCTTTTTGCAAATATGGTGATTTGTTATTTTCTATTGCATCGAATGAAAGCAGGTGAGAATTTAAGCCATGTGTAGAATTTACACCTGCTTTCTGTATCTTGGGTGTACAGAGAGGGTAATAAAACAATGTATTAGTTTGCCAAAAGTCTAGGCTTATCTGAAAGAAGTAATAGCTTCCAACTGTTGTATGAGAAGCAGCCTTTTTGCCCTGGCTGTGCTAGTCGGTTTGGGTTGGGGAAAGAAGATAATGCTAGGACCTGAACCATTCCATTTGCATCTATGTAAAGGTAGAACCAGTGTCTCTGGAAAATGAATTGAGAAAGTATCTTCTCAGAATCAATTTGGTAGGCATCTTCCAGCAATGAAATGAAAGAATAAAGCAAGGCTGGTAGTCACCAAAATCATTACAGAGAATGAAAAAAGAAATGTAAACACCATAATTGATCTAACCAGAAGACATCCACAAACCCAAATTGCAATTTCTTTTGTGAAGGTCGAACACAGAGGAATCCAAGAGTTGGTTCTCATGGTGGTGAATCTTGGGCATAGCTAATGAAGCACTGATTTGCAAGATAAGTGGCACAGCATGAAAAGCAAAAACAATATTGGAATATTGGAATGGCTGTGATGGTTTGTGATGGCAGTTTCTGTGGACCGAGTCTGGGACAAACATATCTTGAGAAGTGGGAAAGGCAAGACTGAATGAGAGATTACTTAACTTGTCCAAATTTCTGGAAAGCACTTTGTTGCTGAGACAAGGTGGAAGTGTGAGGTGCTGCTCTGTGAGCAATCTACAGGGCTGATGTCTCTCAATAAGATGGAAGTAAAGACCAACACGATTGATCACACACCCTGGTGTTGGAAGAGAATTCCTGGTAATGTTGGATAAGTCACTGCTGCCCCTGCTGCCACAAAAACGTCCTGCAAATAACTGGTCCAGGAAGAACTCTTGTCACTAAGAGTTTAGTAATAATCAAAAAAAGAATCATTAAACACCCCCAAAAAGCATATTAAAAATGTACCGGGAAAAAGTAGTGCTAGAGAATGAGTTAAAGCTATGGCCAATGCAGTTATATGAATTGTTTTAAAAAAGAAGCAATTTTATATAAAAAAAAAAAAGCCAAAGAGTGATATAAAAGCTTAGGGGTCTATTTAAAAATTAGATAAATCAAGAGCTTGGAAAGTAATGAATTATGAACAGAAAATAATTGGAATTAGCATTTTTAAGAGTTGTTTTTCCTAAATCAAAGAGCAACAGCAATAGATATATAATTTGTTAGTTAACCTCATCAAGAAAAAAAGAAGGGCAAAAGCACAAATATATAAAATAAGCAATAATAAAGAGAAATAACTTCTCGGATAGAGACAAAATTAAAACTATAATGAGTGACAATCTACTTACCTCTGTACAAATAAATATAAGAATCTAGATGAGATGGACAATTTTTCTAGTGAAATATAGTTGACCAAAACTGACTCCAGACGAAAGAAAATCTGAACAGACTTATCACCATTAATGCAATGGAGACTAATCCCACCTATTAATGAAATCATCACTTACAGATGGGATTTCATGAAGAAAGTCAACCAAGCCATTAAGGAATAATATAACTCAACAGTTCCAGAACAATAGAACAGGAAGAGATTTTTGCAAAGTATTTTTTAGAAAAGCCAAACTAGCACATAATATTGATACCAAATCTGACCAAAAAATGGCATGCAAAAGGAAAATTATAGAACACTATCACTTGTGACTATTAATGCAGATTTCCTCAATGAAATACTAACCAACAGAATCAGACCAAACTTTAAAGGCTTTGCACCATGACCAAGTGGATTTTATTCCAGGGGTCTAAAACTGGTTCAATATTAAGAAATCAAGTAATATAATGCCTTTTTTTGAATAGAATAAAAAGAAAAAACTAATTGAACATCTTCATAAATGCTTCAAGATACTTGCCAAAACTCAACCTTATTCTTGGTAAAATAGAAATAGAGGGAAACTCCCTTAATGAGACAAAATATATCCATCTCAAACCAAAAGCTAGTATCACATTTTACAGAGAAGCTCTAGAAGCATTCCCACTATAGTCAAGAAAAAAAGACTAGAGATTCTTTATTATTAAATATTGTTCTGGAGGTTACCCATGGCAATTAAACAAACTACAAATATAAGAGGTATTAAAATGGGAGAGAATGTGTAAAATAACTATTATTTATAGAATATATATATATATATATTCTATAAATAATATATATATATATAATTTCCCTGAAAATCCCAAAATAATTAACTAAAAACACTACTATGAGAAATATAACAATTCAGCAAAACTTCAGTGTGCAAAGTAAATATATAGAAATAGTCTTTATATGTAAATGACCAATTATAGCATATAATGGGCAAAAATACTTCATTTGTATCTTACAGATTTATTTATCAAAAAATGTGCCAAAGCTATATAAACACACCAAGTCATTATGTGAGACACCAAAGAATATTTCAACCAGTGGAAAGGCATACCATTCTTGAATAGGAGGACAATATCACAAACATTTCTAGTGTCCCTAAATTAATCTTCGATCCTTACCTCACATCGTACAGCAATATTATTTTCAGATGTATTAAAGATAAAAAAAACCAAAAATATAAAAAATTAAAATTTAATACAGGAGAATTAAATTTCTTTTTTCATCTCCAGCCCGTCTCCTGACGAGTGGGCAGGGATAGCAGGCAGTTGGGGGAAAATTCAGAAGTTTGAGGAGGTTGAAGAAGGTTTGAAATAGTCACCAAAAGAAAGAGAGGGGGCTATTTGAGGAATACAGTAAGACTATAAGACGATGCTAAGGATCCAGGTCACATTAAAGACATGAAATTTATACTGGTTCCAATCTGTAGGTTGTATAATTTTCTCCAATAGTGCTTGACACGTTACCCAGAGACTATTAACTAATGAATGAAGGGCAGATTGGAGGCCTCAGAGAGCTTGAATGAATTGCCCCCAAATCACATAATCATGCAACTAAGCAGATGAAACAGAATTGGAACTCAGGTTGGCCTGAACTGAATGCACACTCTAGTAATATTAAATAGTTACATAGCAGTTTTTTTGTACCTGGCACTGTGCTAAGGTTTTCACGTATAGTAACTCATAATCACCATAGCAATGCCAGGAAGCAAGTACTGTTATCATCCCCCTCATACAGATAATGAAATGGATATACTTAAGCTTAAGTAACTTTTCAAATTCAACAGACAGTGTGGCAGAGCCAAGCTCTCAACCAGGCTGCCTGGCTTCCGAGTCTCTGCTGTTAACTATTATGCATTTTCCCCTTCACCATGAGGATATTGAGCCAAAGGAATAGGTTTTAAGTGATTACCACAGGGCTCAGCCCCTGACCCAGTGGATGACAATGAAGCAAGATTGCTAATACCACCTATCAGAATCAGGAAAGCTTGCTAGAGGGGCCAAATCTAATAAAATAAAGTTTCATAGGAGTCTAACTATATGGTAATGCACTTGAGTCTATCAGGGTTTATAGTAGACAAAAAACAGTTTAGTAGAAACATACATTACTACCCAAAATGTATTAATAGAAAACAAGTATCTAGAGTGGGGATCTACAAACTTTTAAAAGGCCAGGTTATACATCTTTTTGATTTTTTAGGCCATGTCACCTCTGTCTCAGCTATTCAAATTTGTGGTTTTAGCATGAAAGCATTCATAGGCAATATGAAAAAGAATGCTTCTGACTGTATTCCAATATAACTTTATTGCTGAAAATAGGCAGAGGGCCAGATAGAGGTCCTTTGCTAATCTCTGCTCTTTTCTACTTAGATCACACTTGGCATGTGATACTGATTTTTGGTCAGCATGTTAAAGTTATATTTGGTAAAATTTACCTTTTTTTTTTAGTTACAGTCCTATGGGTTTTAACATATACATAGATTCCTATAATCACCACCTTTAGCGGAATACAAAACAATTCTAACATTGCCCCCCAAATCCCTCGTAGTACCTTTTTGCAGTCAGACTCTCCTCCCCACTCCCCAGCCCCTAGCAAACATTCATCCATTCTCTGTCCTTACAGTGTTGCCTTCTCCAGAATATTCTATAAAAATGATACGGTATGTAATCTTTCCATAGTGATTCACTCAGCATATGTCTTTGATTGTGTATCATTGTGGTTTTAAATTGCATTTCCCAAATGACTAGTGATATTGAACAGCTTTTCATATGCTTATTTTCATCTTAGTGTATCTTCTTTGATGAAGTGTTTGTTCAAATCTTTTGTCCATTCTAAAAATCAGGTTGTTTGTTACCTTATTGTTGAATTTTGAGATTTCTTTACATATTCTGGATATAAGTATTTTGTCAGTTATGTGATTTGCCAATATTTTTTCCCCAGACTGTGGCTTGCCTTTTCATTCTCTTAATGATATCTTTCTAAGAGCAAAAATTCTTACTTTGATGACGTCAGATTTATCTTTTTTTTTTTCTTTTATGGATTGTGATAAAAGTGTGACCAAGTGTCAAGTCTTAAGAACTTGTTATTTAACCCATGGTCATAAAAATTTTCTCTCAGGTTTGGTTCTAAGAGTTTTATAGTTCTATGTTTTACATTTAGGTCATCGATCCACTTTGAATTAATGTTGGCATATGGTGTGAGGTGTAGGTTGAAGCTTATTGTGTTCATTGTGTTCTCATGCCATTTGCTGAGAAAGCTACTTTCTCTGTTGAATTGATTTTGCATGTTTGTAAAAAAATAGGTTAACCTTATTTATGTGGGTCTATTTCTGGACTCTAGTTTATTTCATTGGTCTATGTCCCTGGCCTTTCAACAATACCATAATGTCTTGAATCCTGTAGCTTTATGGCATGTCTTAAAATCGAATAATGTTATATATAAATAAAGTTATTTATTACATTATTTGTAATAGAAAAAAGTGTCACCATATATGCAACAATAGGGGAATAGTTAAGTAAATTCTGATTTATACATTCAGAAAAATAATCAGCCATTTAAAAATGGCTTTGAGTATGATGTAGTGACATGGGGACAAATGATATAATGTTAAGTGAAATAACCAGAATATAACAATTGATGTACTTAATTTTTATAGCTATGTAAAAATATGAATAAAAAAGAAACTAAAGGAAAATACTCTGAAATAATAGTTCTTATTTTATGAGAGTGACAAGATTATGGGTGAGGTTTTTTTTTTCTTTTCTAAATGTTCTCAAATTCTGTAATTTACATTACTTTCACAAAACTTTTAAAGAGGGATGCTGCTGAACTGAAATGCTTTTAAGCAAAGAGTAAGCAGGACAGGAAGTGGATTTAAAATCATAATGGCTGAAGAGTTAGGCTAACCAGAAGAAAATTGAACTAGAAGAGGGAGCAGGCCATGATTGCCTGTGGGCCTTACCATGTGAAATCAAGGCTCAGAGGCTGGGTTTAAGGTAGGAGGCCTCAAATAGTAGAACCCAACCCCTGAGGTGCAATTACATGGGATAAGTGTTTGGGCAATAAAAGGAAGAATGTTATAGGCAGATATCCATATTAAAGATGTAGAGCTTGGCTCTTCTCACCTGCTGAACATTCTTGGGAAACTTAACCATTCTGGATCTTATTTGCACAATTGAGATAATACTGCCTAACTTTTAGGATTAGTGGAAGGACTGGGTGAGTCAATGTTATGTGAAGCCCCTAGAATAGTGCTTGGAACTCTGAATAAATATTCCATTCTTCCTCTCTCCCCTGCTCTAACTGGTAGATGTCTAAAGATAGAAGTGGGGTGAGGTCTCTATCACCAAAGGTATTCAAGCAGAGGTTCTATGCTTCCCCAGTGCCCAGAGGATAAATTCCAAAATCCTTATCTTAGCAGTCAAGGCCCTTCTTGTATGCCACCACTTGTGCCTACCTTATCTCTTGCCACTTTTTCCTGCCATGCATCTTTTTCTTCATCGCACAGACTTCTTTCCCTTCCTGAAATATGCCATCTTCCCTCCACCCTACCCCACCTTTGTGCAATGACTCCCTATCAGCCTGGAACCTCATTCACTCTTGTCTGGAGAACTCTTGTTCATACTATGTAATAGCCATCATAGAGATTGCTTCTTCTTCGAAGCCCTACTATTGTTCAAATGAAGTTAATCTCTCTCTTTCTGGGTACCCTCAGCACTTTTCGTACATTTACAGTTGTACTTCAGTGTGTTAGGGGGAGCTGCCTCTCATGGAACAATGTCAGGTCCCTTAAAGCAGAGTTTGTGTCAAACTCATCTCTCTGTCCCTTTTGCCTAGCCCAGAAGTTCCCCCTACTCACCCCCACTCCCTCCCACGCACACACATGCACTTAAAGGTGACAAGTTTAGATGTATAAAATACATAGAGTAGAAACGCTGTTTGTTGAATGGTTTATATTTGTAGAGGAGGTTAGAGAAAATGACCTCATAGTGGTATTCTACCTACACTAAAACAATGATTTGTTTTTCCATGAAGTTATTGTAAGTTAATAAGCAGATAACGGGTTTTAGTGAGTAGGATAGCTATACAAATATTCGGCATTATAATGACTCCATTTCTTATTTCTCCAAATAATATACGTATTACCACTTTTTGTGCTAAGTTTTTTCATTGCTGATTATTATTACAATATCATTGCTCTAGCCTATTTTTAATATTGCTTCTAAAAGTACAATAATATTGGCATTATCACTTTAAACAAGGCATTGATTAAAGACAAAAGTGGGGCCCTATATGCTACAATAATAGGAGAGAGGAGAGACGATTTGAATCTCTCAAACAATATTAAACGGGCTGATTTGGTACTTTTTGCTGTGCTTATTATCATTGTGGTCACAAGAAAAAAGCTTTCATGAGATGTTTTATTTCCTCCAGAGTGAGTTTTCCAGAATTTTTTGTGGCTGAAAGCCTGTGTGTTGTTTGCTTTAAACACTCTCAGCCTCGCAGGAAAGGTTGTGTCAAAACAGAGCATTCCCCCAAAGTCCTCATTCCTGGGGTGAACACAGTAACATGCACAGACACATCCAACTCTCCCCTGGCAACATGTTAATTAGAAATTGCCAAATCACAAAAGAAAGAACTGAGTCTCTGTCTAAAACAAAGGCAGATGAAAGCGTCCTGGATGTCTGGGCCTCCCATAGTTTTCCATTCAGTTCCCTTCCAGCTTCTCAGGACATGTTAGGGCTGGAGGAAGCCTGACAAGCTTGTCCACCCTCAAACATTGCAGCCTCTTCCCTGCCCTTTATCCTGGGAACCCCCATCACAGCATCACACATCTAATACTTTTGATACAAAAGTGAATAGTTGTCTGATCTGGAAGCTCCGCCCCTTTGTTGTCAGAGCCTGGTTTCCATTATAGAGCAAAGACTGCATAGCACTGGCCTTTGGAAGAACTGAGATTAAGAGGAAAGCAAAGTGTGTGTCAGTGACATTGGTCTGGGCATCAAAAGACCTCAAAGCTAGTCCCAAGCCTTCCAGACCTTATTTTATGACCCTCAGCTACTCTCCTAACCATTATAATGCTGCGGGTTTTCCATCTGTAAAATTGAAGTGTTGACTATTTTGCACTTCCCAATATAGTACCAATAGTCACAGGTGGCTGGTTATTTAAATTTAAATTAATTAGATTTGAATAAAAGTTCAGTTCCTCAGTCCATTAGGCACATTTCAAGTGCTCAGTAGCCACATGTTGCCATTATTGTAGAAAGTTCTAGTGAACAGAACTGCCTTTAGGTTATCTCTTAAGATCCACTCTAGGTCTTCATTAGGAGTCTTATCATTAAATAAATCCAAATATAGCTTTACCTTCTGGACTATCTACCCTTGACCATGTTCAGAGTATATCTGAATAATTTATTTCCATCCTGAGGCTTATGTAAAGTATATTGGTCAATGCTACCCTACCTCTCAGCAGTGCACCTACTACATAAAAAAGAACTGAAAATCAGGCCAAATAGATACAAAGTGATAAAATGAATGTTCCCACAAAGGAGAGATGAGGAGAGAAATTTAAGGCATAATCACCTAGCTTGGTGGGTGGTTCAAGGAAATACTCACCCCCAGTCCAGGCCTCAGGCAAATGCCTTTCCCTGGGTACAAATGGCGTGATCGTGCTTTGTCCTCATGCTCTGATAGAGAAAGGGTGTATGAGATCCTGGAAGGGTACTTTCCAGAAAAATGGTACTGTAAAAACCCAGAACTTGTTTCATATCCATCACACACCCTCTCTTTCTTTCACTCTTCTTTTCTCTGTAAGGCAGCTGTCCCCAACCTTTTTGGCACCAGGTACTGGTGCCCCTGTGAGAATCTAATACCTGATGATCAGAGGTGGAGCTGAGGTGGTGATGCTAGCGCTGGGGAGCGTCTGCAAACCCAGATGAAGCTTCGCTCACTCACTACTCACCTCCTGCTGTGTGACCCAGTTTCTAACAGGCCATGGGCCAGTGAGGTCCACAGCCTAGGGGTTGGGGACCCCAATTCTAGCATATCATTAAAGGAAGGAGCACAAATGGCACTTGGACAGCTCCAGAGACTTTAGATGGCCATTCCTTCCTTGATGACAAGGCACATTTAATAAATCTGGCCCTCTCTTTAGAGGTGGACTTACTTTCTTTGATTTCCCATCCAGGTTATGCAACCCACACACACATGACAGTGAATTGACAAAGTGGCATTAGTAAGGGCAGTGGTCTCAACATTATTATAAAGTAGCTCTTAAAACCACCAACATAGAATCTGATTGGCATACAGAAAGGTGAGAAAGCCTGGTTCCTGCTGCGTGTTGTGCCGTGTCCCCTTTATAGACCCCATCTTCATGGAGCATGGTGGTAGCTAAAGTCTAGAGCACAAAGCCAGACCCCTGGACCAAAGTCCTTGATCTGCCACATGCTGGCTGTGTGACTCTGTGCCAGCAGTTGTTCGTCTTGGAGATTCTGGTATTTGTTCTGTGAAATGAGAATAAGAAAAACTACTTCTCTGGATTCTAGAATATATGAAATATGGTAACATAAATGAAACAGTGACCCCTAACTCCTAAATACATGCAAGCTTCTAATGGATTTTATTGTGACTCTTCTTATTGTTGCTCAGCAATTCCAAATATTTTCAAAGTGTGACCTTGAAGTCTGTGTTTCTGTCCTTCATGGATCCTAATCTGGTTTAGCTGGAGAGTCTCAATTGCCTCTGTAAGGTTTTCTTAATTACTAAATACAGAAGCCCCTTTAAAACAGTGTAGGGCTTTCTTTTTCTGTTTTCATTTTTGACCACTCCTTGTTTCATAAGGCACTTTGCAGCTTTTTCAAATCGTCACATTTGTTTAATTAGCTTAGAGACCCTGCCACGTTGATTTCTGTCAGCTGTATAACAGTCTCTGTGGGTAGCTTGCAAATTGCTGACCAGGATTTTTAAAAGTGATTTAGCACATTTCCTTTCTTTTTCAAAGCAAATGAAGGAGAGAGTAGATGAGCAACAGCCAGTGGGAGGGGAGGGGCAGTGTGCTGTTGTGCCAGGAAGAAAGATGTGACTAGAGCCCAGTATCAAAATCGCTAGATAACAATAGGGTTTTTGGGACAAGGTACAAATTGATTGCACACCACAGTCAGTGTCCAGGCCTGAGAGAGGCAGGTTCAAGGGGGAGAGTTCTCCATGTGCTGTTTATTCACCTCCAGCCCAATGTGACAGTTGCTCACTAGAACCTTTCCAGCAAAGGGTTTGATATTTTTTGAATCTTCTCTTTGGTGCTTTACCAAATGTATGAGGAGTAATTGTATTGATCTGATTACCCAAAGAGATTGGAGAGGCTGAAAACAGATATAGCTTTAAAGAGGATTTTGAGACATCCGTGAGTGATGGCTTCCCCCCACTCTGGGTTATTAGGGGACCTTTAAGTGGGGGATAGTTGGAAGGCTTTAGAGAACAGGTGTGGGTGCCTCAAAGATATCACTGGGAAACCTTTAATAAAAGACACTGATAATAGAGTCCAAGTATGATTGTTACCTTTTTATTTAAAAAAAGGTTAGTTGGTGAAATACAAGAATCAGATGGGATTTCTCTTTAGCAAATATTTATTTAGTAGATAGTGTCTCTGTGATAGAATTTCTATAGACATATTATATCAGTAGTTATTCCTGGCTTACGCTGTTTGGCAAGTGGCTGTTTTCACCAACACAGAGAGGTACCTACCTGCTTTTGTGGTTTTAACACAGGATTGAAGCTTTATAGCCACATCGCCTGGCCCCTAGAGTGTTCATATTGAGTTTAGAATGTTCTCTTTCTTCATTAGTCAGATATCCCTTTAGAAAAAATATGGCTCTCACTTGTGCCACTTCTTTGCTACTCAATATGGAATAAAGAAGCTATTTATTTCCCATTATATGGAGTGATTGCAGAAAAAAACCCTAATCTTGAGAGAGGAACAACTGTCCAGGCATTCAGAAATACTCAGCCTTAAGGGGCTTGGAATATTTGGAGGGGAGACTTTCTGAATCAGTTTTACTGGGACTTAGGCATAGTTTTGTTGTTAAATTCTTGCAAAGAGTTTGATGCCTCTGTTACTTTATTTTTATTTTTTATTGGAGGGAGGAGGGCCTGGTGTTCGGTAGTTGGATTGACACCTTGTGACCGATTGGTTAGTTAATTTCTTGTGAATGGGACAAACCAGTTCTCTTTCATCCCCCTGGCACTGTGGTTCTATGATCCTAAGATTGAAATAGCTATTTCAGAGGAAAGACAATTCCATGCAAATCATATCGGCTGGAGTTTCAGCTGTATTAGTGGCCTGGTGCCTCATTTTTTCTGAGCTGAGAAATAATGAGAGAGCAAAGCTGAGGCCAAGTTGTTCACTGAAGGCCTCTTTCCATGAAAATAGATATCACTTCTTTTTTCCTCGGCAATTGAGCCTTTGTTCCTTCTAAAAGCAGTTGTCATGAACTCCTCATTGCCATTTTTCTTAATGTGATAAGTGTAAACTACAAGAAAGCTATCATGTTTGAAAAGCTACAGCAGCCCTTAGAAATGGAATACTAACGCCTTGTGTAAGCCTTTGAAAAGGTTTAGACTAGGGATTGCGAGAAATGTATCTTTCTGCCTCCCTTTGCCCAGAGTTGTCATTCTCTAGTGCCTTTCACTTATAGTATGAGCTGGCTTTCTAAATGACTGCTGTGTTGCTGCATTCACAATGTGTATCTGTCCAGCAACATGAGATCAACAAATCTCTTTGGCAATTTCTGGAACATGATAATAAATTGCATGTTACTTAAAAAAAACTCAGAGGATTATTTTAGTTCTACTTTTGAATAACTAATAATTGCCATTATCTTATACATTACAATTATGAATACTCTAGAGCCCAGCCTCACCCTGTGCCCAGACCTGGTCCAGCTAAAGGAGCAAGTTGGAGGTTAACCATAAAGTAATAACTTATGCTACGAGGATATAACATGTCATTACATCCAATAATATGGCTCTGAAAAAAAAGGCCTGGGAAATTGTTTCAAGCCAGTGATAGTCATTTGGATATAATCGATATCAAAATAATTTGAAACAAAAGAGCTCGACACTGAACAGCAAAGTTAACACCATTTTTGAAAAGAGCGACAGTGTCAGAATGAGTTTATAAGTGAAGGAAACAAGTTCAAGGGTTAGGAAAATAATAAATGGCCTTTGAGAAATCTCAGAATCCTCTGATGACTGAACCGGACCACTAAGCAGAAGCCATCTACCTAGGTTTCCTTTTGCTCCTGATCTTTGCAAAAACATTTATCTATGGCCAATTCTTACATTTCACAAGTTCATACTTGAACTTGTGCTAATTTTACCTTTCCCAAAGAAGGCAGTTTCAATGTAACATTTCTGAGTGGGGTGGCCTGTCTTCTCTTCTGATCAGTTCAACTAATTGAGACATCTATCCTGATAAGGATTGAAATTTAAAAGGCGATCATCCATTAGGGAGTCAAAGCCCATTAGTTAGATGGGCTATGCTGCTGAATGTGTACAGAACTCAGTGGGTCTGGTTGAATTCCGCCTATTGTGTCACTATGGTTGGTGTTCTGTCCCTGTTGTTGCCTTTAGAGATGTTTCATTGTAGGGTCTGAGTGTAGTGTGCCAGAGGAGTAACTGGTTCAGAAGAAGTTGCATGACTAAGCCTTGCACATGGCCATACACATCCCCATTATATTCAGTGGATGAAATGGAATTGATTGCATCTGGCAATGGCAGGGAACTGAATCGACTGATTGAATGAGCACATTGTGAAGCTTCAGAGTCACCGATCACCATGTTCTCTGGTTGGAAATTAGAATTAGGCCCTTTTAAAGTGGATCCCTGCTTGGGGATGCCAACATAAAGGCAACCAGTGAGCTGAGGCCAATGGAGGAAATTTCCAGATTCCCTGAAATAACTGCCAGCATAGAGTTTTGACTAAAAGAGTCAATTATTTATTTAAAGAAACATTGCCAGGGTCTTAATATCATGTCAGTGAAATCAGAACTTAGTGTTAGTCACTTTGAAAAGAATTAGCCTTTTTTGTTGTTATTGTTTTTCTGGTGGATTGCGTTTTGTGTCAGCCCATTGTTGGGCAGTTATATTTACTGTAACAGTTAATTTTGTATTCCTTCCCTACCAGCACTTGCATAGATATCAGAGATGCAATCTCAAGAGACTGTCTTACAAGAATTCCAAGCTAAAGAATATTCTTTTAATTGAACAGAAAAGGGTTTTGACCACTAGAGAGGTTTGGCAGGAGCGTTAGTAATCGAGCCCAGGAAGTATACGGTCCCACTATTGTTGGCCTTTCCAAGAGCTGAGCAAACAATCGGACAAATTGGGCTGTTAGCTGTCTCACTGTAAGACAGCAGACTCTTCCCACCAGCCCTGGAATTAGGGTGAATTTCCTTAGCCGGTTTGGTCAGCCATGTTTATATGTCACGTAAAACAAAACAAAACAAAACAAAACAAAACAAAACTTGCTGTTCCAGATTCGGTTTTACATTTTCTTATAAATATCATTGACTTTTCAGAGACAAGGACTACAGTCACACGATTATGTGAGGCACTACAGTTGGCCCACAACTTCCCTCCCCTGCCTTTCTAGGAATCCCTTTTCCAACACCCTAGGCAGCGGCCCTCTGCTCACTGCCTTCTAAAGCAGTAGGCTCCATGGTTGGAAAGCTCATGTAATTGAAATTGTGAGTTTGAGCTAAAATTGGTCCCCTCATAACTGCTACCCACAGGGCTAGCTCTATACTCTTAGTCCACAAAGCATGTCCCAGATCGCTTCCATATGGGAGCCCTTTGGGTATTTAAATTCACCTCTTAGACCTTCCCTCAGTCTCCCTTTTCTGTAGACTAAACTTTTCCTGTTCTTTTAAAGAGCATTTGGATATATATTGAGCTTCCCAAACTCTTATAGTTTAGTTGCTGTCCCGTTTAAGAGTGCAGTGTTCCGATGCCTCTGCTGAAATGGGGCGTCCATTATGCCACAGTGTTTCAGATGTGCTCTGCCCCATACAGTGCCCTATAGTACAATCAACTTCCACATTCTGAGTGGCACATTTACTTTCATATCTCCTGAGTTGGCCTTGGCTCTTTTGCTTGACAACCCTCCTAAAATTTACCTGGAGGTCAACTAAAATCCTTGTTTTTATTTTTCAATTTTTTTTAGTCCATGAATTATAGCTAACTCAGGTAGTCTTTCTCTGTCTGCAATTTTATACTTGGTTTGTGGGACATGATTGCAGTTTTCATGTTCTTCTGTCAAAATTCATCTTATTGGCTTTAGGCCAGTTTTGCAAGGTCTTCGTGAATTTTCATTTCTCATAATGTCACCTGCAATTTTGATAAGCAGACATTCTATATGTTCTTAAGCTATTGATCGAATGAGTTAATGTTTCCAAAAGCATTTCCTTCAACCATAGAGCCCAAGAAAAAGTAGGGCATTGTCGTTATTATTATTATTAATTATTAAAATGAATAAAAAAGAAAGATTACAAATGACAGAGCCCTACGACATGCTTTTAGAGACTGCCTTCTAGGTTGACCTTGTTTATTCAGCGATTTGTGTAAACTTATTCAACTGCACTGTAATTCCATCTTGGTTACAGTGCACCTACACACTCTCATCCTTAGTTGTAACAGTTCCCTGTGAAGCTTGGTAAATGCCTTGCTGAAGTCAAGATGTGTTCTGTCCACAGCAATTTCTCAGTCTGACCATGAGGCTGTTATCTCCAACGTTCTAGACTGTGGTCTGGCCAAGGTTTAAAAGGCCTGAGAGTTCTAAGTAGGCAGCATATTTCGTGTATGAGCATCTTTAGGGAAAAAAAACATTCTAGAGAAACATGATGGTGTCTATCCTGGGAGGGCTTCAAGGGAGAGAGAGAGACCAGCAGCTCTTCCCACATGCCTTACTTCCCTGCATGGGGACCTTCATATGGACCAGCCATGCTCCCTGAGCCTGGCCAAAGGGCTCAACCCTTCAGCCTTTGTCCTCCCAGGGCCTGCCTGAGGAAGTCCTACCTGGAGAAGCAGGAAGCTGCATGTTTCTATAGGGGCAGCACAGCAGCGGGGCTGTGTCCTCATATACCACATTGGGATGGTGGCCGGCATAGACCACAGTCAGCATGTGAGTCCTTACAGTTGACTGCTCTGCTTCCCCAGAGGCCCATCCCAAGGCCTGCTCCAGTTTCTGTCATCTGTTTCCTATTTAACAGCTACCTTGCAGCTGCAGATAACGGTGCTAATACCCCTGCCTGGCTTCCCTCTCCTATCAGGGGGAAGCAGAGCTTCCTACAGGCCAGTTAGCAATCAGTGGTGGATCGAGGGCTGAGGAATGATTTGACAGCTGCTCTCCTGAGACCTGGGTCCCTCAGCAACCCCTGCTGGGGACCCCAAGTGCTCTTGTTTTTATTCCCCGGCAGCCCAAATGCCTAACTCCACCCCACCTCTCATTTCTGGCTCTTCAGAGAACTGTCAGGGTCCATGGATACAAAGGTTCTAAATTGTTTATTCAAACGAATTAAGTTTTCAAGTTATTAATACTCCCCTCCACACACACACACACACACACACACACACACACACGTATGTGGTTTCACTCTGAAGAAGGGAGAGTCCTTCAGCTAAAGAAGCAGATTCGACTGTCTAATGAGCACATCTTGTTTGCATAAATGGGACAGGTAGACTCAATATTTTCAGGTTTAAATTTGTTTTGGAGAAGGGTGAGTGATAGTGTTCCTGCATCCTCAGGCCATGGTGGCATGTAAGACTGCTCACTGAATATATTTACTTTCCTATTACAGTAATACATGGGAGTATACTTCCTGCAAGAAAAAAAAAAGAAAAGTAACTTTCTCCCCAGGAAGTCAGAGACCAAGACTGGTTACCAAGACTTGGGAGTCGTTTAAATCTAAGTCTCCATGAAAATAAACTCCACCCTAATTGGGCGGGTGTATTTTCCTTCTATCCAATCCTATTTGTATTTTAAAACCACTCGACTGTGACCGCTTATTATTCCTAATCACAGAAATTTATAAATACTTTCACAATTACAATGATTACATCCTTGGCGTTTCAGCAGAAGGAAGGGGGAAAGCACTGATCCCCATGCATCTTGAGCCCTGCACAAAGTCTAAGGTGCATGTTGGCCGAGCAGATGCACATGGGCTTATGCTGGCAGTGCTGGAGCTGTGCTGAGGAGCTAGTAGCAATGAGTTTTGTATGTAGCCCAGACTGTATGGTTTCCAAAACTTTTGCATACGCATTGGCTCCCTTTCCCCTGCAGCAGAGCTGTAGATGTAGGAGAAAGAGGTAGAAGCAGAGATCAACAACATTGACAGGTGGGAGAACCCCCAGAGGTCATCCGAACCAAAGCCCACATACTACAGGTAGAAAAAGTGAGGCTTAGAGAGGGCAAGCAACTTGACCAGGATCACTCAAGTAGCTTTTGGCAGAACTGTCACATGAGTTAAGCTCTTCTTATTTTTAGTCCAAGGGTCTACTGGGAATTCTCTGACTCTTAACAACAGTGGCAGTAGCAATGACATATATGAGATGCCACCACCATTTATATCCATTAAGATGGTTATTTGAAAAATTGCTATAATCATCTCTTCTCCTTGAGCCCTTTGAAATAAGGACCTTAATACTTATGTCATGATATGTTTTTTAACCTAAACATATGTTTTTTGAACATCTACTGTGTGATAAGTATAATGTTGGCCTCTGAAAGTAGGACACGTGCACAGACACGACACACTATGAGGCCTTTACCAAATGCCTTGTATGAAGAACGCCCCTCTACACCTTTGTATATTGCCCTTTTAAGGTGGTTAGCATGTCAAGCAGACTGAGCTCTTCAGGGGAAGGAACTTGACCTTTATCCTTTCTAGACCCCAGTGACTGGTATATCATTGCTACTCAATACAAGTTAGTAGAACAAAATGCAGGAAAACCACCAAAAAGGCTCTGCCACTCGCTAACTGCGTGACCTTGGACAAGTCACTTCACCTCTTTGTGTCTCTGTTTCCTCATCTGTCAAATGAGCATGATGCTTATCTTTGCCTCTTCAGCTTGTGGTATGAAAAGACCTAATATGCATATAAGTGCCTGGCTCACTGTAATCACTTGGTAAATCTTGGTATTATTATTATTGTTGTTATTATTATTACTATTATTATTGCTGCTGCTGCTACTACTACTACTACTACTACTACTATTTTTAAGATCGCACGCAGAAACTCAAGAGAGTAATAATATCTCACATTAACCAGTTACTATGTACTAGGCACTGCAGATAAAAAGTTGAATAAGACAGGTTTTGGAAAACATGTTAGTTACTTGAAATAAAAGCCATTTGGATAGCTCTGTGTTCGATGAGTATGGGATGCATTTGACATTAGCGGAATCCAGAATTCAGACTGTGCTCTGCTCTCAGTGTGCACAGCACCCAGCTTCTCTTCCTAAGTTGGCAAAGCAGTGCTACCCACAAATTGTTTGGGATCTACTAGAGTCCTAGCTGTGACCCCCCAGTATGAATAATGTGGTCAGGAATTAATCAATGGCAGAAAATTGGCCTTTTCTGATTTTTCCGAGTTTGACTACGGAGTCTTCGGATCACATTAATGACAGCATCTGGCCCATTGTTAGAAATTATGTAGAGCGTTCTATTGTTTGTAAAACCAATTCTTGGTCAAATATTGAAAGATAAAACATCATTACTTACTTGGTCCTTTAGTCCCCATTAACCACGTTTATCAGCCTTACAAAGGGAGATACGTCTGATGTAGTAAAGTGTGCCCTTTGGAACCCATCACCATCATTCACTTACGACTAATGTGCGGCACCACCTCTTGGATCCTCCAATACCTTGACTGCCCAGTGGGGATATTCATTGCTTTGTCTCTCTCTTGGGGAAGATCAAAGGAGCCTAGAGATGAAGGAGTTTCAGAACAAGCATGCACATATGCATGCACGCGCGCATGTGTGTGTGTGTGTGAGTGTGTGTGTGTGTGTGTTATTTTTGTCGTTGATGGAGAAATGATGCTTGATGTTGAGTCCTGGTGCTCGGCACTAGTGACTGCTATAAAAGCCGTGGCAACACTTAGGAGCAGGTGCTCATCTCTACCTTAGGAACAGGTAAAGGATTAGTATAGTTGGATAAGCATGCATGGGTGTTCTTACCTTGGGAATAGCAAGAACATAAAAATAGATTAGTATCCTTCAAGTGTGAATGAATAGGATAACAATGGAAAATCTGCTGTGGGCTTTCCACACTTTACAGATCTAACTCATCTTGAGAAGTGAGTTTGCTTTGTGCCAGTGTTCCTTGCTAAAGGTACCCTTTCAGCAAATTGTATTCCTTTCAACCGCACCCCCCACCTTAATCAAAGGCATTGATGGTACCATGGAATCAGCTTGCCGTTTCATGAAATCTCACGTTTTCAAATATAGAGAATCAATTGGAATTGAAAATGCAAAAGTCTATGCAGTTCTGTGTGGACTGGCCAGCAGGTCAATGCACTCTGATGGTAATTTGAGAGTCAGATTCTGCCAGAATACATGCAGAAGACCTGGGGGAGAAGGAACACCTTTGAGGAATGAATTCATCCATCAGTTGTCTGAAACACCTCTCAATCAATTGAGAGACACAACTCTAAGGCCAGTGGTGGAAAGGAATGTAAGTGAACCTCTCAGTGATCAATGCATACTTCCTTGTTGCCGAAGAGAGGTGGTTTGTATCCCAGCCTGGGGCTCAGAGAGGATCAGAGCTTTGTGCAAAACAGGGACCAGAGCTATACTTAAACTTGGAACAGTTGTGGGGGAAATCTGAGCCTTAGCTGTGATGCCCTTGGTCAACTCTGGCTAAATGAGACTCATATCTTTCAAATGATGGGGGTAACTTTGGAGAACACCAGCCTTAACCAGGAAAAAAGTCTAAAACTTACAAGAAATCACTGAGTATTTTAAAGATACAAAGTAATTGGAATTCAGCTTTAAACTGTTGTCACTTAGAGTTACTTTGGGCCAGTTTTGATGAAATGCATAATTAGCATTTGTCACGAACATTATTAACTGCATACAAATGCACAACTCAAAAACACTTGGAAATATTCTCTTAAGTAGGTTAAGCATCCCCTCTAAATCTTGTATGCATTTTTAATGTACTTACTGCCTCCTTTTAAATAGTGCTAGGTAAAATCCAATTTGTGTCAGCGCCAGTCTGAATCATACTTACAAATTCTGCTTCAGTCGTGCCACTGTGAGTGAATCTGTGAAGTATCTCCTTGCATTACGGCTCTTCATACAGCAAAGACTCTTTTTGAACTGAGTAATTATAGAAGGGGAAAAAAACATGTTTTAGTGCTACCTGAGCTTTCTTATTAATATTACCTTTGAAATGACTAATTATGTTACCATAAAGGTTGGGGGAAAGAATTATGTAACTGACTGATTAAAAAGGCCTTTTATAAACTTTCATCCCCTCTACCCCTCCCCAAAGCTCTCCTGTATTTCCATCATTACATTGATTTTATGTTTAATGTTTATATCCAAAATATTGGATGAATTCAGCACATGCTAGCACCGTCCTGCTCCACAAACTTTGGCATCTCTCTGGTGCTCAGATGTTGAGCATGTGATCTAATTATCCTTACTCTTCTGGTGAACAGCATCTCTTTTCAACCTAAGTGTTTGAAAGAACGGAGAAGACACCCCTGCTAATAACGGAGAGTGGGAGGGAGCCCGAGGGACTTTTCCTATACTGAGACTTGAACTCACAAAGGTATTGTATATATGGCCAGGTGGAACACAGCTACCAATCACAAAGTAACCTTCTCTATGAATGACAAAAAATGGTCTTCAGCAGCCTCCTCTTTGCATGGAAAAATCAATAGCACGTGCGTAATCTTGTCACAAAATGTTAGGCTACATCAAAATACGAGTATCAAGAGTATCCAGAACGAGGGTGGTGACTTTGCTGCCCTTTCCTGAGCTGGAAGATAACATCAAAAATAGGATAGCAAGAGTTAGAAGAGCCCCAGGCAATCAAGAAGCCCTCCTGGGAGCACCTAAAAGTGACAGAACGTAGAACTCAAGCATTAGAAGAAAACTTGAACGTTCTTAACAAATGAATGAACAAGCTTGCACAAATGTCTCAGCCTGGAGAGACAACGACATCGGAGGATAGAATTGCTTGCTGTCTTTCAAAAGCTGCGGGCTTGTAATGTGAAAGAGGAAATGTGTTCTATGAGGCCCCAAAGTATGATCCATAGGTAGAAGCTCCTGGGAGACAGGGTTTTAGCTCACAACTAGGAAGAGAAATCTGTCTCAACATGGGACAGACTGCTTCCTGAAGTAGTGAGCTGCCTGTCACTGACAGTGTGCAAGTGGATGCTGGATGGTCCTTTGAGTTGCAGATAGGCTTCAAGCAGCAGCATAGAACAGGAGAACAGACCAAATAACTTCAGGTTCCTTGGGAAAAATTTAGTCCAATTAAGTCAGTAAGTAATTAGTGCCAAGAAGGTGTTTAATTTTCTAAGTGCCTCAAAATAAAGATGCTTTCTTTTTCCTCATCAGGAGATGACCCCTTCCTGGCCTACTCCTCTCACTGCCATGCATACTCCTGGAAACTCTGAGCAGAACACATATTCCGTCCCAGGACAGGTCAGTTATCTACCTTCCCCATTTTCCTTTCTCTTGTTTCAATTATGACAATCTTCCAACTGGATTCTAAAAAATGTCCTTGATCTTCTAGTGCCATAACATTTAGACTCTCTCTTGCCCCTTGAGATGTTAACATAAATGTCATTTTTATTGAAGGACAGTCTTTAAGAAAATATACATTTAGACATTGGCATCCATTATCATACTACCTAGGGCATCACCACCATCCAAGTGATTGTGCCCAGAGCTGATGAATCAGAGAGGAATGAACTGATCCCTTAAGAAAGACCAAATAGATGATGTAACAACAGCATCTGAATTTTTTAATTAAACAAAAACTATATTCTCCAGCCTAATGGATCAGTTTTCATTTATTTATATCACCTTCCAGCCCTTCCTCATAAGCAGACATGTCTTTACACACCAACACATTGTATTGACAGAACTTTTTCTTCTATGGGACTATTATCAAGTGTTTTTTTTCCTCACCTGCTCCCAGTAAGAATTTTTTCTCACCATCAGTTTTTAAAATTCCTAAGTAGACATGGCTATTCTAACAAAATAAAGGAAAAAATAATAATAACATCTTCCTTCCTTCCTTCCTTCCTCCTCCCTCCCTTCCCTGCCTCCCTCCCTCCTTTCCTCTTTCCTTCCTTCCTTCCTTCCTCCTTTCCTTCCTTCCTTCCTTCCTTCCTTCCTTCCTTCCTTCCTTCCTTCCTTCCTCCCTTCCCTCCCTCCTCCCTCCCTCCCTCCCTCCCTCCCTCCTTCCTTCCTTCCTTCCTTCCTTCCTTCCTTCTATCCAATTAACCTTCCTTTCATCCATCCATCCATCTATCCATCTATCCATCTATGCAGATATCCATCTATTCAGACACCATTTACTGAGGACATACAATAGGCTTAAAGTTAGTGATAAAGAAAAACCCTCCATATGTTATTAGCTAAACAACAAAACAGCATAAAAAAGTGTCTTCCTAGAGAATAAAATACTCAAAGAAGTACCTAACACTCCCTGCGGCATTGAGGAAGTTCTTACAGAGGTGGCTTACAACTTTGACAGGGGAGAAGGGCTCAAGAGGAGCATACTCCATGCACAACAAGATGGGCAAAGGCAGGCAAAATGAGGGATCATGATATGTTCTATATCGATGTGAGGTCTTGAGTGGCTGGATCGGGGTTCATGCGATGGAGAGTGAGAGAGATGAACCCTGGGTAGATAAGCACATCTCCGGGAAAGACCTTGAATGCCAGCCAAGGAATTTGGACTTTATTTGTAGAAGGCAAAACCCAATCAGGTCTCTTAATTTGTAAGATGATGCATTTGATGACATTGGCCTCAACTATGTTTATCTCCCTTCTACCTTTGAAAGGGGTCAGAACTAAGTGAGTAGTAACCCTCTCTGTTCCTGTCCTGGTGT
This sequence comes from Eonycteris spelaea, assembly GCA_003508835.1. Lineage (NCBI taxonomy): Eukaryota > Metazoa > Chordata > Mammalia > Chiroptera > Pteropodidae > Eonycteris > Eonycteris spelaea. The sequence goes on from PUFA01000200.1 coordinate 2,526,736, forward strand.
GTGTCATTACCTCCTCTCCCTCCTTACACTGCCCTGGGCCTGATATCCCTCCCCTAGCCGCCCAGCCAAGGGATCAGTCCCTCCACTTCAGACATTGAATCCAGCACTTGTACAGCAATTGCAGTGTTTTCAGCTGTGTTCTCCAATTTTGGAGGTAATTTGTGCAAGTCGCAATTTTGACATTTACAAGTGTATACAATAGAATGGCTTGTTTAAATGGGCTTTTGTAGTAAGTGCACAATTTGGAATCAGGCATGATTTACATTTTCTGACAATTATCTGTGCTACTATCGACCCCATGATAAAGGTAGAAGCGAGTAGGAGAAAATGATGAAATCAGGAAAGCCACACACCCACTCATTTGGTTCACTTGATCCCTGCCAAAATGTTGGTTTAAAAGAAAAGTATAGTTAAATGATAATAATAACATCAACAAGACGGACTGCTATGATATGCCTCACATCATTTTAAGCACTTAATATATAGTAAATAATTCAATCTTCATTATAACCAAAAGAAATTGGTAATTTCACTATCCCCAGTTGACAGAGGAGAAAACTGAGGCACAAAGTAATGTGCTCCAAATTACCCAGAGCTAATAAGTGAGGGAATCAGTGTTTAGATCCAGGTATTCTGGCAATGTGTGTGTGTGTGTGTGTGTGTGTGTGTGTGTGTGTGTATTTAGCACACAAACTTTAAATGCCCCAGTTCAAATTCCATCTTCCAAACATGGTTGTCCCCAGTAAATACATGTAACCCAGGTTGATCACCCTTTCCTCAGTGCTCACATCAGAACTAGGTGACACCACCCTCTCAGAAAGCATCCATTTCTTAAATCCATGACAGTTTTCACAGTGGAAAGTGTGCTCCTGCTGTAAGAGCTATGAACCTGGCTGCTTTTAATCCTGGCTATGCCATTTGCTGACTGTATGGTCCCATTCCAGTTCTTCTGAGCCTCAGTTTCCCCATCCGTACTATGTACGTGTGTGTACTATGTAATCCCAATGGATTTTTTTCATGTCAAATGATCTATGATTCTGTAAAGTTACAAAAACAGATGCAGTTGAACATTCTCAACTTACTTAAGTTTACTTATCTGTATCAAATTGAAAATGCCATATTTTCTCAGAGAGAATGAAAAAACTCTAAAGAAAGGAGGGAGTACATTGCTAAGCAGAATCAAGGGAGCTAATAACGTCATCAGGGAAAGTTCAGTAAAAGCTGCGGGGAAGTAAACTCCCTTTAGACAGAGGCTGGCAAACTACAGCACATGGGTTTTTAGATTTTTAAATGGTTAAGATTTCAAAAGAAAAAGAATATGAATGTTATGAATAATGTGAATGACATGAAATAATATGAGTGATATGAATTTCAAATTTTAATGTCTATAACTCAAACTTTCTTGGAATCCAATTGCTCTAATTCATTTACATATTATCTGTGACAGCTTTCACGCTACTATGACAGAATTGGATTATTACGACAGAGACTCTATGCCTCCTAAAACCTAACATGTTTACTATTGGCCCTTCAAGGGAAAAATTTGCTGCCCTCTGCTCTGGGATCTAGATTATATAGGAGCCTTTGATTACAGGATTGCCATCAAGGCTATTTATTATTTAAAATAGCCTCACAGAAGTTTGTTAAAACAATTTGGCATCATTCTATACTAAATTACCTATATGAGATGTCTATGAAAATAATGCACAGATCAAAGTCAGGTATTTTTTGAAAGTTTATATTATATGCATAAATAATGATTGCATGAACAATGCAGATGCTTTCTAAGACCAAGCTATTTCTACTTGGTATTGGGTATGTATGTAAAGTAACCTGGGTAATATCCAAAAGTGTTTCATTGTTTATAAGTCTGGTTTTAAAATGTATTACCCAGCTTAACATTAAAAACTGTGTCAAGAATACACAACACCAGTGACTCAGATTTAGTGAATTACATAACTCTCCAATTTGTTTTGTGCATCACTGCCCTGCCACCCTGCATAACTGATTCTTTTGGTTTAAATCCAAAATATTTGGATGAAGGTTAAAAATTCAGTCCAGATTTCTGGGACCAATACAAAGCTCTGTCTGCATGTTTTACTCTCTAATCAGCTACTTGGTTTGACTTTGGAAATTGTCATTTGATTCATAAAGCCCAAACTTGCCCTCCACAATTGTAATGAAGTCCCTTCAAAAACACAGCAGGTAGAAATATTGGTATATAGTTAAGGACATATAAATGGTTAACCAACCACTCATTTATTTGGCACCCCGGGAAATGAGGTGTTCTGGATAATTGAAATTCCTGGATGACCAAAGGTTATCTTTCCATAGAAATCATGTCATAGGAATCATTTTGAAATGTAATTAATATTTTTCCTACTTCTTATAAAAATTATACTGAACATGCTTTAATCTTTCTTGATAACTTAGATGTTATTATGAGCATTGGTTACTGTACTGTGCTATAATATTATATTATGCTGTAATTGTACCCTTAGGAGCTATTAAGATGGGTAGGAATGCTTGCTTCTAAATTACATAGCCATAGACTACTGTGCTTTTTAAGTTCTGACTTTTCTGTGTCATTTTACTTGGCTCCCTGTGCTGTCGGCTTTCGTGTCTCAGTATTCCCGGTGTGCCTCTAGAAGTGTTTCTGCTTCCTTGCCATCTGATTTGCCAAGGAGTGGGAATCACATGGCCATGTTTGTTAAGAGTTCTTTGTCCAAAGTCAGTTCTCTATCAGTGAGGATACAGAAGCCGTTTAGCAGCACATGGGTTTCATGATGGTTCTTGAGTTGAGAGCCCTTTTCTAGCCCTTTTGGACTTTATGGTAGTCTTTTGGAGTAGTGATCTTGCCAGAAGATGTCTTTTGGGCAGCGGAATCATGCTGAATAAACTGAAAAGTTCACTTTTGATTAAAGTTCTATGTTATCATTCTTGTTCATTTCTTTTAAATACAGATTATGCTGTAATCCTATTCTTACTCCATAGGGTGGCAATATCAGGCTTAAAGAGTAGATTACTTAACGGTTGTCATTGATGTAACTAAAATCTTATATTTCCTTGAACTCACGGTCTCCACTTTTGGAACATTTGCTTTGTAGTCTATATTCTTTACCATCTGTGCGGTGCTGTGTGTGCCCTATATGCCATTGCCATGCCTGCAAGTGTGTCAGGATCCATGCAGGTGCGCCACACTCTCAGAAAGCCTGGTGTGTGCAAATCTCGATTTCTCAAAACAGCAAATGAATTGTGCATAGGGTGACTTTCAAACCAAATTTAAATCCCTTTAAATAATGCGCTCCACTAGCATATTTCAAATTGCTTTCTATACTTCACCAGATTCGTAATGAAGTTTAAGAACACTTCTCTTGCGAAAATGAGATACGTCTTTTGCATATGTGTCACAGTTAAGGTAGAAAAATGAGAGTTGTATCTATAAAATGGAACAATGGAGCAAATCTATAAATTATGGTCTTGTTTACACTTCTCCAAAAACCATGATTATTTGCTTGTTTGAGCCAAGTCCACTTTACTTCCTTAGAGGTGTCATTGCCTAGCTAAGTGAGAAATTATATATTTGAATTTGAAACATGGGGGTCATTTGTTCCCATGTTGCACAGATTTCCAAATAGATACCAGTCTGACATAATTATGAGAAAATGACGGTTATAGCCATGTTGCAGCAGGTTTGGCTAACAAATATTTATCCTTCAACTAGAACTACAGACAGAAGCCTAATTAATGGAATTGTTAGCAGTGGTTTCCTATTTGCAAACATTAGCAAGTTATAGCTTCGGCAACAACAGATATGCCTTTCATTCCCTTTGATTCATTTAACTAATGCTTGTATTGTATGTTTTCTCCTTTACAGGAATCCCAACATCTAACTCCAGGATTCACCTTACAAAGTAGGTGTTTTTTTTTTTAAACATTCTTCTTAGTTCAAACAGTCATGGCTTCTCCTCCCTCTTCTCTTTCCTATCTAACAACACTGAAATATAAAATAATAATAACGAAAAGTCATATCGTGGTATATCCACTTGGTCCTTTTTTATCATCTATTTTTAATGGTGGGATGCTGTGAAAAAGTATAATTGGAAGGGTGCATGTTTGAAGACCACTTTAATTCACAATAATCATTCAGTGGTAGAAAACATGGATAGTAATGGTTTGTGCCTTTTGTTTTCAGAATGGAGCGACCCGACCAGCAGAGCTTCTACAAAGTCAGTATTGCTCAAGTTGTGAGTACTTTGGTTTCTAAAACAGGCTTATTCGGGCATTTGGCAAGGAATTGCTGCCTCATGGCTGAGAAATCTTTTCTCCTGCTCTGAAAGTATTAACCTTGACTTAAAACTAATGTACAGTTCAGTTGGAGGTGGGAGCGAGATTACTCATGATAAGCAAGTAACAGTAAAAGTGAATAAGGTTGTCTTTAGAGTCTCTGATGATGCAGACGCAGGCTAGGTCGGTACCTTGGATATAAAAACAACTGTGATTCCTGGCTAGTTGTTTGAACATTGTGTAGCTTCAGCCACAGACATCACTATATGCAATAGTCAGCCACCACTGACTAGGATGGAGAAAGGACACATCTTAACAGCCATGATTGGATGTGAAATGTTGAGTAGATATAGTTATGGTTGGTCAGCCCAAGACCTCGCTGTTTGCAGGTCATCCAATGACTGTATATTGAAGACAGACAAGGGCATTTAGGAAGAGTTGGAATAAGAGATTATGTGATGCTAGACAGAAGTCCAGAAGCCAGGGCCCCGCAATTCGCTCAGCATTGTCTTCATTTTTTATTAATGCTAACCATAGGAGGGATATGGAGAAACCAATTTCCTTAGATTAGCTATTGTAGATTTTGTAATACCCATTGGTGCAAGAGTACATCAAGGGAGTATTTCTCTCACAACTACTTTCATTCCTAATAATAGAAAATGGAAGTCGACTTTTCTGTGTGAGTAATAGTCACGTACTTAAAATTTTTCAAAATGAAATAATTTATGACATTTGAGTGGCCTAATGGCACACTTGAAGTGAATGGCTCACCTTTTGGGAGATCACAAGTAATTGCACAAAACAACTGGGAAAGACTCCCAAATAGATGGAAGCTCTGAGAAAGTCAATGGCATTTCCATGTTCTGGTTCTGTTTAGCAGGAAAGTACCCTAAACACTGACCCCATCACTCATCCTCCTATTTGGTTTTCTGGACTGATCTGCGCCTTTTAATTCAGAGTTTAGCTTCAACAACCAAGAATTCTCCATTTTAAGAAGCAAGAAAAAAATAAGAGAGGGGAATAAAACTGGAATTCAGATTTAAGGACCAAACTATATGCAAACATAGAAATCAAAATCATCTTCAATATGCTCATTTCAGGTTTTCTATTAATCACATTTTAAATTGCCCCCTTTGTAATCCTGGTAAACAGTAGATCTTATCCTCTTATCTTGCCCTCCATTAAAAATCAATATAAAATTCTCTCTTCTCTCTCTCTCTCTCTCTCTCTCTCTCGTGCACGTGTGTGTGTGCACGCACACACACACGCACTTGAACAGCTAGGAAATTGACATAGGCTACCAAACATAAAAAATATATATATAAAAATATTTTCCCATTGTAAAATGATCTTAGTACTAAAGAAAGAGTATTAGGTTCCCACTGTAAAATATGCTAATTTCCACATAGACCATAAAATGCAGCGTTTCAATAGTTTGTAACTGACAGAAATAAACTCATGAATTATGCCTTATAGGTAGGGCTGCATTTCCAGAGAACAGCACCTCATACACAGGGGTATATAGTGCATTCAATAAGACCAAGGTTCTCTATAGGAAACATCAATAAAACTTGATGGCATTTGGTCCATTTTATGAATTAACTGGTTAGCTGCTTGATCTAAAATGCAAGCATTTTTTATCAGACTTCTGCTGGAATAAATTTCTTTCTTATGGTAGGCTATGGGTTTAACATAGGACAGTTAAGTTATAATTATTTTGATATTTAACTTCCAAATATTTATCAGCTTAGCCATTACTATGATCTTCTTATATTTTAGTTCAGTGTGCTTTCTATGCCAGCTTCTAGGATTTTCCATTTGGCAGAGTAGTCCTCCAGGCTACCAAAAGCATTTTTGAGTGTAATGGTCTGCTGGTGCTGGAGCCCGGTGGGAAGCCACCCCTAAGTCGGCCCTGCTGCAGCAAAGACACTTCCTCATGGCCAGCAAATTTCCAGACATATTTGTGCCACTTGACTGCAATACAGAGAGATGGGAGTCTTATAAACAGGATCCCTTAATTACTAGGTACTTCATTAGTTTCACTCATCTTGCCTTTTTTTCCCTGGTTGATGAAATACATATCTTCCATTTGAGCCTGCATTGTGTATAAGGACTGCACATATGAGCGCTAGTCTGAAAACAGTGCCCAAGTGTGCCTGAGTGCAAGCTGGAAATCAGCCAGGCTCCGTCTGTGTTCTAGACAGTCATCGCCTTTTGGAGAAGTGGTCCTCACTCACAGTACTCAATTGACACGCAGTGCTTTTATGGAGTATCCATCCATGGGGTGGCATCAGACTGGGGAAATTTCCAGACCCAGGTTTGAGTCTATGCCCCATGGCAGAAATGGTGCTGTGGGGAAAAATACTGATCTAGTACTTAGAGGATGTGAGTTTAAATCACAGAAGAATTTATTTTTATTTCAAAGTACACAGACAGAGCCCCTTACAGGAAATTATGCAAATTAATTTGCATATGTGTATACACATACAGGTACACACACAAACACTCGTCAGAATTCAGATGTAAACAGTTACACTCTTTAGTAATTAACCTTAACAACTTAAAAGTGCATTTAACTTTAACCCTCAGTAATTTCTAGAGGAAAAAAAGAGCCAGCAGTTTTGATTCCCTGAGCCTAGAAGAATCTGTCCCAAAAAGAAGGTGGAGCACGAGCTCGCAAAGCTCAAATTGTATTTCGCAGGAGGCAATAGAGTTGTATATTTGTACAGTAGTATCATGTGTGTGTACTGCCTCTGAAAGATCCATTTTTTTCAAGGATTAAATAGACACACCAGATACTGTGTTACTTTCTAGTTCTTTTTTCTTTCTTTAAAAAAAAATTTAACTGTTTCTTTTGAAATAATTATAGATTCACAGGAAGTTGCAAAGATAGTACAGAGGTAATATACCATCAACTCAGTTTTCCTCAATGCTAATGTCATATGTAACTACAGTCAACAAAGATTCTCTCATTGACCAAAGTCTAGCCAGGATCCTCTGAGCCCAATTCTAGAGGAGGCCTCAACCTTGGCCTATAAAGATGTGAAGGAACACTAGCATAGGTTCTAATAGCCTCAGGCTTCATCCCTATGATGACCCCAGCCTCCTCCCTTTAATGTGTCTGCCTGAGAAAAGTCAAGACTTCCAAAGAAATTACCATTTATTCCAGCTAATGCCCAGAGTTAAGGCACTTGTCTCCCAGTCTATGTGGGAGGATAGAAGTCTAACTCTGATAATGGCCACCTAGCAAACACCAATGGGATTCACATAGACGAGCCCTCTCCTTCCAGCTTTTTGTAGTTTTTCACCCCCTGACTCTCCTGAGCCCCTGCTCATCTCCTTCCCTAATCCATCATTCTCTGTTTAAAATACCCAGTCACCTCTGAAAAACCAAACTTGAGTTCAGTTTATTGTGGCCTCTTTTCTCTACTGCGATAGTATAAACTTATAAAAATGTGTCCTTACCATTTTAACTAGCGCATAGCTTTGTGGGTTTCTTTTTTATGTATCTCAATTATAATTTTATTTATTTGTTTGTTTGTTTGTTTTATATTAGTTTCAAGTGTACAGAATAGTGGTTAGATATTTCTATAAATTACAAAGTGATTAGGGGGCTAATTACTCTAGCACTCACATGGCACTACACACAGCCATTACAATATTGCTGACTATATTCTCTACACTGTACTCTACATCCCTGCGACTATTTCTAATTTCTTAATGAAACCGTTAAGGAGTGATAGAGGAGAAAACTGACACCAGCCCCAAAGAACTTGAATTTTCTTGAGTTAGATTGCTTCATCTACTGGATTATAACATCATGTCAATACCATGGCTTTACAAAACTACATGATATTGTCAGTCTTTGATCAGCCATCCTAAACAATAATATATAAGATATATTCAGTTGCCCTAAGAAGCATCTTCAGACAGCATCACTAACTCGAGGGTATCCATCCAGTCAGTCCTTGCCTTCAGCTAATTTTGTGAGTATGATAGAGAAGATGGCAGCTCCAAATATCCAGTTCTTTCGTTACACTGGGTTGTTAGCATCTGGATTCGGTCCAGTTGGAAACCATTCGAACCTTCATTTAATCAAGCAGCTCCTGTGTTCTAAGCCATGCTGTCAAGAATACCTGCTTAGTTTCCATAAAAGTCCAATATAAAGTCATATGTAGCCATAACACTGTTCTTTCCTTGCCATAAAACCAGTTCCTCTACTTATGGTACTAGGTACAGTTTTGAAAACATCACAGGTATGGACCCAGGCGTTGTAACCAGCCTATTTTCTTGTAAGTGACAGATATGCATTCCGCATGAACAAATTATTGGATGTAGAGCTAGTTAGGAGGAAAGGAATTTATACTATCACAGGAATGGCAGGAGTCTCAAACAATTATCATCATGCTATTAAGCACATCTGCCAGGCTACACCCAGGGCCCACATCGGGTGCTTTTACATACATCACCCTATTATACTTGCAAGCCATCCTGGAGGAGCTCCAAATTATTCCCATTTTATAGATGAGAAAAGTGAAGCTAGAATACAGTTCCTTTCCATGAAACGCATGTAGTCCAGTGCGAAAACCAACTTGCTGTGCATGCTTATCTTGAATGGATATTTTGGTTATCAGTATACAGATGGGTTAAATAAGTTACATTGCTTCTTGGTGGAAAAACCTGAATGCAGGCTGAAGGTTTTGTAGGTTCAAAGCCCTCTCTCTTCCCACCAGGCTGCCATTTCTCATGGGATCTAATGAGTTAGGGATTTCGTACACCAACTTTGACCTTTTGAACCTGGACTTACAGAGCTGAAATTGGTGGAAAGGAGTCTCACAAGAAATTATACTTCTCTGTTTAAGAAAATAGAAAATTGAGTCCAAATTCCTTCAAATAAAACATTATTTCTAAACTTTTCTCTATGTGTATGAAGATTTCATTACCATAGAGAATAGAAAGATCATTAGATTTTTTCCAGTTTGTTATAATCAATAACAAGCCTTATATTATTTGCTATGTGAAATTTGAATTTTTTTTTTTACCATTTTGACCATTTTTTCTACCAAAACTTTCATCATTGAAAATGTTTCCTTTGAATATCCAATTTGAGATTTGAGGACTGCAATGCCTTATTACAGAGCAATAACCCACATGTCTAGCAATTTCACATATTCTTTCCTAAGTAGATATTTGGTCTGCTACTTAGATACAATTTTGGTAGCAAAGTGACTGTGTAATGAGGCAGGAGAAAAATTACTGTTATTTTCTTAATCAGATTAATTCTTAATCGGAATACATAATTTGGCACTTGCAATTTAGAAATACTACTGATCAGTTTGAGGCTTACACGAGGCAAACTGAACTCTCCAGATAAACTGATGATCTCCGTAACTTTCACTAGTTATAGCCATTCTGGTTTTCCAACTGAAACGTAAGCCAACTCTTGCTTTTAACCTGTCTTATACACACTGCATCTCAGAGCTTGCCAACTCTTCCTAAGGACTTAATATATTTTTGGAAGTTCTCCACTGCATCAGAGACAGCCACCTGGGAGCAGAGAAAACAAAATTTGGCAGCCTGTTCAAGCTGTGAATTAAAGGTAATTCACAGTTTGAAATGAATTAGCATGAGGTCCTTAAGAAGAGTAATCAGACATCAAGAGGATTTTATTTTGAGGATTGTATATTGGCTAATGTGACAACAAGCAATATTAGCATTTGGAACGTTCATATCAAGAAGCATTGAAACGGCTGGTGCTCGACTGAAGGTGCCAGGACTGAAAACTGAGGTTCCTTCAATGGGGGCTGTGGGTTTTCACTTTCATTACAAAAGCTAAAGGCATAGATGGTTTTGCTCAGCTAGCATAAATCTTGAAAGATTCAGATTTGATTTTTCTGTTGTCATTCATGTGTCCAAGATTCGTATGTTTCAGGTGGATTTTGAGACATCTCTGTAATTAGAAGCAAAGGTCTTTTTCTCTTTCTCTCAGGGAAAGGTCAAGTGTCTCTTCTACCTGATTTGCATCCATGTTTATATTCATTCATTCATGTTTTTATTTCTTTCAACAAGGATGAATTGTGTCCCTATTGTGTGTATAGCTATGGGCAAGGCTCTGTGGTAACTCAGAATGAAACATCACACATCTCTCCTTTAAGGAGCTCACAAGTTAGTGAGGATTAGACTTGTACTGACAACACCAATACTTCATCTAACTGATATTTAATGAGTGCCTACTATGTTCCTGGAACTTTGGGTCTTTACACCAAGCCATGGGAGTTGCCTGCATTATATTCTACAGCAGCAGAAACCGAAACTCAGAGACATTGACTGAGTCACCCAAAGGTTCACTGTAATAAAGCCAGAATTGGCTCTTAACCTGCACAGAAAGCCATCCACAGGTACTTTGGAGATGTCCCTACTGATTTGAAGTCAGGCGTGACCATATCCAAGTGTTAGGCCAAAGTAGACCAACCACGATGCAGGCCCAAATAGTTCCTATTGTTTTGGTTTAGATTGAGGAAAGTGGTAGATCTGAATCCTGTCACTGACTTAGGTCTCGTCATATTATACATACTGATGTGGGCATTCTGGAAGCAAGCACAGGTACATCCTCAGCTCAGGGCTTGTAGCCAGATTGTGTCACTATGTCTGTAAGATGCTCCCTTTGGAGAAGCAGAAGGATCAGTGCCTAGAAGGAACTTATACCAGAACATAAAATCCCTATGAGGTTGATTTAGGTGGCCTATGAGAGGGACAACTTCCCTCTCTAGAAATGTCCATTTTGCCATATTAAAATGAATAGAACTGATATTTAGGTCTGTTTTTAGGCTCATCCACCACTTTTCATTCTTATCAACTTGTTTGATAATTGGAGAGTTGCTTTATACCCTCATGGTAGAATAATTTTTAAAAAAAGATCCCCAGGGTTATCTACCAATGGCTTATTTCTAAGTTCTCCTTGCCATTTTGAACAGTAATGGGGAGCAGAGCAAATAATGCTGGTGGAAAGCGTTGAAGTTAATAAACAAGGGACCAAAGTTAAAATAATTCCAGTTGTATAATTGAACATAATGTTGTAATAACACACACACATACACATCTGCACACACATGCTCTGTATCCCAGAATATCAGGTCTTTCTAATGCTGTCCGATGTAATGAGAGTCACGCATACACATGCACACTCTTTTTTGCAGTTACTAGATTGTAAAATGCTACCACCAGGGCTACTTTTCATGTTCACAGTGATTGATTATTGTAAAGCTCTTTCACACAATGTGTTAGCCTCATGTGTGTGTCACAAGAATCCTGTTAGTTAGCCAGGTGAAAAGAAATGAGGCTAAGGACAGAGGCAGGGAGATATTTGCCTAAAGTCTCCCAGCTAGGGAGCAGCAGAGCTGGGACTGGAAGCCAGGATTCTACCTTCCCATTAGGATGAGCTGTCTTGTCCCCAGACCTCCCAGATGGCTGCAGGGCCAACACTCATCAATCAGAGCACTGACAAGTCTTTCAGGACCAGGTGAAAAAAAATACAGCAGCAGTATAGACAAGCCCATGGATCATTCCTAGAAATTAAAAAAAAAACAACAAACAAATAAAAAACCCAACTGAGACTGAAGTAGATGAGAAAGAGCATCTGCCCTGCTTCTAAACTATTCATTCTGCTCATCCATCCTATCAAAAGTGTTTCATGAATAGCCAGATCCTTTGCCACAATTATGTTATCAGGAACGTTATGTTTAAATGGTCTGCTCTTGACATTTTCTCAGAGCTGCTAAAAGCCCTTCCTTTTTGCTGATGAGTGGGGAGCAGTGTTGGTAGAATACCACAAATGGTTGCAAAATTACTTCTGTAAAGTCAGTTGAAAATTTGACAAATGCCTTTCTTTGTGGTTAATCCATCCACCTCAGTAATGAGGACCAAAAATGGAAAAGGTCTCAAAGCGATTTGATTGACAGTTGCAGATATGCTGCCAAGAGTGAGGCAGAGGGATGGAGCAGGGTGGGGTTGAGGTATGCCTTCAAAAAACCAAATGAGTGAAATTTCTTTTCCATGTTAGCCTGTGGTATCTGGGCACCCAGTATCTACCCGTACCACCCCCAATAAAACTACCTGGTCTTTGGCTAAGGTCCAGGGTACCTGAGAGAGAGAGATGAGGGAGAAAAGGGATCCGAGGGGTGGTGGAAGGTAATGATTTACACAGAAACCAACATACAATTTTGCCACCTGCAGTGCCCAATTTTGGAGTGACCTCATCGTTACATAAGTTGCCCACTTTTTAAAATCCCAACTAGATGTCTGAATATTATAACGATGCAAGACATTTCTAGATTTTGGAAAGGAAAAATATTAAGTATCTCATAATGTCTAGAAATTGTTTAGGATATCTGAAAATTGTAAGTTCATTCATTCTAGATTTCTCCAAAATCATTTTTCTATGTCATATAGTGTGGAGATAAAGGAGGCAAAGAAACTGCATGTGAGCAATATACTTTGGTAATTATAGCCACCATATTTCTAGGCACCTTCTATATGCCAAGCACTGAGGCAAACATTTTACAAGCATTAACTATTTTATCCACCATCATCACCACTCCCAAGGTTGTCCTTTCAAGGGCTCAAATGCCCATGGCTGCACAAGCCAGTGCTAACACTGGAAAATGGCCCGCCTGGTGCAGCGCTCTGTGCTGTTCCTCTGGTTCTGTCACTTCATCGCTTTCCATCCTCACAATATCTCTGTAAGGTTAAACTAATTTCAAGATGGAAATTTTACCTCAGAGCAGTTAAAGGACTTGCTCAAATTCACATACTTAGTTATTGAAAGCTGGATTTCAGTCTAGGATTTTTGGATTACAAAACTCAAACTTATTTCATATACCATATCTGCCACACCTGTATAAAGTTTCAGTTGAACAATGGTTAATCGTTAAATACAAGGGCAACTCACACTGATGATAATAATAATAATACTTTCTAGTTCTAGGACATGTTTCGTTTCCACATGTATCATTGCATTTTTTACATTTGGTCTTTACTTAATCCTGGGGGCCAAGAGACGGGAGAGAGTTATTGCCCCAGAGAGACCTCAGATTCTGGGTCTCTAGTGACCCAACTCTATCACTTCCTGTCTTGTGACTTAATGAAGTCATTTGGTGCTTTCTGAGCCTTCGTTTCATATATAAAATGAACATTCAATATTACTCAGCACAGTGAATTGTGCTGCCATGGGAGGAACTTGTGCATGGGTTTTGCAGTCAATTATTCACTTGCTTCACTCCCCACATTAGCCAAGAGGAAAGTCATGCTTGGATGGCTTAAATGAGGTGCCCAAGATCACATGCTTGTAATGTTGCCAGACTCTCAGTTCTAAGCCTCTCGAGTCTAGTCGAGTGTTTCTTTTGCGAATATCCACCACTACTTCTCAAAAGTGTTGTGTCCATGTGGCTTGAATCAAAGAAATCAATTCTCAATGCTGACAGAGAGCAAGTAATTGACTTAAAATCCATCAATATGTATGCCACTCTGCTCCTACTTAGATTAGATATCCCCAGCATGTTTCTGGATGGTTTGCCTTGTTGAGAAGAGTGAGTGTGTTTTCCCCACCCACCTATTGACATCCAAGGTATCGTTATTTATTTAGTGATGGTTTGAGCATTTGCAGAAGAATTTGAAAAATCAGATATGTTTTACAATCTCACTGTCCTAGAGAATAGAATTTGGGATCAGGCCTACTCATTATTTACATGCTCTTTTGGGGTGCTCTCTTATTCTGAGATTGAAGAGGACCTGAAACCAATGACCTGTCTTAACCTTTACTACTGGATGAAAAGTCCAAGTTGCTAGTGTGGTAACCATACCTTGAAAATTATATCCTGACAGTCAGTTAAAAATTTAAAAGTGCCCTGCTGCCATGAATGTGGAAGAGAAGTCGCTTACAACTGTCAGGGACAGCCTCTTTATTGAAATAATCTACCTTTCAATCTGCCAGAAAGAGTTTGTGTCTCTGGGGAGTGGGGCGGGGAGGAGGGAACATGAAAAGTCTATGTCTAGATGAATTTTTTTAACATGAAAATGGCTGTGTTTTGAAGCAAAGCTGTTTTCTGCATGAAATTTAAACCGACTTCAGAAAGAACTGTGATACTTAAGGTGACAGGAAACCAAGATGCACAGTAAAGATGTTAAGATGCTCAAAGAAGATACTTCCAGGGGTCCAGCCCAGGAAAACCTCATTGGCCTCTGGATCCAAACGGCAGCCACTTCCAAACCACATATTGCTGTGTCCATGGCTCCGCCCAGTCAGGAAATGCAGAGCAGCCAGCCACAGGACAGACATTCAGATCAAGAAGGCAAGCAGTCACTGATTTGCCCAGTGGCATAAAAAACTTGAAAGAGCTTGAAATTATATCTATATCACAAAGCTGGGGAAATGAAACAAGCAATATAGGTAGAGTAGCCCACCTGTGAAGAAGATGTGGGACTAAGACATTTGAAACTTCAAGGATTCTCTGTCTGCCCTTCCTTTCTGCCCTTTATTTTAAGACAAGCACATTGTGGTGGGTCTTGCTTTATAATTAGTAGCAGGCTATGCCGTGGTTCTGTACAGGAATGTTTTATTATTTGACTGTTTTTTTTTCATTTCATTTTTTTTTGACATGCTCAAAACAGAATTTTAAAGTGTGTTTCTTATACAACATATAGAAAACACCTCTTTAACTCTCTGAGAGGAGCCGTTTCAGACCCAAAGTGCAGATTTCACTCTGAGAAAGTTGGCCTGCTCTTTTCCATGCAACAGATATCAAATATGAAACCTGTTGAATATCAGGTAGTTGTGAGTGAAGGATATGGAGCAACAGGAATTCTTATCCCCCACTTAGGGATAATGATGACCGAATTGTGATTTTCCTCCAAACTCAGGGAATGCTCAGGAAAGTCCAACAAACATACGCCACCACACTTGCCCTAACAAGGACTGTAGAACTTCAGGCAGCTTCTTTGGCCCTTCCCACATAAGAGGTTCACAGGTCTGTGAGCTCCTTAGGGAAAGGGGTGGAATGGATTTGCCTGTGTTTCCTCAGCAGCTGGCACAGGAGCTGCTACACAGTAGATAACCAGAAAATGTTTTGAGTACACGGTAGGTAGTGAAAGAAGAATGCAGAAGGTGTCAGTTATTCTGAATTAATATTAATATTTTTTATAGTTAAGGGATTATCTTTATTTTATTTTTAATTTTATTTTATTGTTAGTTTCAAGTATAGAGTACGTTGGTTAGAAATTTATATATTTTATGAAATGATGCCCCTCATTGCTCTTTCTCTCCTCTGGCTCTCCACCTAGTCATTCCATTACTGCTGACTGCATTCCCTCTGCTGTGCTCCCCATCCCCCTGACCATCTATCAACTACTAATTCGTACTTCTTTAATCCTTCATCCCTAAGAATAAAATATATCAAAATATTCACATTTGGGTACATTTTATTTTAGATTCCTCGATCCATATTGAAAAAGTAGTATCACAAGAAGAAATATAAATGAGTATGTGTATGTGTGTGTGTGAGTACAGTTTAATCACAGAAAGCAATATAACGTAGAGATGGAACTGGACAGACTCTGGAGCTGGATTGCCTGAGTTCAAATTGCAGCTCCATCATCATTTAGTCATGTGATATTGGGCAAGTTACTTAACCTCTCTATCACTCAGTGTCCTTGTCTGTAACATGGGGATCATAATAGCACCTACATCATAGGACTAAATGATTAAGAGCTTATCACGGTGCTTGGTGCATGGGAAGTTCTCAATAGTCATTAATTATAGTTATGCTTATGATTAGTACTGTTGTTATTACTGAGTGTTCTGAGTCAGGGCCATTTGCATTATATTCTAATCTTTAGCCACTTGTAGAGCATTTCACTCCATTCCCTGACTTGTCCCAGAGGCTTCCAGTTTGAGCAAGACCTCTTTTGAATCAGCAAATCTCGAATACATTGATCATTTCCTCTGTCGACCCACATACTTCAGCCCCAAGGATAAAAATGAAGAATTGCTAAAATGTCTTAAATGCATATACTTTTGGTACAAGGCACACTCCTCTCCTTGGAGTTCATCACAGCAATTTATCACAGCCACAATTGTACTTTTAGTTTTGTGATTGTTTTAAAAAATAAAGTACCAGCTACTGTGCTGAGTGTTTTATATCCACTAGCTAATTGAATATTCACAACCCAGTGACTTGTAGTCACTACTATTACCCACATTTTACATAGGAGGAACTGAGGTTCATGAATTGAAACTGAGTTCTCACAGCCAATAATGGGGGGTTCATGTCTTGAACCTATGTCAGGCTGACTCCAGTAAGAGACCCCTGATGCTGGCCTTCCTACATGCCCATGGAATATCCAATCCCAGAATCCACTGGGACTAAATTGTCTTGGGAATTGACAACACTTCCTCAGAGATAACAAGACCAGGGCTTGACCAAGGACATCGGCTGCCCTGATTCTCAAGGTGGCCAATCACTTTTGGAAAATCACCCCTGGATTCATTTCCCAAGTCATAATTGTGGATTGCTTGGTTCACACATATATGAATGAATAACTGCTCCTGAAATATTACAACAAGCGCAATGGTGGTTTTCTAATCAGGTAGAACAGATTCCTGTTCTGAATTCTCTTTTTTTTTGCATGGATGAAAGGGGATTCATCTGAATGAAAAAACGTGTGAATAAAATGTCATGGACTACCCTCCACCCTTCTGTGAAATAAACACTTTATTCCCTTGCCTAGGCAAATCATTCCTGATGCTACATATCTACTTCTGTTTCCTTGGTGTAAAAAAGACATTTCAGACTCTGCCTTTAATTATGATCAGGCTTGGCTATGAATCCCTTGAGAAATAAGCTTGTTTTTTTCTGGGAGGGATAGCAAAATCACATTTAAATAGGTTTTAAAAATAAGAATGAAATCTCAGAAGACACACTATTGTAGAACATACTGTATATCAAAATATATAAGCACATAGTTGTAAGAGTGACTTAGTAAACACATTGCTGAGTGAACTATGAAAAACAATCCACTGAGGTGCTATTTTCCTTTATTCCTAAGCGCTGAGTTAAGAGAGTATTGCCATAAAGTAGATATGCACTGTTTAAAAATATTTGTGTGTGTGTGTGTGTGTGTGTGTGTGTGTGTGTGTGTGTGTGTGTTTAGAGTATCTCCTTCAGGACCAATAGACTAATCTTTTTTTCTTCCTTTGCTAGAAGAAATACACTGTAAGGAATTTAGTTAAGTGATATATTAAGTGAAGATCTAAGACATTTTTAAAAGATAACAATTCTAAGCAAAGAAATGTCTTAGCAATTTGATTCTGAATCTGACATAAATTAACTATAAAATAGACTTAAAGAGGTTCAATGAAATATTTTCAGTCATATAATTTAGAATTTGACACTCATTGTATTTGCCACTGGTGCCTTTATTATTATAAGAGCCTGAAATTGTATGTAAAAATAAATATATCAGTACAAGTAAATGAATTTTCATGTTCTGGAAAGTGATCTTTCTCTGGACAGCATGAATTATCCTGGTTAAGAGACCAACTCTGTGGAAATGTAACTCTCTCAAACACCATTTTTTACATAAAGTTTGATGCTAAACTCCTGGTAGCCCAGTCCCAAATTATAGAATAATAGGATATATTCATAAGCATCTATCTCTCTGTTGCTCTTGCTAAAACTTTTAAATCTAAAAAAACTTAACTTTTAAAATCACATTTCAATTTAGATTTGTTGTCTTTTAATTCTGTATAAAAAATGTGTGTTTTTTTTGATGAGATAGAATGAGACACTTCATTATGCACATCAGAGCATGTCAAACAATTTCCAGTTTGAAACCATTAAATAATTTCTTACATTTGAACCCGTGGTTTAAAACTATCTTCTTAGTTTAATTCCCATAATGTAAATTCAAATAATGGTGCATATATGGAAAGGTTTCAAAGCAATGTTTCTCATAAATAGCATTTTAATAGCTTCTTAAAAGAAAGCAAGGGACAAAGCAGATGGATCATGGCAGTTTCTCATAATGAAAAAAAAACCTGAGAAAATACCCATCCATGTGCCCACTCCACTACGGCATAGTGTAGCTGCACGATGGTTACAACTGAATGATTATATCTCACAATTTTACGTGGGAGAGAAAAAGAAAAACACACAGAGATGTTTTCCCACTCAAAGCAAACCTGTCACAAAAATTCTAGCATGTATTTCCAAACAGATAAAAAGGTAATTTTTCACCCTTAAAAAGAATCTTTCACTTTGAAAATGATTCACCGCAGGTTTCCTGTAAATAGTAAGCTCATCTCATGCATTTACGATAAGGTTTGATTTGCAAAACATCAATTTACATGCACTATCTAGAAACAAATCTATTGTGCAAAATGATGCTTACTTGTATGGCATAAAAAGGTAAAAATATTTTTTTAAAAATTGGGGTCCGTGGTTTATAATTTGTTCCTCATTAATATTAATTATTTATAGTCAAGCAGCTTTTCCTAACACAAGTAGAGATGGAGATGCCACAGGCTGCCTCAGAGGTAGTTCCATAATGCTCATTCATCATTAGGGAAACGCAGTATTTCAGCAGCAGTCAATCAAATACGGCCTTGTTCTCGTTCTCATGGGAACCTAATCCTGTCGCCCCATCCTTCCCCTTCAGTTTGCCTGGTTCACGGAAACATTCCATGAGCCGAAAATCTAACAATAAATTAGCGAGAGAATTAGAGCAGTTTTCATGACTAACATTTGAAATGGAATGTGTTCCTTGGTGTGCAGGATAGTCACAGCCAATGTGAAGTGGACAGATTAGTGTCGTAGCATCTCTCAGGACAGGAATTCTTTAAAGAACTCTGGCAGCTTGTGTGGAAAGGTTACCTGGACTCATCATTTTGAATAGAACAAAATGCCATTGAAAAGGGAGCCAGGGCTGAGTTGTGCGACCTCATTTGAGATCTGTGCTCCCAGGCACTGTAAGCCCATCTGGAATGCAGAAGACACACGTCTCCCCTTTCAATAAGGTGCTGGATGGCTTAGCTTTTTCAAACAAATGTGTTCAGTCTTTATTGGACAGAGGGTCAAACCATGCAAGAATATTTACAGTGATAGAGAGATTGACGTTAGATGGATTCTCTATTATTCTAAGATGCTTTCTTTAGGGATCTCTTTTCCCTCCACATGAAAATAAACAGCCCCTGAAATAAATACAAGCATTTAAGCCCTCACCCAATAACTTGGCCAAACAGTTTTGAACTTCTATATGGAATTAGCTTGAACATTTTACCAAAGGGTTTTCTGAGCCGATTAGACAGGGTTAATCCTGAGTCTTTTATTTGTAGAGCACTGATTTCAGATATTTTTAAATGTAGTTGTCTCAGATAATTTTCAAGAACACATTGAGCTTCTCAACTTTGAAAACAAAAGATCCTTTTCTGTGTTCAATTATGACCACCAAGCAGAGCGCAAGAATGTGGCTCTGAGTGGTTATTTTGAAATTTTTAGTATATTGACTCTATAATCTCCTAATTGAAAATCAAGCTTTTACTGTGCTTTAAAAAAAGTCCTTATTAGTGTCAAACAACTTTCCTTAGAAGCTTTTGCTGTATGTTTTTATTTATGCCATGCATATGATGTGAATATTTGAGACAAATATATTCAGAGGGAAAGAAAATTACCTCTTTTCTGTCAATTATATGGATGTGTAAGGCAAAATTATTTTAGATATAAAATACTCAAGATTTCACCTTATTAAAGTGTCCTATCATAAAATATTACTGTGAAATAGTTGCCATGGACTATTTTTATTCAGAAAAAAATAGGATATATATGATCCAATATATTTGGGAACTAGTGGGTTAAAAAAAACTAAGGAGTCTTTTCATTGTAGGAATTCTTTGAGCCTTTAATATGCTAATGTCCAAAGTGTTTCTACGGAGAAGTGTAGAATAGGAAGTGTTTCCAAAACTCACTTGGCCATAGCATTATGTTCCCAGAATCCTCCCCAAAGTTGTGTGCAATAAAGGACCAAACCAATCTGAGTAATTAAGGCATTACAGAGTTTTCTGTGCATATGTAGACTCAATTTCAATATCTACCTGGAGTGGAGATGCTCATTATTTTTTTCTTGCTACCCTCACTCCACTTTTCCTCCAGTTTACCCAATAGATCAGAAAGTACATTTTAAATCAAATATTCTTTTTAGGCAACTTAGTGAAATTACAATTTGTATTTAAAACTCATGGTGCTTTTATTTTTGTGTTGATAATACAGAGGGTATTCTAAAATCCCACCAACTTTCACCCTGAATATTTCCTTTGTGAGGAGTCTTTTGTCTGTTTTTTTTTCTTCCTAGACCACCTGCAACTGTAAGTTGTCTCCTGGGTGGCTGACTACCACCCTCCAACCATCTTCCCTCACTGTGGGGAGAAAAGCTGGCTGAATAGAGAAAGAAACACTGCATACTCACTGAACATTCATGGGAGATAATTTGCTGCCATGTTTTATAAATCCAGAGACTGGATGTGCTTAAGAGCTTTTTATTAGATATTGCCGAGAGAGATAATAGTCCTATTATCCTGGTGACTTTTGAGACCATTATGAATGCCGGTATTATTGAAAATGCAGTAATGAAGTCAACTCTCAAATCTAAGCATGTGGATCGTCCACTTCAAGCTGTGGTTTCCCCAGCTGGCAGCCCTGGGCTGTCTTCCCCCACCCTCTGTGGGAATGTATTTTTGGACTGCAAACTTGCATAACATTAGATTAAAAAGAAACACAAGTAAGAGCACATATATACACACATTTATATAACATTTAATTTTGGGAGGGAGGTTCCATCACACATACTCCAGAGTCTAAAGAAAATAATTCCCATTTTGCCCTTTTTTTGTGTGTGCTACTTGGCTCTATCAGCACCAGTAATCCAGAGCCAATGTAATTCCATCTTAAACAGCCAAATCATATTTTTAACAAGGCCATTGTCTAAGCGCTTTCTTAATAATGGATTGTGTATGATGACCAGCATTTGCTGCATAGTTAAGCTTCTATCAACTCCCACACTGGAATTTATGGTTTTCTGATCTATGCACTTAAGAAAAAGATGTTTCCATGTGTGCAGTACTCCATTTATTATCATTTATAATTACTTTATTGACTGAAACAGTTTTGAAAACATTTTACAATAATGAATATAGCAGAAGTAATTTATAATTTTCATTATGTCTTACCTCATTCACATTATCTGGGGCTCGATAGTAGATAATTAGTTGATTCGATATGAAAGCACCCAAAACATTGATGGTAGCAGAGATGAGTTCTGATTAGCTGACTCTTTCTGCCTTCACCAATTACAGGTTGTGCTTTACATTGAGTCCTGATGTGTACTCAATATTAGTAATATCCATCTTGCAGAATTTGTAGAGAGAGAGATGGTTCAGTGATTATATTTGGAATATATTATAACAGCTACCTTATAATATGGAGAAACTCAAATAATGAATTTATTTCTGAGATTAACTTTTTCTTTTAAATTTTCTCATGCATCATCATCACTACTTATTTTATGCTTGCATGTTAGAGACACATTTTTGCAAAATATCATGTTTCTCAGCAATGGGTAAGGTTAAATTAAGAAATTTGTCAATAGAAGAATGAGCCACACACACACACACACACACACACACACACACACAGAAATAACGAAGATGAAAATACAAAACGTTGGGAGGCTCATACAAAAGTATGGTTTGTAAGATTATATACCCTCCTCGAGGTTAGAAGTTGGTGGGAAAAGATGGCTGCAAATCACATGCTTATATCTTGTTAAACTCACTGTCCATACATCAAATTCTTTGCATTATCTTGGTTACCTACACTAAGAAGTGGCCATCCAACCACATTTAGTTTGTAAAATCTGGTTGTATGATTGCCTATTTGCTGATGTTTGGGATCTCAGGTTGAAATATCATCCAGGATATAGCAAGTTACTCTTTCAAGGGCATTTGAAGACACACCAGTGAACTTCCCTAGATTCATGGTTATTTTTTGAGGACATACCTAAAGTAGATACAGATGCCCAGCTATCTTGTGAAGTCATAAAGGCATCTTCTTGTACAGATGCTTCTCACTGTGAGTTGAGCCTTCCCTTGCTATTTTTGTATTTTACTTTGTCCACAGGGAGAAATGGGATAGGGTGGGAATGATGCTGACAATCCGGGTGATGATGTGAGAAGGAATGTGTATTTTTATCTAAAAAGAGAAGTAGAAATTAGATTCTCAGAAGTCAGAAGATTCTTATGTTTTCCATAGGATGAAGTTCATGCAAATCAATCACAGGTGGGCCTGGCCTCGGAGGTGGAGATCCCTTTTTTGCTTTTCTTTAACTGCAACTGAGTTCTGATTAAAGCCAAGAGAGAAATAAATTGAAAAAGTTTCAAACAAGAACTCAGAGATTCACCAATGCTGCCCTGTGTGTTCTTGGTTAAGGTCCAGTGCCCTCTGCACGTGTCTTCATCATTCAGTGCATGGTCAATGAGGGGTATTTAACTCTGCACGTACTGCTCTATAAGTACCATGCACTAACCGATTGCACCACTGGAGCTCCAAGGGGTAGTTTACTCAAAAAGAAGCAGGCAGAATACTGATTAAATTTGACTCTGCCGGTTGGCTT
Source organism: Eonycteris spelaea (assembly GCA_003508835.1). Lineage (NCBI taxonomy): Eukaryota > Metazoa > Chordata > Mammalia > Chiroptera > Pteropodidae > Eonycteris > Eonycteris spelaea. The sequence continues at coordinate 2,549,737 of PUFA01000200.1, forward strand.
ACCTTGAAAGCCCAGAGTGGATTGGTTTCAAATGGGGAACCAATGCAGTTTTTCAAAAAATGTCTGACTCCAGCTGGTTGGAGACCTGACTCATTGACTTTAGATCAGCCAAAAGGGGTGGACAGGCTTCTCTGCACCTGTAACTTCTGAGTGAGGAATTGAGAACTAGGAGTCTCACTGATGGTGTGGTTAATAAAGACAGCAGTGCTGCCTCTGGGGAGGTGAGCATTGCTGTTTGAGGAGAAGCGCAATAACCAGTTTGACTGTCCCACAAATTGCACAAACACAACACTTGGAATAGTATTTCTTTTTCACAAATGTGCATTTTGGTGTCCTAGAAACAGGTAAAGATTTATGCAGATTATTCTGACATAGTACAGCAAATCACTGTTGTGAGATATATTTTAGAATTATTTCCTAACTCAGGCTAATGGCTAGAATCAAATAAAACATACAAATAGGTTTACATAGATTGTTTTATAAATCAGATAATGTTTTATTGTACCTACTATTGGAACTGGACATTTTTGCAAGCAACATAAGGGTTGTTCATGTAATAGTTTCATTATTTCCAGCAAGAGGAAAACAAAATAGAAACAAGTTCATTGAATTTAGCCACCATTAACTACCATTAACAGTCATTTTTCCTGACAAGCTCTCTCTCATCTGATGATGAATGAAAGAAACATTGGGAAAAGTTACCTGAAAAATTGCATAAACGCTAATGAAAATTACCTTGTATTTTAAGTGTGCCCAGTTCAGACATTTAAAATAGAGCAATTTATAATGTTAGCAGCCGAACTTCATCTTGTTTTAAAGAAAAATATTTTTCTACTTCTCGTGAGGCTCTAACTCACTATAAGAAGACTCATGACATTTCACTGCGCTAGGCGGGTCTCAAATTGAATAATGTGAAATAACGTTATTAGAGTACTGAAGAAAATGATATGGCAATAATGCATTTTACAGTTAAATTTGATAGTCCTCTAAAGATCAATGAGTGTGTTTGTTTACTTTGAAGTGAAAGGACAAAGGCTCCATAATGGAATTCAGAGAAACATCCAAATTAGAGGAATCTTTGCCAAATAAAATGAACAGCTTTCCTAGTCTGTAGTGAACTCAGAAAATATACCACGTACTTTGCAAAAGGAAGAAACAGGCCAGGTTCTGTCTGTGATAACTTGTCATTGTAAAGCTACCCGGGAATGAATGAAAGTCCTCTGGTGGCCACACAGAATAAAACAAGCTGTGAGTTGCAAGGGTCTTGTCCTGTCCTAAACATTGATTGAAAGGGCACTTTAGAAAGGGAGAAAGAAACAGCGGGGCACCACCTTCATTTGCATCACCAAAAGCTAATGATGGAGGCGCTTTTATGCACACACTGTGTACACAGAATAGGTTCAATTAAATAGGAGCTATTTTACACTGGCCTTTACCCCACCAGGATTGAAAAAGAAAGACAAAACAAAGACCATTTATCTATGTAACAATACATTACTTTAAAAAAAATGAGGCAGAGTGCACAATATAGGGTAAGCGAGAAGCGTGTATCTCCCATGGCTCTATCCTTGCCATATCTCAACCAGTGCACCTTAGATCTTGTGAAGACATGTATTTGTCAAAATGAGATAAATAGTAATGACAATTAGAATGAACAGGAATCTAGTATCTGATCCCCATTAAGCAGGATTCCAAACTTTTTATGACTTTAAAATCAAGCTGCATTAGCAGGGACCAAAATAAACTGTTGTCTGATATTTCTGGCCTTGATAAAATGAGTTGGGGGTTTGAGTTCAATGCCTATGGACAGATGTTCCACAGACAAAAACGAGGCTCTTACTTGGCACTAATTAGCACCCTGTTGGCCGAGAGGGATTGATAAGGTTATTTCAATGGTACCCGCCTCCCTGCCTACTCCCAGAGCTGTTCTTTGCAGGACAAGGGGAGGGCAATGTAGGTAAACTTCTGCTCTTAGCCTGCAAGGATTTGTGCCCACAAACAAAGAGAGATTTCACATTTCTAAGCTGTCAACTTAGTAAGATTCTTTACCTAGGATATGCATTTGCTTTTATTTTCAATTAAATAAAGTGTAATTAGTAGGAAACAATCAATACAGTAGAACGACAGGCACTTTTTATTGGTTTATTTGTCCCTGATTAAAGAAGCAGAAGGAAAAAGAAAAAAAAAAGCTGTAGTGAGGATGAGAAAAACAATCTCAGCACATTCTAGATGTTCATGCTTGTATAGAACATAGGTGAAGTTTCGTGCTGGCTCTGATCCATGCAACATGATACATGACACATCTTTTCAATGCTCAATTTCTAATCACTTCCGTCTGTAAATGAGAAGTCCCACCAGCCTCGTAAGGGAGCTCGAGTATCGCTAAAACAGTGGTGGTGGAGAGTTAGTATGTGGAAGATGGAACCACTGGTTGCATTCTAAAAAGATATTAAGCAAAGCTAGATATGCTTTAAGTTTCTGCAATGTTCCTTGCTCTATAATTGCAAGCTTGGGAATCATGTAAAAGTAGTTATTTTCCATTTATCCCATTTAGTGCTAATAAGGAACTCAAAGAATGGATTAAAGCCATTTGTAGCAACATGACAAATTTTCTTATACTGTAACTGTGATGGTATACATTTCTGAAGGGCTAGGGGATATTAAATCTAGGTTAAGCACTATTTTCTCCCAGGAAGACTAAGGTATTAAATCTCCAAAAAAATATAGACCTAAAAAATTCTCATCCACAGGACTCATGGGTGTGAGAAATCCTATGTGGAGTTGGGATGGTCAGATGCCAGGTTCTTGAGAAGCAGAACCTGACACAGGCATTTCCTGAGACTGTGCTTCAAAGAAGGAGAAACCTTTAAGGAAGTGAAAAGAGAAAGGTAGGGCAGAGGAAGACAGCCAAGCATGGCAGTGGTCTCTGCTGGAGCCTGGTATCAGCCCTATCCCATAGGGAGTTCTTTTGGTCCCTTGTCAATCAGTCATCGGTTAGGGACTTCCTATCCAAAAGCGAGGTGGCTCTCTTTCTGCCAAAGAGATGAACCCATCCAGAGGGCCCCGGAGGAGGACCCACAGTAGCTAGAGGACAGGTGCACCAGCCTGGAGACAGGGATGTGGAAAGGCTTTTCACTGCAGGACCTCAGATTGGTAGAGCCAGATAGTTCTCTACCAAAGCAGGGCCTTTTGGTTACCGAACAACTTTCAGAAGAGTGAGATTTGATTGAGCAGAAATGAAGTCCATCTATGAATAACACAATTAAAATAAATTTTAATGATCAGCAACAGCACACGTATAGATGAGCTCAACAGCATTTTCTTTCATGTGAAGAGTCCTATTTTAAGTACAAGAAGATAAGTTGTTAATTTGGTTTCTTATTTGTTCACATGCAGCGGAAACATAGGAATTGTCTATTCTGTAAACAAGCTCCCTTGTTTCATACCAATCCATACTTCCCTGGTCTCATGTGGTATATTTCTGCCTACAGTGCTCCTGAATCCTTGTCTTGTATTCATCTTTCAAGATCTCACACGAATACCTTACCATCCCAGCAAGAAGTCACTGTAGATGCTATATAAATACCTCTTTTTCCCAAGGCAAAGGGATTTCCATGCCTTTCTCCGGGCCATCTCTCATAGCTTCTGATTTCCCTAGCCATGCTCTAGAGCCTAGGGCCTAGATTCCTCCTATCCTTCACATACCCTGTGGCCTCAAGGAATGTCCCCTCTCACCAAGGACCTACCCTGACTGGAGAAGCAGGTGCCATTACATGCCACCAATACTCCCAGATTCCTTCCACCCTCTCACCAGCAAAACCTGGCATCCCTTCCTAGTCAGCACAGTCTGATGCTGATATCAGACCCCATACAAGTTCCACACGCTTCCCTGATACATCACGGTGCCACCGAAATCCTAGTTCCCTCAAGGTCACAGTCCTCTGCACACTCCAGACATTCCAATGGTGATTTTTAGAGACTGTGGCATCTGTTGCCTCAGAGGATCTTAATCAGGGGAATCACATGGCCAGAGTTATGTGCACCAGATGAGAGATGCTGAACATTTGAAATAAGGTGAGGAAGGAGAAGAGAAGACAGATTGGCAAATGATGACCCATGATCCTATCAAGAGCAGTGAATGACTGACAAGATATGTGAGGCGAAGGATAGGGTAGAAATTTTAAAATGACTCTTTCTTGCTTGCAAATGTGGGTGGATGGTGACACTATAGAGAGATGCAAAAATAAAGCATAAGAATGAAGTACTGAACCATGCTACGACATGGATGAACCTTGAAAACATGCTGAGGGAAAGAAGCCAGACACTAAAGTCCATGTGTTCTATCATCCCATTTATATGAAATGTCGACAGTAGGCAAATCCATAGAGAGACAAATCAGATGAGAGGTTGCCTAGGGATGGAGGTGATGGAGGAATTGGAAGAGTGATAGCTGAAGGGCATGGGATAATTTTTGGAGTGTTGAAAATGTCTTGGCACTGGTTGATGGTGATGGTTGTGCAACACTGTGAATGTGCTAAATAGCACTGAATAGTATATTTTAGAATGGTCAATTTATGTGTATTTTATCACAATAATGAATAGATAGGTAAAACAAAATAAATGAATGAATCAATGAATGTATACATAAATAAAACAAAGCAGGAGAAGGGGTAGGCTGGATATGATGAGTTCAGCTTTCTTGGACTTGAGGCGTTTGTGGAATATGGTGGTAGAACTTTCCAGTGGAAAGCTAGATTTATGAGTCTAGAGCTCTGGAGAATGTTCTAGGCTGAAGATATAGATGTGGGACTCAGGGAATGGATGAGATCACCAGAAATAGTGGGAAAGCAAGCAGATTGAGGGGAAGGGTGCCCTTTGTAGGAGAAAGCAGGCAAGACTGCTAGCAGGAGTGATCAGAGTGATGAAACTCAAAACCGTTCGTGCATGTGCTTTCTCTCCGTCAGTAGAGAGATGATAGCACCATTACTGGCCTCACTTCCAGCATCAATGATTATCTTACATTCTGGCTTTTTCCCTTATGTCATACTCTGGCATTTGACCCTTCATGCTGAGTAACTCACCTCTTCTGCCCAGTATGTGCCAAAAGGGTGACATTTCAAGCTCTCTAGGGGGTAAAATCATGATACAGGAATGCCTCAGTTCTAAAATGTTATTCGTTTAAAGTCTGAATCTGCCCTCGGATGGCATTGTCAGAGTCATTGGAAGCAAAATTCACCTTTAGAATTGGGAAAGAATAGAAGTGAAATCAATGAGGCTTACCAAAGCAAAATAATAGTCTATCTTAAAAATAAGGTTATCTCCTAAATAGGGTGATGAGTGACATGGGGTTTTGTTAAGTTTTAGCTTTGGAGATGCTATTTCAGCTCAAGAGGTTCAGATGACCAAGTCTGGAGGCTGGAAGTTCAAGGTCAGCAAGGTTGCCTCCTTCTGAGGGCTGTGATGGAAGCTTCTGTCCTAGTCCCCTCCTTTGTTTGCAGATGGTGTCATCTCCTCATGTCTGTACACATCATCTTGCCTGTATATGTGTCTCTGTGTCCAAAACTCCCCTTTTCATTAGGACACCAGTGATATTGGATTAGGGCCAAAGTGATGACCTCACTTCACTCGATAATCTCTATAAAGACCCTATTTCCAAATAAAGTCACACTCTGAGGCACCCTGGTTAGGACTTCAACATATGAATGGAGGCAGGGACAGAATACAATATGTAACAAGCCTTTTCTGAATGGCAACCATTCTAATGACTTTTGTTAAACATGCCCCTTAAAAGGCGGTGGCGGTCACTCACTCACTTGTCCTGCCACAGACGACAGGAATTCAGGGGTGCGAAATTTCTCCTCCAAGGAAAACCACCGTAGAACTCCTTTCTCTGCCCTTGGAATGACGGGGATGCAAGGAGCTGACTCAGGAGGCATCTGCAAGCAGTAATTTCAGATAACATTGTTACTGCAATTACCAAGTTAAGAAAGCCTGTTCAACCAGTACTTGGGCAATTGATAAAGTAATGAAAAAAACAAACAGATTTACTTTGTCCTGTGGAGACAGAATGTTTGTAGGAAGCAGCCCCCACATTCTCAGCAAGCAGCTCTGTGCTGTGGGTTGTGGATCTTGATGGCGCGTTTAACCAAGCCGAGCTCCAGACCGGCCCATTTCCCTGTAGTGGTTCATTCTTTGGCTTTGCGTGGGACTTGATGCCAAGAGACCCCGCTGGAGACGAAGAGACAGATCAGGTTGTTGTCCCACATTCTCTCTCCACTAAATCACAGTTTTCTTTCGAGAGAAGGTGGCTATTGTGAAGCTGTCAAACTGAGGCAAGTTAAATGGGCTGAAGTGAAGGCTCTTATTACCAATAGCAGCTATCTCTGTCAGACGCAAGCTCTACAGACAGTTACAAGGCAATTTAGCCCCGATAGGTGGGTGATTAAAATAACAAAAGGCAAGAATGAGAGGGGAAAACCCCCATGACATTGTGGTCCAAAAATCAAGGGGCAGCCAAATATTCCACACTCAAAACTAGCCCCAGCTAGTATGGCAGGCCTGGTGACAGGGTCTCTTCCCTGAAGCAGCCCTGTGTATTTTCCTTGGCCAGGTCTGGAAATGGAAGGTGGGCGGTGGGGGAGATAGCTGCAAGGTCTGCGTCAAGTTCAAGGTCTGTGTTAAATACTTAATGCAGATGCTTGGAAACAGGTCATTACTGGTGGTGGACAAATGGGTGGGAATTCTTTCCATATGAAAAGTAGCAATGTGGACAGGTTTTACAGTGTCATATCTAAGACTGTGAAGGTTAGCCATAGACAACGGAAGAAGATTAAAGGAAAATTATCTCTCAGCTCAAGGGAGCCCCGATTTAAATTGGATTTGCGATCTAACATTTGCATTACCACAGGAGCTGCACACAGGCACTGGGCTCTGATAGGAGCCCGGCTGCCTAATCACATGAGTCAAGGTCTGGAAAATCAATTAGCTGCTGGAGCATCAGGCCAGGCATGGACTCACCAGAGGAGAAACTGTTGTGATCAGAGGTGGCTTGCACATCAGACCAGCAACTAACTCCTTTTCCCAACCTCAATCTCAAAAATAAGAAAAAGGAGTTGCAGAGTCCTACCTTACCTGTGCTTAATGAATTGCCATATGAAACAATCGATTGAGAACCAAATCTGCATCCTCATCCCAGCTTCTCCTTTAACCACTAAAATGTAAGCCCCCTTCCACCTGTCCTGATGTCAACTCATTCAAATTGTCAACCCACATTAAACACATGTCTGCCTGTGGTGTTATGAGGGCAGGTGATTTGTCCTATTGAGAGGGGCCTCTGTATAGACAGATTTCTTTCTTTACAAGCCTTAAGTTTGAAAATTCTGAAGTCAGGGAGGGGATAGAGCATCTTTGCTGAAGGGTACTTGGCATGGTCCCGCCCCAACCAGACAGCTGTCTCTTTAATGTAATGCTTTGTCTCTCCTGGAAAAGACAGAGCGCTTTTCCCTTGGTGAAGTTTCTGCTGGCTGTATCAATTGCAGTTTTAACATAGGAAAAATGGAAGGAGAAAGGGATTATGTGGTAAAAAATAGCTCTTTTCTCTCAGCGTTTTTCTCCATAGATGTGAGTAGGAATGCCTCTGAGACATTCTGCCAATCTCCGTCATGCAGAGAAGTAAATGGAGTGGTTGGGGACATGGGCTTTGGCATCAGGGAGGTGCAGATTGTCATCTCAGCCCTCCCTCCCCCATTTGGCTAGCTGTGTGATTTTTTTTAATATCAGCTTTATTGAGATTCAGATACTGTAAAATTCACCCTCTAAAGTATACAATTCAATGTTTTTTACTCACAGAGTTGTGTGACCATATTATCTAATTCCAGAACACTTCTATCACCCCAAGAATCCCCATGCCATTAGCAGTCACTCCCAGTCCCCCTCATCCCAACTCCTGGTAAATAGTAATTTACATTTCATCTCTATAGATTTCCCTATTTTAGATATTTCATATAAATGGAATCATTTAATACATGAATACATGGCCTTTTATGTCTGGATTCTTTCCCTTAGCATAATGTTGTAAAGGTTCATCCATGTTGTAGCATGGGTCATCACTTCAGTCTTTTTTATAGCAGAATAATATTCTATTGTATAGATAGACCACATGTTCCTTATCCATTCACCAGTTGATGGATATTTAGGTTGTTTCCACTTTTATGTCTATTTCCTGATAGCTAATGATATTGAACATCTTTTCACCTGTTTAATGGCCACTTGTACACCTTCCTTGGATAAATGCCTATTTAGATTCTTTGCCTGTTCTTTTAATTAATTTTTATTTTTTAAAATATATTTTTTTCATTTACAGTTGACATATGATACTTAGTTTAAGGTATACAACATAGTGATTACACATTTATATAATTTATGATGTGATTGCCCTGATAAGTCTATTACTTACTCTGATGGCTCTCTGTTGTTGCTTAAACTCCTTTCTTCAACCAGAGACCTGGTGATTTCCTCTGCTGTAATTATTTTAATGCCTTCTGAATATGTTGACATAAGAACCAGGCTTCAATTTGCCCTAATATCAGCAATAATAGAAGTAGTGTCATTTATTCAACACTCACAATCATGCTCCTTTCACATATCATTTCAGTTACTCTTCCCAACAATCATGAAATGTAGGTATCAGCAGCCTTGTTTTAGCAACAACAAAAAATGGAGACTCAGAGAGGTCCATAAGCTTGCCTAGATTTGCACAGCTAGTAAATGCAAGAGTTGGACTGGACCCCTAGTACACCCAACTCTCAAGTCTTTTGTGCTTTTCTTTATACAGTGTCACCTCTTAGGAGGTTGGATTTACCAGAGCCCTTGATCATTAGACACTAGGGTATTTTTCTGTGTTTCAGAATTAAAAAGCCAATCCCTTCTAATCCATTGATAAATGTAGTACTTAACAATTTAGATCTGTTGCCACTCACTTAGCAAGATGGGCCCTCCCCTATCTTGACAATCTTCCTGTCTTAAAAATCGAGCTCTTCTTTCAGATTCAATGACAGTGCTAAGACAATGGCTTCACATGTACTCAGCAGGGTCATGGAGTTAGAAACACCCCCAATATATTGGTGAGTCACAAAGAATTCACTTGCAATAACCTGAAGTTTGGAGCGAGGTGGCCAAAATGATCAACATGGCTGGCTTTCACATCAATGTGATTATGCCATGTGCTATAATTTATAGTGTAAACAAGTTTTCTGCAAAAGCTAAATATATCACACAACTCATTTAACATGCACAGAAGGAGCAGTTAAATTATTTCAGTCCCATTACTCAAAATGTTCAGAAAATTCCTCTGTATTAGAGCCAGTGCAGGTTTGGCTCTGCAGCCAAATACATCAACATAAATGTTGAATTCCCGAGGGAAATGCATGCCTCGTACTGTTACTTAGGGAAATATATGTCCAGACATTGTGGAGCCCCTTCTAAAACAATTCTCATTTTGTTAAAACAATAGGATCAAATTTTCAATCATGTTAGCCAGCATCTCTGCATTTATAAAGCTTTGTAGGCAGATATGGATGTCAATAAAATGGTGATATGTTTTTAAAGGATTAATAATTTGGGAAAGGCGGAAGTGAAGCTGAGATTTTCAGTGTCACTTTCTAAATTTTGTCTACCTACCTGGAAAGAATTCCTTGTGGAAGCCATATGCGATGTCTCAAAACTATTTAGATTGGAGTAATTATCAGAACAAATGGTGTCATTGGATGATATTAGTCTGTTTGTGTTCCTTCTGTCTACCCAATGAATCAACATTAATACAGATATTTAGAAACACATGGAACACAGTCATCTGTGATTCCATTTTTGTTTTAAAATATATGTTTAAAACTTGATCTTACCTTTCTACCTACTGAAACTTACCTTTGGATTGACAGTTTGCCATTGCATAGCCGTTATCCAGAAAAGATGCGTCCTTCTCTACTTTGTTTTTAAAAGGTCTAGTTCAGGAATAGGTATGAAATTTTATCAAAGATATTTTTTGGCATCTATTGAGATGATCATATGGTTTTTATCATTTAATTTGCTGATGATGTAATGTATTATACAAATAGATTTCTCAATATCAAATTATTTGTGCAGTCCTGGAATCTGGTAGATTAATATTTTATGATATGCAGTTCAGTTGTATTTTATGCAGATTTGAATTTTCCAGATTTAAAAAAAGTTGAAATAATAATATTAATATAAACTCTCTTTGTACTCAAGACATCGATCTGCTTCTACTTCTGGCATGCAAAAGCTCTTTGTGGCAAAGGTACAGTTCCTTTCCTTTCTGCAACATTCGCTTTAACATGAGAACACATTTCTTCATCTAGTTTTCCTTGATTCCAAATAAAATGACATCTCATGTATTCAGGATAACTCAGGCTGAACTATCTTGATACAGTGATCCCAATAGATGATAAAGATTGGGTGATTCTTATGCGCTAGGGACTGGAAGTGGCTTATCTCATTTAATATTACAGCAATCCTATAAGGCAAGCCTCCTTTCATCCAGGAACTTGAAAGTTTAAGGGATTTGATCCAAGATGACACAACTAGTGAGGGTTCGAACCTGGGCCTATCCGACTGCTGAACAATTTTAGTTCCTACACTGAGCCTCTCACTCTGCTCAGGAGCCACACACAAGTCAGTTGGCTTTGCAAACAAGAAAATTACTGGTCTGTGAGGACCATGAATATTGGCTAGTTCTTATACATGTGTGTGTGTCCTTGAACTCGTGCTATGGCTAGCTTAGCTCACATTCATGAATCCTAGCAGAGAAACAAGTCCATTAACTATTGCTCAGCTTATTATGATGACTAGCCTCTGTTAGAACTTGCACCTGGGCAGCACATTTGACATAAAACAGTAGTAAATGAGCATGTTAAGCGTGGCACCAGAATCTGAAAAGCAGGTCCCATAAGGAGTAGTTATCAACTGATTAGAATGTCTGGTAGAGTAAGGAAACAACTCTGTCATGAGACCATGGACACCCTGCATGTATCCAAGTAAGTCATGTAGGCTGGGGCTTGAACCACAGCTTATCTGAGACTTGGCAGAACATCTAGTGATCCTCCCAGAACAGGAGAGGACAAGATGATCTTGACGTATACTTGAAGGCCATCTCCCCATGCCCCCGTGTCTCTTCTGGGAGTCTATCATGAGACAGTTTTTCATCCTCTCCCAGGTTCTGATGAGGTATAGAGTGTCCTGTCCTGTCCTGCCCACTGCAGAATACACCTGCAGCTATAAAACCCCATAACTAAAATCTAAAATGGGATCCTCAATAAGAGAATATCCCACGACTTGCTCTGTGGTCATTGGGCCCGTTTGTTTTGGTGTCATCCTTTTTTGGTGTGTGGGACACACCAAAAAGGGTGAGCTTTGGCAAATCTTCCCTCCTTCCATTATGTAAGTACTAAACTATCTGAATCTAAAAGTAAATTGCTGTATTTTTACCAGTTGAATCACTTGGGCCTTAGCATCTACTGGTCGTGTGCGTGTGTGTGAGTGTGTGTGTATGTGTGTGACAAGTGGTATCCGTGCTCACCTGATGGAAAGCTCACAGGGATCCTGGGCTACATGTGCCCCAAACATTTTTTCCAGCTCTAGGATTTTATAGAGGTTAAACACTGTCAATATGTGTGAGGCGGGGTATCATTTTGATGTAACAGAAAGGGTTGAGCACATAAATCAGGTGGGATTTCATAAGCAACTGGATTACATTGGTGTCAACAATTTAGTTGGGCCTAAATTGTCAGTTTTGACTATTTGGCTTGAGCAATCTGAAATAAAACGTGAATTCTTTATGCATCAGCATAAAAGAAATCCTCTCTGCTGTGTCAATTCAGATAAACAGCTCTTTCCACAACCTTCTCTAGAACGAGTTTGAGAAACAGTTTAAAGTACTCCAAGCTAAAGGGCTGTGTTATCAGCAGCTGAGAATTTGCAGTGCCTTGAATCCAGCTAAAAATGTGTCCTTGCCCCATTGAATTTACTGTAAGGCACAATGGCTGTCAGCAGGCATGAGTTGTAGTGCACTTAAAAGCAACTTAATATTTCAGTTGTTCTGAAGAGTTTCCTTAGATAGAGATTAATGGACCAGCTCAATAAAGGAGTTCTTTACTTAATCCTTTAACAATGAAGAGCTGATACAGAGAGATAAGTAATGAAGTACACTCTGTGATTGGGTGGTACCTTGGAGGTAACTAGAGGGCTTTCTTCTTTCTGATCAGCTGTGGTTGCTCTAAGTAGCTGAAAAAGTCTGAGAGGGACAACCCTGAAAGGAACAAATGGCAAGAAATCTGCCTTTCCTCATGACTTAGGAAGGGAGCCAATGAATGAGGTCTCTCTCCAGAGAAAAAGGTTGAGCACTAGAGACACTCTTGTCAGGTAGCAGAGGTCCTAGTACAGGTCTCAGAGCCTTGGGAGAATAAAGGGTCATTCGCCAATATAGGGGGCAGCCTAGTGTGATGGAGTGTGTGTGTGTGCTTTGGACTGTGGTGGAATTGGTGATATAAATTCAGTGCCCTCGGAGTAGCTAAGAAGACCTTGGATGTCAGGCTCATCAATGTCTTAATTCAGTCGGTTCTACTTTCTACATGTCTCTAGAATCTGGTCCCTTCTCTTCCCCATCCTCACTGTCTTATGCTCTGGCCACCACACTCTGTTACCTGGACTATACTACAATGATAGTCTAACCAGTTTCCTTGCCACCTCCTTCTTCCATTCAATCTATATTCTTTGCTCCCAGGGATCTCTACTTCTGATTATTCATGTCCATGCTCTGCTTAAAACTTTGATCATTCCCCTTCTATTGTTCTTAAGAAAAAAAAAAAACATGGCCCAGTCTCACCCCAACCTATCTCCTTAGACTCATCACCTTTCACTAGTGCCTATAGGTAGTATACTCCAGCCAGAGCAAGAGTCCCACTCTTCCTGAAACCTCAGGTTTTTTGACCCCTCCATTTGTTCTCCTGCTGTTCTTTTCTTTCTTTCTCTTCCGTTCAGTCTGCCTTCAATGCATCAGTCAAAGGCCACTGCTTCTGGGTAGCTGTCACCAGACTCCCCGAGTAAACTTAGACATTCCTTCTTTGAGTCTTTTCTTACATCCTCTAACATTGAACTTACAACATTGGATTGTCATTGTCTGTTTATGAAGTCTTCATTCTTGCTAAGCGAGTTTATTAGGGAAAAGAGCTATGTCATCCTCATAGTTTCTTCCCTAGGGCAGACAGAGTCATGGCAAGTAATAATGGTAGCAACAGTATTATTGATGTTCATCAACCATTTCACATACATAGTCTCATTTAATCTTCATACCAACCTTCTAAACTAAGTACCATTATTAGCTCCATTTTACAGATTAGAAAACTGAAGCTATGATAAGTAACTTGCTGGATTCCACATTTAGTAAATTTTAAAGCTGGGGTTCAAATTCATCACAGCCCAGCTCCAAAACCTGTGCCCTTAAGTGCTGCACTATTGTTTCAAGTATCATCAGCCCCATAAATGTTGTTGAATGAATCCCTATTACTCTACTTGGATGTCTTTCTTTATTACCTAGTATGCCTCAAAGGAAATTTATTCAAGATGCTTGTACTGTACCACTGAAGTGTGCAATTTCAACTATAAGGCCCATGTTTGAGATATTTTTTAAAGGCAAAACATTCTCTTTTCCTTTTTGGAATTATCCCAACATTTGTTTTCAGGTCTAGGTTGGTCTACTGGGTTGTGGTTTTCTTTGGGAAAATCTGCTCTTCGACGTTTTCATACACACACTCCTAAAAAATGGTACAATAGTATTTTGGCATGTGTAACATTCTCAAAAGCCATCTGAATTCTATTAGGCAGTTTGTCATTTGCATGATAACTTGACTTCCCTCATTGGGAGAAAATTACATAACCCAGAGAAATATACCAAGAAAATGAAAATCAAATTCACAATAATGACTGTGGAGCAGAAAATTGGTATTGTGCTGAATTTATGTGATCAATTCTAAGGAAGTCCAAGGTAGAAGAGGTGGCAATTTGATACAAGTCAATAGTCATATACATCAAGGCTTACACTATTATCTTTGGCATATGCATGCAGTACAGATATAAATCCATATACACCACAAACACTCTAGATCAAAGATATTTATTCCTTTTTTTCTTACTATTGCCTTTTATGTACTCCACACTCTGGCCAAGCAGACTATTTGGCATTTCCTGAATCTCTGACATAGATATTATTTCATTCCCATTGCACAGAGGAGTAAACTGAGGTTCAGAGAGGTTAAGTAACTTAAATTCAGGTTCCCTAACTAAATCTTATGCAATATCCATAGAGCAACAATTACCTCCAAAACATAGTGCTTGACCAGATGAGTTGTTTCGACACGATGTTCTTCTAATACCTGGGGCACTTTCCAATCCCTGGTACCCTGGCTGTGACCAAAGCAGTACTGCTTTAATCTCTTTTTAATTTGGGATTCCTCATAAGATTTTATCTACCAGGGGGAGGATTCTTGAGTTTAGAAGAATTCAAAACTATTGGCTAAAAGCAGCAGGGGTCAGCAAACTATTTTTATGTAAAGACTCAGAGAGTAAATATTTCAGGCTTTTCAGACCATAGATTCTGTTACAACTACTGAACCTGTCCATTGCAGCACAAATGCAAAGCCAGTATATAAATGAATGATGTGGCTCTGTTACAATACAGTTTTCTTTGTGGATAATGAAATTTGAATTCTATTTAATTTTCCTAGGTTATGAACAATTATTCTGTTTTTGATATTTTTTCAGCCTTTTAAAAATGTAAAAATCATTTTTAATTCACAGAGACAGTACAAGAACAGAGGGAGGGCAGGCTTAGACTGAGGGCTTCAGTTTGCCAACCCCTGGACTAGATAATTCCTAAGGGAACTCTCAAGTCTTATGCTGAGGAACCAGAGTAACCTCATAAGATGCCGATTTTCTGAAACTTCTAGAAAGCCATCAGCTATGATGGACACTTCTCTGCCTGCATGCCCCTGGGAGGGTATACGGTCTAGTTTAGATCCAGGCTGTGGGCCTACTACATGGCAGTGAACTAGAGGGCCCCACCTGATTGATCTTGGAGATTTATCCCTATAGCATATAGTCTAGATCTTCAAACTGTTTGTTACTGTCACAGCCCTGAAACTGGAATTTTCCAGGATTCCCAGTGGGGTGGTCATGGAATCAGACTTTTAAGTTAAAACCTTGAGAAAATTAAATGCAGCTTCTCCTGAGAAAAAAAGCCTGTGCACCTTTACCTCAGGGAAACAGAATGAATGCTTTGAAAAATATCACCACCTCTTCCTCATTGCCTGCCATACTACCAACAAATGATTCAATGCTGCAGAGAACACAAAGCACGAGGTAGGAAAATATATAATTCCCTGAGTAATTCTAAACCAGTCATGTTTCATTCCTCCAGCCTACTATATTAAGAGGAAGTGCCCTTTAAGAAGTCAATAAGGCTGAATTACTATTCTAGAAGGAGGGCCCACAGTTAGACACTGCCAGGTGAGAAGGCACAAGTCTTGAGTTATCCCACAGATTCTAAAATGCTCAGCTCAGCTCAGCTGTTATTCATTTGGAGCCATAAAAAACTTAATCTGATTGCGATCAGCTCTTATGAAGACAATGGTAATTTAAACTAGTCCAATGAAGACCCCCAAAGAGCTGAGACAGAAGCTATGGTTCCTAATTTTTGCTCAGTGTCTAAAACCTCAGTGAAACAGCTTCCATATCCCCCGCATGATAGATATAGCAGCACTGACTATCTCTAACACCGTTCCCAGGCCAGTCTCCTAGTGTGGACTATAGAGAGCAACGTTCAGGCTATCAGATGGAAACTACAAGAAAGCACAGGACATTCCTAACTGACAGAACAGTCTAACAATTAAAGCTACTGAACAATAGAAAGGTGTTGCCTGCTATGCATTAGACAATGGCTAATGGCCGTATGTTGGGATGTTGTGTTATCTCCACTGAGTGACAAGGTGAAATAGATAAGACTTACAGGCACTTCCAACTGTAAGAGCCAGGGTCCATCTGAGTATCAGTCACCCATATCACAGCTATTTTCATAGATACCTAGGAGCTGGAATTCAGCCGGTATCAAGTGATACATTTGATGAGCTATCTGCCCAGAAGGGCACCGTTTTGTAATTCACAAAAAGGCACTTTGTACACTTGCAGCCTACACATTCAGGGTTCTAAAGGTGGCTTCTGAGCAAGAGTTCTGGATCAACAAACATCCTCCAAAGCCCAGCCTCATACATAGAGATTAGAACCAGGTATATATTGGAAGTGCCTCCTAAGAGTGGCTGGCCCAAATATAAGGTACTCAAGGGAAGCACAGCTTCTAACGAGAGCCATCCCTGGCCTATTTCTCTGAATCTACAGGTCACTTCACATTTATAAGGAGCGGGATATCAGAACACTTTTTTTTTTATACTTTCACTTGGAACTGTCTGAGTGTTTCCTCTTGCAACAGGTTTTCAAATCTCCAGGATATCTTAAGTACTCTAAGAGGATCTCAGGAAACTCAAAACAGTTATGATGGGTTTAGACCATTCTAGAAGGGTAAATTCAACCCCTGAAATTTTCCAGACTCCTTAAGGATCTCTGAATTTCTCCTCATCTGGTCAAAGGCTTCCAGTGAGGCTTGCTAGTTGATACCTCTGCTAGTCTTTGGGTCACCACCAGAGCTTTTTAAAAAAATTATTATTCCAACATCTACAGCACCATTTTTCAGGTAATAATAACAACAGCAGTAACTGAGTTAAAAAACAATAGCTACCTATATTTACTCCTGGGCAACTTGTATATACTTTCTTTTTCTTCTTCCAAAAATTCCCTGAAGTCATTATTATTTTTGTCCACTTTAACACGTGAGAAAATTGAGATCTAAAGAGTTTTTTCTCTAGTTCAAGAGAGCATACATGTTAAAAAATCCTGTGTTTGAACTCAGGTCTGTTTGACTCTCAGGCCTTTGCTCTTAAACCTATGTTACCTCAACTAAAGTCTTCATTTCTGTAGACCCTTCCAAATAATATTTCAAGCCCTCTAGTTTTTCCTCTTCAAAATCACCTAAGCATTTCTGTATGTAAAGTGGCAAGGTTATGGAGAGTGATTCTATCATTTTGTGGTTATAACTCACATGGGACCTGTCACATCATAGCGTTCTAAGATGTCTCAGTGCAAAGAGACCTCTGAGGCCATGAGGTTCAGCTTGAGGTCCAGAGATTTAGAAATAGACAAGATGTGGGCACAACTGCTCCCTCTTTCTCCAAAACCTACACAGTCTTCTTTTTGTTCATTTTATCTCATCTGCCACAATTTTTGTTATTTGAGCTTTAACAGGATCATCATTTCAGGCTAAGGATTTGGTTTTGTCGACACATTTTTCTGGATTA
This sequence comes from Eonycteris spelaea, assembly GCA_003508835.1. NCBI lineage: Eukaryota > Metazoa > Chordata > Mammalia > Chiroptera > Pteropodidae > Eonycteris > Eonycteris spelaea. The sequence continues at coordinate 2,567,211 of PUFA01000200.1, forward strand.
TTTTATTTTTTATACTATAGAAATTATGAATCATAGTAAAAATAAAAACAATTTTCATGTAAAGACAGATGTTGTGAACTGTTAGATATGTAACAAACGTCTGAAGTCACTCAGGATATCTACTGTGTTCAGTTTTCACCTAATAGAAAAGTGGAAGAACAATTGTTGTTTTTAAAGATAACACACACAGGCATCCATTATATGAACATGATTTTTTCCCCACACGTTTTGGGATATCTGATGTGTAATGAATTTGTCTACAGAATAATAACATGAAAATAGACTACCATTTTTCTGCTGAGAGTACCTTACCTACAATGGTTGTGAATGGTGCTGCTATAATAATTAAATCACAAATCTTTCATAATCTCACGCTTTCCCTGGTGTAATGGTCAGCATTAGCTATGGATGGGAATGCAAACAAGTACATGTATATTCAATAATAAAGCTTAATAGGTCAGGGAAAGAGTGGAATGAAATGAATGCTTAACACCTCTAGAGATAACTAATAGTAGTTTGCCTTCCTAGTTACTTCCTCGTATTGTATTTACTGGGACTTGAATACATGAATCAAATTGTCCTTTATTAACAACCAAATCCATACCAAGCTTGTTGTACTGGGAGTGTTTAATGTCATTCACTATGTAAACTGGCTGCCTGTTTCCAGAACTGAACAGTGGAGGGTCTTTAATTTCCATCTTAAAATTACATAGAGGTGATTGGAGAGTGAAATAACTGCTGAATTCGGGTCTTCAAACTTTGGCTTTGGATGTGCTTGTTCTACCTGAAGGAATGTAGCCTGAAGACCATGAGCCATTTCTGGATCCAGCTTGAGACTCAATGAGACATTTCCTGAATCATGACTTACCTACAGTTTGTTCAGCAAATTAAAATTAGAAGAACAAAGTCTAACAAAGACTTTGCATGTCATTACTTGTTAATAGTATTAATGGTGTACATTATTTCTAAGTATGAAGATATATGTCCAAACTAACAATGATATCTGCATTAATTTTGTGTTTTCATAAAGTATTTCACATGCTAGAGTGTAAATTAATCATTATCTCATTTAACAGATGAGAGACACAGATGAGGCTCAGAGACAGTAATTGTCTTACCCAAGTTATGAGAGTTTATGATGAACCAAAAATTGAATCCAACTAGATTCCATGTCAATATGTTTTCTCTTGTCTTATGTGTTTTGGTTGTTTTTTAAAATTTTATTTAATACACCTCTAGGAAAATATTATACTATCAAGTTCTGGCTAGAAATGATATAGGTTCTGTGTTTACCTCCAAGATTTCCTAGCTGCATGATCATGGACAAATTCCTTAACCTCTGTAAGCCATGGCATTTCCATCTAGAAAATGGAGCTAATGATAGCACCTCCTTCACAAGGTCCAAATTGCATGCTGCTGGTCAAATACTTAACACCTTTTCTGATACAGAAATACATACTATAAATGATAGGGATCATTTATCATCTATCTTGTTAAACACTGAGATGCAAATTACACATAGATATTGCCTATCTGTACACACACACACACACACAGACAGACAGACAGACAGACAGAATAAAGCCCTTTAGGACCAGCAAGAAAGAGCAAAGCATGCTTGGAAAATGGTAATCAGTCTAGAGAAGCTGGGACTGCCCCCACTTGAAGTCTAGGGACAAGGTCTATCGGTGTATTTACTAAATAAAAATATTATCACCAATTGCTCTTTGAATGTTCTATAACTGGAAGTTTAAGATGATAAGCAGTCTTTCCTCTGTAGCTCAAATTGGGAGCTAGAGCGGTAGCACTGGAATTAATATCTCTGCAGAAACAAAAGGCTATGAGTACTCAATAAACAATTTCGAAGGTGCTAATTCATCACCAAAATTCACACCACTCATATATTTCAGGTGCCTTGCCTTAGGAGAGAAAGATTTCTTATCCACATCATAGGTTTACATCTCTTGGATCAAATTTTACAGGAAGAGATCAGTCATATATCAAAAGGTTAATGACTAGCCATCTCTCGCCCAGCTATTTTGTGGTCACTGAGCTGCCACAGTGCAGAGGGCACTGAAAGGTAGTGGAAGTTCACTGGGCCTTTTACCTCTGTCATCCAGAGAGCTCCGACAGGCTTTGACAATAGCCTCTGGAGCTAGGGGCTGTTATCATACCCCTATTGTTTCACTGGAGACTTGAAGCATCCTTTTCCTGTGGAGATCCAATGCCACATCCCACCTCTGCAGTGATTGATCAGTACATTTATTATGCCTTCGGTAGTAAAAATATATAGACTCCAGTCATCTCTGGAGATGCTGAAATAGTCTTTTTCCCTCTTGATTTAGGGAAAGGTAGAGAGAGAAGACATGTACAGAGTATGACATAAATATAAGAGCTCAAATATCTAATTAGCTGAAAGAATTTCAGTTCCCTCTGCACCTTTGACAGGATTGCAGCTGTCAGATTGTAGCTCCAATATTTTATCCTCATTGCAAGATCTATCTGAAGATGGTTTAGAAAAGACATTTTCTAATATGAACACCACTCTGTTTTTTTGTAGGATGCTTGAGGATGACCTGAAGTTGAGTAGTGATGAAGATGACCTTGAACCTGTGAAGACCTTGACCACTCAGTGCACTGCCACTGAGCTCTACCAGGTAGGAACAGCTCAGGGCTTGGCTTTGGACCTAAGGGTGGGGAGTAAAAGGAACTGGAGTGGTTCTGTCATACACAAGCCAATCCCTGCTTCATTTCTGGGCTTCTGCAAGAAGAAGCGAAAATAGGCATAGCATTCTGGAACAGATTGAATCAGCTCACACTTTCACTAAAACTATAGTGAGGAGATGCTGAGATTTTGAAAACTGCTTTCACCTTCTTCCTCTATTTCTGGTCATCAGAAGCAATTGAGATTTTTTCCCTCTCTTGAACTATGTCTTGAGTGAGGTATAACTTTCCCTTAGTGAGGCTTAGAGCCCATATTCATTAATTAATTAAAATATAAATGTGACTGGTCCATTCACTTATCCCAGGTGCATCACTTCAGAACACAGCTGAAAATCAGTACCCAGCATCCTGCAGCTTACATGAACCTTCAGGCAAAAAGCATTTGGCAAAAGCTTGCTGCTGCCCCATCTTCCAACATTCTTCATTACGAGCATTTGCAGTGTTTACAACTAAATTAAATGGCGGGCATGTGTGTTTTCAGCATTTCCAATGAGACTGGATTCTTGATTTGCAAAGGCCAAGTATCATTGCTGAATCATGAGAATGGCAATGCAGTGTGCAATGTCAATGATGCTTGTGTATTTTCTCTGTGACAGAGAACTACCTTCCATGCGGGGTAACTTTGGATGGGCTTATCACATCAAATAAGGAACACTGAATAATTACCTTTTTTTGAAAAGCCAGTATCTGACCAAGTTCTTTCTACAATGAAGTCTGCTAAGTTATAAAACTGAAACCAGACTGTTTCAGTTTTATTATTCCTTGATCAGTACATTTAGGAATGCTCGCACACTGATATTTCAAGATAGTTAACAATATGGAACTCCATACCACTAAATATTTTCTGAGGAGCCTGCAAAGAAAAGCATAGGAAAAATTCTCAAGGCTCACCTACTCCATTCTCCTCTATAATTATTTATCACATGAGAACTCCTACCATCCGTTATAATTTTAAAATTGAACACATCATTAACATTCTGTCGCCAACACTTTCTTCTCCTTTACTTTCTCCACTTTATTCTCCTTGCATTTTTGATAGTATGTAAATATCGAATCTCTGTAACTTTGGTGTTTTATCAAGAGCAAACACAATTGTCTCCCACAGGCCTGTTGTGCATTTAATATACAGAATGTAAGCAGTCCCTGGCTCCTACTTGAGTCATGGGCTCAGAGCAAATGTGAAGTGCACACTTAAATTCCAATGTCTGCCATTCCTATTTTCTGCATTTAATACACTAATGACAAGAACATTTTATTGGTAAATAAAAAAAATAATTCTAGATCATCAATTCTGACTGATGCAACATTCCTTTTTAATGGAAGTATTTAAAGCAGAAATCAACAATGTAAGAATAGATTTTGCATATGGACTTCCTCTCTATATGATCACATAAACACAATCTGATTTTTAGCTTCTCAAGTCGTTTTCTGTATTAACCTAAAGAAGTAGCATCACATCTGTTGGCCCAAATCATCTAGGGTTTTAGGATGTTTGTGGTGACTTTGTTTAAGTGTCAAGACTCTTGGAAAATCCCAATTTTTGAGTTGGAAGCTTTTTGTGGCATGCTGTCCTTAGACCCGTCATGCCTTCCTCAAAAAAGCTTATCATTTGAAAGAGAGGTCGAACAGGAAGACCTGAAATATGGCAAAAAAACAACTTATTTCCTTAGCTGGGCCCAAGACACAAGAAGTGAGCACACGAGTATAAACACTTGCTAATGAACCCTCCTTATAGAGTTTGAGGACTGGTTAAAAGACTGGAAATCTAAAACGAAGAGAGAATGCACGTGTAGCAGCAGAAGTGGCAGTGACAGCCATGTTTGGTGAGCTCTGACCTTATGAAGCTTAACATTCTTTTTCAAAGATGTGCGGATTGAAATCATTTTTCTATTTTTATTGTGATAAAATTCACATAACAAAATTCACCATTTTAAAGTGTACAATTTGGTGGCATTTAGTATTTTCACTAGGTCGTGCATCCATCACTAGTTCCAGAATATTTTCATCACCCCAAAAAGAAATCTCACATACATTAAATAGTTACTCCAATTTCCCTGATCCCTCAGCCTCTGACAACCACAAATCTACTTTCTGTCTCTATGAATTTGTCTATTTCATATAAATGAAATCATATAATTTGTGACCTTTTATAACTGCCTTCTTTAACTTACCATAGTGTTTTCTAAGTTTGTCCATGTTGTAGCATGCATCAATACTGCATTCCTTTTTATGGCTAAATAGTATTCCATTGTATGGATATACTACCTTTTGTTTATCCGTTCATCACTTGATGAACGTTTTGATTGTTTCCACCTTTTGGCTATTGCAGCAAATAGTGTCATTATGAGCATTTATGTCTCAGTTTTTGTTGTAACATTTTCAGTTCTTTTGAATTGAATATTTCTCTCAATTCTTCCACCTAAAATAAAATTGTTGAGTCATGTAGTAATTCTATGTTTAACTCATTGAAGAACTGCCAAAATCATTTTTCTTCTCAAGTGAGATAACAGTGCCATGTAGATAATATAGTTATAGTCTGTCATCATTTAATTGGGACTGTTATGCCTCCGGCAACATCAGGAGGAGAGCTGAGCACTCCCATTTATGGAGCTAACTTGCTCTGTGCCAGGCATTAAGTTAAGGTGCTCTGTCTCATATAAACCTTTCAGCAAACCTTAGAGATAAGTTTGGGCCTCTTGTCTGAGCTACGGAATTACAGAATCATTCTATTTGTGGCAAGATGATTGTGAGAAGAGCATACAAACAAATGCATTGGTGCATTAAATTATCTGTCTAAGGGACCAGACCACACTATTGGTTTGAGCTGATAATAATAGAAACTTTCTCAGAACCCAGTGGCTACGTTCATACAGACATACTTCGATAAAAAAAAAGCTATTAACTTTCTGGAGACATCCTCAAATTACCTCATCCATAATCATTGCACCTGGACTCACCTAAGGAGACCCAAATGGTCCAGGTTTAGTGAGTACACACCAATCTTTTTCAAAAAGCTTCTAAGACATTATGCTATGATTTACAACATAACGAATCCCAGGAGAATGCATTTCAAATGTATGCATGAAAATGAAACACAGGATCAAGATGTGTCTGTTTTCTGATTTGACATTTCAGTCCCAAGTGTCTCATAATCAGAACCACTTCCCTCTCCCTGCCCCCTACACTGGCACCCTCCACAGCAGTACTAGCCATGCTGGGCAGGTGTTGTGCACAAGCAGACACCAATAGAACAATTAGGATATTTTTAAATGCTAAGTATTTTTCCTGCAAATGGAAAAGTGGAGCTTGAGGCCAGAATGGAAGAATTATAATATACAAATTAAAGGCACCAATGGTCAGCCATGGAGACTCAGGGTTAAAAGAAACATTTTTAATAACATTTTTAATAAAATATTTAAAATCAGAGATACACAATCATGCATGGTCATGGTTTCAGTGAAAAAGCAATAGTGATGTACCCTGAAAATATTTGTCAGTAGCTTGTGTGGTCTCTCCACACTCCCATTACATTTTGCTTTCTCAGTTGAGATTATTTTGGAAGTAGATATGTCCATGCTGTCTTCTAAGGTGATATGGCAGTGCTGGAACAGTTTAGGCGAGCAAACAAAAGCATAGATGTATAATCGAACAGATTTGAATTCTGGCTCTGCCACTTGCTGGGTGACTTCAGACTAAAGACCTAAGTGTCCATAGAATGGAAATAACAATAGCAGCTACTTTATTAGGTCACAGTGAGGATTCAATGATTAAGTGAATGAAGATAGGCAAAATCATTTGACACTATGATTAGCACATAGTAAGTAGCCACTGCTTTCTTTACATGATCATCATCATCATTGTTACTACTAATAACTATGTAAAATATCTCATATTTTTTGAAATAGTAGATACATTATTTTTCCTTGTCTTGTAAGAAATGGGATGTTAAAGAGAGCTGCTCAATTAAGTACATGGAAAACAGCCAGTATGTGGCAAACTTGAATAAAAAGCTCCTGTCTTGTCCTAATGTGTAATAGCTGTATGAGCCCGACCATGGGAAATTGTACATGTAGTCGTTAACAGCATGGTTGTTAGAATATAGAAGCCTGGGTTTCAATCCCAGCTCTAACAGACTAGCTGCACAACATTAGGCAAATCACCTAATATCTCTGAATCTCAGATCTCTCACTACTAAACTAAGATAAACCAGTCTTCTGTCCAACTCATAGGAGTATTTGTGAAGATTGAGTGTAATATAATAGTTTGAAATTTTCAAGCTCTACATAAATAGGTGAGTATTCTTTCTTATTGCCCTTTAAAACATTCACTAGAACCCCCTTCTTTTGGATTCATTGGTAAATAGATACTGCCCTTTTATTTTGGCCTTGGTGTCCATAGGGGTCTGCTAGGAACTGGATTGAGTGTCCTAACTGCCCCTCAAAGGCACCCATTGGATGTGAATAACCTTTCCTCCCCTGAGTCCTGACAAGCTTTAAACCAGACATCATAGGAAGAAAGGCCAATGATGCTGCACCAAGTCCTCCAGAAAATTACATGCCTCTAAAAAGAGATTTTCTTCAAAGGACTGGCATGGGTGGAGAGTTGGGTCATGCATTTTGCTTGCAGTTCTTACTTTATTTTTCTGAGCTCTCACTCCACCCTGGAGGAAGGCTGTACTTTGGTTTTCTCTCAGGAAATGACCCTGGATGGGAAATAATCATTTGAAGTTGATGTTGGACATTGGAATGTTCCAGAAAAGTGTTTGAATTAGATGAAATGTTTTGTACTTAGTGTCTGCACAGACATATGTATTGCAGTACATTATTTTTTAAGTTGGAGATCAATAATATGTTTGGGATGTGGGTCTATATGATGTCCATGACCCAGCTGACCAAATTTTTACTTCTCAGCTGCTGCTGTTGGCATCATAGATATAAAATTCAACCCTGGCCTTCCCATGCAACACTTATTGAACTGCCATTTTCAAGCCAGGCATCAGGGCTGGCAGTGATGCTGTGATGAGCTTATTGGGATTTGGTGAGAGAGTGATATGATCCAGTAGGACAGGCTTCATGGGAGTTCATAGGACTAGGTTTCTCTGAACACCCTAACCTCATAGCAGTGCACCTTCAGTTTTCCTTTTCAAAAAAAATTCTTATGTTTCTCAGGATTAAAAGAACCCATGAAAATGAGGGGTTAATCCTGGAATCAATTTTCATCTACAGCTGAGAACCAGCTATTGATGCTGTGCTTGCAGGTCAATAAAAGATCTAAAGATATAGACCTAGTGCTTCTCTTTCAATATAAGCAGCGTAATCAGTCTCAAATGTTTTTTAACAAAGAAATTGTATTGACAGGTTTATTAAAATTGCTGTCTTTAAAGTTTTAAGTTATCTACAATTTGACCTATTCCAAAGGCTTCTAGAATGTGTGGTGACCAAACTCCAGAGCTCCCTCCAGCACATATCCATAGAACCATGAAAATATCTGCTTAATATTTGATTGAATGATAACATGATGTTTGATTTACACAGCTCTGAAAATGTAGTCTGTTATAAACATTCTGGTGGCAGGATGGTCTGTGATACCTAGGTTCTGAAGTCAGATTAGATCTGGTCGCAGCTCTCCCTGGGCCATGAGCCGATACTGGTCTGTGGCCTGTTAGGAACCCCCGGACTGCACAGCAGGAGGTAAGTGGCGGGCTAGTGAGAGAAGATTTCTATTTGAAGCCACTCCCCAGCGCTAGCATCACTGCCTCAGCTCCGCTCAGATCCTCAGGCATTAGAGTCTCATAGGAGCACCGGTCCCTGGTGCCAGAAAGGTTAGGGACTGCTGCCCTAATCATCTCAGATTGGCATTAGAAGCAACAGACTTTAGAAATATAAAGGCCATAAAAATAAGTATTGTTAGAAGCCCCCTTCAGGGCATTTTAATGTTAATAACATCTTGTTATTAAGTGTGAATTAGACTGACAGCTTAGATGACTTCATTTAGCCAGTTAGAAGTTCAGAAAATGTATAATGTGGCTGGAAATGTTCAATTAGTAACCAAGCTCAGCTAAAGGACTCTAGATAAAGCTTGGAGTGATATGTTAGTGCTTTTCAATACAGACGAAGAATTCAAATTTGCTTTGAGCACAAAGGCATTCTAAGGAGTTGTGTCTGGATACATTATTGTAAGTAATCCCAATGTATGCAATTTTATTTAATACAGTCTTCTTTCTTTTTCTGTGTAAGGTTTTGCCCTTGTACCCTTAGGAATATGCACTTAATTCCTGGGAATGTGTGTAGTTTTAGACTAGATGCTAGTAGCTGAGCTGCACCTCAAGCATGTTAACATTTACAGAGAAATAATATCTTTTTTAAGCCCTTGCCCTCCACTTCATAATTATACTTGTCTTGAAGATCATTAATTACTTCAAACACAAAACAGCTTGCTTTTAGTCCAGGTTTTTTATTTTGGTTTTATGTTTCATTTGATTTTTGTTTGTTTGTTTGTTTTTTTTTTGTTATTGTTCGGTCAGCTCATGGACTAGGTCATTATTTGATAATTTCAAATGAGATAAATTCCACAGTAGCAGAAAATGTGAACATTCTGGAAGCTTTCAGATGTGTTCCTTATACCTGCGATGCATATCGAACTTTCAAAACATACTAGCCAAGTTAAATTCAAGCCCACTTTTATGTTTAAAGTTTGCTAATGAAAAAAATGCAATAAATGTTATTCTCGTTCTCAGCTGGCTCTTTTGAAGCTGATGTGCTGTAGTGAGTGCATTAGTTGTGAGAACAAACACTCTTCCCTGCTGTAAGCGTTCCTATTTTTTAGCCACAGTTCTCCCTCATCGTGCTGAACAAGTTGTTACCTCCCAAGGTTTCTCTGCATTTCCATTCACTTTGTTATCAGTAGAAAGACTGGGGAAGGTCTCTTTAGTGATGACATCGATATGGCACACACAGCAAGAGAGGTCAGCCTGTCAGAGCTATAGAAACAGCAGATGGATTAGGATGAAACCAGGTGCAAAATAGCTTTGATAGAGTCTTTTAATGTAAACAGTTTATCTGTCATTGCCTTTCATTGAAATCCCTCTCAAAATGATTGAGTTTGGGCTGTTAAGGCTGTAGAATGTACCTGAATAAAACCTGTATGTTGTCATCCTCTAACTATCCAGCAATTAGAGAATGAGAGGACATTTTAATTTATTCATTAAAGACAAGGAAGTAAATAGAATAACATATAAGGTTAATAGAATAGCATTGGCTTTTATATTCCCAAGATTGTGTTCCTCATTTGGCTGTATTAGTGTAGACACTAGATTAATAAGAAACTGCTTAGAGTTTGTATGATGTGATTTTTAAAGTGCTTCAGGCAATTCTGTGACTGTTCAGAAACCTATATGCTGATTTTTTTTCATTGTAATTATGTATTCTACTTTTACTACCAAATATTTTGACTTGTAACCTTCATAGATTGCCTTTTTTATAGTAATGATAAATACTTTGAGCACAGAGATGCAGAGAAACACAAAGTTTGTACATGCTGTGCTCGTCGCTGCTGATGACCAGATACAAGTTAATGTCCACTACAATTTGTGAATTATTCATCTATGAGCATTTCAGTTGCAAGGCAATGGCTGTTTTGCCTTGCTTAAAACTTTTCTCACAATGACTTTAAATCAGATATTGTTGACGGTGTTCTGCCTGTGCCAACAACAAACAGGAACAAAGTTGGCTATAATCTGCTATTTCAGAATGGATCACTCTCATGCAGGACAGGAAAAGTCACATTTTTTTTTTCCACAAAGAGCCACGTGGCACATATCTGGCTCTGTACAGAGGGTGGCAGGGAGTATAGCAGCCACCTCTGGGAAGCTGGGGATCACCAAGTTGATTTGAATTAGAAGGGAAAGGCATCACCATGTTTCTCTTGTCACTTTCCCTGGGCTCAAGGAAGTGGCTAGACAATGTTGGTCTTCCCTCCACTCTCACCACACTCCTTATTTAATTGAAACATGTTCTTTTCTTAGACCCCTTCATTACCCCAATTTGGATTCCAAATTCATGGTTGGAGCCTGGAGGTTCTGTCTTGGAGTCATTAGCTAACAAACCCCGGGCAATGTACCATGTGTATCTATGTTTATTGGAATTTTCCAAGTCTTGAGTTTATTCAGGGTTTTAGTATATATTACAGCAATATGCACATCTCCAGTAAAAGCTGTGTAATAAAGCACTTTGCCAAACTGAAAATGTAGGATTTTTAAATTTATATGCTGGCTTTGAAAATTTTACTGGGGCTTTGGTATAGTGCCCAAGGAATGCTTTACTCTGTCTCCCAGGTATCTGCTATCTGCTGGAAAAGCTACCAGGTGGGCTGCAAACACCCAGGACTTTATCCAGAGGGGAAAACAGAATCTTATTCTTTAGCAGCTGTATTAAGTTTCTTCTATTTGTCTAGCAAAATCAAAGAACATAAACATTGTAAGTGCACAGAAGAGGTGTTCAAATTTGAGATTGGCTACCAGTACAAAATTAACCATTCAAAATTCAAGTGGATAGGCAGATAAAGCAACGGACCCTTCCAAAATGTATGTGATGGCATAAATTATATTCCTGAGTTATCTTATGGGAGTCTTTGGGACATAAGATAAAACATTTATAAATTTCTAATAAATCTTGTTTCTTGCTAATGGAGGTAGACTCAGATTCCATATTTAGCCCTGAATCATATATGTATATATACAGTCATGTGTCACTTAATGACACGGATATGTTCTGAGAAATACATTGTTAGGCAATTTCCTCAATGTGTGAATGCTTAGGGGCCATGATGAGCAAAATAACAAAGATTAAATCAAGCACAAGAGAAAATGATGCAATCAAGAGATGCCGTATGTATGAGGCTGCTGCTGGCAGAACACAGCATACAGTTTTACAGCAAGCATTTTTTTTAATAAGTGTACTCTTTCCAGAGTACACTCTAAAATAATTATAATAAAAAGTATAATATAGTAAATACATAAGCCAGTAATAATTGTTTAGTATCATTATCAAGTACTATGTATTGTGTGTAATCATATGTGCTATACTTTTCATACAACTGGCACGGGCTGTTTACACCAGCATCACCACAAACATGTGAGTGATGCATTGTGCTATGATGTCACAATGTCTACAACATCACTAGGCGACAGAAATTTTCCAGCTGCATTGTAATCTTATGGGACCATTGTCGTATATGCAGTCTGTCATTGACCAAACTGTTTTTAAGTGCCGCAAGCATGACCATATACTGAAACACTTGTTTGTGTATTAATATATGGAGTACCAGACCTTAAAATGACCATGGAGAGTCTTTACTCCAGCTGCCTAATTTCATCAATAAGTACACTGAGGCTTGGAGAAGTCAGTTTGGTATTCGATATTGTAAGAGAATAGAAATGTATGTGTGTGTGTGTGTGTGTGTGTGTACACACATACATACATGCACATATACATTATATATTATATATGTATGTATGTATACACACATACATATCTGCCCCCATTTCTGGCATAGAACTCCTAAAACCTTATAATTTCCTAGGTGATAAGAACACGAGGAGCATCTTTTGTTCTAATATTATTCTAATATTTGGTTTTTGATCCCAATTGCTGACACAGCATGCTACATCCCTTGGTACTTCCTGGTGATAAGAGGCAACTCTGGGTGGGCTTCTGGATGGGAGCTGGTCACCAGATAGACCTAACTATGATTAAAGCTTGAAACTTTCAGCCCTATTTCCCACCTTCCAACTTCTCTAAAGAGGGGGCAGGAGCTATAAATAGAATTAATAGTTGACCATGCCTACATGAGGGAGCCTCCATAAAATCCCAATAGTATGGGGGTTGGAGAGCTTTCAGGTTTGGCAGTCACATCCACATACTGCATGGGTGACAAAAACTCTACAGGGACAGAGCTCTTACACTTGGGATCCTCCCAGGCCTCGCCCTATATATCTCTTCATCATTATCCTTTACCATATCCTTTAGTAAACTGGTAAACATAAGTAATTGTTTTCCTGAGTTTTGTGAACCACTGTAGCAAATTATTCAACCCGAGGAAGGGGCTATGGGAACCTCTGATTTGTAACCCATAGATCCAAAGCACAAGTGATAACCTGGACTACAATTGGCATCTGAAATAGGGGGAGGCAGTCTTGTGGGACTGAGCCCTTAACCTGTGGGATCCAATGCTATCTCCATGTAGATAGTGTCACAATTGAGTTAAATTTTAAGATACCCAGCTAGCGTTGTAGTAAATTGCTTGGTAGGGAAAAACACCATACCTGGTATCAGAAGTGTTGTGAATGTGGTAGCAATGTGAGAGTAAAGGAGAACACAGGTGGAAGACTGCTGGGTTTTCTAATGCAGGTATATGGATAAAGATGGATGTACAGCGGTCCCCTTATCCTAGTGGGATGCATTCCAAACCCCCAATGGATGCCTGAAACCACAGATAGTACTGAACACTATATATGTTATGTTTTGTTCTATACATACATACATACGTACCCAGACAAAGTTTAATTTATGAATTAGGCAAGTATATTAATAATAACTAATAATAGAATAATCATAACAATGTACTGGATTAAAACTTATGTGAATGGCTTTGGGAACATTATGAAGTAAAATAAGGGTTACCTGAATACAGGCACTGTGATACTGCAGCAGTCAATGTGATAACCAAGCGGCTACTAAGTGACTAATGGGAGGGAAGTGTAGACAGAGTAGATATGCTAGACAAAGGAATGATTCACAACCCAGGTGGGACGCAGTGGGATGGTGCAAGATTTTATTGCACTACTCAGAATGACGCACAATTTAAAAGTTATGAATTGTTTACCTCTAGAATTTTCCATTTACTTTTTTCAGACTTCAATTGACCATGGGTAACTGAAACTGCAGGAAGTCAAACCACAGAGAAGGGGAGACTACTGTAGTGTCCTTGCCATGAACAGAATGTGCTCTAAAGGAACAGAAAGCCTGAACATATCAGTATGCTAATGCTTAAAGATGCATCACCAGTATTCACTCCCGTATCGGTTTTGGAATACTTATGTCATTGAGTACCTACTATTCACCAAGAATACCCTTCTCATTTTTTGGTTACACATGATAGGGAGAGAACCTCTATTAGGTTTGATTGTCTCACACCAAAGGACACATGTCATTTTGTGAGGAGTGCCCACCCAGCATCAGGGACAAGATGGCTCAGAATGGCTGGCAGAAAGACAATTGAATTTTCAAATCCACAAACCTCAGGGGAACAGAGTAACTGAGTGCCACTTACACTGGCCCTTCTAATGGGGAAATAAATAACTGAAGCCAATACTGAGATGCTCTGCCTGGTGTCCCTATTTACTCCACTCTGAAAATTAGTGTTGACAGATGACTCTTACAAGCGAAACGTGCTTCTTCCCCAAAGACAGTGCATTTTTTTTATTAAGTTACAACATACCAAAACTTTAGTTATAAACAAAATTGCCAGTTGACAAATGCATTTTGCTAAAGGGTTTTCTATCCAGAAAAATAGCCAGTCTGAAGGGAGCAAGCCTTAATGGAATGAAAGCACTTTTGAATCCTGTTATCACATCATCTTTGGGCTAGACAGTGTAAAACTCTGGTTGCCATATTAGTGAAATACAACATGCAGGAACAAGTAGAATTTGCTACAAGGCTGCCATTCAACTGTCATTGACAGGATGTTGAATTGCAGGGTGGGTAAAGTTGATAAGTAATTTAATGAGCAATGGAAAGTCACGTAAGAGTCTGAGAAAGATGGTGATATGATCGAAGTGGAGCATAAAATGGGGTAAAAATAGTGAGACCATTGAACCAGTGAAGTGACAGTGGTCATGGTCTGGGTGAGTGATAATAAAGATCAAGCTAGGCCATAGCTATAGGAAGAGTGAGGAAGGCATGGCCTTTTGCCAGAAAGCAGGATAGAAAGTTCACCCTGTCATTGTCCACCCACCCGTATGCCCTTATCTTAGGGGTATGAATGAGAGCTTCATGTGCAGTTGCACGATAGTTCCAGATGCCTATGGTTCCGGAGCTCAGCTTTCCTCCAGTGGCCTCTTTTTCCTCTGCACAGAATTTGGGACCCTCTGGTACTCTTTCATACCCAGACCAATGTTCAGGCCTCAGACTCCACAATCATCCCCAAATCCTTTATCCAGTTCAATGTTTATTAAATGACTCTTAGGTGCATGGCACAGTTTCCTCCACCTGGAACAGATTTCCTCCAATGTCTGCCTGTCAAAATTCTATTCCTTCCCCATTGTGTCTGGCACAGGCCTACGTAATATAGGAAACAATGAATTAGATTAAAGTGGGACAAGCCCAATATAGAGAGCATGTTTTGCTTCCTATAAGTTCAAGGTTCAAGTATAGATGTTTTCATATTTCCTTTCAGTCACCTATCCAGAGGGTTAAATATAGGTGTTTTCCTAAAGATGACAGTCCCTGAGTGCAAAGTCAGAAATTCAGGCAGGCATCCAGGTGTTGCAAAATTCTGAGTGACATTTTCTCCTCTTAATCTACAATCCTGGCTGTGCGTGCATGCTGCCAGCTGAAACCCCAGCCTATAGGATATAATGCAAGCCCTCTTGCTGTTTCACTTGTTCTGGGAAATTTAAATGCTGTAATTAAGCAATTCATTTTTTTATTTGGGCAAGTGCTCTCAGTATATGTCTCTTTAATTGATTTAACCAATTCTGTAGGTATTGATTTCAGCCCATCTGAATACCCTAATGATGAGTTCATTTGTTAATAGAGGAGTTTATCTTCTGAACTTAGACAATCGATGCAATTTACCGATATGTGCCACTAGGTTAAGCTATGGCTGTGTCTCACAGAACAGCCCTATGAAAAGTAAAATAAGGTAAAACATACAAATACAAAACTAATGCAATCAATCGTTCCTCCATCTTGTTTCTGTAATGCCTAATATTCAGTTATTTGAAATTATCTGAATGATTGACTTTTCACTTTTTAAAGAAATATATTGTATAGGCCCAGCTTGGCTGTATCAGCTAGTAGAATGCCTGCGGGAGGACATGTAAGCAGGATATATTTGCCATATAAAGCAGTTCTAATAGAATAGAATCTAATAGAATTGCATTTTATGCATGACTGACAGCATTATTATTGATTAAGGAAAAAAGCAGTACCTGAATGTGTAACCTTGTAAAATGAGCACACTGTTACAATATCTCTAGGCCATCTGAGAGAGCTCACTTTAACAGTGTCAACAAACAGGAAACATATTGCACCGAGTCTGTTTTCTGTAAATCTCGGTGGGGTGGTATTGTCATAAGTCTGGATATAACTGTTCAGGGCATGCTTCTTAAAAACTCCAAAATAATTCTCTATTTTTTTAAAAATAAATATAATATACATGTCTATTGGACTAGAATAATAGTTAATAACATGTAATCACTGGGGCAGAATTACCTTACTAAATAATTTGAAGGAAGGTCAATCAGTTTGTAAAAGATGACTATCAAGTATCCTAAGTGACTTCAGTGTATCATTTTTTCCCTAAAGAAATATATTATGTATGTCATGAGAATCAATAGAAAGCCATTTCTTTTCTTCCTTTCTTCTTTTTGTTCTTTCCTTCTCTGTTTATTTTTTGTGATAGCTCTACATTTCATGGTTGACATATTTCAGTATGGTCCCTGAGCACGTCAGCTCCTGTGCAGCAAAGGATTGTCTCATAACAGAAAAGCAAGGATCTACTTATTTTTAGGAAGATGAATTTAATGAGCAAACAACTATGAGCATGTTCTTAGCCACATCATCCCTCCTGAGGAAATAAATGAGGTGCTTAGCAGGACATGAATGACAGTCAGTGCTGTAAAAAGGGAAGAATCAGCTCATAAACACTGCTTGGAATGCGAGAACTGCCTTCTCCCTGGGCATATAATTTCTAAGATGCCTATTATGGGTGGCTCACCTAGATAGGGTAACATCCTCAGGGCTTCACACCTCAGGGTCAAATGTGAGTGAAAATGCAAAGAGCCTTCCTGATGGAGTGAGGTATAAGAGGTGGAACTGCTAATAGAGGAGTCTCCAGCCAAAAAAGGGATGTTTCAGAGAGAGAGAGAGAGAGAGAGAGAGAGATTCGATTTTACTGTGTACATAGGTGCCTGTGCCCACAAAACTCCGGTGTTCTACCTTTCTACCGGCAACACCAAGCCCTAAGAAGGTTCAGGGTAGAGGGCCATGTGAAGGAATGAGGCCTCTCTCTCCTGCGCTAGGCCATCAGGATCTAAACGTTTCAGGCTTCCTTGAGTAGGACTTTCCAGCCAGAAGCATTCTCTCCACCCCAGAACTTACTCCTGCTACAGAGAGAGGAACGAGTGGCTCCTGTAACTCTCATGGGAATAACCGCATTGGGTTGCTACCACCAACTTTTCAATAGTAAGCCCATAAATGCCCTGGCCATAAAATTTATGCACTGACACCAGTGTGAAAAGCAGTCCCAATCACGATGTACTGTTTGCGTAGCATGTTATGGTTTCTAGAGCATGGTGTGGATGTTGCTACTCACAACCAACCTTAATGTACAGGGTAGAAACGATCATCTTCATTTTTAAAGGAGGAAACTGAGACTCAGAGGAGTTCGCCATCTGCTGATGTACGATGATAGTAAGTGACAACCTCTCATCACACCATACTAGAGGATCATTTTAACATTTTAAATAATTTTATCATATTTTTTATGCTAGAGCTTTCTGAATGGCAAGTATCATGTTAGGGAAATGTGGCACAAAATAAGTAGAATATAGGTTTTAAAAAGCATATAGATATTACAAGTTAAAGCAGCATAAGTGTTAACTATCTAGCTCATTTTCTAATCAGTTTAAATTACTTTAATGTATGTTTTTAAACTCAAAATATAACTGTAATCCCAATATGGAACCTTCTTAATGCTTGGTGAATTACGCTATATCATTTATGATGATTTCCTCTTTTTTGCCGGGTATATCACATTCTGGCACATGTATCTGGAACTTGGTGTTGTCTTTCACGTTCATAATTTCCAAAGATGAATTTTCCTTATGTATTTTGTATACTAATTCTTCTACATTAAGTAACATGTATTTTTCACACCATTTAGTCACTTAACTTTCCTTCAAGTCTCTAAATTTAATAATTTAATTACATTATTCTTAAAAAAAGTCAAATCAGAGTTAAAGTGAAAAACGCTATTTTTGTCAGCTGTGTCTCATGTTGTGGGGACTCCCTGCGACCATTTAGAGCACACAGGGGATGACCAGGCACTTCTGACTAGAACTGCTGGACCTTGGAGTGCTCCCGAGTTAATTTCCAAAGAAAAGAGAACCTCTTAGCATAGACATTTTCAATCAATAGCCAAGCAACCCAGAAAAGAAATTAATTCGAATGGAGTTATTTTCCTATAATGGCTATATAAAAAGACATATGTTTCAAAGAAACTGGCCTTGAACATGATTATGTGCTCTCGTCAGAGAAAAAATATGGGTCTAATTGGAGTCAAAGCACAGACAGAGAGGAATTTTCAAAAAATGTTGTTGTATCAAAGCGAGGTTAAGCAATGTCATTTGCTCTACCCCCTCCCGTCTCTGCAGTGCATGCTCATACTATCAATCCAGCGTGCTTTAAAGGAAACGCTTGAATGAATGGGTTATTTATGATAACCTCAGTCTTCTTCAAGAACAGACTTGTTTACATTTTAAGGGATGGGAAAAGTGGATCATGTGATTATTACATGATGTTTTCAGCCCACTACCTATCGTATCCAAACAGCCAAGACTGAGATGAAAAGCTGTAGAAAAGACAGATATGGGTGTGCAGACTGGGTACAATACTGTAGTGAAATCAAGGCCCAGCATCCACAATCTTCATTTTACCATCCTTCACAAGGACAGGAATTCATATCATAAATGCATGTGAGACATGACTTGGGCCAGCCACACACACATAGGCCTTGTTTTATCATTTTCACCTGTTACCTCACTTTGTAGTTGTCTCACTATTCTACCACTTGCCAAAATTCAACCTCAGACACAGATGGCAACAAAATGATTTTTGGCTACTGAGCCAAAAGAAGTGCCCAAATATCAATGGGTATTTATCTAGCAATAGAACAAGAGAGATAATAGATGAGAAACACTTGGATTTCCAACACTAATGTCTAAACTTAGGAAGTGTTTCACTTGTTTTTTTAAAAAAATTGCTTTGAAGTGCATTGAGTTGTTGTTATGCACACAAGGGTTCAATATGCTTATACACTGGTCACCCAGAATGTCAAGTCCAATGTTAGATTATAAATCATCACTGTTACAAGTGGTTGCCTCCACTTTCTAATTTATAGCAGTAATTCTCTTCTCTCAGCCCTCACCCCCTCCAGGATTCACAGATAAAAAGGTCTTCAAATGGATACTTTTAAAAAGTGTCTGCAGCACCCCGAGGTTGTCAAACTGCTGCTTTAATGCTCCCCATATTAAATGTTATTTCTACAGCCTAAAAAAGTCTATGGGAGTACAAGTTGGGTTCTGATTACATAATTATGCTACAGAAGTATGAAAAAAAATCATCACTAAAACCCTCCAGGTGCTTAAACAGTTTGATAGACTGTAGCCATTCTGCCATCAGCGCCCCCAGCTGTGTTGCTTAGCAACATTTTAATTCCAGAAGAATCGAAGGAGAAGCAATCCCTGTGGAGAGGGAAACAGAAATAAGAGGGCTGTTGACAGATGATCTGAGTTGTTTCTTCTAATATAGTGTGAAGATCACTAGCTGTTTTCATGAATGATAAATGGACTGTACACAGATCAATGGGTTCAGCAATAAACTGGAACCAGGCTCCATGTCTAAGGCAAAGCAGGCTGAGAGGCCCAGAGGTTTCCTCATTTCAATGATTTGGTGTGTGTTTTCTTAAAGGTTCCACTAGAGGAAATTGATCCGAGCTTTTGGTCATCCCTTGCCCTTTTGTGGTATCTGCTAATAAACATGATTTTAGAAATGGATACTTTGGCCTTTCTATCACCATGCAGGTGTAGCCACGTATCAGTAGTAATTCAGGAGATATGGCTCCCCACCACAGATCAAAAAATCCAGGCTATGCCCATGACTGTTCTCTCCATACCTACCTCTCCACCACCCGGTCATAACAACCCAAGCAGGTTCACGCAGGGGGAAGATTAGAGCAAAAGGTGGGCAGAGAGGAGATCCACTTAGCTAAGAGAACTTCTCTAAGTGCCCGCTCCTATGAGCACTGTGAAATGCACCAGGCAGCCCTGACAATGCCCACCTGTATGTGGAAGCTTCACTTAGACAGGTGATCATGCTTCCTGGGAGGGGAAAATTGCTTTCTGCGTCTCCAGTCTGCTTATCGCCAGTATCCTGCTTTCGTTAGCTCCTTATTTTCTGAAGAGCATTTTATATCGCCTATTGTTTGGGTAACTAGTTGTAAAGATTATGCCAGCTAATGTTGTCTAATTTCATTTTTTTTTCTTCTGTTTACAGGCCGTTGAAAAAGCAAAACCTAAGAATAATCCTGTGAAGTAAGTTATTTTTTATTAGTTGGAAATTTTTATTTGAATGGCCTCCATGTACATGAAAAATGAGTTTATAAAAGAGACTTTGGGTTTTGAGTTAATCTCTATTTCTGACGATTTAAAAAACAAAAACAAGCAAAAAGAAATACCTCCAATGAGAAAAGACCAGTTTTTATTTTTTCCTGATGCTGAAGTGCCCTAAGATGTGCCCAGTTTACATAAATTAATATGTGCCATCCATGAATAGCTGCCAAATACTATTATAATCATATTCAATGCATAGTGCTTCAAGCCTTTGGGTTTTGCACATGCTAAAAAGATTACATTTTTAATTGCAAACCTTGGACCTATGACAGAGACATAAATGGCTGAAAATGTGCCAAATGATTTCCAGCCACGTAGGGAGGTTTGGCACCTTGGTATCAAGGCCCTGCAACTCTGTTAATGAAAAGCTCATAAAAATATATTTAACTACAGGGTTTTTTTCTAGCTAATGGAGAGCCATTTCCAAGGAATTTTATAGTGCACTCTTAAATTATAAACAAACTGCACAGCACTCTTTTATATAGTACATCTTAGACATCCTGTCTCTTCCAGAAGGGAGAATTTCAAATTAAGAAGGATGTCTGTCTTGTCATTTGGGTTTGTGACATCCAATTGCAGTGTTCTATTGCATACCAGTCCTGCTAGCCCTATGGCCTCGAGAAGATTTATTCTATTTGCTGGGTTATTATAGGTCTGGTAATATCACATCTCTAGGAACTAAGTGTTAATTTATGTCAACTGACTTTCATTATAATGGGTACCAAATGCAGATATGGGGAATGCATTGATTTTTAATAGCTTCTGGGAGAACGATCAGCTAATGCCAATGACAAGGAGTCTGGAGAAACATCTCTATTCGTCCATTCCAATGGGAGAATGGGAGTATCTAGCAGCTGAGTTTTTTGTCTGATTGTTTGGTTGGGGTCAAAATCTCTGTGGCCTGATTTCTTTTCTGTCTGTGCCTGGAAGTCCTCTTTACTGCAAGCCAGTGGCAGGTGGGCTCCATGATTATAGCATGGTTCTAATGAGGCCAGGACTGGGACTGCAGTCCATGGGTGGGCCATTAGAGATCTTTCCCCTAGTCCAACTGCACCCCTCCCTTTGGTCCACCCATGTGCAGATGTGTGCCCAGGTCACAAGGGGTGGGGCAGAGGCTGAAGGAGTATAAATCTAGGCCCTCGATGAGAAAAAAGTCTCCCAAGTTCAAACCCTCTCGATAGGAAGTGAGTTTCATTGGCAGTGTGTGGGGCTACATTAGATAGCACCCTAGTGGGCTGGAAGTGGGACCAGTTTTCTCTCTGCCTTGTGAGGATTCAATCCTACAAATAATTACATTTTTATGAGCTCTTATTAATTCACAGTGCAGACTCTATCTACTGTCTAGCCCTTTAAGGAATATTGTAAAGAGAAAAAAGTCAAAATTGGCGAGCCAAACAATTAGTAATAAGACTTGGAGCTTTTTACTTTTAAATATATTTGAAAGTCTGCTTTAATAATAAGCCTACATCACAGTCAACTGGTAGATGTTTATAATTGTCTTCTAATTCAATAAGATGCTGATCTCGGTGTGAATTTGAATGTCCCGTTGCACTTGGGCTCATGATATGTAACTCACTTGCCCAGCCACAACCAGGGCACTTGAAAAAATGAGGCCTCTTCAAGACCTCAGCCCAAAGACAGAAATTCCAGAACATAGTGCAATTACAAAGCCCAACAGCAGAGTGGATGTGGAGTTTTAAAACATTTCACATAGAGTGGTTGCTCCTCTTTCCATTGTTGATGTCTGCCAGAAAATTTCACTTACACACAGAGCACTGGGACCCCAAATAGAGTAAGGGTTTAATGTATGTATGTTTTCTGAATGAATGAACAAGTAAACAAATTAGACACATCTCAGAAAACAGTCCTTTCTGGAGCCTGGCCTGGAAGTTTAATAAGATGGATGGCTCTACGATAGTAGAGTGTCAGATCAAAAGGGCCCAGGTGTCATAACTGACCAATTCATTCACTCCCTTATTCTTGACTCATGCCACCTGTAAAATATCCCCATGTTGCTCCAGTTCGTTCTAGCTTCTTTAACTCCAACCAGCTTGATTTTGTATGCAAGAATTAACATTTGAGGGTTTGTTCGAACACAATGGAAAGTGTGTACAATGTTGCTAGAAAAGGAAAGATCTGGAGGCATTACTTATGAGTAAAGTATGAACACAAAATTGGTGAAGATGATCATACATAAGTGAGATTGGATGTCATCCTCTGGAGCAGAGTTTGGCAAATGTTTGGGAAAAAATCAAAAGAAGGCTATTTGTGACATGAAAATTACATGAAGCTCAACTTTCAGTATCTACAAAAAAAGTTTTATTGGCACACAGCTACAGTCATTTGTTTCCAAATTGTCAATGGCTCTTTTTGTGCTACAGTAACAGAGTTGAGTAGTTGGCGACAAAAACCGCATGGATCATAAAGCCAAAAATATTTACTATCTGGCCCCTTCCAGAATAAGTTTGTTGACCCCTGCTCTAGTTGGTAGGTAGAAAAAGGCACATATGTGAGCTTTTCCATGACTGAGGTTAAACTCTGAACCCTTTCTCTCTCTTTTTTGAATTTTTATTTTTCGATTAGAGTTGACGTTCAAATTGGTAGCCCACCCTTTCTCTTCTTGTACTTTAAAACATTGAGTGGGTATTTACTAAGCCCTTGTTGTGTGTTCTGGATTTTAAGGGGCTAATGTACCTTGTAATCCTCATTCAGAGCAAAGAATCCACTGCCAATTCACCATCTTTGAAAATTATGCTGGATACGAGATCCATCTACAGAGCAGTGATGCCTCAGAAACCAGTGAATGCATAGCTAGAGTATACTGCTGGTTTTCCAAGTTGCGGGTAGATGAATATATTGCAAAAGGAATATGCATTTTCTAAATTCTGTTACTTCCCAAGATCTAACTAAATAAGCTTTCAATTAGAATGGTGGCAAAAGAGTCACAATATTCATTTAGTTTGTATATTTTCCTCTCTGAAGGTTGACCTCCCCCTCCCTGTTTCTCAACCACTTGTTTCAATTTATTTCTGATACTTTCATGGTCGTAAGTTTCTTTTATCACCATAGGGAGACTACACACATTAATTGCATTCCATATAAAGGAGAAATGAAATATATGCTTAGTAAATGTGAACACATAATGTACCTAGATACATGAATGATTTTACCTTGAAACATTAAATATTACCTTTGAGGGTAAGAATCAAAATTGAATATTCTTAAGATCAGTGATCAAGATAAAAGATGCTGGTGTATTTCTTAGTCTAGTGGAACCATGCCGATATCAAAGCTTGATTAGTATGTTCAAACTGTGGCTCTTTAATGTATCCGAGAGACTTTCACTTATTTGTTCATGTTCTTCATCAATTATCTCCAAGCTTTCATTGTGACAACAAGGCCTGAGAGATGTACAGATTCCTTCTACCATATGTGACTTATCACATACATTTAAAAAAAACCACACATTTCTTTTATTAAGACATATGTGATAGTACACTTCTGCAAATGTGAATTGCTTTTGGCTAAAAGCCATGCACTAATAAATTGAGTTGAATCTAACTGAGGTTGACATCTGTTACAGAGAGAGACAGAGAGAGAGACAGAGAGAGACAGAGAGACAGAGAGAAAGACAGAGAGAGAGACAGACAAAGAGAGAACAAGCAGTTGTCAAGCATAAAATGCTTTCTTGCTTTTATACTTTAACATAACAACGGCAAACAATGTGGTTGTTGACTTTCACAAATAAGGATCAGAATTCACTCCACTTAGGAAATTACAGCTTTATTTAGAAACCTATTCATCTTATAGATACGGTGATTTCATGATTGAAAATGACAAATAGCCACAAAGATTTTCCTGACCATGATGTTTGTGCATTATTCATTTATTCATCCAATGAATATTTATTGAGGACATACAGAATTCCTGGAACTGTGATAGATGGTGAGGGAATTAAAAATAAATCTGACATAGGTCTTACCCTTGAGGAGTTTAGAGTCCAGCAGGGCAGATATAATCGGTTTGTAAGAAACTAAATACAAGATAGGGAGAGATATGTCTGTTAAGTGGGGGACAGATAAAGTACAAGGGAAGCTAAGGACAGAAAGTGCTCTTAGTTGTCATTATTGGAGAAGTGGGGAGAAGGAAGGGACATTTGCGCCAGAGCTTTAAAGACTACTGGATTGAGACACTGGTGCCAAGGTGGCAGGTGGTGAAATGTCAGGTTGGAAACTGAGGCTCAGAAGAAATGGTAACTTGGGACACTTGGAGCTTATCCAGTTCAAAGAGCTTACCTTGGTAGAGTCAAATAGCATTGATGAGCTCTAACTCATAACCGTGATCATCTGTCAGTTCCCTAACTGTAAAACATAAACGAGTCCATAGAACTTGGATCTAGCCTGGAATCTAATGCTAGCTTGTTATGATATTGTATATGTTCCTTCCTTGATACAGACTCCAGCTAAATTATAAATATGATTTTTCCACCTCTTAAAAAAGCTGAAGCTTGAAATCTTGTTTTACAGTTATGCTTATTTTAAGAAATATTTAATGTTCAAGTTTGATGTCAATGCATACAAACACATGCATTATAAACATTGCGTATATTATACATATGTGTTATATAAACACATACATAATGTCTTTTTCCATCATTTCTGCCTTGTGCCTCTGTAAAATGAAGGACAAGAAGTCACATCATTGTGGTTTTAAAGAGCTATGTTAGATATTAGATAGTATGGCTCCAAGGACATGGCCTTTTAGATGACTCCTTAGAACCAAATGCAACTTTGTGGGTAAAGTCCATATCTCTGTGATGCTCTTGGACACATATACATCACAGACATGCAGAATGTCACTGGGGTCGCCACATCCTCCCAGAATGATCAGGCAATGGATTCAGTACTGTGTTCTGCCAAACCCTAGTCTTGTGAGATTATCTGCTTTAGTGAAAAAAAAAAAAGGCCCAGTATGGCAGAAGCTTGGCATACACCATCATATCTTTTTTTTTTCTGGAACACCCCTGTTCACATCCACATAATGCAGGCTCAGAGAAGTCCTGTAGAAAGAACCTGTTTAACTTTGTCTTACCCAAGATTTCACAAACATGTTTGACCAAAGGACACTTTTATCCAGCATGCTGTTTCATGTAACACAGAATTAGATGCTCGACTCCATGTGAAATAAAATGACCACATGAAGGCCTGGCCTTCGTAGGTACTTTGAGAAACTTAGGGCTCAATGTACTCACATCCAATCTATAATAAGAGCATTAGAAGTGAACAGATTATTTAAAAGTCACCCATGGGAAGGAAAGAAATCCCCAAGTCTGAAATGATAAAATATCTCCTGTGTCTCTTCTACAGTGTTGCATTCAATGATTTTATGAATTGTGCATGTCCTGAGGAGCAATCCTCAATGACTGTAAGGGACAGTTAGGACTAGGTCCCTCTGAATGAGATCCATGAAGCAGAGCAGCAGGTATGCTGGACCCTCATTTCAGTGGGGCACCCAGACCAGCATGCTTCCTGCATCAAACAAAAGTATAGTCAATATCTAATCAGCTCTGGCCATTTTAACAGTAGTTAAAGGAAAGAAAGCAATAAACCCTCTGTCTAAACAGCTGCATAAAATAAATCGTGCTCTTTATGTTGTCCCTATAGCTATAATCAGATGCAGAAGGTTTAAGCAATCATCTTCACAGCTAATGAAACTTGCACATATTCTGGCCATGCTCCTCTTCATTGATAATTAGAGTTGCATCATCTGGGTTATCTCAGATGAGACAACTGAAGTCCAGAGGACAGACAGCCCAGGACCCCAATACTCTAGGAATTATCTCCACTTTGGACCCACTGCCTTGTTCTTATCAACTCTTAGGACAGATGTGTTTGCTCTCAATGTCTATAAATTTATAGATTTAAAAAAAAATCATAGTATCTAAATTTATGCAACAGATTGTTTTCTTAGAATGTGGCATCTGATGTACAACCACTTTATGAGTCAGCAAGTTTGCAGGCATTTTATCAATTATGCCAACTTCAATTATGTTAACTTTATAACCAAGAGTTTCTTCAAAACTTCAGGCACCTTGGTTTGTCTCATTACCATAAGTCATCTTTCCAAAAGCTTTATGGGAACTTTTTTTTCTTTAAGTGGCAAATTAACACTGTAATAACAGTGATGATAAAATAGAAATATAAAGCACCCATTTATTGGTGAAGCAGATGGACCTCACAAAAGCCAGTAAATGTGAAATCAAGCCATTTTAAAGGAAACTGAGACACTTTTAAAGCAACAACATTCATAAAACACCTTTTTGTTCAGTACTTTATAAAGTATCAGGTTACTTTCTAACTCTTTGCTACGTAGCATTTTCTGCTTAGACAAGAATGGACAACTCTTGAATCCATTCACATGGCAACCCAGTTTTTAGTACATAAGAACTACACCTAGGATTTTATTTTAATATTGCCATTCAGTAGTCTTTCAGAAAACCGTCAAAAACTCAAAATCACTTAGCTGACCTGCCAGAATTCCAGCAAGCCATGCACATGTGTTCTTTTAACAAAGGTGAATTGTGTACCTACTGTGTGCCAGGCTCAACTGATAGGGCGATGAGTAAGGTAAAGTCTCTGCCCTGGAATTCTTCACTCTCTAGTAGGGAACCAGCCACATCATTACACTATAATATAATAGGCTCTGCTATTGAAGCATGTGTAGCATCCTACCAGGCACAGGTGAAGGCAAAAGCACCTGCTTGGAGCAGGCTCTCCATAGCTCAGCAGGAAGCCCCTGGTGAACAGTGGGGGTGAAGCCATTCGTGAGAACAGAACAACACTTACAAACAGTATGATGAGAAAAAAGCAGATGTAGATAGAGGAAGCTAAAGGGCCATTTTTCACTGTAGAAGGAAATACTGAGTTTGTGAATCGCAGGAGAGAAAAGCAGGCATAGAGTAACTGTGAGTGCAAGATACCTGAAGGACCACACTGCCGAGGACTTGGGCCCCACTTTTGACAGTAAGAGGAAAACTGTGCAATGTTGACAAACTTAGAAAATGCTAAAAATGATTCTTTTGTTCTAGAAAGTTAAAGGTTCAGAGTTAGGGAAGGCTTATCAGGCACCCTTTTTTAACTGTTTGCAGAGAAATAGATATATCAAATCCTCTCTGATTATAACTGGCTAATCCTTCTCTATGGACTTTGATGTAAATCTCAGCTCATGTAGGGCTTCTATAAGCATCCGACTGTTTCCTTATGGTTTTATTGACTCCTTGATTGTTTCTTGCATTTTTAAAAATATTACTTTCATATGATTCCTTTTACATTATTCAGACATCTAGGCTACACTAGGATATAATATTTTAGGCATGACACCCAACACACTTATTCTAGCTTCATTTTCTGAATTCATTTTCATGCACATAAATATTATTTCTGAATATGTACTTATCAGCCACAAATGTAAGCACAGTAGGGCTATTTTTATTTCTAGGGAAATGATGCATGCCCCCATGGTAACTACATGCAGGACTCCCAGTAGTTAATCAGCCCTCCGTCAATCACAGAATGTATCCAAAGTCAGTAGTCTGTGATCATAAGTTCTTATTTAGTTGACTGGTAGTTTGGGAGAACTGAGAACTATAGAAATGATTCACTTTGGCCAGAGACTGAAATAGCAAACAAATACTTTCTGCTTTATTAAAGCTTTTACCTAAACCAACAGCAGTTCTCTAGAGAGCCAATATTTAAAAAAAGAAAAAGGTAAATTATTCTTCCACAGGAAAATGTTTCTATTTGTAGAATTTACAGCATGGGAGTAGATTACATGTCATTATAATCCGGTTTTTACATGCACATGCATTTATATACATGCCATTATAACCCAGTTTTATATGCACATGCATTTGTGTACTCTGTACATTAATATACCCTCCTGCTCCATAATAATTTAAACCCAAGATAGAATTATGGTTAGTGATGGGCAGACAGAGGCAGCCATAACTATAGAAATTCTCAAACCTTCTTCTCAGCATTGATTTCACTGTTCCCACCATCCCCTAATATTTTGACTGCCTTTCTCCTCTCCAGACTGTATTCCCATAAGTGGGTTCCATGTAGTTGAGGAAAATATTTTAGACAACTCTTGTGGCTTTCTGCTTTTTTTAGCAGCTTCAGTGAGTGTATAACTGTATACTTCTGTGGAAGCCATGTGAGTTACTAGCAGGGCAACCAAGGGCAGCTAAGGAGCTCATTTATACTCATTTGTCTCTGCGTTGTCAAATCCTACAGTGTGCATTGCCAAGAATCTGTTAATAACAGCATCTACATGTATAAGCACACCTTATTCATCCATCTCCCAGTAGCTGGAGGTGTCTATTACTACAAACATTGACTGAGTGAAAGTTTAACTTGCCTCAAATCATGATGCAAGGGTTCACTAAGCAAATTAGACATCCTAGCAAACTTGCTTTAAAGATATGTACAGTTGTCTATATATACTCTCTATACATATCTACATATACTTGTATGTAACTTAAGTCCCACCTAGTTCCAAAAATAGATTTGATGTGATTGAAACAAGATTGTAGAGGAGGAAGTTTAAAGGAAACAGGAGACCTTACTATTTCCTAGCACTACAGAAACATCTGTTTATATGCATGAAACAATTAGAAAATTCTGTGTGTTTTCAAATCCACCCTAATAAGAGCTGCCTTACAACAACAGAGCTGAGCATGGCCAGGCTGTTCTGCAGTGCGGAAAGCCTGTTTGGAGATCCTCTCGGAGAGTCCCATCATATACATATGAGGTTCTCCTGCTGGTCCTTAGTGATAAGTGGTAGACCTGTGAATGTGGGTTTAACTCTTGCACACTAGTCCAAGATGATGACTCAGAGCCTTGTATATTAGAAAAATGGTCAATCAAGGCAATTGATGTGGATACTATTTCAAAATGCGGTGATTTTCTCTTGTGGATAGTGAATGCCTCAAAGAGAAATTTTACAAAGGATTTGTGCGAGAGCAACATCATTGGACAACCACTCTGTGCAAAATAGCAACTGCTCCAAGACGTACACTCACCATCCCCTTTACCCGACTTTATTTTTTCTCTTTAGTGATTATCATCATACTTTATCTATCTACTGTGTCTATTGGATTGATCTCTTTAACTATCTTTGTTTTGAGGTGTCAAATTCCACAGAGTGTAAGGTTCATAGAAGTGAGAATTTTTATTCACTGCAGTAACCTTAACACCTTAAAAAGTACATGCCATATAGTAGGGGCTTAATATTTGTTGAACAAGTAAGTGTAGGTGTCTAGGGATGTGACTTCAAAGTTCACCCATCATAGTTTAGTATGAGGATGAGGTGAGTCTCAGAGTCAGCCTGATTTTGCACTGCCCCTGGACAGTCGCCAAACTCATTAGCCCTCATGTGATTTACTAAGTTTTCCTGGAAGGGAACCAAGGTTTCTCTTAAAATAGTCTATATTCCATATTCATTTAACTTTGAAGTATTTTAAAGTTAGTTTTACTGTCTTTATAGAACTAGAATTTTACCTCAAAGTTGATTCCTCTGGCCTATAGCCACCTTCCTACTCAGGATATATCCCACTCTTGATTTCAAAGGAAGGATATTAAGGGGGTGTAAGATGTCAACCTCCCTATGGGTGGGGGTTATGCATAGACAGTTGTGTTTGATGCAGTAAGCATTTTCAAGAATGGCAGAAGGCATACTTTTGCCACTGTGGGACAAGGAAACAGAAAGGTTGTTAAATTAAAAGTTGACCACACATGCTATTTCCTATTTTTGAAAGGCCATCTTGATGCTCAGAAATTAGTAGGATGGCGCACAAAGCAGCCAATGGCAAAACACGCACACTTGCCCCTGTCTCAGAGCTGGGGAATATGAGAAGTACCTGATCCCTCCTTTCTCCTTCCCACCATACTTCATCATCACGGTGTGAAGAAACCTTTGGTAACGTTCCTTATGGGCCCATAGTTTCAGAAGTTGGACAGCTCCAAAGTGGGCATCTCTGAGGGAGCTGATCCTTAAGCAAAGCTTAACACACAGAGTCACAGATAATTTCTAGCCACAAGGGTTTAGGCAGTAACTCTGTGGAGTGTTGAAACTAAACAAGATTTCTTTCATTCCATGTTATTTTTGTGAATGTGTAAGTAATTAAATCCTTTGGTCTCATCTCACTGATGAGGTTTTTAAAAATCCTTCACTTTATGTTGATGCATATGAGTACAACTAAAAACAAAGACCATGTTTCGGGAAATAACACTGCTGCAAGGTTAATTTTGCCTCATGCAGCATTTCCTAGAATTGAATTGCCTGATCTCCTCCCTCGGGGACTGCTCTTATGTTTGCAATAATCGAGTCTGATTTTATTGGAAAATCACTGCTGGATGAGGAACATACTCAAGAGGAAACTTTGCACACAGGACTAACTGATTCCTCGTGCCAGTGGCATGTCATCCAGGCTGGCGCTGTTCAACTTCCCAATTTTTCTATTCATTCAGGCAGCAGGTTCATTAGCAATCTTTCAGGCGGGATAGAATAACTAGACATATTAGGGGTATTTACTTTGAATTGTTTTGAGGACTCATTGGCTAACAGGTCAGTAATTGAATTGTAGCTTTGAGCACGCACGTTGGATATTTTACTAGTAGTCGCAGGACTCGCTGTAGTTTTTGTTCCAAATGCTTATCATAAAATTATTTTGCATAATGATCTAGGACCTTGAAGATCCTGGATGGATGAGAGGACAAAATTATGGAGGGCAGGGTGAAAGAAAACAGGATGGTGATACTAAGTAGTGAAACTCTCACAGTACCTTCGTAGGTATGACTCATGCATCAGTCATTTTCTGCTTGTGACTTTTTAATTATAAAAAGAATCCAGAGTTATCTTGACAGAACAGAGCTGCACAACTAATTGGGAGACCCAAATTCACAAATGCACCCAGCTCCCAAACTCCGCCAAGTGGAAACTGAGGGCATCATAGACAGAATACGTGGAGCCTCTGGGAGAGAATAAGGAAGGAAGAAACTAATAGAGAAGCCACCCATCAGGAGGTTCTGGTAACCTTAGGGTGACATTGATTCTGGAGGCTAGAGGAAAGGGACTCAAAAGTTGATTTAATTCATGAAGATGGGAGAGTTGGGGTGGGGGCAGGGAGGAGCCAGAAAGGATTGTTTTATGAACAAGATAGGGAAACAACAGAAGGGATGCTCATCAAAGCATATAGTGCAATTTAGCCCTCTAACTTCTAAAGCAAAACTTAGAATAGGAAAGCGAGATAAGATTCCTCTGCCTTGTTTCTGTTAAAAGACTCTCTGTTTAGGCCTCTCATTGGAGCACTAGAAAACTTGATCAGATATGATGTGCATAATGCCTCCTTCTAGGTTTGGAATAATTCACACATGAAGTGTAAAAGCCAAAATGTCAGTCTGTGCTGACTAGTTGGTACCCTTCTTTTATGAATTTTGTGCCCAGATTATTACTATTATTTACTTTAACTGAGAGAGTGAAAGTAAAACAATTCCCAGGACCACTCACACAAAGCTTTTTAACTACTGACATAAGTGGCATATGCTTAATACTTGGGTTTCCGGCAATTAAGAAGCAACCTTGTGCAATATCACCAGAGCTCAGCTCCCAGTGGGTATAACAAAGATGATTAGATATATTGAGTTCTTTGTGTCATTCAAAGGATGCAGAATCGCATACATGTTGGTGTTAGCTTCCTCTCACTTCATTTCAATTTTCAATAACCGGTGTTATTACATGTAACGGTTTCTTCATAATGAAACTTCATGTCAAATTGGATTTGTCTTTCAAGTGAAAGCATATTGTGAAGCCTTCTGAAATCTGATCCTTGAAATAGTTTTTACTGTTACAAAAAAATCATACATATACTCAAGTGCCCCCCAAAAATAATAATGCAGCAAATAAATAATAAAAAGAAAATCTCTCTGTTTGAAAAAGAAGTTATATTTCTGCTTTTGATATTTGACAGACCTGGGGAAAGAACTGCTCCGGTTCATCAAACTAATTTGGTTAAGGGAACTACCACATGTAGCAAGAATGAATTTCGAGGAATTAGAAGAAAGTAAATACCCTTAACAAGAAACAATGCTAGGCATGATCTATTCCTTCGATGATTCAGGTGGACCATACAAGATGAATACTATGAGTTGTTCTCCATTGTGCCATTTGCACAGGAAATCTGGTTGCTCAAAATTTCTAGGTGCTCACTGTTGGTGGGATTGTAAATTGGTGCAGCTGCTATGGAAAACAGTATAGAGATTCCTCAAAAAAATAAAAATAAAAATAGAACTATGATATGATCCATTGATTCAACTTGTAGGAATATATCTGAAGGAAAATAAATCACTGTCTCAGAGAGAAATCTGCACCCCCGTGTTCACTGCAGCATTTATTCACAATAGCCAAGATATAGAAACACTCTAAGTTTCTGTCGACAGGTGAAAGGATAAAGAAAATGTCACACACACACACACACACACACACACACACACACACACAATATCATTCAGCCATAAAAGAGAAGGAAATCTTGCCATTCATGACAGCATGGATGAAACTTGAAGTCATTGTGTTAAGTGAAACAAGACAGACATATATAGTTAAATACTGTATGATCTCACATGTGGAATCTAAAAACACTAAACTCATGGAAACAGAGAGTAGATTGGTAGTTTCCAGGGGAGGGGTGTAAGAGAAATGGGTGACAGTGGTCAAAGGATATAAATTTCCAGTTTTAAGATGAATAAATTCTTGAGATCTAATGTATAGCATGATGACTATAATTAACAATGCTGTATTGTGTACTTACTTGAACGTTCCTAAGAGAGATCCTAAAAGTTCTCACCACACGCACATACATACACAAATAACTATAACTATGTGAGGTGATGGATATGTTAACTAACCTTATTGTGGTAATCATTTTGCAGTATAGTATGTCAACTCATCATGTTACACACCTTAAATTTATACAATGTCATATGCCAATTATATCTCAATAAAGATGAAAAAAAATCTAAGTGCTTAGATGTAATCTTCTTAGTTTCATTTCTCAGAGTATCCAGTTCTGTTTCTGGATTTGGCAATTTGGTGTTTAATCACCCCTTTGGTCTACCCGCTTCCTACTTCTTCACCAAAACCATCTTTAATCTCACTGTAATGTGAAAAACATTATGGTAGTGTCCAAATAAGTCAAGTGTCACCTGGGCAATCTGTCTACTAATTATCCAACATGAAAATAATTGATTTGGAGTGGTTTTACTATAGATTATGGAGAGCAGAACTTCCCTTGCAGCTTTTTAGTAACATAGATGACAAGGAATGCAGATGTACTGATTTTTATCACCCTCAGGGTGGCAAGGCCCAAGAAACTTAGAGTCTCTTGACTGCAAACCATATTATTCCAATCTTTTCCTATGTAAACCAAGATGTGGAAAAGGTTGAGAAACACTATTCAAGGGGTTTGAGTGTTAAGCAACCATGTTCATTTTTTTTTAAGATTACAATTCTTCGAAGCAAGGTGACATACTCAGTGAAAGCTTCAAGGTCATGACTCTCTATTTCTTCAGCCAATTTGATAGGCTAGGTTAGCTTTTCCCAAAGGGTCGTCCATGGATAGTATTTTGAAAGATGTTAGTAAGTGTTATGCATGAAACAAAACAAACGTGCACAAGTCAGGGCAGGTATTTGGTGAAGATTGGTCAAATATATATGATGAATGCTGAGCTAAAAAAGTTTTCTTCTAAGTTGAACTTTGAGCCCTTAATATTCTAATGTACACTGTGCATCTCTAAGAGAGGGAATACAGTTTATTGCAGTGTTTCCCAAACTTATTTGACCTAGAAGCCCTTTGTCTATTGAATATCAGAACCTATTTTGAGACACTGGGATAAGTAAACTTGGGTTTGCATTAATGATGTCACTCATCTGTGGATTAAGCAAAGTAATTCTCATTTGGGGGTACCCTACCAAGGCAGAGACAAAAGTTTCTTTAGTGAACTTGTTGATATATGGAGCCACTGGGGCATAACCTAGAAAATTCACCAGCCTACCAAGTGGGGCACTGAAGAGGCCAATAGTCTGAATCGACTAAACAGTGGTCCCAAGCAGAGAGCCTTGCAGTCACAGCCTCATTGTAAGCAGGTAAAGTGAACTGGAAAATTGGAGTTATGGTATAATGAATTAGATAAATATGAATACCCATATTATCTAGATTAGCATCCCCTGTAATGTCTATCCCTCTCTTAAAACTTTCTTCATAGTAGAGAAATGGAGTTTTTGAGATGATGACATGGTTATTTAAAATAGCTATTTTGAGAGAGAGTTCACATCCCACAAAATTCACTGATCTAAAGTGTACAATTCAGCCGCTTTTAGTATATTCACAGATTTGTGCAACACTCACTATAATCAATTTTAGAACATTTCTATCAACCCAAAAGGAAACCCCATGCTCATTTAGCTCCATTCTTCCCTCGAACCAGCCATTGCCACTAGCCTCCTGTCTCTAGCAATTTGTCCACTCTGGACATTTCCTGTAAGTGGAATAATATGACATGTGGTCTGGTGTGTCTATCCTCCTTCACTTCGCATAATGTCTTCAAGGTTCATCTATGTTGTGGCGTACGTCAGTACTTTATTCCTTTCTATGGGATAGTAATATTCCATTGTATGATTAGACTACATTGTGTTTATCTCTTCATAAATTGATGGACATTTGGGTTGTGTTCACCTTTTGGATATTATGAATAGTGCCACTGTGAACATCAGTACACACGTTTTCATGTGAACATATGTTCTTAATCCATTTAGGTATCACCTAGGAGCAGAATTGCTAGATCGTATGGTAATGCTGTTTAGCCTTTTGAGAACCTGCCAGATTGTTTACTACAGTGATGCACCATTTACCTTCTCACCAGCAGTGGCTTCCAATTTCTTGATAATATCACCAGTACTTGTTGTTATCTGTCTATTTGATTATTGCCATCCTCGTGGGTGTGAAGTGGGATCCCATGGTTTTGACTTGCATTTATCTGATGATTAGTGATGTTAAGCATCTTTACACGTACTTGTTGGATAATTTTAGATCTTCTTTGAAAAAATATCCATTCAGATCCTATGCCTTCTTATTATTGAGTTATAATAATTTTTTATATATTCAAGATACAAGTTTCTCACCTTATGTGTGATTTGCAAAAATGTTCTCTTTTTCTGTGGGTCATCCTTAAAATTTCTTGATGATGTCTTTTGAAGCACAAAGTTTTTAATTTTGATGAAATCCAATTTATCTATTTTTATATTTTGTTGCTTGTGCTTTTGATGTCATATCTGAGAAACCCATTATCTAACCCATGGTCATGAAGGTTTGTACCTATAATTTCTTCTAAGAGTTTTAGATCTTAGATCTTATTTTTAAGTCTTTGCTGCATTTTGAGTTGATTTTATATATGGTGTGAGGTTATCGGTCCAACGTCTTTCTTTACATGTAGAAATCCAGTTGTCTCAGCAACATTTGTTGAAAAAAACCTATTCTTCCCAGATTGAATTGTCTTGACACCTTTGTCAAAAATCAGTTGATTATAAATATAAAGGTTTATTTATGGACTGATTTCTCTTCCACCGATCTATATATTTGTCCTTATTCCAGTATCACACTGTCTTGATTACTATAGCTTTGTAATTGGTTTTGAAATTAGGAAGTATGATTCCTCCAACTTTGTTCTGCTTTATGCAAGATTATCTTGACGATTCTGGGTCCCAATTACACATTTCTTAACTTCACTTTACCGTATAGACACTGCCTTTCTGTTTAGAAGGCAACCCTTGAGTAGATATTTAGACTTTGCACATGTGACACAAAGATAAAAGCCTTAGCTTAATGCAGAAGTGGATATTTCCAATTCCGAATCCAAGAGCCCCAATAAAATGGGACTGGGAATCAGGCCTTAAGTCTATTCAATAGTTTCTGAAATAAGATGTACTCAATGTCCTCTCCACATTTATGTGTTTACTCTGATTTGACTTCTCTTCCAATAGTGCTGGAGACTGTGATTCCCCATAGCCTCCACTATTGGTGACAACCATTAGCTAATTCTAACTAGGGAATGTCACCAGGAAAAATAAGCCTTCCGTTTTCTACATTCCAAATATACAGTGGAGAAATTTAATAGCATTTTAAGTATCTTGAGAGATACTGCAACAAAAGTAATTTATAAGTTGATGTGTTTAATTCTTAGACAAAATGACTCTATTATGTGAATCTTTCTCAAAAGCGTCTAACACCTTATGGATTGGTAAACTGGTGTTAAGTATGAATGGTGTTCTTTAATTCTGTAAACTGTTCATTCTACTTACAAAACAGGGGTGGTATGGCTATCGTGTCACATATTCAAGGCTTCCCAATCCATGCTTTTACTTCTTGGTGGTTTTCTATCATTTTATAAACTATTTTAATATGACAAAGTCATTCCAATTACACAGGCATTATAAGTTTTGCCAAGGTTGAGTATGGATCGTTTTGTGTTCGTTAGAGCACAAAATTAGAATTTTCATTGCTGCAACTGTAAACACTGTTTGGCTCAAAGGAATCGAGCATTTTCTCATAAAATCTTGGATAACTGATCATTGGTATTTTCCCTGCTTTCCAGCATACTCGAATTTTTTGAAGCTATCTTCTGTTTTCCTTCCCTGGGTATATTTCTTTTGGCCTGGAAGTTGAACAAGTGATTCTCTTCCAAATGGATGGCATGGCACACAGTGCATGAACTAGTGGGCATAGAGAGAACCATCCCCAGAGTCGGGAGAAAGAGAATAAATTATTTCTTTAATTTTCTCAGCTTTAGTTGGCCCCAAATTTGGCAGTTAGACCTGAGAAAGTCTGGGAAAACCATCTGGCACACCTACATCTGTTCTCACATTTGCCAAGCGGGATTTATCAAAAAATCGATGGCTCAAAAACATGAAACTCTTAAGAAGTGCTAATTTGTGGCTAAAGAATACTTCAAATGCTGCACCATTTGGTCCTTGTAGAATATAGTTTTGGTTTGGGGGAATTCAATGACTCTGTTTCATCTTACTCTCTTATAGTCTCTGGTAAAAGAAGAAAAAATGGAAAGTAGTACACGTCTAAGGACCTTTTTTTTCCCTCCCTTTGTCTTTTCAGATATTGGAATGACTTTGCCAAAGGGTTTAGATTCATTGGTACTATTTATTAATGGACACTCAGATATCTCTCCTCTCTTCTCAGTCATTAGGATGTTCTCAGCAAAACACCAACACTTGATTCTAAATTATTTCCCACTTAACATTTCCATTCTCCAATCTTCTGCCTGCCACTCAAATTCAGTCATCTATAAAGAAGCCCTCCTCACTCACTACCTCCCCACCAGCAAAGGGAGAGGACATTTACTGTTCATTGCAATGCTTTCTCTTTGCCAAGGTATATTCTAGTGCTTCAAACTCAAAAACAGCTCATTGACTTGCGGGTATCCAAAAGCCACGGCGGAGGAACAAGTTATTATGGGAAGCACATGACTCTGCCAGATTTCACTGACAGATTTTGAAGCCAGAGATAGCAATTGGCTGGCACTCTTTGTGCATTAATGCCCTTTGGTTCTTGCCATGCTCATCGTTACACATACCCCATGATAAAGTATCTAGACATTTCTAAGACAATAAAACAAATAATGCCATTCATATACCGAAAACTCTGGGGCTTTTATGCCTCAAAACTAAATCTGTACCACAAAGGCCCATCTGTAATACACAAAATTATAGTTCAATGCAATTGTAGATTGCATTTATTGGGTTTTGTAAATTTAGGGATTAAAATGGTTTACTTTTGTACCTTATCTGCCTGGTACAAGGGGTTAAGTTCCTGAATTACCAAAAGCACCTTGTCAAAAGGTGGTTTCCCTAATAACCCATCCCTCAATATTACCTCTAAGGTCAGCTTTATGGTGTGAGTGCATGAATATTAAATTCTACTACTGTTTGCTGAGATTTGGAAACTAAAGCATAGCAAACCATGTCTGACTCACTAGTAAGTAAAATAAAGCATGTGTGATAGATAAAATATGGGCATGTGTTAAAAATCACAATGTGCATTAGCAGAGTTGAATGGAGTCCCAGAAATTGAGCATAGGGAATCAAAAAATACTTCAGCTCCTAAGAAAACACATGATTGTTTTGTTTGTAGGATGTATACAGGCTTTGCATAGACGGGTTTTTTCTCTGCCAGAGAGTCCACAGTGTACCAAATACTCTGTCTCACAGGATCACAAATCACTTCCTAATTCCAACCAAAAGCTTATATGTTTATGAAGGTGATGAGCATCTAAACCTTAGAAGGAGGAGGACTGTTTGAGTGTATTTGTTACCAAAAAAAAGGAAGTTAAGGGCAGTTCTCTGGGACTGTTTATCTTTTTATTTAAGAAAGCAGAATATGTCAAAATGAAGCCACAGCTCAGACTTTGGCAGTTGCCAGCCGATAAATGGGGCCTAAATATATTTAAGGCTTCAGCTCTATTGACATAGATAATAACATTAGGAACGACCACCAGATTTTAGATTTTTCTATAAAAAGTGAATTGAATTTCACCTTTATGCAGATAGATGTGCCTCAAATCTTCTTAGAGTGGAAGGGAAATTATGGAAACTCAAAATACAAAATTGACTGTATGAACTTTGATTTGTTTCAGGGACATAATAACCAAAGATAGTAACTAAACCTACCAGCTAATGAAAAGTGAATAATGAGACTTGCAAAAAATAGTCATCG
Source organism: Eonycteris spelaea (assembly GCA_003508835.1). Lineage (NCBI taxonomy): Eukaryota > Metazoa > Chordata > Mammalia > Chiroptera > Pteropodidae > Eonycteris > Eonycteris spelaea. The sequence continues at coordinate 2,606,444 of PUFA01000200.1, forward strand.
CATGTGTGTGTTTGTGTGCGTGTATATGTGTTGTTTTTGCAAATGTCAGCTTTCTGTCACTGAATGCGAACCTGTTTAGTTTCAGGGTCCTTACCTGCATCTCGTGCCTTCATCTAGATGAACAATGCTTGATTTTTATGGAATATGAAAATGAATATAATTTGGACAATTAGTTCCTCTTCCAGGAAAGCATTCTTTAGTGTTTGATGCACTTGAATGGAAATGGGTTAAGCCTATACTCTGCTAGACTCTGTGGAGGATCCCAAAATAAGGACGCCAACACCCACCCACAGGGTCATTAGAGTTTAGTTGTGGAGGGCAGGGGAGTTCAGATACACAGATGCTTCCACTTTCAAATAGATGCCTACCCAAGTGTGATACAGAATAATTTTTTAAACGTCAGAATCAAGCCAACCACCACTCTCACGCATGCGCGTGCGTGCGCGCGTGCACACACAGACACACACACACAAATCCTGTTGATTCTAACAACCTTTAGATTATGTGGGCTCGTGCTACTTCTGCTGAGTCTCAATGTTTTTGCTCTTCAGCTCTCTTTTTACTAGCTCTTCATAGGTTGAATATCAGCCAACAACCCAGCCAGATCTACTCAATAGTTAAGTGCATCTAACAAGACACTTGCACACACATCCAAATCTAACCATTCCACAGACAATGATAAAAAGTAGATCTGCATGATGTTAGGGTGAGTTAATTTAAGATTTGCTTTTAAGAGCAGCTGTCAAGTTTGCCTCAATTTCCTCCTGAATCAAATGCAAGAGGAAACTACATGAGCTCAAAAGGCTCCAGGAAGCTCTAATCCTATCTAATCTCTGAATCTTTTCTGCTAATGTGTAGCTTTCTGTCAGTGAGCAGCCATAAGGATACATTTGAAAATATCTACTTGTTTTATCCCAAATTTTAAAGATACCATCATAAGGACATGAGGTTATTATCTCTGTATTTGCAGAAAATTAGAAACATGATTAGAACTTTTTAATCAATTTATAAAGAGTCAGTACGTAGCATACAGTAAACACTTCTATTTATTAAGATAAATGGATGCAAGAAATAGTAATGGTGAAGCTTAGCCTTTAGGATGACACTTCCTCAGAGTGTCACACAAATACCAAGGGATGCTAATATGTCACTCCAGAATGAAATACTGGCTGCTAACACTGTCGTCATGAGTCCAGGCCCTCTGCAAGGCTTTCAGAGAACCTGTATTACAAGAGGCATGGTCTGGAGAAGTGAAAAACACAGGCTCTAGTGTCTGAGTTCAAGTCTCAGCACTGCCCCTTCCCCACTAGGCAGATTTGAGGAAATTGCCATACCTCTCTTTGCCTCCTTTTCCTCATTGGTAAAATGGAATAAATGGTAGACCCTGTTTCATCAGGTGTGTTAGAGATTAAATGAGTTAATATGGGTATGGCACTTGGAATAGTGGAGCAATACAAGTGTTTGTTATGATGCTCATCCCTGTGTTGGACAGCCTAACAGTTAGATTCAGAGGCAAGAGCTCTGGACCTGGTGTGAGAAGACCAGGATTTGCGATCTGGCTAGCTTTGTGGCTTGGGGCAATTTTTTAAACTTTTCTCAGCCTTAGTTTTTTTATTCCTAAAGGGATAATGTCTCCTAAAATGTATATAAAAATCCCTGGCATATGGCAAGTGCTGGATAAACATCTGCTGAGTCTGCTGGATACAGGTTCTTAGAGCAATTGCCACAAAAGCAAGCCACAATTCAGCTGATCAGATATTTCTCGTATTTTCTTCGTTTTCTCTTACGGCTCTGCTGATTCCCATGTACTATGTATTATGTAAAGAGTAAGTCCAGGGGTGGGAAAGTGTCAAGGCTGTACTGGAAGTTTCATTTTAGTTCTAAGCTTACTGTATCATAAAAGAAAATAACGAAGTATGTGTTGGTGTCCTTTGCCAAAAGCAGCCTAGCCACATCAAAGCCTGATAATTCTGTTTATTCAATCTCTTCTGAGATGAAAAGAGTGACAGGAAATTCTCCCACTCTGCATCACACTGCTTGCATGAGCCCCCAACTACTGACACTGGCCAAATCATGGTATAATTCAGGAGGGAGACCCCCCACCCCACCCAGTCAGATCACCTTTCTTATGCAAAGCAGGAAAGGAAGTTGTCAAAGTTCATAGGAGTCACTCTCGTGGAGGATGTATGGGAAAATCAATTTTATTGCGGAGCTGAGATGGAAGTAGACATGAATGTCATGGTTTCTAAATGAAGACATAGCATATGGAAAACACAGAAAGGAATTTATAGCTCATAATTATAGAAGATATGCAGTGGAGTCCATCTTGCTGGTGGCCGCAGCAATCCCACATCAAAGCATTGCCAAATTGCAATGACCTCCTCACCATCATCCCAGCAATTGAAACTTGCACACCACCTCAATCCATATTCATTGATTTTTGTCACGCAAATGGAAGCTGATTGGTGGATCTATTTGGGTGACCTCTTAGAATAAAAGCCTTGATGTCACAAGGAAAATGTAGCTTATGAATTCTTCCCTGAAACTCTGATTGAAAAGTATACGAGGTATTCATCTGATGCCCTCCTCACTGCTCTGTTTCTTCCCAGATAATTTAAGATTCTTCAACCCTGATAACTAAGGCCTTGTTTTCTCAGTGATTGTGTTTGAGTTTCCTTTTTAATGAATTTTAATCATTGGTTTACCTTTCAGTGCCACTTTGAGTAATGTTAGGATTTTTTTTTTCTTATGGATGCTTAAGATGTACACTTTTCAATTTATCCAGAGAACTAATAGATCTTGGAAGAAAAATAAATGGGGACCTTGAACATAGACATTTATTAATAAGTGCTAATGCTATGGCTAGCAAATTCTTCAGAGAGAAGGAGTATGGCTGAGGCATGGTTCAAGGCAGAAAATATGTCTTGGCAGAGATCTCACTGCAGCAAGACCAATAAGCATTGTAATTTTTCTATTTAAATAAATAACTCTATTACCACGGATGATTCTACCATTTCTACTTTCTTCTCTCCATTTTTCTCTTTTTTATTATGTTTTTTTTTTCTTTCCCTTTTACTCTACTCCTGCCTCCCTCTCTCTTATCCATTTCCTCATAGTCCCTCTTCTCTCTCCTTTTTCTCTTCCTTATACTCATCTCACCAGGACTCCAACATAACCTTGTTCTCATTGCACTGTCATCTATAATGCAAAAAGGAAGATAACTAAAGGCTGAGCTAGAGCTAAGGGGCCTACAACTAGTCACTTGTATTTGGTTATTATTTCGAGCACTAAACAACAGTTCAATCACAGGCAAAGACAAACCTTGCATTCCACATTCCAGCCAAATGTTGTCTTCTTTCATGAAAAGTGTTTATAACGAAAGCATGGCCAACCTCCCTACTTTAGTAGACTGAACAAACACTTTATAATGCTTTTCTGTGTTCACTGTTAAATTGCACTTCATTTGAATGTAACAATGTTGGGGAAAGTGACTAAGTAGACCGAATTGCCATTTTTCAGGTGGCATTTCCATGCGCCAAAATTATGGGATGAATACAAAGATGATTAGGGATTCTCCTTATATTCCAGAACATACGAATGGTATCGAACATCTCCTCAGTGGAAGCTTTGGCTCTGTTTTTCATAAGCTTCCCACTCTGTTCATATACAAGACTGTATCTTAAATATAGACCTATCATCAGGTTTAGCAAATCAATACCATAAGAGTGTGAAATGTTCCTCAGAACTCTCCACAAGGGCATTTCACAGTAAAAGCAATTGAAAAAGAAGCTGCAATGGAATATCTTATGAGATAGCCATTTAGATCACAAAAGGGCCATAAAAGTCACAAGTAGTTTGTGTGAAACAAGGTTCATAATATAACCATACAGGACTTGCTGGGAAGAAAGAGGAAAATTGCAAACCAATTTGTGGTTATAGCTTTTTCTGTCAATTCTATTGGGATTTAAAACTTGTAAAAGGTAGAAACTTCTGCCAGCTTACATTATGTAGAGAGAGTGTGATAACTATAATCATAGCAGCCAAACAAACACCAATTATTTGAAGCCAATAAAGTCTTTATTAACTTCAAAGCAATTAGTGCTTCTTGGGTTTATTTAGCCATAGAATGGGAAGATGCCACCCAACATCAATTGTTAGTAATGTATTTTGGAGTCATCCCAGGATGTTTCATTTACATCTTTCAAAAACATTTTTTGCAAATGGTAGATGAATAAATGTGAAATAGAGTAGATGAAAGAGTGGGCTTGCTTTTGAGAGCCCATACAGACTTCCAGGTTGCAAGATGGCATGCAGAGGCAGTTCATGCTTAATATTTCATACTATCCAACGACCTGCCTTGTCCATTGTTTCAGGCTCTGCAGACCCAGCCTTCACTGTGAAAGCAATCACAGCAATAATTACTGTCTATGCTGAGTGCCTGCTGGGCACCGCACATTCTAGATGCATCACTTCTAATCAGTTCAGCAACTTTGCAAGGCTTTATTTTCTTTCCACAAATGAGAAGACTGGGGCTTAGACAGGCTATTCAGTAGTAATTGAGAACCCAACCCAGAGTTGCTTTGCTTCCCACCTGGGGTCTTGCCAGGATACCAGGCTCTTCCTCCACTTGATGAGTCAGTTGATAGCCAGAGCCACATGCCTTATAGTTTTCTACTTGGAACACCCTTGACATTACTACACTGGGATTTGATCTTCACCTTCTCCCACACTGGAGATGGGAGCTGACAGATCTCCTGGATCTGTACTTTTCTGCATTGCTTATGCTAGCTCTAAATTAATCCCTTTAAACAGTAAGAAAGCTAATTAGATTACAATTGCAAAACTTTATCATGAATCTTTATGATTCACTGTTGATTACAAGCCTATATACCCAGGTCTTTATTCCTATCTGAGCAATAAAAGTAGTTTCTGGCCTCCCTTCACTTAACATTTCTCGTGAAGAGCTGCACTCCATTAATGAAGACATATGAAATGAAATTCCGTCTCTGCTGTACCCAATCTGATTTCTTCAAACAACTGAAAAGTACACTCCTTCTTTTAAAATCATTAGAAAACTCAACATTTCATAATTATCTTTGGTTGTAGTATAGCTGAGGCACAAGTCTTGGTATTTTTGCATCACTTCTGATTCGCTGACGTAATTTCTTCAGATGGCAAAACAGATTCCACTGGGCACCCTTGTCATCGGTCTCCATCTAAAGTAGCCTTTCTGAGACAAGATAGAAATGTCTGCTTCTATTTTTGCAGAATCCCCAGTTATCCTAAAGTTCCATGCCTGAAGGGTGCTCTCTGCAGATTGCTCACTGGCTTGCACTTAGCTGGAGGCCAGCCTAGAGCTGGAGCCCAGTAGGTATTATCCATGTTTCTCATCTACAAAACCAAAGATGAAAAGAGACCCAGGTTTATGCGTAGTCCAGAAGAATTCTGGAAGTTCCCATCCAGGGCTCACAGCCAGCTTCTGACAGGCCTTACAACATGAATCACCCAAGTGCATAAAGTGGGTGGGCATCCACTGTGTGGAACACTTCAAGGTAAAAAGTCAGCACACTCTGCCTGGCGGTGCCATTAGGCATCATTGCTTTGAGCAGAGCTGTGACATGAGAAGCCAGGTGTCAGATAGACCCGGGCTATCCTGACACTGCTGTGTAACTCCGTGGCCTTGAACTTATCTAGTTTCCTTCAGAGGCATCAGTTCCTTTATCGGTAACTGGGGATAATAATCTCTGCACTAGCTCCCTCACAAGGTTACTTCAAGTAACAAGAGAATGTTCTTTGTCTGAATGATGTATAAACTATAAGAAGCCATAAAATAGCATGAGAGTAAGTCTACAGCCATGCCACCCTGAACAAGCCAGATCCTGTCTGATCTCAGAAGCTAAGCAGGGTCGGGCCTAGTTAGTACTTGGATGGAAGACCACCTAGGAAGACCAGGTGCTGTAGGTGTAAAAGAATTAAAAACAAATAAAATTTTTAAAAATAAGGGATTGTAAGCTGACAAGGTCCTTGCAATCTGTGAGGTCAACCAAGGGTTGCCTCACCTAAAAAAATAGCATGAGATTATTCTCATCCTATATTGGCCAAAGGGGTGGATGAAATATCAGGCTCACCATGGCCTGCCTGCAATAGACTTTAGAGAGTGTCCTGTGAGTCATCAGGAAAAGCTTTCACCTTGAACCACATCAACAACTCTCAGCAAAGGGAGAACAAAAGCAAAGTGGAGGCCCTGGTGGGGGTTGGTGTCACACAAGGCACTTGCTCTTTCTAACCTTTGAATTTCAATTTTCTTGGTCCTAAACAATGTACATACATAACAAATAAAGCAAGGACTCTTTGAAGCCTCTGGCTAGTGGAACTGCATAAATGTCTATCATTTCTCTAATCACTTACCTGTCACTGATGGTGTTTTAAAAAACACAGTGCACCTGGTCCCATGGCCACTAAGGCAGTGCTATTTTGGTAGCTGCTGACTTCATATAGGGACTCGGGATGAGTGATTTTTGCAATCTCAAATGCCTCTTAGTAGTGAGTTCATTCATTTCATCAAAGACTGCATATATTTTACAAGTGATTGTGCTAATGTGGGCATTTAAGAATTCAATGCAAGCCATATTTGTGATTTGCATTCTCAACACTGAGTTATTTCACAGTATCTGCCTGTTGCAGTGCATTGATATTTTAAATAATATTTCTGCTTTTAGAGTACGAAGGAAAAAAATGTGAAAGTTTTAATAGCCATTATAACCCATTTATCAGAGTGGCGTAGTTATAAATAGTACTTGTCCAATTAATCGGTAACCTTAGTTATTATATAAACACAAATCACACCAAGCTAGTGTCTCCTAATTTGCATGTCTCGCACAACTTTTATCATCTATAATGACTGATGTTGTTGAAATACATTTACTAACGTGACTTAGAGAGAAAAAGGAAATGATCTTGTGTTTCCCTTGTGATTGTTAGTAAGAAGAAGGCTGAGATGCATGTTTTTTATCCTGCTACAAGTATTGTGTCCCACTTGGAGTGGGGTGGGGTCCTCCCTCTGAAAGGGAATCAGGAAGTAAAGTCTTTTGACCAGTTGAGTGCTGGAGGACTGGCTCAGAACACCGTTATGGGAAGGATCCAGCCCAAAAAAAAGGAAGTGGCGATTACAGTGTGTTCGTCCTTAAACCCAACCATCTGTGTCATTGGTTTGCTATTTACATGTAACTTGGACTTTATTTCAATCTTTTTTGCTGCTATAAGCTGATTTGGGGAAACATGACGTAGGCCAATGTCAGCCTCAATATGGCAAACATGTCGTAGACTCCACTGGGAGCCAAGAGACTAGTGCTTTCCCATCAAATCTGTGTCCAACTCAGCATGTCCCTCCCCTCTGCGGGTCCCAGTCTATTCTGCTGTAGAGTGAGAGATGGATGAGACATTCTCCAAGTCCAACTCTCAAAAACTCTACATGGATTGTTGTCATTTCAGATATGCTTCCAAGGGTGACTCACATGGGAACCGAAGGTACCCATAGTTTGAAATTGGGTATGACCCGAGACCCCTTAATCTCCCAAGAATTTTACAGATTAGAAACCAGTGAGAACTGCTCTTGGTTCCTTGGAGATTCACAAAAAGCCTGTCAAGAGGCAGCTGCTCTTCTCTGGGTTTGGAAAGAATGAGCCATGTAGGCATCTACCACTCTTCTTTGTTGTTCCCTTCTGCATATTAGGAAGAGCTCTGGATTCAGACTGACCTAGAGTTGACTACTAGCTCTTCCAATTATTAGCTGTCTGATCGTAAGCAAGTTTGCTTAACCAACCCAAGCCTCAGTGTCTGGGAAACTGGATCCAGCTACATACACTCTAAGGAGCCTTCCTTGCCACCCCCAATGTCAAGCTCATAGACTACCTCTCTGCAGTTGGCTTAATCTGGTTTCAGCACTGTTCCCATCTGTTCAGAGAATTATTGTGAGGTAATCAAGGTACCTTGTCTCAAGTACTCAGCCCCTGGCACAGAGTAGTTGCTCAATAAACAGGCACTCTTATCCCTGTTATTGTTAGCAGTTTCCTTTGTCAGTTTTTGAATCCACCAGCCCTACCTAATTCATAAAATGCAGACTTTTACATTTATTTACAGTTATTCATGCATTCATGCATCAAATGTTTATGGAATACCCACTAGATGCCAGGTACTATTCTAGGAGATAGAGAAACTAAATAGTCCGAAGCTGTGCCCTACTGGAGTTTATATTCTATCGGGTGGATACAGATAATAAATGACATAAATATATAGAGATAAAATATGTTAGAAGTTGACAAGTGCCATGAAGAGAAATCAGGGGACACTGCTAGAGAGGGATGGAGTGGAGTTGCATTTTTATCTTTTTTATTACTATTATTTTTTTGCAGTTGCATTTTTAAATAGGGTGGTTGGGGAAGGCCTCACTTAGAGCTAGTGTCTGAGTAAAGACCTAAAGGAAATGAAGGAATGAGTTTGCAGAGATTTGGGGAAAGATCATTCCAAGAAGAGGACTAGTACATGAAAAGACCCTGAGATGGGCTGGGACCTTGTGTGCCCAGAAACAGTAAAGAAGATAGCTCAATTGAAGCAGAGCAAGGGTGAAAATGTTAGGAGAGGAGGTTGTACCATTGTATGAGAGCTGGTAGGCCATTGGAAAGTCTCTAAGTCGAAAGCCACTGGAGGATTTTGAGTAGACGAGAGACCTGACTGGATTTATGTCATGTTGGGATCACACTGTGGCTATTGAGACTATGAGAGTCAGAAGTGGAAGCAGAGAGAACAATAAGTAGATTATTGCCATAACCCAGGTGAGAATGATGGGGGCTTGGACTAGGGTGGTGAGGTTGGTGAAGAGTGAATGGATTAGATATATTTGAGGGGAGAACAGGTAAGATTTGCTCATGGTTTGATTGAATGGTGATATGAAAAAAATACAGAAGTCAAGAATGATTCCAAGATTTTTTTAGCCTGTGATTCTAAGACTTTTAGCCTGAACACTTGGAAAAATGCTATTACTATTAACTCCATGATTAATTATTTAACAGTGTGATAACATTGTAGAAATATTTGAATAATTTTTCCAATACTTTGACTGGGAGAATGTTAGTTGCTCATTAGCTTTCTAACACTAATATTGAAGAGGAAATACATAAGGACATTTCTCTTAACCTGCTGGCTCTCAAATTTGGACATCCATCAAAATCACCTATGAAGTCTCTTATGAAATCTAGGTATGAGGTCATTTTCAGACCTGTAGAATCAGACTCTCTGCTTTAAGGACATATACATGTATACAACCACACACACCATTTTGTCACCGTTATGTTTTTAGACCATGGAATCAGTCAAATTCTGGCTTGTGGCTGATCACGAACCAGCCCTCAAAACAAAATAGCTGGTTGTTTTAAATAAAATGATTTCCATCTCTGGGTTGTCAATTTTCAGCAGCTTCTGTCTACTACCAAAACAAAATGGCCACAGCCAGTGGGATCAAGATGGGTGTTTAGGAGATTGATTGCTTCACTCACAGGAAGTTTGCTGAACCTCAGTTCCCCTTCTGACAATTCAAGAAATGGATTAAAAATCTCCAAGATCCTGTACAACTGTACGATATAATAACTCTGCTCTGTTTTTATAAAATTGTTACTGAAAGGCCATTTGCCTCTTAAAACTGGGTATTTCAAAACCAGAAACCAAAATGACAGTGATGAATATTTTATTTAAACTATATATTTGAGTTAATCCCAAGTTAATTCAATATAGCATAGTAGCAAAGCATCACAGCCCTTGAAATCAGAAGAAACACCATTCAAATCTTGACACAAGTTGCTTCACTTCTCTAAACCTCAGTTTTCTTACCTGTCAAATGAGGATAATAATACTATGTGCACCATGGAGCTGCTGTGAGGATTAAGTGAGATTTCATGAAAAATGGTTGTGATAGGACCAGTCACACAGTATGAGCCTATAAATTAGTAGCTGTCATCATCATCATTGCTAATTTAAGCATCATCATTGCTAACTTAAGCATTAGTAAACAGTATGCCTTTTCAATTGTTATTAGAGAAGGCTACAGAAAACTTTATGAAAACATATTTAAAGATTTTAGTACTTTTCTCCAGTAGTTCTGTCTGAAAATGCACATATGGACAGGTGATTGGCTGAAATAGAGCTGAACTTTGCAAAGTGTGTTCTGGCAAAACAAACAGAAAAACAACAAAAAGTGAAATTGTTTCTTCCTAGCCACTTACTGGCTATGACCTTGGACAAGCCATGATACATACTGAGAACTTGGTAAAACTAAATAGTATTAGTATTATGGTTATTATATTACATGTCAGTGGAAATGGTGGAAAAGAAGATTTAGTGATAAGAGACTGTTGGATAAAAGAAGATGTGCATCATATCCTATATCTTGTGCAGGTATTATATTCAGGCATCTAACTCAGGAAAGGAACCTAACCTATTTTAAAATTAAATGTACATGAAACTTTCTTGATAGGCTTGACAATAGGCGAACAAAGAGCTTAGTTTTTTGTGGTTTGAAAACATTACTAGGAACCTCTGCATTCTTAAAAAAGTCTAAGTCCAAATTTCATATTCCTGCCATTCTCTATCTCAAGATCTCATTTTCAGAGGTAATGCTTTTGGTGCTCTCTGCTCTCTAGGACAAGTCCATGTATCACCCCATACCAGCCTTCCCACAGCATTCTTAGCAGACTCCATCCCCCCACCAAAAAAATCTCTGTGATCTTTCTTCCAGACAACATGCCTCCTCCTAGAGGCTGGAGAGGGTGTGAGAACTTTATGTCAACTCATAGCCCCAGCTCTGTCCCTGCCATGCAATCAGAAGCGTGCCTGCAATTTGAGTGTTTCACAATAATTGCCGTGTTTTCAATAAGAATGATAAAAAAGCAGATATAAAAGCAAATATCAAGGCCTCTGGCTGACAAAAGCAGATTTCAGAGAGAAATGTGAAAATAGAAACTTGCTTCAGCAATAAAGAGAGTATATTTTATACTCTGAGTTTTTTTTTCCATTTTGTAAAATCACGACTTTCTAGTAAATGACATCCCAGAAGATATTTATCAAAGCAGGAAAGCTACGGAAGGAGCACCTTGCATCGCTTTAATATTTTGCCTTTTCTTTTGACATTTTCTTGCCTGGAGATCTAATTCCATTAAATATGTACATTTTTTTCTTTGGCTGGAAGTCTTCTTCATGTATCTTTCAGATAAATCTTAAAAGTACATAAGGTCTGTAGGGCACCTTTTTTTAAGTGCAAATGAGACACAGTAGAATATTGTCTATGAGGTTTTCCAAGTAATTTATATTCCTGCAGAGCGTTACCTTGCACTCTCTGTGATAACGATAAGGGAAAAGATAAGATTCCAGTGAACCTTCTGTGGAGTACTGTCAAACCACATTAGTCATATTTAATATCTGACGTACAGGAACTTACTTGGGCTGATCGCTACTTTGATTGGCTTTATTAAGCATTGTCATGACTGTAACTTTTGCCTGATGGACAAGGTAAATAGACGTGTAAGAAAGTGTCAAGTTAGCAGTGTGCTGGGTAATATTCCATTATGCCTCCGCACATGGACATGGGTTGACTCCTCTGCTTTACCATTACACTTCTCTAGGACTTTGGAGTATAAGTGTTTGTTAAACTGAAAGAATTACATTCTGCAAACACTGTGGGTGGGTTGGGATGTGTCCAAGTAGACTTTTCAAGCCTAAAACCTTCCATACATAATTTCTTCTATTTTTCATTCCCTACATCTACTCTTTCCTGTAGTCATTATGGGTAGGGTGGGATGGTGGCTGCAGTTGAGGGGACCCAGAGTTGGAGTTGGATGTAGGGGAACCCATATTCGTTTACTATGCAACAGAACTACTGCTCCATTACTCCATATTTTCTAGGTGTTATCTTTACAGCAGACCTCAATAAAACAAGAAAAAATGCAAAGTCACTGAATAATTAAAGTTAGTCATAACACCAAGAAACTACTTCAGGGCTTGGGTGTTCAGCTTGGCGTGCGACATTACTCAGAAGCTGAGGATTGTGGTGCAGGCTCCAGCCTCTTCAGGCAAGCCAGCTCGATTGATGGCTTCTGGCCCATGGCCATATGGGACAAGAGAAGAGACTACAGTTAAGAGTAGTTTTTCCTTTGCATTCTGAAAGCAGGAATGTGATAAAAGGTTCTTTGTTTTCACATGACCCATCTGAAGACAATGAGACTGAGAGCAGATCTTAAGAGTTCTTACCACATGCTCTGTGTCTTCTCTTGTCATTGGATAATTGCCATAGCTTGACTCAACTAATTTTCCTATCACTGAAGACAAGGATGTGTCGAAGTCACTGCATGGTAGAAAAGATGGTGGGAATGAGGGGAGAGCAAAAAATCTGTTGCTTTTGCAAAATTGTCATCGAAAGGATAGCCAGAACATAAATGATACTGTTTTGGATTCAAAAGGGTAAGCAGGTGTCTTTGAAGTCCCAAATGAGCTATGTACAAGCTTGTACAAACAAGTGCAGAATCAGGCCTGTTTGTTATTCACACAAACAGAGTTTAAACCATCTGAATTCCACAGTTCCCAGAATTCAGATGGTGCACAATGGTCCATAATGAGCAGCACCTGTGCTTACCTCAATTACCAGACAGTTTTGAACAACAGCAGAAAGGGCTTACTAGAATTTTTTTTCAATAATAGATTTAGTTATGTCTTTCATAATTGGATTCAAAAGCTCAAAATTTCATTTTGCAACTTGTTCATAAAATTTGTATGAAAAAGTCTGGCATTTATTCAAAAGAAATAGTCTATGAAGGAAAAATTGCAAAACAGCCAACTGCTGGTAACTAAGCAGCCAAATTATAGTCCAAGCACTTGGCAAATACACCATCTTTTTATTATTTCAGTAATTGAATTTCTGTTAAAGCGTGGAGCATAATTTAACATGAGGAATTTATTTATAATACAATAGCATTTCAGTAATAAATGCATTATTATTGTCACTTTTAATGGAGTCTTATGTATTCCCTCTGAGACTGTGTGGCAGACTTTGAGACAGCCACTGCACCAGTGTTGTTTGTAGACAATTGAATTAATTGGAGACAGGGTCATTAACTCGACCTGAATACCTCTGATTGCTTCTGTAAATAAGGTTAGAGAGCAAATGGCTAATCTTAGTTGTCATTATAGATTCCTCTTACATTTTCACACTGCCTTGTATATTAAGATCATTTTGCTAAGCAGCTTTTTAGACTCTCCTCATATTTACAGTATTGTCTTGCATGGCATATAACCATAATTGTATCAGACTTATATTACATTCTCCATATCTTTATAAAACGTGATACTAGAAAAGAACCTATGTTGAAATCAACTCATAAAAACCATCAGACCAGTAAATGAATAAACCACAATGTATAAACCATCATATCAAATGGAAGTAAAATCACAGAGCAAAAGTTGCTTTGGTCTCCTCTTGCAGATCTGAGTACAATTTGGAAACACAATTAACACAAGATGGGCTCCCAAAGATATCATCTCTAAAGAAAAAGCACAGCAAGGGAAGCGGTGATTAAAATCTCTTTATGTTTCAGTTGATGCTGTGCCCTTTGTTGCCCCCTTCTGTAACAATATTAATAACATGCAAATTACAGGACGTCGGGTTCTTTCTCCTCGCTCATTATAGAATGGAGTTAACTGAGAACCGTTAGAAATGTAGATATTAAAAACTTTGAAATATTTGATTTGTAATGTTATTTTTCATAGCATTAGCCTGTTATAGGCATATAAGATTATTTAGAGGATGATTGGGGACAAAATTCTCCCATTATAATGGCTCAAATAATTCAAAAAGGCATAGACTGAAAACATTTTTTAAAATAGACTTTCTCATGTCATTTTTAAATACAATTCTGAAATAAAAGACCATTAAAAATGGACAGTGTTATGTTGAATAATGAGACTTACAAGTAAGATACCAAAATGAGACAGAAGAGGAAGAAGAGGGGGGAGAGAAAGAGGAAAGAAAAGTAATTCTATGCCTTGTTATTTTTCTGGACAAGATAAAAAATTATTGAAAATATCCAGGAGAGCATCAATATTGGGTATATATTAGATCATCTATACTACTTGAAGAGTAGGTCAATTCTATATAAACCATAGTTCCAACATCAGGAATTTATTATCATCCTACCACCAACTGGAAGCTTATTAGTTTTTTTTTTCCTCCAGGTTTATCGAGGTATGATTGACAAATAAAAATTGCATGTAGTCAAGGTGTACAACGTGATGTTTTGATATACATAAATATTGTGAAATGATTACCACAATCAAGCTAATTAACACTTTCATCTCCTCACACAATTACTTTATCTTTTTGGTGGCAAAAACACTTGAGGTCTACTATCTCAGCAAATTTCAAATATACAATTCATCATCACTAATTATAGTCACCATGCTGCATATGGATCTTCAGAATTTATTCATATTATAACTGAAAGGTCATACCCTTTAACCAACATCTCCCCCTTTGCCCCATTCCCCAGCCCCTGGCAACCACCATTCTACTCTTTGCTTCTATGAGTTGGATTTTTTTAAAGATGACACAGATACGTGAGAACATGCAATATTTTTCTTTGCGTCTGGTTTATCTCACTTAACATAATGTCCTCCGGGCTCATCCATGTTGTTGCAAATGGCAGAATTTCCTTCTTTTTCAAGGCTGAATAATATTCCATTATATGTATACACACACACGTCACATCACATCACATCACTTTCTTTTGTTCACTCATCTATTGACAAATATGTAGGTTTTTTCCATATATTAGAAGCCTATCAGTTTCCAGGAGTTTCATGGTTATCTGAAAGAGTTCCCATTTCCTTTGTATATTTAATGAATCATATCTGACAGATAGAAAAATAACCACTACTTCAGTTCTTTAAGACTTTTTGCCTTTACATGTCCTTATTTGTAAAACTAACTTTTGTGTGTGTGATGAGAACTTGAGTAACACTTGACTCTCATATATGTGAATGTAAATTTGTATATGCTATTAAAATATAGCTAGAAGAACCCAAATGGGGTTAATATAAACATTGGCTGGCCACAATATCTTCTTTATTAAATGACTAATGGCCAACATGTACTACAGAAATCAACATTTCTGTCCTTAGTTAGCTAATATCAATAGTATTTTTAAATTAATATTATGCATCTCACTTGAAGGATTATACTTCTCCCAATACTGTTTTATTTCTTAACCATTTTAATTGATGCTGAAATTATTCTACTTCTCTTGGTATTAGCCATCTTGGATTTTAGCCAATGGATGTATATACACTCACATACACACTCATTCAAATGCACACACACACACTTTCATACATTCACAGGCATACACACACACACTCAAACATGGGCACACACACACATTCTCTTTCAAACACTTTGAATTTAGGCATAGTTTCCTGAAATACATATTGAAATATAATTATAGCCAAAAAGCACATTTTAATACATAACTTTTCTGGAAAATATTCTTTCCACCAATTTCTCTGCCTTTTTCTGCCCATTTCCAACTGTCAGAGTGATGTACCAGGGTCTTGTCCTTATGAAGCTAGAGCAGTGTAGGCTCCTGGAAACTGCAATGGAATTTGAGATATTGATACCATCAGGCTAGAAAACATACATCTCAGTTTAAAAGGTACATATCTTATGTGATTTGCAAGTGAGCATATTTTTTTCTTGTTTTGGATATTTAACATCTGTTCCCAACCCCAAGTTATGAATGTCTTGTCTTCACTGTAATCCCTGAGATGTACATGTATTTGGGCTTAGCTGGTAGATACCCTATATAATTGTGACTTGCTATTGATATAACTCTCAGGACATGCAGGTTCCCAGGTTTTTCCGATGTCCACAAAAGTAATTTGCTTAACATCAGAAAGCATTTTAAATTGTCTATTTTGAAACCCTTTTAATTCTAAATTCTACCATCTTTGGAATTGCTAAATTCCCCAAGCTCTCTGCATGACAATTCCTCCACATGACAAATTATTCTTAGTGACAAAACCAAACACCCTGACCTTATTACTGTTAGCCTGTTTGTCATTATCACAGTTTCTTCTAGCTCTTGGAGAAATGCCTAAGTATGTTTCCATTTCTTTCTATGTCAGCTTTTAAGTGGCTCTGGATTCATTTGTAATATGGGATTGCCACTCTTATTGCTATTGATCTAGATTCAAGTGTAAGCTCTGCCATTCCATATACATGAGTCAACGCTGAAAAAGAATGCTCCCTGTACTTAGCTATCTAATTACTGGTGGCCTTGATTAGACTTTTCCTCTTGACATCAAAAAGGAGTTGGGTGCAAGATCAAATGAGCTCTCCAAGTATGAGGAAAGTGTGGTCCCCTCTTCTCTCATTTGCACTTGACCTTCTTTAATTTAGCATTGATGAAAAGGGAAACTATTAGCTGGAAAGTACAATTTTCAGGCAGATAGCATTACAGGATTAAAGAGCCAGTTTTTCCTTTGCTGTCATTCAAAATAACTGGAGTAGGAAATTCTGTTTAAAATTGCTGGGCTTCTTTGACTTAGAGAGCTTCTGTATAGAAGATTTAAGATGTCAGTTTTAAATATGACATTGATAGTCTTAGACAAAGAATGGGAGTGAATTCTTGTAGAAACTGTCATTTTTTCCTGCCTGTTTATTAATGGTTTTTGTGATTTATAGTAAATGCTGGGGAGGATTTTCAGGCCCATTTATCGTGGGAAGGGAACACCTTCTTGTTCTTAATGTGAGTGTGTCATAATTAGCAATGCATGTGGACTAGGAGATTTAGTTCTGTCTTCTGTGAAAGTCCTTCAACCTCATATTTAATCCCAAATTGATTGAATATTTTTTTTCCATGAAGAAATTAATTATGCCACTAGAAAAAATCATCAACTAGGAAGGGAGTTAATATCAGGCACGATGTAGACTGGGCTGGTTAATGTATCAAAATGATATGACGAGAGTAGATCACATTTTACACAAATTGCATAATGGAATCATCATTTTAATTAAAAATAGGAAGGTTTTTGTGTATATGGCATTCATTCTCAATAAGAGCCACACCATTTATTTCTTATGTGAGTGCATGTACAAGACTCATCAATGACTGTTACTCTAAATACCAATTACATTAAAATGTCCATTCAAAGAAGTTGTGTTTTGTCAATGGAACTGAAACTGAACAAAGGGCAATATGAAGGGTCAGTATCCATACAACCACTTGAAAGGTTATAAATCCATCATCAGGCAACCTATTTGCTTAACTATTTTTGTCAAATTAACTTATGATTCAGGTTGTTTTGTTGTTGCGTGCGCTGGCCTAAGTATTGACTTCTGTTGAGAGTCAGCAATACATAGACTTTTCATAGTTATGAATTATTTGTTACCAGGTGACCTTGTTTTTGCTGATTTGCTATTTATTTTGAGGCCATTTGGAGTATTTCTTCATAACAAGAAAATTATATATGAGTTACCATTCTGGTCACCCTAGGATACGCAAAATGATTGTACGGTCTGGCCCCTATCATCGAGGAATGTACAATTTAGTTGGGAAGGCAAAAAGTTAGCACAATGAAATAATTCAAGAATAATTAAGTGATAAACTGTGATGCAATTAGTGAAAAGAAATTATAACAGGGCAGTATCTATGAAAATTAAAGTCGCTGGAGAAGACTTCATATTATTTGAATTTGAGCTTAAAAGATAAAGATTTAAGCAAGCAGAAAGAAGGGGAAAGTGTCATTCTAGACACAAAAAAAACAGGGTAAGCAAAGGTACAGAGGCAATGTGGGAGCAGGGAGAAGACAAGAGTGACAGTGTGTTGGAAATAAAGGGGAATAAAAACTGGCACTAAGGTAGAGTGATGAGGGAGATAGATCTCTAAAATCTTGTAGAGGAGAGTGCATCTGTCTGTGAGGAAGTCATTGTAAATTCTGAATCCAAGAGATCTCTTGTTGTCTGTGGTCACTGGGACCAAATACAAAAACAGTCAAAGCTTTTAGTCCAACAGGGAGTGAGGTCAAGGAGGATAAGAAAAGAACATCTGATTTGCAATGGGGAGTAGGTAGGAAAGGGATTGTTGAGGGGCACGTGTTGACCACATCTTTAAGTAGTTTCATGGTAGAGGACAGACAGTGACTGTTTCCTGATAAGGAACACATGCCCTGGTCCCACTCAGAAGGGTTGTCTGAGCAGCTTCCGCTCCTCACAGCTGTGGATATATCATGTTATTTCGTCTTCCTTGTGCTAGGGTGAGACACTGCAATTTTGCAAGTTGCTATTTTTGCCATTCGCTTAGGTAATTTTATTTTTATTTATCTATTTTAATTCTTTTTTATGCCTACAGCATAGGTGTTTTCCCATCCAAGTACTAACCAGGCCTGACCCTGCTTAGCTTCCGAGATCAGACGAGATTGGGCTTGTTCAGGGTGGCATGGCTGTAGACTCACTTAGGTATTTTAATGCTCATGTTTACAGTATATTTCAGACATGCTTATGAAGACACATTCAGTAAGAAACTGTATGAGTATTTATTTAGAAATTATGTATGTGACTTTCAATGCCATTCATTGAATGCCCTGCCATTCCACATACAGGAATTTTTTAGGTATTACTTTTATAATTTTTTTAAAACTTTTATTTTAAAAGCAAATATATCACTCTTCAGAAGTATATGGCATATCATTGGAAGAATCATAAGAAATTGGTAACAGTGGAAAACTTCAGAAAATTGGGTAAGATAACAGTAAAGGGTCAGAAGACACACTTTTCATTGTATTCCTTCCTGTATATTTTGAATTCAGTACATGTTTATTGTGTATTTTTTAAAAAACAATTTTAAAAACTACAATGATGTGAAACATAAAAGGCATTTAAGTTTTCCCTATTTCATCTTCATAAACTATTAATATATGGAGCATTATTAGTTGTCAACTATGTCTTTTTTCTTCAGCCTCAGTGAGATCTGTCATTTGAATGAGTCAAATGCAACAAGATTTTCCTAGCATAAAGAGTTGGTGGTCTTCACTGTTTTCAACACCAAATTCTTGCAACCTATCTCATTAGATCACTTGAAGAAAGTGGGATTAATTCTGTGTTCCTAGTGCCTTTTGATAAGATTATAAGTATGGATATTGTAGTGGATCCCTGATTTTTTTTTTATTTTTATCAAGTTGGACTTAATATTTAAGAAACAGTCACAGTAGCCTGGTGAACTGCTCTGCCCTTTGGGTCACAGCCTCATGACTTTGGCTAAAATGTCCCAGAGCTTCATGAGTGAAGTGGGGAGGACACCTGTTTCATCTAATACCCCCTACCCCGGCTCCACTACCACTAGTATTCTTGTAGCAATCAAATGAGGTCATAAGAGTGAAAATGCTAGAACATTATCAAGGGCTTTGCACTTAAAAAGTATTTTGGTTTTGTCAATCCAACAATGATGGCATTCTATTGGGATGCATCATAGAGACATAGATGATAGACAGTAGATGTGCCTGCAGATGGTTCTCCCAGAGATCTATACAGAGGACTTCTTCGTGGCTTTACTCTAGGGTGTCTTAAGAGCACCAGGCATTTTACAGAGTGTGTGTGTGTGTGTGTGTGTGTGTGTGCGCGCGTGCGCGCGTGCGTGCACGCGCATGCGTATGGTTGATAAGCCCTCTGGCCCTGGAAGCTCACCCTCTAAATCAAGTGTTCATGATACATCAATTAACATATCAGACATGAAGGGGAGCAGACAATACTGATAAGGAGATTGGTGTTGAAAGCCATCAAAGAAGAAATGTAGTCCAGGGAGAGCTTGGAAGAGGAATGTCCACCTCCCAAATCGAGAGGTAACTCTAAGCATGATGGGCAACAGAAAGAAGACATCAAGCAAAGAAAAAGGCAGAGGCTTGTGCTGAGCCACTCTGAGCCTGTGTCCAGCCTGCTTTGCCCCCTTCCAAGGAATCCAGCCTGCCCGTGCCTGGACTCTCCTGGCAGACCATTGGGCCCCATCTATTTCCAGACCAGTTCTAGTTCTGTAGACACAGTGGGAGATTCCTGCATGGAAACAGCTTCCAGATTTAAGTCACCCAGTCAAAGTACACACCCCACTTCATCTAGGATTTGTGACTGTTGTAATTCTTTATCGGAAGGCTTTGACCTTGTTATAGATTTCTGGCATCCAGCCCTCTCCGAGTTCCTTATGAATGCAAGCTGCCAGTCATTCATCTTCTGCTTTGGTGCAGACCGGGCTCACGGGAATCAGTGTTCACGTCCACTTGTTTGCCTTCATTCTCTCCCTTGCTTCCATTTTTTAAAATGGACTTTAAAAGCGAAAGAGACAAAAATACTTAGCTGTATAAGATTTTTTCCACCTCTTTGGCTGTTTGATTGAAACAGCTCTGATTGATAGCAGAAAAGTCAGTGTGGTTCTTAATTATTTCCAGAAAAAAAAACTAAATGATCAGTTTATTCTTCTAAATGCAAATTGTACTGCTCTCAAGATACAATTGCTGGTTAGCCAGCGTTGACCAGCCCTATGGGGAACATGCTGGCATCCTCCACTTTGTCATCTTACCTCATAGAGCAGTGCAGCTGAATCCAGATGCCTTGTTTTTGTTTGTTTGTTTGTTTTGTTTTGTTTTTTGTTCTTTGTTTCTTTGAAACTGCATGTTGAACTTTGTCCCACAAACTTCCCTTAAAACTATTTTTGGACATGATATTGTTTGGTACTAAGTGTCAATCTTATCAGCTGTAAAATGGAAGTAGTAAAAGTGTCTAACTCAAGGGACTGTCGTGAAGATTACAAAAGAAACACAGGGAAAGTGCTGAACCTGGTTCCTGGCACACAGTGCATGCTCTGTACATCGTAGCTGAGACTAGTGCATTCATTATGAATTATGTTCTAGTTCTCAGTTATGGCCATTCATGAAGTTTAATACCACACTGACCCTCAGCTAGGACAGTGGCAAGCCACTTTTGGCCTTTGTAGTGATCCATAGGACACATTCAGAGGAAAGACTCATTCATGTGGTCCACCCTTGGTTCAGGCAGGTAGCCTGAGGGAAGTTGTAAGTTCTAGGAAGGAATCTGTTAAAACCTCTTCAGAAATAATTGCCTAAAGAAAGCTTACACTTGACCAGATTAGATTAAATGTGACATAACACTGTCAATTTTCTCTGTTGCTTAAGGAGGATAGAATAATTATGGAAAGAGAAAATGCACAGTTGACTTCAAACTGTGTTTTAGCCTTTAGTTTAAAATTCACCAACAAATATTTCCCCCAGCAGTTTATATCTGAATGGCCAGAGCAGTCTGCATCACCTGGGAAAATGTTAGGGATGCAGAACTTGGGATCTATTCCAGATCCATTATTAAAATTTGCATATTAATAAGATCTCCGGGTGATTCGTATGCACACTGAAGTTTGAGAAGCACCATTAATGAAGTTCTCTAACCTAAATGCCCTCACTTAGTCTCTTTATAAGCCTATGTGATGTATTAGCTCCATTTTACGGATGGAGAAACTGAAACCCTTATGTTAAGTACTCAGCCTAAGGCCACCTGTGACAATACTGTATCCAAGGTAATGTTCAAAATGAGATCATCTAAAACCAGTAGGGGAAACGTAGCTGTTCATAGATATGTAAAGTAGACTGAAAATGGGAGAAAGGGCATAGGCAGGAACAGAAGACTAGGGCCTGAGGTTGTTCAGTCCACAAAAAGGGTAACCAAGCCATGATTGATTGTGAATCAAATGCAATTATGAAAAGGCATTGCACAAATAACTTAACCTCACCGGCTCAGAAAGGAAGTAGCATCAGGTAAGTTAGGAGAAATAGGCACTAACTGCCGGTGATTGAAAAATGTGAGGAGCCAGTCATTTCCAGTTATCAAGAAAGCTCCAAGTGGTCGACTTGCAGCTTCTCTGGAAGATATTACCTCTTTCATTGCCCACTGCAGTGACAGTAATCTACTAGTGCCTTCCTAATGGGAAGCTCTGGGTCCCAGACACCCGGCAATGACATTGGGACCAGCCAAATTATCCAGGATGATATCCTTATCTCAAGATCCTGAATTTATTCACATCTGCAAAGTCCCTTTTGCCATGTGATGTACCACATTTACAGATTCCAGGGATTAGGATGTGGACATTTTTGGAGGGAGTCATTATTTTGCCCTCCATAGACCTATCTCTTCACTTGGCCAGGGCT
Organism: Eonycteris spelaea; assembly: GCA_003508835.1. Lineage (NCBI taxonomy): Eukaryota > Metazoa > Chordata > Mammalia > Chiroptera > Pteropodidae > Eonycteris > Eonycteris spelaea. The sequence continues at coordinate 2,628,737 of PUFA01000200.1, forward strand.
TTCAACAATGTGATGTGTGGTAACTTGCCTGTGAAAATGAATATGAACAGATAGATGTGCATCTCCTTATTACCCTTTGCAAATAAGTTAAGCAGACTCCATTTCAAACCCCAGGACCAGACAGAAGGACAAATACCCAATATACACACATTGGACAAAGATTACCTCCCGAAGCCATTCCGCGATTCTATCCACTGGTCAATAGCATCAGAGCATTAATGACACAGGGCATAATTGATTCTGAGTTCCTTATGATAATATTGGGATATGAGGTACTTTACTTTCTAACTGTGCTTGATGGCCAACCTACGGAGGAGGACAAGCTGCTGGGAACACCCTCCCCCTACTGGCTGCCCCATGCTTTGTTTCCACTGGGGCATCTCTGCTTTTGTCTGTTTTATATATTATGTATACACTTTCTATGGAACAATTGGGCTAAATGGATTTTTGGAAGTAGGTGGAGTAGATTTCAAAAATACAGACTCAGAAAAAAATGGCTTCCTCCCATGCCTTAGCCAGAATAGGTTCAGGGTTCAGAGTGTCTGCCCCTAGTGGCCTAGTGTGGTGAGGCAGATATATCATCCCATTCCAGAAATCCAGAGTTCACAGAGGAAAACAAGGTAGAAAGGTAGGATCAGTTATAAATGTTGATTCCTTTGCCCTTGGGCCATCCCTTTACAACTTAATGATGACATCAAATATGGAAGAACAAATTATCTGATAGACAGACATTTGATCCCTATAAAACTGCAAGAGTCATGTTGATGAAACTCGTTTAAGTCTCAACTAAAGAAAAGGGTTTAGTGCAGGACTCCCGCATTAAACAGTTCATGCTATGTGTCTTTGGCAAGTTTTAAATCTTGTGAAATATGTTGCCAAGATCAATACCCGGTGAACTTGCTTGTCAAAGCCTTGCTAGATACGTTTCCTACTACAAAGTCATTATCCATTCTGAAACCTTTCCTTTTTGGATGCTCACACACAGCTCGATTGAGCAGAATGGCCAATTTGTTATCCCTATTTATTTTCAGAGAAAAGAATTTACAGTTAAATTAGGATTAGAATCAGACAGCACTGATGTAGGTGTTCAGCTTTCTGGAGGCTATTAATCTGAATTACTGAAAAATCTGATTTATAAACTACTCCTATTTAAATGCAGCTTTAATCCACTAAGGTTCATGGAAGAGCTCTGTGACTGGTAAAGTGTGGACAAGAGTGAGTCATTTCAGACCTGCCGTAAGGAGTAGATTGGACTGTGCAAATGTCTCCTCACACATTTAAGGGTATCAAGCTCACTGGCCTACAAAGTAGGGGCAAGTTATAGACTTTTCTGTGGCAAGTTATAGACTTTTAAAAGTTCTTCATGATATTGAGGTGAAATCTTCCCGACTAGATCTCTAAATTTTTGACCTTAGTTTAATCTTGGAAGGCCCTCAGCAGAAGCCTACGCCCCTTCCCATTGGATAGACTGTAAAGTTTTGGAAAACTATCATCGTATGAACTGCCCCTCCTCCTCGCCCAGAGTCTTCTCCAGGAGAACTAATCCCAGTTCCTTCCAAGCTCTCTATCTTCTGGTGTCATAAATTGAGCCTATTATTGCAAAATGCCTGGTCAGTATCAGTATAGAGAGACCATCGTGTCTAGAGATTAAGGTGCCTAAAGTATACTTAAAATTCATCTTTCCTCCTTGGTACTCAAGCCTTCCACAGTATGCCCAACCAACCTTGTCTAGAGAAGACATCTGAAATACCTCCAAAACCTCTCCCACTGGCCTGCTCTTTGATCTTCCCTAGCTCTGGATTTTTCCACAAGGGTCATTGTCTTGCTAAGCCAATGTCTTTGCCCTCAGTCTAGTTCATGACCATGAAGACCTACTAAATGGGATTGGGATTAAAAATGAGGCTTGGTCCGCTGAGTAAAAACTTCTGACTCTGATTAACACAATAGCAAAATCTTATCTTTGAAAAGGTTGAGCAGTTGACTCTGAATTTGTTATAAACATGAGTCCTTTGAGAAGTTTTATTTATTATACTAGAGGTGAAGTCATAGAATATGCTTGTCATATTTACAGACTGCAGAGTAGATGGTTTAATATATTAAATGTTAATGATTTTTGGTATCACACATTATCTTTGTTGTAACCACTAGCATCCTTTTTAAAAGCACTTTATTAACATATGAGAGTAAATGGTGCATAGGAAATAATTCTAATACAGTTTGGTGAATGAAGAATGTGTAAATCACACATTAATTCTTCATGTCCTAGGCAGAATCAAGTATTGCATGGGCTAGCTTCACTCATAACTACTTTAATATATGTTTGGAAAATAAATTAGCGACATAGGAAAATAAATGTAGCAGAAGTGACTTTAACTAGCTGAACAGCTAACAGGCTTCAGTGAAGAACTAAAAGTGAAATATTATGATGATTTGATAATTGGAAAGTTCTACCATGAATTCTAGATAAGAATGTGACCCTGAGCCAATCATTCTGATACAGATGTTTGTCCTGTTTGTGAAGATAGTGTTTTCATTTTGTACTCACTTTTTGTCCCTGGGAGTGGCCCCAGCTGGGTATGACAAGGTGGGCCCCCAAGAGGTGGGGGTCAGACTCAGATGTATGATTTACATTTCTCAGCAGCTGTGTGCAGCCAGATTCTCCAGAAACCCTGAGAACAGCAGATGGATAGTAGAGGCACAGGAACGTACAGAGAGCACTTTTGCTTCCATTTAAAATAACTGTTATTCTCTCCCACAAATGAGTTGATTTCTCATGGTGTCTTCTCTGAACTCAAGACTACCTTCTTTGTCATCCCCAAGTATCTATGTCCAACAGTGTGGGTATGATTTAGCTGTAAAAGGCTGAGGGAAAATAATTTCAGGTCTCATTTCTTTGGGTCTCAGTCAAGGTTACTCTTGTGTTTGAAATAATCTTTATTTCATATCTACTATATCTATATACCTATATTAACTTATACATATAGTTATAGCCAATTTTTCATATATGGTTTCTGTTCACATTTACAATCCCTTAATCACAATTTTGAAATTTAACAAGTTCTGAGAATATTATTATCAGTAACTTTGAGAGAAACTCATTTAATGATAAAACCTGACCTAAACTGATGGGCAGATATTTATTTAAAGTCTTATTTAGTTCTCTTACTGTGAATGTTATTTTAGCAATGTTAACTAGTTTTATTAAAGCATGTTTTCCAGCTCCCACTGGGCTATTATATATATGATATATTCACCAGATTACTTTTTTTCATTAAAGAAATCTAAATATCAAAATTCATCTGCCCTGCAAAGGGGTTTGGATAAGGAACACCTATATATAGATACACATGTACAAGTTTCTACTAAGTCTATAAAGTTCTTTTGATTTAGCTGAGAAATAAGTTTATTCCGGTAAATAACACATCTGTACTTGGTGTATATGTCACCTCGGTGCATTTAGTTTTGAGGGAATAATCCCTGAGATTATTTGGTTTCTTATAGAAATTGCTCAGAGATCATCCAGTAAATATAAACTCTATCAGGAAATATTCCAAAGTAAATCTAGACTCTAGTTTGGTGATATTAGAATGACCAGAGTCTTATGAGAGGCCAGAAATTAATGCATGGATATGAAAGAAAACTAGGAAACAGCCTTTTAACTTGACTATCATAAACGGTAGTACAAATTAGATTTCATCTCTCAATCCACCAGCTAGTAGTCTTAGTATTGCAGATGCTCTGTTTTGTATTTGAAACTGTCGCATTCACCTGCACGTGCGCGCGCACACACACACATGCACACACACACACACGCACACACGCATGCATTTTTCCAGGGGATACAGTTTCCTGTTTTTTCTACTTACCCTAATTTCTTGGTGTATTCGACAGAGGAATGTACTTGCAGATAGCATTTACTTAGCGGATAGCATTTTAAAATGAGCTTTTGCTGTATGAAAGAAAATACCTACCTGGGAGATTAAAAGGGCAGACTTTAGAGACACAAGGCACATGTAATGAAAAAGCTCACAGCATTGGATAGTGTCTGATGAGGAGCCCATGCTGGTTTGAAAGGGACCCTGTTCCTTTCCAAGCAGCAGATGAGTATGGCTCCAGCTCAGTGGGCAAGAGCTGTAATGTTGGAGATGAATGGTCTCCCATGAAGGTGTGAGGTGGGGACAGACAAGGACTAATGTTCCGTGCTTACAGAGTCTTGAGCAAAAGGGTCCTTGGGGTCCCTTTTTCTCCAGGTGCCCTCCAGGACCAGGCCTGGGCCCTTTTGACTGAGCTGAGTGGGGAGGAGCCAGGCAAGGAGCTGGGAGTGTGAGAGGGAATGCAGTTCAGATGACCATCCAGGAAGATCGCTGGGGCAGCCCCTGAATAGTGACGAATATGTCCTGGCCCTCAGCCTGCCCCTCACCATGATTAAACTTATCTCGAAAATCAGGATTGGGCTCATGAGATAGAGAGAGGTGAGAGCCCTCCCCTGAGTTTAGATCCCAATTTCTGAGTGAAAGCAGAGCAAAACTCAGTCCAAAGAGACAATGAACAAAAAGGATGGAAAGGCGATGACGTAGCCCAGAGTGCCAAGAGGCAGCTGAGGTTGATTTGTTATGAGGCACAGAGAGCAAATGATTAGTAAGGAAGAGTACTGATTGTCAATAAAGGCAGAGTGGCAAATGGTGTCAACTTCCAAATGTTTTGGTCAGCCATACAAATTTAAAATTGATCATTAGAGATGATTGGTCCTTTATAATCATACCTACTGGTAAGGGGTTACAAAGAGTTTAAAAAATTATGGTGGAGGAGACTCAGAAGTACATCCTCTTGTTCCCTTATTCATACGATCAACTCTAGTCACCATGGTGCTGGGGCTAGGCACCCAGCAGTGAATGTGCTTTACACCAGGGGTCATCAACCCCTGGGTCCTGCACCAGTATCAGTCTGTGGCCTGTGAGGAACTGGGCCACAAAGCAGGAGGTGAGTGGCTGGTGAGCGAGCAAAGCTTCATCTGTATTTGCAGCCACTCCCCAGTGCCGGCATCACCTCCTCAGCTCCACCTCAGCTCATTAGGCCTTAGATTCTCATAGGAGCCTCAGTCTCTGGTGCTAAAAAGTTTGGGGACCACTGCTTTACACAGCTGCTGCCCTTGAGGAATCTGGAGGTTCTAGTCTCACTTCTCTGACTAGCTGTGAGGCAGAGGCAAGCTCCTTGCCCTCTCTGGACCTCAGTTTCTTCTGATTAAAATGAGAATTGAACTCTCCCTTCTTGGTGAGAGGACTCTACTGTGTGTATAGCTAAGATCAGAACCCATTGACAGACCTGTGGGTTTCTGAAAAAGACTGTAACAGAAAATGAAAATTATCTTAACTGAAAAAGAAAATGGAGCCATTAAGGATCCAAGGCTATGCATCTACATCTGCATGCAATGTTGGCTTACAGTTTTCATGTGGAGTGAGAGAGGCAAGGCTTTCCTGGGAGGGAAAGCAATATGATGGAACCCAATGAACTTGGACACACACAGACCTGATTCTAATGAAGCTTTTGACTGTAGGCCTCATGTTTCCCATCTGTCAATGGGACAGAACACTCCACTCTGCTTGTATCTCATAGATTATAGGCCCTTATGCTGAACTGGCCTCTTTTCCAGCTGGTTTGAACTAAAAATGCAATGAATAATGTCATTTTTCTTTCAGCCCACTTCTTGGCCACACCTCAGCCCCTATCTGCAGTGCAAGCCGGTGGAGATCCGGCAGCTCCAGTGACTCAGAGAGCAGCTCAGAGTCCTCCTCAGATACTGAAAGCAGCACCACTGACAGCGAATCCAATGAGGGCACCTCGTGTGGCCACTCCAGAGTGGTGCATGGTGAAATGGCCAGGGCTCAACTACAATTTGCCTATCACCAAGCAGCACCCTCAACACACAGATCACACTGGCCACTTTCAGCACATAATTCCTTTAACACAATAACTACTTCAGAAACATAGTCAGATATTTGATAGCACTTTTTTCCCTCTAAAACATGTCCACACGTCGGTCCCTAACAGAGAGATTTCTTGCCTTGTGACTCACTTACCTTATGACTCACTTAAACTACTCTGAGCCTTTGAGCTTCAGCACATGTAAATTAGGCTAGCAACTTCTCTTTTGAGAGAACCAGTGAAGCCAGTCAAGTCCCACTTCTGGCTCTGGGGACAACTTGGCTGATAAGACTCAAGAAGTGGACAGTTAAAAGGTCACATTTTTCTTTTTAGTTTGCACCCTTTGAGCGTGTTGGATAATAATTCAAGAAAATTAATTAACATAAATCCATCCCATAAAATACTGAAATTATAGTTTTTAAAATGAAAGAATCATCCCCTTCCCCTCCATTCTGTCTCCAGGAAGCATCTCAGTTTCCCAAAACCAGCACCTCAAATAGCAAGCAGATCCTTCTGTGGCTCTTTACACACTCATTTTTCAATAATCAGAAAAGAGCTTTGTGCATTGGCAGTAGCCAATGAGCTTTATCCAAGGTGTGATTATTGCTATTGAATAAAAGGATAATAGTAGATGCAGTAGCAATAGTACTACTATTAAAAACAGCTAATCCTTTCTGAACATGGACCACATGCCAGCTCTGTGAGAAGTCCTTAACTTGCATTTTTTCATTCCATCCTCATAACAACCTTGCTATTATTATCCCCATTTTATAGATGAGAGAATAAGGCTGTAAGACATTAAGAAATAACTCTCCCAAGGTCTCACAGGCTGACAGTGGTAGGGCGAGAACTGAAAATGGGCTCTGTGTGTTCCCTTCACATCAGAGCTGTGCCACCAATAGTGGCAGCCAATACGATTTCCTGTACCCTTACCTGCCATCTCCCTGTGCAGGTTGGAATCACAGCTACTCAAGTGTTTTTAATTCTGTCACCCTCTATTGGCTGATGTCATAGCCTCAGTTGATGTCTTTCAAAAAAAGAGCAGTTCTAATGAAAATGATAGCTCTTTTAGATCAACAGGGAGAATTCAAGGTTGAGAATCCAGCACCTGAATTGTACGTATCATTTCCATGACTTAACAGCAGATACTAATGGAAGCATGCATGTCCCCATAAATTGGTTATTGCCCATACACCAAGGAAAGTACAGTGGTTTTTTGGAAGTGGAATCTTTTCATCCTTTGGTAAAAATACAAAAGACCTATTCTTTTTACAGTGAATTATAGCATCGTATAGGAGGCACTGGTACTTTGGCAGATAGAAAGCCATTCCTTTTGAATTATACTTGAGGCATGCTTGAATTTCTTTTCAGGACCAGAGATCATTAGCTCTGCCTCCTGGTGAGAGGTTGAGTAATGAGTCCCACCAAAGGATTTGGGGACCAGGTTTCTCCCAGGCCTCCCCACTCACTCTCTGGAAAAACTCTCTGTGAATAATTCTTTCCTTCCTAGCCAAAATGGAAAATATTTTCAGAAGAAGAGTATAAATAAGTTTAAATAAGTAGATTGGGGCTGGTCTGTGTACTATTTGGCTCTCTAAGTAATTTGATTAATGTAGAGTCTGTGTGTGTATTTGTAAATGCATGAATGGTCGTTTAAAATCCAAAGCTTTTACCAGCACACAGCCAATGTATTGAGGGCTTCCTGAATTCTTCCCAGATGTGAAATTCATTCTTGCTTGCTGCTCTTTCTCAATTTGCAGCCTGAGCCACCCTCAACCACCACAAGTGGCAGTTGGATAAATGGCTTAACAAAGTGACATCCCAGAATAAGTCGTTTATCTGTGGCCAAAATGAAACACCCGTGGAGACAATTTCTGTGCCTCCTCCCGTCATCCAACCAATGGATGTCCAGATCAAAATGAAGACAACCCCCAGCCAGGTCCTGGCTGAACCCAAAGAGAGGCCCCTCCTCAGTCTTGTCAGAGAGAAAGCCCGTCCACGGCCTAACCACAAAATTTTAGAAACAAAGGCTTTGAAGCATAAATTGTCAGCAACAATTGAGACAGCTTCTCAAAGGACAATTGGGAAAAAACAGCCCAAAAAGGTTGAGAAGAACACCACCAGCAGTGATGAGTTTACCTGGCCAAACCAAATATTACCAGCAGCACCCCCAAAGAAAAAGAAAGTGTGGAGCTTCCTGACCCACCAAGAGGCCGCAGCAAAGCCACTACCCACAAACCAGTGCCTAGGAAAGAACCAAGGCCAAATATCACTTTGGCTGCTGAGAAGAAGAAGTACAGAGGGCCTGGAAAAATTGTGCCTAAGTCCCGGGAATTCATTGAAACGGATTCATCTACATCTGATTCCAACACAGATCAGGAAGAAACACTGCAAATCAAAGTCCTGCCCCCTTCCATTGCTCCGGGGAGCAATTTTGCCAAATACAAGGAAACCTGCGCTGCCAGCCTGACCCTCAGCACCTTAGTCAGCAGCAGTGGCAGCAACAGCTTCTCCATCAATAGCGAGGAGCCAACTTTTTCGCCTGCCCCTGTCATGCAGACCGAGCTGCTTTCCCCTCTACGAGAGCACGAGAATCTGAAAATCTCTGGGTGAAGATTGACCTTGACTTACTATCTAGAGTCCCTGGCAAACAAACTCCATTCAAGTGGGCAACCAGCCAAGCCAGGAACCACAAGGAAGGAACTGCCTCGAAAAAACCCAAGCGTCAGACTGCTGTTGCAGCTGCAGAGAAACCAGCCCCAAAGGGCAAGCGTAAGCACAAGGTAGGCTGTTCAGTGTGGTCTGCCAAGTGATCGAGAGCAGTGGCTGTCCGTTAGGGAATTTGATCTCGAGTCTCAATTTTAAGGATGCCAGTGGTGGTGGATTTGCAATCTTTGATGAAGGCAATGATGCTTTCCATGGGAAATGCAGTATTTGACATAAGCAGGCAGAAGTGTTAGGAATGACCAGGGTTTGGCAACCGATGTCAAGAGTATCCAAATGTCACATGAGGGATTATGAAGTGTAGAAAAGAAGAATATGAAGAGGGTCTCTTTCCTCAGTCAGCCAATCCCTGGGTTGACTTCTTAAGCCCCTGCTTTCATGGACTCATGGGTTGTTACTCTGTAGTCCCCCACACCAGCAGCAACAGGAAGCCAAGTGTTCCCAAGGTCAAAATGCATCCTTGTTAATTTCTCTGGACAAACATCTGCATCCCCATTATTTAGCTACACTTTGATTATCCCGGCTCTTGCTAGACACATGTTCTGTCCAGCTTGCTGGGTCCCCTGACCTGTGTGGTCAACTCGAGTTGTGAAAATCTCCCCTGCGAGAGGTTAAGGCTGAATTACAGGGCTACAAATTATAATCAGAATGTGAAATCCAGAATGGCCTCTTCCATTCAAATACATCTAGGGAAGTGAGTTTGTATCTAATAGACTCATTCTTTGTAGCTCCAGATATTATTGTTTTGTTTTGTTTTGTTTTTAGCATTACATCATCTCTTGGTGATTTGGGTAATATTTTTAATGGCTGCCACAATGGCTAGAAAGGAGGCCCCTAATTCTTTCCCCCATTTCTTTTGTTCCTTCCCAGAAGAGACTTAAGAATTGTCAGAAATGGCTCAGATTCTTCATTATAGAAAAGGCTACCTGTGGCCGATCCATAATGCTGAATGGTATACTGTGAGGATGATTTAAGTCTTCATTTGGCATTAGAGATTTAAAACCAGAAGGTTTTTAAATGATCTCTGAGACGTACATCAACCAATCCAATGAGAGTATTCCAAAATAGGGACCAAAATTTGTGGTCCTTGCTCTATCTTTGCTTGCCCACTGTTATTGATGACAACAGTACAACCAGGGGTAAAAATGTGCCTTCAGAACAAGCACATGCAAAGGTTCAAAGGCATGCCTTGCAAATGGTTAATTTCTTTGCATGTCATTGATTATACAAGTGACCTTTATATCATACCCACGATCCCCATGCTTCTTGGACAGGATTTATGCTATGTCAGAGTTGCAAGGTTAGTTTCTAAATTACTCATTTACAGGGACATTGTTGATGAGAGAAGTGTCTGAAATTTACAGATGCTCCTTAGTTTTGGTATGAGATTCCTGTGCCACCCAATCTTTAATCAGAGGTTCATTTCGCAGTTCAACTCTCAAATTCCAACTTCTTGGTAGGAGTAGGCTAGACAAGGCTGATTACTTTTCTGTCTGATCAAAGGTGTACATTTAACTCCACTGTCTCATCTAGCAGTTAAAAGAGAAGCAAACTGTCTACCTTGCTGATTGTTTTTAAATGTCTGCATGTGCTATGTATTTTAAACTGTGTATTTTTTCCCTGTTAAAGCCAATAGAAATTGCAGAGAAAATCCCTGAGAAGAAGCAACGCCTGGACGAGGCCAACACTATCTGCCTGCCCCCACCTTGCATCTCACCAGCCCCACCGCACAAGCCTCCCAACACTAAAGAGTGAGTTTGCCCTGTTTCTGTAAGATACTTCGATTGTTCAGACTCTTTAAAAATCTCCTTTTGGGGGGTCCTGTGTCAGAGGAATTTTAGGTAAAAAACAAGAGTCGCCCAGTCCAGTCCAAGAGATGTCCCTGGCCACAGGTCTGACAAGGGTATGCTAAGGCATGGAATACAGGCTGCTAGACTTGGGGAGACACCATGAGCTTTTTAGCAACATTTCTTTATTCCAACTCAGATTGATCACAAAAATCGGCCAACATGAACTTTTAGCACTAGGTGAAGGGTAAAAAGGAAGTAAATGAATTAAAAAGAGGCAGCACCAAGAGACATCTAGCGCTTGAACCAGAGAAATCACCTGATTCTGGGCAACATCCGGTTCTGATGGTGATTAAATTAAACGATTTCCTTGGAAAGCAATGCCTCGGCCTTGACAGGATGACCCAGCTACTGCTTCTGTGGTGTCACTGCTTAACCTTAATATGAAGCTTGAGGACCAGTAGCTACATCCTGAACTCTTCAGAGGCTGCAATAATGACAGACACACCTGGGAAGGCCAGAGAGTTGAGCTATCAGGGACTGGCCTTCCCCCGGGCAGTTCTCTGTTGAGAAAGCCAGCCAGGAATGGTTACTTTCATTCCAATCAGCTGGCACCTCTTCTCCCTTCCCCCTTCTTTTTGGAAGGTGCTAGAGTCAGGCGGGAGGCCTCCTTCTCTGTCTTCACTCAAACAGCCCCAATCATCCCTAGAGAAGCCCTGCCCTCTCTGTTTCTACAGAGCATTGTGACCGAGTTCTTTCATCTTATAAATATCACTTAACTAACAATCATGTCAGCTACTGGAACCATTCCGTCTGGATAATTATTGCCATAAATTCATTCAACATTAGAGATTACTCCATCAAAGACCAGTTTTGGAGCCTATTAGCAGCCCAGAGCAGAGATGCAATCTGGCTAACTGCTGCTGACAATTGATTTCACAGATTACTCTTTAATGTCAGTGATATGGCATCAATTTGCCACAGATAAGATGTCAGAAGGAAATTCTCAGCTTTCATTTGTTTAGATCCTTGTTATTTTGAGATGAAAGGTAGGAAAGGAACAATTATACTAGATCCACTCCTTATAAGGCGATTTGGGCCCTAAAGGTCCACAGTTCTTTGTAAAGTATGTCCGTACTCCCTGGTATAACTTTGATTCAAAACATCCCTTCACATACTAGGAGTTCTCAGAACTAGAAACCCTTCCAGTGGAGCAAGCCAACCCTCTTCGCCCCAGGGTGGGCCAGGTATGTGAGGAAATGTGCTTTTTCCCCAGAAGTCAAACATGATTATCCCAGGGCCCTCCTTTCCAATGATAAAAGGCTAAAATGGCATCGCTGTGGCGGCAGGACTTCCCCAGTTCCCAGGCTTTGACAAGTTCGGGCCAACTGAAAGGCAAAAGGAAAAGGCAGGGGGCAGTAAGGAACTGCCACACCATCAGTCCCCATTACTAGTCTCCTTAAATGACCCAATGACCTGTCACTGTTCCTATTTCATGGAAGAGAGGTGATCAAGTATTAGGTAAATGTCTACTAATTAGAGTTTGTTCTCATAAAATGGTGTTAACGCACACATTGTTACTGTCTTTCCTTTTGTAGCAGGTAGGAAAGCAGTGTTTACCTGGTAGCATTTTTCAGTCAGGAAGGGCCCAAGTCAGGTTCTCATGCTCATCCAACAAATCTAAGTCTGTGGAAAAGTCTCTGGAGTTGCAGGGGGAATAACACATGGACTGGTCTGCCTGAGGTCTTCTCTTGGGAACATCTCCTCAAGCTTTATCTGCTCCTTTGTGTTTGTTAATTCTTGGACGTAAAGAGTCAACGAATTTGACCCTGGGAAATTTCTATGAGACAACATCACCTTTCTAAATGAGTATTCTAAACCTACCAGAGAATGCCACATCATAAGAGCCCTGCTGATTTTCTCCCCCCTTCTTTGGAGCTTGGACCATCAGCAAGGCCTCTGAGGCACTGGGTTGGAGTGGTGATACACTTCTCTCATCTTCTGTCCTCCTCTGTCCCACAACAAGAGGTGGTGAAAGCAGCAAAACCTTGTCTTGTAAGAAGCTGTAATAGTAGAGAGTTGTCTTTAGAAAATACTTCCTGAGTATCTTTCACCAAGAAAGTTAAAGGCCCCATAGTATCAGGTCACCACCAAACAGTTGGAAAGGGAGCCAAGTGCCTGGTGCCCACTGCACAGAATGGACTATACTGTATGTAATGACAGAGTGGAAGGCCTAGCATGACTGTTATAGCCAATAGCGAATGAAAGACTCTTATGAAACAGCTCTTCCCATTTGCTGCTCCCACCACCTTCTCAGGCAGCTCAAGTAGTGAAGGAGTGGTCATAACTAATGAACCTTTCATCTCCTGTAGATTCCACAGCAATGCTTAACATCTCGCTCTATAAATTCCCCAAAGTGTGATGCCTCTGTGAGGATCATACTTAATGCAGGCTGAAGTTTTTGGAGCTTCCTCATAAACACGAATCTTAATTTATATGTTCATCATTATTTTAATCAGGCATCATGACCATCTTAAAATGGTTCTACACATCAAAACAATTTTTAAAATCCATTGGCAAATAATTTTATTTAATTTTAACCAATTAAGGTAATGGCAGAAACAGTTAATTTTTTTTTATTTTGCCACATGACAAGAATTGACATAGGACCACTTTATGAAACAAAAGATGGATAAGATGGCATATATTATTACAATTGACAGATTTGGGCAATATAGTGGAAGTGGAACAAGGAAACTGCATTGACTTCTACCATTTCAGGAAATCAAACCACTTGAATGCTTGTTCATCGTTGATTTGTTGCTTGGAGATATTGTAAATCTATATTTCCAGACACTGACTGAAATTGACCAAGAGGAAAGCATAAATTCTTGTTGACTTAATTTGCTATTGAAAATTGTAGTCAATAATCATGAAAAGTAAATGGCTGCACAATGCAATATTAGTTGTCTAAGAAAAGATTAAAATTCAAGTAATCTTCATCGATTAGTCTAAGACAGTAACTAAAATGAAAATCCATGACCCAATTACCATGTTAAGCAGTTAGCATAAGGTTTTAGTTGTTCTATTTTATTTGACATCTCAGTCTATTTGATGGTGCCCATTTAATGGGCAGATAAATCAGTTTGAAAGCATGGAAGTACTTCTAGGACTGCAGATGTCTTGTGGCAATATCACAAAATATTTTTCAAATGGAGTTTGGTAAAGTAGAGTGCATCAGTAATTCAATATAACAACTTCAGGTCAGGAGCTTCTTATGCCTTGGTGTAGGGCAGAACATTTTGAACATGCAATTTGCAATGTATCACAAAAGTATTTAGTGCATTATTTATTTCTAAGTAATATGTAAGCATAGTATTTCTTAAGAAAATATCCTTCTGCTAATTGTTTATTGTACCATTTATTGTGTGGTTTTGTAGTTAAGTCCAATGGCCAAATAAGTAGGAACTATCCTAAAAAATGATCAGATTAAAGTCTGCATTAGATTTTCCATAATTACCTAATTAACAGTAATCTTGAAAGGTTGCAAATATCACGCTGTGGCACACTCTATTAGACACTCATATTTATCTTGGAGTTCTGCTTCAAATACAGCATTTATTCTTGGATACATATGTTTACATTTATCTATAGCTATATCTATAGAGAGGGCTATCTCTCTGTAGATATCTGTGTCTATATGAATTTCTATATATACCCTTCATCATGGGTAAAGGACAATCCACTAAAATACTGCTTCAGCTGAAAGTACCAGCATCATGGGGAAATCAGAATAAAGAGAAACAAAACTTAATGACACTCTACACCTTTCTGTTTACACAGAAATAATTCTTCCAGGAGAGCAAATAGAAGAAAAGAAGAAAAACTGTTCCCTCCTCCACTTTCCCCACTGCCAGAGGATCCTCCACGCCGCAGAAACACCACTGGCAATAACGGTCCCTTCAGTCAAGATAGAAACATTCCTATGATTGGACAGATCACCTCTGCCAAAACTAAGAGGAGCGAAGGCAAATTCTGTGCTACTTTCAAAGGGATATCTGTAAATGTAAGCATCTCAAAAGAAATATTATGATCATCAGGTAGAAACAAGTTGGCTTAGCTTATCTAACTGAACTTGACCATATGCAGATGTCTCAGAGGGTCAGGAGGAACAGGCAGAGAGAAAATAGAAGTGTGTGTTCACATAAATACATAAACTCTTTGTTATTTCAAATTGTGATTATTCTAATTTTGTAAGAATTTTCATTTCAATCTTACTGCTCCGAACAGATTGTTATGCAGAGACTCGGGGTTTTGGACACTTTTCATCCAATCCCTTCATATCTTGGGGGTGGGGATACTTCCAAAATACTGACCACAGCATCTGGCACATGGTAGGTACTGATCATTTAGTGAATGAAAGAACAAATTGGTAGAATGGGATTGCCTAAGGTCACCAAGACAGGGACTTGAACTCCAAATGACATCTTTCTACCACCCAGCTTAGCAAGTGTGAATCATTTTTAAAAATAGTGACTAAAAAAGATGGAATTTAAAGTTGAATTTTTGATAAAATTGCACAGTTGCGGTTCTTAGCTCAACTAAATGATTATCTAGTCCTATGGATTTTCTGCACTGCTGCTCGATTTGCATTAGAATTTATATCATTTTTTCACATCCACATAGTACATCTTATCATCTTTCTCAGGTACATGAACTGTGGAGACCATAAGCAATAGTGTCACTAGTGAATATAAATGACAATTGTATCTGCCTTTCCATGTAAATAATTGTATATATAGATGTGGCATCCATGTGCATCTAGTCTACTTAAAGTGTCATATAAAAAGCAAATGAGTGAAACGCAATGAGTTTTCAAATGTCTGGTGCCAGCCCAATGGACTCTGAACTAAAAGCGTCCATTTAATACCCCTACAAGGCCACTGCGCTTTAAGGACACCAATTTGTAGTCCTCCATCATCTGAGATGACTGAGATAATGTAGATATCTAGGTAAATTTCATTACTGATATTAGGAAATTGTTCTATTATGAAGTTTTTATTTTTCCACATGAAATTCATGGTTATATGTGTGTATGCACACACAGAGAATATTTGCATTCTTATTTAAAGATGCCATGTTAGGAATTAAGCCATCTATTCTAAACCGTAATTATACTATCAATCCTATTTTTCATACTGAATGTAATTAACATTATAAACTCCAACTGATGCTCTCTTTTATTGAAGCTTTTGGAGAGCATATGCTATATCTAGGCAGTTCTCTTTGTACTGTGCCTAGTAGTATATTATCACAAATAATTAGATGCTTAATATGAATGTTATCGTGACAATGATAGTATTTAAAGAAGCTGCAAAGTTATTTCCATAAGAGCTAAAAACTACTAGAGAAACCTAATAAATATGATTATATTTGTACCCAGAAGTTGATCATCCTTCTTAAGGAGATAAGTGGGGTGAGTGTGGACAGAGGGCATGTTTATATAACTTACATGATCATGGCTGAAAGCAGCCATTTCCAGTCAGATGTCCCAGGCTTGACATCGATGTCATGTGCATGGTAGATGTGCTGGTTTAGGGTTCTTGGGCTGACTCCATTGTTTGGTCTAGGCCAGCTGGCTCTGCCCATAGAAACAGGGAACTGGCTTAGGAGTATTAGAAGACTGTGTTTGGATTGAATCAAATTCATGATGGTCTTTAAAATATTTTCTTCATATCCATCACAAAACTTTTTGGATGTGTAGCCTCTTGGCACATTTATCTCAGTGAGATCTTGATGGTAAGAATTTTGATAATCAGAAGGTCCAGGATTAAGTGGAAAAGATAGACATTAAAGGCTATAAGAAATATTCACATTTGGCTTTTATCTTTTGACTCTTCTGATGAGGCAGTCGTGCATGCATTCAGCAAATAACTGAGAGAGCACTGGGCTGTGGTGCAGGATGGACTGGTATGGGTAGCAGTGTCATAAGTTAGAGATGACTTCAATGCTCAAAAAGCTCTCAATCTAAAATACATGCGATCACATAGAACAGCCAAGATCATCCCACAGCTGCCAGGTAGATAGTATAGAGTCTGCCCTATGAACACAGTGAGTAGTCTCAGGACATGTGCTGTGACATAGTTACAGATCTTATCATGTACTTTCTTCATCTGGATCCCATTATTTCTATGACAATGACAACTCAGAGGGAAACTCAGAGATCTGTTAGTCATTTGATTTTTGAACTGGTCAAAATGAACTTTCACCATCTTGAGACTTCAAAACGAGGAGGTGTTCAGGTGGCATTCACTTAGCTGGGGATCAGTCAAGCTCCTCAAAAAAGGGTAGCTTTGGCCTTGGTCCCAGGGAAAGACTATTGCAACAATGTCTGGTTTGACAATGTTTTGCTATACTGGATCTGATACTTTATGTACTGTAGTGAAAGTTTCTGGGCTGGTTCCCTTGTCGAAATACACATATCAGGGTTTCTCTCTCCCTCTTCCTCTGCCTCCCTCCCTTTCCCATTCTTCCCTCTCTCCCTCACATCTTCTACCTCATTTAGGCCTTTGCCAATGGCCGTCTTTATGGGATAATGGGCTATGTAATCACAGCACCTGACTAGCTTGATGTTTGATGTTAACATAGAACAAATCTGGTGATTCTGAGTTCATAAAATACAGCAGGATCACCTATCGATCCTCAAGCTGTGTCCATTGCTTTCTTTTCCCTTGTTTGGTTTCTTAGTGTGCTTGACATTCGAAGCATTTATGAAAAGATGTTCTAAAACTCCGAACCTAATAGAAGTTATCTGTCCTCCTTTTTCCCAGGAGGGAGACACTCCAAAAAGGCAGCCTCTGCCACTGTCACTGTCACCAACCCTGCTATTGCCACCGCCACTGCTACTGCCATTGTCACAGCCACTGCCACTGCTACTGCCACGGCCACTACCACAACCACTACCACTACCATTTCCACCATCACCTCTGCCATCACTACTGGGCTCATGGATAGCAGTCACCTGGAGATGACGTCCTGGGCAGCCCTGCCCCTTCTGTCCAGCAGCACCACCAATGTCCGGAGACCAAACTCACTTTCGATGACTCGTATGTTGTCCCAGATATCATGGACCCATATGGGAGTGGTGAATGGGAGGAGGGTGGGAGCAGCATGCTTTCTAGCACCAGCATGTATCAGCCAAAACAAGACCTCAGCAGCAGCTCCTGTAGCGTTAAAAGTATGTCCTTCCTCACCAAGGAGCTTCTTGGCTCATTTTAATTGTGGATCACTGTTACTATTTTCAAAGGCAGGTGCTTAATTCTAGGTTGCTTTGTCCTCCTTTCTGATCTGTGTCCTCAGAACTGTGTGCCAACAAAGGTTTACAGCTATGTTTTGTTGGATCTGTTTGGTTAACTGAAATGGTTGGGATTGGGAGGATGTAGTTATTATACCAATGGGCCATTATGCACTTTTGTATTTCACTTATTATTTCAAGTTTAGTTGTTTAATAAACGATAGCATTCATCTGCCCTTCTCAAGGCAGTGCATAAGGATGGATTTATAGCAAAAAAATTTTTTGACTATTTGGTTTTTAATTAAAATATGAACCATTGTTTTTTTAAAGAGCTCATTTTGTTGGTTTAGGGTTCACAATGCTGATTTACATGCAAGAGGCTAAGAAGCTGAAGCACAAAGCTGATGCTCTGGTAGGTTTCCTTTCCTCTCATTGTTTTGCTCCCTTTAAGGTATTATAATTTGAAGGAAAACAAAGAAGTTGCTTTACAAGCAATTCAAACTTTCTCATTGCTGTTCTGACATAGGGAGATTGGATCTGCTTAATTCTTTAACACTGTAATTCCAAAGTAATTCCCAAAGTCTTCGGACTAGGTTACCTGCTATTACTATTACATGTATTCATTTTCCTACCGTTATTCCCCTTTCCCCAACTTCAGAAGCTAAATGGCATATACTAGTCATTATCTTTCAAGTGAATTTGAAATGACTTTTGAAACTGTCCTGGAGAAGGTGGGGGCTTCCATTGGGCCTGGTAAGCCAGAAATTGGTGTGGGCAGGAAGAGGGTAGTTGAGAGCTGGTCAAGTGGCCTCAAAATTTGTCTTTGTGAAACTCAGGCCCATCGAAAAAAACCAGCTCCTTGCTGCATTTGATTACGTGTTTCCAGAGTGAGGTTCATAGCCAGGCTAGGACCCTGCACAGAAAGAAGTTCTGTGATCTGGATTTCCCAGAATGTTTGGTCCTGCTGCATCCAAGGGTTTTGGCCACATAGAACAGGGATGAGTTCAGCTTGTTGAGTTGTCTTGATTAAGCCTCATAACAGGGTCTCAACCGTGTGTTACAATCACTTTGGAAGCTTTAAAATAACCCTGATTCCCAGGCCACACCCTGCACCAGTGGAATCAGAATTTCTGAGACTGGGCCCCCATGCATGGGTATCAAAGCCTCCCAGGTGATTCCCAAGTACAGCCAAGGTTGGGAGCTGCTGCCAGAGGAGGCCTAAAATTCAGGCTCCTCACCTTTGACTATACCCCAGCATAAGTATCAGTTCAACCCATAGTGTTAAATATATATATATAGCATCTTCCATCATTGCCTTGTTGTCAGTCAAGACCTAGCTGTCCGGTAGTGCTTGACACTGGGAGGGATGTAATGGAGTACTGTGACAGTCTCTGCGCTATGATTCACATGTGACCAACATCAACTGCCCATGGCCTTTGCATCTGCCACTTCCCTACTTTTTGTCATTTTCCTCCTGTGGTCCAAATTGCTCAGCTATTGTCTGCAGCTAACCTTTCTGTGGTGTGAATTGTCCCTTGGAAATACGCATTCCCTGCTCCTGCAGACAAAATTGACAAGGCAGGTGGGTGCCAGCTCCACTAGAGATGCTGGGGAGACTGTCCCTCTGACCACTGTACATGAGGTGAGAGATTGGAATGTCATTGGGTGACTTCACTGCTGGATTGAAGATGAAAGTTTTTTTCTGAATGTCGTAAACTCTGAAGCACTGCAGAAGGGCTCTGGAGTTTGCCCTCTGTCAGAATCAGGACAAGGGCACACACAGCTATTTTTTGACAAACTGGTCCATGAGCTGATGAAGACTGGAACACACGTGCGAGACCATGTAGATGAAATTTTTAAAGAATTGAGAAAAATCAGAGTCACAGATATATACATATAGTTAAGAATCGACATCACTCGCTACCTTTCAGGGTGTGGTTATGTGTCCCCACTAAAGCCACTTGCAGTCTAATCCATTTAGAAAATTCATTTTCCACTGGGGAGATTTTTGCCTTTCTGGAAGCAAAATTGGTTCTTGAAAGTGGGGTGAAAAAGTCTTAGATATTTCAATTGTGCATGACCCTCTGAAGGGCCACATTACCTAAGAGATCATCAGGATATCGTTGATATTAAAATTTCAGTGGGTCTGTGTGAAAAATGTCTAAAAAACTCCATTATGGGTAGTGATCATGGAAAAAGAAAAGGTTGAGAAATATTCATTTAAAGTAAGATATCTTTGCTAGGCTTATGTCTGTTGTAAAGTTGGAAGCCGCCTTATAGTTCAAGCTCCTCATCTTATAGATGGAGAAACGGAGGCCCAAGAAGAGGGGTTGACCTGACCACTATTAGGCACTATGGCCATGAAATTTTTCTCTGGACTTTAGTTTCTCTTTTTGGAGAAGGTGGGTTTTGTGCTAGGAGATCCTTAAGAATCCTGCCAGCTATGGATTTGAGAATGAAAAGTCACTTTCAAAAATCAGGATGTAAACATTAACATCCCAAATGGGAGAGCCAGTTTGAGCCAGGTGACTAAGGAAATTATCTCATAAAGCAAGAGAAGAATGTTTTTCATACATATGTTTCATAAAATCTTTTTGAATTTGGTTGAAAACGATATTTTCCACAATAGCTTACAGAAAGGAAACTACAGAATTCCTGCAGTATATAAAAGCTGAAGAACATTCATTGTAAAAAGAGTCATTTACAACAAGAGATTCTGAAGGACCCATAACTCATCATTTTATAGTTGTACTTAATCCTTTCCTAGAGACAGTTACTCTGCCATTTTGAGAACTGAAGCCTTCACAGTTGCATAGAAAATATTTTGATAAAAGGTACACAAGAAAATTAAAATACCTAAATGTGCATTATATTAGTTTTTTACATAAAATTCTGCATTAGCAGAATTCTTATATCCAGCTATCAAAAATTGAAAATGTTAAATACTGTTATAAAATACTCACTGTAAAAGTGTCATATATAATATTCATTACACATAAAAAAGAAATCAGTATGAGTAAGTCACTTTAATCGTGACCATTATCAAGGCTAAAACCTTTTGCAATAAAATTTTACTAAACTCAAATATTTAGTAGTGCTATATTTTTTGGCTTTTGACACACTATTTCAGACCATCATTTACAATGAAAGTGATGTGATTATTGTCAACAGTCACACTATAGCTTCCCATCTTTCATGACAATAGAATCAATTTGTGACTCTTCTCCTGGGAGTGGGGTTGATGTGGTTATAGCTCCGAGCAAAGACTATATGTGTTACTTGTCCACGAGGCTTACAGAAAACAGAATTGCATTGCAAGCTCTGTCTATAGGACAGTATAATGACCAGCCTGGTAAATTTAGCCAATAGAAATGAGTCGAGGCAAGAATTTGGATGTGGTCCACCAAGAAGATAATAACAATAATAATACCACAAATATATGACAATACCATGCACGTGATACCTTAGCTGCAGTCTTCTTTTCTCAACCAGTCTCACTGTGATGACAATAGAGCCTTAAATACTTACATTATTGTCAGGACAAATGCATACACTGTTCCCCCTCTGATGTCAGTGTTTCTCAACCTTGGAATTGTTAGGCTGGTAATTCTCCATCGTGGGGGTGGGGGGGGGGCTTCCCTGTGCCTTACAGTATGTTTAGAAACATCTGTGACCTCTGGCCACTAGATGTCCCCTGTCCCTAGTGACAAGAACCCAAAACATTGACAGACATTGCCAAATGTCCCCTAGGGAAGAGGTGCAAAAATGACCCAGGTTGAGAACCTCTCCCTTGTATGAGAGAGGAAGGGGAATATCATGCTGACGAATTGTCTTCCTGTTACAGTTCGAGAAATTTGGCAAAGCTGTGAATTACGCCGATGCTGCCCTGTCCTTCACCGAATGTGGCAACGCAATGGAGCGTGACCCTCTGGAAGCAAAGTCTCCATACACCATGTACTCTGAGACCGTTGAGCTTCTCAGGTTACTGGCCTTTCTGCAACCATTGTCCTAAACTCGTTTCAGTCATAATTAGAAGCTGCTATGTTTTTTTTTAATATCATTTCCACATAGTAATGATTTGTCCAAGGCATCTTCTTCTTAGAAGTCATGATAATTAGTTCTTACCATTTTATTAATGTCACGGAAAATCCATAATTGATGGGCACTGCTTTTGTAAATTATCCCCTTCAGAGGTTATAATGTGAGTGTAATAATTTGCAATACTCATAAAATTAAAATGGAAACGTAGTGGGAGGAAGTATAATAATTTCACCATTTGGCATTGACACTTGTCTTTTCAAAGCGCAGTTTTATAATTCAAAAAAGTGGACGTTATTGGGATTTCTGTTACAAACCATGTTTTCTAAGAATTTTTCTGTCACGGTTATTAAAAGGGGGGGCACTGTTGCAACACAATATCGCCTTTAAGGCCACAGGTGTGGAGTAGATTTTCGGTGGGTCTGGAATTTAAGGGAAAGTGACAAGGTGGTAGCAGGGGGCAGGGTTGAGATGAGAGGATGAGAATAAAAGAGGGTATATTAACTGCACAGATTACTAGTTTCATTTGCATTTTTAAATGAAATTTTCTGGCCTGTTGGTCTTGGCAGAGTAGAATTTGTGGGTAATCAAAAAATTCCTGGAAAAAGGGGGAAAGAGAAGAAGTGATATTCTAGTGTTTTCTAGTAACCCACAGATATTTGTAAAATAATTTAATCCACCTCTGAATCGCAGATACGCACCATCACTTACTGGATCGACTAAATAATTGTTTTTGATTGAGTGAGCACTTCTTCACCTGATAGGTCCTTATATCCTGATCATCTCTGGCTCAAATAATCGATCGAGCCAGGCCTGGTTTTTACTATGTTGCTTGTATCTGCATAAATGCTTATAAATCTGAGGACACTTGTCCCCAAACCTTTAGACAAACATTGGGCACATTTAGCATGCATATTTTCCTGGGAAAGCATTCCCAAATATCTAAAGAATGTGAACTATTGTAAAGAAAGAAAAAACTATGGTCACATGGAATAAGAAGATTGAGTTAAAGCCACAAAAATAGGGAGAACATGAGAGAAACTCCAGCCTTGCCTGGCCTTGCCAGGCCAGGTAGCCATCTTTGGCTTCTCTTTGCCTCCGAGAAGCATGTAAAGTATCTCACCAACTTTATGCACTGTGAAACCAATCACTGCCATTCAGTAGCTTTCAAGGGGAAATTGATTTCTCAGTGTCTATCCAAGGCTGCTCATGATCTTCAGAGATGCACAAGATGAAAATTCTGGCAAAAATTATAAGCATTAAAAATTGAGGGAAAACATTAATGAACAAACATAGAGAGAATTCATATCCTCTATTCACTCAAAAATGCAAATTTTAAAAAGGCACTTTATAAATTAATGAGAAAATGTATAAAATGTTAATACCTAGGGTTAGCATGCACGTGCATGTGCATGCGCACACGCACAGCGTGCACACTCACACACACACACACACACACACACACATTGAGTACCTAGGCCTGTCCTATGCTGGTATTGGAGGTGGAAATTGAAAATTGAGGAGAATTTTGGCATTGTGTAGGAAAATCTACACAAATGAGCATTCATATATTTTGAGCTGGAAATTCAACCTCTAGACATTTGAATTTGCTCTACTGAAAAGTCATCTGTACGGTGTTCATTTCTGCATATATTGTAACACACGACCAGAAGCAAACCAAGTAATCAGTAATAGAAGAGTAATTAATTACATCGGAGTACACGTGATAGAATACTTTGCAGCCATTGAATTGCAATAACGATGGAGATCACGTAGCTGCATGAAAATATTTATAATATGATGTTAAAGTAAAAGCAAGCTGCAGGATTATATACACATTAAATTTTCTGAACACGAAAAGCATCTTTCTGCATGTAGACCACCGGAAGGTAAATGAGGTCATAGCCATAATGGGGTGAAATTATGGGTGTTTTCCCTCTCTATATGTTTTTCTTTCTTATTAATTTTTTTTAGGAAAATACATGCTCTCTTTAAAAATATGACAGGAAAACATCAGATTTCATTTTTGGTAAAAATGCGATCTGAATTGTCGAATAATATTTATTTCCATTAGAAAATGCCTCTTTTTCCTTAATTTTTTATAAAATATTCTTTTTTTTCTAAGCAGAAGTTTGTTTTTCATTATATGATAATTTACACCCATAGGAGTATATTTCAGTGGAACCTGGTGAAAGTTGGTGAAGAATTTATGGAAATTCACTTTAAAGTCAATATTTTTTAACTTTCTTTTGAGTTAATTATAGATTCATATGCAGTTGTAAGAAACCATATAGAAAGTTCCTGTGTACTGTCACCCAGTTTTCTGCCCCCATGGTGACATCTTGCATAACTATAGTTCAGTATCACAACCAGGGCACGGACATGATACAATCCATGGACTTTATTTAGATTTCACCAGTTTTTTCCCATCTCTCACCAGTTTTACATAAACTCCTTTGTATGTCTCTCTCTCTCTGTCTCTCTCTCTCTGTGCCTCTCTCTCTCTCTCTCTCTCTCTCTCTTCTCTCTCTCCATATGTGTGTGTGTGTGTGTGTGTGTATTACATTTACTGTAAAGTGTATAATTTTTTGAGAGAAATTTCAGTTGGGAATATAATGGGCTGAATCAACTAGGCTTTCTGATCCATTTAAGCAATCGAAGCTCCACTATCAAGTCACCTCAAAAGTGGTTGCAATAAGAGGGTTACTGTAACAGGAACACAGTTTTTAGTAGTGTAATTTTATGTTAAAGAGATTTTTATTACTCTCTATTCAACAAGATGCTGGCTACAGAGAGAGAGGTGGGGGAGGGAGGGAGGGAGGGAGAGCGAGAGAGCCTCATTTTCTTCATTCAAGTAATTATAGTTGCTCTGAGCCTCAGGAATCTGCAGTGGATATGTATTTTTGAAAACAAGTGGGGCATCACAATAACTTGACATTTCAGTGATCCAACTGTCAAAGACAGTTAGATTTATTACACAATAAAAATCCCTTTGCTTAATATTGCAACAACAGGAGGAACCCACATCAAGTGCACAGCTCTTTTTGTTGGAAAATGTGCACTCAACAGAAATGGAGCAATAAGCGGGAAAGCAGGGGGATGAAGTGTGCTAAGGGGGCACAGAGTCTTGGGGGTCAAGCCTGGAGGCACTGCCCTTCTGGGGAGGCTGTTGAAAATGAGGAGTTCATGATGCAAGCACAGCATCACTGCAGGCTCCCCGTCGCCTTCTTGTGAATGAGAACTAGCCTAGCCATCCGCACACTTTCAACTTCCTTCTGCAACACTGATCTCTGTTACTCATTCCACCACAAGTACCCGTGCAATTGCATTAAAGCTCAGACAATGATTTTATGCAATGAATTGATTTTCAAGAATCTAAATGCCCAAAATGAAATGTGCTCAACTAGAAGGAAAGAAAAGGAATTACTCAACCTTTGATCACCCCACTGTGGAAAGTAACAATTAAAGAGAATGGAAAGAGAAAATATACAAGCATTATAAATTAAGGGTGCTTAGACCTTTGAATGCTGTGAAATCGACCTTCCTCTGAAAAAAAATGAAACCATTTTCTATAGGAGTGTATTCTAAACCTGAGCCATTAGAAAAGACCTTTTTAACTGTGTAATTGTGCTCTCCCCATGCTCATGTCAGACATAGTTGTATATTATTTTCCTCATCTGGCAAATGTAACTGAGACTGACATGTGTGTCCACCTTCCATTGAAAACCAATAACATTTAGCTAGAGTGTCCTAAAAATAGCATTTATACACACAACAAACCAACTGGAATTCCACAACACTGTCCTAGATCGTGGGTTCCAGATTTGGCTGATTTCTCCAGAGCTGACTTCTATATGTCATGCCAGTGTCATTGTGGCACTCTTTTGATGATCATTTTGTGTATGTTTTCAAGACAGCATGTTTTTTGCCCACGTGCCCTAGTCAGTCTCCCCACCCAGAGTAAATGTAAGGCTAACACATTCAGGAGATGGGGATACCAATGACATTGGGATGCTAGGGTAATACAGACTGTACTTGAACTTGTCCTTTCTCTTCAAAGGTATGCAATGAGGCTGAAGAACTTTGCAAGCCCCTTGGCTTCAGATGGGGACAAAAAGCTGGCAGTGTTATGGTAAGTCTCATGGAAGCCACAAGGAAACAGCTGAAATGTCATGGAATGGTTTGAAAACCCCAGATCATCTTAAGCTGCTTACTTCAGATCATTATTCTTGTTTTTCATTAAACCGTTAAAGGATAACTAATGGATTTCTTCAGCAGCTGACTAAACATTTACTCTCCTAATTTACACCCTTATCAAGATGGGATTTTAATGCTTACCCCTTCTCTTTCAATTTTGTTATACTTACGTTCCTCAATAACTATAGGAGCATAACTGCAAAATATGAATCAGCATTTTTTACAGTTTACAGGTTTCACTAAACACTAACAGTAACATAATCCTTTCCTCATCACCACAGCTACCGATGTTTATCACTTCTCTACTTGCGGATGTTTAAACTGAAGAAAGACCATGCTATGAAGTACTCCAGATCGCTGATGGAATATTTTAAGGTAATCCTTATTTTGTATAATTTATAGGTACTGGGTGATTAAATCACTAATGAGACATGGCAGGCATATTATTAAATGTCAAGGTTGTAGCTGTCAAAGGCTTCAGCTCCTTCATCCCACGGGCCGTGGCACTCCCACCTCTCCTTCTGGGCTCAGCAGAGAGCTTAGGTTTGATTTGATTCTGGGGACAGAAGCTACAAATAGTTCAGTCCCCAATTATTCTTTCAACTGACCAAATGGCCCTTGGCAGCTTCCCACTTGCAATCAAGGGGACGATGGCTTCTTCTCCACCCTGCATGGTTGATTCACCAAGGGACACAGACTGTGGCCAATCTTGTGTTAAATGAGAAGATAATACAGAAATTTCTCAACAGTGAGAGAAGTCACTGCAGCAACCCTGGGCTCTCGGGTCAGGGTGGGGGACATTTACACCCCATGGAGCCCTTTGGCCATGACTAGTCTTGGGGTAGATTTTAATACAACTGATTGCTTTGGTTACCAAAATCAACAGACACTCAAACAACAAATAAAGAAATAAAGAAAGCTACCATCTAGGGAGCTGGAGTTTTAATTTATAAGCAAAAAAAAAAAAACATATTTTGACTTCAAAATCCAATACCAAAATTTGAGAATGCGCCTGGATGAAAATTGCAAGCAGCAGCCTGGCCTTGGTACCAGATGTTGCTGGCTTGAGAGACGGTGGAACTTCTGCCCCCCAAGACTGGTCATGATGTAGAATTTAGGAGGCTCAGTGCGGGAAGTGGGTCCTATTGGGCTGGTCTCAAAAGAAAAAAATTACTTTGTTTATTTACTTGTTTATTTATTCACTTATTTACTCACTTATTTGCCAAGTGTACAAGATTGCTTGGCTAAATTGCACCAAAGCAGTTGTTTGAAATGAATTGAATCATGACCTTACATCAGTCATCCAGACCCAGTGAGTGGCAGTGCACAGCTATATGAGGATGCTGACCGGGTTGGGAAAAAGAGCAAGTTCACCAGGTATTATGTGGTGTAACCATAATGCCATAAAGCTAGTGCTCATGTAGGTTAATGCAGTCAAATGCAACAGCTGCCCATCCCTGAACATGCCCACGGTCTCAACACATACTCTAGAGGGATGGTTCTTCAACTTGAATGACCATCACAATCCCTTGGGGGGCTCATGAAACCAGAGTGTCTGATACTGTAGGTCTGAGATGAAGCCTGAGAATCTGCATTTCTAACTGCATTTCTAACAAGTTCCCAGGTAATGCCGATGCTGCTAATCTTGTATTAAACCTTGCAAGCCACTGCTCTAATATCTGTCCTCCAGCCCATCCAGTGTAGCTTTCAGGGCATTGGAAAATACGAACAGATGTTAAATAACTCACTCTGGCATTGCATTGAGCTTGAGATTAAAAACTGGAGTCTGCAGAACGTAGCTTAGGTTTGGGTGTCTGCATTCCAGAGAAATATTGTGTTCTCACTGGGCTCCTAAAAGTGCTGACTCTCCTTAGCACCCAATTTGCAAAGGGGGCTAGGAAGGAACCCAAGAGTTAGGAGAGGACTGTAACCTGAGCCATGAGGCCAGAGAGGCAGGCCGGAGCCAGGTTCAATGCCACAGGTGTCCTGGCCCTGTGCTACTTGGGCTTCAACCTGGTGATGTCATTATAATGAGTTGAATCACTCCACAAGTGTTTGGCCACGAAAATACAGGAGGCTTATTCTTTCACCCAGCCCAGTTCCATCAGAGAGAGAGAGAGAGAGAGAGAGAGAGAGAGAGAGAGAGGGAGAGGGAGGGGAGAGAGAGAGAGAGAATGTTTAGCATTCCATCGCAATGCAGTCCTGGACCAGTTGCATTGCTAAATAGAGAAAACTGTCAGCCATGAGGATTTGCATGTAAAGATAGCAAATCAAGTTGATTCACCAAAAGAAACCCCCAAAAAATTTTAAAACACTGCCTGGTCCTGGCACATTTCTGGGACATCAGAAATTACAGCTCGCCTTGCAACCCAGGGAGAAAGTTTGCAACTGGAGCTAAAGGTGAAAAGCTTGCCTGTACTCTGAAGAGCTTGTTTTGCAGAATAAATTTCAGATGAAGATAATTAAACCACTTCTTGGAGAACTGAGTCTGATTTCACTGGGCCTTTTAGTATATATAAGATCTTTCATCAAGTGACTTTCATGGTCCTGATTGGAGCCCACTAATTATCCTAACCAGCTATTTTCATCGAGTGTGCGTCGTGGTGTGCTGACGTGCACATACATCCCAGCTCTGCTAACGAAACAGGAGGCATCCCGAAATGCTGCAATCAATATTAATGTACTCCAAATCACACTTCCATCTGTTTCTGAATTAATAAAACACAAATAGATGTCCTTATTTCTCTCTCTCTCTTTTTCAGCAAAATGCTTCAAAAGTCACTCAGATACCATCTCCATGGGTAGGCACTGGAAAGTAAGTATCTTTTGAAAATTGTTTTTTCAGAAAATCAGTGATTTAATAGATCCCAAATATTTTGTATTGACAACTCAGAGGCGAAGTCAGTTCTGACTTATACACATAAAATTCTAGTCGTTTCACCTAATGAAAAAACAGAAAAGTTTAACATGATGTGATTCCCAGTTTTTTTTAACTATTTGATTTTTAAGCCAAATTATGGCCATAAAGATATCTGTAAATGAGATGGCAAGCACCATGCCATTTCAAGGAGGCAGGGTAAAAGTTAACTTTGCTATAGTATTTTTTCAATGATTCACTCAGTAATGAAAGACCAATGAAATATTCATTGATATATGGTAAGTGCTGTTTAATAAAACCAAAGATATAATAGTGCTGAAAATGTGAAGACACTTAGTCAGCCAATTATCTGAGCCTTTGTGATGATCGTTATATTAATACCAAAATACCCTGACCTAAAATATAAAAGCATCACTGTCATGCTGATTTAAGACTCAGTGGACTCACCCACTCCCGTGGTCATATTTAAAGTTGATTGTGCTTGGGATAGTTCATTCTTCCAAAAGTAGGATGGGTGTCAGGAAATCTATTTGCCTGGTCCTGATGCTGCCCTTAGCTTCCAAGTTAAGTTAAGTGAGCCTCTTCCTTTCTCTGGGTTTGTTTTTTCATCTCTAAAATGAAAGGGCTGGACCTGATGACTTCTAAGCCCATCTGAAGAGATGTCGTTTCTAAGAGGGAGATTTTTGAATCTTAGTTCTTTGTCAGCTGTGAACTGGCTATGTGTCTGCGCTTATTGCTTGAGCATTCATTTCTCCTCTGATCACAATACCTCCCTGACCACCCGAAGCCAATAATGGGAAGGGAAACTAGATGACTGGACACATACTTAAAGTAAAATGTTGCTTTTTTTTCAATTTTCATCATTTCAAAATTCTAGTGTCTCTGATCAAAACACTTTCTTCTAGAGTAAAATAGTCTTCTCTGCCACTTTATAGATACCTATAAAGCATACTCCCAAAACACTGGGCTGGTAAACTCTACTTTAAGATCATAAAAAACATTCAGAATGAGGGAAAAGATCCATTAAAAACTATGCATTAACTCAATTACTATATTGAAAGGAAATACTGTTTAAATTGTTGAATTAGGTCTTACTCTTATATTGATTAACAAAAGCGAAAGGACACTTATCTCTGGAAGTTCAGAAAATATATATGTATATATTCAGAAACTAAAGAACTCAAATGTATCCTAAACTTATGAGGTCACATAAAAAGCCTATTGAAATGATTTTTTAAGCAGCTTCTGCTTAAAAAGCACACTTCCTTTGGTAGGCCATAGAGCTGAATGAGGCAACTGAAAGCAAGCACGCAGGGGTTACATCCTGTCCATTTTGCAAACATTTCAGGTACATTTCTTTGTGAGGGGCTGAGGGTACAGATGAATTCTATGTGATTCCTGTTCTCCAGAAGCACACAATCCATTGTAGGGAAATGAGCAAAGTTCTGTGGAGGCCCAAGAGAAAGAAAACTTGGGACCCCTGGTTAGGGAAAGCTTCTTGTTTGCCTGCTTTCCCCAGGGAATGAGGATCACTGGCCTCACACAGGTTCTCTCACAGTACCTTTCAGAAGCAGCACCTCACGACCCTGGAGGAAGAGAGTGCAAAGAAGCAGTTGGAAGAAGGAGAAGAAAATATGCTTGGTATAGAGCAGGGGTTGACAAACTTTTTCTGTAAACAGACAGATTTACATATTTTGAGAATTGCTGGCCAAGAGGCAAAACTGAGGCTATTACATAGAGAGAATTTAAGAGAGAAAGGAAATTTCTGCAAAAGTTTACTGACAAAATTCAAAACATAATAACAATTAAGCACAATTTTTACAATACGTCTACTAAGGAGAATAGAATTTTTTAAAAAATAACATTTTGCTTGATTGAGGCTCAAAGTTAGTCTTCTTTCTCATCAAATTGATTGCAAATGTTCCTCTTTTCAAACCATTTGTAGCTCACAGGTCATACAGAAATAGACATTGGGACAGATTTTTCAACCACTGGTACAGACTCATGGAAGGCACATTGTGGACAATTTAAAGGGCTGGATGACAGTTTCAAATGTCACACAGAGAGAATAAAAAGAAAGAGGGCTAGAAAGGCTATGCAACTGTGAAAGAGACCATTTGAGGCCTTTAGAAGAGCTGTTTCAGTAGACAGGTGTATGTGGATGCCACACTGAAAGGGTTAGAAGAGAGAGGGTATCACCACTTGTTTGAGACATTGGCCAGTTAAAGGATTATGAGGAGTCTGGTGCTCACTGGAGGAAACATCAGCATTAAGCAGAACTTGGGAGGGCTGTGCCTGTGTAAACGTAGTAGTTGAGATAGCTATGAGCCTGTGGAGAGCAGTGGAAATAAGCCAACATGGACACAAGGCTGAGGGTAGAGGTAGACAGTATGTCAAGTGAAATCTTTAGTAGAGTGAAGGGTAAGACTTTGAGGTAACATGGCGGAATGGAAGTGGACTTTGGAAGAAAACAGACCTGCTTTCAAATCTAGGCTCTTTGAATTGTTTACTGTATGGCCATCAGAAAAGAATTGAACTTCTCTGAGCCCATTTGTAATTTGTGAAACAATGGTGACAGAAACTTACCCATAGAATTTTCCCAAGGCTTAGCAATGCTATTAGTGAAGCCCAGAGCTCCATGCTTGACACACCACAACTTTAATAAATGCTGGCTGCTGCCATTGCCATGGTTTTTGTTGCCTTTGTCACCACCTTTTTGAATTGGAAAACATAAGTGATCCTAACCCCTAGAACTCCCACAGCTCTTGGTTTGTTACCACAGATTGCCAGGAATTAATGGGTTCTTCTCACCTATTAAACTATTAGCTCTTTTCAGTAAGGGTCCATTCCTTCTTTTATTCACCAAGTATTGTGTGCCTATTATGTGTGAGACACCTGCCAGGCCCTTTACATATTCCTTATCCTTGTACTGTATGTGTTCTTCTATGTAGTAGATACTAAATAAGGAATGGAGGGATGGCTGGCAGGCAATCTGTTTATTTATTCAACTGGTATTCATTAAGTCCATAGTATGTGCACCAAGCATTGTTCTAGATACTGGGATATAGCACTGGATAGATAGAAATAGAAGAAAATATCTGCTCTCCTCGAAGTTACGTCTTGTCGTAATAGAGAGATATTTAAAAAATGTGGTATGCTAAATGATAATAAATGTCAAAGAGAAATCAAAACAAGGAAGGGGGATAGAAAGGGCTGCTGGGAATTGGGCAGAGAGCAGTGGATAGGGACGTTGAATAGGGACGTTGGAGGAGGACAATGGGAGAGTGAGCCCTGCAGATACCTGGGAGAGTTCATTCAAGCAGAGGGATAGCGGCCCCTCCAAAGTGGGGGTATGCCTATTGAGTCCATGGAACAGCAAGGGTTGAGTGTGGCTGACAGATGGGAGGATGCTAGTGATGGAAGTATGTGTTCATTTGTGCATGCTCACTTGTGTGTACTATGGACATGGGAAGACAAGGACAAGATCTGCAAATAGACCCACAGAAAAGAACAGGATGAGGAACCCCAAGCAGAGGGGAGAGCAAAATTGGAGTTGGAGTCATACTGAGATGAGTGCTGCATCAGCCCTCTTTTAGCCAGAATCACATTTTCTTAGCCAGGTTTTATTTTTCATTTCATTAGTACAGTGCAGTGTGTAGACATGCTCATCAGAAGGTCAGCTCATGGAGCCTTGTGTGAGATCAGTAATGACCGCAAGCAAACCCATATCCCAGCTCTCCTTGACTCCACTGTTCATTACTTCAAGGGAAGTGAGTAGGAGGTGGAAGGCAAAGAAAGGGCCTCAATAGTATTTCAATGTTATGAACTAAAAGGCCCTTTTCAAGATGTACAAGGTCAACAGAGGGGATTTGATTCCATTTGTGACTTCTGGGCCTGAGTGGAAATAATTGAATTCAACCTTTTCTTCCAGTCTAGGAAAGGCCCAGTAAAGGGAAGACATTCGCTTAGGAGCACACAGCAATTTATGGCAGGGCCATGGCTAGAATCCAGGTCTCCTGGGATCCCAGTACTTCTTTTCCAGCACCGCGTGGACCCCCTTTCAACATGTGTGACACATGACAGTTTTGCAATTTTCTCTAGAATTTACAAATGAGGACATATTACTTTCTTGCCTCAAATTAGCATTTAAGAGTTAATGACCAACGCTGTGCAAATAAACTAGAAAAGAGCATTTGCAACTTGCCACAAGAAAGATATCCAGCATTCTCTGCTTTTCGTGTGTGTGTGTGTGTGTGTGTGTGTGTGTGTGTGTGTGTGGTGTGTGTGTGTTTAACTTTTCTGTACCTAGCTTGGACATCTCCCTACCCACCTCTGCCTTGAGAATAAATCTTTCTATCAAGAGGTATCAAAACATCTCAGAAATTAGATACAGAGCAGGAAAACCTTCTTATTCCAAGCGCAGAGCAAGTGTGAGGATCCACTTTCCCTCTCATACCAGAATAGACCAGAAGATATACTCTGTGGATATGGACCAAAGCTCTCACAGGGCTATAGGCAGAGCCCATGTTAGTCTTCAGGCAAGTATATCAGTTTGAATTGCTCCTAGATGGAGTCAGCAGTACTTTGGCATTTCGCTACATTGTGATCGTGGTTCCCTCAGATGCTCTGGGTGTGCCGCCTGTCCGGGTGCACACCCATCGTATGGGCAGGTGTTGACTCTGAGCAACATGGCCACCATGGAAAATCAGAGCTGCCAACAGTAGCAGCTGGTAAAGGGGATGTGGAGTGAGCCGGGGTTCCTTGATGGTGTGTCAGGGCTGTGTTCCGAGGAATAAGGAGGGGGTTCCTTAAAATATGCAGATATAGGGAATCCCGAACACAGCATTCCCCAATTTGTTTTGCCTCCTCCCCACCAATGTTGAATCATAATAAAGCAGTGCATTTTCCTGGGCAGTTGCTTGCAGTCTGGCTGAAAGAGAATAGGGAGGCCAGGGGGTACATACAGAACTTGCTCACGGGTGCAGGAAGCCACCCATGCCTTTGGGACCATCCCCAGGGAAGTCTGCTACAGGCTGACCTAAGTTCAGACCCTAAATGCTATGTGTAGCCAGCGGGTGACTCCTGTTGCTGACATTAAAGAATTAAACAAACGTCTAGCTCCAAACATTGGTACTGTCCAAAATAGGAGCACCAAAGACTTCTCTTTCTAAATTAGCATACAGGCAAACAGTCAGCAATTAACAGCCATCCCTGTAGCATGTCTTTAAGAATCCTAAAGAGATCTTCAGAATGTTACTTTTTCCAGCTTCCCTAATACTGCTTCTTGGGGGGCTTTTAAGAATTGCACTTTGCTTATTGTGCTGACTGAATTTGGAGCAAACTGTCATTGTGGTTTCCACAAAATGCTTTGACAATAGACCAATATTGCACATCAACTGTTTTCTAAATGCCAGTAGCCATTCTGGCAGCAAGTAGAAAAACCATCATAGCTCTGAACTGTTTCTTTCTCTGAAACATGCTTGTTGTATGTATTCAAAGTGAGAACTACTTTTTTGAATAGAGTTAATGGCAAGGAAAGATTCATCCAGCTCTTTTCAGTATTTTAAAATGAATGTAGTAATACACATGGAGCCATCAATGGTTGTCAAAGGCGGTAAGACATCAGTGTATAACATTAGAAAAATAGATATACAGCTCATTCTACAGTCTGGCACTGTAGCCCTGTGTGGCTTGGTCAGATGAGGCACAAATGACATGATAAGCTCTCTCTGTGCTGGAGCCTCTGGAGAAACCCACTGTGTGGACAAAAGCTACAAGATGTCTTTTGATAAAAGTAGGTTCCTCAAAAAATTAAAAATAGAACTACCTTGCGATCTAGCAATTCCACTTCTGGGTATTTATCCGAAGAAACCCAGAACACTAATTCAAAAAGATATATGCATCCCTATGTTCACTGCAGCACTATTTATAATAGCCCAGATATGGAAGCAACCTGAGTGTCCATCAGTAAACAATTGGATAAAGAAGAGGTGGTACATATATGTAATAGAATATTATTCGGCCATAAAAAAAGAATGAAATCTTATCATTTGTAACAACGTGGGTGAACCTAGAGGGTATGATGCTAAGTGAAAAAATTCAGATAGAGAAAGATAAACACCATATGATTTCACTTATATGTGGAATCTAAAGAACAACAACAACAAAAACAGACAATTCTGTCTACGGCCATGCCACCCTGAATGTGCCTGATCTTGTCTGATCTTAAAAGTTAAGCCTGGTCAGGCCTGGTTAGTAATTGGATGGGAGACCACCTAGTAATACCAGGTGCTGTAGGCATTAAAAAAACAGACAAGACAGAAACAGTCATAATACAGAAATAAATCAATGGTTGCCAGATGGGAGGGAATTAGCAGGCTGAGTGAAAAAGGTGAAGGGATTAAGAAGTACAGATTGGTAGTTACCACATAGTCACAGGGATGTGAAGAACAGCATAGGGAATACATTCAACAATATTGTAATAACTATATATACTGCCAGGTGGGTACAAGACTTATCCTGGGGGACCACTTCATAAATTATATAAATGTCTAATCACTGTGTTGTACACCTAAAACTAATATTTAAAAAAAATATTGAATGTCAACTGAAATTGAAAAAAAAAGAGTGAGTGAGAACAAGCTCCACTCCACTTGGGCTCCATATATGTTCACCATGCTAAACCTCACTGTGGCAAATGGCATTCCCAGGAGGTCCCACTGTGATGAGGGAGGTCTAGAGCCTGCTGTCACTGTTCCCAACCAGCCTAACAAGACCTCTCCCTTCCCATTCCCCAGGAACACTCCATCCCCAGTGTCTCTCAACAATGTCTCTCCAATCAATGCAATGGGAAACTGTAACAACGGCCCAGTCACCATCCCCCAACGCATTCACCACATGGCGGCCAGCCACGTCAACATCACTAGCAACGTGTTACGGGGCTACGAACACTGGGATATGGCTGACAAACTGACAAGAGAGAACAAAGGTATGTTCGTCTGCTCTAACCATTGCTTGCATACCATGGTGGAGTCAACTATGCTTTGAAGGACTTGAGTTTCCCATGGTGGCTTTACCTTTGTCTCTCTAATTTCTGGCTTAGATTAGAGAAGAGGGGATTAACTCTGGGCTGACACAGTGACCAATTTTTGCTGAGAGAGTGAAAAAAGCCTGAGATTTAGTTCTTTTTTAAAGCTTAAACTAATCTGAACTGTGATGTGTTGGCAAATGACTGTTTCAGATTTTCACTCTGTGGTAAGGCTCAACACAGAAACAGAGACAAAGGAAAAAAGAATGATTTGCAAATTAATTAAGATCCTGTTGGCTTCTGTTGTCAACTTTAATCTTTTTTTTTTGAGAGGTGAGGTTGAACTAAGGCCTTCTACCTTCATTATATAACTATCAGCTCCAGTGAGTACATGAAATTGTGGCTTGAATTCAGAAGCAAGGACCAGAGCTCAGCTAGTATTTTTAACACACTGACAGCTGGGATGAAGGATCAGGGTCCTGGTTATGGTAACGCATGAGGTTTGCTATAAAACAAATGCAAGGAGAATGAGTCAGTGGTCTTTGGTGACTCAGGCTGCCATCTGTGACCCTAGCTGTCACATAGGTTCACAATGAAGCCTCACTATTCTAGTAAAGGTAGGAAGTAAAAATAAACTATATTTTCTGCCCTGGTCATTCATTTGACTTCGCTGATTCTGGCCCAGAAGTCACAGACAGGCCCACTCCAGTCAAGGTGGAGACAGATGTGGGCCTTTCGCCATCAGACTGCAAAGAGGTGATGAGCAATTTGGAGCAGTTGAACTGTCTAGCCAGGAGGCATTAACATCCTGTACAGTCTGGTGGCTGCTGCTGCTGGAGCATGATGCAATGCAAGTTGCACTGAGAGAGTCTGGATGCTAGGTCCCAAGCAGTGTCAGGAATTTCCTGTAATCAGGTTGGGGCTGCAGGCCACCTGGATGCCAATAGAAGTTCCTGTGGGTTTGACCACAAAGGACTTACTTGGCCCCCTGGCCCAATTCTTCTCCCAAGCCCAAACCTTTACAGCCCAGGCAGCTCTCCTGTCCTTTCCACTCTGGTCCCAGGGTTCCAACCTGCTGCTCTTCTCTCTGAAAAGCTGCTGCTCTAGTCTCCGGGGTGGTTCTCTCTAGTATCTGATTATGGAATGAGACACAGACTTCCCATCCCTCTTCCTTGCTGTACCTTTACAGCCACATTGCTGGGTATATGTGGAAACCCTCCCGTGGAAAGGGAAGGGCACACATTTTGAAGCTTGATCATTTAAGTTTTAACCCTGCCTGGTTTGTGCACTGGCTAGGTGACCTCAGGCAAGTTACTTAAATCTGTGAGCTACTTCCTAGCTTCCATCTCAATAATGGATATAATAATAATGTGATGATGATGCTGAAACTACTCAGAGGGATAATAGAGATGGGTTGAATGAAATAACATGCGTAAAGCACCTAGCATAAATATCAGGTGCCAGGTAAAAATCCTATAAATATTTATTCTTGTTCCTTACTCCATATTGTTATATATCTATATAACTCAAATTTCTGTGGCTATCAAATCACATTCCATAATTTGAGACTTTGACCCTCAACCCAGCTATAAATTCACACTGAAATCTAGGACTATTTGCAAATATTGGTTAATGTGTTTGTGCAGCAATTTCTATATGCTAGGAACTGCATTATTTGCTTTATCATTTGTCGTCTCATTTATCCCCATGTCACAGATGAAGAAATGGAGGCTCAGGGCTTAGTCAAGTTAAGAAACTTACCCATGATATCACAGATTTTAATGTCAGAAGTGGGAATTGAATCTAGAGCTGTCCGGTTCCATATTCTGAACTCTTAATAAGTAGGCTACAGTGCCCATCTCCTGAGCAATATCAATAATGGATCCTCAGAGACCTTTCATGAGCTCCTGCCCTCAGTCACCTGGGTAGTAGACAATTCTTACCTTGTCTACTTTTCTAGGCTTCTGGAAATCCAAAGACAACTGGTCCAGACAACCAGGCCCATCCAAGGGTTCTGGAATTGCAAGAGAAAGCACAAGCATCTTAAGATTTGCATAGCTCATCTGCCTTCATAACTATCTTATTTTGAATTGGTAACTGAAGGGCAGTTCAATATTTATGGATTTCCTTCATAATTGCATCCCTTTTCAAAATCTGTTAAGGTAATTCCTTCTGAATTTACCACAGAACTTCCCAGGAGTAATGTGGTGCTTATTCTGATGTCCAAGTGAAATGGTGCCGATCCTGTCCTTATCAGAGTGTGTCAAGGAGTTGTTAAATTTCCTGCCTAATATTGAATCAAAACAACTCTGTCACTCTACTAGCAGAAAGAAAATGTATCCTGTTAATGTTGTCGTTGAGCTTTTCAGTGGACTGGGGAGAGGACCTAGTTTGTAATCTTCTCTTGGCAGCCTTTGGCTTCATAGTTTTCATTTCTGAACTGTTTAGAGTTGTGGGTTCTCCCCACATCTGTCTTGTCCACATAGAGATGGAGAAACTGAGGAACTTCCATTCAGATTGGTACTCTGCATTCCACTGGAGACAACTATGTACTTCCACCTTTGTCTACCCAATCATGCAGTACAAATGGATAAGGTTGACTCTTTTGGTGTAGGGTCTCCACTTCCACCCTGTGCCTGCCCAGCCACGCAGCTACAGATGGCTATTGCAGAAGACTCTGATGCTAAAATAGGCCAATGGGGCTGATGCTGCTGTCTACCTCCCCAGCTGCTTACTGAAGCTCTTATTAAAATGGTGACCTGGATACCTAGTTAAGAATGCCACAACAAGCTTGATATAGAATACCCAGGGGACATCCTGGCTCAATGCAGCTCACATACATTCAACAATGACTAGATCCTTTAACATTTCCCTTAATATCGTATTACATGAGAAGGTATTTTAGATGCCAAAAATGATTTATTCCTTTATCAGCAGAAATTATTTTTTATTGCATAGTACAAGTTAAAAAGTGTCACGTAATCAAATGAAGTTGATACCTACAGAAGAAGTCCATATGTTATACATAACATGAAGAATAAATGCATTGTTTAGTGAAATACCATCTGCTGGGCAATCAGGCTCATGTAACCCATGCATGGAAATTGCTTTCCAAGAAGGCAAGAGAGCAACCTAACCACTTTAAGGTAGTCTCTAGCCTCCCCCCAGCTTCCTCACCCTCAACTAGCATAGGTTTGATTTCCTTGTGGCTGAGGCCTCCTCTCTCGGGAGCTAACAAAAGGGATGCCTGGGTTATGATATCATAACTGAAATCAATGTAGTGCTAGACAGATCGATTCAGACATGGAAAGAGGATGTTTTCCTAGTTTCTGGACATCATGTAGTCTTTTCCACACACACACCTCACTGCCCCCTAAAGCAGAGGGTACAAAACTCTGGTCACATTGGTTAGTAGGTGGCCTCAGTGCTTTCCCTTCCTCATGTCAGCTGGAGGGGAATTGGCCAGGCATTCTTACCATCCATGTCCTGGAGGTTGGGGGGACTTGTTGTGTGACACATACTTGCAGGTCATTTTCCTTCCCTGAAGGAATTGGCAATAAGACTTACCAAATCACATGCCTCCCAGATGTTTATTTGGCTTTAGATGCTGATGCTTATAATTTCTCTCCAGGTTCACTGGCTAAGTCTAAATTGTACCAAGAAAAAATTGGTAAAGTCAGTTCATTTAGACAAAAAGAAGGGAGAATATTTCCAATTCAATTACATATAAAATGACCAAAATTGATATCATATAGACCTTGGCTCCATACCATTTTGTGTATAAGGGCTCCTTTTTAAATATAAATTTATAATACATAAAAATATAAATGCAACATATATAAATATATATTTTAAAACATTTTATCTTATATACATCATTTACATGTATATTTTACGTGCATATATAAATATTATATATGTTTATTATATAATAAATATTGTGACATAATGTATATATGTGTGTGTGTTTGTGTGTGCGCGCGCGTGTGTGTATCTCACAAAGCTCCATAGGATTGTAATGTACTTTTAGAATCGCTGTCTGAAAAAATATATAGTGACATTTGAAAAGCCTTACTATGAATTAACAGATATAAGTTATTTTATGTTTTATTAATCACAGTAACACTTGCAAACATTATTTGTGCTGCAGAGGTTTTGGAGATAACTAAAGATTAAAATAATAGTACTTGATATACATATGGAGTTTGAGTCCCTTAATAGTTACTCTAGAAATTTTTGTTGAAGGAATGAGCAATGAATAACTTTTCCAAATTCCACATGGTAGTGTTATGGGGAGGCAGCTTAAACAATCCGGTGTACATTTTCATGGTATCATTCAAAGGCTTGACCAAGTTCCACTCTGATTTTCAGAATTCTTTGGCGATCTGGACACGTTGATGGGGCCTCTGACTCAGCACAGCAGCATGACCAACCTCGTTCGCTACGTTCGCCAGGGACTGTGTTGGCTGCGCATCGATGCCCATTTGTTGTAGTGGGTGCTTCCCCATCTCCAGCATTACCATCCATCACTCTACCTCTGCCAGAGCACCAATGGTCACTGGTGGAACTCCATTCATTTGGGAAAGTTCTCTTTGATTATGTTTGTTTTTATGCTTCTTTTGATATCTGTGGAAAACAGAAATCATCGTAAGTGGACACTACAACTTGAGAACAGTGTATGTTTTATTACTTAGTCATTTTTTAAGTATTTTATATGCATTTCTTAGATCCATCTATTTGTGCTTGGTATAATGACAGTCCCTACAGTATTGTTTTAAGTCCACACAACCCAAAACAAAGAATGGAAAGCACTTGTGATAATAACAGGTTCCTGAGAAATGAAACTAGATATATACTTGGACACCAGGGACCTACAAAGATTCAAATTTTCAACAATAGCTATTCTCCAAACTGTACTCTTATGTCCAGAAAAGAATGTCATTTCAGAATCTATTGTTAAACTTTTGTGGTTCCCACAGACTCAATCTTCAGGTGAGGATTTTCATTGCCAAAACTCACTGGTTAGATGTTGTAGCAACATCCTTAAATCAAGAGTATTAAGAAAATAAATGAACATAGCAATGTCACTCTTAAAACGATACTGTGACACATGACCAGAGGACTTTTTGTTAGCATCCATTCCCTGATTCCCTATTTTTAAAGTTTTAATGATGAGAAGGAGAGGCAGCATTTACTTCCATGACTTTAAGACTTCAGCTGGCATGAATATTTTTGAAAGCCATGATTTGAAGCGTAAATCCTCACCTGGGATTTTCTTTGTGTAAAGCTCTCTTTTTGATAGGTAGTTTACTGGGTACCCACCTAGTAGCCAAAATGCTACATTCCAATTTTAGAGATGAGAGATAGGAGGTCTGGAAAACATCCAAGGAATTCACACCTCTTCCTCTTTTGCAGTTGGTTGGCAGAATTTTTAAAATTGTATTTTGCTCAAATGTCTGGAAACAAAAGTCGAGGTATCATTACCTAGAAATGATAATATACAGTTTGCTTCTCGGTTGCTTTAAAACGTGAACTTCCCCAATTATTATCCCCATTTTCTATTTTACAGGGTTTCTTTTATTCTTTATCTTTCTTTTTTCTTTTATGTTTCTTTTTCTTTTTTGGGGGGTGGGGTCATTAGCTTTAGACTAAAATACAATCACTGATTTTATTTAAGTCTATATTAGTATAAATCATTTCCATTAAAACTCCAAAGAAATCTCCAAACTCTCTAACTAGTAGCTAGCCTTTTAACAAAAAAATGAGTCTTGGGGTAATGCTTCACTCTAAGGTGCTTTGAAAGAGCCTTGAAGATTGGGTACAGTTCACCTAATTTGTACATTTCCACATCAGTTGCAACTATCCCCACCTCTTATGATCCTCTACATTCATTTTAGTCCCTAAACATTACAATGTAAATATCATCTTCAGTGTTCCAGCTCACCAGAAGAATCCCTCACATCTAGTAAACACTACCCATACATTAGTTCCTTATAATTACTTGCTGGTATATAATTCTACCTAGCCTTTAATCTACTGAGTTATTGAATTCTGTTCATTGAGTTATAACCAGTTAAATAATAGATATATGCACATGAATGATGCAGACTTGTATGATTTTTAAAGCAAGTCATGCAAGTCTATGATTGGAACAGCAAGGGATCACTCTGCACGCTCATTGTCAAGGTTAGATATATCCCCAGTTGCAAAAGATCCAGACTTGCACTCCTCTCTGGTCATCTTTGAGTTTAAGGCCCTTTGTTGTATAATAAGGTTGTGGAAGTTCACTCCGATGGCTGAGGCCACATTGTTAAAATGACTGTTGGAAGTTTCCCAGCAGCTGAACCCAGCACTTTTTATGCTCCCAGTGTGGTTGAGCTTTACATTCACAATCTCAGCAACAACACTCACACATTCAGACACACATGCAGATAAATGAAACCTGAGAGAATCTTTTCTCATCCTCTTAAAGGAGGAAAACGATAATATGAAAGACTCCAAACACCCAAGGTGAGTATCACATATAAAAATTAAACTGATGGCTTTGCAGTGACTCAAGTTCTCTGTTTTTAATGGCTTACGGGTAGAGTGCCTGACTCTTACTATATAATGAATCCCCTGGCTTGACTTATAAGTTCAACCTAGACCACAATCCTAGACCATTATGGATTTAGGAGCAAGTTCTTGAAATTAAACCTCCAGAAACTAGGCATTCGAATGTTAGGGGCAGTTTCCCAGGGAAGCAAGTTTATTGCCTCATGGATAAAAGACTTGTAGTTCTAGTTTCAGTGAGTCATTGTATCTACTTGACATACAACAGGGAAGTAGCAGAGAATCCTGCTCCCTGATGTCACTCTGGTGGCTGAGTATAGTGTATGCCAAATCAGCAGCACAATTATCAAATCTGACAGTCGAGCTCAGGATCACCACCAGATTATTTAGTAGACCCATTTGTAAAGCAGCTTAGAAACCAATTAAACATGGAGGATGACTTGCCTTCCCCTCCCGGGAGATGAGACGTATTTTGGTTTCACGATTAAGGATCGTTGCTGTTTTCCAGGCACTCTATTCATCACATTGTAAATGGTGATGTGTGTCATAGGTGTGCAGCTATTTGAGAGACTGAGATAGTTTGTCAAGTAAATCTCTTCAGTGTACCAGTTTGTGGGAGAGATACAGGACATGTGGATGGCAGTGAGAGATCCTGCCTCGAGACCTTGACGGAGGCTTGATGAGACACAACTCAATAAGCACATGGAGGTAGGGTAATGGGCAGAACAATAAGCAGCTCCACCTGAGCAAGTATGCAGAAGGATCTCAGCCCTGCAATGCGACCCAGGTAGGGCCACCACTATGCCTTCATTTGTCATCCAAGC
Organism: Eonycteris spelaea; assembly: GCA_003508835.1. Classification (NCBI taxonomy): domain Eukaryota; kingdom Metazoa; phylum Chordata; class Mammalia; order Chiroptera; family Pteropodidae; genus Eonycteris; species Eonycteris spelaea. The sequence goes on from PUFA01000200.1 coordinate 2,671,980, forward strand.
TCCAACCACAGAGAGTCTGATGAGTTTGTGTTATGATGTTGGCTTGGCTTTGTATTTTTAATTAAGTTTGGGTTTTTTAGTGGTTTTGTCATATTACTGTCTGAGTTTGGTAGGTAGGATTAATTTGAAAAGAGTATACTAGTGTGGTCCTCGGGGTAGAATTTAGCCATAAGCATGTTGTTAGCCAGCCTGTAGACTGTTAATTACTTAATAATCTCATTGGGAAAATACTAGTAGTTTTATATTTGGATGACATAATTGGAAAAGCAGATTAGCTGCTGTTAACTTTTAAAAGACTTGAGGTTGGGATGCCTTTTTTCATGTAGTGACATAAAAAGATTCAAATCTTCAGTCAATAACAAAGTTGCTAAATTAGAAACCATTTCCTAAAATGTGTTTTGTTGAGCTTCCAAATGGATGGATTTTCATTTGGACATTACATCACTAAATGCATTGGACTGAGTCTGCATTGAAAAGATACTTGTTCAAGTGTATCTTTCCCAAAGCAATCTAATTCGGATTTTGTTTCATTCAAATTTGCATCCCAGAGGTTGAAGTTGGAGTATGAAGTTGGAAAGCATTTTTGAAGGCAGAATCGATTTAGCTGTGAGGGTGAAGCCCTCACGTACTTCTCAACAGACATGATAAAATTCACCTGTATGAGTTGGCAGGTGGGAGAACCAAACGGGATTGCTGGGTAGGATTACTCAGTAAGGCAATGAACTGCTTGCTTAGAGAAACATCACTATCCCCATTGAGAAACTGTGTAGTGAGACAATATAGCTACACAATATCAAAAGAATGGGTCAATTCAAAGCCCCCCAAATTCAATTCTGTGGGGAAAAATATTGAGCCAGTTGTCACTGCTTTGTTACGCGACTGGCAGACTAAATTCCTCTTTGTTATCATTGTCGTCGTCGTTGTTGTTTTTCATTTCCACTCGCACAGCCTTATCCTCATAATTAAACTCTGAATCATTTTCTCTTTGGTGTTAGCAAACTCCAACGACAGAAATGGCATCTGTGTATATTGATAATCAGCATTTAGCCTGGCAGGAGGCTAATCGGATAGGCTGGTCTCAGACATTAATCCTACCATCTGATGATATTTGGGGGCAAAGAAAAAGTATTAATCCCCTTTCCGTTCTCTTCCTCACAAATCTAGAAGCCCTCTTTACCAAGATCATCATATTTTCCTCTGTAATCTATCGACTCAAAGGAAATTGCATTGTGGGGAGGGTGGAGGGGACTTGGGGTTGGGGGGAGGGTAGGGAAGCCCTTCAAGGCCAGGCTGCCATTCTTGCCCCTTTCTGCTTCTGACATGAGATGTTAATGAATCATTCATTGGCTCACATTGGGTTAGGGGACACTAAACTGCTTTTCCGATCCATGACCAATCATCATTCTTCTAAGAGATTGGAGCTTTGCTGTTTCATTAACTGTGCAGTGTAGACTAATGGTGTTTAATAAAAATCATTCAAAATTTCAAACTCTTTTGCCAGTGACCTCAATTTTGTTGGCTCTTTGATTTGCACCAGACTTTGAGGAGGGAAAGGGGAAGCAAAGGAAGCCTGCCTGATCCCAGACCCCTGGCAGAGTGCTGCAGCGGCAAACCCAATGCCTGCCGGCACTTGCAGCAGCAACATGCAGACCAGCTGTGGGGAACGTCCTGAAGAATGCTCCCAGTGGATGCTTTCAGCTGGGCATAGCTTGTTCCTACTGAGGAACTCATTGTTCTCCAGACTCTGCAGCAGGAAGCCGGCTGACATATCCAGAACTTAAAAAGAATTGCAACTGCTTTACCTATTTGGTTTTGGCCTGCATCACTCATGTGGCTACCAAACAGAAGTGTCTTAGAGTAGAGCCCATCAGGGTGACAATGGGTAGCTAAATGTGTCCCAGATGTGCATGCCCTTCTGTGGCCCTGCAGTACTTGGTGGAATTAGCAGAACAGGAGCCCATGGGCAGGAAACAAAATTGGAGAAACTCCCAAAAAAGGCTGAAGTAGTGCTGTGTTGCCCAGATCTAGAATTAGCTTCTCCTCTGGTCAGCCATGCATGCGACCAGTGGGGTATTGGTAAAATGTTTCCAGCATTTGCCAATTTCTGTGGTATAAATACTCCCGCCATGGCTGATTTCAAGCTGTTAACTATGATATCACTGAACACGGAGTTGGGAGGAGATGCACGCATTGTTGGGAGACAGGTCACTCCAGCTCCAACACATACTGAATGTAGCCAGTCAAAAAGGGTTTGGATTTCACATTTATTTTCATGTGGACATGCACACAGATACACACATGCGTGCATATACATACACTTCAATGATAAACTATTATGCCATTTTCAAATGTAAATCAATTCTCTGTGAATGTAGATAATTTATGATGATGCCCTAGAGGTATGAGTTTTAAGCAGGAGAGAGCTGAAAAGAATGAAGCCCCCTTGAGCCCAAAGCACAGGTGGACCAGTGGGGGTGGTTTGGTCACCTCCACAACCTAAATGTAAAATGGAAGTGAGATAATCACTTAAAAAACTCTTATGGTTGGTTTAAAATAAGCATAGGTTAGTGTTATTTTAGTATTATTTTTAAAAGGCCAAGTGGTAGTTCTAATTTGTAAATGTAACTTGGATAAATTATTTGCTATTGCTCCTCCCAATGACAGTATTTAGGAAACACGAGGGCCTCTCTGGAGAATGGCGCAGTCCAAGATGTTTTCTCATAAAATGTAAATGCAGTAATTATCTCATATTCCCAGTGTTGGTCAGAAGATTTTTACATTAGTTATTAGGGATTGAAGTTATTCATTTAACATGTATTTTTAGTTCAAAGTACCTATGTACTGTCCTAGCGCTGATTTCAAACCAGAATTTCTTATATCAATTACATGATTAGTATTTATAAATAATAATCCAGACCAAAATAATTCCCCTTTCTACCCAATATAAAGAAAACCAAGGTCACTAACAAGAAAACATAAACTTCAGTATATTTTTCTAAAAGAATGAGGTGTTCATTAAAGACACACACACACATTTTTATTAGGCTCCTCATCATAAATCATCCTGAAAGTAGCATAGAAAGTCTCAATGGACCTGTTCTTCTGGTCCTGTGCAGTTAATAAGAGGTTTGTATCTGGAAAGGTTGAAGAACTTGTCCTAAAATCTATTTTTTTCTTAACATTTCCATGTTATGTTCAAGCCTGTGTCCATGGTCAAGTGTTAGCCCTTGAGGAGATCCGTGTCTTACTCGTTCTTTGGGGCCTTTCTTTTGCCCCTACAGTTCTTTTCTGTGGCTAGCACATTAACAAGATTGGGGGAGATAATTCGATTCCCTTGTGGTCTTCCTGCAACGTTTGTCCTGACTGGAGAATGGTAACATCTGGGGCAGGTTTAATTGGCATTACAGTCACATAGGGAGTAGGCAATGGACCAGTTTGTATAGATGCAGAGAGCTAGAACTCTGTTCATCATCATCCAGGATTCCCTCTTTCAAAACCATCCTCACTAATCAATCATAGTCACCCACAAATATTACAAATGAGATTGATTTTGTCTCAAGACAATTTGTCACACAGTTTTCTTCCTGGATGATTATATATATTCTCTGGATATTTTAGAAAGAGATGTCTGAGATTAAATCCCTTACATTTATTCAGTTTTACGAATGGCTGTTTTTATTCCTGTTTTCATCGGAGTAGTGCTTCTGAAGATTATTTGATGTAGTATTGTCTTCGGATAAAATTGATAGGTCAAAAGTGAGCCCAGTAGATACCATACCCAGAAGTCTCTTCTGGGATCAGAAGATACTTAAAATTCTTCCCCTTGGCACACTTGGTTAGTTAAGTGGCATATCCTTAGTATCCTACAAAGAGGAGACTGGTTTACTTTCTGTTCGTGTGGTGGTGGTTGTTGTGGCTGTGGCTGTGGCTGTGGTTGTTGTTATTGCTTGTTTCTCTCTCTCTCTTTCTCTGGCTCTGGCTTTCGCTTTCCCGCTTGGGCTCTTTCTCTCTCTAAACAATGAATAGTTGAATTAAATGTGAGCTTCTGAATTGTACTTGTTCATGCTTTTAAGACGTAACAGATTAATAGACGTAGATGTGTTTGATTTAAAACATGCCACCTGGAAAGGCATGCTGTATTATGAAACCATATTATAATAACTGCATTAGTACATGGCAGTATAAATATTAGTCTGTTGAATTCATTTGTCCAATTGTATAACTTTGTGGAGCAGTGTTTTGACCTTAACTGACATAATTTTGGAGCAAGTGGTGTGGTTGCAGGCAGATGAGACAGTTTATATCAGGATTTTTCGATGAACTTTAGTTGGAGGCCTGGCAATGGCAAACATCTTCAGATGTTGCTGTAACCATTATAGAAATGAAGAATAAATTCAAGACATTTCGCAGAACACTTAAGTCAAGCTGTTTTTTTAGATTCATGTTTTTTCTTTTCTGAAGGAATTTCTTATTACTGAAGAAATATTTTGATTCATTGCATTGTATATTCTCTCCCTTCTCTTCTTTCTCTTCTCTTCCCTTCCCTTCCCTTCCCTTCTCTTCTCTTCTCTTCTCTTCTCTTCTCTTCTCTTCTCTTCTCTTCTCTTCTCTCTCTCTCCCCTCTCCCTCTCCCTCTCCCTCTCTCTCTCGCTTTTTCTCTCTCTCTCCCTCACTCACTCATTAAAATATCAAGATATGGAGTCTTTGGTAAATCTGCATTAGACCAATCTACAGGCCAGAAAGGAAATCTGAATCTAAGAAAACAATGATGGCTTTTCAAAAAGTAATGCTCCATGTTCATTGGGCCCCTCCATACTCCACACTGACAATTCCTAAGATCAGAGGCAGTTTTTGCAGAGGGGAACATTTCTAATATCCTCTGAGACCTAATGCAGTTTAACAAAGGACTCCACCTATTTTTTTCCAGTAAGTCACTTGACTGACACTTGAAAAGTACCCCTGAGACTTGCCAGGGGTGTTGTCTGCCTGGTCTACAGTGTGTGTGTTTGCTTTGTATCTAAGAGGCACATTTATGTCTTGTGTGCTCAAAGTATTTCCTAACATTCCCATTAGCTTGTATATAAGAACCAGAAAGATAATCCCAACATGTTATAATGAAGATATGACTCTATAGATCTTTCTTTAGTTCTTGAAAAAAAGAAACATTCTCATGCATATCTTAAACAGAAACTATATATTTAAGTGTCTTGAAAGATACTTATTGTAACCAGGATACAAGTGGAAATTTAATTGTCATCATATGCTTTGTGTGTGTGTGGTGGGGGGAGGTGCTTGCTTATACCATGTCACTGGACCACTGTGGCAAGCCACAACTGCACAAATAGAACATGTCATCTGCGTGTGTGTGTATGTGTGTGCACATGTGTGACATGTCTGGCTTGCCATCTTTCATGGGATTTTGGCTTTTCCTTCTTGAAAAACATTCTTTTACACTTCCAGGAGGCCATGGCTATGTTGCTATATGAAGGCAGTGATTCAAAATGAAAATTCTTTTCCTCTTGGAAGCCTTTATTATCATATCATGGTTCAACCACATGGATTCCACTGGCCTTTGTGAGGGGAGAAGCTCTGTTCAAATCCAACTGAGTTTCCAAGAGAAAATTGTTGGTCAAGACGCATGGGAGGAAAGATGAAGGCCACCTCAGCTGCAGTGCATGAGCTGAGTTGAGCCCTCAGGGCTGGAGTAAGCTCTCCCTGAGCTACAACTCAAATCCCTGGGGCCCATGTCCCGGCCTGAGCTCCCTCCTTGCCCATCTGTAGACAAGCAGAACCATCAGAAATAGCCTGGCCTGTTTCCTGAGAAGGAAACTTCTTGAGGCCCTGTGCCCCCAGTGGAAGACCCTTTCCCACACTGATGGCACCAGGTGGCCTTTCAAATGCGATGATAATTCACAAAGTGCCCCCTTTGTTTTTACCATAATCCAATTAGTCTTTTGAACCACTTTTTTGGGTGCAGATTTCCAATATTCATGTTCATTGCAGATTGACCAATTGTCACTGTTCTTAACAAGCATGTTCGGTTCATCAGAATTTCAGTGAGTTCACATGTTCGTTATAAACCAAGGTAACTGTTCTAACATCAAGCGATGAATGAAATGGTATCTGGTTCCTTAAAGTTGGTTTCATGTGGTTTATATGTATAAAACTGTATCTGCCTGTGTTGCTTTGCATTTCCAATGTGTGGCGCACAAGCGTTTTGTTGGTGCTTTGTTCTTAGTACAGTAACTGTGTATAAACATTTTAATGTAGCTTTGTTGTTTTCCAATATGATGTCTCTGTAAAAATGATATTGGCTGAGCCGGTGCGTTGGTTTCTCTCATAGAGGCATTAACTATACTGCCAATGCATTGAATTATTTAAAAATGCAAAATAAAATTTTTATGAAAATCTCATTTTAGACATGTAGATTATTCCACTTACAGACCTTCCAGCCAGAAATACTTCGTTGCCACCCTTTTGCATTATTATACATAGTCAGTGCTCCCACTTACCTCAATAGCTTTAAAATTGAGGGCCATAAAGAAAGTAATTTTCCCAAAGCCCATCTGTCTTCTAAGTGAGACCCTTGGACTGTCATTCAAAGCCTATTTAAGAGAAAATTGTCAAATGTTTCTTTATCTAGATTCCTAGTACACAACAGAAAAAATCTTGCAAAATATAAGGTCATAACTATAGTAGTTGCTGAGAGAAGAACAGAGGAATAATAAAACTGAACTGAAAACTTAAAAGCCCAGTGGGCTGTGGCCATTTACTGAAGGAGCATGCAGACGCTGGCCAGGGAGGGCAGCGTAAGCCATTATTTTAGGTCACAATAATGATTTAAAGACATCGGGAAAAGGTTAAGTTTTCTTAAGTATATCTTTTTTACTAAGGCAGAAGAGCATGCTATATATTTTAGAACCATTTCCTTCAAAATGTTAAACATTTTTCAGACAGTAAAAGAGGAGGTTTCTAGAACATTCACTCATCTGGAATGTGTTCTCTGGCTATATGAAGTAAGAAACCGCAATGCTGACACTATACAGCACAGAATGCTTATAAGTAGCCACGACATGAACAATCAGTTAGCTGAATTTCCTGTTGACAAATGAACTGCATTTGCCTTGTCCAGACATTTGACACTGTGTGACTGTACTCTAAGCATGAACACTAATGTGGCCAAATGTGGTTGAAGTTGATGGTTGTAACACTGGCAGTAAGAATTCCAAATCTTTTCTAAAATTTAAAGCTGGCAATATTGGTAAATATGAACATTTTTCTTATGTGATAATGAGGATTTCAATCTGAGTAAATTGAGCTAATAGATTATAAATTTGTTCTCAAGCAACCAAATTGTTTTCTACTTCTCTCAAAAACCAAGTGCCATAAATTATGATTATGCCTATGTGAAAATATGCATGCGTACAGAGAGGAACTGGGAAGAAATCTGCAGGATGACATTGTTGAAGATCAGAGTGCTGGGATTATGCTAATTGATCAGTTTATGCAGCACTTACTGTGTGCCAGACACTGTTCTAGCACTTTCTTTTATGTTAATTTATGTAACTACATATGTAATGGCCTTGTTCTATAGATGACAAAACAGACACACAGAGAGGTTAAGCAGCTTGCCTAAGGTCACACAGCAAGGCTTTAGAGAGAGTGGCCCAAAAGATCTTGATCTTAACCACTTCCCTCTACTGCTTCTCTGTATTATGCATAATGCTATCGCTGCTATAGCATCATGTCATTTTAAAAACAGAAGTAAAGAAGGGCCCTGAGCCCTCAGGGAAGGATATCTTCTTGGTACTTCCAGAAAAATCTAAAGGAAAGGCTAGCCTTCCAGAAAGACCTCTTTCCATGAAGACTGAGAGCAGGGCCCAGGCAGAGTCAGCAATTCAGGAAGGGTTTGGTGATGTGGGACCCCTTTATGCTTGGAAGCAGCAAGTAGAAGAACCTGCACCACCGTCTCAACCAGGCCAGACCTCTGCAGGGGTGTGGTCAGGCCTTGGTCTGGCTTTTAAATTAAGTTCAGTTGTAAGGCAGGCCCCGTGTGGCTTAGCTCCTTGTCTCTGACATGCGAGTTTGGTTCAGGAAGGGAAGCAGAGCATTCTGGGGAAGCGAATGCCCTGGGCTTTGAAGCAGCATTTTAGAGCAGCCTCTTGCTGCCTGACTCTAAGGAAACATTTAACCTTTCTGTGCCCCACTTCCTTCCTCCAACAATGGAGTTGAAAATATCAGCCTTCTCCCTGCTTCCCAGAGATGAACAAGATGTCATAAAGACCGGTGTTTCTCATCCTACATCTGTGGCAACTCTGAGAAGTGTATTTCCCCAAATAATTTCCCCTGACACACTGCTATTATCAAGGCCAACAATCTTCATCCTCTGAGGGTGTTAGAGTAGTGAGGGCAACTGCAAGGTTGCATTGCTTGCAGGGGATATGTGCCAAGTGGGTAGGCGGTGTCAGAGTGAACCACGTGGAGGCCTAGGAGTGCACTGAGCCTCATGTTTTAGACAGAGAACATGTTTAAATTTGTGAGATTCTCCAGGAACCACATTTGGGGCATGGGTGGGCTATTTTGTCCTCATCCTTTTTATTTTTTTAAAGGTAATAAAATTGTACAACCTTTAGCTGTGAAATAAGAGGGATCTATGTAATTTGTTAAGGGAGATTTTGCCCATATGTTTCAGGTATAGTCACTTGAAATTGACATGCGTTCTCAGGGCCCTTTGCAACTGTGATTAGTTATATGCAGATTGCACTGTGAACTGGGGGTCTATTAGAGCTGACAGTCACAGGACCTAGTGTGTGAGTGCAGGAGGTGAGTGGGGACCAGAAAATGACCTTGAAGCCCTGTCTTTCTACCCTGTGATTCTCCACCTTGGAGAAACACCAGAGGGACTTTGAAAATGCAAGTGCCAGTCCTCACTCCCAAAGATTTTCATTCCATAGGTCTGTATCTGTGTCAGGGTCTCTAGCATTTAAAGCTCCTTTATTAATTCTAATGTGAAACCAGGAAGAAGAATCACCCCTCCAGGCTGATGAGAGAAAAATTTTGAGAGTAAAGAGGGAACAGGAGATAACGATGCTTCTACTGTTCTAGAGAAAGCATCCCACAGGAATCCAAGCTCAGAGTATTCTCCAGGGAAAGGATTTCCTTCCAGGGTTTTTTATTCTCCAGAAATTTCCCAATTAGTTCAAACCACAATTCACTTGAACTTACTGTCATTTCCAAATAACACAGGCCAGAAATGTAATGGAAAACCCTAAAGGGGGGCTACACCTCTCTGAAAATATGATCTTCAGCAGGACTGAACCTAGGCAGAGGATGATGGTAGTGATTTGAGATTCTGCCAGAATTCCAGACTCTGAGGACACAGCATAACCCAGGGAGCAGGTAGAAAGCTTCCCTCACAGAGGCTCATTTGAAAAGACCCTCTGCGAGCCCTAGTTAGGCTGAAGCATTTGCGGAACAGGAAACTCCATACTAAGCCAAGGGGACAGGCTTCTTGAGGGTCTCCCAGTATTGTATAAATGGTAAATGATGGCCTCTGTGTACTTGCCTCTGCACCGTTTGCTTATTCACAGTAGGCCAGGATTGGTTAGCTCAAAATTCCACTGGCAAAAAAGCCTCAAAACTTTACACATGCATTTGTTTTAAATAGAGCCCAAATAAGCAGATCTTTACCCACTTAAAGCTTGCCTGTTTTACATACCCCATGGAAACTTTGTCCAATGTCTGCTAGCTATAGATAAGGTAAATGCTGGGGCTATAAGGGTCTCCTAAGCCACTGTTGTCCTTCAGAGCTATCTGGCCCAGTGACTTCCCATCGTGTTGTGTGCCACCTCAGGGCCCTTTGTAACTGTGATTAGTTATGTGCAGATTGCATTGTGAGCTGGGAGTCTACTGTGCATGACAGTCACAGACCTAGTGTGTGAGTTCAAGAGGCAGATAGTGGCTAGTCGTATCTTTTTTCTTAGTCAGCTCCCAAATTCCTCGAACTCACACACCTAGGCAGCAGAAAAGGGCTTGAAGGATCAACTGACAGGGAGTGGTGACAGGCTCCATTTAAGGTCCTCTACTGACAGTCCTCAAGTACCCAAGACACTCCCTAAACTGGCCAAGTCTTGGCCTCGACTCACTAAACAAGTCCTGATATAGTCACCAAACACATCCTAAGCAAAATCCTCACTGGGAAAGAGCTAGCTCCCCCAAGGTGTGGCCCGGACACCCCCCATGGCCCCGTTGTCATTCAGGCCCAGCTCCTACCCTACTGTCTGCCTCCCTAGCCCCTATACTCCAGCAGCTGGGTAGGTGGCTCTGGACAAAAGGCCCAGCTCATCTTCTGCCCTCTGACACAGAGCAACTCAACTTTGACTGAGGTCAATGTCTTACCTCTTCCTAGGTCCACCCCCAGAAATTCTGATCTAGTTGATGTAGGGAGTATTCACCTGCCCCAACCCCAAAACTCCCAGTTGGGTAGTTTTTAAGGCTCTCCAGGTGATTCTAATCTGCAGTCATTTAAGAGTCATTTTTCTAGCCAAATCTCCTCCAGCTGTACCCCATATCTCGGCCCACCTCCACCCTCACATCTACCCAGTGTCTGGCATTTGTGGACCAGATCCTTGTGTAAGGCTGAATTTCTGGAGCCATAGCCTATCACTGGCAGGGCATCAAAAGTCATTGAAAAACAGCAGACATTTGAACTTGGGAGTTTATAGGCAGATTCTATGGTGTCCTTCTTGGATCCCTGAATATCCTTAAAATCCCTATGGAATCTGTTAACAATGGAAATAGTCATCCGTAAAATAGTTATTAACTCGACTGTCAAGTGAAAGTTGTACCCCCTTATGAGTTAAGACATGCCTTAGAGTATAACCTTTAGTTGGGGGCAAATAGGAGGCCTAGGTTTGCATAAATCTGAGCTCTGCAAGAAATCCCTGATGACTCTTTCCTAGACCTCAGTGTTCTATAGGTACAATGGGAACGACAACAGCTTTGCTTGATGCTCAGTTTAAACAAGGATTAGGACATGGCATCAAATCCCTGACAGAGAATAATATGGGACCTAGTCTGGTTTTCCCTAAGGTATAGGAGACTTCAAATGTACCCTCCACTCCTTCACAGCCCCCCAAAATCTCCGGCATCACTGTAAAACCTTCTGAAAGCAGACACTTTCTTTTAAGCCCCTGTTTCATCCTAAAACTTTTGTATAGTTTCCATTATATTTCATGATACTCCCTGGAATCCAATGCATTTTTTAAATGTAAAATTACCCTTTTTACTCTAAAACTTTTAAATTCATGCTCCATGAATAGGTCCCATGCTTATTCATGGCTCAGCAACCTCTCAGCATGTTGCCTTGAGCTGGATGTCCTCTGCAGCCCTTTCTAGCTTATGTCTGAAAGTGGCTCTCAAATCTGGCCCTTTCACCTAATCACCCTGGCCTCTGTCCCAGCTGAAGTTCTCATCATCATCATGTGGACTTCAGCAGCTTCCCAACTAGACTCCCTGACCCTCTCAGGTTGTTGGCAGAACTCGCATTCTTGCAGCTGTGAAATTCATATTGTCTCACTTCATCGAGGCCACCAGGAGAGGGAGTCTGCCCTTTAGATCCATTTTTAAAGGACTCACCTGATTAGGTCAGGCCCACCAGGATAATCTCCATTTTTATTAACTCAAATCAAACTGATTAGGGGCATTAATTAATTCTGCAAAATCCTGGCACCTTTTCCACATAATGCAGCCTAATCACACAAGTGACATCCATTCCATTCATGGGCCCTGCCCAAACTCAAGGGAGCTTATATAGGGTATGTCCACTAGAGGTGGGAATCTTGGGGGCCATCTTAGAATTCTGCTCGCCATATGCCTCTTAGGCACTAGCAGACTCTTCTTCTCTCCATGATCTCTGAAACAGGGGACCTATAGCTTTTTGAAGTGTGGCCCTGCATCAACAGTCCTTTTATCTCTGCCTTAGTTTCTCCAAGCAGAAAATTATTCAAGTAATCCTTCTGTGCTGCTTAGGGGAGCATAAGAAATTATGAATTAATTGTGTTAAGCTCATTAGTCAGATGAAAGGTGCTATCGAAATGCAAATTATATTATTTTGAAATCTTGTGGCTGTCATTGTAAAATTTGCACTTAGTTATTAGACACTGTGCCTTTGCCATCTATTAGCCCCCAGTTCAATAACAATGCTCGTATTTTGCTTCAAACCATTAATTTGAAAATAACCACCTTGGTACTCATGATGTGCTGATGGGGAATTATCTGCCCTGGGAACTTGCCAACAAGAATTATAAAAAGATTTGCATTAACTGAAGCTCAAAGAGGAGAACCAATCAGAAAGCAGGAGGCACATAGTTCCACTGGTTGCCTCTCTTAGCTTCCAGGGAGGTTATAATGATACAGTGGGCTAGTTCCTAGCAACTCCAAGATCCCCAGGGGGTCCCTGTGTCCTAATGTGCAGGGTGCAGCCCAAGGACTCTTTCCTTTATATGAAAGATATAACTATCCCAAGATTATTTAGGGCTTCCTTCTCCAGTGGCTTGTCAGGCGCAATTTCCCTTCCTGGTCCCCACTTCCCAGGCCCTCCTGGAAGATCTGAACTCAGCTTTCCAGATAGTATTAGACCCTCCAAGGGGCCAAGCCATATTCCTCCAAGTCCCCTCTCAAGTGTCTGTAAACTTCCATCTCTTCCCTTTGGGCTGTATATACCCTCCTGAGCCATTTCTTTGCAACATTACCCCCTGTCCCCATTGGTCATATGGGATTTCTATCCCACAGGCTTATCCCTTTGGGAAGCCTCAGCCCTACATTGTTCTCCTGAGTCCATCCTCCTTGGGAGCATCCCCCAGGCCCAGCCCAACCTCTGCCTCCACAGTCTGCTGTGGGAGCTAAAGGATCAACAGCATCTACTCAGACAACTGAGTGGATAGAAAAGGAAAGGAAAGCAGGCCTTGACCAACAGACACCCAAGCCTGAGGCCTCATGTTTGGTCCCATACCTTTGGGTTAGACTAGCCCTCCACTTGCTGCAAGAGATGGGTGTAGCCATTGGCAACAGAGCTGTGCAGCTCAACTGCAATCCTACCAGGAACAAGGTGATGGGATTTAAATGTTCAGGGTTATAGGAGCAAGCTGGGCATAGACCTGTTATTCTCCTTAGCTCTGACCTGAAAAACAATTTTAAATGTTTACCATTAAAGCATCTGAGGAATTTCTGCCCCTGGGTCAGGGGCCTCTAGGTATGGGTTGAATTGTGCCACCCCACAATTCATATGTTGGAGTCCTAACCTCCAGTGCCTCACAATATGACCTTATTTGGAAACAGTCTTTACAGAAATAATCAAGTAAAAATGATGTAATTAAGGTGGGCCCTAATCCAATATGATTGGTGTCCTTATAAAAGGAAAATTTAGAAACAGACTTGCATGCAGAGAGAATGCCATGTGAACACAAAGACAGCCATCTACAGGCCAAGGAGAGGGGCTTAGAACAGATCCTCCCTCACAGCCCTCAGAAGGAATTAACCCTGCTGATACCTTAATCTCAGACATCTAGCCTCCAGGAGTGGGAGACAATACTTTTCTGTTGTTTAAGCCATCCAAGCTGTGATACTTTGTTACAGCAGCCCCAGCGAATGAATATACCTGTCCTCATCTGTCCATTCGATAAATCACCATCATGTACTCAGTATGAGGTTCTGGAAACTCATGGGGGAGCAAAACTTGACCCTCCCTGGCCTTCATAGAGCTTATGGGCCAGCATGACCAAGAGCCATTCAGCAGATAATTACACAAAATGTGAAACTGCAATGAAGGCGAATACTGTAAAGAAAAATTACCTGGTGCTGTAAGAGCCTGTAATCGGGGGGGGGGCAGGGGGATGGTGACAAGTCAAGGAAGGCTTCACTGAGGAGGTACCAATTCAGCAGATATCTGAAAGTAGACGGGGCAGAGAGGGAAGAGCAGTCCAAGACTGGGAGCAGCAGGTGCAAAGGCCCTGTGGTTGGACATGCTTTCAAACATACCTTTCAGAAGCACAGCCCACGTACCAGAGCCATTTAGCCCTTGTCCGTTCCAGGAGGGTACCCCCCAAAAGACCCTCTCCGGGGTCCACCCATCACCAGGGAAGGGAGAATTCAGATGAAAAAAAAACAGCTTGAGCGCTAAGGCCAGAACTGAATCCCAAACACTGGATTCAGTTCTCAGCATCCTGGGTCCAGGACATATGCACTACAGACATAGACGTGTTGCAGGATGGAGCCATGAAGAGACTGGCCTTAGATAAAATTGTCACTCCGTCACTTATCAGCCATGTCATCTCAAACATGTCACTTAACCTTTCTGAGTCTTATTTTTCTCATCTATTAAATAAGTAGAATGCAATGTCCCCCAGTATTGAACCCATCTAAAGAGTATAGCACAGGAGAAATAATAAGTGCTATTATTATGAACATAGCGATCCTACTTCCTGCAACACTCACATTTAGTATTGAAATTGTTTCTGGAAATGGAGAATGGCCAACAGACCTTAGCCGTATGAGTAAACTTCCTTAGATTCATAGCAGACTACAAGTGGGCCCCTCAGGAGAGGGCACCTCCCATCAGGGCCAAGGTTAGTGCTGTGAGGATTTTATAGCCAAGAGGAAGAGGCAGGGCCAGGCTCCCTCCATGAGGCACCAGAGAGCTGCTCCTTAGACTTATCCTTAACCCAAAACTGGTCCTCGCCTACCACCTCTGGCCATGCAGCTGTATTTCCTTCCTGCTTTTCAGGACTATAATTTATGGCTTGGCAAACTCTGACTTCTTTGTAGTGGAGCCATTGTATTTGTTAGCATAATCATTTCTCAGAAAGGATGTCAATAAAGGCTGGGGAGTGAAACACAAAACCCCCACAACCTCAACTGCTAAATAATTTCTGGAATGAGTTGTCAGGAACCTTTTATTTACTGATTTCGCGCATTTCATTTATTTCTGGCATGGGGCCAACCTTCCTGACAGTTAAGATTTATTGATTTAATTGCCTAGGGTAACCATGCAATAAAATCATCTCAAAGATAAATTTTCATGGCACTGTGCAGCATGGAGGTAATTTTTCAAATGCTATGGCTATATTTCTGCAGGTTACAGGTGCAAAATTTGCTTAAAGCAGGGATGTCTCATTATTGCAGCTCAGGTACATTGGGGGCCAGCTCTTTTGGAGGAAATTCTTCAGTGAGAAAAAAGCAAGTGAGAGAAAAGAATAGCACACGATGAGGGGAGAGAGGGAGAGAAAGAGAGGGAGAGAAAGTGAGAGGGAGAGAAAGAGAGAGCCCTTTCAGGAAAGAAATGATATTTCCTTAATTGGTTCATATATTCAATGCCCATGAGAAAGTGGGGCTTCACTTTAATTAGGAGTGGGCTTGGAGGTTATTTACAGTGTTCTGAGGAATCATTTGTTTCCAGCTGTGCGACGCTTTGTAGCGCACGAGCCTCACAAGGTAGATGATTGCCACTTGTGACATTCGCGTTTATTGCTTCTTTAGATCTTTTTATTTACCCTGTTAAAGTGCTCATTATGGCTCCAAACAACGGGTAAATGAAAAACTCTGATTAACTCCCAGGTTAATGGTAACATTTCGGGAAGTCAGAAATAGCATAAACTTTTAACAATGTGAAATCTTTTCTTATCTCTCTTGATTTATTTTACAGTGTTTTTGCTTTGATTGCAGGTTTCAGATGGTGCTGTTTAATAGCTTATTAAACTTACAGCCTGGCAGGTTTGCTGTTTGGATAAAATTTTATTTTTGCACAGGTATAAACTTTTGGAGCAGGTAGGGTTTTTTCCTCCCTTTTTGAATTCCAGTGACCAGGGTCTGGCTGGTTTTCTCAGATGTTCTTTGTGCAACACCAAACTATGCAGGAACTGGTATGCAACTTGTCCTTGAAATCTCATCCTTGCCCATCATGGGATGGGGGAGGGAGGTAGCTTTGGGCATTTCAGATGAACCTGAATGGGGAGCCAAGGACCATGTGCTTCATTTGAATCCCAGCCCAAGCTTCTCGTTGCTCAACTGGGGAAACTGCAGCCTAGGGAGTTAGGAGCAGATACAGATCTAAAAGCGCATCTCCAGCTTCTCTGGGAAGATTTACCCGTTTTCTGATACCCCGTTGCCCCTTCCCATTGTTCAGTCATACAGTCCAAATACGCATCGTCTTGGCCAACTCATCATCCCTCTCTGTACTTCAGTTTCTCTGTTGGCAGATGAAGGGGTTGGAGTAGATGCTCCCTGAGTGCTCACCTAGCTCTGACAGTCTGCACCTCTAGACATGGTCACATCTAGCCAGTCTTACCCTCACCACCTGGCCATTACTACAACTAAGCCAGCATCCCCCTTAAGTGTTGGACCTCATGAATTCAATATCCACACTTTCCTGTGGCCCAGGCTCATGTCATCCACTGTTTTATGGCTACATATTCTCTTCCAATGGAGTGGGGTTTGCATAGTTCATAGGCTATGATTTGCAGAACAACAACAAAAAAATTAAAAATGAGTTAGACTCTGACTAAAGAGGCAGCAATGGGAATTTGAAATAAGATGAAGTTGTGAGTGCGGCTGACCGTGTGGACCTGTTGCCCTACCATAGCCAATGGCTGGGTGGAAACTAGTTGGATGAAGGGAATGTTGATGTCAGTGTATTTGAGGCTCAGCAGGACCGGTTACTAGGCACAGGGTCTCAGTGTGTGTTTGCACATTCACTTATCCAACACAAATGTGTGAAAAGTCCATTATACCCAGGATCCTTGGCAGGGAGAGTGTGAACAAGGAGCGATATGAGGTTTAAGGGTATCAGACATACACACCAAGTAGCCTGAGTGACACCTGCTTAGCAAACTCTAAGGTTCAGAACTCTATCCTTGCACTGTAGCAATGGCCTCTTATCTTTTCTCTCTGTTTCTACTCTTGCCCTCCAATATACTCAGTCCACACAATAGT
Source organism: Eonycteris spelaea (assembly GCA_003508835.1). Classification (NCBI taxonomy): domain Eukaryota; kingdom Metazoa; phylum Chordata; class Mammalia; order Chiroptera; family Pteropodidae; genus Eonycteris; species Eonycteris spelaea. The sequence goes on from PUFA01000200.1 coordinate 2,688,966, forward strand.
CAGAGGCATCTTCCTAACATTCAAATCTGATCATGCCATTCATTTCCCAACTTAAAATCTTTAAAAGGCTCCATATCACTGCAGGACAGAGTCCAGAAGCCTTAGCATTAGTTGACAAGGCCCAGATGACCAGGCTCCTGCCTTGCTCTCCAGCTGTCCTCTCTCTTCTCATCCAATCAATTACCAACTCCTTTAGAGCTTTGGCAAATAGGCCACCAATCAATTCAGCTGCTCAAGTTACACACACACACACACATGCACACACATGCACACACACACATGCATACACATTATCTTAGATTATCTCCTTTCCATAATTGTTTATATCCAATCCATCAAGAATTTCTGTCATCTCTATTTCAAACACAGATACATAAGCCATCTCCTTCTCTCTATTTCCACTTCCTCCATCTAGTTAAAGCCATCATCATCTCTCACCTTCATGTTAGCATATTAAAGACTCTTAGAAATCTCTGGAAAGGGGAAGCTGTTTAACTATGGTTAACCCTCAGGCTCCTAGATATATTTGACAATGACTTTTGTTGAACAACTATTAACATCATTCATTCCCCAACTATTTATCAAATGCTTTCTTTGTGCTGTGAAATTGTCTAGGTGTCCAGAATGAATCATTGAAAACAAAAAGACAAAGTCTTTGTCATTATGCAGCATAGGTTCCCGTGAAGAAGAAGAACAGTGCACAAAATAAACTCATAGCTAGAATATAGGTAGTAAATACTGCTAAAGCAAGGCACAAGGATGCCTGGGGAGGGTTGGTGCTAGATAGGAATAGAAACAGCCCATCCAATGTGACAACAGGGAAGGTAATGCACATTGGCACACGCACCTTAGAATGAAATGTTCCAGTGTTCCAAGAAACATTGTTCAGGAAATGCTACCTAGAGGATAAATGCCTAACTCAAGAAACTCCTTGTTTCAGCTGAATCTTTCATAGACTAATTTTTTTCTCACAGATCTTAGCTCTTGCCACCCACCCTCCCATCCATCCTATCCTTCTAACACACACTCATATATCACTCCACTCCAGCCATACCCAAACACTTTGCATTTTCTCATAAAATACTTTATTACCTTCTTTGCTCACACTATTCTCTTTACATGATATGCCTATCCCTCCATCTTTGCCTGGCAAAGTCAAATTCATTTTGGGATCCTTAGTTTTCTTCCTGGTAATTAGTATAAAGCTTTGCCAGGAGCTGATGCTTTGAAAGTGACTGTTAACTTGAATTGCTCTACCTTTCTCTTTGTCTAGTTAGTGTTTTCCTTCCCATAGCTGCACTGCTGTTCTTGTGTCTCAGAGGAGAAAACTATGCTTCCCCAGAAAGTTGCCGAGGCCGATAGGCTGTCATGTCCCATTTGAACACAAAATGATATCTTAAGACCTCTGGCCATGCAGAGCGCCAAATCTCCCTCAGAAGAAGTCCTGTTGGAGGCATGGGAAGCTAAGAGTTTCTTTTCCCCCTCCCCTCCACAACTGCTGAGAGTGAGGGCCCAGCCATAACCAGCACTTCTGAATCTCTGGCCCTTTCTGCTCATTCCTGGGATATTACAAAGTGGCATGTGAAAGCAATCAAGGTCCTTCCCCAGGCAAACAAGACAATGGCCAATAAAGGGCTAGCTCATGCCAAGAGAGGGATATGGGGACCACAGAAGGCCAAAGCAGAAAGTTGACCCCCAGTGAAGCTTTCTGGGAGCTTGTTAGGACCCAGTCAGTCCAAGGTGAGGGGTGGAAAAATGAAGGTCTCCCTCATATGGAAGACGTTAAGATTATAAAGCAGGAAGTTCATGGTGGGGAGGATATTAAAAAGCACACAGTCGTGCTAATTTGGAAACAGTCAATTGGAAGAATATGCAGGAATCAGGCAGATCTGGCAGTGCTCTCTGGCCTAAAAAGCTGGGGGCATATTTCTCAATTGATCAAATTCCTATGGGCGTCAGGCAGACTTCTGCTGCTGTCCCATCAAACAGCAGCCCAAATTATAAATGCACCAAAGCATTTATGGCTCTGCATTAACATTTTAAAGTCTACTGGGACATTCATGTCTCTCTAATTAAAAAAATTCCTATTGTCTGGGATGCCAGGCTCTGGCCTAGCAAAACCACTAAGGGTGTTTCCAGTGTAGTGGCCTAGCTGCACCTGCATGGAAGTAATGACCAGGTACCTTGGCTTGTCTATGCAGGAGATGGACCAGCATATTTGGCCCATTGCATACTATAGTAGCCATTACAGAGCTTGTGTGTGGTTGATGTAAATTTTTGCTAGACAGGATTAAATAAACCACGCGGGCACAGTATAAAGTATAAAGTCCCTTCTGTTGCTGAGTGGGTTCCATTCATAGACATGTGTCCACACAGACTCTCCTGGTTTGCTCTCATCTTTGTGAGCCTAGTTGGCATGGTGGCAGCATCCAGGAAAGTGCATATTTCCCTTTGAATTGGGTCATTGCCACGGAGCCAAACAAAACACATTATTGAAGGATTTTTCATCTTGTAACACTTCCCCAGGGATCCATGACTCACCCTGGCCAACACTATTAACCTGAGAGAAGCCAGGGGCATAAGCCCTGACAGCTGGTCCTGCAGCATGAGCAGCGCTTTTAAAGGAACTGGACTGAGTCTTCAGGTATAGTATCATTGTTTAGTTCTATCCATGGCTGGCTTCATTTGCAGTAAACTGCTCTGCCTGACTTCCCAGCCTCCTCTTCTCTGAAGATACCAAGTGTTTTATCGACTCATGCCTTCATGAGTTCAGCAGTCAACGAACACATACTATACACCAGACACATTACTGGGCACGGAGAATACAAAAATGAACTTGAAAGGCTTTTTTCCTCGAGGAGAGACAGACAATAGGCTCCCATAAAACCTGTACTAAGTGACCTGTGGATGTTAATGTAGACACATAGCTACATGCCTCAGTCCTTCCTCAACATCAGTAGATCTCAAGCTTTTTGGTCTTGGTACCAAAAAATATGAAAAATCATTGAAGAACAAAAAGGCTTGTATTTATGTGAGTTGTGTCTATCATCTATCACATTATAAATTAAAACTGATAATTTTAAAAACATTAATGTGTTAATTTAAAATGAAATAAACCTAGGACACGGTAACATAAATAACATATTTTTTTGAAAAGTAACTATATTTTTGAAAATAAAAACAATTTATTGAGAAGAGTTGCACAATTTTACATTTTTGCAAAAATTTGATGTTGACTTAATGAAAGATAGCTGGATTCTCGTATCTATTTCTGTATTGAATCTGTTGCAATATGTGGTTATAATTGAAGTATACAAAGAAAATGCACATAGATATACATTTGGAAAACTGAAAGCTATTTTAATAGACTTCAGATAACTGATACAACATGAAAATCTCAACAAGAGAAAACTTTTTAAAAGGTTAGCAATAATGAAGGTATGAAACCATATTGATGAACATTTTGAACTCTGCGATATTAAAATCTACTGGTCTCTCTCACTTTGAATAGATCTTTTAGAGTCATGATTTTGTAACACCATACATTAGTCTTTTCGAAAACACTGGCGCTCTCAGTTGTCAATCTTCCAAATGATGACACTTTTCATTACACAATGCCTAAAAGCCACATTTGTTAATATTGCCACTGAGCTGATGGAAAAGTCTTTAAGTATTGGGAAGCTGTCAAGCTCTCAGTAGTGGATCCGAGTTTTCCAAAATTCTAATTTTTGCTTGAAAGCTCAAATTTGATCACTGGAAAAAAAATTACTGTCAGTTCTTTTCCTCAAAGTGACAGGCTGGGTTTGTTCATTTTCAAGAAAATGTCTACTAAATGCCCAATTCTAAATAAGCATTTTCAGTTTGTCCTTCATTCTTCCAAGTAAAAATTGAGTTCTATTAACAAATAAAAGTCAGCCAGTTTGGCTCACAAATCGATCACAGAAGTCGTTTTCTTTGAGTCAACCATCTTACCATGGTGTGTAACAAATGCTTTACCCATAGTTCCCACTTCATCATACAAAATACTACAAAACATACACTCGAGGTTTGAGCTTCAATAAAATTAGTCATTGTTTACTTTCTTCATCAAGGACATTCTTAAATGAAACATTTTTGTTTTTGTTTTTTCAAACTGAAAGTATATGGCAGTGAAAAATTCAAAAACAAGTATGGTTTGGAACCACTGACTTGATTTGTGATCAGGTGCCAGCAGTTTGACCCAGTGCTGCTTTTGCACTACCAGTGCAAATGCCAACACAATGAAAAAGGCAAATAATGCAAATAAGTTTAACCTCATAGACTCCCCTAAATGGTGTTGAGACTCCTATGGCTCCATGAATCACTGTTCTTTGAGAATCACTGTTCTAAAAATAAAAAATAAAATAAAAATAAAAAATAACTCATAGATACAGACAAGAGAACGGTGGTTATCAGAGAAAGGGGATGGATGAAGGACAAAGAGCATAAAGGGACTCACATATATGGCGACAGAAGGAAACTAGGCTTTGTGTCGTGAGCACACATTGCAGTGTATAGATGTCAAATTATAAAGCTGCACACCTAAAATTTATAAGATGTTATTAACCAGTGTTACCCTAATAAATTTAATTTAAAAAAGAATCACTGTTCTACTTCATTTTCATGCTGCTCTACCTAAAATGGGTGACCAAGTTCCCTAGACTCTGGGACCTGTGCCATTGTGTCTGCAGACTTTGTGGGGACAGGGTTCTAGTCATTGCTGTATAGCAATGACATCACCTCGCACAGTGCCTGCTACATGATAGGCCCTCATTTAATACTTGCTGAATGAATGAATGAATGAATGGGTGAATGAATGAATGAATTGCTCAGGAACGGCATTGAATATAGGTCACTATGAAAGCTTCACCAAGAGGTGGCCACTCTGCTCTCTAGTCATTTCTCCACCATTCTGGTTTCTGCATATGTAAAAGTGAACTGTGTTTCTCATGGAAAAGTGGTGCTTTCGGCACAAGATGGCCAAAGGCTCCATCTACAGAGTCTCTCCTGCAGGGAGTGATTGCAGCAGTCCTGGCATCACTCACTAAACAGGAACTTGGTGGGCAAAATGAATATTCCACTCTTTTTCTTGCAAAAGCCATTTCATTTTTTATTTTAAGATACTGATGATGCTGGCATAATGAGGTCTGACTGACAGAGGAGATGACACCAGGAGGCCTCGTAGGGAGAGAAGGCTGCACCTAAAAGGCAGATTGGAGTTAACCACAATGAAGCACAGCAAGAGGCTCTTCTGAGCCACTCTATAGAGAGCCTTAGATATGAGAGCCACGTCTGAAAACAAATCTCACATTTAAAAGGTTGCTCAAAAAGATCACAGGGGCAGAAACTGTGTGCAGGAGAGGTGGCAACCCACACAGAAGTTTTCTCCTGTCCTGAGCTGCATGTACATGTATGCAGTGATTGAGATCACTGGGTAATGCATAAGTCACACCTGCTGGTGTGGGAGAACCTTCTGTCTTCTTCACTGTGGCCTAGCACAGTGCTTTGCCAGTAGTGGACTCCTATCTATAGAAACAATTTAATGAAAACATGCACAACAAAAGTCATGGGCCCTTGAATATCTATTCAAAGTACAATGATTTGTTGCCTAAGATTTAGCACACTTGGGAGAGAAGAAGGACTTCCCTGTTGTCTATTGTGCCATCAGTGGGTGTGAAGGTTCATACAGGATTCAGGATCCATCTCTTCCTGTTTAAGTCCAGGAACTATCTCTTCACATTCCTTATTGTCCAATACACCATGCGTAGATAATTTCATATCCCCCATGGAAAGGAAAAGGAAGTGGCTATTGTTATTACTCACATGCCATGGCTCTTCAGAATCTGCTGGTATTGGAATAATCCAGATGTTGGCTCCCCAGGTCCCTGATACCATTAACTTAATGCTGACTACACCATTACTTGTGTCACTGCCACTATCTCACTGGCCACCCATGACACTGGCTTCCAGTTGACTCTCAGACACTGTTACTGTGCTTTGTTGATGATGACCACAAATGCAAGCCTTCCCCAGAGTATGCAGGTTGTTTTCTGGTCATATTCAGTTTACTGTTTGGCATTCTATAGCATAAATGTAGAACAGCACATTTTCCAAACCATGTCCTCTCCTGAGCTCCCTAGGAGCTAATCACTACATTCGCAGAATGTGATCTCCTTCCAAGTGGACTCCACCCCTGCATTCAACACACTGCCACCAGAAGGCAGGATAGGCAAGGGGCAGCTGGCAAAGTATGAAAATGAAGAGTGGTTCATTCATGTAAGGAATGAACATGACATCACCACATAATTGAAACAAAAGACACTTATCAGAAGAGCCCATAGAGGAATGAGGCAACAGTTACCTCCTTATGACTTCTTGACAAGTGTCACAGACTCAATGAAGGGTTGGTGTTCCAGGTCCCAGTGACAGGGGAACACACCAGGTAAAGAACTCCTACCACTATCCCCAACTCTTATTTCTTGTAGACTCGAGGTAGGCTGTGGTCAGAACATAGATGGGCAAAGGCTCATGCACAGGCCCACACATGCAGTTCAAGCCCAGGAATTGGTGGTAGACTGACAAGCCCAGAGCCCTGGACTCAATCTGTGTTAATCATGAATGGGAGTCATGTTAAGTGGGTACAGCAATACTATTTTTGCAACCCAAACTTCCATAATGTCATAAAAGATATGCCACATAACACACTAGAACAACCTATAAGTATGAGTCCAGGAGCTCTTCAGGACATCAGGCTGACCCCACAATCAGAAGTAAGGTCACCGCAAGGAAATAATTAGAGAGGACCCAGAGAGTAGTAATGGGGACTAGGACATACGTGGGTCTGGAACACTACGTCTGAATGACACTGTCTCTCCTATCTAGTCCCATGCACCATAGGGTATCTTAGAAAATTCTGGAAGGCATTGCAAATTAGAGGACCTTCTGAGGGAGAAGGACTAGGACATATGACACATTTGTTCATGTCTGAGAGCAGTATTACAGCAAGAGACTATTTCCAAGCTCTCTTTAAATCTAGATGGAGTTATGAGACTAGTTTTTACCAAAAGAATAAGTAGAATTGAAATATGCTCCCTCTAGACCAAGCTAGCTAGGTAGCAGGTATAATTTTTTTTCATCTTTTATGTCTACATCTGCAGCTGGAGGCAGAGGCAACAGAATGCCTTAGTGGTAGCAGAGGCACAAAATGGAAGGACTCTGGGTCTGGGTTACCATGTGGAGGAAAGGCTGCCAACCAGTAATGCCCACAGTACACTGCTACCTCAATTATAAACAAACTTCAACCGTAGTGAGCTACTGGCATTTGGCAGGTTTATTTGTAAGAGAACCAAGTGTTATCCAAAATATACAGCCCAAGTTTACACAGGCTTACATTAAAAATGGCATGATACAGTATTAAAGCTCTCCAAATATGTCTACTAGCATTCCAATTACCAGCAACCTTGTTAAGGCTGGCATAGCTCATGATTCAATGGGACTACAGCAAGTGAAGATACCAAATGGCTAGAGGTCACAGTCCAGGGAAGAAGAATTAGCAGGAGAGATATGTCTGTCTCTTTTATCATTTCTAGCTATACCCTGCAAATCTGACTCTGCTCTTCTAGGTTCTGACAGCTGAGTCTGAGCCCTCCACAAAATTCTCCCAATGTCCAGGAGCCATTTTAGAAATGGGGGATCTAGGACAATGTTGGTTAAACTCTGGGGCCAAAAAAATAGATGGAGAGAGGTATTGGGGTTGATTTGTGGTTCCTGAATTTATTAGGCAAAGCTTTGATTGACTACATGATTTCCTGGCCCTTTGTGATCTCCATTTTTCAGTGAAATATGGCATATAGAACACTAATAATGGATGATATTGATTTAATGGGGGATTTTCACAAGAAACACATTTTTATGAGATACAACAGTACTTATTTGAAACATATTGACATTTTTAGTGGTTGACAGCATACATGCTGAGCAGTTTTTAGATTTACAGGATACAGGCTTGTGATATGGAAAAAAAAGACAGTGAAGATCTTTAAGAATCCTAAATTAAATTGGGAAACATTAAGAACTGCAAAGTTTTAGTCAGAAAGTAGCTATCAAGAGGGCCCCAGGTATTAACTCTGGATTTCCAGCCATAGAAATCATGCCTTAGAAAACAATAGGAAGTACAATTCATTTTTAGCTGTTTTAATACAGAAACTTATCCCAATAGGAAATATTTTGGCTTTACTCCAACCCTAGGAGTTTCCAACAAGTATGATTGCTTCTTTTGTGGTCACACAGCTATCAGAGCCCAAGAGACACTACAGAGTTAAGTGATGGAGTTATATGAGTAAGACAAAGAGATAGAGACAGCATGAAAAGCAACATCTTTATCATTAAACTGAGTTATTACCTCCTAAATACATCACTAGTTCCTTGGGGCTGCAATATTTTCAGCTACTCATCTTTGTACATAATTCCAAGCAATCACTCAGTAAGTCTAACTCAATGATGTGCACATAGCACATAGTGGGAACCAAAGGTCACTTATTAATCAGCTCATTCATTCATTAAATACATATTCCCTGAGGCCTGCTCTGTGCTAGACCCTGGGGATAAAGAAAGATGAACAAGTCCTGACTCAAAGCCTCCAATTTCACAGTATAACAAGGGTATAAAGGGAAACACACACATAGATATCCACAATTTAGTTCGACCAGTATGAATAGAAGTGTTTTATTGTAGAATAATATTTAATGGCATGTAAAAGGTTCAAGATATAGAAGACTATTTTTAAAAAGGATGAACACACTGTTTCAATGTTATGCCAAAAATTTCAATGCGAGTATATTTTTGCAAAGAAAAAATTGGAGACTTCTATTCAAGATGGCGTTTTAAGTTTATACTTTGAGCGATATCACCCTTTCTCTTTCACCCTTCTATTCCCATTCTCCAGATGCAACTCAGTGTGAGATGAAATGTAGAAATAAAATTAAATAGAAAATATAGCCATGATCCAAAACAAAATAATGTATCTGGACTTAAAATTATACAGAAAAAACAATGTAGCAAATAGGGATAAAGTGTTCAGGAGGGTCTTCAGGGCACTGGTTTTGAAAACAACTAAGAAGTGTCTGAGTTCAGTGTCTGTCTGATGGGTCCTGGGGCACAGGAATATACCACACAATATGGAAAAAAGAGGCAAGGTTTACTGCTTAAAATGATGGGCTGGAAGAGGGCTCCCCCACTGAGAAAAGAGGCTAAAACCAGCTGTGATTCACTGTACCTGGAGCTACCACTTATATAAAGATGCACTGAACATCCAGGCACATAGGAGGAAGCAGACCAAACTGCTCATCTAGGCGTTGCTGCTGATGGTCTTATGGTTGGATCTGTGACATTTCCAGTATAGTAGAGGAGAAGGGAACACTATGTTGGACTGGGGACCTGGAGGGTTGGGAGGAAGGCCAGTGCAAAATCAAACAAGTATGTTTATAATCTTCAAAGAGAAAAAGAGAGAGTAACTAATAAAATGAACAGTAAATTATGAAAAAGGCATATGGAGAAATAAAATAATTAGACATTTAAAATATTGGAAATTACACACACACACACACGCACACACACACACCTACAGACAAAAAAGATAGAGACACAGAAGAGCAAATTAGTAAATGGGAGGATAATACTGAAGAAGTCATCCAAAATTAGCACAGAGAGATAGATATTAAAACATTAATAAACGTATGTTTAAAAAGTATAAGAAAAAAGTTAGGAGACATAAAGTATAGATTTAGATATCCCAGCATACATGCCTTAAGAGTTACAGAAGTAAAGAAATGGCTGGGGGAAAAAAGGACATGAAAGTATAGAAAATCAAGTGTAGATGGATTATTGATTTCAATGTTAAGAAAAACAATAAAGCTTGTATAAAAATAGTAGAATAACAGGAAAATATCTTCAAGAACTTGAGGTAGGCAAAGATGACCTAAATTTTTTAAAAAATCGCTAACCCTAAAGGGAAAAACGACAATCTGGACTCCATTAAAACTCTGCCATCTTGACCAAAAAGTCCACTTTTCCAATTTCTTAATTGTATTTTTGGATAGGGCTGCTATCTAAAGCTGAGGCAACTGCTTGAGAAGTGCCAGGGACATGCAGGGAGGACATGAGTTGTCTGACTTCAGGGCAAGGGATGGAGAGGCAGCTTTCTCCCAGACAAAAGTGATTGCTCCTTTGTTGAACTCTCCCCAGCCTGGCTTGCAGACACAGGCAGGCAGCATATTTCAGTCTCCATCGATGTAGCTAACACAGGTCAGTTTGTCCAGGTGATTCCTTGAGACCCCGTCCCTCCTAACTTGCAGGCCCACCCAAGCCGCTTCCAGTGGCTTTTCCACACAAACAGCTTGTCTTGGTTCATGCTGTAGACTTTTCTAAAATCTCTCAAAGGTTCACAAAACCTAAACAAGCAGCATCTGGCCTTGGCATGCCCCGTATTTCTCGCTGAGCAGCCCCAAACCCGGCATTGGTGACAGCAAGCCTTGGTTTGCGGCTTGGCCCCTCAAGGCACTTTCAAGCCCAGTGTGGGTGGCAGCTATCTGCAGATTGCTTAGTGACTCATGCCAGGTAACCCCAGGCAGGGCACAAGCTGCAGCTGAATTTGGCCTGTGGCAGGGCCCCTCTCATTAGGACCAGCCTGCACTACTAGTGGTCAGCTTTGGTCTGAGCCAGAGTACCACCTGGGGTCGCATTTGAGGACGACACACCCAAAGGGTATACAGGGCAGTCACCAGAGCCCTGCTAAAGTGAATCCTACTCTATATGGTCAGCCCTTCACAGGCCAGTCCTCACAACCAATCTGCTTGAGGGTAAGTCTCTCCCATTGATGTACCAACAGCAACCAAGGCTCAATTACAACAGGAGGACACACATAACACAAACAAAGGACACACCTGGAGCACTCGGCTCAGGTAACAAAGGAGACTGCCCCACTGGGCCCCACAGGACACCTACTACATAAGACCACTCTATTAAGACCGGGAGACATAGCAGCCCTACCTAATACATAGAAACAAATATAGGGGAGTTTAAAAATTGGGAGATGAAGAAACATGTCCCAAATGAAAGACTAGAACAAAGCTCCAGAAAAAGAACTAAACGAAATGAAGACAAGCAATCTACCGGATACAGAGTTCAAAACACTAGTTACAAGGATGCTCAAGGAACTTAGAGGAAGAGTAGATGAACTCAGTGAGAACTTTAACAAAGAGATTTAAAACATAAAACTGGAGATAGAAAATAAAAAGAAAAATCAGTCAGAAATGAAGAATACAATAACTGAAATGAAGAATACATTAGAGGGAATCAACTGTATATTAGTTGAAGTAGAAGATCAAACACGTGATTTAGAAGATAAGGTAGATGAAAACACCCAATCAGAACAGCAACAACAAAAAAAGAATCCAAAAAGTGAGGATATTTTAAGGGACCTCTGGGACAATATTAATCACACCAACATTCATCATTGAGGTACCAGAAGGAGTAGAGAGAGCAAGAAATTGAAATCCTATTGGAAGAGATGACAGAAAACTTGATATAAATTCATAATGTATTTGGATCCTGACTTGAATAAACCTAGTGTAAAACATTATAAGATAATTTGAAGATAAATTTGGCCCATAACAATATTTGATAATGTTAAGGAATTATTTTAGGTGTTTAATATTCTGTAATAAAAGGTTTTTTAAGTGTACTTAAAATGCCAATCAGAATAAATAAAACTAAATCTTCAACCTCTGTATCTATCTACATCATAATAAATCTCATGTTCCATATGGAGGAAAAAGAGAAAATCTTAAAAATTACCATAAAGGCAATGTATTAGTTACTTATTGCTGCATAACAAATTACCCCAAAGCTTGGTGTCTTAAAACAGCAAAATTTATTATCCCATAGTTTCAGTGGATCAGGAATTTGGGAGCAGCTTAGCTGGCTGACTCTGCCTCAAGGTCTCTCAGAAGGCTACAATCATGGTATCAGCAGGGACAGCAGTGTCATCTGAAGGCTCAGCTGAGGGAAGATCTGCTTCCAAGCTCACTCATGTGAGCTTAACAGAATTAAGTTTCTCACTGTTTGATGGATTGGGCCTTTGTTTTTTTCTAGCTGTTGGCTGGAGGTCTTCCTCAGTTTCGTGCCATGTATGCTTCTTTATAGGAAAGCTCATAATATGGCAGCCGACTTCATCAGGGCAACCAAGTGGGAGAAGAATAGAGGCCATCCAAGATGGAAACCAGAGTTTTCCTGTAACCTAATCTTAAAAGTGGCATCTCATGACTTTTGTCATATTCTATTCATTAGAAGAAAGTCACTAGTCACAATCCACACTAAAGGGTAAGAGACTACACATGGGACACATATCAGTAGGTTGTGATCATAAAGCACCATTTATTTTAGAGTTGCCTATAACTGGCAGATTACCAAGAAAGAAACAAAAATTGGAATGACATTTTTTATCAGCAATAATGTATTCTAAAAGATAATTGGAATATATCTTCAAAATGCTGAAGGAAAATAGCTACCAATCTAAAATTTTATTCCAAGCTAAATTTGGTATGAGATGTTTCTTCAAAAATCAATGAAAAGTAAATATTTTTTAAAAATATCATAGCTCTGAAGTGAGCAAAATCATTTAATATATCTAGAATTCAATATTAAGATAAACTGGTATAGCGTTCAAGGCTAAAGGTAAGATAAGACTTTTTTCATACAAAAAATAAGAGAGCTTACCACTACTACTAAAGGATATACTTCAGTGGCATGAAAAAAAGTGATCCAAGAAAGTAAGAGTGTGATACAAGAAGCAAAAGGAATAATATGAAGCAGTAAAACCTGTCACATCATGCTGAAATAAAGCTTAAAAAATGTTATAAAGAGATGACTTGATTGTGACCAAGGAACATCATAAATCTAATTCAGCAGTTTTAAAGACATCTGACAGCAATTGCCACCACAACTTACCAGAGGAAGAAATTGACATGTTAAGCAGGTCACATGACTTGCATATGATGCAGGGCAGAACATCTCCCTTCCACTTTCCCTTCCTGAAAGAGGCCTTTTTAAAGTAATAGGAAAGAGTTAGAGTCTGTTGATATAAAATCTCACTATGATTATTCCATAAAAGGTGGTAAATATCAGCCAGAGAAAGTTTTGCTTCCTTATAGATATTTCACTATGAGCTTCACCTCCAGCTCCATCAAGAGTAAAACAGGAATTAATCAATATTTTCTGAGTAAAAGAAGCCTATGGAGAGGACAGAGAAGGAAGGGGAAAAAAACCCTAAGGGGTGCAAATAAAGAGGGAGACCATAAAGTAGGGACTTTGAATGGCCAGTCAAGATAACAGTGCTATTTTTAGACTTAAGAAAAGGAGAAACATGGCAAAATAAGACAAGACAAAGTAGTAAAGACATGCTTCTAAATACTTATAGTGGTTATCTCTAGGAAATGTGATTACTGGTGATTTTTATTTTATTTCTTTTTTATGTATTTTCATAAATTTCTATGGTAATATATCTTTTTGTAATAATAAAAAGATGTCTTTTCAAAAATGAAAGAAAAGTAAATTGACGAAACAATCTATATTTCCAGGATCCTGGGGATTTGTCATAGTGTGTTGGGGACAAAGTTGTCAATATGGTACAGGGAAATATTGCAAACTTGTCGCATCCTACCCCTGTTCCAGCATTAGTTTAGGATACTGGATTGCATCTGCCTTCCTGTGGGAATCATTAGTACTGCTCATGTGGTATTTCAGGTTCTCATTCTTCCAAGACACATGGTAGGATTGCACTTCCCAATCTTTTAATGTTACGTCTGATTATATAACTTGAAATATGACTGCAAGTTACACTTGTCAGTTCTGGGCGCAATTTGCTGAGTTGTCTTGTTCTTACTGAAGCAATGATGAGATCACACACAGGCGGAACCTCCACCGGCCTGATTCTCTGAAGGGTGGCAAAGAGCAGGGTTTCTCTGCTCACCCACGTCAGACACGTAATAGGAGCAAGAAACAGATTTGAGTCATTTTTTACAGCCGCACAAGGGCTCTCTGCTCATCACAGCCCTCTAGTGATCCTCCTGAGAGACACGTCCAGGTGATACTCTGCTGTTAGGGTTTCTTATTTTCCTCCTGACAAATTTTAGAATCAAATGAACCGAAGCGGACAATAGGCCTCCCCTAATATCTTTCAAATGCCAGGTTTAAAACCATTTGATGACCTCACCTTAAACTTCTAACACTTCATGCTTAAAAGATTCGTTCTAATGGCCAGGGCTTCAGAAGGATCTGTTCCTCTTATTTACTCATGAAATGTCTCCAGTACTTACAGAGAAAAAAAATCTTAGTATTGCTGTGCATTCAGGCCTCCTTTTCCTCCACACAAATGGCTAATTGCTTTGGAATCCCAGAGGCAGTACAAGGCAGAAGAGAGAGAGAAAATAAAAGAAAATTACTTTAAATGGGATAAATATACCTATGAAAAAAAAGCAAATTTTCCCTATAAGGCAAGTGCATCAATTAAACCTTTCAATGGGGAGATCTTACTTATGCTCTTGGCGTTAGTCTGGAATACATATTATGGAACTCTATTTACTCCTGTAATTAATATAAATGAACGGTTACCATAGCAATTATTGCATTATATGATGCACATAAAACTCTGGCTATGCTTACAGCTAGGGTCAACATTTTACATCACTCTTGAATCATCATGAATCAAATGTCCCTTTTTGGATATTCCAATGTGCAAAGGTTGAGCATTTATTAGTAATAATGGAATGTAGAATTAATGTAGCACATTATATATCTTCAAATGCTTTACTGTATTAACTAGCTAAATTCCACAGTGAATGTCTATCTTGCCCATCTTTTGAATGGAGAACCAAGATAAGACCTGCTGAGAGGACCAGGAGCCATTGCCAGAGAGGAGAATGGCCCTTTTTTCTATGGTTTGAAAATCCAAAGTATGGAATTCAATTATTTGTCATAGGAGTGATATATAAAAGAAGAATTTAAATCACACCGCAATTCAAAGATATATTTTTGGTATGTGCCTGGGGAGGAGAGTTTGAGTAAATGTAAGAAGCTTAGAGTAGACAGGTGGGGATGGCAGGGATGGGGAGTGTTGGAAGGGAGTTTGGTCTGGAATGCAGCATGATGGCTTTGGGAAGGCCAGGGAGAGGGACAAATGCTCTCTTCTCCCCTCTGATGTGGTTGCCTCTTAGCACTCTTTCCATGCCAGATCCATTCCAGGGTCCTGAGGCTCACGTAGTGCTTACTCACCAAATCACTGAGCTGTGAGGCTTCTGCTCTGGGCAGGCTCTGAGTCTTCTCTGTGGTCACTTTAGCAACTGGCACAAGAACAATGATGTTCTCAGTCTTGGGTGTGTGGCCATTGTAACAGCTCAGGAGGGTTCTGGGCTTGGTTGAATGCTTTATATTGAAATTCGAAATAATTTTATCTTCAACTTTATGTTTTGTAAGTGAAGTCTGGCGGGACAGTAAGGCTGGGAGGCTCAGCTCACCTCTTATGCACTCACTTCCCTGGGATTGGTTCTCAGCTACCTATCCCCCTGTCCCTGGTACTCCTGTGTACCACTTGGCCTCTCCTTCCATGTCACCTCCAAGAGACCAATAGGGCCCTCTGCCCTTGGCAGGGGCTCTGGTGCAGGCATGGGAGGGTGAGAGTTCGGAATGCATATACCACAAAGTATCAGGGTGGAATATTGGAAGGGCTGTCTCTGCCTCAGGCTGGCAGCATCACCACATGTTCAGCAACTAGACCGAGGTGAGCTTTATATATACCCTGAGCCAAGTACCAAGAGTGTCCTGGAGTGAAAGTCTCCTGTATGCCATGGGTTGGGGTGGTAGTCTAGTGGGAAAGAGAAATACCTAGTTTGACTTCCCTGACATCAAGCACTGTGGCCATCTGGCAGCTGGCAGTAGGAGCAATCTGGCAGCTGGTGGGCCTCATGGGGCCCCTTGGGCACCTTTAAAGATCTATATTTTCCTAGAAAGTATCTCTGTTCTTAAGTGTGTGTGACATTAAACATCAAATAACAATCACTGAGATAGGTCCAGAGAAAGATGGTGGAAAAAAGAGAAAGTTTTATATTTTTGTAACTTCAATGGCAGCTTTTTGTCAACTTTTGAACAAGGGCCTCATGTTTGTACTGGCTCTCACAAATTATGTAGCTAGCCCAGTCCTCAGTAAAGTTTTGTTCATAATGGTTACTTATTTATTAAGTGATTACTCTTCTTAGGCAGTATGCTAAGTGGTTTACCTGTATCATCTCATCTAATCCTTAAAACAGCTTTAGGAAGTAGATATTGCTTCTTACTACCTCTATAACTTATAAGTTTGGGGTCCAAGTAACTTAGCTTTTATACACCTCAGTTTTCTCATCTGTAAAATGGGTCATATTAGATTGCACTGCATGAAATTGCCATTTTGTATGTCAGAAGTGGTCAAATATTGGTAATTTTGTGTGATTCAACTTAATATCACCTTCCTTGTAGGAATATAGGAAGGATTCAATGATATAGTTCAAAAAAGTACTGAGAAAAGTGTCCAACTCATAGTAGCACCTAGCTGATGTTCACTACTTGGCTTATATTAACAGTGATGATATTATTAGTAATAAAAGAATCTTTTTTTTTTTTTTTGCAAAACTGGGACTCTTAGAAGTTAAGTGACATGGCCAGAAAGTGATGGGTCTGAGATGGGAGCCCAGGCCTCACTACTCGAGTGGCATCACTTTGCTTCCTTAGACTGTTCAGAGAGGACACTAGGATCCTCCCATCCTGGTGTGACCTTGGCCTTGAGAAGTGTGTCCTGTGCTGAAGTGTATCCTGTACCTGTGATTCATCCAAAGTTTGGAATCCAGTCTTAATGCTGTCCCTTGAAGCACATGGTAGCACTGCTTTTTTTTCTTCATCTCTAAAGTGAGAGAAATTTTTCCCCCGTGAAAATATAATGTATTCACATGCATGGAGAGTAGGAAGGCAACTTGCCAGAAAAATATTGTCTGTAGAGAATGAGCACTTTTCTGTATTTAGATCCAGTTTTCCAAGGACAGATATGGCTCAAGATTTGTTCTCTCTGATGGCGTCTTTCTTGGAGGACTCTTCAGGATTATAACTGCAATTGATTTCTTTTTATTAGCTGAGGATGAACTGAAAAAGGGTAAAGGTTCATTTTGGATAAATCCTCCAAAGTTCGGAAAGCTCCCAAGACTCCTGCTGAACTTTCTTAATCTCTCTACAGCCTTGCGTTCTGTGTAATTATCCATATTTGTGAAGGGTAAACTGTTCTTGCCTTCTTCATCTCTGTCACTGCTGATCGCCTGCTGGTCCCAGAAGTACTGCAGCCCTTCAGTGAGAGCCTTGCATTTCCATTCCCCTGGCTCACACAAGGTCAGCATTGTCTGGGAAGGCACAGAGACAGCTCTTCCCTGAGGATGCCAGGCCTAAGAAATCACAGAACCCATACACAGGGGCCAGTGAGGAAAAATTCCTGACATTAAGGAGATTTAAAAAATAAAAGGGCTTTTGAAAACAAATGTACGACTAAATCTTTCTGGTCACCATTTCTCTTACTCACTTAAGAGTGAACAAAAAATGTCTTTTCCACTCTCATTTCCAAGAGATTCCTGACAGTAATTCCAGCAGCCTTGCTAAGGAATTTTCTGAAGTGTTTTCTAATCCAGCCTCAGTCCTAAGACAACTTCGCCCCCAAACAAGCAAGAGAGGAACGGACGTAAAGTGACTTCAAAAGGCTTCATATCAAAACCTGTCTTTTGACACGAGGGAGTCCGAGGGGTTAGAAAGCTCAATACACGCATCTGAGAGTCAGGCATCCTGGTTTCATGTCCTGGCTCTGACACTCACCCCTAGGGACACCTTGTCCCAGCCATTGCTTTTCTGTGTCTCAGTCTCTACATCAGGAAAATAAGGAGTTGGATGCAGTCCTCAAGGAACCCTTCAGTTTTAATATCTTGCTTTAAAATTTTAGTGATAATATCATTCATAACAATTATACAATAATATTACCTGTTATTGAGAATTTATCATATGCAACATCGCTTATTAGCTGTGTGAATTTAGGATAAGTTACTTAAGCTCTTTGTGCCTCAGTTTCCTAATTTGCAAAATGGAGATAACAGGGCTCACCTCCCACGTAGGGTTGTCGTGAGAATTAAATGAGTTAATCTATGTAAATTCCTATATGCTTGCCATAGGAAGGCTTCAAGAAATGTTGACTATCATTATTATGATGTTCTGGGCATTGTGTTAAGATTTTATGCAAATTTAGACTATCCATGCCTCTCCCCCAATGCCCAAATCACTGCTCAAATTAATCTACTGTGGAGAAATAGGCTGCTTGCTGAGTAACAGAGGGATAAAAGAAGCAGTGAAAAAAAAGGTTACTTTAAGTATATGTAAAAAAACAGGATTTAACTAAATATTTTTGTCTTTGCTATTTAATCTACACTCAAAGATAAGTGTCCATGTGAACTAATAGATTTCTTACAAAAATTCGGGGGTTATAACCACAGAAGTCCATGTTTCTCCAGTTGGGAATAGCTGACCAAGATGATGTAAATTGATCTCTCTCTAGCTTCTTTGTAGGGCCAGGGACAGGTCTGGGTAGAGAAGAAAGCACACAAGAGGCCTGGGTCTTCATCCCAGCTATACTATTCTCTAGCTTCAAGCTTGGGAGCAAGGCTTCTCTTCTCTGAACCTTGGTTTCTCTGGCTAGAAAATAAGAAACAGACCAGCCAGATAGTCTTACAAGCCAGTCTTGCCACCATAGGATTAAATAGTTCCAAATGAAATTTTATTTATAAACTCATATTGATGGCTCTGACTACTTTAAGAAAATTAGTACCTTCCTTAATAAAATAAAGTTTATATCCTTCAAGTTTGGCAATCCCTGATATGGACTGAATACTTTTATTGCCCTTCAATTTGATATGTTGAAGCCTTAGTCACCAATGTCACGTTATTTGGAGGTTAGGCCTTCGAGAGATAATTAAGTCATGAGGATGGGGCCCTCGTGATGGGATTAGTGACCTTACAAGAAGAGACACTAAAGAGATGATCTCTCTCTTCCCTGTAAGGACACAACAAGAAGCCAACTGTCTACCAACCAAGAAAGGGGCTCTCACCAGAACCTAATCATGCTGGCACCCTGGTCTTGGACTTCTAGCCTCCAGAACTATAAGAAATACATTTATGTTGTTTAAGCCAATCCAGTGTATAATAGTTTTGCTATAGCAGCCCAAGCTGAGTAAGATGATCTTCATGCCAGAGGGAGACTCTTCAGGTGAGAAAGTTGACTCTCCAAGCCATATCTTGTGCCTTGACCTGAAACCAAAAGCCCCATTTGTCATGTGGCTTCCTCACAGATTCCTGATGTGGCTTACACACTGGCCTTATTAGAAGTATAGAGCAGGCATGGTGGTGTTGGTGGGCCCATGCTGTTATATATCATTCTGGCTAGAGTGTGAACACAGGACTCTGTCCTTTATTACTCCATAAGGTAATAGAGACATGGCTGGAGCACTTAAATAAGACTTACAGCAATTTTCTAATGACTCCAGAATAACAACTGGAAAATTACCCGAAGTACGCTAGAAATCTAGACAATTATCTTACAAGCTTTGTTTTACTCTCTAGAGAATGCCTTGGCTCTGCCCCTATCTTAGCTCCCAGACTACCTGCAGTCTTTGCAAAAGCAATCTTGGCAAGGACACAGGAGCACTGGCTCAAAGATCTGCACTTCCTAAACAGTAGACTCAAATGTCAGTTTAGAGGGAATTCAGGTCCACTTTACTCTCTCCTGCCCCTTCAAGTCCACCTGCCTACTTATAATTGTCTAAGAATCCACCTTTTCTAGGAATAGTCTCTGGAAGTCAGGGTAGAGCACAGCTACCATGGACTACCCACACACCTTGAACTTGAATGGAATGTAACACTAACAGCAATCCTTATAGCTACACTAAAAGCTAATATGTGTGAGTGCCTATCGTACCCTAGGCACACTTCTAAGCATTTTATATGCTCATTTTCTTCTTACAACAAGGTTATGAGGTTGATGCTATTATCCTCATTTAACAGATAAGAACATCAAGGCTCAGAGAGGGGAAGTAGCTTGTCCAAGGTCACAAAGCAAATTATAACAGAGCTGGGACTCAAGCCCAGGCAACCTGACTCCAGAGCCCACATGTTTAACAGCTATACTGTGCTGTGAGATACACTCAGAAACAGCACAGAGCTAAGCATGTCTTAAGATGAATTAGAAGGACCAATCCTCAACATTGAGCAATGGGATCAGATCTAGTAACTGCTAGAAAAATGTCTCAAGCTTCTCACAGGCTAGAGGAGAGAGACAGACATGTATACAAATAACAATATAATGCCTTGCAGCACAGAGGGGACAGTTGCTACCTCTTCCTAGAGATTTATAGGAGGCATCAAAAAGACTTTTGCATTAGGTATAAAGCTTTAAAAAGAGCAACTACTAGGGCCTTCTTCCAAAGCAAGTACACCAAGTCTCCCAGAGTACACTGCTGCCATGTACACAGAGTGTGTTTTTCCTCATTGTTTTGGTGAAATTCTATAAGGTAGGCCACATTTTATATGTAAAAAAACATTTGATACATTAAGAAATGATTATAGAGCAAAGATAAAATTTTAAAATACATAAATATCCTCATACTCATTAAGATAGCTACTATAAAAAAAGAAGAAAAAGAAAAAAAATAACAAGTTTTGGTGAAGATATGATATGGCAGAATCGGAACCCATGTTGGTGGGAATGCAAAATACTTCAGCCACTATAGAAAACAGTATGGCAGCTACTCAAAAAGTTAAACATAGAATTGCCCTATGATCCAGCAATTCCACTTCTGCATATATACTCAGAAGAGATGAAAACAACCCAAATGTTCATAAACAAATGAACGGGTACACAAAATGTGGTGTGTGTGTGTGTGTAGTGTAGTGTAATATTATTCAGCCTTTTAAAAAGGAAAAAAAAGGAAATTCTGGGACGTGGGACAACATGGATTAACTCTGAGGACATTAGGCTAAGTGAAATAAGTCAGTTACAAAAACATGAATACTATATATAATTCTGCTTATCTGAGGTCCCTAGAGCAGTCAAATTCATGGAGAAAGTAAGAGTGGTGATTACCAGGGGCTACAGAGAAAGGAAATAGAGAGTTATGACTTAGTAAAGAGTTTCAGTTTTACAAGAAGAGTTATAGGGATGGGTAGTGGTGATGGCTGCACAATAGTATGAATGTATTTAATACCATTAAACTGTTACACTTAAAAATGGTTAATATACTAATTTATGTTATATGTTTCTACCACAATTTTTAAAAATCTTACATATAAACAATGGCATTTTGTTATGATCCTGATCAAATATAAAGCTATAATTTTGAAGTGATGTCCACAGTATTGCTGATTTCTAATTGTTCTTTTTTCACAATGATGTCATCTTGATTTCTGAGCACAATAAAAAATGGCAACCAGATGCACCTGGAATCCATGAATGAATCTCACTTTGCCCTTTCTTCTGTTTCTAAAAGCTTTTTCCCCACATTAGCATATTATTAGCAACAAAAGATGCCAATTATTTAATTGGGAAGACATAGCCATAGTGTAATGATCGATGTGTTCAATAACCATTACAGTATTTATTTGTGTGAGATAC
Organism: Eonycteris spelaea; assembly: GCA_003508835.1. Lineage (NCBI taxonomy): Eukaryota > Metazoa > Chordata > Mammalia > Chiroptera > Pteropodidae > Eonycteris > Eonycteris spelaea. Next base: position 2,710,756 of record PUFA01000200.1, read on the forward strand.
AGATCATCAGTCTTATAACAGGCTTTAAACATGTAAGATACTACCTTTCCATTTAAATTTAATCTGCGCTGTTAAACAATAAAAGTCCTTGAAAGGCAAAGAATGGCCCCATGGAGTGAAGACTGGGAACCCCTAGTGCTTGGCTATAGCAAGCCTCCATCCCTACCAGTGTCTAGTAGTCTTTGGTATGAATGGAGCATGGAGAGATTTCTATGGTACTCAGCAGAGGCAGGTTCCATCCAACCTTTCTACTGGATCAGTCTGTTAGTTGTCGTGTACTCACTTGGCTGAGGTCTTGAGAGAACCTCTGAGTGAGCTCCTGTTCTCAGCAAAGATGTAGTCTTAGCTGGGGAAGATAATAATGAGCAGTATTTGAGAGTATGGCTTCTAGAGTCAAAAAGCTCTGGATTTAAATGTCAGCCATTCCACTTACTGGTAGTGTGATATGAGAAAACTAATTTTCCCTTGAGTTTCAGTTTCCTTATCTGTAGAATATGAAGAATAACAGTACTGGGCTCATAGAGTTGCTGTGAGGATTAACGAGATAATATATGTAAAACACTTAGCACAGTACCTAGAATTCATTATATTCTTAATTGATTATTGCTATTGCTAATATTGTTATTGTTATTTGAATATGGTGCTCAAAAAAGGAAATTCTCAATGACCTTCCCTAAGTTCCTTTTGTAGCTTAGATTACAAGGGAAAAGGGAAATGTTTTTAGTAATTGCTACCCTTGGACATGATTCAGTCAGTCAACAACTAGGTCCTGGAGACTCAAGGAACTATAGCCCAACATTGCTCAGGAACACTGCTGAATCTTCCCCCTGGTCTTTACTTTGGCTATATTGCTCTATACTTAGTAGGCCTCAATAAATGTGGCTGAAAGATGTCAGAGCAAACACTGCTATGACTTAGTCTAGAGAATTTTGCTGCATCAACTGAGCCCTCAACCACTACACCACCTCACCATCACCATAGCATCTGCCAAGTTGCTTGGCTTGGAGCCAGCAATAGATAGACCTGAAAGCCAAGGTCTCTCTCCTAGAGCCAGTTCAGGTGTTTTTTGATCAGCCTTGAATGTCCAGGCCACTAAAGAGGGAATGCCTTCCTTACCTGCTAGAGCTTAGTACCGTCTCAAAGAATTACTAGGGCTTTTCTGGACCAATTAGGCAGTTGTATGAAGGCCTATAAAAGTAGGATGTTGGCGACCGGCACACCCACTGGCTAACATTGGATCCAGGTTGCACCTGGAATAAACCAGGTCTTTATTATTTCTAATTAATCTTAAATAGTATCTTTCATGAGTATTTGTCTAATGACAGGCATAGTTCTAAGTACTTCACATGTATTTACTTATTTAATGCTCACAAACAACTCTATGGAACAGATGTTCAAAGGGGTCAAATATTCCAGTTTTCTTCTCTAGACCTCAGTTCGAATGAGGCTGCTTAGTTCCTCAAAAGGCCAGATAACCCTGACATAGGAGATACTGGTGTGAAGTCATCTCCTTAGTACAAACAAACTGCCCTCTGCTTGTGAACTGAAGTCAAATGAGGTTGAGGTACAAAAAAATAATCAGGAGAAGTATTACTTTTGAAATGAGTCATGGAAATGATCTGAAGCCCTAGTACCTGGCATATATCCCAGCATATACTGAGATAGTATATGTGGGATAGGTGAATGAATGAAGCGTATTATTTTTTCAGCAAATAGTTATGTTAAATGTTCTGTGCTATGATCCAAATGTTTGTATCCTTCCAAAATTCATACATTGAAATCCTAACCCACAATATGATGGGCCTTTGGGAGGTGATTAAGTCATGAGGGCAGAGCCTTCATGAATGAGATTGATGTTATTATAAAAGACACTCGACATAGATCCCTCATGCCTTCCACCATGTGAGGATATAACAAGAAGTCAGCTGTCTATAACCTGCAAGTTGGCTTTCACCTCCAGAACTGAGAACTGAGAGAAATAAATTTCTGTGCTTTATAAGCCACCCAGTCTGTGGCATTTTCTTATAACAGCCTGAAAGGACTAAGACAAACCAATAGCTAAATAAACAAATAAAAGCACATAGGTAAGAAGAGACTTTTAATTTCTTTGAAGGGCATAGAGACATAATTCTATTTGTTCCCAAACCTCTGCTGTGCCTTGAAATGGAAATGAGAGAAAAACTGATGACTCAGGACAGAGGAGTATGATGCTTTGGGTGGCCAGGTGTTTTATACACAGGACAGTAAAGGCGGAAGTTGGCTCCCACCCTTCAAGCCAGAAAAGGCTCCTGCCTACTCTGTTCTCTGACTAATATATTGAACGTGAAGTAGGAGTTGGCTGCAGCCCTCCGAGGGTCTTATATCTGAACAGAACCCTATCAAAAGCCTTGTCTCAATGCTATTTTCTGGGGAAGTGTCTTCATGGGCGATTCTGCCCAGCCCTGCACTATTAGCTTCAGATGATCTGGGCAATGCAGATTTGTCATCCTTCATCTAGAGCTTTAGTCTGATCCCCAAGAAAGAGCTTTGAATCTTGGTTTCAGTAAACATCTTCTCTCTAATCTATAAGCTATTTATCAAATATGAATGTGCTTTTTGGAATGAGTAACTCATTTCCCTGGCGTTTTTGTTCCAAAAATAATTGGAAGTGACAATACAAAGAATTACACATGGAGTCGAATCATCATAAAATAAATATAAAGTTGGAACTGCCCTTGGAGGCTCACTCTCTCATGCAGCTTCCTCTCTGAGGAGACATGGTACTTTCATAGGCAGATCTGTGTTCCATTATTTATTAGCTTTTAGACTCTTGTTACACATTAGATTAGAATGGTTCTGTGAATAGAGAATGAATAATCCAACCGCACATACAAACATGTTAGGAAAAAGGTTCTAATGTGATTTTTTTAAAGAAAGGAAATCTCATTTGGGCAAAATTGGAGAAAATTATAGTCCATTAAGCCACACTCTAGGTAGCTTCTCATATGTGTTTTCTGTCCTTTTCAGAATGAAGCTAAAGATCAATTACCCAATTTGTCATGTAGGCTCACGCACACATGCGCATGTGCGCGTGTGTGTGTGTACATGTATGTACATGTATATACATCAACCACTTTGGGTATCAATTTGAAACTAAGGCTTTATAATATATCCTAATGGAGAAAAGATGATGTATGTTATGAAACTACTCTTTAAGATTAAGCCATTACAACTTTAAAATTTTTTCATAGGGGTTTCAAAACTCAAATATTCTGAATTTAGCCAAAAACATTTTGGCAGCACACTCTTACTTCTGCTTCCTATCCACCTCCTGCTGTCTTTAAATTTTCCTTTCTTGTTCATGTAAGTATATCTAACTCAGAAACTTCATGGGCAAGGGACCAGTGAACCTTGGAAAGTTGTAGTGGTTCTGACAGTCCAATGCCAGAACAAATAATTAGATGTGAGTCTGTTTATTCAGAACACTTCATCAGCATTATCCCAACCACATAATCCTGGTTGCTAGACTGAACTCCACTTTACTCACTACAGAATTTATTTCTACTAGGTAGAGAGGCACAGACCATATCCCTTTATGCTGCCTTTGTTGTACTTTAATAATAAAAAAAAAAACCTCCTGAACAGGCACTTGTTGATCAATATCTGAGCTCCTATTGGTTTTTATGGCTGCTGTAGCAAATTACCAAAAGCTCAGTGGCTTACAGCAGCATGAATTTATTATATTTACAGTTCCAAGGGTCAGAAGTCAAACATGGGTCTCGTTAGGCTAAAATCAAGTTGTGAGCAGGACTGTGTTCTTTTCCAGAGGCTCTAGGGGAGAGTCTGTTTTCTTGTTCTTTCTAGCATCTAGAGACTGCCTACATTCCTTGGCTTGTGATCCATTCCCACATCTTCAAAATCAACAATGTCATATCTCTCCAACCCTTCTTCCAACATGACATCTTTCCGACTACAGTCAGGAAAGATTCTCTGCTTTTAAGGACTCATGTGTTTAGAGTCAGTCCAACTGGATAATCCAGGATAATCTCCCTATCTCAGAGTTTTTAACCTTTATCATATCTACAAAGCCCCTTTAGTAATGTAAGATAATATATTCACTGGTTCTGAATTGAGGACATAGATATCTTTAGGGGCCATTATTCTGCCTTCCACTGAGCTTCATCATGTTTGTTGTTTTTCTTAATGGTGGTGATACTAGGAGAACATCTCTACTTCCAGTGGATCCAAAAAGGACAACAGAGCCTACTCAATACAAGAAACTTGAGGAAGAGCCTCTACTCCTTGAACCATCATGATGGTCATTGAGATACTCCTTGATCAAAGCCTAGCAAAAAGGCGAGAAGCTCATATAGTCAGCTATGATGAGCAGTGACACAGGCCCTTCAGTGTTTAGGGTCCATAACACAACCTGGTTATTTCATAGTTTTCCCTTCCTGAGATGAGAAATTATTTCTACATGGATGGACATTTTAACTTCCATAAAATTGTATTTTAAAAGCTGTCTGTTGTTCACAGATATATAAAGTATGTGTACTTTTAACACAAAACACATTTTCTTTTGCCAGATTAGCACATAGCATTTTTTTTTGCATTCACTTGATAAACACCCTTTTTCATTTAAATGCCTACTAAATAGCAGTGTAATTGTATGAAGTAAAGGGAACTCAAAACTCAGTTGAGTTGCCATAATCACCTTTTAACTCAAGTTACTAGGCTTTCATTGAATTATGATTCCATGGCAGTTAAAACAAATGTAAGTGGCAGATGTCAAGTAGATCAACAGCATTTTTCAGCTCAGGAAAGTAATGTATTTGCCCCCCCCAAAAAATAATTGGTGTTTAAGTAACAAAATATTTCACAGTACAAATTGGCTAGCAGGGAGGCAATAATTTCATTGTGGGGGTTTATACAGGCGCTACAATTCACATAGACAAACCCAGGCTACCATGTCCAGAGGATTGGCAATGTCTTTTACATTTGGACAGTTCGGACTGTATAATTTGCCCTGAAAAAACAATCTCCTCTCCTTTATCCCTGTGTAATTAAGGAAAACACTGACTTACTTGCCTATATATTTAAAGACCTGGAGGCCTGGCCTCAAGCTGTCTGTACAAGTGCCAATAAAATCACCTTAAAAGTGAAAAACATCACACAATCACTAGTGGCTTTCTCAAACAACTGATTTAAATGGTTTCCTTCCCCTTATATCTTTTGAACAGAGGAGAAAAAGGTAAATAAGCCAGGAGTGTCTGCTCCTGTACCACTTACTCTGACTCACATGCCCACATACCTGAGCTATGGAAGACAGTGACAAGGACACTCCTGGATATCTGATATTTTACACAAGCTGGCTCTCCCATTCACCCAAACCTCATCCCAACACCTAAATCCCTCCTGTGTTCCTCCTTCATTGAGGAAATCAAGACCAAGAGGCATGCATTTTACTTCAACTTTCTGCCCTCAGCCCATCTGCTAGAGTATCCTCTAGGCCCATTCTTAATTCTGTCTCTCTTATTAGTCATGTAACCTAGGGCAAGTCATTTTACCTCTCAGCCTCAGTTTGCTCATCTGTAAATGAGGAGCAATTTGAAGGTGCATTGCAGTAAGTAATACAGGAAGTGTTAGCAAGGACAATGATGGGAATGTGAGTGATAATGATGGCTCTGATGAGTGTCATGAGGAAAGAAGAAAGAAGATTAAGGTGAGATTAAGACATCACCTGCCCTGGCAAGTCTCTGCTTCCACATTTCTCCACCTTCTTCTCCCTCTATCCCCTCTCAACTCACTCATTTGAGGGCCTGGAGGGGTAAAAGAGAGGTGAGGATATAGTAACTCTCTAAGACACACAGTTGAGAACCATTCTGAGAGAGTCCAAGTTGTCTTTCATATCCACCGCTTTCCCTCTTCTGGAATAAGGAATCGCAAATGGGATAAGTTGGAACCACTCAATACTTAGAGTAAAGAAGACTTTGGGCCATGAACTCCCTTTCCTTTTGGAAAGATTTATTAAGTGGTAGAAGTGAGAAGAACAAAGTTTTGAAGCTAGAAGTGCCTCCTGAATGGAGAGTGGTCCAGGTAGGTCACAGGTATGTCTTAGTCAATTTGTAGTTGCATCCGCATAATCACTATTTATTTCTCTTCTGCTGGGCAGATAAAGTTTTATCCTGTGCAAAACGCTATCTTTCTTTAACGCGATCTCTTCAAGTGTTATCCATCAGAAATTTCCCAGATTATGAAACCCAGAAAAGAAAAAAAATCAACCAGAAATATAACCATCATAATCCAAACATGCAAGGAAAACATGGCTTATAATACAGTAACATTTCACTATCCCCTGGCTTCCTTTAATTCAGATAGAGGCAGGAGAATTATGGGCTGTGGAATCATTAGGATGTGGTTAGAAATCCTAGCCTCTCATGGACAAGCCTCTATAATACTGCACTATTCAGTTTACTTCTCAAAGACTTGGTTGTCTCACCTCCGAAATGGAGACGAGAATAATAATTGTCCTAGCCACTTTTGAACATAAGAAACAGTTATAATTGCTTTTGTGTGTTGTAAAACTTTTTAATTTTAGAATAGTTTAAGATTTACAGAAAAATGTAAAGATAGTACAAAGAGGTTTTGTGTATTCCACACCAATTTTTCCTATTGTTGACATATTAGTATGAGACAATTGTCACAACTAAAAAATCAATACTAATACATTATTTTGTATTTTTGAGCACATCCTTACGCTTTGGCACTACAAGATGCTCCAGGCTGATCTTGTGTATTTCTTTCCCAAGGCCTGGAATCTGCCATTTCTCTAAGGAGCTCTGATTTATTCCTTTGGATAATGGAATTAGAAACCAAGTTCTGGGTGCTAGGTATGCTTGTTGCTATGGGGGTGTCATTGCTTCTAGTCTGTTTGAATTTTTTTTGCATATCTTGAAATTGTGTTGTTTGTTTTCTTACTATTGAGTTTCAAGAGTTCTTTGCATATTTTATCATAATCATGGTTTATCTTTTGCTTTTCCTGTGTCTTTTACAGTAAACATTTTTAATTTAAATAAAGTCCAACTTATTCATTTTTTATTTCATGGATCACGTTTCTGGTGTTATATGTAAAAGCTCATCACCAAATCTGAGGCCATGCAATTTCTCACCCGTTTTCTTCTAGAAATTTTAGTTATATTATAAACCTATCTCCTTATTTTAAGAATGTTTTATATTTCACATTTAGGTCTTTGATCTATTTAGACTTATCTTTTTGTTTAGGGTGTGAGATACATGTCTAGGTTTATTTATTTTGTTTTGTTCCATCTGCTTTTGTTGAAAAGACAATCTTTCATACCATTAAATTGCCATTGTGACTTTGTCAAAAATCAGTTGACTATAATTGTATGGTCTGTTACTGGTCTCTCTATTCTGTTTCATTGATTTACATGCCTATTTTTCACCAATACCACACTATCTTGATTAGAGTCAGTTTATAGAAAGTCTTGAAGTTGGGTTATATGAGTCCTCCAATTACATTCTTTTTCAGAGTTGGTTGGTCCTCTGCCATAAAAATTTTAGAATCAACTTGCTAATATCAACAAAAAAGGTTTTGCTAGGAGTTTAATGGGGATTGTGTTGAATCTGTAGATCAAATTGAGCACTGACATCTTTACAATATTGAGTCTTCTAATCTATTAACATGGACTATCTCTCAATTCCTTTAGATCTACTTTGACTTCTTTTATCAATGTTTTATAACTTCTGCATACAGATCCTGTGCACATTTTGTTGAATTAATACCTTAATATTTTATTTTTGATGATATTATAAGTGTTTTGTTAATTCAAACTCCAATTGTTCACTGTTGGTATATAGGAAAGAATTTGTCTTTTGTATATTGGTTTGTATCCTGCAATCTTGGTATATTTACTAATTAGTGCCTGGAGTATTTTGTAAATTATTTGTGGTTTTCTACATAGATAATCATGTATCTTTGGATAAAGACATTATTCTTTTCCAATCTCTACACATTTTATTCCTTTGTTATTTTATTGTACTAGCTAGGACTTCCAGTACATTGTTGAGTGAGTGGTGAGAGATAACATCCTTGCTTGTTCTATATCTTAGGGGGAAAGCATTCAGTCTCTCTCCACTAAGTATAATGTTAGCTGTAGGTTCTTGAAGTATACCCTTTATTAGAATAAGGAACTTCCCTTCTATCCCTAGCCTTTTAAGGGTTTTTATTATGAAAGTGTGTAGAACTCTGTCATATGTACTGTCTGCACTTATTGATATAATCATGTTCTCTTTTCTATTTAATCTGTTAATATGATGAATTACATTGATTGATTTATTAATGTGGAAACAGCCTTACATTTCAAGACAAACTCCACTTGGTTATAATGCATTACTTTTTTATGTATTGCTGGATTCAATTTGCTAGTATTTTGTTGAGAATTTTTACATCTGTGTTCATGAGAAACAGTGGTATATAGTTTCTTTTCCTGAAATGTCCATCTAATTTTGGTATTATGGCAATGCTCACTTCATAAGGTGAGTTGAGAAGTGTTCCCTCTTCTTCTATTATCAAATAGGTATTAAGTCTTAAGTTTTTGGTAGAATTCATGAGGAAAACCATCTGGGCCATCTGTTTTCTATTTTGGAAGGTTTTAAACTAGCAATTCAATTTTTAAAAATACAGCACTTTTGGGTTAATTGTTTCTAATTAACTGAATATTTGTAGTTTGTGCCTTCTAAGAAATTGATTTGTTTCATTTACTAACTGTATGAGGGCATAGAGTTGTTCATAATTTTCCTGTATAGGTATTATCTTTTTAATATCCTTGAGATCAGTAGTTATAAACCCTTTTTCATTCCTGATATTGATAATTCATGTCTCTTCTTTGTCTTCATTAGCCTGACTAGAAACTTATCAATTTTATTGATCTTTTCAAAAAAGCACCTTTCTACTTTCTTGATTTTCTCTATTGTTTTTCTTTTTTCAATTTCATTGGTTTCTGGCTTAATTTTTATTATTATCTTTCTTAGGCTTACTTTGGTTTAATTTGTTATTCTTTCTCTATTTCCTAAAGCAGAAGTTTGGGCTATTAATTTTAGATCATTCTTCATTTCTAATATTTGCACGTAATTCTATAAATGTCCCTCTAAACATTGTTTTAGCTCTTTCACAAAGTTTTATAAGTCATATTTTTATTTTAGTTCAATATATTTTCAAATTTCTCTCGATACTTGTTTTTTGACCCATGGTTTATTAAGAAGTGTGCAGTTTAATTCTCAAACATATGGGAATTTTCTAGATGCCTTTGTATTATTAAATTCTAGTTTAATTACATTTTGGTCAGAGAACATACTTTATTATTTATATTCTATTTTTTAGATTTGTTTAAGTGTGTTTTATTACCTAGAATGAGGTCTATCTTGGTGAATGTTTCATGTGAACCTCAGAAGAATGTGTATTTTGTTGTTGGATGGATTATGCTATAAATGTCATTTAGGTCAAGTTGATTGATAGCAGTGTTCGGAGCATCTATATCTTTATTGATTTTCTGCTTGCTGGATCTAACAATGACACAGAGGGGTTGAGGTGTCTAACTCTAACAGTGGACTATGTCTCCTTTCAGTTCTAACAGATTTTACCTCATGTACTTTAATGCTCTGTTGTTAGGTGCATAAATGTTAAGGATTGCTATGTGTTTTTGTAAAAGTGACTTCTTTATCATTATGTAATGTCCCTCTTTATCCCTGTTAGTCTTTCTTATTCTGAAGTATATTTCGTCTGAAATTACTTTAGCTACACCAGCTTTCTTTAAATTAGTGTTGACATGACATAATTTTCCTCAACTTTACTTTTCAGTGATTTGAATCTTTATAATTAAAGTGGGTTTCCAGTACATGACATAGACTTTGGTCTTGTTCTTTTTTAAAAACCCCGTTCTGACAACCTCTGCCTTCAACTGGTATATTTAGACAATTTACATTTAGAGCGATTATTGATCTTTGTAAATGTTTTCTATCCATTCTTTCCAATTTTCTTTTGTATTTTTTCTCCTTTCTCTGTTCTCCCATTTTAAATGAGCATTTAATATTATTCCAATTTGTTCCCTTTCTTGGTATGAAATTTAAAATTCATTTGTAAACATTTTTAGTGTTGCATTGTGGTTTACAATAAATAATATATGTCCACCCTCAAATAATACAATATTAATTCACATGCCATGCAGGTACCTTATAGCAGAATATTCTCATGGAATTTTTTCACATTTATTGAAATAAGCATATGACTTTTCAGCTTTAATTTTTTAGTAAAGTGACTTATATACTGATTTTCAAATATTTAACCAATCCTACATTCTTGGGGGACAAATCTCACTTGACAATGGTACATTGTGCTTTTTACATAGTGATGGACTCTGCTTTTTCCTGGGTAGTTTCAATTGTTATGTCTTCAAATGTACAAATTTCTCCTTTTGTTCATGCCTAATATGACATTGATTCTCTCCACTGTATTCATTATTCTGATACTACAGTTTTCATCTCTGTAAGATTCATATGTCTACTTTATAATTTCCATGTCTTTACTTTAATTTTTGAGCACATGGAAATACATGGAATTTTGTTATTAAAAACTATTTTAATGTCCTTGATCCACTAATTCTAAAACCTGTGCCAGTTTTGGCCAGTTCTGATTTTTCAAGGAAACTTAATAATTGATTTTTTTACCTTAGTGAAGTTAAATATCTTTTTAGAATAGTTACAGTCTAGTTCTATATCTTTCTTTTGAATTGTCTGCTCATGTGTTTTAAACATCATTTAATATGGTTAGAAGCCAGTGCTACATCTTCCTTGTAAATTATCTGCTTGTGTCTTCACATTTTTCTATCAGGTTTTGGGTCATTATTTTGTTTAAAAATTGTAAGAGTCTTTATATTTAGTGATATTAATGGTCTAGGTTACAACGCCCTCTCCCCAGTTGTCTTTTGAATTTGTTTATGGTATGCTTTGTTCTACTTTTTAAAGTCTTGTATGGTGTGATGCATACTGGATGTGTAAGCAACCAATGGATGTCAGAAAGTGAGTACTTCATGGGAAACCCAGAAGTCCCACTAAGCCAAAAGGTTGTGTGCCCAGGAGAGCATCTCAGTATGGCTGAGCCTACTAGTTGCTTAGGAACATCAGGCCTGTGGTGAACCCTACCATGCTTTTCCTCCAGGACCACAAACCTAAATGATAGACCCTCTACCTAGGGAGCAATATAACAGGATATGACCAAAAATATAGACAGGACATCCTTCAAGAAGCTGGAAGATTGTTGTAGACAGAACCACCTTCATGAGAATGCTACCTGTGTATTCACGCAGGGTGCAGTCTTTAAAAGGACTCCATGTATTTGGTTTGATGTTTTACTATTAAAATGTTAAAATTTATAGTAATTTTTGAACAGGGGACATGCATTTTCATTTTATGCTTAGCGTTGCAAATGATGTAATCAGTTTGTCCCCACCCTCAGATCTCTGGAATCAGAATTTCTGTGGTGAGCGCCAGACTTTGTAAGAGGGCTTGAGATTCATGGCTCCCAGCTACAAACAGTTCTCTGACTCTCTCTTCTAGTTTGTATGGGAAAGACATAAAGACATAGATAGATGCACTTAACGTAGACAGCAAACAAGCGCGTGGTTCTCAGGAAACTCCTCTCTGCAGATCCTCATACGGGCCTACTGTGACTCCCAAATCTGGAATGCATGCAAGACCAGGATACCAGCCACTGGAGCCTCCTGTCTGCATCTGGAAATCGCATGTGGAATTCATTCCTTCACTTGCCAATTGAACCCATACCTTGAAACTGAGGGCAGCCTTGCGAGTAGGCAATACAGCTGTCTACCAGAGTACAAATCCATGAATACACAACTTCTAAGTCTGAAATGAGGTCTTGACCTGCTGGAGCTTGTGGTGTTCTCTGCTTCTGAGTCAGAAGAAAGGGGCTGGCAAAGGCTTTTTAGTTTGTCAGGGACATTGAAAGGCCCTCATACCCTTTTTGTAATTGTAAAGGATTCAGCGACATCTGGATGAAATTTTGCCTCAAGCACTCACAAATTCTAACATGGGGAAAAGGTGATCAGCAAAATATGCTTGTCAGAATCCAAAAGCAGCAGAGGATGTGGGGGAGCCCAGATGAAACCTCACTTGCCTCGCCTGTGTTTAGTTCAAGCCAAACGAAAATGCTTTGTATCTTTTGGAAACCCTGTTTCTCACCATCTATTCCAATGGCCATGGAGATCTGAGAAAGCAAATTTCAAACACTGATGACCACATGTTCTGGAAGATGGAACATTCAGGGCACCACAAGCTGCTCCTTTCATACCTTTCTTTTAGATCAGAGCTTTTGCCTTCCATGTAGAACATAAGCCATATCATCTATTTCTTTCATAGTCGCTCTAAGTCAAAAGTGACCCAACTACTGAAATGAGCATTTTGCACCTGCCAGGAATTTATCCTAGAGGAGTTCTTTTCTGCACCATGTCCTCTGCTAAGCTTCTTCCAAGGATGAGGATAAGGGTTTCACTTCCTATGTGGCTTCTGGCACAATAGCTCTAAATCATATCAGCCTATGTATGTCTGCTCACATTTCAGCATGTTTTCAGTGGTTTAAGCATGAACCTGCAAAATTTGGAAGAGAATGGACTTTTGGTCCCCCTGAGTTTTTAGAGCTGAAGCATGACAGTGGTGGGATATGTACTGTGACAGGCATTTCATTTCTGACCTGCAATAGCACTCCCAGGAGCACTAGATGAATCAGCCTTCCTGGTCCTTCATCTTTGACACACAGAGAACCTTATTAATGAGACCAAGATCTAAGTATGCTTTGCTAATGGAGTACTGGCTGATCTGCCAAATTAAAGAAATAGTAGAGCTCACTTTTTGAGTGCTTTTACCCTTTATGGTCCCTGTGATATGGCTCATCAGTTACCTGGTTTGTGAACCACTAATGTCCATTTCTCACCAGCAGGAGCAGACCCATTAAATTGAAAAGACTGTCAAATACCAGTCATCAGACAATGATCTCTGAGGCAGGCTGAGCTAGTAGCTGTTCCCAGCGCTCACCCCTAGTTTTCTTTCATTGGAGAGCCTGGTTCCCATTAATACATGAACCTCTGGAGTGCAACAGATTCTAATCAGGAATAAGTGAACATGTTTCCTCTTACAAATAAATATGCTCCAAACTGAGAAATCAGAAAAGCAAACACATATCCTTTCCAAAGACAAGAAAAGCCTCCAAATCCTGTGGTGTCCACACCAGTGCTTTGTCTTTCTTGCCTCTAAGGATCTTGCGCCATTCCTGCAACATGCAAAACTGTGCATGCAAAAAAATAAAATAAAATAAAATAAAATAAAATAACCAATCTCACACTTGTTAAGATGGTGGTCATTATTTTAAAAAAAATACCAACATAAAAATTTAGAAATTTCAAGTGTTGGTAAGGATGTGGGGAAGTTGGAAACTTGTGCATGGTTGCTGTGAATGTAAATTGGTGTAGCCATTATGGAAACAGTATGGAGGTTCCCCACAAAATTAGAAATAGAACTATCACATGATCCAGTAATCTCACTCCTGGATATGTATCCAAAAGAATTGAAAACTACATCTTGAAGAGGTATTTGCACAGCCATGTTCATTGTCGCATTATTCACAATAGTCAAGAGGTGGAAACAATTTTAATGTCCATCGACAGATAATTGGATAAAAAAGAAGTATGGTATATACATACAATGAAATATTATTCACCCTTAAAAAAGAAAATCATTTCATATGTGACAACATGGATGAAACTTGAAGACATTATTCTAAGTGAAATAAACCAGTCACAAAAGGAAAAATAATGCATGATTCTACTTATATGAGGAATCTAAAACAGTCAAAATCACAAAAACAGAAATCTGAATGGTGTTTGCCAGGGATTGGGGGAGTGCAAATTGGGGGAGTGCAAATCTTTGTACAAAAAATATAGAATTTCAGTTATGCAAGTATAAAAAATCTCTAAAAATCTACTGTAAAACATTGTGTCTATAGTTAACAATACAGTATTATGCACTTAAAAATATGTTAAGAGGGTAAATTTCATGTTATATGTTTTTACCACAGTAAAAACAAAGACAATCCTTTATTTGCAGAAGCATCAACAGTAGCTACAACTAGATGGCTGCACTGGGCTGGTGATGGTCCCAGATGATGTTTGCCAACCCAGAACAATTCAGGTATACAGAGGGCCCAGAGCAACTCGAGACAAAGATTTCACTACCTTGCCTCCTTCACTCATTTTTATTATTTGTTAGGATATATCACTTCTCTTCTTAAAAGAGCTAGAGAAAAAAGACTATAAAGCATCATCTTGAAAGACCACTTGAATCTCGCCTATGCATTCAAATGTAATTCAAGCAGAACATGAGCCACAATAGGCCATGAGGAAAGGTGCTGGACAGAGACAAGACTGGAAATGAAGTGTGGAGTCAGGACCTTGCCTCCCATGCTACTAATTCTCCAGAGACTGGGGTCAGTGGTTCTCAGGACTGCTTCTAGCTGGAATTGCTCCTGTTTGCTAAGGAGAAGCCCAGCAGTTCAAAGCCAGAACACCATACCTGATTGAGCTCATTTTTCTGTCATTCATGACTCTGTCACCTCATGCACCTGCTCAGGCATTCATCTCACATGCATTTGCCTTCCATTTGTGTGTCTGATGATAGTATGCTAGGCTCAGAGGGAGTAGCAGAGAAAGGTGGCCAGAGGTGCACAAGGGGAGAAATCCATTGGCCTGGGCTCTAGACCAATGTTTCCCAACTTATATTAATGCAGAGGGTTCAGTGTGGAAAGCAGGCTTCAAGTCTGGACTGAATAGAAGTATCAATGCTTTATAGAGGTATAATAGTATAGTGGTTAAGAGCAGGGGCCTTGGAATTAGACTGCCTGGGTTCAAATTCCAGCTCTGACATTTCAGCAGGTTCCTCACTTTGCCATGTCTGTTCTGTCATCTATATAGTAGGGATAAATAATAATACTTATGTAAGAGTTAGCCTATGTGAAGCATATAAATATTTAATCATTATTACATGCATGCCACATTTTTTTCAAATGTCTGTATTACATATATAATGTACATAATGTCTATAAATTATAATAAATGAAATATAAATGTATTTAAAACTGTACCTGAATCTAATTTGTTGTCATTTTGCATTTTCTCAATCAACTGATGCCAAAAAAAATAATTACTGTAAGGGAATCATAATTTATTTGGACATACAAAATAAAGGACAGCAGGCCTCCTTAGTGTATTGCCCCATGACTGTGGTGTTTTTTCCAATCATTTCCATAACTGGACACAGTCTGAGCTTCAGGACTGGCTGTGTACAACTTCTCATCCCAGCTTCACTCCTCCATCAATCATTTAAAAATCATTTAATAAGAATCTAATTATGCTAGGCCCAAGATGAGATGCTGCCTCTTATCTGGGAAACTTGTAACAAAATTATTTCACTGGCTTAAACCTCATTTTCCTCTCCTGTGAAATGGACATCTAACTCCCAGTTTATTTTGAAAATTAGATGAGTAACATATTAAATCATGTAGCACAATACCTGGCACAGAGAAGTTGCTTCACAAATGCCCACTTTCTTTCTAACTAATGAAAAGGCAATTGAAAATGGCTGTATACCTTGCCTAATCTCTAAATATAAGAAATCATATATGGTTCCATGGTAGTCACAAGAGGTGAAATGTATCCTGGCCTCTTCAGCAGGGGCTTTGGGATGTTATAAAAAGTAAAAAAGCAGATCTTAGCCAGGGGCTGCCGTTGTTCTTTGTGGGAATGCCAAGCACACAGGAGAGACCCTGGAACAAGAATACTTGATGGCTCAGAATTTAATCAGGTTGGGTGTCAACACTGCATTATGGATATGACTTCTAACAGAGCTATAATCTATAGCAATATCCTTTAGATAAACACATAGGGCGCTAAGTCCAAAGGGAGGAGTGCTGGCCTGAAGGGTGGGAGAATGGATGGAGGCAGACTGGAAACATTAATTAAGTCCAGGCACTGAACACTAATTTGTAATACCATCCCCATGGTTTACATAGCATTCAGGTATATGCGTGAAAAACACTGCAGTAATATGATAAAGTCCCACCATCGGGCATCAGGATAACGTGTGCTATGAGCTTTCTAGAAGCTAGTTATGCATACCCCTCCACCCAGCACAGAGAATACAGGAGTGAACAAGTTGTAAAAAGAGCCTGCCTTCATGGAACTTGCAGTCTAGTAGGGGAGACAGAAAACAAACACATGGACATATACTACCAAGGGGTGACAACCACTATGAAGCAAAGTGAATCATGATAAGGAGTCCATGAGTGACAAAGTAAATGAGGCCGAGCCTAGAGGTGTTGTTTTCAGATAGAGTTGTCAAGAAAAGTGTTTCTAAAGAGATGGCTTTTGAACAGAAGGGTGAATGTGGCAGGGGAGTAAGCCCTGCGAAGATCTGGGGAAAGTCAGATGACCCAACAAGTGCAAAGACTTTGAGGCGTAAATGAGCTGGTGAGTCAAGAAGGGAAAGATGAACAGCACAGGAGTTGTAAGGGAAAGATCAGAGAAGAGATCAGAAAGGTAGCCAAGATCTGACCACTTCTAATCATCTTGGTCT
Source organism: Eonycteris spelaea (assembly GCA_003508835.1). Classification (NCBI taxonomy): domain Eukaryota; kingdom Metazoa; phylum Chordata; class Mammalia; order Chiroptera; family Pteropodidae; genus Eonycteris; species Eonycteris spelaea. The sequence continues at coordinate 2,727,448 of PUFA01000200.1, forward strand.
AAGCCTCCACCATCTCTTGCCTGGATTTCTATAATAGTCTCCTTAGCTGGCCTTCCACTTTCTGCCCTTGGGTTCCTTCAGTCTATTCTACTGGTTTCCAAACTTTGCTGCACATTAGAATCACTTGGGGAGCTTTTAAAACTTCCCATACCCAGATCACATTCTAAACTAATTAAATCAGAAAGCCTGGACGTGGTGTTAGGTATTAGCATTTGATGCTTCTGGTCTGACTCTATCCATCCTCCCATCCTCCATTAATGTTAATGATCCCCAAATGATTCCAATGTACTGCAAAATTTGGGCATCACTGTCCTATTCTCAACACCGCAGTTAGAGTTATCCTAATAAAATAAGTATCCCTCCCTGCTTAAAACCCTTCAATTGGCCTCATTGCACTTAGAATAAAATCAAACTTTTTCCTATGACTTACAAGATCATATCTTGACCTTGTAGCTCCTAAACATGACCTATCTGACCCATGCTCACCTCCCCATTGTCATCTGGGGGTATTGCACCCCTCACTCACCATGCTCCAACTACAGACGTTCTTTCTGTTTCTCAAATATACTGAGCTTCTCCTGCCTCAGAGATCTGGTACCTTAAAACTGAAACATTTTTCCTAATGAGATGTGCATGTCTAGCTCCTTCTTGCTTATCAGGCCTCAGCCCTAATATCATCTTCCCTCAGATGCCTTCCCTGACCCTTCCAGTTAATTTTGTACCTACATACATACCCATATGGGTGCTGTCCAGACTCTCCTTTAGGAGAACTTATTTCCCCAGCCACTGGGAATGCTTCTAGCACTTGACCTTGGCTGGAAAGACCACACCTTTCCAGCCAAATTCAGACTGCCTGCATACAACGACTTGTTATTGGTGAAGTTTAAGGACACAACCACCTCGCTGCAATATGGGACAATTCTGAATGGCCTTCACAGCCTCAGTACTCACTAAGGGAGATGACCAAAGCTTTAGCTAACCAAATGCCATAACCTGTCTCCCTCTTTCCAATCCTGCTTCCTGCCATTCTACAAGAACACTTAATCCAAAGAGCACATCCTAAAAATATTCCAGCACATTAATTTCTATGTCAGAATCCAAGATAACTCAAATTGCAGACATTAGTGCCAGTAATGTGAGGAAGTAAACACTAAGACACTTGCCAGACAGTTGGCACTGAGGCCCTCTTCACTAGCAATAGGTGGACCAAGAATAGCTCCAGAACAAGGTTACAATTCAATGGTTAATAATTGTACCTGTGGAAACTGAGATGTAATACTGAAGAAAATTCACCAGCAAAAGTGGAATTCGGTGGGCTTTGGTAAATGCTATTGATGCTTCGGAGAAAGATAACAAAAGGCTATGAATTATTAATCCAAGTGTGAAAACTATAGGGCGTCCCTGGTAGAAAGTAAAGAGGTTCTCATCCCTTGCATCCAGAGAACAAAGAAAGCTAAGGTCCAGGCCTAGAAATTAATCATCTGAGTACCAGAGTTCCAAAGAAGCTGAAACTCTTAACCACAGGTCTGTTAGGCCAAGGTCAGGACCCTGGTTGGGAAAGAATGGGGATCTAAATCGTGGGATGGGATACCTGGGCCAATGCACTTGAAAAATCTGGAATCCTCAGAATTTCCCCTGAAACTTATGCATCTGCAAAAGTGGCCAACTATTCTATAAATATTCCCTCTTTTTCTGAGGGTGATGCAGAGTCTCCTCCTGAAAGTAATATGTGCTCCCTCAGGATCTGAATCTGACTCCATTCCTGCTCAAAAGGCCAATAGCTAGGATTACATCACAGTATAACCTGTCTAGGGGAAGTACTGAGATTAACTTCAAAGTAGCGGCTGGGACTAGTCAGCATGAACCAGCAGGAGCCAATAGGGTACCATGGGACTGAATTCTGAGTGTAACTGGGTCAAGGGGGAGCCAGACGTAAAACTGGATTAAAGATATTGATATGGGAGCACTCACTAAAGATACAAGATTTAACAACCTGGCAAGGATCCTGGATGGATAGATGGATGGATAGATGACTAAACTAGTAACATAGTCATCTCTGTAATCCAGAATTTACTCTTCATATCTGATGAAAGGTCTTTATTTCCAGACCTAAAATGCAAGAATTTTCTTTCACAGAATATTTTTTCAGGTGTGTAAAGTATCAATCATTTATTTTTTTTATTCACTCATCTATTCAATTATTCATTCAACAAAAAAAGGTTTTGAAGAGGCTATTTAAATAAGAGGATGTGATCCAAGCCACTGGATGAGCAGATTTATAACTGAAAAGAGAAACATAAAGGGCATAGTGAGATTGTTACATATATATGTATGTATATATATATATATATATATATATATATATATATATATATACATACTCCCATGAAAATATGATTTAAGGGAGAAGTTTTCTGTTTCATCTGTGGGTTTCTTGGCAGTTGAGATAGTGAGAGAGATGGCAACATGCTCTGTAATGTCAACAACTTTTTATTCCCAAATTTGCAAATGAGTCATCAGTTACTTCTGTCAATTTTTCTCAAGTATCATATAACAGCTGTAGTTTGAAAATTACATTGTTTACTGAGTCAACTGTTGTTTCCTGTGATTGTTTGAAAGTGATGTGTGAACAATTCTGGCAGCATCTTTCAATATATTCTACTTCTTTAGTTGGCACAGAGAACAGTTAAGAGAAATTAAGATGCATGGTGCTTGTCAAACATGGCTGCAAATTCTTTGAGACTGTTCTCATTAAGATATGGGGTCCACGCACTCTCCCTTTGACTCTGGGTGGGCTTGTGACATCTTTGACAGAATATGTCAGAAGGGACTTTATGTTCTAAGACCAGGTCATGAAAAGCTACACAGATTCTGTCTAACCCTCCTGAAACGTTTGCTTTCTTTGAAAGCTCAATCTCAGGATGCTCTCTCTCAGGAAACAGCTATCATAAGAGGTCTAAGTCATATTGGTGACCACAAGTAGGTGCTCTGGTCAACAGTCCCAGCTTATGTAACAGATGTGTGAGTGAAGAACCTTGCAGGTAATTCCAGTCTCTAACTGTTCAAGTTACCCTGGATGTATGAGTCTTCCCAGGTGAGGCCCCAGGAAATGTGGACCAATCCCTGCAGTGCCCTGTACCAATTCTTAATATACAAAATCTTTGTGCATAATAAACAGTTGTTTCATGGGGTAGTTTGGGGTTTGTATGCAGCAGTAGTAATTGAAAAAGAATGATTAAAACAAACTTTTTGGCTGAAGCACTGAAAGGTGGAAACATCTTAATATAGAATATTGATAGTAAATAAATTAATTAACTATAAGAAAGATTCATAAGAATGGGAAGGACAGCTTGAAGGCAATAGTCTCATTTTCGAGATTAAATTATTACACAATATCTGGGTTATGGGATTATTCATATCTAACCCATAATTTAGGAAACATCAAACAGTCTATTACTTTAATTATGCAAAAACCAGTGTTCTGACATCCTCGGGCATCTGGAGCATAGCCATCAATCTAGAAATGAAAAAGTTATATAGCCATAAAAAAGCAAACAGATAAGATGGACTGATGGATGAATAGAAGGATGGATAGATGGATAGATATAACAAGTGTAGTGATAAAGCAAGTATAGTAAAATGTTAATTGTAGAATATAGATATATGACGATGTATTATATCTTTTGCAGTATACAAAACTGCAAAAGTGAGTGCCTTAAAACAGTACACATTCATTATTTTAAAGTTTCTGCGGATCAGGAATGTGGGAATGGCTTAGCTGGGTCTTCTGGCTCACGGTCTCTCACAAAGTTGCAGTCAAGGTACTGCCAGTGCTGCAATCATGTTAAAGTTTGACTGGAGTGGGGTAGGCCAAGTTTACTCAAGACATTATTGGCTGGATTGAATTCCTTGCTGGCTTCTCTCAGAGAAAGCCAGTGATAGAGTAAGAGAGTGCTAGCAAGACAGGAGTCACAGTTTGTGCTGTAACGTAATTCCGGGAGTGGCACCACATCACTTTGGCCATATTCTATTCATTAGAAGAAATGATTATGTGCAGCCCATCCTCAAAGGCTTCAACAATAATGTGGGGATCATTGGAGGGGAGATCATCTTGGAAGGCTACCTACTAGGATTAGATGTAAAATAAACATTTTCATTATGTTTGGAGAAATTATTTTATATGTATCAAATCTCTACTGTGTGCTGTGTAAGAAGCCATAGCAAACTTCAGGCTTTAATGTGATCAATTATATAAAATAAGGCACCAGTTTAGAAGCATTGAGGCACATACAGAAAAAGAAAAAAGCCACAGCTAATATGAGAGAGAGAGAGAGAGAGGAGAGAGAGAGGAGAGAGAGAGAGAGAGAAGAGTTGAAAGTTATCTGGGGTCATATGGTATTGGGGGACAAGAAATTCCACAGAGCTCATCGTTCCTGAGAGTATAGGTAAAATAGAAGACAATAAAATGAAAACAATAAACAACATGTATAAAACACTATGAGCCATACACCATTCTAAATTCTTTACACATATTAACAGATTTAACCCACACAACAAAACAACGAGGGAGATAGTCTTATTACACCCACTTAACAGATGAGGAATTCAAGGCACAGAAGGGTTAAACAATTTTCCCAAGCTCATAGACCACTCTTAAATCTTGAAGATGAACTTATATTTACTTTTAACAAGGGAAAGAAACATGTACTATGCCTTAGAAAGATTTTCAACTGTAAGAGTTCAAATCAAAAGCATTCTTGAGCTAAAGGCTATAAACTTGAGTTATCTGAAATGTTCCCTTATATGGAGCAGCAGAGTTCTGCTGCTTTCCTGAAGAGAGATTCCCTGACCTATGAAGATTTCATCCTTTCTTCTTAAATGCCTGCTTTTCTGCTCCAAAAGCCTTGCAGCCATGGCAACCCACCAAGCTTGTGATCCCTACCCAGGGCTGTGAGATAAAGTACAGAACTCAGGGTAAATTGGAATTTCAGATAAACAACAAATACTTTTGAAAAGTGCAAGTATGTTCCAAATGTTGCACGGGTCATAAAATTTAAAAGTATCCATTGTTTATCTGAAAGTCAACTTTAACCAGGCAACTGATATCTTTATTTGCTCATCTGACCACCCTATTCCTAACAGAACTCTTCCTGCCAAACCTCTAAACCTCCCACGTCCCTCTTTTTAAATCCTCCAGGATTTTGATTTCCACCTTTCTACCTCACAAGCCTGAAGGGAAGAGAGACTGGAGAGTTTAAGCTCCAGCTGCCAGAGGCTAGAAAGGCCTGGGGAATTGTTCCTGGCATCCACAATTAGCGCTGGAGTGCATTTTCCCATAGAAACAATGATCTTAATGGCAGTGGGCTCCCTAGTGCTATGGGCCCTATAGTCCAACCATATTCTGGATTAAATAGGCTTTTGTGGACTGGCCTGGGAACCTTCTCACCATTTGTAACATTGTTTCCATGGGAAAAAATGCTTCTCAAGTCCAAACAACTGACTTACAAACAAACTTTTGGAACAAAACCCATTGGTAAGTTGGGGAAGCCTTGTAGACACTCCCAGAGTCATTCAAAGGCCTGTGACTTCACTCCAAGATGTTAGCAACGTTTAGGACTACTTAGCATACCAAAGGGAGGCCACTGGGTTTGCCAAAGAAACTTTAATAAGCAAACAGACAAGACTGACAGATCCATAATAGACAAGCTGACTCCGCCTTTGATTGGCTACATAGGCCAGCATTTACATTGAATGATTTCCCTTAATCAAACACATGCCTTATCTGGACAGGCAGGACACTTATCCGACTAAGTGGGTGGTTATTAAGGAGATGGCAGGTATTCTGTATCTAATTGTACATTTAGTACCCTTTCACAGACACCAGAACTCCAAAGGAAAGACAAGCTTATTTTTTTTTGCCTCCATTGTCTGATATTTTCAATGTTTCATTGGTTCGTTCACCTTGATGAAAACAGAGCAATTATGCAGCTTTCATCTGCTTCTGTGAAAGGCATATGGAAAATTCTGCTTTCAGGAATAAAATGTTAATTCTAAAAAAGTACTTCAAGGCATTCTGAGAGGCGGCCTCCCATATTGCTGAAATTACATGAGGCACTGCTGCATTTGCATAGCAAATGTGACAGGATGGTTACTTAAGAGACTAAAACACGAGGAATATCATGTATAGAGAGACCTCATTTCTCATTAATTATTATTCGAAATGAAATGTAATGCCAGGAGCTATAAGGTGCCAGAAGTAGAAGGAAATACATCATCATGTATTTAAAAACCCTTACAGAGTATAATAATAATTAAGAAATTATTACACTACTGATCTTTTAGAAGCAGTGTAACCACCTGTTCACGCCTTTATTAATCATCAATTTTCTTCTTCGTTAACACTGCACAGCAAAGATTATTAAAGGGAAGAATACAAAAATGGAGGTACTGAGAAATAATTTATATCATGAGCAAAAGTATATTAAAATGCATCATTTTAATTAAGACTTTCACAAGTAGAGTCAGTCATATTTTAGGTCTGGTTTATGGCAACATATAATTTGACTTAAAAGAATAGCAATACATATTAGTAATTATTGTTGTTGATATTATTAATTTGCTCTAAAATTAACTCTAAGAGATTCTTATTTTCTCCTCTGAGCAGCAAATAAGCACTATCATAAAAGTGTGTTTACTGGGTAGTTCAGAAGGATGCACTCAGTCTGGCTGTAAGCAGGTGAAGGTACTGAGTCTCTCAAGGAAGAGGATGGGCTGGGGCTCTGTCTGTACAGAAAACCTTGATCTTCGTATCCCAGTCAGCTGAGTTCTTGCCCAGGTAACTAGCTATTAGGGAGACATTGGTGCCACCAAATGCCTGTCACTGGGGAGGAAAGTGAGACCTGGAGTCATAGTGCTCTGTTCAGTTTTTGACAGGGGCATTTTATTGAGCATGTGACCCTGGACAAGTCACTTAACTATCCTCAGATGCAATTACTTTTTTTTTTCTTTTGGCAGAATCTTTCCAAACTTTAATGAAAATTTCCCAAAGGTCTTTGTTATTGTTATTTTTTCAAATTATGAATGTGGAAACTGCTTACTAACACATAAAAGCAAATAAGATCGTATATTCTGGCAATGATTTTTATATCAACACTAAATTGTTTTATAGGTTGAATTGCGAGAACTCTAGCTATCACTGTTTATTCAGAAACGATTTTTATTTTATTTTTTTAAATGAACATAAAGTAAAATTGACTTTTGGGTTGTACAGTTCTTTGAATTTTAACACATGTATACATTTTTTATAGCTACTAACCACAATCAGGGTACAGAACAATTCCATCACCCCATAAACTGCCTCCCTGCTATCCCTTTATAATGACACTCTCCCCTTACCTAACCCCTCACAACCACTACTGATTTATCTTTTCAAGATTGTCATATAAATAAAATCTACAGTGTATAATCTTTTGATATTGGTTTCTCTCATTCAGCAATGGCTTTGAGATTCATTCAAGTTGTTTGGTGTATCAATAGATCTTCCCTTTTTATGGCTTTGTGATAATCCATTGTATAAATGTACCACAATTTGTTTAACCAATCACCAATTGAAGAGTATTTGGGTTGTTTCTAGTTTAATTATGTTTCCAACTGATTAATTACAGAGGTGATTAGGAATAGACCCACAGACATTCATGTGCAGGTTTTTATATGAACATAACTTTTTCATTTCTCTAGGGAAAGGTGATTGCTGAATCATGTGGTAAATATATGTTGAGCTTTATAAGAAATTATCTTTTTATCAGAGTGGCTCTACCATTTTTTATACCACCAGCAATATGTAAGAGTTCCAGTTGCTCTGCATTTTTTGTCAGCACTTCATATCATCGATATTTTTTACTTTAGCCATTTAATAGGTTTGTAATGATATTTCATTATTGTTTTTATTTGCATTTCACTAATGTCTAATGATGTAAAACATATTTTCATGTTTTTATTTGCCAAATGTATATCTTCACTGATAAGTCTTGAAGTATTTTGCCCACTTTTTTAAAAATCTGGGTTGTTTATTTTCATATTGTCAAATTTTGAGAATTCAATATATATTCTACATACAAATCTTTCATGAGATATGTAGTTTACAAATACTTTATCTCAGTCTGTGGTGACTTTTTTATCTTGATAGTGGTTTTGGCAGAGCAAAAATATTTAATTTTGATGAAGTCTGATTTATCATTTTTTTTTCTTTTATAGATCATGTTTTTGGTGTCAAAGTCTAAGAAGTCTTTTTACTAAATTCAAGTCAAAATTTTGTTTTTTTTTAAAGTTTTGTTGTTTTAGATTTTACATTTAGATCTATGGTACATTTAAAGTTAATTTTTATATAAATATGAAGTTTAGATCAAAGTTTATTGTTTTGCCTGTGGACGTCTAATTGCTCCACCACTATTTGTTGGAAAGGCTATCCTTCTGCCATCGAGTTTCTTCTGCACCTTTGTCAAAAATAAATTGGCGCTATCATCTCTTAACCAGGGATTAGCAAACTATGGCCCACAGGCCAAATCTGGCCCACCATCTATTTTTGTAAAATAGTTTTATTGGAACACAGATAAGATACACCCACTTGTTGACATATTATTTACATATTGTCTATGGCTGCTTTTGTACTATAAGAGCAGAGTTATATAGTAACAGAGACCATGTGGTTTATATATTAAAACTCTTTTCTTTTTTGTCTTTTACAGGAAAAGTTTGCCAACCTCTGGTCTTGGCTACTACAATAGTCCCTGAAGTACAATGAGTAGGACTGTTAGACTATGACCTTGGCAATTCATTCTAGGTTGCCTGGAAAATGAGCTAGCTGGAGCTGAGGGTTTCCCCTTCTCCTAGAAGGGAAGGAGCTGCACCCAAGCTCAGGTTCCCGAGACTGGTGTCTTCTTCACTCCAACAATGGAGATTATAATGTTCCTTGGGCAGCTGGCATTCCCAGACAACTCCTGTAAACCACTGGCACCCCAAATCCAAACTGCCTGTTACTCAGAAGCTTGTGTAGTCCCCATTAACAAGACTTCTCATTCATGTTTTCCCTGTGAAAAGGGGGACTTGGAGTGGGGCACGTTCTCCTTACTGAGACCTAGCAGTGCTCTGCCCTTTGGCTCACATCCCGATAGGATGACTAGAGAATAGAATGTCTGTGCCCCTTTTATCCCCAGTTATCCTGCACTGTAAATTTTTACTTTTTAAATAAAAACCATTCCTTAAACTATACTATATGGCTTTGTGAAATTTACACTGAAGGCTGTTGCATAACAGCTGACAACCCTGAATGGACCATCTTGCATGCCCACAGGGACCCCAAAGTGATCCATCTAGCACAACATTCTCCTAATTGACCTCCCAGCATCCAAGTTGACTCTCTTCCAATTTATTCTTCACACTGCAGCTAGCATAGGCTTTCTAAACAAACCTATGATGTCACCCACCTTACTCCTACAACCCAATTTAAGACAATTCAATGATTTCTTATTGGTCTTAAAATAGATAAAAATCTTTAACATGGCTTAATAAGACCCAACATGATCTAGACCCTGCCTTTCTCTCCAGTCTTATTTCCTACCATTCTTCCTCTGTCTCTGAACTCCAGCCAAACAAATCAAACTTTAGTTTATCTCAGTGAGTGTTCAATATACACATGAAAGGAGTATTTATCCTGCTGTTGTTGGCTGGAATATTTCATAAATGTCAATGAATTTTTTGTTGTTAATGGTGTTGTTCAGATATTCTATATACTAGATTATTTTTGTCTACTTATTATATCAATAACTGAGAGAGGAGTGTTGAAGTCTCCAGTTATACTTGTGGATTTGCCTTTTTAGTTCTGTTAGTTTTTACTTCATATATATAAATCTCTGTTGATGGTGTATACACATTTTGGATTGTGATTTTTTTCTTGGTGATTTGACCCATTTACCATTACATAATGGCCCTCATTATCTGATAATCTTCCCTGTTCTTAATTCTAATTTGTTTGAAAATCATTTATCCACTCAAGTTTTCATTGGATTAATGACTAATGTCATATATTTTTACATTCTTTTACTTTTCATCTAGCTATATCATTATATTTAATCTGAGTTGGTTTTTTTTATATAGCCTATAGTTGGGTCCCGCGGGGTTTTAACATATTCTGACAATATCTGAATTTTAATTGGTATGTTTAAATCATTCACATTTAATGTAATTGCTGATATGTTTGAATTTGGATCTACTCTTTAGTATTTGTTTTCTATATGTTTTACCTATTTGTCATCCATATGTCTCCTGCCTTTTCAGCCTTCTTTAGGGTTATTTGGACATTAGCAATGTGTGCTAATTTATCTATTGTGTTTGCAATTATGTATTTTTGACTAGTTCTTTCTATTATTTGTTGCTCTAGAGATTACAATGTACATATTTAACTTTTCACAGTCTACTTAGAATCAATATATTACCACTTCAATATAGAAATCCTACCAACATATTGGTTTCTTTACCCTCCCTTATTTTGTGTTCTAATTGTTATGCATTACATCTTTGTACTTTAAGACCCAGTAAGTATTATAACTTTTGGTTTCAGTCCTCAAATATATTTTGAGAACTCGAGATGAGAAGAATTGTCTACTAAAATCACCCAGATATTAACCGTTTATGTTACTCTGCTTTCATTCTTGATATTCCAAATTTTCTTTTGGTATCATATCCCCCACTGAGTGAAGAGCTTCCTTTATGAAATCTTTTGAGAAATTATATTGGCAATGAATTCTCTTAGTTTTCCTTCATATGAGAATGTCTTTGTTTTAACTTCCTTCCTGAAGGATATTTCTACCCAGAACTCTTGGTTGACAGGTTTTTTTTCTTTTAGCACTTTAAAAATGTTTTGCATATTTCTTCTGGCCTAAATGATTTCTGATGAATGTCAAACATTCCCTGAGCAGCAGTATGGTGGTAGCTGCTAGGTTGGCTTATTATCCTTCCATAGATTTGCTAGTATAGCAAGCCCAAATGAAGTTAGACAGTTAATTACTTAGCATAAGCAAGATCGGCTTAATGTCAGCTCTCTGCATTCTCGGTCCTACAGAATGACACCAAACCTGATGGGTCAAATGATTAACAACATGAGCAGGAGTCACTCATGGAAGAGTCAATTCTATACTGTAGCAAAACAGTTTTATTGCCTGCAGTTGTATCTCAAGGGGAAGAGGCAAGGTGGACAGTCCAGGGAAGTAGATGAGGACCTGGTTCACGGCAGCCTCTTGGAAGATAAGGAGGCAAGTGACAATTCCTCATAAGACTGCCTGTTTCACCATGTTTCAAGAGAATAACAGGATGCCTGCTCCCCCCCCACCAAAGTTTACATAAAATTATGGTTTAGATTTGCCTATGTAGACTATGTGGATACATGCAAAGTAGCCAGAGTGCCATGATGAAGCTGTTCCACTACAACAAAAAATCCACAGTTATTAAAGTTATTATTTATAAGTAATGTGTTGCTATTTCCCTGGGTACATTCAAGATTTTTTTTTCTTTATCTTGTTTTAGTAGTTTTATTATGTGTTTAGGCCTAGATTTCTTTTGGGTTAACTTGTTTGGATTTCAATGAACTTCTCCGATCTACAGGTTTATGACCTTTACTAAATTGGGATCATTTTTCATTCATTGTGTTTTTTTTTTTCCAAATTTTACCTGCATTGCATTCTGTCTCCTCCATTTGTGGTACTCTTATAAACCTGACCCCTTTGTTCAAAGAAAAAGGTTCCCTTTCCTTAGAGTTTTAGGTACCTAAGAGCTCTGCTGCCCTTGCTGTCATTGCCACCACTACCACTATGGGATTGTCTGAGGGCTGAGATGAAAATAATGAGGGAAAGAAAAAAGTAAAATGAGGGATTTCCGCTACTCTCTCTGAGTCTTAGTTATATATTTTCCTGCTTCTCGGGCAGAACAAGAACTAGAATTTTTCCCTGGGGCCTTCTCTGAGTTCCAAGCTACCTTAAACTAAGAACTGGAAATACGGGAGGGAAAATGAGAAACTCATCACCAATTTGTTGGTACTTAAAATTACGGTCTTTCTCAATGACCACCTACCTTCTACTTTACTTTTTAAAGTTCTCAAAGAGCTGCTCCACGTATTTTGTCTAAAAGTGATAGCTGCAGTCAATAAGAGAGACAGGGTAGAATGTGATTAATCCATCTAGCCTGAAACCAGAACTCCCTCAGCCTCAGTTTTGGCACATAGAAATGAAACAGTCTATAGGCATACAGCTTAAGTAAATTAAGAACATGATCTTACTGTTTCTTGAAATTTTTATCCAGGAAGATGAAAATTGTATTTAACTTTTTGATTGTTTCAGGGGCTTCCCCAAAATTCATTTATTTGAGCAAAAAACAAACAAACAAACAAACAAAAACAAAAAAAACCCACTCATCAGAGTAATGACTCCCTTCTAAAAATGATAGGTAATTTACTGAGCTATTTATATGATTGTTACTCTTCAAGTTTTACTTCAAGACTCTTACCTCACTGTGTCCACAAGTTCCAAGCTATTTAATATATCACAAGTTATGTCCAATCCTAATCATGCTGAAGCATCAATTTATCTACCTCATATCAGACTTTGCTTGATCAACAGATTATTATGGTGGTGTTTTTGTTTTTGTTTCTTTGGAAGTTGGCAGTTGATAGCCCTTACCCCAAAATAGTCTCAAGGGACCAAGGCAGCAATTAAAAACCCTTAATGATACTTTCAACTTCCACAAAAATAAGTTATAACAGATTACTAAATAAAAATCTCAACAAAAGTTTATACATCACAAATGAGAGACATGAAAACTGTCCAATTCATTACACATACAACCTTTCTTTACTAACTAAGAAGTTCACCCTCCTAGCATTGTCAATGAGAGTTTCCTACATTTGTTTTGCTTTGTTACACATGATATAGACGAGACAATTTTATCTTTTCTATAATTTTCTATATTAGAAAATTTTCTATATTAGAGTCATGTGGTTAACTCCTCCTGGGTCTCTCCCACACTCCCACACAGCCACCACAAAGCACTTATATTCCTTTCTTCATCAAACCAATGTTCCTTGTTTTAATGTAACCAAATCTATCACCTGTTCTGTAGTGAACCAAACTATAATTATTGTTTGCTTGAGTTGTAAATGTCACACACTAGTGTATTAATATAGGTATGCGTATAATTAAAGAAATATGTCTGAGCTAAAGGAAGAAAAATAACCTATTCAAACCTTATTCCAATTTATTTACAGGTAATCTTGCTTGTCTATTCTTCTTATTTGCCTAATTTCTCAAAGGCTCTTTTCTCCCCGTTTTGCTTTTTATTTTAAAGAGAACTGACATTTTTAAAAATTCTCATGTAAATATCATGTTATACCTGGTATAATCAAGATGTGAGGGAGTGTGATTTTTTCTGTGTTTTTAAATTTAGCTTTGCATTTTAGAAATGTTGCTGTAGTTTTAACTGTCATTACTTTTAACTGTTGCAGTTTCATTCTACTTCCCAGCTTCATTTTATTGCCCCAAAGTCTCCACTCCTGCTTGACCATCTACTCTACTCCCCTTTGTATTTCCCATCTCTATCAGGACTGGCTCACATATACTCGCACTGAGATTTGTTTCTGGTAAAGTGTGCAGAGATAAAGCTATATACACTAGAATTTTGCTTGAGGGGAACTCTCAATGGGGAACGGATTTATATAATTCCATGTTTTGGGGTGAGGCTTTATCTGTTCTTTAGGCTTCTTATCACACAAATTCACAGAGCTTTTCTGTATAATATTTGTATTTCCCTGTTTACAAATCACTTTGATATGCATTTGATCTTCACGAGGACTGCTGAAGTAGACAGATGAGACAACTTCCTTTAGAATTTGGATAGCTTAACTGACTTTTTATTTCCAGATCAAGCCTACACATGTTCCAGGCCAGCCCAAGTTGAAATACAAATTAATGAAAGAAGGCAGAGATAGCAGCAAATCAGGGCTCAAGAGCTATTATGTACCAAACCTGACTCAGCCTTTAACTCTAAGTATGACTTTAGACAACTTAGTTCCCCTCTGTGAGTCTCAGTCTCTCCATCTTTAAAGAAAAGTGTTAGACTAAGGGTTTTAATGGCTCTAAGAATCTGCTTTTAAATATTGACTTTAATTGGCTCTCCCTATCTATTCAAAGACATACTAGGTCAGTGACTCTCAGTGGACAGTGGGACCACATTCCCCAAGGTGGAGTGTGTCAGATAAGATTCTAAGAGTATATGGAATTTGAAAAGCCACTCAATATTCTAATCGAACATTTCTAAAAGGGATGAGTCTTGGTTTTTTTATTGCAAACTGCAGAATGCAAAGTTAATATAGTCTTTTAGACTGATGAGAAAATATACTCAATTTTAGAGTTGGTATCAGGGGAAGAGTAGTAGATTATCTGTTGACTTAAAGGGTCCATGGGTTTTAAGAAGTAGAGGATGTTCTGTTTGGCTTGCCGGAGTAGCAGGCAGCGCTGGGTCAGGAGCCATAGACCCTTTAGCCACTCCTTTTCCCCAAGGAGTTGCTGGTGCATTCTGTGCCAGTTGTGGTTATCACTCTCCTTCTCTTTCCTCTAGGTCCCTGCCTGCATCCTTGGGGGTGGGGAGGAGAGATTTCTACTGCAGTGCTCTCTCCTTGCCACAGTAGTTCTCCTCCCCCATTGAATTACTGACTGAATTACTGCCTGCTACATACCAAGTGGCTGATTACTTAGCCATTTACCTTGTTTCAGTGTTCTCCTCTATAGACAATTTAATTTCGGTTTTCATCTCCATGTTGTGCTTTTCCTTTTTCATTCTCCCAACTTGTTGATCTCAGCAAGTATGCCCTTGCTGCCCAAAGCACTCTTTATTTCATCTCTCATTAAATTTAATCCATCTGTTTACATCATTACTCACTCTTGCTGTTTTTCATCTCTGCTTTGCCAATTATCACATCGGTTTACACCCCTTCTCCCAGACTCATCTGCAGTTTTGTCTAGCTAGCATTTATCCAACCATACCTTTCTGTCATATTCTTGTAGATTGCTAAACCTGAAGCATCGATTTTCTTCTTTTTAGCTTGAGAAAATAGTTACTAGCTAAATGATTGTGCTTTTCAAGCCTTCCCCACTAGAAGCCCACAAATTATCATCGATCAAGGACTTTCATTAAGTGCATCATTAAGCAAACACTATTCTTTAACACACCTCGAATCTGTCTTTCCCAGAAGAAGGGAGCAGGGGAGAAGACCAAGACAATTCTGTTGCTAAATTCCTCATATGAATATGGCACGAAGAGTGGCCCTTCATCTTGATGGGGCCTGCTCTCTTCTCCACACGAGCACATAACTGGCAATGACATAAATCAATTTTTTACGGATTAACACAGACTTCTACAGAGAAGACAGGCAGGGCTCCTAGTGACTCACATCTGAAGAATGCTCCTGATTTCTTTTCTTGCCCCCATTAAGATAAAATAAATGCAGAAGCTTGGAATTGAAAGTCTCTTGAATGCTAGCAAAGCTCTGTTGAACAAAGCAACTTGCCAGGAACTGCTGAACTCTCCTTGCTCCCAAAAATGCCACTGGAGCAGCCTTCCAAACCTCTACCTCTATGGTGTCCCCATCGCAAAGCCATTGTTTCTATTTCAACTGCTAATTGTGGCCACTGACACCTCATTTACCCCTTTGAAGCTCAGGAAAAAGGGGAAGTTGGAGGGAGGAAAGCACCTGGGAAAAATCACCCAAGAGCAAACATCAAAATGCTGGCTCTCTGCATGTACTTAAAAAAATATATCAGGGAAAGCCAGTGGGAGCCATGTTTCCTATTCTTAAAATTCCAGCAAGCTTCACTCTGCCCAGACCAACTTTTGAAATGCAAAGGAGAAAAAAAAAGGAAAGAAGGGATGATTAACAAAGAAGAAAATCCATGCTTAGATGATGATTTTACTTCCCAGATACGCCTTTCCTGCCTCATTAATATACCTCTGGAGTGGATGAAAGTACTTGGCACCCAAAGCAGGTAGTAATGGCCCATCAAGACATACCATGTCAGCTTCCTAATGCCTTATCAAAGGTTTATTGGACAGTACAGTCATCTTGCTACTCTCACTGGTTTTAAACAGTTACATGAAGAGAAATGAAAGCATGCTTTCCTCATGGCATTTTTTCCCAACCATTTTCTGACAATATCTTTCTAATGTATAAATTCATACTTCTCTGATAGTCTTTGGCTGGGCCTATTAACTAACAAATAAAGCCAAAGACAAGACCAGAAGTCTGAGTAAATGCATATGTTCATTTAAAGATGAGAAATGTGTTCACAGCATTTTTAAAATCCAAGAGAGCAATGGTATGTGCATGCCACAGTTTTACTGGTGCTTTGAACTTGAGATGTTGTAAGGGTGGTAAGTATGTTACTGGAACACTCTATATAGATGTAAGTTGAAACTGTATTAATAAACCAATAAAATGGAAAAGTTTGTCCTTACCAGTGGATTTTTACTTCCAAACCCAAGCTTAAGTGACCTTTTGCTGCTTTGTCCCTGTGCAGTAGTAGACAGTAGGTTTCAGTGCTCTAGATACTAGAGTGGGTTTAAAGTCTTTTGTGTATTAAATACTACCGTGTCCATCACCACCCCGCTCCTGTTCCTAGTGGCATTAGGCCTTTGAGCTATCTTTGGCTCCTTCCTAATCCCTTGTTCTTTGACTCACATCAATTGCCATGTCCTGTTGTTTTCTCCCTACTCGTCTTATAGACTCTTCTATCTGCTCCATCCTCTCCATAAGCTTCCCCCCTGTCACTCAGCAACTGTGTTACTTCTTGTTTGGATACTGTAATGATCTCTCTGAGGGTCTACACACCCCTGACATTCCACCCAATGAATGCACCCAATGCTGTTCTACCCACCACACTAGGGCCTGAGTGCTTATCCTGAAGTGCAGCCCTAATCATATGCCTCCTTACTCACACACTCCCATCAAAAACTCTGAAAAATTTCAATTTGCTTGCGAGAAAAATCCTACTGCTTTGCACTGGAATTTGAAGGCATCCACGATGAGAGTCCAGAAGACCCACCCATACACATTTCCATAACCAAATTTTGGTGCTACTGCTTCCCTTCATGTATTGTCTCTTCCATCCAAATTAAGCTACTTTGTGTTCCCCACATGCAAGCTGACTTCCCAAGCCTTGGCTCCTTGCTTAACTATCCCTTCCATCTTTCACATCCTGCTCCCACTCCACGCCTACCTATCTAAATCTTACTCACGCCTTAAGACTCTGTTCAATGTTAATTCTCCATGAAGTCCTTTTCTGTTTCCCACAGCCAGAGGTGATTGTCCTGCCCATTCTGACCCACTCCTCCCCACCCTTCACAAAATACTTGCTCTTTTCCTGTTTTGCTTTGTCACTGTTTGTCCTATATTTAAATAATTCTTCCTTATACATATAACTGCATGTTTCATTTTAAAAACTGTCATATATCTTACCTCATATGATCTTCTTAACAGCTCTGTGACATAGGTAGTTTTCACTGTCCTTTATCTTAACAGATAAAGAATCGAAGCTTAGAACAATGAAATGATAGTTTCGTGGGAGAGTCGGGAATCAAATCCAGGTTTGCTTCTCCAATTTCAAGTCTGTGTAATTCCTGCTCATCAATATGGAAAAAAAATGTGGTTAAGGTTTCTTTTTTAATGGGGGGAGCAAGTTTTAATTTGATGATAATCAGTTGTTTGAACTCAATTCATTTAGTCATCTCCCTCTAAGTGATTTGGGTGTAAGATGTCATAGGATAGTGGAAAGGATAGTTTTAACCTGTGATCTGCCACCTTCATTTATATGTTCTTGGCAAACCACTTTCTCACTCTGGTCTTCACTTTCCTGATCTGTGAAATGGACATAATTTTGCTTACTTAGCCAGGATTAAGAGGAGAATACATTTGGTAAGTACATATTAGGTAGTCAATAAAAAAGCAGAGGATCAGTCACCAAACCTTTTGTCTATGCGCCTGGGCATTCCCGGGAGGCCAGAGGAATTCACTGTAGTCTTCCATCCCCTTTTGAGAAATGGGGGCTGAGGGGATAAATGACAACTTGGTTACCTGAAACTTTTGTCCTGATGTAAATTAATAGACCAGAATTGTTCCTGAATTTTTCTAAGTGAGATGAGCTCAGAAAGTATCCAGAAGAGTCAATTTTTTTTTCAGAGCAACTTCATGCAAATGATAAGCCTTTTCAGAGGTCTGACCAGATTAACATTTAGGGATGGGAACCATCATTTGGATTTAATGCGAATGGCCAGTTTGTGATAGGACCACTTTGTGCTAAAGACTAATTTAACTCAAACATCTAGAGAGTACAGTGCTTAACAGACCAATGGTTCCAGATTGGTGTGACTGCTTGGCCATGTACCATTGCTGTCCCATTAGGTCCATCTAGCCTCCCACTACTTTGTCATTGGCCTTTTCTCTTGGACAGTCATCAAGAGACTGAATGATCGATTCAAAGTGGGAATAAATAATAGAGACACAGGTCAGAGGTAAACAGGGTAGAATTAAAAAAACAGCACAGTTACATACAGAGAAGTATTTTTTAAAAACAATGAATTTTCAAAGTGAACACACCCATGGATCTCTACCCAGGTCAGAAAATAGAATATTACCTAGATTTCAAAAGTTTACTTTATGCCCCTTCTAACCACTACTTTCTCCTCCAGGAAAGATTAATTTAATTGTCAAAAAGCCAGATCATAAAGGGGTGAAACTTCTAGAAGGCCATCAGTGCAGGAGGCAAAACACAGAGCAGTGAGTAGAATGTGGACATATGGTTCTTAACTGTTAGGCTGGTCTTTTTGTAGCCACACCGTGGCAAAAACACAAGTAAAATGGCAGCCTGGGATAGCAGAATGAGAATTGGACACACTTTGAAGTGTGATTGTAGGCAAGTTACTTCACTTTTCTCATTTTCCCCATCGTAAAGTGGGAAAAATGTCTACCTTGAAAGGTTGTTGTGACAAGTAAAATCATGCATTTATATTTAACTATATGAACTTAGTATGTGTTCAATGAATAGGAGTTGCTGTTTTGCCATTGTTATTGTTGGTGCAATATAATCCCAAACTCAAAGCATATGTGCTACTGAAGGGATCAGCTATGGCTACCATCATGTATTAAAAAAAAGCATGTTATTTCAGTAATCTATTTCTTTATTGCTTATTGAAAACAATATCAAATGTTTTGATTGAGTAGAGAGTGCCTAGTTCAATTCAGAAGTTAAGGCTGCACTACAACAATTGGTTTTTATGTTTTATTTAGCAAGCAATTATCCTTATTAATTGCCAAAAAAAGTTTAATAATCCCATGTCACAAACATTGTTATTTGGGGACTGATCTTCAGGGCAACATCTGTGAAAACAACAAAGTGACCCTTCATACACACTTCAGCTTGTTTGACATCTTAGAGATTACCTCCCTTTATTTCAACAGGTCTCAGCCCCAAACCCTGAAATTTCCCTTCAATAGAGCTGTAAGTTTAGTTTGCCACCCCAGTTTTAATTTATGTCAATAGCAGCAGCTGCAATAGGTGAAGCTTTGTGGCTGTTCTCATTGCCAGATACAAGGCTGGTTCCGACAAACATCCCTGAGGACCAGGCTACAGATGCCTAAGAGTTAATTCTACCTGCTTCATCAAATAACTGACATGTTCCTGGGCAATCAAGGCCCAATCTCAGCTCTGCCACTTGCAATTAGGACTGCAGGCAAACACTGAACAGAGAGCAATGGCAGTTCCCCATGGGGAGGGCTGCAGGGCTTGGGAAATAGTAGAATACAGAGCGCCCGAGGTCTGTGATGGGTAAATTGAGAAAGAGTAGGATGTCATGTTCAAAATGTTTTCCTTGAACCATATTTTAAGTTGCTCAGATTTATTATGGCCATTTTTCAAAGTCATATGTATTGTGATGGGTTGAGAAATATGTTATCTTTTCTGTTCTTCTAAAGAACACTTAGAAAAGGTGGACGTGGCTATTGATTGAAGCCCATTTTTAAAATTGGTATCAATAAACATATCTTTATTTTTTAACAAATGGTGCTGGGAAAACTGACTATTTACCTGCAAGAAAAAAAAGTTGGAATCTTACCTAATACCATATACAAAAATTAACTCAAAATGAATCAAAGATATAAATGTTAAGACCTAAAACAATAAAACTCTTAGAAGAAAACACAGGACAAAAGTTTCATAACTTAGGATTTGGTAATGATTTCTTAGATATGATATCAAATACAGTAAACAAAAGAAAAAAAGACAAATTTCATGAAAATTTAAAAAATTTGTATGTCAAAAGACACTATTCACAAAGTAAAAAGGCAACCTACAGAATGGGAGAAAATATCTGCAATTCATATATATGATAAGAAATTGATATTTGGAATATATAGAGAACTCCTAAATTCAACAACAACACAAAAAACAAACAACCTCATTCAAAAATGGGCAAAGGAGTACAACAGACATTTCTCCAAAGAAGAAAATATGAATAGCCAATAACATGAAAAGATACTCAACATCACTAATCTTTAAGGAAATGCAAATTAAATCTACGATGAGATACCACCTCACACCCATTAGAATGGCTATAAAAAAAAAACAACAGGAAATGAGTGTTGGTAATGATGTGGAGAAATTGGAATCCTGTACACTATTGGTGGGAATATAAAATGGTACAGCTGCCATGGAAAACAGTATGGCAGTTCCTCGAATTTTTTAAAATATAATTTTCATATGATCAGTAATTCTACTTTTTAGTAAGTAGCCAAAATAATGGAAAACAGAGACTCAAAAAGATTTTGTACATCCAGGTTAATTAACAGTAGCTAAAACATGAAAACAACCCAAGTGTCCATTGACTGATAAATGGATAAGCAAAATGCTTATCTACATAATGGGATATTATTCAGCCTTAAAAAGGAAGAAAATTCTGCAATATGCTACAACACAGATGAACTTTGAGGACATTATGTCTTGGCTATTTGAAATAAGCCAGACACAAAAAGACAAATACTGTATTAATCCACTTATAGCAGGAACTCAGAATAGTAAAATCATAAAGACAAGAGTAAAACCATGGTTGCCAGGGGTGTGGGGGCAGATAATGGAATTATTGTTTAATGAGGACAGAGTTTCTGTTTTACAGGATGAAAAGTGTCAAGGAATGGGTGGTGGTGATGGTTGCACACCAATGCAATACCACTGAAGGGTACAGTTAAAAATGGTTAAGATGGTAAATTGTATGTTATGTGTATTTTACCACAATAGAAAAATAACTATGACTTCCATGATCCTTTGCTTCAAGCCTTCAAAAGAAACACTTGGTAATATCTGGTAGGATGCTTCTTGTCCTCAGAATAAAGGAAAAGATATGTTGTTTACTTTCTGGCTTCCTTTTTCCAGTGCCCAGCATAACCCCTTTCTCCACCCCCATCTAATTTCATCTTGTCTTTGGGCCTATCCCACCTCAATGCTCCTACAGGCACCAACCATTGTCTTATCCCTAATATCCACAGTCCTAACTCTGCAGAGGCAGATACCCTGGACTTTCCAATCAAGGCCCATGGAGGCTTTTCTTTATAAACTCTGGTCTCCTGGCAAACCATGGCTCTTCGCAGAGATAAGATCCTGCTCATGCTTCTGTCTCCTTGGAAGTTTCTCAGATCCACTCAAGAAAACTTGATTTTTCCACTCCTTGCCACGTTTATACCACCTAGAGCCCACCACTGACTCCTTTGCATGGAAATGGATTGTTCATCTCTTGATCAAACACTCCGTGACCTCCCCTGAAGGCTGGGGGCAAATTTTATTATTTTCCTCTACATCTTTAGCTTTCAGCCCAGTGCCTGGCACATAAGGGGCATACAGTCATCCCCCTGATTGATGAATAAATATCTGTGCTGACTATACACTATGAAAAATTTTAGTTGCCAGCTGCTTTTGTCTAATTTTTCTCAAAAAGTAATAATAATTTCAATCTTTCCTACATTCAACATAAAGTAGAAACTTATTTTGCTGACATACCTGTTTATACTAAAAAAAAATAACTAGAAAACCCAACCAGGTTACTCTTCCAATAGCCCTCCTGCCAGCCTTCCTTCTCCCTTGCCAACCTTTCTTCCAGCAACCCCAGTGGACATTCTAGGGCTAGTCTTCTCAACTCATCACTCCTTGACTTTAGGTTTGACTATTTGACTCTACATTTGGGGAGCTGCAGGAGTTACATTCAACTCACACTTTAGCCAGGCATTCAAATTTGTCCTACAGCTAGCCCCCAAACTACATATCTAGATTCATATTACAGCACCCCTTTGAAATTTGAGTTATACTGGACTACTTTCCTTTTATTACATATATCATTAATTTTTATGCCTTCATACTTTTGTTTACACTGGTCACTTCTGTAACTTCCTTCCCTATCCTTTCATTCCCTGTCATCTTACTCAGGTTCATACCAGCCTCTAATGTCAACTTTGGCATGGAATGAGCTGCCTCCTTCTCTATGCTCCTATAAGACTTTGTGTATATACTTTCTCTGATTCCATGTATTCTTTGTATCTTACAACATTATTATTTGTTTACTTGCCTTGCACTAATATCCATATTTCTCTGTCTTCTGTGTTGGTATCTCTAGTACCTGCCCCAAGTAGGTACCCAATGAATGCTTATCAAACCAAAAAAAACCCCGTTAGTTATCCTCCAAATGTCATTTTATTTAGCATCAATTTTTAAGAACCTTAAATTGTGCTTAGATAAAATCAGACAGATTGTAATTTAAAACAGGATTTCTCTCCATTAACTTTTCTGAAAATGGTTTTACTTATCAAGAGAAAGCAAGTCCATCATAATTAGCTGGAAATTTTTTGTAAGATTGTTTTCAAATTAGTAAAGAGATCATTAGCTGAATCACACAGCCTTCATTACTTGATCATATGTGACAATGATTCTACCATTATTAAATGAGAATTAAAATATTTTTCTGATGATCTTGATTTTAACATGCATTTTAAAATGTATTGACAGCACTCTAGTGAGGACTGTAGGCAGCAGAGTTACCACAGATATTAGAAATCATTTTTTTCCTAATTCCAATTATTAAGGGTCAATCGACATTTTCATCTTGAAATGTGATTTTCAGGTACAACTGGTCCAGAGATGTGAGCTGAATGTGAAATATTTGATTCTGAAAGGCAAGTCACAGAAACCATGCCATTTTTAGAGATTAAAAATTGTCTATTGCTTTCTTTGGGGCTGGCTATGAAAAGAAATAGCCATGTATGGAATTACTTTGCTTTGGGGGAATTGCTTTTGTTTTTTAGTAGTTAAACCAGATTTATCTTCAGAAATGAAATGTTTCTCTGGATAATTTCTAAGGGATTCACTGTGATTGAAGCTTGCACTTTTGGCAATCTATTTGCCCTTTCGCATTATGCCACTACTCACTCACAACCTTCCTATAAACCAAGCAACCAGGAGCCTCTGGACAGTAAGAAGAGATGGAAAATGTACTGACTTGATGACTTCTCCCACGAGGTCTCTGGTTTAGAAATTCCCCACCTAGGTTAGGGAGAAAGACTGTTCGAGATCCCTGAGGTGTTTTCTAATCATTTAGGCCACTTAACACCTTATCAAGACAAGTCATTTAGAGAACATTAAAATTAATGTCCAAGAACATTAAATGTAAGTGAAAATATCCGAGAGATTTAATCACTCTGTGTAATCAAACTAAAGGCTCTAAGAGCTAAACAAGAAGTCTATGCCAGGAGTTACATCAGAAAGGTCAACAGGTGCCGACTTCCTTAACACCCAATCGCAAGCTTCAAAACAAGGGCCAGTCAAAAGTGACAGATTCCAGCCATGATGATGTATGGAGACCTTCTCCAGTGACCTGAGGTGGCAACCCACAATGTAATGACTCATCAGTGAGGAAAAAGCAGTAGAGAGGGATCAGGAAAAGTGTAATCTGGTTATGACATGTAATGTATGCCTAGAAACGAGTGTCAATTTCACCCAGACGGCCTTTTTAGTCTTGAAAAATTGGATCAACACAAATGAACGGAGTTCTGAAAGTTCAAAAGGTTTTCATTGAGAGAAAAAAAAAAGAAAGAAAAGATTGCTTCCTTAAAATCAAGCAATCACTCAGGAAGCATACAATGCTATTACTTCCAAATGTCTCTCATTACCACTCTGAATATTTTTGTCTCAGATTTATGGTGGTTCGAGTTCGTTTTCCTTCAAATCTTTCTTTATCCAAAGAGCTCGTTTTAATTTGTAACTTGGAAAAAATTAATTCCCCACAGACATTCACAGGCAGCTGCTACCTAGTGTTGCAAATTCTACTTTCAAATGGGATTCAATTTTTGCTCATTTTCAACCTGAATCCTTTTGTTCTGTATAGCAGAAGCATGCATGTCTATTTCCGCTGCCTTTTATACTTTTCTTGTTAAGACTTCTAGAATAAGAAATGCAAGCTTTTGAAGGCAGATTAATAAAAATCAGAAATAAGAACAGATTTCTGTTCTCAAGAACACACATAGCCAAGCTGAAGTCACAGAGCAGTGGGTGTCAGAGAACAGTCTGACTCGGCAGACAAATGTATTTATTGCATCTACATCTTAGTTACTTTGTTTGAACAGGCAAACTCACTTAGCAATTCACTTATCACGCCAAAACCCCAAGGCTTGTTTTATCTTGGAAAATGTTCATGTGCCTTCCAGATGTTGACAACAGGAAGCAGTAACCATGATGTCTGTTGTATGGGGAGGATGGGGAGTAGCAGAGGGTGTCCCTCAGAAGACTTCTCATTGGAGTGGTTTTTTTCATGGCAGTAAGTGCTGTATAGATGCAGTCTTTGTGTTGTTTGGAAGGTTTTTTTTTTCTTTGAAGGTTTTAAAATGCAGAGTTTTCAGAGAGAAGATGGTAAGACAGAGTGGTCCTAGACAATTCACTGTATAAATTACCTTCTGTTGAAATTAGAGGCTCTTAAGTGATATGTTACCTTGTCAACCTGAACATGATTACAAGAGATTTAACACAAATCGCACTATCCCCCTTCTGTACATATCACCCGTTATGCATGAGCTTGCCTGCACACACACAAAGAATTTGTAGATTCCATTTGTAGAGTCTGCCCTCTCCTAACCTGTTGAATAGAATGTGTTACTTATTTTACAATGATTGTTTTTAGTCAGCTCAATATAGATGAAAGCCATACACTCAAGGTGCCCACATATAAAATTTTCTTTTGACTTGGAACTGATATTATTCTCCATATTGTTAGGTCTAACAACTGTAGATCCAAGCCAGTCTGAGCTAGCTCAGTTTTTAAGAGTATTAGAAATATGCCACTTTTTTGGTGTGGTGGGGACAATTATTGTACTTTAGTTACATGTCGTATTTGAAACTTTGAAATGTTTCCTTGAGTTCAGTTCCAGGCTGGGGGTGGGACAGGGTAAGGATAGGAGATGGGTCCAGGCTGGTTTCCAATTCAAAAAAGAAATCTGATCCCACATACACAAGGCTCAACATAAGAGACCTTTGCTATTTAAGGAGGGGTCTCCAATTTCAATTCTTTTTAAAAGGGAAAACCTGGACCCAATCCATCTAAGTGAAGGACAGGTTTTAGTTTACTTAAGTCTCAAAGAGAAGAAAAGCCACCCCCCCCCGACACAACTCTTTGCTTACAAATCTATCCTAACTTTTTCCAGGCAAGACACATTTTGCTTCCCAGTTTCCAATCTATTAAGAGGTGCACAGGAACAGGCTTTTCCAGATCATTAAAGCATAAAGTTCCTCTATCAAATATTGACCAGGATTTAGTCCTCTTCCCCTCACTCATACCACACATACTGTGCTAACTCCTAATAGATGGTTGTCCTTGAAAAAAAAATCCCTTGACTCATTTGTAGGATTATTCGCTGCTCCTTAGAGCATATATAACTTTTCAAGAGTTAAAAATGTCCAGACAGTAGAACACCTTGCAGAATTAGCAGAAAATCATTAAGAAGCAAAAAAAAAATCTAAATTGAATTCCATAGATGTGTAACTTGGCTGAAACATGGCAAAATGCAGCCAAAAATGGAATGTTTTTAACCTAAATGCTGCATCACCATTGGTTTAATATAATACCTCATTTCTTATTAATATGGTTAGAAGTTATGAGTACAGCCCTGAAAAAAAATTACTATTAGCCTACAATGAATGCATAAGAGATGGGCTGCAGTGGTAAGGCACTGAGTCTGATAAGCAGGCAGGAGAAAACTCCTCTGGGAGGAGAGACTGTTGCATCAGCTGTGAATTGGTCCTACTCATGTTATGAGGTATATCACAGAGTTAAAAATAGTTTATGCACAAATGTGTGGTCCATAAATCAATAGATATAGGTATATCATTTATAAAGGAGGGTGAATTAATTAAATGACTATTTCCTTCTAATAATATTAACTTCATAATTGTTTCTATCCATTTCAGATTTTTTATGAGGAAAATTTACAAGCAGATCTACATAATACTTCATGAAAAAACATCTTCATTGGAGGAAACATTGCCTTGCACCAGAGTGCATTGGCTCAAATCTGACTCAGTGTCTTGACTTCATGGAATTGGCTGATAAAAGACTAGGGTGAGCACTAAAAGTCATTCCCGAGAAGACTCTGAAATCAAGATGCAATGCTCCAGGTGAAGGGTTCGAGACGTTTTTAAAGACAAGGTGGAGAAACGCCACCCAAAAAGACCTGACACAGAGGCAGTGTGCCATAGTGGTTCAAAATGGAGACCTTGGAATCCAGCTGCCTAAGTTCAAATTCTTGGCTCTACTACCATTAGCTGTATTGAACATAGGTAACTTAATGCTTTTGAGCTTAATTTTTCTTATCTGTAACCTGGAGATCACTATCATGCCTACTATAGAGTGGTGTTGTAAAGATAAAATGAGATTACACATATAAAGCATTTAGAATAATGACATGGAGTAAGCCCTAAGTGTTTTGACAGAAGAAGTATTCTGGACCATTGCCATTAGAAGAATTCATACATGGCAGCCTTTGAGACTGTATTCACAGGGTGCCACTGGTAAAAATCTCATTCTGGCATCCATATAAGAGAAGCGTGAGGGCATAACTGACACCTTCCCACTGGGCAATGAGTTTTTTTCCCATTCATTTCTTGAGCAACAATATAGTTCAGGCACAAGTAACAGAGAAATGAAACAAATAGATGTAGTTCCTTAATAGGTTAGTCTTACAGTCCACCTCTCTCTTCCCACTCGTGGGCCTGAAGGATCTGAAATAATCTTCCATCATACAGAGAACACCATATTTATGCTTCTGGAGTACCTATGGTTTAGGAACCTAACCCCCAAAGTGTCTGCAAAATAACAAATGTGTAGCTGCTTTCAGAGTTTCACGGTTTTATGGTAAATACTTGTACAAAAATGAATAGACAATATCTCTATAACTTCTACAATGTTTATTTATGTTTATGTATTTTTAAGTGGCCTAGTTCTCTGAAGGTCATGAGACAACATAAATCATATACTCTAAAATAAGACAAAAATAAATGTGGAGGCTTGACTCAAGATAGGAGATTAAGAACATATATCTTCAACCTCTTCTGCCCACGTTATTAGAAAATACATGCAATATGTTTTAGAGAAAAGTAATAAACGTAAAGTAGCACTGATAAAGAAGAATAATTGCCATCAGGAGACCACAAATGTTAGGGAGTCCCCGGAAGATAGAAAACAGATTGGACTAAAATTAAGGCCAACATATACACAGGAGATTACTTCGAGCTAACAATATATGAAAGCAACTAGAGAGGCTCCAGAATAACTGTCGGGGTACTTAACAAGGGAACTGTTTCCAATAAAAGTTCTAGAACAAATGATGAGAGAGATGATAGAGGAAAAAAATAAAGAAAGGATAGAAGAAAATTTCCCAGAGCTAAAGAAAGACACAGCATTTTAGAGATGCAAGGTACTACACATGCCAAAGAGAGTGAATGAAAAAGACACTCACCTACATATATCCGGTAAAATTTCAAAACCCAAAAGATGAAGAACCCCCCCCCAAAAAAAAAAAACTATCACAGATCACATGCAAAAAAAACCAAAAAACAAGAATCAGATTTACATCAGACTTCTCATCATTAATACTGGATGTTAGAAGTTAATGAGATAGTGAAGATGAAAATTATTTTGAACTTTGAATCCTATCCCTAACTAAATAAGCTTTATGCAGAAAGGTGAAATAAAGTAACTTTCAGGCCTATTTGGAATCAAAAAGCTTATAATTTACAGTCACCTTTGAATTTCTTTAATTAAAAATTTTATTGAGATAGAATTGACATATAGCATTGTGTAGGTTTAAGGATATACAATGTATTGGTTAATACATTTATATATTGCAATATGATTATCATAGTAGCATTAACTATTACCTCTATCAAGTCACATAATTATCATTTCTTTTTAATTAAAAAATTTATTAAAATATAGTTAACATGATATTGCAGTTCAGCAAAATGAATGATAAATACAAGAACAAAAGATGATATGAGATTCAAGAGACAAGTGAACAAAAATATATGTAAAACTATAGTTGAGTCCTAGGAATGGCTAATAAATATTATTTTTAGAAAGAAAAAGGAGAATAACAGTGAGAAATTAAATATCAAATGATCTAAAACGAAAGGAGAAGAGGAATCATGGAACGCATTCTAAAGTTCATGTTATGGTCCAAAGGCCATCAACACTGATGCTACACTTACAGAGAGGCAAGATAGTGGTGGTAGCCTAGAACCTGGGTTGGAGGGTCAGATTGGCTGAGTGAATTCCTAACCTCTCCTATTTGCTTACTGTATGACTTTGAGAAATTTGCTTATCTCTCTTTGCCTCAGTTTTTTTTTTATCTGTAAAGTGGAGGTAATAATTAAAACTACCTCACAGAAATGCTGTGAAGCTCAAATTAGTTAATATTTGTACAACACTTGGAACAGTGTTTGACACTCAAAAAATGTTAGTTATTATTATTATTATCATTTTTAATACTAACTCCAGATATTGACTTTAAAAATATAAGATTAAATATGTGAAGAGAGTTAAAGGGTTAGCGCTATAGGAATAGAAGTAGGGATGTATAACTTCCAAGCCACTAGAGGCGAAAAAAAAAAAACAGAATAAGGAAAATATGGCAGAGGTAATAAAAGGCTGGAGAGGAAAACACAATAATAATACTTGTGTAAATAGAAACTAAATTAAGGTAGCATGGATCGATAATCATAAGAATCATGAATAAATTTCTTTATTAATAACAGAAATGCCCAGATTAGATGTAAAGAAAAAACTCAACTACACAGTGTTTCTGAGAGATATAACTAAGACAAAATAACACGCAAAGGTAGAAAATTAAGAAATGGAAAAGATATTCCATGCAAATGTTCACAAAAGGAAAGGATAGGCAGCAGTATTAGTATCAGACAAGACAGAATTCAAAATGAAAAAACATTAAAAATGACAAAATGGATATTTTGTATTGACAAAAAGGAATGATACTCAATAAAGACACAAAGACGAATTTTCCACACATTTCTGACATAGCTTTGAATATGTAAGTATTATTATAAATAGAAAGGCAAACTGAAAATTCGTGGTACATAATTATAGTAAGGTACTTCAAATTACCTGCCTAAGGAATCAACAAATTCAGTGAATAAAAATACAACTAACCATTCATTAAGTTACAAAGAAAATCTCAACAAATTCTCAAAAATAGAGATCACACAGGGCATATTCCTTAACCTAATTTAATAAAATTATAAATTGACCAAAATGTGAAAATATTTTAATGTTTTTCTAAATCATTTTTGGATTAAAGTAAAAAAATGATGATTAAATTTATAAACTAGAAATAAACAGTAATGAAAACAGTATATACCAAAACCTGTGGGATGCATCCAGAGTAGATTTCAAAGGGAAATGTTTTATGCCATTTATTAGAAAATATGTAATATTCAAAATAAATGGCCTAAGTTTTTATACAAGATGTTAAAAAAGTTCAGCAACATAATCTGAGAGTGATAAAGTAATTAATAAAGACAAAGTATACATTAATAAAATATAAAAGCTGGTTCTTTGAAAATATTAGTAAAATAGAAATCTTTCTAATTGTGTCAAAAAAGAAGACATATTTAAACAAATTAGGAATATAAAAGCAGACATAAATAAATACAGTTACTGAGATTTTATATATTGTGAGAGAATATACAGGCTTTTTCCAATAATTTTGAAAATCAAGAAGTTCCCATGTGATATAAATTGTTTCAGAGAATATAATGAGATGAATAATTAACTTTAATGTTCTACAAGGCTACACTATCTTACTATACACAAAAGACAAGTTTAGCACCAAAGGAAAAACTATAGCCAATCTCACCTCTAAAAATAAATCTAGGTTGCAGACTGCCAACCTCTTTCTATGTCCTCACGTGGCAGGGACTAGGGAGCTCAATGGGATCTCGTTTATAAGAGTGCTAATTCCACAGATGGGTACTAGATTTATTGGGGTGATCGTTTCATAAGTTATATAACTGTTTAACCACTATTCTGTACACCTGAAACAAATACAAAATAATACTGAATGTCAACTATAATTGAAAAATACAAAGCACTAATCTCATTCATAAGGGCTTCACCCTCATGACCTAATCAACTCCCAAATTCCCACCTACTAATACCAAAACCTTCGAGAGCTAGGATTTCAACATAAATTTTAGGGGGACACAAACATTCAGACCATAGCAGAGACATTGCTTTAAGATGGGGTGTGTTCACATGCTGAACACATGCAAGATATATGTGTTGATGGAAATGATCTGATTGAAAGCAGAAAATTGATAATACATCTCTCCCTAATTTATCTTTTGGGCCTTTTCTGGGGATGTGGGAATGCACATAAGAACTTACAGATTCCCTACCCTGCTATTCTGAGCTATAAGAACTAAGCCTGATCTTCTCGTGCTTAAACACAGTGCTTTTCCATTTGCATTCAAGGGTCTGATCACTAAACTTGCAGAGGATTGTGCTGTGCCTTTCCTGGGACTCTGCTTGGTGGAGAAGGTAATGGGGTACACATGGGGCTCATCCTCTACTGCTTCCTCTCCAAACTCTCACTCAGCTCTTCCTTCCCAGAATGGTTTTGCCTCCTCTCCTTCCACATAAGTATAAAAAAACAGCTAGCTCAGAAATCAAGACTTATGCCATAAATTGTGGTTTCACAGATACATACTTATTTCTCAACTCATCAACTCATACACATTAAACATGTACAGTTTTTTGTATATCAATCAGACCTCATAAAGTGTTTTTTTAAGAATTAACTTCATGTGTTTTTCTAATTCAACTGTGACATTCCTTTCCCTGAGGTTGTGGAGGCCAAAATCTAGAGTGGGAATGGGTGACATGGCAAATAAAGGGAATGTATGGACATAAAATATATGAAATGTTATTATTTCACATATTATCCCACCACATTTAATAATATATCATCAGTTTCCTTCTTCCACATGTGAAGATAATCAGCAAGAGGTGGGAAAGAGTTTGAGTCTTAGAGATCAAGCAACTTGAACCAGTTTATTTTTAAGAAATCTCTATATCTTAGCCTTCATGTAAAACATTGTGCCACCTTAACCCTGAAGGGATCGATTCAGATTCTTCTAGTTAAAGAACCTATCACCAAAATGCGCCATTTGAGAAAGTCTCTCAAAGCCAGAAAGGTCTTGATTGGCATTGTTTCAGTATCTTGAAGAGATCTCATCTTTTGTTGTAAAAACATAAGAAGTATCTTTCCCCTTGATAGCCAGCATGCCTCATAAAAGAGCAGAATCTTGCATTCACTGCTTGATTCTTCTCATAACATCCAGAAAAGAAATGAAATTAGAGGCCACATTTTGATCATGTTCATGATTGCCATCATTTCTTTCAAAACTGAGACATGATCAAGAGGCAAGTTGTTGACCATCAATTATTTTCTATGAAAAAGTCTTGGGTATTCAGGCACAACATCTAAATTTTTCGTTGTTTTATACAGTGGTGCACATTGCATATTATCAGTACTAATCCAGATGCACTGTTTTCCCCAGCTAAAATCATCACTCAGAAGATAATCATTAACTAAATGAAGAAAAAAGCCCTCTGCTTCTGTATTCTGAATTGTCAATGATAAACAGAATAATAATAAAAGTAATTGAATACAACAATCATATATGCCCCACAAATAAGCTGAAAGCCAACTTATACTCTATACATCAGTGGCTTTGTTTAACTATAATGTGAAAGATCTGCTTTCATGCACACGTGATAGTAATTGCTCTTCGTTTTGTTTGTCATTGATGTTTTGTAACATCCAACAGGGTCATTTAACACCCTTTTATTCTTTCTCTCTGAGCAGAATATTTGTCATTAAATTTGCAGCTGCTATCACAAACTTCTTGGCAATTAAGTAGCTTATACCTGCGTATTAAATCTGAGTGTGTGTTTAGCTGCAAGAAATAGAGACCAAAATTAACAGACACCACAACAGACTAGAAGTTGATTTCTATCTCATGTAACAGTATGGAGTTAGAAGGTTCAAGATTAACATGAAGGCTCTGCTCTGGAAATCATCAAAAGATCTAGGCTCCGTCTAGCTTATTACCCTGCTTTCTCTCAAGTATTGCCCTCATCTGTATGGTACAAGATGGCTCAACACCACGTCCACATCCAAGGCAGCAGATGGAAGGAGAAGGGAGGAAGACACATGTACCTTCCATTCAAAGAAAGACTCCAAAAGTTGCACACATAACTTTTCCTCACATCGGGTTGGTTAAAATCCAGTCACATGACCACATATAGCTGCAAAGAAGCTGAGCAATTATATATTTATTCTGAGTTTTCATGTGTCCCACTAACACATCAGTCTCTCTGGAAAAAGAGGGAAATACAGAACTGGGTGACCTCTAGCAGCTTCTGTAACATCCTGATTTTCCTACAAAAAGTAAATCCTTGAATAATTCACTTGCAATTTGGCCCAATATTTACTTTTAGTGAAAATAAATCATTTATTATTGGAAAGCATTACTGTGCACTGCATTGGAAATACTCGATGCTGTGTGCTGTATTAGAAAAGGACATGAAAGCTCTAATGCCTTTATGCAAACTTTAACCAAAGTTTTATTTTCTAAAACAGTCATCACCATATTTCTGACTCATAGTTTATTTTTTTTCTTTTTGTTTTGACTGCTTATGTGAAATCATTACAACCACACATTCACTTGTACTAGAACACACAGATACACAATCTATATTTGTATTTGAGTCCTACTCACTATTTAAGTTTACATTATTCTGAGTTGTATTTATGCTATCATTTTCTTGAGTTATTTTATACCTCATTGAATCATTTTGAGTTATTGATCTATTGTTTGAATTGAGATTATAATCAAGCACAATAAATAAGAACAATAATAATTCAATACTCACAAACAATACCATATAAATAACATGAAAATGAGAAAGTGAAGAGCCATCTCGTAACTGAATTATTAGGTAAGACAAGCTGAAAAATTCTGTCCTTTAACACTACAGCATTATTAGGAACATTAAGGAATTTCTGTGATAGTCATAATTGATCTTACAATTCAAATCTAGGGAGCATGTGAGTTAATTAATTTTGTTGTCTTTTCTACTAAAACTATGAAACTCTTGAAATCATTTGATAAACCTGCAGGGATCCATTAGTGGTCTGAGGCCTGAGCTTTGAGAAACACCCTTTCCTTATTTAAGTTGGCCCTAGTGAGGTTTATATACTCATTTACAGAGTTCAACCAATCAGTTTCAATGTGGTATTGTAGCCAGCATAAAGACTTGCTGCGGGAAGGTGTGTATTCTTGTGTGCGGTGGGGGTGGGGTGTCGTGGAAGTTTGGGACCAAGGGAGGCAGATAATCAATACTATTTAACTGCTATTTAAATAAAAATTTAATAAAAGAGATTTTAATATCTGAAAAGTAGTTTGAGTCAGTAGCATAGATTATCAAGTCACCTTTGCTACCCAGTTGTTGTTTTTCTTCTCCTTTAGAAAGTTTTGGAGAGGTGCTTTAGATATATACGTAACATAGATTCTTGCGATCCTTGGATTTTTCAAAATCCTGCTAGTATGTGTTAAATCTGAGGAAGGTATGGCTAGTGAATGGCTTCCTTCTGACACCCAGTGAGCTGACCAGGCCACTTGCATGACTTCATTCTTTTGAACTTCACTTAGTCATAGCTCCAATGCATTTTGACCAGTGCTTTTGGAAGCCTTCACCAAATTTTTGTGGGTAATGAAGTTGATCTAGAGCAGCAGCATTAGTTATTTTCAAACCTTTAAGGAACTTAAAAGATTTTGAGGAGCTGGAGTAAAATTGATATCTACTTTAACTCACTGAACTCAAGGGAGTATTTTTCTTCTGATTGAATTAGAATTGTGGACAATGATGGATGATAAGCCTTTTGCTCACTTTAGAAAACTTTGTATATTTTTTCTATGAAACTGGAGATTTTCGAGGTTACATAGACCATGGCTAGACATACAGTCAAAGTTTCTTTCTACTCTACTCCATCTGGTACTTGATAATAATATGGTCCTGGTACTATGTAACATCCAAATGATCACCATCTGCACTAGTTACCTATTACCACAATAATGCTGCAAAGCAAACCCTCCTCCCCAAATTCAGCACAATGAAATAATTGACATTTCATTTGTATTTACACATCTATGGATTGGCTAGAGTTTAGCTGATCTACATCGGGCTCAGCTGAGCGTGGCTCTAAGTTGTGGGTTGGATCTAGGTCTGCTCCACAAGCCTTTCATTCTCCTTGGGCCAGCACCTACATGACCATGTTCTCATGGTGAAAGGTAGGAGTTCAAGAGAGTAACCAAACTTTAAGCTCTGTTTGTATCACATGTACTAACATCATATTGACCAACATCAAATACAAGGGACAGCAAAGTATACTCTGCTCACCATAAGACTTGGACAAATATGTGAATTTATTGCAATATGACAGAATAGTGAAGAATTGGGAGTAACAATTTAGTCTACCACACCATCTCCAGGTATGTCAACTGCTGTTCATATAACATTTCTGATACCATTCCCCATCCTGAGAACTCTCCTTTGAGCATGGTCATGTTTCCCCGTTCTCTCATGATAAATTGGACCCATGCTTATATAATATTCCGGTCGGGGTTGATAGCCAGTAGATATATACCAGGGATCATCCCCTTATATTTGTCATGGTGTCTATTTGTATATGTATTGCCTGAACTATACACAGTAGACCAGACTTATCATCTCTCTTGTTTCTGAAAATTCTACTTTATGTAACATGAGATTCCATTAAATTTTTTGGTATTAATACTTTGTTAACAAGTTTAATAATGCCAAATACTTTTCAATTAACCATCTCAGTTATTAAGTTTCCATTTCCATTTTTGTGTTTCATCAGTTAATGTTCCATTTAGGAAGAAGATATCTGATAGACTATTTTGTAGATCTATTGAAATAGCATGACTTTTAACAAATCAATCAGAAAATATGCAAGTATTGGTATGAGAGTGTGTGGTGTGTGTGTGTGTGTGTGTGTGTGTGTGTGTAAATTCTCCAAATGAATAAGGTCTTTTGTCATAGTGGAAGGTCATAAACTTATTCAAAATATTTGTGAGCACTGCCTTGTACATTACATTATGAGACAGAACATGTCATAATAGTATAAAATCCATGGGTACTACAAACAGTAGATTTGGATGTAGGTCCTTAGAAAATATAATTGCTTAAGCAAAAAGAGTATTCAAAGCCTCTCATATTGTTAGATCTTAGGAAGGAGAATGGCTAACCCTGCTAATATTGACACCACACGGCTGTTTTTAGAGTTCTGAAAAGTAGAAAAGTATCCTCCAAATCTCCAAAAAGAAGCAGCTCCCAGAGATTGGTGCCATGATGAATGATCATAAGATAGCTTAGCAATATTTTTGACTATATGCTCTTGTAGAGCATTGCTAGTCTCCTCTCAAAGGTGCAGTGTATTACCCTCCTTTTGAATCTGGTCAGGCTTTTCTAAATGCCTTCGCAACATAGCGGAAGTAGAACTGTGAGGCTTGGTCATAAAAGACAATATGACTTCAACCTGCCCATACCATTTTTCTCTTGGGATGCTTGTCTTTGGATCCAGCAATCATGATGTGAAGAAGCCAGGCGGTCACATGGAAGGCTACTTGTAGGTTTTCCAGCCACAGCCATGGCTGTTTACTCTTCTAGCTGACATATGAGTGAAATAGCCTTCAGATAATTCCAGTCTTCAGCTTTTGAGACAATCAGCTGAGGCAAGTAGAGCAGAACCCTACTCAAATTATATATTCATAAGCAAAATAAATGTTGTTGTGTTAAGCCGCTATTTTGAGATATTTGTTATGCAACAATAGATAATGAACAGAAAGGATGCGCAGAAATAGGACAGTAGCTTGAGGGGCTGTAGGGACAAAGGAGAGTAGAAATGGGAGGTAACAGAGGGGTTGTGAGAGGAACAGAGAGAAAATAATTAGTTTGGTTTTAAGTATGTTATGTTTGAACTGCCTGAGAGAAGTATCTAAGTAGAAATGTTCAGTAAGTATTTGGATATAACAAGTCAGAACATTAGAGAAGTCACCTCTATGAAAAGAATATTGGCCTGGTTTCATTACTGACTCAGCCCCTAACTTGCTGAGTGGTCACGAGTAAGCTCCTCTTCTTCCCTCAGAATCAATATCCCTTAAGAACACAGAGAGGTGAAATTTGAAGGTCCTTCTCAGCTGCTTATGTATTTCTTGTTCCAACACAGAAAGAGAATACAGTTGATCCTTGAACAATGTGAGGATTAAAGATGCCAACCCTCCATGCAGTTGAGAATCTGCTTATCACTTTTGACTCCCCAAAAACTTAACTATAGTTGTCCCTCAGTACCTGTAGGGGATCAGTTCAAGGATCCCCTTGAATACCAAAATCTGCAAATACTCAAGTTCTTTGTATAAAATGATGTAGAACAATGCATATAGTTGGCCTTCCACATCCATGGATTCCCAACAGTGCATAGAAAACAGTACAGGTATTTATTTTTTTCTAAAAAAAATCTGTGCATAAGTAGACACATGCAGTTCAAACCCATGTTGTTCAAGGGTCAACTGTATAACTGAAATCTTTGTGGTCTTTTATAAGTTTAGCATTAGTAAGAAGAGTTCAAAAATCAAATATAACTTGGATTTCTTAAAGTAATGTCTCTAATGACCACATAAGAGGCTCATATATTCAGAGGATGTAGGTTGCCCTCAGAAGAATCAACCTTAGAAAGTTCCTATGATATGGCGTGCTGACCCAGTCACAAACAAGAATGATGTGCTTCTTCCA
The DNA here is from genome assembly GCA_003508835.1 of Eonycteris spelaea. Taxonomy (NCBI): domain Eukaryota; kingdom Metazoa; phylum Chordata; class Mammalia; order Chiroptera; family Pteropodidae; genus Eonycteris; species Eonycteris spelaea. Next base: position 2,765,017 of record PUFA01000200.1, read on the forward strand.
CCTTCCTAACTGGTCCTAACCTAGACAGGTTGAAACATATTGTAACCATTACCCTCAAACTGACCATATACATAGTTTCCAAAGTTCGCTTTCTGCCTTAACCATAGAGATATTTCCAAAATTGTGATTTCAATGTGATTCTTAACCTATTGGGAGTTTTCATAAAAGCTAAGGAGATTATCTCAGAAAAATAAACATATAATATCATATATGTAGAATATAAACCTAAAAGCAACAAATGAGCAGGACAAACAGAGACTCATGGACATGAACTATAGGCTAGTTGTTACCAGAAAACTATAGACTAGTGGTTATTAGTGTGGTAGGGGAGGAAGGGGGAGGTAGATGTTGTAACAGGGGTCAAATATAGGATTTAGGGGGAGGGCGAAGTGAGTAAATGGGATCAAATATATGGTAGCTGAAGGAAACTGGACTTTGAGTAGTAAACACACAATAGAATATACAGATGTCAGATTATAATGTACACTTGAAAATTATATAATTGTATTAACCAATGTTACCCCAATAAACTTAACTTTAAAAAAAAGTAATTAGTAAACTTTACAGAGGGTTGGACAGGGTTGAAGGACTGATGGAGGGATAGCAGAGCACCCAGAGGGTAAAAAATAAACATATATTTTTACACAATTATTCTAATACCTGGAGTAGTTCACAGACCCCTCTCCCTACACTGAAGTCAGAACATAAACCATCAAGCTAACAGGTTTAATGAATCAAGTCCATTTCATTCTCTTTACTAGTAGATTAACATCTAAACAACACTGTGTGATCATGAGGAAGCTTCTTAAATTTCCTTCCCTGCTCTCTCATTTACTGTTTCATAATAATATTTAAAAAATTTACTTTATTTTTAGAGCAATTTTATGTTTACAGCAAAAAAATGAAAAACCTAGAGTTCTCATAAACTCCCTGCTCTTATACACACATAACCCTCCTCTCCTCCCTCCTCCTCCTCCTCCTCCTCCTCCTCCTCCCTCCTCCTCCTCCTCCTCCTCCTCCTCCTCCTCCTCCTCCTCCTCCTCCTCCTCCTCTCTCCTCCTCTTCTTCTTCTTCTTCTTCTTCTTTCTTCTTCTTCTTCTTCCTTTAATACATATATTAGCCCATTTGGTTGTGTCCTATAAGTTTCTCAGGCTTTCTTCGCTTTTCCATTCTTTTGCCATTTTGTCCCTCTAACTTGATAAGAGCAAACTACTTGTCTTAAAGTTTGATGGTTCATTCTGCTGCTTGGTCAAGTCTGTTATTAATTCACTCTAGGGAACTATTAATTCAGTTATTATATTCTTCTCCTGAATTTCTGTTTCATTCTTTTTTGTAGCTTTTATCTATCTCTGTTAATATTCTCATTTTGTTCATGCATTCTTGATTTCATTTAATTATCTATCTGCATTTTCTTGTAGTTCATTGAGTTTCCTTAATAAGATGATTTTGAATTCTTAGTCATAGTTATTCATAGATCTCATTATTTTGGGTTTATGATATTCCTTTGATTGAACTGTTTCCACATTTCTTCATGTACTTTGGGGTTTTCTTTGTTTTTTGTCTGCTTTTGTTTTTCTTTTTTTTTTTTGTTTTGTTTTGCTGGGATTTGTACAGTTGAAAAAAACAATTACTTCTCCAAGTCTTTATGGACTGGCTTCATGTAGGGGAAGAACCTCACAAATCAGCCTGGCTAGAGATTTGGGGATGTCTCTCAAATATTTTCTGAAGATGCATCTTATCTGGAGATGTGCATGTAATTTACCCATGAGAGAGGTTTGCCAATTTCTTTTTAAGGAGCTCATAGTCTTTTGCTACCTCTTGTGTCTGTCTACAATAATGCAGGTTCTATATTGCTGCAACAAGCTATTGAGCCCTCCTTTTTCCTCAGCAGCAGTCAGACATTAAAAGTTTTCCAGTTCTCCACCATTACTTTGAGTCAGATGAAACAGAAACCAGTCCCTCAGGCAGCCCCTTAAAAGCTGGAACATTGAATACATATTCCACTCTTTTCTTTCCCTCTCAAGGGAGAAGCTGTGAATATTTTCTTCTTGATAATAATGAGCTATGCTGGCTTGGGAAAGGGCTATCACAGGTAAAATGCTGTAGCTTTTCTTGCCCATTTCAATGTAGCTGTTATTGGCTTTGTGCTCACCTGGGGGTATTGAAATTTCTTAATTGGCTTCTAGACTTCTCAGAAAGGCTTTTTCGATTGTATATTATTGTTAAGTTGGTCTCTCTGTAGGAGAAGAAGATCTGGACCTTCCTATTCTGCCATCTTCTTTCATCTCCATACTTTTTAAAGGATGAGGAATTTGAGGCTTAAAGAGAGAAGATGAATTGCCTGACAATGTACAGTGAGAAAGTTGCAGAACTGGAGTTCGAATGAGGTATAGTTTGAACCACAGCCTGTGTACTTAGCATCTATACCTTATTCCACAACTGGTACTCAAAGAGAAGAAGAAGAATCGCAGTCTAAGGCCACTCAGTGCAGGGGAGAAAAGAGCTTTGACACTGAGTCAAATATGAAAAGGACTTCTCTCCTGGGCACTTGGTTTACTTAAGCAAATTAATGTAGAGATCATTTTTAATAGTTTACTTTAAAATATATTTAATATACAAAATATTCTTTTCTAAAGTTTAAAAAAAATCTTTAGTGTTTATTAAAAAATCACTTAATAAAGAGGTGCTTTCTAGCCTAGCTCCATCACTACTGCCCTCATATAATCTGGAGCAAGTCACATGGCTAGGAAGTAAGCCTTGATTTGAACCTAAGGCTGCCCTAATGCTCCTCTACTGGCCAGAGGCAATGTGAGATTCAGCTTTGTAACTCTTATAGCACAGTATAGCTTGGAGCCTGGAATTTAATGAGCCCTGGCTGGAAAGAAATGCAGCTATTCCAAAGTTAGAACCAATCTCCCATAAGAGTTTGGTGGTCCAGCTCTTGGATTACTTTCTCGTCTATAGTTGTATTGGAGAGCACAAGAGACAGCAGAGTCCCCACAGGTATTGGGACATTTTCTGGGAGAAAAAAATGAAAGAAGAAGGGACAGGATACCCGAGAAACAGGACCAAAAGCCTGGCAGGAGAGCACATTCCAACTTGCTAAACTGATGAATGAGTCTGAAAGTTCTTGCATAATTTTTTACTTTCTTTTCCTTCCTTCTTTCATTCTTTCCTTCTTTCCTTTTTTTCTTCTTTCTTTCCTTTCCTTTTTACTTTCTTTTTAGAGTAAGGCCTTTTCTGTTAACCACTATAGTGGAATAGATTAGAGTAGGGAGTATACAAGACATATCCAACATAGATAAAAACCAAAGTTCACCAAATTTTCTCAAAGTCATTGTTGTTGGGTGATAGTCACTGACTTCTTTGATAAAGGATGGTCCTAATCTCCTTTCTACCAGCTATTTGTCTAAACTTATTATTTACTATTATAATACTGTGCCAATAACATTGTAGAAATCAAAAGCAAAATAATTCACCTGTGGTTACACCAGCTAAACAAATCAAACAGGATGTCATAGTCAAAAGACAATCAGTTCTTGAGTCTTGAATCTGCCACTCCCTAGAAATGTGATCTGCAAAGCTTCAGTTGTGCTCAATTGCAGAATGAGCATAATAATAATGTCAACCTCCCAGGGTTGTTGTGAACATTAAATTAAATAATGAGCATAAAAGTATCTCATAACTGTAATTTACTGGGTACTTTGGTTATAATTATTTTTGTCTTTATTGTTCTCTTCTAGCTCTTGTCCACAAACATATAATCTTTCCTGGCTCTGATAGTTGTACACGCAAGTTCATTGCTTACTCCTTGCTCTTATCACAGACTTGCTTGTCTGTTTCTGTATCATAACTATCATACTTTTTAAAGGTAGTGTGCTATCTTAACTGAATGTGCCAAAATACATCAAAACATTTCTCCACTATTGGGTGGTATATCTATTCCTGAAGCTTTGCTATATGGATAGAAATGAGCATCTTTTAATGGTTGGTATTTTTTTGACCATCAACAGGAAATTTTAAACTCAAGATCTGTAAGGGATAAAGAAGTTCTTCTTCTGAGAGTATAATTGGCCAAAGTCAGGCTTGCTGCCAGTAAGGCTTTTCTGAACCAAAACAGTCCCAGTACAAAGACAATGCCTCGGGATCCATATATTGTGCTTTGTGCCCCTGTAAAGGCAGGAAACAAAGACAGAGAGGAGTTTGGACAGTGATTTTTCCATGTAATGGTGGGAATTGCTATGCATATTGCTGGGAGCTCTTATTTAGAAATTGGGATAGATTTATACACAACTTTCAAGTACCAAAAGCCAAAGACTTTGCTGCAAGAGGTTACAATTCAAAACATTCTAATTGGCTGTGGGAACAAAGAACAAAGTGGCCCAGGCTGACAGTCACAAGGAATCTGAAGATGGAATTAGCACCATAGGAGGTTTTGCCAAGAGGCAGGTCTGGGGCAGGCCAGAGTCAGAAGAGCAGTCATAACAAAAGGAGGCCAGAGTCAAGTGCAACTCAGAGGAAAGAAAGACTAAGAGAGCAGAGGCAGTGAGATTCAGCAAGAGGAATCAGAATCCAACCATAGGGGAAGCAGCCTCTTCTAAGCTATCTCATTAGAAGAGACCAAGCAAAGTAGAAGGAAATGGCCTCTCCTGGTAATGGCAAGAAAATCTGATGGTGATGGGCTCCTGGAACAGGAAGTGGGCCTAGAGGACACCATTGTTGACTATCAGAAAACCCAGGTAGGGTATAGACTGGGCCTGGTTCTCTCCTCTGTGGCACAAGGAAGAAATGATGGAAGCAGAAGTAATCGCAGGTTAATCTGAGTGTCACCTTCCTACATAAAACCCTTCAAAGCTTCCCCTTTTATCTTAGGACAAATTCTGACTCTACCCCATGGCTTAAAATATCCTGAATGTTTTAGATGCAGCCTACCTTGCTAGCCTCATGTATTCCCATTCCACAGTGTGCTGGTTCAGTGTGCCTCCTCTCAGGTCCTTGAACAAGTGGTACTCTCTCTCACTTTCAGGCCTTTCTTACATGCTGTTACTTCTGCTTTCAACACTCCCTCTTCCCACCTTTCTCATCTGGTTAATTCCTACTCATCATGCAGATCTCAAGTTAAATGTCATTTTTCTTCAGTAAGTGTAGGTTTGTATACTCCTTAGCATCCTGCATGTACTCCATAGTGACACTTGCCAAACTTTTTGGCAGTTGGAACTTTACTATCTCTCCCATAATCTTCCATGCCCACCATAGACTCCTTAATTCCTAGCATAGAATAGGAACTTGATATTTTGAATAAAATAATAAATAGATGAAAGAAAATTGATTGACTCCTTTTAGTCTAGGTACAACTTATTGAGTGCATGGTCTGCAGCAAGCTTTGTTCTAAGAGTGATGAGCAAAATACACATGGTCCCTATCTCCATTTGAGCCCATGGCCTAGTCTAGTGGGGGCACAGACAGGTACATAGAGGTATAATAAGTGTCTCAAGAGAGAAGCAGACTGATCTTTGGTGTGTGTATGTAGATGGCAGGATGGCACATGCTGAAGAGAAAGAAAAGGGAAGGTACCACGGAGAGGAAAGGATAGGAACTTAGCCTTGGAGGTCCAATATTTTTAGCAGACAAAGAATAGGGATGAAGAATGTTTCTACCAGATTGAGTAGCTAAAGTAAAGTCATGTAACCAGGAAATAATGGAAGATGTCAGGGAACAGTGAGTAGGCAGGGTGGCCACTGTCCAGAGATATCTAATATTGCTATAAGGTGAGGATGGAAATTAGACAGTAGCTGGATCACAAAGGGTCACATTTACCTAAGCTAAAGAAAATAAACTTTATCCTATAGTCCATGGGGAGATATGAGAAGAGCTGTGCTTTGGTTGGTGGACAGACTGCCATTGGACAACAGCCTGTGTGGTTGGGACTCTTCAATCTGTAGGCACTAAGGAAGGGATAAAATATTCTAAGGAAAACACTATGACATGTAGTCCAAAACCATGTAAATGTTATCAAATTATAGAGGTTGTAGAAAGGATGTTGACTGCATCCTGGAATACTCACATAAGAAGGGCTGGTTTGGGTCGAATTTATAATACACATTTATATGGTACAAACCAACCACACAGAAGGGCAACAGTATAGGCACAGGTTAGAAGTACTAAATGGATACAGTGGAAAGTGTAGGGGACAGGAAGACAGGTTAGGGTTCCAACTCAGCTCTGCTGTGCAACTTTGGGCAACTCCCTTCTCCACTCTACACCTCTCGTTTCCCTCCTAAGCTCTTTTAATTCTAATGTTGTATGGTTTGATGGGCATCTTGGAGTACATAGTTGAGTTATGGAACATAGAGATAACCCAGTCCAAGCCTGCTACTAGTCTTTGTGCAAATAAGAATAAAGGTACCCCTTCCACCAGATACTTCACTTATATAAGTTGGAAATTGTTTTTAAAAATATAGAAATTTTTATTGTCTCCTAAGGGAAAGGTATCCCCCTGGGGGTGGGGGGTATAGTGTACATCTCACTTAATTACTCAGCAACCCTGAACCCGCATAGTACTCATATCAGAAAATGATCTGGGAAGGCCATTAGTCTGGCCCAGTGAGACATATCTTACTGGTCTAGGACCAATGAGGAAGAAATGGCTTTTGAGATAGCAAAGTAGATTTAAAGTCTGCCATTAAGCAATAACCAAAATGACTCCTATCAACAGAGTGATGGTGGCATCCTGCAGCCTTCTCCTTTTCATGGGCTTAAGAAAACTTTCCAAGATGACCCCAGCCAGGAACTACAATTGGATGTGGGATTGAGGGCAAGATTAGTTGAATGACTCAATTGCTACATATGGTAAAAAAGGAATGTCTTTCTGTAATGGCCCCTTTGTGGATGATGACAAGTACTTGAGCAGATCCTCTCAGGCAAGATTTTCTCAGTCATTTCAAAGGGGCCCTAACTTGTGGAGACTATCTCAGATGCCCAGACACAAAGAGCAACAGTAGACTTGGCATTGAGGTCTCTGAATATTTAATGGACTGCTGCTTATTCCTCCACAAATGAAACCTTCACAGCACACGGTGTGTACATTTATATGGGACTGACTTATTTACCAGCAACTAAAATGTGAAAATAGCTGATCCCTAAAGGCAATTTTGTCCTTCCCTGTTTGATGCTTTAATAAATCATCCCAATCAAGGAGGTCAGAAGGCATTGGGGGAAGGTACCACATTTGCTTTCCATATTCTCACATTCTGCATGAGCAATCATTTTCCATTTAGGGTCTGTGGTGATCCCCTTGAGACTGTCTGCATAATCCTATGATTTCTAGTTTCTGGGGGACTGGCCATGTGTTTGCCTTGGCAGACTATAACAGGAAACTTCCCTTTGCCTTTTTTTTCCAAAATTTAAAGTCCTGGGAATGTTTGAGAAACAGGCCCCTGACCAGGACAATGTTTCTACTGTAATAGAACATAACAGAGATGATTCTCATGGGCATAATCCTTCTCCTTCCTCAGCTACACTTTTTAGGGGAGCAAAAGAGATTTGTCTTGATTGTTCATATTTCTATCAATTCCCCTGCCATTGTAAGTACTTTGAGTGAACATGAAACACTTCCCCCTTGTGTTGACAATCCAGGAGCTCCAGAAGATAAGATTTTTCTACCAAATATCAAACCCATGAGCTACTAGGATAAAGAAAGACTTAGCATGGAGCTGGCCCTGATAATGAAAGAAACCACAGTTTATGGTCCAAGGATGGTTCAGTGATGGTGGTGGGGATGGTCATGCTAAAGCCAGAGGAACCTTTTTCCCAGGCTGAGGGGGTAGGGGATGACCTGTAAGCTGTAGGCCTTAGTGATCCATCTGGAAATATAGGCAATGTGCAATCTGGCCCATGGCTCCCAAAGCCAGAAGTTCAAGAACAGATGTAGATCTCTTGTAACTAGGTTTCTCTGCAATGGAAGGGAGCACTTGAAATCACAGGTACCTCCTGAGACTTTTAAAAGCCAACAAGACATGAAAGCAGAAGGTCCTTGGCCTTCTTTTCTTCTTTTTAGGTTGGCATTGCAATAGCTGAATTGGAAGTTCCTTATTAGGTATTTCTATTTTCCTCAATTTGCATGCTTTAAAAAAAAACAAATGAGTACCCCTGACGCCAGCTCATTAACAGGATTTTAGAGGGCATTTTTCCCCCATTGTTAACAATTAATCACTAAATCTTTTTTGATGCCTTCAATAACAATTTCACAAACAAAATTACTGCTCGTCTCATTTGATAATTATTTCCACTCTTTCCTTGTGTAAGAACGCAAGCATGAGGAAGTTCAAAATTCTACTGTTTGCCTTCAAATAGGGTTGAAGAACATTAAAAAGTGAGATCATTACCCCACATGTTGTGCTTTTTACAAAATAAAATAAAATAAGCTTTAGCATTTTATCATGGTTAAAAAATTAAAGAAAAATGTCAGAGTGCCCATTCTAGCTAGGGGAGAGAGAGAGAGGGAGAGGGAGAGAGAGAGGGAGAGAGAGAGAGAGAGAGAGAGAGAGAGGGAGGGAGGGAGGGAGGGGGAGGGAGAGAGAGAGAGAGAGAGAGAGAGAGAGAGAGAGAGAGAGAGAGAGAGAGAGAGAGAGAGAGAGAACAAAGTCCTTGAGCCTCACAGCCTCGGTCGTTTCTGTTGTAAAATGAGAGTGTTAACATAGGTAAGTGTTAGTGCTAATTAGAGTCGATGTATGGTGCTCTTACCCAAAGGCAACCTGATCTATGCAGAGCTATTTGGGACGAAAACTGCAACATCATTGTCTAGCCATTGTCTGAAGACCTGGTATGCATTACTTGCTGAATTTGGTGCATATTACCAAGCTCTCTCAAGTCTTGTATATAACCAGCTGAGAAATAAAAAAAAAACAAAAACATTCTTTGGTTAGTGATTCCCGTTAATGCTATGAAGTAGATACTATGGTTGTTCCCAGTTTATGGATAAGGAAACTAAGGCTGAGGCTGATCAAGTAATTTACCCAAGACCACACAGTTAGTAACTAGAAAATCTGTGCTTCTAACCCAGGACTATAGATGCCAGGTTCCATGTTCTTTCCTACAATCCACAATTCCCAGAATTAGTATGACTGCAATTTTTCAGTGGCATCACTGAATCATAGATATATCACAACTGGAAGGGGTCTCAAGAAGTGATCTAATCCACTCATCTCTTTTCACAAATGAGAGCACTGAAGTTCAAGGTGGGTAAGTGATTTGACCTAGGTCACACAGAAAATAATTGGCAACACAAAAGTTTGCAAACCCAGGAGGGACCTTCCCTCGGAAACCTCCTCTCCTCCCTAAGGCCAAACTGTTCAGTAGAGAGGGGGAAAGGAACTAGTAATCTAGGCTTCTGCCACCTGGCCAGGGTCTGCGCCTCCTCTAGCAGGGGTTCTTGACCTGCAAACTAGGAGCTGAGATTAGACAAAAGTTACATTGTTAATTTCACTAATTTGTAAGTAGAATTTAGGGTTTCCCCCAATTAATGAATGTAAGCCACAATAATATTATTGGCAGTTGGTACTTATGCCATGTTACTAAAATAAATTAGAGATGTTTGTAAATCACATTAGACTTGTCGAAGATATCCAAAATGTCATTTATAATTACTACTCTAAAATTACAATAGTTATTCAAAACTCCTTGATAAGAAGCATATATGTTACTATATCACAAATTTGTTTATTGAAACATAACTATATTTCGGTTTTATTGGTTTTCTTTGTAATCTCATGTATTTTATGAATTTAAACCCTGTTTCCTAATATGGACCTAGAGGCTTCCACAGACCACCAAGGGGGCCAAGGCACAATCCAGGTTAAGACCTCCTGCCCCGTAATCAATGACTCTCTCACTCTATGCAAGGCTAACCCCCAAGGGTGAACAGTTCAACACAAACTGATCACCATAGCTGTACAATTTAGCAGTGTTCTAAAATAGTAGGCCACTTGTGGGGTTTGCTCAGAAGGAAGAACGGTAATGCTGAAAGAACTGGAATCATGTCGTCAGTCAACACCAAACCTCAGCCAAAGTTCAGTCCCTTCTTAGCAATCTCACACGCTGTTTGTTACATGATATCCTGAGCTGTAGTGTCATTGGCCTGTGTAGACTGAGCTTTGTCCCTCTGTGGGCAAGGACAAAGCAAGTACTAATTCTTCATTCTAGCAAGAAATTATTGGCCCTGGATTTGTGCAAAGAGTATGATAAAAATAGCTTGTCAAACACACATTGATCCATGTCCTTTAAAACCTTTCCACCAATGTTACACATTGGGGTTGGTTGGGGGAATGCACCTAACTCTGGATACTCTGGAACATTTCTCGCTGTCCCTTACTGACCCCTCCCTCCTCCTTTGCTGAGTCTGTATACATTGCAATTGGTCACACTGAGAGAGATACCACACAGAGGAAGCATTGCCCTGGGATGAACTTAAAACAGAAAAAAGTGCATTTTATCTGATTTCCATTCATGTCCAATTATTCATTTTCAATTCACGAAATACTTTGTTCACGCATTAATTCAACATATAGATTCTCGTGTGCAATTGTACCAGGATCTATGTCTATAAATACCGTTTCTTCATTTCAACAGAAAACACAATAATTTTCATATAAAAGAAATGCCCACAGGGTCAAGATGTAGCAACAGTCCCTGTAAAGTAAAAGACTGGCCATGCGCAAAGTGCTGGAACAGTAATTCACAGTTTACATAGCACTTCACAAACATCATCTCAATTAATTTTTGCAACCCTGTCTGGGAGGTGGTATTACTTCCACTTTAGATAGACAAGAAAATAAGGTCACATGCCTTGCCCAAGGTCAAACAGGAAGCCAAAATCAGAGTTATAGCACTTAGGTCTTCTCTCATCAAGGCTCTTCACACTGCTCAGCAGCTCCAGTTTATTTGAACTCATAAGATAGTGTTAGGTGAGAGGATGGTAGCAATAGACCTGTTTCACCAATGAATGATATTCTCTTCCAAATCCCCAAATGCTTGTCTAGCGACACACCCAAAGATAAACCTGGATATCAGTAATTCAACCCTATATTTCCTCTTTGCCCTACTTCCCTTTCCCAATCAAACACAGATGGAGGGTCCTAATGAACCAATGACGTTTGAAAGATGAGAAAAGATCTTGCCTGAGGTACAAATCCTTTTAGAAGTCAGAGAACTGGCTTTTCCTCCTTGGATGCAACTCCACCAAAAAGCAACAGAGTGCACATTCCCATTTCAAGACTCCTGGAACACACAATCATTGGGACCTCAAAACGGCAAAGTCAACCAGATAGGATTCTAAAAATTTCCCACTTGGTAGCTCAGAAAATGAGCAACAGAGCAATTAAGAGACATATTGTTTAAAGTTCCCTGCCAAACTTTCTCTTTGAGTTTAACTGTGATTCCCATGGCAGTCTGACACTAGAGATGTCCAGAATACACCTGTAAATACTCAACTGATGGTGCAATTATGGGAGTTAGCTGACCATCTGTCATTTGGGGAAACAACTACCTAATTGCATTCATAGCTGAGTATTTGCAGATGTGTTCCATACATGTAAGAAGGAAGGCCACTCGGAGCCATGATGAGGGCCTCTTTATCATATTATCCAATCCTTCTAAAACAACCAAGAAGAGACCTGCAAGTCAGCAGCTTTCCCCATATCAGCTATCCTGGTGGGACAGGGAGGAACAGAGTGAGAGAGAGGAGAGCAAGCCATGTTCTCCTCCAAGAGCCTGAGACAGGCTTCTTGGGTGGACAGCCTTAACCAGGCTCACTTACTACAAGAGAAGTGGCCTCAAGATATTGGCTAGGGAAGGAAAGAAGGGCGGGCAGCTGGCTACCCACATCCTCAGAACTGACATTAGACAATACTGGTCCAACACATGTAAAGTTCAGTCATATCCTCCAGAACAACCCAACCTTCATTAACAATGAACCACACTGATTGAAATGTGGCCATTGCACTGAACTGCTGGATCTACCCACAGATCTGTCTGGAATCATGTGATATTTTTAAATGATGGCCACCCAACTTCTGGTTCAAACAATCTCCTCTTACATTTTATAGTCACTGAAGGAATTGCGGAAGGGCTTCTCTTGCCCATGTCTCTCACCACTATGATCAAACTTACCTGCTGGTCAGAGAGATGCTGCCTATCCAACATGAAGAGTAAGAGAATCAAGAAGTACCAGAGCAGGGAGGGTCCTTGGCCAGGACGTAGGCACACCCTCATTTATTTTGCAGATGAGAAGGTAGAGGTAGAAGGAAGGGAGAAAAGAGGTGTGTGTGAGGTTATACAGAAGGTGGTTAAGGAAAAACTGAAACTGGAATCCTGGTCTCCTGGGGCAGAGCCATGACACCACCTGCTTGCCAATTACTGTTTAATATGAAATACACATAGACGACCCCTTTAAATAAATGATATGTGGATGGATCCTAGACAGAACCAAGATATGTCACTTCTGCCTTCCTCCCACTTCCAGACCTGTCCTGAGGAGCCCTCAGCTGCACCTCAATTCTGATTAATACTTGGCAGATGGAATTTCCTGTACCTGTGTTGTTCCAAAGATTTCCTAAATTTAAAGGCAATAGAAATATGCATAAATTAATGATGGCTATAGATGACAGAATCTCATAGCAAGCAAACCATAAAATCAGAACAACCTTCTCTAGGTATAAATATAAAACTCCTCTGGGAACATACCTGAAGGAAGAGTGTTTCTATAACACTAAGTTAAATTCTAAATTACATTATTCAGAGCTATACAAGTGTAGACTAATAAATAACACATAAAATAAAACAGCACTTTATGAGGAAGGCTCATCCTATATTTCAAGCATTTTCCCACTCTTAAATTCGTTATTTAATATGGACACTTTTAGCCACAACATTTCTAGAGTTTATTCAATATCTTTTATGTGCTTTACAAGGTCATTAGAGAATTTATTTGCTCTTTCCCTTACAGATTGGAAGGTGGGCAATGATATATGAGGTTTCACATTTTATTTATTCACCAAACTGTTCCAGATGTGATCCCATCATTTATCCACTGACACATCAAACCTGCTGGGTGCCCTGCAGACTGACCTCCCCCCCACATTTGCTTTCATGCTCTTAAAGTTATAGCAGGACTCACTTCGATGAGAAGACAAGAGAATTGCTATTTGGGAGAGGTGGTGGCGGGAGGGAGGCGATCGAACTTCAGTAATAAAGAAATTTAATTGCTTGGCTACAATTTGAAAACGATATCCAGGTGGAAAACTGACCCAGTACAATTCCCCCAAACCATTGCTTCTCATTTGCCCTCCAAACAGGACTGCATGCCTCAGATTTGGAATGTGCAGGATCTGAATAAACGGAATTGAGCAGACACTAAATCATTTTCCCTTCTCCTAGTGATTTGTCACCGTAATAAGCATTCTGAGGGTGATAGACCTTTTATTACTCCACACTGTTAAACAGGAAGGAAGCTGCAATGTATTCCTGGTGCTCTTTAGGGAAACTAATTACCCCACACACACATTTTTTTTAAATGTCGATTTAACAGAAAGAGTAATATTTAAAACCAAGTGCTTATTTAACGTAAAATATGAAACATCGTTATGTTTGTGTTGGAGAGGATAATGGTGGCTCATTCTGACACCATAGTCCCTGAAGTGTTGCCCATACTTTCCCAACCACCCTGACCTATTTCTTGATGGGGCAAATAGAGGAAGAGGGGGTTTTCATTTGAGGGGCCCCTCTAAATACATCTAAATGCTGATATTACCATGTAATATTTGAAGAGTATTTTATATTTTGCCAAACAACATCATATGCATTATCCCATCTGATTCACATAGCAGCCCTGTGAGGGTTTCAGGGCTGATGTCATTAGCCCCTTTTTCCAGAGGAGAAGACTGAGGCTTAGGGAGACTGATATGAGGATGCAAAAATTTATAGAATTGGCACTGCAACCAGGGTTTCCAAACTGGAGGGAAAATAGTATATTAAATGGGACATACTTATACTAAGAAAATTATTCATTGTTTATTGAAGTTCATATTTAACTGTGTATCCTGTATTTTATCTGGCAACCCTAAGTATTGTGACTCCAAAATGGGAAGCTCTAACTCCTCCTTTCCCCCACCAGAAAATAAATATATTGGGCTGGTTAAGAAAGTGTGGGTGGCTTTCCCACAGTCCCATAGTGAGTAAATGGTGGAGCTGGGAATTGAGGTCATTTCTGTGACTTCTTTGCTGGATGATTTTAAAACCCTCCCTTGACTCTCCATCTTTTACCTGGGACCAGAGGCAAGGGAGCTGACACATGCTGTGATAGGATCGCAGCATGCTCAGTCTAACTAAGGCTGGGAACCAGTTCTCCCAGGCCTTTAAGGTCCTTATGCACAGGGGAATGCAATGATCCAGAGGCCGCCTTTGACAGGCATTTCCCACACTTAACCCTGTAGGCCATCATTTGAATGCAACTCAACCCAACAAGCACAGTACACAAATGGATGATAGTTCTCTTACAGTGGGCAAAGAAAATATGCTGTCTCACTTATAAATACAGAAGTGTACATCCAAACAATGCAATACCATTTTTGGCTTAGCGGATCAGCAAAATACAAAGCTATGTTTACCCAATATTGATGAAGGTGAGGGAAAAGAGGTCTCATATAGTGTTGGTGAGAGTAAAAATAGATGCCATCTTTCTACGAATCAATGTGGCACTGTTCATAGCAATTTTAATTTCACATGCCCTTTGACCCAGCAATTTCACATTGTTGGAAATTAACTTACCCATGATACCACCCAAGCAGAGGCTTACTTACACAGTCCGGCCCTATCCAAAGACCCTAAGGCCTGACTGGACAAATTCAACACAACCTTGTTCATACCATGATTAGAGCGCCTAACATTAGCACTAGGCACTAAGCCAAGTTTTTCACTCATTTTATTTCACTTAATCCCTCAAAGTCAACACTTGGTATTAACCCCATTATATTCATGTGAAAACTGAGGCTTGAACTGATTCAGTAACTCACTTCAGATCACACAATTAGTAAGTGGAGGAGCATGGATTTAAATTCAAATCAGTTTTACTATAAAGTCTGTGCATTTCCACCCATTTCCACACCGCCACTCAGAGAGAGAACAGAGGGAGCCATGACAATAGACCCCAGCCGGAAATAAATATTCCTCTCCCTAGTTGGATTGTGGTATTTTCTGGCATGGTTCAGCTGCTCAAACTTCTGGAACTAGTCATTAACAGGGAGAGGAAGCTCACACAGAATCCAGGGTCCCCAGTGAACCTCCTGGGGTAAAGAGTATAAACGAATGAATGCATCAGTAATAGTAGATTTCTGTTACCAAAGGAATCCATTTCTTTGGTTTCAATCAAAATGTGTAACAATCTTTTTTATTTAATTTTCTATTTTTGTAGTCAAGTCATTTCATCAAAAGTAAATGACAGCTGGATGGTATAAGTGGTAAATTTGGGGGTGTCAGGTGGAGGAGACAATGAAGACATTTTGAAGGGCTGACACTACTGCAAAATGATCAGGGAAAAAATATATATTTTTTTGAAAATGTTCCAGTTACATGATTAACCCTACAGGCAAGAAAGATACAATGATGTTGGGATGGTTTGCTATTTTTATGAAGTTAAAGATGAATGGCTTTAACAAGCAAGCACTGCAACATTTCAACTCTCTTCCCAAGCAAAAGAAAAAGAAAAAAAGAAAAATGGCTATTGAGTAACTATGGTATATAAGGAGGATACTGTATAGGCTTATGTCCCTAAGAGACTGTCATATTCCTGTTCAGCCCTCAGAAATCAGAGACACATGTCCTAAACTGCAAATCAAAGCAATATGGTAGAGTGCAGAGAACTTTAGTATTTATATTAGCAATTGACTGGGCAAGTGCCTTAACCCCTCCAGACCTCAATTTCCTAATCTGTAGCATGGGAATAATAATGTCTGTCTTATACCTCACAGAGTCATCACTATGTTAAAAGTAAAATTAAAAGAGATAAAAAAGAGTGTTGACAAAAGTAAAAGCATAACAGATGCCTGGTGCTGTAGTAATGAGGCTGGTACTGGATAGGACATTAAAGGTATGTCTCAATTCTGCATGAAAAAGTCACTTCCGCACCCTCAGGACTTCCTAAGTGGGGGTAGAAGAGAAGAGCTTAGTTTGGCTACTATTCATTTGCAAATACGTGTAAGACACGGATTACAGACTTCGTAAAAATAGCGATTTCAGCCTTGAACTACTAGATCCTCAGAAAAATTTTCCTGAGAGTTAAATGCCATGGGTGGCAGAGAATGTCATTGATAAGTGGTGGATGGCTCATGTGTGAGGATCACCTGCGATGTCTTCAAGGCTAATATGTCATGTGTTAACTGCTCCTACTCATGTGGTCCCCTCTTGTCAAAGTGCCCACAGAGAGTGCCTCTGTGGGTGAACAACTCTATAATTTCCTTTTCATGTGTTATAATTGTGGTATAATTGATATACAATAAACTGTACTTATTTAAACCATATTCTTATTTTTGAATATATAATGTGCTTTAAATGTTGCAATACTTTGCGTCTGCTCCACTTGTTGAGTCACATTCCTGTGTACATTCCTTCAACTAGATTTATATTTCTTTATGTGTAGCCTGTTCAGAAATGCTTTGTTCTTTGTAATTGTCTACTTTGTATTTAGCTTTTCGTTAGTTTCACTCTGGTTTTGGTAAAATAGAAGGATTTTTGCACACGTTTTCTTCATCAGTTTATGGATGTTTATCTTTTAGTCATCTCTACAATAATATTTTAATCTTTTAATATCTACTTTGTTTCATCTACCATTTTAAAAAATGTAACCATTGTTCAACCACACATTGAATTTTCTGAATTTAGTAGGTCTTCTTTAAGAAATAATTTAAGTAATAAACCATTACTGTGCCCATGAAAGAATGTAAGAATTTAGCTATGACAGTTTAATTCTTTTGTTCTATGAGTAATATAATATTTCTGAGCTCACTCCAGAGTTGCTAAGCCAGGCTGCTGAGACTTTGCTGGAGCCTTATGTCCATGTCAGCACTGTGCTGAGAATTACATGTATCCATGAAGGGACAGTCTTTTTCCTCTGGACAGTGCTACCCACATGTGAACAACTATTTTTAGCCATGCCACTCATACCATCAGCAAGAGGAACCAAGCTTCCAACATCCAACTTCAGAAGGCCAAAGTTGGAAGCTGCGAAGAAGATACCACCATACAGTTAGTTAAATACAGAATAGTGTATGCCCCTCTGAGATCACAGGTGCTGAGTTCTGCAAAAGTTTATCTTGCACAGAGCCAGGGGCTTTTGATATGTTCAATACCTCACCAAATCCATATAAAATGACCTAACCTCCTTTGCCCTGTAGTCACTTGTGGCACAGACCCATCTCACTTGAAGCAGGAGAATGGCAATTGAATGGCTCAAAGCAAAGTGATTTAGATAGTGAATAATCGATAGTCTCTTTTTGTCCAGTGATGAAACACATTCTTGGCAACTGCACTCTGGAATATAAGAATGATTCTCTGAGGAAACACCTGGGTATAAGTGACTGACAACATAACCAAAGACCAGAAAGCCCCTTGTAATGCCAGCCATTCTCTCCCCTTCAAGAAGCCCCTTCATTCTCAGTTTTGTTGTCCAAACACGGGCTATTTCAACACCCAGGTGAGAGATGATGGTGGTTCTGACTGGGCAGCCAGCTCTAGGGACAAACAAAAGAGAAGCAATATAAGAGCTATGTTGAGAACAGCAATATAAATCCTTAGCTGCATGTCTGCATTGTCAAAAATTCAAGTAGATGAGCATGGAACATTTCTTCTTAATTCATTTTGTGGCAAAACCAACTTGAACTGGGGTTGGGGGTTGTGATAGAGTGTTGTAGTCTTTATCCTATATAATGTGAACATTCATACATTTCACAGCAGAAATATGATTTGTTTGATTATGGGGTGTTGCGCTGGTATTATGTAATATGTGATATATGCAATATATTATCTTTTTTAAATTTGCTCTTTTTAAATCTCTGAACCACACCTGGTTCCAAGATTTTCAGATAAGGGATGGTGGATGTATATAGCATAGGAGTTTAAAAGGTGGGCTCTGAAGTTAAACTGCCTTGTCCAGCTATACCCCCTCTAAGCCCTAATGAAAATAATGACACCTATTTCATTGGACCGTTGTGAAAATTAAGTGACCAAATAGCAGATGCTCAGAAAGTGTTCAATGTTATGAATAATGCCCTGGGGACAACTCACATAAACCTGGACTCCCCAGGAAGCCAGACTCTTATACCCTAAGAATGATGAGCCATTATCAAAGAGGTAAACTCTACAGGATCTGGTGACTTGGATTTTAGAAGAGAGTGAGGGAAGCACTTACTGGTAAAACTAAACATCACAGCCATCGCTTTGGGCTACAATATTTGAGATCTGACATGCTCTCTGAGATGTAGACTTAATTAACTCTATTATCAACTTACACTGTGACCTTGTGCAAGCCACTTGCCCTCTCTGGGCCTTTGGAACAATAAGGGGTGAATTAGATGATTTCTGAAGGCTGGCCAGCTTGAATACATTGACTGCACCAAGAACATGCTGCAGAAGAATAACTATGATTGGGGATTTACAAACCTCTAGCTTGTTAATTCCTGGGGGCTAAGGCAACACAATCCTTGTTTTTACAACCCAGAGCTATGTCCAGGGCTAGACTAGTGCAGCAGATGGACAGACCCAACTCCTAGATGTTTGTAATTGATCAGGGCACACTATATGAAGTAATTTTCTTGTCTTCATTCTCCATGTCAGCAGGGATCTGCTGCCATGCAGGAAAGGGTGACAGAGTAATCTGAGCTGCAGCTGAAAACCTGCTTTTTCTCCATAGTTATTTAGCCTGCCACGAGCTGTGGCAGGCAGTGGGAAAGAGTCCAGACAAGCAGGGGAGTTTGGCTGTTCTCAAACCATCATACAGAAACTTTAAAAATTGAACTGATTTATGCTTTGTAATGTTTTCAATAATGTGTAAATTAAGTTAGAGTTTGAATCTGGGCTCAAGGAGAAATTTTATATGTTCCCAGCCATGAAAGGGCCACAGAAAAATCCCATTGTATGATGGTGTTCCCTCTGCTGTACCAAGAAGTGTGCTTTGCATAAATAATGGGTTCTGGGGAAGAATGTGTAATATGCATTACTTTTCAGTATCAAGAGATGCTCAGCATTACCTGGAGATCCGAAAACTCCTCTGGGGTTTATGAGTCTTGGGTTGAGGCAGACCTAGTTTATAAGTTCTGCCAGCTCAAGGTGCTGCCATGGCAACTTAACACAAGCTTTAATCTTCTAAATTGAGGTATGGACATTCTAGGCCTATAATCTGCCCCAAACCAGATTCTGAATTAGGAAACAAACCACATTCCCAGTGGGAACCTGTGTGGAAGATGATACCTCCTCACCCTCAAAGACTGTGCTAAAGGCTAAGTGGTATGACTAAAAGTAGTTAGGGCCCAGAATGCCCTTCACACACTCTTTCTCTGAGCCAGTGGTCCACTTTTTCCCCTAAGGTTTTATTATCGTGCACTTTTATGACCTCAGAGAATTTTACAATGGTTAGATTTGTGAGAAATAAAAACAAAACATGACAACAACAAAACCAGTTGTAGATAATATTGAAACAAAGAGTTGGGAAATAAATATATCATGGACCTGTTGTAGCTTATTTGCTGGTATAGCAACCCCCTACACAAAGTTAACAGATAGACAAGCACTCTTGAAACCCAGAAACTGAGTTCATCATTCAATTTCATTCCATTTGTTATCAGTCTGATTTGAAGTGAGTGCAACAAATTTCTCAGGGGCAACGAGTTTCTGCTTTGCAAAATCTTCAGCAGAGCATCTTTTGGTCCCATGGGAACCTTTAATAGGATTTATCCACCTCATTAAAAGGCAGGAGGAATTTTACATTTGCATTACTAAAAGCCCTCTCTAGAAGTTGGCCTTCTGGCTAGTTTTGAAGAGTGCGAGATATATACACTTGAAATGTTGTAAGTGAAAAAACACTTAGTACAGAATAAAGTACTACATAGTATACAGATGTTATGTGGAAACTCTGAAATTGCACAGGTTACCACAGTTATCATTTTATATCATAGTATTTAAGTTATAGAATGTGAAGGAGAATAATAAACATCACTCAAGGATTTTACCTCCTCTTCTGGGTTAGTGCATTTTCATTTGTACACAGGATATTATATCATGTTAGATGGATTTATGACCCTTTTATTGTTTTTATTTGGAGAATAAGTAAGGTTTACAAAGTGTGTGGGTGCCAAGTTGACAAGGGGTGGGTTGTGATAGCTAATTTTATGTGTCAACTTGACTGGGCAGCTACTCAGATATCTGGTTAAACATGATTTCTGGGTGTGTCTGGGCGTATCATGAAGCTGGGGAGGCGTGTTGGATAAGAATGAGTCAGGACATATGGAAATCAGAGAGAAGGTATTGACTGTCGATGGAGCAGCCACAGAAATGGGGTCCTGGCAGTGGGAGGGGTATGTCCAGAGCTTGGGCTCCAGACACAGTAGGAATGACTCTGCCTTGAGGTGGGGGGCAAGAGGCACGTGAACCACAGTATGCACAGGAACAATTAGAGTTCAAGTCACTACATGAAACACATCAGTGATGCAGGCCGGTAAGGTGAAGCCTGGTTGGGCAGGCCCTTGCCAAGGAGTCCATGCCTGAGACCTAGATCCGCAGCAACACTGGCAGATCCAGACCAGCTAAGGCTCTGAGGCCCCAGCCCATGGCTCGTGGCCCGTTTTTATATACAAAGATCTAGTCACACTGAAAACCAGTCCGTCAGATGCTATAATAATTCTTAACAATGATATAAGGCTAAAATAAAGACAGAATGTGTCCTTTTCAAAACATTTGTTTATCAAATAATTCATTTTCACCTTTATAGAAAATCTTAGGCAGGTAATGCAGGTATTATATTCACTTGCATAGAGAGAATTTTCTTACCTGTAGTTAACTCAACCAGCCAAGGGCAGAGAAAAGTGGTCTAGCCCCTTGTGTCAGGTTTTTCACCAGCCTCATGCCCTTTTTAAGGACTGACTAGCACACAATCAGCCAAGCATACACTGGAGAATAGCTCATTTCCATAGGGCCTCCAGATCCTGGACTGCTTAGGGCCATGGCCCCTCATTTTTCGACAGGTCTGCAATTTAGAGGCTGAATTCTGATGAGAAGTATCTGGAGCCTGATAAAGGCTAATTATAGTTAAGAAATATGAACATTGGGAACTCAAAAGAAGATTGGCTTCTACTACTGCCTGGGCAGAATAATCAAGAAATTAGCAGAAAGTGATGGCAAGTATAAAGAGGCACTAGAGGATAATTGAAGTATTAAAATTAAAGATATGCTGGCAAGTGGTCTATCCCTTGAGGATCCAGGCCATATTCTTTGCTATCAGGCCATAATACAACTGAAGAGCTTTTCAACAAGGCAATTGGGGGTTCTGTGGAGGGCTTGTCTCATAAGCTGAGGAACACTAACATGCAGATTTTTCTACAAAATACTTGGGACCCTGCCTGAGCCCCACATTTCTGTCTGACAAAGTAGAACAAGTACAGAGAAGGCCAATCAGAGAAACGAAAGATTTGAACTCACATCATTGAAAAGCATTTGAGGATGGTCAGGTTTTCAGCTAGTGAAGCAATGGCTGCAGATGAGCACAGTCAGTATTTTCAGTTATTTTAATGGAGATATGACAAGGAGAAGGGATTATATGTAGTCACTGGACTCCCAAAGGAAAGGATGAAATTTAAAGCATTTTAAATGAAGTCTTTGAGCTCCTTTCTCATGTCACACAATGGACACACACTTTTGGTCTCATTTAATCCTCAGGATCATCCCATGAAGTAAGATCAGATCTGTTTCATGTCCAATGCTCTTTCCTTTATATCATACAGATTTTAATCAACAGAAGAAACACTCAACATTTAGAAATGGTGCAACAGTGGAATCTATGCTTCATGAGGTAGTGAATTATCTACCACTTGACACCTTTAAACAGAAGCTGGATAAAAATTGCCAAGTATTTAGAAATTAGGTACACATTGGATCACATAACCTCTAAAGTCCCTACCAACACTGAATTGTTTGGAGCTGTCCACCTCAAACAACGTGTGAAGTGGGTGGGCACATGTTGTAAATAAATCCCTGATTGATCCCCAGTAACCAGAAAGAGGAGAGATCAATGACTCGCAAATCATTCTAAATCCTTTTTTAGCCTCCTAATCCAGAGACTATTTACTACCTATTCACAAAGTTCACTAATTTGACAGCAGCCTTCTGTTTTCTTGCTCTTTAAGGTAGAAAACTATCCATTGAGGAAAAGAGGACAGATGGTCCAGCCTGTCTATGCAGCTTAGTGTTGAAAACAGTTGCAAAAGGTCCAGGGATAAAAGTTAAGGGCCCCACCTTGATATAGGAATTATCAATATTTTAAACAATTGACCATTTTCCAGAAGGCATAAAATCTTACTCTAGCTAATAAAGTTTGATCTTCACCCTCCAGCTTCACACCAGGAACTTAAGAACAATGCCTTTTCTTCTAAACTACTCCAGCTCACCTTCCTAGCATCCTCTCAAGGAATTGGGCCCCAACATTTTCATCTGATCTCTGGCCAACCTTAATTCTGTGAGCTCTGAATATGCTTGTTGGCTGAGGCTTAATGTGCAATCAGACACAATTCCATTTGGTAATGTGGTAGAAGCAGATACTCCTAAATAATTAGCCTTGGAAATACAAATGCACATGGAGGTATAAGCAATGGTTTTTACTTTTATACCTCACCTACTTCTCCAGAAGGATTTCAGGCCACCTAAATACAATATTTTACTAGAAATACAATGAAACCAAAGTTGTTTAAACAAGGGTAAAAAAAATAAAGGACCAAGTAATAATAAGGAGTGGAGGGGAGAAAAAATGATTATATGGGAAGAGCTGGGTCAAATATTGCAAACTCAGATGCCTAAGGCAGGTAGTATAAATGTGAGGAACAGGCTAGATTTAAGACAATTTGGAGAGGAGCTAAAGAATATATTCAAAGCCATGGGATTATTTTTACACACAGGCTAGCTGAACATAATTTATCCATAGTTAAACTATAGGCAATATTTGGGCCCCTGTGCATGACTCCTAACCTGAATGAAAAGAAACTGTTTAAAATGAGCAACAATTTGACTCTTATGTTCCTGGAAGACAAGACAAAGATGGACAGATGATAGCCTAGAGGATCTTTAGAAGCTCACAGAAGCAAGTAGACTAACCTGTCAAGAAAGACAACCTGTTTCTTATTTCAGAAATCTAAGAAAAATTTGTTGCCTAGGTCTTTGCTTAAAGGAAGTTGCACAATATAATGGATGGTATACTTAACAGAAGTTTTACCCAAGAAATGTACTTGTAGTCCACATATGGTGTCTATTATGTGGACCCTCAGGAAAATCCAAATGTATAATGTTAAGCTATAGTTCTGTGAAGGCATTTCCACTGGGGAACAGAGTGATAGAGACCAGGTCTGTAGCTTTTTGGAGCTCTGGAATGTTACAGGATAAAGCTTTGAAAATTTGGAGGAATTCCCTAAAACTGGCACTCTTGAATATCAACAGCTTCCTCTGGGTTTTTGACAGGAACTGTAACATAGATAATTCAAACTAGAAGTCCTGAGAGATGACTGGAGGGATGGGGAGGTGTTATTCAATGTTGACAGAAAAATGATCTATATCCAATTCAGGTTGGAGGTAGCCAGAGTATCACCTGCAGGCTTGGCCTATGCTCATCTCAAAGGGCAGCTTCATTCATACATTTGGGATGTATTCTCTCTTTCCCCAGTCAGGCCTTTAACTACGACACATCTGTGCATACCACAGACACACAAGGGGCCACGATCACATCTATTCCTATGGCTTTAAAGACCAATTCTATGTTCATGATTTCCAAATTAGTATCTCCTTTCCCTAAGTTGCAGACTTGCATAATCAACTGCTCTCCTTACATCTCCCTCTTGTTTTCTTGTATCTTGAGTCTTGGATGGCCAATACTAAACTTGATTATTTTCTTTCTCCAAATTAACTCTTCTCCAGTCTTGTCCACCTTGATAAATTGGCATCAACATGTCCCTAACTGCTCAAGCCAGAAACCAGGGAGTCATCACCCTTGATTTCTACTTTTTGAGATCGCACTAAGACATAGAAGAGAAAAGCATGGACCCTGAAGTCTGGTGCCTGGGTTTGAACCTTAGGGCCACGTTTAACCAGTTGTTTGACCTTTGGCAAGTCATTCAAATACTCTATGACTCAGTTTTCTCATTTGCAAATGACAATAATAACATCTATTTTACAGAGTTTTAGAAAGATTAAATTAAATAAAGCATAGTAAGCTTTTAGGTTAATAACCAGCAATTCGATGTGTACATATTCAATAAATGGTTGCTATTATTATTGTCCTTCACATTTTGTATTTTACCAATTACTAGTCATTTTTTTCTCTGTAAAATATAGACAATACAGCCTATCTTACAGGGATGGTTGGATAATTAAATGAGATAAAGCACATACAGCACCTGAGTGGCAGATCCTCAATAAATAATTACTTTTATTAGTGACAACCCTTATTTTCGCTGAAGCATCAAGGAGTAATAAAAGAATTCACTCATTCAGTAATGATTCAATGGCTATTTCTTAAGCATCTACTAAATGTCAGGCATTGTGATACACACTAGGAATAAACTGATGATTAAAATGAAGATCCTTGCCCTCATGGGAGTTTATTTTCCAGTGAGGGTTTGGACAGACAATAAATATAGTAAATACATCATTACATAGATGTTAGTTGGTGAAAACTGCTACTGAAAAGACTAATGCAGAGAAGAAAAATAAAGAGTTCACAAGAGAGTGGATTATAATTTTAAACAAGATGGTCAAAGAAGGTCTCCCTGAGAAGGTAATATTTGAGTAAAAACTTGAAGTTGGGAAGAAGGAAACCAGGTGGATATCGAAAGAAAGAGTATTTTATGCAGGGTGAAAAGTACTTGTTAAGGACCTGAGGCAGGAACATGGCCAGCTTGTTTGAGAAACAGCAGAGGCAAGTGTGGTTGAAGCGGTGGGAGTGAGGAGGAGAGTGGTAGCAGATGAAGTCAAATAAACAACAAGGGATCAGAGAATGGAGGACCTCCTAGGTCCTTGTAAAGACTTTAACTTTTACTCTGAATGAGATAAGAAGCCAGTGGAAAGTTACAGTGATAGAAGAAACATGATATGTTTTAAAATCACTCTGCCAGCTATACTAAGACTAGACTGAAGGGAAGCTGGGTATAAGAATGGAAGCAGGTACTAGACTTATCAGGATGATCACTTCATGAGTTTTATAAATATCTAATCAGTATATTGTATACCTGAAACTAATATAATATTATATGTCAACTATAATTGAAAATTTTTTTAATATTAAAAAGAAAAAAAAAGAATGGTAGCAGGGTATCTAGTCAGGAGACTATTGCAGTAAGGCAAGTCAGAGATAATGGCAGCTTGGGCCACTGTGGCATCAATGGAGGTAGTGATAAGCCTTCATGTTCTGTATATATTTTGAAAGTGGGGCTCACAGGGTTTGTTGACTGACTATGAGATATTTAAAAAAAGTCAAGAATAATTTCGAATTCTGGAATCAGAAAAGTCTGGTTTCAAATTTAGCTCCACAATTCATCTGTGGTGTTTGAATTCAAGTAGCAAATTGTAGTCACTGGAATAGGGGCCCATAGGCACCTAAAAGCTTGAGAGAGGTGAGCCTTCTCCATTTGGAAGAGCTTTGGTTCTAAGGGATGGGGAACTAAATGAGAAATCAATAACAAATATTTCCAAAATCTTCAAACCTTTGGAAATAAAATAAGTTTTAAATAATACATAAGTTAAAAAGAAAACTCAGTAAAGTAAAAAAAAGAAATAAAAATACAACATATCAAAATCTGTGGAATGCCACTAAAACAGGGGAAAATTTATAGCACTAACTGCTCATTGTAGGAAAGAAGAAAGGTCTCAAATCAATAATCTAAGCTTTCATTTCCAGATACAAAAAAATTCAAACAAAATATTTCTTATTATGCAAAGTTCTCATTAGCAAATCACAATTAGCAACATGTAAAATAATAATGTCACAACCAAGTGAAATTTATCCTGGAATTGCAAAATATGGCTCAATATTCAGTTATCAATGGATGTAATCCACAATATTAACAATCTGAAAAAGCCTACATGATCCTTTCAATAGGTTCAGAAGAACCATTTGACAAGCTCCAATGTACATTTATGACAAAAACTTCCTCAATTGATAAAGAGCATCTACAAAAAAACCCCTACAGTTAACATCATACAATGGTGAAAGATTGAATGTTTCTCCTTAAGACTGGGAATAAGGCAAGAAAGTCCTCTTTTTCCACTTCTTTTCAACATCATAATTAAAACTTTAGTGCTAAAAAGAAAGAAAAAGAACTAAAAGGCATACAGATGGGAAAAGAAGAATTAAAATTGTCCCTATTTGTGGATGGCATGATTGCTTATGTAGAAAATTCCAAGGAATCTACAAACAAACAAATAAACAAAAATCTCCTAGAATTAATAAGTGAGTTCATCAAAGGCACAAGATACAAGGTCAACACACAAAAATCCACCATATTTCTACATATTAGTAATGAACATTTGGAAACCAAAATTTTAAAAACAGATCATTTACAATAGCTTAAAAATAAAATAGGTATAAATCTAACAAAACATGTACAGAGAGGGTATGCTGAAAATTACACAACACTGATAGAAAAGATAAAAGACAACTTAAATAAATGGAGAGAAAAACTGTGTTCATGAATTGAAAGACTCAGCATGCTAACAATGTCCATTCTCCCAAAATTGTTTTATAGATTTAATGCAATTCCAGTAAACATCTCAGCAGGACTTTTTTTGTAGGTATAGACAAGCTGATTCTAGAATTTATGTAAAAAAAAAGAACTAGAATAGCTAAAACAATTTTGAAATAATAAAGTTGGAGGACCCACACTACCCAATTTTACGACTTATTGTAGAGCTATGGTAATCCAGACAGAGTGACATTGGCAGAAGGATAGACACATAGATCAATGGACCTGCAGAGGGTCCAGAAAACAACCCTGGCAAATATGTTCAATTGATTTTTAACAAAGAAAAGATAATCTTTTCAACAAATGTTTTTTTTGAAAATTTGGACATCTATAGACAAACAAAACAATCCAAAAAATATCTAAAAATCTTGTTCTCCGTAAACTCAAACTTTCTAAAAAATTAAATGTATCATCAATCTAAATGTAAAACATAATACCAAGACACATTTAGAAGAAAAGAGCAGAACATTTCTGTAATCTGAAGTTAGGCAATGAGTTCTTAGACATGACACCAATGGATTGATCCATGAAAGAAAAATTGATAAATTGAATTTCATCAAAAATGAAAACTGTTATTGTGCAAAAGACAGTGTAATAAACTGAAAAGACAATCTAAATACTGGGCGAAATATCTTCCAAATCACATATCTGATAAAGGATTTATACTGAGAACATATGAAGAGACTCAACAATAAGAAAACAAGCAATACAGTGAGAAAATGGGTGAAAGACTGAACAGACACTTCACCGAAGAGAATATATGGATGACATGAAAAGATGTCCTGGCTATCAGGGAAATGCAATTTAAACCACAATGAGATATCACTACACACCTATCATGATGCCTAAAATAAAAAATGCTAACAAAATATTGGTGAGCATTCTGAGCAACTGGAATTCTTCCACATCGTGGAAGGAATTCAAAATGGTACATCTCCTCTGGAAAAATAGTTTGGCAGGTTTTCTTTTAAAATACAGTTAAACGTGTACTAATCATATGACCCATCAATAGCACTCTTGGGCATTTTTTCCCAGGCGAATTAAAACTTATGTCCATACAAAAACATGTATATATACACTTAAAGCAGCTTTAGTTATATTAGTCACAAACTAAAAACAATTCAAATGCCCCTCAGTATGTGAATAAACAAATTATAGTAATATCCATAAAGTAAAATATTACTCAGCAATAAAAAGGAATCAACTACTGATACACATGCCAAGTTGGATTAATCTTAAAGGTATCATTCATTTACATGACATTCTCCAAAAGGTCAAAACCACAGTGAAGAACAATTCATGGATGTGTCAAGTTCTGGACCATCTTTTCTGTTACATTGATCTATATGCCTGTACTTACTGTGGGACTATGAGCCTCTCAATAGCAACAGCCATATCACATTCACCTTGGAACCTCCAACACCTTACATGTAGTAAGCACTCCTTAAACGTTGCCAGATGAAATAAGGCTGACTTCTAAATTCACATATGGAGACACAAGTGGACAGATTCAGAAACAGAACCCAGGTCCTGGCCCTACACACCTGCAAATTCCCAGCGATCAATACCCAAAAGTAGCAACTGTTCCAACACATCTTTGCTAAGAAACTTAAGCACTCTCTTAGCTCCCCACATTGTAATTGCTGTACACAACAACCAATCTTAAGGATAATTCCATTACAGAAGTGGCCTGGCTCTAAGCAATTTCAGATCTTGACAAGCTGAGCTCATGCTGAGATGGTCAAGGGGATTTTCACTTGTTCATCTTCCTCCTTGACTGGGAAATGTGTGGTAAACTGGCAAGGCACCCTCAACCATATTGCAAACATTTTTAATGACCTGCCAGCAGCAATTTTCAGATGAATCTTCTATTATCTCAGGTTCTGATGATTTCAGGCCAAATCCTTAGCATAATTTTATAGAAGTCGGAGAGTCAATTTTGCGAATCTTGGCAAGTCATGTGTTGTTTTTCTTGGCTTAGAAAGGTGCTATGCTTTATGCTTTTATGGATCAAAGGCCAAATTTCTGCAGTTGTCCATATGCCCATGATTATAAGATTGGTAGCTAATGGTTACATGCATATATCATATCAGCCTTTGTGGAGATTGTGGCAATTAGATTATAATCATATTATGCCATATCAGACAATCAAACTTCATGTGACCATCCAAACCAATTATATGCCTAATATAAATCAAAATAGGCTTTGGTTCTAGTTTCTTCTGTTGTAAACATATTCAAACATTCTTAAGGTGAATCATACAAAATAAATGAATTCAGAAAAGCAAATCCTTTAGCAAATTAACATTATAGAGTCATTATTTGCCCAGTCAAACAGCTAATACTACAAACCACCATCTCCATGGAAGCAGCTATCAAGGTTCCTGCTCTACGCTACAGCACTTTCCATCCAGTCAATAGGCAGAGGCTCATGAGTGTCTGAAACTTGTGGTGCCTGCCTGCCCATGTATCCAGGCTGGCTGAGTCTCCACTCTGGAACAGGGTCATGTGTACTATGTGATAAGAGTGGTGAAAAGAAATGAAGACAATAGAAGCTCCCAGGTTATTTGTCAACATGGTCTAGGTCACCTGCTCTTTGCCATTACCTTTAGCTCAGTGGTTCTCAACCTTGGCTACACATTAGAATCACTTGGAGAGCTTTCTAAACATACCCATGGCCAGAAATACACATCAGAACAGTAAATTTCAAATCTCTGGAGGTGAGACCAAGGCATCCATATAGTACAAACTCTCCACGTGTTTCTAGTGTGCAGCCATAGTTGAGAAATATTCCTCTGGATCAATCACAGTCATAGACTCTCCTACTCAGCCATTGTGACCTTTGTTGCAATTCCAACTTCATTCATAATCTTCATATTCCAGAAGGACTTGGTGAAAATAGATTTACGTTATGGGAATAGCGTGGCCTTTCAAAGGAATCTCTACTGATAGAACTGTTGGGGGGAAGATGAAAGAAATTTGTAATCAAATGTCAGTCCCCAGGCTCTCCTTGAAGTCAGTCCTCCAAACTGTGTCCCTCGTAGGCATAGCTCTTTCACTCCAGGTATTTGGGCAGCTCTCAACTGTGACATAGGCTTACTCTGCCTGGTGATAAGAGGGGATGGAAGTTTTCCTTCAAGCTATATAACAATGGGAGCCTCACAGAACAAGTCCTGTTTCTATCCAGGCTGAAAAGTGAGCTGATGTTTTGTCTTAGTCTCTTTAAATGACCTTAGCTTACTAACACAAGCATACCTTAGGAGCATACAAAATACTAGCTATAATAATAGCTCACACTTAATTATTGCCAGGTAGTTTTTGCTTTATGTATATTAATTTGTTATCCCCACTTTATAGATGGGAAAACTGAGTTACAGAGGAGTTTGGTAATTTGCCCAAGATCATTAAGTTAGCGAGTAGCAGAGCCAAAATTCAAATGAAGGCAATTTGTTTCCAGACCATGCAGGCTTAGTCAATTTGCTCCTTCCCCTGGGTGTTTGACCCTGGTTTGGCTTTGTACTTTGGCTCCCATTCTTCTCCTAACCCTAAAGCTTGTTGCCCTTAGATTCGTTTTCTGCCTTGGTTTTGGCCCTCTCCTTTTAGACAGTCCTTTGGGTCCTTACCCCTTAGCTCTACCCATCAGAACTAAACATCACACCCATTCCCAGTGCCATCCTGTACCACCCCTCACCTTAGTCCTGTGGGCCTGCTCCCTGCTCAGCCTCTCCACTGGGATTAGGATAATTAGTAAAAATCAACTAGGTCTCACTGAGCTTTCTCTTTTCTGGGTTAAATATCCTCAGATACTTCAATCTTCTTTGTTAGCTCATGACCTCATTCGCCCTCTACATCCTGAACCCTCTACTTTAGACATGCTCCAATATGCTCCTAACCTTCCCAGAATGTCATGTCCAGGACTGACCCCACCACTGGTTGAATCTGATCAAGGTGCTGTGGCTCTCCCTCTACACAATGCTCCCATAATGCCCTGTGGATAGCCCCATCACCACACTCACTACATTGTACATGCTCGGCCCTTGGGAGCCACTCAAGAAATAATTGCTGAATGACTGACACTTTAATTTTCTGTTTATGTGTTTGACTACACTACTAAACTATAAGTGCCTTTAACTACCTTGCCTTGTTTACAGTTACATGCTTTATTCTATACATACAGTGGTAAATCAATAAATATTGAATAAAGATTTCTAGGAGTTTTATTAATAATAACTATTATCAACACCGCGAAATTGTTAAAAATTTTCCCATAGTTTTAAAAAACTTTTAAGATAAAATTTACGTTACTTACTAAGAAGCCAGTCTGAAAAGGCTATATACTGTATGATTCTAACCATATAACATTCTGGAAGAGGCAAAACTATGGAGATAATTAAAGGATCAGTAATTTCCAGGGATCGGCAGAGCACAGAGGATTTTCAGGGTGGTGAAACTATTCTGTATGATACAACAGTGGTGAGCATATGCCATTAAATATTTGTTGAAACCAACAGAATATGCAAGACCTAGTGTGAACTCTAATATAAACTATAGAATTTGGGTGATTATGATATGTCAATGTACATTCGTTGATTGTAATAAATGTATCACTCTAGTGCAGGATGCTGATAGTGGATGAGTTTGTGTGTGTTTAAGGTGCATTGTAAGTATATAGGAAATCTATGTACCTTCTGCTCAATTTTGCCATGAACCTTAAATTATCTAAAAATAAAGTCTGTAAAAAATTCACATGAGATAAAGTTTACCATTTAAAAATGCACAATGCAGTGTTTTTTACTATGTTGTGCAACCATCACCACTGTCTAATTCTAGAATATTTCCATTACCCTCCCTCCAAAACCTCTTACCTCTCCGCAGTCACTTCCCATTTCTTTCCCTCCACCTGAATCTGCCCTCAACCACTAACCTACCTTCTGTCTCTATGGAATTGCTTATTGTAGATATTTAATGTAAATGGCATCATACGACATATTGGCTTCTTTCACTTATTACAAGTTTTCAAGGTTGATCCACAATGCAGCATGTATCAGTACACCATTCCTTTTTATGGCTGAATAATATTCCATTGTATGAACACTTGAGTAGTTTTCACTTTTTGACTACTATGAATAATGCTACTATGAGTGTTTGCATATAAGTTCTGTGTGGACATATATTTTTATTTCTCTTGGATATATACCTAGGAGTGGAATTGTTGGGTCATATGGTAACTACGTTTAAATTTTGAAGAACTGCCAAATTGACTACCATAGTTGCTATATCATATTACATTCCCATCAGCAATGTATAAGGGTTGCCAACATTGGCATTATCCTTTTTTAAAAAATTATAGTCTTCCTAGTGAGTGTGAAGTGGTATCTCATTTGGTTGTGATTTGCATTTCCCTAATGACTAATGATGTTGAATATCTTTTCATGTAATTCTGTGTCATTTGTATATCTCATTTGAAAAAAAATGCATATTAAGATTCATATGCCCATTTATTAATTTGGTTGTTTGTCTTTTATTGTTGAATTATATTCTGGATATAAATCCCTTATACATATATGATTGCCAAATATTTTCTTCCATTCAATGGGTTGCCTTTTCACTTTCTTCATAGTGCACTTTGAAATACAGAAGTCTCATTTGATGAAGCCTAATTTATCTATTTTTTATTTGGTTGCTTCTGTTTTGGTGCTATGTCTAAGAAACCATTGCCAAGTACAAGCTAACAAATACTTACGCCTGTATTTTCTTCTAAATGTTTTATAGATTTAGTTCTTACATTTAGGTCTTTGGTCAATTATAAGTTAAAAGTTATATAAGACATGAAGTACAAGTACACATTCATTCTTTTACCTGTGGATAGACAGTTGTTCCATTTGTTGAAAACTCTATTTTTCAACATTGAATTTTTTGCTACCCTTGTCAAACAGAAATTGACCACAAATGTAAAAGTTTATATCTGGATTCTCAATTATATTCTATTGATCTGTATGTCTGTCCTTATGCTGAACCACAATCTTGATTCCTGATGCTTTGTATTAAGATCTTTTTTCATTCTTATAGCAACCTTTACATGGATGAGGAGAGTATTATAAAAATGTTCTAAAACTGAATCATAATGATAGTTGTGCAACACAGTAAACTTGCTGAAAATCATAGACTTGTACACTTAAAAACACATGAGAAAACTGAAGCTCAGAGAAGTTAAGTAACTTGCTCAAGATCACACTTGAAAGTTTCAGAACCACAATCTGAATCCAGGCCTAATTCAAAAGAATATTTTTCCCACTCTATCAGGTAGCCTTCATGGCAAGGTCAAGTTGAAAATCTGCTAAGTCAGACTCAGGGAGATTTAGGAAGGTTGTTACTATTTGAGGCTGGAAGTGAGCACCACAGATGGGCCCTCATTGCCACATGGAACGAACACTCCCACTGGTTTGGTTTAAGTTGTTATCAGATGTAATGTCAAATGGGTAATGCATATATAATATGCTGCCAATGCCTGCTGTAACCTGCTCCATGTTCTCGTTATGTGGCCATTACCCTAGTTTGCCAAAGACAGTGATGTCTTTCATAAAACTGCCCTCTGTCTCCATGGAATTGTCTTTGAGGCCAGGTCTACCATCTCTGGCTGCCTAGAGGAAGATCCTGGAGGGCCTAGAATATTTGATGAAGAGAGTACTTCCTCAGGAAACCCT
The DNA here is from genome assembly GCA_003508835.1 of Eonycteris spelaea. Lineage (NCBI taxonomy): Eukaryota > Metazoa > Chordata > Mammalia > Chiroptera > Pteropodidae > Eonycteris > Eonycteris spelaea. The sequence goes on from PUFA01000200.1 coordinate 2,798,756, forward strand.
TCCCAACCCTCAGGCTGGTGGTCTATAGACCTTTCACTTAGAGTACTTATCATTGTTGAAATTTTACATTTATTAGCATGACTTCTGATTACCTATTTCCTCCATAAGAATTCAAGATCCTTAAGGGCAGGGACCTTGACTTTCTTTTCTCTTTATGCTAGTCCTGATGCGTAGAAAGGATTCAACAAATATTTGTGAATAAATGAATGCAGGAATGAATAAACAAGGAACTCAGCTTCCTTCTTTGATATAGGCTGACCTTGGAATTAATCTGCATTTAAGAGGCTAAAAGATAAAAAATACAGAGCATTGGTAAAAATAAATAAGATACAATATAGTAAAAAGGGACAGAAATAAACAAACTGATTCAGGACAGGGCAAATGTCCCCAGGTGACAGGGAAACCAAGCTCTACACAGAGAGAAGAAGAGGAGAGGGTCCTTTGGCTGTGAATGAAGAAAGAATTCCACACACATGCCAAAGCTAGAGTCAAAAGGAAAGTTTATTAATAAAGGGGTAATACTCCACAGACAGAGTGTACTCTCCTCTCAGAGGCAAAGAGTCAGAGGGACCAAGAGAGACGTGGAAAGATAGTGAGGGGGGCAGTGAATGTTCAGGGAATTTAGTTTATATATCATTCTTTAGTTCCTGTGAATTATTGTTTATAAGACTTTGTTAACCCATTTCCTTTGATATGGACATACAGTGAGGAAGGGGAAGGGTATGGTGAAAAGGTACGAATATGTAGAGCAAAAGGCCTGCTGGCAGTTCCCCATGGTTTTAGCCATAGGGAATGACTCTTGAGTCCTAGTACCCCTTCACAGGTGTGGAGAATGGGTTGTTAGTCATCCAGCAAAAATTTCCCTTTGTTCTGCAGGTGTCCTCCTGGCCTGGCTGCAGGATTGATCAACATATTGAGGTCTCTGATTGTGGCTTGATTAACATGTAAATTCTCTTGCCTCCTCCCCACATTAAAACCATTCTTCCAAGAGTAGATTTGGGTTTCGTGTTGCCTAAACCTTATACAATTTGAGGGGAACCCCCCTTAAGAAAAAGAATTCTGCCTGAATGCAGAATTGCTAGGACTCCCTCCCATTCACAGACCCAGGCACAAGCCAGCAAGCACTTTTATCTGGGCAAAAGCAGCTGAAAGCTTTTTCCAAGAAACCTGCTCTTCCTCAAGTGAACCTTACCTGGAACCACGACCCTAGGCTGTGGGGACAGAGAGGGAGCATGTGGTCTCTAGCAGCCCTGAAAAGGGTCAGTGTGCTGCTATCCCTTTTGCAGGCTCCCAGACAGCTAGCGTGCCACCTTCCCATCAACTTTTCTGGGTACCAGGTAAAAGAGATGGCCTATTGTGATTGGCCCAAACTGTAGAGTACCCAGAAGAGTTTTATAGTTTTCAGCTCTTTCGAGGCACAGAGAAGAGGAAATTGACCTTTTTGGAGAGAGAGGAGGAGAGAGCAGGGATGGAGTGGGGAGGGAAGAAGGGATGCAGTTTGGGTTGAAGAGCCATAGTGTAAAGACTAGGGGGCTCCCTAAGAATAATGAGTACACCAGAGACATCACTTCTGGCCATGCTAACACATAATAGATATGCAGAAACTATGGCATCAAGGTAGCCAGGGCCTGACAAAGAGAGCTGCCCTCCAGCTCCATCTTAGCCATCCATCCTAGCAGGTAGCTGCATAATTACCTGGAGTCTGCTTAACACTCACCAAAGTTTCCTTCCTTCTCAAACCAAAGCTGCATCATTCTGGTTTATCTGAGCCACAGATAAGCTTCCTGATATTGGTTGAAAATAGTTCCTTTTGCAGCACTTGTGCCATCAATCCAAAGGGTGTGACTCCTTTTGTGAAGAGCAAGGCCAAAGGCAAATAAATGACCAGTGAACCTCATGAATACCCCCGTGACAGGGCAGCCTGGAGAAAGGGATGGAGTTCAGCACATTTGTAAAAAAATAAAAATGGCTGATATCTGGTTTTTGGCAATCTGAATTTCAGCTGCTCTGGCATCTAAAACTGTCTCGTTGATCTTCTATATCAACTACCTCAGAGCACAGACTGCTCATCAGGACTTTTTAGTGGAAATATAAGCCTAAATGAATAAACTTCCAAAAGGATCCCTACAACTTTAACTGACAGCAGAGCAACCAGATCGCCCAATTTCTGCAATGTAGGGTTTGCCTACAGACAAAACTTATTGACTACAGAAAGAGAAAAGAAGCACAGGGACACTGAACAGGGGCAGGAGAGGAGCATCCAATTGTCATTCCTTGAACTTGCTCCTCGTTTGTCATTTATCCATTTACGTTACAAACATTTGCTGTACCCACAGTGGCAGGCAACTGAGATCTCCTTGTGGGCAGAGATCACATCTCGTTTTTTGCTGTTAAATATAGCATGGAAGATGTGGCCCTGGATTTCAAGGAGATCAGAAGATGGCAGGGAGAGAGACATATAACCCAATTAAAATTACTTAGAACCAGTGTGGTGAAACAGGTAGGCACAGGTGTTGTGCTAACACTAAGAGAAAACACTTAGTCTCAAGGATGGTGGGAGGCTTCTTGTGTGAAATGGCATCTATGATGAGATCAGTGACAGGAGTAAAATGATGCAGGACATGACTTGTAAAATTCTTAATCTTTTAGCAGGAAATGAAATGGGACATCTCTTGCAGAGTTCTCAATCTTTTTAGTAAACCTAGTTAAGTCTTTTCCTTTCTCCTTTCTTTGGGAGAAAGGCCCTCTCTCAAATCCCAATAATTGCCCTGAAACTGGTAACTCAGGCCCTCTGGCTATTAATCAGGGTCATCAACCCATCATTAGCAGAAATGGCTTTAGGCCAAACAGGGCCCTTAGAATCTGAGAGGGGAGGGGACTTTTAGCCCAAAGGTCTTTTTATTATTTAAGAAATATATTAACCAAGCCTATTTTCCTTTACTCACTTAATGGGCAAATCAATAATAGAAAATTAATAGATATATGATTTAAATAACAAGTTTGTATCTTCTTTTCCTTATCTAAGGACTGAGGCTGCATTTCAGCAGGAAACCCAAGACCCTGTCCTGACTGAGGCAGAAAGGGAAAGAGCTCTATGAAACCCCAATAGGCAGGGACAATGACCCTGACAGGAAGCATACATACTAATAATAAGGGGGTTCCTCAACATCCATACTAAAAATAAGGGGGTTCATGGCTCTTAGCAAAGGGTTAGATAGGAAAGTTATTAGGGGGTTTCGGGTACACTGCAAAGGCACTGAAGTCTTTCTATACTAGAAGGGTTCTGCCCTAATCTGCCCACAATTAGGCAAGCCAGAAGGTATTTTTAGGCTAAAAGTAACTTCCACAAAAGAAACAAGTAAACAGAGAATTAGGTACCAGTTTAAGCCAGTCAGTCACTCTCACCTGCACAATGAAGACTCCAACAACCTTCAACTCTTCCTGAGCCTCATTATACCATCATTATAATACGATGCATATGCCCGAAAGTTCGTTAATAGCATTATAACAGACTGAATTCTGGGAATGAACATGCGCAGAAAGCAAATGATGAGTCACTGGATCCTGTCAATCTTAGTTGTCAATCAAGGAAGCCCACCCCTCTAAGAAAAGTAACCACCCACAGCAAACAGGGATAAAAACCCCAAAGGCTTCATTGCCAGGTCTTTTGAGCCACGCTTCTCTTGCTCAGGTCTACTTCCATGTCTGGAAGTGTACTTTCCCTTCTAATAAAGCTTTTCTTTTCTGCTGTATTTCAGCGTCTTGCTCAATTCTTTGTTCGAGACATCAAGAACCTGGACAACGTGCTGGGAGAAGACCCCACTCTCTGGTAACAGCACTATGCCAGATGAAGGGGAAAGGGTTTTGCAGGCAAAGGGAAGTACATGGTCAAAAGTCTGGGAATAAGTGTAAACAAGACATGTTATGGTAACCTAAAGCTTAGTCTGGTTGCACAGCTAAGTTTAGTCTGCCTAATGAGGAAGAAGTAAGAACTGAGGCTGGAGAAATAGATAGGAGCCTGATCACCAAACCATGTTAAGAAGTTTGAATTATCATTGCAGCAATGGGAAGTTATCAAAAGATTTCAATCAAGAAAGTAGTTGGTTAGATTTGCATTCTAGAAAGATCCTTATAACTGCAGAGTGGAAAATGAATCGAAGGAGGAAAGACTGGGCCCACAGGGAATACTGTTGAAATACTCCAAGTAAGAGGTGATGGTAGCCTGAACTTAGGTGGAGACAGTGGGGAATAGAGAAAACAGAGATATTTTCAAGAGGTATTTTAGGAGTTATATTCATCAAGACAGGTAAGGTAAAGGAAAAGAAACATGGCTTAGTATCCTCATTCCCCAGTGCCAAAGTGAGAGACTCTTCAAGGAATAGCTAGCTCCTATAGGCTAAGGGCCAGGACCCCTGATAACACCATGCTGCTTCCATGCCTGTCCCAATAACAGGGACAGGAGCAAGCCAGAACCTAAAGTTGATGTGCATAAGAAGCTGGAGGAGACAAAGGCAAAGTAACATTTCATCATCATGTGAGTACACAAATAGTTATTTTTCTGTAGCTAATGGCAAGTTTCGATTGAAGAAAGCAATGAATTGGAAGGTTCCTCAATAGTTCTCAAACTGTTGTGGCTCTTCACTAGTTAATACCATCCAATCCAGTGGCGTATTCTGCTCTTGATCTTTTGAAATATTATACCTACATTTCTGCCTCTTTACACTTTTTACTGAGATTCTATACTGAAGAAGAAATAAGGTTGTGGTAGAGAATAGGGGCAATGTGCAAAAATGGAAATCTGCTTGTCAGTTTGCCCTCAAAATTGGCGGTCAAGGGGGAAGAGAGGCAAAATAAAACCAGGGCATGCCATGGCAAAAGATGTGGGCTCCTGAGAGTCTGACCCACAGAACTGAGATTGTTTTTGGTCCCAGGTTTTAATGTCAGACCCACAGAGATGTCTAGGAAAGGCCATGTGCCACACATGGTAGATGCCCTCCTGAAACAATCTTCTCATCCAAATGCCTTCTTGCAAATCCCAAGTTAAATGCAAACGTAAAGCTGTCAACTCTGTTACATTAGGAAGACAATTCAAGCAGCTGCTGCTTGTATTTTATTTTTAGGCATTTTTTTTTCCTGAGACTGATCACAATTTCTATAATATTATTCCTTCTTCTAGGTCAAACAACATCTGTTGTATAAAAAATAAACTGTTTCGCATTGTCAAGTTTACAACTTCCATTTTTATTGTGCTGTAACAGTATCGTGTAGTTATCTTATTTCCCCTCTGAAGAAGTCATTATAATCAAAGATGTTAATATCCCACAGATGAAGTGGTCTCCATGCAGATTGTGACACATTGTTGAGGCTTTTAGTGTCAATTATCCTATGTAGGCTTTAATATGATAAATTACAACAGCTCTAAATGAAAATTTCCTGCTTATTTTTAAAACTGAACCCTGATTATGCCAAGGGATAGATACCTTCAGAAAGTTCCCTCTCACTACATTTGTGTTTCTCCCTGTTTTAGAATCTCTGGTAAATAAGAAATGTGGGTGAAGTCTTTCTTGCAGCTTGGCCCTAATGATGAAGAAGGGATGTTTTTAAAAGTATCAACTTTTGGACTAATGATCAGATTACTATATCTAAAAATTACCAAAGAATCAACCCCTCTGGACTCTTTTCAGTTTAAAGCACATGCTGTTTGCTACTTCTGCCCCCAAAACTCTTTCTCCTCCTCTTTCCTTACTTAGCTAATGCCTAAACATCCTTCAGATCTCAGCTCAACTTCATTGCCATCTTTAATCCCTTCCCCCATGAAATAGGTCAAAGCCCCTTATTATACATTCTCACCACACTATGTACCTTTCCTTTTTAGCACTTACCACAGTTGCAATTTTATTTATATTTGTGCGACCATGGAACTGAAAGTTCTGAGTGTAGAGACCATGTCTGATTTGCTCATCATTGTATCCCTAGCAGCTAGCATGATATTTGGACTATAATGGAGACTCAATAATTATCTGATGAATCATTAAGCTCTCTGTTTCTATATTGGTCAGAACAGGTAGCATTATCTGCTGTGACATACAACCTCAAAATATCAATGCCTTAACACAAAAGATTTATTTCTCATTCACATCAAGATCTAATGTGTATTGGGCAGTTCTCAGCAGCTCTTTTCTATGTAATGATCCAAGGATCCAGGTTTTTTCCATGTAGTGATGCTGCAGGCCCCAATATATAGGTTCCATAGTCTTTAAAAAGGGTGGGGGGAAGAGAGTATGGACAGTCCTACAGGATATTTTAGGGCCAGGCATAAAAATGGCATACATTCTATTGGACAGAGGCCAGTCACATTCACCACCATGACCACAAAGGTGTCTGGGAAATGTAGAAAGTAGTCTTCCTGTGTTCCTAGAAAGAGTAAACAGGATCAGTGACTATCTAGTCCATTTTTGCCACACTGCCTGCTACAACTTTTCATCTTCTACAACTGTGGTTACTATATTAGTTTGACAGAGAAACAGAACCTATAGGAGTTAGCTCACACGATCATGGAAGCCAAGAAATTCCATGATCTGCCATCCACAGGCTGGGGGTATAATTTAATCTGAGTCCAAAGGCCCGAGAATCAGATGGCTAATAGGGTAAGTCCCAGTCTGAGTCCAAAAGCCCAAGAACTAGGAGCAACCATGTTCAAGGGCAGGAAAAGATTGATATTACAGCTCAAAGAAAGAGAGTGAATTCACCCTTTCTTTTCTTTTTTGTTTTATTCAGGCCCTCAAGGGATTGGATGCTGCCCACCCATGTTGGTGAGGTGATCTTCTTTACTCAGTCCACCCATTCAAATGTTAATCTATACACAAACACCCTCACAGACACACCCAGAAATAATGTTTTACTAGCTATCTAGGCATCCTTTAGCCTAGCCAAAGGGACACAAAATTAACCATCAGAAGTACCAACCAGAAATCCAACCAAACGAATCAACCCTAAAACATTTTGTCCTCTTCCTCTCCTTATCTTCATATCCTACTTTAGCCATTCCTGATCTCAGGTAGGAGTTGAGGATTTTAAATCACTGGTTTCCAGGTTAAATCTTGTCTAAGAAGCAAGTCAATACCTACAAAACTGAAGAATGTAACCCAGGTCATATTCCCTGAGCAGAACCTTACACTAAGCTTCCCATCGACTATCACTGGCTTACAAGGTTTTTCATGATTTAGTCCTTAATGCCGTTCTAAAAGCAAGCAGCAACTTTGTTTAAGGTAACTTGTTTCAACTTAAATATTCATGTGAAATTTTGGCATTCTGCTCCAAATTATACTTACAAATGTTTAAATTTAAATTTTTTTCCCGGAAATTTCTCAACAGTTATTGTTTCAGCAAGGTGCCCTATCTTTATACCATAGTTTTAGATGCTGCTTGGCATGAGTGCAAAGGTTTAAGCAGCACAGCCCTGTAAGCCCTGAGTAACTGTGTGTTAAACTGGATACTAGAAAGAGCCCAGCAGAGATGCCCCTTACTCCCTAGGACCCTGTATAAGTTGCTTGGAGCACCATAGCAAAGCACCACAGACTGGATGGTTTAAACAACAGAATTTTTTTCTCACAGTTCTGGAGGCTGGAAGTCCAGGATCAGGGTTTTTGGTCTGGTTTCTTTTGAGGACTCTCTCCTTGACTTGGAGGTGGCTGCCTTTCCTCCATCTTCTCACAAGGTCATCTCCTTGTGTAAGTATATATCTGTGTCCTAATCTCCTCTTCTTATAAGGACACCAGTCATATTGGGTGAGAGCCTGCTATATGACCTCATTTTATCTTAATTACCTCTTAAAAGTCCTACCTCCAAATACAGTGATATGCCAAGGTCCTGGGGATTAGGTCTTAAGCAAATGCATTTTGCAGGAACACAGTTCAGCTCATAACAGACCCAAAAGACAATCTGAAGAGGAGGGACAGCCATAGTACTGCCAAAAGAAGAAAAATTCCCCCACTGAATTTATTGCAAGAAAAAAAAGTCCTCTCTCTCAACACACACAGCCATCCACCCATGTTTTGGCAGGTTTAGATCCAGAGTATTTTCATTTCAGGAGTCCTTGCATTTGCCCACAGGCTGTGGAGTTCTGTGCTTTGTGGCATTGTTTTGTAGTTGGTTTTGCTATGGCTGCTGCACATCTCAAGCAATGAAAGGGATTTGAATTGCAATAATTTGCCTTCTCTCTGTCTTCACATTGCCCTGACTTGGTTGTCAAGTTTCTGAGGAATATTACAATTACACACACACTTTCTTTGCTGATTCCTGCCACTCCTCTGTTTTCTATTAAATATGCCCTTTCCCTAGAATTCTATTCAAATGCCAGTCTGTGATCAATTCTGGTGCCTGTCTTGTCCCTGTGCTCTATGACAGCCCTGCTTGCATAAGAGGCTCTGCCCCTTCAGAGAGATGTGCTCAGAACTCAAGCTTCCCACTCCTCCCCAGGCCAGTATTCAGCAGCTGCCTAGCAGAAATGGGTTTGGGGAATGCCAGTGTGACAATTACACAGGTATCTGGGAGGACCTAAAGCTCTGGTTCGGCTGCATGATGACTTCAGGGAAATTAAGTGCAAGCTGTTTGGAGAATATTTCTCTGTAGGGCATTATGAAATCCCAGAGGTGGGAGTGTGTGGACACTGCCTGCCTGCTCCTCTTCTCTCCCCTCCCCCAGCTTCCAGAAAGAAGAAAGAAAAAGCTGTAGCTTAGTATTTGATATTTAGAATTAATTAGAGCCCTAAATCCCATACCAGCCAGCAGGTTTCTTAATGAGGCCAATGTATTCATCTTCTTCAGCCTACTTCTCCAATCCATATTCAAGCCACACAGGAATCATTACAGTGCCTCATGATGCCCCGTGGTTTTCAAAGTGCTACCACATGCTGCTGCTTCATCTGGCCCCTACAATCACCCTGGTAGGTGCTCAAGACAAGAGTCATTCTCCTCACTTCCTAGGTGAGTTTTCAGGGAGGTTGAGTCACTTTCTTAAGGTCACACAACTGATAAGCAGTAGAAATCAGATTTGAACTCAACTGCTCTAACACCAGGACCCACACGGTTTACCACTGCTGTTCTACTGCCTCCCCAGAAAGACGTGTAACTATTTCAAAATCAGGGAGCCAAAATGAAGATTCCCAGTCTCAGAGTTACTCAGCTAGGGTTGCAGGAAAAAATGCAGGAAGCCCAGTTAAATTTTAATTTCAGAGAAACAAAGAGTAAACTTTCAGTCTAAGTATGTCCTACGGTTATGCTTATCTCAAATATTGCTTGTATATACTAATACATGCTAAAATTGTATCCAATGTTTATCTGAAATTCAATTTTTTAACTTTTATTTATTTTCAATTTGAGTTGACATTCAATATTATTTTATATTAGTTTCAGGTGTATAACATAGTGGTTAGACATTTATATAATTTACGAAGTGATTGCTCCCAGTTAGTCTAGTACCACCTGGCACTGTATATAGTTATTACAATATGTTGACTATGTTCCCTATGTTGTATTTTACATCCCCTTGATTATTTCAGAACTACCATTTGTATTTCTTAATCTGATCTCTTGTTTTGTGTTTGCTAGATCAGCCAACAACATCCTCACCACTATCCTAACAAAGCTGGCCAGCCACCTGGCCTTTCGATTAGCTGTGCTCCAGTCATTTCCTCGCTTGCCCAATGTCACCTTCCACTGATCTAAGCTTAAATCCTACCAGTCATGTCTTCTCTCTCCTCCTGAATTCACCTGTCAGCTTGATCACCAAGCCCTGGACAGTCAACATCTTCTTTGGTTCTCCTATCCAGCCCTTCCTCCCTATTCTCTTGACCATCACACTGATCCAGAAACCTATTCTCTCTCACTCAGATTATGACTAAACTTCCTCTAGTTCCCCCACTTGACAGATGCTTGCCAGACCTTTGCTAACCAAAGCACAGGGCATTCTTCTATTGAAAACCCTTTGAAGATTCCCTAAGCTCTTTACTGTGGTCTTCAAAGCTTTTTGGATTGAGGTTAAACTTGATGATGTCACCACCTCCCTGGCTTCCCACCACAGTTGGGTATGGACCCTAAGCCTAAGCCATCCTGAATATTCCAGCTTCCCATAATACACTTATGCTTGCTTCTGTATCTCCATTGGACTTGAATCCCACCTCCCTTGCCATCTTAAAGTCCACAACAACTACCCCTGCCTCCATTCTGATAGCCATAAATGATCTTGCCTCTGGCTCATCATTCACAGCATTTCCTAACCCTTTTATTACATGCTATATTATGTTTCTATTCTTGTTCTTTTGGTATATCTTAGTTTCTCCCTCTACCATCTTACATCCTTAGGAGACAAGAGCTATTTCGTGTGGTTTGCCTCCTCCTACATGACCTAGTGTAGTTTCTGGCACATGCTAGATGTTCCATACAAATGTTTGGACATAAGTAAATGGCTTGATCCCAAAAACATTCTGTGCTCTATGACTCTTACCTTGTGTGAAGGCTGGGCCAAACTTTGGGAATACAATGGTTCACGTTAATGAGCTGGGAAAAGGTCTCTCCCCTCTTAGACAAATATTTAGATAATTGCAGCCCTAACTGTCATCATGACTGCAACTTCATCAAAGACCTTGAGCTAGAGGCCACCAGCTAAACTTCACCCAGATTGTCTGACCCATACAAACTGTGAGATAATTATTGTTTATTATTTTAAGCCACTAAGTTGTAGGTTAATTTTGTTATGCAGCAGTAGATGTCTAATACACAGCGGAAGCCTCCGCATGCGTATCTCTGATTCAAGAGAGAAGAATACAGCCAGCTCTGGGAGCCCAGCCAGCAGGCAAAGATGACTGCAGCAAGTACACCCATCCTACTTCATGTACAAATGTCATTTTATAATGATGCAGTCAAAAATTATAAAGTTGGTGGTCCCCAGAGCCAATTGGGGGGCTTTTATAGCTGTTACAAATCCTGCTTCATGAATCCCAGACCCTTATGTAAATGTGAAGCTCAACCTTTGATAAGTCATTTGATTTCCTTTTAGTTAATGAAGTGAAAATACATCATTTTATACTGATTAAATTGGTAAAATGTTTCAGTCTGATCCCCAGTTAGTTGTAATTAAAAATAAAAAAAAAGAACAGGAAAAGTCACTTGCTCTCTTATGGCATCTTGAGGCACAGAAGGGGAAACTCATGGTCCTCTGCAATCTCTGAGTAGAAGTAAGAGGGTGAGAGGAAAGAGCAGGGTGAGAGCACCAAGGGCTCCAGACCCACCTAAATTGGCCAAACCTGCACCCCCATGCCTGCAGACCCTAGCAGCTCAGAATGCCAGGAGAAATGCTGTCCCATGCATTCTGGGGAGAAAGAAGGGACATAGGTTGCTCCCCATTTCTCAATGTCACTTGACACAGGGCTTCTTAACTTGAGGCTCACAAACACCTAGGGGGACATAGGTGGATTTCAAAGGGCCTGGAAATTCCTGACACACAGCAAGAATTCTAATGTGTGAAAAAGTGCACATTTGTGAGTGTATGGGTGATGGTGGTGTATAGATAGATACCTGTGTGAATAAGAGTGTGTGTATGTGTGTGTGTGTACACGTGTGTGTGTTTCAGGTGAAGTGTTTATGTATACACATGAATGTGAAATCTGTGGCTGTAAAGAGCGTTCACTTGTTATATGAGTATATATCAAAGGGCATGCGTGTGTGTATTTTTGAAGAGCTGGGTGAGGGGTGTATATTTACATGTGTATGTGAATGTACAATTAGGGGGTATATGATTATGTCCCACAAGTAAATGCATGAGTGAGGGAGTTCTATATGTATTTGTGAATGTATTTGAGTGTATGGTTGGGATATATGTGTGTATGCATACATGTATTTATGCATGTGTATATACTTATCTATATATGTATTTATTGGTGGGGGTAGAAGTAAGTATATAAATGGTGAGTTTATAGTGGGGACAGTGTCTATATGTGTATGGTTGAGTACATATGTAAAAGTGTGTATATGTCTGCATATGCGTTGGTGATAGGGGTTTTATATGTAATTGTACATGTGTCTGTCTGGATGTATAGGAAGATGTACCTGTATGTGTAAATGTGTTTGAATGTATGAGAGGGATTTTCTATGTATATGTGTATTAGACAGTGTACGGAGTAAGGGGAGTACATATATTTGTGTATATACATGTGATTGGCTGTATATTTCATGTGTGAGTGTGCATAGATCAAAGGTGCATATAAGTATGAGTGTATAGGTGACTGATTTTTATGTATTTGTGCGTGAGCATATGGATATGGTCAAGGGGATTTATATGTACATATTTCTGTGAGTGTGAAGGTTAGGGAAATGTATAGTATATTTGGGGTTGTAGTACATGTGTTGGTAAGGGGGAGGGTATGTATATGTATGTGTTTAAGATCATATTGGTGAACTTAGTATATATGTACCTCAGTGTCAGTGTAAGCATGAGATAATGTGTGTGCATGTGTGTGTATGAATAAATGAGGTATACATAAATGCATGTGTGAGTATTAGATAAAGAAATTATGTTATTTTGTATATGCATGTGTGTGTGTACATATTTGAGTATGTGGATGTTGGCATATTTGTGATATATGGTTGAAAAGTTTGTTACTTATACAAGACTATGAATAAGAAAGAGGTGTGTGTGCATATGTGTGTGAGTATATAGTAAGATTAGTATTTATGTGTGTGTTAATGTATGACTGAGGTAGATATATATTTCATATATTCAAATATATATGAAGCTCTGTGTGTTTGTGTATATGGTTGTGAAGGTTTATATTTATGAATATATTTGATATGTAGCTAAGTATTATAAATGTATGTGTGTGTTTGAGTGCATGACTAAGATAGTGTAATGCATGTGTGTTTGAGAGTTTGGTAAGGGATTATATATATGCGGGGGGGTGATTATATGGTGGGAGTAGTATATGCATATTGCTTGTGAATATATGATTGGGGGACCTGTATGTGTACATTCATATGAATTTATAGTTGTATGCGTGTGTAAGTGTATGTGAGTGTATGGGTAAGGAGGTGTATAGGTGTGTGTGTATATGTGTGTGTGTAAAGAAGAGAGAAAGAGAACTGAGGAATAAGTGTGTATGTAATCATGTGTATATGTAAGTGTATGGTGTGAAGGCTTTGTATATGTACATGTGCATGCTTGTATGGCAGAAGGAAACGTGTATGCATGTCTTTCTGTGGCTCCAAAGTGGTGTTTATATAGTACAAGTGTGTGAGTAAGTGTGTGGACAAAGAGATTGTATATTTACATTTGTGTGGTATATGGGTGAATAGGTTATGTATGTTATGTGTATGTGTGAGCATATACGTGAAGTTGTAAATGTGTGAGTGTATGTGTGGTGGGCATATATGTACTTATGTGTCTGTGTTTGTACATGGTGAGGGGATCTATGTGTATATATGTGTTTTTATTAGGTGGAGTGTTTATTTATCTTCGTGTTTCTTTGAGTGTATTGCAAGGAGCATGCATGGTTTGTATGTGTTTATAAATGTATATACCAATGGATATATATGAACATGTGTGTTTGTAAGTATGTCTGTGAGTATATGGATAAAGGGTGTGTATACAAATGTGTTTGTGTATGTGAATGTGTGGATAAAGGTGTGTGCATGTATGCCTGAGGAGTTTGCATAGAGGTGTTTGAGGAGGATGTATATGTACATATGTGTAAATGTATGGCTGAAGGGGGTGTATACAAGTGTTTGAATGTGTAGGGATTTTGTATATGTACGTGTGTATGTACAAGTGCATTGTCATGCGGGTCTATAGTTACAAATTTATGCAAATGAATGTAAAAATATGTGAATGCATGTCAAATGTGTGTGAATGTATTTTGAATAGCTATATATGTACCTGTGTATGCATGTGTTTGGAGCATTGTATGATGTAAGAGAATTCATATTTATGTGTGCATGTAAGTATGGGATGGGATATATCTGCGTGTTTGAGTATGTGGCTGAATGGAGTATATGTGTACGTGCGTATGGAAAGAGTACATGGATGAGGGAGATATATACATATGTGTATTGTGTGTGCTTAGGTAAGTGATTATTTAATAGTGTGTGTGAGTATATGAGTGTGAGTATTTATGTGTGTGCATGTATGACTGTACAAGTCAGGTGTGAGGGCTATGCCTGAATTTTGTGTATGTTTGTGTGTAAGGGGGATGTATATGTACATGTGGGGAGCATATCATGGGGAAGGAGTGTGTAAAGAAGTTTGTGTTCATGTGAGCCTGTGGGTTAGAGTAGCCTAAAAGTGTCTGTATCTGTATGAGTGTTTGGCTAAGTGGACTATGTATGAGTAAAGGCAGTGAATATAGATACTCTCTGTATGTGTGAGTATAAGTGTATTATGTGTTGCAGTGTATATATGCTCTTGTATGTATGAGTGTGTAGAAAAGGTAAGGATATATATATATATATATATATATATATATATATATACACACATATACATACATATATACATATGGTTATGTGTATGTATACTTTTGGGTATATGGTGAGGGTGTTTATATGTCTATGTGTGTGAGTACCTGTTTAAGTGGATTATATATGTATCTGTATGTGTGTCTGTATATGTGTGAGAGTATATTGATAAGTAAGATGTATACATATGTGTGTTTGTGAATGGGCTGTATATTTGTGTGTGCATTTCAAAATTAGGTCACTATATTTGTATGTATGTATGAGAGAGTATATAGGTGAGGGGTGTTTATATATCTTTTATGCGTGAGAGAGTATATGTGTGTGTAGGTTGTATATGAACTCCATACATGACTATATATTTAAGGTGTATGTATATGTATCTCTGTCTATAATTGTGTGAGTGTGAGAAGAATTTGATTACCTTTGTGTGTTTGTGTTATGTAGATACGTGTCCATTTTCTTTATACCGTGTATCAGTATGATATACAGTTTCAGATCACAGCTTCGAGTCAAGCAAACATGGATTTTACTCCTGGCTCTTTCACTTGATACCTGTGAGACCTTAAGCAAGTTACTTGATCTTCCGGACCTCTGTTTCTTCATCTGTAAAATGAAGGTAATAATAATACTTACCTTACAGTACTGTGATTAAGATTTTAAAAGATCATATATAACTCTATATTTATGATACCTAAGAAACTAATAAATGTCAGTTGTCACATAGATATTAATATGATTTTGATTACTAGCAGCAGATTTTCAAAGGAGCCCATTGAGTTAATGGAAGTTGTATTTATAGATCCCTTTCAGGAATGGGAGACAGAAGGTGCAGAGGAAGCTCTAAGGGTGCATGCCCTGGCTATCTCTCTCTCCAAGGACACTGGCCTACAACTACCTGAAGTCTGAGTAGTGGCCCAAACAGCATTTTTAGGCTCAGATGTGTTCTGGCACAACATGCCCCCAGTAGGTCCTAGAATCAAGGTTGACTCTGGACAAATCCAACCCAGCCGACCCACTAAGCCAAAAGATAATTCAGGTGTGGGAGTAGGGGACATTGGGGCTTTACTGTCTGAAACTGGTATCTGGCTCCTTTCATTAATTCCATTTTTTTGAGCTGACATAGACTCCATGTGATGTACTAATTCATGTGAGCATTTAGGCACCTAACGCTGTATGTTCCAGATCAATACTTGTTGCAAGGGGTCTCTAGTCACTCATTCAACAAAGACTTTGTGAGCAACAGCTCTGGATCAGGTACTATGCCAGGAAAAAGAGAAAAGTAAATCAGAAGAGAGCCCTCTTTCAAGGAGCCCTCAGCCTTTACTTGTGACTCTCTCTCGTACCTGTTCCCCTCTCCAAGGCTCTTGAAAAACCTCATTGCTAGCCAAGGCTTGTCCCAGATGTGTATAAGCCATGATGGAAACCAAGGATCACAGTCAACCTTTAAAGATGGGAGCTTGTGGGGAACAAAAACATGGACCAATGTATAGGCACTCTTAATTTACAACACCCAGCCAAGGAGCCCAAGCCCCATTTTCATAGACAATAAAGCAACAAAACACATATACATTACATGAGGGGAATGCTGTATAGCTCACCAGATGGTTGTCACAGCTGATTTTATTGAAAAAATTCCATTGCCCAAAAGGTTGAAAACCACTACATACTGGCACAAGGAAAAATGATTCCCAGATTCTGTGATGCTTAAGAATCACCTGACCAATTTGTTAGGCATGTAGACCACCAAGCCCCACCCTTGTGATTCTAAATCAGTAGTCTGTGGAGGGCCCAAGAATCTCCCTGTTTCTACCCCCAGGTGGTTCTAGGCAGGTAGGTCAAAAGAGAAAGTATATGGAATCAAAGATTCAGTAAAAAGGAAGTGTAGAAATTTTGATTCTACGGAGAAGGAAAGTAAGTCTAGAGAAGGGAAGTGGTTTGCTCAAGGCCACAAAGCTAACAAATGATAGGGCCACAACCCAAAAGACTGGTCTTTTGTCCATTAGCTCAGCAATTGCTTGGCTATAGCAATACTTCTTGAACAGGGAGACTGGGAGAGAAGTACTATCACATAAAGGGTCTTTTCAATGCTCCCCATTCCATCCTGGCCCATGAGAATCCCTACCATAGCAAGCATCTGTCTCTGTGTGTTATTTATATACTGGGAGGATGTTGGAGGAAAAAAAGGGCACTGGGAACCAGGACTTACATCATATTGCATCCCTATTGGGGCTACTGTTTTAAAACTGCTAAAGCAAAGTACCACGCTGAAACAAGAACCCTGCATTGGGGGAAATTGTAGTAGACAGCCCAAAATATTGTACCTGGGGATTTCCTTTCCAAGATGAGGGTTATGGGGCAAGCCTGCAGGCAGGATGAGGGTGTTGAAAGCCTGTTGACAATAAATAAATGGGCTCATAAAGGAGTCTAGCATAAGAGAAAGTGGGCATAGTTAGTGCCATTTCATAGGAGAGACCCTTCAAAAACATGCTTACAAAAAGGCCAAGTTCTATTTTTAATTCAGCCCTCACACTATCTAACAGCCTCTCCCATTACCCTTCATGTTGCCCATTCATCTCAGATGCCGAACATTGTCAGATGCTTTTTGAAAATCTAAGCACACTGTAGCCCCTGAGTTTCCTTTATCTGCCATGACAACGATGTCTTCAAAGGACTTCTGTAGGTTATTTTAAAATGACCTCCTCTAGTTTGGAGCTCAGTTTCCCAGAGAGCTTTCACTTCAGTGCTGGATATGAGAGGGGGAGGACCAAGGAGGCTGATTCAGCAACCCTGCTGAGGTAACATGGTGAGCCCCTGTGGAGGACTGGGTGGGGGCCCACAAGGTTAGGGGTGGTTGTCGGGAGAAGGCTCTGTCTCCAGCATTTGTGATCACAACTCCTTAGCTCTCAGTGTTTTCACCTCCACACCAGTGGTCTAGCCAAGGGAAAGATGGAGCTATCCTCACCCTTACTCCACCAATTCATTCCTCATGGCACCTCTAGACATGCAGGAGCCACTAGCATGGCAACAGCTGCCACAAGAAATTGCTCAACAAAGACACCAGCTGGGCCACAATCTTACTCTGCTCATTTTGCACAATTTTCCCTGGCTGCAAGACAAAGGAGCTAATCAGGCAATAGTTAAGGCACTTGAAATTATCCCTGTGGCTCAATAAGAGTTGGGCCACTGGAAGGAAAGCATCTCCAGGGCAGTCAGGCTGGCCATCAGCTTTATTAGCTAGGGCACAGAACTGCTGATTCTGCTGGGATCTTCCCATCATGCACTTTCCTCTGAATGGGGATTGACTGAACCCTGATTTACAAAGCTCTCTGGCCTTCACTGCTTAGTTCCAACCTTTGGGGTCTCACAGCCCTTTCCCTAAGGAAGTCTTTTTAAGACTTGTGCTGTCTGTGCCCTCTATATTACTAAATCTGTATGCTCTGCTCCTGTGTCAGAATGTATCTCTGGAATGCAGGGTCTCAGTATACTGCATGCACTTAACCAAGGTCCTGCAAATTGTGGGTGTCCAGAAACGTGTGTATCTATGTTACTGGGCAAAAATCTGATACTTAGAGCCCCCTCCACTGTGGGTCAGGATGTGTTCATTCTGTTGGTAGTCAGATACTGTCTAATGACAGAGGTATAGTAAGAAAGAGAGCAGGAAATCACACACATATCTATGCCGCACGCCCCAAGCATAGGCGTAGTATCTCAGTCCTCACAATGGCCCTTGGAATTATCCTTAAATCACAATCAAAAAAGCCAAGGTTTGAGAATTTTGACAATTTACCTACATAGGTAGTAAATTGGCAGAGCTGGATTGGAACCTGGACTCTAACGAAGGCTATGTGAGCTCATGTAGACCACCAGGCAGTTCTCTATGGACAGTAGTGCTCATCATTTTCCATTCACATGGAGGTTCAGTTGTTGCACCAGAGTAAGAAATTGTCCCTCTCTTGTCCTCGGTTCCTACACCCATAAACTAAAGAGTCTCCCTCTCTGAAATACTGGGTTGCTGGGAGGTGGATGTAGAAAGAAGAAAGCAACAAGGCAAGGGGTGAAAACACATTTTTCCCCACCTCAACAGGAATTCTTAAACTAGGGACCTTGGACAGGATTCAAGAGAGCTATAGATCCCTTGAAACAGTCCACACAACTTTGTGCACGTGTACCTGGGTGGATTTTTCTGGAGAAGCAGCTATGGCTTTAATTGGAGTGTAAAACTCCAAAGAGAGTATTAAAGGACATTGTCAATCCCTCAGGAGGGCCCCCTACACCCTTTGGGCATTTATCCCCAGCTTGTTTCCTTATTACAATGCAGGTCTGATCTGACTTAAATGAACCGTGCTCAAGAATTTGGGGTACCATTTGTCGATCAGGCGAGGGCCTTGGAATCAGATAAACTGGGATTCACACATGGTACTGCCACTGCTGGCTGTGTGACCTCAGCCCAGTTACTTTCCCTCGAGCCTCAATGCTCACATCTGTACAGCAGGCATAATACCAATAGAGTTATCATGAAAGTTCTATGAGGAGAAGTGTTACTACTCCTTGGCACATGGTAATCATTGGATAAACACTATTTTCTTTTCCTTTCTTCTAAGTTTAATTACAAAGTAAAATTCTACTTCTTCACAGCGGGCAGACTCTCGACTCTGAAATAGTTATTATTTATATTGTTATTAGCTAACATTTATGGAGTGCTTACTACATGCCAGGCACTGTCCTAAATGATGTGCATATACTTACTCATTTCGTCATCACCATGACCCTCCCAGGGAGGCACTATTTTTATCCTCATTTTACAAATAAGGAAAGGAAACAGGTACTGTCTCCCAGCTAATAAGAGGCAAAGCTAGGATTCTAACCCAAAATGGCCCCAGTGCAAATATATGTAAGCTATTACACAATACTGACCCTTGCTTAGCAATAAATGCTCATTAGCCTGGGCTTTCCTTAGGCTCCTGGGGAAAATGCCAGGACCCTCCACTCTGGCATGTACCTTCAAGTTCATGACTAGACTATTAGTTCTACCCATGTTCACCCCAGGCTGGACTCAAACATGTACACTGAACTCAGAAAGCCAGACTCATATCAATTCCTGCCATTACAAACTATGCTCCACTCATTCATTCATTTATTCAAAAATAAACCCACAGTGTTATTCACTTATTTAATATTCTTTAACTTTTTGCATTGCCTCCTTCTCCTTTTACTTTCTCTCACTTCTGTTCCATCTCCCATAACACATGTAAAAAACCTGAATTGTATCCTTATACATTTTTCTACATGATCACATAATCATATTCAGATAATGTGCATATGCACACACACAAATAAATACATTTGGGGCAGTTGGGTATTATTTTATGAAACTAAGATCATATTGTGTACAATTTTCTGCACCTTGTTTTCCTCATTCAGCAATACCTCCCAGAAATCCCTTGAGGGCAACCGGCAGAGTTCTAGTTCAGTCTTTTTTATGGATGCGGTCATATCCATCATCCACCTTATCTTTCAGCCACAATGAAGTATTGGCAATTCCATGAGTACCCCAGACTCTGTCCTGCCTCTGTGACTTTGCCTCTCCTGCTCCCAGGGCTTGGAAAGTCCACTTCTCTGTTCACCTAGAGGATATCTCCTCATCTATCAGGACTCAACTCATGGAAAGCCTTTCTTGGACATAAACTGCCCATAAGAATTTACTTTACTCTCTTTTGTGTTTTCAAGGTGCTCTGAACATACTTTTAGCTGAGAACATCTAAAATGTTTGCAAAATCATGTGCTGATATCTGTTTTCCCCAACTAGACTCTAAGTTCTAGTAAACCAGTACTTGTCTGTTTTTTACACTACTGGTATACTGTAGCTACCAAATAAATATTTGTTGACATAATGAATGAATGAATGAGGAGAGCTTGAACTAAATGACTGGCAGTGGAAAGGAGCGGCATTGGTGGACTTCAGATTTATCTTTGAGGTAAGATTGACAGGATTTGGCAACTGGCTTAAATGTTTCTTATTTCCATAAGAACATAAACACCATGAAAAGTCAAGTCTGTCTTCTTCACAGTTTCATCTCCATTGTCTAGACTGCATTGTGCCTGATACATAGTTGGTGCTCAGTAAATATTTATGAAATAAATTAATTCCACTGGATCCAGGGATCCCTAGCCTGACCCAGAGGAACTTGTTCTTCAGCAGCCCAAGCCTCTGACCCTGCCGGACCTCAAAGACTTCTGTCATCTTCTTGCTCACCTGAACTGTCCAAATCAAGGTGCAGAATAATTCCTTCTCAGAAACTTTCTGTGGTCTCTACCTCAGCTGGTCCCAGCTACCTCCAGCCTAGGCCTGGGGCCAAGGAGTGGGCTGTGTGTGCATGTACCCCACATGCATATGTGCAAATGGCAGGTATGAGTGTGATGCAGGATCCCGAGCAGAGAGGCTTAGAATATTTCTATCAAGCAGAGAAAGAGGATGCAGAGCCCAGGGGTTCTCTTGGAAGTGCCAGAGGAAAGCAATGTTCCAGTGTTGCTGGTGTGGGGATAGACAGAGCTGCCTTATTCTCATGTCACCAACAGGGAAGAATATGAGCTCTGGAGGGAAAACTTTAGCCCAAAGCAAACCCAGGAAATAGACCTAATTGAGAGATATTTACCCTGGGGTGCCCTTAGGAACCCTGAGATCTGGAAGCAGGTATAGAAGAAGAACAAAACCCAATATTCAAGCCAAGCCCCAAGGAAAGCTTCAGCAAGAGAAGACCCCCAATACTCATACCTCCATCTATAGGAGGAGTCCCTAGAAGCTTAACACTGCTCATGTGGGCCAAGGAATAGGGCAGGGAAGAGCGATTACTTCTTGGCATCTATGGTCACATTTGCTTGCAGTCCCTCCCATAAATCAAGGTTGGAGGCCCAAGGAACTCATCATCCTAGACAAAGCAAAAGCCTGAGCAAAGGCAGACATTGAAGGGTGTGGAATTTTCCACAGGCTACAGTGAGGCACTCAGTTTGTGTGAAGGCGGCATGTGAAGGGTGGGTATGAAAAAATTAGGCTCTACCAGAGGTAGGGTCTGTATCATGAGGGTAATTTGAGATGACAGGGTGTAGCCCATGAAAAGAGTCTAGGAAGAGGTATGAAATAATCAGCTTGGGTCTGTAAATAGAAACTCTGGTGTCAGTCTGAAGAACAGAGTAGATGAAAGCAAGATTTAGGGAAAGAGACAGAGAAGAGACTGTGATGGTTAAAGACATGGGGAAAAGTGGATGGGCAGTTGGGAGACATTTAAGAGAAAGACATAGCAGAGCTAGGGCAATATCAAGGGAATGGAAAGCCAGCCTTGATATCAAGGAGAAGATGGGGAATTGTGGAAGATGGGTTTGATCTGATTGAAGGATTGACTAATGGGAGGCAAAAGTCTGGTCAGAGGTGACTCAAGCTTATAAACAGCCAGGAACAGAAATGATGAACAGAATTGCCACAAAGAGAGTGTGTAGTTTGAGGGCTTGAGCAACAAGAGTGCAGAGGCCTGTCTTGACCAGTATGAACTGGAGATCTCAGCAGCCATATGAGCACAAATGCCTAGCAGGCAGTTGGAAAGAGAGGTCAGTTCTGAAAAGAGCAGCATGACATTGACCACATGAGATGACTCAACCTTCAAGCCAGGCCAGAACGAAGTCACTGACCCAGAACACAGAGGTTTGAACAATTGGGCAATCCTGACCTACAACTGGGCACAAGGCACATGCTATAAAGCCTGACAGCAATGAGTTCTCACAACTTAACATCCACCTCCTACATGTATGGCTTGAAGGAGATGCATTTAACTTAAGTTTGGAATATAAAATGTTTATACAACCATTTATTCCATTAGTATATTCACTTCCCACTTCAGAACTAAATGTCTCTACTAATTAAATACATTTATTTTAACTGCAGAAGCATTTATTTCCAAAATAAGGACATGTTAATTATCTGCAGGGTGAAATTAACCCCAGGATGCTAATCTATACATTCATCTGCCTGGGTATATATTACCCATTGGATGCCTGGTTGCACTGCCAACCATTTCATAGCACTGTTCAACACACTCCTGAGCACAGGCACTTTTGCCACCTGGATCCACATCCTTCTCGTTATCCTCTTACTGAGAACTACATGGTGGTTTGGAACATGGAATTTTAATACTACCAGGCTCAGTCCAAATCTACAGGCTAGAGATTCAAGATTCGTAGGCATGTGCCAACATAATTCAAGGGCATTTTTGCTGGGAGAGAAGGTAACTGTATCTAGTTACCCTGAGGAGTTTTTTGTTCATGTTTTATGAGAACCGACACCTTAATTCTCTTGTCACTGACATTTCCTAGACACGGGTACATATCTGTAATTCTCAGGATAAGTCATTAGTATTAATTAAGCCACATCAATAGCATAATTTAGCTAGTCAGTCAACATCTTCTGAGAGCTCACAGTGGGGGCAGCCCCAACTCATAGCATTAGAAAGTTAATAAGGAAAGAAATGCAGCACAGTAAAGAGACAGTTTTCTAGAAAGATAGGCATTCTTGCCTTCACAGCCACTAGGGAGTCACTTGCAAAAACCTCAAGAAGTAGTGAGGTCCTCTTTTAGGATATGACACCTAGATTTCCTCATCTGCACAGTAGTGCAGCAGCATCTCTTAGTTAAAAAGATCCCTTCTTTCCTTCTTTTCTCCCTCCCTCCCTCCTTCTCTCTTCCTTCCTTCCATCCTTTCTTCCTTCAAGGATATTTACTTACTATGTGCCAGGCATTGTACTAAATAGTGGAAGGACATTAGTGAACAAATAAAAGTCCCAGCTGCTAAGGAGCTGAGCTCTTAGTGAGGGGAGATGTTTATACATAAATGAACAAGCAAACAATATGTCAGATGGCAAGACATGCTATAAAGAAAAAGAAAGGATAAGGGGCAGAAGTGATGAGAGCAGATGTTATTTGAACACCAGGTAGTTCCCTTGCAGCACAGAGACATATCAGTTCAATGAGGGAGTGCCATACACAGACAGATGCACAAGCCCAATCCTCTATATCACACAGATACCCTGGTCCCGTGGAGGGGATATTCATTGACTACCAGAGATCTCCACAATCCTCCGATTGCACCTCTACTCCCAGTCTTTTCTGGGATCATCAAAACATTGCCCATTACAGGGATCAGATGTGTTGGTCCATGTGACTTAATTAAAGTGTGGAGCCTTCGCATATAATTGTTTTGTGTCCATTAGACTGGACATTCCCTAGGGGGCAGTGTAAGTCAGCAGGAAGGAGGATCCTCCTGCTATTATATACCTAGACTCAGAAGGTGTGCACGTAGTGTTAGTAACAATTGGAATAAATTCTAACCTTTTTAAAGTGCTAGCTGAGTGCTGTTGGAACTACAGACTTTAAGCACCCAAGTGGCTTTCCTAGCTAAGTAACATGTGAAAATGCCTACAGAAAAACAGAGGCCATTGCTATGTATTTTTTGCCCTAGAGTAGACTATATCATTGGGGGATCTCCTGGCTCCTGTTAAGTGGCTGGACAAATAATGAGATGTTTCTACTTCAATGAATGACACATAGATTGAGCTCAAGGTGAGTCAAAGAGGTTTGAACTGAATGTAACTTGATCTTTTTGAGAGTGGTCTAGAACACGGCATCATTGTCCAACATTGAGAACATGCAAGGCTATATTAAAGAGTTCCAAATTGAGGATCTAAGCCCCAAATCCTGTGACCTGCTATTCTTCCTTGATTGTGTTGTGTGGAAAAAAATCTGACAAAACATGGATTGCGTAAGCCATTTTATACATATGATTTTTAAACACACTGCAGTAAATTCATGCGTTGTACCCTAAATTCAAAATGCTTCAACTTTGCTTTGCTTGGCAGCCAGTGGCTCTGATGACTAGACTTGAGGGCTGTGTATTACCAAATACCTCCGATAAATGAGGACACTGGAAAGATTGACTTTATATGCCTGCAGACATCTACCAACTTAAAAGGATAGCTCATGTTATTGAGGCTCCTATCTCTTCACAGTGACCATGGAAAATTAATTAAATATGTGATTTATCTGGAAGACTTAAGCCTATGTAGATTGTGATTATATATCAATCTGTTCATTTGTTTTTGCCCATCTCCTCCCATAAGAATGAGTGCTCCATAATTGTTTTGTGTACTGCGGTATCCCCAGTGCCTGAATAAAGTCTGGCCCAGAGTAGATATTCAACAAATATTTGTTGCCTGAATGAACGACATAACTGTTTGCAGCACATCTCTGGGAGAACACAAGCCATAGCCCCTTAAGGTATTAGGCTGCCTGAAAAGAGCTGTTTGTTTTCTTATTATACACTTTTGAGGGTTTTTTTATGTATTCTAGATATAAGTCCTTTGTCAGATACGTGCTTTGCAAATATTCCCTGTGCCTTGTCTTTTCATTCTTTTAATGATGTCCTTTGAAGAGGTGAAAATTTTTAATTTTGAAGTAATCCAGTTTACCATTTGGCCTTTTTATGGCTTGTGCTTTTGGTGTCATATCTGAAAAACCTTTGCTCAAGCCAAGGTCACAAAAATTTTCTGTTTTTTTTTCTAGAAGTTTTACAGTTTTAAGTTTGACATTCAGGTCTGTGATCCATTTCTAGCAAATTTCTGATTATGGTGAGTTAGTGGTAAAGGTTCAGTTTTTTGCATTTGAATATATAATTGTTCCAAACATTATCCTTTCCCCCACGAATGTGAATGCAGCAGTATT
Organism: Eonycteris spelaea; assembly: GCA_003508835.1. Lineage (NCBI taxonomy): Eukaryota > Metazoa > Chordata > Mammalia > Chiroptera > Pteropodidae > Eonycteris > Eonycteris spelaea. Next base: position 2,824,021 of record PUFA01000200.1, read on the forward strand.
TATAATAACACACTATGGGAAACAACATAAATGTTCATCAATAGGGGATCAGTTTAAATAAACTCTAGCAAATCTATCCAGTGGAAATTCATGGCACCGTTAGAAGCAACAACAACAACAACAACAACAACATAACAGTTCTACATACACATATAAATGTGAAATCCAGGTTCATTTCCTTTTCTGTGGAATGTCTGTTCATATATTTCATTGAGTTCCTATTGTGTGCCAAGCACTTTTCTAGACACTGAGGACACAACAGTGATATCTAGTGTGAGGAAAGAGACAATAAAAAAATAATTAGCAACACATTAAGTCTGATGATAATAGCCATAGAGAGAAAGAAGCAGGGTAAGAAAAGTGGGGAGTGTAGAATTGGAGGGATATAATTTTAAATAAGGTGGACATGGAAGACTTTACCAATAAGGTGACATTTCAGTAAAGATTTAAAGGAAGTGAAGCAGTAAGCCACACAGATATCTGGGAGACAAGCATTACAGGCTATAGGAACAAGGTCTTGAGTTGAGAGCTATTGGAGGAAAAGGCCAGCGTGAATGGAGCAGAGTGAGCAATTGGAAGCGAGCAGTAGGAGATGAGCGAGAACAGATGACAGATCATCTGGGGCCTTATAGGTTATTTACTGTAAGAACTTTTTCTTTGACTCTGAGTGAAATGGACACTGATTGGGGAGTTTCAGCAGAAGAGGGACAGGTTTATCTTGTTGATTTGAAGGAGCTCTTTATGTATTAAGGAGATTATTTCTTCATCAGCCATCTATTTTGAAATGATCACTCCCCATTTGTCATTTATGTTTCAACTTTGCTTATAATATTTTTATGCAAAACTTATTAATATTTACTTATTCAAATTTATCAATCTTTTATATAATGGATAGTTATTGGCTCACCCAGAATTAATTTTTGCTTCATCTAGTAATTGGCCGCAATTTTCACTTAGAATCAACCCCTTCCCCACCCCTCACTATATAGATGGCTTATAAGCCTGAAGCCTTCCGGAAATAATTGGGCCAGGCCATGCCAAACATTGCATTCCATAGCACCTGCTTTTTCCAGAATAGTCTGCGACAGGCATGAAATCTCAGCTACTCTTTGGGTCCACCTCTTGGCTTCCACTTCTGTGTCTTCCTCAAACAGGACACCAAACTTCATAGCAGGCTGCCTAAATTACCCTCTACTCACCTGCTTACAGGGAATCCGAGAGACTGAGATTCTGCCTTTCTCCATTCCATACCTTCTTCATACATGAACAACAGCGATAGGCAACTTTATGATCTAGTACCCACAATATCTAGACCCAAATCAGAGAGATTAGGAGAAAGTCAGCAGTACCCAAGAAGTTCTCCAGAACTCAGGCTGAACTTTATTTATATATACAAAATGTATAGACCTCTTTTCTTTAACTCTTTTACTCACTCCCACCATTTTTCCATTCACTGCATAATAATAATAGAGTTATTGTACAAAATTAAATGAGTTAATATATCTAAACTACCAAGGGCCTGCAACAAATGCTCAGAAAGTGCTATTGAGCTATTGTTATTATTACCTCCCTTAGGATGGACTTACAGTTTTCCCTTTCCAAGATTATATAATGTTGATATCTCTGATTCCTTCCTATTATGTCATTTTAATTTGGGGAGTGTTTTAGTGTCGTGGCTGACCTTTTAAGCACCTGAACAGTCTTTCTTTATTAATAACTCAAATAGAACTGTTTTTACTCTGAGTATGTGAAAATAGATTACATTTCTATGGTTATATGAGAAGCTAGATGTTGCCTTTCTATTCTATCTTGCTGGTTCCAGTTGGTGTTTAGCCAACCTGATTTTTCTTCCAAGGCCTTTGTACTTTTTGTTTTGCTTTTTGGCAGAGACCTGTTTTTCATATTTCTTTTTGCTGTATCTATCTTTTGCTAAAACACTATTAAATATCAAAGGTATTGTTTGTTTGAATTTATTTTATGCTCCAAATGTTGCATTGAATCTATATGTTAATGTAGGGTGATTTGACATTGTTGTAATATTGAGTCATCCTATCCAAAACCAGGGTATGACTTTCCATATAGTCTAATCTTTTGCTATGCCCCCCAATAGTTTTCCTCATATAAATATTGCATATTTCTTAAGTTTATTCTTTTTTTATATCTTCTTTTTTTGACGATTTTAAATGTGGCCTTTTCTTCATTTGTTCTATATCAGGGATAGACAAACTATGGCCTGTGAACTAAATGCAGTCCACTGGCTGTTTTTGCAAATAAGTTTTGTAATAAAGTTTAAATGGCCATACCCATTCGTTGGCATGTTATCTATGGCTGTTTTTGTGCCACAGTGACAGAATTGAGTAGTCATAACAGAAACCATGTGGTCTGCAAAGTCAATAATATTAATTATCTGGCCATTTATAGAAGAAAGTTTGCTGACCTCCACTTTATATTTTCAATCTGGTTGTTGTTTGAATAATGGAAAGCTATTAACATTTGCATATTAATTTTATCAGCTACCTTACTAAGTTTTTAAAAATTTTTTAAGAGTTTTGAAATTTTTCTTTGGTTTTCCATGTATAACAACTGCAAATATTAATAATTCTATTTGCTAATATTTTATTTAGAATTTTTATATCTATATTCACAAAAGAAACTGGCTTTAATTTTCTTTCATGTTCATCAATCTGGGTTAACTAAGAAAAACAGAGCCACTTAAGTATCCCAAGAGTGTTACTATAGAAATATGGACTTATTTTAATTTAAATTATTTGAATTATCTGATTTATTATTGTAATAATACTGTAAAGGGTTGGGGGCAGATTCCTAATAAAACTTAAAGCCTGTTGCTAGATGAAGCAAAAATTAATTCGGGGTAGGCCAATGACAGCTACCTCTTATACAAAAAATTGATAAATTTGACTAAAGATTAATTTAATTATTTGAATTAATATAGACATCCAGGTTCTCGGGTAGATAACTCTAAGTCACATGTCTAAACTGGCTCCCAGCCCATCTTAACCAATGACTTGATAGCCCACTCTTTACTAGATGCCTTATCTTCTTGTCTCACTTACCCATAACTGTGTTTTTGGGGATCAACTCTCAAAAACTTTCTTTCACTAAAATCCTTCTGGAGGAACCCAAGCTCAGAACAACTGTTGGTTAGATGTTATTTTAGAGTCCCACATCCCTTTTGATTACTATTGCTGTCCTCTTTCAAGGCTCTCCCAAAACTTTTCCATTTATTTGAGAACCATTACTCTCATCTTGCAGTTGCCAGGCCACCGCAGCCAGGAAGCAACATCTGATGACCCCTTAGCCATGCAGAGGAAGTTAATTAAATGTAGTGTTAACTCTACCTCATATATTTGCATTTTAAAGGGGATACTTGTGGGGGAGGGAACTCAAAGTAATGATTGTCTAGGAAAAAAAAGAAATTCAGGTTGGGAAAGTTGGTGGAACAGAGCAGCAGAATCAATGCAGAAGACCAGGAAAGTTACAATTGGAAGGTCCAGGAAGCAGACATTGACGATTCAAGTCTGAAGTATGGATATGGAGAATTCTCAAATTCTTATTTGGAAACAGCTGGAATTCTCAGGAACCTCTGAGAAAGCTCCCATTCTGTCACAACAAAGTAGTGGTTCTCAAGCTATCAACAAAAAGCCATCGTGAATCTCTCATCTGTCCCTGTGTCTCATTGCACTATATCCAGAGACAACTGATCTCTGCTTCACTTCTGTCTCCTAAATCTCATAAGGGGTCCTCTCACTTAGCCAATTCTAAACCAGAACACTAACAGGGAAGCTGATTCTGGGAAATGTAGTCCATTTTTTCTCCAAGAGGAGGTGGTGATACCGAGCTGACAGCAGACAACGTAGCATCTTTTTGAAGTTTTTATGTCAATAATTCATTTGTGCTCTAAAGGCATAGTCAGTTTTTGTGATTATTCCATGAGCTCTTGAAAAGAAGACGTATTCTCTAATTTTAGAATATAGAACCAATCTGCTTTATTGATTAGGTAGTAATAAGGTATATTTAAACCTAAATTTAATAATAAGCTTTATCAATTTGGTTATTTCAGTTACTTATTTTTTTTTACTTTTTATCATGAATTAATGGAGTTAAGTTTAAAACTCCTACTTTGTATGTTTCTAATTCTCTTCATATTCCTCTGCATTTTGTTTTATAAATTTTGATGACATTTTACTTAGTGCATAGATAATCACTGCTGTTAGACTTTTGTTATGTATTGTACTCTGGCTTTCTTTGTCTCATGTTATCCTGAATTCAACCTTGTCTAATAGTAATTTTCAGTTGTCTGTTTTTTTCCATTTGCCTTATATGTCTTTGCCCATTCTTTTGCTATCAATTTTTTGAATCATTTCATTTTAGGTAAGTAATCATAAAATCAGTATTTAATTGAGTTGCTTTGTTTTGTCAAGTCAACGTGAGTCTCTTTATCTGTGCATTAATATGGTAGATATGCTTAGTATTAATGTTACATTTTTAAAACTTTGATTTTCTGCTTTCTTTCATATAGCATTTTCTTCTATTATTTTCAAAAACAGTCTTTCTTTTTAATTCTAATGGATGTATTTGTAAGAATAATTTTATATATTGTACACAATCCTTTATTTAAATAAGTTAGCTAGTATCCATTGAGTCTTCAATAAGAGTAACAAAACTAAATGAATATAATCCTACTTCTAACTTCCCCTTCCCTCCTCCTCTTAATTTTGTGGGCTATGCTTTTAGTCTTAGTTCTTCTAATACTTTTAGTGGTTAACTTTATACATTTAAATATATTTATACCTTTTAAACTTGAACTGCCACCTTTAAAATTTTTTTGCCCCCCACTCACTACAAAAAATAAGAGAGCTAATTAACATGCACAATCTCACTTTCCCTCCTTTTATAGTCCCTAACTTTTGTTGATTATTTTATCATTTCTTTATTATCATGGTTGACTACATTTACATTTTGTCTTTAAGTGGTAATTCTCATCATTGTTGTAAGCTTTAACCACTACTTTACATTTATTTTTGACACAGGTTTTCTTATTAATTCTTTGGCTCTGCTGCATCTTCTAGTAGCTTCTTCAAAAAAGGTGTTCATGAAAACTATATTCTGTGAATTCTTGCGTATGTGGAAATATTTGTCTGTAGCCAGTATACTTGAAAGGCAGTTTAGCTAGGTAAAACTCATTGGGTCATATTGCCTTTTCCTGAAGACTCTATACACATTACTCCACTGTCTTCTAATGTTGAATATGGATTAATCTGAAACCAAGTTCTGTTCTTTATTTTATTGCTATAGGTAGTTAGATTATTTTTGCCTGGATGCTCACAATATTTTTTCTTTATATTTTAACTCAGGAAACTTTACTAGACTAAGGTTCTGTACTAATCTTTTTTTTCCCTTGAGATGCACTATGCCTTGCCAATCTTTAAACTCAAATCTTCTTTAATATCAGATAAGATTTAAAAATAACATCTTTGAGGATTTTCAGATTTTTTAGTGTTTCCTTTAGGAAGAAAATATTTATGCTTGTGTTGTCTCTGCTTTGTTTATCTTCCATATCTATAATTTTTCTCTAATCATTTTTTAAATTTTTTATTTCACCTGACTCAATTGTCTTAAGGCTGCCATTCATATTCCTGTTGTCATCACTGTTTACCTTTACATTAGTTAACAATATGATGACCTAATGTCATCAGCTACTATTTGCAAGATAGCCATAATTTCTGTGATATTTTGTTTTCTACTTTATGCCCTAGACATAGCCAGCTCAATTTTAATCACCCTCTGATGCCTTTCTTGATTCCTTATGCCTCTGCATTGAGCTTTTAATCTACAAGGGACCTCTTTTGTTAAGTTCTTTGAATTCTTAGACACATATTAGTCATGATTTTCATTAGCTCCACATCAAAATGTTCATAGTGTATATATAGGCTTACTTTGCCTTTTTGTCTTGTTATTTTCAACCATTTTATGATATTTTTATAAGATCCTTTGGTTCCTTTTTCATTATTTGTCATCCTTGAGTGAGCATAAATCTTCCTAAACATTTGAAAGGAATTGTGTGGAATAGGGGCCAAGGCAACATTCTGGGTTAGTAGAAAATCCCCTGATTCCCAGTAAAGTCTCTTATACCTATGGGAGAATACGATGGGGTGGTTTTGTGGATGTGTTTTTTGTGTGATAGAGAGAGAGTGACTGAGAGGTGGTTTTACCATTTTTTTTTCATTTTAGCTCACAAAGAATGACTACTACAAAGCCACTTAACACCCACAAGTTCTCCCCCACATATTTCACATTTACAAAGATGGGGCAACTGTGAATTTTCTCACTCATTCTTATCTTCTCTGCCATTTTAAAGTATCCAAAAGGATTCAAGAGGCTCCTGCAGCCAAACGTACACCCAGATCTTATTGTTTCCAAGTAAAGGATTGTTAGAGTAAACCCTCATAGTAGAACCAGCTTACTTTGGGAGAAATTCGTGCTCTGCCAGCTCTCCCCAATATCTGGAAAGGCACTTATCTTCTATTGGAATCCCCATCACTCCAGTCCAATGTTCACTGAATGTGACATCTCATCTTATTTTCATAGTTTGTGATTACTGATGTTTTCTAGTTCCAATGGAAAAAAAAGTTTTTATTTTTCTCATTTGATTTTTGTTTTTCCACTTTGGCTTCAGAGAGACATAAAGTCATTTTCACTCCATATCTTAAAATTAATGTCTGGAAGGAACTGCGACTGCTCACCTACATCTGCTGTGGTGTATACGCTGTGGCAGAGACTGCTACCTGTTCACAAGAAACTACTTCCTCTTCTTTTTGAATACAGAAAAAGACTAAGTTTCCTAGCTGCTCTTGCAATTATATGTGGTCATGTAATTGAGCTTTAGCCAATGGAATTTAAGCAGAAGCAAGCTATGACAAGCTTTGCCCTTTAAAAACCCTCAACATGCTCTCTTCCATGCTTTCCCCCTTCTGATTGATTAAGTTGGAGATAACCACAGTGACACTACTGAAAGCCATATACTAAAGAAGGCAGAGCCTCTTTCAGTCTGGGCCCCGAATGACTGTGTAAAACTGCTCCCTGCCAATCTGGGACCAACCTAGACTGTTACACAAGCACGAAATAAAAATTTACGGTGTTAAGCCATTAGGCGTGTGGGTTTATTTATTACTATAGTCTAGCCTAACCAAAATAACATTGTGAGAGAGGTAGGATAATGGGGAAGCCTATTCAGTGTGTCATCCTTAGGGACAAGTTATAAAAATGATAAGGACTGGACACCAATGCTGGTTGACTCAATATAGACCAAAATAAACAGTGATATGATGGTAGAAGGAGGAACAATGGTTATAAGAGGGGAAATGGCCATTGTTATGTACAAAAAGGTAAGGGCAAAGTAGCCAATCACTGGAGTCCTTGTATTATGGAAGATTGGAACTTACCAGTAAATAAAATATAGGATGGAAATAAGGCAATCAAAGTGAATCATAGATATCACTATTTACTCATAATAGAATTTATGGAAAAAAACTTCCTTTACCTATTTTATGTTAAAGGACCCTTCCAGCTGTTTAACTCAGAACAGCCTTCTGGACATTGCTATCCAGCCAGCTCACATCCTCAGAAGAATGAAATAAAGAGGTGTCACTTTCAAGCTTCCTCTTCCCCACAAAGTGGGTTTGAGCTCCAGACTTCCTCCTAGCCAGTTTCTGTTTCTTTTCCTTTAACCCCTGGTCATTGAGTATCTACCAGACACTAAACATCATACTAATAAGAACAGGAAAGTCCATGACCCTTTACCAATGCCTGATCAGAATGAAGACATGAGCCCTCCATCAAGGGGCCAGGGTCTTCCCATGGCAGTACCATTACTCCCCAGGCCAGACTGGCTGTGGAAAAGCAGAAATCTCAGGTGGATTTTTCAGAAAGCTAATAAAGATTCAGCTAAATGGTCCTTATTTGCAGGGACCCCTTCCAAGGCTCTGCACTTGATTTTGTATCTATAATTTTGAATTAATTTTTTAATCTCAAAGAGGACTTCCAAATTGTATAAACTTCAGGTCTTATAAAACCTGGATCTGCTCCCCAAAAGCCAAATAGCTTGATCAGAAATAACTTCCAGGGCTCTTTGGGTGCTGGAGCAATCATGGTTACATATTTAAATAAAAATGCAGAGAATCTGCTGGACCTTCAGGCCGAAACCAAGGCTTTCTGCTGGTAGTATGACTGGCAGAAAACAGAAAGGGGCATCTCCATCTGCTGGCAGAAGGTCAAAACTGCATCACATTGCCTTGACTGCAGACATTGGCTTTGTTTCCCTTCAAGTGAATAAATAAAATCAATCAAGCAACAAACATCATATGAAATTAAGAAAGCAGAAGAAGGACTTACCACATCCCCACAACAAAGCCATCACTTCCATTTTGAGGAACCCCTTTTTCGGCCACTGTTCATAGTTTTACATGGATGTAATGGTGTTCTAGACAGTTCTGCTTTATAAGAGATGTTTGGGTTTTGGGTGTGTATTTCTTTTTTACTGATCATAAGCATTTTATATATTTCTACGTTATCTTCATAGTCAGCTTTTTAAATTGCTAATCATATACCAGTGATAGGCCTCGAAAGATTCCAGCATTCCTATTTAGGTAGCTTCAGATACTACTTTTACAAACAATGCTGCAATGAGCACTTTTGGATATAGAACTTTGTCTTTCCCAGGGATATTTAGGGCAAACTGGAGCAACCAAATCTCACTACATAATCTGACTTAGGTAAAGCAGGACTTCAAAGGAAAGAGTAGTTCAGCCAGAGTCAGAGCTCAGCACGTGTGTGTGGATGAATAAATGAATAAGAGAGTAAATGAGTGAGCGAGTCTGTTGGTCAGCAAATGACATGCAAAGCAACCCCAAAGAGGTTGCTCCGATTTGCACAATCCTTGGAACATGCCAGTATGCCAGTCTCACCACACTCTCATCAACACTGACAATCATCATTCAGTGAATTTCAGCCAGGAGGTTTTTGACATTTTGCTCTGGAATCCCTGAGTTCCAACTGCTTTAACGATTTACATACTCGGTCAAACGTGGAATCTAATGAATTCTTATAGCCATTTTGCTTCACATATTGAAAGGGCATTCTACATAAATCAATTACAAATCATGATAAATTGCTTTCTAAAAGTTATATATGTGAAACGCAGTGATTGCCAAGCCCCTTTACTGGGCACACCCACCTCCAGTCCACATGCATCCCTGGCCATAGCTAGCTGAGCAGTCAGGAAACAGGCAGAATGACGGACTGAACAAGCAGCTGCAACAGAGTCTGGTACCTGGCTTTTCTTCCTATTCTTACCATGGACATGCTCTGCAAGCCTGGATAAGTCCCGTCTCCTCTCTGTTCCCTTACTTTTCATCTGAAGTGGTAAGACTATTTACCTTCTGAGGGCTATCTAAAACTAGAATCATATTAGTTTATCAAAGAAGGCTCTGGGATATCTCTTTCCTGGGCCAACCACTCCAAGTTGAGACCTTAAGAATGGGCCTGTGCTGTCATCATTTATATAGGAGAGAAGATGGCACAGGACACATGACAGCCTATTGCCAACCCAGGAACTAGGGTTCAGTTCAAATAATCATTGTCTAAGAAGGCAACTCACAGAGAGTTGCTTAGGAAGCCTGAGATTGGGTTACTGAGCTAAAAATACCACTCAGCACACTTTTTAAACTCCACTCCAGATCAGGCCAGGCCAGCCCTTGGAGAACTCCAGAGATAAGCAAGCAGGGTGTTTGTTCCTAAGGAACTCACAGTCTAGTGGAGATGAGCCCACAGCGTAGTTATGAATGCCCAAATAGAAATACTGAGTTTTTAAAGAGAGTTCAAAAAAATACTGGGAGAAATTACTTTAGATAGGGTGGGGATGTGGGGACATACAGTGCCAGAAATGGGTTCCTGAGGAAAATGTCACTTGTGATGGGTTTTTCAGACAAGTTAAATTTTGGTAGAAAGCAATAAGAAGGACCTGGGGGTTGAGGATGTCAGAAAATACAATTTTAGCAAATTTCTGGAGGCAGAAAAGCATTGGATTGTGCTTTTTGATGGTGAAGAATGGGGTTTGACCAGAACACAGGATGCACAGAAGGATCTCTCTCATCATCAGCGGGCTCTTCTGCTTGGTAGGAGTCCACTGTGGCTGGAAAATGAACAGATCAAAATGGGTCCTGTTGAAGGCTCAACCCAACAATGGGGCCAGCTAGTGATTGTGGCTTCCTGTACCCTTAGCTTTGTTTTGCCCTGGTGTTGTCACAGACTCCAAAGGTAGTTCCGGGGTATGCCAAGATGGATGTATGTTGGGATGTGGTAATCAAGAGGCTCTGCTTTAATTTGCTTTAAGAAGACATAGTGAAATAGCGAGGACTCCAAAGAGAGAACAGAACTGGGGTCGTCCCCAAGGAAAAGGAGGCTTCTCCACCATGGCTGTCCTCACCATGCAGCAGCTCTCTGCTCAGTACCCCTGCTGCCAGGCCTGATGCTTCCCATATGGTCAGCTCAGATGCACAACACTCCTCGATTTTTATTATTTGAGCAATATAATCATTATTGCTCTCGTTACTGAAAATCAAATAAACACCCTTTTAAGAGTAACGTATGGATCTTTTTTCTCCTTAATTTGATGAAATCATCTTTCTGGTTGGCTCTTCTTGTAGGAGGAATGAACAGTGGGGAGCAGCATTCCTCATCACAATCTCTCCTAGGCCTGTACCTTAGCCATAGCTCTGCAGGTTGAAAAAGAGGCCCACAGAGGTCTCAGATGGTTTAGCAAGGGCCAGGGGCTATGTGCCGTGACATCATGGGACATCACGAACCAGTAGTCATAAGTTGTTTAGGTTAGTGGACAACCTAGTAATCCACCTACATCAGGTATAGCAAATGGAATTCATAACACTTTTCAATTCTGAATGATTTGGAATATCTCCCTGGAGTGCTATGTTGAGAAGGATGCTGAGGCAGCATCTGGACCCCGTATGAATATTCCTTCACTAGAAAGATGAAGCCTTCAGGACAAATAGAGAGGAGAGAGAAGGGATTAACAGCCATCACAGACTAAACATCCACTCTGTGCCAGGATCTGTGACCACTGTACTTCATATCCTTCTGTGCACTACGTGCATGATCCCATCTGTGCCCCCGCACTCTCACCACACACACATGCACACACACACATACAAACCTCTCCAAAGAAGAGTTAACATTTTAGGGTACTTCATTGAGCCTATCCTCTGGACATGTTTTTTGAAAGCAGGAATCACTTTCTATTCCTTGGCACACTCAAGAGTCCAGCACAGGGCCTGACCCAATGTAAGCTCACAGCAAAGAGTCATGAGTCAATAAATGGACAAACGTGGGAGTGCCCAACTCCAAGCTCAAGGCTTTCTTCCTGTGGGGCATGGCCCAGCCTCAATTGGCACTCCATGCGGGGCAGAGCCTGTAGATAGGATTCATTGTCGTCTTTTCTCTTACTAGCCCATGGAGGATTTGCTCAGAAGATATAAGGTTCTTAGGTTTCCTTGACCTTTGCTTCCCCACAACTAGTGGAGAGCTCTGTTTCAGCTTCCCCCTGGTGGGGCCCACAACCATGATAGAGCCAGAGAAGTAGTGTTTGGCTCCAGTTTCTGGGAAGAGCAGAGTTGGGGGTCTTCCTCAAGCTCCACCTAAGACAGCCCAGTGGCTACATTGACACGAGCACCTTATCCCTGGAAACTCCATGACAAAAAGGCCTTGGACTCACCTCTCCTTACAGAAAGTGTGACATCATTGTTCATCACCACAGCTGACACACCTGGCAACCCTCAGATTCCCTGGGCAGGCACCAGAATTCCACTGAATTCAACACACTAGACCAACAGACATGGTCCTGTGCCAGGTCCCACTGGAGACAGTATATGCCCTCAAAGGGGATTCTGAGTTTCAGAAATGCCAGGAACATTGGAGATCATCTGGACTGTATTGTAGGTTCTAGAGTGAGGGAGTGAACAAGAGGAAAGAAGGGGATAGGATCACAGGACACTGGAATCTCTGCCCCTAGTTCTTTATCCAATGGGATTATATACACATACACACAAATTATTTTGGGAGAAAAAAAAAAAGAAAAATTCTACCCCCTGAAAACAATTAGGGCAAACATTTTACCAATTAAAAATAGCAACAGACTTACAGAGAAGGAAAGCCGTTGCCCTCAGTCCCACAGCTAGTTCACAGCAAAGCCCAGGCCAGAACATGTTCTTTCTTAATCATCCTTTCCAAGCACACTGGCACAAACCTATCCCATCCCTTGAGAGCTCTACTAAAGGATATGTGCCTATGTGGCCTCTTGAATGGCAGAAGTAAAAAGACAAGTGGATTCATTTCTTGGGGCTGTCCTAAACAAAGTACCATGAAGTAGGTGGCTTAAACAACTGAAGTTTATTGTCTCTGTTCCGGAAGCCAGAAGTCTAAGATCAAGGTGTCAGCAGGGATTATCCTAATCTCTACCCTCATTTTCACATGGCATTCTTCTTATATGTGAGCCTATCCTCGTTTCTGAATCTCTTCTTTTTTATAAGGACACCAGGGCCCACCCTAATGACCTCATCTAAACGTGATTACATCTGCAAAGACTATTTCCAAATAAGGTCACACTGAGATACTGGGGGTTAGGACTCCAACATATGAATTTAGAAGGGACGTGATTCAACCCATAACAGCAAGTATGGTCACAAGCCAGAGGTCAGCAATGAGAAGTGAGGTCATAAGAGCCCCAAAGGCTTTCTGAGGGAAGGTGAAGAGTGGGGTGCTGGAAGGAAGGTAGGGAAGACAGTCATGCCTCTTTGGGTTGTTGGGGAGGAATATGAAGAAATGTGTTTTCCTGAGAAGTACAAGTGACTAGAGTTATTGAGGCATCAGGGGTGGCACATACCATTTACTCTTATTGCCCCACCACCTCATCCTCTCACATACCCTTCAACAGATGTAAGTGCATAAACAGGAACGTGAAATCAGAAACCACCTCAAAGATATTAAACTCCCTAAAGTCTTTCCTCTTTGCACTAGAACAAGCCAGTTGCCCTTCAATGAGTAAGCAGAACTTGCAGCTCTCACCTTGTACAGCTTCATGGTTGACCACAGAATAATAACAATTAGATGCTTTTTAAAATCTGGTTTCAGGTTTTATATAATCCTATATAGAGAATCTGTGGCCCAGAGAGAAGGAACTTAGAAAAGTTATAAAGAGAGTTAGAAACAAACCTAGAACTCACTCCTCAGTTTCCAATATCTTATAACTCCTTGATGATTGAGATGGCCAAGCTCAATATTCTTTCTACCATCTCACTCCATTCTGGTATGTCAGTTTGCTGATCATGTTAGAAACGTGGTAGCAGGTTATGTCACCCTATATAGGGTCCTGGGTATTATCTACAGCGGCTTCCTAGAGACACCACCTTGGTCCAAAAGAGGGACTCCTCCTGGTGGTAGGAGGGAGGCATTTCTGGTGTTATACTGAAGTATGAGCTTTCTACCTTCTCTGTCATTTGTCACTTTTTACTTTTTGGTAGCCTGCCCTTGGAAACATGTTATCCCACATCTCAGGGCTGCTTCTTCCCTGCCACTAGGTAGACCAGAAGACAGACATCAAGTAAAGAGTATGCCATGGAGGCCATAGGAGAAACTTCTGAATGAAGTCCAGGTGGACTTAGCTAAAACTACTCCAGCTGCTGGGGTGGTGGGGCGAACATGGGGGTGGTGTTTGCCATTTTCTCATTCTTGTTTGGATACTTAATAGGCTGAGTTTCAGAAACTATAAGGTGAGTGAGGAAATGTCCATAGAGGGTAGTGTCCAAGGCCTTTAGCTGCTGAGAGCCAGGGCACAGCAGAGTACCAGCAGCTGCTTGTTATCAGAAGAAGGGGTACTCAGACACTTGGCTCTCACATATTCCCAAAGGGTACCATGTTCTCTAGAAGTATGTCCTCTTCTCTGACAGAGTCACTGACCTCTGTACCAAAAAGCTTGTCAGTAAGCCATTTGACTAAAAGGCAAACCTTTGTAAATGTTTCCTCAGCAAGACCCAAGACAAACAATTTTGTCTGGGGACACTTGCATTTGTCACCTTTCTAAGTTGCCAACTATTATTAAAGGGCATTAGAATTTAAGAACTAGAGTAAACTATTTCACCATTAACATAGAGATGGCTTTTAAGTTGTCCTGGAATAAAAGAAATCGTAAGACCATTCAAATGTATGAGGTCAAGCATCTAAGTGAGTGGCTGTTCCATTTTTTAAAGTATCTAACAATTTGCATGTAAGAGATTTCATGCAATAAAAGGAATTGAAAAATGAAGGTGGGAATTATGTTTATCTTACCTTTCTAAGCCACAAAATGTACTAGAGAAATGAAATGTCATACTAGCACAATGCATTTTTATAAGCTACCCATTTACACTGGCTTTTAAATAATACCTCTTCTAGATCCATCATCAGAAATTCCTAAGGGTCATCCTTACTTTCCGGTTTAACCAGAAAATGGAGTTGACAACCAATTCATCAGCATTCTATTAACATGTGTTGAGCTGTATGGCAGGTCCACACTGGGCACCTTATAGTTTCTCTCCTGTGCTCTTGGCAACAACCCAGTGAGGAAGATATTAACAGCGTTGTACAACTGTGGGCAACTGATGCCTAGATAAGTGAAGTAACTTGCTCTAGGTCACACAGTGGGTGAGAGATAGAGTCAAGATTTGAACCAATATCTGTGCTCCTCTGTGCTATTTGTCCGATAATCAACCAATAGTAGCTATGTGGCTCTGCATATACCAGTCTGGAGAATCACTGGCCCAGGGCTCTTTTCATTAGCTCCTTTGTAGCAGATGAACGACCAGTCTTTCTAGCCATATAAATGGTGAAATCCTTCTACCATATCAATCATATCTAGTTTCATTCACAAGCTAACCAAACACTTCCATCCAATGAGACATGGACAGTGGGAATACTCATTTATAAAAATGAACGTGTATTGACCTCCAAATGGTAAGCTAACACATTCTGCTTGGGCATCCTGACTTCATGACTCATCCTCTTCTCTGCAGTAACACCTTGGGAGATGGAGGAGTGTGCTACAAGGGCTGGGTCCCTGACAGCAAGCTGGGTGAGACCTAAATGGGATGAAAGAGTTTTAAGAATAAATCAAAGTGTTTTCCAGAGCATTCAGAGGCCCCTGCCCTGAGACCCTTTATAGAAACAGACTTGGTTGGAATAGACTTGCTATGTTGATGAGTTCTGTCATTATGACTTGGGCAACATGGGCCAGACAATGTGTTCTCCTAGCTCAAATGCAGATCTTGGATTTTCTTCTCTCCCTGAGAGTAGGAAACATTTTCAGAAGAAATGGAAAACATCTGGAGAAAAAACAGCCCAGCAGTGAACCTCAGATACCATCCACCAGATTAGCTTCTGAGATACATTTTCTGAGGAAGAACAATATGCCCTTAATGCAATTAGATCACAATACTGTAAGCCAGAAGTTAAAAGTCTTAGGTATCTCCCTAAGTTCTAAGTGGCTTTGTGTGCACCAGTTTAACTCTCCACCAAGATTTTAGGAGTATAACATTGGAGCCTATGAATTTAGATAGCTCATTGGTTGTGGGGCACTAAACACGCACCAGTATCAAGTTTGTTTTTAGATCCCTCAAACATGAAGATAATTCAGGTAGAGTATCATATGTTACTCCCTACTGCAGACTCGGACACAGCTCTGAATTTCTATTACAGCCTTATCCATAACTTTCAGATTTCATTAATTTGGGTAGAATTATAGTTTGGTTTTAGCTTTTTTTAAAAGGTTGTGTGTGACAAAAAAAATTATGCTTTCAATTTGTAAAACCAAGTACCTACGTGAGACCTGTCATGGCCAGCATGAGCTGCAGACAGTCGCATTGATGGGGTTAATTGCCATTTTAAAATAATTCACTGCTTCCAGATTGATTCTTCTTTTTTTGTCTTTACACAACATTACTGTGTCTCACTCTAATTATTCAATGCTAAGTTCATACTTCTGAAGCAGGAGACTGGAATCAGAGGAAATGGTGTTTGATTTGTTGCCATGGAAACGTCTCACTGTAGATGGACTCTAATCCCATGACAACTCTCTCTCTTTAGAACCATTTTTTTTCTGACATAATAAAAATCTGATCAAGGTCAGATTTAATAACCATCTCAATTCCCCGACTTTCCCCTGTATTTGCTGTCAGAGAGTCATTTTTGACAAAGAGATGCTTAAAAGAACTTTTGCTTGCTTTCTGTGTAAAATTATTGTTTATGCGTCTAAATGCATAAACCTGGCTCTGTGTCACATTAATTTGCAGCCATACTTTTGTTATTGCATAATTTCTACATTAAATGAAAGTTACTTATAATTGTTTGCACTGCGTTGGCAGATGTTAACATTTTGTGGTGCATTGTTCTTGCTAATACATACATTAGGGGTATCAATAAAGCTTATCGTTTGCCAACAAATAGTGTTTACAATATTAACAAATGTCATGACCATTTTATCTTTCAGGTTATACTGTAATAATTTTCTGAACTGATTATTATGCAAGCATGCAGTTCAGTGAGATGGGAATGTGCAATGCCACACTGAAATGAAAACTTTACATTGCAGAAAGGGAAATGAAAGATTGCTTGCTGTGTAACCTTAAGCAAAGCCCTTCCTCTCCCTGGACCTTGTTGACCTCATCTGTACACTGAGGGATAGGATCATGTGGTTTCTAAGGACCCCTCCCACATCTGGCAGAGCCCGTCAGCACTAGCTCTTCCCGGTAGGGGGCATAAGCTCCTGGGCTCCTGCCTTGCACCTCCTCCAGAAGATTTCACAGAGCCCTAAGGCTATAATCAACTCTTCTACTTTCCATGCATATGGTACTTGCCCAATCTCAAATGCCTTTAATCTGCTTCACTGTAGACTTAACAATCATCCAATGAAGGAGAAGAGTAGGCATTTTCAACTCCAGTTTATAGGTGAAGAGCCTAAGATTCAGAGAGGTTAATCTACCTGCCCAATATCACACAGCTTCTATTTAGCAGAAGTAGGTCTCAGATTTCTACTACTCCACCCTGTCAAGGGAGTCAGGTTAGTGAAAATGCCCAGGAATACAGATGCATCCAACCTCTTTCATATTCAAATTTTTGAATGCCAGCTCTGTCTCTTAACATTTAGTTTCCTGGAGTACATTATTTAAACTTCCTCTACCTCAGATTTCTTATCTGTAAAAAGGGGAAGCTGACATGACTACCTCACTGAGCTGTAGAGAAAACTAAATGATATTATGCATGTAAAGTGCTTAGTGCAGAGTCCAGCACACAGTAGGTGCTCATGATGGTAGTGATGATTAGCATCATCATCACACCCACGTAAACCCCAGATGGAGCCTCCACACCCCTGACGGCTGTCTTCCCACCATCCTTTCCATATTCTCTGGAGATTCAGGGGCTCTCTTCCTTTCCTAGGCTTTGGTGTGCCCATCATTCCCAATTACTACAAATCTTACAGGAAAACATCAAAAATAAACCAGATGCCTATGTGCTTAAATCTTTCCATTCCTTGACAGTCATTTTGTAAACATAGTTCTGATCTCCCTTTAGACATAAAGGCCCCATGATTTGTGTGACAAATGTAGCAGATGCAAATATTTTTCTTACCTACTTTCCTGATTTCTTTACGCCAGTCATCAAAGTTCGTTCCACAGAAATTTGTGAAGGAAGATGGTACTCTCTAGAGTGAGAGTCATTGTAAGGCCAGGTCACCTGAGAGCCTATTCATCTGAACAGGGGGATATTCTCCCAGAAGATTTACTTATTTTGCAATTCTACAAATATCAGAATGCTCTGGCCTGGTACAAGACTTGGAGTGATGCAGAAGAAAGAGGAACAACTGTTCATTACTTAGGAAGACAGAAATTCATTTGCTTGCCTTCTGGCAAGGAAAACCCTGGCCCAGAATGTCTTTGGTTGCTTCTCATACTTGCTCTTGTTTGGGAATTACCAAGTGCTGAGGGACATAGGATGACCCAAGTCTGACTCTGGGGCCTCTATGAATTACACACAACTCTCTTCCTTCAGTTTCCCATCCAATACCCTGTCTAACGTACACACCTGAAAATGAATGGATTGGACTAGATGGCTTCCAATGAACCCTCTTGTGCTGCCAGCGTGCACTGGACATAAGTCTGCCTGGCAGGACTGTGTTTAATTGCTCTCAGGGTTGCAGACTCAAGAAGGGATAAACACTAAGTCACTCTTGTAAAGCTCACTTTTTTATTTAAAGGGAGTCAGTGAAGAAATTTGTTAAACAAGAAGTAAAACATTTTATAGACTTATGGCCTGAGCTTTTGCTCTCTGTTAGTGCAGAGAGTACCCTGAAATGCAGGCAAGATATAAAGTGGATTGAATTCTCTTAAATGGAAAACAAAACATTTCTCTCTGGTGATATTTGGCATAGTTGAGTGAAAGGTGTTATGTAAGGCTTAGGTTGTGACGTAAAAGAGCGAAGAGACCAGATTTCCATTTCTCTCCTGACTCCTGGTTAAACGTCCCTTATGGATTATCCAGTCTGATTTTGTAGCAAGTGTAAGCATACACAGTATTTTAATAGTAGTACTACTTTTCTAATATCTTCCAAGTTGGTCATCTCTTTATTTTCTCTGCTATTGCCCTAATTCAAACCCTCACCACTTCTCTCTTGGTCATTAAACCATTAAATCTCCTAGTGTGTCTTCCTGCGCTGTGTGTGTGTCTCTCTCTCTCTTTTTAACTCTACTACCAGGGAGATCTTGCTAAAACAGAGTCAGAAAATACTCAGGTTGTGACAAAATACTTAATATGCAAGTACCCTAGTGTCGGGCACTGTGTTCAAGGTAGGCACCAGGGACACAGCAATGAACACTCACAAGTCCTCTCATGGTAGGCATGACATAACTGTGAACAGGGCAGGGACGGGGCTTCAGAGAGCAGAAGTCATTCAAATCCTACCATTTATACCATCTGTGTAACCTTGAAAAAAACACATAACCTATCTGGGCCTTAGGTTCTTTGACTATATAATGAGAACAAAGGTGATATTCCAGCCTATATCATGGGGATGTGGCCAGACCCAGGTAAATTAGGTGCCTGAGTAATGTGCTCCATCCACTATGAAATGTGCCCAGGTAAACTGGTGTCCCTGTTGGCTCAGCAAGGACAAAGTAGTCTAAGCAGGTGAGATGTGGCCTGAAAGTCTGGCAAGGCTTTCACAAGGTAAGAAGGAGAATAAAGGAGCTTCCCTGGGTCATAAAGCTCAATCACAACCAAAGGGAGATAAATCTGTCCCTTGATAACCAACCAGCTGTGGCTGTCTCCATAACAGCCGTTTCCCCTTTATTTACCCCAAGTGTCACTGTAGAGTGAAGAGCATGTTATCAGACACCCAGTGCTGGAAAGAAAATGAACAATCAATGGGGCTACCAGATCTTGAAGTGCTGCTAATGGTCTGGTGACCAAAGCCACGATTTTTATCTCATACTGTTCTCATTTCTCCACACCCCTATTTCACTATTTTGTAAGAAAATATGTCAAGTAGTCTATGGCAAGAGTCAAAAACTGAAAGCAAAGTTGCCATAGGCACATTAGAGCCAATGCTGTGTAGATGAGTTTGGGTAAATTTTGGGGAATGTCTTATAATGTCCCAGTGGACACTGAGAAAATGCCTCAAAGAAAACCTGCTGACTGTAGGGACAGCAGGGTGAGGGGGTAGGACAGAAAGCAGGGGGCAGGAGCTTTCCATGCAACAGGAAGTCAACATAACCCACTACCTTTAATAATCAATGTCCAGTTTTGCCTTTCTAAATGAGGCACTCACCATTCGCTTTGGGAAAGCACACTGGACCAGGAGTAGATCCTGGTTGGAGTCCTTGGTTTTCCTCCTATAAATGGAGTGATCTTGGGTAAAGGACTTGACCTCTCTGATTCTCAGTTACTCATCTATGAAATGAGGTGGTTCTTCACCTACCCCATGAGCTTATGTGAGAGAAGAGAGGGCAATGTAATTTGAAGGCTGTAAAGTGCTAGACAAATGGAAGGGATTTTTATTATTAAATCAAGCCTTGGAATTTACACATTCACTGCCTGCTCTCAAGGTTGAAAATAAAGCTCAAAGGTCAAGAGCAATTCATTAAAACCTAATTAGAAGACAAATTGTCTTTCATTCGAACATGTGATCCAGAATCCAACAGCTTAAGACGTAAGAATGGTTTATTTGAAACTCTTTGTTTAAATTCAAAGCTTCTAGGATTTGTCAAGCAGCTGCTCTGTGCAGGTCCTCTAAGGGGAATGCAGAGGAGAGGGCACTGTGCCCTCCTTCCCAGAGTTCACCATCCAATATGGATGAGAAGACAAGGCCACAAATAAACAAGAGGCAGAGCATGCTTGGGGGCTGACATAGCTACAGGTCTAATGCTCTAGGCCAGGGTTCCCTTGGGAAAGCAGTCTCATCTAATTGGGAAGAAGTCAGGATACTTCTAAAAAAATGAAGGGCTTGAAGGACATAAAGGGAACATGTGGCTTGGTAGACATAGGAGGCATTAAGAGGTATAGCAGACAGAAGCAAAGTGGGAGACACAGGAGGATGTGGGCCTAGTTCGGAAACCCCTAGAGTCTAACCTGGCTGTGGCAGATGCAGTTCACAGGACAGCTGATGAAATGAAGCATATAAAGTATATAATAGTAAAGTATAGTATAGTATAGTATAGTATAGCATAGCATAGCATAGCATAGCATAGTATAGCATAGCATAGCATAGCATAGTTAATACAACATACACAAACACACACGCATACCTTACTGTTGCTTCTGCTTCTCTGGTTGAATCCTAACAGGTAGTAACTACCCAGTACCAAACTCTGCAGACCACTGGGGCACAATGGTGAGTGAAACAAAATCCCTGACCACAAGAAGCTCAAGACATATTAGAGATGAGACAGAGAAATCAACTAGCATTTCAAGACAGCAGATCTATTCAATAGGTATAAGTGTTCACTTATGCATGATGAATATGTTCTGAAGATCTGCTGTGCAACGTTGTGCCTGTAGTTAACAATACTGTATTGTGCACTGAAATTTTGTGAAAAGGGTAGATCTCAGGTTAAAGGTTCTTACCACATTTAAGAAAAAAAAGATAGCAGATCAATACCAGAAAATGGTGGCACATGGGAGCACAAAGGACATTTAAGCCAGAGTGAGGAGGTAAGAGATGTTTGAGGGAAACATGATGACAAAGTAGAAACTGGAAGGCTAAAAACATTTGCCATGTGAATTGGGAGAAGTAGCGGAGTTCCTAGACAGAGAAAAAGTTATGGTAAAAATATGGAACACTAGCTAATTCTGTATTATATACTTGAAAGCTACTAAATGAGTAGATCTTAAGTTTTCTCATCATAAAAGAAGAAATGGTAATTATGTGACATGATGGAGGTGTTAGCTAACATTACAGTGGTAATTATTCTTGCACTATGTAAGTGTATTAAATCAACATGTATTTATAAGTGTATCAAGTCAACACATTGTACACCTTAAACTTACACAATGAAACGTGTCAATCATATCTCAATAAAGTTGGAAAAATGTACACATACTTTTTTAAAGATATAGAAAATTCTACGTCCCCCTTGCCAGATTCTTAAAGCTGGCAAGATTGTAAGATATTGCTACTCATTCTATTAACATCTAGAAACTTCTGTATTAAAATACTCTGAGCTTTCTATATAGCAAAAGAAACCATCAACAAAGGAAAAAAATATAACCTAAAGAATGGGAAAAATATTTACAAACCATACATCTGATAAGGAGTTAATATCCAAAATATATAAAGACTCATATAACTTAATAGTGTAAAAACAAAACAACCCAAATAAAAAATGGACAAAAGACCTGAATTGACATTTTTTTCAAACAAGAATAAAAAGACCAACAGGTATATGAAAGATGCTCAACATCACTAGTCATTAGGGAAAAGCAAATCAAAATGACAATGAGTTATCACTTCAAGTCTGTTAGAATGGCCATTATCAAAAAGACAAGCAATGACATGTGAAGAAAAAGGAAGTCTTGTGTACTGTTGGTGGAATGGAAATTGGTACAGCCACTATGAAAAACCATATGAAAGATCCTAAAGTATTGAAAATAGAACTACCATATGATCCAGCAATTCTACTTCTAGGATATATTGGGGGAAAACACACAAAAACATCAACTTGAAAGATATCTGTATCCCTACGTTCATAGCAGCATTATTTACAATAGCCAGGATATGGGAACAACCTAAGTATCCATCAATGGATGAATGAATAAAGAAATTGTGATACATGTATACACACACAATAGAATATTATTTAGTCATAAAAAGAAAACAAGAAAATCCTGCCATTTGTGACAACATGAACAGACCTTGAGGGCATATAAGTAAAATAAGTCAGACAAAGAAAGACAAATGCTGTATGATCTCACTTATATCTGGAATCTAAAAAAAAAGAAAAGAAAAAGGGGTCAGACTTGTGTTTATTAGAGGCAGAGGGTAAGGGAAGGTGGTCAAATGGTACAAACTTCCAGTTATGAGATAAATAAGTGCTAGGTATGTAATGTAGACCTTAATGACTACAGTTAACACTGCTGGATGGTATATAGGAAAGTTAAGAGAGTAAATCATGAGTTTTCATCACAATAAGAAATTTTTTTCTTTTCTTTTTTTCTTTTCATTGTTTCTATATGAGATGATGGATGCTAGCTGACCCTATCATGATAATCGTTTCAAAATATATGTAAATCAAACCATCATGCTGTATGCCTTAAAGTATACAGTGATGTATGCCAATTATTTCTTAATAAAACTGAAAAAAAATATTCTGAGTTCATAATCCAAAACTTAGTATACAGTAGGTGCTCAATATATATCTGTGGAATGAATGAATAAAAACAAACAACCCAAATAAAAAATGGCCTTATTTATATTCCTAAGTAAAAAAGCATAAATTGCCTTGGGCAGGAATATGTCAGGCACAAGCAGTGCTTACTGAAGTAAGGAAAGGAATGAGAAGCCAGTTAATCTGCAAAGGTCCTTTGAGTAAATAGTTCTCTGGGGGTACAGTTTGGGCAAGGCAGCCATAGCCCACTAGGCCTCGATCCATGTGCAGAACTTTGTTCTGGGTACCGGATCAATTTGAAAGGGTTCTGTCTGGTCTAGGATTGATAGTATAGTTATAGGATGAAAGAAACCTTGGGAACAGGAAGCATGTGGATGAGTATCGGCTAAAGGAGGTCAAGGTCAGAGTGTGGGAAGGAAGATCATATCTGATAAAGGAGACTATTATCACCCAGATCAAAAGACCTTGGTCACATTTGGTGGAGGTAGCCTTTCAAAGAATGTGTCTAATTCAAACTTTTAATATAATTGTCAGGGGAAAAAAAGTAAAGGAAAAGAAGGTATGACTGTCTTAAGTTTAAGAGGTGGAGCCGCAGCACTACACACACACCACACACCACACACACACACACACACACACACACACACACACACACAATCTGGCCTGGAGAGATCTGATAACAATAGTGAAAGCTGTCTAAAAGTGCTTGACACTCCTCTACAGAACAAAATTGGCGAGATATTGATCCCTTGGGGACATGTCTGTCTAAGTTCCTCAAGAAGCTATTTCCAGGAAAATTTCTCTGAAAAAGAGGGAAACCAGCCAGTCTTGCTCATGGTGGGCCATTCCTGCAGATTCAAGTAACATTTAACTGTTGACTCTTTAGAACCTGAAACTACACTTACAAAAAGAAAATTGCACTGACAGAAACTACTGGCATAATAGTGATAACATATCATGTCATTTCTTTTGTTTTCCTTTCAAAATATCCAAGGATAAGCATCCTGTACTCACTCACTTTATTATACCTTATGCCAGGCTCTATATTCTAATGACAAATCAGTCATAATTCCTGCCCTCAAGGAACCTTTCCCTGAGGGACCTGAAGGAACAAAAGTGGAGAAAACACTGGGGAAAAGTCTGCATAGTACTCAAATTGATTGGTTCTAATAAAGGGGGAGTGTTTCCCAGATGTGGCGATTGTTTTCGAGGTAGACAACCATCATGAGGAGGGTAGGGGGTGTTCCAGGCAGAGAAGACAGTGTCAGATAGGACTCAGAGCCTGGCAATTTCTTGAACTAGGAGTATTTCCTACTGGCTGGAAAGTTAGGTGAGAGAGAATGCTGAGAGGAAGGTAAGGGGCAGACCATTGAAGGCCCACCTGTGCAATGTTAAGGAAGTTAGAGTTGATCCTGTAACTAGTGGTTCTCAGCTCTATAAATAAGAGGTGCCTCAGGACTTGTAGAAACATGATCAGAGGCCATTGAACCAGGATCTGTGCTTTGGGGTACAGACAAAGGATGAAAAAGCAAGGCCGAAGACACTAAGAATCGTTGTGGGGTTCTTTGATGGTGAACGCCATGTCCACCAGATCCCAAATGATAAAGTCTTAAGGGGAATTTCAGCTCCAAGTACTTTCCACTAAAACTTTTAGGTCTGATGAATGATATTAAATTTAAAATTTTAACCTGTCTTCTTCACAAAGCCTGTAGACTATTTTGTGTGGAATTGTACTGGCACAACAGGGACACCCCACTATAATTCATCTAAATCACGGACAATTCTCACCCTCAGTTTCATGAGCTTCATGTGTGTGTGTGTGTGTGTGTGTGTGTGTGTTAAGTGTCTTACTTTTGTTTGACAGTACACAGAACAGAGGCCTTCCCTGTGACCTCCTCAGCACCAGCCTCAGCACTGAAGAGAGTAACTGTGGGGAAAATAGGTAAAGAAGGGAGGACTTCCACCAAGCTGTTCCAGGGAAGAGGGATGCCAATTGTCTTTGGACTTCATCTGCACTACTGACCACCCCCCATGGGTTTCTAGCCTGGCAGCTCACTCTGCAGTCTCCTCCATTATTACACAAGCCAATATATATCCTATTAATTCTGTTTCTCTGGGGAACCCTGACTAATACACAAGGGTACCTGTACATGATGTCAGTGGATACCACAGCAGGAACAAGAACTCCCACCCTTGCCTAGCAGCAATAAGGGGCTCTTCCCTCTCCCTGATAGAGTGGTATCTTGGAAGGCCAAGTGGAGAACCAGGACTTTCATCCCCTCTGGACAATGATCAGCCCCGCCCCTATGCACTGTTGGGAGGCCAGGTAGACAGAAGTAATGAAGTTCTTTCTCTTTATTCTGACCAGGGATGTATCAGTGGAGGCCTAGTGGGGAGACAGAACTTCCACCTCCACCAAGCAGTTACAAGAAACACCATCCCCAAATATGGGTGTCAACAAAAGCCCAGAGGTAAACCTAGAATTCCATCCTCACCTTGCAGTAATGAAGTGATGCCTCTGTTGCAATCAATCTGGAATTTGACTGCGTAGGCTTGTTGTTGGTAGTGGTATTGGTGTGAAAACTCTGAAACTACTTTCCATGTTTTGAGCAAATGAATAAATATATGAGGTTAGAAATTAAAGTTCTCATTCTGGAAGAAAAGAGATTCAAACATGGAATTGAGAAAAGAGGGAAAGAACCTTGCATTGTAATTAAAAGTATCTATATCAAGTTTCCATTTAAAATTAGATGGGGAGGGGCACACGAGTGCATGTGTGCTTCCTACCTCTGTCCACTGGAAGTAGCTAGAAGTATGGACATCCTAGTAGCAACGAGCTTCCCTAGTCCCTAGATATTGGTTTAAATTACCCACACAAAGTAATCAGAGCTTCTTAGAAATGGCAGATTCCAGGCCGGGACACAATGGGGTATCCTTGTTAAGGCAGCCACCCTATTATGATCAGAAGCCAGTTGGCACCCTCTATGGTGATATACTGGAGCCAAAGAACACTGGTCCAGAGGGGTAAAGGAGAGCCAGTCATATGGGACCTGAGCCTGCATGAGTCATGCAAGAAGCTAGACTTCCCAGCCTCTCTATCAAGGCTTCCTTGCCATGCTCTTTTGGTTTTTTGATCTCTGAAAGACTGCAAACTATTTCAAATGTGTCAAAAGGAACTAAATGAAGAGGTTTGTGTCCTCACCTGAGCTAGACATTTAGCAGTGGTCAGACATAGTTTGTGGGACATCAAAAGCCAGTACATTCTCCAAAAGAACAGTTGGTTACCCTGTCTTTCCTCAGAGTATCTCTTTCCGGAGTTCTTGGCTTCTTCCTGCAAGGTCAGATGGTTCTTCTCACAGGAAAGAATGCTCTCCAACAAGCTTGTGTGAGGTCTAATGGAATTTCATATTTAATCTATTTTGTTTTATGGCAACTTTTATGTTGGGAACCTAGGGAGGGGAATTTGAACTGGAGTCAAGCTTTCTCAGCATCTTCTATGACAGATGTGCCAAGAGGAAAGGACCACAGCTGCTCTTGTGGTGTTTAGGGGGATCAAGATGTGAACTCTAACCTGAACAATAGCTGGGCTACTCAGTTATACAGTCCTCCCTTCAGCCACCTGCTTTTTACTGAGTATCTATTTTACGCCAAGTCAAAAAATACTGAGCAGCTATTTTGTGCTGTGGCCCTAAGGTAAAGAAGATGTGCCTGTCTTAGTCACATCAGTCTGCCATAACAAAATACTATAGACTGGGTGGATTAAACAGCAGAAACCTATTTTCTTACAGTTCTGGAGTCTGGGAGTCAAAGATCAGGGTGCCAGCATAATCCGTCCAGTTATGACAAAGGCCCTCTTCCTGACTTATAGATGGACATCATTTCACTGTATGCTCACATGATCTGTGCATTGTGTGTGCATGAAGAGAGAGACCAAGCTCTCTGGTGTCTCTTCATATGAACATACTGCTTATAAGGGTCCCATCCTTATGATTGCATCTTAACCTAATTACCTCGCAAATGTTCCATCTCCAAATATTATGATATTAGGGGTTAGGGCAACAATTTATGAATTTTAGGGGGACACAATTCAGTCCATAGCATGCTCTGTCCCCAAGGAGCTCATAGTCTTTGGCTAGAGATAGATAACTAAATCAACAAATGCAACATGGTATAGAGCATTCTGTAAGAAAGGCAAGGTCAAAATGCACAATTACACTGAGACCAATTTTCAACTCTTAGGTGGGCAGAAATCCCAGAGGGAAAAAACAGCAAGCAAATAATATCACCAAGCCATGAATAATTACAAACCATGAGAAATCCTAGGAGGGAGAGCCAGGATGCTATTCCAGAAGGAATAACTTTGGGGCCAGAGAACAAGCTGAGTTCAGTCTGGACATGTTAAGTTATGGAGGCCTCTGAGATGATATCTGCACATTGTATTACAGAAGGGATTTTGATTAGGAATCAAGTCCAACGAATAACAAGGCTTGCTCCTGTACCTTCAAACCCCCTCCTAACTGGCAACTTAAGTAATAGAACCAAGAGTTTCAAAGGAAACAAAATTCCCTAGGGCAATTTTGAATCAATTTTATGAATTTTATGGCTAATGAATCTGGACTACTCTTAGTCTAGTAGAAGTCTCGGGCCCACAGAGTGTCTGACAGAAATGCAGACTGCTAGAGTTCCAGGGGTCTCAGATTGTTGTCTAAAACCTATTCATTTTGTGGGTGCAAGTAGAAAAGGCAAAATTCTACTCTAATTTTTCCAAAGAGAGAAGGTGGCAATTCTATAAATCACAGTGCAGTTTAGTGGGTTTATAACCAATTGACTGACTGCCTACATACCCCAAATTCTAATTAACTCAACTGTGCTAGCTAGAGGGTGACACTTTGATGCAGGCATTGATGACTTATAGATAAAATTTACAGATATCATGAAACTGGGAGGGAAATAAACTATATTGAAGAGTGTAAGGACATATGATTACTTGAAAGAAAGAGCTGCTGAGCGGAAACTATGAAGATTAAGTTTCACAAAGTTAGTGCAAACTTCTGCATTTGGGTCCAAACGTTAATATTTTTAGTGGAAGACCTGAATTAATGCTATGCATGAAGATGACATAAGCAAAATGGAAGAGACTCCTCCTCACTCCCTGCCTAATTACTCTCGGTATATTCCTACCTCTACACATCTGCTTCTGGCATGTGCCTGCCTGGAAGGCCTCTTTGCCCTGCTCTTCTCTACTAGGCTAATTCTCTTTCCCTAAAGGCCTACCACACTCTGCAGAGATTCAGCCCACAGACCCCTAAAGGCAACTAACCAAGGATACTATGCAGCATGTGCTCTCTCAGGAAGGCTGGAAATACCTCAGATGTGTATCTTCACCTCTACACGGGTCCTGCTCAATAGCCATCTGGCAGGGAGGGCACAAATGTGGCAGTGCAGCCACAGAGATCTGGGAAGTCCATTAAGTACAATAATAGTTCAGAAGGATGTATGTGCCATTCTGTTCTCTATTATCCTGCTTGCTTGAACCTTTCAGATCCTTGATAATTTATGGCACAAAAAAATCTCATTAGAACAAGATACAAGGTGTTCAAATTATGTCACTATACTGGAATTTGGGTTGTTAAAGGCAACAATTCCAAATGAAAGAACCACTGGCTAGGATTTTGGCAGTTTCCACTGGAGTGGAAGTCACCTTATAATATCATTAACTGGAACAAGATCTGCCTAGTTCTGAAGTTGCCTATGGAATGAAGTGATAAATACTTCGACAAAAATTGTAGCTACATTCTGTAAAACCTAAATATAGCTTTTTGAGTCTATAATTAGAGCATGTGTTATGTAGCTGAGGATGACCAATGAATTGGAATATGGCTCCATAGACTTGGACCTGGAGCCACATGGTTAAGTGTATAGCCAAAAACAAGTGACTACTGGATGACGTAGCTCATGATGCTAAACACTGGCTATATATTTGTATCTTGTGTATAAACATGACGGCCTCTCTTCCGTTACTCTGAGGAATCTTTGATAATTCACATGTGAAATTAAAGGCATCTTATTCATTCATTTATTTATTATTCTCTGTAAAATGAGTTAGGAATTTGTCCCCATGAATAATGTTAACCATAATAGTTAATTTACTCCTATTCATTGGCAGTAATAAAAATGTACAAGGGGAGGCAGAAACATTATTATTTCTTGCTTGAAGTGCAATTTCATGTGGTGAGAAAAACATGTTAATATGCTGCAAAGTGCTACAGGAATTTAGTTCTCAAAGGAATGGCGGTATTAAATGTATTCTGACAAGAAGGAGCCTCGGAAGGGAAACATTTATCTTCATAAAGTCATTAAATTTACTGAGCAGCATCGTATTCTTCCTGCAATCTGCTCACTCCATTAAAGGCAAAGCTGTGAAACTGGCTCTGTCACATGAGAAGCCCCTGCATTTCTGAAAACAGGAAGAATGGGGTTCTTCCCCCTAAAAATTAATAGGTCCTCTCAAAACCAACAAGCTCAAGCCCAGACACGCACTCACACTCACACACACTCACACACATACCGGTGCTGTTACCACTTTCCAAAATAAAAAATAGGTATTGACAGGTTTCTTCCTTTCCTCATGATCAGATGATTCTTTATGTGACCAAGAGAGAATAAATTTTGCAAACCATCCTGTTTCACAATTTCAAGAGACCCTTGGCTCTGAGGGTGTTCTCCCATCCTGCTGGGATGGACCCTGCAGCTTGTGCATGGAAGGGTCGGCATGACGGCATGAGCTATTCTGCGTAGTGGTTTTGTGTATATGCGTTTCCTAATTCAGGTGTCCTTACCCACACATAATGTCATGGATCAGTGTTCTTGAACATCGCAAAAGGAGAGAGAGCTTGGGGTCCTTGGAGTCACATGTTTCTCTTGTATTTCAATAGGTAGGTTTCTTTAATATGCTAAAATCGCCAAGAAAGGCAAACAGGCTTCAGAATTAGAGCCTTGCAGCCAGCTTGGATACATGGTAGGGAATGAAAACAAACTGAATAGTTTTCAACATACCATGAGAACATTTCCACTCACCTTTCCTTCCCCGACACTTTGCAAAATAGCTGCTGTTCTGAAAATGAGGACAAACACCCTATCTGCATTCATGGCATGAGAAAGAATGCAATTTCAGGTGTGGGTCAGGAGAGGATGGGGGTATTGAGCACAGGCAAAAATATTAAGAAGATAGTTATTTAAAAATCCCAGGGCATGTTTATCTAAAGAAAATGGCTTTAACTGAACCAACAGAGCTAAGGCTCCTTCACACAATGCCAGAAGCCACAGCTGGGCTGTCTAAAGACAAATCCAGAAGAATCAAGCCATTTATTTGGTGACATGAAAAACAGAGATACAGGCATACCTCATTTTATTGTGCTTACAGATGTTGCACTTTTTACAAATTGAAGGCAAGGCCGTCCACCAGCAAAAAGATTGACTAACTTTATTGCTATACTTGCTTTACTACAGTGGTCTGAAACCAAACCTGCAATATCTCCAAGGTATGCCTGTAATTGAAGGGAGCTAACTATAAGCACTGAGAGGTCAGAGACTATATCAGCCACTGTTCCCAGCACCAAAGTCATAGGAGGTGCTCAATAAATATTTGTTAAATAAAGGAATGAAGAGATAGATTCATTGCTCAGTTTTGCTCTGGGAATTTGCAGGCCTAGATGGACGTATTCCTTATCCTGTCCTCCAAGTGATATCTGCCTGTCCAAAAGAGACTACATTTTGTTAGCAGGATGGATTCAGAAATGTTTGACCAGGTTGATAGAAATTCCAGTCACCAATTCCCAGAAATCTGATTCTCTATCTTGAGAAAAACCTAATATTTGTAGACTATCCGTCATGTGCTAATTGACAAGTGTTTTCAATGAATCCTTAAAGCAGCCCATTTTATAAATGAGGAATCACATAAAGGTTAAGTAACTTACCTAAGAGCACACAGGTAGTAACTGATATAACAGTACCTACAACACGTTCATTCATTTGTCAAGTATCCAATATGAGGCTCCAATATGCCAGGCCTGGTTCTTGGTGCTAGGTTTACCATAGCAAAGAAGACAGCATGTTTCCTGCCTTCCTAGAGCCAATGGTCTAGAGGCAAGATGGTCATCGAACAATTAATAATCCAATTAATCATAGGGCTACACTCATGAGAAGTAATACAAAGAAGTACTCAAAGCTATGAAAACAAACAACAGCCAGAAATAACCTTATCCTGCATAAGGGTGACAGAGGCTTCATTGACAATGTGACATTTGAGTAACATTTTTAAGAATCATTGAGAACTAACTAGATATAAAGAACAGAATAGGAGGGTATTCCACGCAAAAGAATTATGTGCAAAGGAGGGCCCAGAGGCAGAAAGAAATATATATCTTCTGAGGAATCAAAAGGCAGCATGTGTCTCTGGATGGCAGAGTGAGGTGGGGAGTGGCTCAAGATGAGGCTGCAGTAGTCAGTGGGGACTATGTAGCTGGTATTAAGGATTTAGGGATTTAGCCTAAAACTAACAGAAAACATTTCAAAGGTTTCAAGCAAGAGAGAGAGAGAGAGAGAGAGAGAGAGAGAGAGAGAGAGAGAGACTTGGTAAGACCTGCATTATTGAGGTCATTTTTGCCAGTGTATGGAGAACCGATCAAAAGTAGGTAAGAACAAAAGCTGAGAGTTATGCTGGGAACCAGGACAGTTGTCCGATGAGAGAATATGGTGGTGGTTTGGGTAAGCAGAGAGGATGAAGGAAAGTAGGCATAGAAGAAAGGTATTCAGGAGATGGGACCTACAAGGTTGGGTGATAGATTGGCTGTAGGAAATCAGGGAGAAGGAGGTGTCAAGGATAATTCTCAGAGTCTGCATTTAGTAACTGAGTGGAGGGGACAATACACTCTACTGAGACAGGAGAACATTCTGTCTACCTGGCATGTATTTATATTCCAGCGGGAAGTCCCTTTCAAATCAAACACCAAGAGTGCTCCATTCCTGGCCTGGCAATTTACACCAATTTTAGAGGTGGAATATTCTCATTTATAAAGGTGTCTGAACTGGTCAATGGAAGCTCAAATGGCATAATATGAGAGGACCAGTGCCTGTCTAGGTTACAGATCAAGAAGCTTTTCTTTAAAAATGATGCTAACTGTGTTGCAGTAGCATCCCCATCACCACCAATAAGCAGCCCAAACCTTTCAGCCTTTTCATTGTTTCACCACCAGGTTTCCCAGCCCTTGCCAATGATGCTCAGTTAATAAAGTATGCAGAACAAGACACCAGTGATGGGCGCAAGTGTTTGTCTAAGCCTCACAGTCTGTTCAACGATTTTTTAAAAGACATTTGAAACATTCAAGTGAATAGAGGCGCTTTAGAATATCTGCCCTCTATAACCAACCTGGCTGACTGCCAGCCCATCTGGAAGCTCACAGAGGAGACAGCAGAAGAGGTTTCAAAAATGGACTGTGCAAAGCTGAATGCTTAACAGCCCAATGACTTTGTGAGATGATCTATCAAGAGAGAACAAGTTGAGCAATCTTTGCCTGAACAGAATGAGAGCAGGATGGCCCTTCAAAGAGGTACTTGTTCCCATAGTTAGATCATTTGCTTTGAGTGTTATTTTATTCAGCATTTATTGATGAGTCAGGAGCAGAATCTGACCTGACCCCAAGGATAGATTGTACTGCACATCAAATTCCTACATATACAGTATGTCTAATAAAGGAGATTTATTTATTCAACAAATATTGTACATGAAGATATAAAATTAAATGCCTAGAAGAATCACTCATCATGTCTGAGCAACATGGCCGTCATTCTGTTGATTCCTCACGTACTATGACATTGCACCATTGCTTCCCAAGCTCTACTCCACGCTAGGCCCAGCTCTCACTGTCTGCCTGAGGCTTCAGTTTGTCAGTCTTTTGGACTACCTTCTCTGGCTTTCTGAATGTCAAGTCTTTTATAAGCTCAGTGTTCCTCCATGAATTCAAAAGCAAGCTTCCTCATAATTCTCAGCTTCTTAGAACTCTTCTTGCTGGGCCACACCTAAAACAAGATCTGAGTAGCCCTGCTGGTAGTCCTTGAACCTAATACTACTTTAATTAGTAGTGGGCATGATATAATATGCATTTATATGAAACCATCCCCTCTATGACTCCTCTCAATCACCTTTTCCACAGATTAAACATGTAGGAGGCTGCTGACATGACTCAGTTAATGTTTACCAAGGAGGCAGAGCTTGTGGCACCATGATCTTACCAACTCAGCTAGCTAGACCCATATGTACCTAGGTACTGGATCCATAGTAACTGCTTTGGTGCTAAGATATTTAGAAATTTAAGAAAAATTTTAAGAACCCAGAAAAGGTGAAAATCTATTAGTTTCCCTCTTTCAAATGACATGATCATCAAAGGTTATGGAGGGAGCCTTGACATTAATTCCTCCTTGGTGGTCACATCTTCTCTGGAGTCAAAGAGGAAAGGAAGAGAGGCCATCCTTGAAGGGGGTCGCTCTATGGCAAACTTTCCCCCAGCTTCTGCTCTCTTCTACGTGCTCATTCTCTTTCTACTATGTCGTAGTTATGATGCAGCCCTTTCCCAATCTGTCTAGTAGAATTCTGAACTTGGAGATTGAGAAGCTTATTCTTGCCTATGTGTTGAGATGATTAAATCTGCTATTTATTCTGCTGTTCGGCGGGTGCTTGGATCTGGGAATTTAGCTGCTCATGGTATTAACCCTCTGTGCTACATAGTCAGGGAGCCTTCATTTTTAATGATGTCCCTTAGAGTAAAAAGAATAGTATGTTCCTACTGATTCTCTCAGTAAAGTGGTAGCTATTTGGCTACTTGGTAAGAACCTACATTCCATTTTCGACATTAACTAAATTTTTTCACTTCAACAAGGAGCTGTCTAGAATAGGCAAAGCCTGGGGCCAGGCTGAGACTAGGGTGAGGTAAGTAAGACATCTAGTGCCTCCTTGAGAAGTATGCCCAAGGTGCTTCACTTATCTATCCTAGTTCCTGCCCTGCCTGAGGCATAAAGTAACATTTATCCCTAACCAAAAAAAAAGTTTAAAGATCTAAAGTTAGAAAAAGTACTGGTAGAAGAGAGATTTTAAATTTTTAAAATCTTGAGTTTACGGCTATGCTACCCTGAACAAGCCAGATCCCGTCTGATCTCAGCAGCTAAGCAGGGTCAGGTGGGAGACCACCTAGGAAGACCAGGTGCTGTAGGTGTAAAAACTAAAAAAATAAATTTAAAAAATTTAAAAAGGGATTGTAAGCTGACAAGGTCCTTGAAATCTGTGAGGTCAACCAAGGGTTGCCTCGCCTGAAAAAAAAAATCTTGGTCCATGAAATGAAATATCTTAAATCAGGCTTATAAATAATTTAAAAGGCCCTGTATGAGGTTCTGGGATCCAAATATTAATAGAATGGGGAGGAGGTGGGCATTTACAGAGTCCCTAACAATGTGTTCACAAGGCCATAGCTTTGGTTAAATTTGCAAAAGTAAAATGTTTTAATCATAGTCAGTTAAGTCTGCTGATTCTTTCGACTCTGCTTGCCCCTCAACCACATTTCCCCTTGTCTCAGATAGTACTGGAATGGCTATAGGTATTTTGAGAATCGGGATAGGAGAAGTTCACTTGGGATATATCAATTTTGAGCTAAGTAGTATATATTTATGGGATTTGCAGTTACTTCTATGATTAGTTAAATTATTCCTAAGCATCCTGCTGTAGGAATGACTTCCAGGACACTTCTTCCACCCATTAAGCTGACTCACCTGGGATCATGACACAAAGGTCCAGAAGTTGTATTGCTTGTGCTCATGTCCTATAGCAGCTGGTACCAAAGATATATGATTAGTGGAAGACAAATGAGGCCTGAGTGTACCACGTCAAAAGCTAGTCTTTGGAAAATTCTTTCAAATCTTACATACAAATTTTAAAAAGAAAGAGAGTTTTTTTCTAAATTTGGTGGAATTAACAATTTAGATAAATAACCAACAAAGAATTATGAAGTTGGGAGGGAAAAAAAAGGTTTTCTGAACTATCAATAATATGAAACAAATTTCAACCAATAATGATAGAGAAAAGAGAAATTATCTTCCAACTTTCTCCATAGAAATATTATAAAATTGTCATATGCAGAAAGGATTAAAGAATATGTCAGACAGTTACTTAGTTAAAATAGTGTGTTATTTTTCTGGAATTTTATGTCTGTGGTATTTGTCAGCCTTATAAATTTTCGACTTCTGTGATGTATTTTCCTTTTCTAAATAAATATTGACTTTTGTATTTAATTTTTAATTTGTAATTTCAGTTTCTTTTCTTAAAGAGGGTCACACAAATTTGGTAAACTTCAGCCCCCCCCCCAATCTGGACCTGCTTCTGGTAGGAGATGGAAGATTGTAGAGATTTGTAGATATATTCATAATTTGTGCAGGTACTTAAAAATCATTTTAATAATAAAAAATGAGTTATGTGCTAAATTCTTGTCTTGGCTCAGTTACCCACACCTGGGGAAAAGCTTGCTTGATGAGTCAGCCAAGTGATGTAGAGCAGCACAGTACCTCAGCCCCAAAGACCCAGCACCAAGGAGGAAATAATCATCTCTGCAGGGAACAACAAATGTCCTATCACTCAGAGCATTGTTTTTCAATTACACAGAAAGAATTTCACCGCCCCCCCACACACACATCTCCTCTTGCATATGGATTCAAAGCAAAAATATTTATTGAGCATCCAAGGCTCTGGGTCACCTGGGGATCAAACCAGGCAAGAGGAGCCAGGATACAGAGCACAGTTATATGGTAGGAGTACAAGAGAGATGAGGTTAAGTCTGGAGAGCTCTGCTAAATCTTGCAAAATCAGTCAAGAAAAGGGACATATTCATGATTTGTGTAGGTATTTTTAAATCATTTTTTTAGGTGAGGAGGTTCTACCCGCAGCAAGGATTAAGGCTTCAGGTTGGGAAACAGAGGGAAGAGGGCCCAGGAAAACTGACTTCAGTATTCATTCTTTATTTGTCCCCACTCATAGAAGCCCAGAGGATCTGTAGGAATAGCAAGAGTAAAGCCAGTTGGGACTCAGAGTGAGAAGCAGAGAGTACAGCAGGTCTAGAATAGTGGTATGGTATGCAAGATAGCCACTGGAAGAAAGGGTTTAGAACCTGGACTACCCCTAGCTCCCTGTGCTCCATCTCATCTCAGACTAGTATTAGAGAGGAAGCCTGCCATGTAACATCTCTGCTGATAGCATAGACTTTGGAGAAAGGCCTGAGTATCAGCTCCTAGCTGTGACCCAGGACAGACTATTTCATCTCTCTGTGCTCCATTTTTCTCATCTTTATTCTGGGGCTGATAATACCCACCTCACTGGTTCTTACAAGAATTTATTAAAATACTGGTAGCTGTAACTAACATTTATTCAGTGTATACTATGTACCAGGCATAGCACAAAGCACTTTGCTTAGATGCTAATCACATTTAATTGTTAGAACAACCCTCTTAGGAAGGTTTTTTCATTACCCCCATTTTATAGATGAAAAAAGTCAGACATGTAGAGGCTGAGTAATTTTCTCAAGGACACACAGCTACTAAGTGGCAGAGCCAGGGTTTGGGATGTAGGCAGTCTGACCTCAGAGCGTGCACATCTAATTACTCTCTCTGCTGCCTCTCACTATCAATACTTGTTATTGAATTTTCAAATAAAGGCAAAGCATGGAAAGCTACATTATAACCACTAAACAATGGAAATACTATTAACCTCACTGTCGGGAATGTAAAATGGTATCCCACCTATGGAGAGAAATTTGGCAATATTTAGCAAAAATATGTGTGTGTTTACCTTTTGGCCTGACAATACCAATTCTAGGAATCTATCCCATGGATACGCCTGGCAAAAATATAAAAATACATATACACAAAGCTATCTGTTGCAGAACAATTTGTAAAAGCAAAAGACTGGTAACAGCCCAGATGTTCAGTAGGGGATTGGTTGAACAAACTATGATGCATCCATGTAATGGAGCGCTATGCAGCTGTTAAACAAATGAGGAAGATCTCAATATTCTACTATAAAGTAATTTCCAATGTATATAAAAATGTGTAGATCATGCTACAATTTATTCAAGAAAGGAGGGATATAAAGATATATGAATATTCTTATGTTAAAACATTAAAATATAAAGAATGAGCCATAAACATTTTTTGAAATGGCTGCCTCTTAGGTGAGGAGGAAACAGAGTGGAGCAGACAGGGAGAGGAGCTAGATTTTTTTTCCTAATTTTATTAACTTTATTGGGGTGGCATTGGTTAATAAAATTATATAGGTTTCAAGTGTACAATTATATAATATGTCACCTGTATATTGTATTGTGTGCTTACCACCCAAAGTCAAATCCCCTTCCATAAGCATATATTTGATCCCCATTAAGCTTATGTACATTCCCCCTCCCCCATTTCTCTCTGGTCACTACTAAACTGTTGTCTGTGTCTGTGAGTTTTGTTTGTTTGTCTTGTGCTCATATGTTGCTTTCAGTTTTATATCCCATATATGAGTGAAATCATATGGTTCTTGACATTTTCTGCCCAACTTATTTCACTTAGTATTGTTGTAGTCGCCAGCCCCTGAAAGACACACGGACTGCCAGAACTCAGTGAGTTATAGGAAACACACTCTATATTCAGCCAGCTGGGTCTGCCAGGGGTACACAGACCCCAAATTAAGCAGCCCCAAAATGTAGAGGTACAGGGTTTTTAAGCCCAAAATCCCATTCTTCATTCTGTCTAAACACAAATGTCTATTTTTCTTCTATTCACTACCTGTCGACCCACAGGTCAGGTGTGCAAGCGGGGGTACAGAAGCAGAAAGCTTATTGTTAGAATGTTATGTTCCTATGGGTGACAGCCTATGTTCCCATGGACATAGCCAAGCAGTAATTTTCCAGCCAGCACATTCCCCAATGGCCTTAGCAGAAAGTCAAATCCTTGATTCTTCATGTGGAATTTGCTCATAGCCTCTATTTTGTAATACTAAAAGTCTAATAGAATTAACTCTCTTCCTTATGTATGCAAACAAGATATTGAGAAAACATGGGCCAAAAGTTAACAAGAGGAAGAGGAGGATTAAAGGTTAGCTACAGCAGGTAGAAGGGTTGTTAGCCATGGTGACCAATTGAACATCCTATGAAACCAGTTATTTGATTCTAGTCTCTGTTTTTCCCTGGTATCTAAATTTCTCTGTACTAGTAGTAAACTTTCTCTAATTACTCCAGAGTTATTGGCATAGAAGCAACAGGTTTCACCTAGAGCCATACATACCATACTCTAGGCTGGTGAATGTTTCTGTATGCCTGGGCTAAAGAGGAAAAAAAAGGAAGAAACAGAGGATTAGACTTAAGTACGTTTGAGTCTTAGTCTTAAGGTCCCATCTTCCTGAGCTGTCCACTCTCGTGCTGCCTTCACATGGGAGTGATGAATCCATGATGGGATGCCATCTACTTTAATGCAGTGGGTGTCGTCAGGTAGACAGTGAAGGGTCCTTTTCATTTGGGTTCTAGTCCTTTGGAAGTGAACTTCCGGATCCACACAGAGTCCCCAGGCTGAAACTGGTGGGGAGTCCATCCCCCGGGGCTGAGTGGGCAGCACGAACCCAGGACTAAATCTCCTTCTGTACACTTTGAAGGGCCTGTAAAGACTTAATAAGACAAGATTATGTAGTTCTGCCTTTTTCTATCTTCTATTCTAGGTACTAAAGGTGGGGGTTTTCCAAAGAAAATTTCAAATGGGGTGAATCCTTAATATATGGAGTACACCTGGCTCAGAGAAGAGCAAAGGGGAGAAGTTCTACCCAGGTCCCACCAGTTTCTAATCCTAACTTGACTAATGTCTCTTTTAGGGTCCAATTCATTTGCTCTGCTTGGCCTGAACTTTGGGGCCAGTAGGTGCAGTGGAGTTTCCATTGCAAATTTAGGTAACTAGCCAATTGCTGTGATACCTTTGCTACGAAGGCTGACCCGTCATCCGACCCTAAAGTTCCAGGGAGACCAAATCAAGGAGGATTTCTTGAGTAGTTTCTAGTAACTACTAAGGCAGTCTCTTTCCTGGTGGGGAAGGCCTCTACCCATCCTGAAAAGGTGTCTATAAAAACAAGTAAATATTTGTAGCCCCCCACAGTCGGGGTTACCTCAGTGAAATCAACTTCCCAGTGGTCTCCCGGATAAGTTCTTCTTTCCCTATGCTAGGTTCTTCTATCATCCTCTTCTTTGGATTAACTTGGGCACAAGCCGGCATCGTGAGGCAATCTCCTCTGCAGTTCTTCTCCCTTCTAACAAGTGAAAGTAGAGGTCTAAAGCTTGGAGCATCTTAGTCACCCTAGGTGCATGGTTGGTGTAGTTGGTAGAGGAGAGTCCTTCCAAGGCCCTGAGAGCCCAATTTTTCTGTCTGGGGTCATCCACCACCCCTGTTGGTTCCTAGTGGCTCCTTGTCTTGAAAATATATGTTCTCTTTTGCCGTATAGGTTGAGACGAAGGCAGTTCTGGGTAAGGGAATAGTCAGTAGATGTGGTGGGGGCCCACTGGCCTTGTGGCACTGTTCTTGCCTCTGCATCGGCTAGTAGGTTTC
This sequence comes from Eonycteris spelaea, assembly GCA_003508835.1. Classification (NCBI taxonomy): domain Eukaryota; kingdom Metazoa; phylum Chordata; class Mammalia; order Chiroptera; family Pteropodidae; genus Eonycteris; species Eonycteris spelaea. The sequence continues at coordinate 2,863,677 of PUFA01000200.1, forward strand.
CTTCAGCCTCATGACTATTCCTTTTCGGTTTCCCTTAACCTCAGGACTATTCCTTTTTGATGCCCTTTATAAAGAACAATAGCAAGAGCCTTAGGCATCATATGGCTTCAAGTAAGGCTAAGATCTCTTCCTTGTTCTTAATGTCCTTCCCAGCTGAAGTCAGAAGCCCTCTTTCCTTGTAGATGGCTCGTGTACATGTGCAGTGGCAAAGGCATATTGGCTGTCAGTGTATATTGTGACTGCCTTATCCTTTCCCATCTTAGTGCCTCAGTGAGGCGATGAGTTCTGCCTTTTGAGCAGAAGTCCTATGGGGAAGAGCTTGTGACCAGATGGTGCCAGTTAGAGTTATACCACTGCCCCAGCATACCTCCTTCCTTCCTGCATGAAGCTTCCCATCCATGAACAGAACTTCATGGCCTCAGGCAGAGGGGAGTCTTTGAGGTCTGGCTGCAAGGAACACACAGCATCAGTGAAATCTGTGCAGTCATGAACAGGGGTCTCAGGGTCTGGTCTGGCAACAGATTGGCTGGGTTGATGACAGTAGCTTTGGATTTTAGCCATACATTTGGGGTCATCTGGTGCTCCCTGTTGTTGAACACCTTCTGGGCTATCTCAACAAGTTGGGACAGGTTCATCCTGCAAAACCTTCTAATTTTTGTAATTTACACTGGATATCAGGGGCTGCCTGAGTAGCAAAGGCTAATTAATTGCCTGCTGGTTCTCAGGGGCCTCAGGATCAATGGGGGTGTATACCCGGTATGCCTCATTCAAGAAACGCTCCAGGGGATTCCTGAGGTCCCTCCCTGTATAACTTCAGTTACCTTAGAAAGGTTAGTTGGCTGAGCAGCCATCCTAATTCCCCCAATTAGAATCTGGTGGTATGATCTAATGCCATCTCCCTGCCTGAGAATTGTGTCCCCAGTCTGGGGGGTGGAGGGAAATTCCTCCTCAATCTGTTCCCCTGCTTCCTCAACTCTCCTCTCCCACAGCTATCTTTTGTGTTTCAGCGAATGTGTGTTCTTCTGAGGTCAAGGGTAATTAAAAGCTGTTGGCAATGTCCCAGGTGGGGCAGTGAGTCTGAAAGACACTTTCTAAGAGTCCCATTAATGCCTGGGGTTTCTCAGAGAAAGGGGATTCTGTGCCTTCCAGTTGTACAGGTCACTAGTCAAGAAAGGCACGTAAACCATAAAGGGCCTGTCTGTGTGATGCCCCTGGGGTGGTGCTTCTCACAAGGGGAGGATGGCGGTGGTGGTATTGGCTGGTCCCTGCTGGAGGGAGCAGGAGGCCCATAGGGTTACCTGCTCACGTCCGAGGAGGTGAGGGGTGCTATTTGGCCTCTGTTGTCCTGGATTATAGGGTGGGGAAGGTCACTGTCCTCCGGTGGAGATTGGAGGACTGAGGGACTGGGCTGTCTTGGAGATTCAGTTGCTGTATGTTTCAGGGTGCCCACAACTAAAACTCGTGCCCCTAGAGAAAGGCACACAGCGGAGCCAAGGAGGGGTTCTGAACAAGGTTTAACCATTGATCAATGTAGGGAAACTGATCAGGATGTCCCAGGTCTCCTGTGACAACCTTCCAAACATTCCTCACCAAACCCTTGTCAAAAGAGCCCTCCGGAGGCCAGTTTACATCAAAAGACAGCCACTCAACTTCACACAATGTTCTTAGTCTGCCTGGAGAAAACTTTATGCCATAGTCAGCTCCCTCTACAAACTTCTTTGAAATGTCGCAGGAGACACCCCAAGGGTGTCTTCTGTGAACTCGGGCTTCCCCCATCACTTGCGCAGAAAACACAAAACACAAAACACAAAACAGACACTCAGAAGAACAATTACTGAGGTGTGGGTGGACCCAGAGAAGTCCGCCACCACAACCTAGACAGGACCAGAGACAATAAACAAACCGACAACAAGGGCACAGGAGGCGGTGTCCCGTGGCCTGGCCATGGTCCAGGAGATATGACTGCGTCCAGTCTCTCCACAGACCCCCAATGACCGGTCAACAGAACAGGAAGGTACCTTTTATCCAGACGCCGAGGCCTCGGAGATTCCAGATTCCCTGGGACCAGGAACAAAGCATGTGTCCTGAAAGTTGCATCCTTGACAATTGCATTAACCCGTCATGGCATTCAAGGGCCCTGGAACGTCTCAGGTTGGCCACCCCTTTGAATCCATAACAGGAACAGCAACCGCTTCGGAGGCCAGTCCGGTCTTAGATCCAGGGCCACTCCCTGAGATCTCGCTGGGGCCTCCAAATGTTGTAGCTGCCAGCCCCTGAAAGACACACAGACCACCAGAACTCAGTGAGTTATAGGAAACACTCTTTATTCAGCCAGCTGGGTCTGCCAGGGGTACGCAGACCCCAAATTAAGCAGCCCCAAATGTAGAGGTACAGGGTTTTTAAGCCCAAAATCCCATTCTTCATTCTGTCTAAACACAAAGGTCTATTTTTCTTCTATTCACTACCTGTCGACCCACAGGTCGGGTGTGCAAGCGGGGGTACAGAAGCAGAAAGCTTATTGTTAGAATGTTATGTTCCTATGGGTGACAGCCTATGTTCCCATGGACATAGCCAAGCAGTAATTTTCCAGCCAGCACAGTATGATATTCTCAAGAGTCATCCATATTGTTGTAAATGGCAGTATTTTGTCTTTTCTTATGGCTGAGTAATATTCCATTGTATGTATGTGTGTATATATATGTATATATCCATATACATACATATATGTTTGTGTTTCTATCTATCTATCTATCTATCTATCTATCTATCTATCTATCTATCTATCTCACATTTTCTTTATCCAATCATCTATATAAAAGCACTTTGGTTATTTCCATGCCTTGGCCACCATGAATAATACTCCAGTGAACATAAGGGTACATATATCTTTACAAATAAATGTTTTCAAATTTTGAGGGTAGATACACAGAAGAGGGTCATATGGTGGCTCTATTTTTAATTTGCGGGGGGGGGGGAACCACCATACTGTTTTCCATGTTGTCTATACCAATTTACGTTCCCACCAGCAGTGTATGAGGGTTCCTTTTTCTATTTATCCTCTCCAATACTAATTATTATTTATCTTATTAATAACAGCCATTCTAACAAATGGTACCTCATTGTGGTTTTGATTGACATTTCTCTAATAGCTAGTGAAGTTGAGCATCTTTTCATGTATCTCTCGGCCATTTGTTTGTCTTCTTAGGAGAAGGCCTGTTTAGGTCCTCTGCCCATTTTTAAATTGGATTGTTTGTTTGTTTTTTGTTGTTGAGTTGTATGAATTCTTTTTTTATTTTGAAAACAAGCCCTTATCAGAGGTTTTGTTTGCAAATATCTTCTCTCATTCAGTTGGTTGTCTTTTTGTTTTGTTGATCATTTCTTTTGCTGTGCAGAAAAAAAAACAGACACACAAACCAATGAAACAGAATTGAGAGCCTAGAACTAAACCCACATATATATGGGCAAATAATTTTCAACAAAGGAGCCAAAAATATACAATTGAGAAAAGAAAGCCTTTTCAATAAATGATGCTGGGGAAATTGGAAAGCCGTATGCAAAAGAATGAAACTAAAGTGTTATTAGTCACCATACACAAAAATTAACTCAGAATGGATCAAAGAGCTAAATATAAGGCCTGAAACAATAAAATACATAGAAGAAAACATAGGTACTAAACTTATGGACCTTGGTCTTAGAGAGGATTTTATGAATTTGACCTCAAAGTCAAGGGAAGTGAAAGTAAAAATAAACGAATGGGATTATATCAAACTAGAAGCTAGATTTACTTGAATATATTTTGGCTTACAGGTTTGACTTTAGAACCATGTAATCATATTACATCATCATAAAAGAACACTAAGAACACTATAAAACAGCAATTCTCAAAAACTGAAAGCAGAATGAAATAAATGAATCTAATTGTGTATGTAGTCAGTGGCAGAGAGAAACTATTCCACATGACTTTCAAACAATAATTTGATAGTATATCCCTAGTGAGATGTGCTTTAAGTACAAGAAGAACTACAAAAAGTCATAAATTATTTACAGTAATCATATTGTGATGGTAGCATTAGTATTATTATTCTGAGACAGTTCTGTTTGTATAATGAGATAAATTGAATAAGTAATTGTATAATATTTTAATTCTATTATCCCCAGTGGCCTTGAAAACTGGGATTCTTAGTACGAGAGTAAGGAGATGTGGATGTAAGATAGAAGATGCTACATAAACACCTTGCAGTCCTGAATTTAAATTGGAAATATCAGTATGAACTCATGATATCTTTTGTCTTAAAATATATATATTTCTTAGCTCTTCTGCTGAGAAGCTATAGAAACAATGATGAACCCAATAACAATGAACACCCTTAAAATGAAGATCGCGGTCTTGAAATATCATTTACCACTAAAAGAAACAAGAGCAAATGGCTGATTCTAGATCTAGGTCAGGAAATGCACAAAATAGATGAGCCTGAAGTATATTAGCCCACCAGAGAGTAAGAAAACTATCAAAGATGACTAGGGTCATAGCTAAAGAACTTAGGAGACAACTTGAAGAGGCTCCTACTGGCCAAAGATGGGATAATCTGAATATCAAAAAATAAGTAAAAATCATAATGATTGCAATGGATTTAACACATCAAATTTGTTTAAATCTGTAATTTTATTATAAAAAATCTAATTAGTCACTGTAGCACAATAATAGAGAGCTAACTTTTTATTTTGGAAATTTATAATTAAAGAAATAGGATCATGTATTAATCCTGTATTTCCATACTGCCTATACCACTAGGCAACCCAACAGTAGGTGGGGGAAATTTCTCTTTATAGAAGTACTGTGGTTAGTAAATGAAGAAGTAATTAGAGTTAGAATATCACCATTGTGCAATCACTAATGAACTAATGGATGTAGGCATTGAGCAATAATGATTGTCATCATTACCAAAAAAGGGAGGCACCTAGACAGGATGTTCTCCTGAAGAAGGTAGCCAACATTATCTATGACATGTTATTGCTCCTTCAAAATTAAATATAATCAGATCAAGTCTCTAAGATACAACTACCAATTCATAAGAAATATAAAGGACAAAGGAACATCTAACCTAAACCATAGGAATTCAATCAGCAAAATCCAGATTGTGAAAAATGCTAAAGGAAAACATCTTAGTTTCCTCAGCAAATAAATTATGAGGGAGAGAAAAGATTGAGAGGGTTCCTACAGTTGTTTTAATCCTGAAAGACATAGTAACCGATTTTAATATATGAGCTTTATTTGGATCCTTATTCAAACAGTATAGTGTGTATGTGTGTGTGCATCCTTGGAAATTTGGACACTGAACAGATATTTGATTATATTAAGAGATTACTGCTCTATTTATATTTGATAGCGGTATTATGGTTATGTTATAAAAATATTTTGTGTCTTTTACAGATACATACTAAAATACTTATGGATTACCTGATATGAAGTCTGGTATTTGCTTTAAAATAATATGGAAGTGATTAAGCCGATGGGGCCAGAGATGCAACAATACTGGCTCTGAGTTGATAATTATTGGAGCTGGGTAATGGGTATGTGGTTATCAAACTATTTTCACTACTTTGTATATTTTTAAATTTCTACATTTTTTAAAAGTAGAGCTGTCAGAAGTTTAGTGGTAGAGAAGGAGGAGGAAAGAAATAGGTATCCTCAAGACTGAACATTCTTGTAAGCAAGGAATCTGCCACCATTAGAAAGATCTGCTTCCTGTGACCTCCTGCTCCTTGGTCCTCAGGCTTATGAGAAATCTGTGATGATAGACCTTCAGTGCCCTTCCACAACTCTGACTCCCATCCTCAATGACCTGAAGCCTCTCAGCAGAAACCCTTATTCCTAAAACAATGAAGATAAACTTTTCTAAAAGTGCCTCTTCACTCTGAAGACAAATTTGAAACAAAGCTTAATGCTGCTATGAGTTTTTAATTATTGCAGCTGTCAGTTGATCTATTTTAATGAATGGTTTTATTATGCTTCTGTCCTGAGGCTTTAAGCACAAAGTCCAATTGTAAAAATTAGATGTTCTTGCAGCCATATTTCTTTAGCATTTTTATAGTTTGCAGAGACTTTCCCAATCATGGTTGTTTGTTACAGCTCACACTGAGAGATGACAGCAGTGGCAGTTTTGTGGAAAGAAACTTGAATGAGATATCAGAAGTCTTGGGTTTAAATTCTGCAACTTACTAGCTAGGTGAGTACAGGCAAGCATCTTAACCAATTTGAGACTATGTTTCCTCATCTGTAATGCAGAGAGGATGAGTTGGACTACAACAGTTGTTCTGAGAATCAAACTCAATAATATGTGAACATATTTTCTAAACTGTAAAGTGCAAGGCACATATAAAAGATTTATACTCCTTCATACAAGTGAAAAATATACAGTGATGTGAAAATACAAGTTGCTAGTATTTAATTCATAAAGGTATACTGAGCTTTCACCATATACTTAGGCAGAACTCTCTATCCCATATTTCTTAGAACCTGCTTGTATCTGCTATGTCCATGAGCAACACAAGGGAGCCACCACATACTCACAGTGCCTGCCACAGAGAACCCTAAGCACATACTTACTACACTATAATGAAGTAGAATGCCTTCCACGACCCTTTCCCCCATCCATACTGTATTAAGCCTCTAGTTTTGGGGGTCTCTGAATACTGCTACGTTCCACAGTCCAGAAAGATCACACAAGTCAGTGCATGGCTTCCCGTACTTAGCCTCTTCCTTGAGCAGATGGGCACCCACAATACCATCTGACAACATCTTGGATGGTCATTTGGAATTACCCACATTTCAAATCCACTTAGTTTGATAGACTTGAAACTCCCGCTCCTTTTAGTAGAATTTGAAATTGGTATGGATCATAGGTACATAGTTTCTCCCTTAAATTTTAGATATTGGTTATTACAGCAGGATTGCTGCTACTTTCTATGGTTTCCTTACCCTTGTCAGTTTCATTAAGGACTGGAAAGGTACCCAGGCAACAATACCTATATGTGAGTCACAGCTAGAGTCATTGGCAGGTTATAGGTAAAAGTAGACTGGGCCCAGTTTGATAAAACAACTAGCACAAGAAATAGCCAAAATTTGGTACAAGTTATACCACTGGTAAGAGTGAGCAAAGTTCAAGGAAGCTAGAAGCAGCAGGTCCAGTAGAGGCCAAAGATTCTGTTTACCCATTGAGAGAGGAACAGGCAAAGACATTCAAATATCCTGCCTAGTTTCCTGGAAGCTGTTTGGATTAAGGATGTGTTCTGGCTGTTGCCTCTGAACTTTACTATTTGGCATTTGGCATTCAGTTCCGATTGCTTCTACTAAGCTGGATCCTCAACCTCCACCATCCCCCGTCCTCAGTCACTTTCAAGGCTGTTGTTGGACCAACATCTGGCCTGACTTACAGCTTCAAAACACATCAAAAGTAAAACGATGCAGAAAGGCATAAAACAAAAAGGCAAAGATATAACTCAAAATGCAAAGTAAACAGTATTGGTACTATTACTATTGAAGTAGAATTGAAGGCAACAGAATTAAGCAGAACAGAGAGAGATTTTAAATAAATAAGTAAAAGATACAATCCACCAAAAGTACACACCAAGCAATCCAGCACCTAAATTTATAAAGCAAAAGTTCTAGAACAGGCGGAGTTGAAGCCAGAGTGGTAGATTGGAACTACATGGTAGAGGGCCTTGAATGCTTCTGAAGGAACCTGAATTTTCTAGGGGACAGAAAACCAAATGACTTCTCTGCCTCTTGGTTGTACCTTATATTTTTATATTTGGGTCAAGCTGTGTCTGTAAGAAACACAAGAGAGTTGCCTCTTACCCCAGTGTCTGCTACAGTGGACACAGGTGACACAGTACATACTCACTACTCTAGAATGAATGGGAATTATCTCCACTATCCTTTTCCCCATGCAAATTATCCTCATTTGGGAAGACACAGATCAGAGCCCATCTCTTAAATCAAGATTTCTAACCTTAAGTCCACCATGGCCTCTTCCTCCCACCTCTAAGCCTCCCATGTCTTAACCTCTAAATGATTATCAGTAGAACTTTTTTAAGAAATTAATCATACCCTGCCTTGTGGCTTATCTTCTTTCATGTTATCTGCATGAACTATTATTCAAGTCTTGCCTTGCCAGTTCACTTTTTATAAGCTTATGTTTACTCTCCCTAATTTGACTATATGACTCAGAGGTCTGACCTAGCCTGGTATTTCTTTGCACAGAGTGGCACAACTACATATCTACTCAGTACTTTTTGAGGAAGAGGATGCTGAGGCAGTGGGTAGATGGGCCTGAGAGTCAAGAATTTTCTTCTGATGGGAACCTACTATGTTCATCCAAGGTTGGGGTAAGGGGATGGTAGCCTGTGTTACAAGAGGCATAAAAGGGATTCAATGGGAGTGAATTCTGAGAAGGAATCAGTGGGGCTGAGTGAGCTCAGAGGAATAAGAAAAGTCAAGGCTATCTCCCTCTGAGCTGGGTATGATCTCCAAGTTTCCAAGCACGATGCTGACATCCATGACCCACACTAGCTAAACTCTTCACACCAAGAAGACACTATAACCAAAGACCATTTGCTCTGTTGGTTGAAGGCTGAATCATCCAGTGGCTCTGATGGCACTAGGGATGGCACAGGTGCAATAGAAGAGAAGCTCACTAAAAGCCACTTTCTTGCAAGTTTTTGCCTGTAGTCTGCACACTTCCATTCCACACAATACAGATTATCCAAGTCTCTTGCAAACCAAAGATAAAGATTCCTATGCTGGACTCAGGACACCCCTCAGCCTCCCAATACCAAAGATGCAAGCCAGCCCTGGCTGAGCTGATCAGCTCTAGATGCTAGACCAAAAAGTATGATTTTTCCCTTCTCCCCTATGTATCCTTATCAACAGGTACATGGCTTATCAACACAACTTCTACCCCATGCTGAGTGCCTAGGGGCAATTCTTCCTCCGTTGCCTAAACAAGGCCCTTGTAAGCTGGTTTTCCCAGGTGCCCCCAGGCAAAAGGAATTGTTCTTTCCCAGATCAGTTTGGCTCTTTCTGTGGAAGGCAGCCTGGAATAAGGAAAAACCACAGGGATTTGGGAGTCAGAAAAACTTGAGTTAGTAGCTCTGTGACCTTGGGCAGATTATTTCCCATCTCCAGGCTCAAATACTCCTCTCTGAAATAGCAATAAAATGGTAGTGCACTTACCCAACAGGTTGTTGCCAGCCTCGAGTGGCACCCAGCACAAGCAGGCACTCAAGAATCTGAAATCATTATTGTTATGACTCTGTGTTGTGGTAAATTTAATCAAGGAAAAGTCTAGAAAGGGAGGCAATCAACAGAATTGCTAGGAGTCTGCCCCTCCCCTCAAACACATCAATATACACATCCATGCATGCTCATGTAGGCCTCCCAGGCCTTTGTCTGAGGCCTGAGCAAAGCACTGCTCTAGTATGCCTCTTGCAAAGATAAGGCTCATAGTTGCTCCAAACATCCCCTCGGAGACTCAGCAGAGGTTGAGTTCTCCTTCCAGCCAGCCAGGCCTGGAGGATGCATCTTATTTGCATACTGATTAATATCGGTTGGAGAAATGTGGGATTTTGTTCCTTGCTGGTGTACAGGGTATCCTTTGCTAGGCAGAAAAAAATTCAATGTGCAGCTGAATTTCAATCTTCCAGCAAATTCAATCTGCTTTCCCCCTGGAACTACAACCAGAGAAGGGGTTTGAATTCTGCTATAAGCTTGCTAGCATCACAGGAAATCCTTGTGCAGGGGTTCAAAGAGTCAATGACCTAAGCACTCATTTCATGTACAATGCTTTCTAATTTCCAAGGCACTTTTACAGCCATTATCACATTTAGTTCTCTGAATAACCCTGTAAGCTAGATATGAATAAACCCATTTCACAGATGATTGTGGGCTCATAGAGGTAAATCAATTCATCTGATATCTTTCTCACACATACACATAGACACACCCTAAGGATTTTCAAGTTGAAATTCAAACATGAACCTGGACTCCACACTCCACACCTTCTACCCCATTCTGCTACCTCTTATTACTTCCTTCTTTCTTCTTTAATACCCAGCCATTTCTATTATCTCCTAATTTAGCCTCCTTTTTCTGTGGCTCTGGCTCACCCAAGGAGTTTTATGACTACAGAGTCCAGCCAAGCCCTCAGGCCAGAAAGATGAAAATGCCTACAAGTAGTGACCTGGCAGCTTCTGTTTTTAACAGTTGAATTTCAAAGGAAATGGACCTCACTTAACTGAATTTCCTTTTCTATTTTTTTTAGCTATTAAAGAACTTGCATATCTAATAAATATTTAATAGGAATTCCCCTCCAGCTGAATTCAGGCCCCTCAGCATCTCATTACCATGTCTTAGAATAGTATCCTCATTGTCACTTGCTTAATTATGCTAAGAAAGAGTTGAATTGTGTGGCTGTTGGGATCAGAAAGCGATTAAATTCACTTGGCAAGACTTTGGATATCTCATTATGATCCTCATTTAGCACTTCTAATGGAGTTATATTTTGCTCCAATACTGACTTGGGAAAGGCTTGCTCAGTGTAGCTACTAAGTATTTCCCTGAGCCTTGCACAACTTTGCACTGTGCCAGAAAAGATCAGAAGTCACTTCACACATCATTTGCACTCTCAGGAACACAGCCACCCAATGAACAATGACGTAAAGCCCTGGAGAAATGGTTGGGGCAGTTGAACTGAGACATTTTTCAGATCAGGTGGTACAGTCTCCTCTGATGCTTGAATCTCTTCTGCAACAGCAGCATCAAGGACTTATCCAGGCCCTGCTTGGATTCCTCCAATGTCAGGAAACTCACTTCTCCTAAGGCAACTATTTCCCTCTTTAAAGCACTTGATATAAATCTTGCATATTCTTAGTCAGTGGTCCTCTCTCCACACTCTAGATGCTCCCTGCTCACTTAGATAAAGAAAGCCTCTCTCCCTTTTAGAAGAGCCTTTGGCAATGTCTAGTTGCCAAAGCCTCCCATGGCCTCTCTGAGTCTTCCCGCCTTTCAATTATGCATCCATTTCCTTCATTCTTCATATGATATGATTTCCAGTCCCTTCCTCATCCAAATAATGCTCTCCTGTTCTCCTTTTTCCCTCCCTCGCTTCCTTTCTTCCTTCTTTTCTTCTTAAGCACCTAATCTATTGAGTGACAGCCATGAGAGATGGTGCTGGGCATAGTGCAGTTATCATGGCAAATATGGCCCCACCCTTCCAGAACCTAGAGTCCAAGTCGGGAGACAAACAGGCACAGAGACATTTATACTAGTAACACAGGCATTGTGTGAGTGACACATGAAGAGTAGCATCTAATCTCTATTAAATGCTGACTCTGTGCTCATTCTGTGCTAGGTATGTTCCATGAATTACTTCACTTATTCCTCACAACAATCTCTTTCTACAGAGGAGGAAACCGAAGCACAGAGAGGTTAAGTAATTTCCCCAATATCACACAGTAAATAGCAGATGGAGGATGTAAACCCATAGAATACACTGTAGTTGGGCTTTCTGATATCAGAAATCAGATTTGATTTGATACCCCAAGAGTCCTCTGACCAGTCAAGAAAGAGCACAGCATTTCCCTCCTCCTGAACACTACATCTGAGACCCTCTTTCTTGTCTTAGGATGTTAATTCTTATGAATGTACTGAGCATCAAATCCAGAGACACTGCTCACCTATTGCTCATCCCAGTGGCCCCTCGCTAAACTGCCTCCCTACCCTGATGGGAAAGGCTTGCTCAGTGTAGCTAAGTATTCCCCTAATCCTTGCACAACTTTGCACTGTGCCAGAAAAGATCAAAAGTCACTTCATACATTATTCGCACTCCCAAGAATACCAGCCAGCTAATGAGCAATGGCATAAAGCCTAGGAGAGATGGTTGAGGCAGTTGCCCCTCCCCCCAGCTTTCCTTTCAGCAAAATTCCTGCCAGGCCTTTGCACCCAGGCCTGCAAGGCTTCAGGATCAGGGTTTGGCCAAGGAGAACTGAATCCTGGAAGAATGGCCTAACTGCTCCTCACGTGCTGCCCAGCATCCCTGGGACTTATTCTTTGGAAAATTTGATTCTTCTGCACATGAATAAAATAGACATGAGTGTGCTAAGCACATGTTCAAATCTGAGCAAACTGTGTTTTATTCCTTTCTCCTCTGTGATGGACCACATTCCAGGAGGAGGACAATAGTCCAAGTTAAAAAGTGTGTAACCTTCTGATTTCTCAGGGAAGACTACTTGAATAAAGAGGATTAACTTGAAAATGGAAAATCACAGCCCCAGTTCTGCTGCCAAGTTGCACTGGGAGCTTGGGCAAGTCCATTCCCTTTTCTGGGCCTCCACTTCTTGCATAAGGAGCAGTTTGAGCAAGCCGACTTTTGTGGGCCCTTTTAGTTTTAAGACAAGATAGATTCAAGCCCATTTGTTAAGTGCTTTGTCTTCCAAGAACATCCCTGAGTACCTACTAAGCACAAGTCCGGTGGAGAAAGGGTGAACTGGGTTCTAGAGAAGAGATATTGAGGAGACAGAGGAAGTCATTGTGATGCAATGTTACAGCCTTCCTGAGACCTCTTTTTGCTCTACTGCTGGCTGTTTTCAAGCCCAGTCCCATTTCCTGGGAAACACTAGCCCCACACAGCAGGCCAGAGGCTGCCTTTTAGCACCTAATGGACTGCCTCTCCCAATCATCAGCCAGCCACCTGAGCTCTGGAACTAGCACACCTTCTAGTTGGCCTTTGCCCAGACCAGGAAAGAGAGAGAACACACAGAACTATTGTTAATATTCACCACTCCTGGGGTTATTGTCTATCTTCAAACAGAATAAGAAAGGCAGAATCGTGATGCTTGTAAAGAAAAGGTGTGACTCAAAGGAACATGAAGGCATGCCATTGGGATTGGCCTGCCAGCCAATAGCCCAAAGACCGAACAAACTGACACTCACTGGTTGAATATACAAAGCCCGGCCACATCCCTAAGTTCATGTGCTGATCTCATTATTATCTTGGGGTTGATTGGATTGGGTGGGGGTGCTCATCCACACTCTGAAAGCTCTCAACGGCTTAGGGAAGGAAACAAAAAGATGCTTTACTAGATTACAATAACAAATAAAACTGCCAAGAACCTAGACTCTTTCATCACTGAGTCCTTGGGAAGCCAACCTGCCATCACAAAGTTGCATGAGAACAGGGAGGCACACTGTGGGTCTTTGGCTTGGGCCACATCTATCAGAGGCTTGGATGCCTCTCTGGGTACATGAGGAAGTTGAAGTAGGCCATCTTGGATCTCCAATTCCGCCCTTAAAATTCAAAAAGTAAACATAATTCCTTCTTATGTTTGCAAATATCATTCCAAGAGAGTCCTCTCCCTCCCTCTAAACTCAGGCAGCCATACATGTCCTCTCTTGTCCCTATAGCATCTTGCCACTCACGACATCTTAGTTGTCTGTCTTCCCTCCAAAGTAGTCATTGCCCAGGCTCCATTCAACAGCCTCTGCTTTCCCCAGTTCTTCCTAGACTTCCCCATCCTCCATGTGGTAATGACAATGTAAAAACAGCCTTAAGTACTAAATTCACTCTTAGTAGTACCTTATGCTCTGCTGCTACTGCTTTTGGGAAAATGCAACAATTTACTAGATTTTCCTTTACAAATAGAGTCTTATCCAATTGACTAAACCTCTTAAAACATCCTCAAGTGAGAAGCACATAGTCTTGATAGACTTGTACACATGAAAAAAGTGACTTTGCTTACGAGGCCCTTTCTATGGGCTCACCTATCCCAACCTCATGCTAACAAGATGAGGATCTCAGAGTTGCAGACTGGAGCTGGAAGGGAGGGCACACCACAGGAAATCAGAGGCCCGGATTCCACTGTGAATGCTTTCTACTTAAATTTGGCAACTTTGTGCAACATATGACCTATACTTGGATAACTCTTTTCACTTCTCTGAACTTCAGTGCTTATATCCACAACATGGTGAAAATAGACTTGGTATGAAAAAACTAGGAAATATGAAGGAATTTAATTAACAAACAATATAGAGCTTATGGTGTGCCAGACACTGCCCTAGACACTTACAAATATTAACTCATTTAATCTTTTTCACAATCCTTTTAGGTAGATATCCTTGTTATTATCTTGTTGCAGAAGAGGAAACTAAGGCATAGAGAGGTTATATAACTTTCCCAAGGTCACACAGTTCATGAACAATGGAGCTGGGATTTGAACCCAGCTATTCTAGCTCCAGAATCTGGACGTGTATCCATAACGTTATGCTGAGTAATGGAGGAGGATGTTTTCACTATCTCTGATTTACAGATTGCTAATAGGCTTCAACTCCACACCCAGTGCTCTCTCCCCTTCTTGGGCTGATTCCTACATACCCTATATGCTCACTGAAGATCCACTATAGAAAGTTATACCTGGAAGAACCTAAAAATCCTCAAGGACTTGCTCAAACCAGAGATTAGTCCTCCTGAGGTCCACGGCATTGATCTTACAGCCATGTCCTCATTTATCACAATACTTAAATCAACAGCTACTTCAGCAGCTGGAACTTTGGGCTGGAATTCATGGAGATGGTATCTGGCCGGGGCGAATCTTCTTTCAAGAGGCCAGTACAAGTCCCCTATCAGAGAGAAGCCACAAGGCTCCTGCGGTGCCCAAGACAGGAGCCCTTACCTCTGCAGAATGTGAGGCCACGGTTCCAAGTTGTCACTTGGCTTTCATATAATAAATGTCTGTCTTGGGAGATTAACAAACTTCATTTCCTTTCACTCCATTTTATTTGGCCTACTTGGCTCACAGGTAGTTTTAAGAGCAAGAAAAGGAGTTGGAAACACCTTCTTGAAAGCCATTCAAAGCCCTGTTGGTCCCTGCAAGACATTTTCCAACCCTCCCTCCTCCTCCCCGACCCTCAGAGAGCAGGACTGTAACAGGCATAGTGCCTTCTATCAGAATCTGCAGCCTGACAGATAATTCTCCTGAGACGATACACCAAGTAACCAGCTCAGAGTGTGCTCCTACCCCTCAAGCTTTAGAATATATTTTACAGCCTTCCCTAAACTCTCATATCTAAATATATCCAGGTAATAAAACTACTATAAAACTATGATGGCAAAGTTAAATAAAAATGCCTGATGGTTTTATTCTATTTTTATCCTTCATCTCTGGAAGGAGAAACATGGTATAGACACTTTAATGAGGGAGCCCCACCTTGACAGTAGACAATGCTTACATCCTGGTCCACCCATCAGAACAAATGATTTTAATTCACAGTGTCTTCATCACTAAGGTCATCTTTCTTAGATCACTCTGGTGAGGAGAGGCAAGCTGGTAACATAAAAAATAACTCCTGCATCATGTTTTTTTTAAGTCTGAAAGGAATCCACTGATGATCAGAAATTCTTCCTTGTGATGAAGGGCAGGGAAGTATCAGGAAAGGAGGAAATGATTCCTAACAGGAGAGCTGAAAGAAGATGGCTAATAGTTGATTAAATTTGGAAGTTAGCCTCTACAGATAAATAGCCCCCATCAATGCTCTTTAAGAAGCATCAGTGCAGGCTCTTTGCTGGCATTCAATCAGGGAAATAATGGATGGAAGAAAATCAATATTCATTGAATTTCTACAGAGCTGGGGGCATAATTCTAGATGCTTCCCTGTGTGCTGCTTTGTTTAAGCTGCAGATTGTTCCTGTGAGGAAGGTGTTATCACCATTCACTCAACAGATAAGGAAACTAAGGCTCAGAGAGGAAGTGGCTCACTGAAGGCCACTAGGAAATGGCTGAGCTAAGGTTCAAACATCATGGTGCTTCACCCTTTCTGAGGAAACTATATAGTCACCATATGAAATATAGGTTATCGTTTTGACTTTCAGGAAACATAGAATTTCCTGGGGTCTGAGTTCCTTTAGCACATACTGCCTATCCATCTAACACTTTCACTTAATGAGCAAAAAATACTTCCTAAGGTTCCCTATACTCTGATGCAGTGACTATTCTTGGTAGATATCCTTTGAGTTTCAGCTATTTAGTTACAGGCTTCAATCTTTTTGTATTTTCCAGAAGCCACAGAATAGATCCTTGTCTGCCTTCATTACTCAAGAATCTTTGAGTTACAAGAGAAAGCAAACTAAATTCTCTCTCCAAAACACCTCCCCCAAATTTTAGATAAAAATCAAAGACCTAGAAAGGGTAAGAATCCTCAGAAACAATAAGAACTAGGGATTCAAATATCATCAGCTAGCTCACCTATGAGCATATTCACATTCACTTATGAATTTTCTTTCTCTCTCTGTATCTGTCTCTCTGTCTGTCTCTGTCTCTGCCTCTGTCTCTGTAGGTGTGTGTGTGTGTGTGTGTGTGTGTGTGTGTGTGTGAACCTTACAATGTGTAGCTTCAGGTCTGACTCTCTTAAGGTCAAATTCAAAATTCCTATAGAAAGGAGTTCATCCAGCTTTTGATAATGTCTATACCTCTGAACCAAACAATGGTGGCCAAAGGACATGAGAAAGGCAAATATACTGAAGCTTATATATCAGTTTATGGATTAACTACCCTTAAAATGCCCATCTCAGTCCAATTAGCTATAGTTGGGAACATTAAGGTTGTATTAAACATGTCTGACCAAGGGCTGCCCCTTGACCTGGGGCTGAAGGTGAGATGAGCACTCTACTAGACATATCTACTCTAAAGTCTACTCAGAATCTGGGAGCTATAGAAGCCCTTAGATGTAGCACTCAACCCACTTATGGCAACATGTAAGGGCCAAGGCCCAGAAAAACTGTGTAATAGAGAATAGCCATACACTCTTCACCATGAGCCTCTCTTCTCAAGCAACCTTACTTAATCTCTGGCTGGTTGACAGTCAACCCAAGAGTCATAAGGGAAACATTCTTACAGGAAGAACTTGGCATGAAGGATTAACATGAGTCCTTCTCATCAGCCATTTTATTTGATTTCAGTTCATTTTTCCACATCCACAGAGACCATGTATTGCCTACTGCATTTGGCCTCCATTTTTTTCTCTTGTCACTAGGCTCAGAATTGGTGACCTTGTTTGTATTACCTGTATTAAAGCTCAAAAATCAATTAAATTCTCATTGTCATCTCATCCTAGGTTCCTAGAAGAATTTTGTATTCCCTCCTTCATTACCAGAAACAGCAAACCAGTGGCCCACTGATGGACTCTGGTCTTCAGAACCACCTTGTATGGCATATAGATTTTTAAAAAAATCTGAATTACTTGCCAACACTTAAAATTTAGGAGATTTGTACATGACTATGCACATTTCTAGCTTCTCATAAAAATTTGAGAGACTTGGCCATACCTGGACTGCAGTTCCTCCTGACAACAATCAGCTAGAGCTGAGTATGGCTGCCCTTTTTAATAGGGCATTTGATCTTCAGGTCAACGTCTATTGTCTTGATGCCACTTCACTCACTGTCTTTACTCATTATCTGTCTGGCCTCTGTAGGGCTTCAAGACCTCTGCTTTCAACAGTTTTTGACTTTCACTGTTAGTAACAAGGCTGGTATATTTATCTTCTACCTTAAATTTTTTTGTAATCAGTTAAGTGTAAGTTATAAAACATTATTTTTTAAGTAATCAATATAAAACCTATGATGGCTTCACAATACCTTTAGATAAAGTTCAAACTCTAAGCATAACATTCCAGACTCTTCATGATCTAACTCCAAACTGTGTATCCAGATAATGGCTCACAATACTCTACCATGTGTGCTCTGTAACAGCCACACCCACTCACTCTTCATTTCATAGGTACACTGTTGTGATTTCCTGCCCCTGTCACAGCTCATTTACATTCTGCCTAGAAAGTCCTGTGCTTGGCTAGCCAACTCCTATAACTCCTGCACAGCCCAGATTCAATGTCGTCTCCTCTACAAGCATTTCCAGTCATATGCCTGCCCAGGGCCACCTGCTAACCCGTAGTGACAACTAGAAGAATGTGCTCCCTCCTCAAGATATGTTCTTTCATCTGCTAGAAAAGTGTCATAATAGATAAATATGTTTGTGATGCCTACAATATGGATTATTTCTACTTAAGTTTGGTGTACACCTGTGCAGTACATGACTTGCATGGCTGTATTTAGGAGTCTTGTTCCTGCCAGGGCAAAATTAGCAACTCTTCTGTGTTCTCACAGTAATGCTTCACATCTCTACCATAGACTAGGAGACATTATAGCATAATGGACTGCCCATGTCTGTCATCCCTACAAATGGATCATGGGATCACGAGTTCTCAGAGGGCAGGAACTACATCTGGATGGTTTCAGTATTCCCAGGACACATGGAAGGCAACTGTTCATAATAGGCATTGAATTAGTTTGTCAACTACTGAATTGTGAACCCCTGGCAACTTGATGGAATAGATGAAAAACAGCGAGATCATACAGTCAAAAGGCATTACTAGAGGGAAGTGGAGGGTTCAGCTAATACCAACTCATGGGCAAAGGGGACCAGAGAACCCCATAAAAGCAACTTGTTTCGAGTTGTCAGGAACAATATTGGACTCAGAGATCTACAATGCCATTAAAAGAAAAATCAAGAAGACTGAACTAAAATGTGCTGTGTTATTCCACTCTCAAAATGGATTTTTCTTTATATTTTCCTGACTCCTAACACAATAAAATAGCTTCAGCCTGACAGCCATCTTACTTAAATGAAAACATGATTTAATGAAATGACATTTTATAAACTGTAATCCAAGCAAATATTTGACAGAAAAATGGAGAGGAGGGGAAGGAGAAGAAGTGTAAGGAAGGCAAAGAAAAGCAAAAGAAGCTGCCTCTGTCAGTGCACATGGGCCCCTAATGGTTGCCATACCTTCAAGTAGGATTACTGACTGGCCCAAGAGATGAATGAGGAGAATGAGGTCAAGCAGGTATAAAGCAAGAGATAGGGAAAGACACAGAAGGCAGTAAAATCAAGGCAGTAATCTTTGCTCAACAGAGATGAACAAGACCAGGGAGAGCTCTGTGAACAGACACCACCGCTAACCACAGAGGTCTTGCCCCACCATCATACAAGTAGTGAATCCTCTGTATAGCACCACAGTGGGAGTTCCCACCATCCCCATGCCTGCAGCAGAGATGAGCATGAAAGGCTCTCAGCAGACTTTGATAATTAAGGGTGTTCCATTTCCTCTAAACAATGTTGTTGTGGTATCTTTAAAGTAGGATTTCTACAATTTGTCTCAATCTTCTTAGTTCCACAAAGTCTCTGAGTTGACAACTAATAATTAATTAACAATGAACAGTGTCTTGCTGCCTATCACAGTGACTGGCACTCTCATCGCTAAAAAGAGAAAGATGTGCTAATGTGGCAGACTGCATAATCCCCACAGCTTTCAGCTCAGTGCCTGATGTGACAGGGTAGATCCCTTCTTGGGACAACTCAGCAAGTGGGGGTGGGGTGGAGGATAAGTGACAACTTTCTAGAGCAAGGCCACAGACTACCTGCCAACAGGGCACAAGTTCACAGTCCAGAAGCTCAGTCACCAGCTCCTGTCATTCAGTGATTCTGTTGTCCCCTTCTACAGTGCGTCTCTCACACTAACTCAGCTCAATTCTACCCAGATTTACTGAGCATTCTCCATGTGCAAGACCCTGGGACTCTAGCGATTAACAGGCCAGGTGCCTCAAAGGGGTCTCAATCAGTAAGCTGGGCTGTGGTCAATGAGGGCACAGAAAAATAGTCTTGTTGACTGTCACTGTACTATACAGCTTTAATCCTGTCATGGTCCTTTACTGCTATTTCCTTTTAAGATATTACTCATCTCGTTTGAAGATTTATAGATTAAATACACACACACATGGACAGACCTTCCAGGTGACTGATACCCAGAGCCACCTACATGCCTGACATGGAAACTGGATTTTTCAGGAAGGTAAGACTGGGAGTTGGAGCCATTTGCTCAGGTCACATTGAGGACTCTAACCATGGCTGTAGCACAATCAGGGTTAACAGCAGAATTAAAACACAAACGGCAATTGTCTAGTGCCAGGGGCATTCTAGCCTAGCCCTGCCATGGACTTGCTGTGCAACCTTAAATCAGTCTCTTCCTCTCTTTGGGGTAACTGGGGTGCCTACCTGCCAAGACAGGGGACTGGACTGGAAGATATTTTTTTCTCACCGTATTCAAAACCCCCAGAGCAGTACCTGGCCATGTACGAGATGCCTGGAAATGTTTATTGCCCAAATGATCTACTATGGATCCTTCCATTGCTGACATTCCAGAACTCTGTGGAGTCAGCCTCCTTCATACTATGAATCTGCCTTCATATATAGGCCATCTAACAACAGAATCTTCACTTGAATGGAGGTGTTCTTTTTTTATTAAATCAGGTAACAACCTGATTTAATTTCTCTTTTACTTTTTAAATCATTCTTCAGCTCACAGTTGCCTCCTCCAGTCACCTAGGAGATTGGAGCTTGTGCCAATCATGCTCCCTTCACCAATAATACATGCCACAATACACAGAAACTTTTGAGGTCTGTAAATATAGGGAAAGCATTAGACATGAAAACTTGGGTCCCATAATCCCCATCCCAGCCAACATATCACACAGCCTCACAGCCAATACATACAAGGGAAGAAGGGAGCAGACAGAAGAATATTAACACTGTCAATCTAAAAATGTGGGTTTCGAATTAGTAAAAAGAAAAATATGTCAATCATGGTTCAGGCAGCATCACTGATTGCTTTGCATGTTCACATCCTAACCAACTAATCATCTGAAATTCTTCATAACCAAAATGTTTCCTGGCCAAAAAAAAAAAAAAATCAGTGCTAAGATCAGGGTTGAAAACAAACAAAAAACACCTCACAGAGAAAAGGAGAGCCTGAAAGGAAAAATTAAAATACAGATTATGTGTGATTACTATATGATTTTTTACAGTTACCTTTACCTCTTACCAGAGAATTCTAGATTTGTTGGAATGTACGGCTAAAAATAGTAAGAAAATATAAAAGGTGAAAAAGAAAATCCACGGTAAAATCTGCTGCTGAATGAGGGGAACATGGTGGGGGACAGTTTGCATTAGATTAATGGCATTTCTTGAGAGCCATCATACCTCTGTTCTCAAAAATATAACTGGAGGTTGGAATAAAGCAGCACTCACATGAGAGCCCCCCTACCACCATGCCCTAGTCCTGCTTGGAGTAAACATGAAATGCTAGAGGATGCAAGCATTTGAGGCAAGCCAGGGCTGGCAGGAAGCCAATCATCACACTGGGGGCTGTGTGGATGGATGGGGGGAGGCAGAAAGGAGAGGAAGTTGTTTGCAGTTCACAAGGCCTCCAAAGCCCAGTTGTAGGAACTAAAGGGTGGGACAGAAAAAGGAGCATGCACTTGAAGCTCACCACCCACTCACCCTCCTCACTGACCAGAATACAGGAAGGCTTCAGGAGGGATATAACACTGGCCATAAGCATTGTCATTCCAAAGGCTCCAGGGGCGCTTGACTCCTCCCAGAATGCACACTTACACATGGCTTATATTAGGTGCGGCCCAAATATCTAGAATGGTCTACTATCTGCCAAATCTAAATGATGGCACATCTAGAATGGAAACATGTCTGGGAGGCTCAGTCTCAGCTCTACCATAGACCCTGTGTGTTCTGTCTTAGGAAGATCTATCTGCTTCCTGGCTTTGGTATCTCTATAGAGGGGCTACAGCAGGTGATATCATAGGGATCTTCCAGACTGGTCATAATATGCCTAAAGCAAGTTCAGGAGCTATGGGAACACAAGAAAAGCCCCCATCCTTGCCTGAGATGGGTATTCCAAGCAGTGGGCCCAGCAAATATTGAACATAGCAGCCCTGCAAATGCAGTGGGCATAACCAGAAGTTTCTAAATTTAGTCCTGACCTTAGGGTTACTTGATTAGCTCTGAGCAAAGTGCTCAGCATCCAAGTGACCCAAAGACAACCACCTGATCCCTCTGACACTAATGTCCTGGCTAATGCAGTCCTACTCTGTCATCCCACAGACAGCCTGTCAGCATCTTATAATTAAGAAAGGGCTGTTTCTGGCATCGTCAAGAAGATCCATTCCACAGAGACAGCTTCTGCATGTGAGTCAGTACCTCAAAAATAAAAAGTTTTCAAATATCAAAATCCAGGCACTCCAGCAAGTCATGCCTTGATGGTATGGTCCTAGATGACTCAATATACTTAAACTTTTTTCTTCCCTTTCTGCTCTAGACAAGAAATTGTCCTTCTTATTCCAGGACCAGGACCATTCTAAACTTTAAAGTAACTCTTGTCAATCTGGCTAAAAATAGCATTTTGCAATGGGAAAAATCTTGACTAAGACCATAAAACGATGTTACTTCTTAGACATAAAGAGTCCTCTTAACTAATATATATATACACACACATATATGTTCTGACATCAAAAAATTTTTAAATAAACTATAAAACTTATAAATAGGGATATTGTATCATGGAACTTATGAATTGTTATTTAACAGGAAATCAATCATGAAAGGCAAATATTTAATCAAAGTAAATATGGTCACTCAAATCATGACCAATCACACACCTGCTCATTTGGGATTCACAGCAAACAAGAGACCATTGCAACCTACAAAGTTAGTGTTAAAAGTGCTGAAAAAGTATTGGGTGTTTAAATAAGAATCATCAAAAGAGCCAAAGAAACTTCCCACCTGACTTTCATTTTCGTTCTGTAAATCATTGCACAGATGAAGGACTGAGGATTTTCTGCCGCTAATCAAAGGGAACTTTCTTTTCCAGTAAGCTCTAAAGTCACAATTTAATCAGCCAAATCTAAATGATAACACGTCTTAACCTAAGCTCTCAATTCTTCAGAGGCTAATTGGAGAAAGGAGGTAGAGACAAAGCAAGAAGAACAACTATATATTTTTTCCATCTGACTATGCAAAACCGTAGTATTGTCACTAAACTCTCTTCTTACAAGACTCGAGCTTGAAGAAGAATAATCACTTCCTCCTGTAAGGACTTGAAGGCAAACAATTGAAGTGTTTCATTCATTTCTCTTCCTCATCCATGCTTACTATAAATAAAATGAGGCTTATGCCCTGTGGACCAAAGACAAATGAAATGGAGGTCACTTTGGTGAGAAAAGATGAAGGAGGTTTTCTTTGGTGTACCCATGTTCAATGACAAGTTCATTAGCACAATTTCTATTTATGAGTAATAAATGCTCTTTAAAGAAAATTTGGAAAATACAGAAACATGTAAAAAGACAATCGAGTTTCCATCCTGAAATGAGTAGTTAACATTGCTATATTTCCTTCTGCTTTTTTGGTTAGAAATAAGTGCTGTTTGTTTTACATGGTTATACTTGATCATCCTAACAATTTCACATCCTCCTTTTTTCATGTACAATTATAAGCATCTTTACAAGTTACAACCATCATTTTGAGAATCACATGATATGCATGTGATAGAGACAAAAAGTGTGCCATAGGTGTTTTAAAGCCTGGGCTTTGGGGTCAGATGGAGCTGGGTTCAAATTGCAACTTTACTGCTCACTGGTTCTGTGTTCTTACACACGTTTCAATCTCTGAGCTTCAGTCTCCTCCATAAACTATGATAATAGCACAGTATCCATCTAAAGGGTTGTTTTTAGGCTTAATGAGATAACGCCATAAAGCATTTAGCACAGTGCCAGCAGTAACTCAGTATATGTTAGCTGATATTATTATTACTACCATTTAAAAATTATCCAATCTTTTATTGTTAGCCCTTGTATTGCTTCCAAATTTCACACTTGGACAACTCTAAAATGTGCACATAAATAGTATGAATTCTTTTCCTGATAATATATTTTCCAAAAGTGATATTCTTGGACATTCTTTCGTTTGTGATATGTATTGCCAAATTGGCTGGCTAGATGGTTTTTGTCATACCGGAAATTAGTGTGAAGATATTATCGAGGGCTGCAGAACAGAGTGAGACTAAGGGACTCTTGAAGACTTTAAAGGTCTTAGGGCTAGAAGGACCTTTGCGGAACACCAAGTACAATGCTGTTAAGATTTCCAATGGGAGACAGCTACCCATATAGATAACTTTGGCCTCATTTGAGCTGGGACCTCATAGACCACAAGGCAATGTGCATATAAAGTAGCATGTAGTGAGGCATTGCTGATAGCCCACATCATCCATGCCCGCAAGTTACTGAGAATTCAACACCAAATCTTGTACCATGCATGGGACCTAGCCTTTCCCTAAAAGTCAAGGATGTATCTTCATACCTCCTTGGCACATCTCTCTCCAGCAGGAACATTTCTAGGCATGAGAATGGGGGTAAAACCCATGCTATTCCCTTTCATGAAATGCTTTAACCCAACTTTTGAATGTCTACCTCCTTCTCATCCTTCATGTCTCAGCTTCTATGCTATCTCTTCTGAGAGACAAGAGCATTTTTGTGTAGCAGTTCTCTACAGTTGTGTGAATTCATTTTATTCTAAGAACTCATCACAGCTTGGAATCATGTCGTTCTTTGTTCACTTATTTATAGTGCATCTCCCCAACTAGACTGTCCACTCCATGAGCAGTGAGACTATCTCAGTCTTGCTTAGGTGTATTCTTAATCCCCAGCT
The DNA here is from genome assembly GCA_003508835.1 of Eonycteris spelaea. Lineage (NCBI taxonomy): Eukaryota > Metazoa > Chordata > Mammalia > Chiroptera > Pteropodidae > Eonycteris > Eonycteris spelaea. Next base: position 2,888,335 of record PUFA01000200.1, read on the forward strand.
AGCAAAGGGCCTGCCACTAAGTAGGCACTCCTGCCCCCCATTGCTTATTTGTCTGATACTCAGAGCTCTCTGGGCACACTAGCAGTAGGGCCCTGATCTGGACACTGGGAACACACAACAAAGGAGCACATAATCTCTGACTTTAAGGAGCTCCTATGGTTGTCTCTGGGCTCCAGTAGCAGTTGTCCTCCTTATGATTCAGGGTGGGTCACCTCCTCCCCAAGTTTAAGTTTTCTCCTGAGTAGTAGTAGATAGTAGACTCTTCCCTGCCTCTTGGGAGGATTCAATGATCATGCACAAAAGGTAAAAGTATAACAGGAAGGCCAAGAAGTCATTATGACAAGTTAGGGAGATGAGGAGTATACCAGCTTGGTGATGCCATGGGGCCCCTCTGGAGAATGCTGATGGTGAAACGGAAAGAGAGCCATACATTCTGCACCTAGACCTAAATTTCCAGGGCCAAGGAATTCTTCTCAGGCCTTTTGAAATAGCCCTCAGGTTGGTATTTCTCCTGAATGTGCACCCAACAGCCCTAAGAAGCAGCAGCTACTTGTTTTCTTTAAGGCAAGTTTTCTTCCAATCAAATAGGAAGTATTTCCACAGCAGTCAAAAGAGATCTTTAACTGATGAATGCAAAAGCTCATACAAACCTATTAACCATGTCAGACCTACAAAGGAAGTAGTGGTTCTGTCAATTTACCCTGCTACATACAGCTGCAACACTGGCTTACACTACTAATTACATGCAGTATGTGTGTCTCAGGTTGTAACAGATGGTGTTTGTGATGCATGGAAAAGCTTCAGATATCCAAATGGTGCAGCCATGGATATTTTCCAAAGAGAAGACAAAAACAACAACAAAATCGTCTCACCATTGGAAATCTGAACAGCGTTTATATTACTTCCTACTGTGGCAAAATAAAGAACATCCGAACCTTGTGACAGCTCCACTGACTAGGAGAAGCCAGCCAAGTGCCAAGGGGCTGATGCCACTGGAAAGCTCTACCTGAGGGGTGTGCTCTAACCCTTTCTACATGACCTATTACTTATAGGAGGTGAAAGTACAAAATCTAGGTCTCTTCATTTGCCAGCTGATCTGGAACTCCCCCTTCTTGCCAAGGTTGTCAGTTTCACGAGTTAGAGTGCTCTAATTGGCAGGAAATTCTGTTCTAATAGAATACCCAATATTTCTTTCCTGTAACTAATAAAACAAGTGAGGGTCATTACTTCAACCCCCTTACTTCCTAGCTGAGGGTCCTGGGTCCCAGATATGGGAGGAGAGTCAGCCAAGGTCACATGGCTAGATAATCACTTGACTTAGCCCTCTAAACTGATGTACGCATCAGCCTCCTCACACACTTAGAGGCAAGAAGCAAGTGCCTAGTCATGTTTTCACCAAGTTCCCAAGACCCACCTGACCACTTATTCCTGATCTGCACTTGGTCTAATATCCTTGTGACTCTTGCCTGACTCTGGACCTTCAAACTGGGGAAAACTCAGACTAGCATCCCCACCCTGGCCCACACCTTTGGCTCCACTGACTTCAACTCTCAATCACAGAAATCTCATCCAAGCCGTGGCCCAGCTAATGCAAGCCATGGCTGAACTGCCTCTAAACAGGAGGAAATTCAGACAGAGGCAAAACCAAAACCAAAGTCTAGGTCTCCTCAATCTAAGACCAATGAACTTTCCACTACATGATATTTCCTACCCCCTGCACCTGCACTGCTGTTATTTTTATCTTCCAAATTAGCCAGTCTAATCCCTCGCTTTCATCACATGAAGATAGTTTTCATATCCTCCAACAAAGCCTACTTGAGTCTTCTTTCCTCTACATGAATCATCCCCAGCTTCTTCAAACTAATCTCATAATTCATGGCACTCAGATTTCTGAGGGCTCATAAATTCAATCATCATCCTTATAAAAATAAAAATAGAGAATACTTTCAATCCATCATGTCTATTTAGACCATCTGCTTATATCAATGCAGCTCTGATCACAGTCACATTTTCATTAGCTGCATGCCACATTATACCAAGTTATGGTCAACTAAAACCCCAGGATTATATTCAAAATCAGAATCCTCCCTTAGGGATATTCAAATAACAAGAAAAGAACAAAGATACTTTCTCTTTTCTCTGAGGTCTTCAAGCTGAGATTTTGTAAATCCAGGGATGCCAGAGCTATGTTCTATACCAGGTAAAGAGGGAGCTAACCCATACTAGTATGTGAGCACACATTCACTGGCACTATTCTCTTGCATGTTTAAGCTAGGAAGGAAAGTTTCTGTCACTTACAACCAATAGAAACTTGACTCCAAGTTTCCTGAGATCTTCACATGGCAGGTTTCTTCTCTTACTTCCCATTGCTGACTTATAGCCAGTGAAAAGCCTTCCTTGCTGAAGGAGATGGAAGACCAGGTATCTTGACAGTAGAAGGGATAGAGAAGAGGAAGTATGATGTTAGAAATCAAGTCTTCTGCTTACCACTTGGCTGATCACTAGCCCAAGTCTTCTCTGGGCTCCTCCAAAGGTCATTCTCATCCCAGGAAGCTCAGGTAAGAGTGCCTTGTTGCTAAAAAAATTTCCATTCCAGGTGGCAACCTCTGCAGAAGATGGGTTCCTGGGGTGGAAAAGAAGTGCTTGGGAAAATTACAGGTCTGTGACAGTCTGAATTTGCCCTGCTCCCAGATCCTGCATAATGCAAGACCGCCAATTAAAAGTATGAAATGGAACACTATCTGTGTTGTGCCAAAGACAATCTAAGAAACCTCAAGCTGGACATGGTGCAAGTAAATTTGGGGGTTTGTAGTGGTTGGCAGCAAGATGATCAAGGTGAATCTCTCAAGTGCCTTGAGCCCTTCCTCTTTGAAAGTACTGTGTACACAAATAAGAAAGGGATTTGGCCGAAAGACTGTCAGTTAAGTCACACAAGAACAACTTCCAAGCTAGCTGTTGCTAAAATGGCCATCATTGGCCAGGAAAATGGTCAATATGATATTGAGTGGAGAGCAGTGTTTTGGGCATAATTGTTCTGTGTGCCTAAGATGCAGTCGGCAACATACATTACAATTAGTACTTAGAGAACCATAGCCAGCTAATAGCCTTGCAGTTGTAAACTCACTCAGACAAGATCATGTGCTCCTACTTGATACAGTAGTGCTGGAGTGAGCTTTGCTCAATTACATACTTGGCCTCAAGCCTTTTATTCAAGGCATTACAACAGCAACTCTCACAAACTCCATCAACCAGGAAATCTGGTTCTTCCTCCTACACTAGTCTTAGAAAACCAACAAAGAAAGATTTTATTTGCTCACTGAATTTGCACTTTCTTGCTTTATTTCAGGAAATGATGATGTTTCTGGAAGCACAAAAGGATGAGATACAAAAACATAATGCCACCCATTTAATCCAGGAAATACAGTTCTTACATATTTATAAATCCTTTCTGCACACTAATTGATTACTAATCTTTTGGAGGAAATGCTACAGCCCAGATGGCAATAATCTGAAGGAAGGGGAGCTAGTAAATGGCTTCATATTAAGCTGAATAGTAATAATGAAGAGGGACTTACAGATGCACTGGGGTATACACTTAGATGGAAAGAAATATTTTTTTTGGTAAATTTTATCAACTACTTTCCCGCCAAGGAGACTTTGATGAAGCATCTTGTTCTTCTAGTTATAGATTATCTTAGAGCCTGTACTTGGCCCCTTGGAGATATTTAAGAAAAGAGAAGAAAATAAATGGGTAGTGCTTATAAAATTAATATTGATTGTGCGAATGAATTATTTCATGACTCCTTCAAGAATGGTATCATGAAAAAAGTGTGAGGCAGTCACAGAGAAGGCCTGGGACATTGGCAAATGTTCTAAGCATTGCCCTTTATATTGTCCTTTGGTGCTGTATCACCAAAGCTACTTGAAGAATAAACCTGACATTTCTTCAGTCATTAAGCTGGAAAAATATCCACACTGAGGTTTTCTGATGTCAAATTTTGTAGTCTACTACACACCCAAAATACAATTCATGACCTCTGCTCTCAAGACAAGATAATGACTACCTTTAATAAATGTACAGTCATTCCAGAGACAGACAGCAGCCAGGTACATGAGAAAGTATATCAGGAGACTGAGAATCCTCCCCAAATAAGCATCACAGATAAAGCAAGCATTTGGCTCCTTTATTCTAGGACCGTGTTAACATTAAATAACCTATTGGATAGTATCCCCATAAACCCCTTAAGCATCCTAGAAATTCCAATATTTCATCAAACAGTGACCGAATTGAGTCAGTAATCTTAGTAATACCAACTCACAGAGATCACATCTCAGATCATATGCCCTTGGTCCTTCAATGAACTGACAACATAGTGCTCCAGCTTTGAGAGAGAAATTCCTATAGGTTGGTGTTTCAGCAGGAGGTCTTGGATTGTAAACAATTGAAAATAATTCGGGGTGACTTAAGCACAAATATGAATTCATTAGACTGTAAGGAAGCTCATAAGATTATAGAAAACCTAAAGATCCAGAGAGTCTGGAACCACTCAACAGCTTCATCCAAGCATATACCACCACTGGAATTAATTCACATGTCCAATACATATATATGAGTATCTATCATGTGCCAGGCACAGTTCTACATGTTAGGATGTTAGAGATATAGCAATAAACAAAATAGATAACATCCCCATTCTCATGGCGTTTTCATTCCAGTAAAGGGAGACAGATAATAACAACAATAATAATCACAATGGTGATTTTTTTCAATTGATCTGCACAGTTCAAACTGACGCTGTTCAAGGGTCAACTCCATGGCTGGAACCCTATGTATGTGGACAGCCAACTGTAGTTATATGCAGAATTTTGATTGTGTGGGATATCGATGTCCCTACATTGTTCAAGCGTCAACTGAATGTGTAAATCAAGCCATCATGCTGTATGCCTTATACAGTGATGTATGTCAATTATTTCTCAATAAAATTGTGGAAAAAATCTTATAGAAGGAAAACATGAAAATGATATCATGATGAATAGTAAGGAAAATGGAAGAATATTTTTGTAAGGTTCTTACAGTTTATTAAGAGATATAATATCATTTGAAGGTAGATCATGATAAAATATAGATGCGTATTGCAATACATATTGTATAGGGCAACTACTAAAATTATATAAAAAAGAGGAGGGGCTAATAAGCCAAGAAAGGAATTTAAATAGAATGCTTAAAAAGTACTCAAATAATACTATAAAAGTTAGGAAAGGAAGAAAAAAATGAACAAAGAACATATGGTGAAAACAGAAAGCAAATAGCAATACATTAGATTTAAATTCAAACAAATTGATAATTACATTAAATGTAAATAGTGTAAACACTTCAAATATTATCAGATGTTTTCACACTGTAAGACTAGGTAAATGCTGTATACAAGAAATTCACTTTAAGTATGAAGACACAGATAGGTTAAAAGTAAAAGGCTAGAAAAATATGTGCCATGCAAGCCCTAATCGTAATAAAACTAACTAGCTATATTAACAAAGGAGACTTCATAACAAGGACTATTACCCAACAAGTGTGAGGCAGTCACAGAGAAGGCCTGGGACATTGGCAAATGTTCTAAGCATTGCCCTTTATATTGTCCTTTGGTGGTGGGACACAGGCTAGAGAGGGACAGTTACATTTTCTAATTATAAACGGGTCAATTCATCAAAAAGACATAATAATTCTAAATATATATGAAATTCATAACAGACCTTCAAAATACATGAAACAACTGACAGAAACAAAATGAAAAATAGGCAAATATCCACAATTATCCTCAATTACATTGGGAAACTTCAATACTCTGCCTTCTGTAACTGATACAAGTATACCAAAAAATCAGTAAGGACACAGAGGAATGGAACAACGATATTAATAAATTTTACCTAAATGACATTTATAAAACATTGTATCTGTTAACAGCACAAAGTACACTCTTTTCAAGTTTATTTGGGAAATTTTCACCAAGATAAACCATATGTTGAGCCTTAAAACATGTCTCAATATTTTTAAAACACTGAAATCATCAGTGACTTTTCTATAGCCACAGCTGAATTAAACTAGAAATAAATAACAAGAGTATCTGGAAAAGTCCCTAATATTTGGAAGTTAAAAAAAAAGTTCTAAATGTTACTTTTACTTCCAGTTAAGACAAAATATCATGGAAAAAATTTACCCTTCCACTTGAAACAATTTTAAAAAAACTACACAAAGTATGCAAGCCATGTCACTTAAGACATTGGACATCAGACAATGAAAAATAGTTATCCCTGAAATATAGAAAACAAATGTGGTAAGCCTTAATATTGTCCCAAATTTCTACCTGAAGAAAGTTTCCAGGGAGTAGCACAGGGAGGAGAAACCTAGGCAGCCTCCCCAGATTAAGTATATAGAGCTTGGAATGAAGGAAATGAAGATGACTAGAGAAGAAAGCTGTGGAAAGAGAAGTCTAGAGATCCTCAGGGGTCCCCCTCAAATATTTAGGAAAGTACTGATCAGTGCACACAAGTGAGAAAACTATCCAAGACCAGGTAAATAAACATCAAAAAGGGTTCTAGGGAACAGTGTCCAGAGATCACACAGTCAGGAATAGTATCTGTTGTCTGCAGTCGCTGTGGAAAATATCATAATTCAGGGAGCATTGGTTAGAACTATGGTTCCAAATGGAAGTTGATTTCATCATCAAAAAGAATATTTGGCAATGTCTGGAGACATTTTTGATGTCACAACTGGGGCATACTACTGGTGTCTAGTATTTAAGGGTCAAAGGTACTGTTAAACATCCTACAATATATAGGAGGGGCCCCCACCACAAAGAATTAACTGTCCCAAAATGTTAATACTGTGGTTCAGAAATCCTAGGTTAAAGTAGTAAAAAGGATCTTGCCTCAGTAGTAGTAAAAAATGAACCTTAGACTAAATCCTGTACTTGCCCCAACTAACAAAACACCTGAAGGGATCAAAACTATTCCCACAAAACTGCATCCCAGAACAAAGTTCAGGAATATTTATAAAAATAATCAGTATCTAATAAGGTAAAACTGACAATATCTAACATCCAATAAAAAAAAATTACCAGACACACAAAGAAGAAGAAACCCATAATGAGGAGAAAAATCTATTGAAATTGACAAAGAAGTTAAATATATGGTTAAATTGATAGAAAATGACATTAAAATAATTATAATAATTATGTTTCATATGTTCAAGAAGCTAGTGAAAAGATTCAACATGTTAAGTAGAGAAATGAAACATATGAAATGATCCAAACCAACTTCTTGACTTGAAAATTAGAATGTCTGAGATGAAAAATATACTGGATGGGATTTATGACAGATTACACATTGCAAATGAAATGATTATAAACACATAGTAATACATATCATCTAAAATAAAACACAAAGTAAAAACTAACTATAAGTATAAATGAACAGAGCATCAGTGAAATGGGACACAACTTCAAACAACCGAATAGATACAAAATTGTAGTCCCCAAAAGACAAAGGAAAGGGGAAGTGCAAAAAATATTTGAAGATATAATGGCCAACCTTTTTAAAAAGTTGATGACAAATATAAATCAGCAGATCCACGAAGCTCAACAAACACAAGTACAAGAAACATAAAGAAAGCTGCAGCAGAGATCCATAAAGACAGAAAGCATATTAATAGCTGTTTAGTGTTAGGTGGAGGGTGGGAACAAGGTGTAGAGGAGTGATAGCTAAAAAATACAAGGATTTTTTTTCAGGTGATGAAAATAATCTAAAATCTATGGTGGTAATGGTTGCATCTATCCTTGAATATATTAAAAATATTGAATTGTACACTTTAAGTGGATGAATTCTATGGTATATGAATTATATCTTAATAAAGCTGTTAAAATATATTGGACTGTTTTAAAGAGAAAAACAACAATGTACTGGATATTCATAATATAGCAGAAGTAAAATGTATGAAAATAACAGCACAAAGGTCAGGAAGGAAGAAATTGAATATACTGTTGTACAGTTCTCATAATTTATGTGAAGCAGTATAATGTCACTTGAAAATAGATTATGACAAGTAAAGATATATATTATAAACCTTACAGGAACCACTAAATAATAAACCTAAAAATATAATACAGCTAATACGCCAACAAAGGAGATAAAATGAAATCATGAAAAAAAAACCACTCGGTTAATCCAAAAGATGTCAGAAAAAGAGGAACAAAAAACAGATGGGACAAATAGAAAACACATAGCAAGATAACAGACTTAAACTCACCCATATCAATAATCAGATTACAGGTAAACAGTCTAAACACCACACCAAAAAAAGATGATCGAATTAGATAAAAAAGGAAAATCTAACTATATTATACCTACAAGAAAGCCACTTTAAATAAAAAGATACAACCAGGCTAAAAAAATAAAAGGATGGAAAATGATATTTTGTGCTGACAGTAGTCCAAAGCAAGCTGGAATAGCTATATTAATATCAGACAAAGTAGATTTTAGAGGAAAGAATATTACTACAGTAATAATCACTTTATAATGTTGAAATTGCCGATTTATCAATAGAATATAACATTTTTGAAGATAAGAACTGAGCTTCTAAATATATGACACAAAACCGAAAGAATTTCACAATTAACTACAGTTATTACAGTTGGAGATTATAATACTCCTCTCAATAACTAATAGAAAGTATGGCCATAAAATCAGCAATGCTATAAAAGATCTGCACAACAAAATCAATCTATCGGACCTAATAGACATAAATAACAGAAAGTACATTTTTTTCAAATGTACATGAAACATTTACCAAGATAGGTCATATTATGGGCCTTAATACAGGTCACATTAAATTTAAGAGGATTCAAGTTTTATAAAGTATGTTCTCTGATCACTACAGAATAAAAGTAAAAATAAACTAAAGAAAAATATCTGAAAAAATCCTCAAATATTTGTAAACTAAGTAAAATATTTCCAAATAGCTTATGAGACAAGGAAGAAATAAAAATTGAAATTTAAAAATATGTTAAAAGAAAATGAAAATGCAACATATCAAAATGTATAGCATGCAGCTAAAACAGTACCTAGAAAAAATATATAGCATTATACATCTCTATTAGAAAAGAAGAAACTCAGCATGCACATTAAGGAACTAGAAAAAAGAGAAAATGAAACCCAAACTATGAATAAGAATGAAAATAATAAATATCAGAGCAGAATCATTGAAACAGAAAACAAAAACAATAGAGAAAATTGATGAACTCAAAATCTGATTCATTGACTCAGTCAATAACATTATTAAACATCTAGCCATGCTGATCAGGGAAAAAGAGAAAGACACAAATTACCCATCTCAGAAACAAAAGCAGTAATATCACTAAAGATTCTACAGATATTAAAAAGACCAATAAGAGGATATTATGGTTCGACATGAAAATCAATCAATGTAATATACCACATTGACAGAATGAAGGGGAAAAAAATCATATGATCATCTCAACAAGGTCAACAACAATGATGAGTCATATTGATAGCATGTACTTACCCTTGATCTAATATGATGAAAATGGCATTTTACCTCTGTGATCTTCCACTTAAAATCAATAATATCAGATATATCCCAGACCCAAATGGATATTAGCTGCGTATACTCTACAGTCACTGAATTTTATAGTAAAGTATACACTGGACTGCAATGAAACAGGCAAGAGTTAGGCCAAGGAGTTGGCCTGGAGCTCCACATCACTTTACTACTTTTTCTCTATCTCAGAAAATAATATGTTTTGATCTCCTACTCATGAGAAAAACATCAGACAAATCATAATTAAGGGCCATTCTACATAATACTTGACTGGTACTTTTAAAAACTGTCAAGGTCATCAAGAACAAGGAAAGTCTGAGAAACCATCGTACCTCAGAGGAGACTCAGAAAACATGACAACTAAATGTAATGCGTTTATCCTAAACGGGGATCCTGAAACAGAAAAGGGACATTAAGTAAAAACTAAGGAAATCTGAATGAAGTATGGACCTTAGTAATTATAATGTAATAGTGTATTAATTGTGACAAATCGTGTGTAGTATATACCATCCTAATGTAAGATGTTAATAATGTGAGAAATTTGGTCTGGGATATATTAGAACTTTGTAGTATCTTTGCAGTTTTTCTGTAAAACTAAATTTATTTTAAAGTAAATTTTATTTTAAAAATAATCTTGATACCTAATCTCACTCTTCATAGATTCTGATTTAATTGGTCAGCTTTGCGTCTTGAACACTGGGAATTATAAAAACACTCAGGTGATTCTAAGATGCAGCCAGATTTGAGAACTACAGGATGAAACCTGAGGCTGAGAACCCGGTCTGGGCAAGCGCCAGGAGCTACATGCATATCAACAATACCCACTGGCCAAAATTTAATCTCATAAAATCATATTTCTTCAACAGATAATTGTTTCCCTGCTTATAGAATAAACAGGTGGAACTAGACAAAATATCTTTTCGTATTATTGTAGATTAAACAGTGCTATTCAAAAGAGCTTCTCGCGACAAAAATGTTTTTTGCTACACTGGGCAATATTGGTAGCTAGCTGCATGTGGCTCTTGAGCACTTGATGTGTGGCTAGTATGACTGAAGAAGTGAATTTTAATTTAATTTAATTAATTCAAATTTAAATAGCAACATGCGACTAATGTATTGGATGGCATTGCTCTATAAAAACACAATCAAGTTCCTAAGAAAATATATCTTAATGAGGGTTTTTGGGCGAGGGATTTGGACTAATTTTTTCTCTCTCCAAATTTATTCTTCCTACAAATTGGAGTCTCCTATTTGCTAGGGGGCATTTTTGCTTTAAAACAGCAGTACAAGAGCTATGGCTCTCCTCCAGGTTGGCAGCAGAAGGGCTTGGCATCCTCCCACACCATCCCAGCCCACAATGTCTGCTGCTGGATGCAGGAAGCAACCATTGTGCACTTGAGAAGAGTATTTCCTCTAAGCTCCAACCTCCCTTTTTAGAGTACTTTGGTTTAGTCCAACTCTAATTTTTCAACTGTTTTCTCTGGACTTAATCCCAAACTCCTAAAGAAGAAAGGAAAACAGGGTCTCCTGGTAGAGAGCTGCAGATGTTCTCTTATTTGTCTCCATTGAAAAAATAGTTTCTCCCCAACCCCCTACCATTTCCACAAATTTCTACTATACTGCACCAGCTAATGACTACATTAAGCATTTGGAAGGTCTGCGTTATTGTATTGCTGATAGCTCAGTGGCAGAATACAATTATACTATAGACTGCTTAGGCTGTCTGGGAGATGGGAAGAAATAAACATTCTGGTGGGGCAGTATAGATTGAGCTTTATCACATACACCTCCCTCATCTGCCAGCTTCATACTCTAAATACTGAAAGCAAAAACCAGATTTTAGAAATACTGCTGTCATGCTGGAGCCATACACCTTGTCACTTACACATTATGGTGGAAGTTCAGCTGTCTTTGCTTTCTAATAGGTATAAGGTTTGTGTGGTTTTAATGATGCAAAGATGTGGGGGAAAGGATGGATTTTAAAAAAAAAATAGCTTCAGCAGTCAGAAGCTGTCTCAAACTTATTTCACAGATCAGGAAGAAATGTAGGTAATCATGAGCAATTAGCAGAGGACAAAAAAATTGAGACTAGCATTAGAATTATATTCTAAATTGTGAACTGCTTCACAGCAAGTCTTCTCTGTTCGTCAATTTTGCCACTTCTCTATAACTTAGTTCAGGGCCTATGGTTTTAGAGTTGGTTGGTTTTTAACAGCTTCATTGAGATATAATTTAAATACTATAAAATCCATCCATTTTAAATGTACAAGTAAATGATTTTTAGTAAATTTATATTTGTGCAACCATCACCGGTCTCCAGCTTTAGAACATTTCTTCCACCACGAAGAGATCTCTTGTGCCCATTCAATCATTACCTATTGTTGACTGAAAAATATCTACTAGGCATTTCATCACCAAAAAGGATTTATTTGGGAAAAGAGTTGCAGCCCAGTACATGCAGAAATGGCAAGTCATATGCACACTCTGGCCTGAGTTCCAAGATAGAGGGGTATTTATAGAAGGGAAGAAGAAGTTAAGTGAAGGGGGAGTTAGAACCATAGAGCTTTATTATAAACATAGAGCTCTTCTTGTAGGGTTCTCGTGATAACATACAGTGTAAGAACTCCTCCCATAAGCCCTAGCTCCCCCCATAGACCATCCCAACTGATTATGTTTGCTTAAAGTTCCAGTTACCTTTATCACTATTAACCTCCAAAACTTAAGCAACCACTAATCAATTTTCTGTCTATATGGATTTGCATGGTCTAGATTTTTTATATAAATGGAATCATACAATATGTGGTATTTCATGTCTGACTGCTTTCTTTCAGCATAATGTTTCCAAGGTCCATCCATATCGTAACATAGAGCAGGACTTCATTCCTTTTTATGGAGGAATGATATCTAATTGTATGGCTAGACCACATTTTTTTTTCCATTGATCAGTTGATAGACATTTAGGTTGTTTCCCATTTTTGTCTTTTATAAATAATGCTGTTGTTTGTGTACGTTTTTGTTACAACAAATATTTCCAATTCTTTTGGGTATATACTTAGGAGTGGACTTACTGAGTCATATGGTAATTCTATGTTTAACTTTTTGAGGAAATGCCAAACTGTTTTCCAAAGTGGCTGTACCATTTCACATTCCCACCAGCACTATGTGAAAGTTCTAATTTCTCCACATCTTCATCAACACATTATTTCCCATTTTTTTTTAATTATAGGCATCCTAGTGTGAGTGAAGCAGTATGGCACTATGTTTTGATTTACATTTCTCTAATACCTTTTCATATGATTACAAGCCATTCACAAATGTTCTGTGTTGAGATTTTTAATTGAATCAACTGTGTTGTCTTATTATTGTTAAATTTTAAGAGTTCTGTTTATATTCTGGGTACAAATTCCTTAGCAGACATAATATTTGCAAAGTTTATCTTTAATTCACTGGGTTATCTTTCCACATTCTTAATAATGTTTTTGAAATGTATAAGTGTTTATTTTTGATGAAGTCAAATTTATATATATATATATTTTTTTTTACTGATTGTGCTTATTTTTAATATCTAAATTATCTTTGCCTAATCCAAAATCAGGAAGATTTTTTCCTATGTTTTTTTTTCTAAAAGCTTTACAGCTAACAAACAGTCCTATTCTGCCTCAATAAATATACCTTCACAGCTACCTGAAAGGCCAGGTTCAAATATAAAATTCTCAGACTCAAAGTTTTACACCTACATGTAGTAACATGGAGAATACCAGCCCCCAGCAACCCACCCACAATTTACCCACCTTCGCTTCACACTCTGGCTCACCCCTCACTGTGAGGGGCCTCACACATACTTATGTGGACTTACTAGCTCATGTTTCTATGTTCCATTCCCATTACCCCCAAATAGCAAACAGCTACCTCTGCCCACTCTTCAGGCATATAGGTACCCACACTGTGTTTGTGTCCCCAGGAAGAAAGAGCCATTTAGGCAGGGAATTTTAGCTTCCCAGGTACCCACTATGTAGTCTAGAAGGGGTCCAGGGACTCTGTGTATACACATCTCCTTGAATTCACTGTCTCCTCCTTAAAGTGAGGCCCTCTAAAGTACAGGGACCAGAGCGGGGCTCTTTTTGCATGGATCTAAGTGTAGTACCAAGCCTGCCAAATCCTGAGGGGCAGAAAGTTAGGAGAGAACTAATGGCCAGTGGTCCCAGGGACTTGCCCACAGGAGGCCTTGCTCCTCCATGGGCTCCTATCCAAACCTGAAAACAGAAAAGTGCAGCCAGTGCAGTCTGTACCAACAGGATGAACAAATTAATCACTTTCCATCAAGCCCGGGGAGGGGGGAAACAACCTCAAATGGAATGATTCTTGCAAACCTGCACTACCATTTCTTCCATTTTCCTGTCTTATCTTCCCTAATCAGATTCAACCTGCATACCAACAATCTCATCCATAGACCTATGGTTTAATAGATTGTTCCCCAAGGCCATGTGGCTGGAACAGTGGGAACTCATTTTGGAATGGAAGGACCTCCTCCCTCCAGGCTGTCCTCATGGGTTTCATCCAAAGGCAATGCCCCTAAAAGGATGGTGAATATCACGACCTACTGCTGCTTGGTAGCTGTTCCCTAGTTGTGTGGTTGGCCTGAGTCCCTTCAATAATATAGAGCTCCAGCACATCCCCACCTTCACAAAGAGCTGCCTGGTTTGAGCAGAGCCAGTGACTCTGTTTATTAATGCACGAGGAAGCTGTTGAAATGGAGGTAGTGCAATGAAGGGAGACATACAGCTCTACACTGCCCATAAATGAATGTACTTAAGTGTTGCAATTCCCTTGGTACAGGTGGGACATATGATACTCATTCACTCAGCACCAAAGGTTGGCCTAACACTCAGGGCCAACTCAGCAGCAGCAGTCTGTCGTTTGTCACGCACCTTCCTGTGTTGCCCTTTTCAGCTTGGCTGAAGCCTCTGAGCCATACCCAAAGTAACCATTTCAATGGTTGCCATAGACACTAGAACTCTGTTGTGGTAGAAGCTTACAGAAGACAGATGCCTCCAAGAGAAGAATGGCAACCAAGTTTTGGAGGGCATGCTGACCCCAGGCAGTAGAGTATAGACTGGCATAAACTGAAAAGATTTTGAAAAGGAAGAGGAATTGGAATTGACCTACACATAGCAATGTGGACAGGTGCTTTCAAAGACAAAGAAATATATAGCTGCTGGGGCCTCAATTAGCTCCCTATTAGATGCATGTATATTGCAGAGTAGAGACAGAGAAAGAAAATTGAACCTGAGAGTATAACAATGAAGTGGGAGGAAATGGGTTGGATCACACCTTCCCAGAGAATGGCTGCCTAGATCATATTCAAAGCACTGATTATTCTTTATGGACTCCTGGAAGTTCTAGTACTATTACTCCATAGAACAATTGTGATCAAGCTCTGAACTTCTTAATTATTCCTCTCTTTAGGGTTCTATTTACCCCCATCTTCCTTTCAATTGCTCTGTATCAAAAAACAAAACAGCATATGGTGTAGAAATTTTATTTTGGTAAATTTTGGCTTGTTAAATTACTTATTCATTTAACAAATATTTCCTGAGGCTTCAGCTGTGTGCTAAGCCCTATGCTAGATATTGGGACTATCGTGATGAATGGAACAAGCATAGTCCCTGATCTGCTGGGATTTATATTCTATCAGGGGAAGGTAGACAAAAGTAAATAAACATGTAAGCATAATAGAAATATCATCAAATAATGATAATGACTATGAAGGCAAAAATAGCAAAATGGCAAGCAAGTAGAGTGAGGGGGGCCACAGAAAGTACCTCTCAAGAGATAATCATTGAGCTGAGAATTGAATGATGAAAAGGAGGAAGTCATATAAAGACCTGGGAGAAAAGCATTCCAGGCAGAGACAACAGCTGATAAAAATGCCCTGAGACATGAATGAGTTTAGGTTGCCTTAAGTTTCAGCAAGAAGTCAGTAAAGAAAGGGTACTAAGAGATGCCTATCTATGCGTCATACATCCTTGTTTCTTTTATGTCACATAATCTTTTTGTTGAAAACTAGATAGTTCAAATAATATAACGTGGCAACTGTGGAAGTCAGAATCTCCCCACTTTCTGTAGTTGTTGTTATATTCGTTGCTGCTGCTTATTATAATTGTTGTTGTTTGGGACTTTCTAAACCAATTCTGTAAAATCTGTATTCTTTGTTGTGTGTAGACATTAAAGTTTCTCTCCTTTTAGCTTAACAGTCATCTATTGATTGGAAAGAGATTTCCTTAATCATGGTTGGACACTGTTCCATCCAAAATTTTCTTAGTAAAATAGTGGACTAATTTGTATTGAGTCTGTGGCATCCAAACATCATTATTTTATTCTTTGGGAGTGCTGTCAAAAACTTTTATTAGGATGAATTCAGGGTTTTTTTTCTGAGGGCATTTGATTTCTTCTTGCATAGTGTAGGGGAAAGCAAATACCACTATAAAGTATATAGCCTGGAGGTAGTTCTTTGTCCACCTTTTCCCTATCACCGCATAGATATCACACCTCTCTCCACTCAGATTCTGGCAATCTAAACCCTGATGTCATGGGGGCGGGGCATGGAGAGAGGAAACTCAGGTTCAGAGATAGTGGCAAGGTGAGATCACCTCACCCAAACCCTTTTTCCCTTGCCCATGGGAATTTGTCTTCTGTGCTCAGTTCTTACCCAGGCTTTATCTCAAATGACTGGCTATGGACCTGCCACTGTAGCTTCCGACTCTCCAGAACCTCACTTTCTCCCCTTTCACACGCCTGTCTCTTTTCTTCTTCTTTTAGATCAGAGAACTTGTGCACGCACAAACACACACACACACCTCTTAAAATAAAGGATTTTTCAAAACCTGTTGGTTTTATTTTAATCACTACCATCGTTGTTCCATGATAGTGTTGTATCTTGTAGGAGAGTCATTTTATAGGGCTTCCTGGGCCTGGTCTCAATGCTTTTGGTTTAGGCTACTATTTGGTCATTGTTAATGGCCGAAACTTCTTGGCCCTTTTCACTCTCTTCACCTTTTTTGGAATTGTTGTACTGGTACGAGAGGATTTTTTTCTTGAGCTCCCATGAAGCAGTCTTTTTATTCCCCTCTGTATCTTTTTCACCTGGAAGGGCAACAGGGTTACCCCAGAAGGGTTAGGGGAAGAAGACAACAACTGTATGGAAAGGAGGGCTTCACAAGAAGGGGCACAGGATAATGAAGTGTTTTATGCCAAGCAAGGAAAGGGTAGGAGACTTGAGGGAGGAGGAATCAATGGGAAAGAAGAGGAGGAGTTTGGGTGAGGTGATTTTACCTTGCCATCTCTGGACTTGGGTTGACAGGAGTTCTTCCTCTTCTTCCTCCCTTTTGTGATTGATGTTAATTGTTTTGTGCTTGTGGTTGGTCGTTTCATAGCTTTGCTAAGTTTCCCTGATTTCCTGGTAACTTTGGCCATGTTGATTCATCCCAGAAGTCTTTTCCAGAGCTCCTAGCCACCCTATAAAATACCCCTTGGCAATGAAGAGCCACACCCCTCAGCTTTGTTTGTTCAGCTAGTCATTTCCCTCAGGCAGTAGGGGATGGGTAGGAGGGGCTTAGACATCACAATGCACCACTCCTGGCTCCTACCTGGGGGTGGGAATGCTGGGGAAACCAAGATGTATTCATTGGGGTTGGAGAGAGTGGGCATTTCCTGAACATTCTCCTAAAGAGCTTTCTCAAACTTACCTGCCATCTCTTTTTATCATCTGCAAACATGGCAAGAAAAGGGTGTTTCCTCTAAGCCCTTCCACATAGCATAGATACTCCCAGACTTTGTTTTATTCTGTTCTCTCCCATGCTTCACAATTACCTAATATTTTGGATAGCTTACCTAAAATCCTTCCAAGATAATATTTAAGCTTCTATGGAGAGGCAAATTCTCCCATTTCCTTTCAACAGTTTTTCTCATATGCACCTTGAAGATTATTCACTTTTTGGCTACTACCAGGAAACTTTCCCATTCAATCTCCTCTTCAGTGTCTATGTAGATCTCTTCAGTTTTCTGTTTTCCAGTCTGAAATTGCTGCTTTTATCAATAATCAGAACAGTGTGGTGCTGGCATAGGGATAGATGGGTAGATCAATGGAATAGAATTGATTGTCCAGAAATAAACCTATATATCTACAGGCAATTGCATTTTTGAAGGATAATGCCAAGAAATTCAGTGGGAAAGAATAGTTATTTCAACAGAAGAGTATTGTTAACAACTTGGATATCCCACACCCAAAAGAGAATGAATTTCGGACGCCCTACCTTCGACAGTCTCACGTTATATGCTTAAATAAACTCAAAATGGATCATATACTTAAATTTAAGAGCTAAAATTATAAGACTCTTAAAAAAACATAGGCAAACATTTCATGACCTTTGAATAGGCAATAGTTTCTTTATATGACACAGAAGGCACAAAAGAAAAATTTGATAAATTGACATAAAATTAAAACCTTGTGATTCAACAGACACTATCAAGAAAGTGAATGCACAGAAGTGAGTGCATAGAATGGGAGGCAAATTTTGTACATCATATATCTTTAAGAGAAATTTATCTAGAATATATAAGAACTCTTTCAGCTCAACAATAAAAGAAAAACCCAATATAAAAGTACCTGAAAGGCAATTCTCCAAAGAAGATATACAAATGGTCAATAAGCACATAAGAAGATTCTCAGCATCATTAGCTATCAGAGAAATGCAAATCAAAACCAAAATGAGATATCACTTTACACTCACTAGGGTAGCAATGATTAAAAAGTCAAACAATAACATGTCTTGGTGAGGTTGTGAAAAAAATTGAAACCCTCATACTCTGCATGTGGGAATGCAAAATTGTACAGCAGTTTGAAAAAAATCTGGCAGTTCCCCAAAAAGCTAAACATAGTGTACACACACACACACCACACACACACACCAACACCCATGAGAAATGAAAACTATGTTCATCAAGTGGTAAATAGATAAATAAAATGTGGTACAACCATACAATGGAACGTTATTTGGCCATAAAACGAATGGAATTCTGATACATGCTGCAACATACATGAACCTTGAAAACATTATGTCAAGTGAAAGAAACCAATCACAAAGGACTATATATTATATGATTCCATTTATATGAAATATCAACATTAGGCAAATCTATACAGAAAACAGTAATGGTGACTTAAGGCTGAGCATGGAGTAGAGAATTGATGACTATGAGGTGTAGAGTTTCTTTTCAAAGTCATGAAAATATTCTGAAATTGACTGAGGTAAAGGCTTCAGAACTCTGATATACTAAGTCATTAAATTGTGTACTATAAATGGGTGAATTGTATGGCATGTGAATTATATTTCAATAAAGCTGCTAAAATGATGAACAAGAACTGTCTCATAAAGGTCGTTTACTAGTTAGACTTTATAATCAAAAAGTTCTTTACAACCAGATCTGGGTTTGAGTCTTGACTCTACTACTAACAAGCTGTGGACCTTGGGTGGATCATTTTCTCTTTCTATCTTTCAGTTCTCATCTGTAAAATGGAATTGATAACAGCACCTACTCATAAAGTGATTATAAGGATTAACTTAAATAAATGGTAATTTTCAAACATGAAAAATATGAAGAGCCCAAGAATGGATCTGTAGACTACTGAGAATATGTCTCATGGTCTCAAGTTTGAGAAACACTGCCATTTCCATTCATTACAATCACCAATACAAGTTCACTTATGTATGGTCCCCAAGATTGTCCATCAAAATCTAAACAGAACATTTTATACTTACCATCAAGAATTCACTGACCTTAACCCCCTTGAGAATATATCCACTGTAACTGTAACTCTCCTGTACTGCTGGAGGGAGCATAAAGTATTACAACTACTTTGGACAATTGGTTGGCAGTCACTATATCTATAATGGAATATTATTCAGCCTTACAAAGGAAGGAAATTCTGACCCATGCTACAATATGGATGAAACTTGAGAACATTATGCTGAATGAAATAAGCCTGTCAAAAAAGATAAATACCATATGATTCACCTTATATGAGGCCCCTTGAGTAGTCAAAATCACATTGACAGAAAGTAATGGTGATTTCCAGGGGATGTGAGAATGAGGAAAGAGAAATTACTGTTCAATGGATATAGAATTTCAATTTTGCAAGATGAAAATAATTCTAGAACAATAATATGATTTTGCTAACACTACTGTACTGAACGATACACTTAAAATGGTTAAGATGGTAAATAAATTCTATGTTATGTGTTTTAACTACAATTTCAAAAATAAAATAAAATACTGTTAAATTTTTTAAAAAAGAATGAAAGGAAAGAAAAGAAATATTTACCTTTGGGCAAAAAGCAGTCAGAAGAGCTGGAAATTGGGGAAAGCAAGTGGTACTAACACAGCACTCAAGGCCATTTCCTCTACCTGTTCGGGCATCAAGGTCTAGCTTCTCACCCAAAGTCCAAAAACAGTGGTCCTACACCTTGGTTGCACTTCAGAATCACCCGAGGAGATTTAAAAACTTCTGATGTCTGAGTTCTACCTCTAGAGATTCTGACCTACTTTGTCTGGGGTATGGCTTTGTAATTAAAAAAAAAAAGTGATTCAAAATACAACCAAGATAGAGGACCACAGATCTAGAGAGATTCAGAATGGTGCACAGGTCTCCTTGGGGACTTTCGATGGAGTTTTTAGGCCTGGTGCACTTTTAAGGAGCTGAAATGAAGTAGCTGGTAGGGATGGAGGGGAGAGAAAATCAGCTGAACCTGATGATTGGGATGGTCATGTTTCAGGGATAACTCCCAGATTCCCAGCTTGAACAATAGGAAGGATTGTAGTGTAATTCCATCAGTTTGGTAGCACTGGATAGAGGACCAGCAGTTGGAGGGGAAAACCATGAGCTCAATTTAGGAGACTCCTGGATCTTCAGATGCCTATTAGAGGTCAACATAGAGGTGGTGAGTAAGGAATTGGATATAATAGTCTGGAGCTTGGGGAGAGTCCTCTGAAGAGGTGAATCTGTGTATTATTGAAAGGTATAGGGACTGGCCAAATCACCCTGGGAGGAAGTATAGAGCAAGAAAAAGAGAGCTCAGAACAGGCTTTTGAGTACTCCAATACTGGCTAGGGAAACTGAAAAAAAATGTAGTGATTCTTTAAATGGTAAAAATAATTACAGCTAATATTTATTAGAAAGTAATTTGTGCCTAGCCCTGTTTCTCCAAGCTAAAGGCTTTACCTGTTTTTAACTCACTTATCCTCACACCACTTCATGAGTTAGGTCATTATCGTAAAATGTCTAACTGCATTTTGATGTTTGACCACTGAGAGCTTTTAAACCCATCCCTCCTCCTTTCCCTTCTGCTCCATATCTGAGCAAGGTAGATGCTCTGTCCTTGGCAGTAGTGGGAATGTCAATCCATGGGGTTCAGCCCTGCCCATACACAAACTCCCACCAGCTCCACATCTCACCTCAGTATAAACCTGAAGCCATCCCCCACCACCTCACCGCTGTTTCACACTAAAAGGAACCTGAGCCCTTTTCCTGGGGAATCTTCGTGCTGCTTTCCATGTGAGTAATAAACTGTATTAGTTTTCTGTGGCTGCTGTAATAAACTTCTTCAAATTTAGTGGCATAAAACAACAGCATAAAATTTATTTTTTCACAGTTCTGTAGCCTGAAATAAGTTTTACTTGTGTGAAATTAAGGTTTTGGTGAGACTGCACTTCCTCTGGAGACCCTGGGGAGGATGTGCTCTTAGCCTCTTTCAGCCTATGGTAGCTGCTGGCATCTCTTGGCTTGTGGCCTCATTGCTCCAATCTTAAAAACTAGCATTCTTCAAATATCTCTCTGTCCCATCTTCATATCCCCTCCTCTGTGTATGTGTGTATGTATGTGTGTGTAAAATCTACCTTTGCCTCTCTCTTATAAGGATACATAGGATTGCATTTAGTGTCCATGCACATAATCCAGGATGAAGTCTCCACCTCAAGAACCTTAATTTAATCACATCTTCAAAGACTTTTCTTCAAATAAGGTTACATTTACAAGTTGAGGGATTAGGACCTGAAATCTTGAAGAGCTATTTTTTTAGCCCATCACAACAGCCTTTGGTGCCTATGTGTCATTTGTCCTGACATCCAAAGATTCTTGTGTCTGGGAGGAGTGCCCAGTATCCCCAGAGAAAGCTAGGCACCCAAATAAAACAGTAATGTTATTCCTAATTCACAGATTAGGGACTGAAGGAATGTTAGAGGCTGGGGAAGTGGGAGGAAGATGCGTTCAGTTATGTTTTCTTTCAATAGGACAACTCCCTCATTACCTGAAAAATCTCTTGGGTCCTTAACAGCAAATAGGCAAAAAGTGAAAAAGCCATCTTCAGTACAATGAACTGTCCTGGAAGTATTGGAGGAAAAGGAAAAAAAAAAAAGTTGAGACCCAAAGCGGTGCACCACTTCGTGAATACAGAATGAACTGATTATACTGTTGAGCAGAGCAGACACCCTGAATGCAGGCAGGGGGCTAGCAAGTGGCTCCAACACTATAATGGATTTTCAGCTTTATTTAAATGGAATTAAAGCTACAGCCGTTATACATCATCCTACTGTTAGTAAGTGGGAGATGTTCAAAACCTGCAACCTTACCATATTATTCTGATACACTGTTTTTCATAATTATCAAACTTACTTTGACATTTTGTTCTTCATAGTTCTTCATCAGTTACTCCTATGGTTTCCCCATGACAATTTATCTAGCACGTATGATTAGTCATGTCCTTCAACATTCCTCAGTGAAGTTGGATTAAGTTCAGTTTCCCCACAAAGTGAGACGATCTGGGTTCAAGTACTGGTTCTGTCACTAACTTGCTGTGTGCCATGAAAAAACATCCCTTCTCCTATCTAGGTTTCAGATTTCACATCAGAAAAAAAAATGTCATATGGCCTTGTTCAAAAGCACACAATTCTTTATTGTGGCTGAAGTACCCTGGACACTTCCCAGAGAAAAATAATTGAAAAGAAAACTCTCTTATACTACAGGACCACTGACCCACATAGGATGCTGCTTACTGCCTTTGTGACATCTCAAGTTGGTCTTGGTTTCTACGATGTGGCATTAGGCAAAGAAAAGCAATCATTCTTCTTTGGAATGACTGTAACAGATCTCATTCTTGGCAATTCCTGTAGGTGGGAATGAGAAAATTCTTTTATGATGAACAAAAGCTTTTGTGTTTTTTCCAAGGGTGGAAAACTGCCTAGATGGACACGCCAAACCACCCTGATGGAAGACTTTGGAATGTCTAATTTGAAAACCAGGCGCAGGGCAATAAAATGAAGGCCTCTGCCTCCTTTCTTCTCCATCTCTTTTCCTCTCCCTGTTTGCTCCACTGTGCCAAATTAAAACGATCTTTCCTCTGAAAACTTTAAAACTTTACCATAATCATTTCTATTGATTTCAAGCAAGTATCAAATTAATTAGCAAAATAGTACAGCCAAATAACCAACTTAATGTGCTCTGGGGGTAGACAGCCTTTAAAGAGTCTCTTTATTCTATACTAGCTAACCCATCTCCCTCTAGCATAGGACAGTGGGGAAAGCATGGGCTTTGAGCCTGATGAAGTCAGGCTGGAATCCCAGTTCTATTATTTCCTAACTGTGTGACTTTGGGCAAATTGTTAACCTTTCTGGGCCTCTATTTTCTCATCTATAAAACTAGCCTTATAATAACTATACACTATGGTTATTGCTTTAAACGGATTATATCACAGCAGCTTCTGAGGTTAGTGTCACGTGCTTTATTGTGAAGATTAAGTGAGATTACTGAGGTAAGCAACAGATAGGTAGTAGAGTGCTAAAGAAAATGGTACCCAGGTGTTACTGTGTGCTCAGCTTTGTGCTAGGTACTGTGGAGGAAATCAAAAATTATTTAGTTATCAAAAATGAATTGAGCACCTACCACATTTTATATTAAAAGTGGAGGTTGAATGGTCAAGAAAGTGTATGACTCCTTTTCTCAATCTTGACTGGTTCTTTTCTGTTTGCAATGATTTGCAAAGTTGGATTAAATACCCCTCCTGGCCAGCTGAGCCTCCAAGAGTCATAAGTTTCTCTTATATTTCCTTGTTCAGAGCTCAAGGCTATAAACTGGGACATAATCCTCCCGGGAGAGGTGGGAGGCAGGCGTCACCATCATTGCTGATGAAACTGGATAGAAACCAAACCAAAGGCAGAAAACATTTGGGACATTCAAGTGGTCTGTGCAATAGAAGGCAAAGGCTTGCACTCCCCTACTGCAAACCCTTCACAGAATGGCCTCCCTGTGAGTTGGCCTCCATCCACTGACTATCCTTCCCACCTCCCATCTGTCACACATGCTCCTAGAAGAGCTTGCCAAAGCCTTGTTCTTTGATCTTCTTGGCATTCTTCAGGTCCTTCCCTAGGTCTGGCAGGAGACTTTAATGCCCATTGAAATTCAACTCATCTTACAAGTACAAATGGCTCCTCAGGGAACAGTATCAGGATTGAAAGTTGAGGCCATCTTTCTATGGCATATGGTGAAAATAGCAACTTTTTAATATGAGAGTTGATTAGAGTACTTTAATCACTACTAAAGCCATGACAAATGTATGGTCATTTTAAAATAAAATAAAAGCAATAGTTATGTAGTATGCATGAAACAATTATGAACATAAATTAATTAATAAAAAGTTAGAACTGCACACCAGATGTCAGCTTATTGCCAGATACCAATATTTATAACTTTATCTATATCATACACATACCCTACTGCACAGATTAACATGTTAACACTTTTGAATTATATGATTACATGTGATTTATAGATTTACATATGAGATAGCACAATTAGCCAAGGGAAAATCTATAAAGATGGTTGAGGCATTAAATAGCCTGAACAATAAAGGAATACCTAAGACAAGAATGCGGTACCTAAAAGCACCAGTGATTTAAAGTGAGGAATGCAGTATATAGAGACTGCACGCTCAGGTTTTAAAACTCTGGTTCGAAATTACAATGAAGCAATATAAAAATTTTATCCACTTAATTTTACTGAGCTACTATAGTGAGTTCAATAGCATCCCACCCTCTCTCCCAATTCATGTCCACCTGGAACCTCAGAATACGAACTTATTTGGAAAGAGAGTTTTTGCAGTTGTAATAGATTAAGGATTTCAAAATCATTCTGGATTTAGGGTGAGTCCTAAATCCAATTATTTGTGTCCTTATAAGAAGAGGAAAGGACAGACACAAAGAGATATGCAGGGGAAAGTCAGGTGAAGATAGAGGCAGAGATTTAAGTGATGCATCTACAAGTCAAGAAATGCCAACGATTGCTGACGACAACCACAAGCTAAGAGAGAATCTCCAGAAGGAACCAACCATGCCTATACTTTCATTTGAGACTTCTGGTCTTCTGAACTGTGCAAGAATAAATTTCTGTTGCTTTAAGCCAGTTTGTGATAACTTGTTACAGACACAGAAATTAATACAGCCACCTTGACTTTAATATCCAAACCTGAAAAATCACCAAAAATTGAGAACTAAAAACCTATCTAATTTTTGGATATAAAAACACAAATTCTAAATAAAAATATTAGCAAATCAATGCCTGAAGAATATTTATTAGAATATTATATTAATACTAGTTTATTATGACAAGGCGGGTTTTATTTTAGGCACAGGAAGGTGTTTGATTTTTAGAAAATCTATGAATAATATTCAGCACATGAGCATCAAAGCCATATAATAATTTCAAAAGATATCAGGAAAGCTTTTGTTAAAATTCACATGAGTTCCTAATAACTATTCTTAATAAAGTATGATAATAAAGACATTTTCTTATCAGAATATGTATTTTCTCATCTGAATATTTTCTCATCTGAATATGTATATGTGTATGTTTGTGTATACAAACATATACTTCCTATATCTAACCATTGAGAGGACCTAGAAGCAGTGACTTCAATAGCGTCTAGTGCCCAGATCTTGATTTCTAAATAAAATTCTCCTTGGAGAAATGGAGTAGGGTAGAAAATGTATAAGATGAGCCTGGAGAAACTTATAGTACCAGAGAGCAGAAAATGCTCAATGATAAAAAATGAGGCATGCTAAAGAGATTCAGGAGCCAACCTGAAAGAGCACTAATGGCTAAAGTTGGAACAATTTGTGCAACAAAATAAATAAAGTAGTATTGGAGTATAACCCAAAGCATAAAGAAATATAAATGAGTCCGTACTGATATAAGTACATGATTGAATAAATAAATGAGGGAAAAATGAAAGCTCTTTCGATTCATAAATAGAGAAGGGATGATAGACATAGAAAATCACCCTTTGGCAAACACCACAGTAACGACTGTTCCAAGAAAAATCATCAGTGAATGCTAAAATAGTGGATAAACGTATGATGAGAAACAGAATATTTATATAATCTCAAAATATCTTATCACAAGATATTTATAATTACTAAGGGGAAAATATTAACTTTACAATGAAGAAACCTTACAAACAATGATTAGTACTGGGACATATCAACATCATGCACTTTTTGATATGATGCTCTAAGAAGAGCACAGCATCATTTCTGTGGCATTCTTGCTCCAAAGCGAACTCTGAATTTAATCAAGGAAATCTCAGACAAACTCAAATTGAACGACATCCTACAAAATAAGTGGGCAATTGTCTTCAAAATTTTTTAGAATCAGTAAAAATAAAGACTAAGAAACTGTCAAAGATCATAGAAGACAAAAGGGACATGACAACTACATGCCATGTGTGATCCCAGATTGGATCCTAGACCAAAAAAAAAAGTCATTAGTGGAACAATTGATAAAATCTGCATAAGGTCTATAAATTGGTTAACGGTATTACATCAATGTTAATTTTCTGATTTTTATAATTGTACCATGATTATGAAAGATGTTAACATTTGAGGAAGCTGGATGAGAGTATATGTGAGAATTCTTTGTATTACTTTGCAAATTTTTTGCAAACCTGGCATTATTTAAAGAAACCAAAAAATATTTTAAAATAATTATTGTGTAGTGGTTACTAGAGGGGAGGGGGAGGGGGAGGTAGATGGGGTAAAAGGGGTCAAATATGTGCTGACAGAAAGAAATCTAACTATGGGAGGTGAACACACAATATACATATAAATTTAAATGTGTATGTGTGTGTATACACACACACACACACACATGCTTACTATTAAAATGTACAGCCGAAACTTACTGTATTTCAGTAATGTCACCATAAAAAATAATTAATTAATAAAAAAACAGTATTACTGTAAAAATATAGAATAATTATTGTGTATCTTACACAATGCAATTTTATGGAAATATTAAACTTAGGGTTTTATTAAAGTAATGGGCACCAATGGGGAAACATTCACACTATAGGAAATGTAGCTATATATGTAAATTTTATGTTCTGTTTTATACCAGCTTTGTATAATTTTTCATAGATATATGCATAACAAAGCAAAAACTTTAAAGATAATATTGAAAAGCAGAATACAAAATTATCATATCTGCAGATATTATTACATTCTACTTCTACTTAGGAATGCAAGAGAATCGATTATAAGAACTACTAAGAAAATTCAGTTAGGTGGTTACAAAATAAATGTACAAGAATTGTTGTATCCTGTATGTCAGCAATAACAAGTTAGAAAATAAATTTTAAAATAAAATCCCATTCACAAATAAAACCTTTAGAACACTGGGAATAAACTCCTATTTTAGTAAGAGGGTTAGTAAGGAGTTTGGGCAGAACTGATACAATTGGTTAAATGTGGAATAAAATAAAGTGTATAAGCCATTGAAGGGTAGCAGAATATGCCACCCCAAAAATACGTCTTTTTGGCATAAGAATTACTTTGAGGTGATTATTTTTGAGAAATTGCAGACACAGGAGTTGCTTTAAAAACAGAGTAAAAGTTCCCCTTTAGTAAGGGAAATTTACATTAGAAAGGGGGCCTGTAGCAGGAACAGAGCTATGACCAGAGATTACTTTTTTTATTTGAAAGATTTATCTGCATGGCAGGGCAAACATTTGTTTACCCAACACTTCCTCTTCTCCTTGCTGTGAGTTGCCTCCTCTCCTCCTTTGAAACCTCAGGCTTCTACCCCTTTCCATAACTCAGGATGGTATATAAAACTGAATGGTCTGGCCACCTTTTGAGCCTCAGATCTTCATGAGACTCCCATATGTGCATATATACATAATTAATTTTTTTCTCCTGTCAATCTGTCTTTTATTACAGAGTAGTCTCAGCCAAAAATCTAGAAGGGTAGAGGGAAAATTATTTTTCTTTCTCTACATCATTACAAATACCCTATGAATTAAATAGTGAAATGGGAAATGTTTAACCATTGAGGAGAAATAAGCTAGACATCTTTAAAGTGAATAATTAATCTAGGGGGAAGGAATAATTTTAAGCACAAGTAGATAGAAGCTGTAAAGGAAAAGACTGCTAGCTCTGACTACATAAAAATTGTTAATTTATTTATTTCCACAAGACTATAAATAAAAATAAAAGAGAAATGACAAATTTGAAAAAAATGTAATATATGTGACAGACAAGGGTCAATATTCTTAATATGTAAAGAGCTCTTACAAATAAGCAAGCAAAAATACCCCAGAAAAAAATGGTAGGAGACATGGACAGGGTAGTAATGAAAGAACAACAAATGGCAAATGAGTGTATGTGTGGAGAAAGAGAGAGAGAGAGAGAGAGGAGAGAGAGAGAGAGAGAGAGAGAGAGAGAGAGAGAGAGAGGAAAAGAGAGAAGCATAGAGGGAAGGAAAGGAGAGGAAGAATGTATGACTTTAGTAGTAAAACAAAGTATTAAAATGCAAATAAAATAATACTTTCATCTATAAAATTGGCAAAAAGTAAAAGGAATTATAATATGTGGGTTTGGTGAAGATGCAGATAAGGACACTCCCATAATGTATTGTGGATGATGATATAAATTAGTAAAACTTTTCTAAAGTGCCATTTGGCAATATAACAAGAACCATAATGAGATTTATTCACTTTGATATAGAACTTCCAATTATCTCAAGGATATATCAGAAGTGTTCCCAAGAAAGTATGCGTAATATTCAGTGATGCTTATAGGAGCAAAATATTGAAAACAATATAAATAGGCAACACTAAGAAAATGGTTAGGTAGGTCTGGTGCATTTCTCTATAAGATAAAATACCATGCACCTTCAAATATTAACCGACAAAAGTCAGAATTATTTAAAAAAATTATAAAATACCATATATGGTTAAGTAAAATATAATACAGCATAGAGTAATAAAAAGCATGCTACAAAATAGTACTACCATATAATTACAACTTAAATATATATATATGTTTAAAATATGTAAATACCTCTGCCATTTTCTACCATTTGGCTTACTTCAAATGTAACAAGAATGTCTGTTTTGAATATATTGTAAACCTGATAAGAGCAAAAAAATTAAAACTAGAACTGAAGTTGAAATACTGTGATATTTTAATAAAAGAAAATTCAATTAAATAATTTTAAGTCCTATGTATATATATATATAATTATTCATTCAATAAATATTTATCAAGCGCCAATTATGTGGCAAGTATTCTAGTAGACTCTGGGGATAAAATAGTAAACAAGAACAGCAACTTGTCCTTGTGCCATTTACACTCTGGTGCAGCAGTTGTATTCAATGTATAAATATACAAATAAACATATAACTATGGATTTCATTAAGTGCCTTGAAGAAATATTACAGGTTACTACTGTAGCACATAAAAGGAGAATGATTTGTTTGGAGGGCAGAGGGTGTACAGAGTGTACAAAAAAACCTAAAAGTCATTTTTCAAAATGTTAAAAGTGATTATTATTTTAATAGAATCATTAGTAGTTATTAGTGATTCTCTCTTTTTATCACTTTTGCTATATTTTCCTGAATTCCAGCAATAAACATACTTTACTTTTATAACTAAAAAAAATAAAATACTTAGAAGTACCTTTAACCAAAGAAGTGAAAGACTTATACACTGAAAACTATAAAATACTGACGACAGAAGTTCAAGCAGACGCAAGTAAATGGAAAAATGTGTCATGTTCATGGATTAGAAGAATTAATATTGTTAAAATGATCATGTTACCCAAAGCAATATATAGACTCAATGCAATCCCTATAAAATTCCCAATGCCATTTTTTACAGAAATAGAAAAAAAAAGATCCTAAAATTCAACAGTGAAACCACAAAAGACTCCACACAGCCAAAATGATTTTGAGTAAGAACAACAAAGCTGGAGACATTACACCTCCTGATTTCATAATATATCACAAGCTACAGTAATCAAAACAGTGTGATAACTGGCAGAAAAAAAAAAGAAAACAGACATATAAACCAATAAAACCAAATAGAGAGCCCAGAAATAAACCCACACGTATACAGTCAACTGACCCTCCACAGGTACAAGAATATGCAACAGGGAAACAATAGTCTCTTCAATAAATGGTGTTGGGAAAGCTGAATATCTACATACAAAAGAATGACATTAAACCCTTATCTTACACCATATGCTGAAGTAAACTCAAAATGAATTTTTAAACTATAAAACTCCTAAAGAAAAACATAGGGAAAGAGCTTAACATTGGTCTCAGCAAGGATTTCTTGGATATGACACAAAAAAG
This sequence comes from Eonycteris spelaea, assembly GCA_003508835.1. Classification (NCBI taxonomy): domain Eukaryota; kingdom Metazoa; phylum Chordata; class Mammalia; order Chiroptera; family Pteropodidae; genus Eonycteris; species Eonycteris spelaea. The sequence continues at coordinate 2,918,686 of PUFA01000200.1, forward strand.
TATATACAAAAAATAAATAAATAAAAATAAACATGTGGGACTGCATCAAACTAAAAAGCTTCTGCTTGGCAAAGGAAATAATCAACAAAATGAAAAGACAAACTATGGAGTGGGAGAAAATATTTGCAAGCCATATAGCTGATAAAAAGTTAATATCCACAATATATAAGCAATTCTTAAAATTCAGTAGCAAAAACAATTACCCAATAATTTAATTAAAAACTGGCAGAGGACTTAAATGGACATTTTCCAAAGACATACAAATAGTCAACCAGTATATGAAAAGGTGCTCAACATCACTGATTATCAAAGAAATTCAAATCAAACCACAAAGAGATATCACCTCTTGCCAGACAGAATAGCTATTATCAAAAAGATAAGAAATGAGTGCTGGTGAGGTTGTGGAGAAAAGGGAACCCTTCTATACTGCTGGTGGGAATGTAAATTGGTACAGCCACTATGGAAAACAGTATGGAGGTTCCTCAATATATTAAGTTGAACTACCTTATGATCCCACTTTCCCATTTCTAAGTATACTATATACCCAAAGGAATTAAAAATCAGGATCTCAAAGAGATATCTGCACTCCCATGTTCATTGCAGCATTATTCACAATAGCCAAGACATGGAAGCAACCTAAATGTCCACCATTCAATGAACATATAAAAAAAACATGTGGTTGTCTTAGTCAGTTTGAGATGCTATGACAAAGTATCAGTAGACTGGGAGGCTTAAACAGTAATTTATTTCTCACACTTCTGGAGGCTGGAACTCCATGATCAGGGTTCCGACAGTCAGATTCAGGTGAGAACCCTCTTCCAGATTTCACACAGTCAATTTCTCCTTATGTCCTTACATGGCAGAAAGAGAGCAAGAGAGCTCTCTGTGGTCCCTTTTATAAGGACACTAACACCATTCATGAAGGAAGGTACCACTCTCATGACCTGATTATCTCCCAAAGGCCTCATCTCCTAACAGCATCACATTGGGTGTTAGGATTTAAACATATAAATTCTGTAGCTACACAGACTTTCGGTTCACAACAGTGGTATATACATACAATAGAATATTATTCAGCCTTTAAAAAGAAGAAAATCCTTTCGCTTATAACAATGCAAATGAACCTGGAGCTACATGAAACAAGCCAGGCAAAGAAATACAAATACTACACGATCCCACTGATAATGAGGAATCTAAAATAGTCAAACTCATAGAAGCAGAGGTAGAATGGTGGTTGCCAGGGGGTGAGGGTAGGAAGAAATCGGGAGGTATTAGCCAAAGGGTACAAAGTTTCAGTTGTGCAAAAGAAATAAGTCCTAGAGATCTACTGTATAGCACACTGTCTATAGCTAACAATACTGCATTGTATACTTAGTAATTTGCCAGGAAAGTAGATCTTATGTTAACTATTTTTATCATAAAAATGAATAATAAATAAAGAGGGTGGTAGAAAATTTTTGGACATAATATGTTTATAGCATAGATTGTGGTGATGGCTTTATTGGTGTGTATTTGTCTCTAAACTCATCAAATTGTTCACATTAAATATGTACAGGTATTTGTATGTCAATCAGACCTCAATAAATTATTTTAAGGAAATAAACAGTAAATATAAAAGAAAAACATAACAGGATAAAATAGATATTTTAAATATTACTGCTCAATTTGCCAATCCTCCAAAAGTCATGCTGTCTAACAAGGGCAAGCTGACTTGCTTAGAAAGGGTCCCTGTGTATATCTTGCCCCTGTGGCCTGATGCATACAGAGGGACACCTGAGTAATAGTCTGGTCCAAACTGCTCTTCAAGTCTTCTTTTAAATTTTGTCATAACATAAATCCCTCTACCACTGGCTTACCACAAATATGAAAAGAAAATCTATTTTGAACATACTGAGAATATACTAAAAGCAAAAAATTTAAACATAATTGAAACTGAAATACTGTGATAGTACAAAAAAAGGAAATTCAATAATATGATTTAAAAACCATCTTTGGAGTAAACTCCCATCGGATGAAAAAGATCCTGGGATGATTTGTGTGTAGCAATATCCCCCAACCTTTACAGGATGTAGGTTCAAAAGAGAAAGCTGGTAAACACTGGATAGAAAGGAGGTCAATTCAGACAAAGCATGATCTCTAAAGATCAATTAATGACATCAGAACAACAATAACAACAACAAAAAAAACAATGGAAATATATCATGGCCTAGCCAATGCAAACGTACGTTTTAATACTATTTAGCAGAATCTCAAATTGAGAAATGCAAAGGGTCAAAAATTAGGAGGCTTTCAATCAACTGCCATAAGTTGCCTTGGTGGTAACTAGAGCTAGTTCTAAATATCCTGGTCCTCCACCTTCTGAGCACACACACAGTAGGATTGAAATTTCTCAACACATTTGGAGAATTTAACTTCTATCTTCCCATTTGGGTTGGCCAAGTCCTTATGAAATGTGCAAGAAAGTAAGGAGGGACAGGTGTCGTTGTGATCATAGAAGCCTGTATAAGGATGGAGGCTCAAGCATTGTAAGTGATTATAATGAACAGTTCCTGTAAGTTGTTGGGTGTAGAGCATGGGCAATAAATGTTTTTCTGTTATGCCTCTGAGATTTCGGGGTTATTCATAACTATAACAAAACTTAACTAATGCTGACCCATACTTTTATTAATCAAAACCATCAGCTGTCCTGAATCAAATTTATCTAAACCTTTATTTCTAGTAATAAAAAATTTAGTTGCTGGTATCCAGTTGGTTACAAAAAGGAGATTGTTCTTACTTTCACAAGACAGTGAGAAAGAATAGCTCGTAATTAATAGCACAGGCTTTGGAATTTGAAAAAAAAAAATAAGAAAATTGTGTTCAAGTCATATTACTAGCTCTATGCCATGGGCCAGTCTCTGAGCATGGATTCTTTTTCATCTATAAGTTGCACAGTAACAGCAACCATTTTATTGTATGGAGAAAATAAGACAATTGATATGAAGCACTTGGCACAGTGGCCAGAAGACAGTGAGTGTTCAGTAAATGACTATCAACATCATCATCATTATTACTTCTTGGTATATATTTATGATCTTCCTTTTGAAATATTATAAGACCAATAACTCGTTAACCTTATGGCTCTTCACATATCAGAGATAAGCATTTTTTGCATGCAAACATGCCATATTTATTGATTCTTCCTCAAAAGAAGAAAGCACTGTTGATAGAAATGAAATATCAGCCTCAACTTGAATATATACCCAAGATTTTGTAAGTCATTACAATGTGTTTTTGAGAGTTGCCACTTCACTGCTCTATAAAAAGCTTCCTGGAAAAAGTATTAACAGATGGCCTCTTACTCTCTGAGACTCTTAGTAGCACACCAGATGGCAACCCAAATGAGAAGATTCAACTTAAATTCTCCAAATTGAAGGAAATGTGACACTAGCTTTTTAATAGGTGTGCAGCATTGAAGGTAGCAAAGAAATAATCAGTTAAGATAAAAAAAATCATTTTCTCTCCTTATTTCAATGTGGAATACAGTCTTCATTGTCTCACCAGCTTGCCAGATAGTTCATATAAAATGCTGGAAATGGTTTGCCCAACACAAACAAATTTTATTTGAAATGACTGACAGATTTATGAGGTGTAAGGCTAGCCTAAAGAATGAAAATACAAGGCAGTGCCCCAGGGACGGGTGCTCTGTACTACAGACACTCCTTTCTCTTCAGGACCAGTCATTTGTTTGAAACATTTTGCTCTTATTGTTAGAAATATTTGGCCTCAGCTCAACTGTCAAACTTTTGACAGGGAGGTAATAACTGTTCTGAGACACTTATCTTTCCAGATGTCCAAACTCACCTATGGCTAAATAAAAGCCTGACCTGGGGATTCCATCACTACTATACAAATTCTCCCAGGTGCCTTTGCATTCCAAAACAATCCTGCCTCATTAGAGTTCAGGAAAGGCAAACAGAGTTTTCATATAGGCTTAGAAAGGTGTCCTTCTACCATCTTAGGCTACATGAGTCAATGAGGATGTTTTTGAATATTGGATAATCTCCAAATATCAATGTTTCAATAGGCCATAGACTCCTCCGAAGTTGGCATTCAACTATTCTATTCTGCAGATCATTTTGGATCTTTAAATATGGAAGCCAATAGAGCACGTCACACTTTTAGCCAAGTGGGTAGAAATATGGTCTGCAGTACAAACACTCAACATTAAAATATGCATGTATACTCTCTGAGGCAAGTGGTGAATCACAGCCTCCCTGACTACACAACGCTGCTGTCCTCTTCTGCCTCAAGTACAATTCTAGTGCAGGGTTAGGGTCGGCACAAAGGAAACATGACAGCCACAAACCACATCAAATTTCCAGAAGCTCCTTCTAGTTTTCTTGAGAGCTCCTCAGACAGCTTAAAGCAGTGAAAAGCAGGGGGTGGATTCATCCTCTTCTTTCACAGACCCTTCATACCTGTGGGCTATAAGCTAAGACTGTGGGTACCCTGTAATTGGAGGAGACAGACATGGCTCCAGGGCTCCTGAAAACAGATACTGTCTAACGGAAAATGAGTCAACTGAAACGGCTGACCAGCATAGGAAACCAAGTTCAAAGAAGTACAAGTTGTCATGTATATCCAGCATTATCTAAGAGGGAAAAATTTTAAATCCAGGGTCACTAGGAGATGATTTTTACTCTGGAACAGGGACAGATCACTACCATGACACAGTTCAGACTGAGAACCAGACTGCAGAACTGGAATTTTTAACCTAGGATCCATGGTCTTTTAGCATAGGTCTTCAGGAGTTCAATGAACTCTATGAAATCGTATGTATAAATGTGTATATACATCTGAGCTTGTGGGGGTGTGAAGTAAACCATTTCCAAAATGGTCCATGACTCAAAAAAATGTTAAAAACCACTTCTCTAGCTTCATGGTTGGTGAACACATGGAGGTACTGGGAGGGTGGTGTGCCCGGAGTGGGTGTAGAAGCTCCGTGCTGCTCTTCTCTCACATACCTTGCCCTATGCATCTCTTCCATTTGGCTGTTTCTGAGTTGCATCCTTTACAATAAATCAATAATAGTAAGTTTCTTTTTTAAAAAAAGTCTTCTAGAATATGGTGACCTAATAAAAAAGCTCTTCTTGAGAAACTGCCCACCACTAACTGTCACCTCTAAATGGCACATAGGTACCTAGACAGCATCATTGCACTCCCTAAGTTGCAACAATGCAATGCCTAAATCATACCAAGCATGACCATTTCTATTATTCCTAAGGATTTTCAGAGAAGGTTTAACCACTTCTCTCAGTTATAGTCCTCAAAGTAAAATAATTCTGTTATTTGCTACCCAGTTCTCACCCACAAATAAGTTTGCCTTTTCTGTAATGTTAATTGGCTCATCTTCCAGAAATTAGAAGAGAGGCCTGGTGGTAGGCTAGTTTTCCTCAATCCAAAAATGTCTGGGTTTTATTTACCATGTCATGTATCAGGGCTCGAAAAGAGGTTACATTAATATCATAATAATTAAATGAAAACATGATTGCCAATTAATAGCAGAGGACAATGTATGAACTTGCAAACTACACAGATGCCCTCTCAGACAAAGAAAGCATTTATATAAAGTCAAATATGCTGATAATAACATCACATATTTATCATGGTGGCAGATGCAGGCAAAATCCCACAGAGAAAGCCTTCCTCTTGGCTTCAGCATTGGCTGCTATCCAAAATTCACAGACTATAAACAATGAAAACCTTTCCATGAAGAAAGTTAGAAGTGGGACTCACTTGGGGTCCCTGACTTTCTGAGGAAGTGCTCAAGCCATAAGTCAAAGTAACATTTTCATCAGCCCGAGGTGGCAGGCAGAATAAATGACCTGGCCATGAATGCACACGTTGAGAGGGAACCATGAGAGGGGCCCTCAGGAAATACCTGAGGAATGCTGACTCCCATCTCAGTGGGCCTGGGCTGGAGAGCAAGGCCCTATTGAAGGTGTTACACCACAGTGGAAAGCTGAGCTCCTGCGAGCCTGTCTCACTCACTCCAGTGAAACACAACGGCTTCATTGTTGACTTTCTGTGGAAACAAGTTTCTGGTTTTACTAGCAGCCTAATTCAGGGAATGTGCTGGCTGGGCTTTTATGTTATATGAAGCTAAGAAGGTTGAAGATGGCCCGAAGTCAGGTTGTAGGCACTAAAGCCTAATGATGGTTGAACCCAGGAGATTACAATTTTCTCCATGATTACTGCTGCTCCAGGTGAGCAGATGTCCACATATTTTACGCTATAGTTTCCTGAGGTGTTGACACTTTCCAGCTTTTGAAGATGTAAATTTGTGATGTGTGAAATGAAAAGTACAGTAACAGTTCCTTTGAAAACCTAAAAGAAAAAAGCCATTTAGGAAAAATTCTTTCCCCTTGAGGTCACTGGGTTGATTCCACCTCAGGCTGGTTGTTACCAAACCTCATTACTAAGGCTTATTTTTTAAATATCAAAGTTTCAGGGCATTGAGAGAAGAGGGGAGAAAGTGGTGCTGAGAGGAGGCTGAGGGGAAAATGGGATGACCAGAACTCTCAGCAGCTGGACCAATTAGGGTCCAGACCCCAAAGAAGGAGTCTATTATTGCTGGGAAGCCCAGAAAAATGGTCTTGAATCCACAAGGAGTTTGTGGAAATGAACCCTCATTCTTTTTTCAAGCACTGAAATACCTGCAGGATGTTGTTGGGGTGAAGAAAGGGAATGGGGTCATCTCCTACTGACCAGTGAATCACAAGACCCTAGGGTCTCACTTAGGAAGAATGGAAAGTTGAAGGTAATCATGGACACCTATGACTTCCAGAATACTTGCAGTCATAGAATTGAGGTTCCAAAGATCTATGCATAGATCCCATAAAAGGAAATATCACTAGGAAGTTTAGTGAGCACTTACAAATGCTCACTTAGGGTTTTTCTTGGGCAGTGATGGGTAGAAAAGAGCAAAACCATGGAGAGCTGTGGATGCTCGGTGCTGGCTTGACTCCTCATGCACCGACTTCCCAGTGCCTCCATCAGAGTTATTATTGGTAACATAATATGGGACAATCCCTGAAATACATTGTAAATACACATGCAAAGACAAAAAAAACTACACATGTAAAGTGTCTGGCACAGCATATAAGGGTCAACACATGGAAGATATTGTTATTAATACATAGTTGCTTGAAACTGTGCCCAAGTTCCACTATTGGATTGAGTTCCGTGAGAGCAGATACCTCTTGGTATCTCCCAGTGTATAAAGCCTAGTTCCTGAAAGGTAGTGCCAATGTAGTTTGTGCTCATTAAATGTAAATGTTTTTCAATGAATGAGTGTGTGTGTGGGAGAGAGAGAGAGAGAGAGAGAGAGAGAGAGAGAGCGAGAGAGCAGGGAGGGAGGAAGGAAGGAAGGAAGAACACCACATAGGTATTGCATAAAAAATCTTTCTCTCATGTTCCACATCAAATCAATACTGCTCGTTGTACCTCCTAACATCTTTAAAGCTCTTCCTCCACTTCTATCACCGCTGCCACCATCCTGCCATCAACTCTAACTTGACCTATTCAAAGTCTCCTAACTTCAACCCATCTCAATTAGACTTCCAACTATGCTTCACTCTGCAGTCAATGTGATCTATTTAAAGTCCATATCTGGTCATTATGCCACCCTTCTTTTAAAAACATCTTTTTGAATCCATTGCACTTGGGATAAAGACCAAACTCCTTTCTGTGGTGTGGCAAATTAAAGACTTACGCTGGATCTGAGCTGCAGAAAAATAGAATACCAGCATGACCACAGTCATGGGACTCTTAAAAGCAGGACACAAGGGAGGCTAATTCAACTCCCAAGGACTAATGCCCATTCCAGGTAGCATCTGCTGAAGAAAGCCCCACTCTACTCACACATCAAGGACATCTGTGTCTGAGACTGAGCAGAATAAAAAATTAGAGAGAATAAATTTTGGACTTTAATTTCTTTAGAGTTAAGAATTCTAAGCTTTAGACTTCACTTACAAGGAGAAGAGATGTAAATTTTGGAACTTTTTTGGACATGAACTTATAAAAACAAGAGAATCTAATTTATTTTTGTTTTCCAACATTTTAATACTATATGCAATTGTAACCTAATGCATCATCTATTATTCTAATAGTAACCCAGTTTTCAATTATGGATACATATATTTTTGTGCAGCTCATCTTATTCTCCCATCCTTAGTTCATTTCATAATAAAAGTAGTATAATGTATCTCTTTTTTTTCAATTTTAAAATAAACATTTCCCCCAGGGAAATCATCTATTTATTTATTTATATTTTCCAAATTTTTTATTGCGGTAAAATACAGACAACATAAAACTTACTACATTAACCATTTTTAAATGTTCCATTCAGTAATATTAAGTCCATTCATATTATTGTGTAATCATCACCACCATATATCTCCAGAATATTTTTCATGTGGCAAAACCAAAATTCTGTACCAATTAAACAATAGCTCCCCTTGACCTCTCCTCTCAGCTCCTGGAAAACACCATTCTACTTTTTTTTTACTTTTAATTTTTTACTCTTCTTTTTTTCTCCCATGCTCTAGCCTTTGGTAACCACCATTATATTCTCTGTTATTATAAGTTCAATATATATTTTTAAATTCTACATATAAGTGAAATCATGGAATATTTGTATTTCTCTGTCTGGCTTATTTCACTTAACATAATGCCCTCCAGATTCATCCATGTTATTGCAAATGACAGGATTTCCTTCTTTTTTTTTAAAGTCTGGATCATACTCCATTGCATATTATATATCATATTATACATATCATATCTCACATCTTCTTTATCCATTCACCCATTAGCAAACAGGTTGTTTTTATACTAAACCTTAGTTATTATAAATAATGCTGCAATGAGTATGGGGTCCAGATATCTCTGAGATAATGATTTCACTTCCTTCAGATATATACTCAGAAGTAAGATTGCTAAATCGTATGGTAGCTTTATTTTTAATTTTTCACGTAACCTCCAAATTGTTTTCCATTGTGGCTGCAATAATGTACGAGCCCACCAACAGTGCATGAGGGCTCCCTTTTCTCCACAGCTTCACCACACTCGTTATCTCTTATCTTTTTGATGACAGCCATTCTAACAGGGCTGAAGTGATATCTAATTGTGGTTTTGATTTGCATTTCTCTAATGATTAGTGATGTTAATTCCCTTTTCATGTACTTATTGGACAATCCTATGTCTTTGATACAATGTCTATTCAGGTCCTTTGCCCATTTTTAACCAGGTTATTTGTAGCTTTGCTATGGAGTTGTATGAGTTATTTATATTTTTTGGATAGTGACCCTTTATCAGCTATATGACCATGTCACTTTTGGGTTGAAGCTTGAAGAGCCAGTGCATAATGCTCAAAAAGTAATCTCCCTCAAGTACTTTAAGGGAACCCATTTATTTGTCAACGATTGTCATGTTCACAGACGTCATTATCTCTTCATTAAAGCAGTTTCCCAAAGCTACTTTCTGATCCTGAGTTGTCAGTGTGGATTGTTTTTTCTAGCATTCATCAATTTGTAATAAATTCCAATAAGTGTTTTTTTGCCACATCACCTTAATTTGTTGGTCAAATATTTATTGAGCACCTTTCAGTTACCATGCTAGGTGTCGGGGTATCAATAGTAAACAAGAAAGATTTGGTTCCTTCCTTCAGGAAGCTGGAAAGTACTCTGGAGAAAAAAAAAACTAGGGTTTTTTGCGAGTGTATAACATGGGACTTGACCTATCCAGAGAGGATGGTGAAGGCCTCCTGGAAAATATAACATTTTCGCTGAGACCAGAAAAAAAATACAAATTAGCTTGACATGGCATCTGTCAGTACAATCTTGATTAAATGGAATATTCAAGAAATAGGGTATTTAGGTTAATTAAAGTTCTAGCTTTTTAATTAAATAATTAATTATACCTCATTTATAAAGACTGGATTTCTAGTACTTTCATATCTATTTTTTTCATTTTACTGCTGCTACAGAGTCTTAATGAGAGAGATTAAGAATGATTTATTCTGTTTTTGTAAACACTTTCTGTGCTCCACCCATGTCTCTTACTCTTTCCATTCCCATGCATGCTGGCCTGAGTGCCAATTGCCAATACCTGAGTCTCTTTGCCTGAGTGCTATCTCTGACCACCGGTGTCTGCACCACCTGCCCATAGGGCAGCCATGAAGGATGAGGAATTAGCCCTACAATGGAAGCAGCTCTCAAACAATGATTGATGACCCAGCTCCTTCACCCCTTGAGCAGGACAACTTGGAGGCACATGTTCTGCTCTGGTACCTAGAGCTCTCTCCAGAAGGAGTGAGCTCTTGTTGTCCACAGGATAACTTACTTGGATAACCCACCTGTTACTAGCTACTTTCCTTCCCTGTATCATTTCTTCATTCCTCTACAGGTGTTTCCTGAGACCACCTCTGTTATTGTTAATTTTATGTGTTGATTTGCCTAGGCCATGATGCCCAGCTGTTTGGTCAAACACCAGTTTATGTGTTATATGAAGATATTTTTTAGATGTGATTAACATTTAAATCAGTAAACTTTGAGTAAAGTAGATTCCCTTCCAAATGTGTGTGGGCATTATCTAATCAGTTGAAGGCCCTAAGAGAAAATGACTGGGGTACTCCAAAAAGGAAGGAATTCTGCTCCTGACTTCTTCAGAGTTGAGCTATAACATTAACTCTTCCCTTGGTCTCCAGCCTGCTGGCCTTCCCTGCAGATTTCAGACTTGCCAGCTCCCAATTTCAATTTCTTAAATCACAAATCTCTCTCTCTGTCTCTCTCTTTCTGTCTCTCTCTCTGTCTCTCTCCACACACAAATATAAATACAAATATATAGATGTTATAAGTATGTATATATATTATGTATATATACACACGTATACACATTAACATGCACACAAGTAGATAGCTAAGTGACTTGTTGAAGTCACAAAACTACTTAGCTGTAGAGCTCAGACTAGAAGCCCAATCTATTCACTAACACAATTTTCACTATGAAGATTTGGCAAACAGTTCCCCCACTTCTCTCTATTACCACTGCCACTACCCTGCCATCAATTCTAATTTGACCTATTCAAAGTCTCCTAACTTCCACCCATCTCAATTACCCTTCCAACTATGCTTCACTCTGCAGTCAATGTGATCTATTTAAAATCCATATCTGGTCATTATGCCACCCTTCTTTTAAAAATATCTTTTTGAATCCATTGGACTTCCTATGTCCATGACAGACATCATGAGTTGATCTTCCCTTTCCTTTGGACCTGGTCACATCTTCAGAAACTTTCTCAAGGCATACTTTAGGCAGCCTTTAGGGCCTGACATATGAGAGACCTATTTGCCATTCCTGCTCTGGACTATACTCAAAACCTTTCTAAAATGCATCACCACGACTCTGGAAGAGGCTGACAGTGCCTGCCTCATTTTCCCATCTCTGCTGCTTTACTGGATCCTTGAAGCTGGGATCCACTGTACTTTCTAGCCCCACCCCACCCTGCCCACTTACACTACAGACTTCATGCTGATTCAAGCCTACTCTCTTCTGATGGAGGCTGCAGAGACTAACCCTCCCCCACAAAAAACCCACACCCAAGGGTTGGACCTTGAATTCGTGTCACCCCCAGAGTCCAGATCTGATGGCCCATCCACAGCTGAGTCTAGCATGGACCTGGCCAAGAGTAGGTGGTACTCTGTGTTGATGGACTGAGAAAAGGAACACAATGGCAAATGAACACCTCTAAACACAGTGAGTTATTTCAAAGTCTCTCATTCCAGTGGCTTTAGGGGAGCTGACTAATAAAAGAACAAAGAAAGAGTCACAAAGCTGGTGCTGTTATTCTGGAGTCCCCACACACCAACCTAGAGCTCATTCAAATATTTGCCAAAGCGCTTACACATGTACTACAACTTCTCTTGTTATAGAATCTAAGGCAATGGATTTGGGAAAGTGGATTTGCAAGATAAACCTGGCAGAGATGGCCAATGCTAGTAGGTTAACAGTGGTAAGGAGAACTGGTATGGGGACCCCTGGCACAGTCAGAAATCCTCTGACTACCTCAGGAAACAAACCTGTTGACATTGGTCTGGGCAGCTACCTGAAGATGGAGCCTTGGACAAGGTCTGTTTTCAGTGCTGAAAAAAGCTAGGCCTTCCTCCATCCTGGTTGAAGGTAGAGGTGGGGAGGCGCTCTGCAGCATACACTGCTGCAGCACATCAAGAGAAAAGGAAGAAAAGGAAAGAGCTCTAGGTTGCAGGTTGAGTAGGCAACGATGACAGAGACCACCAGAGCCTTCCACAGAGAAAATGCTTTAACAAACAAAGCCGAGCCTCTGAGCCCTCACCCCCACCTTTGACCTGCCATCCTATAAGAAGAGCTGCATGCACCAGCTAGGGAAGTTAGGATGCTGAAAAATAGCATATCCAAGGCTCCCAACTAACTCTCAGTGGGAAAACAGGCAAACTTTTCTTCTATGTGAGTTCATAGTCTGCCAAGGTCTCTTTGATGAGGCCATAAAAAAGGAACCAAAAGCCATCTGGACCAAAGATTAGGAGACCAGAGTTCTAATGTCAGCATCCCCACTGACCCACAATGTCAAAAGCTGTCCAAATGTAGGGCAATATTGCAGTAGCATAACCACTCTAATGCTTTGGGTTTAAACAGCTGGACAATTCACCTGATCTGATCAAATACTAAAAACAACCTAGTGAGATAGGCAGGATGCATCATCCCCTTTATACATGAAGAGAAAGATGAAGGCTCAGAAATGTTAATGCACCTACATAAGGCTACACAGCTAGTCTGGGGTAGAGTCAGAATTCACATTCCAAAGTTAGGGCCCATTCTCTCCTGCTATGGTTTCTCTTACAAGCTCTCAGTGATCAAAAAGTGATGCAACAAATACTTTGTGAACACTCATGAGGCTCTGTTCTATGTTCTGAGAATACGATGGTAAATTAGCTACTACAAGGTCCCTACTCTCTGGACCCAATATTCTAGTGTCAGAAATGTACAATGACCCATTACCAAGAACATAACTCAAGTTCAGAAAATTGTGAGTGCTATGAAGGAAATGAAGCCAGATAATATGAGAGATGTGGCAAGCCTAAAGAGTGGGTGGGTAGGGAAATGAGGCAGGTAACATTTTCTATAGCCCAGGGCCCTTTGAGGAAATTGCACTCCTCTAGGCTATGCACATGTGAGTTCCACAGTAGGGCCAGCTATCCCCACCTCTGTCAGGTAGCCACCCCCAGCCCTGGTCCCCCCAACCCTCAAGCTCCAGTGGCCCTCAAGCTCCAGTCTGGCCTGGTACCATGCAAGTCTGGGACCCCACCGATCTAAGGAAATCAGGAAATGTGTATGTGTGAGAGTTCAGTTTGAAGTTAAATTCATCCCAGGATAGTTCTAGAAAGAACTAGAAAGAAAGATAATAAATCCATGACTGTACATTGCCACTCACCACGAACAGAGCTCCCATGCAAACGGCTGCCTTTCATAGGACTCTACAGTATGTCAGCTAGGAAGAATAGCTCATAGATGGGGAGACCCAGGACCAGGGAGATTTGTCCGAAGTCACCCCATGGGTCATGGTCAGGGTGAGAGTTTGAATCTCAGTAATGGAAGGGCAGAGATAGGAGCACAGTTCCTAACTTCCAGGTGCTCACAGCCTAGGTAGACAATGAAGGATGTTTCAAATAATCACCATACACTTGGATATTTGCAGAATAATAATTCTATTAACTAGCTGCATTTTTCAAGAGAATCCCCTAACTGGAGATCCCCTTCCCTCCAGCAGTGGTGGCCTGGGATGTGCAGATTGATCACTTTCAAGAGGGTCCCACCTTCTCCCTGACATCATGGAAAAAGAAGAGAAGACACACGGGCAGATGCCAGACCCTGGTCAGGTGTGGTATGCTCACCGAGGGCACCTGTTCTAAGTAAACAGGCTCAGAGATGGGAAGTAGTTTGCACAAGGTCATCTAACTCTCAGGTGGCAGAATGGGATCAACCTACATCTGTGTGGTCTCTTCCAGATCCCCCCAGGATTTCTCCTGGGACACCCGAAGGTCCAAGTAGACTCAAAAGAGCAGACCAGAGGTTGCAGGGGGTGGGGGAGGGAGGCTCTTCAGGAAATCTGGTTTATTCGCCAAACCAGAAAGTGGAAATCCCAGAGCTGCACATCCTCAGAGTCCCGGAGACCTCCAACCAGATGGTTGAGCCTTGTAGAGAGTCAGAGGAGGTGAGAGCATTAATGTGTTGTGACCTCAGAGACTTCAGGGGCCCCACATTTAAAATGCCTAGTGTGCCAGCTATAATACAACACAAATGTCCCTTCCCTGGCTGCCAAGAATTAAATTTATCCCAGGCCTGCGGTGGAGCCGGTGGTGATCACGCCAGGGGCAGGGCCTGCGTAGTGCAGTGTGTGTGCACAAAGCCTCCCAGAGTCAAGTCATGGTGACCACTGGTTAATCTCAGTGGGGCTGGGAATCAAGTCCCCCCGAGCTGGCGTACCTGTGTAAGTGTTAGGGTGAGGGTGGTACCCCCCAAAAAGTAGAACATTACCTGTAATTACCACTTCTCAGTGAGCAAACCCCTTCCTCTGAGACCCCCTTACCACTCACCAGGCAGGTTGGAGAGCCCATTTGTTCTGTGTGAACATGTGGCACTTACTACCGCCCACCTGAGATCATAACTCTTTGTGTCTAGCTTCAGCTTTGAACTATCCAGAATCTCTGGGTTCCCTCCTGGCAGCTCACTGCCAGCTGACGCCAGTCACTTCTCCTGTACAGGGTGGCCACAGTTTGCAAATCAAAACACAGACCTCCCAGTTATATTGGAATTTCTGGTAAACAATGAATCATTTTTTTTAAGTATAACCCATGTGATATTTGGGACATGTTTATAGTAATCAGTTATTCATTGTTCATCTGAAATTAATACCTAACTGGGAGCCCTGGATTTTATCCGGCAGCCGTATTCCTGCAGCCCACTTGGTGCCTGCTGTTAATACTGGTTGATGGAGAAAACAGTGTAATACACTGTTTTGCAAAAGTATTTGGAATACTACAGGCTTCAGCCACGACATTTCTCCCTCTCTTGTCATTTTTGGAGGGCGTTTGCACTATATATATTTCCAACAAAGGGCAGCACCACGGATCCATTATTATATATATATATATAAAGCCTGCATCTCAGGGGATGCAAATGAGACCCAGTCCCAGGGGGGGTAAAATGAGTTAGAAAGCAGTTAGAAAACAACCCCAGGGGATCTGAGACCCGCGCTTCATCTGCCGAGTCTTTTATTCTCGTTAATTCATAACAGTGTCTTTAAAATCCTGGACTCGAATTCGAGAACAGTCGGTGTGTGAGTGTGACAGTCGTTACTCCTAGGAGACACCCCTTCTGCCAGCTGGGCATACTCGGTGCGTTCTTGATGCCACAGCGGCCTCCAGTGGCTTCCTCGGGAACCGCATTCTGTCTCTGCACTGGGTTAGAGCTGGCGGGTGAGGTGCGGAAGCGCGGCGCCGCTCACCGCCCTGGGGCTTGGCAGTGTGGAAGCATCTCTGCCCAAAAGCATAAGTCCAAGAGTGCCACGTGGAAACAAAGCTCTTCCCTGCTGCTGTGAAGCCCTGACCAGGCCAGGGATGTATTTCATCTTGCCTGCCAACGCGTAACATATCTGCTGACCCAATTTTACAGATGTTCTCTTCAAAACGGACTCGGCTTTGTGAATATTTTTCTTCAACTCTCAAGCTGTGGTAATGGAAATGTCAAAAAAACCGCTTTAAATAAAATGAGAGACAGTTGGGCTCAGAATTGATTCTTCTTCTACCAGTCGGTTATGCTTAAATGGATAGTTGGGGGTGTGGGAAAGGTAAAACCACTGGAATTAAGACTCCCACCCGCTGCCTCTTCCCTCCAACCTAGCAGCCATTTCGCTTCATTTTCAACAAAGGGCAGCACCACGGATCCATTATTGAAAACACACGACTCCCATAGCCTTGTTCATTTTCATATACGTAGCTCGGGGCAAGAGGTTCTCTGCCACAGCTTCCCTTTGATTTGAAAGCAATATAAAGAATACAGGAAAATGAAAAATGTAACCACGGAGGGGCTGGCACTTGAGCCTTACACACCACACACACACACACACACACACACACACACACACACAGAGGCAATTTTCCAAATGGGTGGTCACCAGCCTTTCTCCTTTCACAAGTTGATCTTCTGGCAGCTCCATGGCTTTTACTTTGTTCATTTGCTCATAATTTCAACTGAAGCTTACCCCCTGGGTGGGGAGACTCAAGGGCAGGAAGGTTGCCTAAGCCAGAGCCTGTGCAGCAGCCACCACAGAGAACTGGACTTGGAGATGGCCATAGTGTAGACTTGGTGGACTTGGATCTGAGGTCTGCTTCGACTTGACAGTCTACAAATCCCTGACTGAGCAGGCTTCAGCTCCCCATATTGGAATAAGGAACTGCATAGGCGTCCTCCCAGCTCTGAGTCTCTGGTTCTAGTTTGTTCTTCTTCAAATTCTTTTGAAAAATTTTTTATGTACATTCATTTAGCAAACATATAAACAAACACCTAAAATGTGCCAGGCACCGGGTTAGAGGCTTAGCATAGGGAAATGAATAAGGAATGTCCCCTTTCTTAGAACTAGGTTGTTACAAAGCGACAGAAGTACTAGGAGAAAGATAAACCTAAACAGTAGGTGCCCTGATGATGGAGTGTCAATTTGTGCAAACTTTTTGGAAGCCAGTTTGGCACCAGCTTCTAGATTGTCCAATGCACACACTACATTAGTTGAGAGCCCTAGTTGCTTGACTGACTCTAGTTAAGCAGAAAAGTTCTGGATTTGTTTTTTAAAAGCCTGTTGAGTAACTCACAGAATCCCAGAGAAGGCTACAATGTCAGACCTAGGTAGAGACATAGGGAATCAGGCAGCTGCCACAACCACAGCTGAAATCACACCACAAAAACAATCTGGCACTGACACTACCATTAACACTGTCAGACACTGGTGGCTACTACTCATCTGCTATTGCTGCAGAGCCTGTGTGTTCTGTCATGCCACCACTGCTTCCTACTGTAGAGACAGAGTCACCAGAGTTCCTGCTTCACAAATCTGGGAGAGGGGTGTCTTCTTAGCCTGGATCGAGGTCACATACCCACTCTCTAGCCACAAGGGAACCACAGGAAACGTGGCCATCTGGAATTTTGTGCATCTACCGGAGCAAGTGTGCTCTGCCTCTCACCCAAAATAATATCATGGGACTTTCCTCAGCAGAGCAAGATATTTATGATGCTGGTAGCCTAAATCATGATAAATGTCCTCTACACATGCATCTTGACCAGGAAATTCCATTTCTGCAATTTAATACTTTAGAGTTATGTTAATGCTCACACAAGTACTCTCATTCATTCCATTAACATTTGTTGTGGGGTTATGATGTGCTATGTATTGGGAGAAAATGGCACAAAAACACTCTGTGCCCCCATGGAGCTTACCAGGGGTGGGGGTGCACATACAAATGAAGTAATTACATAAATGAGTGTGCAAGAACAACTGAGCTGAGGACTCAGGAAAAGTGGTAGGGGTATGCTGCACCTTGACCTAGTCAAAGTTATTATGGAAGAATGGCCTTGGGAAGGGAGGGTCAAGCAGGCTCTAAAGATGGAGTAGGAGTCAAGACAAGGAAGTATGGCAGGTTCGTGGGGATGAAATCATAAAGGGTATATACAAAGGCCAGGTTAGAGTGTTTTCTGCTTGTCGTCATTTCAATGGGAAGCTATTGAACACTATATTTGGGAGTGGCAGTGGGCAGTGACATGATAAGATTTGTATTTTGCAAAGATCGTCTTCAGAACTGTAAACTGGACTGTAGGCAGCAGAAATGGAAGAGGAAGTGATCAAGTGTCCAAGTGATAGAAGATGGTGGCACAGAATGGCAGAGGTAGAGACAGAGGCCTGGACAGGTTCAGAATATACTGAAGGAGGTGGACATCCACATGGTATTTTGGTGGATGTCTATACCATGTGGAGTTGTAGAGCTTGCAGGCCCCTTGGCCAGCAGAATCATGAAGGTCATGAAGGCTGAGTAGAGCAGTAGTCTTTGCATTAATTTTCATAGAAATATTCATATTTATAAGCTGTCATGGGAGATGAAGGAAAATCCGAAGTTTCAGGTTTTGTCCTCCAGAAAATAGCATCACATGCTCATATGAAAATGCTTCAGATTTGCATGTCATAGAAAGTTGGGGTTAGAGAAACCCCTTATAAACCATGCAGCATGAAAAGCAGGTTGTAAAATAGGATGTAGGAAAACATAAAATGTATACTAGCATCCAATTGTTTAATATATTATGCATAGAAAGGGCTACACCAGGTTAACACTGATGTTACATTATTGCCTTTGCTTTCATATGTTTCTAATTTTTCTATGATGAATATGTAAATATTATTGCAATAAGGGAGGAATCCAATATTACTTTTTAAAAGAAATTACCTAGTGTATATAACTTCTACAAAAGAGAAAACAGAGACAGGAAAATCTCTCTTGATATGAAGAAAGGAAAATCCAACCAACTACCTCTATAGAAACCTTTTGTGTTGTTTTGAACTCTTCATCTTTATTTAAAAGTTCCCTGCCCTCCTTAAAGATTTTTTAAGGCTATACGCAAAGGGCCACTCATTTTATATGGTCAACACATTATTTAAATAACTGGATGTAAATGCCCTAAGTCATGAAAGTCTCAGAGACAAAAGGAGTTTTTAGTAATTAGTCGTGCTCTGACAAAGGATTGCCTGTGTCCAGGTTTCTCGACTTTGGCAATAGTGCCATTTGGGGCTAGATGGTTTCTGATGTGGGGGCTAATCCTGTACATGCTTCATATCGCCCCTGGCCTCTCCCCCACTCAATGCCAGTAGCACTGACTAGATCTTGCTTATATACCTCAAGTTATAGATAGCTAGCCACAACCAGGAGCAGACTCTTCTTTCTATCCAGAAGCTGCTGTTAAAGTTCAACCTTCCACTGAACAGCCATCTGTCTCCTTCAGTGTCCAGTGCTGTTTTTTTTTTTCCTTGGGGCCATTAAAGAGCAGATCCAATCTCTCTTACCTATGATGGTTCTGCAGAGATTTCAAGATAGTGTCATCCTCTGCCCCCACCAACCCCCTCACCTGCTCCAAAATCTTTTCACTCCCAAGTTGAGCATTCTTCCTTAAGCTGTTCCTGATGTGCCACACAGGGTCTCCTGTTTGACCACATTTCTGTGAAAGCTCTGGGTCCTTGGGTAAACACAATTCTCTAGGTGCTGGCTGATTGTGGAGGAAGAACAGCTGACCACCTACCTCCTCCAAAATACCCTATATATAGCCCAGCATTCCTTACCCTTCCTGAAACATTGTCTTCATACTAAGCTGCTCACCACAATGCTAAATGTTTGTATGAATGAAACTGCACCCTCGGGTCATCCCTTTTTAGTGCCTAGGCTCTATGGCCCACCTGTTAGTCTTATATTTATCCAAATCAAACTTTGCCAATTCATAAGAAACTGGTAACTGTGCTTGCCTCTGAGGACAGAAGACAGCTTGGGGATGAGATGGAGGTAAAAATGACTCTTCCCTGTATATATGTGTGCGCCTTTTAAACTTTTTACCATGTGCATGGATTACCATGTCACAATAAATAAGCCAGCGAATAATTACACTGCACACATTTCACCTGCTCAGCTTCACCCGATTCTTCCAGCCTGTGCCGATCCAGCTGAAAATTTACAGTGTCTTCGCTCAAAGCCATCTGGAGGAAAGGAGGGAAGAGAAAAGCCAAGGACTGAGAGGAGGAGGGCCAGCCCCTCGTCATCCTCCAGAGAAATCTTGCCCACTGTAGCCGAGGTGAGGCTCCTCCAGTCACTCGCTCATCTCTCGGCGCACACCCTAAAGCTTTTAAGAGACTAAACGTGAACGTACGCTGGGTCTATACCCCAAAGAAAGAAAAGCAGAGACTCAGACATGGTTGCACCACCATAACCATGGCAGCATTATTTGCAATAACCAAGAGGTAGAAACCACCAAAGTGTCCATCGAAGGGTGACTGGACAAACAACATGGGGACTATCCACTACGAAACGTTGCTCAGACTTTAAAGTGAAGGAAATGCTGCAAGATGCCACCACATGGAGGCACCTTAAGAATATTACTCTAAGTGAAGTAAGCCAGACGCAAAAGGGCAAATGCTGCATGATTCCATTTTATGAGTTCTCCAGGGTAATCAAATTCATAGGGACAGAACAGGATGGCAGTTACCAGGCATTGGGAGGAGGGGAAGCATGAGGAGTTGGTGTTGAACAGGAACAGATTCATTTTGCAAGAAGAAAGTACTTCTGTGGAGAGATGGAGGTGGCAGTAGCGTGACAATGAGGAGGTACTCAATGCCACTGAACTGAACGCTTATAAACGTTTAAGATGGTACATTTCACGCTAAGGGCATTTCACCACAATTTTAAAAAGTGCATGCAAACATCGTAAATGTCCATATCTGTACATATGTACGTGGGCAGGAAAAAGAGCAGAAAGAAATGCACAAATGTCGATCAACAGGGGCTATACTCGGGAGGGTGGGCTTTTTTCATCATCACCGTTTTCTACATTGTCCACAATGAGCACATGTTACTCTGATAACGATGTGGAGAGAAGAGATAAACCAAAACACAAAGCAGCAAAGGGAAATGAACGTTTATTCGGTCTCCAGGTTAGGAGGGGTCTCCATGTTTAACAGGAAAAGATGGGGGGAGGGAGTGGGGGACATAGGAAAAAAGCAATTTGTTTGCTTGCTTAAAAAGTGAAACCCATTACCAAAATTTAAAGGTGAATGTGCACGCTGGACATACAGAGACCCAGCAATCATACTGACAGAACATGATCAGGCTCACCCAGAAGCAAAGAATCAGACGGTTAAGCAGGATACCTCTTTCATCTATTATCGTTAGGGGTGCATTTGTTCTTGTTGTTCTTGATGATGCTTTGTTGGCTGATTGCTTTTTATGGTTTTTATTTGTGCACTTGTTTGCTTTATTTTCAGTTTTACTTCCCTAAGGTAGCAGGAGAGTAGAGAAAGGAGAGAAATAGAGAAGCTTTTGACTGCTTGGCACCGAGAGACTATCCTACGGGAGCAATTCAAAATACATAAAAGCATTTTATTCACAAAGTTGTTCATCAGAACATTATTTACAATACTGAAAATTTGGAAATCACATAAATTTCCGATAATCCAAAGAAGGTTAAGTAAAGTATGATAAACACTGCACGATAAAATAAATTACCACTGGTACAAAGTATCTTTGCAAAAATCTGTAATAACCACATACTAATAAGTGAAAAAACAAGAATACAAAATTGCATGGTAAAGCACATAGCGTGATGACAACGATGTAAAATATTCACACACGCCCCAAAGATGATATTAAGTGACTATTGGGGTAACGTACCGATGTGTTTTCTGACCTTTTACTAAATTTCTGTTTTCCAATTTCTATACAATTAACCCAATATTATGATCAGGAAATACATGCTGTTTTTAGAGTAAAGGGAGCACAAGATTCTTCAGTGACGTCATTTCATACCACGACACGGTCTAGAATCACAAACCCTCAGCCTCTCGGAGGTGGGGGCATGGGAGCAGGATGTGAAGAATGGTCATGGAAGGATGGGGAAGGGAGCAGGGGACAACCTAGGGGTGGACAGGGAGGTAGGGGTCGGCACAGGAGAGTGTGGGACCAGTGTGCAAACTGGTCGGCCGAGGAAAGGGGCTTTCGTGGAGTCAGGGAAGACGCCGATTTCTCAGTGAAGGTCTGTGCAGACCTGGTAGTAGGCACTAACGGTGTTCTCAAAGGGCAGGATCAAAGAGGGACTTCAGGAAGACACATGGATTCTTTAGGGACCAGGGAGGAGAGAGGAGGGGTGGGTAAACTACTCGGGATAGGCTGGGGCGATGGCCATGGCGTGGAGAGGAAGAGGCTGATTGCCAGAGCGAACTCCTACGCTAGGCTGAGACCGAACACACTTCACTCACCTCTGGACACATCTTTGCAGGCAAACACAGGGTCGAGAAGAGGCTTACAGGAGGGCCTTGCCCAAAGCCAGGTGGATGCAGCCCAAATTCAGAGTTCGCCCAGGGTGGCTCCATGAAATCAACTTTCTGCCACGACAGAAAGCTCCTAGAGCTGTGCTGTCCAGTATGGTGACACAAACCACATGTATGTGGCTGCTGAGCACACGTGAAGTGTGGCAAGTCCAACTGAGAGTATGCTTTGGAAATGCTTCTCTTTCTAACTACTTTAAAATCAAATAGCCACGTGTGCCTGGTGTCTCCTGGACGGCACGCACGTAAGGCAGTGTTTCTCAGACTGTGGTCTTCCGGGAAGCAGTGTGACTGATAAGAAATGAAATGATCCAGCCCCAGCCCGGACGTACTGAATCAGAACCTCTGTGGGGAGGGCCCAACACACCGATTTACCAAGCCCTTGGTGTGCTTCCGATCCACGCTCATGGTTGTGAGCCACTGATTTAAGGCCATTCACAATTTCGGGGATCACTCATGCTGCTTTCAACCAGACTGTATAAAACAACTCTTGCTGCAGTGAAATGACGCTT
Organism: Eonycteris spelaea; assembly: GCA_003508835.1. Classification (NCBI taxonomy): domain Eukaryota; kingdom Metazoa; phylum Chordata; class Mammalia; order Chiroptera; family Pteropodidae; genus Eonycteris; species Eonycteris spelaea. The sequence continues at coordinate 2,941,393 of PUFA01000200.1, forward strand.
TCTGCAAACACACTGACTGGGGAACCATTTATAAAAGATGTCCAGTTCAGTGGGATAGGAGAAAGGTTATGTGAAGCAGCAAAGATATGGCTTCTCTAAGTCAAGTCAAGATGAGAAATGTGGTCAGCACTGATATCTGAAACCAGAAAGTGGCTGCTCATCTCAATGCGTGTCAGAGACACGCAAAAGGAAGAAAAATCCAGCTCTAAATTGGGTTCAGTGTCGGAAATGCAAAAAGCAACCATGACCTGTGAGGGGAGTTGGAGGAGCGTGCCCCTGAACAGGAAATGCACCCTTCCTGGTTTCCAAAGAGATAGATTTGTAAAGAGAGTCCAAGAAAAGCTACAACCTAAGGAGAGCTGAAGCATTCTGAGGTTACGCCCTCGTGAAGGGGAGAGAAGAGAGAAGCTCTTCTAGCCAAAGCGCCCCATGGAGACCAGAGCCAGATGTCGCTTTGGTCACACGGGTGGGTGTGGATCACTGCCAAAATGGCAGCTGCACATCCTACGTGCAAGTCACTTCACTCTCTGCCCGCGTGGTTCGGCTCATGACTTCGGCAAGAGCACAACTGAGATTTTTGATGCTAACACTGTTCAAGAAGCAGAGCGAGAAAGAAAGTGATAAGGAGTACGTACTGTAGCCAACAGGAGCGGCAAACGAACGTGAAATAAAACCTTACTATAACTGTGGAGTAGGAGAGAAAGCGAAAGGCGCTGGAAGTGCCTCATGAGGGATTTACCGACTGGACTGTCAAAATCTTAGCAGAAGTGACAAGAGCCATAAGAGGTTGAAGATGGAGAAAGGAAAGGCTGAGGGAAGCTGTCTACACGTAAAGCTTTCCACGTGGGAGCCCACCGTCAGCATCAGCAGACGTGAACAGGCCCTTCACTGCTCAGGTAGAAAATCTTGTGGCCAGACGCTAGGTCGATTACCTACAAGATCGTCATGTTACCCACCATGTATACCTCTAGCGTAGGCTGATCCGGGAATTCTTATTTTTGACTGACTTGAAGTAGTCATGTAATACAACCTCTGGTCTTTTTTGGTCCCAATTTAATAGCCTGCAGTAACTCAAGCTGATCTGCCATTATCCTCCCTTCACAGATATTTACCTTGAAACACTGAAGCGGTTGTAAAGACAGGATTCCTAAAATTACTCACTTTGAAACAGGACTGTAGTCAGTGTTTATACAGAAAGCCCTGGACTCTTCTGGTGACTCCTGATAACTGATCAGCTTCGACATACTGTGAAGATGCAGTGAACTTTCCATCCTTCTGAAGATGACATAGCAAAGCTCACCACAGCCATTTGCCTTTCTGCTTACTCTCATGTGCATTGAGGGAACACAGGACGACGTTCTGGGAGATCGGAGATGACCTAATAGTATACTAATGAAAAGCCTCCAAAACTCTCAAAATAACGTAGAATTTAATAACATTAATGTTGCCTTTAAGCAGCAATTAAGAGCAGAATATTTGCAGCCTGGATAATGGATGTCTGCAGCCAACCATCCCCAAGGAAGGAGAATGCTAACAGGGTCTGAGGGACTCAATTCGTGGATAGGGTCACGCCTTTAAATGTTTCCCATTGTAACCCACACTGCCTCTTAACAGACGGCCTTTGGGTTCAAGGGTTACCTTATTTGCTAATATCTTATTTTGGGGGCCAGAAAATCTCTAGAATATTTTACTGAATTCCCCATACATCTCATGCCTCTAGTTTACTGAGCACGATGTATTATTTGATGCAGAAATTCCACCTTAATCACTTCTTGTATATTTTAAGTTTAGATTGTGAAAGTTTGCCATTTTAGAAACAAAAGTTAAGGATCAAGACTTTAAGGCCATGGTGTCTAGCGTTAGTATTTCACTTTACACTTTATAAAGATACCTGGATTACAGGTTGAATTAATATCCTTAATATACTGGGATACATATGAATATTATTAAATCATAAACAAAGGAACCAGGAATGTAGTGTCAAAACTAATTTGATATATGCTTACCTTTGAAATGCACTAAGCTCCACAAATAATTAAGGTGTTTCTTGAGTATAGTGGTATGTTTGGTTATTACGGTCTTGATGTCTAAAGGTATGACAATTTTAGTTAGCTCACTCTGTACTCATTCATTCGTTCAATGAATGAGTTTTGGGGGGAAAAAAGAACAAAAGGGTTCAGCCTAGCCCCAGTTCAATTACTAAATAGAAATCAATAAAGACCCAATCCAAAGTTTCGGCTGTCACAGACAGCCAGGCCCAACTGCCGCTGCATGTTGTGACTGCCCAGCCCTCACCTGCTTCCAGTGTTGTGGGTAATCAGAAAGTAACCAGCTCTAAGTCCTTCTCTCTCCAGCGGGAAGGGGGCACATTATATACACGCCCTCTGTGGTCAGCACAACTCAAGGTGCCAGTAATCGGGGTAGGTCTCCACCTTGGGTGTCATTATACATGTTGTGATCCTGCAAAGGGTCCGAATCTACAAAATACAGTTCCCCTGCATGGACGTCAGAAAAGTTGGCCAGAAATTCGTGGGGACTGAAGCCCACCCACACAGTGAACCTGTAGTCTATGGTGCGTATGGAGTAGCCCATGACCTTGATATCTTTTAAACTCGGCTTGTCAGAATTCCACTGAGGAGAGTCTGCGGGCCGGGGGTACTGGCTATAGGCAATGGACTCACGGGGATCCCCGTGGAGGGCCAGATCTTCTTCCAAGTCATGGGGTCGGAAATGCTTCCCAAGGTTCTGGCCTTCTCGGCACAGCTCCACGTGAAACGAGGGAACCGGACAGTGAGGTGGCACGCGCAGTCCCGCAAGTCCCGCGAGCGTGGGGAAGAGAGACACAAGTTCCACGAGGTCCTCGGCTCGCCGGCCTGGAGGAGGAAGAGACCCAGCGACCGTTACAGCACAGAAGCAGACCGCATCTTGCCTGGCTCCGTAAAGAAGCCCGTCTGGGCTGCACGGGCTGTCTTGTCACTTCTTTTACCACGTGTACTTTTAGCATAAGAATCTTAGGAACAATGCCATCTCAGCCCCTCACACAAGGACAGGATGCAAACTGAAGGTGCCCTCAGCCTCTCGGCACTTTTAAAGACTACTGCATTTTGGTCCATCGGTGTGTCATTAACCGAGCGAGGACCGTCAGTGGAGGCCCAAGCCACTGGGTATAGGTCTGTTGAGGACAGGACATCCCGTGTCTCAGAGGACCACCCTGCAGATCGCTCCTCTCCGGGTGTCTGCATTTCATGTCTCTCCTTTCATTGTGGTGAAATACAAACAACGGAATCTTTGCGGCCCTCTCCAGTTTCAAGTGTCCATCCAGTTCAGGGGCATCGATCACATTCACGTTGTGTAGCCATCGCCACCACCCATCTCCAGCTCCCTCTCATCCTGCATACTGAAACCCTGTGCCCACTGAACAATGGCTCCCTACTTCTCCTCCTCCCAGCCCCTGGCAACAGCCATTCTACCTTCTGTCTCTATGAATTTGCCTATTCTAGGTGCCACAGATGTGTGAATTATACACCATTTGTCTTTTTGTTAGTGGCTCATTTACTCTGCATAACATCTTTAAGGTTCACGCATGTTGCAGCATGGGTCAGACTGTCCTTCCCGTTAAAGGCTGAATAATATTCTGCTGTATCACTACCACATTTTGTTCAACCAGTCATCTGTTCATGAACAGTTAGGTTGCTTCTATCTTTTGGTAACTGTGAATAATAAATTGAACTTTGTGTATAAGTTTTTGTTTAAATACCTGTATTCAGTTCTGTGGGATAGCAACTAGGAGTGGAAGTGCTGAGTCACATACATGGCTACTGGTGAGGGAGTTTATTTATAACACTGTTTACCACATACTTGTTGGGTGCCATGTGTTCCTTTGATCTACCCATCTTACAAGAACCCTAAAGCTCAGAGAGGTTGATTACCTTTCCTACACCCAGTTTGTATGGAGCACTGCCAGGATAGGTACCCGTGTAGAATTTATGTAGTCACGAACCTCAGACTGTCTTCTACCCCCCATATCTGAAACAGGAAGGGAAGTCATTCGCTGATAGACTGGGCAGACGGCCTGCAAAACCCGGACTGCTGGGACTGGTGTATGGGTGTGTGAGTGTTCCACATCTCAGGGTCGTGTGGACTCTACCCAGGACCCTGAGGACTCAGGCCTGACAGCTAAGGAGTTTGTAGCATTCTCTCACAGCGAAGTAACACATGATGTTCTTAATGCCCTCAGCAATGAGTTGTGTGACAACATATGTGAAATGCTGCTACCAGGGCAGCTCATTAAGCCTCAGCCCCCGGATGGTTCCCAAGGAAGTCACCTGGCCACCCACTGCCTACACATAGGCAAATCCCAGACTCCAAGCAGCAGGGCAGGACTTTGCATGGCCGCTTTAGGCATAAGAGCACCTCATCGATCCTGGGAATGGTGGGGACACTCCCGAGCTCCAGGCCCCCAGTCAAGGACTAAGCTCTTAAGCAGGACTTTCAAAGGATGACAGTCAGACCTGCTACATTAACTCTTTTCTGAACGAGAAGCAGGAGAAGTGAGTCTCACTGCATCCAGGGGACTGACGGATCCCGCTAGGAAGCCGAGGTCCCCTGGGACAATCAAAGTAAGATGCCAGCAATGTCTTCTACTCTCTACTCTCATCGCAAGCAAGGGCCATGCTCTGTGAAGACAAAAGAAGGGGCTGCTTGCGCCCGGGAAAACATCATAGGGAAAAACTAAAAAAGATGTTTTAAAAAGGAAGCAATTCCATGCTCTACAGAATATACATGCAAACACAGGATTTGAGGTTCCAACAAGCAGCGCAGGGCCCTGTGTGTCACGGGTCTGACTGGACACCCCTCAGGGGACAGGTGATCACTGGAAACGTTCCCTGGAATTGAGTCTCAAGGACCATCCCTCACTGCAGGCTTTCACAGCAAGCTCTGACTCACTTCTCTATGATGCTCTCACCAATCAACCCAACATTTGCACACTGAGTTCAATGGAAATAAAAACCTCCAGTGTGGGGGAGTAGAAGGCCAAGGGTTTCCAACAAGGTTCTTCTTTGTCCTAAGTCAAACTCTTAGCTGTGATCTCTGCATCTCATCTTCACACCACTGAGTACACTAGGGCTGTCAGGCACCCCTGGTGACCGGGGATGGTGGCACGTGGCCACCTTCATTACAAGAATCCCTCTCTTAACAAATGGCACAGCTGTCCCAGCCGTGTGGGATCAGCCTCAGCCGGCTCTTCACCTTGGGGTATCTGAAGGGATGTGCGGCTTGTGATACCCAACGGCCAGGAAGAAAGGACTGGCAGACGATGTCATCTTTTCCAACAATCGTATGGCTTGCTCGGTGCTCTGTTTGTCAGGCAAGGTGCCCTCGGGTACATCTGCCACATCCACAGGGCAAAGCAGGTTGGCATGGAGTTCTCCGTCTGGCCCCCTACATGTCTTTCAAAAGAAAACATACGGAATCAGCCTTTGAAACCCAAGAAGCAGAAGTCACGAAGTTTACACACACAACAGATTTCACCTTTCTATCAGCAGCCCATTATGTATTAGTCATTCAGGACAGGCACACAGGAAGTAAAACTAAAACAGAGAAGCCTTTCTGCTCTTCAGGGGAAGGGACAAAAATCCGCCAGCACTTACTTCCCTGCTGTTAACCCTCTGTCTCTGGTAAACAATAAAAGAAAGTCCAAGTAAACTAATGTCAAAAAAATCTGACTCCAGCTCAACAAAAAAAAGAAGCCAATTAAAAAATTGACAAAGGACGTGAACAGACAGTTATCCAGAGAAGATACACAAATGGCAAATAAGCGCACATAAAGGTGCTGACTATCTTTAGTCATCATGGAAATGCAAATCAAAGCCACAATGTGATACCCACTCACACTGCCTAGGATGCCTATAACTTTTAAAAATAGAAAATAACAAGTGTTAACAAACGTGAAAAACTGGAATCCTCACACACTGCTGATGCGAATGTAAAATGGTGCAGCTGCTTTGAAGGACAATCTGGCAGTTCCTCAAACCATTAAACATAGAATCGCTATCTGACCCAGCAATTCCACTCCTGCGTAAATAACACAACAATGAATAAATAAAATAACAGCCTAAGTCCACACAAACACTTGCCCTAGCAATTCTACCCAAGATAACAGAAAACTTAAGTTCACACAAAAACCTGTGCGGGAATGTTTATAGCAGTTTCATTCATAAGAGTTAAAAAGTGAATACAACCCAAACGTCCACCCACTGAAGAACAGATTAAAAAAATGTCTTCGACCAGGTGCATCTTTCTGTGTCCTTGTGACAATTGGTATATCTTCTGCGGATGAATGTCTATTCAAGAAGTTTGCCCATTTTTATTTCTCTATAAAAAGTAACACAGTTCTGATCCATGCTACAACATAGATCAACCTCGAAAAATTATGCTAAGTGAAAGAAGCCAGACACAAAAGGTCAGATACTGTACGATTCCACCATATGAAATGTCCAAAATAGGCAAATCCAACGAGAAAGCAAGATCAGTTGCTGCCACGGGCTGGGGTTGAGAGGCAATGGGGAGTGGGTGATAATGGGTATAAGGCTAAGGTCTGAGGTAATGAAACGGTCTTAAATTCCTTTTGCTGATGGCGGCGCAGCGCTGTGACAGTATAAAAATCAGTGAACTGTATACTGTAAAGGGTGATTTCTATGGCATAAGAATTGAACCATAAATTTTTCTTAACAAAAGAAAAAAATCTGTCCATGATTTCAAAGACACACTAAGGGTTGTAAGGGACAGGGGCCCGGTCACCTGGATGAGGTGACAGGCCATGGAATTTCTGGAACTTCAACCACACCATGCACAGAACACACACTGCACTTTCCAAAATGGCCACGCGGGCCACAGGCTAAGTCAGGGTGACAATATGATTTCCTCACAATGACCCAGGGGCTGCGGCGGCTGCTGGTCCATCTGAGAGGACCATCCTCCCGCAAGCTGCCTTGTCCACCTGGCCCAGGGGCAGGACGGCCCAGCACCAGCCTCCCAGCAAACTCCCCTCCACGTTCACGCAATCTGCAGCTGTCATGGAGGATCCGGTTCCGTCAGACCCACTGCTCTGAGAGCACATGTGGGGAGTGGGAGACATGGGCCCGGCATTCGTGAGTGAGCCAGTAAAAAGTAGCAAGATGGCTTGAGGCAACGGAGGGATTCAGATGGGTCCTCCACTCTCTTTCTGTTAAGACTCAAGCCACAAGCCAAAGGCCAGAGCACTTGGCTTTCACTGCATTCTGAAAGGCAAAGGTCTCAATTATTCTGACTCCTCCTCTTCACCCCAATAACTTCCCAAGCTGACACCCTTTTCCACTAAAAACCTCCCAGGAGCATGCCATTTCTCAGTCCTGCAGCTGGTTTTCTGAATTTCTGAAATGAGAGTTTTAGCTTCGCTTACATGCTGGGGAGTCCTCTCAACCAAGATCAAGTTGCTTTGTACATTCCTGCTTTAGCACAGTGCTCTAAAATTTTAAAACCCCTGTGAAAGGTCTCAGCACCTGAACATATCCACCAGGCCTCAGACAGACTGACAGACAAATGGTATGCCTTTCTCCCAATCCAGGCTGAGGCTCCTGGAGCACAGGAAACTCTTCTCCCTCCAGGGTCTCCGCATCTCCTACAACACTGAGCACAGAGCCTTACCCACAACGAGCCCCAAGGAGCCCTTAAGTGAATCTTACACACTACAGCATAAGGTTCCAGGACAAGGCATACCCTCCTGCTTCTGTAACAAAGCCACCTCCCCCAATGGACCTGATGCTAAAGATCCCACCTCTTGTCTCTCAACCGGTAACCTTAAACTGCCAGACAGCGAAAGAGCAGATGCTCTTCAGTACAGTATCCCTTTCACACCCTTACCTTGGTATTTTCGTACTTTTCAGAGGAGGGATGATAAGGAGGAATGGACCAGCTGTATGGAGAATCATCACTATGATTAGAAGATATTCCTTGAGGGACGAAAAAAGAAAGGCTTTAATAAAATATGAAGCATCCTTCAGTGCCCTCCCCACCCTAAGTTAAAACTTTGTCAACAATTGGGGAACTATCTCCTCTCTCTGAGCCTCAGCTTCTTTCTAAAAACCAGGGGCATGGGCCAGAGGACAAATCTCCTAAAGCCAACGCTCTAGGTTTCTCACTGAGTACTGAGTATCTGACATCCCAGTCCCCTAAGCCCTGGCGATTCACACTAGACTCCTAGGAAGGAACCCGAAAGGGTGAGCAAGGGGAACACTACTGAAAACGGTCAAGTCACAGCCCCTAATGAAAAGCACTGCATCCATATAGAGCTTGGCTTTTCAACGCACTGTCACACTGCTGAATGACATGCGCTGGGACACTCCCCTGTGCGAGAATCAAGGAGGCTATGATGCCAGCTTCCCAGAGCGGAAATCTGAGGCGCAGACAGGGGGAATAATTTGCTCAAGGTCAACTGCACAGCTAAGAAGTGCCACTGGTGGAACTGGAACCCAGGGGCCCAGATACGTGGTACCGCAGCCCACCAGTTCACTCTGCCACCAGAGGCAGTCGTCACAGCTGCACACGTGACAGAAACGACCTGAGACAACTTAGAGGAAATACAGTACATCTGTATCACGGACTACTGTGCTGTCACCCCAAATTACTTCCTCATAACAGGGAATGCTATGTTTAACAATTCACAACAGAAAATTATATGTACAGAATCGTCCCAAATCAGGAAAGGTACAGACCCTCTATGGGGTGGGAGGCATCAAAATGTAGCCCTCAGGGTGAGGGATACAACTGATTTATATTTACATTATACGTCCCTTTCCTGCCAAACTTTTGTCCCACCACGCGATTCCTCCGCACATTGCAAGTCTTCAAGTTTGCCTGCGCTTCAGCACCCTGACATCGGCGTTAAAGAACCAGTTTAGCAGGCAGTGCCGCAGTATGGACTGGAGCCCCTGGAACCCCACAGGCCCCCCTGCCAGTTTACACTCCTTTGCTGGCCTAGTTCACAAGCCGAGGGCAGCAGCCCCTTCCCTGGGCAAAGAGACAGCAAGAGCAGTGCAGGCCACGTGGGGCGTCCTCAGATGTTCTAACCCTATATCCCTAACTTTACCTCACAGAGCCCCTTCCCCACCCACTGCACTTCCTTCCACCCCAGGAGCCAGACAGTACCACGACATGTTTCTGAGAGGAAGGAAAACTCCTTCTGCCCTTTTTCACTGTGGGACAGAACAGAAGGCCAGTTTAAGAAGCGATATTATGTAAAAGGCAGCGGTGAGAAAGGAGGTGTCCACCCGGCCCCAAGAGGCCTCTGCAAAGACAGCCCCAAACCCCCACACACAGTAGTGCAAGAAACAGAAAAGAACCAGACTTTGGACAGCAAGCATTACCAGGGTGAAAGACTTTTCCAACCGACATGGTCACGTAGCCATTCTCCTTGAAGTACTGGGGGATGGTGGAGAAGCTTCTGGCGAGTACCCTCCAGTAGGAGTTGAAGTCATACAGGCGGGTGGTGTCAGGTCTCCTCCCGGTGAGGAAGGACACGCGGCTCGGGGCGCACACAGCTTGCTGTTAGGGAGCAGAAGCAGAGGAAAATGCCCTCAGAGGAAAACAGCCAGCAGCTCAAACATAACCAGGCAACCTCTCAGCCCTCAGCAAACAACTTGGCAGCTGAGTCATCACGTCTCAAAGCCAACCTGTGAGATTTGGGCCTCCCCCAGAGCCAGAACTAAGTCCCGGGAGAGAAGGAGAGGAGGACTCAGCCCCTCATCCCAGCAGATGATCGTGCCCTCCTTCTACACGATGGAGTCTCACAGGTGCACAGAGCAGGCGAGGCTCCTGGGGGTGGTCCCGTGAGGAGGTTCAGGAAGGAGTGCCGCCATGACAAGCTGGCTGACCCTCACCCAAGGTCAATCGGCAGATCTGAGGGTGGAATTCTCCAGCACCCCTTGTTTCTCAGCACCAGGGAACCTCCACTTTGGTGAAGGAAGCTAGTCAGGACCATCTTGAGCACGTCCGGGCCAGCGCACCCTGCACTCAAGGAGGAGGGGCACCCTTGAGGCACAAGCTTCCTTGTCAGGGGACAACCAGGTTATCGCAATCGCCATTTTCCAGATGATGCTTCCCTCTCATAAGCAGATGCCTGGCACCACCAGTGTCATCTAACAACAGCTGAGGGGACCCACCCTCAGTGCAGAACGCACCCATCCACGCCTAGAGGGCCCCTGACATACCTGGGCAAAGGCATTCCAGAAAAGGAGACTGTGGGATGCCAGTTGGTCATGTTTGTGGACCTTATGAGCTTGTCCCCAGAACAGCCCAAGGAGGGGCGCAGGTCATGATTAGGAGGACATTCAGAGTGAGGGGCTTCATTGAGATCTCCTACAAGACACTAAACCCCCCACCGATACTACATGCTAGCGTGCGAGACCCAAGGCTGGCCCCTGAACCTTCACAGCACAGCTAGCCACCCAGGCAGGGCGGGAGTGCGTACACATGGGAGACCCCAGTCCCCGGAGGAGGGTAAGGCTTTGGCCATGGCCTCATACATGGAAGAGAGAGGGAGGTAGGAAAGGAGCAAGAGAGCTAAAGGGAGAAAGAGGGAGAGGGACGGAAAGAGGACAGAGGGAGGGATAGAAGAATGCAGGAAGGGAAATATGTATAGAGGGAATAAAGGACTAGGTGGTTGGGAGGAAGGGAGGGAGCGAGGGAGGGAAGGAAGGAAGAGATGGAGAGAGGAAGGAAGGAATGAAAGAGGGAGAGAGGAAGGGAGAGAGGGAGGGAGAGAGGGAGCGAGGAGGAAGGAAGGAAGGAAGGAAGGAAGGAAGGAAGGAAGGAAGGAAGGAAGGAAGGAAGAAGGAAAAATAGTGTGAGGGAGAGCATGGGAGGCAAGAATGGATGTAGGGAGAGAGGAATGAATAGAGGGGAAACGGGATCATAGGAGGGTAGCAGGGAAGACAGAGGGAGGGAGAGAGGGAAGGAAGGAAAGGATGGATGGCGGGAGGGGAGAAGGGAGGGGAGCTGGGAGGGAGGATTCCCTGTCATCTGAGGGACGACGCGGAATTCACCTTTGGAGTTGCTGGCCAGATTGCAGGACCCCAGCGAGACACAGGTGGAGCCCAGGACCAGGCCAAGCCAGAGCAGCCCCCAGCCCGGCGGCGGCATTTCCGCCTCCGTGCGGCAGCTCCTTGGCGACGGTGACAAGCCCAGGCGCTAGGGCCGGGCGGCCGCCCCCGCCGCCTACGCAGACTGCGCGATTTCGCCGCCAGCACCGGAGTCCCGGGCGCCGCCGAATCACGAGTCACGACTGCGCCTGCGCGCCTCGTCACCCCGCCCCGCCTCCCGCCCGCGGGGCCGGTGCTGAGCGAACCCCTTGCACACGGTCCTGATTGGAGAGCCGCTGCAGTCTTTCCAGGTGTTCCCAGGACTTGTGATGCAACCGCTGTCTTTCACCAGCGCTTTCCTGCCTCTTGGCCCTTGCACCTGCTCTGCTTCTCACCTGGAAGCCCTTTACTTTTCTCCCCTCTCTGTGAAAGTCACTTTCCCTCGCACACGAGCCCAAATGCCATTCTCCTTCACGGAAGCCCCTTGAGAAGCCTTCGTCCTCCATCTAAAAGGAACGTCAGTCCTAGGCATTTGTTCAAGAAGCACTCGGTAATTCCACAGATATGGATACCGAGGACCGATGGCAGATGGAGAGCTCTAAGGTCCTGCCCTTCTGGAGCTTGCGGACAATAAACAGCCAGTCGATCAAAGGCTGGTGCTGGGATGCAAGGTCTGGAGTCGCTTGCTCTTTCTATGGAGGTGGCTACTAAAGTGACATTAGAACAAAACCTTGGGAGTGCGTGACCAAGCCACGACCACCTCCACAAGAAGAGTGCTCCAGCCAGAGGGAGGAGCCTTTGCGAGGAGCAAGCTCCATGGTGTTACCGGACCACAGAGGCCTGGTGTGTCTGGCTGGTAGCAGCAGAGGCGAGGAGGGAAGGTCTAAGGCCCTGGCAAGCATCATTCACAGTCGGCCTGGGGCTGAAGGTTGGGAAGGGCACCACCGTCCCTGTCCACACTCTGGCTCCCAGCTACTCCCCAGTGAAATATCCTAACACAATGCCAGGTGGATTTGGAGACCCTTTGTAGGTAAATATTAGTATCGTTATGGGGGCTTGCTATGCCCAGGCAACATGCTAATTTTCTCCTCACGGCAACTCTGTGAGCTAGATGCTACTATCATTCCCATTTTCTAACTCCAGAAATCAAAACTCAGAGAGGCTGACTCACTTGAGCAAGGACACACAGCCAGGAAGCAGAGGCCAAGGTGTCTCTCCATGAGACGTGTGTCTCTCAAGCGGTAGCCAGAGCATGGTGAAGGCCTGTGGCCTGCTGCCACTGCTGCTGTGCCTGCTTGGCTGTTTCCTGGAGACGTGGTACCGGCGACCCCTCACACTGCTGCCTGGATGGCGTACCCCTGGGAAGGGACAGCCTCTGCCTTCTCTCCCCAGACTAGAACAGACTGAGCCCCGAGTCAGCCAGCCCCAGACAAGAGCCCAAGCTGTCAGGTGGCCCCTCAGCTGTCCCTCCTCATCCTGACACTTCAGTGTTGGGCTGGCTGCTCAGGATCTTGCCCTTTCCCTCACAAAACATGGCCTTATTTTTCACGAAAGTCTGAGCCCAAGGTCAATGGCTCCAGTGGATGTTCAGAAAAGTGTTCTTACACTTCTTTCCTTTCATTGGCATCTGTAATATTTTCTCATAGTGATAGGTGCCTCCTATGAGATTGTAACTCAGGACCTAATTATATACTTGTCCTTATCAAAAAGCCACTAAGAAAAAATTATTCCATCCATGCCAAGGTTCACCAGAGAGGAGACTGAGGCAAAACTCATACACAGTTTGTGCCTCTAAAATTGTCCTCAGTTCTGTGCACTACCATCCAGTCCAGACCCAGGGGCAGGGGCGGGGTAACTCATGAGGAATAAGGAGGCAGACTGGTCCTTGCTGCCTCCTCCTCGATGATTCTGCACTCCGGGTTGAGGGACAGCAACATAACCTGATCACAGCCACAAAGATGGACTGATGAGTTGTCAAAAAGAAGAGTTTCCCCAGTAGAAGGAATGGCCGTGAAGAACAATACAACCAACCCAACACTGATTCGAGCACCTCCGAAATGTTGCTGAGCTGTTGAAGGCCACCAAGAAGGAGTGGCTGGAGAGTCTGTTCTGCACACCAGGCAGGCCTCCAGTGACAGAAAGGAGACCACACATGCAATCTCATCTGTCTGTTTCTGACAGTTTCATTTGAATAAAGGTGAACAGCTAGATCCATTGACGCTGTAGCAGACACACCCTGAGGCGTGTCACCCAAAATGAGTCATGCTCTTGCATGATCCCTTCCCTTTGGAGGTAAGTGGAAGCTGTGCTTCTAACCCATAGAATATGGTGAAGGTGGGACAGAACGTCACCCCTGTCACTGCACTATCATGGAGCCATAGGTCCATTTTGCTGGCAGGCAGAAGACTCTGAACTCGGGAAGGGAAAGCAGCCAAGCCCACAATTCAACTGCAGCCTCGTGAGACCCTGAGTGGAGGATCCAGCTAAGCTGTGCCTGGCCTCCTGATCCACAGAATTGTGAACTGATGAATGTGCATTGTTTTAAGCTGCTAAACACAAGGGAATTTGTTATGCAGTGACAGAAAAGGAACGTATCGTTAGTCATAACGTGAATAAACATTTGACCCCAAGGTTAGATCCTTTCACAGGCAATTCTAACAAAAATCAATTCGATATGGAAGTGGCTTCCTATGCTTATGAAAGCACTGATGCCATAAAAGGGTCCATGAGAGCACGTTTGAATCGTCCACAGAAACTACAGCCATGACGGCCGATCTACTAGCTCTGCCAGGTTATGTGATGGCTACACAATTATGCAGAGAAAAGACGGCCACAGCAAAGGAAAGTGGATGGAAAGGGGATGTCTTCACGTTTCCAACGAAGCCCAAGAAGCCACAGACACAGCTGAGCTTGAACTGGCAGTCAACCAGAGGGGCTTAAGAGGTGAAATGCAGAAGTAGAGGCAGATGATACAGGAGAAGTGAAAGTCAAAACTGAGAAATGACTTTTTGCTGTACATAATCCAATTTAAGGAACACAAAGCAGCCCACATTGGTATAAACACCCTTGATGGAATGACTCCCACTATTAAAATTTCAAAGCTGATATATATTTAATGTATTTGAACATCCCATCCGACCAGAAGGTGAAACACCTTCCCACATATCAGCCGCATTCACATGTAGCTTCAGCTCATTGAGCAGCTTCTAAGGGAGTAGCCTACTTTCCCTAAAAGCTAACGTGTGTGGCTGAGCGCAGACAATATAGGTTCCCATTACACTGGTCTTCCCCACCGGTGCCCTCCATCCCTGGAGGTAGGGGGACCAACCCCCCGACTTGCTGTGGGACTGGACGTGCTGCAACTGGGAGAGTCCCAGGAAAAGCAGAAAGAAGTGGCAGCCTACTGCCGGGCCCCCATCCAGAGTGAGTCACCACAACACATGGGCACAGCCTGCCAGGCCTGGAGCGGGAGGAAAGGGACTACCACCTCCCCCCCCCAGGAACTGCAGCAGAGGCCCAGGTCAGCACTAAAGGGCCAGAAGGCTCATGATGGCAGACACCATCGACAAGGAGGCCTCACCACAGAGTGGTGGCCATGCTCAGTGCCACATGGCTGCCCTGGGGGCACGGGGATGGTGACTGACCAAGATACAGCCTGAAGTGGATACTCAGAAGAGCAAGAACAGGCAGCAGGAGGCCGAGGTCAGCCACCTGACAAACAAGTCACAATCTCTTGCCCAGGTTCTGCCCCTGTGCCAGCTTTCCAACCTGGAACCATGGACTAGGGAGGTGGCCGGGTCGCCCAGGGAAAGGATGCTGCAGTACCATGGCAGAAAGACACTGGGACGGTCCCCCAGCCCTTCTCAGAGGGACCTCTGCCCATGTACCGATGACTGAACACTGGGAAAGGGGATAACCAGAGCGTTCGAGGCTGCAGGACGCAGTATCCAACTTGACACTGAGGTGGGAGGCTCAATAAGCTGTCTCTGCGTCTGCTTCTGGAGGACCCCCTGTGCTGGAGTTTCTGCACGGAGGATGTCACTGGGCCAAGGTATACTGGGCCAGTCCCGAGGAGGTCAGTTGTCTGTTCAGGGAGAGCCACATCCAATATGCTCCAGAACAAGGTGCCGAGTGCAGTGAGATGTCTTCTGAGGAATCTTTAGAAAGTGGGATAACACTGAACGTTAAAGGAAAAATACAAAACAAATCGTAACACAGCATGAACTCAACTGAACATAGAAAAAAAAAAAGGACAGGAAAAGAACTGGGAGAATATCCCGATCCTGAACATTTTTGCCTCCGGGTAAAGCCTTGGGAGAATCCTTTGTCCTGATTCTTCATGTACTTTCTGTCCTTTCCAAAGAGGCCACAACGAGCATGCAGACACTCAAGAGTCCGCTGAATGTGTCTTCTGCACGGGGGCCATTAGTCCTCTCATTAGAGCCTGGTAACCATGGTTATGGTGTGGTATCAAGTGCTCGCCCCCCCCCCCACTGAAGCAGTAACCACATCAGCTGGACTGTGCATCGGTTGGGCTGCAGCGTGATGTTGGACACCCGTCCACCCACCCGCCAGCTGCTGAGGGCCTGGAGCAGGATTACGGTCCTGGCTTATTTCCTCAGCGACTGAGGACAGTAGGGAACGTGCAGAGAGAAGAGCCCAAGAATGACGGGAAATGAGTGTCTCCTTAGCCCCAATTAAAGTTGATGTAAACACTGGAGACATGAATGCAGTGGGAGGAGGAGCCAGAAGTTCACAGAAACTCCCAGGGTTGCAAGTCTGCTGTGCCACATTCTGTGAGCAGCCCCCACACCTAACCAGGGTCGCCTGCCTGTGTCTGCACCACCCATGTGGTGCGGCTTCTTCCTGCGGCCTTGCAGTGCTGAGATGACAAGACGAGAACTAAGTACACCTCTCAGGTCGGGCCACTCGACCTGAGCCCTGCTGAGAGGGACCACTCGACCTGGGCCCTGCTTAAAGGGACACAGGCAACTGCAGCTGCACCCTGAAGACGGAGAGGAAGGTGGGGCCAGGGAACCACGCATCTCAGAAACAGGCCAGAGGAGGCTCAAATGTGAGAGTTGGGGAGGAGGAACCAAGCTCATGTCTTCCTGCAGCTGGTCAGCTGCTCCCAGGCTTCTCCTGCATGAGTCCAGGACCCAGGCCTATGGCCGAGAGGTGACCAAGTGAGTTACAGAGACAAGGAGCATTTTTTCATTGGCAGAGTGCTGGATGCAAGGACACCTCTTCTTTCAGAACCGCTCATCCCACATGGCGGGCAGCCTCCAGCAGGAGGGGCAGTGGGACAGTCCCTGACCTGTGGGGTCACTTACAGTTTAGAAAATTTAAACAAACACTGAGTCCCAAGCAGGCCATCAAGGAGGAGGAAACAAACCTGCGAAGGGCAGAAGCAGGAATCTGAAACACAAAGCACCAAGGCGGGGTTTGGTGCCAGATTCAGGAAGAGCCCACAACTAGGTGCTAAAACAGCAAAGTCTCAAAGAGAGTTGGCCAAGTTCAGTTCACAGGGAGGAAGCACCTACCGACAGGTCCAGAAGGGAAACTGGGAATTTTGGTCAAGCCGGTCCTAGCCCGTGGTGCCGCAAACCCGTGGCAGGAGCAAAATGCAACCTTTCCTCTCAGGGCCTCAGAGTCACAGCAGCATGGAAGTTACATGTGGGGGCTGGGACAGCAAGCTGCAAAGGCAGGTGCTCAGAGGGACATGGGGATAGTGAGTTCTGCAGGGTGCTGCCAGGGGGGCAAGAAAGGGAGGCTGACTCTCAGCAGGGCCCTGGGCTCAGAAGAGGAAGCCGTGTCCATGGGCACGGTCCCCTCAAAGAGCAATGGCAGAAATAGCAAGGACATCCTAAAAGGAAGACGGGGCACGTTCTGGGGATGGAGTCCCGGGCTGGGGAAGAAACAGCTTGAGGAGGAGCCTCTCTCTGGACCGGGAGGCTGGGAGTGTTCTAACAGTGGCTGGGAGGTAGCAGAAGGAGCCCCGAGAAGACCCCGATGTCCTCTGACAGCTGCCGGGACCTGGTGGGACCCGGAGAAGGCCAAGCAGCACAAGTTGGCTTGGGCTGGGTCTGGGTGGTGAAGGCTGACCTGCTTGCCATGACTGGAGAGCGAGGGAACGAAGGCCTGTCCCTGTCAGCACTTTGTTCCTGAGATGGCATGGGAAGCAGCTGGAGAAGAGAACGTCACCCGGAGATCAGAAATCAGATCCTTTTAGGGTCGGTGTCGCTTTTCATTTGTACTGAAAATCAAGACTGAGTTGCAAATGGGTCCATTGACACGGGCAGCCAAACACCATCCCACCCCGACCTGTGACATGGCCAGGCCATGCTTCCCGGGCCCACCCACCTGGCAGCGAATTGGCCTTGCAGCCACGACCCTTGAACTTCCGCTGATATCACACTCCTCACCTTTACTGTTCCACTCCCCAAGGTAGATCGTACAACCCATTCACAGCATACACAGGGGGCTCAGAAAAGGGGGTCCTTCTGTAGTGCCATCAAGACTGTCCCACGCTAGCAGCCACACAGTGCACCTCTCTAGCTCACTGGGCAAGTTCTATTTCTTCAAACAACAGGATCTGGGAGGAACACTAATAGCCCGCCATTCAGAGCTCCCTCCTTCACTACTTGAAATCCCTACACAGGTTCTTGGGCATTCAGCAACAGCTGGTAACCATTCTTGGGCGCAGACCCAGGAGGGGAGGCTGACATGGAGGGAGCGGACCTGGTGATCAAACAAGCCCCCTGCGCCCAGGCCTAATCACATGGACGTACCTTCCGCCCCTCACCTCATCGCCAGCATTCCTGATTCCTCGAGCTTCTGCATGGAGAGAGATGTGCAGTTCAATGGTGTGTGGAGGACCCTCAGGAGGAAAGACACTGGTATCCAGGCCAGTGTGGGGTGTCAGATAATAGCACTGGCCCCGGACCATGAAGCCAGAGTTCAGGGAGTAGCAGTGGGAACAGGAAGAGGAGCATTTATTCTGATCAGACATTTCAAGGCAGGGACACAAGACTTGGCCATCGACTAAAAGCAAGGAAGGGAGAGGATAAGGGGACGCCAGGAGTAAAGTGTGATGGCACTGAGAGGGTGTCGAGCCCTGAGAGGTGGGAAGGAGGAAACAGCTCTGACAGGGAAATTAGCCTTGTTTTGGACATGTCAGCTCAGAGAAGCAGCAGGGTAAGAATGGGGATTTTCCTCCTCACCTGCAAAAAAAAAAGGCAATACGAAGACCTACCCTCAGGAACCCCGCTGGCAGTCCCTGGGAAGTGGGGGACTTGCAGGAAGGATAGCTGGCCTGGGTATTCTGCCCTGAGGTGCAAAACTCAGCCTAGAGGTCCTGCCGTCTCTCTGCCTCTGTGTCCCCTGGGATCCATTCTGAGGGTCGGTGTAGGTCCCTGAGGGCCCTGGGATGACACTTGATTCATGCCTACGGGTGCAGCACGGACTGGGCGCTGATGTCACTGGAGTGAAAAGGGCACTGCCTGGCCATGAGCACTAAGCGGGCCTAGCCAACCTGCCACGTGGTTCCCAGGGCCAATCTACAATACTGCCTTCTCCACGCCGCTCCTCCCGGGGCTCCACCCCCTTCCAGCTCCTCCTCCCCAGCTCCCTCCCCGCTCTGCCTTGCTCCTCTCCAGCTTTCAGCAATCTCTGCCCTGCTGCTCTCCAGCGGTCAGCAATCTCTTCCATGCTGCTCTCCAGCTCCCCCTTAGAGCTTTACATGGTTCCGTCCAGTTTCCCCTGCACGTCTTTCCCCCAGCTCCGCCTGCTCCTCCCGTAGCTCCGCCCCAGCTTTCACAGTTCCACCCAACTCCTCCCGGGTCTTTCCAACAGGTCGGCCCCCGACACTCCTCCCCGCCCGCCTTCTCCCTGAGGCATCGAGTCCAAGCTCGCCTCGCCCCGCCGTGTGCTGCGTGTGGCCGATGTGCTACGTGCTGGCAGTGTTTTGCTATCGGAGGACGGCGTGCTGCGTGCGAGCATGCAGCGTGAGGGCTTGCTGCGTGCAAACAGTGCTGCGTGCGTGGAGGCGCGCTGCATGCGGTTGTGCTGAGTACCTGCGTGCTCTCTGTGTGTGTTTGTCTTTTTGTAAGCCCCGCAAAAAAAGGGATGATTGCATCTGTGCCAGCACAGCATGTCGAACCACCGCGGGCACCTGGCAGCATTCTCTGATCTCTGCAGACACGACGCAGGGCCAGGTGCTCTGTCGTTTCAGCTACTTGATGAGGTCTGAAGACTGGCCTTGCATGAGGGAGCCAGGAAGCTCAGCTTGGATACTGACCTGCTGGTCCACCAGGGGACAGTATCTCTGAGCTATGTTTCCTATAGCCATTTCCTCACACTGGGAGCGGGCTGGGAGCAACCATAAAGCAGCTGAGGCCACACTTTTCTGTCTTTCACCTGCCACCTTCACCTGCCAGTGTTCCTTGTCAGTGTGTGCTGGTGATGTGCCACTCCCCATCGAAACACAGGTGTCCTGGTCCGCATGCACAGGTCTGCCTCACTCCTGCCCTCCCCGCTTCCTGCTTGGCCTTAGGTTGTCACCACTGTACCCAGGCCCAGGCTGTGCAGTGCTCAGCTGGTTGTCCGTGGCACCCTCCCAGTGGGCCATACCCAGGATTACATTAAGGGAAACGGGATTGTAAGGGTTCCTGAATCCTTCTTAACTGATGTGGGGAGTGACATTTTTCTCCTCAGATACAGGGGTCTACTAGGCTGTCAGAACACCACCCAGTTAGGTGAAATGATTTTCTGTACTGAAGCCTGGGCCATCATGTGGTCCCTGACCCAGCCCAGGGAGGAGAAGGCCACTGCTGTGATTAGCAGGACCCAATTATGAATGACGTCTCACAAATGTTTTCCATCAGTTGGAACCCCCTGGGTCCTGGTGGTCTTCAATCCCTGCTGAGTAGAAGACCGTTTTAGTACATTAGCCAGCACTGCTGTCTTGTCCCTAATGATCCTCTCATTAGGCCTCTTGTCCTTGTGCCCGTGAGTAACTGAAGTAAATGGAAGAGCTTTTCTTCCTCAGGCTGCAAACCCTGTTCTCTGCACCGTGAGGCAGGAGGCACTCATCCTTCTTCCTGTCTTTACAGTCACCTCATCTCTAGGCGTTCCAATCACACACTTAAGGTCTCCTTGTTGCGATTTTGTGGCGCTGATGAGAAATGGGCCAAGAAACCGAATGGCAGAAACTAGGCAAACCTGCAGTCTTGGCCCGGGGTCTCTGGAACATCATGGGTGACCTCTGAAAGGCCATTTCCTGCCCAGTATCAGCATCTCAAAAAGTGCATGTATGTGACCCAGGACTCCTAAACGTGCCTTCAGT